>OY728135.1:621715155-624395155 GCA_963277665.1 Viscum album | reverse complement strand
AATTAATAGGGCTAAAACAGTAAACATGTAATACCTTGTTCAAGTGTATTGGACGAATTTTCACATATAACTCAAAGACATTCAACAGAAAGGCACAAGCCACATACCTCAGTGTTGGTAGATTGCTATATGTGAACCTCAAGCCTTGAACCTCCCTAAAATACGGTAGATCTATAAAAACACTGAAAATTTTAAACAGAGGATAACATGATAAAGAGGAGGAATCAGGAAAAGAATCTCTAAAAGAAGGAAGAGCGTACCGAGGAGATCCCAACGCAATTGACGAAAGTCAAATTGGAGATCAGATTCTCAGTCGTGGTCTAAGAGGAAGACTGTGGTCAAACCCTCTCTCTCTCGAATTAACCCAACCTTGATGAAGGGGTTTCTATCCATTAGACACATCCTCAAAGTGATTAATGAAAAAAATAAAGTGCACTGCGTGTACTTTATAAGTGCATGGCTTGTACAAGACTTTACTAGACCTCACATTATGCGGTCTCTAGGTCACCACACACGGCCGTGTGCGTGGCTGCTATATGGCCATCACCCGTATACCCACGATAACTGATTACACGACCTGTACTAATAAAGTACACTATGTCTAATTCAAAAATTTATAGAAACTCCATTTTTCTCAAAAACACCAGAAAAAGAAAAACATACCTAAAATAACGATCGGTGTTCTCACACTATTAGAGTGTATTTTACTAATCAAAGAAAAATTCAGTGTGATTTTGTAACTGTGAAATAACACATTCAATGGTTTTATATTTTAATATTTAATTTTTATAGATAATATAAAACAGAAACTGTTAATGATATGAGGTTTTGATGGTCATAAACAGGAAGTTTCATGGTCGATGTCATATCTAAATAATATATGGGGGTTTTCAGACATCATGACCTGAAACACCACTATGATGGTGGTCAGACTAGTGGGTGACATGGCCACAAGTGTTCCTCCCCATACACCAGAGGCTGGAGACAAGAATTGAGGGTCTAAGGAGGTTATAATTGGTCAAATATACACTCATAATCAGAGTAGAATAGTGGATTATTAGATTAAAATTGAAAAACAACAACAGATGTACTAATAAATGAAATATAAAATAGTAGAATAACAAAGAAAATTGTATACAAAATATGGGAAAAACCAATATACAAAAAATGCATGCATTTCCTAATGATGACATAAAATCTATATAAAATTATTTTAATAGGAAATAACATACCATTGAGTAAATTTCTTAAAAATATATAAATCCATTAAAAAAAATCAACGACCATCCCGAGATCCATTTTATAACTATTCTTCTTACTCCTAGGTACAAGAAAGAAGAACAAAAGCAATCACCCATTGTTCTCTAAACATACCGTCTAATCTAGTACTATAGTTAAATTGTGGCCTCTGCATGGTGTGGGATATAAATCCTAGTAGCATACCACCCACTATTTCTATATATTATTTTTTTCCATTTATGTAATTAAAAAAGAGCCAAGGAAAAAAGAATAAATAAACCAAACTATCATAAATAATGACAAGCCTATCTAGGTTCCTAAAGGACACATGACCACTATACCAACATTGGGTCATGTCAAAAATGATGATCCATTTTGTTAACGTACGTAAATTGTAATAATCTAAACATATTATAGTTATATATTACATCTACCTATATGAGCTTGGTGTGGCCCGACACCGAATTGCCATATTCCAAGAATACTAGTTGTTGGTAGGACCAGGGCGTAACTCATACATCCATAACAAGTCTAACCAAGCCTATAATCTGAAGCATTAGGTTGTGTATCCTACATACCAAGAAGAGTGTGAGATACTATGAAAAAACACTCGGGGGTGGTGAGTGATCCTTCATGGAAACACTCTCATCATGGAATGTCATGAGTAAAGCCTAATACACATATAGTATAGTTAGAGCGAGGAATCATGATCAACACTAGATGTAAGGGAGCATCATCCCACCGTTATCAATAGGTCCCTTACCATCGATTCACAAAATTCTTACAAGGAATAATCATATTTTTAATAAACATCCATGAGGCAGTTCATCTCATACCATATACTGATACATCCCATATAAAGGAATCATTCATTTATAATATAATACTAATTTAAATAACTCATATACATTTTTATATCCTGGTTCAATTAAATTATGAACTTCCATTTCATATAAGTTTTTACAAACCACAATCATTAGGAAAGGCCTTAACAACTGTATAAACCATTACGAAGGAGTCTTTTCATTTAAGGTAAATCAAATCATCTGGAATATACTATTACATTATTGAACATACCATCAACTTGAATAGAACATGGAAGTGCATTTTACACATTTCAAAGTGGAAAATATAAGGTACCGTGGTTAAAAAACATTTACCTACTTGGAAAAAAACATATTTAATTAGAATTTCAATCAATACAAAAAATAGTCCAAGAACATAAATGGTTCTTTTCTTCATTATTCATTTGTATCTGTCGTGGTCCAATACATTTTAGAACAACAAAGAGGCCATGTACTAGCATGCAATATAAAAAGAACTATCACAAAGTAATAAGTAAATATCCAGAGAGATAAATGAATAAATATGCAATTCATTATTTTCCACCATGTGATTTTGATGACTGAACTCATCATTTTAGGGGTTTTATTATAAAAATGACATTTTTCATAAAACAATTTAACATATTTAAACATCCATTCCAAAACAATATCTTAATTTATCAAAAAAACCGTTTAAATTAACTACCAAATATGGAAATTCAATTCATTTTGGATTGCAATGGAACATGAGAGGTTCCATTATCGATAAAAAATTTCTTATAAGAATAAAATCCATTATTTATCTAAGATAAATTTTTTTATGCTTTTATAGGCATTTATACCATTTAATTATATAGGAACAATTGATATGGAACACCCACTGGTTGTCTGTGATAAATTGTGGAAGACTAAAAGAACTAAAAATCAATCATATGGAGTGAATATAGGTGATTTTATCAACTTATTTTGGAGAACCCATTTTTAAAGCAACACACGACAAAGGTTGTCATTTTGTGAACCCATGGTATTTATAAATTAACCGAAATTTGAGGAAAATTCCATTATCAACCTACATTGTTATAAGGACATTACACTAATCCAATATTATGATCTGATTTCATCATGACTCAATGGAATATATGAAACTATCATCAGGCCTAAAATTAAGAAAATTGGGATTGCTCCTTGATAACTCAGTCGAGATGAAACTAAACAATGAAAAGTAAAAAATGAATCAAGAACATACTAATATAGATCCTTAGATAACTGCATAACATGATTTTGTCTTCAAATAATGGAGATCCATGGAATCCTAGGAGCAGAGGAGAAAGAAACTACTTCACATTGGAGGAGGCTCACAAGACTAGAGGGAGAAGAAGAAAAGGGGAAATAATATTGAAGTTTCATTAAAGGAATATAGTCCATTTACCCATAAAAATTGGGTTTCATGGTTTGGAAAACCATTCACGAACTGTGTGGAACAAATACCATAAGAAAAAATCTCACATAGTTTATCTCGAATTGTTTTCCTAACTATGTACCAACAATGATTCTGAAAGTGTGAGGTTATAACTTAAGTATCACAAACTATGTAGGATAGGTTCATGGTTTTGGAAACTATATGCAGCCCAAGAATACCACTTCATTCCAACTATTGATGGTCACATAGTTTACTTCTGTGGGCTTAATGGTTCAGAATAATCATGTGTTATATTCATAGCACAATATACATTGATTTCTAGGTCCTGATACTCTAGAAACATTGCAATACATTCAAGAGAACACTGGAGAATTTATGAACATCCAAAAACAACATGGTTAAGTGTTCCAATTATAAAACATAAATTCCCAATCTCAATTCAAAGAACATATCATTCAATAGGATCCAAAATTTAAATTCACAATGAATTTGGACTTTTCTAAAAAAATTGGTCGTTACAACACCCACACCATAGAACATCTCATCCATGAAATGCCTTTGGAAACCACATAAACATCACCCAACCAACAAGGGTCATGATGTCTCATCTAAATGGCCATTTATCTTTTCAAAAATACCAAACATCCTAAACTAACCAATTAATCATATTACACTTAGGCCGCCACAACCCATTCCTACACTCATTTCAGATTAAAATTATGAAACAATTCTTACAGAAATTATATTATCTGGAGACATGATGATTTCATTATCTCCTTAAACAATTGGGTGAAGGTTCTGCCCACCATAGGCTTTATCTCAAAATGGGAACATATATAGCCATGATGAATACACTATTAGAAATACTTTACAAATTAATACTATAATAGTTAAATTATTCTATAGGTGTGGTTTCTTCAACATGTCATGTCAAATTTAATTTGAAGTCATCGCATTGACAACATTGGAATGAAATGGTTATATTCTGATTGAACTAATAGAAGCTGGTCACACTAGATTTCTTGGAAGACATATCAATCCTTTTCAGAACACTTACCTTAACATAATGGAATGTTTGAAACCGTTTCACCCAAATCTGTTCTTTAGGACTATAGGTATCAAGTCAATCCATCACCATCATACCTTTCTCAAAATTCATGTATTAGAAAGATAAAGTCATTAAAACTAAACCATAACTACTTTTAAAAGGCATCCCACATTTACTATGATCAAGTTCACCAAATCCCATAACTATATTCTAGTGAAATTCCATGATCAAACCATCACTTGACCATTTAATCTATCGTGCCTTTGAACAAACAACGATGTAACACAGATCCATCCTAGTGAAATCATTACCATTAAACATAACCTCTAAGTGTTCAAAACAACCCAATAAAACATTAGATTCTTTAATCCAATTTTTAGGTAACAATGCCATGTTATTCTATAATCTATATAGTCATTGGTACAAGGCCACAAAATACACATCCACAAACATAATGATTATAGAGAGACATCCTACCAGTGGTCAATTCCAACGAAAAATAGATGGGATATAGGAATATTTTTAGGGATTACCTACACAATAACCAACATATCAATAAATGAAATCCATGTCTCGATAAAAACCATGCATGTAGCATGAAACTCTTATTGAGATCAAAAAATGTTCCCAACAACATTTAAATCTTTAGCACAATGTAATACTAATGCACTCCTATAGAATCAAAATTGACTTCAAGATAAAGGATGTGATCACCTCTTTTAAAAGAGTATACTATGTGGTTTTATTGTTTTTTCAACCAACCAAGCCCAGATATTTAGAAGGAATAGATGTTGAACCCCCACTAGTCAACTTCATCAAAGATTATCTATTTCACCTACCGATGTGTCATCATTGAAAGATCACAATGACATAACCACTCGAGGAACCTCATGATTGATCATACTACTTGAAATGTGGTATACCTATTCCCCAATAATTTCTTTTCAAAACCATTATTTTATTGTGTTTTTTTGAAGTCTATCTCAACAGTTTTTAAAAAACTATAGGGATTTATTACATATGACAACAATTTTTTAAAATATATTGGAATATTTTTTCACAAAATTTCATCACATGAAATTTTCCTTCAATACATACAAGATCCCATCCCACATGAACCCCTCCTCCCATCTCAAGTGCTCCCCTTCTCCCTCACAGATCTCATCCTGAGCACTCTACCCCTTCCTGTCAGAACCCATCCAGAGTTATCCCAACCTCATTACCAGATTCGGTATTTAGCACTCCCCTCCTCTATACCAGATCAAATTCCATGTACCACTATACTCCCTACCAAATCCCATTCCAAACCATAGATGTGATCCCCTCCTCACATCATGAAATCTCATCTTGCAGTGCTCTACTTCTCACATCTTAAGGGCTTCACTCGTAGTGAAATGGGCCCTCTCATATTATTTTTCATGTTATTGATCAATAAGATTATTCCATATTATTCAAAATAAATGATGACCCAACTTAAAGTTATATTTGCATCAATTTTTCAACAACATCAACTCAGTGTGTTCTAAATAATTCATTCAATATTCTCTTTCAATAGTTTTAGTAGATTTTGTGTTGTTTCTATGATAATAATAGGACATTAAGTGTAGACTACTGAGGGAAAAATATTTTTCCATGATTTATTATGATATATTCTTATATATGTTTATTTATTAATATATTTATAGGAAATAATATTTTGGTTTTATATTCATTTTAATTTTCCCAATTTTGAGGCTATAAGGTCATCATGACTTTTCTAATTAGGTGAACATAGTATAGGGTATTAGAATTAATTGAATAGGGGATATAATGAAAGAGTTAGGAATGATTTAAAGGGTAGTCCAATCATGGAAGATTATCTGTAATAATATTATTAGGAAATTATTACTCTTTTTTTGTGTAATGAGTTCACAGTGTTAATCAAATTTGATGATTCAAAATAAAACTTATCATGATTTTCATTAATAATTAACTTTATATTATAGGATTTTTTATAAATCACAAGGGAAAAATAATAAATGATGCTATGAAATAACTGCACTCTTTGGGGGAAAACTATGATGTCGAAAAATGAGAGGAAGTTTGTACGACACTATTTTACTTAGATGTAATTAATTTTTTATATCTCATTAAAATATGTAGGTTAATCAACATTAAAATTCAATTCCCATGAAAACAACACATAGTTGGATAGTTTCTAAGTGTACAACCCAAATCAGACATTTGGGGAAAGCGATCATTATAAAAAATATTAAAATTTATAAATGTAGAGATCTAGTTTGACTACAACACAATAAAATAGTGGTGAAAAAGATATCTATAGTCAATAGCTTGAAGGATATGTTATTTATGTATTTAAATATTGTACATATTTAGAAAGTTGAAATGCCATTATAATTTCACATTAATCCTTGTTGTCGTGTTATAATTGATTGACTAAATTAGTGTTATACAATACATGGGTGTTGGCTTTAGTTAATCTGAAATAATTTTGGAAGAGTACATCCAGTGTAGCTATATCAAAATATCTCCTTTTTGTGTGTAATATCTTCTATAATATTGGTAATGGATCTCAGTAAAGTAATCATAAAAAATCATATATGTTTTTTAGTGGATACTATGTTTTTATCATGAATTTATTAAACATTAGTAAATATTGATTGATTATAGATATTATTATATATGACATTAAAAAAGGTAAACCATATAATTTTATGTTATATAGAATTATTGATATAAATAACAAAAGGATATGTAATTGTAAATTTAACTGTATGAAAAGGTAAGAAAAATTTACAATTGATTATGTAATTGTAAATTAGTACTTTTTATAGGTCATCAGGAATATCTTAAGCCAAAACAATGTATATATTATTTTATGAAGGTTACATAGAGCTAGATTTAAATGGATTCAACTGGGTTTAATATATTTAAGAAAAGCATGAATGAATCTAGATAAATCTTTAATGGATTTTTTATAAACATATATAGTGTATTTAATGATAATGAAGCTTAGATGAGGTATTTTAATGAATGAAGTGATCTTAATAATGTGAAGACAATTAAGTTTATTTAAATACTCTAGTTCAGTATATATATTATGAATATGAAATTTTACATATGCTAAACATGATTGTAACTGTTCTTATAATTCATGGATTATTTTATGTTTTTCTATGTTTATTTGATGTGATTTAAAAGGAAAATTTGGACATTTATATGAACCTCGTATTACTTTTAATAGAGATTGTAATGTCAAGTTGAGGATGTAGAAATTTATATGTATTTATTTTTGTATGAGTAATTCTGATCTACATATGAGTCATTCCTCACTTTGTACATTCCATTTTTAGGAAAATCCAAGATGTCTGTATGATTTATTTCAATATGTATTTGAGTCATTTGGAACATCATGTAGAAAATTATGGTAATATTATTGGAAATATGGACCCATGAACAAGTCATCTATTATATAATATAAGTGATATCATGGTATGAATGAGTGACATAGACATTCATATGAGTCATTATAAATATAAAAAATATATGATTTGTATATATTAAACATATCTACCAACAATATTAGTAGTCCCATGAGTTATTTTATGTTTTGATCCATATAAGATACTAATGACCAGTGTTTTTAACTCTATGAATCACTACAGTAATCACTATTCATTGTATATATGTCATTTAATAATTTATATGATGGTTTGTTATATAAAATTAATAATTTTATGTCACTATAATTGAGGATGTGGTTATGAGTTTTTTGGGTTAACTGACATCCTTGGTTATATTTTCAATCTACATTTACAAGTGGATGGAAATTTAAATAACATTTGGGGAGTTGGTATAATTAATCAATGTGGGATGTTGTACATGTTCATTTGTGTAATATATTTAACTCACACTCTTGGGTGATGTTTTGTGTATGGTTTTAGGATAATCCCAGTTCAACAAACTATAATTTCAAGGACCTATTTGGACAAAGAATAATATATTCATCCAATAAAAAATCATAGAAAAATGCGAAATCGAATAGTGGGGGACTCTTGGAAATTTTTGTGTCATAATTTATGGATGAAATAGTAGTTTTGTTACCATGGGGGAACTGAATTTATGAAAATGTTGGTAAATTGTGTAATACACATGGTCACAGAATTACATTGTCTTCCACTGAACAGATCCAATCCAAGTTGAAAAAACCAATAAACTAGACCAAACAAGAAAATGATAACATAAAATTAATATAACTATAAAATATATCTAATTATAATTTAAGTAAATGTATATAAATAAAATTGAATCAAATTATAAAAGACGTAACAAACCTAAATTGAATAGGATATAACATTAATGAACTTTATGGAGATGAAATATATTGAACAAAGGAAAATATAAGTAAATAAAAAATAAATGTCTTGATCCAACAATAACAAACACAAATAAACTAAATAAAACCAATATAATCAAAATTGAATTAAATAAATGATCAGATAATGAATTGAAATAAATTTATATGAGATCGACATCACTAAAAAATATTATTATAAAACTAAATCAAACATACCAGAAAAAACTTGACTTGATGAAATCAAGTTAAAGAACCTTCACTCGACCCAAATTAATGTAGAATATATACAATATATTTTAATTAAACTAAATACAACAAAATTACATAAATCACAACCAACGAAAATAAAACATAAACATCATAATCTTGTTATAATGGATTAATTTGAAATGATCAAGATATATTCTCATTAATGATTTTAAACTAATCTAAATTAAATCATTTAATTAAACATAAAAAACAAAATAAAAGTTTCCAAAAATATAATGAAATAGGATAAAGACATATCAAATGAACTAAAATATAATTTACCAGAAATATCCAAACCGAAAGAGTATTAAATATATAGGAACTAAAATAAAGTCATGTAAACGAAAAAAATGAAAATTAAATAAACTAACTATAATTGAGATAAACTTTATTGAAGGAACAAGAAAAAAATTGAACCAAATAAATATGAATTATCCTCACTAGAAAACTGAATAATTGACTCAAATAGTCCTTAACCTCCAAAAAATTATCAATCATATTAATAAAATTAAAATTAAATTAATTAAACAAAAATAAAGTGAAGTGAGCCAAATTGACTTAACTCAAAAAAATATCTAACCCACAGATGATCCACATACATATATGTCTCAATGGATAAAATAGGATTTCAAAATTTTTATATCTCCCATTTAAAAAATAAACTTATTCATTTTTAAAAATGAAATTATATCATGGAAGAATTATTCATGAATTTCATTTAGATTAGCATCCATCAAATCTGAAATTTTAGTGGAATTTTCCTCAAAATAATTTTAATTGTATCTTTATTTAATTATTGGATTTTAGGGCATTATTCCACCTCTAAAACCTTTCATGAACATGTTTAGAGCTTATTTCCTCAATATCAATTCCATATATCGAATTGATTTCTAGGAAACATTATATTAGATGAATTTTTGACAATTTTTTAATTTTATCATCATTCTAATCATTGTATTAATTTAAAAGTAGATATACATAAGAATTAAAATTATATATTCATGAATGTGTAATTTTATTTAATTTTATTTATATTTATGTTATTCTAGATTAATATTATGGTTTCCCGCATTCAATGTCATGGCATAGTGAGGTTTTAAATCTTGAAGTATGTGTGCCTCAAGGAAAATTGTTCAACTAGTGAAGAAATAAAAAAATATGGTTGCACATTAAATAAACAAAAATAATAGTTAATTGTATGTTTTAATTTATTGATTTCAACTTTGGAAATCTATTTTTTCAATAATAGAAAATTTATATTTGAAATTTTTTTATTTGGTGGAACATTATTTCAAGGAACCTAACAACATTGGACAAAACAATCACTTACATTATGTATTGGGATATGATCACCATGTTAGACTATGTTTCAACCTGGTAAGAGTATTATCCCATTGTGGTATTGTGTCACTACCTGTCCCCCGGAGCCCATTCCATGACTACCCCATGCCAGCCATCCATAGGCTAAGGGATGGTGACTAGCACAAGAAATACATATCCCTAAAACTGGGAAGGAAATGCCTTTATAACCTCTAAACTCACACAACCAAGCACAAATCAATATATGAGAACAAAGTAAAATATATAGTAAAAGGGGTGTGTACAGTAAGTAAACGGGCTGGAATACAAGCCCAACTGGAACGTACAAGTTATACTGAAAACAGCTCCTGTGAACACCCACCAAGGATCCTATCTAAAGGGTTGGTACAACTCTCTTATGGTCATCACTGCGGTACTTATTGTCTAATGGTCTACCTCTGAGCAACCTCCAATATTGGCACCCTCAGCCTCGACCAATGCAGTAACTCATCTTCACAAGACACAAAAATTTACCATCATAGCCCGTGTTGGGGTGAGTATAACAATACTCAATAGGGACCCTGAGACCCACGAAGGAATCTTAGAATCCACAAAGGATAAACCACAAGAAATAACTCAATCTCAAAGCAAGAAGAAAAAGTCATCAACACTACTTAGGAATATGCCCATACATATACTTAATTTATTGATATATACTAATCTTGCACGTGAGGGAAAAATACCACAAAGGTAACACAATAAAGGTAGAAGTACCACATTAGTAACACCACGAAAATAAAAGTACCACATTGGTGACACCACAAAGGTATGTACCACATAGGTAACACCCCACAAAAGAATTAAATGAAGGTATCACCACACATAAGTGTTGCAAAAAAGGTAATGACTTAGCTCAAACTTGGTAGAACTTAAGAATGAAAGTATAGATGATTAGTTATAAGCTAGTTCATCTTACATCATTGAGATTTTCTAGTATTGACCCCCAAAAAATCAAAGATGACCCATATAGGATCTGAAGATGACTGACACCAGATCTGGAGATGACCCACATTGGATCAGTATGTGTTGACCCGTACATGATCGCTAAGGAATGACCCACATAGGATTGGATTGTGCTGAACCACACAATATCTTCGAGTGATGACTCATACAGAATCTGCAGATTCTTCAAGTACATTCAGTCATTGGGTTTCCGTACTCAACGCCCTTGATTCTGGGAGATACATATCCTTAATCCATTGGAAAAAAACCTCAACTACCACGAAGTCTCATGCAGAGGTATCATGATGGTACATAACGTTATAGGGGACACAACAGATTTGATGGATGATAAATCAGATTCTCGGTCTATATGTTATTAGTGTTTCAGTTACGAAGGCCCAGATGTATTTGTGTTCGATCCTACCCGGTCATACTACAACTTTATCCAAAACACATGTTCATTATACAAAAAAGGTCTATCTCAATCCAAGGATTCTAGCGTCGTAGACAATTTGTCAAAATGACATCCGGTTCTCTAGAAAAGGCCCTTTCAGTGTTTCTGGGCCTGGGTTCGGTCAGACCGACCTAATCCAACCCAATATAGTTTTGACCTGGCTGGGCAGGGATGAGGTTCGTCCCGACCCTCAAGGGGGTGGTTTGGGTAGGATGGGGCAGCTTGGCTCATGATGGGGTGGCTCTGCATGCAATGGAGGGTCCCATCCCACGATGGGAAGTCCCAGAACGCGATGGGTGGCCCAACCCATGAAGGGGAATCCTGGACCATGATTGGCAGCCCGACCAGCAATGGGGCGGCATGTCTTGCGATGGGTAGGTGGGCCGGCCCACAATCGGTTGGTGGCCCGGACTGCGTGTGGCATCCCGCTGGGAAGCACTTTCCACCCAAGATGGTACCAAAAGGGAGCCCCCTTCCTATCGGAACTCTAATATGTATCGCTATTAGGAGATGTCAAGTCACCCAAGGGACTTGATCTGGTCTCGTTGATCCATTACATCAGGCCGGTGCTACGGCCCACTCTCCTCCCATTGGCGCGAGGGCACCGTTGTCCTCCTGCGGCCAGCTAGGTGACGAGCTCCCTCCAATGCACCACCACGGCTAATGAACCACGTATTTCTTCTCAACTGACAGTGCAGACGCATGCCACCCTACCTTAGGCGGCCAAACGTTGTGTTGACCATTGTTCTCCCACCGCTGCAGCTGATGGGCCATGACCTTCTTCCCTACCTGTGGCGCAGACGCACTCCGTCCTAGTTCCACGTGGACGACCATGTGTCGACTTCCTCCTTCCTATACCACAGCCGATGGGTCACAGTCTCCTTCAGTGGTAAGGTTGTGCTTCCACTGTCATCACGGACCATAAAGAAAACATCAATAATAAACACTCAGAGGGAACATGCATTGTTTGTTTGGCCCACACCCACCACATTAGACCGATAGAATGCAGCTTCATGAAGAATGTTTCAACATAATACCATGAATAACAAACATAAACACACCCCTACATTTTTTTCTTGTTAGATATGGCTTGATCAAGAGGATGAAGATGATGAAGGGGATGCCTATGTTTGTCTCTCCCATAACACCTTTCCTATCTGGGCTCATGTATCATCCTCACTCTTCGTTGGGGGTGGTTCTTCGTTGAATTATATTCTTTGTTGGTGAATATTCCTTCAAATTTTCACCACCACAAATAGTTGGCAACTCAATTCTCTCCACAAGATGTGTGGAGAAAATCTAATTAAGATTAAGTATTATTAATTAATCAAATCATATTGGCACATCAATGGGGAGGTTCCAAGAGTTACCTTCCATTAAATGAGTTTTTTGGGTGGTCCCCACTGCCATGAATTCAAATGAGAGTTTTAAAAATAAATAAATAAAATATAAGTAGTTTATTTTATTATTTGTTTAACCATCCCATGAAAATCCGAAAAAATAACTTCTACCCTCAACTAGGTGTAGTGGAGGTGAAGATCTATTTATGTGAATATCAGTGCTGCGTTGTAGAGACCTGAAACTTGATGTACATTGACATTACATTACTTTTTTGGAATACTTAGTACATTACAAAAACACACACACAAGGACCGTAATAGTTTACTGTCTTTGGAAACTCAGAATATAATCTTCTAATCGTGGTGAAAGATCTTCAACATCTCCCATAAAGATTTTCTTTTTTTTAAAACCTAAATCCTATATTTATGTCCTGGGGAAAAACATAAAATGGTGAGCTCAAATGCTCAGTAAGGGTAAACAAAAGAAATATCAATCACGTCATATTCATAAGAACATATATTTTGGAAATCTTAACCTGCAAAAGAGATCATAATTTCATAACATGGGATAAATCATAGTAGTGAAATGTAATCCCAATAATCATAACTTAAAACATGAAACTTTGTGGCATACAAACATAATCATAGAGAATAATTTCTTATTAGTCATGACCCATTTTCAAGACTATCTTAGTGGACAAAGTCCCTTTCTGAGCCGAGTTCACTCCTCGTTTCAGTCCTGTTTCACTGAACCGGTATAACCTACCGTTCCAGCCATGTCTATCTCATGAGATATAAAATCGTTACCCAATGCATTGGAGGGAGATATAGGTCCCACCCATCTCTTAATGATACCATTCTTATGTGTGCCAAAAATCATAAATCATACATCATTTCATAACCCATGTAATAAAAATGTGAATCTTAAACATCATGACATCATAAAACAATTCATATAAGATAAAGGATTTCATAAAAATATTTCCATCACATCATAATCAAGAAAATGTAATAATAGGGATAGAAACAGAACCCTATATTATCTTATATGGTAAATAATTTTGATAAAACACATGAACTCCATTCTTGAGGAAAATATCCTTTCTACTTCAAAAAAATTTTCCTTTCTTAACTTGTCATACAATTTAAAACTAAAAGAAGTTGATTAAAAATAAACTTGAGAACTTGTAAAGGAAGCTTCTTGGAGATAATGTTTTTAAAAATACATTCATGCTGTATAAGTTAAAAAAACATTCTTTCATACTTTTGTCGGAAAAGTCAAAAGTACCTCATATGAAAAACGACAAAAGATTCCTTTCATATCCTTTACTAAAAACTCACCGAAGGGTAAAATTGGATTTAAACAATTGTAGGTGGATGGAAATAATATTACATATTGAGGAAACATGGATGTTGATGATAAAATACACCACGGTAAATACCAAAGTATAAACAATGTCAGATAAAAATGAGATTGTGATATTTTCCTTACATTAGGTCTGATTTGCTTCGTATGTGTCCGAACCTCCTCTTCTTTGAAGCGCCTCTTTGAGATCTCATTTTAGGGAACTAATATTGGTCTTTGAGGAAGACCAAGACCTCTAGGATGTTTCTAGGGAAGTGGAGAAGGTAAATTGGTAGGGGTTGGACGAGCATGAAGGCTCAAAGTGGTGTGAGGAAGAGGGGGAGGAGGTTCCCTTTCATAAGGGAGGAGAGGGGCACCTTTGGAATAACTAAAAAAATTATTTTATTATAAAGTCAAATTCGGTTTTTAATAGCTCCAATTTGATATATTTCAAAGATAAGGTGGGTAGGGTTCATAATCATCTCATCTAATAGAATTTAGACAAGTTTAGGTATCTATTTTAACCTCATCATTTATATTTAACTTTAAGTTAGATAATTTAACTTTTACCGTGTCTTCTTGTTTTCTTACACTATAAGGTTAAAAAAATTACTATATCAATCCAAACGAACCCCATGTTTTTTATTATTAATATATATATAACCATTTCTAAGTCATTTGGCCGAAACTTAAATTTTTAGGAGTAATATAACAATTAATAATATAATATTTGTTTTATAAACTATTTTATGTCACTTTTGACACTATTTAGTAATTGATTTTTGTGAAAATCATAACAGAATTCTTAGATCAAACCATGTTACTTAAATCAATACTAACATGTCATATTAACCTATAAAATTAGTTTAATTCATAAAAAGTCTCAAATTACATTTATTTGGGTATTTATAACATCAATTATGTCAGTATTTCATTAATAAGATAATTAATGCATCTTCGTTGTGTCATAAATAAATTATATTATTTAATGTCTAAAAATTACAAATAAAATACCATTATGTAGGAAATATATTTATCTTTCTAATGAATATATATATTCGAATTTATCTTTTGTATAACCCCATATTAAAAATGATTTACTTAATAAACATTGATTTTAACTATTTTAACCCTTCTTTAAACAAATTATTAATAAATGTCGTAATCTAATCCATGTGGGCCTAAATGGTCATATTTTATTCCTAAGGTTGTTTTTGGTCGAATTACACTTGTCCAATAGAATTAGGACATGAGTTAGGGTAATAATAATATCATAGTTACCCTTAATTACCCTATTTATTTTTAATCGTGGTAAAAAAAAGTAAAAAGATACTATTCCCCAAAAAATTATTTTCATCTCATTGAACCACATTTTACTTACTGACATCAACCGTGTCTCTCGGATTTTCGAAATTCCATTCACAGAAGTGGTAAAATTATGTTTTATGAAAAATTCATTTTTTTTATCTACCACTTAGTGGTTTCACTAATCATCAAAAAATGAATGATTCCTGAAAAATACCAAAAATTAGGCCTAAGTTATATTTGATATTGTGAACTCAAAAATGATGTCTATTTTACCAAATTCAAAACATATCAGTTGCATTAATTAATTTAAAAAATTAATTCTCGTCGTCAAAACAAATAGTGTGTTCTTAAGAGATAATAACTATCAAAAGATTGACACTTGTTTATGTCTGGTTTAAATGTGAAATTATATTCAATGACCAACATTGTATTAAATTGTAAAAATATATTATAAATATACTTTAAAACCACTCAAATTAATAATTTACCACTATTAATTATTTCGATTGAAAAAGATGTTTTTAATTAAAATATAGCGTGTTTTTACTATTCATCAAAATATGAAAGTTACCAGAATGATATGAAAATTTATCCAAAGTAAATTTTTACTTAATGATTCCAAAGAAGAATTTTATTTTTTCAATTTGAACTTATAAACATGTAAAAAAGTAGATTTAAAGTGGGTGCGCCATCAAAAGGCGGCAAAACTACATTTTTTGAAAAATACTTATTTTACCCGAAAAATTTATTTTGTTCTTATACCATGTTTTAGAAAATGTGAAAGGCAAATAATAATGTTATAAGATTCAAAATTTAGTTAATACTATTCATAACTGATAGTTCATAATAATATTTTAATAATATATCGTTGTTTAGTAAAACCCGGTATTGCGTACAACACACGCTATCGAGGAAGGTTGTGATTGCGTGTAATGCAATCCAAGTAAGGGTTGCGTGTTGTGCAGGAATCCTTCTTTGTTTCGTATAACATAATCCAACCATATTTCATTTATAAAATGAATATATATATATATATATATATACTCAATATTGCGTAGAATAACTATTATCAAAATTGTGTGTAACACGATCCACGAATTGTGTTGCGTATACTGCAAGATAATACGGTGTTGCGTATAGCGCAAGGTAATCTTGGTGTAGCATACAACACAAGAAATTAATGAAATTAAAATAATATTTTTCATAAAATCTCGGGGTGTTACATTCTACCCCCCTTAAAATGAATTTCGCCCTCGAAATTCGTTGGGGTTATAAATGGTTTACTATTCGAAAGTTTCTTTAATAGAAACCCACATCGTAAAAAGGAATACCAAAACCAATCTTTAATAACAATAGTATGAAACTTAAATGTTACCCAAATAAACTAATCACTGGGTTTCAACATAGGTGAAAATATGGATATGGAAGAGAAATCTAACCATCATGTTCTGATGGAGAGTGGTAGAGAACATGGCTATGGAAAATCGAGCAATCTCAAAGCCATAAATTTGTGTTGATCTAAGGTACCATCTGATTCATCAGATAAAAGAGCACTAGGACAACATTATTGGTTTTCAAGATCATTTCCATAAAGTTGACGAAATTGGAATTAGAAGAAATACTTTCGTGATTTTGGTATAGTCTCACTGTTGGTCGTTCTTTGGACAATTTCCACTTCATCTCTTAAAGAAATGAAGTTGAATTTGTCATTTGTGATGTGTTAGCAGATCATGTGATAGAATGATGTGTCATTCCATCTGTCTCAAACAAAAGGTTAGAGAAGTTATCAAAAAATACATAAGTCCATCTATAGTGAGATTAATAATATATGGTTCCTAAAATGGACTTATACTTCATATATCATACGGCTTAATATAATAAAACTTGTTTCTACTAAACAGGGACTTCCTATAGGCCAGTGGTAGGCAATAAAGGCCAGTCGCACTTCGTTTGTGGGTTCGATTCCCACAGCCTTGTCCGACGCGATGGGCTGTCGACGGTCCTGCAGGTTGTCCTTTTTCTAAAGCTATATAACTACAACATCCCATCAACAAGATCAAAAAAGTTTTATCCTTAAACAATACTAACTTATTTGCAACATAATCCATTCCAATCTTTAGGCTTATCTAAAATACTTCGGTCCAAGCTCATAGTATAAAGAAAATGATCACGTGAAAGCCATAATTTATCCCCCATATATCATAAGTTATATCTTGTTGGTCAAATTACAAACATGTGAATACCTCAATCATGTATTCTCTTGAAGAATGAATACCAATTGAAACTTAGTGAAAACATGAATGTAGTCAAAAGTCAACTCTTTCCACATACCAAAATACAAAAATTCTATATACTCAAACCATGATATAACCTTCTCCTTATATCAGTCATGAGCTCATGAATACTATCAAACATTTCATTTTCTCCTTATCCCTTCATTATGCACATATCATCTACATTCCAAAAATATCTGAATAACATTTCATGGATACTAGTACAATTAATTATACACTTTCAAAACTCAAGGAAAGACAACAATGTAACTATCATTAGATGTCTCTTTATTCCATAGTACCATGAGATTACTTATACAACATTACACATGATAAATATGTAATCATTCCAATACATTCTTAAACCATTGACCGAGATTCAACAATTCTTTCATCTCACATATCATTTGTAGTCTCTTCATCATCATCAACATAAATACTACCCATACGACCATACTGATTCTCTTCATGAGACTTTCCCTTAGGGAATTTGTTTGAACAATGCCCGTACATTCCACATTTAAAACATTTAACCATTGTTGATATCGTAGAAATACCATTATCCTCATCCCTGGTGTTAATTGAACCTTTTCCTTTTCACTTACTGGCTTTGTGTCCTTCTTTTCCACACCCAAAGAATCTTCCTGTTCCTTTGAAACATTCTCCTTGATGCCTCTTCCCACATGATTTACATAGGGGAAATTGAACTTTCTTTTCTTTATGATCATCCTGAAACTCCATCTTTCTCTTATTAGCTGAGTTAGGAAACTTAACAAATTTTACTTTATTGATCATATCATGAGATTTCTGATTCGGCATAATAATGATGTTTGGACTTCCAAATCTCATTTCATTTGGTTGCTCATAAAGAATATCATTCCATTGTCCATCATATCCTCCATTATCGTGAATCATCTTGTTTCCAGCCATTTTCTAAAACCCAAAAAGAATAGTGTGAGAGGAAAAAATCATAATGAAGGGGGAGTAACTTCAATATCTAACAACTTTGGTTTAATCTAATATTGTTACCATAGTTCTAGGACTATATCCTATACGTATACTTATACTTAGGGACATCCCTAGACATACCTTAGAAATATCTCTAGGGATCTTACTAACGTTTTCGCATCCTAGTTTCCAAAGGTTAACTAAACCTTTCCTCTGATACCAACTATAGAGACCCAAAGCTTGATGTACATTGACATTAAATTACTTTTGTGGAATACTTAGTACATAAAAAAAATACACACACAAGGACCGTAATAGTTTAGTGTCTTTGGAAACTTGGAATATAATATTCTAATCATGGTGAAAGATCTTCAACATCTCCCATAAAGATCTTCTTTTTTAAACATAAATCCTTTCTTTATGTATTGGGGAAAAAACATAAAAATGTGAGCTCAAATGCTCAGTAAGGGTAAACAAAAGAAATATCAATCACGTCATATTCATAAGAACATATCTTTTGGAAATCTTAACCTGCAAAAGAGATCATAATTTCATAACATGGGATAAATCGGGGTAGTGAAATGTAATCCCAATAATCATAATATAAAACATGAAACTTTGTGGAATACACACATAATCATAGAGAATCATTTCTTATTAGTCAATACTCATTGCCAATACTATCTTAGTGGACAAAGTCCCTTTCTGAGCCGAGTTCACTCCTCGTTTCAGTCCTGTTTCACTGAACCGGTATAACCTACAGTTCCAGCCATGTCTATATCATGAGATATAAAATCTTTACCCAATGCATTGGAGGGAGATATAGGTCCCACCCATCTCATAATGATACCATTATTATGTGTGCCACAAAATCGTAAATCATACATCATTGCATAACCCATGTAATATAAATGGGAATCTTAAACATCATGACATCATAAAGCAATTCATATAAGATAAAGGAATTCATAGAAATATTTCCATCACAACATAATCAAGTAAATGTAATAATAGGGAAAGAAAAAGAACCCTATATTTTCTTAGATGGAAAATAATTTTGATAAAACACTTGAACTCCATTCTTGAGGAAAATATCCTTTCTACTTCAAAAACATTTTCCTTTCTTAAAATGTCATAGAATTTTAAACTAAAAGAAGACGATTAAAAATAAACTTGAAAACTTGTAAAGGATGATTCTTGGAAATAATGTTTTTAAAAATCCATTCATTCCGTATAAGTTAAAAAAACATTCTTCATACTTTTTTCAGAAAAGTAAAAAAGTACCTCGTATGAAAAACGACAAAAGAATCCTTTCATATCCTTTACTAAAAACTCACTGAAGGGTAAAATTGTATTTAAACAATTGTAGGTGGATGGAAATAATATTACATATTGAGGAAACATGGATGTGGATGATAAAATACACCCCAGTAAATACCAAATTATAAACAATCTCAGATAAAAATGAGATTGTGATATTTTCCTTACCTTAGGTCCGATTTGCTTCGTATGTGTCTGAACCTCCTCTTCTTTGAAGCGCCTCTTTGAGATCACCTTTTAGGACAGAAAAATTAGTTTTTGAGGAAGACCAGAACCTCTATGATTTTTCTAGGGAAGTGGATAAGGGAAATTACCAGGGGTTGGCCGAGCTTGATGGCTTAATGTGGTGTGAGGAAGAGGGGGAGGAGGTTCCCTTTTATAAGGGAGGAGAGGGGCACCTTCGGAAAAACTAAAAATATTATTTTATTATAAAGTAAAATTCGGTTTTTAATAGATCCAAATTGATATATTTAAATGATAAGGTGGGTAGGGGTCGGAATACTCTCATCCAATAGAATTTAGACAAGTTTAGGTATCAATTTTAACCTTATCATTTAGATTTAACATTAAGTTATATAATTTAACTTTTACTGTGTCTTCTTGTTTTCTTACACTATAAGGTTAATAAACATACTATATCAATCCAAAAAACCCCAAGTTGTTTATTATTAATATATATAACCTTATCTAAGTCATTTGGCCGAACCTTAGAATTTTAGGAATAAAATATCAATTAATACTATAAAATTTGTTTTAAAAACTATTTTATGTCAATTTTGACACTATTTAGTAATTGATTTTTGTTAGAGTCATAACAGAATGATTAGTTCGAAAAAATTTACTTAAATCAATACTAACATGTCATATTAACCTTGAAAATTAGTGTAATTCATAAAAGTTTAAAATTACATTTATTTGGGTATTTATAACATCAATTATGTCAATATTTAATTAATAAGATAATTATTGCATCATCGTTGTGTCATAAATAAATTGAATTATTTAATGTCTAAAAATTAAAAATAAATTACCATTATGTATTAAATTGTATTATATTTCTAATTAATATTTATAGTCGAATTTATCTTATGTATAACCCCATATTAAAAATGATTTACTTATTAAACTTTGATTTTAACTATTTTAACCCTTCTTTAAATAAATTAATAATAAATGTCCTAATCTAATCCAAGTGGGTCTAAATGGTCATATTTTATTCCTAAGGTTGTTTTTGGTCGAATTACACTTGTCCAATAGAATTAGGATATTTTTTAGGGTAATAATAATATCATTTTTACCCTTAATTACCATATTTACTTTTAACAGTGGTCAAAAAAAGTAAAAAGTTACTATTCGCCAAAAAATTGTTTTCATCTCATTGAACCACATTTTACTTACTGAAATTAATCGTGTCTCTTAGATTTTCGAAATTCCATTCACAGATGCGGTAAAATTATGTTTTATGAAAAATTCATTTTTTAACTACCACTTAGTGGTTTCACTATTCATCAAAAAAATGAAAGATTCCATAAAAATACCAAAAATTCGGCCTAAGCTATATTTGATATTATGAACTCAAAAATGATGTCTATTTTACCAAATTCAAAACATATTAGTTGCAATAATTAATTTAAAAATTTAATTCTCGTCGTCAAAACAAATATCGTGTTCTTAAGAGATAATAACTATCAAAATATTGACACCTGTTTACGTCTGGTTTAAATGTGAAATTATATTCAATGACCAACATTGTATTACATTGTAAAAATCTATTCTATATATACTTTAAAACCACTCAAATTAGTAATTTACCACTATTAATTATTTCAATTGAAAAAGTTGTTTTTAATTAAAATACAGCGTGTTTTTACTATTCATCAAAATATGAAAGTTACCAGAATGAAATGAAAATTTATCCAAAGTAAATTTTTATTTCATGATTCCAAAGAAGAATTTTATTTTGTCAATTTGAACTTATAAAAAAGTCAAAAAATAGATTTAAATTGGGTGCGCCATCAAAATGCGACAAAACTGCATTTTTTTAAAAATAATAATTTTACCAGAAAAATTTATTTTCTTCTTATACCATGTTTTAGAAAATGTGCAAGACGAATAATAATGTTATAATATTCAAAATTTAGTTAATACTATTCATAACGGCTAGTTCATAATAATATTATAATAATATATCGTTGTTTAGTAAAACTCGGTATTGCGTACAACACACGCTATCGAGGAAGGTCGTGATTGCGTGTAATGCAAACCAAGTCAGGGTTGCGTGTTGTGCAAGAATCCTTCGTTGTTTCGTATAACATAATCCAACCATATTTTATTTATACATTGAATATATATATATATATATATACTCAATGTTGCTTAGAATAACTATTATCAAAATTGTGTGTAACACGATCCAAGAATAGTGTTGCGTATACTACAAGCTAAAACGGTGTTGCATATAGCGGAACGTAATCTTGGTGTAGCATACAACACAAGACATTAATGAAATTAAAAGAAAATTTTTCATAATATCTCGGGGTGTTACATGCGAGTTCAATGATGTCTTCGGATTTCAATTCCGAACCGGGCCTTGATGTATTCATGCGAGTTCAATGATCTCAGGGTGTCTTCACATTAATGATGTCTTGGTGTGGAAATTCATTCTGGGAAAACCGGGCCTTGGAATCTTGCGCCATCAATTTATGATGACTCATAATATTTCCATATAATTAAAAAACCATTTACAAGAAAAATTATGGGTCTTTCCATTCTCCCCACCTCATGGCTTGGGCCTCTGAAATCCACAACACAAAATAGGGAAACAAGTGGGGATATTGGGCACAAATATGAGCCTCCCGCTCCCATGTGCTCTCTTTGAGGTTCCTGGGATGCCAATGAACGCACACTAGAGATATCGATCGCCCACGTAGGAATCTCCCATGTTGATCCTCAATCTATACTGGAACATCTAAAAATGTCGCCCAATCGTCTATGTTCAGCTCTATATGGTTGATGAAGTGAGATGGATCGTGCACATATGTACTCAGTAGGGAAATATGGAAAACATCATGAAATGGATACAACTAAGGGGGGAGTGCTAGGCATTATGCCACCTCACCAACTCTATAGAGGGCCTAAAAGGGTCTAATGATCCTCGGAGATAACTTCCTGCCCCGGCCAAATCTCTGCAGACCTTGTCTAGGTGAGACTCGTAGAAAGGCATAGTCACCATCATTGAACCCTAGTGGTCTCCATCTCCTATCAGCATAGGACTTCTACCAGCTCTTTGTAGTCTTTATTAGCTCCTAGATGATCTGAACCTTCTCTATGGTAGCTTGTACCATCTCTGGTCCCATGAGTGCTGAATCCCCTTGGTCCTTCCATCACAGATATGATCTGCAAGGATGACTGTACAATGCCTCGAATGGTGCCATACTAATGGTGGAGTGGTAGATGTTTTTGTACATGAACTCCACCAAGGTAAAGTGGTCCTCCAAGCTGCATCTCAAATCAAGGAGGCAAGAACGTAACATGTCCTCGAGGGTCTAAATGGTCCGCTCTGTCTGACCATCCATCCAATGATGGAAGGCAGTGATCAATCAAATATGAGTCTCAAACTCCTCCTACAACCCCTTCGATATTCGGGAAATAAAATGTGCATCATGATTGGAGATAATTGTTGATGGAACCCGATGAATCCATACAATATCCTGCAAATAGAGGCATCCAAATCCATCTACTGGTCCCTTTTATCTGATATGTAGGAAGTGGGCCAACATGGTGAGTCTTTAAATGATCACCTAGATAGAATAATTCCACTTTGATGTCCGAGGAAGTCATGCGATAATGTCCATGAAGATTCCATCCCACTTCCACTCTAGCACACTAGTGCCCGATTTAAGCTCACTAGAACATGATGTTATGCCTTCACTTTCAGACAAGTTAGGCACTGAGAGACAAACTCAGCAACATATTTCTCCATTCCCAACGACAAGTGTTGATGAATGAGATCATGGTACATCTACACCACTCTTGTATGTACTGCTATATGGGACATATGGAACTACCTCAATAGTTCCTCTCATAAAACCACCAATACCATAGTACACCTTATGAAGAGGATGATGTGCTCCCCACCTTTATAAAATACATTAGGTGTGTGTCCTGTGGATATCTAAGCGCGTCGTGCCTCACAGTCAGTGTCCCCAAGCTACGCCTCTCTGACTTGCTGAAGTAGTGGGGGAGTGACTATCAGAAAATTAAGATAATCTGCTCCATCATGTTCCACGTATGATATCTATAAAGTGGATAGAAGCTTAGTCCCGACACTAAGAAACTGTATACGAGATCTATTGCTGAATGCATCTGCTTCTACGTTCTCCTTACCATGAGTATATACTATCTTAAAGTCATAGACCTGGTGGAACTCAAGACAGCATTGTTGTCTCCGGTTCAGGTCCTTATGAGAGAAGATATACATGGGACTCTTGTGATCTGAGTAGTCTATAAAATGTTCTCCCATCAAGTAATGTCACCACATATTCATGGAGAAGACTATTACTGCTAACTCAAGGTCATGGGTAGCTTAGTTTTACAGATGTTTTCTCACCTGTCGGAAACTAAACGTGATCACTGCTCACTCCTACATTAGGAAACATCCAAGCTCGGTCCCTAATGCGTCGCACTAGACAATGTACGCAAATCCCTCCTCTAGTAGCCTAAATATGGGGGCACTCTTCAGTCTCTCCGGCAGCTCCTATAAAATCCATTGGATTCTTTTTTACCACACGAAGGGTTGAACCTTCTTTATAAATGATACTAAGGGTACCTCATCTCTGTAAAAGTAAAGCACAAACCTCCGGTAGTAACCTACAAAACCTAAGAAACTATGCAATTCTGTCACACTCTGGGGTGGCTCCCAAGCTAGAGTATCCTCAATATTTGTTGGATCCAACACAAATATAGCCTTTGAGAAAGAGTGTCTCTTGAAGTGAACCACTCAGATCTATAACTGCTACTTTGAGATCTTACTATAATTCTAGTGCTCTCGGATTTTGTCTAGAACAATATACAGAAGATAGGAATGCTCCTCCTCTATCGCTCAGTATATCAGGAGGAATGAAGTAAAGATCCATCCACGGTCACAAAGTGCATGAAGTGTTGAAGATCTATTCAAGGACTTGTAATTGGATAAAGGTTTTGAATTAAATCAAATTATTGATCATCTTATATTCAATGTTCCAAGCCATGCGTATAAATTTTAACACATCACTCTCAACACGATTACCATGCATTATGATTTAAATGCATGAGTTGAAGTAGAACCCACAAATTATCATTAATTGATTCAAATATTTCTAATTAATATGTTTGGAATTCATAATCCAAAACAAAAGTTTTAATGATGAAGTTTTTAAGGAAAATAATATACAAGAATAAATAACGAATAAGGGGCATGGCATTTAAAGATGGCATATCATCTTGGTTATAATTTTTTTTATCAATGTAAATTTTTTTGTTCCATTGAAAAAATAGGTCCAACCATGCAGTCCATATGAACTCCAAACCCAAGGAATATGCGGGACCTGAGGGTCTACCGCACCCAAAGGGAAGACCTTGAAGCTAGCCTGCAAGAGGTGCATGAGGATGATGTATAAGCCCGTAGGTGTGCTCATGGTGGTGAACCCATGCAGAGAGGGAATAGTGGGAGATAAAAGTGTGCCCTGGTGAGTTAGAGTGGGTGCTAAGAGTGCACCCTGGTGAGGTACACTGGGAACTATGAGTGCACATGCATAATTTGGTATTAGGCGGTACTTGTGGAGGGATAAAATAGTCACCTGTTGACTGGTTGACATGCAGAGGCTTATAATGCTCGGAAAATTCATGATGTGTTTCTATGTGGGATAAGATTTTAAAAACACTGAAACAATCATAGTCATGCAACTAATCCCACATATGCTCTCAGTCTCACATATAATCTATGTTAAGCGATCTAATTGGGACCGCTCATCTAATCCACCATCACATGGATTGAACAGAGCCGTCCAAATACCTCCCCTGATGTCATCTTCTACCTCCAACCATCTCGACACTAATTATCACCATAGAAGAAGATGACCCACCATGATTAATCACTTGGTCATTGTTGATGTAGAAAAATCATGCATGGAAATGGTTCGGATGAACCGAACCCATGAATGCATTAAATTTTGCATGCGTGCATCGAAATGATTAAAATATGTGCCTGAGGAAAACGATTTTTCCAAGGGTTCATTGTCCATTTAACATAAAATGATATTGTTCTCATGCATTCAAAAATGTATGCACATGAGTATTGGACTAATAAATAAGGATTCCACATTGAAGAAGAATAAACTGAGAGACTCGACATAACTCTATCACACGTTTGAATATTTGAAGTCGTAGATCAATGAAATTCATAGAATCGAACCTCACATCATATTTCAATTTATTTTAGATTGGGGAAACACATTGTTCATTTCTTATAAAAGGAGTGGCACTGAGGAAAAAATGTTTCTTCCAGTCTTAGAAAGAGATCTCTTTCCTCCAAGAAACAAAGCACACCATAAATATGTTACTGTGTAGCCTTTCTACACACAAGGCAGAGTTCTGTGCAACCATTCTACATGAAGAAGAAGGTGTTTGGAATCCCCTGTGTGAAGGATAAATGTGATCAATCTTGGTTAAAAAAAGTGTAGATTAGAATCATATGTGCAAAGTTACCCACAAGAACGCGATTGGTTCATTGAACCATGTTTGTGTCTTCGTGGAGGTATTACATTGTTTAAATAACTAGTGTTATGAACCCTTGTTGTACCTCTGTGAAGACAGAACCATGAACCTCCCTTGGATTTGTGAAGAAGACCCTGCACACCCTTTGCGTGAAGATGAAGAACTCGATCCATTCTGTTTCATGAAGAAATGAAGAAGGGTTTTTAATACAATGGATGTTCATGTTTGTATTCACTCATATGATTGATATAAGGAAGCCTAAGGACATGGTATGGTTTTGAAATGAAAAATACCCATGAGGGAAGAGGAAATTCATTCACATATGCACTCATATATGAGAAGAAAATAGTCAGTTCTTGCAAAAAAGGACTCTGTCTATTATAGAGAAGAAGAACAAATCCAAACCTTGGACTACAACCATTCGGGTTTGAAGAATAAAATAAAAAAAATCATTAATACACCCGAACCGTGATCATTTCAATATATATGAAGAAAATAAGATAAATAAGTGATAGTGAGTTGCACCAAGAAGTGAATACACGCACATACAAAAGACTAATTAAACCCAAATCAAAAGAATAAATGTGTGTGCATAAGATCAAAACAAAAGAAAGTGAATGTGTGCATATTGATGAAGAAGACAGTTCTTGTTCAATTGGATAATTCACACTCATTGAACAAATATCAATATATATGAATAGTGTGTGCTTGAGATGACATACTACATATCATAGATGCATGCAATCATGCATAATCACATGAAAATTTGAGAATAAATTGAAATATCTAAATACAAGAGGTATTGGATCCCATGATGTCTATGCATGAAGTAAATGAGATTTGTGACTGAAGCCAGACAGAATTAAAAAGATCTTATATCTGTGTTAATAGTATTTGAGAATCCACGAATAGAGATAGATATGATATTGTTCATAATTATTCTAGCTTTCTTGAATAGGTTGGGGGAACCATTTTCACACACATAAGTTATGTAGGGTCTTCATATGAGGAAGAAATAATTTTCCAGTCATTGTTTAGAGGAGTTCTGATCTGATAAGTGAACAAAATTATTTATTATGTCTAACAGACTTACCAAATGTTATTGAAGATTCATGGAGAGATACATAGGAAAGTGTGATTCAGTAATCCAATTTAGAGAGAGTAGAATATCATCTAAATTGAATCAATAAAGAACAAATAAGTAAGATTATCATGTGACTGAAGATCTAGAAGAACTCTGTGGGATTCCGTGGGTAGAAGAACATTTTAGTGTGACTCTGAAGCAGGCCAGTGAGACTTTGGTAATGTTGTGTGAAGTAGTATAAAGAACTTCCTGTGGGACTCAAGAGAGATAAAGTGGGACTTTGTATTGACCATATTAATTACTCATAGAATTATACTGGATAATATATGTTTGGGTGAATAACCAACAAAACCAAGAGTAGGTCTTCGAACGGAATCTTGTAAATCCTTGTGTTCAGTGCCT
Source organism: Viscum album (assembly GCA_963277665.1). Classification (NCBI taxonomy): domain Eukaryota; kingdom Viridiplantae; phylum Streptophyta; class Magnoliopsida; order Santalales; family Viscaceae; genus Viscum; species Viscum album. The sequence continues at coordinate 624,366,490 of OY728135.1, read as the reverse complement.
TTACATTTTACTTCATCATTTAATATAAGGCTGGGAGACACAAGAAGAGTGGATCATGGTTTTAACTAGTAATAGAGATTAAATATAAAATAACCAACAAGTAAAATTATTTAAAGAGATCACTGATTCAACCCATCCCCCTCACAGTGATTCGCAATTATTTGGGCACTATAGAAATAATGGAAAGGAGGTATATTATTTAAGATATAGTAAAATAATATATATTAATGATCTATAATATTTAAATTGGTTATAGATTCAATATAATTTCTAACTAGTGGTGTATCTTGAAATGGTTTAAGCGAGATTCTATAATTAGTTAAATAGAGGGAAAGTCGTGGGAAATGATTGTCAAGTATGGTAATGAATAGAATTTAATTACAGTTTGGTGAGTTTGGTGGGGTGATTTTAGTGAGATATTTATGTACGTGTTTCTAAGCTCCCAAAAGTATTAAATATATTCATCATGTAAAATAAATTTATTCAAATTCAAGACCCATTAAACTGTGTATTTTTATAATTATCAATCATGAATAAAATAAAACAATGGAAATTATTTTTTTAATTAAATATTAAAATGAAACATAATTAAAAAATATAGAAAACCAAAATCATAGTTTTTGATCCATTATTATTAATTTATATTCTACAGATAATTAAATTATATTATAAACTAAACCACATATTGATTTGAAAAGTAATCTTTTATAAATCTTCATTTTAATCATTATTTGTTCTTAATATGAAATAATATTTATTAAAATTAAAATAGTGTAAAATTATTTTTAATGATTGGAAAAAATAATAATATCATTCTAATTTAATACATATCATCTTAAGTTACTAATAAACAGCATTATAGAAGAATAATTATTTGAAAAATATCTTATATATCTTCATAACTAATATTTATCATCATGGTATAATTTTATGTACAAAAAATATATTATCCCAAATTAAAAAATTTCAAAATTAATTATAAATATTTAATTAGTTTTATATTATTCAAATTCCAAATGTGAAAAACATATTTTGATATAAGTGCACGTGATGTGTTTTTTTAATGAATATATATCTTCTAATAAAAAATTAAATTATTAAATTCTTATTAGTAAATTTTCAATGAATGCTAAATTAATTTATTTTATATAATGTTAATAATTTAAATTCAAAAATTAATTTATCTTTAATATAATAAAATTTTTAGAAGATGAAATTGTAATATTTGAACGAAATATTTGTTTTATGAATAATATGATTTTATTAGATATTTGACACTAATAAATGAATTTTATAAAATAAATAGTTTTTGAAATGGTAATTTATTTTTATCCCTAAACATATTTGTAAATTTAGTATTGGAAATATTCCAATTCCATAACATTAGATGCATTTTAATGGATAAGTAAAATTATTATATTCATTTTGTTTAGATTTTGCTTTCAAGAATATTTTTGACCATGTTTTATTTTAAAGGAAAGTATATAATTTAAAATCATGAAGTGTTATAGAAGGTCCTTATTTGAGATAATAACTCTATGAGGAATTGAATGAATCATTAGTAATATTTATCCCAATGAAGAAAACCCAATATATATAATATAGTCTATGGTCTATTGTATGAAGTATCCGCTATGGACACCCATGGATCAACTGAGACCACAATATCAAAATAATTAAAATCATTACCTCATTAATCAAGAACAATACATAGACAACATAGTGTAAAGAAATTCTAGTCTGTAATCTATAATATAATATCCACTTTTCTATCATAATATTTTTCTATTAATTAATATAAAAAATTTATATTCACCAAACCCCATAAAAAATATATACATATGAAAAAGTTTTTAAAACACCATAAAATATTATTATTTTATTCTGTAAATAAATTATATTTATGTGATTAATTTATTAACATGGAACATTTAGTTTAAGTGTTAAAAGATATTCTATTTCTTGATTTTAATTAATATGAAAGATATAACTTGTAAATTTTATTTGTGTGTATTAGTGGGAACAATAAAATTATTATTAATTATTTTCCATGAAATAAGAAAATTAATTATTTTCTTACCAATTACATAGAATGTATATTAAAATAACATTAATTTAAAAAAGGGATTGATTTTGGAAAACATTATTTATACACTTAATTTGTTTAAACTATAATAAATTAATATAATTTCAATTCATTGATAAATTTAATTTAATTTTCAATTATATATTAAATAAAATATATTAATATTTACTAGATTGTTTCTAATATGATTGGAATACAAATATATTCAGTTTTATTCATGAAATTCATTTTTTCTAAGAATATATTTCACTATTATTTTACATTATCTTAAAATTAATATAATCTAATTATAGAAATTCAAAAAATTATATTTGATTACATTTTTGTAATCATAATAATTAACATGATCTAATAAAGTCAATTTCAGATAATTATGAATTGTTATTGAAATGTGAAAACATCGCCTAGGAATATATACATGTTATAGTATAGATAAAACATTATATATTGTTTTATATTAATCTAATTTGGAGTAACATTCTATTACTAATGACGTTATTATATTTTTATATTCATAATAATTAATGGTTTTCCACTCCACTCACTTATAAAAGGGAACCCCCTCTCTTACCATCCCCTAACCACGTGATCCCTATAAGTCAACCAATACCATCAATAATATATTCCAAAATTCCAAATACATTTAATAGAGGTTATTTTATTTTTAAAGATCAACCATAAGGTCCTTAAGTTGTTGTGTAAAGGTGGTTTATCAAAGACATGATATATAGTCATACATGTCTTTTTGAAGTTTCACTTTTCTTATACTTCTAATAAATTTGTTAAATCCATACTAACCAAAAAATTTCATTAAAATATTAAGATTTTATTATGATAGTTGGATCACTATTTTCTACATGTTTTTCATAAAATTGTAAATTAAAGTACCACACATACATTAGTCTGGACTACTTCCTCCAGATTGTGTTATGATTCATTTTATGTCATTATCATTTATCATCTATTATTATTATGTATTTGATTTTAATATAAGATAATTAATAATAAATAAATATTCAAAAATTAAATGAATTTTTCAATTCTCTTACCCTCACATCCATTATAGAATGATAACGTCAATCATTTTTAATCCGAACATTCATATTCATAATGCATTGTGATGTGGTTTTAATTTAATCTTTACATAGATTTTAATAATGATTGATTTAATGAAAATATTTGATAATTCTTATATAGTAATTATTTTTAATAATATTATTATAAATTTAAATTTTTTTGTTGCAGACATTGTATTGTGAAGACATCACATATCCGTAAGTACATATTGTCATGTCCACGTGGTGATGTAATTCATATTTCATCACCACTTTTGGTGAAGTTTTATTCAATTATATATAATGAATATACATGACACTTATTTAACTATTATTATTCTATTTATTATAAAATAATGACCATGGTTCAAGGACCATAACAATGAAACCAAAAAATACATGTAAAATGAAGCACCTCTCACAAAATATCCTTTTTAAGGATGAGTTCTAAATAAAAATATAATTGGAATTTATAAAATAAATTATACATAGTAAATTATAAATGAATATGTTTTTGAATATATGTATAATTATCCTATAATTTTTATATATAATGATTTAATGAATATGATGATGAATGAGACTTGATGCATGGGATTTGTGTTACAATCTATTTTTTCATGATTTCATTTACTATATTTCATTTAAATAAAATGATATATCTCACATCTTTTAAAACTATTACATTTTATTATAACTCTGTATGTAATTTCATTTTTATGAAATACTACCATTTTCATCTTTATTGAAATTATTATTACCAAGATTATTTTGAGAGAAAAAATATTTATTATTTAGTTATCAATCAATTTCTACCATGTCAATATTTTTTTACAAAATCAATAAATATTTTAATTGTATCAAATTATTTATTAACATCATTTTTACCCATATTTCACATTCAATAAATAATTTATAAATAATATTGTTTTCATTTCCTGAATGGGGTGTTTTTTACCGAAGGGGTTATATAAATAATTTTTTAATACAAAATAGTTGAAAATATTTTCCCACTATCATGACTACAATATTTATTGTAGCAATGTTTATATTTTTATAATGTTCTTATTAAAATAAAATTATATTCTAAATAAATAATGAATTTTATATTTCCAAGAAGTTATTTTAAAATGGAATTTGTGTTTTCCTCAAGAAATTTTCAATTTTGTTTTAACGGTATTACCATCAATGACATCATCCATTGATGTTAATTACGATACACTGGGAATATGATCCATTTTTACTATCCTTATTATTTCCTTGAAAATTTATTGATTATGATGATAAAATATTTATGAGACATATCTTTTTTTCCATAGGTAAATGTAACATCTCCATCCTATAAGACATTATAATTAGTTCCTCACGAGAGGTGTTCATGTGACCTCAAGAATGCCTCCCTATTTATTGGAGACATCTGACTAGTAACATAGTTATAAAAGATAACATAGGTAAAATATAACCACTTATCAATTTGAATCCACAATAAATGTTTCAAAAATATAATAATAACCACATGAACAGTAACTTGGCAACATTAAACAAAAACCAATAAGTAATAAAGTATATGTGCTTTGAAAAAAATTAATGAATAATATTTTTTAAAAGAAGTCATTAAATACAAACCAAGACTAGAATTAAGAATCTAATTTATAATCTGACCTAGGTCCCAACCCAATACTGACCTCCATTCTCCAACCCTTCATCCCAATTATAACAAAACATATGGTCTTTTTCATATACTGTTAAAAAACAAGCAGTATCTGCTTAGATACCAATGTTTGATTAAAGCCCAAGAAGGGTGTGAGTAAAACTTATTAGGACAACACTAATGGTGTCTACAGTAATGTCCAGTCAATATGATGGTTTGTATAGGTAACAAGGGAAATAAATGAAAAATAAATAAGGTAAACATTTAAATAGTTATCTAATGTTGGTTTACCCTTTATTTTTACTAGAGTATACCGATACGTGAAAGTTACTCAGGTCACATTGGGTGTCTACATTAAAGCATAATAGGTAATACACAAATTTTACCTTAAGGGATTAAACTACTCAAAAGTCATCTCATACCCATTACCTTTGATATTAATTTGATATATTTTAATCCTTATTTCAATTTCATGATCTATGATATCATCATTACCAAATTAATCTTCATACCTTTTTCCATGGGTTATCCATTTACATCATTTACACAGTGGGATATGTCAATCATTTTTCATGCATAACGGGTTACAAATAGTGCTAGTCACAATGAATTCACTAATCATAATTATCAACATACCCAAGAGCATAAGATTTGTAATTAGGCTAGTTAAATGTTTTTGAGAACCATAGAGACACTATACGACATCCCATCCAACACTATGAACATAATCTGGGAAGGATAAGTCCTTAGTCTAACATCCAACCCATTCATTACATATCACTTACCTTGGAGCCTCAATCCATGTAGTTTCAAAAGAAGGTGACTTTTTGTAGCAAAAATTCAATCATTGTAAATTTATCATACAATAAAACATTCTTTAGGGTCAATAACACAATCATCATGTGATCAGTGTTCTCTTATGTACTCTTTTAAAATATATGAATATCATCTAAAATTTATACAATATATTGGTTATGTAAATATTTAAACAACATTTATATCATATCCATGAAGATAATTGAGGAATTCATAATTCCAAATGGAATCAAATTAAAATTATAATTAAAATACCACATATGGAAGGATCTCTTGGTTATATCCTTAGTTGTGACATTCAATTCATGATATCCCAAATAAATTCCAAACCTAAAAATTTAATGAGCTCTACAAAATGGACAATAAAAGTCATCAATACGAGTTAGAGGGTACACGTTATTGATAGTGATATTGTTATATTCTCAATAACCATGTAAAAATATGTTGAAATAACTTTATTTATAATAAAATGAGTTTTTACTACACATTAATTCATAAGAGTGAATTAATCCCTCTAAAGTATTCTACGTGAGTTTATTTATCAGTTCCTATAACTAAATTTTGGAAATTATAAATGGATTAATTTTAATTAGTGCAGTGTAAGGTCTTCGTTCTATTGAAAAATCATCATCACATTTTAATGAAATTCAATGAAATTATTTTGTAAATATGTCACTATAATCATTAAAAATAGGAATATATTTAATGATTTCTTTCACCACAACCATTAGAGTAAAATATCCATCACGAATATGTAGTAAGCACCATACAAAGGATGTAACATACCTTGGATGTTCATTATCATCCTCATTCAAAAATAATATCGTAGTTTGACTTAGAATATCTTACATTACCTCCCTTTATAATGAATAATTAGGTAATATTTATAATGAGAGATTATAAATTCCTAAAATCATATCCAATTCATGTTGAGGAGAACCACTAGATATTAATGATGTAAATTCAAAAAAAACATCTATCATAAGGGTTATATACATGGGTTGTGATAATCACTCGATTATTATTTTTTTCGATAACTCAATGACTAGAATTTGAGTTGGTGTCATGGTACCATATAAATTTAGTTAGATATAAAATAATAGGTAGATCCAAAAAAAATATAAGACATTTAATTCGTGGGTTAATGGTAACTATTTCATTTATAAAATCTTTCTTAGGATCCAATTCAAGAGTTATAGTCACCTGGGATTTACCTATTTCAGGATTCTTATGATTTTTATGAAATATGTTGTTATTATTTTCAATTATATTCATGTACTGATTGGAAATATTTATTTACATGTTTAAAATAAATCATTCTTTGTCAGTGGATGATTTGGATGATTTCTTCCTCTATTCCTTTCATTTATTGGCCTCTTCACATTACATCGACATTATTATTCCTGATGAACTTATTATACAATGTTATAATATTCTCAAAACAATATAAATAAAATTAAACCACACTTATTTTCACACTTTTGATATGAATCAATTTTTTGTTCTACCATTTGGTGTCTTATTAGGATTTTCTAAAAATTTAATCATTAATAGTTTTTTCCAAAATCAATGAGAACACTCAGATTTTCCAACATTCAATTCCGTCATCATAGAAAATAAAATGGTCTCTTAATATATATTAAATGACATTATATATAATAATTTTAAATTTCATGTTCATAAGGAAGTATAGAATCATTAAACATTTCTTTTAGAATCAATGATAATATTAGAACTATACCTTGTACACCTGGTCACATTTTTTTATATGTACTAATATATTATTAATCCATATAATTTAGTTAAGAGACATGGTTCACATTTTTGTGAGATTTTTTAGAGAAACAATTTATTGAAAAATACATTCTCAAACTCATCCCATATCATGGACTCAATTTCAACCTCTTTCCCCATATATCTTATAATAGTCCATCATTGGTTTTATTTTTCTTCAAAAATATATAGCGACATGAAAATTTCTTTAGGTTCTTAACATAGAGAATATAAAATATATTTTCCATGATATCAATCCATATATCAAAAATTAGTAGATTAGGGGAACCACTGAATGAATGTGGGTGTTTCAATATTAATTCCAAAATGTTGTGTTCTTCCTTCTTTTTATTTTTAAAAGATCTAGATGATTCATGATACATCTCATAGTAATGTAGAGATGGTATAACACCCTATGATTTTATGAAATAATTTTTTCAAATAAATTTATTCTTTTCTATAGTTTTTATTACACTCATTTTTTTTAGATTTGACCTCAAGAAAAACTTAGTTTGGATTTTGTCACATGTAACATTATCTTTAAATAAATCATGAAATTTTATTAAATTTTTTATCTAATATGATAGATTTCACATAGAAATTTAAATATAAATTTTGAATAGGAATAAATAATTTATTAATATATATGGCTCACATATGTATATAATATTAAATATTTGTAGAAAATTTAGTAAAAATGTATATTCAAACCATTTTAAAATATTAAATGTTTATTATGAAAAACGATATGTATGAAAACAAACATGTTTTATCCCAAAAAACATAAGAAACGTTTTTTAAACTTTTTTAGGAAACCTAGATATATTATATTCAATAAAATATTTATCATTCATTATAATGTTGTATATTATTGATACTAACATATCAAAATTTATACAAAAAGAAGTATTTTATAAAAAGTATGATTTGTAACTTTTTTCACACCTATTTTAAAAATTATTATTTAATATTTTAGATAATTAATTTTAAAAATAAATCTTCATTTATGACACCATAATATCAAAAAAATATTATATGTAATTTTTTATAATTTTATGCAATGATTAATTTTCTGTTTAATAGTTAAAAAACTAAATTATAATTGAAAACTAATATTTCATTTTGATTATTTATAATGATAAATTATATTATCAAATTTTTTTAAAACTAGTTCAATTATATATATATATAAAGATATTATAGTCTATTTTAATAAAATATATGTTTAAATTAAATATAATATAATTGTAATCTTTGAACCAATTTCAACTTCAAAATATTCTTTCTCTTCATGTTAGTGGGATTATTTTTAAAATTAAAATTTTCCAATTTTGTTAATATAATTTTTAAAAATGTATTACATATTTGGAATTAGAATATTTTTATTACATAATAAGGTAAACAAAATGTTTATCCAAAATTAATTATGAATAGAATAAAAAATAAATACAATTGTTAAGGAAAAAATTGGTTTACCAGGGGATAAACTAAAACAATACGGGTTTAAATGTCCTATGAATATTAATAATATATATTTTATGGTATAATTCATAAAAAATATTACTTACTTCTCTATAATAATGTAATTTTTACATTTTTTCATGATAAATACATGAGTACACATTTTCCATTCCCAAAAAGAGTTACTAGTATGACATTGACCTCACTTATAAAAGGATAACCACTCTCCAATATTAACCACAACATAATCCAATTTAGGGTCATCTAAGACCAAAAATAAGTGCTTCCCAAAAACCATAATCTCATTAAATATTTTGTTTTTCTGTCATAAATTTTTCATTAGAAGAAATTTGGTACAAAGCTAAGGATGTTACCTGAAAAAGAGGTAACATTATTGAACATGCATTTTAATTTTATTTCAACCTCGACCACATTAATTTATTATTAGTCTAGGATTATATAATCAACTCATTATATTAAATATAATCACATTTTTTATTTTATGTTAAAAAACTTCACATATCTCTACTTCCATCAAACAAATTAATAAGTCATCGTTCATTTGTAAGATCGTCGACTGCCTCCGGATATTAGGTCATTAGTTTTTTTATTTCCACATATCATGGTATGGTATTATGATGGATATAAAGTATATATATAATTATTATTACATAAATATTACTCTAGAATAATTATATCACATATTCCATTTATACATCCCATTTTATACTCAATATGATTATGTCCTTCATTTTTATGGTGGACTACCACCTCGTGAAGCAATGTGATTAATTTGTTTCTAACATGTTATATAGAACATAATACAGATAACTATATGTTGAATAAATAACATAATAATGATATTAGTGAAATAATTATTTTTATGAAAATTCAATATATCATTTTCTTTCAGTCCATTTCATGCACTATAAAATTATAACATCATTTTTATATGTGTGGACTATAGATTAGAGGGTGCGATGTAACTCTTATCTAATCACCATACCATATGTATTATATATATAAGTATATTTAAAAAAACAATATAATATTCATGATATTATTATCATTATATAAATATAATATATTTCTCAACTCCTTTCTAATAATTTTATTTGTAAAATGTAAACATTATTCATCCTTATATATGAGCAACCATCTCCATGATCGTAACGTACCTCATTTATAAAAACCACCATTTATGATTGGTATTAAAAGTATAATTGATACATAAATAGGATAATACTTTGTTTACAATTATTCCATGGATAATGGAACCATTATTAATGTAATATTATAGAAAATTAATGATCAAGACATATACAAAAAAAATCCATAATTACCTAAAAAGTGTCTTTAACATTGAATTGATAAGAAAGAGTAATAAAATGAAATAAGTATATAATATATGTTATGATATATAAATTTATAGTTATTTAATAGATTTATTATAATCCAATATTTATTACACTGGTTGTTCAAATGAGTATGAAGGAGGTTGGGACCTAACATAAAGGACTATTATTCTCTCTTTTATTCGTGGGAAACAATTTGAAATTCACTGATACATTATTTAATATTTTATAAAAAATTCCCATTTGAAATTTTATATAAATAATCTAATCATTTTAATTATATCCAATTTTTTATTTTCTTATTCTCTTTATTGGGGCATACGGGTAAAAAATTACTAATGCATTAGGGGATTCCCATTTCAAATTTTTCTTTTGTGAGAAACATACCATATTCAGAACATGTAACAAATATTATATTTATATAATGTCCATTAATTTATTTTATATTTAACCATATGAACATCATTTTTATTTCTATAAAATTTTTAGGACCTCTAATTCATGTGTATTACAGTTTAATGGACACCTATGTCGCATAATATCATTGTCACTATTTTCCTCATTTTTGAATATTTTATGTTATTCAACTATAATATTTACTATGTTTATATAATAATCCATTGAAATTTAATATCTTGAATTTATTTATTCTCATTATATAATTTATATCATATAACTTTATTCTTTTATGGGGAATATTATTCAATGTTACCAATGTGGTACAATTTTTATGTTACAATCTAATCGTTAATCATCATTTCTCAGGATTTTTCTTCTAATACTAAAATATTTTGATCTAAAATTAAAGAAATAATTTATTTTATTATATAATTTTATTTATTATATTTAAAAAATTTAACCTCATTTCCATCTATTTACATACCAAATAGTTCTAAATAATTTCTTTATAGAAAACATTTTTCTCCCTATATTTGGCACAAAACTCTTTTTTCGTCCAAAGTAATGTCTTATAAAAATGTTTTCAAAATAGTCTTTAAAAATAAAAAAATTATTCAAAAAATAAATATTTAACCTTACCTTTCCTTTTATATAGTTTCTTTAAATAATATACATGTCTTCTTCATAAAATATTCAATTCAAATTTAACTATTAATGTGAATGGAATATTTGTTTTAATGTGTATAACATGAATATATATTTAACCCATTGTTTTATTTAATGAATCATTTTTATGATTTCAATTTTATTTTTAAATAATTAAAATTTTAATGATTTATATTAAAATTTAGTTTAATATTTAATTTTTCAATAAGAAGTAATTTTAATTATGAAAAGTTCCATGTGATCTTTTAAATTGAGTCTCTATCTAGGATGAAATCCTTTGATGTAACATATCAATTTATATGGATATAAACCAAGGTTACCATTATTATTCTTACTATGAATTGGTTTTCATTATTTATTTTTATGAAACCCATTTCTCTAACCCATGATATATTGTGAAAAATATATTTTTAAATCCCCCTTTTTTCTATAGGTTATAACATGGTATAATGTTGAGATTTTTATGAAAAAAATTCCACTTCTCAGTGCTATTATATGAGGATATTTTTATGATAATTTTCACCTGAACATATTATTTTCATTCAGTGCAAGGTGGATCATTTATTTCCCTACAATTTTTTGGGTAATCATTAATTTTATATGATCTCAAAGTGTAAGTTTGTGGTTATCCAAAGCCATAATCAATAAGGTACAGAAGAGGTTATCATATGCCCAAAAAAAATAGGTAATGAAGGAGGTTATTCCCTGACCAAAACATGTATAAGTGTGATTAGATAAAACCTAACATGTTATTTTTTTATTGGTATATATCAATGACATAAGATTTTATATGCTTATCAGTATGAAAAAATATTATGTCTTCTGCCAATTTTATCAATTACTGGATAATGTTTCTCATTCCTATATAATTCATTCCATATAAACAACTAATCATTATTCTAGGACTCAATATTAAGAACATTCATATTAAGGGTATGTTTTTTCAATTTTTTTAATCATGTTCTTGTACCCATTTTCTCATGTTATGTTTACATATACCCATTGTTTAACCATACTGATCACATGAGAACACACATTATTACTTTTAATTTCCATAGATTATGATGAAATGTTTTATTTAGGAAATATTTTTAGGTGTATTAATGTGGAATATCATTATGGGATATTTTTAAGGATAATCCTAAAATTTGTACATAGTATACAGAGTTTCCAATTATAGTAAACTATAATTTTCATAAGGCATGGGTTTTTATGAAGTATTTAGTATGCATATAAAAATATTTAATATATTTTAATAAAAATAAAATCCACTATATTTGGTATCATAAGGAAGTTTAAATTACCTTAGGAAACTATTATGATAATATTTATGTGATATCAATAAATATATTTATAGGTTTATCTCTAATGATAAACAAAAGGATGAGTAAAAGTAAAGGAAAAAAGAGCTGGAATTTTGGTATCAGATAGACCAAGGGATTCCATGATATTATATCCATTTCTAGATACTACAAATTGATGTGTATCTAACATAATTACACTGAGGGTTAATAACTCTGGAAAGGGTTCATTTTACTTGACTCGATCCTCACCTGGTTCATGAATATGTGCCTTAATACACAAAGACTTTTACACTCCTAGTAGACATTCCTTCGAAGTTCAAAAACACTTTATAAAACTTCATTAATTATTTAAATTGATAATTACCATGAATTACATATTTCTAACCTATGATTTCATATATTATAAAGAATGTGTCATTTTTTTACACATCATATATTTGATTTTTTGTAATTGTTTGGCTCCCCAATAAGATTAGTGTTCCTAAAAATATGATTTTCGTTTTATGTTTACGGATGTAGCATGAATGAACTAATTTAGTTCTTACTTTAATGGAAAATGAAATTATTTTAATCATGAAAAACTAAAATTTGTGGAACATGGAATGAAAATCTTGAAGCTATGTTCTCAAATCAATTTTCAGATATGAGTCATGATGGACCTACAAATGAGAAAATGAGGGAAGTTTTATTGTTGATCCCATAATTATAAAATGATCAACCTATATTAGTGGGTATTCTAATCCAAGAGTTTCTGAGCAATGGATCACCACCACACAAATTAAATATTCCATCATCTTGTGTTACGACAATGAAAAATTTGTTTAGGTTGTCTTCTGTTTAGAGGACGAAGAATATAAATTGTGGAATATTATAAAGAATAAGAGGAAATATGATGAAATTGGATCTGTGTGTTGTAAAGAGGCCATGAACTTATTTTTTAACTGGTATATTACTTATATTCTCCATATAAATATTGATAATTAATTCCATGATATAATTAAATAAGATAATGAATTAATTGGTACCTATATAGGATATATCTCATTAAATTTATGTTATTCTACTGGTATTGTCATCCATTGTAAAATTAATGTTGATCAAATCCTCAACAGCTTAAAACAATTCCTCTGAATAACATCTCTATAGAATACATCAGTAGCTATGAATAGATTATTTGATGTTATACCAATATGGAATTCAAGGTTGGAGTTTTGTATCAACCTCATGGTTTTAATAATAATAGAAAATTGGAAATCAAAAAATTCTATAAAACATGGAGAGATGGTGTTGGTCATTAATATCTCCACAATGTGTTGGAAGAAACATAAATTAAATTTTCTTAAGGGTAACAGTAAATTTTCTACATTTTTAAGTGAATTTAATCTGGTAATTTATTGATAAATTTATGTGAAGAAGTTATATAGTGATGAAAGTAAAGACAAATATCTAATGAATACACCAGCCATGCTTTAGTATTCCAATTGAAAAGAGTATGTGAATTATGTAAATCAATTCCCAATTCAAAATGATAATGGGTATTATATATATAGACAACCTCTAAAGACAATGTACAATGGAAACCATATTACATCCTGATGGTTGATGTGAATCATGATAATTAAAGAAGACTAAACCTTAACTTCTTATACGGGAAATGCATGTTTCTTTTATTATAATAATTCCTATGAAATAATTATTTTTCATACCATAGTGATATGTCATGATATTATCATGATTTCATGATTTATGGAATATCTAAATCACATTTAATATTCAATAGGTACAATATTTAAAAAAAGATATTAATATGATTTTTATAAATAAGATATGTTTTTTAATAAAAAAAGGGGATTTATCTTTTTAAAGAATCATTATCTATATATATGATTGACTTGATAGTTTTAGATAACTTCTTGAAATTGAGTTGAAAATTGATCACATATTCAATTTCATTGAAAACCGTTTTGATGATTTATGAGATTCAATTTTATGGATTTTAAGGATATTTGAAGAGACATTTATGTAATTGAAACCATTTGGTTTTATATGTAGTTACAATTTTCATTATGGTGTAATGCATTAAAATTAATTGGATATGTGATTTAAGGTACTTATAACGATTAGTGATTATACTATCTTAGATTTTGAGTTAATTAGGTGTTATAGTCAATCAATTTAATAAGTCATAATAAATATTTACTAACAGATAATATTTCTCCCTAGATCCACATTCCATAATATATATTAAGGGAGTGGTAGTGTTTCATGGAGTAACACCATTAATAGTATGGTATTAGATTTTGGGGTTTTCCTTTTTTTTATATTTATTTGAAAATATGTTGATATGGAGTTGAGCTTGTCACAATGCATAATCATGAAATTTATGGATAGTTTGAAAGAATAATTAAAACCCTTGAGGATATTATGAGGTCTTGTTCTATGGACGTCAGTGGTTTCTAGGATAAAAACGTTCTCCTATTGGGTATTCAATGAGAAATAGCTTTTATGGGGGAATTTTGTAGGCACCTTATAAATAATAATATGATATATATGGAGAAATCATACAAAATTGATTGATATTTTAGGGAGAGTTTTATTTATACCTGAGAATGATTATGAGATAATATGGGAGGCTAGATCAATTCATCAACATATAATATCTAAAAAAAGTTGATAAAAATTATATGTTGATAATCCTTGAAGAAATATATAATTTTAATTTGGTATGAATTCATTTCAGTGAATTTTACAATAAGAAAAAAGAATAAAAAACTAAAACATAGGTATATCAATCCCATAAAAATAATTGGCCATATATGGAAAACTAGTCATTGTTTGGAACAACCACTTACCTCTCATTTATTCACAATGTGCTCTATGTACGTCTCTAAGGATTTATATACCAGGATATTCACATGTTCTAAACTCAATGTTTGTACTATCGGAGTGTGATATTTATTATGAGGAACAATTGGTCGAGATCCTATATTAAATATATAATATTCTATGAAAAAATACCACTCAACTTGTAAATTCATTGGGTTGAAACCACCAACTTGGGTAATATACATGGGAACCTGATTATGTAGTGTGATTGAAATATCCTTCATTATTTATACCAAAGTGAAAAATTTCAAGAAGGGTATTCATTTTACGGTGGAAAAATTTAACAACCTAAGCTTTAGTGAAATATTATTTTCCAATAAATTATATCCATTATATAATCTTCAATACATTAAATATATTTTTCATCTTTCATTACAAAAATAAACTCAGTCTCATATTCTTGACATGAAACACTCAGATTAAATGAACGTGGACATTTTATTAAACATTAATTATTTAATATTATAGTTTTATCCTAGCCATTAGAATAGAGGGTATCAATATGAATAAATTATTAATTAAATCATATTTATTAAAAATATAGATAAAATGAATAATTTTGTTTCCATGTAATAAAAAATGAAAAAATTCTATTTGATAATAAAGAAAATATTTTTATGAAAAAAAATCGAAAAAAAATTTATTTACATCAATAAGTTTATGAATGAATTCTGGTGAATTATTTTAATGAAATTTATATATTATATATTCAATAAATTATTTAATTATAATTTTATATGTTTTAAAAAAAGATGTAGGAATAAATGATATTTTACGCTTAAAAATTTATTTTTCAAATATGTAGTTGTGACACAATTTTATGCACTTATTTTAAAACCAATATTTTTAAGAATAATAATATTTATTTTAAAAATAATTACAATTTTTTAATATAAATTATCATATTTATTTTAGGATAAAATTCTTAAGATATTCATAAAATATTTATTTTCAGATTAAAAGGGACAATTATTGAATTTTAATAGAAAATTTCCTATTTTATTTATTTATATAGTTTAATTATATTTAAAATACATTTGAACGAAATATATTTATATATTAATTCTATTTATTTATTTTGATTAAATTATATATTGAAATTGCATGTGAATATATTGTATACTTCTGATCATTCTCTTTTTGAAAACCTTATTTCTCATGACGTTTGAGAAAATAATTTTAAATTAATATATACTAATTTTTTTAATAGAATGTTTAAAACTGGATTCCATATGTTTTATTAGAATAATTTATATTACATAATATTGTAAATGTAAGTTCTTACCCAAATTAATGGTGGTAATAGTATAAATTAATTAATATGATTAAGGTAAAATTGGGTTTATTGATTGGCTAAACAAATAAGATTAGGGTTTAAATGAACTAAAAACATGGATAAAATATAATTTATTGTCATTTTAGATTATGTAAGGTCAAATTATTTATAATACATTATTTTTATGTCTTTCGGAATGTAAAAAACTTGGTAAACCATTTTAAATTCATAAAATTACAAGTGTTTCACTCACCACACCTACAAAAGGCCACCAAATCTCCACTCATCTAAAAAAATTCAAAAAACCTCATTAAAAATTCCAAGATAGAAAACCTTTCTAAAAACCTCTTATGATCCTATAATATATTGTTTGTTTATAAATCTATAATATGAGGGATTTTGGTGTTAAGATATAGTGGCTACATAATGAATAGTTAATGTTATTCAATGAATATTGTTATTTTATTTGTTCCTCAAACATCATAAATTAATATTGAACCAATATGATAAAATAATCAAATATATTTCATATAATTATATGTATTTAATTTAATTTAATTATCTACAACCATCTGAACATCCATCAAATGCGTTATGAAATCATCATTCGGGTGTATGGGGAACCACCGCCTCACGAATTGATTTCATTCATTTTTGGATAACCATGTCCCATAATTTGGTATGATGGTTGATATAATATATTTATATGATATTTATAAAATAATCATACCTATAATATTATTTTATCATATATATATACATAACTTTTTTATTTACATTATATTGGGGATACAATAAGTCACATGTGTGCATGGTAGACTACCACCTCACAAAGTGATGTGAACCATAATTAATTATCAGATTATATTGAAGATAATAAGGATGAAAACAATTTAATTACATGAAATAATTATTAAATTAATTACATATTTATCATTACGAAGTTGATATATATTTTTCTATTTCATTTTGTTTCACTTACTGAATGATGATAATATTGTTGGTTTACGTGTGGACTACCACCTTCATTAAGCTCTATGACTCTATTCGTCACCACAACACATAGATCATATGTATATGTATATTTAGTGAAATAATATTATATTTATTATATTTTTATCAGTCTTTATATGTAATATATTTCATACCTTATTTCTGTAATGGTTATTTATAAATGGAATTGTTACTCTTGTGTGCCTACGATCTACCTTCTCGATGATTGCAACGAAATTAATTTCATAAAATAATATTACAATATAAGTCATAAAATTATAATTTATATTTAAATATTATAATTATATCATTAATATTATTATACATATAATGGATCCTTGATCAATTTAAGAGAACTAGAAATAACAATTCAAAACATATAATAATAAAATGTTTTTATTACTTGATACTAGATGTTAACATGGGATTGTAAAAAAATATATTAATAGAAAAAATATAAATATTATATGTTACGATATATATAATTAATTTTTATTGATTTATAATTAATTTTTTTTATTATACTGGATGTACAAATGAGTATGAAGGAAGTTGAGACTTATGATAAGGGTTTTCCATTCTCACTTTTATTTATGATAGAGATATTAAAATTCACTAAGTGTTTATTTTTTTATTTTTTATACTAACTATTTTACATATTTTATCATCAGTCTCCCCCTTTTCATGATATTAATTTGAAGGTCCATTCCTTTCAGGAATATAATTTTGTGAAAAAAATTGAATTTTTTTCTATCAGAATTTTATAATGTGTAAATGTATCATTTTCCCACATCATATGATCTATAATAATTATTATAACTACAATGTTTTTCCCATAAATTGGGTTTTAATCCTAGATTTGTATTTGGTTGAATTTAGAACCATTTCAATTTTTGTGGAATTATTAATAATGATTAATTAATTAGTTATTAATTTATTTGTGCATGTTTGTTGTGGAATATCATTTGAACAAAGAGTTTTAATTATATTTATTAACCTCTATTGGGTTAAAAATGGGGGATAATTCTTAGGAAGTTCATAAATTCTATCCATGCATTGGTTCAGGGTCAATCCCCCATTTTCTTTTTTATCTTTTTATTTTATTTTTCTACATTTAATTTTACATCTTTTTAGTTTTTTTTTCATCTCCATCCGTTGTCTTCTCATGTATCCCCACCCCCATGATATTTCAATTAGAAAAATAGATATAATGTGTGGGGGAGTTGTAAATATAGAGAGTGGTTAATGGAGGAGTGGACACTAATCTAGAGATGAGCCTGATCAACGTGCAGTAGTAGAAGTGTGTGGAAACGGGAAAAGCATCGGTGGACTCCACCCACAGGTATAAAACATTTATTTTTTATATCCATTTAGAATTACCATTTTCATGTTTTAATTACTATTTATGACTTATTATGAGCCATATAGAGAAATATATAGGTTTTAATGAGAAAATAGGGGTTTCATGACATTTTGGGGGTTTTTTGTTTGCGAAAACCTATGTAAAAACCTGTGGACAAGAGACCACACACCATGTGTTATTATTATTCATGGAATATTTCATGTATAATGTGCATATCATGTAATTTGAGTACACACCAAATTGATTTACACATACATATACTTGTCTGTGTAACTGAGTATATTGGATGATGAGTTTTGGAATATACACATCATGTACTTTGAGTACACAATATATAATACTACGTAGACATGTAGCTAGGTTACTGGGGATGTCACATTCTATAAATGGTCATGATAATGTATTAGAACAAGGCCAAGCCCCAAGTGTTTCTAGGATATGTAGTAGTACACGACTAGACACCATGTGATTAAAACCATGTAGAAGTGTATGGCCAGGTAAGATGTTTTGAAGTGAAAACTGTGTACATTGAGTACATGACGTTTAATGACCTACTATTGACCTTTTGTGGGGTTTTAATGATTATTTTTTAGGATTTATATTTTGAAACTGTATTATCCTATACTTATCATCTCCCAACATTGAACAAAATGGTGAAACCCATGAGGTGATCAGAGGACTTATATAAGATGGTTTGAGAATCCGTAGATTATTGGAGAGGTGCTCCCTCTGGGGAGTGAATTTAATAGTGTAATGAGAGTGATTATTCTACCAATATGATCTAGGAGATATCCCTACTGAGTAATTCATTCATAACTATTATTTTGAGGACAAATCCCAAATGATATGTTCCCTTGTTTCTTGATAGGCCTTTATATTGGTACTTTACAAGGATCACATGTAGTGTGACTCCACCTATATTTCATCCTAGAGGATTCCATTTTTGAATCATCATTTTTTACTTACTGTTAAAGGAACTCAAGTGTAATTTCTCCCTTTTTACATCATATCTATGTATCCCATGTGGTATTCGTTCCCATATGTGTGTACCTAAAGGATACTAAGCATGATTCCTCTATACTATTTTATCAATAGGGGACCAGTGGGTTCCCTGATTTTTGACTGGACCTAAGATAGTGAATTGGGGAGGGGGGTACTAACGATAGTGGGTATCACCAAGGATCCCATGCCAAATGTGTAATATGAATATGTTTTGTAAGTATTGTTGGGTTTACGCGTTCATACATTCTAAATCTATTATTTATTCATTGAAATAGTTTCTGCTAATTTAAAAATGATATCTAGAGGAACATCCTTATATATTAGCTGATGATCCTAGAATTATTCCTAGTTTGAAATGGATTCTTATATTTGTTTCAGAGGATCCATGTTCTGAGTATTACAATATTAGGTTTTTTTGAGTTATATATAAAATATACATGTTTAGACATTCAATTTTTACCATGGATAACAAGATGTGATTTCTAAGATCCATCTATTAAGACTATACATTTGAATATTACATTATTATCTACTAACACACATGGTTCATATGTTTCAAATGATGAGCATTCATGTATTTCTTTATAGGATCTGGTTGTCAAGCATATATGTTTGAATGTTACATTATTAGAAATTTCTATGGTTACTTCCTAGGATTTCGATTTCAATCCTTATAGGAATAGATTTTTAAAATTGTGATCATCATCATTCATTGGGATATTTGGAAATTAACCTCAAAACCCTTTCTTGAAAAATAATATATGTATGATTATTCTCTACTCATGTGATTCCAAGGACACCCCCAAGTGTTTGGTGGAAACACAAGGATTACATAACCCAAAAGATCATCCTGGGGATGGGGATATTGATTGGTTTATATGAATGCATGTTGAGATTATACTTGGATTTGTAGATCATTATGTACACTATTTTTAAGGGTCAAATACATGGGATTATTCAAAGCACATTGTCAAGAAAACTAATTAACCATGACCTTGGGAGAAGACATTGTACTAGATTTACATAGATTAATGGGTATTAAATTCAACTTAGTGTACATTTTGTGAACTTTCCATTTGTATATTGTATCACTTATTGTAGTTATTAGAGGTGAGTACATTTGACCCCAATTTAAGTACATTTATCTCCTTGTAGTGGCATCACTACATCAGATATATTAATGGGGATTTCAGAAGAAGTAAATATTTTTTGGGATTATAGAACTATAAATAAAATTATTGATAAACAGACTAAGTGCTTGTGAATACACCATGAAGCCCATTTCATTTTATTTCATGATTATTAGGATTCTATACTCATAGGTAAACTAATATTGATATATATTGGTTCATTTAGATTACTCAAGTATATTCATATTAATATATATAGATGAATATGTATACAAACATATACAAATATAAATATACATGATGAAAAATTACATAGTTGAACAACATCATGAACACATGGATCAACTATTCTTTCACATAATTTATTTAATATATCATTCTAGTTATGTCTTAGATAGACTAAAAATATTTCATGAGAATTCAATTATAATGGAATATATAGAGGATCGTCATTCCGGTGTCCTACTAAGAATATTTCTCATCCATGTACATGTACCTCGTTGTGCATAAAGATATTATGTTTTAATTTTTTAGGTTGAGAATATTGGGTAATGATTAATGTTATATGAGTTCAATAGGTACATGAGATGTTGTCCCACATCTGAAATGGCATGTTACACTAGAGGATATTGCATTCCCAAAACAGGATGGTACATAGGTGGTTTTTACAAGATGGAAGTTGGTATATTTGTGATTAGACAAATCCAGAAATGTTATGAATGTCTTGGTAGATAACATTAACAAATTATTATCATTTATTATATTTATGTTAAAATTATTTATCTTATTCCAATGTTATTTTATCATTAATGAGGTTCTTTAATCCATTTTATTACATGGATTATTAACTATGAATCTTTATACCATCACTCAATATTATTATATTTGATTTTTAGGGTTTGGTTTCAAATTATATGATCACATTCTCATACCCTTATGTTCATGTTTTTCTTTGAAATATTCCTTATTTACCGTACATGTCATATAATATCACCATTTCTTCTGATTCATTTACCTAGGTTATGGAGAAATGTTTTATTTAGGGATCGTTTGTGAATAGTAATAAAGGGGAATATCTTTTTGGGATTTATTTATGATCATTAACCAAATTATTTGATTGTTTATTTTTTCCCCAAAGACACTAAATCATTTCAGTCTACAAGAATGTATTTAATTAATGTGTTTAATTTTCTGTATAATCATGTAATATACATATATATATGAAAATCCTGGAATTTTTTAGATTGGAGGGAAAAGATATAGGATTTTTCTTATCTTATCTCATTTTATTTGTTTTTTCATGAGGAAGGTCCTTGGATTTATGATCAAACTCAATTTGAAAAAAATTCCCCATAGGTCAAACAATTAATTTAGAAAAAAATTTTGTGATAAATTTTTATAGTACTAAGTGTGTTTGTATTCATGAAAAATCATTCACATGATTTCTAAACTATGAACCCTTATTTTGAATCTATAACACCTAATGTTTACCCAAGGTTATTCAGGGTCATCATCTATTTAAATCCTTTATAATGGTTCATAATGAATCTTTTCAATTAAGTGAATAAAATTACCAAGGCTTGTCTATCCTATTGTATAGTCATTGGCCCCCTCTCATGAAATATTGATACTTACCCAATGTATTAGTGAGGAATAAAATTTTGTTTTCTTTACCAAGGATATAATAGTATGTTAGATTCACTCCCCATAACATTATTTCCAATGTCATAGTTCTCTCCTATGACAAACATATTTTATAGGTTCCATTATTAATTTTGATTGACTCCCAATTATAGTAATTATATTCTCAAGAGATTGTCATCTTTACACTATGCATTGATGGGATATGTGATTCTAGACGTACCCATCTCAAAAATATTATCAAATATATATGGGTTCCAAAAGATCAAGAAATAATCATCATATCATCATATCATAACCCATATAATATAAAAATGTTTCATACAAATCATCATTTAATCATATCACAACCCATTGAAGAGAAACATGATTTATAGATGTTTCATCATAACATTTTAAACCCATGAGTAACAACAATGTTCTATAGAAATATAAAAAATCATTAATATAATAATCTATTCATAGAAAATATTTTTGTGGTTTCAAATGATGGTATAACCATAGAATAAAAAAATACATAATAGATGTCAACAAAGATGAAAAACACCACTGAAATCTCATTCGAAACATTCTTTGAAAAATGGGATAATTTTCTTTTAATTTTATAACATTTCAACTAAAAATTCCTAGAATTCATTTAAAATCATTTCCATTGAAAATGAAAAATGAAACGTGTAAGTGAAGATTCAAATTAAAAAGAGTTCATGATAGTGGGAATTTCTCTTCATTCGATATAAGTTAAAAAAATGCGTTTCATAGGTTTGTAAAAATTTAAAAATGACATGTTTTGAAAATAACATTACTTTAAACAAGTTCCTTTTTAATAATTTATAAAAAATTGAAATTTTGTTAATATTTTATTTTATATAACATTTTATTATATGAATGAATATTTCTAAAATATATCTTAATTGAATAGTAATTGAAAGAAAAAAATCTGTCTTAGAGGAATCATTATTATATTTTTGTTAAAACATTTTCTCATTAATTTCATACTGACCAGGAACACAGTATCCAATATATGATTTTTGTTTTATTAAATATTCATAAATCAAAATGAATCTAAACCACATTGAGATAATATAATGTTAGTCTTCGTAAACTAGATAGAAACTTTAGTGTAGCATTACAAATGTAAGGAAAAATTACAAAATTATTTTATTTGAGAATATCAGTATTCCCTCTATAATATCCTTTAAAATCATACAGTTTACACCACCTAGATTCCATGTAAAGGAAAAATAATAAGTTTGCGATAAAATTCTTAGTTAAGGTTAAGTAAAAGAAAAGCTATCATGAATCAAAATTAATAATCAACATGGAATAGTAAAAACTAACCACACATTCATTTAATCAAAAACATTACTATACTCATTGGAATGAACTAATTTATGTTGAAAGGTAGAAAAAACACATGAAATTTATTCTATAAATTTGTAATGACATGCATTCATAGATAATATAAATTTTAAAATATTATGTATAATAAGATATTGTATAAAAAATATGTAAGGGTTAATAACTAAAAAGAAATACCATTTAATCAATATTTATGGAATGAAAAACATCTAGTCATAATGACATGGTAATAATAACATGGATTATAATACTATAATTATTAAGGAATCAAATTCATAGTTATTAGATTCAATGATATCAGGCATCATGTTCCCACTACAGTCATTACTTTTCAGAGATTGTTTAAAATTACACATAAATACCTATTTACTGATGGATTTATGATTTATCTAGTAATATCTAGAGATACATTGAGGTTTTATATATTTCTGGAAGCCACATATTACTAAATGTCCAAATTATTCTTTATATATTGAATAATTTGTTTAATTCTTAAACAAATGGCCTTATCATAAAATATCCATATTGAGTAATGAATATTAATTTATCAATATATCCCTATATAAACAAATAAATATCATTTTCGTAAATCGTATTATGATATTATAGACGATTTACAAAAAACATCATTGATAAATAATATGGATATTTATGGGAAATTTAATTTTCAATGATAATGGGGATTTTAATATTTCAAGGGGAATTTAATAACTACAAAAATGAAATAAGGAATTGAAAGGAAATAATGTATTTGTTTAAAATAATAATTAATAATATTTAAGAAGATTGAGGATAAAACCGATAAAAGATATTCCTAGTGGAGTAGAAATAATGGGTTGTGGTCATTGATGAATAAATACTCCATTAAATATAATTTAAATCCATTCATGAAAAAAGTGTTCTTTTTAAATTTGAAAACAGATTTTAATAACTCAAACATCACTAAAAAACATGAAACTAAATTAATTTGGAAATAACATGGAAATATATAATTGTTGTTTCAAATCTTTGGCTGTTCGTGATGGAAGGAATATATATACATGAAGAGTAAGCTAAAATTATGATTCCTTTACATTTTTCCTAAAAGAATAACTCACCTAGTTTGTAAAGTGACATGATGATTCCTTTTAAAATTAGTAATAAGTTATAATGTGTAAAAATTCAATAGATTAATAATTTTCAAAAGGATAATTTGTTAATACATTTTAGAAAAACATGGTTCTCGATGAAAATAAGTTTATAGAAGAAGAGTTAAATAAAGATATATTTTATTATTTTTTTCAAATATATTTAGTATGAAAGATTAGAATAATTCTAAAATTAAATTAAATAACATTATTAGCTAGAGTCAAATGAAATGAAATTTTATTTCTTGGAAATGATCTAACTCTTGTCTTCAATTTAAATTCAAGAATAAAAAAATCAATTAGAATGAGATTATGGTATAAACCATTACAATGTTCATAAAATTGAAGTTATATTTATCCAATGAATAAATTTTGTGAACCAAATAAGAATAAACATAAATAAAGATGATGACATAAAATCATTATTGCCATGATCCGTCCCCCGGGGCACATGTCGTGACTACCCCAATCCCACCATCCATCGGCCCAGGGATTTCAACAAGAATCAAAAAGGAATATCCCTAAATCCTGGAAGGTATTACCTTTGTAAACTAATGACTCGCACAACCAAGAACACATAAAGATACAAGCACAAATTAAACTATTTAGTAAATAGAGTGAGTACAGTATGAAAAAAGGTCCGGACTACCAGCCCAAATGAAAATTACAGGAATAACTGAAAAGTACATGTAAAACTGAAAACTGCTCCTGTGAACACCCACCAAGGATCCTACCTGAAGGGGATATATAACTCTTCAATGGTCCTCTCTACAGTTTTCCTTGTCTAAGGTCCTCCTCTGAGCAGTATCCAGTGTTGGTACCCTCGTCCTCAGTTAGTGCTATATGTCGTCTGCACCAGACACAAAAAGGTGCGTGTATAGCCTGTGTAGGAGTGAGTATAACATTACTCAAAAAAGACCCTAAGACCCTTGATGGTCTCTCAAATGCATAAAGTATAAACAAAAGAACCTGGAAAAATAGTAAACCCTACTTAGTTATATTCCCAAACATATACCTATGTTATCAACATAATCTCATCTCACACAGGAAGGAAGAATACCACAATGGTAACGCCACAAATGTAGGAAAACCACATAAGTAACACCAGGAAGGTAAGAGTACCACACCGGTAACACCATGATTATATAGTACCATAGATGTACACTAGGGAGTTATAAGACTCAGCTCACACATTTATAAGTGAGTTATAGAAGTATATAAGATTAGTCACGAAGCTAGATCTTCTTATTCTGTCAGGAGGAACTTATGCTGATTATATGGAGTTTAAAACAAACAAGATTGATAAGTACTAACCCCCATAATGACCCACATAGGATATGACCCACAAAATATTTATATCTGCTAACCCACATAGGATCGCTTAGTGCTGATCAACATGGGATCTGACCCACACATGATCGTTATGCACTCACCCACACAGGATCACTGAGTGCTGACCAACACAGGATCTGAGCAACACATGATCAGTATGTGCTGACCCAAACCAGATTGCTGAGCACTAACCCACAACAGATCGATAGGTACTAATACCTAAAATAACCCACACAGGATCCGACCTTCCCAGAGTCGATAGGTAACTAATCTAGGTATTATTCTTCTCCAACCCCTGCCACACAACCAATCACTAGATTCCTCACACCCAGTGCGCTCGACATCGATAGAATCATTCCCATGAGATATCGTTACTACCTAGAACACCAATAAGTCCCAAAAATAAGTATCTCAAAGGGTTTTCAAATAATAAGGGACCCAACGAAACAGACGGCATGTCAATCGGACACCTGGTCTCTTAGTTGTTAGTGTTTCCACTCCGAGGACCCGGTTGGATTTGGGGTTCAATCCAACCTAGCCATACTCCAACATTATCCAAAACAAATTTGGAGTATATCAAAAGGAACATCTTGATTCAAGAATTTTACTATCATAGGCTGTTATTCAAACATACATCTGTTTCTCAAGATAAGGCCACAAATGTATATCTGGGTCTAGATGGGCCCTAACCCGGTT
Organism: Viscum album; assembly: GCA_963277665.1. Classification (NCBI taxonomy): domain Eukaryota; kingdom Viridiplantae; phylum Streptophyta; class Magnoliopsida; order Santalales; family Viscaceae; genus Viscum; species Viscum album. The sequence goes on along the minus strand of OY728135.1, from coordinate 624,339,119 downwards.
GGCCAACACAATACGGGTCCAGGACAGTTGAACTAGGCCATTGTAGGCATGGACCACTAGCCATGGTACAACCCATTCCGCGAAGGGCATAGCCCGGCTTGGCCCTCTGGTCACAGCCTGATGGCGCGACCCACTGGGGAGGCCTGTGGTGATGTAGGTGGTCGGGTGGAAAACTGTTGTGTGGTCTTCCCTAGACGATGCCGGATAGAGAGGCTCCCCAAGGTCACCCAAACAGCCAAAGGGTCATTCAGTTTTTGGAAGGAGTACATGCCAGAGTGGGTCCTGCTCGGTGCGCCACGGCCGGCGGGTTTGCCAGCTAATCCTCCACCTCCCAGCAACGCAATGGCGGTGCTGTCCTCTAAAGATGACCGGGTCTGACCACCTTTTGACCTTTTCCACATTCAAGTGGTCATGTCCTCCTACTCCACCGGTGGCATGGAAACATGTCTCCCTCTTCCTTGTGGTTTGTCGGGTGTTAGTCGCCGCATTCATCCACGATCCATCACAACTTCCTTCCAAGCCTGAAAAATATGACAACTGTATATTCACGATCCTCGGGTTGGGGGATCCACATCCATATGACATGATCAAAAAAACATTTTGTTTCCAAAATCAATAATTTTTTGGTGTTTTTTAATGCACGAAGAATGTGTTAAAAAAAGATAAAGGGGAAATGTATATGTACGGGATGATGGCCATTTTCGTTTGGCCATCGTCCTTGTGAATCAAGAATGAAGAAAATTATCAAATAAATTCAATCATAATTCAATCTTAATACCCAACCATGATGTTCACTTGTAGGAATTGTCATGAGGAAGAAGACAATGTCAATGAAGATGGTGACACTGGCGTTCATCACTCCCACGAGATGTTTCCAATCTAGGCTCAAGCCTCATCCTCGTTCTTCAATTTTAGAGGATGATATTCGTTGAGAGGGTGTTCTTTATCATTGAATGTTCTCCCAAATCTCCTCTAATTATCTATTTATTTCCCATGTGAGAGATGAGGTGCCAAATTAAAAAGATTATGTTTAATAATTAATCAATTATTTTGTTGGATCATTAATCGTTGAATTATAAGGGTGAAGGTATTCATTAATTAATAATTAATGAATACTGTTAATTAAAGAGCAATTTGGTTGCACAATTTGTTTGACAGTGCATTTAATTCCCAACATTAAATGTCCAACCACAAATGTGTGGTCCCCAGCGTCATTTTCAAATTTGAAGTTATATATTCAAAAATAAAATAAAGCATGCTTATTTTATTTTAACTCATGAAAAGTAAAAAAACTAATTTCCTCCCTTGACCTACTACAGTCATGATGAAGGTATCCTTAAGAGAATATTGGAACTGTGATTTCAAAGGTGCCCTCATATTTCAATTCCTTGCACGGTTCAAAAGATACAAAATTCCGCTCATGTATTTACTAAAAGTACTTGAAAAAACATTCAGAAATTCATTCTAGGAACACAGGTCCTCGGAATCATTTGCCTTCAATTTTCATGGACTCGAAATATTTTCTTTTAATTAAATAAAAATAAAATTTAAAAATCTTTGACTTTATATAATCCCCACTTTAGGGATTTGCGTCCCCTAAAACCACAACACAAATTAGTGGAAAAGTGGAGGTACTGAGCAGGAATGTTTTCCTCCCTCACGCATGTTCTCAACTAGTGGTTCTTGTGCTGCCAAATTACGCACACTAGAGGTACTGACCACCAATGAAGTACCCACTAATATCAATCCTCAATCTCCACTAGATCCTCTAAAAACGCCACCCCATCGTCGATGTCATGGTCACTCTAGTCAATAATTTGAGATGGGTCATGCATGTATCTCCTCAGCTGGGATACATGGAAGGAATCATGCACCCAGTGCAACTGAGGTGAGATAGCTAAATGGTAATCCACCTCACCAACTATGATGAGCACCTGAAAGTGTCTGATGAACTTTGGAGATAACTTTCCACCTCAAACAAATCTCCACAACCCTTGTTGAGGTGAGACCTATAGAAAGACATGGTCACCAACCGCAAACACTAGAGGTCTCCGTCTCTTGTCATCATAGGACTTATGCCTACTATGGTCATTCTTCATCCTCTCCTGGATGATTTTCACCTTGTTTTTGGTAGTGCGTACCATCTCTGGCCCCACAAGTGCTGGCTCCCCTAGGTCAGTTCAACACAGAGGTGATCTGGAAGTTCATTCGTAAAATGCCTTGAATGTTGCCATACCGATAGTGTAGTGATAACTGTTTTAGTATGTGAACTCCAACAATGGAAATTGATCTTCCCAGCTATGTCCGAAATAAAGGATGCAAGCACATATCATGTACTTGAGGGTCTGAATGGTTCGCTCTGTCTAACCATTCATCTAAGGATGGAAAGCAGTTCTCAACTAAAGTTGTGTCTTGATCGCCTCCTGTAACCCCTTCCATAGCCGGTGAGTGAAACTTTCATCACGATCAGAGAAAATCTTATATGGAACTCCATGAATTCATACAAACTCTTTCACGTAGAGGCGTCCCAATCCCTCTACTGAACCCCACACTTTGATGGTAGGAAGTGGGCAGACTTGGTGATACGATCAATGATCACCCAGATGGAATCATGTCCCTTGAATGTGAGTGGATTCCCTATCATTATGTCCATGGGAATTCCATCTCACTTTTACTTTGGATCATCTAGTGGCTGAACTAAGCCAAGTGGAACCTGATGTTATGCATTCACTCACTAACAAGTGAGGAACTGAGAGAAAAACTCTACCACTGATTTCATCATTCCAAGCCACTAATGATGACACCAATGGTTCATGTACATCTTTTCTACTCATGAATGTACCTCTAGAGGGGACGTATGGAACTCCCTAAACACTTCATCTCGTAGCAACTCTGGTACCATTGTACATCCTCTGAAAAGGATTTCATGCTCCCTACCTTCAAAAAATTCTACATGTGCTTGTCCCGTAGATATATAAGCACGTCGAGCCTCATAGTATGTGTCCCCAAGGTACACTACCTTGACTCACTAAAGGAGTGGGGGAATGATTATTTGAGACTGAACATAAGATGCTCCATATTTATCCATATTTAATATCCTCAAAGCGGCTAGCCTCTCCATTTCCTAACTCAATAATTATAAACCAGAACACTTTCTATGTGCATCTACTACTACGTTCCGCTACACAGGAGTATAGACTATATATAATTCATGGTCCTAGAGGAACTAAATCCAACACTGTTGTCTATGGATTATGTCTTTATGATAAAATATATAAGTAAGACTTTTGTGATCATAGTATACTATAAAATTTTATCTCATCAAGTAATGTCACCACATCATCAAGGTGAAGACCACTGATGCTATCTTCTAGTCATGTGTATCATAGTTCTACTCATGCTATCTCAATCGTCAAGAACCATACGCGATCACTTCTCGCTCCAATATTAGGAAACATTCATGTCTAGTCCTTGATGCATCATTGTAGATGACGTTCCTAACACCCTCCATCGATAGTCTCAAGATTGGGGGACTCGTGAGTATCTGCCTCAACACCTGGAAACTCTATGAGAATCTATACACCCATACGATGGGATTCCCCTTCTTCTTAAATGATGTTAATGGTGCCGCAATACTAGAAAATTCAGGCACAAACCTCCGATACTAATAGTCCAAACTCAAGAAACTTCGTAACTCTGTCACACTCAAGGGTGACTCCAAAACAAGTACAACTTTAATCTTCACTATATCCATCACAACCCCATCCTCCGAGATGAAATTTCCTATGAAGTCAACCTCTCAAATATAGACTAGCAATTTGAGTGGATACCATAAATCTAGTGCTCTCTGTGTGTTTCTATAACTATCTGCATATGATAGGCATGCTCTCCCCCCATCACTAAGTCTATCAGGTTTTCGTCGATGAAGACTACAAAAAGGTGATCATGGTATGGCTGGAAGATCATGTTCATGAGTCCCATGAAAACTTATGGGGTGTTGTTCATGTTGAATGGCATAAAACATAACTCAAAGTGGCCATACCGACATCTGAAGGCCATTTTATGCACATACTTTTCTCATACCCTGAGCTGGTGATACCTGGATCTTAGCAATATCTTCAAAAACTAGAGTGCTCCCTTAAGATGATCAAAGAGATTGTCAATCCTCTGGAGTGGGTACTTGTTCTTCATAGTCACCTGGATCAAGCACTGATAGTCCACAAAAACTCTCAAACTCCCATCCTCTTTCATGGTGAACAATATTGGGGCTGCCCATGGAGAAACACTTGGCCTAATGAACCCATTTCACTACAAGTCCTACTAATGTACTCACAACTCTCGAAGCTCAATGAGAGCCATCTGATATGCTGGTGCAGTCATAGGTGTCATCCTAGGGCACATGTTGAAATAAAATTCCACCACTCTGTGAGAAGGTAGACCCAAAACATTATCATGGATAACATAAGGGTACTGGTCCACCACTACAAGAGAGCTAAGAATGTCAACATAATCCTCTCCGATGTTAAGTCTAGAAAACTGATGTGTGATCAGATTCACCCTTCTCTAGGTAAGTCCATCCTCCACTATAAAGGTTCACATCTTACCAGTGAATGAAAACATGGTCTCATCCATGCAGACACACCACACATTGCACCTAATACAGTTAATCTAAGAATGGAGTGTGGATAACTAGTCCATACACAATATAATATCGTAAGGACTCGATTCCACTACTAGAATATCGCATCTAACGCTCTCTACTCCTAGATTAAGCTCACACAACCGGATCTAATGTGTAATCATAGAATCTGCTCCCGTAGGAGTCTCTAGCCGTAAGGATCGAGCCAATGACTTCACTGGTATCTCCGAGGTCCGAATGAGGGACATGGAAATAAAATTATGACTGGAACATATTTCTATGAGTACCACAACTAAGGTGGAGTAGACACACTTTGTACCTTGAATAATCTTAAGAGCATCGTGGTTGTAGGCCTCAACTGCCTGAAGATGAGCTTTTCCGTGTCCACCAACTTCTGATGGTCGTGGTGGACCACAAGGTGGTGGTGGTAGAACCTTGAATCTCTTCCCACCACCTATTGAACGTCCTACTCCTGTTCCATGTCTACCTCCTGCCTACGGACCTCCTCAATCAAATATTTTACACTCCAAGAATGTCCAACAACCATCTGTTTGTCGTCTGTATGGGAGGATGAGAAGTCGCAAGCCATGTGACCCTACCCATTGTACAAATAAAACTACTTATTCCTCACCAGTATTTCTCTATCTCAAGATCCCCACACAACCGACCATGTATCCAGTAGTCGTCAACCTGTAGGTCTCGTCCTTTTATAACTCTTCTTCATCTGTATACTACGAGATTCACATTACCCTGCTATGAGTCTCCTGATAGTGGGTCTCCCTGCCAGTGACTACTCATCAAGAAAGATCTCCACTAAGATTGCATGATATAACACCCCGTCCTTTGTTATGATTCTTAGATAAACTACAGAAGCTCTAATATCCCATGAGAACCCCTGCTCGATGTTCCAAGACCTAAAGAAAGGGTCTCACACCATGTCAATAGAGTATAATGAGAGTTTGGTGAACCTTATTGATTACATGGCTACAATCTTGCTACCCTACTACAATTAGAGACACTCTTGTATATGCACTTAGCTTAGGGTCTCTAGGAAAAACTCTTCTCTGAAAAATCCCTCGATATCCGCCTAGAAAAGAGTCACCTCATCATGATCTTGGAGCATCATGCTTAACCATTTTCTTGTTGCTTCCTGAACAAGAATAGGGATAAGGATCACCATGAGATCAGCTGGTGTCCCTACCAGTTGAAATACCCTAACCATGGCCTCCAGCCAATCCTCAGCCACTTGTAGATCCATCTCACCGCGGAACCTTAGTGGCCTCTGGTGTTGGAACTTGTGAATAATGATAAAGCATAATACACCCACTACTACTGGGGATAGTTCCACCTATTACCTAACAAGTAGAAGTACTACTGGCACACTGCCTGATGGTACAACTACCACAAGGAGGCCCTACACCGAAGCCGCATCGCTCAGTGGGATATCATCACATACTATACCGGGAACCCCAGCTGGCTATCTTCGTGGAGGCATCCTGAAAAGAAACAGGGGCCCCATAGTCAATATGTTATACATGGTGAGCTGACTCAAAGTGATCACTAAGAAAAAATTTCAATAAAACATACACAATCACTCTTTTAATGCACTGAGTCAGAAATAAAATGTATGGTTCCGGGTGTATGGATACGTCATCCACCGTACCAATATTGGATTCTTCAAACCGAGAACAAAACTCAATGAACACAAAACTATTTCTATTGAAGTAAAAAATAAATATCTTGTTTTTTTGTAGAACTAAACTCCTATGATACCAATTTTTCATGACCAACCCCCCAGGGTCCATGTCGTGACTACCCCAAGCCTTCCTTCTATAGGCTCGGGGCTTGCGACTAGCACTAAAAAGGCAACTCCCTAATACCAGGAAGACATTACCTTTTTAACATGTAGACTCACACAACTGAGCACACCACATGATACAAGCAAAAAAGTAAAATATATAGTAAACATAGTGAGTACAGTAAGTAAAAGGGGCTGAAATGCAAGTTCTGTAGGATTGTACAAGTAAAACTAGAAAGTACGAGTAAAACTGAAAACTGCTCCTATGAACACCTACCATGGATCCTACCTGAAGTGTAGGTATAGGTCTCAAACGGTCATCTATGTGGTACAACTCGTCTAAGGTCTACCTATTAGTAGTCTCCAGTCCCGGTACCCTCATCCTCAGTCAACGTTATCCATCGTATACACAAGACACAACAAGGTTTGTGCGTATCCCTTGCTGGGGTGAGTATAACATTACTCAGTAGGGACCCCAAGACCCACAAAGTTCTCTAAAATACACAAAGGATAATCCAAAAAACATGGAATCAAAATTACACCCTAATTAGGTTTATGACCATACATATACCTAATTTATCAAGATAAACTCATCTCACACTGGAGGGAAGAGTTACACAAAGGTAACACCATGAAGGAAGAAATAACACACTGGTAACACCATGAATGTAGGAGTAACACACTTGTAACACCACAAAATATAGTACCAGACAGGTACACTATGATGTTATAAGACTCAACTCGCATAGGTATAAGTGATTTATTGATGTATAGATCATTAGTCTTGAAACTAGATCATCGTAGTCTATCAAGATGCACTACTACTAATTAAACGGAGTCTGTCCACACATGATCGATAGGTACGAAACCCCGCAATGACCCACACAAGATCTGAGACACAAAGGATAAGTATGCACCGATCCACATAGGATTACTAAGTGATGTCTCACATAGGATCTGACCCACACTAGATTGGTATGGATTGACCAACACATGATCACTGTGAACTGACCCACACATGATCAGACCCACACAGGATCGCAATGTGCTGACTTAGACAGGATCAATAAGCATTATCCCACAAGGGATCGATTGGTACTAACCCCTGCAATGACCCACACATGATCTGAACTACCCAGAGTTGATATGTAACTTACCTCTGTAATATCTTTCTCCAACCCCCGCCTCACTGCCAGCCATTGGAATCCTTGCACCCGGTGCGCTCAGGTTCCGTAGAATCTGTCCCTTGAAAAATCAGTCGTACATCGACCGCAATAAAGTCCCATGGAGAAGTATCCCAACGGTCAGTCATGTCATTAGGGACCCAACTCAACAGACGATGCATCAATCAGACACTGGGTATGTATGTTAATATAGTCTCCCCTCTGAGGGCCCAGTTGGATTCAGGTTTCGATCCAACCCGATAGTACTCCAATGCCATAAAAAACTCATGTAGAGTTTACCAAGAGGTCCATCTCTATCCAAGGAGTTAGGTTCCATAAACAGATGCTTGGTTCTCTAGATAAGGCCACCAAGGCGTAACTGGGTTTAGATGGTCCTGGGCCAGGTCCGACCTGTCCTGGGCTGACCCACCTGGTTCAGGTCAACATACCATGTTCTGGTCTGGCCCAGTTAGCCTAGATCGTGGTGGGCCGGACTCACTGGCAATGATCTGGCCCAACCTGCGAAGGGGGCGGCCTGGTGGCATGAAACCCTGGGGCAACCTGCAGTTCGTCCTGCGGTCGTGTTGACTGCCTTTGCAGGGTCCGCCCCAGCCGACACCTGGAAGGGAGGTTCACCCTAGGTCACCCAAACAGACAAAGGGCCGTTCAGTTTTTGGAAGCAATACCTTCCAGAGTCGGTCCTTCTCAGTGTACCATGGTCGGCCGGTTCTCTGGCCGATCCTCCTCCTCCCAACGTTGGGGCGATGCTGCTATCATCTGTGGTCGGCTGGTTTTTGGACACCCTTCAACCTCTACCACTGCCACCTACTCCAAAGGTGGTGTAGATGCACACCACTGCTCCGCCACCCGGCCGACCAGATGCCGGTATCCCCCCTGCTCTACCGCGGTGGATGTGCTATGACCTCCTCGTCCACCAGCGGGTTTGACGCACGCCGCTCTGCCTTCCTTGCGGCCAGCCGGGTGCCATCCGCCACCTTCTTTAGCGATGTATCCTGACTTCATTCTGAGCCCGAAATATATGAAGACTGCATATTCGCAATCATCGGGTTGAGGTATCGATGTCCATATGTCGCACTAAACAAAAATTTGTGTTTCCAATGACATTAATTATTTGTCGTTGTTGTATGCATGAAGAACGCGTGAAAAATAAAATGATAAAGAGGAAATGTATATGTGTGGGACGAAGGACATGTTCGTTTGGACATCATCATGGTGAATCCAGAATGTGGATAATTATACAATAAATTCCATCATAATTCAATGTAAATCCCCTACCTTGACATTCTCTCATAAGAGTTTTCATGAGGTAGAATACGAAGCCGATGAAAATGGTGACGTTGGTGTTCGTCGCCCCCGCAAGATGTTTCCGATATGGGCTCAAGAATCGTCCTAATTCTTCTATTATGGAGGATTACCTTATATTTATAGGGTTCTCTTCAATGAAGAATGTTCTCCCAAATCTCTTCTACTTTTACAATTCCTTCCCTCACGAGAGATAAGGTTCCAAATTAATAAGATTAAGATTATTAATTAATCAATTAATTTTTTGGAACATTAATTGGGGAATTCCAAGTGTTTAAATTTGTTCAATAATTATGAATTAATGAATACTTTTAATTATAGAGTAATGTGGAAACACATTTTCTGAAACCGAAAATTCAATTCCAAACATTAAATGCACGACCACCATATTGTGGTCCCAAACATCATGTTTGAAATCAGAGGTTTAATTTCATAAATAAAATAAAGCATGTTTATTTTATTTTCTCCCAAAAATATCCAAAATCTAATTTCCACCCTCGACCTAATATGGTTGATGTGTAGGTCTCCTTAAGAAAATATTAGTTTTGTGAGTTCAATAGTGCCCCCAGATATCAATTTTGAGCACCGATTCTAAAGTTACAAAACACCACTCGCGCGTTTACAGAACGTACCTGAAAAAAAAGTTCACAAATTCATTCCGAGAACAATGGGCCTCAGAATCACGCATCATCAACTTTAGCAGACTTGAAATATTTCCATTTAATTCAAATAAATTACAATATACAAATCTGCATCTTTACAATTATAATTAGGGGAATTATATTATTAACCTCAATCATTCATTGTCATCATATATTCAAATAATTCTTAATGGCTTGAAAATAAAATCAAACTAACACTAATTATGAATATTATATTGAAAATAAATAAGAATGTCTCAATGTCTATCCAAAAGATTATAATCAGTGTATATATATTTGTTTCTATTAGACTGAATACAATTTTAAATTTTAACGGTGTTAAATATAATGACATAGAACATTCAATTATTTCTAATATTCCAAGTTCATGATGTCTAATTACATTGTAACTAACATAGATATATGACCATTAGGAGATCACTAATAAATAAATTATTATTTTAAGAGTTGGGGGATGATACATTTCACAACTAATGTATTTTAAATATTTCTTACCTTGAACATCTAATTATTTATCATTGTAATAATCTAGGGATTAGTAATTTAAAAAATCATTATTTGGGTTTTCCATTAAGCACATATTCTTTTTTATTCTAGGTCTGATCTTTATACTTATTGAGGGCTTCTAAGGATATGAATATGGTGAATCTAATTCATCAGATGAAGTGCATCTAGGGATAAAAATATAGATGATGATCATCTTATTGATCTATTCTGAGGAAAGGGAGACAGATCTTATTATAATAATATTATCGATGGCTTTCCAAGTAAGAAAATACAAACATTACAATAAGTATAAAACCTTGTTATCCTTTACTCAGGGTTCTAGAATACATTATATCCTAATGTCGAAAGAGGTCATTAATTTAATATTAATTATAAAAAATTCGAACTTTTATGATTTTTTAATTTATTGTTTTTACTAGATCTAATTTTCCAGTTTTCATATATTAGAAATATAGTCTTTATATATGTATTTCAAAAAAATAGTATTATTGATGCTTCTATTATATAGAAAAATCATATTCTAGAATTATTGAATAATCTGTGGTATCTATGCGAATAATCTAATCATTGAGTAGTGTTCAGTAGAATAATTTAACATTAATAGGTATTGTGTTTTATCTTTAGACTTGTTTTTTATACTAAATCTCCCCCTATTTTATACCATTTTAAAAACTTCAGATCCAACAACTGGTATCAGTGAACGTTCTATAATTCATTCTTTCAGATTTTTTACTTATCTTATACAATTTATGTTGTATAATCTCATTCTTTATAAATATTTATACACTGATATGTATTTATAGAAAATATTTTCCCATTTTATTTATAAATATGGTATTACTGATGGAACCAATTTAAATATCAATCCATTCAGACCACCTATATTTTATAGAGATTATTTTGAAAAATAGAGAGACAACATGAAAAATTTTGATAACAACATGGGTGTACATAATTCAATGAGTCTTTCTAGAAATTAAACAATTATGGAAAAATGATGTTATTATAATTACAAATCAAAATAATATAGAATATAAAAACAATAATTGGGTATTTAATAATCTATTATATTCTATTTCGAGGAGTATAAATAGTCATGTTTTATCTTCTAAATCTACTAACAGTATTTGTATAATGATAGAAATAATACATTTGGGTTTTTCCAATGTTATTGAAATAAGAAGATCTATTATATTTTCTAACTAACAAGACTTTTATTATCTATATGGTGAGATATTTTCAAAGATAAAATAGTGGTTTATGACTATTATTAATATTTTATAATCTCTTATTGAATAATATAATTATAATAATATTTTTGTTGAAAAGATTATTTATATAATTCCGTATGAAAAAGAATCCAAAAGAACAATAATGGATCACACAAGAATGATTATGAATCAACCTCTTTCTCTTATTATTGGAACCCTCATGAAATTTAAAGGAGGATTGAAAAGAAATTCTGGAAAGGGAAAAATTAAAAATGGTGGAGTTTTATTTTCTATCACATCTTTTATTCTGACTAATTTACCAACACCTTTTAATTTCATGAGATCTTTATGAAAGAAGAATGTAATTGTCCAGTAAGATTTATGTATATAAATATAATTCAGATTTTGAGTTGTATAATATTTCTAAATGTAACAACAATATTATGGGAATGAAATTTTTTCGGTATATTAAAAAATGACTTATTTGGAAAATAGTCAATATAAGTATTCCATGGTCACTTGTTTTGAATATAATAAAACCAGAAATATTCGACCTGATTTTCCAAAGCTCAAAATTAAATAAAGGATAGAATGAAATTTATGAATTATTTTTCCACAATGAGATCTATTAGTGGATTTTGTTCATTTGAAAAAAATAATTCTAGATTGTGGAATATTATAATTTTACTAAAATAACATTACTAATAAATTATTTAATATATTAGGTACAAACTATTTAATCCCCTATAAATAATACATTAAATTAAAACTATCCTACTTATAATGATTATACATCATCAAATGAAGAATCTTCCTATGTGGAGGAAGATTATACTCTCCCTTGATACAAGGAAGTATCTAGGATAGGAATCATTTATAAAATGAAATTTTATTTGTTTGTAAAAAAACATAACAATTACCAAGACTGGCATGAAATTATATATTCCTGAATAACTCATTTAACTAAAGAAATATAATATCATTATAAATATTTCAAAAAATAAAATATTAAAAATGATAATTTTCAAATGATAATGAGAAAATAATTTCTGAAAATATAATTTACAAATTTATTTTCATAAATGAAGTTCTTATAATATTTAAAAAGATGAAAAATACTAATTTTTAAAAAATATTCAAAAATATATAGATTGAAGAAATTTTATTCTATGTTTTCCAATTGTTCGAAAATCATTGAAATATTTTATAAACTAATTAATCATGTTAGAAAAAAAGCTACAATTAGTAATACTAGTCGAAATTGTTTTTTAGAAATAAGATTTTTTTTACAAAAATTGATCCATCAAAACAAAATGACAAATTGGGGACCATTTGAAGAAAAATTGATCCATGAATAGAGTTTAGTATATTGGTTTTCATAAATTTTATTTCTCTTTTGAAATGATATAATACAAAAAAAATAATGTCTGTCAAATGTTTCTTTCTAAAATATTATTTTTGGATAATACTCGATCCATGATTCTTTTGGTTCCAAAAACATAATTTTATTTTCATGAAAATAATGATAGTACTATTAATAAGATATATTTCGAATATGGATATTTTCTACTACAAATATATGACGATGAACAAATATTTCATTAAGAATATTATTAAGATGAGAGGTGGAAAAGTAACTTTCATAGATAAGGATCAAGGAGAAACCATTAGTATAGGTAAAATTTTTATTTTGGGAGAATAAATAATTAAAAATGTTTTATATGTTGTAGGGCCTTAGAAAAACCATATTATAATAATTTAATTATGTGATATAGTTCATCATGTGAAATTTTGAAATGATAAATGAATAATACATAGTTCTATAGGTGATTTTATTCTTTCCACAAATCAGAATGACAATTTTTACACACAATTCCTATAATATTCTAGGAGCCAAGATATATAGTGACTTAATGCTATGGCAGATAAATAATGGTTATGATATAGATTTTTTTACATTGTATATATATAAACACATCTATGTTCACGAGGAAATGAATTTTTAAGGATCTACTAGAATATAGGTTTGATTCTGTGAATGTTAGTGGAACATTTCAATATGGTATGAAACACAAGTTGTGGTTTAAATATATTATTGAAGTATGAACACAGATTCATTAATGTTAGTGAACACATATTTTATTAGTCCTACAAAAAATAGGTAGTATTGGAGGAAAATAATATATATATATATTTTTGATGTCTACACTAAATAAATATGGGACTAATTTCTTTCAATATAATCTAAAGCCTTTAATTATATTATAACTTTTTTAGATAGGTTTAAAAATAAGAAAACACACTCCATGATAACTATTCATGGGGATCATAGTGTAGAATTTTAAAATACAATTTTGGAAACATTATATATTTTCAAAGGTACTTAAAATAACTTTTTAGCACTAAGAAATCCTTAGAAAAATGGTGTGGTTGAAAGGAGAAATAGATGAAATTAGTATATTACTTAAAACATGCTGAGTGAATGCAAAATTGATCATAATTTTTTAGATGAATCAATTATTTAATCCTATTCTAATATAAAAATATTTTGATCTAGAATATTTTTTTAATAAAAATCATTATGAGTTTTTGAAATGATGAAAACCAAATGGTTCATACTTAAGTGTCTAAGGATGCAAAGTATTCATCCAAAATTCTCGAGAGAAATTTCAGAAATTTTATCTAAAATCATTGGAAGGAATATTTTTAGGTAATTTCACTACTATTAAGGCCTATATAGTTTTTAATAAAAAAATATTCTACTCTTGAAGAATCAATTCCTGTTATATTTCATGGAACTAATCCCTTTTTTTTTCAAAAAACCCAACCAACAATCATAGATGTTATTTATATTAATATTTTGAACCAATAGTAGAATGTTCATATGATAAGAATATAAATAATGAATATGTTTTAGAATATATTCATATAGAATATTTTCAACATAATGTTGAAGAATAGACATGTTAAAATAAGATATGTTAGTTGTTTCTGAAAAATCATCCCACTTATAATATAATTGGTGATACAGATAAATAAGTTAGGAATATATGATCCTTGAGAAATGAAATTGAACATCAATAATTTTTATCTAAATTGGAACTTAATAATTTTTATGAGGCATTTGGTTATACGGATTGGATAATATCTAAGAATGGTGACATTAATGATTCTTAAGGGGACAATATATGGACATTAGTTAAATGACCTAAAGAATCTTATAAATTTTTTGTGAAATTAGATTTTTGGATTAAAAGTTACAAAACATTAATACTAATTTTAAATAATTCTAGGGTTGTTGTTAAGTTATAAATCCAAAACCTTGGAATAGAATATTAAGAAACCTATTCTCTGATATGAAGACGTAAATATATATGATTGCTACTAGATTTTTAGCATTCTTTAATTTCAAAATAATTCAAATGGATGTTGATTAATATTTCTATAATGCATATGTAAATGGGGTGTTTATGTTGAAAAAATTAGTAGTTTTGAAACTAAATGTCATCGAGAACATTTTTTAAACATTCCAAATAACATTGTTAAGAAAAAAAATTCCCTCGAGCTTGTTTTGATATGCTAAATTGATTTTTATTACAAAATTATTGTTAAGTGAGTTATAGATTAGTGAATTTTACAAAATGTAAAAAACTATTATGATAAAAAATTATATTAATGATATTATATTTTTTTCATCTCAAAAATCATTAATATATTCATTTTCGTATCTTATTTTATCTGATTTTGAAATCAGTATGATGGGTGAGTAATCATATTTTCAATATTTTCAAATATTCCAAAATAAAAAGGGTATTTTATATCACTACAAAAGTATATAAAATGATTACTTAAGAAATTTGGGTATAAAAAAACTACATGTATTAGTACTATAATTGGCACCTCCAATACATGAGATCATGATGAGGTTGAGAAAATAGTTGATCAGAAAACATTTATCAATATTATTGGACACATAATTAAATTAATAGTAAGTTTTTTAGATTTATTTTATAGTACAATTATGTTCTAGATGTAGAATAAATAAAATAAAATTGAATTTTAATTCAATAAAACAATTTTTTCATTATCTTATTGGAAGTATGGATTTAGGATTATTCTATTCTTATAGAAATGTGTTTGAATTTTTTTTCAGATGATGACATCGGTAGTTTTATAATGAATATAAAAAATATATCTTTATGATGTATTTTATTTTGGGATTATTTTATTTCATGGTCATGTATAAAATAAATTTTTTTATAACATTCCCCAGTTGCATTAAAATATGTGGTAGGTGGAAGTTATTGGGATCAATTGTTTTGGGAGAAACACACACTCACTCACAATTTCATTATTTTTTCTAAAATAAAACAAAATTATAACAACACAGGTGAAATTTCAATGACTAAAAATCCATCGCATCACCCACATACTAAACACATAGACATTATACACTACTTACTTTGGGATCTCATGCATAATAGAGATATAGTTTTACAATTCAACTGGTTGGATGAAAATCATGATGATATTTTTACTAAACCAATTAGTTTCAATATATTTCATCACACTAAAAATAACATCATAATGACTAATGTTAATTGAGTATTCATCACCACTTTTTTTTACAAATCTCTTTACAACAATAAACTAATTTTCATAGGGGGAACCTATTTTTTTATATAAATAAAAAATGTTTTCATAAATTATTTCTGAAATTTAATTATGAATATATCACAATAACTATTCCAATGCATATTTTTCCAAAAACATTCTCCAAATTTATTTTATTTTAAAAAAAATTATGTAAAAAAAATTTTAGACATAAAATGTTTTGTACATTTTTTTGGACCAAATTTTCTTTTAATAATATGTTTTTATTAGAAAACTACTATAAATGGAATTTATTATGAACTTTTCCAAATCAGGTTTTATTATAAAACAATAATAATAATGTTTTAATTATAACATATCATTAATAGTTACTTTTACAAAAATGATGAAAATGTTATTCAGAACGATGGGACTCTTTACTCTGAAAATTAATATTCATTTAATTTTTTCACTAATCATTTATATTAGTTTATACTTGTTATTGTATATATTTTTTTTATGTTTTCATACACTATTTTATTTTAAAACATAATATTTTTATAAAAAAAATCTAATATATATTATTATAAAATTATTTTCTAAAGACATTGATTGTTCTAATATATAGTCACCAAATTCTTTGATTAAATCCCGACAATCAGATCATTTATAATTAAATATGAACCATTAAAAAAGATTTGTAATAAGAACCATCACCCATATGTTCCTATATAATGGTAGGCCACCAAAATTTCTCATATAATTTATCATAATATGTGTTCTTGGCCCTCTTCACTCTTTTATTTATTTGGATTGATTGTTTTTGAATTTGTCTAATCTAAAACTCATGTATCGTTACAAATAAATCCAAAGTCGAATATTCAAAAATTCATGTATTCGTATATTGACTTGTGGAGAGGTCCTAGTTTAATCATTATGATACATTTTTCAAAATAAATATTTACTTACAAGAATCGTATGGTGTATGTTTCGAGATACCTATGAAGGATTTTGATTTGTATTATCTTGAAATCATAAATATTTTTTATACCTATGCCGAGTTTTTAAATAGTGGTGATGTGGAACCAGTTTATCTCTCATTATTTAAAATGAAATTTAATCTTTGATATAATATAGTATCAGATTTGGTGGTTGTTCTTAATAGTGGATAATCTTATGTACCTTCATGAATAAATTCTGATATGATTCGATCATTTCAGACAACAAAGGAATAATCTTCATATTTCCTGAGATATGATAACATCTGGAATTTAAATCATTATTAACCAGACAAAAATATATTATATTTAAGTATGTAGGGGTATATTATATAAAAGTTGGCTGATAGGGACACCATAAATGTATTTAAAAAATAAGTTTTGGATTTTATGGTTAACATGAGTCAAATTAACTCAGTCAAATATTTGTTCATTATTGTAGAAGCTATCAAGAGTTCCTTGAGAATGTCATATCTCTTTATGTTTCAATATTTCTTCAATAAGTTACTTGGGACGGTTATACAACTATTCGTTTTTCGGGGAATAAAAATTCACAATGTGAGAAAATATTTAATTTATTTGAAAAAAATCAATTTCAAGTTTTAAATTTTTCTGACATAAATAAAAATTAGTGTTTTGATAAGAATGATGGAAATAGATTAGAGGAACAACCATCCATGAATGTAGAAATTGTAGAAAAGATAATAAAATAATATTCTTCCTCTATAAATATAAAAAATGAGATGGAAAATTTAATGTCAAATGATGACTTCCAAAAGATTATGGAAGATAAGATAAATAAGGAACATAGAGATACAAAATATGTCTGTGAAAAAACTGAGGCTTTTTCTATAAAATCACAAACTGAAGAATAATCAAAGACTTCATGAAGAAAATTAAATAAAATAAATAACATCATGAAGTGAAGATATATGAATATTTTCATAAATGGTATTGATATATCTTCTAAGAATATTATTTTACCATTTTATCATACCCATAAATTTGTTCCTGATTGTCAATTTAATATTATTGAAGATTATTTTATTCTTGTCATTTTTCTTTCATCATCTGATATGGAAAATGAAAAAAAGTTGATGATGAATCAACATGATTAAAATAATAAGTATTTAGAATGGTTGGAATGGGATTTCCTATAATTGAATGCAAATTAAAGACAAAACATGCAGAATTTAAATTAAAAAGAGGCGATTAAGAAGAAGGATAATTAGAAAAAGAAGGAAAAAAAATAAGAATACTAAGAAAAAGTTGATAAGGAATTAATATAGTTACGTAAATATATAATGGAAAATAAATCATCAGAATTCTATTTTTCATCATCAACCTTAATTTTTTATTATGATAAGTATGTGGATAAAAAACTGACTAAAAAATCATCATAAGAGGAAAAAAATTATTGGATTAAATAAGAATAAAAATCATTCAATGGTAGTTGAAGAGAAAAATCAATAATCACATAAATATATTTCTAAAAGTATTGAGTCAGAAACGAATTTTTTAGTTATAATAGTTTTAGTTGATAAGAATGTTTCGAATAATGGAAAAGGAAAATATTAGGTGGTGTTGAATCATAATGTCAAATCATCAAGAATAATACCAAACAAATCATCACCAATATATTCATATTAAGAAGAAACTATTTCACAAAATGTATTTCATATCATTTGCTAATATTTTAGAATATTAAATCTTACTATAACATAATTTTACAAAACATGTGGTTCGGTGTAAACTTATTCAAAATATACTGAGTAAGAAATTAGAGTCATTAAAAGTTTTAAATAGATCTGTTATCTATATTGATATAGAGTTAAAAAAATCATGAAATTTCACAAACTCTCTGATGACCATATAAACAGATGGAAAACTTGTCTAATCACATGGAATGTGATATTAGGTATCACGATGATAAATTTTTTGAAGTAAAGAATCATTTATTCAAAATAGATGATACCTTTAACAAGTTATATTCATATTTTTCTGGCTGATTATTCTTTGTACTGGTGTTCCGAGATACAGTCAATGATTGGAAAAATGACGTAAATATACTGAAGGATGTGGTTTACATCATTGATTTGGAGAGTTACCAAATCAGATAATGTGAATATGATTTGATTGTTATGAATGGAAAGAGTAAAATTATTTTTGAGTAAGAAGAATGTTGTATTGGAAGTAGTTCAAAATCATGGTGTAATCAATGAAAATATCATAATTCTTTATAAATATTGTGATAAGTGGAAAAAGATAAAGGTCATTTGAACAAGTTGATGAAGAAATTATCAACATTTTTCACATTAAACTCTCAATGTATATCTTATCAATCATTTCAATGGTTTTAGAATGTGATTATATTTTCATCTAATATTATGTGTTGAAATGACTTCCAATAATTTTGGTTAAATATGATTTCTATTATTTCATAGAAAATTAGTTAGTTATGAAATAATTGTTTCATATATTATTATTATTATAATTTTTCATGAATAAATGATTACTATCCCATTGTTGTTTCAAATTAATAATTGGGTAGAACCAATGGTTATGAAATTTAGAAAATTATAAGGAGGACTGATTAAGGGGGAGTATTCTGAAATGGGTAGATGCTATATTAAGGTGGATAATTATTATTAATTTACATCATATCATAAAGAGATTCTTAATCTAAAGGATAGCTACGAAGTATATCGTAAATGTTTTTAAATGATCAATGAACTATAAATTTTTTAAGTTATAATTCCATTTATGTACTATTTTTATAGTTTCTATAATGGGGTGTTTTTTGAGTCAGAATTCTCATTACATAATTTTCCATTCCATTTATTCTAGAAATCACCAAAAAAACATTTTAATATCTATTTTTACTCAAATTTTATACACCAATTGTAATGGTATTGTTTTTTATAAATCCATACATATAACCATATATAAAAATGAATCAAATTTATTATGAAATAAGTATTTACTATTATTCAATATGATCCATTAAATTGAATTTGTTTTGGATCTATCAGACTGTCCTATGTTCTGGAAAGTGGTTAGAATTTTTTCTTACAGAAAAAATTTAACACCATTGTACTTATCATCATAACAATACATTATACTAACACTCATTATGATTTTCAGATTCACAATCAGTAACGATGTATATATGACAATACAAATATTTAAAATTATAGTACATATATATTTTCTATTATATGGAATTAAATTTATCATATTAATTATTCTAAACAAACAATGTCATAAATTCACTTATTTCTATGTTTTCATGTAAATGATATCTGAGGGCTTTGAAAAAAAACTAAAAAATATAATTATTGGGATATACCCTATGAATCTCTAGTCATTTGAAGTGTTAGTTGAAGATACAATTCAAAAATCATGTTTTATAATGATTCCTTAGAATTAAATTTTCATTCATAGTCTTGTTAATAGAATAAGGAGTTTTAATTGTAAGGAACCATTTTCAAGGTTGTTACATTAAGAACGTTTTCTTTTGGTTTCTTTGTTTGATCATTGTATTTATCTACGGATTTTAGTTATAGGAATATGGTGAATCCATTTTTTCAGATCGAGTGATTCCATGTCATTGAAAATATAAGTTTATCATTGTATCATGGGAATATGAGGATAGAAAGATATGTATTTTTCACATCATAATATAAATGAATTTCCTATTAAAGAATGATATCGTTTCTATAAATATATAAAATAGATACATTTAGTTAGTGTTTCTAACAACATTATCTTTTATGGTAAAAATTGTGAATAATTTTAATATATATTGTAATCTGTTCTTACGTTTATAACCCATGGATTCTTTATTTGTATAAGATCTATTTTAATGTTGAGAATATATTAGAAAGATAGAATTTATGAATATAATTCTTTCAGTTATTCTGGGATACTAATGAATCATGTTCTAATATAATTGGATATTTTATGATACCAATTCTACTACTCTGACTAGCATATACTGTTGTTTCTGATCATTTTACATTAAGAGGTAATGTGTTTTGTGTTTAGTTTATTTTTTAAACAATAACTCACCTTCATCATATAAACCGATGTAAACTCATCAAGTCCAACATATAATTATCAGCATCAATGACCAATTCTTGTCTATAAAATATATTATTTAGTGAATAAGTAATTTCTTTAATGGACAATGGGACTTATCATCAAATATCTATATAAATTAAATATTACAAATTTAAAAAATATTCCCCTATATAAACAAATATTCATCAAGGTTTAACAAAATATGTTTAAATTATATATGATTTAAGAAATAAACATATACATGATAATTAATTTCAAAATTTATTCAAATATTATTGTTTAAAGATCACAAAAAGTAAATATTTGAAGGTTATGTTAGTGACAAAAATATAAAACCGGGAAGTGAAAAAAAGTATTATCCATACTCAGAATAATAATAAATCATCAATTGGAAAAATAATTATTCTATATATAATAAATATTCCAAATAGAGTAGTTAAAAAGGAGGGTTTTCAATGTTGAATATAAATACCATAAAAACTATATAGAAACAATTTTGTGGGAAATTTTCCTTTACATTTTGAAAATCTATTTTTAAAAATAACACATAAAAAAACTAAGTAATTTTCTTTGAAAATAAAATTTTATTCTATTTATGTAGGTTTTAAAACATTGATTGGTCATGACTGTAATAAATATTTTTCGTAGTGAGTATGTTTAAACAAATATTACATTAATTTTTTACTAAAATAGACAAATAAATTATTTTGACAAGGAAATGAAGATTCCTTTCACAAACCTAAAAGAAAAAATTGGATAAAATTATTTTAATAAATAATTTTAAAAATATTAATAAAAATTGAAAATATTTTTATAATTCGTTATTTCTAATGAAAACTGAATTTTTATTGAAGAGAATATTATAGTTAAAAAATTAAACACATTTTATTAATTATTTAAAGTTCCAAATAATAAAAAACAAATATTCTATTATGTGTAATATAATTATTATATGGACGATAATAAAATTAAATGGGTTTTTCGAAAATGAGAACATAATACTGTTAAAATAAAATTTTGAAAATAAAATACCTCGATTAGAATGATATTATATAACAAACCCTTACACTTATCATAAATATGAAGTAATTATTAATCATTTACTAGATTATTTGTATACAAAGTAAATCTAGATAATCCAAGTGATTAAAAAAAAGAAAATTAGAAGTCATTAGCCATATAATCTATGAAAATCAATGATAATGAAGGAATATTATGTCCTATCAAAATAAAATTGAGTTATGAAATACTTTACCACATGTTAACTTTTAAGTCATAGCCACCATAGTTGAAATATTCAAAACGAAAAAATAAAATAAACTTATTTATTATTCAGTCATGATATTACATATCTTGGGTCAATATATGATTAAAATAAAACAATTAGGTTCAAAACACTACAATTGTCCCCAATGAAGGAAAATAAAGATGAATTATTTTACCTTTTTCTTCTTTTTAGCTGAATATTGTTTATCCTACAATATAGTGGTTTTATAATGATGATTAATATATTAAAAAAAATATTTTATTTATAATAATATCTTATATGATCCTTTAATAACATCATATATCCCATTCATTAATAATCAATTACTATTTTCAATATTTCTGTTGTTAATTTACTTGTCTTTTCATTCAAAATTTAATATTAAATATCATATTATTTTTAAAATATTAATGGTCCCTAATATCCGTATTAATAATGATGATGAAATTATAAAATTTTTACATCAATCATAACATCATTTCCAATCATGAAATATGGTTTCTAGAAATGATATGTCTTACGATCATGGAGATGGTGTGTTGCATGTACACATGAGTAACATTTCCATTTCTCAATTTTCATTATGGAAAGGATGTAAGTAATATTTTATCATTGGAAATTGATAATAATATAATTAATAACATTATAATTATTAAAAAATGTTAAAATATTGCATCCATGTGGTGGGGTAGGGATAGAGGGTCACATCACATCGTGGATGTGGAAGTCCATAGGTACATGAATGATAATATAAATTTTTGTCCTAAAATAATAAAATGATACATTTCATTTTAATAATTTTAAATATTTTATGAAAATCCTAATTATTTCATCTAAATAAAATATATTCAATATCATTATCCATGTTACCTTCCATGTAAAGTGTTAGTGGAAAACAACTCACATCAATTCACATAGAGGTAGCTCACCATACACAGGAGTGAAATTTTCTTATCCTCTATAGATTTGGATGTAAAATATATATAAAACATATAATGACTCTAGCGGAAGATTTATTTTAGAAAAATAAAATATAAATATAGTTCATATCCATCGTCACACACATCTATAAGATGTATTAATGGAAAACAATCATTGATTCATGAGGTGGTAGTCTACCGTCCATAAGAATGATGAATTTGAAATCCATTTGATGGATTTTTGAATGGATTTAATTCATTACATTGACATAAAAACAAGGTATATGCAAGATACTATGTTTATTATATCATCATCATTGAATTATAGTTTATGTATGGAGTATAACAGATAAAACAAAAAATGCTCATCAAATATTTTTATCTCTTCTTCATATAACATCCCTATAATTTAATGAATCTTAATCTTATGATAGATTTATATAAAATCATAATCAATCAAGGATGATGGTTTGGAATTTGTGATGTGATTTTGTTTGGTATAGGATAATCCAAATGGTTTACATGTGGGAATTAGAGAAGAGAGTTGGTGGCCTTTTCTATATGAGGTGAGTTACAAACATATATTTTATAAAATAAAAGAGGGTACCAACTTTTTTCACATTCCACGTTGTTTAAAAAATGATTCTTATAGATCAATATACATTTCTATCTCTAAATATGTCCATTTAGTTGCTTTTAAAATGTTTTTGATATTATTTTTACCCCTATACATTTAGTTTATTTGAATCAATTTTTAATAATTCAATAAAAATAAGTTCAAATTCATAAATATAAATTATTTCCATTGACGTGACATGAAATATAGGTTTGAATGAGAAAATATATAAATGTGTACACTTTTTTCTTTTTAAAATTTAATATAAAAATGATTACAATTAGTTTAATTGGATTGATATATTTAAAATTAAAATGATTTTATTTTAAAACTAATTTATAAAATAATTTAACAATATAATTTTATTAAAAAACATTTAGTTTTCAATTAAAATTAAATATTTTCAATATTACCCATGAAATTAAATATTTCAAAAAAATATAAAATGCCTACACGAAGATAATTTTCATATTATTATTTTAAAATTTATATTTTTATTTTCTAAATAAATTTTTCATTTGAGGAAAATATAAATTTTATATTATATGCACATAGTGAGAATAAGCATTGTTACAGAAATAATGAAATTTTCAGAAAATTGAATTTTTTTAAATAATTAATATTTTATTTCTAATCAATATATATATAAAATTTTCATAAATATTTAGTAATATTAAAAAACACTAAATTATTGGATATGTTATAATGGTATACAATATTATGGTTCATTTCAACTTCTTATTTAATGTTCTCTAAACTATCGAATAGATTAAACATAAAGAAGTACATATAGAGGATTGTTTTTGAATGGTTTTTTGATTTTCATAAGATATAGAGAAAAATGTTATTCTTTTTTAATTTCTGTAGATTATAATCTTCCTTTGTTAGAAAATTTTTTCCTCAAAATTTAAACATTATTTCTTAAATCGTTGGTTTAGAATTTAGAAAAACTATTGTTGGAAGGCCATCATCCTAAATTGGATAAAAAATTTCCTATAAATAAGGTGAAGTTGAATTATAAAATACATCTTGAATAATAAATAAATAGGTTCCAATAAAAGATAAAATTGGCAGAATGTGAATATATGGACAATGAAGAAAATAGTAATTAATTACCGAGAGTGGTAGAGGTCATTTATCATAGGAAATGTAATGATCAATGAAATTTTATAGATATAGAGACCATTATTATGTGATGATATAAATGACCATATAAGTTTCCAAACAATAATTTAATATGATAAAACTTTTTTTAGAGATTTGATTCCTAATTCTGATTACTTCTATTACAATTTATGAATAGAAGGAAATATGCATACATGTTATGTTCCTATTTAAAAAGAATAAATTCATCCTTTTAATATCCTATAATTAATTTTCAATTCATATGTTACTCAAATAATTGATGATCCAAATGATGATATTTAATTACATAAATAACTAAAATTCACACCCAATCGATCATATGATCGATTAATGAGTGACAATACATTATATCTACCTCGAATTATTTTCAAAAATAAAATTTGTTTAGAAAAATTTATACAATATAATATATTAATCTATAAACCAACACAATAGTAACACTAGTTCCCCATTAATATTTATTTATCAAATATCTAACTAAAACCATATTCAAATTAAGAAGTAAATCATGTAGGACAATGAAAGTTAATAATCCCGTACTATCCATCATTTATGGGTTCAATCCCCATGGAGTGGCTGGTTTAAATGTGTCTCCACTGAGCATTAGGGTTTTCCTTTTTCTAAAATTATGTTAAATTAATTTCTATAACATAACCAAATTGTGATAACTCGTAGTTACTACTACATAAATAAAAAGTTTATCTATACTATTAATCAATTATATTAATCTTATGTTTAAAAAATGTAAAGGTATTCTTCCACAAAATAATTAAATAATCTAGAAGAATGGTTTTTATTCCCTTATATGTTTTACCAAAAAATCTTTAATAATGTATTATTTCTACAACAAAAAATTTCAAACTTTGTGTCTAGAATCATTATCTTCTGAACAACCTTAAACTCATACACACATGATAATATGCATTACCCTTATGATAATTATTACGTATATGATATTAAAATTTAATGAAATCCTTAAATGTTTAATGATTATTATAATCAAAATATATTTCATAAAAATACATCTATATTTTAATTTTTAAATACAAATATATAAATACTCAACTATTTTATTTCAATATAGTTTATTCATCAGTAAATGGGATAACCTTTTGAAGGGGGAATTAACTCGAATAATTATCTTGTTCTTCACATTTACGAAAAAGAACCCTAAATGGATACCTTAGATGAGATTTAAATCCTTACATCATACTCTATATTTTCCTCATAAATTCATTTCATTATTCCCTTATTCTTAACTAATAAAATGATTTATCTTTATTTGGATATTCCTTACTTACTATCAATGAAACCTTATGTTATAACTATGTAATTAATTTTAATCATTTATTTATTTTCTTCATTATGGTTTGTAAATAAAAGTAGATTTATCCAATGACTGTTCCTTAGGAGTGACCTGTTATGTATGTAGTAAAGACCATTTTTAGGAAGTAGGTGACAATATGGTCATGCCCAATGATTACATTATGGCCATAGTTTCCTTACGTATATCTATGATAGTGTCATATCCACATGTAGTATCTAGATAGGGATAGATTTATAGAAAACCCACATATTATCTTCCTTACTAAATCATTAGGATGTTCCTCTATTATATTCCACAACGTCTATCATATAGTTTTGATCTCAAATAAATAATTTACTAAATCAAGAATTCATTTTTCTATTGATCATGAACTAATACAATCTATATGGACCTTGACCCCAGTAGCCCTGAGTCTGTGTCTAATTTTATACACTATCATATGATACAAGGATTCAGATCCTAAAGGAACAAATAGTTTGGTAACCCTGGTATACTACATACATAATTGAGTCATAATTACAATTGAAAATAAAATTACATCATAATATATTTTTTTATATTATTATTATTCCCTATAGCACATCGATTTATATCATTAAAAGTAATCTTCCAAAATTACTGAATATATAAAAAAATAGGGGTGAGATAAAATGAATAGTAAGGGTTATGTATGATGGAATGTATCATGAATCAATAAGAATAATCAACATGGAATATTAAATAACGAATAAGAAATTCCATTTAATCACTGACTTATGTTTCGTAATTGTTTATGGAAGTATCAGATTATTAATATAAATAATATAACCCATTCAATTTAATCAACAAACTAACAATTAAACTCATTCATTGTTAATATAATTTTTAAAATATCATGTCTATTAAGATAAATAATAATCAATATGAGAATTTAAATAAATGAAAACCCATGACATATAATTAATATAATTATAATGGAATAAATCTAAAGAGAAAATAATTATGAAAATATCATGGATAATAATAAAAGAATTTTAAATGATGGTAATTCAGGATTATTGGATTCTATGAACTCATGTATCAGGATATAAAAACCTTAAAGACAATTCAAAATAAGATTTAAAACTACCAGTAAGAAACTATTTAATAATAGATTTCTTATTTATCTCATGTGATCTACCAATACATTTAGGGGATTTATAATTATATTCCCAACCATTACGAAAGGTACTGAGAATTCCCCAAACAACAAATAATCAATTTAATTCATAAATAATAGTCCTTATTATTGAATATTTGTATTGATTAAATAATAAGTATTAATGAATCATTCCCCAAATATACAAATAACATTCAGTAGTGAACATATAATGAAATAATTATGTATTTTTTAATATAAAAATACCCATTATAATTAATATGGATATTTTTGTGACATTTATTTTCTAATAATAAGGGGAATGTGAATAATTCATGTGGAATTTAATAACAACAATAGTGAAACAAGGAAGTAAATGTTAATAATATCCCCTGTCAAAATAATCATAAACCATCTACAAGAATAATTAATATAGTTTAAATATAAATAATACCCAAAAGAGTAAGATTAATGATTTATTTCCATTGATAAATATTAATACCATAAAAATATTTTTAAATTCCATTTTGGAAGAAAGCCTCATTTTGATTTTGAAATTAAATTATTAAAACTAAAAAATCATAAGACATTTCAAAAATAAATTTCGTTTAAATTTTATAAAATATTAATGTATTAGCTAAATAATTTATTGGTCATGATTTTATGAAGTTTTGAATATTATAATTATGTTAGAACAAAAATTACATCATCTATTTTAGTAAAAATATATAGTCATTATTTTGAAAAGGTGTGATTATTAATATTAAATAACGATTTTAAAAAGTAAAAATGGTTACAATTTTATTTAATAAATCATTGTGAATCAACTAAAAACATTTTGGATATATTTTGAAAAAATTATTTTGAATGATGGAAAATATCTTACCCAAGATAGAAAATTAGATATATTCTTTACATAGGAACCATAAAATGTCCCAATAAATATATTAATGTTATAAATATCATATATATATATTTTTATTCTAATATCTCCGAATTTCCTAGGACCTTCCTTTGTGAAAATCCATTGTGTGAGTTGTTCTGGGACATATAGGTGGACTACTTCAAGTGTCTTCCAAATTTACAGTTTTTCTTTTGGCATGTCAGTGTGTCAGCATTTTAGTGCTTTGGCATGTCATTGCATTATCATGTTAGTATGTTGTCATGTCAGTGCATTGGAAAGTCATCATGTCAGTGAATTAGTGTGTCTGGGAAGTAGGATTCGGGAGTCAGGGGTGTCGGCATCAGTGAATCAGTAGCATCATCATAGGTGATTCTAGGTAATCATAATATGTAGATCTGGGTGTTGGAAGCTCATGGTGCCAATAGGTCGAGGAGTTTTTAATTCAAGGATTCATTAGGTTCGTGCATCTGTAGGTCGTGGACTTTGTACCTTAGCGTTGGTGGATCAGCGTTGGTAGGTTGCATCGGTAGCTCACCCGTCGGGGACATAAAATCTGTGACTCTCCTTTCAGCGACTCATTTGAAGTTTTAAAAGTTTTTCTAAGTTTTCTAGTTTCACCCCTCTTACGTAGTAATTGACCCAAAGAAAGATTAAATACTTCCTCAATTGTTTCAATGTGTCTTGATTATATCGTTCAATTTTATATCTTAATGGGTGATTTGTGATACACAAACTACATGGTTTTGACCAATATCCAACAATTAATGTCTTGTAAACCCGTTCATCCTTTAAAATAGGATCTAAAACATCAAATATGGTATCTTCCCATCCTTATATATTTGTTGTTTCCCATTGGTTCACCTAGTTCCTTTCCCTATAGATGAGTTGTGATCCTATGCTAGATCTATCCTACTCATTTTTTTAGTTCTTCTCAGCCAATTGCTCGATCCCCTATTCTGGAACAAGGATGATATTTTATCCTTTGATCATCTATACATGTATTTATTTTTCTTCTCTTTAATTATGCATCATATGGGATGTGTATTCTAATTAATACTTGTGAGGAATGGATGAATACTTTTCTAAGAAACAATAAATATATAAGGATTTAATTTGATCAAAAGACAATACGTGTGAATAAAATAACAGGAATAAAGTAGTTTGATGTTGATCACATGTTTAATTTGTTATATTTGACTCTGTTATTATTTCCATGGTTATATGCCTTCTAAAAATCATGGTCGTTGGTGGTCTTTGAGTATGCACTAATAATGTTCTATTATGAAGAGACACATCAATAAATGACTGTAACCAAAAGTCTAAATAATTGGTTATACGTGGTTAAATAAATGAATTCCCCAGGATCAAACGTATTGTGTGATCACCCCAGTTATAATTATGTGGAATTATGGAACATTTTCTAGTTAAATATGAACATATACACATCATGTTTATTGGTTTTGTAGAGTTATGTTTTCATTGGAGTTTTTTAACCATGCATGAGTTGTGTGGTGTTGTTGTTGGGTACACAGTTATGGGTCAAGGTTTGGAAGAAGAGTGGGCTCCGTGAGAAGGGTGTGGTATGAGTCTAATGTGGGGAATTTGTTAATGGGTTTTATTGTGGGTATTATGAATGGGGTTGTACAAGTGGTGAGTTATCTTTTCATCTTGATAGATTCATTTTTTTATTACTGAATGTATGGAATTTTAGCTAGCTGAATTGCCTTTTTTTGTGTCATGGCTGTTGAATGGCGTAGGGCAATCAGACTGTGGTGTGGTTTTGAACTTGTATGCCGAGGGACTGCATATATGAATTTTTTGGTAGAGAGGATGCAAATATGGGTTGTGATTTAAGGTATTTGTAGAATAATATTGAATAATGGAAGTCAACATTGTATGAATAGGATTCTTCGATGATTTGGGGATTGGGTAGTGGGGAACCAAATCTAGTATTATGGTGTTTTGTTGTGGGACTGCAGTTTGGTATCTGCCTTTTTTTTTTGAATGGTTGTTGTTGGTCATTTCCTAGTAGTCCTAGAATAAATTTAATTGATTCCCTTTATTAATAAATGGAATGTGGATAAATGAAAAATGGGTTGGGTTATTCTTTTCCAGTGACTGTTTTGTGGTTATGAATATAGGGGTTTCCGCAAAAGGGGAACTCGTGGGCCCATTTTTTTGGTTGTTTAAAACTCGTAGGATTTGCAGAATGTTTTATTTCCTATACACATATATATTATTGTTACTTGTTATTTATATACACACCACCATTGTTGAGAACTATGTTATGAACTCCTCCAGTTTATTTGGGAGGCTGTCTATCACATCATCCCTGTGGGAGGATGGGTGGCTGGTTAATGATATTATTCCTCTTACCCTATTCTGTGTACATACTGCTCGAGCGTATTTGGGAAGGCTTTAATGGATTAAAGATTACCATATTACAAGATCCTTAGGGTAAGTTTTTATTGTAGATAAGAATCCTAGGTGTTTTCATGAAGAATTTGTTTTCCCATGTGTCTTTGGGAAGGGGCCTAGGTTTCTTCGGGTGAGTGGTGGTGTTGTAGTGGCCTAGGTGTTGTAAGGTGGGATTGTGTGTGGTTTGAGGCCATGGTGTGTGCATGTGGGGTTAGGTAGTGGTACTCTGTTGGGTAAGAGTGGTAGAGTCAACACATTATTACTTAGGGATGATTATTTAGACAGTGTTAATGGGGTGTTGGGTACCCAAATATAGATGTTTTTATAGTGCTACATTACTTGACATGACATGCATTATTTGGTGAATGTTCATTGGTGAGGATGGGCTCGTTAGTATTCTTTGGAATGTGATCTTAGTATCTACTATTTTCTCATTGGGATGTAAGTATGTTCCCTCACAGGTTCATGGGTGTCTTTGGTTTTCCACCTATTTATACATGTATAGTCACCCTACATATATAAAACACTTTTCAGGTTTACAAGAGGACTTTAAGGATAATGGTCTACTTTACTATCTCGAGTGTTAGGATTTGATTCTATTACTATTTATTCTCATTTATTTTGGTAAATTACAATGTAGTTTTTTTGTACATTGTGTCAGCTTTACATTTTACCATGCATGTGGGAATTGATTTTAGAATTACTTTAAAATTTGGTGTTTGGATTTTCATAGGATTTACTATCTTATATTATGATCGTGCTCTATAAAAAGGGAAATACCTTCCATATTATGTTAGATTATATACTATTGGTGTCATTAACTACTCTAGGCCCTATTGAAGGCGGGACTGGGGGTCATTATCTCTCCTAAAACTTGATGAAAGATGGGTGTGGAATTTTGGTGTCCCTTCCCTCATCTTGGAGAATTTGGGATGTGACAGAATGGTATCAGAGGAAGGATGAGAGATAGGATGGGGACCATAGTTAGGTATAGTTAAGATTTCATTGGATGGTAGGGTAAAGGTGTATGGAAATCTTAAAGAGTAAGATAGGCCAGTGAATAACAGCTAGGACACAAGAATTTAGGGTCCCTCGGGATCCAACGCAAGGACTTTGGACATACTGAACAACCAAGTGTGGATACACCGATTGTAGGGTAGTGATCCTACTTAAGGTTCATGCAACATAATTACTTTTTTTCTTGTGTGTCTATAGATTTGGGAATTTAAAATAAATGAATAGTTAAAACAAAAAATTAATTACTTTTTCCACACTACATGGGCTTAGGAGTTCCTTGTTTACATTTTCATATATGGAACCCAGAAAACTCCCCCATGTGATACGAGAAGTTGAGTCTTGACAATTTGACATGTTTGATCAATTGATGGCCAATCGAGAGGAGGAAGATGACCAGTGGCCGAAGACACATCGTTCCTTCCAGTGGAAGACTCTGGGGATGTTCGAGGGTAGTGTATCAAACATGGAGATGGAAGGATGGCTCGAGGAACTAGTGATCTCTTTCATCTTGATATGGGATTCTATAGAATACTGGGTTCCACTAGATGTGCTCTAGATATTAGGATAAAAACATTAATGGAGGACGCTTTATCTGGGGGAGGAGAAGGAAACTGAGGTCTTGTGGGGTGACTTTGAGAGGGATTTCTTGGAGAATTCCGTTCATTCACAATGAAAGCTAAGAAGAATTAGGAGCTACTCTCCCTCTAGTATAGATGTTTTTCAGTTAGGGAATTAGGGATCATGTTCAAGGATATCCTTTACTTTTCACTACATCTCTTCACAAATGAGGAGTCCTGAGTGAGACGCTTAGAGGATGCAGTTTGACCTATTCTTCTGTATGTTGTTACTCCTTCCACTATTCTGAGGTACATAGAGGTTCAGAAGAAGGTCGTGGTAGTGAAAAGGATTCACTCACTAGGAGGTGTGAAACAAGATGGGAGCCATCTGATTTCAAAGAAGGGTAAATCGTTCAATTGAAGGTCTCCAGGAGCAGGGCCTTCTAGGGTTTTTCTAAAGCGAAGTAGGCCCTAGGAGTTCTAGTTTCGATCAATGGGTACTCACCATTTCGTCACGGGACCATGACAGTGGTTCTTTGTATGTAGATGACATGAGAATCTTTATAACTAGTGCCCATTTCAAACATAGTATGGTGAGGGTGGGATGGTTCATCATGCATGTCAACAGCAACAGTCTCTAGTAAGGGCATTCAAGTAGCAGGGGAAGTGTGCTCCGACTCCACCAAGGGTAGATGGTGATGGGGGAGGATGACCATAGGGTGATCCTCATGCACATTGACTATGTTTTGGTCGGGGGTGTTTGATAGTAAATAGGTATATATGTTGGTTCTGGGAAGTTTCACGACACTGAGGTTGGAGTTTAAGCATGGTCATAGGTTGTTCGGTTTACGATCTGTCTGTTTAGTACTATTTAATGCGCCTTGTTTGATTAAGGATATCCTCACTCCTTTTTGCACCTAGTCCAACCAATGACATTAGGATATACATAGAGATACTTCTCATTCCCTTGGCATTGATTATGAGAGTTAGAGGTCAGACCAGTCTGTATGATGTTTTTCAAGGATGTCAACTGGTGTTGGGGCCGCATTAGTATATTGGGGATCTTGTTCAACTACATATGCACCCATAAGATTTCATCATTGGAATCCACCTTTTGTGTTATATGCATGTCATTATATACTTCTTCTGGAAAAGAGTCTTGTTCTGGGATGTGGTGGGCCATCGCATAACTTTCTATGGCAAGAATAGTTTTTTGGAGGGAAGTCAGTGTGTGGTGACTCTTATTTATTAGTTAGCTTAGCTGTCAATGGGATTGGTAGATATGTTGATGCTGGATGTTCTGTGGGTTCTCATTCAGCTCTTGGATTTCTTCCCCAAAAATATTGTAACTCTACACCCTCGACGTGACGTTGAGTTCAGAATATACTTGAATCATGGGGGCCATCCAATTTTGATGGCTCCCAATTGGGTGGCACCTTCTGAGTTTTGGGAGTTTCAGATTTAGCTTAACGGACTGATGAAGGAGGGCTTTATCCGATCATGTGTGTCACTGTGGGGTGCTCCGGTCTTGTTTACATAGAAGGGGGATAGTGGTCTAAGACTATGCATAGACTACCGATGACTGAATCTGGTGAAGTTCATGAATCGTTACCCATTCCAATAATTGACATTCTTTTTGACAAATTAATTGGGGAATTTTGGTTCTCTAAGATTGACCTGCAGTCTGGATATCACCAGTTAATTTTAAAGGAGGGTGAAATCATGAATGCTTCATTCAGGTACTGGTATAGGAACTTCGGGTTTCTGGTCATCCTCTTTAGTGTAACGTATGATCCATCCATGTTCATGGGGATCATGAACACTATTTTCCATGTTTACCTAGATCAGTTCATCATCGTGTTCATCAACGATATCCTTATCAACAAATGGTCGATGGAGGAACACATCGGGCATATGGGGATTGTCTTGGAGGTCCTGTGATACCACTAACACTACATACAGTTGTCCATGTGAATGAGTTGAATGTGAGACGTGCTCTTCCTTGGCCATGTGGTGTCTCAACAAGGGTTATAAGTTGATCCGTCAATGGTAGAAGAATTTTTATCCTAGTCATAACCCATGATTGACGTGGAGGTTCATACCTTCTTATGTATTGTGGGCTATTATCGACGTTTTTTACCCAAATTGTCTTGATTCATAGATCCATTGAATAGTTTTAACTAAAAAGGAAAGGCATTCATATGGAATGGGTTGTGTCCGGAATCTTTTATCTATCTGATGTGGAAACGGGTCAGTGTCCTGGAGATAACATTTCCAAAAGAAGGGGTGAGGTTCGAGGTGTTCAGTTACACATCCAACCTAGGCTTGGGATGTGTTTTGATGTAGAAGAAAGAATTCAATGCCCTGTGGGCCTAGTATTTTACATCCTCATGAAGTTAATTATGCGACTTAGGTCCTATAGATTACAGTGGTTGTGTTCATGCTGAAGTTGTGGTACTATTACCTTATCAGTGAATGATTTGGGTTCTTCGTAGATCAAAATAGATTGAGGTATATCTTTTCAGAACGAGACGTGAACAAGCAGCAGTAAAGGTGGATGGAGTTACATAAGGATGAAAAATTTAAAATATCTCACACCCTAGGAAGGGGTAACATGGTGGTTGATTCCTTGAGTAGGAAGTTGAAGAAGGAGGTTGTTCAGGAATCAATGAATCTTTAGAAGGAAATGGAGGAGTTGGGTTCTTTTCATATAGATGACGAGGAGGATAGTGGAAGAGATTATATAATGTAGATGATAGTGAATTATTCCTTGGGTTTATAGGTATAGAGTTATATGTGGGGATACTTAGCGACTGAGGTAATTTGTGATCAGGTTGTCCAGGGTGATGCGTCAGAAGGATGGTTGGAGGATAATCAGAATTGGATGTTTTTACATAAGATTATATTTGTCCATGTTAGAGTGCATGGGGTATTTCTCCAGGATTTCCATATTTTACATGTATTCATGAATCCAAGATTCTCTATGATGTACCAAGGCATGAGGGAATAGTTTTGGTGGCCCTGGGTGAAGTAGGATGTGGTGGAGTTTGTGGTAATATTCCTAGTGTATCAGCAAGTGAACGTCGAGCACTGTTCCCTCGGTGGTCTATTGAAGCCCTTGGTTGTTCTTGAGTGAATTTTGGATGAAATATAGATGGATTTCATTACAGGTTTACTGTGATCCCATGGATGATGTGATGCCCTTTGGGTAATTGTGGACCTTTTTACAAATTTGTCTCACTTCATGGAAATAAATAATCGGGGGAAGTGTATTTTGTAGCACAAATATACGTAGGTGAAGTTGTGGGATTCAATGGAGTTCCAAGATCCATCCTCTAATATGGAGAAGAATGTTTTACCTCATGAGTCTAGAGGGGATTTTAGAATGACTTTGGATCCTAGTTATGCCTTAGAATTTCATTCCACCCTCAAATAGATGGGAATAGAGATAAGACCATCTAGAAGTTTGAGGAAATGTTGTGGGCAGGTTTCTTAGAATTCAAATGATTGTATGTAAGAAAAATTCCCCTAGTAGTGATTTTTTACAATAATATATACCACTCTATCATTATAATGGAAATTTTCAAATACTTTAATTGAATACCATGTTATTCACCCGTGTGTTGGAAAGTGGTAGGGGAAGAAACCCTTCTTAAACAAGAGGTAGTGTAGAGCACAACAGGGAAGGTGCAGCTTATGTGTGAAAGGATAATGGTGGATAAAGATTGGAATAAGTCATATGTTGATCATAGGAGGAGGCCTTTGGAGTTAGATATTGGGGACCATGTGTTCTTAAACGTCTCCCCTCATCATAGATAGTGGAGGACTAAAAGAGGAACCATAAATTATTCTAGGTTCAACAGGCCTTTTGAGGTGTTGGTACAAGTTTGTGTGGTGGACTATCAGCCAGAATTGCCAAAATGGATTAATAGGATCCACGATGTCTTCCATGTATCTCATCTCCATGAATATCTACAAAATGAATCCCATATCCTTAATTGGGAAGAGTTGGATATGGAGGATGAAGCGATGTTCATGGAGAGACAAGTAAGAATCGAGGATCTTTGTTTGAAGGTCCTGCATGGATATACCATTCCTTTGGGTCATGTGTTATATAGGAATTGTGTGCACTAGTAGAATAATTGGGAACTGGCGGCACAGATACTTACCTTGTACCTGGATTTGTTCTGGGTTTCTATTCTGTTTATATTTGAACCTTTCTTATAATTAATATTTTGACCACGCTTGTTGGATGATAAGTTATTTATTTGTTCCCAAATTTTTGTGAAACATCCTGATTATGGGGAGGGTAGAACATGATCCCCAATCAAGACACATTAATTCATATGTGATTAAAAACATTCTGGCAAGACAGTGCTGCCCAAATAGGATAGAATCTCAATATGGAGGAAGGGGCTCCCTAATCCATGTGTCTGGATATTGTGACATTCAGTGTTTGTGTAGTTACTTTTGTTAGTGGAAAGGTAGTGCTTATATAGTTTTTCATGAGATATACGAAAAGGATGAGTTCAGGGATGTCTTTATTTTCACTCCAGCTTTAACATAAGAGTAGGTTGGATTCTCATGAGATGAATTGTAAGCGATGGTTGTTCAGGCCCTCTTTTTTCTATGTGTGTTTTGAAATTAATGGGGATGAGAATAATTTTAGAGGTGTTAGATGTAATAATATAGTTTTCCCCAGGATTTTTCTTTGTGAACAGCTAGTGTGTGATGTGTTTTGGGTGAATTGGGTTGCTTACTTCAAGGGTTTTGCAATTTTATGTTTCTTCCATCGGCATGATAGTGTGTTGGCATGTTAGAGTGTTGGCTTGTCAGTGTGTTGGCAAGTCAGTACATAGAATGTTATTGTGTCGACATGATAGTGTGTCAGAGATTCAGGTGATTCAGAATCAGTGAGTCAGGGGCGTCGACATTAGGGATTCTGGGGCATCGTTATTGGTGAGTCGAGGGTGTTAGCAATGGTTGGTCAGGGCGTTTGTAGGTTAGGTTTCGGAAGGTAGAAGTGTCGGTAGGTTAAGATGTCAATAGGTCATTACATTAGTATGAAATGTCATTAGTAGCTCAGAATTGATGAATCAACATCAGTAGGTCACTTTGGTATCTCACCTTTCAGTGGCTTAACATCATTGACTCACCCATCGTTGACTCATTTTCAGTTTTCCCAGTTATTCCCAGTTTTCCAGTTTCCCCCATTTTAGACATTATTAGATACAAACCTCATTTATGCCCATACATGGCTGGTTTTAATATAATTTCAGAGGCTACTAATTATATCATTAAATTTTCAAATGTCCCTGGCGATTTGAAATACCCAAACCGCATGGTATTGACTACACTTCCGTGATTAATGCCTTTTAAAACTATTCTTCCTTTAACATTGGATATGACTATTAAATTGTGGGATATTCCCTTAATTGGGTTTTTTCATTTCCCCTTCATGTTCCTATATCCTTCCTCCTTAGATTAGTTATGTGCCTATGCTACAGCTCTCCTTCCCAGTTTCGTTGGAGTACTTGTCTTCTACATGTGTGGTCCCCTCTTCTTGGTGAAAGGAGGATGTTTCATCCACTTATCATACATGTAGGGATTTATTTTGATTCTATTTAATTAGGAATTTTGAGGGATAGTTATTCTAATGAATCCTTGTAAAGAATGGATGAACATTTTTCTAAGAAATAAGAAATAAAAAGGATGTAATTTGATCAAAAGAAAACATAGGTAAATAAAATAACAGAAAGAAATTGGATTCATATTTATCTCATGGTTAATTGGTTATATTTGATTATATTATGGTTTAAATGGATATATGCCTTCTGAATATCATGGATGATGGTGGTCGTATCTTTTTCATCAATAATGTTTTCTTCAGTTGATATGATTGAATAAATGAATGAAATATGTAATTTGCTTAATCAAGAATACTTGATTATATAAATGAATGACCATGGATCAAGCCTATTGTGCGATCAACCCAAATAAAATTAACTGTAATTAAATAAACACTTATAATTAAATATGAACAAATACACACCCTATTGATTGGTGTGGATAATTTTTGTGTTCTTTGTGGTTTTTTAACCCTCTGTCAGTTGTGTGGTGCTACTGTTGGGTGAATTGTTTTTGTTACAAGGTTGGGAAGAGGAGTGGGCTTATTGAGAAGAATTTGGTATGAGTGTACAACATGGTTGTGGTTAATGGTATTTACTATGGGATTTGTGTGTGGGGTGGTACAGGTTGTGATTTTTCCTCTATGTCTGAGATATTGAGTGAATTATTTCAAATTTTATGGGATTGTAGGAAACTGAACAACCTTTGTTTGTGTCATAGCCATTGAATGGTACTGGGTAGTGGGACTATGGTGTGGTTATGAGATTGTCTGCAGAGGGACTCTATCTGGGAATTATTATGTAGAAGGATTGTAGATTTGGGTTGTGGGAGAAGTTTATGGTGTAATAATTTTGAATAATTATTGTCAGAAGCATATTACTATTTGTCTAGGAAGATAGGGGTTTTGTATAGTGGGCCATTAAATCAGGTTTTGTGCTCTTGAGTTGTGGGAATGTAGTTTTGTTTTTATTTGTGTTCTGGAAATGTTGTGGTTGGTAGTTTCTTGGTAGTTCTGGAATAAATTAAATTCAATCCATTAATTAATCAGTGGAAAGAGGTTAATGAAAATGGGCTTGGGTTATTCTTTGGCAGTGATTATAGTGTTGTTATGCATATAGGGTTATCTGCAAATGTGGGACTAGTGGGCTCATTTGTTTGGATATTTGAAACACATAGTATAGGATGAGTGGTTTTTGACCTATACAGATATATAATTTTGGTTCCTTGTGATTTCAATATACACCCCAACCTTTTTGAGCACTATATGTCGAACACCTCTATTTCATGGTTAAGGGTGTCATTCCAAACATCCCAGTGGGAGGATGGATGGATGGTTACTGACATTCTTCATCACAACCTCTTTCACATTCTGACCACTAGAGCATATCCTGGAACACTTTAATGGATTGAGGCTTAACAGAGACCACAATCCTTCATGTGACGTTTTTTATAGATAAGAGGAATTGGGGTTTGTGGGCTAGGTGTATTTTCTCAATGTTCATCAAGATGAGGCCATTGTGTCTTCATGTGATTGGTTTCGTCGTTGTTGCCCAGGTATTTGTGGGTGGGATTTTTTGTGGTTTGAGGCCCATGTGAGTATGGGAGGCTTGTTGTGGTGGGACTGTATATAGGAAGAGTGGTTTCTTCAAGACGTTATCCATTATAGATGAGAAGTTAAATTGTTTGAAAGTGGTGTGGGGTACCCAAAAATTGATGTGATTATAATGCTACTTTACATTACAATACTTGCATTATTTAGTGAGTGTTCCTTGGTGAGGATGGGATGATTATTATTATTATGTAGGTGTTATGAGGTTCTACTATTTTCTTACAGTGACATTATTATGTTCCCTAACTTTTTCACGGGTGGATTTTGTTTTCCTACTACGTATAATTGTACAATCACCCAATGTATACAAAACTATTTTCTTCTTTCCAGGATGAAATTTTACACCGTGAAAACATTACTAGCTCTAGTTTTGTTATTTGTTGTTGTTAATAATTAGTCTATTATCTTTTGGTACATTAAATTGGAGACTTTGTATTTAATTTTTATTAGCTTTACTTTTGAAAATGCATGTGGTATTGGATTTTGGATTTACTTTTACTTTTGGTATTTAGAGTTTCATGGGATTTACTAACTTATCTATATATCCTATTCTACAAAAATTTTAATTCCTTCAATATTATGTGATATTTTATACCCTTGGATCTAGTATCCACTCAGGGGCTTATCCAACATGGGACTCATGGGTCATTATCTCAAATTCAACTTGGGGAAGGAAGGGTGTGGCATCTTTTTGACCCTTCCCTAATTTTGAAGATATATTTTAGTGGCATAAATATATATATACACTTTATATACATCATCATACCCAACCATGAGTAGATGTAATGAAAAAAAGAATGGCATTAGTTTATGAGTTAGTAAACGATGTACCAACGAATGATGATTTCATAACCCATTAAATGAATGTGGTGATATTTTAGGTCATTAAATTAACATAAAAACATATCAGTATATTTAATATACTGATTTAATTTTATTTCAATTTTTAAATTATTATTTAATTAGTTACATGATGAAATAGATTAAAATTATTATGGAAGTACATCACATCATATTTATGAAACATCTATAGTCTTTCACAAAAAACTAAACTAAGTAAAAATTCAGGCCGAATTTAACCTTATAATATGAGGGTATTGAATTTTGAAAATGATTTTAGAATTTATTTTCTGAACTAAACTAGTTTTAAGGAGTGTACTAGAGAGGAGAGGGTATGTCCTTTATAAGTGATGTGTGTGAAACAATTTTAATTTTTTAATAAAAAATGTGCGACCACATTTTGTTCATGAAAAATTGGACTACTAATGAGTATAATTGAGCCTCAAATATTTTATGGATGATGTATGGACATACAATAGATTTTATAAAATTATTTAGGTCATTCCTATCCTTATATGTTTTGTTTACTACAAGTAAATCTATTTCTATAATAACCACAACAAATATTTTTTTTATTATTTTCACTCTTCTTTCTTCTCAAAAATTAATTCAAAAAAATTAAAGAATATAAATTATGATTATTAAAAATATGGAATACATTTTGTAAAATATATTCAATTAAGTAGAAAATTTTAATTTTACTTTTTTTATGCTAACAAAGCAAGAATGTGGGTTTTTAAATAGAAAATGTTCAAATGTTTGAAATGTTTTTATATCAAAAATCAATATGAAAACGTTTCAAATGAATTGAATTGGATTAATATATATATATATATATATTATTTTACCTTAAAATCAATAAAAATATAATTTATCTTTATAATATATTTAATAAAAAAATATGTTTAAAATTTAATAACAGTAATTTCACTCTTCATAATAAAATGAAATATTTCAAAAAATCCTAAAAATTTATATTAAGTTATTTTTAATATTATTACTTTTAAAATTTATTATATTTATTTAAAAATATATTCTATAATATTTAAAAATAACTTTTAAATCATGTTCCTAAATATGAAAAAATTCATAATTTATAAAAATTTCATTTTTTAGAAAACGATTTTTTTATTTTAAATGATGCTTCTTTTGTTTCTGTTAAATATGTTACCATAATTTCCAAAATTAAGATATTATTATTCATACCCTAGAGAATTATTTCTAGTATATAATGGAAGTCCATATCTTGGTTCATTTTAACTAATGGTTTTGTGTTCCACACACTATCAAATAGATGAAATATAATTAAATATATTTTGAGGGATGTTTATGTTCAATGTCGTGTGTCACAGATGCTATAAAAATGTATTAAATTTTTTAAAAAATTGTGTTATTACATTCTCCCAAAATTTAATAAATTTTTTACTCAGAATATTATATTGATCAATATAATCTAGTTTTTAGCATTTGGAAATACCGTTGTTAAAAAACCCACATCGTGAATGGGTTAGTAAAATATTATATTACAATGAGATAATGGGATGTAATAAAATTCATATGGAATTAAAAATATATACATTTAAATATAAGATAACATTATAGGAAATTGAATATGTAGAAATGGATGATAATTGAAAATAATAATAGAATGTGATAGTAGTCATTAATCATATAAAAGTGAATGATCAATGGAATGTTATGGTCCTCGAAATCATAAATATATGATGAATTAAAATACCATATGATTAATTAGATATGATAGAAATATGATAAATTTTTTTTCACAATTAATTACATAAAATTGTGTTATTTTATTACTATCTAATACTATAAAAAATATTCTTACTTGATATTTTCATATTTCATAAGAAAAATTGCATCCATTGGTTTTCATTTCACCAATGTCCAATTCATCACTTAATAATGAAAATTCAATCCAATCAATGATATTTTATATTTAAAGAACTAAAAT
The DNA here is from genome assembly GCA_963277665.1 of Viscum album. Classification (NCBI taxonomy): domain Eukaryota; kingdom Viridiplantae; phylum Streptophyta; class Magnoliopsida; order Santalales; family Viscaceae; genus Viscum; species Viscum album. Next base: position 624,296,804 of record OY728135.1, on the reverse strand, counting down.
TCACTTCTAATGTATTGAATGATATATAAAATACTGGAAATTCATGATATCTATATCAAACTATTTTCCTAAACCAATATGGTTTTCACAAGTTTTCTATTATCATATATTAATATCTAAACCACAATAATTACACAATTCGTTAATCATAAAACTTATTTTTAAAAATTCTTAACTAGACTCCATGACATTTTAGGAAAGACATAATATAGTATAGTTATAGGTATTGAAACCTTATAATCCTTTTTTCATGGGTTCAAACCCCACAATATTTCTTGAAACAATGTGTTATCACCTAATATATTGTAATCATTTTTCTAAAACTATATTATTTTAATTCATATACCATACCAAAATTGTGATTACCCATATTTACTACAGAAAAAGATAATATAACCCTTAATTGATACCAAAACCTTTAAACATATATCCCAAATAATGTGAAAGAATTATTCCTCGATTAAATTTTTCATATACTAAACCATTAGGTTGTATTCCAATAAATGGATTCCAAAAAAAACTTATTCATCTTTTATTTCACAATAGTAATTATTAGTAGTTGTTTAGAGTATTTTTACCTTATGTTAAACCATAACCTCATCCAAAAATTATAGTCACCATAACTCATTTTTTAAATAATAAATTTATAAGACTAATATTTTACACCATCATTATATATTTCTTGATTCTTATACCTATAATACCATTTGTAAAAATTATTCAAAAATTTAATTATTAAATCCCAATACATAAATAATTTATCCATTTTATTTAATCTTGGTTACTTCCCTGGTGTAATGGATAACAATTATATGAGAAAATTTACGTAGATAAATCCATGGTTCACCACATTTAGGGTAACATAATTTATATGGATCCATAGGGTTAGATTTATTTCCTTCTATCATACTCTTAATTCATCCTCAGCAAGCCATTTCATTAACCCCTTCGTCTTCACACAAAATACATTTTCCACTTTTTTCAAGTAAAATATTTTCAATTAAAGTCACATTAGAGTTATCCTATTTAATTTATTTTCATCATCTATTAAAATAATTCATAATGGATTCAAAATATATTTTGAACTATTCAAAGAATATTCCTCAGGAGAGTCAAACCATGTGCTTTATAAACCCTTTTACATTCACTAGGAGACAATCATGTGAACACTAATGCGCTATTTTTATAGTTACTAACCATAGGTATACCTGTTTCAGAATGAAATCCTCTTTTAATATGTCTACATAGACACATTTCTAGGAAAACCAACATATTCTTGTCCTTACCAAAACATTAGAATATTATTATATACTTATATACAATAACTATTATAGTGTTATAATCCCTAATATATGTTTTACTGAATATAGTTCATATGTATTATATTAAATATTATCTTATACAAACTATAGCATCCTTGACCCCAATATACCAGAGTCAGTGTATGTTTTTTAAATTTTCATATGATATAAAGTATCACATTCTGATAGACCAAATACTGTAATAGTGTTGGGAAAATTGATATATACTTGAGTCTTTTATTTAAATTGAGAAAAAATCACAACCTAATATTTACAATATTTTCCCAATTCCCTCTAGTGTATCCTTAAATTTCATTGAATGTTGATGTCCTATATTCTATGGGTTGGATATAAATAACGTCAACTCAAATTCTGAGTTTTTGTTATGTAAATTTGTTAAATTTAATAATCAGTAATAACAATGGACATCTAAATGTAATATTTGAAAACACATACCATTTAATAAATGACATGTTTATCCTAATTTGATATGGAATAATCAATTTGTCTATGTAAATGTTAATCACAATCCAATTAATCAAACAACTAAGAATAATATTCATTCAGATATAATATTATTGTGAAAGGTTTATGGATTATAAGGTAAGAATAATCAATATATAAATATTTATGAATAAATATACATTATATTTATTTAGAAAAGATAGAATTTAATGCCTCTAGATATAATATCAATAGGAAAATATCTTTGATAATCATAATTAATATTTTAATGAAGTAAATACAAACATATTGGATTCCCTGATATCATGAATCCTGATAAAACTACCATCAAGATCTTTTTGAACGATGATTTTAAACTATAGGTAAAAACCTATTTAATGATAACTTATTAAGGTGTCTCTTGAGACCCACCAATTCATCAAGGGATATATAATTCTATGAACCATCCATCACTATAGTTCCAAATCAATCCCTATAAATTGAATTGTCGGTAGAATTCATTAATAATTTTCCCTATTATCAAATACAGTTATTGAGTAATGATTAATGATTTTTTATTTTACCCCAGATAAATAAGTATAATCCAATGTACAACACTGTATATAGAAATGATAAATAGTTTTAAAAATATTAATATCCAAGATATATTATATGTATATTTAATGGAAGTTTCTTATTCAATGATCAAAAGGAAGTTAATAATTCAAAGAGATGTTAATAAAAAAATTAATAAAAGTAAGAGAATTTCAAAACAATTCTTGGAAAAAATATTCATATACAATCCATAAGAAATGAAATAATTGTACTGATACAACACATACCCAGTGGATTAAGAATAAAGGTGGTTTCCATGGATGGATGAAAATACCATAATATGTAATTTAAAAACATTACTGAGTAAAATATATATTCATTCAAAAAATAAGTTTTTATCCTTGAAAATAACCTTTTAAACATATAAATATGTTTGGAAACAATGATTTTTCATGACAATAAGAAATTATATACAAGTTGATTATGTTAAAACAATGATTTTTTTCACTTTTGTTGTAAATTACATAATAGATTTCTCTAAAATGACGGGAATATTTTTCTTTTCAAACATTTAAATAAAATAAAAATGGGTAAAATTAATTTAATAAAAAAAATTTAAAAGTATAAAATAATTTATTATTTTTTAGAAAACATTTTTTAGTAGAAATTAGATTTTCAACATGAGAGATAAATGAAGACAAAAGTTATTAAAATGTATTTTTTTATTATTTTAAGTACCAAAAAGTAGAAAAAATATACTTTAACCAGAAATTTAATGAATAAATAAGGGATAAGCTAATGAAATTGGATTATTTTAAAATGATAAAATCATTTAAATAAAATAAACTTCGTGAATAAAAATTCTTGATGATAATGAGATTGTGAAAACCCCCTTACAATGATTATATTGTTGAAGTGGGAATTAAAAAATCGATGGATTGTTTTTATTAAATATAAATAAAAATAAATAATTGAAAATAATGACTTCAAAAAATTATTACGCACATAGTCAAATAATATGGAAGAAAATAAATGAGTAATGTGACATTTGAAAATAATAGTAAGTTATAAAATATCTTACAACCTGATAACAGTTATGTCAAAACCCAATTAGTTAAAATATTTTAAATTGAGACATAAAATATAATTAACTCTCAATTAATCCAAATAATACATATAAATGGTAAATATATACACCATATAAAATAAATTAGGTTTATAACCTTATAATATGGCTCAATAATGGGTAATTGAAATAAAAAGCCTTACCTCAGGCATCCATTTGGTTAAACATGATATGAAATTATATATAGTGGTGTCAAACATGTTATTATTATATTGAAAAACCTTATTAATATCTATAACATCTTATATATTAAATTTATATCATCATGTCTCCCATTTGTTAATAACCATTTCTTAATTTCATTATTTTGGGTGTTAATTTTCTAGTTTTCTCATAAATTATTTATTATGAAATCTGTAGATATTTTGAATATTATATTATCACATAATATATAGTATAATAGTCATAAAAATGATCATATTTACACATCCACTATATTTAATTTCAACCATTATTGATGGTTTTCATTAATGATGTACATTGTGATTATTATGACGGTAGGACATATGTGCACATTAGTAGTGATTCCATTTTTCATTAATATATATGAAAAATATATGAAATACTTTACCTTAATATAATGTTCATAATATACAAAATATAGTATTATTTATTTAAATATAATTATTTCAGTCATCTATGAGGTGTGGTGATGGATAGAGAGTTCTGTCACATAATAGAAGTATTACTCCACATGTACATAAACAATGTTATATTTTTCCACTAAAAATGAATTTTTATCATTGTATAATGATAAATATGGAATTAATATCATAATTAATTATGTAATATCACATATATCCATTAACATTATCCTTATTACCTTACACATAATGGTTTAGATAAAAACGAATCACATTGCTTTGTGAGGTGGTATTCTGATGTATAGATGAATTTCATTATCATATCCCCTATTGAATGTAAAGTAGAAAATTATATATATATTTTTATATATACTATATAATGACTCAATAAGTTTAATTATGTAATAAATATAATATATACACTTTAGATACATCATCGTACCCAATCTTGTTAGGTGGTAGTTGAAAATATCATGAAATATCTCACAGAAAAACCACATATACCTCTTTATATATATCTTTCAATGGTATTTGATATTTCCCGATGATATTTGGTTTGTGACTCGAGCTATTTTTTAAGAAAAAATTTAATTTTCAGGCAGCGTTTTCATCCTGCACATGTTCATCGCATGATTACTAGAAACTGTGCGGATCATCCCAGGAAACCTTGTATCAATCCCAAGAACTGGATAGAAGTGACCATAATTTTTTTGCATTGCCCCAAAAATCATGTGACCTACTTGTGTGGTTGGTCCCTTCTTAGGTAGTGGTATCCGCATTGTTGGCTCACATTTTGTTAAACAGTGCAGCCAAACCACGAATTCATGCTTGGTCATTATAATTATAACACCCTCTTTACTCTCTCACCCAGTTTTACCACATCCCAAGTCCCCAACCTTTTTAATAAATTGTGGACAAAGGGGTACAAAATCCACCTTACCTTGCGTGCTTCTCCACCCATGAAGATCCTCTTTGGTTTATAATGTGTGTTTTATGGGTATTTTCCATTTTCTCCCTTCTATCAAAATCTTCATTATTTGGTTTTTTCAAATGGTCAGGCTCAATTTCACAAAACCTAACAGTTAATATTTTTGTTTAGTTCAATTTACCTAGTTTCTAGGGTCTAGAGGTTTCTTTTCGGGGTGTATTCTTCCTTCTATGTGAGTTTCATCACATTCAAACTCCATTGAAGTAGATGGATCAATTCTTTAACATCCCCATGTATTCTATTGATGGTTTGGTTTCATTAATTAATAATTAAACATGTTTCAAACCATTATAATGAAAATAGTTAGTTTATTGTGTTATTTTATTATTGATATAAATAGAAAAAAAATGTGTTTCAAAGTGATTATTTCTTTATGCCTATGAGTAAGCACACAAAATGTGTTTGATAAAATACAAATTGGTTTTTGGGTCAATGAGTTGAGTGATTTGGGTTGTGATGGTTATTAGAAATATTTATTTATAAATGTTTGGATGTTTATTTTTGCATTGCATGTGTGATTTGGTTGTTTTTATGACCATGTGGTTATAATTGAATGTATTGGGAGTATTTTCAAGGTTCCTAAAATTTGTTATTTTGTCTCATTAAATTATATGAAATGGTTGGGATTAGATTAAAAATAATGTGATGGTTATAAAAATAACATTTGGTTTTTCATTAAAATTAATATTGTTCCATTTCATATTGGTACATCAATGGGTGTACAAGGTGCACATAGCGATATTCGTTAAAATGGAGATGGAACATTAAAACACTTTTTCCTTAAAAGTTATCATCATTCATTCCTCTCATTTTCCAAAAATTTCCCCATCATTTCCAAATGGGGAATGTGTTGTTTTTAGAGATTTGGAAATGTAACTTTTATTTTGTTCTTTAATTTATGGACCGTTTGTCCTTAAAACATGTTTGGTGAGAAAATTTAAAAAGTGTATTGGCTTGTTTATAATTGAATATATAAAATTTCAGTTTTATGTTAAAATTGGAAACATGGAAGTGGAATAGTAAATTTATCATGGATTTAGAAATATAAATCTAGTTTCGTGCTTAAGGAGAATTATGAGTTTTTGTAAGATATTTATTGGATGATTCCAATTGGTATCATTAAAAAAATATTGTGATTTTTTTTGAAAGCCAATGTGATGTGACTACCCAGTTGGAATTTTTGAAGGGCTTATTGAATACTGGGAACTCTTATTAGGGATTTCTCTACATGGGTTATTAAATAGGTGATGTTCGTGTATGGGGTAGGAATGAGTGGTGAAGATAGGTAATGTGAGTCACATATGAGAGGGCCTCTCACATGCATGATATAATTTAACCATGGGTTCATAGTAGTATTTTAAGGATTCAGTGATGGTTTCTTTTGAACCCAATTATAAGGGATGGTACCCCTAGATTAGATAAGAGGCCTGGTGGGATGTGCCACTGGACTGGTCAGTTGAGGGAATCCATTTTGTTAAATAATATGGGTATTAACTATCCATATGTAGGTGTATCCAAACCGTATATGTATATGTATTGATATAGGGATGTTTAGGAAATTCCCATGGTTACATTTTTATGAGATTGTTTACATTCTATTACATTTAGTTTTTTCCTTTCACTAATTATTTATTTTCTCTAGGGTCTGGTATTTCATTCATGGAATTTTAGTTTGTGATTTTTGTTTTAAAATGTTAACCCTAATTTGAAAGAAACGTAAAGGGTGTTCTATTCACTTTTAAAAATAGAAAAAGAATTTTTTATTTATTAAAATATAAAAACCCTATTTTTATATATATACTTAAAACTATTATTTATGGGAGGTTTTATGGTATGGAAATACATAAATTTTATGGTGATTACCTATTATGCTATTTTATCTCACATCTTAGTTGTACTAATCAGTGTTAGTATACACAATCTATTTTTTAGGTTCGTCATCTAATTCTCGTCCTCACTTTGGGGCAGTTTGATGGAGAATGTATGTAGGGGATAGAGGTGGCCTTGAGTTCACACAGAGATCATTGTATCACAGTTTTTTTAGTTTTGTATTTAGTTTCTTCATGGTCAATATTATTTCTTATATAGATCGACTATTTATTTATTTCTATCATACATTAGCTCATGTGGCTGGTTTGGTTGATTTTATTAGATCCTGGTTTATTAGGTTGAAATTATTCCCTCTTGATTTTTCTTGATTCTCTATACTAGATTTCATCTTGCGGGGATTAGGAATTCCCTTAGGTCTTTGAACCAGAAGGGGTTGGTTGTTGGGTCGGAGGACATCCTAGCTGAGTTCATGAAAATTGGTATCAATGTAGGCCCTTATTATTTGGAGTGTCAGGTAAATTAATTTTAAAACTATTGGAACTATAGATTTAGGAGAACAAAGATTTTCAAAAACTCTATAGGTCACTTATCCTTGAGTTACAAGGGGTAGTTTGTGAATAGATAATTTATTTATTTTTATTGTCTTGATGGATGAAAACATATGAAATCTGGTGTTACGTCATGATTTCACATGGATTAGTAAACCATGTTGTTCCCGGTGTACTTGTTTTATTAAAATACGAACATGGTTTACTAATCCATATGACATCCTAGCTGGGAACTTTTAAATTGTGTAAATATTTTATGATTTGGTTTAAAATTTAATTTTTTTTATTTTTTTTAATTTTTTAAATTTCTATGAAAATGGATTAGGTGTGACCCTCGACACTAATTGTGGATGTTGGCATGTGGGAGGCTATGTGTGTAGAAATGTGTGTTGGAACATATGAATGGAAATAGAGGAACACATGTTAAACAGTTTATGGAATTTCATGGGTGTTTCTTTAAAACCAAAATATTGGTCTTGTTTCTGTAAATGTGATTTCTATAGGGGACATGATTTTGTAGATTATATTTTTTGTTGAATAGGGGTTTCTTAATTTGGAAAAGTGACCTTGAAAGAATTATTTTTTTAAACGTAAATGACAATGGTTGTTTTGGAAAGGGAGTTTTTGGAAGTGTTTATAATTTTTTATTTTTTGAGATGGTTTCATTTTTCATGAGGTTCTCATTTAGATAGTGACTCATATTGATATCTATTTTGGTTTTTTGTTTTATGTTTTATACAGAAAATTCCAGCCAATTGTTTTCCCAAAGTTTTTGGTGATTCATTACCAGTTTTCATTCGTCTTGAATGATTCATGTCTATCGTGGTGATTGTGGTCTGTTAGAGTATGTCATTTTTTGGAGAGGTAGAGCATGTCTTAGGGTTTTTTTGGAACTCCCATGGTATCTAAGGTTCACAAAGTGTGGGTATTGTTTGAGGGTCCATCCTTGGGCCTGTGGAAATTGGTTGTCCCACCATCATTTCTAGTTGGGATGACATCTAATGATTTTATGTTTTCCTTCATCCAGATTTTCATATCTAAGGAGTTGAACATGAATAAGAGGTAAAGAATTGTGTTTATTCAACACGTCCAACAGAATATGAAGACTTATGCTAAACACTTCAATGATTTGTTCTCCGGAGTGCAAGAAGTTGGCAATCCATTGTTTCCTATCCTTCGTAAAGGATCAACATCAATCAAGAAGTGCATTCCAGAGAATCCTACAAAATAAAATACAATATTGGTTCTAGATTATAGTTTGTCATACCATTCAGTGTTGTGCCACCAGTGTGTCCAGACCATGCATTTGAATCCATCTTGTCGAATCCCTCCAAAGACCTACCGTCATTATAGATTTTTGGATCATCTGGAGATGTTTTGTAGGATGTACGGCCTGAAGAAGACATTTTTATGGGAGGATTATAGTGCCTGAAAATGAATAAGGAGATGGTTCATACATCAGAGTCCCATCCATAGAACTCAGGGTGATGCTCGTGCATAGTCAGGTGTTCTCGGGGGTGTGGGAAGCCTCAGGCTATGTTTTATGTACCATGTTGGAATTAGACCATTTAACATCTTCCCATTATTGTTTCTCTACTATTGATATTTTTATGTTATAGAATGTTATAAATTTCCTTATGATGGACATGTTATATTGTTATCCTAGATATTTTGACCAATGTAATGTGACCTTTAGAATCATTCATTTTCCTTTGAGTAAATTTAACCCATATTTGTGTTGGTTTTGGGTTTTATAGTGATCACTTGGAGATTTTTGGGATTTGCGTGATGGATTGGTGTTGTTTTTTGTTTATTATTTTCCTGGAATTTCATTTCATGTGTTTACCCTCATATTTTATTATTAGACATTGATTAGTGTGGTATGGTTTCAGTTTATGTGTTATTGTTGTTATCCCTTATGCGTATCGTTGTTGGTTAATATTAAGTGTTTCCTTGTCCCAACATCCCGATATACCAGGATGCCTCATAGGAGTTTTTCCATTTATGTCATTCCTGTGTGGTTTGGTTGTGTGGGGAAATTATATGAGTTCAAATTATGAGTTCCCTAGTCCCCAGTTGCTGTTAGGGTGTTGTTTGGTTGGTATGGAAGTCTGAGAAAGTTCCTTGGGTCCCTTCTTACCAAATTTCCATAAAGTAAATTTTCCTATTTTAATTATGTTTTTGGGTTTTTCTATTTCCATTTTAGTTGATTTCTCATGTTGGGGATAAACCTATTTTGTTCTCCCCTCATTCATGGGTTGTGGTTTCATTGGGATTGGATGGGTGTGACTTGTGGAGTGAATAGCCACCCTACATATCATGGTATTCCTCGATTTGATCAGGCCAGCACTTGAGTATTAATTGATCATTTTTTATATAACTTTATGGGACTATAAAGTGTATGTGGTTGTTATAAATTTCACTCCACGTCCTCAAGTAACTCTGTATTTTGGGTTTTTTCTAGATCTTGGATCATTCCCGATGAAGACTTAATTGATACACAGTCTAATTTATTTTATAAATTTTGAAAATTTGCGTCTCTTTTTCAACATGTGAATGATAACCAAACGTTTAGTGGAAAGCATGTGGGGTAGCCCTTGTTTCTATGAATCTAGTCTAGGATGCAGATAGAAATGACAACAATGTTTTCCCATGGTCTCACAAACCATGCATTCGAGTACTGTAGTTGGTCCCTACATTGGTAGGGGATACCGCAAATTTGGAACATGGTTTGGTAAACTATGATGAAATACTATGCATTCATTCCAAGTCATTAAAATAATAAAACCGTATTTTTTATGTACACCTATTTTACAAAAACATGATCCCCCACATACTTTTTCATATTTTTCCACCATGGGGTCCCAAAATCCCATTCCCTTGGACCATCCACCCTCCATGATACTCTTCAATTGATTCCAAGGTGTATTTTCTAGGTTTCATTCCCATTTTATCTCTCTTACTTATAACCCTATTCTTTTTATGGGTTTTCTTTGGATTCATATCCTTTATAAGAAACCTAACAGTTAGGGTTTCTGGTGGGTTTGATTTTCTTGGTTGATCGGGTGTGTGGGTTGTTCTTCAGGTTGAATTTGTCTTTTTTCTAGAGTTTCTTCGCATTCGCATGCCATTGAGGTAGGAGTCTCTATTATTTTCCATTACGATTCATTATGATGAGGCTTGGGTTTCTTCAATTAATTTTTAAACATGGTTCACTCCTTTATAATTTGCATAGTTAGATTATTATGGTATCTACTTGTTTATAGAAATTTCAAAAAATGGGTTTCGATGTGATTCTTTTTTATTCCTATGTGTATATACAAAAAATGTGTTTGAAAAAAATGAAAATTGAGATTTTATAGAATGAATTGGGTGATTTAGGTTATGATGTCCTTTATAAATTTTTTTTATAAATGGATGGCTAATAAGATTGGAATTTCATGTGTTATTTCATTTTTTTATGTCCTAATGGTTGTAATTGAATGTGTTCAAAGGATTTTCAGTGTTCCTAAAATGGTTATTTAGGATCTTGTAACTATGTGAAATGGTTGGTCTTGGCATAAAAGTCATGTGATGGATATAAAAATGGTGTTGGGTGTTTCATGTAAGTCCAGAGGGCACTATTATATGTTTCACATCCATTGGTGGAGAAGGTGCATCCATGGATTTGCATTTATAAGAAATTGGATCATTAAAACACTTTTCCTATAAACGTTCCTCATATATAATTACTCTCATTTTTATAAAATGATCTAAAGCATTCCAAATGTGGGAATTCTTGTTTTATGCATATTGGAAATGTATCTTCATCTTTTTTCGTAATAGTTTGGAACATTTATCTTTGAAACATGTTTGGTGAAAAAATTGATAAGGGGTAATGGTCTCATTACCATTGCATATATAAAATTAGTGTATTGTGTTGACTTGTGAATTAACATGGATGTGGATTGTTAAATGTATCATGGTTTTAGAAATACAAATATTATTTTTAATGAAGGTTAATTGGAGTTTTGTTTAATAATTTTATGGTGTGAATCCAATTAGTATATTTAAAAATGCTTTGTGAAATAGTCTTGAAATCCCAAGTGAGATAATAAGACAGTTGAAATTTTATAAAGGCATGTTGAATAATGGGAAAACAAATAGGGGTTTATCCAATATAAGTTATCAAATAGGTGTTTTATATGTATGGGATAGTCATATGTGGGGATAGAAAGTAAGGTTATTCAAGCGTGAGATGTCCTCCCAAAAAAAGTATAGTTTTACCACGAGTTCATGGGTTTATTTTAGAGGAGCGAGTGATAGTTTATTATCAAACCCAATTAGATAGGTTGATACCCTTGGTTGAGATCAGAGACTAGGTGGGATGTTCCACTAGATTGATCAGTTGAGGGAGTCCAGTTGGTTATAGACTATGGGGCTTCATCAAACACCGACAAGTTGTTCTGAATCGATTATGTCCAGGGATCGCTGAAAGGATGTTTAAGAAATTCCCATGGTTACCTTTTATTGTGTTTGTTTACATTATAATACATTTATTTTTTAGCATACACTACTTATTTATTTCATATATTTTTTGTATTTCATTCATGGAAAATTAGTTTAGGTTCTTGTTTTATAAGGGTAACCCTGTTACTAAAGTACAGTAAAGGGTTTTGTGTTCCCTTTTAAAAATGAAAAAGGACTATTTATATATGAAAATGCGCAAACACAAATTTTATGTCTGTATATAAAAATAATTTATTTACTATTTTTCAGGAAAGGAAATTGATTTATTTGCGGTGATTACCTACTTATCTATTTTATATTACACCCTACTTGTACCATTTTTTGTGTTGACACGATCTATTTTGTAGGTTCTTCTTCTTATTAAGGTCCTTCATTCTTGTGCTCATGGACGGAGCTGGTTATTAGAGGAAGATGGTGACATTGTGGTAAGATGGAGATCATTGTTGCATTAGTTTGTTTTTAATTAGTTATTTTTTTTCTTATTTTTCATCTTTATTTTTTATCGTGATGAATTGTTTATTTATTTATGATGAGTCGTTTGATCTTGTGGCAAGTTTGTTTCATTTTATTAGATATTTGTTTCTAGGGATGAAATTTTATCTTCTTGTTTTGTCTTGATACCAAGCACTATTTTCCATCCCATGGGGATTGAGAATTCCAATCGGGCCTTGTTACTGTCAGGGATGGGTGTCAGGTTGGTATACATCCAAACCTAGTTTATGACAATATCATTTCACGAGGTGGTATACTGCCGTAAACACGAATGGTGATTTTGTAACACTTTTGATGGAAGTGGGATGGAAATATGTCATGATCATGAAATTAACAATAAATCATTATATTTAAGATAATGAGTATAATACATCATCATTTATTAAAAAAATTTATTGAACTGGAGAAATAAGATAAAATAAAAACACCCATTAACCTATGTTATCTCATGATTGGGTATCCTCCCAGGTGTTACACCAAATGAATATGTTTTCCTATTTTGATCCCAATGTTAGGCATCTAGAATTAGGGATTGATGTTTTTAGTGATTTTAATAGTTCTTCTCTGAACTAAATGGTTTTTGTGGTTTGAATACTTGTGTATAGTTGTTGGTCTTTTATAAGTTAGGTGAGTGGCACACTGGAAATTTTTTTAAAGAAAATTGTGTAGCTGTGTTTTCCACTATTCATAATTTTTTAAAATTGATACATCTATATTATTAGACATTATAGGGTAAAAATATTTCAATAAAACATATGATTAGATTTTTTTTATTTTGACACATATCTTTTTAGTTAACCCCCACTCCCAATCTATTTTTCCCTTCACCACCTTAAAGGTTTTTTTACAATTTTTAGTATTCATTTTGGTCAAAAATTAGCATCATTATACAAAAAAATTATAATTATAATGATTTAAAATATGGAATCCATTTTTAAAAACATCAATAATGGAAATAGGAAATTTAAATTTTTAATTATTCTACCAGGAATTATGGGAAAAATGGTTTTCAAATGGAAAATGTACAAAAGATTACAATGTTTTTTAAATTAAATATTAAACATCATAAAATGACCATAATTATATTAATATATATCTAATTAAACAATTCTATAATTAACACCATATCAAAATATAATTTATCTTTTTGAAAAAAATATCAAAAATATTGTTTTCAACTCAAATTCATTATTTCACTATTAGTAAAAAAGAAACATTTCTGGGAATTACAAAAAAAATAACCCTAATATAAAATTGAAATTATTATTTCATAAATTGTGTTCATTTTTATAAAATAATTTTAAGTAATTTGGTAAAAAAGAATTTTTATATTATTAATGTAATGTTTCACTAAACATTCTTTTAGAAAAAAACAATTATTTTGAGAAAAACAATATTTAATTTTTTTAATTTTATTAATTTTATTTTTAATCAATTGAAAACAATAACTACCTAAACAATATTTATTATTATTCAGACCCACCATATATAATACTATGTTGTAATGATATACAATATTATGGATCATTTCAACTTGGTGTTGTGTGTTTTGCAAGCCATCAATGATATCAAATTTGATGATATATATTCCATGGGTGGTTTAAAATTGATGGTGTTTGTCACAAATTCTATCAAATTATTATTATTATTATTTTATAATATTGCAGAGTTACACATTAGTAGTAATATAGATAGAAAAATGGTTCTAATAAAATAATAAATTAAAAAATTGGGCAGAATAAAATATATGAGGTTTAAAGTATATAGTCTATATAAATTCCCTTAATAGAAATTTAACCATAAGTATTCTGAGTTAAAATGAGATTTAAATATAAATATCATACCTCGAGATCCATCTTACATGTTAATCTTTAAAATTTTATATAAAAAATATAAATTAACTAAAAAAATATTCATGATCCATATGGATACACAACATACATTGAATAATTACACTATAAATTTCAATTTCCAAAATATATTTCAATTTATACATTAAAACAGTTATTTTGGTGAAAACTGCATTATTTACAATGAATGTTTCTCTATATTGGTTAAGTTACAAGAACCATTTTCATGGTTTATTAATACATATAATATTAATAATTATATTATTAAAATAATTATTTTTCATATAATCATTTATAATAATTAATATAAAGATTTCATAAAAAATTAGTCACATTAATCCAAGGAGGTGGTAAACCACACATACGCATGAGCAAAATTATTATTTTCTAACAATTGAAATGTAATTATGTATTAAAAAATATTTTAATTCCAAAATCATAATTACATCATAAATACATAATATAAAAAGTTACTCTATCATAATATCCATTCATGGATGATGATGTGGTAATATGAGTCATATATCTACATGGATGCGGTAGTGCACACATACTCATGAGTTATACAATCATTTCCCCTTTGATGCAATGGAGGTGGAATATTCCTTTTTTTCATCATAAAAACATATTATTTTATTGATTGTATTATATTCCAAATTTTATAATGGTTACCATAGATTTATGGGAGGTGGAAGAAGAAATAAAATTCATATTAATCGATTAATACACAAACCTATTTGTTGATAAAAGACCATTGGTTTACACATTCAGCCTTAATATGATGGTATTATGATCAAAATATGAACTGTAGGACATGGGGATGGATGTTATGCACTTATTAAGTTAGGGTTTGGAAGAGAAACAAGGCTCATTAAATGTGAGAATGAAAGGCGAGGGTGTATTCTATTATAATAATAAGAGAGGACAGACATAGAATTATTCAAAATATTGAAATACTGTAATGTATTTAACACATTAAAAAATAATATTAAATTAATTATAAACCTGGTATCATGCTAAATTTAAAAAACTGAGTTTTATTCAAATTGTGTTTTATTATAAAAAATTTATTTAGATGTGACCTTTATATAATTTCCATTGAACTATTAGGTATGAATACTAGTAACCACACTAATATATTAGTATTTTTCAAACACATTTAAAATATATTCAATAATTGTTATTACAAAATAATAAAATAATTATTAAAGTTGTTTTTTGACACAAAAACACATTTTATCTGAAAAATGGATTTTATTTCATTTTATATGGGAATATTATAATATATTTCTTCCACATTTAAATAATTTTTATTATAAAATGAACAAAAAAATTTTATTCATCATATCAGAATAAAAATTAAAGATAATTTTTTATATTTTTCTAAAATGATTAATTTTTCATTTAGTATTGAAATATAGTGAAATTTCCAATACTAATACTTTTTTAGTAGATAAATAAATTTAAATTTATAACTATAAGTTGGAAATTGTGTTAAAGTTTAATATGAACCAATTTATTTAAAATAATATAATTAATTTCATTTGAATCAACAATATTCATTCTTTTCGTATAAGATAATTTTTATACATTAAATCACATTTTCCAGTAATAAAAATCATTGCATTTTGTACCTTTAAATGATATTTGACTTCTTACACATTAATAAAATTAAATTTGACATTTATATACCACATTTAGAGTCGATAGGTTTTAATTTGGTAAATATCATCATTTTATTTTGGTTTATTATGAAAAGTAATTATGGTATATATTTTCCCACTTGGTATGAGTAGAATTGGTAAAATTTGGTTAAAACAATTATGTTAGTTCTGAAAATAATATTTAATATTATTTAAAATTATATTTTATATATAATTTGTAGATGC
The DNA here is from genome assembly GCA_963277665.1 of Viscum album. Classification (NCBI taxonomy): domain Eukaryota; kingdom Viridiplantae; phylum Streptophyta; class Magnoliopsida; order Santalales; family Viscaceae; genus Viscum; species Viscum album. The sequence continues at coordinate 624,280,688 of OY728135.1, read as the reverse complement.
GGATTAATTTCATTTAATGATTATGAAAGGAAAACATAGTATATATTATATTTTATGAAAAATAAATTAAATAATTTTATAAAGATTAAAATAAATAAATTTATCTATATAATAATGTTACATGACTTTTCAATAATTATATTACATTTTAGTGATGTAAAAATAGATTATATTTTAATTCCCTAACATTCATGTTATTTTATAAGTTAAATTATGGAACAGGTATTACAATTAGATAATAATTATTTAAAGTTAAATTTTTTTTTAATTGTATATTAAATCACAAAAAAATGAAAAAAGAAATATATAACGGTAAAGGGTTATTTATTTCCTCGATTTTTAATTTAGGATGAAATTTTTGCCTTAAAAAATTATAAAAAGTTAATATTAAAATTCATTACCAGAACTAAGATTAAATGTCATTAACCAATGTGTTTCACCAAAAGATAATATCTAAATTGAAATAAAAAGTATCTAACCTTATGTGGATGATGATATTTTTACCTTATATAAGTTCTATTTGAATCAGTATTTATTTGGAATCGATTTCCTTATGAATGAATTCTTTATATTTTAAAATTTTTGTAATTCCTCATTTTTCCTTTCCCTCCATTATAAAAAGATGCCAATTGTCTCTTTTTTTAAACCACCATGAGCCATCTATCTCAAATAAAATTTACCTAGTTATATTATAAAACTACCTATACACAATTTATAGCTTTAATTATTGATAAAATACTTTTAAAATGGTTCTTCATAAGGGATCTAATAGAGGCCTATGGAAGAAGAGGTAATCTTCCTACCTGACAACATTCAATTTATTTGTTCTTTTAGCTCTAATATATCTCAATTATGCATCATAAAATATGATATTCATTATTTCAAATATATATAAATGTTATTATTATCACTAATATAAAATTATCGACCCTTCATTCCCTCAATGAGAAAGTGAAAATATTGTTTGTTCATATGTGAGGACAACCACGTCCGTATAGAGATACAATTAATTTTATATATTAATATTTAAATGATTCATAGTAATAATTTTTTGAGATTATGTATGATATTTTTTAAATAATTATTATTATGTTATTATAATACCACACCTAACATCTTACCTTCCAATTTTCTGGTAAATCAAATCATCATCCATGTGTATGTTTGGACTACCACCACTTCGATGAGATGTAAACCATTCTGAATTTATTATTAACATGGATAGTAATATGTTTATATATATAAATATATATATGAAATATATTGTATAAAAACATTATATAAAGGTGAATCATTATTTACCATTCCCTTATTCCATCCTTTGAATGATGAAAACAAAATTAATGAGTACGTATAACTTATAATCTCCATAAATGATTTAATTCCCAGTATAATTCCATGTGTTATAAAGAATTCAGAGATCTATGTAGAAAAGTTTTCAGGTTACATAATTTGTACAGGTTGTACAGGCTGGTTAGGTTTTGCATGTTGTGGTTTTCATTCAATATTTTAAAAAATATTCAATATAGCTAATTGGACATAATCATTGTCACGAACCATCCCGGGTCGACCCTGAACCGGTCACCCGAGCCGATCCGCGACAAGTCCCGAGGGGCGTTCCCGATCCCCCCGGGATGGCAACTAGTGTCGGGCATTGAAATTTTAATCGTTGGGAACGATTTCAGCCCAAACTAAAAACACGATCGAAAGAAAGAATAAAAACTACATAAACTGACAAACACTAAAGACATAAACAAAACTATACTACGACATACCTCCATGTGACCTCGCGGGTCACCACCCAACTACAACCAACGTCGCTCCCACACTGAGCAACTCAAGCTAGGAAGACCTGATCACAAGGAACCTGCAACTGAAGAAGGTAAAAGATAGGTGTGAGCACAAAAGTACTCAGTAGGTGAGCCCAACAACAAATCCCAAAGCACTGCCAGTAAATAAAGAATCTACCTATTCCAGGTTTGAACTACAATGTATAAAAGTATGCTTTTATAATGTTTCACTTGAAAAACTAAACACGAGCCATTACCCTTATTCCTTTTCCAAAGTTGAATTTCCTTTCATTGATTCTAAATTCGTTCTGAACGATAAAGAAGTGTTACATTTTCAGTTTTACTACATAAGAGAAAAATGCATTTTTATTTGAAAGCCATTTCCGCAAAGCAACCAGTACAAGTTGTAAAGAAGAACTGAAAGTAAACAACCAGGAAAGAAAACAAGTGCAGGTAAAAGTAAACAGGAAAGGAAAAAACCAAGTGCTAGTAAAAATAAACCAGAAGTTATCAGCAATAACCATGGGCGATCATGAACATCCCTAGAAAACCCCTGGACGTACTCGGGTTCAGACTACCTGCCGGCATGGTACTCCACAGTCAATAACCAACTGGCCGCCCTAATAGCCAACCAGTGGCACATCCCTCCTGGCCTGTCCATAACTCCAGGGGGTACTAACCCGTCTAATCGGGGGTAGCAAGCAACCGTCACTAGATAATCTACAAGACGCCCAGGAACCCATGGTGGTTTTAGTAACACTGTGTAAGTGGGAGACCCTCGCACGCATGAATCATCTCACCGCACTTGCCAACCCCTTACACGGACATCGCTACACGACAACCCTCGAAGGGGAGTCCCCCTGTAGATACACCCTCATAAGTATGTATATATATAGATATATATGTGTAATCACTTCACATTTTATAAAGTGCCAACCGGGCCGTCATATCATTTACATTTTGAACATTTAACACTAAAACATTTCCAAAGGGACATGACATACGCCACACCATTGAAAACTAGAAATGCACTTAGAACATTATTTAAGAAACTCAAATCAGCATCTCAAACCCGAAAGACGTTGGTATCACAAGTAAGAAGTCATTTTCCAAGTTCCAAACGCACCCCACTTTTATCAAGAGCCAAACGGGCCTTTAAACACTTTTTGAAAGAATAATATTTCTCAAATGAAATACAGAATTTTAATCAAGCATAAAAGGAAAACATTTTTCAACAACCAAGAACCACACTTAATGTTTCCAACAATCAAGTTTAAAGGTCACACGACACTTCCTCTAATCAAGGATCAAAGAAAAACACCATTTTCCGTAACCAATACACCTACCATTTTACACACACCAAAACCGCTTCAGAACCCAATTCAACATTATCTTCATATTTCATAATGAACTCATTTAATAGTATCATCAGGAAAACATACATAGTTAAAACCGAGAAAAACTACTTCCACTGAAATGCTAGAAATAAGTAGAGGAAACCACATTATAAGTTACTACTTAGTAATACTTTTAAATTTACTGAAATCCAATAAAGGACAAGAAATAAATAAATTCTAAATTTAAAGGCGAGTGTGATGGGAGACCTACCTCAAGACGCAGCTCGGAACGAAAAACGACACGGCGCAAAACACCTGTTGCGTAATGGTCGCACCAAATTGCGACGTCAAACAGGTCCTAAAACAGTAGACCGTTAAACGGTCTCAACGATATTAAAAACATAATAATATTAATAATAATAACAATGTGAAAAAAATTGCGGTGATAACAATAATCACAATAATAATTATAACACAACATAATAATAATAATAATAATGTTATAATAATAATAACAATAATAATATAATTAGCATAATAATAATATATCAATAATAATAATAATAATAATATCATAATATTAAAATAATAATAATAATAGTAACAATAACAATTTAACATAATTATAATATATTAATAATATAATAATGATAATAATATATAATAATGTTAACATAATAATATAAATAATAATAATATAATAACAATAGCATAATAATAATAATAATTTAATAATAATAATAATAATAACAGAATATAATAATAATAATAATAATAAATGAATGAATAATTAAATTAATTAATATCTAAATAAGCAAATAATTAAATATATATAGATGAATAATAAATACATGAATAAATAAATAATCAAATGAATAAATAAATAACCAAATGTATTAAAAAATAGATAATCAAACAAAATAAAACATAATTAAATGAATAAATGAATAAGCAAATAAATAAAGAATTAATTAATTGACAAATAATTAAATGAGTAAATAAATAAATAACTAATTAACAAATATAAAATAAATAAATAATAAATAATTAATTAATAAATACTTAAATAATCTAATAAATAAATGTTTAAATGAATAGATAAACTGATTAATTAATAATCAAGTACATAAAAGAATAGAAAAAAAAATAAAAATAAAAATAAAATAATAATATAATACTTAAATTGATAAATAACTAAGATAAAATAATAAAAAAAAAAAATTACCGGAGGGAGGGGGATGGCCGCTGGTCGGAGGGGGGGGGGGGGTCGGGCGCGGCGCGCCGGGAGCTGGTTGCGCAGGGGATCCGCGCGGAGCTGGGGCGCGGCCGGCGACGGGGTTGGATGCGGCGAGGGAAGCCGGGGCGGAAATCTGGCGCGGGCGCGGTGAGGCGGATCACCGGAGGGGAGGCTACGGATCGACGAGGTGCAGGGGGAGAGGAACGGCCGTGGCGGTGCAGCGTTGGGGTGAGCGGGACGGGAGGAGGGTGTAGGGGAGAGGGCGGTCGGGCACGGCGGCTGGGTGCAGGGCTCGGGACGGTGGCTGGAGGAAGGGGAGGCCGGGACGACGAGAGGTGTTGTGGCTAAGCAGGAGGAGGTCGGCATGCGCTGGAGCGGGACGACGGAGCGCATGCAGGGGGGGCGTCGGAAGGCCGGACCAGCAGGGGAGGGTCGCGGCGGTCGGGTGAGGCGGGACGGCGACGAGGGGTCTGGTGCAGGAGAGCCAAGCGCAGGAAGGTGGGGGAAGAGAAGGGGAGAGGGAGAGGGGATGGCGGCTGAGTGAGGCAGGAGAAATGCCGGGGGCAGCTGCGGCTGGGTGAGGCGGACGCGGGAAGCGACAGAGGGCAAGGGAGGAGGCGAGTCCAGGGGCTGCGGGAAGGAAAACAGGGAAGGGGTTGCGGCGCAAAAGAGAGTGGGGGGAAACGGGGTTAGGGTTAGATTAGGTTTTATATACATATTTATATATATGATATAAATAATAATAATAATAATAAAACATTATAATAACAATAATAAAATGTATAATTATAATCAAACCATTTAATAATAATAAAATTTATCATAATAATAATAATAGAACTTATATTAATAATAATAATAAAACTTATAATATTAATAATAATAAGACTTAGATAATAATAATAAAACTTATAGTAATAATAAATAATAAATTAGTTAATTCAAATAATAATTATTTTGATCAAATATTTAAAGTAATAATTATAAAATAATTTAATGATGTTACACATATAAATATATAAATTTATACATATATAGATCTATATATATACATAAATTGTTATACATATATATATAAACATATATAAACATATATACAATAATAATAACACAAATAAAAAGGTATTAATAATAAGATACCAACATAAAAATTATAATATTTAAAACACCGGGTGAACACACTGTCACCCGGGCTGAACGCACGGTCACCGCTAACGATGCGGTGACCGCGCACCGGCGCGAAACCACCAATCGCAATTAATCTTCGAAAAATTTAAACCGGGACCAAGAAAGAAGTAAAATAAAGATATCTGCGGTCGGGGTGTGACAATTCTCCCCACCACAGACACTTTCTGCCCCTAGAAAGTCACCAGACCAAAAGTCGATCAAGATTTATGTCCATGCCCCAACGGAACTAAAGGAACCAGAGAGAACTGAGAATCTCGGGGATGACCTTACTCTGCACAGGTCACACCCGACCGATTCAAGAGAAAACTTGGGTCCGAGATTGAGGGGAGAACACGAAGGGTTTCTCCCCACCACAAGAACTTAACTAGTGGAGAAAAGTTGACCATCTAAATAGAAAACCATGGGAAAGGGGGGGGGGTCAACGCGGAAACTCCCAACCAGTTTAAACCAACTCTTATAGCACGAGTGAAAAACAACACCTTCATCGAAACCTTGAACCCTCGACTAGAGTCAACAACTTCAACACCAGGGAAAACCCATAGAAAAACATTTAACCAATATCAAATTGGAGATATGATTCACCGAAGTCCACGAAACATAACGACATCCAACAACATAACTAAAACGAGGTCAACCCACACGAGAGTCAAACACACTTTTAGGAAGGACACCCGATTCAGAATATTACATTCACACAACAAGTCCACCTAGAGTTATCATAGAACAAGTCCATTGTCACTTTTTAGAAAAACAACATATTTACATAATCCAGACTACTTGGATTATAATAGAACAAGTCCATGATAACCCCATGGTAAAACAATGAACATACAACAACGTCAAAACTTAACAGCAGAAAAACAAGTACTAAAAGATCTTGATTGTTCCACTGCTAACACGGAACACAAAACCTGGACCAAGGCTTCACACCCCTGGGGACTCCTGACTGTGCGCGAGCTTCACCCCGAGACTTGTGGCTGGGGCTCTGATGGCTGAATCATCTTCTGCCTCACAGTCAGGTACTTACATTCTCACATCACAGCGTCCTCTTCAAGCGACGCTTCCTGCAAAACTTCTCCAGATGATCCAGAAAACCGCATCGATGACACGTCTTCGGAGGGTTGTGACAAGACGACTTTAAATGCCCGAAACAACCACACTGAAAGCATACCATCAAACGATATGATGAACTGGAAGCTGGGACCAAAGGGGATAACTCATTAGGAACAGGTATCTCTGGCGCCTTTTTCTCACCAGAGGGGGAACTCTTATGAACAACAGGGGACGCTGAAGTACTAACCACCCGCACACCGGAAACCAACTCAGCCAAGAAAGCTTCCTCCACCAGCTTCTCGAAACAAAGGTCTTTATAAGGGAGGACTCGCTCCATGATCTCTGGACGAAGACCCCCAGCGAAAAGAGAGACCTTAATGAGCTCATGCGATGCTACCTCTGGAGAAAAGGGAATCAGTTCCTTGAATTGGTCAACATATTCCTTCACTGTCCATTGACCTCGTTGAATATGCACAAGCTCTCTCTTTTTCTCCAGCTTCAATTCCTCAGGTACAAACCATTGGATGAAAACAATTCTAAAGACATCCCACGTCATTTCAACTTGCGTCGATGGTGGGGAAACTACCTTCCACTGGTCCAGAGCTGGACCCTCGAACAACTCCATAATTGCACGAACCTTAACATTATCGGGAGTTCCCAACATTCTAAAGACACGCTCCACTTCCTCGAGCCATTTCACTGCCTCTAACGGAACCTGATCACCATGGAGAATAGGCAGAGTCCGAGGAGGACTAAAAACTGGGCATGACATATCTGAATCCCTAGAGACCTTTCTGGGCAGCATTTCCTGAGCGACATATAAAACACGAGGCCAAAACCAACATCAACTCGAAGCAACATCAATAAAAGAGCCTTCATCAAAAACAGTTAGCACAAGGGCCAAACAAATACTACACAACCCAAAACAAAATCTCCTCTTTAAAATTCCCTTTTCATTTTAGATTATAAAACCACCCTTTTTCTCAAGACTACTTTCCAAAACCAACCCACTTTCAAACCAAAACTTTCCAAAACCGTTTCCCCTTTAAAACCAGTTTAGAAAACAAAGTCAAGCGTTAAATTTCAAACACACCCAGGTACTCCCATGACCCGTTGCACATGTCTTTATCCACTGTTCATTAATACTCGCACCAACACGCATTTTGAATTCATTCTCACACATGTGCAAACGCTCATGAAGAGGAACCGAGGTTTCACCCAAAATCATTCTTAACCAATTCCAAGAAAACAACCGATTTCCAAATCAAGAGATTTCAGTTTCAAAACCCATTTCATACATTCCAAGTCTTTTAAAAGAAATCAGTCTAATTTTTTTTTCAAAACCCCCTTTTTTTTCTTTTCAACAACGTAATTACACAGACCAAAACGAAAACAACATCCAAATTTGCATCATCACTGAAATGTGGAACTAGTAGTCACACTCAATCTGGCAACATGGTAGTGGGCCATGTCCCAAGTCAGTGTCGACCACTAGGAGGAATTCAAACCACGTACTCGGACTCCACATGGGTCACTACTCCATGTGAAATTACGATGTAAAGTCGGCTTGCCTCCATTATCATCTCTCAATCCAAGACAAACCAGAAAATACAAGGACACAATTCCCGAACTACCCCTGGTAACTCGAGGATCAGTGCGAGCAAGAGTTCGCGACACTCTTCCCGTACATACCCCTCGAGTTCCGACAGTCCTAATCTCCTTCTACCGGACAACCCAAATAACAAGAACCACCTCTGATACCATTTTGTCACGAACCATCCCGGGTCGACCCTGAACCGGTCACCCGAGCCGTTTCGCGACAAGTCCCGAGGGGCGTTCCTGATCCCCCTGGGATGGAAACTAGTGCCGGGCATTGAAATTTTAATTGTTGGGAACGATTTCAGCCCAAACTAAAAACATGAACGAAAGAAAGAATAAAAACTACATAAACTGACAAACACTAAAGACATAAAAAAACTATACTACGACATACCTCCATGTGACCTCACGGGTCACCACCCAACTACAACCAACGTCGCTCCCACACTGAGCAACTCAAGCTAGGAAGACCTGAACACAAGGAACCTGCAACTGAAGAAGGTAAAAGATAGGCGTGAGCACAAAAGTACTCAGTAGGTGATCCCAACAACAAATCCCAAAGCACTGCCAGTAAATAAAGAATCTACCTATTACAGGTTTGAACTACAATGTATAAAAGTATGCTTTTATAATGTTTCACTTGAAAAACTAAACACGAGCCGTTACCCTTATTCCTTTTCAAAAGTTGAATTTCTTTTCATTGATTCTAAATTCGTTCTGAACGATAAAGAAGTGTTACATTTTTAGTTTTACTACACAAGAGAAAAACGCATTTTTATTTGAAAGCCATTTCTGCAAAGCAACCAGTACAAGCTGTAAAGAAGAACTGAAAGTAAACATGCAGGAAAGAAAACAAGTGGAGGTAAAAGTAAACAGGCAAGGAAAAAACCAAGTGCAAGTAAAAATAAACCATGAGTTATCAGCAATAACCATGGGCGATCCTGAACATCCCTAGAAAACCCCTGGACGTACTCGGGTTCAGACTACCTGCCGGCATGGTACTCCACAGTCAATAACCAACTAGCCGCCCTAATAGCCAACCAGTGGCACATCCCTCCTGGCCTGTCCATAACTCCAGGGGGTACTAACCCGTCTAATCGGGCTTAGCAAGCAACCATCACTCGATAATCTACAAGACGCCCAGGAACCCATGGTGGTTTTAGTAACACTGTGTAAGTGGGAGACCCTCGCACGCGTGACTCATCTCACCGCACTTGCCAACCCCTTACACGGACATCGCTACACGACAACCCTCGAAGGGGAGTCCCCCTGTAGAGATGCCCTCATAAGTATGTATATATATAGATATATATGTGTAATCACTTCACATTTTATAAAGTGCCAACCGAGCCGTCATATCATTTACATTTTGAACATTTAACACTAAAACATTTCCAAAGGGACATGAAATACGCCACACCATTGAAAACCAGAAACGCACATAGAACATTATTTAAGAAACTGAAATCAGCATCTCAAACCTAAAAGACGTTGGTATCACAAGTAAGAAGTCATTTTCCAAGTTCCAAACGCACCCCACTTTTATCAAGATCCAAACGGGCCTTTAAACACTTTTTGAAAGAATAATATTTCTCAAAGGAAATCCAGAATTTTAATCACGCATCAATGGAAAACATTTTTCAACAACCAAGAACCACACTTAATGTTTCCAAAAATCGAGTTTAAAGGTCACACGACACTTCCTCTAATCAAGGTTCAAAGAAAAACACCATTTTCCATAACCAATACACCTACCATTTTACACACACCAAAACAGCTTCAGAACCCATTTCAACATGATCTTCATATTTCATAATGAACTCATTTAATAGTATCATCAGGAAAACATACACAGTTAAAACCGAGAAAAACTACTTCCACTGAAATGCTAGATATAATCAGAGCAAACCACATTATAAGTTACTACTTAGTAATACTTTTAAATTTACTGAAATCCAATAAAAGACAAGAAATAAATAAATTCTAAATTTAAAGGCGTGTGTGATGGGAGACCTACCTCAAGACGCAGCTCGGAACGAAAAACGACACGGCGCAAAACTCCTGTTGCGTAATGGTCGCACCAAATTGCACCGTCAAACAGGTCCTAAAACAGTAGACCGTTAAACGGTCTCAACAATATTAATAACATAATAATATTAATAATAATAACAATGTGAAAAAAATTGCGGTGATAACAATAATCACAATAATAATTATAACACAACGTAATAATAATAATAATAATGTTATAATAATAATAACAATAATAATATAATTAGCATAATAATAATATATCAATAATAATAATAATAATAATAATAATAATATCATAATATTAATATAATAATAATAATAGTAACAATAACAATTTAACATAATTATAATATATTAATAATATAATAATGATAATAATATAAAATAATGTTAACATAATAATATTAATAATAATAATATAATAACAATAGCATAATAATAATAATAATTTAATAATAATAATAAGAATAACATAATATAATAATAATAATAATAAATGAATGAATAATTAAATTAATTAATATCTAAATAAGCAAATAATTAAATATATATAGATGAATAATAAATACATGAATAAATAAATAATCAAATGAATAAATAAATAACCAAATGTATTAAAAAATAGATAATCAAACAAAATAAAACATAATTAAATGAATAAATGAATAAGTAAATAAATAAAGAATTAATTAATTGACAAATAATTAAATGAGTAAATAAATAAATAACTAATTAACAAATATAAAATAAATAAATAATAAATAAATCATTAATAAATACTTAAATAAACAAATAAATAAATGTTTAAATGAATAGATAATCTAATTAATTAATAATCAAGTACTTAAAAGAATACAAAAAAAATAATAAAATAATATAATACATAAATTGATAAATAACTAAGATAAAATAATAAATAACAAATTACCGGAGGGAGGGGGATGGCCGCTGGTCGGAGGAGGGGGGGTCGGGCGCGGTGCGCCGGGAGCTGGTTGCGCAGGGGATCCGCGCGGAGCTGGGGCGCGGCCGGCGATGGGGTTGGATGCGGCGAGGGAAGCCGGGGCGGCGGTCTGGCGCGGGCGTGGTGAGGCGGATCACCGGAGGGGAGGCTGCGGATCGGCGAGGTGCAGGGGGAGAGGAATGGCCGGGGCGGCGCGGTGTTGGGGTGAGCGGGACGGGAGGATGGTGTAGGGGAGAGGGCGGCCGGGCGCGGCGGCTGGGTGCAGGGCTCGGGACGGCGGCTGGAGGAAGGGGAGGCCAGGACGATGAGAGGTGAGGCGGCTAAGCAGGAGGAGGCTGGCATGCGCCGGAGCGGGATGACGGAGCGCATGCAGGGGGGGCGTCGGAAGGCCGGACCAGCAGGGGAGGGCCGCAGCGGTTGGGTGAGGCGGGACGGCGACGAGGGGTCTGGTGCAGGAGAGCCGAGCGCAGGAAGGTGGGGGAAGAGAGGGGGAGAGGGAGAGGGGATGGCGGCTGAGCGAGGCAGGAGAAATGCCGGGGGCAGCTGCGGCTGGGCGAGGTGGACGCGGGAAGCGCCAGAGGGCAAAGGAGGAGGCGAGTCCAGGGGCTGCGGGAAGGAAAACAGGGAAGGGGTTGCGGCGCAAAAGAGAGAGGGGGAAAATGGGGTTAAGGTTAGATTAGGTTTTATATACATATTTATATATATGATATAAATAATAATTATAATAATAAAACATTATAATAACAATAATAAAATGTATAATTATAATCAAACCATTTAATAATAATAAAATTTATCATAATAATAATAATAGAACTTATATTAATAATAATAATAAAACTTATAATATTAATAATAATAAGACTTAGATAATAATAATAAAACTTATAGTAATAATAAATAATAAATTAGTTAATTCAAATAATAATTATTTTGATCAAATATTTAAAGTAATAATTATAAAATAATTTAATGATGTTACACATATATATATATAAATTTATACATATATAGATCTATATATATACATAAATTGTTATACATATATATATATTAACATATATAAACATATATACAATAATAATAACACAAATAAAAAGGTATTAATAATAAGATACCAACATAAAAATTATAATATTTAAAACACCGGGTGAACACACTGTCACCCGGGATGAACGCACGGTCACCGCTAACGATGCGGTGACTGCGCACCGGCGCGAAACCACCAATCGCAATTAATCTTCGAAAAATTTAAACCGGGACCAAGAAAGAAGTAAAATAAAGATATCTGCGGTCGGGGTGTGAAAATCATACACTGAAATTTTAGGTCTTCCATCTTATTTTTTGTATAATATATTTATACATCCATTGATTTTATACAATAATGAAAAAAACATTCCAAATATTGATACATGCCTCATATCATCTTAAATAACCTGGGTGTTCTGACTTTCATAACGTAGTGGCAAGGATGTCCATCATACTCTCTGGGATAAAAGACCCTTATGTCTATTGATCATGATAGTTATCCTATAATGGTAAATTAATATGGTAAATTAGTGTTATCAATTTATATAATACAATCACACTTTAATTTTTTTTCACATTTAGTGGGGGAGATGAATAAATTAATTGTACCTCTTATAAACCAATACATGATTTATATATTGATTCATCCCTTTTTTACACATTCATTTAATCATCTAGTTAATGATACCAACCTCAAGATAACGTATTAAGATTCACATACTACACATAGATATCTTTGTGATATCACCTAGAGGCATATTACTAGAAACTAAAATAATAAGTAAAAATTTAATATATAGTAAATATTACAAAATAAAATAATTATCATAACAAATATCTTCATCATGTCAACATAGGTCATATTTTGTTCATGTATATAAATCTAAATACCAAAATGTGTGCCATGTGTTTTATTTTTATAATCTCCCAAAAAACATAAATATTTTTATTTTTTTGAAAAATATATCTGCATTGATGTACACTAAATATAAATATATTTTCATAAATTTATTTATATATTGAATGTTGAATGTTATATGTAATTTATGAAATAAAATATTACCTATATATAATATATAATATTCATATAATGATGTAACTATAAATTAGTATAGATATATTATTGTTATGGACTGCCACCAATACCCTTTCCCTATATTGTACACAGAAAAACAAATGGGATATAAAAAGATAATCATGAAATGGTTGTGCATAAAAATTTAACTCCTAGTCTATTTTTCATTTAGGTTAGTTATGATATTATTTTCATAAAATTTAATATGTATTCCATGTTCTCCATTATAAATTTAATTGTTCAATAAACTTGTATTACCATATCTAAAAAATTTAGAAATTAGTTTTTCTGGAGAAGAATAAGGAGAATCAACCAAAGGAGGTTCCAATGTTTTCCTAGAAATAAAATTTTTATTTAAATATTTACTTACATTAATAATTTTAATTATTGAAATTATAATAATATGAAAATAATAGATATATACCACGGTAAATGTTCCTATTCCATTATATTTTTCATTGAGATAAAAGAATGAAATTATATATATATACACTCATATTATAAGAAAAAGAAAAATTTCTAAATAATGATTAAAAAATTATGTATGTAAATAAATTATTTCACACATGGGTATATTTAAAAAATGATTTAAATTCTCCAAAGAAAATATTCCTGTTAAATTACAGAATATAAAGATTATTTCAAAAATGACTGAAATGATAAATATATATATATATATATAAATATAAATATTACAAAAAAGTTCTTATCTATGTACATTTAATCAAAACATAATGATTAAAATTTGGTTTTTAATAAAAAATTGAATAACCATTACTATTTTATTAAATATTAATCCAAAAAACATTTAAATAATTAATATATACATTAATACATTGTTGTTCCTAAAACCTAGGGGTTTTACACAAGTAAATCTCAAAAAATAGGAAACATTAATATTTGAATGAATTATTAAGAGCGTAATTTAGTGTTTTTTCATATCCCTTCGGTATGGTCATTTTGTACAACATGGATTTTTTCTACATTATAGTTATTTTTATCATCCATAAATCGCATAAAATATAATGAATCCACAAATAAATCAATAACATAATCATGCCCCTTATCACCCAAATAAATATGATTCCCGTGAAGAATGATTGACCACATATTCTTTGATGGGTCAATGAAATAATATATTTACATTCTATGTGTCCTAATGATAAATGGTACCATAATGAAACCATATATTTTTAAATCACTCCGTGTAAACCTATAATCATAATGATTGACCCCACTATTACAATCAGCCTGGTTACACATAAAAAATGTTAATCATAATTTTGTATAATCAATTTAAAATATAACATTAAGAACTGCACAATATGTTGTTGATAAAGAAATTTGTTATTTATTAATTATCAAAGGAAAAAATGAATCGGTTATATGAAAACCATTACCACATTATTTTGAACAACACACAAGTAATCCAAATTTGTCTATGTAAAATTTAATCCCATTAATATCAAAACATGTTCATGTGATCAATTAATATACAATCCCCCTAAAAACCATTTCAATTAATTTAATGTACATAAATTTGTGTTTAATTCCCCTTTTAAATAATTAAAAAAATATTTTCATACCTATTTCTCAAAAACATTTAAATTATTTGTGTATATCGTACCTTTAATTTAGTAGTAAGTTATTATTTAAACCAATGAACCTCAATTATTTTGTTAAAAATATATACATTTTTCAACATCACATCATCACAATGATTTAACATTACCTTTAAGAAATTAATCCCTCTACCTACAAAATATACAATGAATTATATAGAAATAGAGAGAATAATATTATCTACTTTATATTAATTATCATTAAGTAATTTAATCAAAAACTCAAAGAAAATATTTTTAACAAAACATGGCTTTTGTTGAAAAGGATATTTAACATGTCACTTAAAACAATTTATATAACATTATAAATGACACATATAATGTAAATAAATGGAACCACATATTATTGTCTCATACACAAGCTGAGTAACTAGATTAATCATTATATAATTAAAACTATTTGGGAAATACATATCTCAATTTAAAAGAATTAACAAAGAATCATTCTATAACAATTCTAAAAAATTTAGACAAATAAATTTTCTATAACATGATTTTAATGAATAATGTAACCTCATGATAGTAAATTTCAGTGGTGTTAGACATATACAAAACTGTGTGAACTATTGTAGTTTCTTCATCAATACATGAGAGTTATCATATTTAACACTTATTAGTGTGAAATCATTCAACAAGACAAAATTATTCACATTTGAAGAATATCCACGAGGAACATTAATACCATGAAAATGTTAAAAAATTAATATTCTCGCTCTTTTATAATGTGTGACAAAATCGATTTGAATACGTTATGATTCCTTTTATTGATAGAGATAATTCCAAGAATATTCCTATGGATATAAATTCCAATATTGAATGAATTCCATATTTTTCATTCCAATTTTGTGAAAAAATATCCTATGAAACCGTCACATATAATTACCTCAATATTCACATAATCAATGGTATGTTTAATCACTATAAATATCCAATAAAGTAGTTCTAATAATATAAATTGTTTTATCAAGATAGTTTTTTATAAACATAACATTATTTTATTCAAAATGTTCCATCAATATTTTCATTATGTCAAAATATTATTTTAGAAGAAAATGGTTGTGAGTGAATATTATATTATTATAAATCATGAAATTATTTTTACCATCAATGATAGTGGTGGTAAACCCTAAAAAAATTCGATTTACCATGTTCATATAATTTATTCATTATATAATTTTTAATATCAAGAACTATATTATAAAAAAATACTTGTTTTATGACCCCTGACAATATATCTAGAAATGATTCAAAATGCAGGAAAGTCCTCTATAGTGAAAAATATAATAGAATCCAAAATAATACAATCTTTACTGTATAAATCCAAAACTATAACACCTATCTCCCATATAAGTTTCACATCATCAATTAATGGTGAAAGTTAAAAATAAATATATTTTCCATGTTGGATTGTTGAAAATATCATAACAATCATCACATCATATTTTTTATGCATATATATATATATGGGGCCAAATTTTAAACATCCAATAAAATAGTCCATGAATTATTTTAATGTCCCATATGTTTTCATGTTTTATTTTTAAATATTATATGGAATTAATTCAAGACTATGAACTTTGATGGTATACTATTATTAGGGGAAGTGTTCCCGAAATAAATGTTTGAATAATATTAAAAATTATTACAGAACACTCAAATAGATTTCCTAAAAAAATGTATTAACTTATTAATAGGTTCCTAAATTATAAATCCAATGGGAGTGTTTTGTTTGGTGTAGTGGATTTACCCTAGGAGAGTCCTAACCTCAGTCAGCGTGGGTCGGCTATGAATTGTAGTTATTAGACATTTCAATGAATAAAATTAATTGAATATTTATTTTATATCATTATATTTCATCGAAGAAGTGATGGATTATTTTTAAATAAACCTAGACTCAGGGATCCAAGGTTAATTTAATTACCCTATAATTCTCTATAGGCTCTCAATAAGATATCGGAGAATGCCCCCAATGGAAAACGATGACATAACTTAAATCAGAAATCAACATACATCATTATTGATGGATCTCTCTAAGGTTAAAAGCATGGAAGTTATTTTCTTGATTGAATCATCCAACACTAAGGTAGGGACTTTTTTTTTTGATTTCTTTCCCCATTCATATAATTATTGATGAATGCAGATCAACTAATGAACAAGTTTACCTATGGATCGATCATTCTGGTAGAATGGGTCTCTTTTGAGGTATTTTTTTGTCAGTGTTTGATTATTGTAATTCATTAGTTCTTTTCATCATTCTTATTCAACATATCGACGACGGATTGAACAATGGACGAGGTTCATTCATTGGGTTGTTCCATGTGAAATTCTCCAAAAAATTCTTGGATTTCATCGTGATCTCTATGGTTTACAAAAAAATGATCTTTTCACCATTGAATCATGATTCTATGATCCATTATTGAATATACTACATCAATAATACTCGATGGGGTATTACAATGGTTGTGTTAGTTGATCAAATGTCGGGGGGGGGTGCTGATTTTGTGTTCTTCTTTAGAAATGAAGAACGACGACGATCTTGTTTTCAATGTTTAATAAACGTTTGAATCATACCAATTCGGTGATGGCATGACCCGAAAACCATGGATCTAGTATTACATAATGAGGTGTGGCTGAGATTATTTGTTTGAGTGACGTGGAAGAAGATGGAGTGCGGAACACAGTTTTGTTAAAATCACGATGAACATGTGTGTGTATTTTAGAATACACATCATGTGCGCCTTGTGGAGTGGCAGATAGGATTTTGGGAAGAATTAATGTGTCACACGACATGTGGCACCTATCACACAGTGTGTGGACACTTTATCAGGACTCGACATGTATCTCAATAGATTCATAGACATGGGGAAGATTACACAGGGATCCAAAACGAAATTTACATTCCCACAGTGCTTTGCTAAACTGGTTACACATATTAACTCGTGTAATTGTAAATGGAAAGTTCAAGATGGGTTGTCACTATATACTATCACATAGCCAGATCATATGGGAAAAACTCATATGGAAGGGCACAATGTGTAAGTCATTGTATACACTATGTACTCTATTTTTACATGACATAGTCTAACAACACGAGCCCTCTGTGCACGGGAAACACTCGGGGTCAATGAACACCATTTGTGACGCTACTACACACCAGGTATAAATGTTTACATGGAATTAATCTCATTTCTAATGTATCTTTGACAAGCTTCATTAGTTTTTGTTCATTTTATCACTTCCCTGAGGGTTGGGGGTTTATTTTCCTACTCATATGAGTATAATCCCGTCAAAAGGAATTTCTATATAGGGCTGTTGGAATCCCCACCAAGAGGCCCATAGTAGGATCCTCAATTTATTCTTCATTCCCATGGTATACTCCATGGTATTTACATGGTCATTTTCACTCAGTGTAGCTCCTAAACCTAGCATGTTAATCCTGATGGAGTTTTTGGTATCAACCGATGGACTAGGTAGTGATCCTCATCTGTGGTATCATATCGCATTTCAGATCTATAAACATATCTCTCTCATCATAGTTTATGATGAACAATAATTCTCAAATAGGCTTCTTCAGTGCTATCAGGCCCATAAGTGTGTTCTCTCATATGAGTGCATCATGTAATCTTCTAAGTAAATCCATTATGTCGGTATATAGTAGTTGTGACTTACATTTATAATGTGTACCTTGGTTTTTTTATATCTGGATAGTTATTTTATATGTTTTGTAGACATATAATTTTTAGAGATAACTATATCTTCCTTTGGGTATTGATTTGTTGATTTGGGGTTTCCAACTAAATATTGTAATACTCACCCCTTCACAGGGTTTTCCCACACATGTTGTTTCTTGGGAAAATGAGCTTCCTTTTGAAAGAGTCTAGGGTGGACATAGACCAGAAAGATATTTTTGATTTCAAATAGGCCCAAGTGCTCCTTCAATATTGAATATAAGTACTAGTACCTATTATTTTTAGGTTGTAAAAAAAAGTTTCCATAATAATTTTTTTGTGTAATTTTACTCTGGCCTAGTTTAATTTACTACACTTTACTTCTTTTCGAACTCTATTAGTTGGGAAAGTGGTATACATGCATTTTTTTCTTAGTGATGTTTACATTTCAGTATTTTTGGGCATGTAGATGTATGTTTTCATACAGGTAAATAGTCAATGCCTTCCATGATATTGAGATGCCTACTCAGTTCTAGTCACAATTCTCTAGCCTATTAGTGGTGGTCTTAGGGAGTGATGACATGGGCCCCACTTGGATGGGTCATGTGACGGTGGTATCTGAGTTTCTCGGTGAGAGGAACAGTTTTGGATATACCTAACACTTAGAGGGGGGGAATCAGTGTTGGGTACTTTTTAATCAAATTTCAACATTTATCCCAATTCCGATGGACCTGTTAGGATATGTGTTCTCTTATTTTCTTTTCCCTGTCGCATGAAATAATAGAAAGATGTAAAAATATGAACACAATATTTTTACAAGGTTCACAATTGAATTAAAGTATCTACATCCTTTCCATGCATGGATATGACCATTTCATGGATTCTCCACTCTGATGTGAAATAATATTATAGTAAATTATTTAAGAAAGAAATCCTCTAGCCAGTGTGATTCGCTACACTTTAGAGGGCGTGGAAAACAATCTACTCCACTGGACTGGTGATGGCATAGTCTAACTTACATCCTCTAGTTGGTTCTTTAAACTACCTATGGAGATAGTCTTCTTCCTTCATGATATGGTAGGTTCTTCTCTTGGTCTTCTTTAGTGCTCTTTACTTGATTACTTTCAATGTAGTTGGAACGAAATTCTCTCTTCTTTCTTTCTCTTTTTTTCTAGTGATACACTAATTGCACTAAACCACTTCTTTCTTTTTCATAGTGAAACGACCAACTACGCTGAAACCTATTATCTCTTCTATGAAAAAATCGCATACAACCATGTGACTATTTAGGAAATGAAGATCGTTTCACATGGCATCATTTGAATAAAACTTCCCTAAATAATTTTCAGCCTCTAGTTGGGCATAATCTATTTTTCTTCTTCTTCTATTCTATCTCTTTGACATAGTATAATAAGGAATAGCACTACAATGTCTTAATATCTTTCTTCAATTCTCAATACCAATACATGATTTTATTAGTATACTTCCTTCTTAATTTGTGCCGATATGATTTTAGTTTCACGTATGATTCCTCGTCACACAATAAACAACACCCTTGAAAATAGTTTATATAAATTGTGAAAAGAGAGAGTGTTCAACTTCGTTAAAGTAGTTATCTCCATGGGTATTCATCATCACATAGTGGATGTGTGATTCTTCTTCACAAAACCATGGATGATTTGTGGATTTGTCTTCATGAATCACTACATGTGTGAGTATTCACTAGTTGTGTACCCACGATACTTCCTTCACAAAACACCACGAGGGATTGAGAAAACCAATCTCTATTTTGAGAATTCTTCTTCGCACAGATGGTGTGGTTCTCCTTCTTCGCAAGACACTTCAAGAGTGCATAGCACTTGTAAAAGTCCTATTGTACCCTCAAATTTTTTGTGCACCATTTTTGGTGACTTGTACGTGAAATCCAAATCATGCATGTATAAACACATTTTGGGGTGAAAAATACTTTTCACGCAACTCTTCATTTTCACATAGCACAATCTTTTCACGAAATACTTCACTTTTTCATGCAAAACTCACTTTTTCATGCAGCTCTTGCTTTTTCATGCATCACATTATTTTGTGTACACCACTTCATCTTTTTGCACACTTCACAATACTTCAATTTTGTCACATGCCAGTTCTTGGAATTTTCATAAGTGTCGTGCCTCAACAAATGTGATTGGATAATAATATAATTATAGGAATTTCTGACCCTATGCGTAAAACACTAATATGCGCATAAAACCCTCTTCATGGGTGTAAAAACTCTTTCACCAAACTTCATATTTCTTGACACGCACCATTATTTGCTGCACCTGAAGCCTTTTCCAATTTTCGACCTTCTGATATCGAATCACCTCTTGCGTTAAAAACATCAATCCTATATTTTGTGCACCACACCAATATTTTGCAAACCACTTTATTTTTCACGCACCTCGCTAATAATGGGTTCACCACATTATTTTTTTCACATCTCGCTAATAATTTGCACACCACATCATTTTTCACGCATCTCGCTGACATTTCGTGAAATTTTTTTTTTCATGCATCGTGCTGATATTTCACCCACAACTTTATTATCCACACTTCTCACTGATATTTCACGCATCCCGCTACAAATTTTCACAACCATTAATTTTCACACACTTTAACTAAATTTCCAAGAACTTCATTCCTTTATAATTTTTCGATGTTCTGAACTTGAATCATCCCTTGCGCACAAAAATCTAAACCATCGTCAATCTTATGTGCAACATCCATTTCCAAAAACACATTTTTCATCTCCTGATTTTCATGCCCTAAAATTTGGGAAACACAAGAATACAATGCCACCTTAAACTGTGGTTTTCTTCTGCCTCCAGATTGTCCATTCCTTTTTCATTTCTCCCTTCACAGCTTCCCATAACCACTCTTCTGCTTTCATCATGAACTCCACTATCGAGATATATATCCATTGATAGACTAGATTTAGCCTTGTCTGAATTACAATGGAAATTATTGAAACTTCTCAATCTTTCAGCAGCATCATTCCTTCTAATCAAAACTGTATATGACTGGAATCATCATTTCTCCCACGTTCCTTCCTATGGTATGCATCACAAGTTCTCATTACTAATGATATTTGTGAAATACCTATAAATAAATAATTCTGTGGTTTAATAAACATTCCATGTTTTTGTAGACAATGTGTCACCTTTGATACATGTGCTTTGTACTCAGGATCATCTCAACAATCATCTGAATTTAGTTAAAAGGGAATTTCCAAAGTATGATATTCAATGATTTGATTTAATAACAATTCTCCATGCATCTCCAGTAGATCTCTATTAACATTATAGTACTTCTTCAATTTGACCAATATTGACAAATTTTGACAAAAAATACAATCATCAATCATTATACACAAATTTGTCCCAACACTCAGTTTAACCTTAGGACTAAGAGTTGGTGAGATAGGGTTGGGTTAACAATGTAATGTGTTTCGAGTTTTTCTTATAGGCTAGGGACATTAATGTTGGTGCAGACGACTGATATATCTATACACCAGAACTGTAGCTATAATTTTTTCGACTCATTACTTAGGAACACTTAGTGTAGGAAAAATAATTATAAATAAATCATATAGGAATGGGTTGTGGTTCCATGTCCTTTTGGATTCAACTCTCCAGATATAATCATTATCCATGGTATACCTTTTTTACTTTTAGGATTACCCTGAAATACATACTATCGATGATTAATTTCCTCGATCATGTGGATAACCCCCTCAGAGATGAGGCATATATACATGGACAAGTTCCCCATGTTTTTCCTCTAGGTGGTGAAATATATATAATTCCACCTATAGAGAAGCATGTGGTACCTACTGTACAAATAGATGAAGAAAGAAAGCTAAGATCACTCCACAAGTTTGAAAGATAGAGACCCCGTAGGTTCTCATTAAATTATAATCCCCAGGTTGTTGAGTATTGGCTAGAGTGGGTGACATTAGTTTTCTACCTTATCTAGACAGTAGCAGATCATGTGGTGGTCCTAGCATCAAGCATTCTACAGGGATTAATAGGGATATGTGGGACTTTTTATGTCTAGACATTGGATGATGTGACTCTTTCATTGAAATAGTTTGATAGTATCTTTATAGAGGAGTTCTCACTAGTTATGATGAGATTTGTTCATATACATGAGCTTCTTATGCTACATTAAAGATGCAATGATTGTGGAAGACTATTCATTGAGGATCACCAACCATTCTAGGAACTCGATGGATATAGTTATAGATTATAATGAAAGGGATTAGACCTTCAACCAAGGTCTACATAGATACATCCTATCTAGAGTTATACCTCTATGTATTCTAACTTATCTTGGAGTGATCAAGAGAGAATTTGTGTTCGAATGATTTTTGGCGGGGGTGGTACAAATTGTTGTTGTAAATAGTGGATTAGAATGTGTAGAGACCTTAGTATAACAGATCCGACATAAAGCTCAAGGATCCAGATGTGTTATACATTTTAGGAGGAGTTCATAAGATAAAGGATCTACAGTTCTGTGTTCACATTGTGAGTCCATTCATCATAGGTATAGTAACTGATACACTTGTGATGATAGGGGAAATCTAGCTAATGATTGTCCTACCATTCAACCGTTGATAAGGAGATATTGGAAGGACCACCAAGGAAGAGATAACGATAATATAAAATAGATAATAAGGTTGGTGTACCTTATAGAGGAGATGGTATAGCATCAGACAGTTGTTAGTGCCTCATGTTATTACCACCACCACCCCCAGGTGGTCCACGCTAGGATCAGGGAGCTGGAGGACAATGGAGGGGATAGTTTCAAGTGGCCATGTTATATGATTTAAGGGTTCCTAGATTTATTTTAGGAATGATCTATCAATATTATAACTTAGGTGCAGTACTCATAGAAATTGATGTTATTCATTACTTTATCACCACATATCTTGTTTTTGACCTATATATTATAGCTGAACATTTTACTCGACCCTTATGCTTGGTGATGCCAAATGTAGAAGACTCAATGATCACACCTCTATGCCGATAGTGTCACCTAACCAATTTTTGTTAGGGTTTTGGTTGGAATCTCTTCGTGTCATCATTGATGCTTTACGATTTCATTATTGTTATGGATTTGTTATCCAAAATCCATGCCCAGAGTTACGTTTTTAGACAAAGGGTTTGGTGTGTCCACCGTGATGGAAAGTGGGTTTCCCTTTTCATTGAATGGGTAATAAATGATTCATAGGAATGACTCATTCGTAAGAGGGTGAATCTGATTACTTATCACATGGCTAGCCTGACCCTCATTTCTACAGATGTTATGTGCTTCCTGTTTCCTATAATGGTGGCAGAGTACAACAACGTCTTTCCTAAAGATGATCCAAGATTACCTCCCCACCATTAGATAAACATTGAAATTGAGGTACCCCATGATATAGAATTGATATATACACCATCATATCTTATATCTCCTTCATATATTTACGAGCTAAGGGTGTAGTTGGAGGACTTGAAAAGAAAGTGATTCATGAGACTCAGTGTTTCACCTTGGCCGACTCCAATGTCGTATTGAAAAAACTTTGATGTGAACTTGATGTTGTGTGAGGAAAACTGGAACTAGAATATGTTATTTGGAATATTAAGTATCCCCTACCAAGGATCAATGACCTTATTTATCAGTTGATAGTGGCACATTAGTTCATGAAGGGTTGACTTTGATCAATCTATCACCCATTGTTAATGGGATGATGTTATTCCCATGATGGCCTTCCGATGTCATTATGGTCACTATGAGTACTTGGTGATGCAATTTTTTTTGATGAACACCCTATCGTTGTTCATGGGATTCCTGAACTAGATATTCTAACCAAACGTAGACCAATTCATGGTTGTCTTAATCAATGATATACTTTTGTACGTATCATATGAGGAGGAGCACACAAAACACATAAGTATTATTTTAGATATACAATGAGTGCATTAGATTTATGGGAAAATATCGAAGTTCTATTTCAATATTTAAGTGATCTACTTTCTTGGAAATGTTATCTCAGAGGATGGACTGGTAGTGGACCTACCCATGGTCGAAGTAGTGGTAGCATGGGAACCCCCATAGAGTGTGATAGAGGTATGAAGCTTCCTTGGGATGGATGTATATTACTGTAGATTCATACGTGATTTCCCCAAGATATCATCACCTATGATAGATTTTACATGAAATGGGATTCCTTTTTAATGTCAATGTCTTTCCAGCAGACTTCTCAACAATTGAGGAATATTATGATGAGAACTTCTATTTTAATATTGCTAGAGGAGTGTGTGTTGTACCTAGTACTCTATGATGCATATGGGATTGGATGTTGTTGTGTGTTGATGCTATATCAAGTGGTAATTTACATTTGTTCACTCCATTTGAGACCACATGAGTAGATTAATGAAACCCAAAAACATTAATCATAAGTGTTAGGATTGTCATTGAAGATGTGGCATCAGTACTAGATGGTAGAGAGGTTTATAATCTAATCTGATCAAAATCATCTCAACTATAACTTATCTATGAGTGATATGTACAAAAGATATAATATATTGATAGAGTTCCTCCAAGACTATGACATTGACATTATGTATACTTCTATAATGAAGAAAATGTTGGAGGATGATCTTAGAAGAAAATCTAGTCTGAAACTACTAAATAAGATATCAGAGCAGTTTTCCTTGTTACAGTTATCCTTCGTGGATAGAGATGGAGTAAATTATCTCTAGTATATGGTGGTCACCCCTCCACTCTTACAAGGATTCAGGGCGGCACAGCCTACGGATACTAACAACATGACCCTATGTGTTTAGATTTCTATAAAACATAGGAATTATGTGTATCATCATGGGGAGGAGAATGTCATCCTTTTTAGAGGATGCACAATTGTACCATTGGTGTTGCAAGATCAGGTTATGTGGGTGTTTCATACATCACATTTGGGGGAACATCCTAGAGTGGAGAAGGTATACCAGGAGCACTAAAAGTAGTTTTTGGTGGAAGTGAGTGATGAAGGGAGTTACATATTTCATTTCTTGACTCCTAACATTTCAACAAGTTAAAGGCTGAGCACTAGGATCTAACAGATTTTTCTCAACCAGTTGAGGTTCTAGATTTTAAGTGTGATGGGATATCGATGGAATTTGTGATGGTTTTTTTCATGTACATATATGGAAAATGATATTATCTGGGTGATCACTGACCAACTCACAAGGTCAGCCTACATCTTATGTTGGATCAGTGATGCTCCAAAAAATGGACCAAAGCCCACTAACCCGAGGGATACACTAAACCAGACCACTCAATAAGTTGGTTTCAAGAACATTCCCCTAGCTAGCTCAAGATTTAATCTCTCCTATGTAGAGAATTGAACACGAGGTAGACTGACATTTATCCAATTGGGGAGGTTCTCTCTAACCAATATCCCAGTCATGGGACACATATAAATGAATGAGATAGTTCAACTCCATGGAGTCCCCTTGATGATATTTGATGAATACAATGCTCTCTTCACATCCCAGTTCTATAAGGGATTACATGAGGTGTTTGGGACTCATTTACACTTGAGTACGGTGTTTCATCCCTAGATAGATTTCTAAATTGAGAGGACTATTCAGCTTCATGAGGAAATGTTGTCGGCTTACATCTTGCGCATTGGTCATAGTTGGGGGGACCAACTACCACTCATGTATTTTGGATAAAACAAAAGATAAAATTCCACTATTGGTATGGAACTATTTGAAGACATGTATGGGTGACCATGCAGGTCCCCACATCGCTGGGCTAACCCTGCAGAGTCAGCACTAATGGTACCAATCTTGGTGCGAGCTACTACTGAGATGTTGAGGATCATATTGGAAAATATGATGACTATATAAATTTGTAAGTAGTCATATTATGACCGTATTAGGAGGCATAAGTATTCCTAGGTTGGAGAATATGTGTTCCTGTTGGTCTCCCCTCGATGCAGGTTACAATTATTTGGTCGGGGATACATGTTATCTTCGAGGTTTATCCTCCATTTTTAGAGGCAACATATAGTTGGCGAGTTGTGGTACAACCTAGCAGTACCACCTTAGTTTCATTAGGTACATGATTTCTTCCACATTTCTTAACTGAGGAGGTACACGCATGACCCATCACATGTCTTTGACTAGGGGGAGCATGAAATTAATGGTGTAGAGACTTTTACCATGTACGAAATGGAAATCAATGGTCAGCAAGAGAGTAACCTTCATGGATGGGATATTACGTTGGTATGTGTCTGATTGTAGTATGGTAAACTATATGACATAACATGAGAGTAGGAGGCTCAGATTAATGCACAATACCCACATATTTTTGAGTAGCATTATTTTTGTCTTTTCTATGATGTAAAGACACAAGGTGGCGAGAATGTAATGTCACATATATTCCAATGTATTAAATTTAAGTATTATATGTAATTAAATCATGACCAGACATAGATATAGAAGGAGACTGAAGTCCAAATGTCCCCATATTAATTTCATGAATAATATTAAAATATTAAATTCCATGTGTGTGACGTTTTCTTGAAAAAATAGAATAACAACAAAATAGGTTCCCATATAAAAATTCTAATTGAACTATTGTGTTCAAAGCCTAATATTTATCCTAGGTGTGCCCTAAAATTGGATTTCATGAGTTTGCTTTGAAAATAATTTTCTGAACATTTCAATGAATAAAATAAATCGAATATATATTTTATTTTAATTTGTTTCAGTGACACTGTGGTGGTTTATTTTTAAATAAACCTATAAGAAAGGATGCAAGGTGAATCTCTTATCCTTGTAATTCCTAGGAGGCTCTGTAGAGGATCCTAGAGAATTCCTTCATTGGAAAATGAGGACAGAACCTCGATTGGATATCTATGGATTTCGTTCTTGACAGATCTCGCCAATAGAGATGGTGTGGAAAACAACATTCTTCAAAAATCATATAAACCATGATTTAGGGAGTGTTTTATTTGGTTTCATTCTCTATTTTTAGAATTAACGATGGATGCATATTAACCAATTAATATTTTAATGCACAGATCATTCATTATCACAGGATGGAGCTCTTATGCAGGATTTTATTATCTGAGTTCATGTGTTAGAAATTATTATGTTTTTCATTATCATTCTTATGTAAATAATCAATTTGATAATGAAAAAAGTTATATGATTGTTCAATAGGTTGTTCTTTGAGAATCTCTCCGATGAAATTCTATGTTATCCTCGTTTTCTTCATAGTTTAATGAAAAAAGATCATTTTAACATTGTTTCATGGTGTAACAATCTATTATTATAGATCTGGTATTGTTTTGACGCAATGGAGGTCCGAAGATGGTTGCAGCAACATATCAAATGAATTTGGATGTCGATTTTTCATTCTTCATCAGAAATAATGAATGGCGATGCTCTTTTTTTCTGAGATTATTCAAGGCTGGAATAATACATATTTGATTAAGGTAAAACATGAAGAACTCAGATCTAGAGTTTCATGATGATATGCGAATGAGATTAGTGTCTGGAACATTGAGAATTATGAAAACCCGTGATCTTGGGTGTCTAGAATATCTCGATGTGCATGTTTTGTATTTTAGAATACATGAAGTGTTGGCCCCACATGGTGGAGGATATGGTTTCAAGAAGTAGTAAAGTGTCACAAATCATGTGACAACTGTCACATAGCTTTCAGACCCATCCTTGGGGCTTGGAATGTATATCAAGATATTAACGGACATGGGGTAGAGTAAACAGGGTTCCGATATGGCATGTACTCCACCACATGGCTTGGATGAAGTTTTTTTTGTAAATTACCCTATGTATGTTTACATGGGAAGAGCTAAATGGTTTGAAATTGTGTAATGGAACACAACCAAAGTACATGGGAGGACCCCAGATGGAAGGGCATGACATGTAATTCTTTTTACATGATGTGTAAAATCATTTTACATGACAGGTTCCAACAATATGATTCATTGTGTACAGGCAGTACCCAGGGTCAAGGAACATTGCATGTGACCCTACTACATGCTTTGTATACCTTTCTACATGGCTTGAATATATTGTCAACTGTATCATGTACAAGATTCATTATAGTTCATTCCCTTTATTGTTTCCCTGAATGTTAGGGGTATCATTTCCTACTCATAGGTGTATTATCCCTTCTGTAGGACAATCTAAATAGAGTTGTTGGAATAATCTCCCAAAGGCCTGGATTAGGATAATCTATTCATTATTCATTCCCAAGGCAGATTCCTTGGTATTGAGATGACCAACATTACTGAGCTTTGATCGTCTACTTAGAATGTTAATCAAAATGGAGTTGTTGGTATCACCCCATGGGTCAGGGAACACTACATGTAACCCTACTAAACTCTTTATACACCTTCCTACATGGCTTGAATATCTTTTCCACTGTATCATGTACAAGATTCATTATATTTCATTCCCTTGATTGTTCCCCTGAATGTTAGGGGTATCATTTCCTACTCAATGGTGTATGATCCCTTCAGTAGGACTATCTAAATCGAGTTGTTGGAATACTCTCCTAGAGGCCAGGATTAGGATCAAATATTCATTCATCATTCCCAACGTAGATTCCTTGGTATTGACATGACCAACATTACCGAGCGTTGATCCTACACTTAGAATGTTAACCAAAATGGAGTTGGTGGTATCACCCCATGGACCTGGTAGTGATCCTCATATATGGTATCATATCTCTTATCAAATCTACCAATATATCTATATAATTATGGTTTTCAATGGATAGTACTTCTCAAACAGATTTCACTAGTTCTCTCATACTTAGTAGTGTGTTCTACCGGATGAGTGCTTCATGTAATTCTTGCACTAAATCCTCAATGCTGGTATACGTTATTTGTTACCTACTTCTAGAATTCATATCTTGGTATGAGTATATCAAGATATTCTTATTATAGGTGTTGTAGACATATACTGTGTAGAGATGATAGTAGCTTCCTTTGTGTATTTATTTTTGTTTTTAGGATGTCCTACTGAGTATTTATATACTCATTCCTATACGAGATTTTCCTTCTTGTGTCATGTCTTCTGAAAACGAGCAACCTTTTGATAGAGTCTGGGGTAAAACCGTACTAGATAGTGCTTTTTGAGTTTAGGAAAGATAAGGTGTTCATATGACTTTGAGTAGAATTCCTAATACCAATTTTGTTTACATTTTATACTTTTTAGTTGACAGAATCATTATTTTGCTAGGATTGTATTCTGGACTACTTTAATTTTCCGCACATTACATACTTTCGTACTCTACTAGTTAGGATTGTGGTATCCATGCATTTGTTTCATTGAGGTTTTTAAATTTCCACATTTCATACTTGGGTATGAGTGTGTGTGCACAAGTACATTGGAATTCCCCTACATGTTAGTTATATGCCAACTTAGTGATAGTCACCACCCCCTAGCCTATTGAAGGGAGTTATGGGTAGTTGTAACACATGCCCCACTTGGATGGGTTGTGACAACTATATTGGAAACTAAGGTTCTTATATGGATTCATTCCATCTATGTAAAATCTCATTATGAGATTTCTTACATCACTAGAAAAACAAGAAAATTATTATCATAACTTTTCCACTAGGTGAATCATAATGATGCATAATTTACTATTATATATTCTCTCTTATGTATCCCATTTTATGATTGTTGCGTCATTTTAATTGAATAATTTATACCTCTAATATAGAATTATTATATGGTAACAAATTTATATAGCCTAAGGTTTGATTCCAGTACTGAAAAATGAATTAGAGTGTAATATTCATCCATCATATATTGTGATCTCTTACATTTAGGACAGTTTGATAAACATTATTGTTTTTTCATAAACAAAACACTATCATTAGAGAGTAAATTTATCTTTTTATAACATAATACCATTAGGAATAATAAGGTCCCATTTTAATTATAATCTTGAACCTCGTGTCCTTATTGAAATATCACTTTTAAAAGTTCAATAAATTAAGGTGAACTCTTATAAATGCACATTTTTCTTGATTTCCAAGTAACTATTCGGCGACATTTTGATAACACTATAAATGTAATAAAAAATGAGTATGAAGGTTTCATAGAATCCCAACACTACTATTGAATAGTTTTTTTCCATGGTTTCTATTTCTACATCAGGAATTAAATATTAAATATCATCCTCTATCATATTATGAATATTTTCTTCAAAAGTAGTTGTTGAATATTCTACTCATCCACCATTCTAGATCCAGATGTATTATTGTGGCTCACACCATTAAAAATGAGTAGATCCTTAATTTTTATAGAATTTATTTTTCACATATTAAAACACATCATGTATTGATAGAAAATAATTTTTTTTGAATATTAGATTTAGAAAATTATAATATGGCATAAACTCTTTTTTCAAAACTCATTAGTGGATATTCATAAATTAATCCAATTATGATCTGTTAAATATCCAATATTATAATATAAAATGATAATATATTAAAAAATATATACATATAAAAGTATTTTAGAAATAGATAATTTTGAACATAAAATGAATTAACATCAAACAAATACATATAAATGAATTATATTTTTTGTATATAATTTATAGAAAAATATTATAAAAACCCATTATCATAGGAAAAATTAAATATAATTTTTCTACAGAAATTTATCATAATAGACAATTAAACATTGAAAAATAACATACAAAAAAACATAAAAAATATATCATTATTTCTACATAATTATATATAAAATTTTACAAAATATTATATATAAAATTACTACAAAAAATTATAAATAATTATCATAAAAATAAATTATGTGGATTTTTATACTAAAAATTGAAAAAAAATTTAAACATATATAACTTACAAAAATAAAAAAATAGTAATGAAAAATATCTTATAAACTATTATCATAGAAACAAATTATCATAAAATATATTTAAACATATAAATAGAAAATAAAAATATTATCATAGTAATAAATTATATGTAATTTATTTTCAAAAAAATAAGATTTGGGTTCTCTATAGTGAACAATAACTCATGACTTCCAATAAACTCAGATGGAGTCAGTAGATATAGGGTGAACACTGTAAAATTTGAGAAAAATTATTAAAAGAAAAATATGTAACAAAATAACCATTAAAATGCTTAAATTGGGGTTTGAGTTGACTATAACATCTTGAGGATCATGGAATAAGATTTATTAATTTAATATTAAAGAGAAATAAGAGGAAACGTTAATGAAAATTTGTTGCAATATATTTTTATACATCATCATGTGTCACTAAATCTATCAATTTATATCATTTTTTGACAGTTCGTCGACTGAGTGCATTGAGAGTGGAGGAAAAATAAGGTTGCATGTTGTCTCAATATTTTTTAATGAACATTTATCATCTATTTTAGTAGAAACCTATGTTAAAGGGTTTTATAAATTTACTTTTATCTCAATTTTCATGGAAACTTATGTTAAAGAGGATAAATTTTAAATTCGGAATTAAAAAACCACATTAATAAGTTATTTGATGACAGTTATTATAAATTAATTTTAAAATAGATGTTAAATATTTTTTATATGTTCGAACATATGACTATATAAAAACTGAAATTAAAATTAATAATGAAGTGATTTTCATATAATTTTTGTAAAATACAAACATCAAAATATTCCCCTATTACATTTATTGTTTGTTCAAAAAATACTGAGGTCAAAATACCAAAACCAAAGCCTATATTTCTAAAAGAGATGATTAAATAATGTGATATATGATGTTCTTATGTTGTTTTAAAGTGATTATATCATGATCTACAAACATTATTCGCATGATATTTATATTTGATCATTCATATCTCTATTGGTTATAATTATGGATCATCTGATTGATCCCCCATATATGTTTTCCATTCCACAGGATGATAATAGAACATAAGAATATTCTGTCTAAAAATATGATTTGTATAATGAACTATGTGGGAGAATATATAGATTATTCATGAACCAGTTTCATAGGTATCCTTGTTTCCAATGATACTAAACCATTATGGTCCCATTGTTCCTCATTTTGTTAGGTAATGAATATTCTTCAATTAAAATTTAATATCTATGTTTAATATGTATTGTTCCCTATAGTATTACTCATATCAAGTGGCTCAAATTTTTTAATATTTTAAGATATAAATTTTAAGGAAGAAATTATTTCAAAAAATAAAATTAGTTTATTTGTTTTGTGATATTTAAAACATAATATCTTAGGATAAAAACCTTAGTAAATCTATTTTTATTTAATGATTGTAACACATTTTTCTATTTTTACTATTCTTTATGACCAAAAATTAAGTTACAGTATTTAATTTGATTATTTTGAAAATTAAAAATTAGTTAACAATTTTAAATAATTAAATTTCCATCATTGTGAAAAATTCAATTTAAAATATTCATGGAAAATATAATTAAAGCCTTATTTTATGAAAAAATCATTTTTTTTGTAAAATAAATGTTTATTTGTATTTCTCACCAAGTAAAATCTAATATATTAATGTTAAAATAATTCATTGAATATATTATATAGATATTTTCTTAAAATTATTCATTAATTGAGTATTATATAATTTATTTATTTTAAAAAAATATGCATAAAAATTATTTTTTGAGAAATACATTACATTCTAACATCAAGTGAATTATTGATATTTATAAAAAATTGATATAAATAAATAAATTTTATAAATATCTAAAAAATTATTCTTTCACAATTTAGTTATAATTAATTCTACTGGTAATTCTAATGGCTGAGTTTTTAGTGACACAATAAATAATAATATTTTAGTAATATATCATAGTTTCTTGAAACTAAATGTTTTTTTAAAAAATTACTATCGAATTAATTATTATCATTAAAGAGAAATATTATAAAATATATCAAGGTTCTATATAATTCATTAGTGTTGAGACTTGGATTTCAAGGGATTTCTGCTTTTTAGTTTCAAGTGTGGCCCCATGACTTCATGTGACTCACAAATATTTTCAAAAGAAAACTATAATTAGTGTGCCTAGAATTTTCTTATTCTCCTGGGGGTTCTCTTCTATTTCGTTTTTTTCCATCATGAATTCCCCAATTTCGGTTAGGTTCGATTGATTCGACAGAGTTTTTCACTTTGTTGGTAGCCTCAGTATAGGTAAATCTATTGTGGTGCTCTTCCGGAGTGGTGACATCGATCGTCAAAGATTCATCCGGTGCAGATTCGCTTGCATCTTGTAGTGTTTTCTATAATTTTTTTGTGTACCTGGTGGTTCTATTTCTCTATCTTATAGTAGATAGCATGGTGTTTTTTGGTGTCTCTCTAGAATCCAAGATTCATCCAATGCATCAGTCATGTTTCTGATCTCCCGTTCATTGGCTTCTCTCTTGGTCCCTACTCTAACGCTCTCTTCTATGGGATGGTTTCATTTTTTTTATTAATGTGTTTTAAATTTTATAGGGAAAAGGGATAGGATTCATTTTTTTTATAAAAAGGGGTCTCTATATGTGTAAACCTCGTTCAAGCATCTCCATCACAGATAGATTCATGAACTAGGTTCATGCATCCTTCGTCCCATATTCAAAAGATGTGTGAACCCCGTTCATGCTTCCAAGTAATGGTAAATGCATGAACGGGGTTCATGAATCCTTTATGATGTTTCTAAAGGATGTGTGAAACTCGTTCACACATCCAACACAATGGTTAAAACCCATCATTATTTATTTATATCCAAAAATTTCTTATGTATTTTATTAATTCAATTAAAACCCATTTATATTCAGTATTTTTTAAAAAAAGGAAGAGATATTTAGAAATCAATTTGTCTTTCAATTACATGTTCTTCAATAATGGTCTACAGTAATTAGATTTCATTATAATTAATATATTAATTATGGAAGAAATTTAATATTTCATCATTTACCTTCCCCTAAATAGAAACACTCATAAACATCAGTTTTGAAATCATATATAACATCACAAAGTATTATCTTCTTCAATACCTATTCGTAGATATGCTAACACGTTCTAAATCCTCTAAAAGACAGTTTCATTTTTTCTAAGAATATGAAATCAATCATTTTCATAATGTCAGTAATTTTATCACATGATGGAGTTATTTTAACAGTAAAATACTCTAGTGAATATTTTGTAGAAATAGAACAATTGTCATTTTATAATGTTTGAATATGTATTCTCTCAATATTTTCCAAATTAATATCTTATTCTATACATTTCATCGTGCGGTTTTTTTATCTTCATTTATAATCGTCTAGTCTTCACAATTATTAATTATTTATTGAAATTATTCTTCATTAAATATAATTTTTTTAAAGATAGAATCATGTTCCTTGATTTTTGGATTCAAATAATTGAGATCAATAATATTTATCAATATTTCATGATGTTCAAAAATATTTTCATCAAGAGAATTAATATTTATTAATGAATACCGAATAGAAATTATAAATTTTGGAAGATAATTTGATGACAATAATAAACTTATTAAAAAAATGTAGAACACTATAAATCATATTAATAATGCACATATATAATGTATCATGAATCAAAAATGAACATAATATACACCTCTGGCATGTATGATCCTATTCCCCATAGTCAGGTGTATAATAGATGTGTCCACGTCATGTCCACCTCTATCTGCGCTACGGTGTATGCTTCAAATCATCCTCAGTAGCCACCCCCACATCCTCCTGTGTGATAGGAAGTGGGTGTACAGTCTCACTGTTTGTACCCTATCCTACATCTAATGATAGTGGAGTCTGGTTGGAACTCTCACCAACATGAATAGAATATGGTTTTATTGTAGTGGATGTCGGTAAAAAAGAATCCATGTCAACCAAGTCATCATCTGTATCTACCTATGGCTGAGCCGGAGAAGCTGGAGGAGCATATGAATGATCATGCCAAATACACTCATCCAATGGAAGACCAAAATTTGTCTTATCAAGACGAACATCCACCTCATGTGGAAAAAAAGATCCATAACTGGGTCGTCACCCTTGATACATCCATATGAGCCTCCTCAGGCTCAGTAGGCTCTATAGCCTCCTCAACATGCGGTGGATCAACGAAAATTCCATGATAAATCTCATCCATCGAAGGATGCAATTGTGATACAAGGGTGTGAAAATAT
Organism: Viscum album; assembly: GCA_963277665.1. Classification (NCBI taxonomy): domain Eukaryota; kingdom Viridiplantae; phylum Streptophyta; class Magnoliopsida; order Santalales; family Viscaceae; genus Viscum; species Viscum album. Next base: position 624,244,840 of record OY728135.1, on the reverse strand, counting down.
TCTGGGTCAAATTATGTAAATAGGTAACTTTTATTTGGAATCAGGATGTCCAAATTATGTAAATAGGTAACTTTTATTTTTACACATTTTGAATAATTACTGCGGTAAATATTTTATTTACCATGGTTAAAGGGTAAATCCGGTAAATAAGGGTTACAAAATAATATTATAATAATACAGAATTACCCTAAAATGTGTCTTAACCTTATTGGTGGACACATACCCGACCATGGGCATCCTTGGGTCGATTTGGGGACCCCTTGGAGCCACTTGTATGTGGTAGGGACACATTATATTAATAAAGTTAAAATAAAAATAAAAATGGCATAAGCTTACATCTTTTAGAAGAACAATCTTTACAGAGGGTTATACATGTTCAATTTTCGATTATAAATATTCATTAGAAAGATAAAACGATTTCCTACATAATGATATTTTATTTATAATTTTTAGACATCAAATAAGTTAAATTATTAATGACACAATAATGATGCAATGTTTACCTCATTAATAAATCATTTAAATAAATAAGATTACAATGATTAAAATATTATCTAAAACCTGTCCAATTCTTATTAGTTGATGTTATTTAGAATATGAGTCATCTTATCTTCGACCTCAATGATTTTTGGACCATTATAAACCGAATATAATTATATTATAAAGTAATACTTTCACTCTTTCCTAAAGAGCCCCTCCTCTCCCTTATAAAAGGAGACCACTTCTACTCATTCCTCACACCTCTCAAGCCACTTGGCTCATCCAAACCCTGCCCAAATAATCTCCCCACATCCCTCTCCTCCTCCATGAATCTTCCCCTTAGGCAGAAAGAATTTCAAGAAGTCCTTTGGTTCCAACCAAAGTGAGTTACCTAAATTAAAGGTAACGATTTCTCTTAAATTATTTTCATTTATTTTGCTTCTCCAACCCCAAAACTCTTTTTATTTACTTTCTTTTGTAACAACACCAGTATCCATAATATACTAGAATTTTGTTATAAGAATTATTCAAACTACACATACACACAACTCCATCTAATGGATGATGAACATAATGTTTCTGTGGATGGCAAACTAACGCCTCACGAAACGATGATTGTTCAAATACATATTACCACCTCTCATGGTGGCCATTATGATGGCACTGTAATTAAATATGATATTAATGATATATATTTTATATATAATCTTCTGTAATTCCATTTTATTTCATATCATTATTCTTTTCATGTTGTATATACATACGATAATTTCATTTGAGGAAGTGCGGACTACCGCCCCCTTAAAATGATATGACTCGTTCATACCACACATGGAACGTATAAAGGATGGTGTTAATGAACTTAAGTAACATATATAGAATATTATATTATACTGGAATAGTATCATACCTATGTATCATTTGGATTCGATTCTTTTAAAATAAAAATTAAATGGAAGTAGCGTTCGTGCGTACGTACGGACTACCGTCTCCACGAACGCGATGAGATTCATTCTCCATCGTATCCATTCAAGTCTTATTCTCATTTTAGGGTTAAAAATAATGTTAAAATCATTATTATTATGAATAAGATATAATCTATCCATTACAAACATGTCTTATGTAACCAAACATTTAAGAAGAACGAATTGATTATCACCTGAAACGACGATAATACTAAGATATTATTAATAAAGCAATGTTAAAAGATCATATATGATATCATATTAATGTATATGATTCTTGTATAATTTAATAACAATTATTTCACCATTATACAGGAGGTTAACCTACCCCAACAAAGGAAAAGTACAAGGTAAGGGGTTTTCATCTCACTCCTTATTTCCGTGAGATTCATGCCATATTGCCACCATCTCCTTTTGTGTGGTGTATGTACTGCCCATAATTATATTCATTGTGTAATACACTCTAATTTATCTGTATTTACATATTAATTGTATGATAACTCTTTCATCGGTTTTATGTTTCATAAGTTACCAAATTGGTAAGGGTTTATTTCACAATCTCTTCATTATCCGAGGTTGTTTATACATAATTATCTACTGGGACCTCGTTATCATCCACGCCCATGTTTCTTCAAAATGTATTTCAAAACATTTTTAATATTTAAAAGAATATGGGTTAAAGTCATTTATACCCTTTTTTGACTTTTTATTAGAGGTTTATAAGGGAATCTTTCCGTCATTTTCCAAACAAGGTGCTTTTTAACCTTTTCGACAGAATTAAGATAAGAATATTTTTTTAACTTATACGGCGGGTGCGGTTATATTCCGCCGTTATAAAATCGTCAAAGCTTCCCTTACAAGATTATAAGAATATTTTCAAGAAAATGTTTTATTTTATATGGCTCTTAAATGATTTCAAAAATAGAAAGAGATATTTCTCTAAAAAGTGTTTTGATTTCATCTATGTCAACATCCTTTGACGGATTTTACGCTTATTTGAAGTTGATTTATTATGATACAAAACTCTTATATTGTATTGAAGGTTTTGTGATATGTTTGACTGTGGATGTGATATTTTTATACCATTCATAGTTTATGGTGAAATTATTGACATTTTGTATGCTAGTTTTAAAACGAATGTTTATGTTATGTTTAAACCTTTTCATATGGGAATGCATTGGACTTAATATGTGACGGGTGGAGCTCGCTATAGCTCCTCGATGCATCGGTAGGTCTCATGAGACAAACTAGTGTCCTCGCACAAGGCCTTGGAAAAATCTTATTTGTAGTCTTGGCACGAGGCCTTGTCTATGTGGTTATGATAGTCTGGCATTATGCATTCCAACATTATGAAAGTGGTTATTGATATTGCATGTGATTATTCGATTAGTAGAATATCCATGTGAACAGGTAAATGGCATTATTTTATTTTACTTTTTCCATACTATGTTGAAGTTCAAGTTTAAAAGGCTTTTGTTTTAGTAATTCATTGCCTTAAATTTTTATGCTTATTTTTGAATGTTCCGCTATATTGTTATCCTTACTGGGCATTTGAGCTCACCCCTTTTCTATGTTTTATTTTTCCCAGGATGTGAAGATGTATGTTGTGAATGACCTGCAGGGATATTATGAGGGGATTATAGTGTGGACTGTGGAAACATTATGTTGTTGTAGTAGTTTTTCATTTTATGATGTAATGTAAAACTTATGAATATATCTAGTGTTTCCAAGGCTACTAAACCAATCGGTCTTTCGAGATTTGATCTTTCTTGTGATCATGCCAATGTTATGTAATTAATGCACCGACTCTGGGTAACTGGGGTCGGGGCGTTACAGTTGGTATCAGAGGATGTTTAGTACAAACCTTGGAAGCTTGATTTAGATAATCTCTGATTAGAGCACGTAGACCTAGGATGAGCTTTGAGCATTAGTACAGAAGAAATTCCTAGAATTTTGGTATTGTAGAGATTTTGTGAGTTTTCCGAGAAATACATCCCTGTCTGGATACGAGCAGGTAGAGGCGGCTCTGGCACAGATGTACCTAGGGGTAAAACCCGAAAACACCGCTTTGAGCTAGACTCGAATGGGAACTGGTGCACGACAACGGGCCTTGCTGCACTCTTGGTTACGACACTCCCGGTGGATATGCTTAGGATAACTCTCATTTTCTTTACAAATCATTATGAAGGGTTTATGAGTATATAATTTCTCAAAGAAAACATTTTTATGATTATGGATTATATCCATAAATAGTTCAATTTATGTTGAGTGTTTTATAAGTATGGGATTATGTATTTTGATTCATAAACTGATCTAGTTTATGCCATTGTTTAGAAATGGAGCCTAGTGGAAGAAATGGAAACCGTATCAATGCACGCACTCCATGTAGGGATTGACCTCCTGCTCAAGATAATTATAGTGGGGCTGGTGATGCAACTGGTGCCGATCAGCTAATCACCATACTGGGACAACTTACTCAGGTTATGAATAATAACCTTACCCGTATGGAGCACCCTGATCCGCAGCGTGGAGGATCAATGTTATATCGATTCATGAGGCAACAACCACCAACGTTCAATGGGAGTACAAATCCCTTAGTAGCTGAGCAATGTATAAATTCCTTATAGAAAATATTTCAGGCTTTGGGGAGCAGTGAAAGGGAAAAAGTTATCATGGCAGTTTACCGCCTCACTGGAGATGCTGATCAATGGTGGTCATTGATTCAAAACATAAAGGAAGATGATAAAGTATCATATATAGAATGGAGGGAGTTCAAAGATCTGTTTTTAGAAAAATACTTCCCTCGCGACCATCGAGCAGATATGGAAAGGCAATTTCTAAGTCTGAGACAGAAGGAGGATGAGAATGTCGCAAAGTATGAGGCTAACTTTACAACGATAGCAAGGTACACTGGTGATTATATACGTAACCAAAGAAGTAATATTGATTGTTTATTTGATGGGTTAAAACCATTTCTCCATCAAGCATTAGTCTCACAATCCATTTCATCGTACGAAGACATTGTCTCATGTGCTATCAATACCGAAAAGGAATTCTCTAAGTCTTATGACTTTAAAGCAAAGCAAGAGAAGAAGAGACCTGCTGATCAATCTGGGAATGGAAATAAGGGGAAGAAGGGAAAGGTTGAATATCCATCCTGTGGTAAATGCGGGAAGAAACACCCTGGTACTTGCTTGAAGGGAATGGGAGTCTGTTACAAGTGTGGTGAAAAAGGCCACCAAGCTCGTGATTGCAAGGGGAAGAAGGATGCTACCAACGTTTAGTGCTACAATTGCAGGGAGATGGGGAATTATGCAAATGAATGTCCTAAGCATCAATAGAAATTACCTCAGAAAAGGCCAAGGGATCAAGTCCAGGCTTATGCTATCACTACTGCTGAGGTAGAAGCTCCGAAAGACGTGGTGGCAGGTAATTTAATGGTTTCCTCATGTTTAGAAAATGCATTATTTGATTCTGGATCATCGCATTGTTTCATATCTTCCCAGTTTGCTAAGAAAATTAGATATTTCCAATTTTATTTAATAAGGGAGTTGTCAGTTAAAACTCCTAAGGGATGTATCGTTGCAACAAAGTTTTGTGAATCAGTCCCCATTAGAGCACGTAAATTTTCTTTATCTTCTGATCTCATCGTCATACCTATGATTGAGTTTGATATAATCCTCGGTATGGACTGGCATTCGTACTATGATGCAAAGATTTATTGTAAGAAGAAAGAGGTTACGATTCTTGATGATAATGATAAGGAACACCTTATTTTTAGAGCAGAATCGTCACCACCTAATTCTTATTTAGATCCACCCCCAGTAGCTCAACTTAATTCAATTATTGGGGAGGAAGAGAATGAAATAACTGTCGGTGAGGAAAGGAATGGTCAAATAGAGGATGTACCTATTGTGAATGAATTTTTAGATGTATTTCCGGAAGATTTACCTGGACATCCTCCAGAACGAGAAGTTGAGTTTTCCATTGATTTGATTCCTGGATCAAGGCCTATATCGAAGACCCCCTATAGAATGGCCACTGTAGAATTAGTCGAACTAAAGAAACAACTAGAGGAATTGAGTAATAAGGTATTTATTCGCCCTAGTGTTTCTCCATGGAGAGCCACTGTTCTTTTTGTTAAAAAGAAAGATGGATCTATGAGGTTATGTATCGACTACAGTGAGATCAATGCTATAATGATAAAGAACAAGAATACCCTACCTCGTATTGATGATTTATTTGACCAACTACATGGAGCTCAATACTTTTCAATGATTTACCTTCGATCTGGATACCATCAGTTGTGTGTAAAAAAGGAAGACATTCCGAAGACAGCATTTCGAACCAGGTACGGGCATTACGAGTTTACTGTAATGCCTTTTGGATTGACTAATGCACCATCTGTATTCATGGATCTGATGAATATAGTTTTCAAGGAGTATCTCGATGAATTTGTGGTGGTATTTATTGATGATATCTTGGTATACTCCAAAACCTACGAAGATCAGGAAAATCACTTGCACATTATCTTGAAGACTCTGAGGAGGCATGAATTATATGGGATGTTTAGCAAGTGTGAATTCTGGCTTCAGGAGATTTATTTTCTTGGCCATATTGTCTCTAAAGATGGAATCTCTGTTGATCCTTCTAAGACCAAGGCAATCCAAGAATGGCCAGCACCTACGAGTATAACTGAGGTACGCAATTTTATTGGTTTGGCAGGTTATTATCGACGTTTCGTCCAGAATTTTGCCCGATTGGCTAACCCATTAACGAAGCTCACACGTAAAGGGGTTAAATTTGTTTGGACAAAAGAGTGTAAAGAATGTTTCGAAGAACTGAAGAGAAGATTAGTCAATGCTCCTATATTAACTCTACCATCGGGGAATGATGGGTTCGTTATTTATAGTGATGCATCAAAGAAAGGACATGGTTGTGTTCTTATGCAGAATGATAGAGTTATTGCCTATGCATCACGACAGTTGAAAATTCATGAACAAAACTATCCTACTCATGATCTTGAGTTAGCAGCTGTGATCTTTGCTTTGAAGATATGGAGGCACTACCTCTATGGTGAAAAATGTGAGATTTATACTGATCACAAGAGTTTGAAGTATATTTTCTCACAAAAAGAACTCAACATGAGGCAAAGGAGATGGCTTGAATTACTCAAGGATTATGATTGCACGATACACTACCACCCGGGGAAAGCAAACAAGGTGGCAGATGCTTTGAGCAGAAAAGACCATGGTGTTTTGAACATGATGAGAATTGAAAGGGATCCAATTTTCATGAATCTAGTGATGATGGTCATGGGAATAACCAGGGAAGGTGAAACATCAATGCTTTTTCAAATGGTTGCCAAACCATCTTTAATAGAAAGGATTAATAGTTCTCAGACCGATGATAAATAATTTCAGAAGAAGATTAAAGCTATGAATGATGGGAGATTGAGAGAATTTGTGTATGAAGATGGAATTTTGAAATTCGGGAAGAGACATTGTGTTCCCGATTTACCAGATTTGAAAATGGAATTGCTGGATGATGCTCATAGTTCCAATTTCTCTATACACCCTGGGAGCACCAAAATGTATAGAGATTTGAAGGAACATTTTTGGTGGGACTACATGAAGAGGGAGATTGCTGATTTTGTGTCAAGATGTATGGTTTGTCAACAAGTGAAAGATGGAAGGCAACAGCCTAGAGGAGTCATGCAACCTCTTCCCATACCGGAGTGGAAATGGGACAATATTACGATGGACTTTGTCATGGGGCTACCAAAGACTCCTAGAAGGAACGATGAAATATGGGTTATTGTTGATCGTCTTACCAAGTCAGCACATTTTCATGCTATAAGAGAAGATCTACCCCTGGAACGTCTAGCAAGACTATATATTAATGAAGTTGTGAGACTTCATGGAGTACCCTTATCGATGGTTTCTGATCGTGATCCCCGTTTTACTTCAAGATTTTGGAAAATTCTTCAGAAATCCCTGGATACTGAACTTCATTTGAGCACTGCTTACCACCCTTAGACAGATGGACAATCAGAACGGACTATTCAGACCTTAGAAGACATGTTGAGATCTTGCTCACTTGATTTTCAGGGTATGTGGGATCAATATTTACCACTGGTAGAATTTTCCTATAACAATGGCTTCCATTCGAGTATTCATATAGCACCATATGAAGCGTTATACGGAAAGAGATGTCGTACACCAACCTGTTGGGATGACGTTGGTGAAAGAAAACTTGTAGGCCCAGAACTGGTGGAGGAAATAATGGAAAAGGTGAAGGTAATCCAAAATCACATCAGAGGAGCTCAAAGTAGGCAGAAGAGCTATGCCGATAATCGAAGGAAGGATTTGGAATTTCAAGTCAGTGATCATGTTTTTCTGAAGGTATCTTCGTGGAAGGGAGTCATACGTTTTGGTAAGAAAGGTAAATTGAGTCCCAGGTACATCGGACCTTTCGAAATTCTAGAACGAATTGGTGTTGTAGCTTACCGATTGGCAATGCCGCCAAGTCTCTCCAAAGTTCACGATGTGTTCCACGTATCTCTGTTGAGGAAATACATGCCTGACACAACGCATGTACTCACCTATGAAGAATTAGAACTGGAACCCGATCTGTCTTATTGCGAAGAGCCCGTCAAGATTCTTGATACTAGATAATGCTGAGAAACCGGACGACACGTCTGGTAAAAGTTTTGTGGAGAAACCTTAAGATGGAAGAGGCAACGTGGGAACCCGAGGAACTTATGATGAAGAACAACCCGAGTCTTTTTATGCAGTAATACCCTAGAAATTGCGAGGATGCAATTATTTGAAGGAGGGGATAATGTAACACCCCATTCTTCCACGATACGTTTCCCTTCGAATAATGCGATAGTGTGTGTTGTACGCAACCTCGAGTTCTAAAACACACGACAACTAATTAAACTAGCCGTTGTGAATAGTAATACATACTTTTTGAAATCATATATATTTTATATTTCAAAATGGACTTCATTTTTGGATTCAGAATATTGAAATTAGCCTAGGGTGAAATTTTGGTACTTTTCGGATAACTTTTATATTTTGATGAATAGTGAAAATTACTAAATTTTAATTAAAAACAACTTTTTTAATCAAAATATTTAATATTGATAAATTATGAATTTGAGTGGTTTTAAAGTATATTTAGAATATATTTTTACCATTTAATTTAATGTTTGTCGTTGGACATAATTTCACATTTAAATCAGACATAAACAAGTGTCAATCTTTTGATAGTTATTATCTCTTAAAAACACTTTTTTTGTTTTGACAATGGGAATTAATTTTAAATTAATTTCTGCCACTTCTGTGTTTTGAATTTGGAAAAATGGATTACATATTTGGAATCAGGATGTCCAAATTATGTAAATAGGTACCTTTTATTTTTACACATTTTGAATAATTATTGCGGTAAATATTTTATTTACCATGGTTAAAGGGTAAATCCGGTAAATAAGGGTTAAAAATAATATTATAATAATACAAAATTACCCTAAAACGTGTCCAAACCTTATTGGTGGACACATACCCGACCATGGGCATCCTTTGGTCGATTTGGGGACCCCTTGGAGCCACTTGTATGTGGTAGGGACACATTATATTAATAAAGTTAAAATAAAAATAAAAATGGCATAAGCTTACATCATTTAGAAGAACAATTTTTACATAGGGTTATACATGTTGTATTTTCGATTATAAATATTCATTAGAAATCTAAAAAGATTTCATACATAATGATATTTTATTTATAATTTTTAGACCTCAAATAAGTTAAATTATTAATGACACAATAATGATGCAATGTTTACCTCATTAATAAATCATTTAAATAAATAAGATTATAATGATTAAAATATTATCTAAACCCTGTCCAATTCTTATTGGTTGATGTTATTTAGAAAATGAGTCATCTTATCTTCTACCTCAATGATTTTTGGACCATTATAAACATAATATAATTATATTATAAAGTAATACATTCACTCTTTCCTAAAGAGCCCCTCCTATCCCTTATAAAAGGAGACCACTTCTACTCATTCCTCACACCTCTCAAGCCACTTGGCTCGTCCAAACCCTGCCCAAATAAGCTCCCCACATCCCTCTCCTCCTCCTTGAAGCTTCACCTTACGCAGAAATCATTTCAAGAAGTCCTTTGGTTCCAACCAAAGTGAGTTACCTAAATTAAGGGTAACGATTTCTCTTAAATTATTTTCATTAATTTTGCTTCTCCAACCCCCAAACTCTTTTTATTTCCTTTCTTTTGTAACAACACCAGTATCCACAATATACTAGGATTTTGTTATAAGAAGTATTCAAACTACACATACACACAACTCCATCTAATGGATGATGAACATAATGTTTCTGTGGATGGAAAACTAACGCCTCACGAAACGATGATTGTTCAAATACATCTTACCGCCTCTCATGGTGGCCATTATGATGGCACTGTAATTAAATATGATATTAATGATATATATTTTATATATAAGCTTCTGTAATTCCATTTTATTTCATATCATTATTCGTTTCATGTTGTATATACATACGATAATTTCATTTGAGGATGTGCGGACTACCGCCCCCTTAAAATGATATGACTTGTTCATACCACACATGGAACGTATAAAGGATGGTGTTAATGAACATAAGTAACATATATAAAATATTATATTATACTGGAATAGTAATATACCTATGTATCATTTGGATTCGATTCTTTTAAAATAAAAATTAAATGGAAGTAGTGTTCGTGCGTACGTACGGACTACCGTCTCCACGAACGCGATGAGATTCATTCTCCATCGTATCCATTCAAGTCTTATTCTCATTTTACGGTTAAAAATAATGTTAATATCATTCTGATTATGAATAAGATATAATCTATCCATTACAAACATGTCTTATGTAACCAAACATTTAAGAAGAACGAATCGATTATCACCCGAAACGACGATAATACTAAGATATTATTAATAAAGCAATGTTAAAAGATCATATATGATATCATATTAATGTATATGATTATTGTATAATTTAATAACAATTATTTCACCATTATACATGAGGTTAACCTACCCCAACAAAGGAAAAGTACAAGGTAAGGGGTTTTCATCTCACTCCTTATTTCCGTGAGATTCATGCCATATTGCCACCATCACCTTTTGTGTGGTGTATGTATTGCCCATAATTATATTCTTTGTGTAATAAACTCTAATTTATGTGTATTTACATATTAATTGTATGATAACTCTTTCATCTGCTGTATGTTTCATAAGTTACCAAATTGGTAAGGGTTTATTTCACAATCTCTTCATTATTTGAGGTTGTTTATACATAATTATCTACTGGGACCTCTTTATCATCCACGCCCATGTTTCTTCAAAATGTATTTCAATACATTTTTAATATTTAAAAGAATATGGGTTAAAGTCATTTATACCCTTGTTTGACTTTTTATAAGAGGTTTATAAGGGAATCATTCCGTTGTTTTCCAAACAAGGTGCTTTTTAACCTTTTCGACAGAAATATAGATAAGAATGTTTTTTTAACTTATACGGAGGGTGCGGTTATTTTCCGCCGTTATAAAATCGTCAAAGCTTCCCTTACAAGCTTATAAGAATATTTTCAAGAAAATGTTTTATTTTATATGTCTCTTAAATGATTTCAAAAATAGAAAGAGATATTTCTCTAAAAAGTGTTTTGATTTCATCTATGTCAACATCCTTTGACGGATTTTACGCTTATTTGAAGTTGATTTATTATGATACAAAACTTCTATATTGTATTGAATATTTTGTGATATGTTTGACTGTGGATGTGCTATTTTTATACCATTCATTGTTTATGGTGAAATTATTGACAATTCGTATGCTAGTTTTAATACGAATGTTTATGTTATGTTTAAACCTTTTTATATGGGAATGCATTGGACTTAATATGTGACGGCTAGAGCCCGCTATAGCTCCTCGATGCATCGGTAGGTCTTATGAGACAAACAAGTGTCTTGGCACAAGGCCTTGGAAAAATCTTACTTGTAGTCTTGGCACGAGGCCTTGGCTATGTGGTTATGATAGTCTGGCATTATGCATTCCAACATTATGAAAGTGGTTATTGATATTGCATGTGATTATTCGATTAGTAGAATATCCATGTGAACAGGTAAATGGCATTATTTCATTTTACTTTTGCCATACTATGTTGAAGTTCAAGTTTAAAAGGCTTTTGTTTTAGTAATTCATTGCCTTAAATGTTTATGCTTATTTTTGAATGTTTCGCTATATAGTTATCCTTACTGGGCATTTGAGATCACTCCTTTTCTATGTTTTATTTTTCCTAGGATGTGAAGATGTAAGTTATGAATGACCTGCAGGGATATTATGAGGGGATTATAGTGTGGACTGTGGAAACATTATGTTGTTGTAGTAGTTTTTCATTTTATGATGTAATGTAAAACTTATGAATATATCTAGTGTTTCCAAGGCTACTAAACCAATCGGTCTTTCAATATTTGATCTTTCTTGTGATCATGCCAATGTTATGTAATTAATGCACCGACTTTGGGTAACTGGGGTCGGGGCGTTACAATTATCCAAATTCCCATGTTGGAGTCATTCATTTATCGCAGAAGACAAGGGTTCATTAGTGAACTAGGAAAGGCCACCAATAGACATGATTTTCAGTGAGCATGAGCTCATACAATTCACAAAATAAATGATCATGTTTAAGGAAAAGGCAGAAGAACATCGATCACACTCCCCTCCATCATTCTTTAAAATTATATTTGTTATATTCATTATGGTTTGGTTACATACATCCCACAGAAGCAATAGGATACCCACCTCTCATGATACACATTAAATAGAGATGAAGGAAAACCCTAATTGGTTGATCAAGGATCAAATTTATTCTCTACACGCCAAGAACCAGGGATGCACAAATTGCAGGGGAGGAACTCCAGGGACTCCAAGGATGAGTAGAAGAACTCCAGCATAGGCGAACCACAAGCCTTGGGATGGAGGGACTCTAAGCGCACTAGGGAGAAGGAAGAAATATGACTAAGAAGGGGAAGGAAGAAACTCTGGTGTGATATAAAATAAGCGATTCTATTGTCACAGGATAAGGAATATTGAACCGTTTTATAGTCAGATCATGATTTCCTTTGAGGTTGGGAGGTTACACACGATGGTATTAATTCATATTTAATTATTTCCATTGTGGTAGAGGAATAATGCTTGTGCGTTAAACCATTTCCCCTTAAATGGAGGAAAAATGCATAATGGGAGTGGATCGGGATGGTATCGGTAATGGGTGTGACACTGTGGAAAAAACACACGTTTTGGCGAGTTTATGGTTTTCCTGAGTCTTTGGGATTTTAGATATTATTTATGGGCATTAAATGGCTTTGAAAGGGGAATTAAATTATCTTTAAATAAAAAGATACACTGCGGGAGAGGAAAAATTCAGAAACTAGAAAAAGGGACGATGACCGAAGTGAGGACACGGAGCCACCGTAACGGTGCCACCCTCACGGCGTCAGTGTCACGTTGCCACCCTCACTTTTCCATCATGACCGGTGCCACCGTCACGGTGCCACTGTGACCAGGTCCACCCACACGGTGCCACTATGACTGATGCCACCCTCACATTGCTACCATGACTGGTGTTCTGTAGTCACAGTTCCACGTAATTGGTGACCATATGACCGGTGCAACCATTTCGTCGGAGCCGTGTTTTGGAAATGTAATGGACCAGGAGGGTCCAGGCCATTACAGTCCAATATATGTTTGTAGGAATGGAATTTGTGTCTGGGTGAATCTGAATGTCGATGTGCCTAACTCCACCTGTAGATAATATTTTTATATTTACATTTTATGATATAATGTTATACAATTATGATAGACAATACAATGAATGAATAACATACCAACATCCACACAGAGCCTCTACCACAATATTTGTGGGTGATGGAACATGAGCATGTGGAGATAAACGAGGGATGTTCTCACATACCCAAATCTATAGAAAAACCATCCATCTCCTGATCTGTATCTTATTGTTTGGACATACGCTACATAACGCCGTATATGTATATGCTAGACAAGAAGTCCCTAGCTATATCGGCCTACCTTCTCCAAATCCTCCAATAAATATAAATACATCAAATGTACAAATGTAGTCATGTGATCATCAAAAAGTGTGCCACCGATCAGCCAAAAAATATATGCACCTGCCAATCGCATCACGATTATCGCATCGGCATCATCTGATAATTGTGTGAAATTCTATTATATCCAAGGAATGTATAATCTACCACCAACAATATTCCTACCATCATTAGGGACCTCTATGCCCAGTTTTCTTTGAAAAACCTCTCGAAAATTTTCTCCAACTCAGCCAGTCAGGGTCACACCTTAAATGGGGAGGACCAACATAATGGACACATCATGTTGGGTAATAGTCATCTCCCCCTATCTAATATAGAATTTATGTGAATCTAGCATCCATCTCTCTACAAAGCCCAATAATGAGATGATGATCGTGAAAGGTGAAGTCGCACATCATGACGCCATTGAATTCCACATGGCCAAGATGAAATATGATAGTGGGGGTGGTGCGGTATGATGGAAATGGTAAGATCTATGTACACTCAACAAAGGCATTAAATGTCCCTCTAAAAGTAGTCATAATAAATGACTAGCCTAAGATGTGAGCAATGGAAAATCATTCATCTGTACAAATTATATAACCCTTACATTATTATAGTGAATTAAATAAAAACATTCAACTATAATTTAAATAAATATAGAACAATCATATAAAAAATTATTGTGTAGATATTTATGATTTATACATGATTTGTTGTGTGTCGATTAGTGTTTTTATTACTTGACCAATACCATAAATAAATAAAGGACCCTATTACCTAATTTTGAGATTCAATATTTATGGGGTCTATATTAATTAAAACCTATAGAGGTGTTCTAAGCATTGAATGTGGGATTCCATGAGTTAATTATTTTGTGTGGGCCATAAGTTACTTAAATGGATATGGATTCATATGGATGGTATTAGTGATATTTCATTTTTCTCACATAATCTAATCATAGAATACATTAGTGCATGTGGTATTAGTGGTTCACACATAATTTTCAACTGTTGTTTAAATAAATCTATAACAAAAAAAATGAAAAATTAGTTTTTTAATATATTTGATTTATACTTAATTTTTTGTGTGTGTGGATTAAAATCTTTGTTACATGTGGAGGCATGATATATTATTTTTTATTCTATGTGGTTCGTTTTGAATTGTTTTAAAATCACAAAATTTATTTTTAGATAATAAAAAAACGAGACAAAAGAAAAATGAAACATGTTAGAAATGGAGCATCTCAGAAATAAAAGGATTCAATAATGACACATCCATATACAGAACACAATATAAATATTCCGGATACAATACACAAACTTGTATTTTCCCTTTTGAAGGCTATAACAGTCTATCGTGACAACTCATTCAGTATCAGATCAATATCAAAATGGAAATGCTGCATAAAATGCATTCTATTTTTCATCATCTGATTGACCTTTTGGGACTGGTCAACAAAGTAGTGAACACATCTATAAATTTTTTCCTACACTAACCTTGTTATTAGATGTTTGTGCACACCCTTGAGGATCACATTTATGCACTACATTATATGAGTGGTCATATGGCGATATATTCTACCACCATCAAATGCTAATGACTATTTTTCCTTCAAAATTTGCATCATATATTCATACATATCTTCATTAGCAGTTAGGATCTCTTTAAGTTGTCGATAAAAACATTATTGTTGGGGCTCAAATTCTGAAACCATAAGAGAATAATGTATTAAAATGGAGAATAAATTTTCTTTAAAAACAATATGTTTAGAAATACATTCCCATCTTGCGGATCACCTTCTTTATATAATCATCTTAAAATGTTTATTCACATTACATACAATATGTATAATGAAATAATGATGATAAGAATTCAGCTAAGTCGATGAAACTCCATCACTAACCAAAACCATTATAATCACTTGACGGTGATCAGATATCTGACACATGCCATGGTTTTGTGTGGCATGAACACATACACATGCCAGAAACCAGAACCAACATTCAAAATTATCCTTTTCAAAAAAAGAAAAAGAAAGTGGCAGAGGAGCACAATTACCAACCTGTGTGGAAGCAATGAGTAGAACTCCTATATGCATTCCATATAGGAAGGTGCAATAGTCTAGAATAAATTTTTTTACAATAGGGGAAGACACCAATGCCTAGAATGAATGCCCAAAAACCATATTGAACTTCACCTTTGTTCGGTCAACTTGGTGATTGGGGGATACATACTCAACATCAGCCAACTGATAAACAATATTATTATAGAGAGATAAAAATTCCTTATGTTGTGGAAAAACTTCTTATGATTCATCCCCATCAACAGACAAGTTTACAATTGCATTCTGTTTTTCATTCCATGCTTTGGTATATGATATCATGTAGTTATAAAAATGTTTAATTTTTTCTTGAACAAGGGAAACAAGAACTTCCTTACATGTTCGTATCATATCACAAATAAAACATGATATAAACACTGAATCAATGGAAGATATATCTTGTGACAAGCTTGGATGCACACAATTATGTGTCCCTTCTAATTTGGTTATTTTAAAAAAATGGAAAAAATTTACCAAATACTTCCCTTAATCGAAATTTATATTCTGGACCATATTTTTCAAAATGAATTATATATTTTGTCTTCTTGGACTCATCATCCACAAATGTGAAATGTCACTTAATGTGGTATTGCATTATCACATTTTTCATTACCAATTTACTTTCAAACACCTGCCTGAAATAGATGTTATTATCATTTGATGCAGGCATATTCCCTATAATGCCAGGGAATTCAGAAGCTGGTATAATGACATCCCAATAAAAATGTTGTTCATGAGACATTCTATTAACTAAAGAACTCAATAATGAATGATTATTATGACTAAACGGTGGATTTTTTGGATGTTTATCTCTCAAAGGAACGTCAGAAGTTTCATTTCCAACATCACCCTTTACCACATCACTCAATCAAACCTCAGAAGGGTCATTCCCCACATCACCCTCACCCACATCATCTTCTAATGGCTCCACAGATTCTTCTTCCAAAGATAAACAGTCATTTACAATATCAGCACAAAAAGGGATGTCATCTACATTTCCTTCCAAATTTTCATCATCTTATTCATAATTTTCTTCCATTACTTGAGTCAAATGAGAAAGAGGTAATATAAAAGACTGATGTGAAGGACAAACTTCTATAGAGCACACAAAACACAATTATATAGTAGTTAGTTGCACCACATCTATATTAGAAATGACCACATAATACTCCATCAAACCATTAGCACACTGCTTTCTAAATAAGGAAGATGCATCCAACCAATAATCATCATCGAACAAAGGGTACTAGGTGTGCAAAAAATATTCAAGATGTTATAGATGTCACTATGTGAATGAAAAAAATATATTGATCGACCCTCAATTTTAACCGATTGTAAATTTTATTGAGAAATACATCCAATTTTATAAAACCATGATGATTTACCACTCTGACAGGTGGAACACTATAGCTAAATCCCTGCACTATATAAATTGTCACACCATTGCAATTTAATTTTGCAGACATTATTACCCATAAAAAAATATTTAATAAAATATTAATTAATACATTAATATTTTACATTATTTGACATAACGTTATATATTTTTATTATTTATGTATAAATAATCATGACATGATCTTTAGACTGATGATTAATTTTTCATTATTTGATAAACTAACCATAACATATAGGTAGACTCATAGAGACTATATTATCAAATATTTCAGTAACCGTCAGTCTCCATTCAAATATAACCACCTAATGTAGAATACATATTCTCGAACGCCTCTTTGGGGACACCTCTCTGGGGATGCTGCTTTGGAGATGCCTCTTCTAGGACGCCTCTTGTTAAATTACTTTTAATTACAAATTTACTCACATCCATGTGAGGGGGTCAAGGGGTTTGAACTACCTAAATTTTTTAAGTGGACATGTAGGTCCTTACATACTTAGTCTGAGATGATCCACATGTCATCAATACAAGAAAAAAATAAAATTATTAAAAATTAAATAACATCATTCACAAAATAAGATATCCAATTTGAATTATGCATCAGTCGGTCATCTCAAGATCATTCCACACATAAATTACCATGTTTTTGGGTATAATTATTATATCTATTACTATATGAAATAAATTTTAAATATCTATATCTCTTTTTTATTTATTAAGTTTAATTATAACTAATATAATTTAAATTTTTTTTTATTCAAAGAAATTTAATACCAATAATAATAAAGTTTTCAATATATTTTTTTATGAAATTTAATTATGATACATATATATAATATATTATTTAAAAATTATATTACTTTTGTATAAAATATTATAATTTAAATTAATATTACTTTTTAAAAAACATGTTTTAAAAACATATTTAATTTTCATAAACATTAAAAATAAATTCAGACAACATTTTAGATATGACTTAATTAATTTTCCTAAACCTTCAATATGAATTTATACAACAAACACAACATTCATAAATTAAATCATAAAAAAAGAATATTATTTACAGATAAATATATATGAAATAAATTAACATACACACAAACACTAGTTTCTACATATCACCAATAAAATAAATAAATCCTTCAAATGAAATAAATTAATACAATTAAACAATTAAAAATTTAAATATAAATTTTACCTTCTTAAAAGCAGAAAAACATTGTTGAGAATGAAATTCAGTAGGGCTTCGCAGCGAAATCCAGAGGAGAAGAATAAATTGCTGGGGACCCCTTTTATATATTATCTCGGCTAGATGCGTGAATGGGTTTCCCGCATCCTTCATCCAAAATTCGATGGATGCCTGAACGAGGTTCATGCATCTGGAGCACTATATTTAATTTTTTTTCAAAATGTATTCCTTTTTTATAATGAAATTTATAACCCATAAATAAAGAACACCCATAGATTCAAATGCACCATCTACAGGGGATGCAGTGTGTTTTGAGGCATGATGATGGGATGTGATAACTCATGCTATCAAATATGTTGTCTAAGGAAACCACATATGGTTATTCATGTAAGGGTTCATGTTGGGTGGGTTTGAGTGCTAGGCTGGATCCTCAGCCCAGCCGGTTTTCGGGGTTTCCCTCTCTAGGATTTTGTGGGTTAACCCAACCATTTAAATGTGAGATTATATAAAATCCCAAAAATGATATGTTTGGTGAAAAAGTTTTATAATTAAATAATAGATATTTTATAATTTTATTTGGAAGAAATAATATAATTTTAAAAACACCCAACAAAAATTTTAAAATAGTCATATTTTTAGATTTTTGCAAATAATTTTTTTTTCAATGAACAATGAAAAATAATGAATTTTATTAAATACATGACATTATTTTATATTATTCACAAATTAAAACTTTATTTTAAATGGTTTAAATTTCTGGTGTTCTTTTTTATTAAATATATAATAGTTATATAATTTCAAACAAATATTATCATTAGATTTCATATGAAAAAAGTTATATACATAAAATTCAATTTTATGAAAAATAATTTCTCATTGTGTTTCAAATTTTAATATTGAATTAATTTCATCCACTCAAATAAATTCGATCAAAAATTATGTATTTCATATTTTTTAATTAAAAGGACCAAATTTATAATGATTTACCTTTTATTTTATTCACTATTAAATATAACATTAGTAAATAAATTTTCTCCACAAGAAGTGTGAATTGGTTCATTATGGTAAAAAAATATGTTAAGGACAAAAAAATAATTATAATTCATTCTTTTATCCTATTTTATTAGTTGCGTTTATCCACGGACATCTGATATCGAATATATTGAAACATGGATCCATATTTCATTTATTTTCAATATTGTATTATAGTATGAAATGAAAATCCAAAAGTCTATTCTCTTTATTTTATTATCTTTATATTTATGAAATATGGAAATAGATGATTTGTTTAATTATAAAAGTTTTATAGGGGATATAAATATTTTTTTACCCAGGATATTTATTTCTATTTTTTAGTGTCTAAATAGTTACCATTAATTTTTATTGCTACACATGCACACTATTTGTTATTGAAAATAAAAAAATGAATGATTTTAAAAATATTAAAAAAAATAAAATTTTACTTAATTATTAGTTTTGATGAATTTTACAAATAAATAAACCAATTTATTTATGTGTGATAGTATTATTCTCAAATTCCATTTCTTTTATGTTGATTTCAAAGTCATGTTTAATGAATAATTTTAAAAATTAAAATAATTATTTTCTTTATTAGATTATAATTTATTAAATTATATAAATGTCATAACAAAATTAAAACAATATTTTTGATGATATATGGTCTTATATATCATCCTTTGTACTTTGATGACTCAACTGTCCCCATATTAGTAAAGTTTTCCACTATTTGATATTGAAAAAATCATTACCGTGGTTATGGTTAAAAATTCTTAACCAAGGGGTGAATCCAATAGATAATGTTTATGATTATATAAAAACAGATATAAATATTATTTAATGATTATTCTAATACCATATTTTCATTATCTTCATGTCCATGTTGTAACATCTTTCCCCTTCTCGTTAGCTGGAGTCGAGACTAATGTGCAACATGGACTTAAGAGACACCCCCAGGGTGGCAAAGGATGTAAATAAATGTTGAGGGATAAATGACATATTGTTGGATGATTTTACCATTCAAATAATGAAATAAACCAAATATGTCATTTACAAAAATAGTAACTACATCATGTTTGAAAAAAAAATAATACAATCCAACCATTCCAAAAGAACACTATAACCAAACAACAACATGACCAATTTCATAGTGCCTAAGAAGAAGACTAAAAAGAAAAAAAATTAAGGACTCCAAGAATATTTCATGTATCCCTACACCAAACCCAATTTTCAAATACCACAAGATCGCCCAAACATGATGATGACCTCATAAAGAAATGATATTATTTTCCATTACATGTGTACTATAGGAAAAAATATACAAAAGATCTAATGTGATAATGTATGGGGTGAGTGATTAAAATCATTAAAACTTCCGTAAATTATGTAACTACTCATGAAGTGATGATATAAATAGTGAGCACATTTATATAAAAAATTGTTATAAATCATTTTCAATTTTAACAGTTTAATATAAGAAAAAAAATTAATTACCCAAACATATTAACCAAATCAATAAATTTACAAGGAATAAAACCAAATAAGTCATTAAGAAATTTTTCACATTTTATATTAGCTAGATAAATTTCATTTAAAGAGACCCAATACATACACATCATGACACACAAATCAAAAACCTCCAATGATTGTTGTTACTATTGAATGTCAAACATTACATCCAACCCCATCCCATTTTTTATTGCGGTGCATCATGAAAAAATTCCAATTATTTTATTTTATTACTTCACAAACACTAACCATCCCCATTCTAACTCATGATTAACCACTTTATCCAAAAAATTCATTCCAATTAACATATACTAAAATCATGTCAACAAAAACATTTCCAACATAAACAACCCCTTTAAACCAAAAAAAATTAACTAATTATATGCAATCCCTTTCTTACCATTTATGCCGAATAATATTTCAATAAACAAATACTATTTAAAATAATCATCACAACATTTTCCATAAATAGAACCCAGAAACCAATTTTAAAATCATCATCATAAAATCCATAAAAAAGGCATATTGCAGAAAAATATCATATTTCCACCAATACACTTATATCAACATGAATGTGGTTTCACAATAGTTTCACCCATTAATTTCCCAACCAATTTCTAGAAAAATAGTTAATGTGAAAAGAAGTTTTCTAGTTCTAGAAAGAGAACTTAAATGTGAAGAGACCAACCTTTTTGGTTTTTGAGAAAATGACTAATGGCATGAAAAACTCACTAAATCTCAAATAAAAATTCACTAATCTACCATTGATCATTTCCATTAACATCAAAAAAGTCAAATCATTAATGATTGTCCGCAAAACCCCTATATAAGTGTACAACGAAACTAAATATAATAAACTGAGAGTGGGAGAAGGGTAGATATAATAAAAACCATGAAAACATCCATAAAGAAGACATACAAAGTGAAATATGTCTTTACTGCATGATGAATTTACAAAAAAATGCATCTAAAATGAATAATATAGGTTTTATATCCTTGGCGAGAAGGAAATACAAAGTGAGGGTCGAAATAGTTCTCAAATATGGTGTTAGGGTGAAAATGAGGTCACGAAAATTATTGAATTTTTATATTCATGCATGCTTAGCCACATGGTTAGTAAAACTGTTCGTTAATCGTGCATATATTACAAAATCAAGTGGGTGTATGTCATATTTATCCCACACTATTAGATAAATAGTGCTCTGTCCATAAATAAGCTATATGTCCCATGATGCGTGGTTTACCTATGGTAGCCGATTATTTTAAAAAACCAAGTGTTTTAACCATGAACCATATCATAGACTACGGATTCATTGTGCATAGTTTCCTAGAGAAGTTTCATAGTTTTCTCTAATTTTTCATAGACCATGCACCCTTAGAGAGCCCTGAAACATTCACACAAACCATCCATAGTCTCTGAAACCTTACCCAACCACATTACCCAAATAAAAAGGCATAAATACTGGGATACATAGATTAAATATTTGGTGTTACTTGTGTCATTTTGGAATTATATGACTTTATTTTGGCACAGAATATGTTGTAACATTTTTTTTGTTTTTTTAGAAATAGATAAATGATATTTTAAAATTCATAATATTTTTTACAGATTTCTATTTTAAAAAGCACTATATTTTTGAAATTTTATTAGATGTGATTAAATGTATCACCCATTTTAAATTATTCATCCAAATCAATTTTTATAGTACCTATATTTACACAAAAATATTTAAAAACATTGTTATCATGGTAATTATTAAACAACATAATACATTTTTAAAACACAAATTTAACGGTAAAAACAACACCAAAACTTGTCTGATATTAAAATTATTAGTATAATATATATCATCCTAATAATATGTTCTAATTATGTCAAATTTTTTTCAATTTAGAATTAATTATAATGTATAATAATTTATCACTACAAAAAATCTCAAGAAAGTCTCTCCCCATTTTATAAAATGGATCTCGTCCTCTTCAGTTCACACATTAAGATCCATTTTATTTGTTAATATTATTAACACAAACCATTAAAATATTCATTCATACATTATTTATGTCTTATTTTGGGGTTGAACACTTACAATAGTGGGCATATTGTGAAATGACATTGTAGTCGTCTGAAGAATATATGTAGTTCCCAACAAAAAAATTTTATTTAATTTTATATCCAAAATTGATTGAAAATTATTCAACCATGATGAAATAATAAAATAACTATTTTCCTTATACTAGGATAATTTTTGATAATGTAAAACCTTTTATACATAGCCTCCTCAGTAAAATTGTAAATGGAAACATCATTCATCTGTGTGGAAGACTTCAACCTCATAAACCGATATAATTTGTTTTCCATCACTGCCACTAACATATAGTCATAATAATTGATTTAATGTTTGTGTATGACATTAAAAAATATATTTAATATTAAAAATTATTATATATCATCTAATTTATTGCCTTTCGATCAAATGAAAAATTATATCATCATTCATGTTTATGTTTGGACTACCACCTCTCGTAAAAATGAGATTTATTCCAGTATCAAATCACATATTATATATATATGTTCTCCTAATAAAATATAATTGTGTTTATGATCATTATATAATTAAAAAATATTTATTACCTTATTCACACCATGATTGTGGAAAAATAGAAATGGTACATATGTGTACGTATGTCCTTCCATCATTATTATCATAACGTCCCACATTTATCAAACACATATTTCATGACTGAATTTAATTGTTTAATTTATGTATAAAAATGATTATTATTTTATGGATATTATTTTGGATTATGGAATAATAAATTATTTGGGAATATCAAAACTACAAATTTCATGTTGGACATATGAGCCAAATATCATCAAAAAATCAAACGTGAATTTATTGATTAAGTAATTGGATATAACATGGTAATAAATGAAATAAATGTAATAATAAAAATGAAAATTATTCATAAGAAACTAAATTTTTTACATAATTTAATTATTTTGCATTGAAAGGAACATACATGATGTGTCAGACTAAAGGTAATGTAGACATTACATTAAAAACCAGGTTTTAAATGTTTTGAATCTTAATTTTCTAAATATTACTCTTAAAAGTAAATTTTATTATAATTATTTGATAAAAATATTTATAAATTTTACATTATATTTTATGTAACATTTTTTCTATTTCAATATGTTTTAAAATTAATATTTTAAATATTTTATGTTGAAGGTTATGAATTTCATTACAAAAGTTGAAAGAAATGTACAGTTGTAACATAGAATGCATCAAATAATTTTCCCATTACTGTAACCATTATTATATTTCTAAATTATTTTCTATGATTCCTTTATTCTTAAAATAAAACCCTCTCCAATTAATCTTATAATTTATTCTTGTATTATTTTTAAAAAAAATGGTATATATCAAGATCTGAAACTGAATTCTTATGGTTGAAAAAATTATGATGAAAGATTAAATTTATTATGATTATAGTTCATGTGAATTATTTATAATTATTGGTGGTTTAGTTATAAAGCATGTATGTCTGGTTCATTTATAAACCATGGATGGTTGGTCCTTTTTTATTCCATGTAGGTATGGTTCCTCTATAATACATGCATCCGTGGTTATGTTATATACCGCTGATGGGAGGGTATGTTATCACCCTCAAATGAATTTGGTAATGATTATATCTCATGTGGCATTATGTATGAGATTATAGGGTAAACTGAATCCACTTTTGGACTCTATAAAACATGTGATGTGGCCTTGGAAGTTATCCTTAACTTATTTTAATGCCATGTATTGTGTTGTAGGAACTAATCTAGTTTGAGTTATATTTTTTCCTTCCAGATTTTTTTTGTAACATTATATTAAAACTGTTGTGATGGAAATTTGATATCATGGGAAATAAAAGTTTTATTTGTATCCCAATTATTAATTTTTAAAAGAAAATTTCTTATAAGACTTCATTAAATAACGAGTTTATTTTTTATTTTTATGTTCCTTTTTTTGATAATTTTTGTTCAGATTGTTCAATTTTGAATTATTTTTTATAGCATTTTAATGATTAGTAAGGAAAATGATTATATCATGATGAAAATTTTGATGAAAGTTTATGAAAATAAAACATATTATATCAAAAATAATTTTCTTTTTAGGAAACACTGATACAATGAGGATTTTCCTACATTATCTTTTAATATTTATTATTTAAGGATTATAGAATAATTCTCTAAAACTATAAACTATTAGGATCCATAAATATAAGATAATAAATTCTTGAAATGAAAATAATGATTATATAATTTTTAATGTTGGGTCCCCAAATATATTTTTTGAGGAAATATTTAAATTACTTTAAAATTAGCATGTTTTCATTTGACGTTAACATTAGAGTTGTTGATACCATAATGTTTTTATATGTTTATGGATGATCAAATGTTCAAATACATAAACACCCCATTTGAGGTTTTTTGTAATGATTTTTATTAGTGATTATTAATATTATTGGGATATTTTTTATTTGGTAGAGGTATATATATCACTTTTGGTTAATGTGAGGAGTTATTTCAAAAGGATGTAGTTACATTTTTATGGAATTTAATAATCATTTTATAACATTATGGTAATTAAATAATTTATTTTTAGTAAAATAAAAATCCATAATCCATTTTAAACCCATCACATCTAGAAAGGTTGTGGGTCCGACACCACCAAAAAAACAGGACAAGGTAGAATCATCTACCTCTGTCATATATTATTTTATGGTAAGTATGATTTTTTTACATAAAAAATATTACATATAATGATTAATATTTTTTAAAACATTAGTGTTTCGATATAAATAACCATCAGATTGAAATGTGGATTTTTTAATAAGTGATTATTGATATTTCAAAAAAAAATTATGATTTTGAAAACATTACTTAGCTATGGTAAACAAAATATTATGGATTTATTTGAGAAATACTGATTCATTTAGAGTTTGTAAGAATATATTATTTTAATGATTCATTATGCTAATAAAATGTATTTATAGAAATTATTTTCATATTTTGAAGATTATATAAATAATAAATATGAATTTCTATTTATATGAAATTATGAGTGACTAAAGATGACTGAATAAAAATGATAAATCAATCTTTGAATAAAATATAATTAAATCTTTTTGATTTTTGGGATTCGTACATGGTCAGCAATATTTTGAAAAAATCCGTGGTTTTTTATTTATAAAATGATCAAATCTGAACATAGAGAGTTATTATTTATTCTGTAAAGAGAAAACTGGTATTTCTTCATATGAAGCTTTTTTAAATTTTTACTGATCATTAAAAATTATTACTAATATAGTTTTAGTTAATGAAAAATTGTACAAGGAATAGAATGATAAACTCGCCTGGATAATTTAATCACTTTGGTGTTGATTTTAGTGCTCCTAGCATAAAATGAATCCATGTTGAATACTCATTATTTTGAATAAAAATTGTATTGTTGGGGAAATTAATTAAAGGATTAAATTATACAAGGGATGTAAGTACATTCCATTATTTTCACAGTATAGATAGTGACGTAAATTCCCGGACTAAGGAAAATAATTTTGAAAACATGATATCCTATTAGCATTATTTTTAAGGAATTTATGGTATCTTTCAGACCCACTTGACTTGTAGTATTTAACATTATCTTGATTATTCACATTCATATTATTAATAATTTCATTAAATCCACCTAATTATATTTATAGTATTTTTCTCCTTCATAACATATTTCCCCATCCTATTGATTTTCTCTTTATTGGAAACCATTTTATGTTTGATTTTTTATGACATTCATATTTAATTTTACAATTTTTCTGAGGAAACATTTTTAATGTTTTCTATTATGTGCAATTTCATCAACGTTATTATAATATTTCACACCATGTATTATTTAATTTCTATTCAAATTTATAGGGTGAAATTTATTAATGGGGGAAATCGTAGCACCATTATATTTTAAAATGAAAAATATGTTTTAGCGTATGGGACACGCAACATTGATCCTAAATGAATCATCAAATATCATTATTTTAAATTGACATTTAAATCCATGCTATTACTTAGTGGGTATAAAAAAATTTAATAGCATTATGACTTATATATAATGGTTATACGTTATATAAATTCATTGATAAATTCTTAGTAATTAATCCTCAATAATTAGTAAATACATTTTAATCTTCCAAAATATATTTTTGTCAAAAATAGTTTCAATTTCTTGAGATGAAAAAAATTTATAATGAAGTTATATAACATTTATAAATATTATCCTATAAAGATGTTTTATTTTTTGAATATAATATATTAAAATTATCATAGAGTGATTTTATTTGTATTTTTTGAAAGGTATATTTTTTTATAAATATTGATAAATAATTTTTTAATTTATAATTTGATTGTATTATAATGTATTAACCTTGTAAAACATTAAAAATTATATTTTAAAATTATATTTTTTTTATTTTCCACTAAAAATACAACAACTTTTTTATTTTGAATGAATACTGTACTATAATTCTGTAAAAAACTTTTTTATTTTTAATGAGGCAATTTTTTATGAAATTATTTTATGATATGTTTTTTTGTTTTTTTCTTATTTTAATTCATAAAAATTATAGAAATTGAATTATGAAAAATATATTTCAAATTTTGAGTCATGAGGTCCAAATTGGGTAAATATGTCCCTTTTGGAAACTATTAATAGTTTCCAAAATAAACAAATTTCACCACGGTGTGGCTAAATCTGGTAATAAAAGTTAAAAATAATATGTTATTGAATATAAAATAATCTCAAATCATTCCTTCATTCTATTGTATGATCATAGTTCATCCATTTCCATCCAAATTTTGAAAATATGGATATTTTGTTTTATATTTATTCGATATGGATAATTATATTATTTTATGTAAAGAAATGTGAAAAAAATCATCATAAATGTAATATTATATCTCAAAATTTCTTATAGGGTTAAAAGAAGAATGGGATAAGTTATAAACCATTTATTTTATTGATTAATGGTTTGTTTTTTTCATGATTTTTTATTTTGAATATTTAGTGATGATATATTTACATTATATTCTTAAGTAACACTAACACAATTTTTATTCAATTAATAAAAAACCAAATAAATGATATTAAGAATATTAATTTCAAAACGATTGGTGTTAATTTTTCTGTTCAAATAATTTTCTAGATAAATAATAAATAATTTTTTTGTGAAAGGAGTATATTTGAATTAATTTTATGCAATGTTTTTTTTTCAATATCAAATAAAATAATAAAATTTAAAAATGATATTTAAGTCATTTTATATTATATAATATTTCATTATATTATTTTAATGTAATAAAAATATTAGAATAGTAATATTAGGATTATAAATTGTATAATATTTCCTCACCTTCCCATTTTTGAGAAAATTATATCATTATGGGTTAAATAAAAAATATTTACTATTGAACAATTTATTAGTGTGGTTAAGGTAAAAATATTTGAAGAAAGAGGTTAGTACAATGTGTATGGACAAGGATGATATAAAAAACTACTACACTATTGTTCGATGATTATAGTAAAACCTTATATTTCTTATCATCATCTCAATTTTACTATAGAGCCATTTTAAACAAGTTGTACACATGTTATATTATTATATCTAATTTATTTTAAAAAATTACATAAATAATATTTTTATGAAAATGAATACATCATCAAATGATTTAAAATTACTAAAAAATACTGTATTAATTAATGTGACAGGGATATTATTGAAAACATCTATCATAGTTCATTTATGGAGTATTGTGTCTTTTATAGTAAATATAATTACCCCTAGATAGTATTATTCTTTTTATCCTGGTAATCATCAAAAGAGACAATGTTTGGTTCAATGAATAGATAATAATAAAAACAAAACCTATACCTTTTAATTGTTTATTGTATGAAAGTATTTTGACTAATAATATTTTTTTTAACAATAATAAAATGGAACCATTTCAAAATGAAAATTAATTAATATAAATTTAATAATATAATAAATTCCAAAAAATCTCCTACAATAATTAAAAAAGGCACCCCATCCCACTTCTATGCACACTTAAAGGCCCATTAGTTTTACCAATCCATACAAAAATATTTTTATAATATATCTTCCTAAACATCGGGCCTCAAGTCTATTGGAATGAGAATATGTAGAGATACACTAACCTTACGTGAAGTATCTAAGACAACAACGACTAGAAATAGATCTCATGGTCATTGGAATACGTTGGGTTATTATTTACACTTTAACTATAATAAAACATTCCACACAAAATGTAATCATCAATTATTAATATACTCTTATTTTTATAAAAAATTAAACACTTAAATAAAACCATGATTATTACTAAATCAATGTGATAACAGATCATGGAATAACAACTAATAAAAAACCAATGAAATCCTGGCCCAAGGAATCAAAGATAAAATCCTTGAATAACTCCTTAACAAAATCCAATCTCCAACACCACATTATGTTCCCAAAGATCAAGATGAATTACAAGAGAAATATGTTTTTTCCTATTTACATGTTTCCTGTCATATGACATCTTAAAAATAAATACTGTTTCCAAGATGGGGGTGAGAATAAAATAAGAAGGAATCATACCAAATACATCCAAAGAAACAAAACTAGGGAAATAATTAATTAGAAAATTTTATATATTTTAAATTGAAAATAAATAAATATTTTATATAAAGGAAATAATTAAAATGAATTGGGGAAACAATAAACATTATTACTACCACATCTTACAATTTATTAATACATTTCACATGTCAAAAAATACCCAATCCAAATATGCACACCCAAACAATCGGTTTTTTGTTTTACCATTGATGGTGGTAATCCATGACCATCACCCATCCAACCTTAACAATTGATCTTCTAACCAAACCGGTACATTTTGAAAATAATAAAACTAAATAATCAAAATTCTAGTGTAAATCATTTTCCATAAAATAAAAAACCATTGAAATAATTCAATATAACATGTTTTGTGATCCAAAAACAATTATATAATTAAAAAGTTTCCATTTAAATTTATAAAAAATGAGGGGTGTTCCAAAGTGCATCCAAATTTTCACAATCATTCAAAACCATTCAAAAATGATTTCTTCACAATATCTCACAATTAGACTATAGAAAATCCAAGGAATGTTTTTTAAATAATCTATCATGTTGATTAATGGTTGAAATGGGAGAGAATACAACCAAGTTAAGGTAGATAACATAACACATTGGATTTAAGGGAAACCTATTCAACTCAACTCTCTCGTTCATTACACATTTCTCTCTATAACCAATCAATATAAGATTAATTAGGGACACTACATTGACATAAAATATCAGTGAAAACATAAATGGTATCCCTGGAAGTTGATAGGAGAAGACCCATCACCCGAATAAAGGATCCCAAACTAGTGTCAAGGTTTTCATATGAAAAATGGAAATATAACACTATGAAACATCCTACATTACAATGGAACAATGAATTAGGAAAAAAGTGGACCATGGTGAAATATAATAGATCGTTCCAGAGTGGTTATTGAAAAAGGAAAGTCTGTGATATCTGGGGATCACCACACAGAAGATCTAGAAAATTTATGGAATAAGGCAATGACAAAGACAAAGGCAATATGCCCTAGGACTCGAGAATGATGAAGGTTGATCCACCACATATAAGCTCCAGGGAATAGATATCTTCCAAAAATAAATAGTACTAAAATCACCCTTTAACCCCAAAAATTTCCTCTTTATTCTCTATACTACAAAACCAACCATCATTATATCAAAATACATCTACATAGTGTAGCCATGCTTAAAACATATGTGGAACCAAACACTACATTGGTCTCCCCTTATTCCATATCATACACCTAAAAACACAATTAATCTCATTATATTGGATAATAACCTTCCACACAATTTAATTTATATCTTGTTCTACACAACTACCATAAATCCATCAAACACTTCCACTAACATAACACATCAACTAAAATATACATGAAAATCCAAAAACCATAGAAATTACTCTAATAATTAGTGTATAATTGTCCCCATCACTGGAATTTCGTCATGTAATATGAACATATTGCATTGTTTTTGAAGTTATCATACCATTTTTCATATATTACATTATAACATTTAGACTTCTTTTCCTGAATATGAAATTATTTCAAAAAATCCATACTAATTCCATTCCATTCCCATTAAATATATTATTCTTCTTATCCAGAATCCATACTGGAACCCGAATCAATGTAATGTCTATTTTATGATGAAAAATTTTCCAATAAACCACACGGCCAGTGCCATGATGTAATTTCTTTATCTTGGATACATGGAAAACATAATGCATAAAATGGAACTATAATGGTAAATCTAATGAACATTTGACATTACTGAAAAAATTCATGAATATAATATTAAACAATAAATTGAAGATAAAAGATTGAATTTTATGAAACAAATGACACACTAACCTTATTGATACTATCTAGAGAACATTTGTTTTCTATGTCAAATAGAAAATTTCATTTAAAGTGATCCATATTAAATTTCCCTGGACTTTCATATATATATCTATTATATTTTTGATCATCTGAATCTTCCTCAATGTCTTATTCAGTATTATATGTAAGATAGGATAATCTTTACCATTTTCATCCCATAAAGGCATATAATGAAAAGGATATATATAAAATTATTCTAAAGTTGCCATATGTATTAAGGGATGATAAATTTTGTTGTATGGGAACTCTATTCATAGTGTTTATTACTCCCATGAGTCTATAATGACTTTTACACTTGATATATGATTTTATTCAGTAGTTTGGATAATAATTTTAGATTATCCATCTATTTGACGATTATAATCTTAACACGTGGTCTATTGTGTTCCATGTTCTCACTATAATGACTTCTAAGACTAATATATTAAAAAGGGCCCCTATAAAACAGGATTAAAACTGGAACTCCGTGATCCTATGAAACATCCCAAATAGGTAATGTGGAGAAAAATCTACAACATTGGATTCATAAATAGGGATAATGTTTTCTATGATCATGAGTCTATCTATATGGATTCTATATAACATATCATTCCAATAAGTCCTTTCACAAAGTCCATAATTAAATATTCACATTTCCACTTAGGAATCAATTAATATTGAATCATACTCACTTGTTGTTGGTTCTCCACCTTGAATCAATGGAAAGTGAGGTATCAAGAGTCTTAATATACAACATTCCTATTTATTCCACTATAAAAAAAAATCTTCATTATATTTATACATTTTTTAGACACCCAAATGAAAATTCTTCCTCAAATAATTTATTTAAGAAAGAATATGTTCATGTGGGGTAGAGTTAAAAAAATATTATATCTAAAATTATTCATAAATATTACATTTTGAAACCATCCCTCATTAGAAATTCCATAATTGGTATTTTCAAATCATTGTTAAATATTAATTTTTTTATTTTTTTAGTATCTATATTATAATGAACCATGCTTGATGTACATTGTAATTACATTAATATTGAAGAATAAATAATTCATGACACAAATAGAAACCCAAAGACCATATTAGTTTAGTGTGTTTGGATACTTAGAAAACATTCTTTTAGCTTGGTGAATGATCTTCAACATCTCCCACAATGATCATCCAAATTAGTTTTCCTACCTAAAACATTTCATTATATATTAGGGAAATAAAAAAATAAAAATGGTGAGTTCAAATGCCCAGTAAAGAGAAAACATTTAGAAAATAAAATAGACCATATATATTAGAATGTTTTAACATGAACATAAGGATTAAATATCCAAATCCTAAGTAATGAAATAAATCATAGTAGTTCGTAATCCATAAATCATAAGTGAACACGACCATGATAAAATAACATTGACATAAAACATATAATTATTTTAAACAAATAATCAAATAATATGATTTTCATAGTAGCCAACGCATTTCTTCCAATACCATTATAGTGGGAAATTTCCATTACATTAAAGAGGTTTACGTTTCGTTCCAACCATATATTAGTAAACTATATTTACATGTCGTTCCAGGCCTGTATTACTAAACTATATTTATTTTCTATTCCATCCATGTGAATCTCATGAGATATAAGTCTTTGCCCAAGTTATTAGAGTGATATATAGCTCCCACCTATATCATAATGAAATCATTCATACATGGGCCAAAAAACACAAATCAATCATCATAGAATATCCAATTACATAAAATTGATTTCTCTAACATCATTCAATCATAAAATAATACATATAAAATATATGTATTTCATAAAACTAATTGAATCATAAAAACAATAAAATAAATGTAATAATAGGGATATAAACATAACCCTATGTCATCATTGATGGAATATAAATTTTATAAAACACGTGAACTTTATTCTTGACGAAAATATAATTTATTATTAAAAATTGTTCTCTTTTATCAAAATGTTATGATGTTTAGAAATGAAAGAATCTTGTTGAGAATAATCATAAAATTTTGTATAGTAAGAATCATTGAAATATGGCGTTATGAAATCGTTAATTTTCATTTATTCTAAATATGTTAAAAAACATTCTCATCGTACTTTTTTCATAAATTTCAAAAAGTTCCTCTTGTGGAAAACACGAGAAAGAATCCTTCCAAAATATGTATTAAAAGTAAAAAATAGTTAAAATATCTTCAAACATATATAAATATATAAGAATAGTAAACATTTTATGAAAACATTTCATTAAAACATGGATGTGGGTGATAAATATATCCCCAGTAAATACTTATGCATAAATAATCTTGGATAAAAAACAGTGATTGCAAAATTATCCATTAATAATTTATAATCCGTCGAATCATATACCTCATAAAAAAAATAAAATTATATGAATATATAAATATTATAACCTTCATAATATGAATAATAAAAAATTCATGGGTAACATAAATACTGTACAAAATAATTAGATGGTGTATGAGGAAAAGGTCCCATAAAAATAAAAGCGAGACAAAATAATCTCTTAACTTGGGTCTGATATGATTTGTATGTATATGATCCTACTGTATAATTATTTAAATTATTTTATTTATTATATAATAGCAGTTATATTTGTTTTATAAAAATTGTTCATATTATCATCGTTTGTTAGTAACATTTAATTATTACTCATTATTTCAGTGTTAACTACTTTATGTTCTTTTGCATGTTTTGTTCAATAAGTTCTGGTTCTCCATATTATGTCATATTTATATCATTATAAAATTATTTTAACATAATATATACCATTTTAATTTAATCTATCCATTTATATAATCATTATTTAAGAAGATCATGTAGAATGAATCACATCGCATCATGGAGAGAGTAATCCGTACATACGCACGAGCGGTGATATCATTCTAATTGATATTGAATGGTTTTAATGTGGATGTTGTATAAAATTTACGAATCAATATAGTTTTATAACAATCATATATATTTATTACTTCCATAATTATACCCTCCCAAGTTAGGGGGTGGTGAAAAGGAGAGTACACCACGACGTGGAGATAGTAAGTCATACGTATGCACACGTGGTGATTTTATTATTCATGGGATGAATAGAAAGTTGAATATGGTTGTTTCATAATTATGATAACATCTCAATATATAAGTTTTTTTGGAGTAATAATTCTATAATGAAACAACCCATGATGTATAAGTAAAAATAGAATGTAATTTGAACGAATTAGTAGAGGATATTACCTATTTTTTGACATGCTCTCCTTAGATTTACTCTTAATGGAACTAGAGTTGGTCTTTTTTGAAGACCGGTACCTCTAGAATATAACAATGAATGTTGAGAAGAAAAATAGTCTTGGTATGGATGCTCATTAGGGCTTAATGAGTTGGTGAGAAATGAGGGAGGATGTTTCCTTTTATAATTATGTTGGGGGACTCTTGTAATTTGTGAAACTATTAATTTATAATAATTTAATAAATCACTAGGAATACCTCAAAATTGAGATATATTGTGGTTATCATCCTATTTTTCTTAGTCGGATTAGACATAACCCTAAAGTGATGGCCATATGTTTTTGTGATGATTTTTGGATGGGATTTGTCCTAGACTATGTTCTTTTCACACACCATCTATATGTCATTGTGATGACTAGGTTTTTCTCACTTAAAATCAATTTTATTTTGTGCTCACGGGTTCTCACTTAGCCAAAAAATATTTTTCAAAAATCAAAAAAATGGATTTTCAATCTATGTAATTTAAATCAAAATAATAAATGTTCCAATATTAAAAGTGTGAAATATTTAGTTATTTAATTTCATTTATAAAATAAATGAATAATTTAGAACATTTTTGGCCATGTCATAATTATTCTATATTTTTCTAATTTTTTATGTTATAAAATATTTTTATAAAACATTATTTGTAAAAAATATAAATTGTATCAATTTTGACACTATTTATTTCATGAATTTTTAGAAATATTAAGATATAGATTTATCCTCAAACCAAATATTTTATTATATCCCTTAGGGGTCAATGGAATCTAAAAAAATCCTTATACACATTAATTATCCTAAATCAGCTTTATTTTAATATTTTAATAAAATTTATTTCATATTTCCCTTAACAGAAATATTATTACAGAAATATTTATTAATTATTTAATATAATTATTTGATGAATATAAATAAAAAATAAAATATTATTATGAAGATATATTTACTACATTTTAGAATAATATATGCAATCAAATTTATCTTTTTGAGAACCCAGAATAAATTTTTTTATACATTATTTTATTAAAGTAGAAATCATTAATGATGAATATCAGGACAAATATGGCTCGAAATAGTCCATAATTAGACCATTTGATTATTATGGTATATATATACTCCATCAATAAAATATTATTACTATTTTTCTCGTCAATTAATTAATTTTTACAATATCAAAGAATAAGACATGAAGGAAATTATTTATTTCCTAAAAATTAAAAATAAATTCCCATGATGTTTGAAATTATTATTTTTTACCATGGAATATATAGTTTTAATGATATCATATGGTTATCCCTATATTAATATTATTATACATATAATAAATGTGAGTCTGAAATTTCTTCACTTTTAATGGTTTTATTAATGTATTTGTCATTTTCATTGTCAGGTGGACATTAAATGACTATTTTTTCTAATAAAATATGTTAAGGATATAGTGATATTTATTTAATGGGATATTTTAAGGTATTATGATAATTGAATTGGCCTTATAATATTATTAATTACCATAATATACCTGATTTACCTTTAATTATGATAAATAAATATTACTTTAGATACTATTCATAATATCTAAATCTGAAAGAAACATATTAAAATAATTTGGACCCATAGATTCCAAATATTGAATTTTTTTTATAATTCAAAACACATAATTGGATGAAATTAATTTAAAATTATTTTCCATTGTTAAAAACAAAAGTAGGGTTTTAAATAGTATTAACGAATCAAATGAGCATCATGTGTTTATGGAAAATATAAATGTGAAATTAAATCTAATGACCAACATGGTATTCAATTATAAAAACATAATATCATTAAACTATGAATCCAATTAAAAATATAATATTACTTGATAAATAAATTAGATGAAA
Source organism: Viscum album (assembly GCA_963277665.1). Lineage (NCBI taxonomy): Eukaryota > Viridiplantae > Streptophyta > Magnoliopsida > Santalales > Viscaceae > Viscum > Viscum album. The sequence goes on along the minus strand of OY728135.1, from coordinate 624,208,230 downwards.
AGTCAATTTTGAATTAAAATGAATTATTTTCAATATTCATTATAATTTTATTTTTTTCAGAAAATTACCAAAAAAATGCAAAAAAACGTAAATTTATATATCCCTATATCAATGAATAAGATTATTTTGTCATATTTAAATTATAAATTATTTAAAAACTATATTTAAAATGGTTTAAACATCAAAAGGCAGTAAAACTGCATTTTTTGAAAAAAATAAATTCTTTTATCCAATATATTGATTTTTTTCTTATATCATGTTTAGAAAATATATAAGATGACATATAATTTTTTATAAAATTAAAATTTTAGTTCATAATATTCATAATTCCTATTTTATTTACCATTAAATAATTATTAAATTATATATCATTTTTTAGTGAAACATGGTATTGTGTTCAATGAAAGATATCAAAGAAGGTCTCTCTTGAATGTAATTCAAGCCACATCAGTGTTACATTTAGTGAAATCATCCTATGGTATTGCATATAAATTAATCCACATAATGTTCTTTTATATTTTGAACATAATATATACTCAGTGTTGCATGAAATGAATTATATTAAAACAACATGAAATTGTTAGTAACATAAGGAATGGATAGTGTTTATTATATTACAAGATAATAAGGTGTCGCATATAGCACAATATAGTCTTGTTATAGCGCACAACACGGGAAATCAAAGAAATTAAAAATAATCTATCTCATTAAATCATAGGGTTTTACATTCTACCCGCCTTAAATAGAATTTTTCCCTCAAAATTCATCGGGTTAACTAAATGTTTAATACTTGAAAGTTTTTTTCTTAGAATCTGACATCGTAAAAAGTAATACTAAGACATCATTACAAAAATAAATTTTTGTAAGATAATATTTACCCAATGTAACTCATCCTTGGGTATCTACAGTGGAGAACAAATGTGGGAAGGGAAAACATGGATATAGAAGTGAAATCTGACCATTATATTCAGATGGACAGTAATAGAGAACAAGGTTTGGAGAAATTTAACTACTAGGAAGCCATAAATATTTAATTATTTAAGGGACCAACTGATTCATCGGATAAGAAGGTAATAAGAAAATTTTTTGGAGTTTCAAGATACTTTCCCTAAACTGGAATAATGTATCATGAGAATAAATACTTACTTGATTTTGGTACAATCTCACCATTGTTCATGCCTGGAACAATTTCCACGTCAAATCTGATTTAAATAAATGAAGGTGAATTTTTCATTATTGATGTGGTAGCAAATCATGCGATAAAATACTAGGTCATTCCATATGTCTCAAAAAAAGGTTACTATAGATAACAAAATATGTATAAGGCAACATATAATGAGATAATAAAAACATCAAATAGAATATAAAATATATTATCCCTAAATGTAAAACATTACAATCCATCCAAAAAACTGATAATATAAAACATTAGAAAATGGTGAAATAAATTGACTTAACATATGTTTCTCATATCCCATTTTCCAGTTCTTGGTTTTCAGATTCCAAACATGTGGATACAATAATCATGTATTCTCTTAAAACATGATAATAACATGAATTACCGTAGAACCTCAGAGAAAAAATTATTTCTATAAAAATTAACTCTTTCCCCACACAAAAAATAACAACAATTTTATGTAATCAAACCATGATTACACTTTGTCCTTATATCGGCACTGAGTCCATTAATACTATCAAAAAATTCATTGTATCCTTATCATATCATTATTCAAATATCATTTGTTTTTAAAAAGTATATAAAATTAGTTTTTATGGTCTTCAATACCATTCAAAATACACATTCATATACTTAAGAAAAAATAATAGTGGAACATTCCTTAGATGTTTATTTATTCCATAGTACCATATATTATTCTTAATTAACAAGACATCAGTCAACTATCTTATTAAAATAGGGAATAATCTTCCTTATTTTATTCCTCCACACTTATTTCATCTCATAAATCATTTGTAGTCTCTTCATCATCATCAACATAAATACTACCCATACAACCATGATGATTCTATTCTTGTGATTTTCTCATAGGGAAGAAATTTTTTCAATGCCCATACATTCCACATTTAAATCATTTAACAATTTTTGATGTCTTTAAAATACCATTATCCTTATCCATTGTGTTAACTGATCATTTTACTTTTCAATTACTGGATTCATGTCCTTCTTTTCCACACCCAATGAATCTTCTATTTCCATTGAATCATTCTCTTTGATGCCTCATCCCACATGATTTGCATATGTAAAATTGAGACTTCTTTCCAAAATGATAACGATGAAACTCTATATTTCTCCTAATAGCTAGATTCAGAAACTCACCCAAGTTAATATTATTGATCATATTAAGAGATTGATAATTAGGCATAATAAAGTATTTTCACCTTTCAACTCCTATTTCATTTGGTTTATGAATAAAAATAACAGTATATTATCCATCATATTCTCTATTAACATGAATCCTACTATTTCCATCCATTATAAAAAACAAAAAAAGAATGGTGTGAGAGGAGAAACTCATTCTAGGAAACATAAAAATCAAGGAAGAGTACATTCAATATCTAAGATATTAGGTTGAACCCTAGGTTATTAATGATAATTTATATAATTTCAAGACTATAACCTCAACATATTCTTACCCATAGGTACATTCCTAGACAATCCGTAGAAATATATCTAAGGATCTTACTATTGTTTTTTCATCCTAGTTTACAATGGTTAACAGAACTATAGATCTGATACCTACTATAACAACCCATGCTTGACATAAATGGACATTATATTACTTTTTCTGGATTATTATTACATGAAAAAAATAGATTCCTAGTGACTATATTAGTTTAGTGTCATTGGAATCTTAGAACACATTCTTCTAGCTTGGTGAAATATCTTTAACATCTCCCATAAAGATCTTCCCCAACAGTTTTCATACCTAAAACATTTCTTTATATCATGGGAAAAAGAATAAAATGGGTAATCTAAAATACAATATAATTGTAATCATTGAGATCAATAAACAAACCATAAACATTAGAATGTAAAAACATGAAATTAATTTTGAAATATAAAAATCTTGATTCATGAAATAAATTATGGTCATTCATAGGTAATAAATCATAAGTGAACACATCCATGATAACATATCCTTGACACAAAACCAGGAATTTTGGTAATAAATTAAGAACACAATACTATTTCTATAATATCCAATGCATTTCTGCCAAGACTATCATAGTGACCAATGGATTTTATTGAAAAGGATTTACATTCCATTCCATCCATATATTATTGAACAAGATTTACTTGCAGTTTTATTCCTATATTATTAAAATAGATTTTCTTGTTGTTACCACTATGATTATCTCATTAGATATAAATCTTTACGGAATTAATTAGAGGGAGATATAGGACCCACCCATTATATAATAAAATCATTCTTACATGTTCCACAAAAACACAAATCATTCATCTTAACATATCCCATTAAATAAAATTGCTTTCATTAAAATAATTTTATCATAACATAATCCAAATAATATAAATGGATTTAAAAAAATAATTCCATTAAAAATAAAATAATTCCAATGTAATATTATAGATATAAACATAACATTATCTTTTCTTATATGTAATTGTTATTATAGAACACAAGACATAATTCTTGAAGAATGTATCCTTTCTTCTTAAAAATATTTGTACACTCTCAAAACTCTATGACATTTGAAAATAGAATAATTTCGTAGATAATAATATTTATACAGTTTAGTGTAATATTCAAGAATGTAATGCTTCAGGAAACTATAAAAATCCATTCATTTTGTTTATGTTAAAAAACTTTCTACTCATACATTTCTTCGATAAGCTAAAATGTACCTCAATTGTTAAACAAGAGAAAGATTCCTTAAAAACCATGTAGTATTAGTACAAAATCATTAAAAATGAAATTAAAAATAAATAGAAAAAGTGAAAAAAAAATTATAATTTTATTTTTATAAATCAAGGACATGAATGATAGATATATCCCCAATAAATACTTACGTATAAAAAATCTCAGATAAAAAAATGACACTGTGAAATTATACGTAACCAATTTATAATCAGTCAAATCATATGCCTCACAAAATAAATAATATTATATTAATATTAAAATATGATAACTATAATAATAATAATAATAACATTCATGGGTAACATAAAAACCACACAAAATAGTTAGATGGTATATAAAGTATATGTCCCACAGAAATAATGTTGAGACCAAATAATCCCTTACCTTAGATATGAAATGATTTTTATGTTTATGAAACTCCATTAAAATGATATAATAATTCTATTGAATTCTTATAGAATCATATCCATGTTTATGATTTCATATATGATCATATTATCATCATTCGTTATTAACATTTCATTGTAACTCATTATTTGGATGTTAAATGCTTTATGTTCTTATTTATGTTTTATTGAATAAGTTTTGATTCCTGTTATTAAGTCATATTTACATCATTATAATATTATATTAACATAATATATACCATTTTTATTTATTATGTACATTTATAAAATCAGTCTTTAATGGTCATGTTGAATGAATCACATCGCATCATGGAGACGGTAGGTCATACATACGCATGAGTGATGATATCATTCGAATTGTTGATGAATGATATAGGAGTGGATGGTGAATGAAATTTAAGAATTAGTATCGTGTTATGAAAATTAATTATTGTTATTACATCTATCATTATACCCATCCATGTAAGGTGGTGGCGAAAAATAGATTACACCACGACATTGAGAGGGTAAGTCGTACAAACACACGTGTGGTGATTTCGTTTTTCTTAGAATGAATATAAAGTTGAATATGGTAGTTTCATAATTATAATAAAATCATAGTATGTTATTTCATCTTAAATTATTATTATATAATGAAAAATCTTATTATTTATTAGTATGTATAGAATTAATTATGAATGAATCTTTAGAGGAGATTACCTCTTATTTGACGTGGTGTTTTTAGATAAACTTTTAATGGAAATCGATTTGGTATTTTGAGAAGAACCGAAAATATATAATGTAACTATGGAAGATTAAAAAAGAATTGGGAAGGTTATGGATAATCATTAAGGATTAATGAGTTGTGGATAAATGAGGGAGTAGTTGTCCTCTTTAATTGGGGTGCGGGACACTTTTGGAATTTATGAAACAATTAATTGAATATAATTAAACAATCAGTCCATATAACTTCAAAATGATATATATTCGAAGATAAGATATTATCAGATTTAAAACTCATCAATCAAAAAAAATTAGACAAGTTTTAATGACAAATTAAACATTATTGTTTTAATTAACAATTAGTTATTCTATTTAGTTTTAATTAAGATAACAAATGTTTCAATATTAAAATTGTACAATATATACTTATTTTATTTCAAATATTCCATAAATTAATAATTTATGACATTAAAGACCATATAATAATTATTATATATTTTTAAATTTATTTATTATATTTAAATTATTTTATAAATAATTATTTTAACAAAAAATAAATTGTATCAATCTGGACTGTTTTAGTTTCATGGTTTTTTAGAAATATCAAGATATCGTTTTATCCTAGACTAGTTACCTTTTTTATATTCCTATTATTTCAAGGGAATATAGAAAATATATTGGACAAATTAATTATCCCAAATTTTCTTTATTTTATTATTTTTAATATAATTTATTTGATATTTCCCTTAGTAAAATAATTACTTCATCAATATTTTTTATTTATTTAATATAATTATTTGATTAAAAAAATTAAAAATATAATGATATAATGAATATAAATTTACTATTGTTCATAATAATATATTTAGTGGAAATTTTTTTACTTCGCATCCCAACATTAATAATTTTATACTAGTAAAAGTTTGAATGTTGTAATGTTAACAATACCTTAAATAAAAATAATATAATTACCCAAATCGATTCCATGTGGTTGCAAATGGTCCATAATTAGAAATTTGTACAATTATGGTCTATATATCTACTACCCATAATACTTGGTCATGTGTTTTTACATTTATATGTTTATTAGAATTTTAATAAAAATAGTTTCATTGATTTCTCATAAATTAATTAATTTTTACATGATCAAATAATAAGAATTTAATGAAATTATTTATTTCCTAAAAATTAAAAATTATATACAATGATTTATGTAATATATTTATATTTCCATTGAATATTGATATGTGAAGATATCACCAGTTAATCGCTATATGAAAATTATTATACAAATATGAAATGTGAGTCTGACATTTTGTCACATTCATTGGTTTTATTAATATCATTTTCATTTTCATTGTCTAGTAGTCATTAAATGACTATGTTTCAGAACAAATATGTTAAGGGTATAATTTAATTAATATAATGGTATTTTTAATATTTTTAGGATAATTTTATTATCATAACCATGTAATTAGTGACCATAATTTACCTGATATACCTTTTAATGTGGTAAATAAAAAATATTGATGTTACAATTCATAATATAAAAAAAGTAAAGTAACATATTGACATAATTTGGACCCACTGAATACAATTATGGAATCCATTTATCACAATTAATGACATATTATTGGAATAAATTAATTTAATATTTATTCCCATTGTCAAAACCAAAAAGCGGGTTTTCAAGAAGTAAAAACTTCATAAAAGAATGTCATGTGTGGATGTCCAATTTAAATGTGAAATTATAGCCAATGGAAAAAATGGGATTAAATTGTAAATACATAATATAATTGAAATTGAAAACCAATTAAAACGATAATATAACTAGATAATTAAATTAGATGAAAAGACAGTTTTAAATGAAAATGCTGTATTTTTCACTATACATTTAAATTATAATTTTATCTGAAAAATAATTAAAATTCAACAAAAGTAAATTTTTTTTACCTCTTCCAAATAAGAAGTTTAATTTGTTCATATTAAGTAAAAAAATATTCAAAATCAATATTTAAAATCGGTGCTCTATCAAAAGAAGGTAAAATTACAATTTTTGAAAAAAAATAACTTCTTTAATCATAATAAATTGATTTCGTTCTTATATCATGTTATAGAAAATATGTAAGATGAATTTTAAGGTTATATAAAATTAAAAATGTTGTGGATAATATTCCTAATGAATATTTAATATCCCATTAAATAATATTTTAATCATACATCTTTGTATAGTGAAACATGGTATTGCATACAATGCAAGGTATCGAGGAAGGTTTCTCTTGCGTGTAATGAAAGCCAAGTCAGTGTTATGTATAGTTACAGCATCCATTTGTGTTAGTTATATCATAATCCAAACAAATTTAATTTATAAATTGAAAAAAATCAATACTCATTTTTTCATCATATAAATTCTTTTAAAAGAACATTAAATTGTGTATAACACAATCCAAGAATAGTGTTGAATATACTACAAGCTAATACAATGTTGCTTATAGAACAATATTATCTGGGTATAGAGTGAAACAAAAGACATCAAGGAAATTAAAAATAATTATTTCCTATAAAATTTTGGGGTTTTATATATATCCTCTTTGATCAAATCAATAAAATAAACTATAACGAAAATTGAATCATCTCCCTACCCCACACAATCTAGATGCATGTTATTTATAACTAACATAATATTTGAATGTTCAAATTATTCATTATCTAAAATATTATATGAACTTTTTATAAATGAATCTATATTATAAAAAAATTTGGGTATCAATGTAGTCAATGTCAACTATATATATATTACATCCATCTTCATTTTGTTAATTTTCAATCCCTTTGTGAGAAAATATGTTTCAAAATCTTTGAACTGTGAACACTATAAACTTCACCAAAAAAGGGAGTAAAACCATTCCATTAATCCAAATACAATATCATCTAATTCCAAAACATGTATTGGGTTTATTATCATGAACCCACAATTATCATGATCCATAAATAACCACAAGTTTTTCCTTCATGAGAACACAACCAAATATATGTCATAATGTATCAAAATAGGCACCACACACTCAACCAAACTCAACAAAACATTAGAATAGGTCCATATTATTGTCAATAAATATTTAATTTGAATGATTTAGGGTATTCCTTGTTCTATTTTAAAGGAACAGATTTCATTGTAAAATATATCTTTGATCAAGAAATATGTGAAAAATCAAATACAAATGATTATTAGTATCATAACAATCCAAGAAAACATTGTTTATCAGAAATATTATTCACTTGTTCTTAAGAGAATTCAACTTTAAAATTTTTGGATCTATAAAAACTTCTATTTAAAAAATTTCATGACTATGTTAATTTACTTTTTTCTTTAAATCACATATTGAAAACTGGGAATAAATCAGGTGTTCTCACAAGATGCCTGTCATAATATCTAAGTATTTCTAACAATATATTTTTTCCAAAAATAATGTAGTATAATATCAATGAGAACCACTAAATAATGAATTAATATACATATATAATAATATATTCCTCAATTACAAAAATATCATTGGCTATTTCATAAGACCAAAGAGCATACAAGTATATTATTAATGACAATATGGACATCTAATGTATTTTTTTAATAATATCCTCATTCAAGACTCATTATTGGTGAAAGCATGAATGTATGTCAATTTTAGAGGAAGTTTAGTCTCCCCAAAATTGATTAAATAGATCATTGATTCATATAATATGATACAAATTCATTATTGTAACATGGTTGAGGTTTTTGTATTCCACACAATGACAATAGATTTATCCCAATTATTTTGAGAATGAACTATTACTTCCCAAAAGGATTTTCTCAGTCAAATAAATCTATTACGTAGTAAATCATCAAGGATATTAAATTACCAAAATAATATTTTTCTCCTATCCAAATTGATAGATGCAAAATACGAATGGTCCCTAGTAGGAGATCCATCATTAATTCCACACCTCTCTTTGGTGTAAAACCATGGATATTATTAGGGAAAATATTAAGAAAATATTTCAATGATATTTGGAAAATATCTATGTTTGAACGCATCAACGAATTTAATAGTACCCACAATCAACTAATAAGATATAGGCCCTGAAATTTGTACCAAAGGCCATTTTACTATTGTATTTACGTCCCCATAACAATTATATACATTTTTAACACCATCAATAGATGTCAAACTGACTTACCATGAAAAATAATAAATGTGATCCTCGATCTATATTAACAAATCCGTTCTAAAAATAGATCATATATATCCATTTTTATTACTAACAAATCATATACCAACTCATCCCCATCATGAGTAATATGTCTTGTAGAGCACCTAAGGCTTTATAGTTTCATTTTCCTAGAGGAGATTGATGATTCATAATAGAATTCATCATCTCAAAATGTAAACATGCATTATTGAACAAATGAGAAATGATAAAATTTTGGAGTTCCACCATATCAAATAGGTCATACGGAATCCTAGAATTCAAATTAATCATACCACATAGTAATTAAGGAAATCATTGACCATCTAGGGTCATTTTTTTGGAACTATAAATCTATATAGTATCCACCCCAGGATCCTTTCATCCATGTGAAGGTTAAAGAGAAAAATGAGTCATGGAATTCCTAGAATCACCATCCATTACTTATTGTTGAGAAAGAAATTTTTTTAGATGAAATTACCCCAAAAATTCATAAGATGTTTGAGAAACATGTGATACTTCTCCGATACCACACCATAGAATTCAAAAAAAAACATTTATAATGATTTCCCATTTTATTATTATTGTGAGAAGATCTAGGTGGATTCATATAGTATCAGTTATTATGGGATGTAGAGTTTCATTTTAAATAAAAAATATTTATCTTGGTTAGTGAATTGAAATTTAAAAATCTAGTTGTCATTTTTAAGACACTCTACAACCTTGTAATTGGGGATCCCTCTTCATCTTATTCCAATAATTTGAGTTCCCACATATTTTAGTGGTGATAAAAATACAACCTCAATAAATATTTCCTCCAATTACATTTTCTATATTGTTTCCCCATTTTTCATTTTTTATACTCTATGATACACAAAAGCACTATCATAAAAAATATATTTTGGTCGTAACCCAGACTCGATGATGTGTGCTCTCATGGACCACTACCAGTAACGTCCAATGAAAAGTTGACCGACATAATAAAACTATATTCATAATCTATTTTGGTTTGCTTCTCTTATTTCAAGAAGAAAATTTATTTTTTTGTTTTAATTTAAAAAGTGTAAGGGAATAGACTTCTCTCAAAATATTCCTCAAAATTCTCCCATGTATTTTCATGGACAATATTTTCTTGAGAAAATAAATACATACATTGGAATTAATGATATTCATGAATATTTTTTAACATAATTTTCATCATGCCCTATATACCCAATAAATAAATTTTTTTCATTAAATTCATCAACACTACTACATTTTTTGTGTTAAGAATCCCTTAAATGGAAGGTGTATTATTCTGTTAAAACTAAATGGACGTTTCAACTTGTTGAGGTTTATCATTATTATTTACATTATTGTTATCTTAGAGAGATTGAATGATACATTGGTACATTTTTTGGTTCACCTATGTATAAGGTGAAACCACGTATTCAACAGTTTTCTCTTACTAGTTATTACAACATAACCCTAGTGACATTCTTTATAACTAGAACACAATTACATTTTATGAATACTTAACTAGAAAATGTTGGTTTACTAAATTTATAGGTCATTATATGAAATAAGACTGAGATAAATAGTTAAAAAATTTCCCATATTACCCGTTTTCATATGTCGTCAAACTAAAAATGAAAAATCAAGTGTTATTGTAATTTCTAAGTATCAACGCATGATAAAAACACTTATCAAATAAACACATGATTATGAGATGATAAAACTAGTAGATTTGTTTTTGATATATATTGTTCATGGAAAACATAATTACACGAATTCGGAATATAAATGATAGCTACATATTTTTAACATCAACATTTCATTTAAGGACAATATAATCTTTTTACTACCATCCGAATAGATAGATAGGCCAAATATGTATAATATCATTCAAAAATCCCAAAAAAACTCATTTCCTTGAGAATATAAAGAGTTATGATGAAAATAGGTGAAATCCACAAAACCCAAATGGCCATTATTAAATTACAAGGGATTAAGAAAACATTGGGTTATGATTTTCCCTTTAAAAATTAAAACAAAATTAAAACCTAAAATTTAAATATCACCTCTCTCTATAAAACACATTATTATAAACAAGTCAACCAAGATATAAAGCAAAAAAGTAGAAAATATGAGTTACAATATAATATGGTATAACAACTAAAAACTAAAAATATAATGACCAAATACATCGATGATACAATCCCCATATACCACCGGAATAATATCCATTACCAATACCACCATTTGTACACCTGGTATCATGATGTATCACTAAAGAAATAAAATATAATATATTTACATGTTTCATTGTATATGTGATCTAAAAACATAAAAACTTTCATTAGTCAGGGTTGAGTATAATCTGAATAGGATTTTCACAGAGTCCTAAAACCACAAACCATTAGGATAACAACCGAATATCTCAATATATATATAATAGTATAAATATAATTAACCAGTTTATATAGTTACTATAAAATGTAAAAGTTATAAAACAATAAATAATATTATTACAATATTTTCCCATTTAGTATAACACATACCATGTCACACACACACCCATAAACATATATACATCAACACACTCATGTATGGTGTTACAGTTGACAATGGTAATCCATTACAATAACCCGTCTAACCATTATGGTGACACTTATGACAAAAACCATCCTTTTATACCCACACTAACTCGATAATTCAAAATTCCATGACAAATTTTTTTTCATATAATAACATTCCTTTGAAATCATTTTATCATACATTCTTCTTTAATCAAATCCATTTCATAATTTTAAAATCACAGTTTTAAAATTATAATCAATCAGGGGTTTCCCAAAAGCTATGTTATTTTAAAAAATTGTCAAAACACATCGACAAAGCATTATATCATGAAATAAACCAATTAATATATATAAAATAGAACTAATAAATTTATGAAAACCATTTCTTCTTGTTATAGTAGGGTTGAGATGAGAGAGAATCCATCAAATATAAATAAAATTCTATAGAAAACATTTTCTTGAAAAATTCCATCGACCACATATCTACCTCCTTGTAACATTTTTTCTTCAAAATAAAACATGGTATTATTCATTGAAATCATAGTATGGATTTCAAGGATATATGAAAAACTACAAGGATATCCTAGCATGTTTAAAATTGTAGAGAAGTAAAAAAATAATATCTACAACAACCATTTACGAATTTATACCAATATTATAAAGAGAAGACAATGGAAAACCCCACTTAATCTCAAAATAGAATAAAATTAAAAATATTAGAAAACATCGTAGAAAAATATAACATTCCATAGTTGTATTGGTCAAAGGAGACTATGATATCTAGAGTGAGTTACACACTGTAGATTTGGGTATACAGGGAGAATTACCAAGGTGAAGCAATAGAAACTGTGTCACATGAATAAAGAATTATGAAGCGGTTAATCATTAGACGAACTTCACATTGAATTTTAAATTAAATGTGTAGTAGCTCAGAAATATTCACCCAATATCCATAATTATCCACCAAATTCTTGATTACATTGAAACAAGTTTTCAAAAAAATCTTACATATTCTACTATATAGCCATGAAAAAATGGATATGGCCCAAATCTCTACTCCAAGATAACCCTACACTATAGAACACATTGAAATTATATAGGGAATACCCCTACACATCATTATATTCCTTTATTGTAGAAAATATATCTAGTTTAACATAAATCCACCCAACAACAATAAAAACTTCAACAAACCTAACCATTCGACTCTAATATAAATGACAGTGACTAATACAACAGGTTAAATAAACCCTAGGATTTTAAAAATTCTGAAAATATATATTTATTGGTTTTTCAAAAACAAAAATATTATATGGATTATGGTGTAAATAAAATTAGGTTTAATGAACCATAGGTATAGTTCCTAACAAATCATCTTACTACTATTTCGTACACAAACTACATAAAATATATCTCAACCATGATTAAATAAGAACACTAATAACTACAATATATATATATATATTTATGTTAATGGAATACCCTATATCCATATCCTCTTCTAAAAAATTGGAAACTAATATGTTGTTCATGTGTACATAGGAATACTACCTCATGAAAATAAGTAATTTTTTTTTCCATTTCCACAACCTAATAATGGTTATAAAAATGGATTTAATGTTTACAAATGATAATAATTAAATTATTATCATCATAAAAATATTATATATGATCTTCATATTGCCTTTAGTTCCATTAAATAATTATAATGTCAATCGTTCATACATGTAGACTACACCCTAAAAAAAGGGATATTATTTTTTATCTGTCACCATAACACTTGGTTGAAATATGTAACTTTATATAAGAAATTAATATAATATGTATGATATTTAAAAAGGTAAAATAATAAAATCCTTATTTTCATATGTATAATTGAAAAAGTTAAGCACTAATTATGTGTTTTTATTTCCTACCATAACCATCATTATAACATAGTTCATTATTCATAACCACACATCCTGATTGGATTAATTTTTTTGGTTTATTTATGAAAAATGATAATTATTTAATTATTATTATTTTTGAGGTGATATAATAATGAATTCCTTGTACATATAATGTCATCCAATATTATTTTTTACATATGAGAAGAATATCATCAAAATATAAATTGTGAGCTTAATTGATTTTTTAATTATACATAACTCTGATATAAATGATATAAAAGGAATGATAAACATGAAATTGATTCTCATTAAAGTTAATAGTTATAATAATTATGTTATTTATAATGAAACGAATCATACATGATGAATCATAATTGAGTTGAAGAACACTTCTGTTAAAAACAATTTTTTTGAATGTTTTAAAGAATTATTTTCTAAAACCTTCAATTCCATCCCCATATTATTGTAATTATTTTTTATAAATAGTTGAGTATTAAAAATGAAATCATATGAAACTTTTTATTTTATTTTATTGGTTTTAAAAAATAATATTTTTTACATATCTATCATGTTTAATGTTGAAATTATTTGAAAAATAAAAATGGAATGCTATATTTTAATATATACGGCATAAAATATGTTTCCTTAAACAATAAATATTATTAAATTTCTGGATTACTTTATAATATTCAATATTCTCATCAATGAAAACCCCTAATTCCCTTTTATCTAGGAATTATCATTTTGAAAATTATGTTTTAAATAAAATACATATATCAGGATCCAAAATTGATTTCAAATGGTTGGAAATAATGTTTTTAGGATGCAAGATTCAATATATTCAGATTATGGTAATATAGAATTGTTCACCATAATGTGTGGTTCTATTTTAAATAAATGATGTGTGTTTAAATTATATACAAATGAAATGTTGTTTCATTATAAACCAAGGATGGTTGGCTTCCAAATAAACTAATGAAGGGTGGTTCTTTTATATAACATGCAAAATTGTGTCTATTATAAAACTTTAATTAATTGGTTAATGATCATTTCCCATGATACATTGTTGGTGATATTAGTTGGTAATGATAAATCATAATGGGATTATTCAACCAATTGGACGTTATAATTGATGTTTTCATTCACATATACTAATTTCTCATATTATGGTTCTTCCAAATTTCCCAAATGAGTTTTATTCCTTCATTATTTATTATGAACTGTTTTATGAAATGATTTCTATAGAATATTTGATTTATTGGGTAAAATTTTATTTTAAAACTAATGATAATTTTCTAAATATTACTAATAATAATTATTTATGAACTAATAATATTGATTATATATTTTAATATGTTACAAAATATTTTTTACCCATCCTAAATTTTAAACTCCATTTAACAAGTAACTGTGGATGAGTTTAGAATAGGATGATACTGACATAAACAATGTGAATCTATTACATGAAAATAGAAATTTTTATATAATAAAAGTTATTTTTCAAAAGAAATTTATAAAATGTGTATATTTTATCTTTTTAAAGTATTATTATTTTTAGGGAGAGGAAATATTTCTCAAATTTTTCTAACCATAATGATACTAAAATGAATGATTTTGAATTAATGACTTGAAACTAACTATTATGTAATGTATAATTATGTGTCATATTGTCCAATTATAACTAATAAATTTTATTAATAATTATAAAAATGGAATGATTCATTAAGACTTATATATTCTCCAGTGTTACACGATCATGATTTCCTCTACGATAAACCATAGAATTATATTGATCCATTATACCAACTCCCAGTTAAATGTACATCATAGGTCAATATAGGTAGGTCGGACCAAGATAAACCCTTAATAAATGATATTTAACATGGTTTCTTATTTTATAGTGTGTTTTTATTAACATAACTATACCAATTTTTTATTACACCCCATTATGATTTACTTGTACTAACT
The DNA here is from genome assembly GCA_963277665.1 of Viscum album. Classification (NCBI taxonomy): domain Eukaryota; kingdom Viridiplantae; phylum Streptophyta; class Magnoliopsida; order Santalales; family Viscaceae; genus Viscum; species Viscum album. The sequence continues at coordinate 624,192,577 of OY728135.1, read as the reverse complement.
TATTTTTCATTTTATAACATTGGTTGTGTCTTATTGATTTGTATTCATACTATTTTTAATTATTGTTTTGTACTTGATATGAATCATGTATATAATCTAGGATAAATGAAATATTTATATCATTAATACTTGATTGTATGGCAGGGATTTGAGTTAGGTTCAAGCATCTGATCCATAAAATTACACATCTTGTTTTTTGGGTTATTTTATTTTTTAACATTTTCCACTATTGGGGCATGTTTTACTCTTGATGGCATATTTTTTCATTCATATTTTGTATGTGGAATTACAATGATTTACCATTCATTGTGTCTAATTATTTAGATCCTATTTATTATATATATATATGAAATTTATATGATTTCTCCATTATTTCCATCTTTGGAATCAAAAAATATATTATAGTTTCCCTATTATTGTAAATATGGAAACTAACTAGTAATCAGTAGCCTTAGAAGTATACATAGGTGTGCATGAGGATATGTAGTGCACAACCTCGTGACATTAGTTTATGGGCTTCTGGGAGAGGGAGTAGAAAAGTCGAATCAAATATTTTCATTGGTTTATTATTTGGGCCTTGAAGGAAAGAGAGTGGGATGTTACCAGACATAGTTATGAGCATGTTACTGGAAGTATCTGACCCTCATATGAGGTAAAATCAATATTTATTGATATAGTATTTTTTTATATTTGTTCTATTTTCACATATAGTTAGGATATTTATTTTTGGGGTTACGGTTTATGGGATGTTTCTATCTTTTCATGAACTAACATGAATCATATGAGGCATATAAGTATCCACAATCCATTTCCCTGAATTCATTGAATGATTTCATTTTCTTCAATCATATTAAATGGGATGGATATTTTTTATTTGATCATTAAACTAAAGATTTTTTCCATGCATATAATAATGGGTTCATACTATCATACTAATCATTAAATGATATATACTTCAAATTGTTTCCTTTAAACATATAATATAAATTTATATTGATGTAATAGGGTTACAATCACATTAGAATGAATAATTTCTTTATAATTATTGATTTAATTTTTATATAATGGAATCATGGTGTATAAACTCAAAAAAAATAAAAAGAAGTAAAATGTAAAAACCTAAATTAGTGTAATAAATAACACCTGGATTCAATTAAACTATATTATGAATTAAATAAATGTTTGCAAACAATTAATCATGATTTTTACATGCCAATATATTAATTAAATATTATTTGAAAAATATTTGTGATGTGATGTTTCTATAAATGTTTAACATTACCCTAGTGTGGGTAGAAGTGGATAGTTTTAGATATTGAGATATGAGTACATTAGCCTATGTTTGTTAATGCATTCTCAAAACTGTGATACTATAAACAAGGTTTTTAATGTGCTATATGTTTTTATATTGGTATTATAGATAAAGGGCTCCTCTATGAAAACTAGTTGTGTGTTAGGAAGTCACTTGAGTGAATTACCTCGACGTGATGAAACTTGATACACTAGTGGACTACGACTATATTTTCTAAGTAAAACTCATGCATTTTTTTCTTCATACGTCATATTCTATAGAGAGTGATGAATAATGTGATTCTTAAATGATGTTTCATTTTAACTAAGATTTGAATTTTTAATATATACCTACCTTTATCAATAATGTCATCCTTTATGTGGCAGAAAACATTATAGAGGATGTGCAAAATATTTTTAATCCTCTTAGGAATCCACTAAGGTGTATTTGAGGATTTCCAAAAATATGCTTTGAGACAATGCTAAGCTTTCATGGGATGTAGTGATCATGGATGGAAAAAATGTGGGTATGGTCTGAATGGATTTCTAGACCATATTCTTTGAAAAAAACTTTCCCATGACCATGTTGTTAGATTGTGAGATAGATCCCATTCACATGGAGCTGTGCAGATTATCATCTATATAACTTGTTTCTCATTTTTCTATGTTATAGAAATTTTACCCATATATTATGGTGATATTTTATTTTAGGAAACATACTTCAATTATATCCTTGGAAGAAGATAATGGTGTAGGTTAATTTATTAAACTAGACCATAGACTCATAAATGTTGAATCATGCATTCATTAATGAATGGATTGAAAGATAACCTCGTGTTATGGGGCCATTAATATACATCAAAAGATGATTGTATATTGGAAATAAGATAATGATTTATTTTTCCTGAGAGGGTATTTGGGGATAAATTTGCCTATGTGATTATTCAATTTTATGTTATAAGTGTATCATGAATAGTCATTCCTATTGACACTATGACAACCTAGAGTCAATTGTCTATCTTACGGATGTCCAGTTCTTCTTAAGAGGGTTTATTTTTGAATTTCAGTTTAACCTACAAATAGATGTTCTTATATATTTATGGGTCGTAGATATAGATCTACTACACCACAATATGCAGGTAGATTGAATTTGATAGGGAATAAAGGATGAGGTTGTGGATTAGTTGATCAGAGTCAGATTATTTCATCCCAAAATTGTAGTATAGCACCCGGGAGTTTGGATGGTAAACAAGGATAAGGTTCATGTGAGGTTTAGGTAGTGAAGACTCCTCTCACATAGTATGATATTGGAACTTCTACCATGAGATGTATGATCTAGGTGGCTTCCACTATAGAATTTACTTTATTTAAAATAGTGTTATCACACTCTGTGATATCTGCTTATTTCCTAGAATGATACATTTTTCATATCAATGATATTTATCGGGTAATATATATCTACACCATATTGGGAGTATAATAGGATAGTGTCTATAACTATATGAAATGTGATCTAAATGTCATAGAACACCAGTTATAATGGATATTTTATAATATGATATGAATGGCTTCATCATTAATCTTGGAATAAATTTATTGCATACCTTTGTTCTCAACATTATATCTTATTGCCAAAATTTTACCTTTCTATCACCCTATAATGATAGTTATGTTCATAAGTCTAAAGTCTTACTATTTGGAATTGGGTTTAAATTACAATGGTTTTCAATTTTTTAAATTTTATCCATGGGTCATTTTTTAAATAGAGCTCCAGAACTTATTTCCGAGTGTCGGAACATATAAAATTGTCATTTTCAGATATGGGAAAATACTTGATAATTTTCATAGAATTCCCAAAAAGTCTTGGGAGTAACAGATCTAGAAAATTATAATTTAGTATATCTGTACAGGATGCACACTATTACGGTCCCACCTGTGCAAAAAACATGGTTTCATATTTCATTTATTTTAATAAAATAGTTTTCAATATGATTTTTTTTTTAAAAATGAATTTGCAGATAATAATAATTTTATTATTATTATTATAGTGTCAATATTCATTTGGATGTTAAGATATTTTACTTACATGATTAATGCGGTGTAATATTTATCCGAAAATAATGTGGCTTTTTTCTATCTAAAAACATATTTATTTGAATAATAAATTTAATGAAGAAGCAATATTATTATATAGAGGTGTTTGGTTTTCCAATGGTTTAAATAATAATAATAATAATAATAATAATGAGATTATTATTAGATCCTTTTGAAAACTGTTATAATTTTTTTTATAATGGTAATTAAATTGGGCAGTTATGGTTTTAAATAAATTAACATTAACAATATATTAAATAATTAATGTGGATATAAATGGGGAAGATAAACATAAAAAGAGCATTTTATTGTATTTTTGGGGGAGTTTTCCACGGATTGAATAAGTCTTTAATGGAAAAAATAATAGTAATAATATTATTGTTGTTGTTGTTATAGTTATTATAATTAAATGTTTTCAATAAATTTTAGGTTTCCGAAAAATATAGGGGGAGTCACACAGTGGGTGGTGTGACACCCCTTGCCTTCTTCCCCTATGAGGTGCAGGACCAACCTGGTGTACACCTCGGAGGCCCGACTTCTTCTCATCTACCAGGGCCATGAGCTCCATCATGTCTAAATGAACAATCATTTATCATGATCTCCTCTCATGGTAGCGACCCCTCTACATTTTATAGAGGTGTACAAAGCTCTATGGGCACACTGCCACAACAGGCGAATATCATTTTATACGACTTCCTTATTATAATTTTGTCATGATCTTGTTCTGATTATTTAATTTAGGGTCTTATTTTTTGTTATAATAGATCGATATTGTGTTTTGACTCACATTCGTCATCCAATTTTGTCTTGGGAGAAACCCTATGGTATGGTTTTAATCTAGTTTTTTCATTCCTATGTTTTTTTGGGTTTTATAATGTTGAATCAAAACCCATTGGTCCATAATCTGACATCCTCTACAAGGGCGTGGTGGATGGAATCGATTTCCATTGTCATTTTTACTCCGGGTAAGGTTTTTTCCCCTTATTTGTTTTTCACCTTCTAAAATAGTGTCTAATAATTTATCTGAGTCCCTAGTATAGAGATGTTGGTTCATAGATCTTTCTTCTTTTATTATCGTATCTTATTATTGTTTTGGTGGATCATTGATTATGTTGAAGGGAGCGTGTGGATTTATATATATATGTGTGTGTGAGTGTGTGTGTGTGTGTAGATTTATACATATGTTTTTGTGTGTGTGTTGGTGTGTATGTGGGACTGCATGCTAATTTCAACAGGTTACTTCCATATACATTTAATGCACTGCATAAATCAAATGGTTCAACCCCATGGTATGGACTCGACTCTTTATCTCTTCATTTATGAATTCTTAATTGCATCTTTAAATAACATGAGATTGTGAGTTTCCTTAATTATAGAACTGCATTGTTTTATTAAAATGATGATTACTGTTTAACTTCCAATTATTAGTAATGTCATATAATGCTTGAGATGGTTTGGGATTTTATTATATCCTATAGCTAGTGGATATATATCATATATCGATGCACAACACCCTTGATGTTATTGGATGATTTTTTCCACCTTAGACGAATTACGAATTGAGCAGGTGTTAGTTTTATGCTTGTATTTCTGGATAATGATTTGATTCCAGGTGAATATATTGAGTTTTTTTTTCGGGGCATTAAATGGTTTAATAGGAAGCACCCCGTGTGTCATCTTAATAAATGAGACATGATTGTCGTTTTCTCTCAGACAACGTTAGGTGTGCCTTTTTACCCATTTCATGGAATGTTAATTACGAAATAGATTATATATCAGTTGGTGAATTAAATGATTGAATAGGGAAGGATGAGTAATAGGGTAATTAATTGAAGTATTAATTGTCAAGTTTTTAATTGGGAAATTGTGGAATTATTTTAATATTTAGAATATTATATATGTAATATTTACATATAATATTATTTACCAGAAGATAAATAAGAAGATACTAATGATTAATGGATGGATTAATTTTTACATATTAAATGGTGAATGGTAATGAATTGATGAATTGGTTATAAGATATTGATTTAGATGCATGATATAATGGATCTGGTGACTAATTGTGATACATTGTTTTGACTAAATAAATATATTTATTGATGGGTTACATGTCATGATTTCAATGTGATATTTTAGATAATTAATACTAAAATAATTAATTATGTAATGTGATTTGTTTTTTAGATTAATTAATTGATGGATTAATTAATGGTAATGTGTACTTAGTTAATTGTTTTGTTACCTAATAATTTTGGTTTATTTATCCAATCGATTCGATAAGAAAGGAAATACGGATAACTGATTGGTTAATTAATTATCATGTATCAGTTAGGGAATTGAGAAAATAGGGTGTTGAGTTAATTATCCAGTTGACTTTCATAAGGTTAAAAATAATTAATTGTTAATTAACTATTGACTATTGAGATTTTTAATGATTAATTAATTATTGAATTCATTTACATGAGTTTGATTTTGTTAATTTGATGTTGAATAAATAAAAATATTGGATTAATTAATTTATGAATTAATTAATGGATGGTTTTGTGGGCAATATACATGGAGTTCTACCCCAAAGACAAATAATTAATTTTTATTGATAATTTTTTGTGAGTCATTGAATGATGCTCAAAATATTCATGGGGTGCCAGACATGTCATTCTACACCCATCTTGAATGTAAAAAATTATTTTATAGGACAGGGACTGATGCTCTAAATACTCTATGGTTACGACACAAGGAATGATGCTCTGAATACTCACGAAGATTCTAGACATGACATTATACACCCATTAATTGATATTGTATTTGTGGGTCTAATTTTTCGTACATGAAATGAATTAAATGGTTAATGAAATCCAGGGTGATGAAGTTATCTGTGATTGAATTTGGAAAATGGTTCATATCCTGGCATGTCAGGGGTAGGTACTGAGATATTGGTGTCAAGGGGAATCCATATATTTATATTTTAAAATAAATTATTTTATTTAATGAGGCTTATATATTTAACGATGCTTTAATATGTGAAAATTGAAAATTAATGTGTGATGAAATTTTTGTATCGATGAAAATTTTATAATGAATGTTCAAACACCAGCTAGGGGATGAATCAGGTACTTATGTTTATAGTTACATTGTACTACATAAATTATTTTTTCATTCCATCACAATCATTACATTTTTATTGATTTTCTAGATTTGGTGTTGACACCGCTGGTCCCAACTAACTAATATTTATATCTCACACCCAAATTGGGCCACCAATACACTAGGGTACCCATGTAGATTCTATTTGGTTGCAATTGTGTTGTTTTCATATACTTAGGAAGATATGAGCAGAGGACCGAGCGAAAGCTCAGGATCTTCGAGGAGAACACCCTCGGGTCTTGAGTCATAATTTATTTAATTCTCTGATGATATTTAAATAATGATGTATTGTTTGTATCTATTATAGTTATTCCATATTAACATGAAAAAAATTGTACAAATTTTTTTTGACCATTTTGTTTTATACAAGATTTATAAAATTATGTCTTCTGCTACTTTATCATTATCGACACAATTTCCGCGATTTCTTGATATGTTCAACTGTTTTTACTATCATAAGTTGATATAGTCTCCCAAATGACTATCTGTAGAACCTCTCTATTAGTCAGTATCCTATATTATATGGGGAGATGTGGTTGGGATCATGTGTAGATCGGACCGGGAACTAGTGCAGTGTTGAGCTGAGTCGGGACATTAAAATGTGTTATCATAGGATTTAGGTTTTCATCGTTTTCCTTTGTCTTTCAGTTTTCGATTGGAATACTATTGTCTAGTAAAGTGTTGAAACTCGGTTAATAGTAGTTCTTGGGACTAATAAACCCATGTAAAGGAAATGACCAAGTGTCCTGGGATGATATTTTTTGTTTATACTGTTTAAGGTTATAGTTGACAAGATTTCTCCTTGATTGACTGGTGTATTTTGTGCTACTTATTTGTTATGGAATTTCTAAAAATTTTCCTATGCCTGATATGTCAAGTAATTCACATATCTTGAATAATATTTGGCACATTGAGATTCACATTCCATGCATATATGTAATTACTTATAGTAAAATTAGTATGATGCTTTTTAATATATATTTTATGCCTCAAATTTTTTCCATGTCTTTTACTTATTTATAATTCCATTTTTATATAGCATGTTTCTGTGATTTAATTTAAATGATTGAGCGATATTAGGAAATTTTTATTTGTGTTATAGCATGTTTTAGAGATTTAAGCATGTTTATATTTCATAGCTACTTATTGTGAAATGTTATCTTAATGATGATTTATTGGTTCATCGGGATAAATTTATTTGGTTTCAATTATGATTGATTCGTTTTTTCGGGAGTAAGGGTATGGATGCCCTATAACTACAAAAAAGGGGAACTTGTGTATTAAAACAATTAAAAATCAATGGAAAAATTATAATGTTAAATGAAAAATTTTATATCTTAAATGGGATTCAAATGCCAATGGTATGATTTATATGCACCTTATGGACATGTAAATGGAAATCCATATGACTGAACCATATAACCAAAGTATGTTTGAAAATGGTTATGTATGTAAAATTGCTGAGGTTTTATTGTAAAGAACTATTTTGGGGTTTCTTTTTTGAAGAACATTAACAGAATAAATGGGACCATTAGAGGATACTTCTTTGGTAAAACGATTTTAGATGCTAAATTTCCAATTTATAATTAGATGAAATTATATTTCAAATGTTTAACGTGGATGTTTTTTATAGCATATCTGTTTTTCCTGTAGAACATTGTTTTGAAAACAAAATTACATGTTATGTAAATTTAAATGTGTTTTTTTAAATTTATTCAATTTTTGGAATGTGGAAATGAATTAGTTAAAATAAATAAAATGAAAAAAGGGATTTTAAACCTTGTGATCTCAGGTTTTCATGTCAAAGGGAGAAGGTCTACGTTTAGGTTTTGTAAGTGGTATCATATGGAAGGCAGTACCATTAAAATGTTTTAGGGGGTTAAGGTACATTAGTACCACTACTCGCTATGAATGTTTGGGACTCGATTGTTTTGACATGTCGATAGTATTAATTTACAGCTTTTATGATAAATGTTTGATGTGGTGATTGTTGTTTGGGGAACACTACATGAATGCATTAAGGTGTTTCGAATTTCTGTGCTTGTGAGCGAGTGATCTTTTATTTTGATGCCATGGACAATCATAAGGTGGGTAGTTATGCACCAGTAAGCTTGGAAAGAACAAGAATACCTTTGACTATATAATAATCGAGGATTGGTTTTTGATGTGTTGATAGTAGAAGATGGTATTTTTGTATAAAAATTCAACTGATGATAGTACAACTATTTTTTAGAGTCCTGGGTAGCTCATAGTGTGTTCTTTCGAATGATAATGGCATGTACCCTATCATGAACTCATTATAAAGACACTAAGACATCATCAGTCTTACTCCGCGCTAAAGGATTAAATATTATTGGGCTTAATGAGTAGTTTTTATTTATGTTTTGTGTGGGATTCATGGTTTCATTGGGCTATGACCAAATTCGTTCTAGGGAATTGATGTTTTTAATATCCTTTTGAAGGAATGACATGGGAATATTAATAGAGGTTGGGTAATGACTTTGATATACATGTTATTGATTAGGAAATAGTTTTAAAAGATCATCTCGAGTTTAAGGGATTGTGTGGCTGTTGTTTCCATGATGCCTTTTGAGGAAAGTTGGTGCAACCTATTTTTACTAGTTAATAATGTTTCAACCTTTTTTTAAATAATTCCCAATAATAACCTCATATGTAAACTCTATTTAGATGTTTGAATGGTAAAATAAGATATGGACCAGGATTTAAATAACTAATTGGTTGGACTGATGTTTTTTTAGTAGAGCATTTTCCATTTGGAAATGTAAAGTATTTGTTCAAATGAAACATTCTCAACCATTGTGGGATAGTTAATGTTGTAGTAGTTATCAATTAATTCATGGGGATTGGAAGATTTTAATGATGGTATATTGTAATGTACTATGTTTTTTAATAAGGTTTTAGTTACAAAGGATTGAAATTTTTTTATGTTTACCGATGTTTCAGTTTTAAAACCGTGATCTGGATCATAATTTTGAGTGTTGTAACACATTAAACAATCATTTTTGTACTTGGGTGAATACCCAAGGAGTTTTAAAAATGTCCTTAATAGTCTCGAGAGCATCAGATCAGGAAAAGTCATCTATAGTGGATCTGCACGGGCAACGCATGGTTGCGGTCCAACACGTATTTCTTACCAAATTTAATATATTATTTATTTTAATTAAATATTATTAAATGGGTTATTTATGTGTAAATAACAGAATGTATTAATAATAATAATTTTATTATTTTTATAGGGGGTCATACTTTATTTGGATGTCAAAATAATTGAATTTAATGATTAATCAGGAGTAATATTTTTTTGTAAAATTAATGTGTCTTTTCTGTATTCAAAGAAATGATTAATTAAATAAATAATTTAATGAATGAGAGTTGTTATTAAATAGAGGTGTTGGTTTTATCAATGGTTTGAAAAAATAATAATAAAGAGATTATTATTATTTATGCTTTATGAATGTTATAATTTTTTATAATAATGGAAATTAAATTGGGTGGTTCTGGTTCAAATAAATGAAGGTTAATAAAAAATTAAATAATTATAGTGGATTTAAATGGGGAAGTTGGACTTAATCAAAAAGTTAATTTTTTTTTGTTTTTTATGAAGAGTTTTCCACTGATTTAATAATTTTATAATGGGAACAATAATATTAATATTTTTCTTATTATTATTATATTATTATTATAATAATTATTATAGTTATTATTAGTAAATGTTTAGAATATATTTTAGGTTTATGAAAAATTTAAGGGGAGGAGCACATCTGGCAGCATGACCCCCCTTGTCTTCTTCCCCATTAAGGTGCACGAAGTACCAGGTGCACACCTCCTCTACAGTACCAATTCTCCTCATCCATAGTCATGAGCTTCTCCATGGCCAATGAAACAAGCCTGTATTGTGATCTCCACTTAGGGATGTGACCCCTCTACATTTTATAGTAGTGTACATAGCTCCATTGTTGCACCACCGTATCACGTGTCTCTATTCTTCAACAACTTCCATCATTTGATATCATTATGGGTTTGGTCAGATTCCTCAAATTATGATCTTATTTAGTGTTATATTACATCCCTTTTGCGATATAAGGATCTTTTGACTTCTGATTTTATTTTTCTGAAACCATAAGGTTCGAGTATAATTAGGTTGTTGTTATCCTCTATTTTTAGGTTATGTGAATGTTGACTTGGAACCCATTATTCCATAATCCGACATCCGCTACAAAGGGTGGGGATAATGGAAATGATTTACCTTGCAGTCATTACTTGATGTAAGGTTTATTTTACCCTGGTTGTTTTGAACCATCTAAATTAGAGTCTAATAATATATCTGAGTCCCTGGTATATAGTTTTAGGTGAGTGGACCTTGTTTACATGGTTATGGTCTTTTATTATTATTTTGGTGGATCATTGATTATGTTTTATGGCGCGTGTGAGTAAATATATATATTAATGTCTATATTTATATATAGACACACAGAAAGATATATATATATATACATATATATATATCAATAGGTATGTGTGGTTGCGTACATTTTTCTACTGGTTTCTACCATGTTCTTTTAAAGCATTGTGTAAATTAAAATTTTTAACCCCAATGTAGGGACATAAATCTTTATCTCTTAATTTATGAATGCCTAATTTCATCATTAAATAAATTGATAATTTCATGATACATGATTATGGAACTAAAATGATTTTATAAAATGATGAATAAAGATAAAATTGCAGAAATTGGTAATGTCATATAATGCTTGTGATGGTTTGGTATTTTCTTATTCATTATAGCTAGTGATGATATATATTATGCCGATGCATGAAAATCATGAAGTTATTGTGTGATTCTATCCACATGAGATGAATTTGGAATTGACTAGGTGTTGGTTTTAAGATTGTATTTCTAGATATTTATTTTCTTCCAATTGAATACGTTGAGTTTATGCCTAGAGCAGTAAATGGTTTAACAGGAAGAACCCCATGGTTCTTCTTAGTAAATTAGACTTGAATGACGTTTGGACATAGACACCCTTAGGTGTACCTTTTTACCCATGTCGCAGAATGGTAATTTTGAAATGAATTATATATTATTTGTGGAATTAAATAATTCAATATGGAAGGATGAGTAATAAGATAAATAATTTTAAGAATGAATTATCATGTTGTGAGTTGGGAAATTGTGGAATTACTTAATATTGAGAATATTTAATATGGAATATTTACATAACATGTTACTTATTATAAGACGTATTAGAAATTGGTAATGATTATTGTATTGATGGATTAATTTTTACATGTTAAGTGGTGAATTGTTAATAAATTGATAAATTTGTTATGAGATATTTATTTAGATGAATGAGATAATTGATCTGTCAATTAAATGAGATACATTTTTTTGAATAAATACAAAAATTTATTGATGGATTAAATGATGTGGTTTTGCAGGTATATTGTAAATAAATAAAACTGAAAACATTAATTATAGAATGAGATTTGTTTTTATGATTAAATAAATGATGTATTAATTAATGGTAATGTGTAGTTGGTTTATTGTATCTTTAAAAAATAGTTATTGTATATTTAATTAATCAATTGGATTATTAAGGGAATAAGGATAATTGATTGATGAGTTAAATACCATGATTTGGTTAAGGAATTATGATAATAAAATGTTGAGTTAATTATTTAGTTGATTTATTATGGTTAAGAATAATTAATTGTAAATTAATTATTAACTATTGAGATTTTGAATTAATAATTAATTGTATAATCAATTCACAAGAGTTTTAGGATGTTAATTAGTTGTTTAATTAATTAACGGAATTGATTTTTTTATTTATGAATAAATTTATGGATGGTTTTTGGTTGTTAGACATAGTGTTATACACCAATATGAAATATATATGAATAACTGATAAAAGTGTTGTGAGATAAGGATTGATGCTCCAAACACTCATGAGGTACTAGGCCTGGCATTCTATATCAATCTTGCATGAAAATATTCATTTATGGGATAGGTAATGATGCTGAAAATATCCATGGGTTGTGACACAAGGACTGATGCACAAAATACTCATGATTGTTCTACACATGATTTTCTACATCCATTATTTGACATTGGACTGTGGGTCTAACCAGTTGTACAAGAACTGAATTAAATGGTAAATGAAATCCAGTGTGATGTAATGATTTGTGATTGATTATAGAAAATGGTTTCGATCCCGGCAAGAATGAGGTAGGTATTGAGATATGGGTGTCTAGGGGAACCCTGAGATTTATGCGGTTAAATAAAGAATATCAATTAACAAGGATTATATAATTTAATGAGGATTGAATATTTGATAATTTAAAATGAATATGTGTTGAATGTTGTGAATGAATGAAAAAATTATAATGATGGTTTAGACACAATCCTAGGGCTTAAGATTGTACTACGGTATATAGTTACATTGTTCTGTTTAAATTTTATTGGCAAGCCTTGAAAGTGTTAAAATTATTTATTGATTGTCTAGATTTGGGAAGACACCGGTGGTCCTGGACTGTTGAGATTTATATCTCACACCCTACTCGTGATTCCATTTCACAAGGGTACCCATGTAGATTCTAGTTGGTTGCAAAAAAGTGTTATTTGGATATACATAAGAGAGAGGAGCAAAGGACCGAGCAGATGATTTGGATCATCTATGAGATATTTGTTGGTGTTTAAGAAATAATTTATTTATTTCATTATTGAAATGAAAATCATGATGTATTTTTTAATTCTTTCATAGTTGTACCATCAAAACATGCATGCATTTCAAAACATTAGCATTGAACATTTTGTATCACACATGATTATAAAAATTATTTCTTCTGCTGCATTATCATTATTAACAATAATTCATCAATTTTATGATGTTTTCAACAATTTTTATTCTTATAAGATTGTATCATATCCCCACTTACTATGATTAGACCCTCACTGCTTGTCGACAGCCTCTATAAAATATGGAGATGCTCTTGACGTCATGTGGCGACCGGTCTGACCACTGGTTCAGGGGTGAGTCAGGTCGGGAAGTTACAATAAAAAAGACTATTACACAATGTCTAGTTAAGAAGGTCCTCATTAGAAGAATATTTTGAGGAATATATAATAAATGATATACAACATGATTGATTATGGAAGGGAGTGACCTGTATTTTACCCTCCTATAGTGGACTAGTTCAGGGTATTTTTCAATTAACATATTTGGACTCACACCAGATATGGAGGGGGGGGGGGTTCACCATAGAAATCTTATTAGTTTCTAGATTATTTATATTCATCCTTATTTGATGGCTATGTCTGAACATTAAGTGTTGAAGAGAATATTTTTAGATTTATATGTTACTGGATTTTTCCACTATAGTATATCTCCTTGGTGTTCCACTATCACCTCAACTATGAAGTATAATTACAATTTAAAAATTTTTTTTATTATTAATAGATAAATAATTTGACAATTATGAAAAAATAATAGTTACTACATATCTATGATCATAATAAAAACTTATATGTGTTTATATCTTCTCTAATATTGTTGTCATATCATGATATTACCGGGTTAGGGTGTTACCCTTTGATATACCATGTATAGATTCCTAGTGTAGGTATGATATATACTAGTATATAGTGATGTATTTTAGATTGATGAATGAACTATAAGCATTCGTATCCTTGATGAACAATTTTTTCCATATTGTTTTTGTGAAATTAATCCTCTAGAATCTTGTTATGACTGTTCCATATTCACAAAAACTAAATATCATTATTGGAACACTATTATAGTTCATATTATATTCCAAGGTATTAAAGAGTATTTTATGGATTAACAATATTCAAATATTGGATCACATCGTATGAGAAGCATACATAAATTTCTATTATATGAAAACTACATTTTTGGTTTTTTAGTATAATCGCATAGATTTTTTTTATATTTGGTTCCTCATAGGCTTGTTTGACTATTATTGATGATTTATAGAAGAAATTTTTCATTTGGAAGCACCATTGATATAGAAAAAAAGGGAAATTCTTATTTAGTTATAATCTTGAGATAATTCCTTCTTGGGGTTAATATTGAGATTTACCTTATCACCTATCATGGTATTCCAAGATCAAGGAATAATGAACCTTTTTTGGGATAACGCATCGGGTATTGGGTGAGGTGAAGTTCTTATATAGATGTATTGAGTTATGGACTATGGGTATTCTTATTCAAATAATCGTGAATTGAATTACCCAGTAAAGAATCAATAGTTTTCTACTATAGTCCATGCCTTGAAATAAAGATATCACTATCTATTTAGAAGGATGTTTATATTCAATATTGGATATTATTGTTTTTAAGGAGAATCTTCAATCCTTATGACCATGACCTTTAATGATGATGGTCGGTCGATTACCTCAATTATTTTAAAATCAAGCTAGTCTATACACATGGGATGGGAAATATAGTTTATGATACTCAAATCCATGGATTTTATCCATAGGATATTTTTGTGTCAAAAAGTGGGTGGAAACTAATGTCAAATTTTCCTAACATGCATCTATATTTCTAGGATTATTGGGGTCAAATAGTTATTAAATCCTTTCACATGGTTCCTTATTATCAATTTAAAATTAAGTGAAGGAATCATTAAATTCCATATTACCTAGAAAAAAATGATGGCTTGGAATTTAGGGAACATCTAAGTCAAATGAAGATAAATGAGGATGAAATTATCAATGTCAATGGATGTTTTTCAGTGCCTATTAGAAGAGATGGTATTTGATGGGGGAATATGATACTTCTATCTGGGATGTATACCAAGGGATGATGAATTTGTATCAAGATCTCTGTTATCTAAATAGACATCCAGGTATGAATAATGATAATTTGGGGTTTATTATAGGATGTTCCAACTATTAGTGGGTGGAGGCCAATCATAAGTATCCCACAAGTCTCCAATAGTCATTTCCCATTCTTGGGAGGAAGCCAGATGATGTCACTAGGGACTCTGTTTTGGGATAACCAAATTCACCAAGAGGGAAAAATACAATATGGGTCCCCATGTATGTTCTATAAAAGTTATTCCTTTTTTTATTGATCAATGATAATGTTTTATTTGTTGATCTTCGAAGGTTTTATGTTTGAATGACTATAATACTACATTACATCCCTTAGCCTAGTGTTTCTATTAAAGACACTAATTTCATGTCATTATTATAGTAGTGGTTATATAATGTGCTGTTCAATCCGGTTCTATGACTATATTATTTTTTTTGAATAATGATTAGTGAATGATAATATATATATATATTCAAAATAGATTACCACTAATAAATATTATGTATTGTTGGTATTTATTTTAACTACCAACAATTGTTTTTTCTGAAAAATCTATCTATTGAAATTAATTTATTAATACAACCAAATATTTTTCTAACTATTAAATTTATGTCAATGTCATATTAATAAATTCAATTTTTTACCATGAGATTAATATATTATATTTAGAAAATAAGTCATGAAAAAACAGTTTCCATTATAAAATTATGTTAATATAATATTCTCAATATAAATGTAATACATATAACTAAATATATATTTATATGGGTTTGTATGTGGTTTGATGGAATAATTTATGTATATATTATGTATTTAGAACAATCTAGCCATTTTTTAATATATTTATATATATTATAAATTAAAATAAAATAATAGATAAATGATTTTTAAAAAAAATAAAAATATATGTATATAAATTTTTGTGTGTGTATACATTAACATGTATTTCGATCATTTTGGAACCAAAAACTAATCAACTATGATATACCATGTTGTTGAAAAAAGGTGGTGGTGTTAGAATAGAGGATCTATTTAGAATTTATTATAATTATTTTCAAATATAATAAAATATATTGAAGAAAAGAAATATGTAATCATGTTAAAATCATGGTATTTAGAATGAATTGAAAATATCACTCCTATAATATTAATATATAAAATATAAAATATGAAAATATAAATCCAATCATGAGTTTCTCAAAATATCTCCATTTTCATCTCCCTTTTACATACATCCTCCCCTTCATTCAATATCTTCTCCTTCTAGTCACCACCATCCTCAATCCACCATTGTCACCACCACATTGGTGTTCCCTCACCTTAGAGCTTCCAATCCTTTACATCATTCCCCCTCCCATTCTCCATTGGAACTACTTATTCTCTTCTCCCTCTAAGATGATTACATAACCACACCGTAGGTATTATTACACATCCTTATCTCATAAACTCCATGAATACCCATATCACATTCCCGCCAACGTGATATCCTCTTTCTCCCCTTCTAATGATCTTGAAAATTTATCATCTTTCTCTCCCCTTCGATTAGATAATACTAGATCCCAATTCTAGTCAATAACATTAGTGAATCATTGCATCCCAAATTCAATGACTTCTACATTGAAATCAATTATGAATTTTATTTTGTTCATATTTATATAATTAATTTTTTTGTTTTTACTAACACTATTATCCAACAAAGTGGTTCTAAAAATAGGTTTTGACAAATATGATTCAAGACATCAAATCATGATCTAAGGGTTATTGTAATTTTTGAATGTTTCTGTTTTGGACTTTTTGTTCGTCACATTTATCTAATATACAAATTAAATATTTATAATAAATATCATTAAAAAATATTTTTATTAAATTATTATGGAATATGGTTATAAAATTGATAAATAGTTTCCATATTTATTGATACTCATATATATGTCTCTTAATTCATTAATTATGTTCATTATAAATAAATGAGATTTATATAACATAAATATTTGCCTAAAACTAATATTTTTTTAATATTTATTTTTTCAACTATAACTAAAAAATTATATGATTTTAAACACATACCCTAAAATAAGAATAATTTTCTAATATTTTTTGTTTGAAAATATTTATTATTATAGATAATATGAGTAGGTGGAAAATAAATGTGGAGGGAATAAAATGGGAAGAGGGGTAATACATTTTTATTAATTTTCATTAATCCATTAATTGATTCGTCGAAATTACAATTATGACATATGTAAATGAAGATGGGTGAATAGTTTGAATGTTTAGTATTTGGTTCATTTATCATAATGTTCACATAATTCTGCTTGTGTTATATTTTTTTGTTATTATTATATTCTAATGTGTGAATGATGATAGTTATGAATAATAATTTGAATTTATTTTTATTTTAATCCTTTCAAAACTGCCAAAAAGGGATTTTTATTTTTAATTGGTGAAATATTGGAATAGGTTTTCAAGGGTTGTAGATTAGGAATCATATATCAATTACAAATGCTCTTTTCGTTGGATATATATTGAGGACATAAACATTTTATACATACTAGGAAACACATTTTTTATACGGACATTATTGTTTGATGAAAAGATTATTATTTCTTAAGGCTTTGTTCCATTGATGACTTGGTTAATTTACATTCCCTTAGGGAATTTTTTTTGTTAATGTTAATGGTGGTATAGTATTATATTTTTTTGGTAACGTACATTAATTTTTTTTGTAGATACATGTCACTCATTCCATGTATAAAATATTAATAGTATATCATTAGTAGAAAATTATCTTAAAATTGTAGTTGGTAGTTATTATCACTAATTTATAAAATAATTAATTTTATAATATATATACAATTGATTTTAAATTTAACATAATCCAATACAATAATGTGTTTTAAATGTAGAACTTGAATCATTTTATAAATTTCACATTCATAAAAAATTTATTCCTTTTCAAACATTTATTGAATATGTTTTCAATGTTTATGGTAAATAAGTTTCTTATTTTATATATATTTTATTTATAAATAAAATAACTTGTAATATTAACTTATGTCCATAAAAAATGATTAAATTCACTAACATTATACATTTTATTTTAAATCATTGAATTAAATTGAAACTTAGTCCCCCTTAATAAGAAAATTCCTCAAACAGTCATGATTATCATTGACATGTCATAATCTATATTAAAATCTAAACGAAAACCCAAAATATTTATACATGTGTATGCAGTTCATTGTCTCTAAACTCAGTATGTAATATATGTTAAAATACATGTGTGAAAATATTTTTGTTCAATTTGTGTCTATAATGTAATTATTTAATCAATTATTATAAAGATAATGTTAATTATGTGTATGAAAACACAGTATGTAATAATGAAATCTAATCTAAATTTTTAATATGTGTGTGAAAAATGTATTTGTGTTTGAAAAATGAGTGTAAAAATATGTGTAACCATAGTGTGTATAATTAGTTTCTAACCAAAGATTTTTATATTTAAGGGAAAACTATATATGTGTGTGTATACAATGATATTGTATAATATTAGTGTAGAATCAGTGGGTGCAATCTATGTCTCTATATATATTATCTGTGTAATATTTGTGTGCAATAGATTTATATAAATTCAATGTGAATTCCATATCTCTATAAAAATATTGTGATCAGAGTCTATTGACATTTTGTGTAATATATAACTATGAAAATTGTGTTTAATATTTGAGAGTATAACAATATCATTTAATTTATCTATCAGAATGTAGCAGTTTTGAATTTAAACTAGTGATGTTCTATGTTGATCTTGGGATATTTTCTTATTCAATTCTCATTTCCCAGATTTTGTTATTATATTCTGGATAATAGATCATTATATATTATAAATAATATGTTTGTTATTATGTTTTTATCTTTTTGTGTGAATCATTATAAGGTGAGTATATATTTCAATATCTAATGCTCAGGTTAACGATGAACTTTTTATTTTTCATAAACTCAATCTAAGTTTGTTTTCTCACTAAGCAAATTATAATCAACTCTGTTGTTTCCCTATTAATATTTTCACATTTTGTAAAACATATGATGAACCTTAACTAGGAATTTATATCTAACATATATATAAATATTTAAATTTTGGTTTAAATTTATTATTATTTCTATAACATTGGTAACCATTTATGTGGATCAATTGGTTTTATTTTTTCTATCATTTTCATTGAACCTATATGTTTCATTTCATGTTTTATATTTTGAATAGATTTAAATTAATTTATTTGAATAGTTAGATTTTTATAATATAATATTTTAATCCTAATATTAATTAATGGCATTATTTTGATTCTATTTTTTCTACATTTTTTCCACTGCTATATTTTCTAAATCACTTGGTTGTTTTATTGAATCATAACTACTTTTATATTTTTTTATTGTCATAAATAAACAAATTATATATAATTTTGGTTTCCAAACTATGGTTCTATCTTTTATGATATGTTATTGGATACTATAACAAAATTTTCATTCTGGATTAGTATTCACTACTTATCTTTTAGTTTGTATAGAATGTAATCTTCATTTTTTTTAAGATTATTTTTTTTGAATTTAATAACATTCTTACAAAATATATAATATATAATTTTTTTTGGGATTTATAGGATCACAGATATAATCATTATATAATGGTCAATGATTATGAATTAAATAAATATATTAAGGATGTTTGATTGGGTTTCCTAATTAATTTTTAATTATATGATTTATTTTAGTTTTTGGGAAATTGTTCAATATTTTTTTCATTTATAAGAATATTTTATAATTTTTATAGATCATGAATAATCTACTAGTTGATGGTTTTCCACATAAACTATTATGTTTACTACATATGTTCCTTGTTTAGAGACTAAATTATCATTCTAGGTATCCCATTTTATTTTAATATTGCATTTTTGCCAATTAAATTAAAAAAATAATTTTCATTTTGTTTGATAAATATTCATTCAATCACAAGTTATATGTTTTTTATTTTTTATAGATCATGATGGGTTTTTGGAAATTTTCATCTTTCTCTATTTATGCATTGATGGTACTTTTAAATGTTTCTCTAGGGTACTTATTTATTATTAATGGTTTTAAATGACGTGTGACATTTTTCATAGTGGGTCTCCAACAACAAATTCATATTATTTATTATAGGGAAGGTGGTGCAAGTGGTATGAATACTATTTAGAGTTTATTAATAGTTTTTCTTACATTTGTTCTTTGTGGAAACTAGCGTCTTGGAATTTAAACCCATGTAATTATATGGGGAATGAAATGGAGAGTAAATTTTTTTCTTGGGGATGTGGGTGTTTGGGAATCACTAGTTTTGGAAATACTAAGGTGGATATGGAACCTATTTTTGTCTTGGGAATCAATGTGAATGGAGTTTTGTTCTGGATAAATAGTTTATATTTTAATACAATTGAATTTATTCTTATTGTTATGGTCTTTTGGATTAATTCGTTATCTACATTCCAAGGTATAATAATTTTAGTTTGTTTGATTCATAATTATTTAGTAAATTTTCTTGGATTAACTAATTTTATTTACTCCCAACTCTCAGTATTATATTTTCATCATGGATTCATGTGGTCTCAGTTTTGACCAATTAATATAAGTTCATTTTTAGTGATATAGAGTGGTGATTTAAATTTTTTATATGTTTTTAATTATTATTTTTAAATTAATTCTTTATTTAATGCTATATAGATTAATTTTGGATGATTGTTTGATAAACATATGAAAATAATGATTGACCGAATATTATAGAGGTTAAATATATTCATTTGGGTGGTTTTGGTTATTATATCCCAATGTTATGGTGTCCATTAATTGGAAACATTCATGGTCCATGTCACCTCAGTCAACCTATTTTAAATGTCATTCATCATTTATAACCTTCTATTGTTATCTATAACATTATTGTAATATAGTTTTTCCTATAAATACCTAATCTTATTTGATAGACTTATTGAACAAAAGGAATGGTTTGCCCTATTTATTTGTCTCTATCATTGAAAAAATTGTAATTTGATAATCGTAGGTTAAATGAATATGGTGTATAAACATACTAAAAATTATATCATGATGGAATTTACAACATAATGATTTCCCAACATTATAGAGTCTGATGAACCAATAGGAATTGATATAAAGTAAATAATTCATGGTCAACCTTTTTCAAAAGAACCAGAAATTTGAATGAAATTATATTGGATTTTGAATGAATGTTGAGTCTTAGTGGATAACAAATTTCAATAGTTTTAAATTGTGTTGTTAATGATGTTTGGAGTGAGTGAAACCAATTTCCTATGTTCATCATTGTAGTACTAACAGTTCTGTTATGGAGAAGAATTCTAGATAATTCTTAAGGGAGTTTCATATTATTTCTCTTAGAGATTAAACATGCAAAATATTGTTTAAAATATTTTTCTTTTAGTATTATGTTTTTTCATAAATATTAAACGTGTTTTTATATTATATTTCAACATAAAAAAAAATCACGCTACCTATTAAAATTTATTATAATATAATATATATAATATATATTTATATTAATAAATATAATATTACATTTTAAAAAATAATAATATAATATCAGTAAATATTTTTTTATTTAAAATGAAATTTATAAAATATTTTAAATTTTAATATTTATTTTAATAATAAATAATATTATAATCTTAAAAATATTATCAATATAATTGAAAATTTTGGTACCCATTTTATCAACACATTAATATTTTGTATGAATGTATAGATAATAATATTTATTGAAATATATACCATCAGTAATTATGATTATAATTGTAGTTTACCTATTTTATCTATCAACAAAACCATCAGTGATATAGTTTTTATGTAAAATATAGAGAATGGTTTCACAACCCCAAATATTGTAACCTAGTGCTAGTGTCTACAAAATTAATATTGTATAAATACATGGCCTCTAGTATGAGTGTATTTCTCATTTTAGTTGTATTTTAAAAAAAGATAAACAAAAGGCACCCTTGTCAAAATTTGATGAAATTATAAACATAACAGAATTGAACACACAATATCCTTAAAAAAACATTCAATGAATTTTTCATCATAACATATAGAAATAAAAAAATGGTTACCTGAAATACGTTGTATGGGTTACATATTATGGTTACTATCTTGAGTAAATAATGCAAAATTAATATAGTAAGGTTAATAACCTAAAACACATGTCATTTAGTCAATAACTTGATAAAAAACTGAATCCATGGATAATATAAATGCATTAATGTAATTTATAATAATATTAAATGAATTATAAATAATGAAAATAAATACTATTGGATTTCATGGTCACATAACTCATGATATATATACCATTATTACCTTATTCTGATACAATTTATTATAACGGGTAAATTCCAATTTAATGTTATCACAATGATTTTTCTCAAGATACTTCTCAATGAACCAATTGGATATATAATTCTTGTACCCACCAATAAATTCATGTCAAATTAATTCCTCATATATCTAATGATCGATTTATTTCAACAAAAAAATGCCTTATTAATAAATATATGTGTTGAGTAATAAATAATAAATGTTAATATTTCCTGAATTAATCACATAAATTTCAATGAAAATAAATATATTAAAAATTGTAAATTTTTTAGGTAATAATAATATCCATGATATATATAATATTTATATAATGTCAAATGATCACAAAAAAGGTTAATATTTCCAGGGAATGGAAATTACTATAACATTAAAACAGATAAAATATAAGAATCAGTTCCAATGAAATATCAATTTTGGGAAAATTCATATTGTTATGGAAAATATATTAGAAATAGAAAAATAAAAATTATAAAATGTGTTTGATTTTATAAAACATTGAATTATTTTATATGAAACAAATGTTTTTAAAGTATTTATGGTGGAAGGAATTCCTTTTAATTAAATATATGTTAAAAAAAATATTACTTTTTTACTTTTAGTAACGAAAGATGAAAATGACCTATTTTGGGAAAATAATATGATTATTTCATTCATAATATTTCAAAATTTTAGGTTAAAAATTAGTCTTTATAAATAATTTTTCTTAATAAAATAATTATCCTAAAAAATTTTATATAATTTGGACACGGATGAAAAACATACAAGATGGTGAAGAAAATAAGATCTACATTAATTTTTTTAACATTAACCATGATAGATTAACATGTAATGAATCGTTAATAATCAATTAATAAATATATATTCATTTTTAATAAATAAAATGATAATTATATAAAACACATAAATTTTAATAACTTGATATTACCAAATATGTCTCAATAGAGTGGAAATTGAGGCGATATCCATTATCTCACGTTCCACAATCCATGAACTATATTATTATCTATTGTATAATAAATTATGATATATTATATTTATATACTAGAACCTTATATATATATATAATCATATATGAAACCTTTTTAACACATCAACACTCGTTTGTTAATAATATTTTATTTTCCTTATTTTGCCTATAAACTGCTTTGAATTTCATAAAAGATTTGATTAGGTAATATCAGTACAATCTTCTTAAACAAGGTTCAATCATATATAGAAATTTATTCTAGAGATAAATATCATATTTATTTATATATTTATTTTTATAATCATCGATAAATATAGAGATACAGTAATGAATTACACCATTCTTGGAGACGGTATGTTGTATGCACACATTAAGGCATTTTCACTTTTTGATGAACTGAATTAAATAAATGTAATCAATAATTAAAATTTCCATATTAATAAAAATTTAATACATATCATATACATAAACATGTCTATCTTTGTTACTATCCATGAAAATACTATTTTAAAAATGGATCACAATGCTTCATAGAGGTGGTAGTCCACAACTATGAATGAGAGACACTATCCATTTTCAACATATCAGATAGTGGGATGTTGTATATTATATTGAAATAACAAAAGAATGTACATTTCAAAAATATTTTATAAACTCTTTATTTCATTCTATATATCCATCCATGTGAAATATAATGGAAAATTGAATTGCATGACTATGTGGAGATAGTAATCCATACATATGCACAGGTGATGTTTTATATTTTTATATGATAGAAAAGAGATAGATTATGATATTCAAAAAACTATAATAACATCACACTATAAATATTAAAACTGATACATTTATTAGGGGTTTTAGAACACATTAATGGGGTGTATAGGAACAAACAGACATATAGTAATTTGTACTGAGGATTTCTACTTCTTCGATACACAATAATAAAATATATTCATAATTGAAATGTGTATGTATATTTCATGGAGGAAAACCTATATAACATTTATATGGGTGTTGATAATTGAAATGGGTAGGGTTTGTTTTATATTTATGACAAATGTAATTTTTATAATTGATATAAGGGGTGTCTATTTATAATTTATGGGAAAATAATTCTGTCAATTTCAAAAAATATTAAATTAATAAATAATATATTTCAAGTTAAAATGGAAAAAAAATTCTATAATATTTATATATAATGTGCATGAGTAGAAATAATCTCAACCAACTTTTTTTATGAGTTTTACTTCTAAATTTACCAATATATTTTAGTTGTAACCCCCATTAACCCTTTTTAAAATTACCACAATATTTAATTATTCCACACTTTAATGGTCATGAATATTTCCATATTTAGAAAGATTATAAAGAAGTTGAACGTAGTTTATATTTTGAACCATATCTCCCACTTTATTCCAATTTTTTTTATTTATAAATAATTTAATAAAAATTATTTATTATCAAATACCATTAACTCAAATATTCACACTATATATTTAATACAAATTTAAATTCCTTACGAAAATTGGAAATTTTAATCAAATTATTTAAAAAATATATAAAAATTGTATTGATATTTAAAATTAAAAAGATTCATTATGTTAGTCAAATTATATTAGGTTGTTTAATTCAAAAATTATTTACATTAAAATTAAATTAATTAATTAAATTTTCTGTCTGTGTTGCACAAGAATTTAATGTAATTTTTTCTTTCCAAAATATCAAAAATAAAATACCATGAAAAAATTATAATTTATGTCTCAAATTCCTCTCTATAACTATTCTATAATTTTTTTTATCCTTAATATTTTTTAAAAAATTAATAAAATAGTGACATGGTCATTTGTTTTATGAAGCATGAAATATTTTTTAATTTAAGATATGAATGAGATAGAAACCTGAATAATGAATCCTGATAGGGATAAGGCCTCGTGGTAAATTTAATTGTATTAGTTTAATCTAATTGTACTTGATATAGTATAATCTAACTATGTTCACACATTTAGAGGAAGATATCCGAAAATAGAGGAAGAGATCCACTATCAATTATGTGGAGTCTGTAAAGATAGAATGTAAGTAACCTTATTCCCCTAGTTCCATATCTAAAGGATTTGCATCCAGTTTTTTTATGGTCTTTATTTACTGTATTTGATAAGAAAGTCATAATGGGATGGAAATGAGGTCTTCAATAGTGTTATAGACTTTCATAGAGTCAGTTTCAACCATAGAAGGTGCAATGTTCTATAAATTGCATAACTACACCCCATTAATAATTAACAATGGCTATACTAGAGGGGTGTCAACACTCATGTGGGACACTATATTGGGGGAAATAAATGATCCTCTAAGTACTTATATGATTCCCACCCACCGAATAAATATTGTTCTTCATAAACCATCAATTGTTTTGCTTCGAACCGTTGTTTTAGGGGTTCTAATGAATCCACCAGACCTGAGGAAGTATCTTAGGGATTAATGGTGGGATCTTATTCATAATGATTTTTTCTTAAGTAGTGCAATAATACCAATTATTCATGATATTACCCAATTTAATTTCTAGGTTACATGTTCTGTTAACTAGAGCTAACTATGAATTGGAGATCCCTTCAATCAGATCCTTCTTCCTTACCATCCATAAGAAATATAAAACCTATATCATGAAGTTAAATATAACCTTATTCATAGGGTTATTATTTATTAACCCCTTTGACCAATGTCGATGGTGTAATTATCCATTTGGATCATAGGATGATAGAATAGTTAGCTCACCCACTGAATTCCACACAGAGCATTCCTACTATCCTTTAAAAAATAAGTCGCATGTCATATCTTCATGGGGATTATTGAAATAAACGCACAAGAATGAAATTTTAATCCCAATAAATTTAATATAATCATATATGGGTAAATCATGGTTATTTATATTTTAGACTAAAAATATGATTAAACCAAGGAATATAAGAACAGTTATTCCGTACATGAAAAGTGTTGCGAATAGCCTTGTCAGACTTTCTAGATTAAGACCCCAGTGATGATCTAAAAAAGACTTATATTTACCACTATTGGTCAAATAAGGGTTTAGGTGTAAACTTAATCTCTTTTTAAAAGGGATTTTGATAAGGAAATGAATTATTATATGAATATTATATCATGTCTATGGAATCTAGGGAATCAAAGCATGGTTAATTCATAGTTTTAATTAAAAATACCAATATCATCCTCACGAACAATTCATTCTGCATGAAAATTTATATAGAAAATATATATTTCGATCATTTCATAGGGACAAAATTTTTTGTCTATTTTGTATCCAGGTTCATAAAAAATTTCACTAAAATTTTCTCAGCCCATAGATTATATCATTCAATCACCTCCTATTCCATCCTAGAATACATACAATACAACATATCAAAAACACTTATTAATATTATGTTTCAGTCATCCATTTTTTATCCAACATCATAAATAATATATATAGTTACATTCAATCGAAATAGGAATCCCATAAGAAATATGTTATTAGGTTCTCGATGTTTCTAATGAATCCCTCTAGAACCTTAATAACTCACAAGACATGCATCAAAATGAAGGATATGATTCTTGTGATGAGATTAATTAATCCTATCGATTAAAGGGAATAATATTAAAAATTAGTAATGAGTGTATGTTTCCTATAAATCAAATTATAAGTATTTTAGTTACAAATATTTTTTGTTGAAATTAGATCTTTTAATAAATCATTGCATAAGATACTACTTTTGAATCCTATATGGGTTTCGATAATTTGGTCCAACCATTACAGACATAGAATTTATATATATAGGCGACCCATAAAAAATATAATAATATATACACATAACATATAGTATTATTCATGAATATTTTTTATTACATGAACGGATTTCCTATTACCATTAATGAAAACGACAATATCGTCCACAATCATTTGATGGAGACACCAGGAATGTGTAGTTTTCACATAAATTGTAGAACATTCATTGCACATATCTTATATTTAATACATATATAATAATATTATCCATGGAAAATATAAACAATCAATGAAATAATGGACCCCCCAAAATCACCCTGAAAACGGATTAAAGAACCCACATTTCATTTCCATAAAATATATTATAAGCCACAGTAAGCTGAAGCATCTAAAAATCTGCTTAATTTCCCAAGAAGTGAGTCCCATGTAGTTGAAATACATAAAAATGAAAATCTATTCTAGACTAACATAGTCTTTATTCATTTACACACTGATGAAAATGAAGAAACCTAAAAATTTCTTATTGATGATTTAAATCATTTCTTTAGAAAGGCCTATAGCTCCCTAGAAAGACATTGTAACACCTAGATATGTTTATGAAATATTTTTCTTCAAATAATTTTAATTATTTTGTTTCTGGAATTTCAGAAAATCAAGAGTTTAAACGAATCGTGGGAAGAACTTATTATAAAATTACATTTATATCCTAGCCATTAGGTAAGCAGGAATAAGTATAAATAACTTATGAATATTTATTGTGAATGAATTGGCTATTAATTATTTATGAAAATATAATCAAATATATATTTTTATTTTTGAGTGAATTACTATTTGTAATGAAATTAATGAGAGATATATATGTTATATACATAATAAAATATTCTTTATACTCATACAATTGATATTCTAGTAAAAGGGTATTAATAAAACATATTTTATGTATAAAAAACTATATTTTATAAAAGGGAAATTTTACAACATTGAATGGAGAACCCTTTTAAATTTAGATTCTGAAAAATAATTTTTATATGACAACATAAATATGCTCACTTGACGAAGGATATAAAAATTTACTTTGGTTGAATTTGTGAGATATTTCTCATAACATTTATGTTTTAATGAATTGTAAAAATACACTACATTTTATGTGAAAAAAACATTTTTAATCAAAATAATTTGCATTGATAAATTATAATAGTGAATGTTTTTAAGGTATAAATATAAAAAATGTTTAATAAACTGATATAATTAATTTAATTAGCATTAATTTTACTTTGAAACCATATGTAAAAAAATTTCAATCTTTTGAAATGTTTTAACTTATAAAACATGTTCTCTCTTTCCCACACAATGATTAATTATAATTTCATTACTGAGATTTCTATTTTTAATATTAAAATAATGGATTTCATATTTGGAATCAGTGGTTAAATATTATGTTAAGAGGTTACTTTTAATTTTTTTAAAATAATGAATAGCTACTTTAGTAAAAAACATTATTACCACAGTTTATGTTAAATTGAATAATTAAATGTAAAAATAATATTATAAAATTACATTAAAACCTATAAAATTTTTATTGGATGATTAAATTAGACCTTTATTATCTATGGTTCCAAATGTAATCACCTAATGGCCACTTTCACATAAATATGACTTTGATATTATTAAACACAATGAATGTGACAAGATGTCACACTCTCTTTTTATTTAATTATATTTATTCTAACACATGGATAAGAACGTTGTAACATATAAAATAAGTATTCTTTGGAAATATAAATAAAATAAACTATATTTTAGAAATTTAATTATTACTATTAAGGATGACACAGTTGTGATGTGTGAATTATTTTCTTAAAATAAATTTCTAAAAAATTATTTTAAAAATAATAAAATAAATTATAATTTGAATTAATTATCGTTATTCATTAATTTAATAGGTTATTATGACATTTTTTATTGTATTAAATATATTTTTTCACTATTATATTTTTTGTGGATTTTATATAAGATAAATGATTTGAATAGTGTCATAATTGACACTATAGATACTTTATTAAAATAACATTTTATTATATTATTTAAAAATAATAAAAATATTTAAAAATAAAATATGGATAATTATATGGTCAAAAAATTCATAAAAAATCCATTTATTGTACATTGACACCATATATGTTAATATTTAGAACATTAAATATTATGAATATTACAACCATGAATAAATTAAAGAGATTGAATAAGTATAAATTAAAATAATAAGGTATAAAATAAAATAAAATAAGCCTAAAGTTAATTGTATGTGGGTATTTCTACCCATACTCATATTAACTTCTAAATAATCCACTTTAGAACAATTTAAAATTAATAATTAATTAATATTAATTTAATAGTTTTTGAATATCACTAGGTGCCCCTCCCCTCTCTTATAAAAGGGTGCCTCTCCTTCCCTTTTAATCACACCTCTAAAGCCCTTTTTATTGGAAATACTCTACCCATTTACTCTCTATACTTCATTCACTTAATCTTATGTGCCAAAATTTTAGAAGAAATCCATCCTAAGGAGACCTTTTGTGCGAATCAGTAGGGAAAACTCGAAAAGAGGTAATTGTTCTATCACCACTTTCAAAATACTTATCATCTTATAAATTCTCTTCTTATGTTGTTTACATACTAATAAATCAAATATCTTTTACATTTTAAGATTTTATTATAATTATGGGACAATCATATACCTTCTTTTTTCCATCATATGAATAACAATATCACCATGCATGCGTACGTACGACTTATCATTTTCAAGCCATGGAGTATTTTAATATTCAATAATAAATAATTTTGATGTATATAATGATGAGTATTATGGATTTAAATAATAAATATATTCCAATAATTATTTTGTATAATGAATATACCATCCAATTACATACCATTTAACAATTAAGTGAATGATATCGTCACTCGTGTGTTCGTACGACCTACCATCTCCATGATGAAATGCGATTCAATCTACATGATATTCATTAAATCATGATTATATAAATGAATGGAATGGATAAACATGACATATTTTATTATAATATCATTATGTAAATGATATAACCAGAACCGTTTAATTAGAACAAGAGTGTATCCGTCTAAATATGCATATGAATATAATGTAGTTAATATCCGAATAACGAGGGACAATGGAATGTTAATAACAAATGAATGTTAATATAATCATACAATATATCTTAAAAGTTATTATGATTCTTGAATATGTAAATAACATTATTTAAATAATTATATAGGGGGTCCAGATACATA
This sequence comes from Viscum album, assembly GCA_963277665.1. Lineage (NCBI taxonomy): Eukaryota > Viridiplantae > Streptophyta > Magnoliopsida > Santalales > Viscaceae > Viscum > Viscum album. The sequence continues at coordinate 624,161,703 of OY728135.1, read as the reverse complement.
TAAATTATATCATACCTTTGCTAAGAGATAATTTTTTGATCTCATTATTATCCAAGATTCATTATATGTAATTATTTAGTGGGGAAAATTTATCATCTGCATACTTGTTCCCTAAATATTTAATACTATTTATATGCTTCTATAGTTTTTTAAATAAAATTTTAAGCATTGGTTAATTTTTACAAAATTTTTTGAAGTGAATATTTTTTCGTCATTCAATTCATGGAACTCTTTTTTCACTTCCAAAAAAATGTATGAAGAGAATGTTTGTTTCTACAATTTAACTCATGAATGGATTCCTGAACATTCATAATGAATTATTTAAATGAATCATACTTTACAATATTACAAGTGTATTTTCTATTAATTAATTTTAATTTAAACTTTCATGGCATTTGGTGAAATGAAAATGTTTTGAAGAAGAATGGATATTTTCTTCAAGAATTAATTTCAATTATTTGTCAAAATTAGTTATAATATGACCCAGGGATAGGTTTCTATACCTATTATTATATTAATTATATTGTCTTTATGAGTAATTTGTTTTAATAAATACAGTTATTTTTTCTAGATTGTGATATATAGATGATTAAGAAACCCATTTTTTGTTCCTTCGGTTATGCTATGATGAATGGTTTATGTTTTTGTGGAACATGTATGAATAATTTCATTATGAGATGGGTGGGAACTATATATCCCTCCATTGAATTTGATAAATATTTATATCACATGAGATAGACATGACTAGAAGGATCAGTAAATCTAATTCTATAATAGAGGATTGGAACAACTAGTAATCCTAGTCCAATAATGGATTTGGTCTGCTATGATAGTATTTTAAATATGACTTGACTAATATAAAATTAATTTTTATTCTTATGTGTATGACACAAAACTTAATGGATTATGTTTTTAATTTTGGGATTATATCCATTAACTGTTATCAACATTTATCCCATGACATGTTATCACTGTCTTTTATATGCGTGACAAGACTTACAAATGGTATGTTCTTCTGTATTATGATAATGTTATGATTTATATTTCCCTTGTTTACCCATACATAGAATTGGATTTAACCCTTTCATATGTTTTTATTACCCATTCATGCATATGTGTATTAATTGCGATATGTCAAACAAAGTCTTGTTATGAAGAAATAATTTGAAGATATTGTAGATGTGTTATAAAATAATTTTATATGTTACCTAGTTTATAGTTATGATATACATATACCATGTGGTCATGGATTTATTATATGTTGTAATGAATATAAAATTATTTTTAATTATTAAAAAGGTATGTAAATTATGATTCATTATAGTTGGTTTTAGAGGAAAGGTATAGTCATCCTTCGGATACTACGATCAGAATTCCATAGTAAGAACCCTATGGATATTTCTAAGTATAGGTTACAATATTAGTGTTTTATAAATAACTATAACTAACCTCAAATAAAACCATAAGTTTCCTAAATTCATATTTTATTCTTCTTTATGTGATTTTACAATTTTGATTATTGTTTATCCCAATAAGATTCATTATTTTAGTGAATTGATTGAACCATAAGGGACCACATTAATGATGAGTGTGACTGGTAATGAAATGTGTATCATCAAGGGGAACAAAATTTCATTATATGTGGAATTAAAAATCCCATTTTTTCTCAAAAAACGTTTTTTAAACTACGATTCATGAAGGTTTTCCGAAAAAGTAAAAAGGGGACAACATTCTGTCGATCCCTTCATGAGGTAATAGCCACCTTCTTTCTGTGTGTTTTCTTATCCATTAGTGACTGAAAAATAGATCAGTACAACTAAAAAAGATATTTTCAGTCCAAAAATGTTTTGAACATGAAAAATTCATCTTTTCAGTCTATCATTTCAATGCTAAAGTTTAATAAAGGTGGAATATTTTCAAGAATATAAGGCCGAGAATTGAAATTGACTCCATGGAATGGGATGAGTTCACGAATTTATTTCTCAAAAATTACATTCCACACATTCTTCATATAAAGATGGCGAAATATTTCCAGAACATTATAAAAAGGATTATTAATCTATTGGTACCTAGGATGAAAATTTTACAAGACTTTCAAGGTACTCTTCAAGAATTATTATTGAACCTGAGAGTTATGTTGACAGATTCTTTAGTAGATTAAAACCATGTCTCTGAAGTAAATTTTCTATAAGGGACTTTAATTTATATGAGGAAAAATTTATATGTGCTCTCAAGGTTGAGATGGATATTGGAATAACCCATCAGTCATATGGATTTTACAAGAAGAGAGATATGGAATACAAAGGAAAATATAAATACCACACTCAAAACAAGATGAGTATTACCTTATGATCATTCTGTGGAAAGAAACATAGAGGAAACTATATTAAAGGGACTATTAAATGTTTTATGTGTCAAAAGGACGGTAATCAGGTAGATGAATGCCGACGTGATGTGAAAAAAGGTACAATGATGTGAATAGATAAAAAGATACAATGATTGAAAATCTTACATGTTAATTATCAAAATGTAAGGAAATGGGGAATAATACCCATTAATGCCTTAATAAAAGGGTTGTTTATGATGAACGACCTAAGACAACTCTTAAGGGAATAAAAAAAGGAATGTCACATGAAATCACTACCAGCAATCTTATGTACAAAAATGCAGTGTTGAAAGGTACACACACCATCCACTCTAAATTATTAAATGTTTAATTTGATTCTAGATCCACTTAGTCATTTATTTCAAAATAATTTTATTATACTATCATCATATTGGCATAATAATTATATGCTGAGTTAGATGTGGAAACTCTTAATGGAAAAATAATCGCATAAAAAGTTTATAATTCTTCTGTGGCTGTAATTTGTTGGAAATTGCTTCCTGAAAGTCTTGTGATCCTTATTATAGTGGAATTTGATGTGATTTTTAGCATGATTTATATTTCACTATATCAATATCATATCAATTTTCATGTATGTGAAGTGACATTTCATATTCCCAATTAATCTATGATTATCTATAGATACAAGGATGAATATAGCATTCCAGTATAAATTTTTTCCATCTTATGGGTCTTGATTCATATAAATTAATTTTATTTATATCAAATGGTTGGAAGAAAAGCACATTTAAGAACACACACATTTTACAAGAGTTTGATGATGTCTTTACAAAAGAATTTCAAGGTCTTCCACCAAATTGTGAAGTTGAATTTTCAATAGAACTCATATCGGGTGATATACCTATTTCAAATACACCTTATTAAATATCCCTAATAATGTTATAGGAATTTAAGAAGTAACTCCAAGAAAATATTTACAAGGGATTTATACTCCCTACTACATCACCTTGTGAAGAACATGTTATATTTTCCTAAAAATAAATACAAATCAATGTGACTCTGCATTGATTATCATAAACATTCGAAGACCACTATAAAAAAATTCTTTTCCCCTCATTGATGAATTATTCAATAAGCTACACAGAGATCAATAATTTTCCAGGAATGATCTACCTCCAGGATATCATAAATTAAGGTTCATTAAAAATTATATACCAAATATGACATTACGTTCATGTTATGGACACTATAAATTTAAAGTGATTATTTTCATCTTACTAATACCCCCACTATATTTATATATCTATTTAATATATTTTTTATAGATTATATTGCTTAGTTTATTATAGTTTTTATACACAATATTCTTATATATTCGAATAGAAAGTAAGAACCTAAATTCCGCTTGAGAATTGTACTGAATTCCCTAATAAATGAGAAGCACTATGAAAAATTTACCATATGTGAATATTTTCTTAAAAATGTTTCATTTTGGGTCACATAATCTCTTGATGATGTATATCTATGGATCCATCAATTAATGAAATTTTTGAAAGTAGGCCGAGACCAATAATGGTAACTGATATCCAATGTTTTCATGGTCTGGAATTATATTATTGACGTTTTGTGAATGATTTTTCACAATTATCTAATCTAAGAACCATAGTTACTCGTAAAAGAGTTAAGTTCATATTGAGGGAGGAATGTAATGAGAATTTCAAAGAGCTAAAAAGAAGGTTTTTCGGTGCACCTGTGCTCACACTTCCTTTTATTGGAGAATGTTTTGTGATCTTTAGTGATGCATCCAAGAAGGTCTTGGGATGTGTTCTCATGAAAAATTATATAGTGATAACTTATTCCCTACAAAAGATGAAAATCCATGAGAAAATATAACCAACTCATGATTTGGAGTTAACTATGGAAATATTTTCATTAAATATATTAAGGCATTACCTATATGGTGAATGTTGTGAAATTTATAATGATCATAAAATTTATATTTATATTTTCACAAAAATAAAGCTATATATGAACCAAAGATGAAAGTTTGAGTTGATTAAATAATACGACATCCCAATACATTAACACCCTATGAAAAAGAAATATGTGGATGATAGTTTGAGTCGACAATACCAAGCTAGTCTATCAATGGTGAGGATCACAAATGATCCAATTTTTATAGATTTTTAAATAGTGGATCTTGAAATTTTAAAGGGGATAAATATTTTCTTACTCATGTAAATGTTCAACAATCTATACATGTAAATATTAAGGAGGCACTGATGAAATATATAGAGATATAAAAGAATGTGTGGAATGATTCTGAATTCAACATTGATTGTGATGAAATAATTAAGTATTGGAATCATGTTTTTATACCTCTCATAGAATAATTAAAGAAGTAGATATTTGATGAGGCTCATAATACTTCTTTAGATATTCACCCGGGAAGCACAAAGATATACAAGGTCCTAAAATAGTATTTTTGGTGGGATGGTATGAAAATATTTGTTGTTGAATATATCTTTTGATGCATGGTTTGTCAGAAATATATGTATTAGAATCAAAAGTCTACGGGGATATTACAACCATTACCAACACCATAATAGAAATGGGAAAAATCAGTATGGGCATTGTCATTGGACATCCAAAAAAATACAAAGGTAATAATTCCACCTAAGATATAATTGATCACCTTATGATGTCATCAAACTTCATTTATATTAGAGAGGATTTGTCTATTGATCATATTTCTAGGATATATGTAATGGGTTTGGTAATATTGTAGGGTGTACTACATTCCAAAATATATGATCAGGATATGAGGTTTACCTCAATGTTCTAGCGAATTCATCAGCATACTCTGGATATAGATTTTAGTTTTAGCACATCATATCAATCTCAAACATATGGTAAGTCTGAGTGGATATTTCAAAGTCATGGATACTTGTTGAGATCTTTCACTATGGGTTTCAAAGCTGGTTAGGATCAAAAAAAACATTTTGGTTGAATTTCTATACAACATTAGATTTCACATTAATATTCAGATAGATCCTTATGAATCCATCTATGGAAAGAAGTAAATATCATCAACTAGCTAGGATTATGGTGGGGTATCATATCTATTAGGACATGATATATTTTATAAAATAGATGAAAATGTCAGATCAATTCAACAACACATAAGAGCACCTCAAATTCAACAAAAACGTTATTATGATAACTGAGGAATAATATAGAATTAAATTGGGTGATAAGTTGTTTATATGAATATATCCCTGGAAAATAGTAATGATTTTGGCAAAGAAGGGAAAGCTAAGACTTATGTATATAATTCCTTTTGAAATTCTTGATCATATTGGGACGGTAGCTTACTGATTGGAAAATCCATAGAATCACTATAAAATTGATGATGTGTTCCATGTATCTCTATAATGAAAGTTCATAAATGATCATTCACTTGTAATAAACTCATAATGTATACCATTGGAGTTGGATCTTTCTTATGAAGAACAATCGATAGAGATTCTGGATCATAGAGAAAATGTTTTACAAAAGAACACCACTCATTTGGTTAATGTTTTTAGAGGAACCATAAATTTGATGTATCAATGTGGAAAATTTATGTTATTATAAGTGAGATGTATCATCATCTGTTTGTTTATAATTGACGAATTTCGAGGTCAACATTCAGTTTTAGAGGCAGATAATGTAATACCCGGATGTTTTTATGAAATATTTGCATTAAATAATTTTACTTTTTTATTATAATGCATTGCATGAAATCAGGATTTTAATAGAACCATGAGACACCCTAACTATAAAATTACCATTTTACCCTAGGTCTTAGGTTAGTTGGAATATGTATAACTAACTTATAAAACTTTATTGAGAATTCATTGGCAATCAATTATTTATGAAAAATATAAATCAATTAGATATTTTTATTTTAGAGGGAATTATTAACAGGAGTGAAATTAATCAGGTATATATATATATATATTATATAATTAATATAATATTTAATATATTCATCTAATGGATATTTTAGTCATAGTGTATGAATAAACCATATTTGATGTATAAAAACCTATATTTTTAAAAGGGTTATTTTAAAACATTGAATTGATAAAACCTTTTAAATTAATATTTTGATACATTAATAATTTTTATAAGAAAAAATAAACATGTTCTATTTAATTTTGATAAAAAAATTAACTTTGGATGAATTTCTGTTACATTTCATATTACTTTCATACTTTGATTAATGGTAAAAATACAGTAAATTTTATGTGAAAACAACATTTTTCAAAAAAATAACTTATATTGGTAAATTATAATATTAAATGTTTGTAAATAATAGATATCATACTTTTTTATCATTAAATATAATTTATATCATTATCATTAATTTTTCATTTAATCCAAATGTAATTAAATTTCAATCGTTTGCAATGTTTTAGCCTTTAAAACTCATTCTCTATTTATGAAAACAGGATTAATTTGAATTTAATTACTACAACTTATGAGTTTAAAATTTATAAAAAAATGAGTATATTTGGAATTATTGGGTCTAAATTATGTTAATAGTATACTTTTATTTTGGGGAAATTATGAATATTTACTTTAGTAATTTTTTTATAACGATTAAGGGTAAATCAAGTAACTGGAATAAAAATTAATATTAGAAAATTACCATAACACCTGTAAAAGTCCAATTAGATGAATAATTTAGACCTTTATTATATATGGTTCAAAATTTAATCACTTAATGGAATCTTCCCCATGAATATCAGATTAATATTACTAAAAATAATAAATGTGAAAAAATGTCACAATCTCTTTTTATATAAGTTTATTAATTATTATATATGATTAATATGGAGACAACATTGACTATTGGTAGTCTGACTAAATATATAAAAAAAATCCATCATATAAATTTATTTATAAATTTTATAAATTAAATATTTACCATTAAAGATGACACAATAGTGATGTATAAATTATTTTATTAATTGAAATATCACATAAACAATTTAAAAAATATTAATGAAATATAACATCGATTAACTAAGGTTATAAAAGAATTTTATAAGATATAATTTCATTTTTAGATTATATTCAAGGTTTTACTTCAAAGTTAAATTTTTTGTGGATTAAATATATAGTCAAAGAAAATGAATAGTGTTAAAATCAACACTGTTAATATTTTCTAAAATATCATTTTATTATAATATTTATATATCATAAATTTATTTAAAAATTACAATGTGATAATTATATGGGCTAAAATGTCATAAAATATCAATTTACACTCAATTTACACCATATAAATAAATATATATAACAATTACATTTTTAGAATTTTATTACAATAACTAAAATTAAATAGATTATATACAGATAAATCAAAATTATAAGGTTTTAAATAACAAAAAATCATGTGTAAATTTTATTAGTTGATAGGATTTTGACCCATCCTCTTCTTATCTTATAAATAATCTAATTATGAAAAATTTTATTTTAAATTTTATTTTATATTAATTTAATGGTTTTTGTATTTCCAAAGGTGCTCCTCTCCTTTCTTATAGAAGGGAACCTATCCTTATCATCTAATCACACCTCTAAATTGTTATTTATAAGCTAAAACATACCAATTTCCACTCCAAAATTCATTAAATTCCTATTTGAGACCACTCTTTTGTCTTAAAGATAACATAAGGATACATTTTCTAAAAATATGAAGAAGATAATCGAAATGTGGTAATTGTTTTATCACATCATTGAAAATTTATTTCTTCTTCTACTTCCTATGATCAAATTTTTGACATAATAATGTGATAAATACATTATCTTCTACATTTTTATATGTCATTATATTGATGGAAAAACCATATACCTCCTTTTATCCATCCTACGAATAATAATATCACTATGTGTGCGTATTTACATCTTACCGTCTCCATGTTGTGGTGTAATTTGTTAGTCAACAATAAATAAGTTGGATGGGTATAATGATTCATATAATGGATGTAAATAATCACATTAACATGATAATTGTTCTTTATAATTAATATATAATCCAATTCCATACCATTTAACTATTAAGTGAATGATATAGTCGCTCGTGCATATGTATAACCTACTGTCTCAATGATGCGATGTGATTAATTCAACATGATATTCAATAAACCATGACTATATAAATAAATATAATGAATAAATATGATATATATATATAATAATAATAATATAATTCATTAAATGATATAACTATAAAAAAATAAGTGGAACGTAAACTTATCCGAAAAAACATGCATAAAAACATAAAGCAGTTTTTATCCAAATAAAGTGTGACATTGAAATGTTAGTAACAAAAGTATGATATTATAATCATATATGATATCATAAACATTATTATGATTCATTAATAAGGTTATAAAATTATTTAAATTATTATACAAGAGGTTCAGGAACATATGAAGGATATCATATCTATGTTAAGGGATATTTTTACAATCTCATTATTATACGAGAATGTTTATACGTAATTATTTATTGGGGGTTTATTTATCATCAACATCCATGTTACTGAAATATTTAATAGTATATAAATTTCTAAAAAATTATTCAAATATAATTTAACACATTAACTAATTTTTACTAAATTGTTTGATAGGAATATTTTGAAGTTATTAGATATGATGTAATTGTTTTGACTTATCTAGAAAAGTATAGGGAGAATGTTTTTTAACCTATTTAAAATGAATGGATTCTTAAAATTTCCTAAAAACATCTTTCCATGAAGATTACTTTAAAATATTTATAGTTTATTTTATAACAAAATCATTTCTTTTGAAATTATGTGGCATTTTGAGAAAAGATTAAATTTATAATGAAGATTGGTTATTTTACCGAAGAATTAAATTCAAGGATTTTAATTCAAATTTTTTTCCATATAAGATGAATAAGTGTTATGTTTATAAATCAATTATTACTTTAATTTGATTTTTTATGATGAACTTTTTTTATGATATCTATTTATTTTATATAGATTATGATGGACTGATGTTCAAGAAACCAATTTTTTTTCCTTCGGTTATGTTATGATGAATGGTTTATGTTTTTATGGAACAAGTAATAATGATTTTATTATGATAATGTTGGGACCTATATCTTCCTCCAATTCATTGGTTAAATATTTATTTCTCATGAGATAGATATGACTGGAATGAAAAGTAAATCTGGTTTAGTAATATATGGTTGGAATGACATGTAAACGAGGATTTGTAATGGACTCTTCTACTATGATGGTTTTGGAAATCAGCCCTGACTAATATAAAATGATTTTCTATTTTTATGTGTATTAGACAAAATTTTATACCTTATTTTTTGACTTTTGGGATTATGTCCATTAATTCTGATGAACATCTATTCATTGACATGTTATCACGATCTTTTATATGGATGTTAAGCCTTACCAATGTTATGTTATTATGTATTATGATTATTGTATGATTAATGTTTACCTTTTTACCCTTACTATGAATTTTATCTCACGATTTCATATGTTTTTTCCCTGATCATGAATAATGGTATTAAGTAAGATATGTCCAAAAGGAGACTATTTATGATTAAATAATTAGGGGACAATGTATATATTTTATGGACTAGTTATTTAGGTTTCCCAGTTTCTAAACACACTATTACTATATGGTTCTGTAATGGAATTATTATATGTTTTGATGAATTCATTTCCATTTTCATGTAACATCAACATATGTAAAGTATGGTGAATTATATTTAAATACACTTGATTTATCTATAATTCTTCTCAAAGAAACTCAATTAAAGTATTTGACATATTCTCCTATTGATTTCACTATTAAAAACATTATAATTGATATTTCATAAGCTTATGAGATGATTATACTATAGAAAGGATAGTTCTTTAATATTCATAATGAGATCCAGGTCATTGACCACTCAGGTGACGAATCCACCCTAGAAGAACTCTTTCACCACCTCCAAAATGTAACTTTTAATGTTATCCCAGGGAACCACATAAAAAGACCATTGTAAGAACCCAAGGAAAAAAGAGATATCAGGTTTGAGAATGATGTCTACTTCCATAATTTCATTCTACTCTAGAATAGATTCAATGTGGTTGTTGTTTTTCTCCATCACCACACATGAGATAAAATCCAAAATAGTAGTATGCTCCCTCAAGAACCCAACGTACATGTAAGGGTTAAGATTTGGAAGACGATATATGTTGACTGAAACTACTATACCTCCAATTATATTAATATTAATTTAGACCTCCCCTCAATGAGAATGTTAGTCCGACATACCTAACTCCAATCCTTGGTGAATATATTAAAATATAATGTGATCATTTATCCAAACATTTACTACATATATCTATAATAATTTCAATCTAGATATTATTTTTCAAGTATAACCTCATCTAAATACATATTAATATTGACATGGTAATTGAACTTCATTACAGCTTTCATCAAGTCTCGATGCTATTTATTTTTTGGGAATCATTAGTCATGTTGTATTGGTTAAAATGGGGGTTTAGTTGTTATTCAAGGACTTATGGTATCTATTTAGACATCTTATATTCTTAAAAGGGATAATACATCTTATTTAATATGTTGGTTAGGAAAAGAATTATTTCACCACATGGTGAAATTGTAGGTTTGATCTCCATCATATTGAGATAAAAAATGATTAGTCCATTCACTTCATGTCACTAGGCCAATGAATATATTGTAGTGATCAGAAATATAAATGATTTGGTAGATTAATTTGGAATTTATTAAGGAATATATGGCCTAATGATTGGTGAAGAAATGATATATGGTGTACTAGGTGTGGTGGATTCCATTTTGATTATTGTAAAAGTTTAATATTTCCCCCATGAAGCTTATGTCCATTATACAATTTATAGACGCAAATGATGGAAAAACTTTTTTGGACATCACATAGTCGTAAAAAACAACATTATTTTTTGAGGGATCCATAATGATATTAATGTAACATCCCAAATTCCATGTTGGATTTTATCAGTTGAGGAAAATAATATCACACCTAAAAATCTCCCTTTTCAATGTAACAAATTTAGTGTAGTTGAAAACGTAGTGAATCACTGACATGATACTTTTTTTTGTGATGAATTGATTATTTAATTTTACATTCTATATTTATGTTATGTATTTCTATAAAATATGGATGTTCTAGTTATTATAATATTTGTTCATGAAGTGATGGAACTCTTCCTAATTTCCATTTTGGAAATCATTGTAGCTTTATTATTTGCTACCATGATTTCCATGAAAATGATCCTATTTTTTATCTCAATGGATATAAAACAAATTTTTACATGGGAAGAAAATTTTTGGGTGTTCCTCATTAGAAACATTAACATTTAAATTGGATATTACTATATTAAAATATTACATTGATTAACATTTTGGATTGAGTACTCAGGGGGGGTTAACTCAGCATTAGTTTGAGTTAATGTAGAGACAACTAAGAGGTGCAATAGGGGTGTCTTGGTGATTTTCTATGTTAGAAAAATTATAATATGAAGATTATGTGTTTTTATAAAATTTTAAATCTATTTGATTGGGATAGGGGATAGATTAATAAAAGTTCAGGATCACTCATTGTGGGAGTGGGATTCAAGGTTTGAGGTGAATATTCTACCATTCAATGAGTATAAGACTAACAATTATTTACTAAGTGGAAATATAAGACGATAAATAATGAAATATAGAACACCTAGATACGTAATGGTGAATTCATATAAGAATGATAATGAAGAAAAATATTGGTATCAATGGAAGAAATTGATATGGAGGAATCCAGAGCAGTTGAACTTTATAAACCAACAAGTCACCCTTCAGCGGTGGGTAGGGAGATACATTATTGAACTGTAAAATAATCCATGGAGAAGATGAAGTTTGGACATGTTATAATCCATTAATTCTTTTGGAAACCAAAAAATAGATATGTTTCTCCCTTCGAAATAAAAATGAAATCACATATAGTCGGAAACCCTTACAGAAGTGAGAAAAAGTGGAGTTGATTATTTTTTATATTATGAGATTGAGTCTCTAGCCCAATATATATTGATATATGGGAGAAATAATAATATATAATGTTCTATGAATATGTGATCCAAAAATTCATTGAGAAGATGGATCATTCATTAATCCACATTGAGAATGGATCAAGCATAATCTCTTATAGCCACCAAAAAAAACATTATGTATGTGAACTGGATTCCCCAACATAATTACACACACCACTACCTAAGGGGTATTGTTCCAAATATTATATCCCACAAACTTTAAGAATATATTGATGAACCAAGTACCAAAGATGGTGTTTCTCCCAACTACAAATTCGAGATGTTGTCCTAGGATGTGTGGACCACATAAAGGAAATTACGATTATGAAAAAAACCTCACTAGAGAATAATACCCCAATGATCCAATATAATCCTGGTAGAATATAAGTGTATCCTTATCAATGGCAAACATATTAAACATGTTTAATTTTGGAAGGAATAATTACATTGAGAGGTCATCCTCTTGGAAAGTATACACCATAAAACACTATGCCGAAGATGGATGGGGAGTATAATATTAAATATATGTTATTTTGGGAATAAGTCCAATAACATAAAATGGTGAACTAGTGAGATTTTTCTTTTTAAATATGCAACCATATGTACCTATGCTAGGTGTATTATGAAACAATGTAGTCTAGGGAGCTTAGAAATCAATGAGTAGATGAACTGGGGAATAACATGTAACCCCAAATTCATGTTATAGAGGACACACATCCTTGTATGGAATTGAAAAACATTGCACAATGGTAGTAATATTTCAAATTGAGTGTGTGGGGCGCGTTCATAGAATCCATAAAATGATCCATATGAAGAGTTACACATTTTTGTTGTCATTAAATAAAATAATATAACGGTCAAAATCACTGAAAAATGGAACAAATTTTTTATATTTTCCATTTGGATAGTTATTGAAAAGATATTCAAATCCACATAAATTATATACTTTGTTTGGGTTATTTTTGATTACTTATCATATTATTTGAAAGAATAATTTCCAGATTTATCCATTACCATAGTAACCAAAATTATTATGGTAATTATTCATAATGTATAAACTTATGAGGGAAATATTAAGAAAATTTAGTCCTAATTATTCAATATTGTGAATCCATTTACAGAATTAGTATTTACAAATATAGTAGAATTATATTTAAAATAAATCAAACATAATTCGATGAATGTTATTTCTTTAAAAAAATTTCCTTTTAAATAAGAAAATGTTTCAATATAAAAATAAAGTTTAAATTTCATTCCCATGATTCTTATAATATTATTATAAATATATAATTATAATTATTAAATTAAAAATATTTTTTAATATGTTGTAACATTTTAAATTCTTGATATGATTATAAATATTTGAATAAAAATCTCTATTTTTTAATATTCTCACAAAAAAAGTTGTATTAAATAAAAAAACCACCCTAATATAATATTGATAAGATGATTTTAGAGATAGAATTATTTTCATAAAATAATATTCATATATCATCAATAAATTAATTATAATATCATCATAGAAGAATCAATATTTTTTTGATGAACAAGTATTTATGACGCATTAATTAAATATTCCTTAAATTAAGTACTTGATTTATAATAATTAATCATGTAATATATTTTCTTAGTCCCATTATATATATATATAATGTTAACACTATTCATTCCCAAAAATTCAATTTCTAGGATATAACAGTAATTTATAAATAATAGTATTTGACAGATCGTTTATGATTAGTGTTACAAGTTGTTTATGCTACCAAAAATTGTGTTCTTTCAAAATATAAGGGATTTATATTTACCCCAATTAAAAAAATATCATTCTCACAATTTAAACATGTTCTTGGTAATCAGGGGTTTCGAGTTGTGAAAATTATATTATAGAAAACCCACATCAATAAATTGTTAACAAAATATTATATTAAAAAGAGGGAAAGGGAAGTACAAATGCTTCCAAAAAATTATGTTTACATGTTATAAAATATAATTTATAAGTTAAATTAAATACATTTAATGTAAAATTATTTTTTTAGGATTAATAGGGATTGATATAGAACATTAATTGGATAATTTTTAAAACAACAAAACCATAAAGCTATGATGGCTGAAAATACCATCAATTCATCATAAATGATCACACAAAAATATTATTTTTGCAGATAAATTTTATCTATAGTTGTGAAAATTATTCACTATTCAAAATAATAATATATGTGAATATAATTATTTTATATGCATACTTTCATCTATAAACTTATTTACACAATAATCTCATAATTTCACTAAATGATGAATATTGAGGATGACTTTTATTATTCTAGAAGCACTAAATTAAAATTTTAAAGGATTTTACAATCCAGGAATGAATGAAAATTCATTACTCATTTCCCTTGATAGGTTAAAAATTCAAAATGGGTGGCACAGGTCATCAAATAATACATTATATGTTAGTCCTCAAAAAAACACAAATGATCAACATAATCCACTTCATAAATAATGAACATAAATACTCCTCCAATATATTTTATTCTAAATTAAATCCCCAAATTCTAAAATATTCAATCAATAAATAATTCCAAAAAAACATACATTCACTCATATTGTCACATACTAATCATGTGAATACTATGATCACATATTCTCTTAAAAATACAAAAATATTTGAATCAACATTGAATGAATAATAGTTTCTAAAACAATAGAAATCGTCAATATTATTTATATCCCATAAATTCAAGAATGAAGTAAAATCTACCAGTATATATTTTTTTAATAACTCACTAATAATTTTCAAGGAAAAGTTCTAATATGATTTAATTTTTCAATACCAATCTCCTCTTTAACCACACTATTCATTATTAATTCATCATCAAACTTATATTAAGTGTCATCTTCCCCACATTCATTAACCCCAAAAAATAGTACCATTAAAAATATACTAGAAAATCATTAATGATATTATATTACAGAACAAAGCATATGGGATTAATAATTATTTGAAAAAACTCATTTATACACCTAAATGTTGAATCCAAGAACACAATCTATTAATTCCTTCCATTACGGTTATAGTGATATTATAATAATGGCCTTCTCCATTTGTCTTCTTATGTTGAATTATCCCTTGATAATTATGAAATTGGATTGAACAATACCCCAAATCATTACAGTTAAAAACATCGAACATTACTGGGTTTAATTATTACATAGTCATTCACATTCTAGATGGCCTTTCTCACTGCACAAGATGAAAACAATCATTCTCTTGATGAATATTCAATAGTGTTTCTTTAAAAAAGTATCACATGTGTTATGTTCCATATTTCCATTATTTAACTTCACATAAATCCTTTTTTCCTTTTTTCTTATTCCACTTCTTATTCTATTGAGATATTTTGAAGATATATGGACATGGTAATTCATTCTATATCCTGATATAACATGTTATTATATCATCATATTATGAAAATGTATGAGATATTATATCCCATCGAAGACTCATATTAATACAATTATATATTTAGAAGATCCAACATTCTATATTACATATGATGTTAGAAGCATGTGTAGTTAGTCTTATAAGGTTATCTGTATACTCTGCTGAACAATATTCTTCATTTTAATTTAATTTGAGGAACATCATCCCCATATAATGTCATTGTTTTTTATGTATATATTCTTTATTGAAAATAATGTCAAATTTTATTCATTCTAGTATTTCTACTTCATTAGCCTCTTTATTATTTGAGGTGAATGACCACCATTGATCTGAATCAAATTTATAATAATAAAATACCATGATATATGTTTCACATTAATTATATTCCAAATCTAGGAAATTTTTTGAGGGATTTTAAATCCATTTCTCAACTTTTAATGGATTAGTAGATCTACTATAACATTAAGGCCATTGTCACATGAAGAGAACAAAAAAAGTGAATCATTTTATGAAATAATAGACTATTACATATGGGAAAAGTTATTTTTCATAACCTATGTCTACTATATTAACATGTCCATGGTATACTTATTACCTATACTATATTTATTTTATTATTTTGTTTGGAAATATTAATACTTTTTATTGGTTCTGATTCCAGTTATTCTATTAGGAATCATTATTGAATAACAAAACACACCAAGATATGTCATAATCTTAATGAATGATGAGAAATAAAATAAAATTCTTATATTGGTAAATATTATGAAATAATATAAGGTATTATCCTAATTTTCATTTGAGCTATATTTACATAATATATAATTACCAAAGTATGTACAAAACATTCTATGATACAATCTAAAACAACCCCAACTCCAGTATCCCAGAGCAGGTGTATACTTTATTAAAATATAATAGATAAAAGAATATAATCCTAAAGTAATGAATAGTTTATTATTATTGGAGAATGATATTCATACCGAAATTTAATTTTACATTATGTATAAAATATAAACATAAGGAAATTAAATTTTCATCATCCCTAAATTCATATTCAATGATATTTTGATCATAACAATCTGAATGGATACAAAATTAGAATGGGATAAAATACCCAATAAGGGTTACATATAGTTTAAATAATAAATTTTAAATACATCATAATCAATATATAAAGATAACTAATTAAAAACATATTCCATTTATTCATTAACATGTCAAAAAATGAAACTATATAAAATATCAAGACAGTAATCTCAAGATAACAATTATAATTGAATTCTTAATGGAGTGCGTACAATTTGATATCATAACTCATACTTGTTGATATATTTTCCATCATGTACTTGTAAAAATACTATTTAAAACAATGTGTAATTACTTATTTTATGTTAGTTTACATAATTTAATCATGCTACCTATCGATGTATCAAGGAGAAATAAAATTATAGTCCCTATCATTCATTTCAAGTCCAATGACTAATAGAAAATTAAATTCTCAATATCGATAATATATATAATAATACAAAATATTCACTAGTTCATGGGGGTCAGAAACAATCTAGACCAAATAAATCATGATTTATAAAGAAATTGCATTCATAAGGAAAGGATCACAAACTTCATTATAAAACCAATCTCTCTGCTAGAATCCCTTTCTGAGATAATGAATTATAGGAATCATTCTGTAATGACCCAATGTTTTTTTCAATCGAAATTCCCTTATTATAGTTATGTCATAAAATAAAATGAAATAACAACATAATGAACTACTACATGATAAGTGACCTTTAAACAAAAGATTTTCACTTCTGTATTTGGAATTTTGAAATGCTGACAAACACGGTTGTGTTCAAGATTATTTTTGGAGTCCAATAAAACATAAATAATTTTTGGTGAATAGTTACCTACCCTTATGAATATTAACTTACCCTTATTAATAGTAATATGACCCTTATGAATAGTAAATCATCCAAAATAAGTGTAACATTACTTATGAATAATTAAATAAAATTTAGACATCTTAGAAAGTGACAATTTAAACTTAGTAAATGTTTTTGTATTTTGTAAGCTTTAAATAATTAATTATAATTAATTAATTAATTTAAAAGAATATTTATAAACATAAAATTTATTCATAAATTATTTAATCAATGTCTTATAGTTTTTAGATAATTTTATAGGACCCTGCATAATTTTTGAATGCACTATAAAATCAGTTTTAATCTTAAAAACAGTTTTCTTAAGTAAATTATGATTTTAATTAAATATTAAGTTTATAATATTTAGAAAATTATTTTTGAAAAATGGAATTATTTTTTGGATTCTTCATGTCCAAAAATGTTTGGGGTAAATATTTTGGATTTTTTGGAGATTCATTAATTTTTTATGAATATAAGAATCCGATAATTTACAATAAATGCAAAATAATGGATTAATTGATTCATTGATGATGATCTGCTGATCTAAGCCCACTTGGTTCGGGATAACATGATAAAATTCCTATTTTTGGTCATTCAAAACATTTTATTCCTCTTCTTAGAGGAAATTAATAAACTAATGAATTTTATATTAAGGAAACCCCTCTCCCCTCCACTATAAAAGCCACCCTTCACTCCCTCATTTCCTCACACCACTCAAGATCCAAACCTTCTATAAACTCTATGTAAACACCTTCCCTATCCCCTCCACCACCTCCAATTTCTTCTGGTCTCATCAATATACCATGATTAGTCCCTTAAGGAGGTTCTCAATAGGAGGATTCTACATGTAATTTCCCTCCCTCTTCTCCTTTAATTTCCTTTCAAGTTCAAGGTCATTTATTGATCTATCCCCACCTATCTTCATAAAAATGGTATTTTAACTACATTATTATAAATATAATGAAACATATGTTTCTAATGGTATATTATATCATCCAACCCCCATTCCCTCTTACTTTTATTTTATTAAAGAGAACGTTGTTCATGGGGTGTTAATTTATCACCATCATTAACGACATGATATCTTCTTCCATTTCTACCTTAACATATGGTCATGAAACAATTTTTATGGTTGAAACAGAATATTTTATATGTATTATGTTCTATTTAATGTTATTGAAACAACCTATTGCAATATTACTAGGTGATAAGTTAAAACAAGTTCGTTGTGACCCAAAAACCGCCCAAATTGACACAAATAACCATCATTTAATTATTATATAATGATTCATCAACATGGATCTAATATAATTCATTCTAAGATCATTAAAACTCCTATAATATCATTAATGACATGTAATATCATATCTGGGTGTTTACTCATGTTCTAACCAAACTTCAATTTAACAATACAAGTGAACCACCCAAGAAAAACCATAAAAATGAACATCCCCGAAAAATATTTTTGTACTCTATAAGTCATAAAATGGAAAATAATATGACATAATGAAACTGAAATTATCCTTATTAATGTACACATGGTTCTGGATTTATAATTAATGTATATATATTTATTATACATGACATTAAAGGGAAGGAAGCATTAGGGTACAAGGTAAGGGGAAATTCTCGAGCCCAACATTCATCATTCATGTTCACCCTCTTTCACTCCATTTTTATATTGTTACTCCTTAAAGATAATTTGTTCATAATTAACCTACCATTTCTGGGATATACATGTTTTATACTAGTGTTTATGTCAATCATAATGTTTTTTAAAATAACTCTTCTTTTAAGAAATAACCTTTTACCTCTCATTCAAGGTTTATTGTTCTTGTGTCAAGTATGTTGTTCCCTCATTCTTTTGGGAACCCAAAGTTTATGAATGTGTTCTTATGATATGAAACTCATTCATTTTAATTGGTTATTTATGTTCATTTATGTTATGTGTTCTATATGGCAATCATGATGATGATAATGTTATGATGTGACAGGTGCACTCGAAACTATAAAGCGCCATATGAATGTTTCAATGTGACGGGTGCACCCGGAATTATATAGAGATCAAATGCATAGGATAAAGTGATGAATATAATTAGTATATGTGAAATGATGTGTGAACAATATTTTATCTTGGTTCACAAGTATGTGTGGTATTTTACCACTAAAACATGATGTTTCATTTTATGCATTGCCACATTTCAAGTCTTTTATTTATGCTCCTCCAATGTTCACGATATTTTTCCATTGTTATGATTATACTCACCACATGATATATTTTTATAATCTATACTCATAATGGGATTCTAGATCACCCCTTTTTAATTATATCCTTAGGTGGATACGTGTACAAATTAGAGGACAAGTGCCAATAAGAATCTAGAGAAGAAGAACATAAATAAATGTTTATGCTAGATGTTGTATTTGTTATGTGTGCTCCTAGTTTTCCCAAGACTATAATCCTTTGGATACTCTATGTGTAATACTATTTATGTTATTTATCTTTGAAATGATGTAATAATACTGTATGAAAAGTCTAGATCATTATAGTTTTTATCAGAGGAAAGGTTTAGTTAATTTAGGAATTAGGATTGGTGAACCCAATAGAAAACCTATAGCATGATACTATGTAAAAATATGCACACAAGAATATTTACCTAGGGATCGAATTTGTTATGTTTTTGGTAAAAAATTATTTAGATGAATAAGTTATTCATGACTAGTTTACTTATGTTTTTTTATATCATTTTCTATTTTAGAAAATGGTGGGAACCAGGAGTAATCATGCCAAAAACTCTTGTGAGGGTCAATGCAATGATTGCTTGAATGAAATCCCCACTGATTTGGGAGTTGGAGTTCAAAACTTCATCGAGATGATTACCCAATTATATTAGGATATAAATAATAACCATAATAATGGGGAATGTCCTCCTTCATCAAAGAGGGAGCAACTGGCTATCAAATGTTTTATGTAGCAACGACAACTGATTTTTTGTGGATCTTCTGATCCAGTAGTTGCAGAACAGTGGGTCAAATCCATGGAGACGATATTTTCTATGCTTCAATATTCTATGATGGAGAAGGTGACTCTAGAAATTTATCGTTTAGATGGAGAAGCTGGTCAATGGAGGGATTTGATTAAGAACACCAAGCCAAGGGAGGAAATTGAAGAGATGGATTGGGAAGACATTAAGATAATGTTTCTTAAAAAGTATTTCCCACAAACTCTTCACACGGAGATGGAGAGAGAATTCATAGAGCTCATGCAAAAATAAGGAGAATCTATCACAACCTATGAAGATAATTTCACAAGTCTTTCAAGGTATGATTCAGGTTTTGTTATCAACAATGATAGAAAAATTGATAGATTCTTTAGTGGATTAAAACCACACCTTCGAAAGGCTCTTGCAATTCAAGACGTTGGGAGTTATGAAGAAGTTTTTCGGTGTGATCTCAATGTGGAGATGTAGTTTGGAGAATGGTCACATAGATATAGTGATTAAGAAATAAATATAGTGTTTCATGCTGGTGGATCTAATGACAATGGTGGCAAGAAAAATCAACACCCTACATGCCAAAAACATGGGAATATAGACAAAGGGAACTGCCTCAAAGGGATGGATAAATGCCTCAAGTGTGGGAAAGAAGGAAACCATGTTCAAGAGTGTCGAAAATTCACAAAAATGAATGAGAATGTAGTCGATTAATTGAGAGATAAACTCATGGTTCAATGCTACAACTGTAGGCTGCTAGGGCACTATGCACACCAGTTCACATAACCTCGAGTTCTTGAGGGTAATCAGCATTAGTAGCCACCAAATCCATAGGAACAAGGTAAGGCTTATGTCATCAATACTATAAAGGTGGAGCATGATAATGAAGTCATACAAGGTACACTTCCTATTCACTCAAGAATGGAAACAGTCTTATTTGATTCTGGTTCTACGCATTCCTTTATATCTGGCGAGTTTGCTAGAACTATAGATTCGAAACCCCAAAACCATGAAGTAGAGATATCTGTAAAAACACCATGTGGTGAAATCATTGAAACCTAATTGTTTTACTCTTCTCCTATAGATTATGAGGTAATATTCATCTGAAAAATCTAGTAATACTTTCCATGGTGAAATTTGACGCTATAATGGGAATGGACTGGCTCTCGTTATATAGAGCGCATATCA
Source organism: Viscum album (assembly GCA_963277665.1). Lineage (NCBI taxonomy): Eukaryota > Viridiplantae > Streptophyta > Magnoliopsida > Santalales > Viscaceae > Viscum > Viscum album. The sequence goes on along the minus strand of OY728135.1, from coordinate 624,139,658 downwards.
ACAGTTGGGAAAAGGAAATATCTTTTCATATTCAAAACCATTCCATACTCCTATAAAAATGAATGTAAGATCATGAATCACCTTTAAAAAATCCTTCAATGGTGTGGGTGTTGATTCCCTATGAAGAACCATACCTCTCCCAAATGGTTGAGTTGAAGGAAAGTTCCAACCATGAGATAATGCCCATCATGAGAGAATACAACAATGTATTTCCCGAAGAGTTACCTAGAGTTCCCCCGGATCATGAGGTAGAGTTATCAATTGAACTTATACACGGAGCTACTCCTATCTCAACATGCCCCTATAGGATGGCTCTGATCGAACTGGTGGAGTTAAAGAACCAGCTACAAGAGCATCTGGACAAAGGTTTCATACGACCTATTGCATCTCCTTGTGGTGTTCCACTACACTTTGTGAAGAAGAAGGATGGAACAATGCAGCTGTGTATAGATTATTGGGGACTCAAAAAGATCACCATAAAGAAAAAGTATCCTCTCTCAAGGATTGATTAACTGTTCAACCAGTTATGAGGAGCTCAATACTTCTCAAAGGTGTATCTTCGTTCTAGATATCATTAGGTAAAGGTGAAGAAGGAAAATATTCAGAATACTGCCTTTCGAACAAGGTATGGGCACTACAAGTTTTTGGTGATGCCCTTGGGACTTACAAATTCCCCTCCAATCTTCATGGATTTTATGAATAGAGTCTTTATACATTACCTCGAAAAATTTGGGTATGTATTTATCGATGATATTCACGTCTACTCCAAGAGAAAGGAAGAACATGAAGAATATCTAAGACTTGTGTTGGTGACATTAAGAAAAGATAAGTTTTACGCCAAGGTTATAAAATGTGACTTTTGGAAGAATCAAGTCACGTTATTAGGATATGTGATCACAAGTGAGGGAATTTATGTGGATTGTTCAAAGAGAAAGGCGATTGAGGAATGGCTCAGGCCCTCTAGTGTCACAAAAATCCGTAGTTTTCTTGTATTAGCTGGGTACTACCAACGTTTGGTGAGAAACTTCTCATGATTGTCAAGCCCGCTAAATAAGTTAATAAGGAAAGGGGTAAATTATGTCTAGATGGAAGAATGTGAGATAAGCTTTAAGGACATAAAGAGAAGGTTGATCAATTCACATGTACTCACACTAACAAAAAGTGGAGAATGGTTTGTGATATATAGTGATGATTCAAAGAATGGCTTGGGTTGTGTACTCATGAAAAATGGTAATTTTATAGCATATGCCTTGCGAAAGTTGAATATCCATGAGTAGAACTACCCAACTCATGATCTATAACTGACACCCATGATTTTTTCCTTGAAAATATGGCGGAACTACCAACATGGTGAGAAGTATGACATATACACCAACCATAAGAGCCTAAATTATATATTCACTCAAAAGAAACTCAACATGCGTCAAAGGAGATGGTTAGAGATAATCAAGGATTACGATTTCTCTATTCACTATCATCCTGGAAAGGCGAACAAGGTAGTTGATGCTCTAAGCATGGAAAAACCTGCCACTCTATCCATGTTGCAGATTAAGAAAGACCCTATATTCTTGGATATGCAATGAATGGATTTGGAAATCATAAGGGAAAGGGATACATCCTACCTTTCCCATATTATTGCACAAATATACATCCAAGAGAAGATTAAGGAAGCACAAAGAGATTATTTGGAGATACAATAGAGGGTTAATGCTGTAAATGAAGGAAAACTGCAAGAGTTCCATATCAACGATGATGGTGTGATTCAGTTTGGAACGCAAGTTTGTGTGCCTTCGTCACCTGGGATAATGAAGGAGCTATTGGAAAATGCACATAGCTGAACTTTCTCTATCCATCCTGGGAGTACCAAGAAGTACCGTGATCTCCGAGAAAACATCTGGTGGGATAACTAGAATAAGGAGATTGTGGAATATATATCATGGTGCTTGGTATGTTAGCAAGTTAAATCTGAGTGACAAAATTCAATGGGTATGATGCAGCCATTGCCTATACCCATGTGGAAAAGGGAAAACGTTACTATGGACTTTGTCAGAGGTCTCCCAAATACATCAAAGGGAAATAATGTTATATGGTTTGTGGTTGACCGACTCACCAAGACTGCCCATTTTATCTCTATTCGGGAAGATCTCTCTCTTGTTCAGCTTGCAATGATATATGTGAAGGAAGTGGTGAGACTGCACGGTGTTCCACTCTCAATTGTCTCTGACCGTGATCCAAGGTCCACATCTATGTTCTGGAGGATCCATCAACATGCTTTGAGTACTGAATTAAATTTCATCATGGACTATCACCCCCCAAAATGATGGCCAGTCTGAATGGACTATTCAGATTCTTGAAGATATGCTAAAGCCTGCTCTCTTGAATTCAAAGGATGTTGGGATCAGTTTCTCCCATTGGTTGAGTTCTCATAGAACAGTAACTTCCACTCGATTATATTGATGGCTTCATATGAATCTCTTTATGTGAAGATATGTAGTACTCTAACCTGTTGGGATGAAGTTGGAGAAAGAATGTTACTTGGGCCCGATCTTGTTATAGAGATGACAGAGAAGGCACAAGTCATCCAGAAATACATCAAAGATGCTCAAAGTTGGCAAACGCGATATGCTGACAACTGTAAAATGGACTTGGAGTTTGATGTTGGAGATAATTTCTTCCTTTTAATATCTCCATGTAATAGAGTCTTGCGATTCAAGAAGAAAGGGAAGCTGAGCCCAAGGTATATTGGCCCCATTGATATCATTGACCGCATAGGAGTCGTGGCATATCGTCTTGCACTTCCACCAAATATAGCTCATTTCAATGATGTGTTTCATGTATCACTACTAAGGATGTACATACTAGACCCATCACATGTACAAAACTCAGAGGTGGTGCAGCTGGATGATGAAATCTCATATGAAGAGGAACCAGTAATGATTTTGGATCAGAGAGATAAGGTTCTACACAAAAAGAAAACCCATATTACGTGTTGTGGAGGGACCATAAGTTTGAGTAAGCAACTTGGGAACCAGAAGAGGAAACGAAGGAGAAACACCCTCACCTGTTTGTGTAAAGTGAAATTTCGGGTGTGAAATTTCTTAAGAGGGGAAGAATGTAACGACCAAAAGTTTTTTTCAATAGAAATTCCCATCTTATAGTTATGTCATAAAATAACTTGAAATCACAACATAATTAAATACTATGTGATAAGTGACCTTTAAACAAAAGTTTCTCACCTCTGTGTTTGGAATTTTGAACATATGACATACACGGTTGTGGTCAAGAAGATTTTTTGTGTCTAATGAAACAAAAATAATTTTGGTGAATAGTGACCTACGCTTATGAATAGTAACTTACCCTTATGAATAATAATATGACCCTTATGAATAGTAAAACATGAAACATAAGAGTAACATTACCTATGAATAATTAAATAAAATTTAGACATCTTAGAAAGTGACAATTTGACCTTAGTAATCATTTTGGTATTTTGTCAGTCATAAATAATTAATTATAATTAATTAATTAATTTAAAAGCATATTTATTTCACTAAAATGTAATAATAACTTATTTAATCAATGTTTTAAAGTTTTTATATGATTTAATAAGACCCTACTTAATTTTTGAAAGCACTATAAAATCTGTTTTCATCTTAAATACTGTTTTTATGAAAATTATGATTTTAAATAAAAATTAAATTAATAATATTTAGAATTTACTTTTGAAAAATGGAATTCATTTTTGGATTCTACACGTCGAAAAGTGGTTGGTGTAAATTTTTGGGATTTTTCTGAGATACATGAATTTTTTATGAATAGTGGAATCCGATAATTTACAATAAATGAAAAATAATGGAATAATTGTGTCATCGATGATGCTCTACTAATGTAAGCCCACATGGATCGGGATCACATGATAAAATTACTATTCTTGGTCATTCAAAACTCTGTATTCCTTGTCTTAGGGGAAATTAATAAACTAATTAATTTTATATTAAGGAAACCCCTCTCCCCTCCACTATAAAAGCCACCCTTCACACCCTCATTTCCTCACACATATCAAGCTCCAAACCTTTTCTAAACTCTTCCCAAACACCTTCCCTAACCCCTAACCCATGTCCAAGAGCTGCTGGTATCATAAATATTCTAATATTAGGCCCTTTATGAGGTTCTCAAGAAGAAGGATTCTAGAGGTAATTTCCCTCCCTCTTCTCCTTTAATTTCCTTTCATGTTCAAGTTCCTTTCTTGATCTCTCTCAACCTATTTTCATCCAAATGGTATTTTAACTCTATTATTAAACATATAATTTTATTTTATGATTCTAATGGTATATTATATCATCCAACCACTTTCTCTCATCCTTTTATTTTATTAAAGAGAAAGTTGTTCGTGAGGTGTTAATTTATCACCTCCAAGAACGACATGCTTTATTCTTCCATTTCTACCTTAAGATCTGGTAATGAAACCATTTTTATGGTTGAAATATAATATGTTATATTTCTTATGTTCTATTTAATGTTTTGTAAATAACCTGTATCCATATTACTAAGTGATAAGTTAAAACGAGTTTGTTGTGATCCAAAAACCGCCAAAATTGACCCAAATAACCATCATTTAATTCTTATCTAATGATTCATCCACATGGATTTAATATAATTAATTATAAGATTATTAAAAATATTGTAATATCATTTATTACATTTAATATCATTTATGGATGTTTATTTATGTTCTACCCAAACTTCAAATTAAGAATACAAGTGAACCACCCTAGAAAAACCATAAAAACGAACATCCCCAGACAATGTTTTTAAAATCTATATGTCATCAAAAGGAACATAATATGACACAGTGAGACTAGAATGAACCCTATTAATATACACATGGTTCTAGATTTCTAATTACTTAATATAATGTCATTATAAGGGACATTAAAGAGAAGGAATCATTCGGGTACATGGTAAGGGGAAATTCTCGAGCCCAACTTTCATCCTTCGGGTTCTCCATCTTTCACTCTATTTTTGATATGCTTACTCCTTAAATATAATTTTTTCACAATTATATTAATTTTTCAGGGATATAAATGTTTTCTAATAATGTTTTTGTCAATAAATATGTTTTCCAAAAGAACTCTTCTTTTAAGAACTCGCATTTTACCTCTCATTCAAGGGTGATGGTTCTTGTATCAAGTATGTTGTTCCCTATTTCATTTAGGAACCCAATGTTTATGAATGTATTCTTATGAGGTAAAACAAAGTAATTTTCATAGGTTTTTTATGTTCATTTATGTTATTTGTTCTATGTGGAAATCATGATGATGATAATGTTATGATGTGACGGGTGCGCCCGGAATTATATAGCGAAATATGAATGTTTCAATGTGACGGGTGCACCTGGAATTATATAGAAATCCAATGCATTGGGTAAAGTGATGAATCTCATGAGTATATTTGAAATGATTTTTGAAAATTATACTTGCTTGGTTCACAATTATGTGTGGTATTTAACCACTAAAACATGATGTTTCATTTTTATGCTTTGCCACATTTCAACTATTTTATTTATGCTCCTCTATTGTTCACGATCTTTTGACTATGTTATGATTATGCTCACCAATTGATATATTTTTCTTATCTATAATATTAATAGGATTCTAGATCTCCCCTTTTGATGTATATCCTCAGGTGGCTATATGAACTAAGGAGAGGACATGAGCCAATAAAAAGGTAGAGAAGATGAAATTAAATAAATGTCTATTCTAGATGTTGTATTTGTTATGTGTGGTCCTATTTTTACCAGGACATTAATCCTTTGGATTCTCTATGTGTAATACTATTCTGTTGTTTATATTTGAAATGATGTAATAATAATGTATAAAAATGCTGGGTCACTATACATTCCCTTCCCTCTATGTATACTAAACACAAATAAATTAGATGAAAATTATTCTATAGTTCATGAAGAAGTATTACAATTCCCATAGATAATGTTAATTTTATTTATGTAACAAGACCAATAAAACTGAATCTAATTCAGCTTCGGAAAAATGGAAATTGCAAAGCTTGCACAACATAAGGATTATGGACACTTATTTAATCCCCGTTCCAACTGAATCAACTGGTCAATAAATGGAACAGAATACATGAATAAATTTTCCCAACTGTTTTTCACTAGGTTATACCCTCGAATCTCACCAATAATACATGATCCATCCACATTCAATTTCCGAAACACATCGATATGATGCAATCTAGCCCATGTATCATAATTACTTCAGACAACTACCATGTTCATTAATGGACTTGATGAATCCTTCTTATAATATATGAATGCATCATGGCCTTAATAATTTCCCATATCACTACCACAAATAGATTCATGCATATTTATAATTAGATACAAGAGTGAATTTTTCGTTATATTTCCTTGTTCATAGATTCCAAAATAAACCAACATACAGCAATAAAATCCATTCCTTTTATATATACCTAAATCTCTTAATGAGTGGCTCCCAGAAACCGGGCCTCAAGAACCTCTTTAATGGAATCTAGTCCACTATTAATATCCATACACTATCCCATCAATTAACATATCTCCTATTCAAAATCACTTTCATATAACATGTTCCATGTTGAATTTTTTAGACTTCCAAAACACAAACATCATGAAGCTAAGAGAAAACCCTTCTTCTACACGTTCTTATCAATCGTAAGCACTTAATTCTAAAATCAATAAACAGAAAATTTTATCTTGATTGGTATCTCATATCACAAAATTATTGATTTCCATTTATCCTTCCTAGTTCTTGAATGAATAAAATTTATAAAACACCATATACTAAAGATACCTAAAGTTGAGATCAAAAATTGCATCTGTTATGTTCATCAGTAAACCTAATGGTCTCTTAACATTATATCTAATATAAATTAAGGATGTTATAAAGAAATTAAGGATCTATTCTATCCTTCTTTAACTAAATGATGAGATCTAGGAACCCTGAAAAATATCATTTCTTTATCTTAGTTTATTTTTTTTATGTTAATATCTCCACAACCCACAACCTAGTAGGCTTTTCCACACATATCCTCTATATGATCTTTCATGCACAATGAATGATTCAATAGTCTTCTGGTTAAATATAGAAAGTCCCTCTATGCATCCCCATACCTAAATATTATATAATTTTCTTATAATGAATCCACTTCGACGAAATCCCATGTGATCCCAACATAGATGACATGAATGGTTTCCAACACACTATATAGACAGATTACACCTTCCACAATATTGATGAATGTTAATAAGAAAAGAAATTATAATTGATCAATAGAAAAATAAGCTCATATTTTCCATTAAACAGTCCACCAGAATTATTAATAATAATTGAATAAAAAATATTCATGAATAAATATATATCTATGTTAACAATTTCAAAGGAGGAATATATATAGTGCATAATGTAAATTGGTTCATATTAAGAAATATTTTTCGATAGAGTGGAAATTAAGATAAAATCCACTACCTTGTGTTCGAAATTATTTATATATTAATTGGTTAATTTTTATATTATATTTATTTATTTAATAATTATATACCAGCAAAATATTTATGTATATAATAATATATGACACCTTTACAACATTTTATCACTTGTTTGTTAACAATAACCAATTATCTTTATTTTGTATGTTGAATCCTTCTATTTTCAAATATATTTTTATTTGGAAATATTTTTCCTAACTTCATTCTCATGGATCCATAATCAAAAAAGTTTTATTGAAGATAAAAATTAAATTTCTATTCAATATAAAATATTTATTATCATCCTTATATATATTAATAGAAAACTAAATTCTTACATTCATAGAATGAATGAATGATAAATAATAATTGTGATTTATTTAATAATTATTATATAATATATATATATATTATTTATCCATATTTCCATATATTTATATCATAAATGAAAAATGTATCACATCACATTGTGGAGGTGGTTGTCCACACATATGAATGAGTGGAGTTATTATTTTCATTGAATTAGAAGGTAACAAGTAATTTCTGATATTATTATTATAAAAGAATAAATTTTTAATAATTATCATATATTCTTGTTATCTTCATCTTAATAACCTATAATTTTACATAGTGATGGAAAATAAATTAAACACCTAAGTGGTAATGGTATGTCATATGTAAACACATACGATATTTTTTCTAATCATATGTTGGGAAATAAGTAAATATAGTTATCCCATGCTCATTATTTCATCTCATAATTTTTTTGATATAATATTTAATATATTGTTATTGGTATAAAATGTTAATAGGTTGTGTAAGTAGAAATAAAAATCAAGCACATAGAAAAGATGATTCCATCTTCATCAGTAGTCTTCTATAAGATTTTATATTAATTTAAATAGGTTATGACATCTATAAGGACCGAAAACAATACAAATTGAATAATAGAAATAAAATTGTTAGGGTTTGATTGAGATAGATTTTCAATGTTTTTTGATGTGTTGATGGTTTGAGTTTCCTTTTTTTGTGATGGGAGGGAAATTATTGGAATTTCCAAATGTTTTAAATTAAATAAACTTTATTTTTGTTCAAAATGGCTATAAATTTTAAAAATAAAACATAATATTATAATGAATAAAAATAAATTATTATAATAAAACCTGGGCATGGTTTAATTTTGTTTTCACCCATTATTTATATTTATTACCCTTTATTAAACAATAATAAAATTTCCAAAATATTAGAGTTTTCTACTATTTAATAATTATGAATGTTTCCATATAAGAAAAAATGACCCATTAATAATCCATGAATGATATTTTAAGTCATTTCCCACTCTATTTTATGATGAAAATATTTTTATAAATTTCATTTAATTTTTTAAAATATTATTTACTCAAAAACATTACAAATTATTTTTTGGAAACTATTCTATTAAATAAGGATTTAAATTAACAAATACAATGAGGTAATTTAAATATAATAATTTTAATCATTTCTAAATAGTAATATCCATATTAAAAATCAATATGACACATTAATTAATTCATTTTATATGAAATATACCATTTTAAAAATAATGCATGAAAATTTTTCTATTAATAAAATAATAGTTTTTAATGGTTATATAAGAAATCAATGTTATAATTTTGTCCCTAAAAATTAGAAATAAATAAACACAATAAAACTAAAATAATATTTAAAATATTTTTTTTATAACAAAACGTTTCCTCTAATTTTCCATTTTAAAAAATATAATGGTAACAAAACAATTACAATGACATTTTTTTATTATCTATAAATAAAATATTATAATTGAAAAAATAAGGGAAAATAGAAAACAAAGTCTATATTTTAAATTTTATTATTATTATGGATGTACATAAATCATCCAATTTAAATAATTGAATTTTTGGGGTTATGATTTAGCCTATGTCATTTTATTTATAACCTTAATAACTTAATTTAACCTTCACAGTGGTATGAAAAATAACTAAATTTAATATAAATAATTTGAAGAAAATTAAAAGGATCAAATTTTTCTAATTTATATTTAATGATTCCTAATATGGAACCAATTTTTTAAAATTTAATTAATATAAATGGTGTAATTTAATTTAAAATATAACCCACAAAATTCTCCGAAAAATTGTTTTCCAAAAAACACATTTTTAATTAAAAAAATTTATTCCTATTTCTTGTATTAAACTAATTAACAATACTATAATATAGTTATAAATAAGATAATATATCTATTTTTTGTTTAAACCATTTAAAATTAAAATATAACTTTCTTAATTACTGGAAAAAATGTAGTTTTCAATAAAAAACCATAATTTTCAAAATTCACTAAAAACGAAATCTTTTCAAAAACACCAAAAAAATCCATCCTATTAAAATATTTATATGATGGATAAAAAAATATGAGAGTAGTTTGGAAATATAATTAATTTATTCTCATTAAATTAATTATAATTTTATTATAAATAATATTTTTTAATACAACATATTTCTGAATCATAGTAAAACATTACAAAAAATCATATACATATTTAATAATGATTAATAAATGCAATTGTATTTATAATTTCCATTATATTTACTTCATAATTCAATTAATACTATTCCTATCCAAAAATTCAATAACAAGTGTATAACAGTCATTTTTATATAATAATATTATTTTAGTCATTGAATCATGTTGTTGCAATTTGTATATGCTACCGAATATAGATGTCATTCCAAGCTTCATTGGGTTACAATATGAGAATATATATTGATAAAATGTACTATCTACATAAAATTTAACCTTACAAAATTATATTCCCTTGAATGAAAATTGTAAATATTTTTCATTTTCATATGTAAAATCTATCAAACCTTTATCAATGGAGAGTTTGAGGGGACTATTTTGTTATTGAAAAAAGTATTTATGGTGTGTGTTAATGATTTTTTATGTTCGTGAAACAACTATCAAGAAAATGTATGTAGTTTTGATAGGACAGAAAAATAATAAAGTGAGTGTTAAATTGGTTTTGGATGTTATTGTTTCATAGAAATTGACACTCCTTAGAATATAAATGACATTATATTGTTTCTTTATGATATGAATTAGTGGAAAAAGAAGATGGAAAATATATTGACATAGATATTTTATTTATTTAAGGAATAGAAGACCTCTGGTCCATCCCACCAACCCTCTTCTCAATGTGTTTATTAATTTTCACACGATTTGAACATTAGTTAGGGATTTCCAATCTATTTGAGAGGGGATACATGACTAATTTAATGTAGTCGACAGTTGTTACAAAATAAAATAAGATTTAAACTATGCTACAATAAGGATATAAAAGCAATATCCATCTTGTTATTTTACTATGAAACCGTGAAACAATAGAGATTAAAAAAATGAGGTGACCTAAATAGATCAAGGTTGTAAAATAGTACTAACTAGAGGATGAAATATCTAGGAGAGATGATCCAAATATTAATGTACCATTGATAGAATCCTCATAAATTATATATATTGTGATCGTTATCACACACATATAGATCAAATATATTCTCTATACATTTCAATAAAAAATGAGAAGCATTGAAGAGATTTAATAGGTCATTCTTGTATAATAAATTTGTAACATTATTCTTCTCTATATATCACTCATTAATTTAGGAGTTAATTATATATATTATCTCTTTTAGAATGAATTAAAATCTTATTAATATATTACACAACATGAGATATGAAAATGCATGGATTAATGACATGTAATTTTAATGGAAATATCTCAAAAACTATAAATAAAAATAAATTATCATTGTACATGTTACCATCCATGAAACTTTTCTCTTATAATGATATTTTTTACAATAAATTGTTAATTAAACATATAGAGAATGTTTGATAATATTAAAATCTTACCCATGTGACTCAATGGAAATAAATACATATTGCATCATGAAGTATCATATTTCTAGATAATCATGTATCAAAATTTCATATTTGATTCTTCATAACTAATTTTATGTCTTCTGAATATTGTTTTTCATCATATTTCCAATATTTCTATTTAGTTTATTTTTCATCATGTAGCCAAATTGATACACAATGGATTTTTAATAACAACTCATAAATTACCTTATACATATTAAATTACATGGATGATTTCACCTTGTATTTAGTTCATTTATCCAATTACAGCATGTAACTGACTCACATAATATATTTCACCATATAGAAAATTACTATTGTTTTTGATCTCATCAATATGGGATATTTACATTTATGAAATTATATAACATGATTTTTAAAGGAAAATCCTTTATGTAAGCGATTTATTGTTCCAACTACTCACATAGAGTTTTCTACATGTAGACAAAGTCATCAAGTATCTAATTTTTCTAGATTTAGTAAAATTTTACCAAAGTGTCTAGAATTCAGAATTAATGATATTAATTGTGAAAAATATTAATATTAAGATAAAAATCTAAAAAAACCTTTCAAAACCTTAATAAAAATTTTAAGGGTATTTGTGACCTTCAAAATATATGGTAATATTATATGTCTGTATAATATTAGCTTTCCTACAATATCCCCATTTTCCTGATCACAAATCCCATTTGATATTACCTAATAATTTGTAAAATAGGTTTAATAGGATGTTTCGAAAAACTATATAATTTATATATTTATTTTCAATTGTTTTATCGATTATTTTCCACTTTTGATTTTACACTTATCGAACATTGATTAATCCTTATGTTATAGAATATATAACTTCTCCCATTTTTTATCATTAATAAGGATGATCAATAGAGGGAAAAATAATTTTAATGCATCCATTTTATGTAATGAAATACTTGATGATGGTTACGAAACTATTGGATGGATTATGGAATGTATGGAATTTAGATAACAAAAAATAGAATAAAAACATTAAATTAAAACAATAAATAAGAACATGAAATGAAATTAATAAAATAAGATGTCAAAATTCACTATGACTAACATAAAAAATTAATAGGGATGTAATGTTTGATTGACATCACAAAAATATACATTAATTCAACAACCCCAAAATAAAAATATAATACATCATACAGAAGACATGTGTTTATGTATGGGAGTAAATGGAGAATTTAATTTTTGTGTAGTTATCATGAGGGTTTTTTTAGTTATAGATGTTTTTAGATAATCCATTGAATATGGAATATCCTCCTTTGAAAATTTTGAAATAGCTCAAAATTATAAACTAATAGAACATTTTACATACAGATAATTAACACCACCATAGATTATATTTTTAGGATTATATTGATCTATATAATGGTTATATGTTCTATAATTCACAAAATATACTTTCTTTAGTGGTTCTGATTATGAGGGTTCTCCTAGGGAATGCACTGCAGAAAAATCATCATCTATATATTCTTTCTTATTAGGATACATGGAAAATGGTTTCTAAATAAAATCGATTCTTATTCTATCATCCCTATAGGTTTTGGGTGGACAGGACTAAACAATATTCTTCCTCTAATGTTAAATAAGGATTAAACTCGAATGTGAGTCCTATGTATACTATCTAACATTAATCACTAAAGGGTAATGATATATGATTTATTTTTTTCTAAAAAAATTGACGACAAACCAAAAATGTGAATTCATTGAATATATTAAATTTTTCCAAAAAAGAGATGAAAATACTGAATCACTACAATGAAAATGAGACATACCATCATCATTCAGTGTTGATGGAATACCAAGTAAAAGTATCATAAAAAATCATACCACTAAAAATTTCACGACAATCATCATTCCCATTACATATTGAAATTTTATGTCCATTCATTCCAAATTATCTGTCAAACCATGAAAAATATTTTTATAGCCTAGAAAAAGATTGTAAACCCCAGACAAATTTTTCAGAAGGATTAGGTTCATCTTTAACATATATCTCAAGATTAGGAGAAATAGATTTAAATTTTGGAATAGATTATTAATGTTTAAAAATAACCCACTTTTTACCTCTGATTTGAACTAGAATAATGAAATCCTCAGTTGATTATGAACATGAATCCTCTTCAATAGATCTAGTTTATAGTCATTACATACATATATAGACTTGGCACAACAAATTTAGGAAAAAGATGTGTCTCTAAGACATAAGAACAAGTGGAATAAAACCCCTTCCTTAAGTATCATTTAATAAATATATAATCTCCTTCCACAACATGATAAAAATCTGAGTTTTTTCATTGATTGTTCCAATAAAGCATGAAACTGTGTCCCATTGTTTCTTAGATACTCCGATTATTTCCTCTACCATTGAACCATGTTATTCTTGATGATCCAACATGTTCATAAATGAAAAATTAAAATCCAAAACTATGCTTATGTATTGATTTTTTAGTGTCATGGAGATCACCCATTGGGTATTGGTTAATTCTTACCTCAGAACATGTGTAATCAGATCACACTAGAGACATTGATGTGAAATGAACAAAAAATTTAATTTTTACTGAACATGATTGTAACACCCCGGGTAAATAAAGAATATAACATCTTTATATTTATCCATATTTGTGAATCAAATATTATTATTAATTTAAAGGGGATGTAATGCTCGATGGTGTACCCAATACGCAACAACGAGTTTCTTGGGAATCTTACGTTGCACTCTAATAATAAAATAATATTATTTCAAATGGTAGTTAACATGTAGCCGTTGTATTGGCGGGAATGTATAGAAATAACTAAAATATGATTATATATGTTTTTTAATGTTTTTAAATTTATCCAATAAAAGCTAAAGGCTTAAAATACGGAAAGAATTCAATTTTAGCTGCATATGGCCTAGTTTTCACTAAAGGTTCAATTATCGCCTTTTAATGGAGAACTGTAATTAAATATAGTTTTGATCACTCTTATACATTCTTTTGGACCAAATAAAACTCTTATTAAGAATCGGGACATCAAATTTTGCTTTGTGTAATTTTTTGGTATTTTTCCGATAAAGTTCATTTTTTTAATGAAAAGTGTAAAATGTTGTGTTTTAATTCAAACCCACTTTTTAATATAATTTATTTATATGATTAGATTATCTTTTAAATTTGTTTTAAAGTTAAATTAGAAAATATTTTTACCATTAAATCCAATAGTGGTAATTGGAATCAATTTCACTTTGAAATCAGACTTAAACTAGTGTCAATCTTTTGATACTTATTGTTTTATAAAAACACGCTATTTGCTCTGACAGCGGGAATTAATTATTAAATTAATTAATGTGACTTATATGTTTTGAATTTTGTAAAATAGACTTAATTTTTGATTTCGGAATATCAAATATATCTTATGGTTAATTTTTTGGATTTTTTTGAAAAACTTCAATTTTTGATGAATAGTGAAACCACTATGTGGTACTTATAAAAACTGATTTTTCCGTTTAAATGAAATTTTGCCATATTTGTGTTTTGAATTTCAAAAATACGACATAAATGGTTGTCATTAAGAAGTAAAATGTGGTTCAATGGGATAAAAATAATTTTTTTGGTGAATAGTAACTTATTAAGTTTTAATCGCGATTAGTGGTAATTAGTGTAGTTTAAGGTAAACATAATGCATTAATAAAATTAGATGAGCTTGTCACATGTCCTACCCTCATTGGTCGTTTCATGGCCGACCAAGATAAGCCATGGGTCAACTTGGGGACCCCATGGATCCACTTTGGTTGGGAAATGACATAAATAACTTTTTCTTTAATGTAAAAGTAAAAATGACACAAACATGATATGTTTTAGTAAAACAATTTTTAAGTGGGGTTATACAGGTCTTCTTTTTGATTATAAATAGTCATTAGAAATCTAAAAATATTTCCTACATCATAGTATTTTTTTAATTTTTAGACATTAAATAAATTAAATTATTTATGACATAATAATGATGTTGCGATGACATCATTATTTGACGATTTAAATAAAATGGAAATATAATGTAAAATATATAAACTACACATGTCCAAAACTTATTGGATGGGTGGATTTCGAACCCTTATCACCTTATCCACGAATTATATCAATTTGGGACCTTTTAAAATCGAAACACATTTTCAAATAAAGTAATATTTCTTACTTTCCAAAAGTGCCCCTCCTCTCCTCTTATAAAAGGCCCCCACCTCTACCTCTTTTCACACACTCCTCAAGACTTTTGCTTGGACAAAACCTGCCCATTAACTCTCTCCACATCCCTCTCCTCATCCTAGAGTATTCCCTTTAGGCAGAATCCTTTCAAAGGAAGCCTTTAGGCTCAAATCAAAATGAGTTACACTTTTAAAGGGAATTCATTCTCTCATGTTCATTTGTTTTATTTTTCTTCTCCAACCCCCTAAACTCTTTTTATTTACTTCTTTTGTAACAACACCAGTATCTTCAATATACTAGGATATTGTTAGACGATTTATTCGATCTACACTCTCACACAACTACATCAAATGGTTAATGAACATACGGTTTCCGTGGATGGAGAAATTCTGCCTCCCAAAACGATGATTGTTCAACACTCATATAACACCTTCAAAGGTGGCCATTTAGATGAAACTATATTTATATATGATATATAATATGTTTATGTTTTACTTAAGCTTCTGTATTTTCATTTGTTTCATAAATTTATGGTTTCCATTGTGGGTAAACATGATAATTTCATTTTAGGAAGTGCGGACTACCGCCCCCTCAAAGTGATTTGATTCGTTAATGCCATACGTGGGAAGTATAAAGGATGGATTTAAAGTTATTATATATGATGTTATACTGGAATTATAATATACCTCTATATCATTATTGTTTATTTCCATTAAAGTATGAGATAGAAATGAAAGTAGCGTTCATGCGTACGTACGGCTTACCGTCTCCATGAACGGTGCATTTCATTTCTTACCTCTAAATGATTATGTAATATTATAAATACATGTATATTCTGGATATATATGATATATATGATATCCAAATCATGAATATCATTCTGGATATAATAAACATTTGGCCACACGAACAACATGTAATTGTAAGAAGTCCACTTTCGACTTAAGAACCAAGTATCGGCAAAACAAATATTATTAACATAAATGATTACATAATGTTTATGACATGGTAATAAGTGATATAAAAGGAATAATGAACTTAAAAAGTGTTCTTAAGGAAGTATAAATTAACTCAAGTTTATTATTCAGGAGATTAAAGAACGATCGTGTCAAGTCGGACGCGAGGTAAGGGATCCTACTCCTCTCTTTCTTTTTAAGTACATACTTTTATGTCATTCCTTTTAAAGCTCATATTTCTTGTTATTGGGATGATCTTTTATATTACAATTACTGTAATTATTATGTTCATGTTATGAGAGACCCTATTCTCCCTCATCAATCCATTTTGGAAGTTTTGAGTGGCGCCGTTAGGCTGCCGAACTTTCGTAAGAGATATAACCTCTCTCTTTCTTTTTAAGTACTCTCCTTTATGTCACTTATTTTAAGCTCCTCTTTGTAATGTTGGGGGATGTTCTTTTATATTCCTCTTGCTGTACATTTTATTTTAATGTGATGAGATACCATATTTGATCTCATCAATCCATATTCGGATGTGTTATGTGGCGCCGTTAGGCTGCCGAGTTTTCGTAAGAGATTTTTCATCTCACTTTTATTCCCGTGAGATCTATGCTACATTTGCCACAAATTCTATTGATTTGTGTATGTACATCCAATTATTATACTCTTTGTGTAATATATTTTCGTTTATGAGTATTTACATCAATGATCTATTGTCCTTATTTCATGGGGTGTATGTTTTGAAAGATACCCAAGTCGGTAAGGGAACCTTTCACCCTCCTCTTTTTTAAAAGACTTTTTTGTTGGGTCTTTTAATATACATATTGTTATGTTGGGATATGTTCTCATATATCCTTATTGATGTAAATTTTATGTCCAAGTGATGAGATACACTTTTTATCTCTCATCAACTCATTTTGATGTGAGGCCGTTAGGCTGTCAAGGGAACTTTTTAACCCAATTTCGATTTCTTTGGGTTCAACATGTAGTCATTGAATATGTCATCCATTGAATATGTGTGAATGAAATTTTATTGTTTTACACTTAATATCCACTTATATTGGGTGTATTTATATTTTTCACACATATTTTTGAGATTGATTTGTCTTTAATTTAAGGATACCTTCTTTATAAGGTATTTCATCACATTTGACATTTCTATTGAGGGTTCATTGTTGTTATGCACCAATTCACTCTTACATGGTGTATATACTATCCTTTGGATTATTATATCATAAATCCATTTATTCTCATGATATTATAAAGTTATGACTAAATGTTATTCCTCAATTATTGTATTCAAGTGTCTCTAATTTTGGTAAAACCCCTTTAACCAAAATAACGTTTTAAATGTTTTAATTATTTGTTCTTATTAATATCCATGTTTTCAAAATGGTTTTAAGGATTTATTTATATGGATATTAATGGTCTAAAATTTTAAACTTCAAGGTGGTATGAGACACTTTGATTCAAAAATCTCTTTATTAAATGGTTTTGGAAATTGTTTTTTTTAATGGATTCATTATTTCAATGTTATATTGTGATTGAAATGTGGAAATGTTATTTTTCCTTTATGTATGTTTGATGTGATACAATTTTGTTATGGTTCTTGGGCATTGTTATGAAAATGGGTGGTTCCGTGATAAACTAAGGGCGGGTGAGCCCGATATAGCTCTCCAATGCATTGGGTAACGCGAAGGAGTGAAACATTGAGGTTTCTCTGAAGAGATTTATGGAATATACTGTGATGGGTATTCCAAAACGTAACCAAGAGGGTTACTCCCTACGTAAAAATGTTATGAATGCCTCAAGTTACCTTTTTATGTCTTATGATTTCTATGATTTATTCATGATTTGATATGCCTATGTTTTATGGGTAAAGTATGATTTCATTCTTATGTATACATGTACTATTGTTTCCTTTCCATATTTTTATATCCCTTACTTAGCTTTTTATGCTCATCCCAAGTTTTTTAAATGTTTTTCACAGGTCAAGGGAAGGGTACATGATGTGATGATAATGTCAAGGATGTGTCATGAAAGAAACCATGTTTTATTTTAAATATGTTTCCGTTGATTGGAAGAATGAATACTATTTTTTATGTAACCACTTTGTTTAAATGTGGAATGTAATGCAAGTTTCATGATCTAATTCTCTAAAACTCTAAACCTGAAAAGATCCTCAATGTGTAATCTTGTAATAACTCAAGATTATGTAATGATTAAGGCTGGGGCCTTATAGTTGGTATCAGAGGTCGGTTTAGATAACTTTAGAGGTTAGGGTATTATTTAAGCATAATTGACATTACCATAATGGTTAGGATTTCAGAAATAGTCCTAGTTTTAGATAAAGTGAATGAGTAAGTATATCATAGTGTTTATCCTACTAATTAGTACATGATGGTTCGGTTGATATACTCACACTGACATTTCTCTTTTTAGTGAATTGATAGATCTAGCAGGCACCAAAGTGACAATGGGTTTGAAGGAAACTGTGGTGGTTCTCTGATTAAGACACTGGATGAGATGGGGGATTCAATGAGGAATCTCATAGTTGTTCTAAACCAACTATCAAGGAGTCATGATCAACCACTTCAAACTTGGTGAGTTCTCTAATGCATCATGTACGAGATGACCAATCGATGTGGAAGTTCAGGTAATAATAAAAAAGGTAAGCATTATGGTTTATATGATCCTTACTTTTTGGGTAATTATGGGTTACTCTATGATATGCTGGAAGATGAAAGGCATGAGATAAACTTGAGGTTAAAATATGTTATGATTATTTTTGAAGATTTTATCTCATTTTGGGGAATGTTTTAAGAATTATATAGTTTTGGAAAAAGCACAACACGCAGACCGTGTGACAACCTGTCGCATCGGACAAAGCTGCGGGAATCGAACCCACAACCAAAGTGCGACTGGTATTTATCGCCTACAACTGGACTACGTGAATTCCCTTGTTAGTTTGATTGATACTTTTTAGTTATATGATTTTATGAATTAGGAGTAAGTTGATTTTGGGTTATTTATGAAAATGATTAACCTAACATGGAGGATATGTGATTAGGTTAATTACTTTTCAATACGAGACTTTAGGGGCAACTGATGTTGTTTGGAGATAAATGTTACGATTTAACATTGAAGAATATGTGACTAAATCCTTCAAATATTTGGGTTTCAATCTTATATTGGTTTAATTTGAAGAATTTTATGGACAAATTGTTTATCGGATGATCCTTGTTGAACTTTGGGTTTTGTTTGACAAATTTTGGAGATTAAGAATAGATTTTCTTTTTATAAAGTGTTATCCTTTTCTGGATTATCTGACCGTGTACTAACCTTTTTGGTTTTGGTTATGGTTCAGGTCTAAAGATATGGGAAGTATATAGTTCTCTTTTGTGGATTAGGTGATTCTCTAGAAGTTTATTATAGTACTCTTAATGCGAACAAGTCTACATAAATACTCATCTTTTGGAAAAAATATGAGTTTGACTAAGGAATCTAGAAAAAGTTGAAAGTAAACATGATAAGTGATTATTCTTCCTTATGAATAAATTCCCCAATAAAAAGTAACTTAAAATAAAAATGTTGTCTATTAAATTTTCCAACTGGGGAACCCAACACCGTTTAACCCATCACAAGTTTGTGATTTTCTTATTGTTAACTTTCTCCTAAACATGTTTTCTATCACTCTCCATCAGAACATGACCCTATGTTTTCTCCTCCATGTCCATATTTTCATACTTGGAATCCTAGTATGGGTTAACTCGGGTGACCTATGTGCTTATATTCATTTATTTTAAAGTGATTGTTTTACCAACTCTTGTTCCGATGTGGGACATTCAAGGATGTTTCCAAGCTCAATTTAAAAAATTGCGAGGACGCAATTCCCAAAAGGGGGGAAGGATGTTACACCCCGGGTAAATAAAGAATATAAAATCATTATATTTATCCATATTTGTCAATCAAATATTAATATTACTTTAAAGGGGATGTAATACTCGATGGCGTACCCAATACGCAACAACGAGTTTCTTGGGAATCTTACGTTGCACTCTAATAATAAAACAATATTATTTCAAATGGTAGTTAACATGTAGCCGTTGTATTGGCGGGAATGGATAGAAATAACTAAAATATGATTATATATGTTTTTTAATGTTTTTAAATTTATCCAATAAAAGCCAATGGCTTAAAATACGGAAAGAATTCAATTTTAGTTGTATGTGCCCTAGTTTTCAGTAAAGGTTCACTTATCGCCTTTTAATGGAGAACTGTCATTAAATATAGTTTTGATCACTCTTATAAATTCTTTTGGACCAAATTTAACTCTTATTAAGAATAGGGACATCAAATTTTACTTTGTGTAATGTTTTGGTATTTTTCCGATAAAGTTCATTTTTTTAATGAATAGTGTAAAATGTTGTGTTTTAATTCAAAACCACTTTTTAATCTAATTTATTTATATGATTAGATTATATTTTGAGTTGGTTTTAAAGTTAAATTAGAAAATATTTTCACCAGTAAATCCAATAGTGGTAATTGGAATCAATTTCACTTTGAAATCAGACTTAAACTAGTGTCAATCTTTTGATACTTATTGTTTTATAAAAACACGCTATTTGCTCTGACAGCGGGAATTAATTATTAAATTAATTAATGTGACTTATATGTTTTGAATTTTTTAAAATAGACTTCATTTTTGAATTCGTAATATCATATATAGCTTATAGTGAATTTTTGGGATTTTTCTGAAAAACTTCAATTTTTGATGAATAGTGAAACCACTAAGTGGTACTTATAAAAACTGATTTTCCGTTTAAATGAAATTTTGCCTTATTTTTGTTTTGAATTTAAAAAATCCAACAGACATGTTTGTCATTAAGATGTAAAATGTGGTTCAATGGGATACAAATAATTTTTTGGTGAATAGTAACTTATTAAGTTTTAATCGCGATTAGTGGTAATTAGTGTAGTTTAAGGTAAACATAATGCATTAATAAAATGAGATGAGCTTGACACAAATCCTACCCTCATTGGTTGTGTCATGGCCGACCAAGACAAGCCGTGGGTCAACTTGGGGACCCCATCGATCCACTTTGTTTGGGAAATGACATAAATAACTTTTTATTTAATGTAAAAGTAAAAATGACACAAACATGATATGTTTTACTAAAACAATTTTTAAGTGGGGTTATACAGGTCTTCTTTTTGATTATAAACAGTAATTATAAAGCTAAAAAGATTTCCTACATCATAGTATTTTTTTATAATTTTTAGACATTAAATAAATTAAATTATTTATGACATAATAATGATGTTGCGATGACATCATTATTTGACGATTTAAATAAAATGGAAATATAATGTAAAATATATGAACTACACATGTACAAAACTTATTGGATGGGTGGATTTAAAACCCTTATCACCTTATCCACGAATTATATCAATTTGGGACCTTTTAAAACCGAAACTCATTTTCAAATAAAGTAATATTTCTTACTTTCCAAAAGTGCCCCTCCTCTCCTCTTATAAAAGGCCCCCACCTCTACCTCTTTTCACACACTCCACAAGCCTTTGGCTCGGACAAACCCTGCCCATTTACTCTCTCCACATCCCTCTCCTCATCATAGAGGATTCCCTTTGGGCAGAATCCTTTCAAAGGAAGCCTTTAGGCTCAAATCAAAATGAGTTACACTTTTAAAGGTAATTCATTCTCTCATGTTCATTTGTTTTATTTTGCTTCTCCAACCCCCTAAACTCTTTTTATTTACTTGTTTTGTAACAACACCAGTATCTTCAATATATTAGGATGTTTTTAGAAGATTTATTCGAGCTACACTCTCACACAACTACATCAAATGGTTAAAGAACATACGGTTTCCGTGGATGGCGAAATTCTGCCTCCCGAAATGATGATTGTTCAACACTCATATAACACCTTCAAAGGTGGCCATTTAGATGACACTATATTTATATATGATATATAATATGTTTATGTTTTACTTAAGCATCTGTATTTTCATTTGTTTCATACCTTTATAGTTTCCATTGTGGGTAAACACGATAATTTCATTTTAGAAAGTGCGGACTACCGACCCCTCAAAGTGATTTGATTCGTTAATGCCATACGTGGGAAGTATAAAGGATGGATTTAAAGTTATTATATATGATTTTATACTGGAATTATAATATAACTCTATATCAATATTTTTTCTTTCCATTAAAGTATGAGATAGAAATGAAAGTAGCGTTCATGCGTACGTACGACTTACCGTCTCCATGAACGGTGCATTTCATTTCTTACCTCTAAATGATTATGTAATATTATAAATACATGTATATTCTGGATATATATGATATATATGATATCCAAATCATGAATATAATTCTGGATATAATAAACATTTGGCCACACGAACAACATGTAATTGTAAGAAGTCCACTTTCGACATATGAACCAAGTATCGGCAAAACAAATATTATTAACTTAAATGATTACATAATGTTTATGACATGGTAATAAGTGATATAAAAGGAATAATGAACTTAAAAAGGGTTCTTAAGTAATTATAAATTAACTCAAGTTTATTATTCAGGAGATTAAAGAACGATCGAGTCAAGTCGGACCCGAGGTAAGGGATCCTACTCCTCTCTTTCTTTTTAAGTACATTCTATAATGTCATTCCTTTTAAAGCTCATCTTTCTTGTTATTTGGATGATATTTTATATTTCACTTACTGTAATTATTATGTTAATGTGATTAGAGACCCTATTTGATTCTTATGGATGTTGATATTAGTA
This sequence comes from Viscum album, assembly GCA_963277665.1. Taxonomy (NCBI): domain Eukaryota; kingdom Viridiplantae; phylum Streptophyta; class Magnoliopsida; order Santalales; family Viscaceae; genus Viscum; species Viscum album. The sequence continues at coordinate 624,116,231 of OY728135.1, read as the reverse complement.
GTGATATCGCATTAAATTGATGCTTTATTATAATCGAATTGAAAATCTATAATGATGTGTTTAATCTATAATAAATATGCACAATAACTACATGTAGTGTTATATTAAATAACAATATTGGATAACACAATACATTTTTGTTTCTCTCTAGACTATAATACTAGGTATGTGCCTAGAAAAGGGATACATCCAAAGGTAATCATCTTATATAGTCTATAACCACTATTGTAAATATCTTGATAATAATTTAAAAAATATATTTTTTTATAAATGTTAAGGAATGATAATTTTTTCGTTCAAAATACATTAAAATTCATTTAGACACATATAAATTAAAATAGATAAAATATTTTTGAAATCTATCATAAATTCGTAATAAGAAATCTTTTTAATAGGCAATAAGATCTTATAATCATCCAATTGTTCCTCAATAAATATTTTTTTCATATATATTCTAATATTCATCTTAATAACACTTTTTATTATAACCTTTATGATTTGTATGATCATTAATACATCATGGTCCAAATATTTTATCTTCCTTTATTGTATTTTTTTTATATTTAGCACAATAACATAGTCTATTTCGTAATAATAGAAAACTAGAATATTATTTATCTCACCCATAATTATCATTTGAGATTAATTTTTCATGAGTTATGAAAATATATTAGTTTTTTTATTTTTATATGTGAAGATCACGTCAAAAATATATATATGAATTATAAAAATAACTAAATATTTTGATTTAATACATATTTTACAATCTTCCATGATGACTAATAACCAATTTGAAAAATAAAAATTACTATAAAATATCATACCAAGATCTTGGGTCATTATTAAGGATATAAAGATCGTTTATAATTTTGAAAACTAACTTTTTAAATGGGGATTATCAAAACTAGTAGGATATTCAAAAAATAATTCCAGTATAATAAAACCATTTAGAAAATAATGTTTTACTTCAAACTGATATATTTAAAATGTCATGTGAGATTCATAGGATAAAATATCCTAATGGATTCTTTTAATTATAAAGGTCCAAAATTATCTTTATAACATATACTGTAATCATGATTGTAAAATTTATCTCCTAATATTTTCTTATTTCTAGTAATCAAGCCATCATCATCCAATATGATTTTAAAAATAGATATTTTTCCTTTAATAAGTTATTTCTAGGGTCTATTAACTAATCCACAAGACTTGTTCATATTCAATTGGATTAATTACTCTCTCACTACAACAACCCAAATGTCATCTAATAAATATTATTATGTAAAATATGTTCTTTATATGATAAAGTTGTAGATAAATATAGAAGGTTTTTTTACACTCCATATAGTCGTAATCGATTAATCTCTGTTTCACATAACTGTTTCTATGGGATTGTAATGAATTGTTCATGGTTTTCATGGAAGAAAAAATTTGTAAAAATTATATTTAATATTTCAATAATGTATTATCAAAAATCATGTTCCATCTGTAAAAAATTTAAAATTTAGTGAGATTCTCAGTTTTATTTTTTCAAAACTAATCTCACCTAGTTCATCAAAATTAATCATATTATGATCAAATTGATCACTTTTTTAAAATTTCCATTGGGTAGAATATTCAAAAATATTTTACCTTTTATTAGAGTATATATATGAATGTAATGTATTAGAATATACTAGAAAAATTAGTTCCACATATTTTGAATCATATTTTCATGACCATCCTTTCTGTTTACTATATAAACCATACATTCAAACACTTTAAAGTAAAGATCTTTTAGAATTCAATTATTCCATATATCATATGGTTTTTTCTATAAATTATTTATCATTAAAATATGTTTATGACATAAAATTCTATAATCATAGATTTTTTGAAAAAAATATGTATAGTAAGGATTTAATCACAAAACATATTTCCAAAAATTTATTGCAAAGTATTATTTGTCCTCTCAATAACACCATTTTATTGAGGTTTCAGGGAGTAAAAATGTAAGGATTTTACCATGTTTTGAAAATGGTATTGATGTCATAATTTTTAGATTCTATACCATTTTCAAACATTATAGAAATATTTATTGAATATTTATCTTTCTGAATAAACATTCAGAAACATATAAAACATTAAAATTTCAATCAATACACTTAATCATAAAAACAAATTAATTCATGTAAAAATGTATACTATTACATAAACAATTGATTTACCATTTATTAATTAATCTCTAGATGGCCCAGAAAATCCATATGAATATGTTCTAGGGGTCTTAATGTAATAATGTAAATAATTTCTCTAAAATATGAATTATTTTTATTTCCCATTTGATACACATGAAATAACTTCTATTTATTCAATTTATATTGAGGTGAATCAAAAAATAGTTCACTTTTAGATAATTTAAATAATTAATAATCATCCAATCCGTGTAAACAATTCATTTTTTCATTATTAATACTCTTTTTCTACTTAAATAATTATTGTTTATAGTATATAAATTCCATGTTTTAGGTTATTTAATTTAAAAAAAATTCTTCAAATTTAAAAAATAATATACATTTTCATAAGGATTAGAAATAAGTGTCATGTCATTTATCAATCCTACTACATAAATAAATTTCATATTGAGTACAAGGCTTTCATTACTACCTAATCCAATACCAATAATTTTCCCTTTACCATTGTTACCAAAATTGACATAACCTACATCATTTTTTATAAGGAGTTGAAAATTGAGAAACAACCATTCGTATAACCTGAACATAAACTATCCATATATGATTTAAAATTTATTGACTTGAATATTTTTATCTTTATGTTCAATCCATATAATTGTTTTATTACCCATATTTTATTCGGTCTAGTAATGTTAGAAACTATAGATTTGGGAACAAGAATTTTGTTATCATATCTCAAAATTTAATTACTATATTTTGAAAAAATGATCAATGAAAATCATTTTCAACTCCAAAAAATTTATTTTTTTCAAAAAAAAATTTTATCATAAATTAATATCTCACCATAGTGATTCCAATTGAATTTAGACATATTATTTTTCTTAAAATTGGGAACAATTTATTTTTTACAGAACATTATTTTTTCACATAGACATCATACTCCAAACTTTTTTAGGTGTTTTATTTTTTCCAATTATTTTATTTAAATAATTTTTTTTATTTTATTAAAACACAAGAAGAGTCACTTAAAACCAGAACATATTTCAGAAATGTCGCAATAATATATACACATTCAATATAAGTTATATTTTTTTTTGAAAATTTTAATATATTTATTCTTGTCTAATTTTTAATTTAACATATCAATATTGTAAATTTCAATATATATATTTTATTCCTTTTTATGAAATTAGATTTAGTTTCCAAAATAGTATTATATGCATTTTATTTCTCACATGATAATTTTAATTTTTAGATTCAGAATCATGATCAAAATAATAATTATAATTTACCTTTTTTTTTGTCCAATAAAGCACATATATACCTTTTATTTTATGTTTCATCTTCTAATTATGAATTAATATAATCACTAGAATCCTCATAATCATGTTAATATTCTTTCATGTATTTCATGGATTACATCTTGTTACGAACCAACTTGAAATAATATTTCTCTTAATTTTAGTTATCATGTCACTTTAGAAAATCTTGGTTGATATATACAATATCATTACATTCATTACATTCATAATATTATAATTCATTATTATTAAATTATAATTATAGTAATTATATAATGATTCCCAAAACATCATCTCTTATTATAGAAAATTTAGAAAATTTCAACAATGTGAGCTTGGTCACCGTTTGAAACAGAACTTCTTGATGTTCCCTCATTATAATAATCTTATTTTAGAAATTATTATCAATTATTTTGACTATTAGAAATTGATACATTGAGTTAATAATTTTTCTTCTTATCTAAACTATGTTTCTTGTTACATCTTTTATAACTTCCTTGTATATTATAATATTTCCAATATGATATATTATGTTAAAATTCATAAACATTTATATTGTTTTATCATATCTGAAGTTCCATTTCAGCAAGCCATTAAAACTATTAAAACATTTAAATACTTCTCAAGATTAGTAAATGGTGTGTCCAGAATAGAAACATTAATTAAAATATTATTGAACAGTATAGAATAATTAATTATCACCATTAAATATTGGAGAACATACTATTAGTATAACTTCATTTTAAAAATTTCTTATCGAAATTTTTAAATGATGTTTATACTTTGAAAATTTAAATGTAATAACTCAAGAGACACTTCCTCGAATACCAATTATATAATGTAATTGTGTACAAATGAGTAATGTGGGGGTGTGAATTGAGTTCTTCAAATTTTCATTATCTATAAACCACCCTCTCTTGAATATGAATAACTTCATGTTATTTTATTTTCATATGAATTAGTGGAAAATAAAATCAGAAGGATCAAAAATAGACATAGGGATTTATAGAGGTTAATGAAATAGAATTATCCAATTACACACCCTCTACACTCTTCTCCGTGTGTTTGGGAATTTTTACTATATCGGTATTTTTTATGATTCTAGTCATTATTTTAGCTACTTAATGAATGAGTTTAGGAATTTGACATGTGTAACAACTGAACAAGATCTATCGACATGGATCCAAGAAAGTATTATAAATAATATCCTTTTAGTAATTTTTCAATGAACCTCTATAAGAATATATATGACAAAATAGAGAGTTTCCAGACATAAAACACAGATGTAAGATACAAATAATAGAAAGATGAAATCTATATGAAAAAAGATAAAAATAAAATTACCACTCAAGTAGTTTCCTCCAAACTAATAGAAAACATGTTCGATATTTACCAATTTTATATAGTAGATATTATACATCTTCATGAAGAATAATACAGGGTTAGATATATTTGGTATTTAATTTTGAAATAATCATTCCTGTGCACTATTTTCCAATATTTATTACTTTCCATTTTAATAGATCCTATTATACATTATATCATTAGGTATACATGAAACAATAAGTACATGAATGAACAATACAAAATACATAAAAACATGGATCAAAGATAAGGAATATTATTTGAAAATACATTTGAATCCACAGAGATGATTGATATAGGAATTATGCACAAAGCTATTTGGCATCAAATAGACAATTTTTCTACATATCTAAAGACAGGCCACATAGAAACATTGATCTATGTAGGATTTCTACTTATGTATCCAAAATAGATATATCCATTTGAAACAATATTTCCAATTTCATTACGTTTCTAATTCATATAACTAGTAATTGGATAAAACTAATTCAGGTCACTGAATGAAATATATATTTGATGACGCATGTAGTTGTTCTAATCGGCGTAGGAAATTTAAACAAATGTGATTATGTGTAAAGTATTCCTTTTGTTGTAAAATCTATAATATATTTTTTTTATGTTGTCAAATTCACATGTATAAGATAATCTTTGTATCAAAAGTCATCACAGAGCATATTTTTTCAAACACTGAAAAATGTCATCCAAAATTTTAGAACTCAAAATTAATGAAATAAATAGCTGAAATAGATATTAATTTGACAAAAACCCAACTAAAAGACTTAATAAATAATAATCTGTAAAGTATTGAAGAATATTTTAGACAATAAATACACAAATTACATAAGATATTTTTAAAGGCCACTAGTAATCCATGAATGTGAAATTTTAATATATTAATAACTATTAGTAGGTGATTTAGATTCTTCATTAAGATGATTTATATTTTATATCATGTCATTCATTATTTAATTGGTTGGAGGTTGGGGATACAATAATGTTTGGTTCTAGAATATTTTCTGAGATATTGGGGAAAGTTGAGTTGATTTTAAATGGGTTGAATAATATTAAAATTAATAATAAATCATCTATGGTTTGTCTTCATTGACTTATTCACTTTTATGTTTCATGATATTGTGTATTTCCATTCCCCCCCAGATTGAGACACCATCATATATATATATACGGTTAATTAAAACTGATGTATGTGGGGGAAATTTGAGATTAAAGACGGGGTAATATTAGTGGAATACTAACTAGACCCCCCATAGGGATCTAGTAACATACATGGCATAACAAATTTTTCATAGCTCTAACCAAATTTCCATTATCATCATCATGTTGTAAAAACTAATGATATCAAATTTAAGGATGATTCATAATTTGAGGAGCTTATGATTGATATAATAAACTGTAAAAAAAATACATTCCATGGAAAATCTATTACATTAGTATATGTGTTATAGTAAAATTAGTGTGTTCAACATGAATCATAGGAGATTGAATAAAATATTACAACATTATTGCACTTTTTTTAACATGAAATTTAGTCACTATTTTGATGTAAACTAAGCATATAATAAATAATAAAATAATTTGATGATATAAAATTCTCATATCATAACCATCCATATAACCTTGGGTCCAAAATGTTTAGTTCCATTGATATTTTTGGAAAAAAAATATTTTAAGAAATATGGGATAATTTCACTATATTTATGATCTAATAGACCTAATTTGAGAAATATCAAATGATCTAATCATATATAAAACATGGGACATGGTAACAAAATAAAGATGCATGATTAAGAATATAGTAAGGGAAAAATATTATAACATGAAGGAAAACACAACGGAAAAAATTATCATAATGAAATATCCTAAAGAACATAGAAAATAATCATAAAACATGTTAAAGAAATATAATATAATATAACATTAATTATTGAAGCATATTATATATTACATGGCTTATAAAACATATCAATAATAATAAAATTTGTGGTTATGATATTAAATTATATAGTCCTATAATAAAAAGGTGAAATCCTGAAAACATTGAATTTCATGGAAATGATATTCTTCATGAATGTGTAGAAAAACATAATAATTAACATGGAATTGGGGAACAACCATAAGGATATAAAATATTATGAAAAAAGTCATTAACACCATTTATTAATAAACTACTAAATTTATTTCCCACATCTCTTTCAAATAATATACATGTGAAAAAAAGATTTCGACAAGCTTTCTGAAGACAAACATGGAATCAAGGATTCCCATAACTAATTCAAACAACATTTCATCATATCATGTGATATAAAATCTTAATTATTACATTAGGGTGATATAATAACACACAATTAATTATCCATAATAATATTCTCTATTTGAAAAAATCAACCTTAAACATATCATTATGAACCAATGTAATGATAATGGGTTTCTATAAACATTTAAAACATAACATTACATGAAATAAAAAACTAATATATAAAAAACCCCATTTTATAGAAAAATTAATATCTTTTTAACATATATACCAAAAATAAATTAACATTACAAATGACAAACCATGGATGATAAATTGAATATAACATTTGATAATTTTCTAAAATAATTTTTCAAATATAAAATATGTTAAATACAATTATTGTATAAAGTAATATGTATGCATGAGTTATGTTTCCACTTTTTTATTTCTGGATAGAATTTGGTAAATAATGATTCACATTACAATAAGCTTTATTATATCATAAATATTATATATATGAATTATATTTTCCTTATTACTATGCATTAAAATCATAAAATAAAAAAAAATTCATTATTATAAGGTAGAGGTATTCCGCACATATAAATGAACATCGTTATCATTTTCCAATTGAGGGAAATGTAAGATGGTAGGTAAGTTATTATAATTAACGATTCTTAATTACATATAAAATATAATATATAATCATTAAATTCTTCAAAATAACAACAATGAAATTTTTTGTACAAAATTGATCATGTTTCTTTGTGGAAGTATTATTATTCATGTACACATGATAAATACATTTATATTATACATAATGGAAATGTAATGGAATTTTTTTTGAAATAAATATATAATAACATAATATTATATAACGGACTGAAATGCAATTACATTTAAATATTTTTGGAAAGACTTAAAAAGGTTAAATAGTATGTACAATAAAAGAGATCTATTAATATAATTTCCTCTATTTTGAGAAAATTTCAATATATCCATTTTCAAGGACCCATGTGATGATATTTTCAAGATATCTTCACCTATAAAATATGGATAATGAAGTTTATAATATTTTTTAGTTTTTGGTTGAGATGGGTGGATTATGAATTTTTAGAATAAAACATTGAGGTGATGTAATTTTATAGTTAAAAAAATAAGAATTGCATAAAAGAATTAATTATGAAATTTAATTTTTCATGTGAATGCGTCAAGAAATAGAAAAAATTTTGAATTTATGATTGTTTATGTTTTCAATAACATAAAAATATTATTTTTACTTGTTTATGTGACATTTCAAACCATATCGTTTGGATCAGTCGCTTCAATAATATTTTTAACATTAACTATGCTATCAACATATTCAATATTAAAGGTCAATAAATTATATTTTATGCTAAATTATTGAATATAAATTCTAAAGGGGTGAAATTTGTAGCAAATAACAATACACATTTAAAATTTTAATTTTCTTATTATTTAAAATCATTTTACTAATTTTTTATTTATCAAAAGAAAATATTATGGTTATTTAGAGAGTTATTCTCTTGTTTTGAATTCAAAGGAATTATTATATATATATATATATATAATTAGTTTATAAACCCTCTCATTAATAGATATACATTATTATTAACTATAACATTCATTTAGAAACAAAATGACTCCTAAAAAATATGTAGGATGATTTTATTGTAATTTAAATTTATTTTTCAACTACATGATGTGAAAACTATTCCCTAATGGTCCATAGCCCATTTATGATATATTAAATTGTAAGAATATATAAGGAATCACATCCTGATGAACCAAATAATTTAGCATTGTTGATAGACTGGATATGTTCTTGAGACTTACATTACATTAGAATTAATAAATTACAACATAATTTGTTTTCAAGAACAATAGTAGTCCCTCTCGCATATCCTTGTATAAAAACATAGTATCATTTCAATATTACTATGAAATTAAAAAAGGTTGATCTCAAATTATTGGTAAAGGTAATGTATAATATAAGATATATAAAATCCATAAGAATAATAAACCTATAATGGTAAATTACATAGTACACATTCTATTTAAAAAATATGATAAATGAAAATAAATATGGTACGGTAAATAATTGAGGACACATTCCATGTAGTCAATGAAATTAAAATTATATCCATCTCAAGATAATATCATAGTAAATATATAATGGATAATTATAATTGAAATCTTAATATGGGAAATTATTAATTAGTTTTTTTCATGTCTTAAGAGCATGAAAACCAATAATATCAAGACTATACTCCATTCAGTCTAAAAATACCTGGTAGATTTCCATCTGATATAACTACCACCAAGAAAATTCATGGGATGTAAAATAATATAGGTAGGAACAAATTAAATTTGGCCAATTGAATTGTCTCATTAGAACAATCAATGCATTGTGGGGATATTCCATGTCTGTAACCTACAAATCATTGAATGTCGAATGAAGTTCTCATATATTGAATAATAGATTAAATACATGAATCAATATTCCACCCCATTTAAATATATTTTATGAATAAAAAATATGGATTATAATTATTTCCCCAATCAATGAAATAAACTTCATTAAAAAAATAATATGTAAGAATGAGAAACAATTTAAGAAATAATGATATCTATGATAAATAATATTGATATTTAAGTGAAATTTAATGTCATACGATCACAAAATTGGGTATATATCAATGAAAATTTAATAACTACAATAATGAGTCAAAAAATTAAATTTTAACACATTATTTGATCAAAATGATAATACACCATCCATAGATTGAATACGAATTCGATAAACCCCAAATATATCCATTGGAGTTAGATTAATGGAATTTTTTAATATTAATACTATAAAATTTCATAAAAATTTAAATATCATTTTTAAAATTATTTTATAAAACAAAATACATTTTGGTATTATTTTATTTCTAAATAATACTAAAAACATATAACTTAATACTTTAAAAAATTATATTATGCCAGCAAAAAATTATATAAATGCCACAACACAAATCGTTATTTTGTTATATTTTCCTTAAAAACTTTTTATATGATTTGGAATATATTAGATTCAAAAACAAATTCAATAATGAAAAAATAGACATCAAATTATTAAAATATATCTCATTATAAATTTTGGGAATCACTAAAATAAAAAATAAAAAATGTGATGCGCCATAGCCTCAGAATGAAAACCACTAGATAGTGCCTTGAGACAGAAACCCTAACACACTGAAACACCCATTATCATTCATATCACCATAATGAATGTACAACTAGTGATCCTAATCGTCAGAACGACTGTATCAATTCCCACAATACACACTATAATCAGAGTCACTGAAAAACAATTCATCGTTAACAAGCCAAATTAGTTGAAACATCATCACTTCTACAATGAAATCATCATATACACAAACTCTATCACCAAACAAGAAATGAATTTATACGAACCAGAAAAAAATAAACAACTATATTGAGTGAAAAATGAATAATAATTCAAACAATATAATTAAACCATGTCACAAAAAAATAAAAGAATAAACAAAACAGAGATCTATCAAAGAAGAATCCATATTCACATGATAAAATAAACTCAAGTTATTCTAGAATCCCTAAAGACTAGCACACCATAGATCACCAAAATCCAGAGATACCACCACACCATATCTGATTGGGAGAGGCGCTAAGGATTATGAGATAAAAGTAGGTAATTGAGCGTTTGAGGGAACTAAGCACCACCATAATCTATAAGGATGAAACTAGAAAGTAGAAACAAAATCCCATAATACTAGTGCCACGAATCCAATATTCATCACAACCATATAATCCAAATATTTTTTTTGACCACCACACATGTTCCAACCAGGAGAGGCGCATAGTCACTTGGGGCCAGAGAAGTGTAAGATTTGGAATAGGGCTTCAATAGCACAAGACGATGGGAATATGAAAGGTACATGGGAGGAAACCCATCAAAGTGGGTACTAGAAAGAGGAAAAAATAAAAAGGAATAAGATTTTGGTATAAAGGGGCCATGATAGAGAAAAAAATGGTACATGAAGTTGAATAAGAAGAAATAACCATTATAGGTGATGAAGGATTGGAAAATCCTAGGGGTATGACAAGAGTGGAGATTACCTCCTATTGAACATGGTTCCAATAATAGAGATTATATTACTTATTATTGTGCAAATTATGTTCCAAAATACACGACATGAAATTAGGTCCTCATTCATTCCATAAACAAAATTAAAAATTTCATTCACATTTTCAGTTAAATTAATATTGGAATTTTATTAAAAATGTAAGAATATTATTCAAATAAATTTAATTAAAAATTGAAAATGGGTGAAAATTAATTTTATAAATCATTTAGAAAATTTTATAGTCATACTTTGAAAATAGATTTAGAAAACATGTATTTTGATGAAAAAAGTTTCCCGACCAATGATATTAACGAAGGTGGATATTATAAAATATTTTTCAATTAATTTCTCTAAAAAATATATATAAATTATATATTTAAATGAAAATAACATGAATATATATATTTTTTGAAAAATAATAATTTTATTAATAAATATCCAAATATTGTTTTTCAATATAAATTCAAATGTAATGAATCTCGATTAGAATTAGACTGTGAAGTAAGTCTTTACAAGGATCATAATGTTGAAGTGAAAATTAATATATGAAATTATTAAGTGATACAATTGTGAATAAACATACAAATGTGGATATCAAACTTATGTTATTGAATAATCATTTGAAAAATAATCATAGAATGGAATATCCATGATGTAAGGTATTACCGTAATGAAAAGGTATTGAGTTAAGAAATCTTATACCTCACTTGTAATTATGATGGACCATTCTATAATCTCATGTATAGTGGTTTAAAAAAAGTTATTAAAAAAATAAACTATATATATTAATAATACAATACAGGACTCTTTGATAACATCATATAAAAAATAAATAACAATTATTGATTATTTTCATTGTTTCGGGTGTTAATTACAATATTCTATCACATGTGTTGTGTTATTATTGATCAGGTTCTTGGGGATATTATATTGTTTTATAACCTCAAGAATAATAATCTTGTCAAATTTACCATATTTCTTTTGTCATTTAAAATTATTAGTCAATCAGGTAATATGATTATGAGAAATGAATTATGATAGGATCATCGGGATATTTGTCATACGTACGCATGCACAACATTTCTATTTTTCATTGATCATTATGAATAGGTGGTATGTAATTTTTTAAATTGATAACCATATTCTATAATTATATATATGTCATTCGTGTATTTTGGTGATGATGGGGGAGTCTCATCACTCTGGGAAGGCGGTAGTCTACATGTATATGAATGATGTTATCTTTATTAAGTGTGTAAAAAGTTATGAGATAAAATGATATATTATCATTATGAACTATTAAATATACATTAATATAATATTTATTTCAAATATATCATATATACTCATTATAATTATCCTTATGACCTTCCATGAATATTGTTAGTGAATGAAAAATAACATCACATCGCTAGGCGACATTCCACCGTAAACACGTTAGACGTTATGATTTATCCTATAGAATGTAAGATAGAAATATATTTATATATATATATATTATATAATGATTAATAATATATATATATATATTATATAATGATTAATAATATATAAATATATTATATATATCATATATGTACATTAAATTCATCATCACATCAATATATGAATTGTGGTAATGGAAAAACTAATGATATCGATTCTTGAGGAGGTAGTTGTCTGTAAACACGAACTATGATTCCGTAATGCAATAGATGGAAGTGGATTTGGTTTTAGGTAATTACATTATTATATAAATTAATGTAAGTATATGATTTTGAGGTACTTATATCATCATGGTTTAATATGAATTCAATGAGCTTCAGAAAGAAAAAAAAGAAAAATTCTTGTTGATGAACAATACATATTATTCAGCGATCCTCTTTTAGTTTTCACTAAAGCCTTACTAGGTATCGTATTTCACATACTAGATATTATAAATATATTAAATGGAATTATTGAACATATATGGCAAGAATTGGATTAAAAAATGGTTTCAAGGAGTGAATAAGATATGATATCAGGTTTCTTTTTATAAGTGAGGGAGAGGACACACTTGGTATTTGTGAAATGAAATGAGTGATCCAACGTTTTTCATATGTCACAAGGGTATGAAATGGAAAATTATTTATAATTTGAGGTTTTTTTGTCAAAATATGGTAATGAAATGGTTTTTAGACAAGTGTCGTGTTCATTTTAGCCATTAATCTTTTAAAAAAAATATTGGATCGATGCTATAATATCTAATTAAATCTCATATAATTCATCTTGAACACAATAATTAATTCACTATATTGATAAAAACTAGATATTAAGTAAATAATAAAATAAATGTCTCATATAAATAACTCATATCAGAACCATCCATATAACCCAAGTTCTAAAATGTTTAGTTCTATTGATATTTTGACCAGAATAATATTTTAAGAAACATGTGATCATTTGGCTTCATTGATGCTCCAATAGATCCTATTTGAGGCATCTCAAATGATATAAATACATATAAAACATGGGACATGGAAACAAAATAAATGTTCATGATTAGGAACATTGTAAGAGAAAAACATATCCAAACCTGAAGGAAAACACAAGGACTTCAAAAATATCATAATAATGGATCCTTAGAACATAAAAACTAATAATAAATCATGTTAGAGAAGTAGAATATAATATAACATCAATTATATAACCATATTATAAATTACATGGATTAGAAAACATATCAATAATCATAGAATATGTGGCTATGATATAATATTGGGCAGTACTCTAATAAATAGGTGAAATCAAGAAAACATTTAATTTCATGGAAAGGAAATTCTTCTTAATTGTTCTGAAAAACATGATAATCAACTTGGAAATGTGACACAACCATAAGGATATAATATATTATTAAAAAACATCAACAATTCTATTTATAAATCAAATTCATAAAATTTTTCCCACATCACATTCTTAAAATAAACATTGGAAAAAGTAATTAGACAAGAATTTATGAAACAAATAGGGAATCAATGATTCCCATAACTCATTAAAACAACATTTCATCATCTCTTGTGATATAAAATCATAATTATTATATTATTGGAGACATAATAACCCACAATTTATCATCAATTAAAATATTCTCCATTTGAAAAAACCCATCATAAACATGTCATAATGAACCTAGGTAATGAAAATGGGTTTCTGTAAATATTATAAAATATTACATTACACGAAAAAAATATATATATATATATAAAATCCCATTTTATAGAATAAGTATTTCATTTTTAACATAAATACCATTAAAATTTTAATTATTAAACTGATAAACCATGGATGATAAATTGAATATAGAATTTGAAAATTTTTCAAAATATTTTTTCAAAAATAAAATAATAATTACAATCAATGGATATAGTAATCGATATACATGAGTGATTTTTCCACTTTTTTATTTCTAGAAAAAGGATGGTAAATAAGGACTCAAATTTCAATAATAATTATTATTTAATAAATATTGTATATATATGAAATATATTTTCATTATTACTATCATTAAAATCATAAAATAAAAACAAATTACATTGTTACATGGTAGTGGTAGTCCAAAAATATAAATGAGAAACATTATCATGTTCCAATAGATTTAAATGTAAGAAGGTAGAAAAGATATTGTAATTAAAAATTCATAATTACATAGTAAATATAATATATAATCTATAAATTCCATTTAATAACAACCATGATGAATTGTTATAGAAAATTGATCATGTTTCAGTGTGGAAGCAGTATTCATCATGTGCACATGATATATACATTTATATTCTATATGATGGAAATTTAATGGATATTGTTTTTGAAATAAATATATAATAGCATCCTATTACATGAGAGACACAGAAGTAATTACATTTAAATGGTTAGGGAAAATTTTAAGGAGGTGAAATAGTATATAAAATAAAAGAGATATGTTAAGATAATTTCATCCATTTTGAGAAAAATCTTTCATATCCATTTTCAAAGACCCATAGATGATATTCCCAAGATATCTTTACCTTTAAAATATGGTTAATGATTTTGAGAATGATTTTATTCAGGTTTTGGTTGAGATAGGTGGATTATGTAAGTGTGAATAAATGTTTTAGGTGATGTTCTTTTATAGTGAAAAAAATGAAATAATAAGAATTACATAAAAGAATAATTTATGATATATAATTTTTCATTTTAACGTGGAACTAAATAGAAAAAATTTATAATTTAAGATAGTTTATGTTTTGAATAACAAAATTATTATTTTAACTTGTTTAAGGGATATTTCAAACCATATATTTTGCATTGGTCCCTTCAATAAATTTTTTTAATATTAATTGTGATGTAGACTTATTCAATATTAAAAGTTTACTAATTATATTTTACACTAAAGTATTTAATATAAATGGTGAAGGGTTGAAATTTGAAGCCATAAATCATATCCCTTTACAATTTAAATTTTATAATTATTTGAAATCATTTTTATATTCTATTATTTAGCATAGGAACCCATTGTGTTTTTTTAAGAACTATTCTCATGTTTTGAATTCAAAGGAATAATTTTTTTATATATATAATTAGTATATACACCCTCTAATTATCAAATATAAATTATTTTTAACCATAATAATCATTTAGAACAAAAAAACTCCTAAAACATATGTCAGGTGATTATAAAGTCATTTAAATTTATTTTTCAACTACTTGATGTCAAAAACCTTCCCAAATTGGATGGATCCTGTTTATGATTTATTAAATTGGAATACGATACAATGAATCAAATCCTGAGAGACCAAATATTTTTTTAGTATCTATAATCTTGAAACATGTTTAAGTCATACATTATATTTGATTTTAGAAATTACAACACAATTTTTTTCAAGAATAACAGTAGTCCCTCTAGCATATCATTTTGTAAAAATCATAGTATTATTTCAATATTATTATGAAATGAAAAATGGTTATTTCAAATTATATGTAATGTTTAAGTAGAATATAATATATATCTAATAAATAAGAATAATAAACCTATAATTGTAAATAACATAGTACACTTTCCATTTAAAAAACTCTCTAAAGGAAAATACATATGGTATGGTAAATAATTGAAGACACATGACTTTTAATCAATGAACTAAAAATGATATGCATCTGGAGATAATATCATAGTCAATATACAATGAATAAAAATAATTGAATTCTTAATAATTGAAATAATTAATTAGTGTCTATCATGTCTTAGGAGCATGAAAACATATACTATCATGATTATACTCTAGATAGTTTAAAAATACCATTTATAAAGGCATCTAATATAACTACCCCCAAGACCATTCATAAGATGGGTAAAAATATAGGTAGCAACCTTTTAAATTTGCCCAATCGAATTGCCTCATGAGAAAATCTATGCATTGTTGGAATATTGAATGTCTATACCCCACTGATCAATGTATTTCAAAAGAAGACCTCATATATTGAATAATATATTAAATACATGAATAAATATTCCTTACCATTTTAATAAATTTACTTTTTAAATATTATGGATTATCAATATTTCCACAATCAATGAAATAAACATCAATATAAAAAATAATATGATGGAATGAGATACAATTTAAGAAATAATTATATTTATGATAAATAATATGGATATATTGGGGAAACATAATGTCAAATGATCATAGAGATTGTTATATTTCAATGAAAATTTAATGACAACAATAATGAGTCCAAAATTAAATGTCAACATATGACTTGGTCAAAATGACAATTAACGATCCATAGATTTTAAAATAATTCTACAAACCCCAAATATACCAATTTGACTAAGATTCAAAGAATTTTTTGAATATAAATACATTAGAAATTTCTAGAAAATAATCATCACAAAAATTTAAATTTCATTTTTAAAATTAGTTTTTAAAACATAAAACATTTCGGAATAATTGTATTTTGAAATAAACCTAAAAACATATAAGGTAGTCTTTAAAAAATTAGGTTATACAAATATAAATTTTCATAAATACCACAACAGAAATCATTATTTTTTTTTATTTTCTATAACCACATTTTAGATCATTGGGACTAGAATAGATTCAAAATCCTATTCAAAACTGAAAAGAGAAATATAAAATTAATCCAAAATATCACATTATAAATTTCAGGAATCACTAAATTCAAAAATAAAAATTGTGATGTGCCATATCCTCGGCCTATAAACTTCTACAAAGTGCCCTGGGATGCAAACCCTAACACATTTAAACACCCATCATTATTCATAGCACCACCAGGAATGTATTGTTGATGATACTCATCACTAGAATGACTATATCCATTCCCACAATAAACACCATAATTAGATTCAATAAAAAAATTCATCCTTCACAAGAAAAATCAGATGAAAAATTGTCACATATCTATTTAAATCACCATATTCATTGACGCTATGACCACACCTGAAATGAATAAATGAAAACCAGATAAAAAAATATATAACTTCATTGAGTGAAAAAAGAATAAAAATTCACAAAATACCATAAAACCATGTCACAAAGAAACATAGAAGAAGAATCAACGTGCAGATCTATCAAACCAGAATCCATATTAACTAGATAAAATCTACCCTGGTCATTCCTAAAATCCTGATGACCAGCACACAATAGATCACCATACTCAAGAGATACATCCACACTAGATCTGATTAGAGAGGTGCTAAGGATTGCGATATTAAAGAAGGAAATTGAGCATTTGATTGCATTGACCACCACCATAATCTAATTGAATGAAACCAGAATTTAGAACAAACAAAAACAAACCCATGGTAGTGGTTCCTTGAATCACATATCCATCTCAACGACATAATCCAATGCGTCATTTCAACCACCAAACCAGTTCCAAATAAAAGTGGCATAAAGTCACTTGGTTCCAGAGAAGGGTAATATTGTCTTAGAGACTCCATAGCACATGACGATGGGAAGTCTACAAGTCCATGGGAGGAAACCCACCACAAAAAGCACTAAAAAGAAGATAAAATGAAATGCAATAAGTGTTAAGTAGAATGGAGCTATGATAGATAAGAAAAATGGAACAGGATGATGAAGATTACCACCTAATGAGTGGGTTTCCAATAATAGATATTATATTCCTTATGATTGTGTATTTGATCTTCCAAAATACATGTCTAGAAATTAGGTCATCGTATGTTCAATACAAATTAAAATAATTATTTCATTCACATTTTTAGTAAACTCAAAATGGGATTTGTATAATAAATGTAAGAATATAATTCCATTTAACTTTTTAAAAAATAAAATACTGGTGAAAATAATTTTTATAAATCATTTCGACAATGTTATAGTCATATTTTTGAAAATGGATTTAGAAAACATGCATTTTGATAAAAATAGATTTCTGGCCAATGATAGAAATGTAGGTGGATATTATAAAAATATTTTTCATTTCACTTCACAAATAAATATTCGAAAAATGTATATTTTAAATGAAAATATCATGAATATATAGATTTGATGAAAATTAATGATTTGATTAATATATATCCAAATAAATTCCTTCAACATAAATTAGAATGTAATCAATATCTATTAGAATTAGACTATAAAGTGTGCCTTTACATTGATCATAATTTAGAATTGAGAATTAATATATTAATTTATTATGTGTTTTAATTGTGAATGCACATAAAATTATGGATATTAAACTTATGGTATTGAACAATCATTTGAAAAATAATCATAGAATTTAATAATCCATGATGTAAGTATTAACCCAATTCACATGAATTGAGTTATGAAATCATATACCTCACTTGTATTTTTGATCAATGAATTTAAAATCTCATGAAAAGTGGTTAAAAAATGTTATTAAAATAAAATAAAACCATATTAAAATTAATAATACAAGATATGATTCTTTTATAACATCATATTATAAATCCATTAATAATCATTCATTATTTCATTGTTTTGGGTTTTAATTACAATATTATATCATGTGGGTTTTGTAGTTAATGATCCATTTATTGTGGGTATTATATTATTTTATCACCTTAGAAAAAATAATCATTTTATAGTTACAATATTTTTTACATCATTTATAATTTTTAATCAATCATAAAATATGATTATGAGAAATGAATTATGTTATGATCATCTGGATGGTTGGTTGTACGTACGCATGAGTAACATTTCTATTTTTCACTGATCATAATGAATAGGTGGTATGTAATTTTTTAAATTTAATTGAATACCATATTATATAACTATATATATGTCATCTATGTATTTTGGTCATGAAAGGAGAGTCACATCACTCTGGGAAGGCAGTAGTCTAAATGTACACGAATGATGTTATCATCATTAAGTGACTGATAAATTATGAAATAAAATGATATATTATCAATTTGAACTGATTAATCTACATGAATATAATATTTATTTCACATATATCACATATAGTCATTATAATTATCCTTATGACCTTCCATGTATAGTGTTAGTGAAAGAAAAACCACATCACTTTTCTAGGCGACATTCCACCGTAAACATGTCAGACGTAATTATTTCTCCTAAAGAAAGTATGATACATATATATATAATATAATTATTATTAATGTATAAATATTATATATATTTATATATCATATATATAATTTATATTCATAATCACACCAATATAAGAATAGTGGTAATGTAAAAATGAATGACATCGATTCTTGAGTATGTATTTTCGGTATACATGAACAATGATTTCGTAATGCAACTGATGGATGTAGATTTATTTTTAGGTAATTAGATAAATAAAAAATTATTGTCTGTTGATTATTTTGAGGTAATTATTTCATCATGGTATAATATGAGTTCAATGAGCTCTAGAATGAGATAAAAAAATTCTTGTTGAAGAACATTTCATATTCTTTAGCTACCCTCCTTAGGTTTTCACTAAATCCTTCATAGGTAGAGTTATTCACATCCTAAATATTATAAATATATTAGATGGAATTATATAAAATATTTGTACTAAATTGGATGAAGAAAATTGATTTCAAGGAGTGAATAAGATATGATATCATATTTCAATTTACAAGTGTGGGAGATGACACACATTGTATTTTGGAAATGAATTGAGTGGTCCAATGTTTTTCATATGTCACAGTGGTATAAAATGAGACATTATTAATAGTTTGATGTTTAGTTGTAAAAATATAAAAATAAAATGGTTTTTAGTGAAGTGTAGAGGTCATTTTATCCATTATCGTTTTTTTAACCATCCATAAATCAATTTTTACCTTTACTACAATAATTTATTGTTATAGTTTTCACAAATCATTTTGGTGAATATATAAATTTATTTTATTATAATTTATAAGTTATGAAAATCCAAAAAATGAGATCAATTTTCTATATTATATTTGTTGTAAACCTCATGTATTAATCATGTTTTAATGATCAGAAATCATATTCATTATATAAACCTTGTTAACCCTATGTAATCTATCTCACATCTAATGCGTAGTTATTTTGTAAAAGCAATCAAAAACTCTTAATTGATATAAAGATAGTTTGGTTAATATAGACTATATTTTTATTCAAATTATAATGATTTTTCTAACAAATGATTATGTTTAATTCATTCACTAAATATCATTCCTTAAGTCAAAATAAAGGTATTTGACTAAGTCTGAGACACCGTGAAGAAGCAGACACTGTGACCATGAGACACCATGACCCTGAGACACCATGGCCACAAGACACCACGACCAAGCAGACACCATGACATCCACACACCGTGACATGCAGAAACCATGACCTCTAGAAATTTTGAACTATACATAGTAAACCAGACACAGTAACATCCAGATACCATGATCTAGACACCATGAAACAGACAACATGACAACCAAACACCATGAAATTCCCACTGTGAACATCAAGACATTGTGACTAATCCAGACACAGTGTGAAGGAGACATAATTTCCATGACATATAGTGAAACTGTTTCTTAATATGTTTTGACATCTTTTAATTTAATCTCTAACAGCCATATTTGAATATTTTAATGCACTAACATAATTAATATTTCGTTTGTAGACATGTCACCTAATAGTACGAGGGACGAGGTGAAAAATACATTAAAATTGATAGATCAAACACATATACTCCATGATAAAAGAGTAATTAGGTATAGAAACAATGTGTGTGCATGGCACGATACTGAAAAGTGAAAAAAAGATGGTGGGAATGAGACTAACACTCAAAGAACTTTTAGACCTATATCAATATTTCTTCTCTGTTTTGTATCATTTTATTAACTTTCGAGCAGTGTGTGTATCTGTATAACAACACACTCTATCTCATGCATAAAACTAAAGGATATAAGATATCCTCACTAAAACATATTTTTACACTTTTGTATACCCATGGATAAGTGTGGAAGAGGTCTATGTGTGGCCTGATGGTTTTTACACATGAAAAACTATGGAAGAGGTCCCTATGTGACCTAGATAGTCCTGTCTACTATTTCTTAACCCCGATCTAGGGTGTGGATGAAGTTTATTTATATAAAATGATAAGTGGAATGTGATCACCATGTAGAGTGGATTAGGTATCTACTTGCGACTGAACCACTTTTTTAATATCTATTGTGCTGCATTATTTAGTTTTCTCTATTTTATTACTTTACACTATAATTATGATATCACAAAATTCACATTGATAGTTAATCTAGGAAATATATTATAATTGTCTTATATTAGTATAATAGCTTCAAAAGTAATTTTAATAACTTATCATAAGATTACTCAGAACTAATAAATCTACTAAGAAGTTATTTAAATATTCAAACTCTTATAACCGTAAAACCTTGATTAACTGTACAGTATTTATCTTTTTGGGGAAACCCTTTTAGAAATAATTTTTTTCCAAATTTTTTTATAGATACTCAATTCACGCCCCCTCTTGAGTTTTCCACTATGACTAACAATTGGTATCAAAGGTTGTTTATAAAGACTCTGTTTAACCTTAGTCAACAGTGATTGTAGTTGTACATTAAATATTTATAAATTTCTATTAATTATAATTTTTTATCTCCTAATAATTATTTTTGTTTTATGGATAATAGATTGGATGGTGCTGCAAAAAACATAACACCATTCATTAATGGAACAAAAAATGATCAATACAAAATTAAAATTATAATGTATTTAGATAGAATGGGTTTTGAAATTCGTTCTTCCATTATAGATGAATATAAGATTCCTTCTACTGATAGAATCACATAGGATGAACATTTAAAAAATGACTACATTTAAAATTGCAAAGCAATGAATTCTTTATAATACTTCTTGAACATGATCCTCAGCCCAGTTTGTGAGGTATCCTTATGTGCATCCACAAGACATAGGTTCAAAACTAGGTAGAGGCATATTTTCTGAGGTATTATAGCAGTACTGTAGCAGGAACTGTAGTAGGCACTATAGCAGCACTGTAGTAGAAATTTACACTATGCGGTCACTATAGAGGAACTGTACACTCTACAGGTTCTATAGTAGAACTGTACACTGTGCGGTACTATAGTATCCACTGTAGCAGGTAATTTCCGGTACAATAGCAGCTGGAACTATTCACCAAGGGCCATTGGTTTGGGCTTGGAGTCCACAAGGATTTCGTTCCACCCAGGCCTTCGGGTCAATAGGGCTATCGATCCACCTTTATGGTCCTCGGGCCCCTCAAGGCCTTCGGGTCACATGTTTTTCCTCAGACACACTACAATAAAGGAGCATCCCCAGAAGAGGATTCAGAGCAGGAACACTCACTAGAAAAAAACCAAATGGATTGACAAAATGATAGGGTGTGTCTATGCCATTGGTACCAGCTGTGCTTGCACGAGAAACCTATACTGACAGTTGTGCAAATGTAGAGAGCTACTATCATGACGCATATGCTGCGAAGGGGCAGTTCCTTGTAGATAGTCTGGTTTAATTCCCTAAGACCATCATGTCTTGTAATCTCTTAAGCATATGGGCCTTGTAATCTCTAATCCTATATGCCTTATAAGAGTTCCCCCTCATCACATGAAAGAAGGGTTATAAAAAATCAATAAAAATGAATGCCTTTAGGCCATTCGGGCATTAAACTACTTCTTAAGAGATGAGGAATCCAATAGAATTTCTTCTTGTTAAACTACCCATGAAATTTGGGATACCCTGTCTGTCTCACATTATGGAACATCTAGTATAAAAGAAATGAGACTTAATACTTTACTATCAAATATGATAACATTAAAATGAAATCTGATGAGCCTATCACTGACATTTATCCTAGGTTTAATGAGATTTTCAACATAATAATTTCTCTTAGAAGAGAAGTCACTACCAAGGAACTGATCATGAGAATTCTTTGATGTCTGCTTGACAGATGGATAGGAACCTCTGTCTCTATTAGAGAATCATGCAACATCATCAAGCTACCTGTAAAGGAACTCACTAGGAAATTGATGATGTTTGAAGAGGAACATAATGTCAATAGTGAAGTTGAGGATGATCAAAAGAAGAAATCTATTTCATTCACGACCACCACTTCTAAAGACAGAGACAAGGGGTAACTGGAAGCTACTGTAGAATGTTCCTGTAGTGAACAATCATCACATAATAGTGATGAGGAGATGGATCAATTAGCCAGAAGAGTCATGAAATTTTACAAGAAGAAGACCCTTTTCAGAAAGCCAATCTTTAAATGAAAATATAACCAAAAAGTTAGTTGGAAGAAGGATTGGAAAAGAAGTGACAAGACTGATGATATTGTCTGATATGAATGTAAGCACATAAGACATATCAAGGCTTACTGTCCAAAGCTCAAATAAAAAGAGAGATATAATCACAAGTAGAAGAAGTATAAAAAGGAAATGAAGGCAACACAGAGTGATTTTGAGGATAGATCCAGTGACTAGGAAACATCACATGATGAACAATAAAACAAATCCAATATGTTTTTTATGTCAATCACATCTTCAGTGACACTGGAATCTCATGTACATAATTCATACTATTATAGAGATGAGAGTGACTCTAAAAATATTACACATGAATAAATCTTGGAATACTATAACATTGTTGAAGAAATATGAAATCAACTAAAAGTCAAATATAAATCATTAAAGAAATAGTATGATCTTACTGAGACTGTTAACTATGAACTCAAAACTAAAAAAGATAAATATGCTTAACTACTCAAAGAGAAAAACAAACTAAAAATTTATAATGGGCAATTGAAGAATGATTGATAAATTTTTAACAATGGGGAAAATACACTTACTCAAATTTAAGGAAAAAAATTTCCCCTAAATACTACACTGGAATTTGTTATCAACCTGGAAAAAAAATCATGCTAGAACACATTTTGTGTCTAAATCTAGTACATATATTTTTATTCCCAGTTCTGGACAGAAATTAACTAATTTAATTTATGATACACCTTCTATTGTTTCATGTTTTTCAAGAACAAATAGATTTTATTTTTCAGATACATTACATTATGCATATCGGAAACCTATGAGTAAGATATGGGTTCATAAAGAACTTATTACTAATATTAATAGACCCAAACATATATGGGGAAAAAATCTATTTTTTCATAATTATTTTATAGGAAACATTTTTAAATATTTCCAATAAAAGTATATGGTAATTGGACAGTGGATGTTAAAGAAACATGATAGGAGACTACACATGATTCAAGAATAAAATAAAAATAGATGGAGGACATGTAACATTTGGTGAAAATGCAAATGAAAAGATTATTGGCCTCGACCAAATCTGTAACTCTAACTCATTATTGATTTCCAAATTACTATTTGTTGATGGATTAAAATATAATCATCTTATTAACTCACAATTACATGATGATGGATTTCATGTTAGATTTGAAAATGATTCTTGTAATGTATTGAATTCTAATGATGAATTATTATTTTATTCATTAAGAAGTGAAATTTTTACTCTGTTAACTTATATTCCTTAGCTTCTCAAAATGCTTCATACATAATTTAATTTCATAGAGAGTCTTAGTTATGGCATAGGAGACTAAGACACTGTAATATTCACTCCCTTATAATGATTACTAGAAAAATCTTAGTTAAAGACCTACCCAAACCTATGTTTCATAATTATAATGTTTGTAATCCCTATCAGAAGGGAAAACGACACAAAATTTCCTTCAAACCAAATAATGAAGTATCAACTTATCAACCTCTCGAAATGGTTCACATGGATTTATTTGGACCACGTTGAGTTTCTAGTTAAAATGGGATGTACTATGTTTAGGTTCCTATAGATCATTTTTCATGATATAGTTGGACCTTCTTTAGGGATGAAAAAGTGAAACCTACTCTTATTTTACTAAACATACCAAGTCTGTGGAAAATATTAGTAGAATCAGAATTAAATCCTTTAGAAGTGATCTTAGACATGAGTTTTACAATCAAGAGTTTTAATCCTTTTTCTCGCAAAATGGTTACAGTCATAATTTCTCTGCCCCTACAACACCTCAAAAAAATAGAGTTGTAGAAAGAAGAAAAAGAACCCTGCATTAAATTTCTAGAACAATGCTTAGTGAATATGACCAAAGTATTTATTTTTGGGCTGAAGCTATCAATACGGAATGCTACCTAATTAATAGAATGTTGATCAAACATATTCTTAAAATAACTCCTTATAAGTTATGTATCCATCAAAATCCCAAGGATAACTACTTCAATGTTTTTGGTTGTAAAGTCTATATTCTTAATAAAAAGGAAAATCTTGACAAATTTTCATCCATGAATGATGAAGGTATCTCATTATTATATTCCATGTATAGTAAGGACAATAGAGTGTTCCATAATAGAAATAAATGTGTGGAAAAATCTATCCATGTCAAATTTGATGAAACAGATCCACATGAGACTAAAACCATTTAGAGAACCTAGAGGATGATGTATCACATCGGCACATTAATCCAAAATCCTCAAACCATTCTATGAAATAATTTGTGAAAACTTCTAGTTCTGGAAATTCTTTATACTCAAGTCACAATGAACCTAAACCTGTTGATGAACCTAATGTTAGTAGCCCCTCCTTTTCAAGAGCTATTTAGACTCTTAATAACCATGCTTTAGTTTTTGTTATAGGAGACCTAGAAAAAAGAACTCAAACTAAAGATTCTATTAGAAATTATGTTGAACATTAAGTCTACTTTTCAAAAAATGATCATAAAAAACATTAAATGCTATCAATGATTAATTTTGGGTGATGGCTACGAAAGAACAATATAATCAATTTTAAAGGAACAATTTTTGGAAACTTGTTGAATGATCTAAAGTCACATCCACCAAAGGCACTAAATGGGTGTTTGGAAATAAAGAAGACGATGCTGTTAATATAGTTTAAAACAGGGCTACATTTGTTATAGAAGCCTATAATAAAGAACAAGTAATTTACTATGAGGAGACCTTTGCACCAGTAGCTAAACATGAAGCCATCCGAATCCTGCATACTTATACTACACTTTGGAATTTCAAACTATATTAAATGGATGTCAAGTGTGTATTCTTAAATGGGTATGTAGCTGAGGATGTATTTTTTCAACAACCCCCATGCTTTACAACCCCCATTTTCCTAATCATATTTTAAAATTATCAAAAGCTTTATATGGTTTAAAACAAGCTCCTAGTGCTTGGTTTTCTTGGTTGAGTACATTTCGTATTTCCAGAGGATATACAAAAATAATAGCTGATCCCACACTTTTTATAAAATGAATTTCTAATGATGTTTTAGTTGTTCAAATCTATATAGAGGAAATTATATTTGGATCTTTTCAAAAATCATTATGTGTTGATTTTTTTCTAAAACGATCCTAAATGATTTTGAAATGGGTTTAATTGGTGAACTAAAATTCTTTCCCGGATTTCATATCTTCCTAATGATGATGGTATTATTTTAATTCAAAATAAATATACTAGATGTCTTATAAAACGTTTTGTATTAGATAGCAATAAATGTAGTGACACTCCCATGATCACCACTTGTAAATTGGATCATAATGAAGATGGAAAATTTATTGATTAATCTACTTATAGAGGAATGATAGTATGTTTTCTCTACATAACTACTAGTCGACCCGACATTATTCTTAGTGTGTGTATGTGTGCTCATTTTCAAGAAAATACTATAGAATCTCATTTAACTTTTGTAAATAGAATTTTAAAATACCATAAGCATAAACCCATACAAGGATTACTCAATCCTAGAGGACAATCATTTAAATTAGTTAGTTATTCTGATGATGACTTCAATGGTTGTAAGTTAGATAGAAAAAAGAACCTCTAGAAATCTCACATTTTAGGAAAGTCACTAGTATCATGGTTTAGTAAGAAACAAAATTCTATTCCATTATCTACTGAATAAGCTGAATACATAACTGTTGGAAGTTATTATGAAAAATCTATTGGATGAAAGACACATTACAAGATTATGAATATCAATTCAGGCATGAACCTATAAATTGTTACAACACAAGTGCTATTAACATTTTGAAAAATCAAGTTTCAGATTGTAGAACAATGTATATTGATGTAAGACATCAATTTTTGACAAATCATTATCCAAAAGGTGATATCACTCTGTAATTCATTGGTACTAAATATCAGCTTGCTGATATATTTTCCAAACCACTACATTATGAAGGAATAAACTTCATCATTCATGAAGTAGGCATGATAAATATTATGTAAATGTCATACTGATTTATGTATTACTATTTTATATCTTACTATTTCATGTTTATAGTCTAACAGTTATTATTTCGTGATTACTGTCTGACAGTAACTATCTCATTGCAAGGTTCAGTCACTACCTCACAGTAAAGACCTATCTCACTGTAAAGACATGTCTCACTGTAAAGACCAGTCTCACCATAAAGACTTGTCCAACCATAATTTTTGATCATTGTCTCACCATAAAGACCTGATATGGTCTCACCATATAGATTCTTTATGATTTTTATTTATGAATTAAAAAATTTTACCCATTAATTATTAATTTCACCTCTTTACATTCCCAAACATTTACTTATTCAATGTTTGGTATTCCAAAATGCTAAAATAAAGGACGTGTCACTTGTCCTTCACTCGATCTCTCTTCTATTCACTCAATTCCCTTCAACCCTTATCTCTCTCTTGAACATTTGGTAAATGCCCAGGATGAAATAGCCTTCATCATCGACTCCTGAGAAACGTAGCTTAAATAAGAAGAAAATTGCACCCAACCAAGCACTCGAAGGACCTCTAAATCCAAGTCTGGTGAACCGAGTATTAGTAACTAAGAAAGAGATATTCCCTAAGTGTATTCTTTCAATTTGTTATCTGGTTTTGATAGTTTTAAAAGATCTAGGCTGGATAGAATGGTTATATAAAGAAGATAGACTTACCTACCCTAAGTAAGTTGCTCAATTTTATTAGTATGTTCAATTCTACATCGATTCTGAAGATGTTTATGCTATGAGAATCTAGATAAATATACAGAAATTCTCATTCTCTTCGACGATATGGGATGTAAGCATTAGGAAACCTCATGAACGCATTCTTGAGGACTATCAGATAGGACCTCCACCTTTTAGTGAATTATTTGCATTGGATGATTCTTTGAAAAGCTTAACCGAAAATGAAACCATGAAGAGAGACATTGCAACTGAACTGGATGGAGAATCTAGACATCCGTTTATGTTTATACAGCACCTGATTAGCCTCAGGAATGGAGATTTTTCTATACTACTGTATCAGGATGTGTTTATAATTTATCTTATGAAAAATGGGCATAAGATCAGCTTTGTAATTACTTCAAACACCATATGTGTGAGTAGATCAAAATCATATCAAAGTCAACCTCCCTATTTTATTCTCATCCTATACCTTCCATGCTTCATGCCAAAGGTACGGTTGGACCTAATTAATATGTTATCATGGAGTTTGGGTTCTGCCTTTCAAAAGTAATTTTCATGTGGATGAAAATAAATTGAAATACATGGAAAAACTAATTGGTGGAAGACAATGATGGGATTTTTGAAAAGTTCAATCCAGTGGAACATCCCTCAAGACCAAAATATATTTCTAATCTATGATTGGAAACATATGAAGTTATTTAGTATTATGAATTAGAAGAAGAAGTGGTTGTTGTGCCTTCAAGGGAAACAGTTTTTGATAAAGAATATAGTACTCTTGTCCCTCATATTCTCAGTGAAAAGTATGTCCCTTCCTCTAAAGATGTTTTTATGTGGATGATCAACCTAATGTTGAAACAAAATCTCTTTCCAACAAAACCGATACGAATGGTATGGAAGAACCTATATTAGAAGGCTTACTAGTAATGAAAGAAGCTAGCATTTGGGATCTCCCCGTGGAACAATCTGTTCCTGAAGTCATTCCTTCGGAAGAGGAAAGGATGGATCACTCTTTTAAGTTGGCTTGGAAGGAAATGGTTGAGAAACTATGTGATGAATTTGTGGAAATAGATCAATCACCTAATCCTCCCAGTCTTGAGAAAGATGCAATTGTTGAGTGGGGAAACCCCCCAAATATGGAATTAATTCAGGTACTAAACCTGATCGATCCAAGTCCTATAGACTCTCGATAATAGATCACTATTTTTTTTATGAGGATGACTCCCAGGAAGTCTCAGTAAATGGAATTGACCTTTCTAATATGTTCTAGTTGAAATCTCTATCTAA
Organism: Viscum album; assembly: GCA_963277665.1. Taxonomy (NCBI): domain Eukaryota; kingdom Viridiplantae; phylum Streptophyta; class Magnoliopsida; order Santalales; family Viscaceae; genus Viscum; species Viscum album. Next base: position 624,086,188 of record OY728135.1, on the reverse strand, counting down.
TATTTCCCTTGAAAAAGAAAATGAGCATGTATCACTCCCTATCTTTGAACCTCCATCAGGTGAACCATCATTTGTGAGTAATGATGATCTGAATGATTGTGGAGAAACCCTTTTGTCTGGAGTTGAAAAACTCTTGAATAACCATCCTACTTTAGTAACACATCTAAGTGAGAGATATGCCTTAGTGTTGTTGGAAAAAAATTATTTTGTAGTTTCAACCCAAAATGCTTCATGAGGTTTAGCAAGTCGGAGTTAAAAACAGACTACTTTGTGATGATGTAATGACTCTATGAGGTATGATTGAAGATATATTGAAATAGATGCATTCAGGATCAGATAATTCTTCACATCTAATCGAAAATGTTGTCCCTCAAACCCCACAAAATGTTGTCTATCATATTCAACCTCATTTAGAATTTTTAGCAGAAAAGGTTGTTGAAAGAAAAAAAAATTAGATTGTAAAATATAGGCCAGAGCGTGTTGTTAATCTTAACAAGATCAATGATGAGTATACATGGTGTCTTTAACAATTGGTGAATCAACTGTAATATATCACCAGAACTGTCATTGCATCTAAACCGTCTAGTAAATAATCTCAATCTTCCTTAGATAGTGACCTGCTCAAAATAGTTGTCAACGAAAAACATCAGACTCTGGTTAGTGGTTTCAATAATGATTCTCTATGTGCAGTTATGAAGAACAGTGACAATGTTCTTGATCTGGTCAAATCCAATCAAATATTTCTAATGATGCTCCGTATGAAATTTCTTCGAATGTGGATTTCTTCTTCAACATAATATTCTCAAAGACTAACATGATTAATCATTTAAAATATATTGTAGAAAATATGGGTATTCATCCTCTTTCTCAGTCATTGAAGACTAATGTCCAAAATCTCACAGAGTTCAGTCATCTGTTGGATAATTTTATGTAAAACAAGGATGAATTTTGGAAATATTTGCAGTTTAGTGGGGAGGTAATTGTGGATTTCATTAAGCTTTTGAGGTCATATATTCATGTATAGAGTATAGCCATTGTTGCTCCTATGGCTGCACCTCTGAGACCTGGTTCTCTTACATTCACCTCTACCCTAGAATCTAATTATTTTTTTTGGTGAGGAACTGAGTAAGATCAGGCATGTGATCCTGGTTCAACAACTGCCTCGATCTTCTACTACACCTACTCGGTCTCCCCTATCTTTGATGGTCTTTCATTACCTTCTCTATCAACCAACTCTCTCCCTTCTTCTACCTCAACCCCTACTCATATGGATTCCTCTTCTACTGTTACTGATGGTCAGGGAAAAGAGAAGACCATCCAATGAATAAGGACATTGATTACTCTATTTTTATGGGAATATTGTTACATTTGTTTCACTTTTTGAAATGACACTCTATTTATCTAATACATTATGCACTTTTCTTGTCTCTTTTGTGTTCCTTGTTCATGATACTTTTTGATAATCCAGAAAGGAGGAGAAATATGGGATAATTGTTGGAGAATAACACACTCACTCTATATATGTTATATGAACATTCTCAATGTGTTGTAAGAAGACTTATACACTCTAAATTTACATGATTAGTTATCACCAAAAAGGGGAATATTGTTGGAATTCCAATTTAGTAATCTTGTATTAAGGATCACAAATCATGTTAAGTCTATAAACCATGTTAAATATATGAAATATAACTCACATCAAATTCACAGTTGTTTAGTAAATGCTATCCAAAAATCTTATGTGATATACAATTATTTTGGCTACTATACAATATCTTTGGATTCACTTTATAATGATTTCTCTAAAAACTAATTTTGTTTAATTAATTCTACAAATATCACTTCTTAAGTCAAAATACAAATATTTTCCAAAATGTGAGACACAATGAACAAGAAGACACTATGACAATGAGCCATCGTGACCATGAGACATTGTGACCACAGGACACCGTGATCAAGAAGACACCGTGACATCCAGTCACCATGACATTCAGACACTGTGACATCCAAACACAGTGAACCATACACTGAGACATCCAGCCATGGTGAACAAGACACCATGAACAAGACATTGTGACAACCAGACATCGTGAACTAGACAACATGAACATCAAGACATTGTGACAATTCCAGACACCATATGAAAGAGACATTGTTTCCATGATATACATTGACACCATTTCATAATATGGTTTGTTATATTTTAATTTAATCTCTAACGGTCGAATTAAAATATTTTAATGAACTAAAATTATTAATATTTCTTTGCAGACATGTCACCTAACATTATGAGGTATGATGTGCAGAATACATGCAAATTGTTGGTCAAAATACATGCATTCCAAGATAAAAGTGTAATGCCACACAAAAAAAAGTGTGTGTATGGCACGATACTAAAAAGTGAAAAACAGGATGGTGGGTGTGAACACAACAACGAAGAATAAAGTTTGGGAATTCTTGAAGAACTAATTTCCTCATGCAACAAGATGCTGCTGAAGAACACATGAAGCATTCTTGAATTCCAAAATCGAGAAAATCAAACATGACAACGAACACAAGAAGGATCTGTCTAAATTTTGAAACTCTTTTTTCCATATGTGGACTTGATTTCTGCATCTGCTTCATCTTAGATGACCAGAGCTGCGAAGACTAACACTCAGGGATCTTCTAAAACTATCTCAATTTTCTACTCTATTGTGTATCATTTTATTAACATTCAAGAAGTGTGTGTATCTATAAAACCACAAAATCTGTCTCCTACTTAAAACTGAAGGATATAATATATCCTTACTCAAATATCTCTTTATACTTGTGTATACCCACAAATAAGTGGGGAGGAGGTCCTTGTGTGGCCCGACTGTTTGTACCCATGAATAAATGTGGACGAAGTACCTCTTCGACCTGGACAGCCTAGTGTACTGTTTTTTAACTGCTATCCAGGGTGTGGATGAAGTTTATGTATATAATCTTCTTAGTTGCAGGTGATCACCAAGTGGAGGGGATTAGGTCTCGGCTTGAGACTTAACAACTTGTTTCATATCCGCTGTGATGCTTAATTTATTCTTCTATATTTTACTTTTTATTGTATAATTTAGATATCACTAAATTAACTTTGAAAGATAATCCTTGAAAGATGATATAATTATCTTAGCTTAGTATAATAACTTCAAAAATAATTTTAATAACTGATCTTATGATTACTGAGAACTAATCAATCTTATAAGAATTTATTTAAACAATCAAACATTTATAACATTATAACCTTGATTAACTGGTTTGTTTTTAAACTTTTACGGAATACCATTTAGAAATATATTTTAACCAAAATTTTTTATAGATAATCAATTCTCCCCCCTCTTGTATAATGTACTACGACCAACAATATTAACAAAAGTTGGAAAATATAATTAAAATTAATCCAGCATATGTGATGATAAAATGGGTCTTTAAAGAGAAATTATTCAAATGTTAATATTGTTTTTATATATATATTTATTATTAATGAAATTATAGTGACCTAGATTTGATTAATTGATATGAATTTGAAATAATTGTATATTTTAACCGATTAAAAATATAATTTATTATTATAATCATTCTAAATGAAATGATAATTTTCAATTAATGTTTATTATTATTCAATATTATTAAAAAAATGTATCTTTTCATAAAAATATTCAAAATGACTATTAGATAATTTTTATTGGATGATTTCAAAAAGAAAGGTTAATTTTTTTATAACATTTATAATATTGGAAATAAATAATTTTAATTTTTTTTCAGAGCAAGATTAATTTATCTTTTAAAATAATTTAGTTCTTCAGAAAGCATTTGTTTTTATTCCCACTGAATATTATTTTCATTTATAATTAATAGATAAAATTTTAAATCTTAATATTGTAATTTTTTTGTACTTTAATTATATTCATTACCACTATATTAATTTATATGTTATAATGGTCTTCATTAAGTAATTTTTTATAGATTATCACATTTTGTTTGAAGTAAATGTTGTGTGTAACCCAATATAAAGTATGTGTTTCATCTAGCACAAGATAAACTCATTATTTTCAGTAATTAATTATATTGAATATATTGAATTTAATTCAATATAAATATATCATAATGTATTAGGGTGTTATAATTCCTTTTATTCATGGGGTAAAATGTCAAACACATAATAAAATATCATGTTCATATATTATAATTTCGGGGTGTCACATTCTCCACAAAATTAATAAATTAAAGCTTATAAATTTTAAAAATATATCTAAAGTCAATGGGATAAATTTTTAAAAAAACATTGTAATAAAATAGTTTTTCAAAAGATTTAATAATATATTATCATTATATGAGAGATAGTAATGTAAAAATAACATATTGGATACTATATAACAAGGAATCTATATAGAATAACATTGGTGAAATGTGAAGATGAGGATATAGAATAATATTGGATATAATTAAGAGAATTATAGAGGTCATTGATCATATGAATGTGAATGGATTAATGAAAATTATGTGTATCAACAAAACAAATATATGATGATTTAAAATATCGTCCGATTCATCTAATATGTATTTAATCAAACTAGTTATTTTTTCAAATATCCTTTTCAAAAATATTGGGAATTATTTTAATCTCTAACAATATCAGAAAATATACTTACTTGGTACATTTATTATTAATAATCTCAAAAATATCCCTTGGTTGTTCATTGAACAATTTCCAATTCATCCATTACTATAGGATATGAATATACCAAGGTGATTTTATTGATGCCTAAATCACTATAAATAACTTATAATAGATCATAAGATCTATAAAATAGTGGAATATATTTTGTCCTATATATAACTATTTTCCAAAACCAATATGGATTTCACAAGGTATCAATTATTCATAAGTCCACATATTTTGATGTAGTACATTAATCTCTAATATTACATCCAAATTTCAAATTTAAAAAATTATATAAATTGTTAACATTATGACCCTTTGAAAATATTATGTTAAAAAAAATAAAAAATGAGGTCACTAAAATTAAAAATTGAGCACATCTTTAACCTCTCAAAAAATCATCATGTATATCTTAATAATATCTTACTGAACATATGAATACATAAATTTGGTATTCTCATCAAACACGGAAAGTAACTAAATTACACTAAACCCATATTTAAAACCTTCTCACTTACTTATTCCTTATGTAACACCATGATTATTTGATATATTACTTAAATAAAAAAATGTCTTTTATCGTTATTAATGTTTATATCAACCACATTATTATCAAAACAATGATGAGTTCCATAATAGTCAGTACTATCCAATTTCCAATATCCATATGAATTTTCTATTTATCCTAACATAGTTTTCTCATTATATGGGTAATAAAAATGGTTATCAATAGTGTTTTTAAACTAAATCAACATTCCTCTAAATTAATTTCCTTGGACATTGGTGCCATTCAACACCCACAATGTAATCAATTTAGAGAAATCACAATAGTATTATCCATGTATACTTCATAATTCTTATAACTAGTAGATCCTTGAAAAAATACGCAAATTAAAAAATTATATATTCCAAATACAATAACATCAATGATTCCTCTTTTAATTTTGTAATAGCATAACATTAACCATAATACATTATCTTCTTTTAAGGTATATTATTTTGACTCTTATGTAATTTAGTTTTGTAGTGACATAAATCCTTATAGTTGAATCATTACATATATGTAACTTTTTGATACCATTGGAATAAAAATCATCTTGTACTCTCTCTACACACATGAATAAAACATTCAATACTTTTAATCATGTACTATGATTTTTATTTCCATTATTATAACATGTGGGGAAATCCATCTTTATCTTCTTCATTTTTTCTAAATTTATCCCTCTCACTAAATTCTTATCATGATTCACTCTAAATACATAAAACCTAAATAATAATTTACATGTATAGTTTGAACAGTATTGTATATCCAAATATGATGAGAATTTTTGGGAAACTATTTCCCTTAGAAACATACTCTTAATACAAAAAATTAAACTATCATTATTAATATTTGGATATGTTCATTTATATAATTTCGGTTAATTCTTATGGGTTTGATTTTGAAATGGTTGAATAGACTAGATTAGATCACATCATTATGAAAAATAATGTATAATCCAAAAACTAATGAAATACATTAAATAAATTGAAAATTTTATGCATAAATATTCTATTATCATAAACATGTTATCATTGGGGACATATCTATTTTAAATCCTTTATAATGTGTTTTAATAAAAATTTAAATAATATTATGAATATAGCATAGGTGTTTTAAACCAATTTAAAAGTATGTCTTATTTTCATGCACTGAGTGAGGTTTAGGTAAAGCCCAATGTTCCCTTTCTGGGTTATTTACCAAATGTATCTATATTTTAGAATCATGTTCATAGGTATTATCCATAAATGAAATTAATTCATGGAGAAAAAACATAATATATATATTACCCATACATTATGATGTTCATATACACATATCATGAACCTCTAGCATACAGTTATGTTTCCATATCTAGGTTCTCCTTAATAATGTTCTCATGGTTTCAACTAAAAATCATTTTATACCAACATTATTGACCCCAAACCTAGTAGCCTTAAAACGATGTCATTTTTATTACATTGGCGTAATATATAAGAATTTAATTAATGAAAGGCCAAACATTTTTTTTGTCTTTGTAAAATAGATTCACACTTGTGTCATAAATTACATTTGAATACACAATTAATGAAATAATTTTTCTTAGAATAAAATAATTACCTATAGAATATTATTTTACATCAATCAAATAATACTTCATAGATTAATGAGAATGGAAAAAATAAGGTTTATTTGAAATGATCAATTAGGGTTATGTATAGTTGTAGTTATCATGAATTAATAAGTATAATAATAATGTAACATTAAATAACATTGAAAACATTAAATCTAAATAATATGATAATTAATAATCAATATGTAAATGAAAATAACTAATAACCCATTAAATTTAATTAAAAAATAATTAAATCTAAGATAATACCATTGTGAAATCCTCACAGATTAGAATAAATAAATTATAAATGAAGGTGATCCATAATTAATTAACATCATGCCTCATGCACATGAAAACTGATACTATCATTACCTATCCTTTGAGAATTATTAAACTACTCAATAAAAAAACATCTAATACTATAACCATCAATATCATCCACAATAATATTTCAAACTATGGATTGGAAAACATTTATTTTTCCAATTAATTTTTCTTATGACACATATCAATTCATAGAGGGGATATATAATATATGGGAACCAACCTATCTTTGTATATAAAATCATTCTATATATGTCTTATAACCAATTTAATCTACAATCAAGATAATATACAATTTAAATATATTTATTTAACAAATAATATTGATTATCATTATTTCCATATATCAATAAAACTAATTTCAGTGTAAATAACCATATTTAGGAATGAGATAAGGTTGAATCCATAAACATTTCCATGAAAGATACAATATATATTTAGGTGAAATTTAAGTTCTAATGATCTCAAGAGTGAATATTTCAATAGAATGTTAATGAAAACAAAAATAAATAGAGAATGTGATTGTCAATACCTTACATGGTCAAAACAATCATAAACCATCCATATGAATAATATGAATGTAATCAATAAAATATATACCCACTGGAGAAGGAAAAAATGGTTATTTTCATTCATGAGTATAAATAACCTGAAAAGTTATTTTAGAATATTATTGAGGAATATATCCTTTTCATTTTGAAAACCATTTTCAAAACATAAAACATTTTCAAAATACATACCTTTGGAAATAAAAATGAAGACATATAAAGGTATAAATAAATCCTACTACGGTCATGCTGGATGAAAATTTTGTACATTCCTTACATGTTAAAAAGAATTCCTTTTTACATTTACAATAAAAGAAAAAAATCATTCATTGCGGCATAAGATTATATAGAATATAAATAAAACAAAATTGGAGAAAATTAAAATAATTAATAATTTTTAGAATGTCAAATTTTTATCAAACTATTTATAAAACATGGTTTTGTAAGAAAATATATTTCAAACCTAATAGTGAAATGGAGTTTCATTTTATTAAACAAAACTGCACTTAATTTAAGTACCAATGTGAAGGAGAATAGAAATAATACATGAAAATATAATGAAGAAACATAGTGTCACAAAATTAAATGTTTTTATTTTTAATTATTCCAAAATATATACATTTTATTAAATTCATGTGTAATCGATCATAATTAGAAGGTGATTTTGAAATAATCCTTTACAACAATAACATCACCGAAGTGAAAATTAATATGTGAATTAATTATGTTATTCTACTATAAATCGAACTAAATAAAGATGAAATGACGTAAAATGTAATAAAAATTAATTATACACATAATATCATGATTAAATAATCATGGAAGTATAATATTATCGAATTAATAGAAATTTATTGAAGAAATATCGTAATCAAACATCCTTTTCATTGAATATTCCATTACCCCATTTATTATTGTATTAAATTTATTACTAAATTACACAAGAACCATATTAATATTTCTAATATCATATATTATCTTTTTATATAATATTATTATACATTCCTTAATAATATAATAAATATATTATTTTTGGGGGTGTTAATTACCATGTTTTATCGTGTTTGTTTTGTTAGTAAATATATGATTTTATATCATATTATTTAGATGTAGAATCTATCGAATGATAAAAATTTAATATTAATAATATTTTTATATAGATTAACCATTTGAAACCTATATTTAAATTTTGTTTTCGAAAATTAAGTATGTTACGGTCATGAAGGCGGTAAACCATATGTATTCAACAGTTACATTTCCATTCCTCTATGATATTTATGGAAAGGGGGTATGCAATGTTTTAATTTTAGTGAAAATATTAGAATATAATAATTTACATATCATATAATTATTTATATCATTTATGTGGAGGGGTGATTAAACTGGTGTCAAATCACCCATTGAATACGATAGTCTATACCTACAAGAATGATTTTATCATCTGTAAGTGAGTGAACAAGTATGAAATAAAATGTTATATTATCATTCAATAATGATATATATAGATATGTAATAAATATATTAATAATTAAATTTATATCACATAATTTCATTAACATTATACTTTTCCAATTCCATTAAAATTTTTAAGGAACTATGAATCACATCTCTTCATGATGGGGTACTATGTCGTACACATGAGAAATTTTATCATATCTCCTAAGGAATTTATGGTAAAAATATACATATATTAATGAATCAAAAGGAATAAATATTTTACAAATAACATATATATACTTTATATCCCCCATCAAAACCTTCTTGGAATGGTGGTTATAAATGATTGAATAAATAACATTGATACCAGAGGCAGTAGTTCACCAAACTGATGGGCGATGTTTTCACAACCCATTTTATAGAGTATTAGATTGTTATATGTAATTAAATTATTTTAAAAAATATATTCAAATGGACAATACTTAGGTTATTATATCATCATGGTTTAATAGTAATTTATGGAGGATGATAATCAAATAAAACAAAGATGCTTGTTGAAAATAGTTACCTCTTATTCGGGTATCCTTGTAAAGATTTAACAAAATCATTTATAGGATTTATTTAGACACCAAATATGTCTTCTATGATGATTGAAATGATTTTTGGACGTCATTTGGGTATCAATGTTTTGGAAAAAGAGGACTGATGGTGTGAAGAATAGTAGAGATGTGGTGGCCATATAGAAGTGGGATAGAGGATGCACATGGAATTTTTGAAAATTACTCAGTGCTCCAATAACTTTCTTATGTCATAAGGTATTATAATATGAAATTATAGAATATTATATGTTTAATGGTCTTTATATTCACATCCTATAGTATTTAGGAAATTGTATAGGTCATTTTTACCTTTATCATTTTTTCCACATCCTCTACCTCAGTAAATCAATTATTATCTTAAATGTAATAATTAATTTTTAATGTTTTCAATATTAATTTTTTATTAATGTTATTTTTTCCTTTTTTAAAACTTATAAATTTTTATGATTTAAAATATTTAATCCATATTTCCAAATTCAACTAAAATTTCTTGAAAATTTTATTTTAATATTAATCATGAAGACGTGATGAGGAACATATTTTTTTAGTGAAAATGTACTACATATTATAAGGATTTTATATCTAAATTCAGTAATAAAATTATTCTAATTTCCAAAATTTCATTAATTGATTTAAAATTTAAATAATATTACGTTAATAAATACTAAAACCATAATTTAATAATATAAGTTATTTATATGAAAAAGATGTTTCGAATTAAAAATTATTATTTTGCACTAATTATCAAAAAACAATCTATTCAAAAAAAATATTAAATATTTACTCTAATATAAATTGATATCGAAATTCTAGAATATAATTTTATTTTATCTTTAAAATTTTTAAAAATTAGTAAATTTTAATTATAATTTAAAATAGAACTATGAAACCGCCTTTGAGAAAATAATGTTTTCCAGAAAATAGTTATTTTTAATCCAAATTATTCTTATTTTCTTTTATAATCCATAGATAAAAAATATTAAATTTTAAACTATATATTTTTTATAATTTAATTCAATTCGTACCCACTAATTTACTAGCTAGTATATATTTTTTATTTTCAAATTAAATTTTAATAGAGTATTGTGTGTCATTTAATGCAGATTTTTTGTGTAACCTAAGATAAACTCAGTGTTTCCAATAATGAAAGATAAGATTAGTATTGTGTTTAATGCATGATAAACTCTATGTTTTTTGTAATTAAATCTATAAAAGACATTGAATTTATTTTATTATAAATATATAGAAAATTATTTGGTTTTTATATTCCCATCTACATTAGGTGTTTAATTTCATAAACAATTTCAAATAATATGTTTATATTTTGGAATTTCATGGTTTTATGGCTCCGAAAATGTACTGTGATAGCATTGTGTATGAATTTTTTTTATTCAATAAAAAATAAAATATAAATTATAACTATAAAATTAAAATAATTTTTATAAATAAAAAGTTTACCTTTGGTTTATATGTTTACTATCCATATGAGTATAAGTATTGGATATTTAAAGTAAGAGGGTGGAATTTTTGAATTTTCTATTACATAAATTAAATTAAATGCTATTGTAGATCAATAAAGTGAAACATAATTCCATATTTTATAATATATTAAGGGTTCAAAAAAATAAAAAAAAATTTGAATATTATAATTTTTAGGTATGGCTTTAATACTATATTTATTAAATTTAATCCTTTTATAAAATTTTACCAATTACTAATGTGATAAATATTACCCCAATTACATTCAAACTTCAAAAAAGGTACTTTTAATGAATTTTGGATTGTGATTCCAAATATGGATTCCTTTTTCGGATTTTCAATTTCCTTATATGGAGGAATTAAATATTTATACCAATGTGAGAAACTAAATAAGAATTTGTTTTTTGAATATTTCATACATAAACAAAAAAATTCACTTAACATAAAATAAAATATAATTTTGATTCTTATAGAAAAACTTATATTGATTTTAAAAGAACATACTATTTTTTTACATTAAAACCAAACCCAAAAAAATTGTATTTTATATATCTTTATTAAAAAATGATCCATTTAAAAAATTCTAATTAAATTATTATAAACCAATAAATAAATATACAAGAGAAATAATAAAATATAACATTAAAAAATTATATTCTGATTCTAAAAATATTAATCATTTCTTTAATTTATGTTTCTAAAAATGGTGTATATTAAATATAAATTTCATGACCAAAATAAAACAAAAATATTTTTTTTGGAAATCATATAATTAAAGAGAAAAATAATATTATAGAATATTGAGTACATATATATTATGAATTATTCAATATAATTGATTTTTTTATGAAATTATAACTATTTCACATGATGTTATTATTCTTATACATATTATTAATTTAATGTCTAATTTATTATATATCACAATTCATTTTAGTCTTGGTGTTTCTTATTGATCTTGCTATCTGGAACATACAATTTATTTAATGAAATATATATTTTGAAATATTAGGATGTTACATTTTACCAAATTTAATATTTTTTCATATATGTTTTAATTATCATTTACTTGAACAGTGTACCATAAAATTTTAATGAATTCAGATCTAGATTATATCATGAAAACAAATTTTTACAACATTACTAAGAAATATTTTTTATATATTGAATTTGTAAAACATGGTCTATATCATTATAATAATCATGAAATTCCTAAAATGTACCTTGATAGATGGTTTATATTTTCTACCTATAAATTGATAGATTTATCATCTATTTATTAATTTGATGAATCATTTTCCATAATGGAATATTGTACAATATAACATAAATATATGATTTATTTCCACACCATTAGAAAAAATTTATCTTTTAATCAGGTTTCAAGTAATTTTTGAATACCTACTGATACTCAGGTTTTATATGACAAATAACCATTAAAAATTTATTTCATGCTAGTAGAACATAAATTGACATTTGAAAGATTATATGAATATTGAAATAATTACAATTCATTACTAATGTTACTATATGTTTACCAACAACAAAATGGTTATCATAATTTATCAAAACTGTATATGTATTGATAAAAAAGACTCCAAAACCTCTATAATAAAACAAACTAATCAGTTATCCTTAAAACCTTATTAAACATTCAAGACCCAAATTGAAACAAAATAATTGGATTGATTTTATCACATATTATTCCATGATTAACATAATATTTATTTTATATAATTTCAATAATTAATAAAGTCCATAAACATAATATATATATAACCTAATCATATACCATTTAAAATACACTAATTGTTTCCATAGACATACTTAATCACATTAAATCCCCAATAAAATGATATATTTTAATAAAAAATTAACTATACATCAACAATCCCATTTCCTTATTAATATCAATCATCCCATTATCCAAAATAAAAAATAGTATCACTATATCTTAGAAATATTAATTTTTATATATCCAAGAATCATTTATTTTTGAAAAATATCACATTAAAAATAAATAAATATTATATGTTACTCATATCAATCAATATATCCATGAAAATACTGAAAGAAAAAACTTCGGATGAAAATCCCTGAGATGTTTTATGATTCATAAAATAAAAATATAATTGATAAAACACTTATACAACAGAATTCTGAAATCATAATACTTAAATACATTAAACATTTCACTTCAAAAATTTGCATAGCATTATCCCTGTCCTATTTCAAGAGTTATCCATTGGATTAAGATATTGAAAATGATAATTAAAATGTTCCTATAAAATACATCACTGAACTACACATTGTACATTAGGATGAACTTAATTTCCACCCATTAAACTATATTGTTTCCCCATAAATTACAATCTATCTACCATTATCTCCCCGAAAATATATATATTATCATATCATTGAATCATTTCCTTGTGTGATTCATCACATTCATTTGAACTATAGGAATCTGAATATTCATCCTTCTATGTTCTTTGGAACGTCCCACAGTGAGTGCCCCTCAATAGTTCCCTATGATGGTCGACACATGACCCCAAAAAAATCATTCAAAACACTATAGGCTTGTAACACCCCGAGATTTTATGAAAAATATTCTTTTTAATTTCACTAATGTCTTGTGTTGTACGCTACACCAAAAGGACATTTCACAACACGCATCCTTGACTTGCCTTGCATTATACGCAATCGTAACCTTCCTCGATAGCGTGTGTAGTACGTAATACTGAGTTCCACGAAACAACGATATGCTATTAAAATATTATTAAAACTAGCCGTTATGAATAGTAATAACCACTTTTTAAATTTTAGAAAATTTAGCTCTCAAAATGGACTTTATTTTTGGATTCGGAGTATCGAATTTAGCCTAAGGTGAAATTTTGGTACTTTTCGGATAACTTTCATATTCTGATGAATAGTGAAAATTACTAAATTATAATTAAAAACAACTTTTTTAATCGAAATAATTAATAGTGATAAATTATTAATTTTAGTGGTTTTAAAGTATATTTAGAATATATTTTTACAATTTAATACAATGTTGGTCATTATATGTAATTTCACATTTAAACCAGACATAATCAAGTGTCAATCTTTTGATAGATATTGTTTCTTAAAAACACGCTATTTGTTTTAACAGCGGGATTTAATTATAAAATTAATTAATGCAATTTCTATGTTATGAATTTGGTAAAATAGACTTCATTTTTGAATTAGTAATATGAAATATAGCTTAGGATGAAATTTTGGCATTGTTTTGAAAAACATCAATTTTTGATGAATAGTGAAACTACTAAGTGGTAGTTAAAAACTGAATTTTGCATAAAACTTAATTTTACCGCTTCTGTGAATGTAATTTCGAAAATCCGACAGACACGGTTGATATCAGTAAGTAAAATGTGGTTCAATGAGATAAAAATAATTTTTTGGTGAATAGTAACTTTTTACTTTTTTTACCGCAGTTAATAGTAAAAAGGGTAACTAAGGGTAAATATGATATTACTATTACCTTAACAAATGTCCTAATTCTATTGGATAAGTGTAATTCGACCAAAAACAACCTTATGAATAAAATATGACCATTTAGGCCCACTTGGGTTAGATTAGGACATTTATTATTAATTTATATAAAGAATGGTTAAAATAGTTAAAATCAAAGTTTATTAAGTAAATAATTTTTAATATGGGGTTATACAAAAGATAAATTAGACTATAAATATTCATTAGAAATATAAAAAGATTTCCTACATAATGATATTTTATTTATAATTTTTAGACTTTAAATAAATTAATTTATTTATGACACAACGATGATGCAGTAATTACCCTTTTAAGGAAATATTAACATAATTGATGTTATAAATGCTCAAATGAATTTAATTTGAGACTTTTTATGAATTCCAATAATTTTCTAGGTTACTATGATATATTAGTGTTGATTTAATAAACTTGGTTAGAACATATAATTCTGTTATGACTTTCACAAAAATCATATATCAAATAGTGCCAAAATTGACACAAAATTGTTTTTAAATCAAATATTATATTATTAATTGTTATTTTATTCCTAAAAATCTAAGGTTCGGCCAAATGACTTATATAAGGATATATATATTAATAATAAACAATTTGGGGTTCGTTTAGCATGTTATAGTAAGTATATTAACCATATAGTGAAAGAAAACAAAAAGACACGGTAAAAGTTAAATTATTTAACTTAGAGTTAAATCTAATTGATAAGGTTAAAATAACACCCTAAACATGTCTAAATCCTATTGGTTGATAGGATTTCGACCCATCCCTACTTTAGCTTCGAAATAAGACCCTTTGGAACCATTATAAACCGATTTTTACTTTAATATAAAATAATATTTTGAGATATTCCTAAGGTGCCCCTCTCCTCCCTTATAAAAGGACACCTCCTCCCCCTCCTCCTCACAACAATTTGAGTACTCAAGCTCGGCCAACCCCTGCAGAAATACCTTCTCCACTTCCCTAGAATAATCCTAGAGGTTCTGGTATTCTTCAAAGACCAATCTTAGTTCCCTAAGTGGAGGATTCAAAGAGGCGTTTCAAAGAAGAGGTAATATCCATTACCGATCTTTTCAATTTCTTTCTTCTTCAAACTTCTTCTTCTTTAGTTGTTTCATGATAAAGTAATAACATCAGTATTTATTATATACTTATATGTTATTATAAATATGAAACAACTCTAATTAACCTTCTATCCATCCTACGAAAAAAGGAAATCACCGCGCGTGCGTACGTACGGAATACCGTCACCACGCCGTGGTGTAATCTATTTTCTACCACCACCTTAATTGGATGGGTATAAAGGTGTAATGAGTAACCATATATGATTATTATAAAGTGATATTGATACTGAAATAGTATACATACACTTCAACACAATTCCACGACCATGGGAACCATATCATCGCTCGTGCGTACGTACGGACTACCGTCTCCACAACGCGATGAGATTCATTCTCAATGATTAACCATTAATGAATGATTATAAAGTATATATAATAAGGACTAGTGAAATATATGACCTAATAATGATACTAGAATTATTTATATTTATATGTATGTCATCTACTTAATTCCATTTAATTCAATAAGGAAATGAAAACAGCGTTCATGCGTACGTACGGACTACCGTCTCCATGAACGGTGTATTTCTTTCCATTTACTGATTTATTATATATGTGTATTATGAAAATATATATATATATAAATCATGTTTTATATTCTGGAATTAATTAATCATGATCTATGTAATCATATGAATAATTACAACTTAAAAACACAAACGACAAATGAGACGATTTTACCCAAAACGCTACTTTAACATGAATTTACAAAAGAACGGGTAATATAAAGTCCTAAGTGGACTATATATGATATAAAAACAATGAATATGATTCTGGAATAAGTCAATAACATTATTTAAATAATTATACAGGAGGTTAGGACACTTACAAAGCAAGTCGGACCTAAGGTAAGGGAAATATCACAGTCTCATTTTTATCCGAGATTGTTTATACGTTGGTATTTACTGGGGTGTATTTTATCATCCACATATATGTTTCATCAATATGTAATGTTATTTACATCCACCTACAATTGTTTAAATCCAATTTTACCCTTTGGTGAGTTTTTAGTAAATGATATGAAAGAAATCTTTTGTCGTTTTTCGTATGAGGTACATTTTGACTTTTTCGACAAAAGTACAAAGAATGTTTTTTTTAACTTATACGGCACGAACGGATTTCTACTGTTTTATAAAGCCTTAATTTCATGAAGGTTCCTCTAAAATATTTCATGACTATTTTCAATAAAATCTCTTTCTTTTAAAATTGCATGATGTTTTGTGAAAAGAAATTGATTTTGAAGAAGAAAGGATATTTTCCTCAAGAATTCAATTGAAGTGTTTTATCAAAATTATTTTCCATCTAAGATAATAAAGGGTTCTATTTCGATAAGTATTTTTACATTGATTTGACTATGTTGTGATGGAATTATGTTTATGAATTCCTTTATCTTATATGACTTGTTTTATGATGTCATGTTGATTAAGAATCCCATTTTTGTTACATGTGTTATGTGATGATGTATGATTTATGATTATGTGGCACACATAAGAAAGGATTCATTATATAATGGATGGGACCAATATCTCCCTCCAATGCATTGGGTAACGATTTTATATCTCATGAGATAGACAGGGCTGGAACGGTAGGTTATACCGGTTCAGTGAAACAGGACTGAAACGAGGGTTACTCGATTCAGAAAGGGACTTTGTCCACTAAGATAGTCTTGGCAATGAGTCTTGACTAACAAGAAATGATTCTCTATGATTATGTGTTAATGCCACAAAGTTTCATGTTTTAAGTTATGATTATTGTGATTACATTGCACTGCCATGATTTATCCCATGTTATGAAATTATGCTCTCTCTTTTGCAGGTTATGATTTCCAAAATGTTATGTTCTTATGAATATGATGTGATTGATATTTGTTTTTCTTACCCTTACTGAGCATTTGAGCTCACCCTTTTATGTTTTCTTTTCCCCAGGATATAAAGAAAGATTTTAGGTTAAAAAAAAAGAAGATCTTTATGTGAGATGTTGAAGATATTTCACCACGATTAGAAGATTTTATTCCGAGTTTCCAAAGACACTAAACTATTACGATCCTTGTGTGTGTGTTTTTGTTATGTACTAAGTATTCCGCAAAAGTAATTTAAAGTCCATGTAAGTCAGGCTTCGGGTCTCTACAGTTGGTATCAGAGGAAAGGTTTAGTCAACCTTTGGAAACTAGGATGCGAAAACGTTAGTGAGATCCCTAGAGATATTTCTACGGTATGTCTAGGGATGTCCCTAAGGTTAAGTATACGTATAGGTTATAGTACTAGAACTACGGTAACGATCATAGAATTTAACCTAAGATGTTAGATATTGAGGGTACTCCCCCTTTACTATGTTGTTTTCTCTAGCATGATTTTTTCCTCTCAACAAATTCTTTTTGTGTTTTAGTTAATGGAGGGAACCAGACGGAATTCGGTTAACATTGAATCCAATGGACAAATTGGTGACTATAATCAACAAAATTATGTAATGCCTAGAGAGAAAGATATTGTGATTATGCCGAATCAGTCATCGCGATATATGATTAACAAGGTGAAATTTAGTGGTATACCTAATTCATCAACGAAGAGGAAGATAGACTATTATGCATGTTCGCATGATGAGTAGCATAAAGAAAGGAAGATTGAGATTTCTAAAGAAGGGAAGAAGAACCTTGAAGAATACCTCAAATGGAGTGACCGATGTTATTTGTGTGGTGATAAGGGTCATAGAGTGACAGACTGTTATGGAGTTCATTGTATTATTTGTGGAGAACATTGGCATTACCCAACTCAATGACCTGACCTAAAAAGTTACTTCTAAATCATAGAAGGACTTATTCCAGGACAATAATTGAAGAGGATGGATTGAAGTGTTTATGTATTGGTATTCAAGAATAATGTTGTTGAGGTACTTTTATAGTTTATTAAAATATTTTTGTATTATTGTGGTTTTAAATAATTTTAAGGTACTGGTAACCATGAAAAGTGATTCAAATATTTTTGAAAGCAGTTGATATGCGCATAATGAAGGGATAAGGAGAAAATGAAATGTTTGACAGTATTCAGGAGCTCATGATTGATATAAGGACTAAGTGATATCATGGTTTGATTATAAAGAATTTTGAGGATTTTGGTATGTGGAAAGTGTTAACGTTTAACTTCATTCATGTTTTCACTAAGGTTCAATGGGTATTCAAGAGAATACATGATTAAGGACTTTGAATGTTTAGAATGTGACCAAAAAGACATATCTTATGATATATGGGGATCAACGATGGTATTAAATCTCTGGTAATCATTTTCACTATGTTATGAAAGTGGACTACAGTATTATGGATATGCCTAAAGAAGTTCTTTTTTTGATATTATTGATAGGATGTTATAGTAATGTGGTTTTAGAAAAAGGACAACCTGCAGGACGGGCGACAGCCCATCGCGTCGGACAAGGCTATGGGAATCGAACCCACAACCGAAGTGCGATTGGCCTTTATCGCCTACCACAGGCCTACAGGAAGTCCCTGTTTAGTAGAAACTAGTTTTATTATATTAAGCAGTATGATATATGAATTATAAGTCCATTTTAGGAAGGATATGTGATTAATCTCACTATAGATCGACTTATGTATATAATTTTTTCTAACCTTTTGTTTGAGACAGATGGAATGACCCGTCATTCTATCACATGATCTGCTAACACTTCCCGAATAACAAATTCAACTTCATTTATTTAAGAGATGAAGTGGAAATTGTTCAAGGCATGAACAACAGTGAGATTGTACCAAAATAATGAAAGTATTTATTCTAATTCAAATTTTCAACTTTAGGGAAATGATCTTGAAAACCAAAAATGTTGTCCTAGTGATCTTATACCCGATGAATCGGATGGTACCTTAGATCGTCACAAATTTATGGATTTGTGATTGTTGGGTCTTCCATAGCCATGTTCTCTACCACTCTCCATCAGAACATGATGGTTAGATTTTTCTTCCATATCCATATTTTCACCTATGTGGAAACACAGTGATTAGTTTATTTGGGTAACCGTTATGTTTCATACTTTTGATTCTAAAGATTGGTTTTGGTATTCCTTTTTACGATGTGGGTTTCTATAAAAGAAACTTTCGAATAGTAAACCATTTATAACCCCGACGAATTTCGAGGGCGAAATTCATTTTAAGGGGGGTAGAATGTAACACCCCGAGATTTTATGAAAAATATTCTTTTTAATTTCACTAATGTCTTGTGTTGTACGCTACACCAAAAGGAGCTTTAACAACACGCATCCTTGACTTGCCTTGCATTATACACAATCGCAACCTTCCTCGATAGCGTGTGTAGTACGTAATACTGAGTTTCACGAAACAACGATATGCTATTAAAATATTATTAAAACTAGCTGTTATGAATAGTAATAACTACTTTTTAAATTTTAGAAAATTTAGCTCTCAAAATGGACTTTATTTTTGGATTCAGAGTATCAAATTTAGCTTAAGGTGAAATTTTGGTACTTTTCGGATAACTTTCATATTCTGAGGAATAGTGAAAATTACTAAATTATAATTAAAAACAACTTTTTTAATCGAAATAATTAATAGTGATAAATTATTAATTTTAGTGGTTTTAAAGTCTATTTAGAATATATTTTTACAATTTAATACAATGTTGGTCATTAGATGTAATTTCACATTTAAACCAGAAATAATCAAGTGTCAATCTTTTGATAGATATTGTTTCTTAAAAACACGCTATTTGTTTTAACAGCGGGATTTAATTATAAAATTAACTAATGCAATTTCTATGTTATGAATTTTGTAAAATAGACTTCATTTTTGAATTAGGAATATGAAATATAGCTTAGGATGATATTTTTCCATTGTTCTGAAAAACATCAATTTTTGATGAATAGTGAAACTACTAAGTGGTAGTTAAAAACTGAATTTTGCATAAAACTTAATTTTACCGCTTCTGTGAATGGAATTTCGAAAATCCAACAGACACGGTTGATATCAGTAAGTAAAATGTGGTTCAATGAGATAAAAATAATTTTTTGGTGAATAGTAACTTTTTACTTGTTTTACCGCGGTTAATAGTAAAAAGGGTAACTAAGGGTAAATATGATATTACTATTACCTTAACACATGTCCTAATTCTATTGGATAAGTGTAATTCGACCAAAAACAACCTTATGAATAAAATATGACCATTTAGGCCCACTTGGGTTAGATTAGGACATTTATTATTAATTTATATAAAGAAGGGTTAAAATAGTTAAAATCAAAATTTATTAAGTAAATCATTTTTAATATGGGGTTATACATAAGATAAATTCGACTATAAATATTCATTAGAAATATAAAAAGCTTTCCTACATAATGATATTTTATTTATAATTTTTAGACTTTAAATAAATTAATTTATTTATGACACAACGATGATGCAATAATTACCCTTTTAAGGAAATATTAACATAATTGATGTTATAAATGCTCAAATGAATTTAATTTGAGACTTTTTATGAATTACAATAATTTTATAGGTTACTATGATATATTAGTGTTGATTTAATCAACTTGGTTTGAACATATAATTCTGTTATGACTTTCACAAAAATCATATATCAAATAGTGTCAAAATTGACACAAAATAGTTCTTAAATAAAATATTATATTATTAATTGTTATTTTATTCCTAAAAATCTAAGGATCATCCAAATGACTTATATAAGGATATATATATTAATAATAAACAATTTGGGGTTCTTTTGGTATGTTATAGTAAGTATATTAACCATATAGTGAAAGAAAACAAAAAGACACGGTAAAAGTTAAATTATTTAACTTAGAGTTAAATCTAATTGATAAGGTTAAAATAACACCCTAAACATGTCTAAATCCTATTGGTTGATAGTATTGCGACCCATCCCCACTTTAGATTCGAAATAAGACCCTTTGGAACCATTATAAACCGATTTTGACTTTAATATAAAATAATATTTTGAGATATTCTTAAGGTGCCCCTCTCCTCCCTTATAAAAGGACACCTCCTCCCCCTCCTCCTCACAACAATTTGAGCACTCAAGGTCGGCAAACCCCTGCAAAAATCCCTTCTCCACTTCCCTAGAATAATCCTATAGGTCCTGGTCTTCTTCAAAGACCAATATTAGTTCTCTAAGTGGAGGATTCAAAGAGGCGTTTCAAAGAAGAGGTAATATCCATTACCGATCTTTTCAATTTATTTCTTCTTCAAACATCTTCTTCTTTAGTTGTTTCATGATAAAGTAATAACATCAGTATTTCTTATATACTGATATGTTATTATAAATATTAAACAACTCTAATTAACCTTCTATCCATCCTACGGAAAAAGGAAATCACCGCGCGTGCGTACGTACGGAATACCGTCTCCACGCCGTGGTGTAATCTATTTTCCGCCAACACCTTAATTGGATGGGTATAAAGGTCTAATGAGTAACCATATATGATTATTATAAATTTATATTGATACTGAAATAGTATACATACATTTCAACACAATTCCATGACCATGGGAACCATATCATCGCTCGTGCGTACGTACGGACTACCGTCTCCACGACGCGATGAGATTCATTCTCAATGATTAACCATTAATGAATGATTATAAAGTATATATAATAAGTACTAGTGAAATATATGACCTAATAATGATACTGTAATTATTTATATTTATATGTATGTCATCTACTTAATTCCATTTAATTCAATAAGGAAACGAAAACAACGTTCATGTGTACGTACGGACTACCGTCTCCATGAACGGTGTATTTCTTTCCATTTACTGATTTATTATATATCTGTCTTATGAATATATATATATAAATCATGTTTTATATTCTGGAATTAATTAATCATGATCTAAGTAATCATATGAATAATTACAAGTTAAAAACACGAATGAAAAATGAGACGATTTTACCCAAAACGCTACTTTAACATGAATTTACAAAAGAACGGGTAATATAAAGTCATAAGTGGACTATATATGATATAAAAACATTGAATATGATTCTGGAATAAGTCAATTACATTATTTAAATCATTATATAGGAGGTTCGGACACTTACAAAGCAAGTCGGACATAAGGTAAGGGAAATATCACAGTCTCATTTTTATCCGAGATTGTTTATACGTTGGTATTTACTGTGGTGTATTTTATCGTCCACATCTATGTTTCCTCAATATGTAATGTTATTTCCATCCACATACAATTGTTTAAATCCAATTTTACCCTTTGGTGAGTTTTTAGTAAATGATATGAAAGGAATCTTTTGTCGTTTTTCGTACGAGGTACATTTTGACTTTTTCGACAAAAGTACAAAGAATGTTTTTTTAACTTATACGGCACGAACAGATTTCTACTGTTTTATAAAGCCTTATTTTCATGAAGCTTCCTCTAAAAGATTTCATGACTATTTTCAATAAAATCTTTTTCTTTTAAAATTGCATGATGTTTTGTGAAAAGAAATTGATTTTGAAGAAGAAAGGATATTTTCCTCAAGAATTCAATTCAAGTGTTTTATCAAAATTATTTTCCATCTAAGATAATAAAGGGTTCTGTTTCGATCCATATTTTTACATTGATTTGACTATGTTGTGATGGAATTATGTTTATGAATTCCTTTATCTTATATGAATTGTTTTATGATGTCATGTTGTTTAAGAATCCCATTTTTGTTACATGTGTTACGTGATGATGTATGATTTATGATTATGTGGAACACATAAGAAAGGATTCATTATAAGATGGGTGGGACCTATATCTCCCTCCAATGCATTGGGTAAAGATTTTATATCTCATGAGATAGACAGGGCTGGAACGGTAGGTTATACCGGTTCAGTGAAACAGGACTGAAACGAGGGTTACTCGATTCAGAAAGGGACTTTGTCCACTAAGATAGTCTTGGAAATGAGTCTTGACTAACAAGAAATGATTCTCTATGATTATGTGTGAATGCCACAAAGTTTCATGTTTTAAGTTATGATTATTGTGATTACATTTCACTGCCATGATTTATCCCATGTTATGAAATTATGCTCTCTCTTTTGCAGGTTATGATTTCCAAAATGTTATGTTCTTATGAATATGATGTGATTGATATTTATTTTGTTTACCCTTACTGAGCATTTGAGCTCACCCTTTTATGTTTTCTTTTCCCCAGGATATAAAGAAAGGTTTTAGGTAAAAAAAAGGAAGATCTTTATGTGAGATTTTGAAGATCTTTCACCACGATTAGAAGATTTTATTCCGAGTTTCCAAAGACACTAAACTATTACGATCCTTGTGTGTGTGTATTTGTTATGTACTAAGTATTCCGCAAAAGTAATGTAAAGTCCATGTAAGTCGGTCTTCGGGTCTCTACATGGCTGCTAACTAGTTGATAGTGAATAATGTGTATCTGTGGGGAGAGACATACCTCATAGATTTTTATAAGAACTATGATAATCAATAGGAAATATATAAAGGAATCATATTAATAAGGAGACATAAAAAGAGATGAAATTATAAATAGAAAAATAATTATAAACAACATGATGATGTAGAATATTAATTCTATATTTAAAATTAATTATGATTATCATAATGAGAAAAAAATGACTATACAATAAAATCAAGATAAGATTCATATACCACATGCTATCAAAATATACCAAATGGAAAAAAAATGTCTACACAATATATCTATCATAGGATCATTTATCTACCACTATAATCTATAATAATCATAAAGTGCATCATGTATCAGAATAATCATTACTCCATTTATCTATTCCTATAATAATAATGTTTACTTAGGTACCAATCGGTTCCTGATCGGGGTGTAAGAAAAAAATATCAGTATGTCAGAATCCATTGTGTCTAGAACATTACATTTTGTGCCTTAAACAATGACATTTTTCAATATTTATATAATAACATGCTTATTAAATATATAAACTATTTAACTTTTGACAAAGTTCTTACATGGACAACCATTCAAAACCATCTGCTTCTCCCTATCTAGGATGTTTATAAAAAGGTACATGAAAATAAATAAATGTTTAGAAGGCCCAATAGAAAACAAGGAAAAATGAGGAATTTATACCGTCAATCTTGTTCTTCGTCTTGGGGTTCAATAAAAATTTCATCATTTAAGTGTTCAAGTTAAACTAGGGATAAACATAATAATTTCATTAGAAATATCATAACTATAAAAATTAAAGTACACATATCATATGATCAAAGAACCCATAAAATCTAGTTGTGGAATCTCGAGCCTGTCCATTGAGATCTAACATAATCCCAATCATCTCTATGAAAACATCCAATATTATCTAATACCACTGAGTCCACCTATGGTGTCCCAGTCAGTGTCCCTTATATCACTCAAATCCTTGTAAATCTGAGTCTCTCACAGTATAGCACATAGGGGACTGTGTATCACTCATTTCATGGTGTATCCATATTACTAATGGGTCTATCAATGGTTTCACCCAAATGTAATTGGTATCACTAAAGATTATTAGAAACCATATGGGTAGCTCGTACCAAGAAATCCAAAGCATTACCCCCTACATGTCTAGTCATAACCAACAAAGCATGAATATTCCAACCGAGAATCAATAATATAAAACCAATGTTCTCTCATTGACTATACCAAGTGATTCATATAATGAAAGTCATATACTAATAAAATGATGTTATAAATACTTTACATCAATTATTCAATTCATTTCAATATGCTTATCGAGGCAAACAATTATTGAATTTAATCAAATCTTAAATTCCACAACTCATAATAAATGTATGAATAAAAAAATATAATGATTATGAATGAGGTATTATTTAATATCACATTATATGTATCTTAAACATGAATATCAGTTTGAATTTAATCCATTCATTTAAGGCTTATGTAATTTTTCATAATTGTTACATTAGAACAAGGCCTGAGAATTTTAATTCTAGTCATTCAATAATTTTCTAAATGTAAGTAATGGAATAATATACAATGAAATGTAAAAAAGTATATTTAATTTGTAAATTCAATGTAAAATATGTGGGATTCAATGTTATTCAATAAGCACAAGAACAAATTTACAATTTACAAATCATAAAGCTCAATGGTCGCTCTCTTGGTTATCCTTTTACATTTATTTAATTTTAATTATAAAAAATTTAGTCAAAATGCATTTTTCATATGGTAATTAACAATATAAAACAAACTAATTATTCCATTAATGGACTACACACAAAAATGGGTGGCTAATGTTAATGTGAAAACCCTCTGCATTATATTCTTTATTAGATAAGGTCAAAATAGACTTAGTAAACGATGAAGATAAATTTAGTATATAATAATGAGCCTTATCAGGTGAGTCCAACTACTTGCCGAATTTAATTACAATTCTAAAGTAGAAAAATAATGGGAACAAGGAATAGAACCCCTACCATAATGTTGTAGTTATCCACTCATTATATAACAAGACATGATTCTTCCAAGCATAGAAGAAATCCAAAAGTTTAGAAACACAATGAAAATAGAGGTAAACTTGTAGCACTAAAATAACGAAACAGATAGAGGGTAAAACAATTAATATTGGATTATGTAAGATAATGAATATTTATAAGGGTTTATTGAAAATCAAGGTAATGGAAATGTTGATGAATCAAGGGAGATATCCCACAACCCCTAGAAAGTAGAAAATGGGGTTCGTCTTCCCGAAGGTAAGATGATAAATTGTTGGATTGGAGGGAGGAAGAAAGAAAAAACTAAAATCATTAATGATTATCATTGTGGTAAATTAATTCCAATTGTGAACTGTACATGGTTTGGCCACACTGTTTGCTGAACTGGGGGACAACCATGTTCCTGTAACGCCCCGACCCCAGCTACCCAGAGTCGGTGCATTACTTCGTAACATTGGCATGATCAAAAAAGATCAAGTCTCGAAAGTCCGATTAGTTTAGTATCCTTGGAAACACTAGATACATTCGTAAACGTTACATTACATCCTAAAGTGAAAAACTACAATAACAAAGTCTCCATAGTCCACAATCATATCCTCTTCTGACAATCCCTGCAGGTCATTCATAAAATACTTATTCACATCCTAGAAAATATTAAAACATTGAAAGGGGTGAGCTCAGATGCTCAGAAAGGATAACAATATAGCGGAATCTTTCATCAATAAACATAAACATTTAAGGCAATGTATAACTAAAACAAAAGCCTTTTAAACTTGAACTTCAACATAACATGGCAAAAGTAAAATGAGATAATGCCATTCACTTCTTCACATGGATATTCTGCTGGTCGAATAATCACATGGAGTATCAATATACATTTTCATAATGATGGAATACATAATTCCTGACTATCATAACCACGTAGCCAAGGCCTCGTGCCAAGACCACAAATAAGATTTTGTCAAGGCCTCGTGCCATGACACTAGTTTGTCTCATGAGCCCTGCCGATGAATTTTTTTTAGAAGATACTTACATTTAAAATTGCTCAAATAAACTCCAGTGTTTTTCTGAAAACATTATGCAAGCTTATGAAAAAAAATAACTAATTCTGAGACTTCTTGACTAATTACAGGCCATGATGGGTCCACGCCCAATCCCTTCCTGTCTACCACACTTGAGAGTCGGGTTTTCTAAAAACATTTTTTAGCTTGCGTTAAATACGTATACATTTGCACTGGATTTTCATATATTGGAGAGAAATATCTCTTTTTTGAAATAATTTCAAAATCAAATTATTATAAAATAAAACCTTTTGAATAAACGTAAAAGTCAAAGGGGTTCATACACCGTATAAAAGAAAATTGTGTATAAAACAAAATATGACTCAATGAAAGGAGATTGTGATGAAGTCCTTAAAAAGATCATTTTTTAAATAAAGTACATCTATAATGTGTATTCACTATATGTACACATAAATAATGTACAAATACAATATAGGACATAATAATATCATGACATAATTTGAAAGTAGGAGATTAACCCAAAGAATGAAAATTGGGTTAAGAAAATCCCTTACAAAGGTCATTTTTTTAAATAAAATAGATCTTTTATGTGTATTAAATATAAGTACACATAAATAAAGTAGAAATACAAGATAATACATAATAATATCATGACATAATTTGAAAGTAGGAGATTAACCCAAAGAATGGAAGTTGGGTTAAGAAATTCCCTTACCTCGTGTCTGACTTGACTCAACCGTTCTTTAACCTCCTGAATAATAAACTAGAGTTAATATATACCTTATTAAGAACCATTTTTAATTTCATTTTATTTTTTATATCACTTATTACAATGTTATGAACATTATGTAATTATTTAAGTTAATAACGGTCGTTTTGTCGATCTTTGGTACTTGAGTCAACAATAAACTTCTTATAATTACAAGTTGTTTATGTGGTAGAATATCCATTATCTCCAGAATTATATTCATGATTTAGATGTCATATATATCATATATATCCAGTATATACATTCATTTATAATATTACGTAACATTTATAGGTAAGAAATGAAATGCACTGTTCATGGAGACGGTAAGCCGTACGTACGCATGAACGCTACTTTCATTTCTATTTCGTATTTAATGGAATGAAATCATAATGATATAAATGTATAATATAATTACAGTATAATATAGTGTATAATACCATTTACTCCATCCTTTATACATCCCACATATGGCATTAACGATTCAAATCACTTTGAGGGGCCGGTAGTCCGCACTTCCTAAAATGAAATTATCGCGTTTTACCCATAATGGAAATCATAAAGTATGCCATAAATGAGAAATACAGAATCATAAGTAAAACATAAACATATTATATATCATATATAAATATAGTGACATCTTAATGGACACCTTTTAAGGTGTTATATGAGTGTTGAACAATCATCGTTTCGTGAGCCAGAAATTCGCCATCCACAGACACCGTAAGTTCATTAACCATTAGATGTAGGTGTGTGTAACTGTAGCTCGAATCCTTCTTATACCAACATCCTAGTATATTGAGGATACTGGTGTTGTTACAAAAGAAATTAATAAAAAGATTTTAGGGGGTTGGAGAAGAAATA
This sequence comes from Viscum album, assembly GCA_963277665.1. Taxonomy (NCBI): domain Eukaryota; kingdom Viridiplantae; phylum Streptophyta; class Magnoliopsida; order Santalales; family Viscaceae; genus Viscum; species Viscum album. The sequence goes on along the minus strand of OY728135.1, from coordinate 624,057,215 downwards.
TAAAACAAAACAACATTAGAGAAGACATTATCTCAAAATCGGGTAACTCTTTTTGATTTGAGCCAAAGGCTTCCTTGAAAAGAGTTCTGCCCAAAGTGAGGCTTCTAGGAGTAAGAGGGGGAAATTGGGAGATTATTTGGGCAGAGTTTGGCCGAGCCAAATGGCTTTAAGGTATGAATAAGGTGGGAGAGGTGGGGGCCTTTTATAAGTGGAGAGGAGGGGCACTTTTGGAAAGATTGAAATGTTACATTATTTCACAATGCTTTTCGGATTCTAAAGGTCCCACACTTATATAATTCGTGGATAAGGTGATAAGGTTTTTAAATATCCTCATCCAATAGGCTTTGGACAAGTTTAGGCCTTGGATTTTGCATTATCTTCTCATTTTATTTAAATCGTTAATTAATGAGGTCATCGCTGCATCATAATGATGTCATAAATAATTTAATTTATTAAATGTCTAAAAAAAATACTATGATGTAGGAACTCTTGTTAGCTTTCTAATGAATATTTATAGTCAATATTTGGACTTGTGTAACCCCACTTAAATTTTTTTTAGTAAAACATTTCATGTTTGTGTCATTTTTTACTTTAACATTAAATAAAAGGTATTTATGTCATTTTCCAACTAAAGTGTCTCCATGGGGTCCCCAAGTTGACCCATGGATTGTATTGGTCGGCCATGACTCATCCAATAGGAGTAGGACAAGTGTCAAGCTCATCTCATATTATTAAAACATTATTTTTACCTTAAACTACACTAATTACCTCTAATCGCGATTAAGAACTTAAAAGTTACTATTCACCAAAAAATTATTTTAATATCATTGAACCACATTTTACTTCTTAATGACAACCATGTTTGTTGGATTTTTGAAAATCAAATCACAGAAGTGGTAATATTTCATTTAAACGAAAAATCAGTTATTTAACTACCACTTAGTGGTTTCACTATTCATCAAAAATTGAAGTTTTTCAGAATAAGGCCAAAATTTCACCCTAAGATATAATTGATATTCCAAATTTAAAAATGATGTCTATTTTACAAAATTCCAAACATATAAGTTTCATTAATTAATTTTATAATTATTTCCCGCTGTTATGACAAATAGCGTGTTTTTAAGAAACAATTTATATCAAAAGATTGGCAATTGTTTATGTCCAATTTCAATGTTAAATTAATTCTAATGACCACCATTGGATAAAATGGTAAAAATATATTCTAATTATACCTTAAAACCACTAAATAGTATAATTTATCACAATAAATTATTTTGATTAAAAAGTTGTTTTAAGTATTTTTCACTATTCATAAAAAATTAGAAGTTCTCAGAAAGTTACAAAAAAATTCAACATAGGATAATTTCGATATTACAAATTCAAAAATGAAGTCCATTTTGAAATATATAATTTCTATAATTTAAAAAAGTGGTTATTACTATTCATAACGGCTACTTTGATTAGTCGCGGTGTTTTAGAACTCGAAGTTGCGTACAATGCAAGCTATTGCATTATTGAATGAGAAGCGTATCATGGAAGCTCGGGGTGTTACTTTCTCCCCTCCTTCAATAAATTGCGTCCTCGCAATTTGAAATTTTTCTTTGAAAATAAAAGGTTGAAAAGAGAAAATACCTTTGAGGAAAACCCACATCGGAAATAAGGTTAATAAATATATAACATTAAAAGAAAGCAAGATAAGTACAAAGGTCACCCGATATACCCCTTTCTAGGATTCTATGAAAATATGGATATGGAGGAGAAACAAACCATCAAGGTCTGATGGAGAGTTATAGAAAACAAGATTAGGATAAAGTTTAACCACAAGAAAATCACAAACTTGTGATTGGTTAAACGGTCATTGAATCCCCAGTTGGAAAAGTTAACCGACAACATATTTGTTTTAAGTTACAATTTATAATGTTGAGGAATTTATTTAGGAGATTTACTAAGAACGTAAGGGAATATACATACTTGTTATGTATACTTTCATTCGTTAATAAATTTTTACCACAAACCCAACTTTTACTCCAAATGGTAATGGAACTCAAAAATATTCTATTTATCCTAATTGTATAAGGTTCCAAATGTTAACACATACCATTTAGATTAGTAAAACTATTTTGTAATAGCAGGGACTTCCTGTAGGCTAGTGGTAGGAAATAAAGGCTTGTCGCACTATGGTTGTGGGTTCAATTCCTGCAGCTTTGTCCGACGCGACAGGTTATTCCCCACCCTGCAGGTTGTCGTTTTCCTAATACTATAGTATTCCAAGAATAATCACCAGAAAATTTTTAACCTTAAATTTACTATCCAAGGTTCAACTTAATCCACTCCAACCTTTATAGTTAATCAAAATACCTCTGTCCAGACTTTCTCTAAAAGGTGTCTTAATTCCAAAATCAATTTATCAGATTCCCCAAACAAAGATTAGTTTCTCTTATTGTCACATGCTAAAAATATGATTACCTTAATCATATTAAAACCTTAATGAAATCAACAAGTACTGCAGTACAATCCTTATATATATATATATGTCATTATTCTAATAACCAGAATATAATCCATGAGTCCAAAATCACCATTACATTAGTTATTATGCTTCAACTGTAGTAACAGCATAAGATTGTCCTTGATCCCTTGTCCTTTTCTGAGGTAAGTTTCCTTGAATCTTAGGAAATTCATTTGCATAATGCCCTGTTTCCCTACAATTTTAGCATTCAAATTTGACAGCCTCTTTCTTTCCCTTGAAATCACGAGCCTGGTGACCCTTTTCTCCACATTTATAACAAACTCCCATTCCTTTTAGGCAAGTACCAGGGTGATTCTTCCCACAATTATCACATAATGGAAAATCCTTCTTTCCCTTTTTCCCTTTATCTGTCTCTTGTTCCACCGTTCTCTTCTTCTCTTGCTTTACTTTGTTGTCATAAGACTTAGATAATTCCTTTTCTGTCTTGATAGCACACGAGACAATATCTTCGTATGATGAGAAGGATTGTGATACTAAAGCTTGACGGAGAAATGTTTTTAACCCATCAAAGAAACGATCAATCTTACTCCTTGGGTTACGTATATAATGGGCAGCATGCCTCGCTAACCTTGTAAAGTTAGCCTCATACTTTGCGACATTCTCATCCTCCTTTTGCCTCAAACTCAGAAATTTCCTTTCCATATCTGCTCGATGGTCATGAGGAAAGTATTTTTCTAAGAAAAGCTCTTTGAACTCCCTCCATTCCATATTCGATACGTCATCATCTTCCTTTGTGTTTTGAATCAGCGACCACTACTGATCGGCATCTCCAGTGAGGCGGTAAACTGCCATGACAACCTTCTCCCTTTCAATACTCCCCAAGGCATGGAATATTTTCTCTAAGGAATTTATCCATTGCTCAGCTACTGTAGGATTTGTACTCCCATTGAGGGTTGGTGGATGTTGCCTCATGAAGCGGTCTAACATTGATCCTCCACGCTGTGGATCAGGGTGCTCCATACGGGTAAGGTTATTATTCATAACCTGAGTGAGTTGTCCCAGTATGGTAATAAGTTGATCAGCACCAGTTGTATCTCCAGATCCACAATAATTATCTTGAGCAGGAGGGCAATCCCTACACGGAGTTCGTGCATTGATACGGTTTCCATTCCTTCCACTAGGCGCCATTTCTAAACAATGGCATAAACTAGATTAGTTTATGAATCAAAATACATAATTCCATAATTGTAAAACACTTAACATAAATTGAACTAATTATGGATATAATCCATAATTATAAAAATGTTTTCTTTGAGGAAGTATATACTCGTAACCCTTCATAGTGGTTTGTAAAGAAAATGGGAATTATCCAAAGCATATCCCCCGGGAGTGTCGTAACCAAGAGTGCAGCAAGGCCCGTTGTCGTGCACCAGTTCCCGTTCGAGTCTAGCTCAAAGCAGTGTTTTCGGGTTTTACCGCTAGGTACATCTGTGCCAGAGCCGCCTCTACCTGCTCGTATCCAGACAGGGATGTATTTCTCGGAAAACTCACAAAATCTCTACAATACAATAATTCTAGGAAGTTCTTCTATACTAATCCTCAAAGTTCATCTTAGGTCTACGTTCTCTAATCAGAGTTTATCTAAATCTAGCTTCCATGGTTAGTACTAAACTGCCTCTGATACCAACTGTAACGCCCCGACCCCAGCTACCCAGAGTCGGTGCATTACTTCGTAACATTGGCATGATCACAAAAGATCAAGTCTTGAAAGACCGATTAGTTTAGTAGCCTTGGAAACACTAGATACATTCGTAATCGTTACATTACATCATAAAGTGAAAAACTACAATAACAAAGTCTTTATAGTCCACAATCATATCCTCTTCTGAAAATCCCTCCAGGTCATTCATAAAATACTTCTTCACATCCTGGAAAATATTAAAACATTGAAAGGGGTGAGCTCAGATGTTCAGTAAGGATAAAAATATAGCGGAATCTTTCATCAATAAACATAAACATTTAAGGCAATTTTTAACTAAAACAAAAGCCTTTTAAACTTGAACTTCAACATAACATGGCAAAAGTAAAATGAGATAATGTCATTCACTTATTCACATGGATATTCTACTGGTCGAATAATCACATGTAGTATCAATAACCATTTTCATAATGATGGAATGCATAATGCCAGACTATCATAACCACGTAGCCAAGGCCTCGTGCCAAGATCACAAATAATATTTTGTCAAGGCCTCGTGCCAAGACACTAGTTTGTCTCATGAGACCTGCCGATGAATTTTTTTTAGAAGATACTTACATTTAAAATTTCTCAAATATACTCCAGTGTTTTTCTGAAAACATTATGCAAGCTTATGAAAACAAAATAACTAATTCTGATACTTCTTGACTAATTACAGGCCATGATGGGTCCACGCCCAATCCCTTCCTGTCTACCACACTCGAGAGTCGGGTTTTCTAAAAACATTTTTTAGCTTGCGTTAAATACGTATACATTTGCACTTTATTTTCATATATTGGAGAGAAATATCTCTTTTTTGAAATAATTTAAAAATCAAATTATTATAAAATAAAACCTTTTGAATAAACGTAAAAGTCAAAGGGGTTCATACACCGTATAAAAGAAAATTGTGAATAAAACAAAATATGCCTCAATAAAAGGAGATTGAGACGAAGTCCTTAAAAAGATCATTTTTTTAAATAAAGTACATCTATAATGTGTATTCACTATAAGTACACATAAAAAATGTACAAATACAATATAGGATATAATAATATCATGACATAATTTGAATGTAGTATATTAACCCAAATAATGAAAATTGGGTTAAGAAATTCCCTTACAAAGGTCATTTTTTTAAATAAAATAGATCTTTTATGTGTATTCAATATAAGTACACATAAATAAATTAAAAATACAAGATAATACATAATAATATCATGACATAATTTGAAAGTTGGAGATTAACCCAAAGAATGGAAGTTGGGTTAAGAAATTCCCTTACCTTGTGTCTGACTTGACTCAACCGTTCTTTAACCTCCTGAATAATAAACTAGAGTTAATATATACCTTATTAAGAACCATTTTTAATTTCATTTTCTTTTTTATATCACTTATTATAATGTTATGAACATTATGTAATTATTTAAGTCAATAACGGTCGTTTTGTCGATCTTTGGTACTTGAGTCAACAATAAAATTCTTATAATTACAAGTTGTTTATGTGGTAGAATATCCATTATCTACAGAATTATATTCATGATTTAGATGTCATATATATCATATATATCCAGTATATACATTCATTTATAATATTACGTAACATTTAGAGGTACGAAATGAAATGCACCGTTCATGGAGACGGTAAGCCGTACGTACGCATGAACGCTACTTTCATTTCTATTTCGTATTTAATGGAATGAAATCATAATGATATAAATGTATAATATAATTCCAGTATAATATATTCTATAATACCACTTACTCCATCCTTTATACATCCCACATATGGCATTAACGATTCAAATCACTTTGAGGGGGCGGTAGTCCGCACTTCCTAAAATGAAATTATCGCGTTTTACCCATAATGGAAATCATAAAGTATGCCATAAATGTGAAATACAGAAGCATAAGTAAAACATAAACATATTATATATCATATATAAATATGGTTACATCTTAATGGCCACCTTTTAAGGTGTTATATGAGTGTTGAACAATCATCGTTTCGTGAGTCAGAAATTCGCCATCCACATAAACCGTATATTCTTTAACCATTAGATGTATGTGTGTGTAAGTGTAGCTCGAATCCTTCTTATACCAAAATCATAGTATATTGAGGATACTGGTGTTGTTACAAAATAAATTAATAAAAAGAGTTTAGGGGGTTGGAGAAGAAAAATAAAACAAAACAACATTAGAGAAGACATTACCTCAAAATCGGGTAACTCTTTTTGTTTGAGCCAAAGGCTTCCTTGAGAAGAGTTCTACCCAAATTGAGTATTATAGGAGTAATAGGGGGAAATCGGGAGAGTATTTGGGTAGAGTTTGGCCGAGCCAAATGGCTTGATGGTGTGAATAAGGTGGGAGAGGTGGGGGCCTTTTATAAGAGGAGAGGAGGGTCACTTTTTGAAAGATTGAAATGTTACATTATTTCACAATTATTTTAGGATTATAAAGGTCCCACACTTATATAATTCGAGGATAAGGTGATAAGGTTTCGAACTCTCCTCATCCAATAGGCTTTCGACAAGTTTAAGCCTTGTAGTTTGCATTATCTTCTCATTTTATTTAAATCGTTAAATAATGAGGTCATCGCTGCATCATAATGATGTCATAAATAATTTACTTTATTTAATGTCTAAAAATTATAAACAAAATACTATGATGTAGGAAATCTTTTTATCTTTCTAATGAATATTTATAATCAAAATTTGGACTTCCGTAACCCCACTTAAAAATTGTTTTAGTAAAACATTTCATGTTTGTGTCATTTTTTACTTTAACATTAAATAAAAGGAATTTATGTCATTTTCCAACTAAAGTGTCTCCATGGGGTCCCCAAGTTGAACCATGGATTTTCCTTGTCGTCCATGACTCATCCAATAGGAGTAGGACAAGTTTCAAGCTCTTCTCATATTATTAAAACATTATTTTTACCTTAAACTACAATAATTACCTCTAATCGCGATTAAGAACTTAAAAGTTATTATTCACCAAAAAAATTATTTTAATATCATTGAACCACATTTTACTTCTTAATGAAAACCATGTATGTTGGATTTTTGATAATCAAATCACAGAAGTGGTAATATTTTATTTAAATGAAAAATCAGTTATTTAACTACCACTTAGTGGTTTCACTATTCATCAAAAATTGAAGTTTTTCAGAATAAGGCCAAAATTTCACCCTAAGCTATAATTGATATTCCAAATTCAAAAATGATGTCTATTTTAAAAAATTCCAAACATATAAGTTTCATTAATTAATTTTATAATTAATTCCGGCTGTTACGACAAATAGCGTGTTTTTAAGAAACAATTTATATCAAAAGATTGGCAATTGTTTATGTCCAATTTCAATGTTAAATTAATTCTAATGACCACCATTGGATAAAATGGTAAAAATATATTCTAATTATACCTTAAAACCTCTAAATATTATAATTTATCACAGTAAATTATTTTGATTAAAAAGTTGTTTTAATTATTTTTCACTATTCAAAAAAAATTAGAAGTTCTCAGAAAGTTACAAAAAAATTCAACTTAGGATAATTTCGATATTACGAATTCAAAAATGAAGTCCATTTTGAAATATAAAATTTCTATAATTTTAAAAAGTGGTTATTACTATTCACAACGGCTACTTTGATTAGTTGTGGTGTTTTAGAACTCGAAGTTGCGTACAATTCAAGATATTGCATTATTGAATGAGAAGCGTATCGTGGAAGCTCGGGGTGTTACAGTTCCTGCTAATACATCAAGGGGAATACCACAAGGATAGGAAAATGATTTGACTAACTGTGAACATTCCATATGATAACTCACATTGTTAAACGTGCAACATGACATACATGTTTATTCTCAAGCCCGCATTTATAATGATTAATTTTGTGGCCTATAGGTTCCCACTCTAAGCTACCAGACATTTTAGGGAAACCATGCATGTAAGGATGAATGGTTTCCTCTAACAAGGCATCCAAATATTATTCCTCCATTTACAAGGAACATGGATCTGAAAGGTCCTTTGATGAACCAGATACCTCCTCAAACCCTTTGGGAATCAAAAAAGGGATGTTTTAAGAAATTCATGAAAAATTAAAATAGAACATACATTTGGATGAAGTCAACACATTATAACATCCACTCATTAAAACAACTCATCCATTAGTTTCTCTTTTGAGGGTGGTATCATGTCATCTGAGAAGCGTTCTATACATTGTGCATGTACATCTGCATCCCTCCTTTAGATATCATCCTAAACATTTTTATAATGTAATAACACCTAGACAAAAGGAAAAAAAACTACAATGAATAACCTTTGTGTTGTGATAAACGATACAAATTGGATGCTCTTCATTGGATACATCTACCTCTATCTTGATATCTTCTATATAAAATGAATGAGATCATTATGAATGATACTATTGAAGAAAAGATACATGAAATAAGTCATTAATGGAATGATACCTCTGAGGTAATAAAAAAGATAGGCTACTAACAAATAATTATCATCCATCTCAAAAGGCACAAGATATCTCAGTTATAACATTAATTGTCTCATGCTTTTTTTATCTCCCAACTTGCGTGATACACATATAATTATTTTATGTCCCACCATAAATTAAAATATGAATGTGGAGATTATTTATATATGACTTCATCCATGACTTATTTGTATCCATATGCTTTTTAATAACCTATAGTTTCTATTAATTCTTATAAATAAGTTGATTACCCTATATAGCTACCTCCTCTCCCTCTATCCATCAAAGTAGTGATGAAAATAATCTACCATAGAGAGCCTCATATTGAGACATCTCAATTGTTTCATGAATGTTGTTATTCTAGGAGAACTCAACTATAAGAATAAAATTTTCCCAATATCCTATATGATCAAGTATATAGGCTTGTATAACATCCTCTAACACCTGAATCATCCTCTTGGAATTCTCATGGTATAAGGGTGATATGTTGCAATCAAGATGACATATGAACCCAGTGCCTCATATAGCCCTTTCCAGATCCCCGACGTGAATTGGGATTCTGATTTTAAAATAATTGAATGAGGTAAACCATGAAGTCACGCATTCTACCAGATATATAACTATCCTAACTCATTAACATAGTAGGTTTACCAGATTGTTTTTTAGTTCATGACATTGGTCAATATATCAATGTTCACCCAAACTGTGTCATTTCCTCCATGAGATCTCAACAAGCTTTTCATGAAATCCAAGGTGACATTGTTACATTTCCACTTGGAAATTATCATGAACTATAGAATACCAATAGATCACTTCTATTATACAATCAAATACTGATAGGTGGAGAACCGAGTGATTAAACATTATATCAACCTATTCATACTTGTCTATGAAAAAAGATGGTGCATATCTGAATACATTTTTGTAATCACAAGACAAAATACCAAAATATATTCATGACATTCCCAAATTAGTTATTCTTGTATATCATAAGGAAACCAAACATGCCCAGGGTAGAGTAGTGGATCACTTATAACAACAACCCAACTATGTGGTGGGTTCTCTCAAGTGATACTCTCCCTTATAATGAGCCTCTATAAATCCAATAACTGATACATCTGGCAACATTATAGAAGATATGATGTCACTATTATAGATGTAATAATTTATTTACCTAAATGTTACTAAACCTATATATATAACTCATAAAACATATCCATATTCTTCCACTCACGTTTAGACATCTTGATTGGTAGCCTCAACATTTTCTAGATCAAGGAATCTTCCATGACATTTAACATACATGGTGTATAAGAAATATCAATGTAAAATATATTTTTATCTTTTTTGATCATTGTAAACATTGAATCACTCACCCAAAAGAGAATACCTATAAAAATAAAGAGAGTGAACCTGTGATTCTCACATGAGTACTTTTATAGGATATTTCCTCCCTTGTTTCCACAACTAGTGTGATCCATATTTCAAGACTCGATCACATATCACTAAAACATCCCCAACCCAATCCATGAAGAATCATAGTTTACCATATAATTTCTGCTCGGCTCATGTATATGTTGAACTAGTTGTGCAGTGAGACTCCCCTTTAACTCATTAGAGGCCTTCTCACAATATTCAACCCATAGTAACATCACACCTTTCTTTTTTCCAGACATAAGAGGGGCCTCAAAGTGGGAGAATTCCAACATAAATAAAATTTAATATCCATCAAGGACTAAGAAACTATGTATTTCATACACATTTTTGGGACACTCCAAGGAAATAATAGTGTTATACTTAACTGGGTCATCAAATATGCCTTCCTCTTATATGATATTACCCATTAAGTGAAGCTTACTAATACATAGGTGGTATTTATTGGTCTTATCATATAGTTGTTTATCTCTTAGTGTGCGCGACAAAATATTGTGATGGGTTTCATGGGTGTGTCTGGTGTATGAGTTCATCAATATGTCATCTAAAAAGGCCACCACAATGTAATTTAAGTTCATGTGGAAATACAGATTCATAAATTTCATAAATACCATCAGAATGATCATCATGTAGAACATGAAAATAAAATAATCATAGATTTCATACCTTCTTTTGAATATTGTACTTTGTATATCCTATGGTCTCAAAATGAAATGATGATAACCTATGCATAGATCAATCATGGAGAAAACTTTTTCTTATAAGAGCTAGTGTATGATTATGGAAATCCCCAGAGGGTACATGACATATGTAGTTATCCAACACAAATTGTGTTTAATATTGAGGATGATTGTTGTAAGGATGAGGGTTTGTGTAGTGTGGTCCTAACCCAAATAGAGATTATATTTAAAGGAAACCTATTAAAATTCACCATATACACGCCATATTAGATGGAGCTATGAGACATAACATTTTACACTGATACATAAGATATATGTTCTTCACAACAACATTTCATGTAGTTATGTTCTTTAAAAAAAATTATCCATTATTATAAATTATATCACTCATCCATTTGAAATCCCCTCACAATGTGTGATTGTTTAATAGATCACATCATAAGACCACTATGTTTCATTCATAGTGAAATGTTCCTCTCTAAATGTTTGAACCCTTATCCCAGTAGCACAAGGTTGGTGCCTTACATTATTACATTGTCATATAAACAAGTAAAACACAACCTAGAAGAAGGAATAGTTTATTAACTCTCAAAAAAAGATACATAAATAGGTTATACATTACAACTTGAAATGAAATACATCATGAAAAATCCACTGGATATAATCTATTTCTTCTAGATAATCATTGAATATCATTCATAAAATTAATCTTGGCATCCTGGGGGAAAATAAACATAAGAAAATGGTGTTCTCTATTGTTCGGTATGGGTTATAATTCTGAAAAATGTAAAAATAAACCATAAATCATGGTGAATAGCTAAAAACACTTAATATTAAAACAAAATCATGAGCATAATATAGAAGGAATTAAAATAGATTTCATAAATCCATTTAAATTGTCTTAAAAAAATTAAACATAACCATGAATATTATACAAGTAAAATAATCTCATGTATAATTAAATACTGACAACAGAATGATGGAATTAATAATTTGGGATATCATAAACATACCATCAAGGCTTAAGCCATGATAACACACATAACAAGGTATATCATTAGACCATAGCCAAACTAGTTTTTCTCTTGAGACCTATTGATCCATCAAGGGAGTATAAAGGGTTCCTCCTGATAGTTACTAATTTAAATTCATTCCTCATGTGGATGGTGTGAAATATAATAAAAATATAAATTCATATTGAAACTATAATAGGAATTGTAAATAAAATTCTCCAACCAGTAAATTTAATCACTAACCATTACGAGTAATATGTTGAATGATAACTAAATAGAACATCCATAGTAAAACTAATGATAAAACATTCAATAAAATATGGAATATGATATCATCATATACAAAAAAAAATTATAAAATTATAATCAACAAGGGTTTCTGAAATAGATGAATATACTCTTATAATATCATCAAGGAATTCTATATATAAATACACATTTTACATTGAAAATAACAGTTCTTTTATAAAATTATAAAATAATGAATGAAAAATGATATTGTTTATGAATGAATTAGCGACTTTATAAAAAATTGGGTTCATAAAATTGATTTTATATGTTTCAGAAAAATGGATAATAATTCTAGATGATCTTTTTAATTGGGTTTCCTTATCAAGAATTATTGCGAAGGGAACATTTGAAAAACATTTAATTCATCTAAATTAAAGAAGAAATGATATGGATATATATAGTAGGAATTTATACAAAAAATCAAGAAAAATTATATAAAAAATAAACAATTAAAATGGTGTATAAATGAAGAAATTATAACTAGAATGAAAATAGAGGTTCTAGAATAAAATACTTATATTATGTCTGAATGTGTTCTACACATCACCTTAATATAAACGATAATAAAATTAAATCCATTAATAAATTAATTCAGAACATTATATACATTTATTTTATTTATTAATATTTTTTGATGTTTATTTATGGTCTTTTAGATGACTTATAAGAATCAATATTATTTGTCAATAGAATTTGTTTCCTCTATTTTAAGGATCGATATACTTTTATATGAGAATGTAAGTTCGTGTGGAAGGGTTATAATTCCTCAAAATTAAATTTATATGATATTAATGAAAATATATATGATTAAATGGTTATATAATTATTTAGGTTATGATGTATGAGGGCGAGTCATAAGATAAAACATCAGTGATAATCATTTAGATTATTTTGTTAGTTTTTCGATCATTAGAAAATTGTTTTGTCGTATGAATTAGAATTACATTTATTTAATAGTTATAGAACCTTTGATAAGTTATACTAAATATATTTTAGTATGGTTTAATCAGAAAAATGGTTTCATTAATATCCATGATGTAGAAATTGAAGAATGAAAATTCATCTTCCATGAATGTTGTAAATTAGCACATCATGGATGATGAGAAAATTTTTCAAATAAAATAGAGAGAAACATATTATGATAATTGATAATCTATTAACATGATATCATACTTGTATATAGATGGTACTTTATTTATCATGTTCACTTTGATAGAGGATGTTGGAGGGAATACTAAAACAATTTAACATGAAATGAAATTAAAATGAAAAGGGCGATGATTTGAACTCCTAAATATGCATCATTGAGAGACTCATTAAGGGGATTGGAATTGGACTTTTTTTATTTCCAAAATACCTCAGACCAGGGGGATAGTCATAGGAAGAGTTTTTTGTAGAAATTATACAGGTTTCATTGCTTGGATGGTGTGATGAGAAGGGATGGTGAGGGGAGGAATTTAAAGTTGATGAGAAGGGTGTTTTTTTGTTTATATTAATGATTTGTTTATTATTTTGGACTAGTACTATGAATAATTCACGAATTATAATCAAATATATTAAAATAATGATGGTCAGTTAAAGATAATGATTCTTACATCATCTACAACTGAAGGAATTGTTTGTTTAGCTTATAATGCATTTATACTGTAAGGCACTATATTTTACTATTCACAAAAATTCAATTATTTTAGAAAAATTCCAAAAAAAAAATCACAAATTTTTTTTTTAGATTTGTAAAATTTAACAATTTAATCCATTTTATGAAATAAAATAAAAATATGAGACATTTAATTTTAAATTAAAACCATTATTTACTAGAAAAACACATATTTAAAATTTATAACTAATTTAATAATACATTAAAAATTAAACTAATGTCTCATAAAATCAACCTAGAATTATAAGACAATGAATTTTTCAATTATAGATAAATTTTATAAAAACGAAATTTTATTTTAATCGTTTTATTTATTAACTCTCTATATTTAAATATTAACGGCATATATATATTACAACACTTAATTACTAATTTTTTAAATATTCACTTACTTTTACAGGAGAATAATAATATCATACATTCATTTACACAATTACAAAATTTTATTTATAAAAAATGAGTGGTGGTTCACTTCATTTGGACAATTTACTCTTCATAAGGGTTATATTACTATTCCTATGTTAATGTTACTATTTCATTGGTATAAGTTCTTCAACTTATTGTAATACCCATTATTTCACTCCTTCATAATTTATTTATTTTTTTATTGTGTTCTATATGTGATTTTATATGATCTATACTATATTAAAGAAGAATATGAAGAGAAATTTTATTGATAGAGTTCTAGTTCAATACATTCCCCCCTCCTCTAATGAATTTTATCCAGGAAATTTCCAAATTTTCACTCCACAAAATGATTTTTGTAGTTCATAATCATCATCCACAAATTCTCCCATGTCACCTCTTCGATTTTATGATTTTTCTAATGTAACATAACCATACATGTCATTTGATACATCTATATCTGTTATCTAGTGTCCAGAAACTAAATATGCTATTCAAAGTATGATAATAATGGTTAAAATTCCATTTGATCAGATGTGAGTACAGGTGTTTGGTCTAGAATGTAATTTCATAACAATGAGATGTGGAAACTATATGCACATCAAAATTTCTAGGCAATATTGCCAAATGACAATCCATAACCATAATTCTGCCTAGTTTTTCAAAAGGACCAATGTAGCCAGGGCTAGGATTCTATTTCCTCGAAAATCATATAAGTCCCTTCAATGGTCATACAATCATTATCTCATGGCCTCCCACTTGAAATTCCTAATCATTCCTTCAATTATCAACATATTTTTTTTATACTTTGAGCTTCATTTATTTGGGTTTAAATAGTCTTCACGTTTTCTATTATTTCCTCCACAAGCTCTATCCCTACAAGATTTCTTCCAACAACTTCATCCCAACAATTTGGTGTACAAGATTTATTTCCTTACAATGCTTTATATGATGCCATTTTAATACTTTAATGAAAACTATTATTGTAGTAAATCAATATTATAGGTAAATATTGATCCTCGTACCCTGAAAATCAAATGATCATGATCAAAACATGTCTTATAAATTTATTATAATCCGTTTTGACTACCCATAATTTTGAGGGTGATAAGAAGAACTCAAATTAAGCTCAATATCCAAAGCATTATTAATACTTTTTTCATAA
Source organism: Viscum album (assembly GCA_963277665.1). Taxonomy (NCBI): domain Eukaryota; kingdom Viridiplantae; phylum Streptophyta; class Magnoliopsida; order Santalales; family Viscaceae; genus Viscum; species Viscum album. The sequence goes on along the minus strand of OY728135.1, from coordinate 624,041,875 downwards.
TTTCGAAGTGAATAGGGGATCATAACTAGAAATCGTTGAGAGAGGTTCTCCATAAAGGCATATAAATTCATTAATATTGAGTTGTGTAAGGTGATATGGTATAAAATCCTCCATTATAGAGTTGAAATGTGTAGATTTGGTAATTAAATAAAAAATCTCCCATATTTGATATATTTTATTGGGTTTTTGGTAAACATGTGAAAGAATCCATAGTTATGTTATCCCATTTCCTTATAGGAGCAGGTAGTGGATGCATGACTCCATTAGGATTTTTTCATTTAATATTCACTTGTTGGCAGAATAATCATCTTAATAAATAGTCCATAATTTCTAACTTCATGTTATCCAATTAGAAATGTTCTTTCAAATATCTATACATCATAATCCTACCGGGGAGTATAAAGAAATTCAGACTATGAGAATCACACAATGACTTCCTTTTTAGATCAGGTATAGATGGAACACATAGCCTTTTCATAAATTATATAATTCCATCCTCACTCATGAAGTATGGAAACTTCGCCTCATTCACAACATTATTTTTCATTTGAAGACTCCCATCATCACATATAAAACATTTAATTAATTCCAAAAATATATATTTGGGAGATAATTTGAAAAATTAATTATGTTTCACCTTCCATAATAATTCCAATATCTATCATTTCTAAATATATTTTCACAGGATCATTTTCAATCCCCATTTTTTATAACTATGTAATCCTTCATGCTCATTGCATCAACTGCCATATTTTATTTTCTCATGTGATTGTGTATTGAATAATACTAATTCTTATTTAGGTTGATCCATATCATATACATTTTGATTATTTATTTTTTTGATAATATATATTTCAATATATTGTGATATATATATATCTCACATCTTTTAACATAGAGATAATCTCTCCATATTTTCATAGAAAAGATTACAGGTTCTAACTAAAGATCATTAGTTAGATAGTTCTAATAATTAATTTTTTACATCCTTGATGCATAATAAATAAATATATCATTCATAATATGGACATAATTGATTCCTATAATTGACACATCAATATAAATAAAAAATCCACCATTTTCAAATGGAAAAGTCTGGATCTTAGCATTCACTAATCTCTTATTCAATTCGATAAAACATTTATCACATTTTTTTCCATAAGAACAAATCCCATTTATGAGTAATCTTGGTAAAAGGGTTAGATAATAGTGATAGGACCTGAAAAAAACCACAATAAGAACCAACTAGTCTAATTAAACTATGTACATCGACAATGTTCATTGGTGTATCACATTATTAAAAATACATTTTCCTCGTAGGATCAATTGATATTCAATACGTATAGAAAATATGTCTATGAAATGAAACTGGATGATGCCTAGATTCACAAGTTTCTAACATCCCATGTATTTCATTTATTCTAAGAGTCTCCATAACAATACATTAGAGATTATTGTGGTCTTCACAACATTTGTATTATATCAATATATCCTCAATAAATACCCCAAAATTTATCATGATATTTCTTGAAAACATTGTTCATTATATCCAATAAAATAGAGGGTGCATTAGTCAGTCAACAAGGCATTATTGTTAAATCATAATTCCCATACATAGTAAATAATAATTCCTTTAAAATATTTTCTTTTTTTACATTAAATTGATTAAATCCAAATTAAAGATTAATCTTCCAAAATTATTGAGTTCAATGTCATTGTTCAATTAAATTAACTATGTGAGGTAGGGGATACTTTCATTTTATTGAGATTTCATTGGTCTCTCAATAGTCAATGCAAAACATAATATATCTATATTTCTTCTTAACATAATGAACATGATTTCCCCATTGAGAAATGATAGTGTGAATAAATCCCTTACTACTCAAATAATCTAGTTTATTCTTCAATTCCCATAAATGTAATGTGTCCATTCAATACAGAGCCATTGATATATGTCTTGTAGTAGGAATTAAATCAATAATAATAAATATAAAAAATTCTTTCTCTAGAGGATGTCAAAGTAAAACCTCTAGAAATAAATCATCACATACATAGATAATATATACATCCTATCTTTGAATAATTCATTCTTCGCATATATTTATTTCATTCACTCCCCCCAAATAATTGATTTTAGTAGAACAACATGGGGTCGTTGTAGATAAGAATTAGTTAGAGTGGTTTATTCTATATAGATAAGGGACTCGACATCATTCTCAAAAATTGTTACATCGTTATTATTGAAATATATTATCGCATTATTACTTGAAATCCTATCCATACTGATTATTATATCAAAATCAATCTTGGACATTATGATAGGGTCAGAAAAAAAATATCATTTATGTGTCATAAAGGGAATAGATTGACACATATCTATTACAATGATACATCCCATAGAATTTTTGAGTGAACAATATAATATTAAATAAAATTGTATTTTTATAATTTTTTTCAAAAAATTGCATGGTATAAAAGAATATGATGATCCAGAATCATATAAATCATTGTTTATGTTTGAGGAAATGGTTAATTTACATGCCACCACATCATTACGAATATCAACATCAAGAGTTTTTACCACACAAGAATGGAATTTTACCATTGGCCTGTGTGGGGAATGATTCTATGAAGTCCTGGACATTCATGTACATAACGTATCATCTTATTACAATTATATCATCAAACATTGAATGATTCTTTCTTTTCCTTTCAATAATGGGATTGGTGTCATTTTTTTGCACACATGTAACAGACTCACATTTCCATTAGGCAAGTACAGTAATGATTCCTATAAAATTTATTATAGTATATAATTTCAACACTTCACATCTTCCAAATTTAAATATTTTATTTCCTAGACTATTAAACAGACTAGTTATTGTCTTTATTTACTTTAATTTCATCCAGATCCCTTCAAAATAATTGTTTTAAACCACCACAAAATCAACCAATCATGACCCATGGATTACATATTCCATCCACAACATACATTTCTAGCCTTGTAAAGTAGGACTCATACATTACAACATTCACATCTTCCTTTCTCATCATATTTATGAATTTCTTTTCAATAGCTCCTTGTTTTTCACAAGGAAAACATTTTTCTAGGAAAGTTTCATAAAATAACTCTGTTGCATAATTGTAATTTCATCTTCCTCCTTTGAGTTTGAATTTGTGATCATCAATTATTTTCATCTCTCGATAGATTATAAACATTCATAACAAAATTATCTCTTTCGTTACTTGCCAAATAGAGAAATATCTTTTCTAATGAACTTATTCTCTACAAATGGTTGTATAGTACCATTTAATGATGTAAGCTATTGATATATAAGGATGAATATCATTGATACTCCACATTGTTGTTCAAGATTATACATGTGGGTAAGGATGTTTTTAATAACCTGATTCAGCTATCCCAATATAGTTATAAGTGTCTTAATAGTAGATAAAAATCCATTAAAAATACCATTATCTTGAATAGGAGGTTAATCCCTATATGGTATGTGTGCGTTGAAATGGTTTCCATTTATTACACTATTCACTATTTCTACGTAATGGCATTTAAGAGATTGGCATATGAATCATAATGGATAATCTCAAACATGAAAAACACTTATCATAAATTAAAATTATATACATAAGAAATATCATATTCATAATCATGGTTTATTTGGGGACATATTTAATTTTAAATCCATTATAATGGTTTTATAGAAAACGTGAGTTATACTAAGAATATCCATCGTGATTCTCAAGAAATGTGCACATTTCATCCCATTGTCGTGTACCTAGTTATCCCTAGTCAGGACCGGGAAACCTTGACCATGTTTTTCCCCAATTTAAGTCTATTTCAGAACCACATCCACTTCTAGTATGGAGAAAGATATGTATTTATAGAATGATCGAAACAATCTAAACATTTAAAAATTTCTAGGATGTTCTTATATTCTTATTCATATATTCTATCGTAAGTCTATGTTCAATAATATATGTTTTCTAAATCTTGATTCCAAGGATTAAATTAATCATAAAATGATACCAACTATAAGAACCCTGACACCAGTAACCTGAAAACATGCCCCTACGTTTTTACATTGTAAAAAACCATGAAAATGAATCAAGGAGGAATGAATTGTTTAGTATCTATGCAAAAAATGTAAATACATAAGATCAAACTAAATCCTTAAAAGTACAAAATACACAATCCATTGGAAAAACACAAATTAATTTCGATGATAATTTCATGTAATTTATAATTATTATCTTGGAATCATGGAAAAATAATCATAAGAAATGTGTGAGATCTGATTCTTAGTAATGGTAAGATTTCAGTGGCAGTTAAAAATAAACCATAATGAAAGTTGATTAACCTAAAAAACAGGAGAATAATATGGTGGTAATAAAAACTAATCAAATAATGAAATAGAAATCGTCATAAGAGAATGAAATGAAAATATGGATATTATACTACACAAATAATCACATTGATAATAAAATAATAAAATCCTAATGTGGGAATGATAATGTGGGACATCATAAACATACAATCATGGATTTTCCAATACACCATACATAATCTGGTAAGATGTAAACCTATATCAAAACTACTTTGTCTCATAAGACCAACCGATAAAGTAAAATGATATATAGCGACACACATGACACCTAATAAGTAAAATTCTTTCCTCATATGAAATTGGTGATACATAATCAATATATTCATTTATATTGAAACTATCATATGAAATGTAAATAACTTTCTACAATTTGTTAACATATTCAATAACTATTCAGAGTAATCTGGTGAATGGTTTGATAAAAACACATCAACAATCAAACCAATCATAAAAATTAAATAAAACATATTATATATTACAAATAAATATTAATCACATTTAATCTATATTAATCAACTAGTGTGTTTAAATAGATTAATATACTCTTAAAAATCATCAAAGAGTTTTTTAGAGAAATACATTTTTTTATTTTTAAAGAAGAATTATTTATGAAAAATTATTTTATAAAACTAGAAATTAACTAAGATATATTTTCATGAAAAAACATATTTTTAATTAAAATAACTGATTCTTAAAATAGAATATATATTGTATATAAAAATGGGAATAAAATTGAATATTTTCCTTTAATCGGTATCTCATATTAAAAAGGATTTAGAAGGAAACCTTTGTAAAACATGTAATTATCATTAATGATAGATTTAATTATTTGAATACATGAATTTTGAACGTGTATGTATAATATATATGAATTATATAAAAAATAAATTATCACAATGGTGTATTGACGAAGAAATCATAATGAGGCTAAAAACAGAGGTTTGAGAAGAAAACACATTACCTTATGACTGAATAAGTTATGAAAATTACATGAATGTCTTGGATAATAATATTAAATCCAATAATTAATTAATTCAGAACTTTATAAGTATTGATTTTATTTTTTTATAATTTTATAATGGTCATTTATAGGCTTTTACATGAGTTTATATGATCCAATTTTATTACTCAGGAGTGTTTGTTTCATTAATTTTAACGATTAGTATACATTTAATTGACTATTGCTGTTTTTTTGAAAGGATATACTAATATATAATTTAAATTAAATGATATTAATTAACAAAATATTTATTAATTATTTATATAATTCATTTGGTTATATGATATGTGGATTAGTCATTAGATAAAACATTACTTATATTCATTTATATTATTTTCATGGGTTTTAAATCATTAGGAACTAGCATTGTCGTATGAATTAAAATGAATGATATAAATTGATTATAGAATATTTAATAAGTTTTAATATGTACATTTTAGTCTTGTTTAACCATAACAATAGTTTCATTACTATTATTGAATGATAAATGGAGGAAAAAAATTCATCATTCATGAAGGATACAAATCGGCACCTCAGAAATGATGATTTAATTTTTAAAATAAAAGGGAGAGAAAAAAATATTGAGGGAGTATATTTCAGTAACATTATATAATTCAAGTATATAAATGATACTATATTTTTTTGTTCATTATTACAATGTATTTTATGAGAGAACAATAAAATAAAATAACATGAAATGAAATGAAAAGGAAAAAAACAAGATTTTACCTCTTGAATACTCCTCCTTGAGAACCTCCTTAAGGGGATTGGCTTTAGTACATTGTTAGGAAACATTTCTCTTAGTCATGTGGGAGAGTCTTGGGATGTGTTTTGGACATAAATTTGATAATTATCAATTCTTGGAAGGTGTGAGGAGATGCTCTAATGAGGGGTGGTATTTATAATAGAGGATAGGGGTTATTTTTTAATATATTATTAATTTGATTATTGTTTTGGATAAAAATATGAATACTTTTATAATTTTCATCATATATATTAAAATAATGATGATAATTTTGATATATATATTCTTAGAATAATGACAACTAATTTAATAGTGTGTAAATCTTATAATTTATTTATACCGTAAATTGGCATATGTTACCATTCACCCAATAAATATGGTATTTTTGAAAAATACCAAAATTCCTACCTAACCAGTTTTCAACATGATAAATTAATAAATTAACTCCATTTTATGAATTTAATTTGATAAATATTAAAAAATTAAATATTAATTAAACTAATCATTTAATCAAAAAAATATAACAATTAAATTTATAACAGATTTTATAACACATTCAAAAAAATTAACGACTCATAAAATTACCCTCAAATCATAAGACAAAAAAATATTGTTTTATGAATAATAAATTTGTTTCAAATAATTTTATTAATTATAAATTTTTAATTAAATATTTATGACATATAAATATATGAACAACTAATTATTAATTTTTAAAATATTCACTAACATATACTCTGGTATATTATATCATACATTAATATTTTAGTTTCATAAATTATATTTATAAAAACAAGGTTGAGGTTTCTATTCATTTGGTCAATTTACTTTTCATAAGGGTCATGTTACAATTCCAAAGACCACATTACTTTTTCATTATTATAAATTCAATATCTTCTCAAAATACCAAATATTTCATTCATTCTTAATTTATAAAGTTTTTATGGTATTTTATATGTAATTTAATCTGATCTATAATATATAAAATAAAAATAAAAAATGAAATTTAATATATATAGTTATAGGTCATTAAACATACACACTTACTCATATCTAATCCTCTACCCCTTCGTCAAATAAATATTTAATAGGAACCCAAAAGTCCCCATGCATGCAGCAAAAACTGTGCAATGTACTCACTACCACCTCTACCGAACATAGTTCTTTTAAAAATTAAATCCACGCAATGAATAATTAGACATGATGATGACCAATTATAAATTCCATCACAAGAGATAATGAAGAATGAATGATAATGAAGAGTCGAGATTTGTGAAAAAACTGTTCACTTGATTATCCATAAAAAACATACACTATTAATATCCCATGGAAACTAGATGTTTTACAGTGAATAATTATATAGGGATTAATGAACTAAAATATTAAATATCATCATTTTATAAAGCACATATATTTTGGAAAATATATTTTAACAATTTTCACAATGATGTTATACATAAGATAAATCTGTGAAATTAATATATCATAAAAATATAATAATTGGGATTTATAGGGATTTGGCAGTGTGATGGTGATGGGATTTATCAAAAGGAAAAATCATAACATTAAGGCACAATACCAATAATATTTATCAATTTGGATTGTTTTGTTTTCTACGACGATGTGATTCAATAAAAAATCTTATCACTAATCTAGTTTTATTCCACTAATTTGATGGAAACTCCTACAATATTTCAATCACTCTTTTCTGTCATGGTATAAATTTATGTCACTAATAAAATTTCTTAACCTTATAGAATAATTATTAAAGGTTACTTATTTGGAAATTATATAGTGTCTCTATAAAATGAAATAAATAAAATCAAATACCAAAATATTTGATTAAAACACCCAAAATGGCTTCCTTGGAGGTTTATAATGTGAATGAAATTTATGTCAATCCCAAGGAAAATCATCTATACTAATCAATATAATGATTTAAAAAAAATATATTTAAGAAATATTGATATCTTCGATATTTTGATACTTATTTTTTTAATAATAAAACATTTATATCACTTAATGGTCAATATTCTCAAAAATCAAACAAAACTCAACCCGTCAGATAGAACGTCATTTTGAGATCATAAATCCCATTACTAAATTTTTCTGAGGTTCTCAATTGAGTAAATTTAATATTTTATCCACTATAAATTTATGGGAATTTTGGACTCACATTAAATATATGTATGTACTATGAAAATTCTCGGTCTATATAATCTAATATAATGATTGTGTTGGAAGACAATGCGACTTCTCGAAGTGAAGTTATCTTCGCTAAAGGATAATTCCTTTCCATTCATCACGCAATAATTTTTTTTCACAGTGTAATATTAGTGTTTCAGACTAAAATTATACAACAAGGATTACATTCGTATATTGAGGTAAGGCATTTTATAATACATTTTTTCCAATAAATTTAATTTTTATATATCATGTTAATTGAATGAATATTATTAATGAATAAACTAACCCATACATCTTCAAAAATTACAGAATTTAGATTTCTTGAAAGGGATTTAATGATTATGATTTTTCTATAGACATTCACACCCACAGCCTTAGTGTAAATATAATATCCATTAGGTACTTTGGAACTATTTTTAAATGATATAACAATGGGAATTAATCATATATTAATAATTCAAAAGATTTTATATATCATATATTCCAAATAGATTGAGTAATATATAACCAGTATTTGTATAGAAAATTAAACTGAATGAACTACTCGTATATCTAATTTGAAAATCCAAGGAGAATATATGAGAAATATAATAATCTATATATTATATGGGCTTTACTTATTAAAAACAAAATTTCTATTCTTTGAGTAATATTTAGGTGTGATTAACATTTTTTTATAACATGTGGTGTCTCAAAATTCAAATTATCAGATTTGGTACATGTAATGTAAGACACCTTATTATATTGGTGTCTATATAACTAGTACACATCGAGTTATATATTATGATAAACCAAATATACATTTCATATATAATTTGATAAATTATTTCTAAATAGTTTCATGCATTCCCTAAAAAGAGAATTCCATGGGGGTGTTTGGTGGGTCAGACCAGCAGTCCTGTCAGTCATGTATGGACTAAGCTACTAACATTGTGTGGCTATTATTGAATAGATGTACTTATTAAAATATAGTGTGTTGGACCATGAACATGTGTTGAACTATATTTTGGGTAAACAATGACGTGTTTGGACCATTATGTAGGGTATATACTCTAGTTCACATGGAGTGTGTGAATAACAAATCAAATAATGGGAACTACTTGGGTACGGTCAACTTACATAGAATGAGTACACAATGTGTTTCCTGAATTCATAACATGTGTATTAATAATATCCTTTAGAAACCATATCTATTATAGAATAACACAGCATGTCATTAAGGTAATACTTATCATATAACCATGTTATCTCACATATCAATGTATTTCCAATTTCCCTTTTGTAGATAATTTTTTCACTATTAGTATTTTTAGTCATTTCATCCATAAATACTATCACACCATGATCCACCTTCCATCATGGAAATCATCATTACATCGGTCATCAACTAGACCTTGTGTGATTTCACACTGATCATCTGTTGTTACTTCATCAAATAAAAACTACATCAAAGGCCCATGTTATAAGAACCCATACCACATGACTTCCTCAAATGAACTTGAAATACTATCCATTATTAATCATTTCAATTATAACATGAAGATACCATAGTGGTTTAATGATATATTTGATGATTATATGTCTTTTAAGTGTGAGACCTCTAAAAAAATGGGTTATGTAAATATGTTTTGATGGATAATGAAAAGTAATAAAATAATAATATTTTGATTAACAATGTCAACATTTTTTAATATTTTTTTTAGTTATGTGTTGGCTATAACTATTTAAGGATGATAATATTAAATTATAAATTACAATTATCCTTAAAAACTTATATAAGTAGTCATGATCATATTTTTTCTACAAAAAAACAAATAATCCTGACAACAATCTCATAATCCAATTTTAAAAAAAATTACCTTTTTTTCATCGTGGACTATTTATTAGTAAAATCTAATTTATTTATAAAATCATGTGGTAAAATTGTGATCTTGTAATCAATTTTTAAATAATACCCATTTTTTAAAAAATTTATATAACAAATAACACAGAATATTCAATCATAATGGGAACGATCTAGTACATGATTAATATTTTGTTGTCAAATAATGAAATTCCCCACCGTAAATTCAAATGAAATTCTATTTAAGAAATTCATCATATTATTATTAGAAATTTCTCATCATTAAAAGTATTAATTAAAAAATACACAATAATGAAAAATACCAACTAAATCCAATAGTGTTATATTATAATATAATATAAATCACACTTATAGAAAAACTACAATATAATTTTAGAGTTATATTCTATATTAACCAGGTGTTTTGTTAAAAAAACACAAAACTTTTGATGCATAGTTTCGATCACATGAACAAAAACATACAACTCACATATATGAAACACATCTTTCACAACACTTAAAAAGTTAAAAAATATGAATTAAATAATAATTTTTGTAGTTACATGGGTTTTTTCCAACATGAAAATATTTATATTCATAATTAATGTAAAAAATAACATTAAATCCATGAAGCTTATATTTCAACAAAAATTCTATCCATGTGTAATAAATACATTCAAAACTCAAAAAAGGATCTTATACATTTTCTAGATGAAGATATTGGATAAATTTAGAATTTTAGACCATTATATGGGACTCAATACTTTGGGATTAAAAATTGAATTATGATTCATTGAAGAAACATAGAAGTAACCACATTAGTATAATATGAGCAGAAAAGTGAATCTAATGTGATTAAATGGTACTACACATATTCATAACATTACATTAATGATATTACCTATTTAAAAGTAAATATCATTTAACTAATTTCCTGATATATTATTATGGTGTGTTGTATACAGGGATGCCTCTTACAAAGTATATGAGTCAGTATATTTCTCAATAAAATTATATCTGTTGTCCTGTTTCGATGGAAATTAGTATGAGAAATGGCCATTCTTTTATATGGGTGAAAAAATAGATTGGATTATTGTATCAGAGTATATTGGGAAATAAAATATGTGAGGGTGGATGGGTGAATTGAAGTTTAAAAATAATTGTACAATTTCTATCCCTATCATGTATTTAGTTTATGGGTATTTTGAGTTAGTAATAAATGAAAATATTTACTAAAAATCTAAATTAATATTAGTATAAAAAATTCATGTCAAAATATTGTAATCTAGAATCAATCATAATATTCATAGGAGAATATGATTGGTATTTTAATCTTTCGCCGAAATATTTTATGTAGTGTAACATTAATCTAATTTAAATATAATATTATTATTTAAATAACTAAAATATAATACATAAATATTACTAATGTTGAATAATATTTTTAATTTGCACTAAAAAAATAACTTATGAGAATGTAAAAAAAAGATATATAGAATTGATTAGAAAACCAACTACTCATATAAAGGGATATTTATTAAGACCTCACATTTTAACCAAAATTTATATTAGATCTATAAACCATGAGTGATTTAGGAAAATCATAAGCATCATCTAATGTATTTATCAAAATGGGTTTTATTCAAAAATAACATGTAACTTATTAGTAACATGTTCCTAAGATCATATCCATAAAAATTAGAATAACAAAATTATCACCCAAGAACCGAAGGGAGGATCTTCACCTGTAAATTATAAATAATTTATGACCAGATATAGAATTATCTAAACTTGTAATTCACCATTTATTATTTATCTAAAAACATAAAAATCATCACACAAGAATTATACTAGAAGATTAACATTAATTATACCTCCAACTATGATCCACATGTTCTCCACAATCTCATAATCGTGTCATAGACTCATCATGTGCAAGAGAGGTCGATCCTAATCACTTATGTTGTTTTTGGTTGATCGTAGGTAAATTATTATCAAGAGATAAATAAATTTTCATGATCTCTTATTAGTTTTATATAGTGTGGTAGGAGATTTGTCTAGATCTTTTAATCACTCTATATATATTTATATATTATCACTATAACCATTATTTACACAGATTTTCAATTATTAAATTGATATAATTGGATATTTATTATATCTAGTTAAGGGGTTATAAATAACACATAAGTACTCAACCATCATTAATATTATTCAGTGACTCCTTTCAAAATAATAATAATAGTGTAACTAATTTTATTAGATATTTGATGAAATATTAATATAAATAAAATAACATTTATACTCATTAGACCCTTAAGATTAACCTGCTCTACCACAATGATATTTAAAAATCCTTAAATAATTTAAATTTAATTAAATAATTGTCACTATATAATTTCACAATAAATAAATTTTATACATTAAAAACATGCCTTCAAATAATTCTTTTATTATTAAACTCTCTTATCAATTTTAACAACTTTTGATTAAATTATATCCATTAACCAATACAAGAAATTATTATTATTTATTTCATCTTATATAATTAAATCCTTCTATTTAATTTTGATTGTGGATTTACATAGTGTGTGACCCTCTAGACCACCATCACAACTAAATTAATTATAACTACATAATATCATGATCAAGATAAGAAAAAATGCCAACTCTTTCATATACAATGAATTTATAGCCCCAATGAAATCCAACATCATATAACTACTTATCATGTAATATAATCTCTTTATCGAAATAAATCAAATCAAGTTTGTTGAATACCTGTTTAATCAACCTATATACTTGATTTATCATTCATTGACAATTCCATAATGTACTCATCCACTAAGTACCATGGAAATGGACTTATAGAAGTATTTCTATAATAAGAAAATGCAAGAGATAAATACATATATCATAGGTTATTTGGTATATTCCATTTCTCTCATTATTTATTTAAAACATATTACTAAAGATTCGCCCAATATACCCTACCTAGTTGTGAGAATATTTCATCTTGGTTTTGTTCAATAAATCAGTGTTCTCGTGTCATGATATTTAATAATGATAATTTTAAAATACATGAATCAATACAAATTTCTATATATAGGAAAATACATTAAAACTTTGAAATGTGGATTTACTATTAGCTATTCTGTTCTCATAAACTACTATCTCAAATAATAACAAAGTATAATTGAATTAGAAGGATTATTAATATATTATGAATATACTATATATGATATGATGTATCTTCTATGTCTTATCCTATAATATCATTGATCCATTCAAAAAGTTTTTCAGAATATTTATTTTTAACCTTTGATTTCTCATTATAACTTGGAACTTCAATTCAATTTTAGTGATACATCTATTCTTATATAATTATCATATAAAAATTTCATACAATGTAACAATAAGAATGTTATATTTAAACAATATTAATAATGTGAAACTTTTAATAAATTACTAAATAGGTTGTATCTCTGGAACCCATTCCAACAAATACAGTATGACGTATCCATGACATTAGATATGTCTTATAAAATAAATAATAAAATATAAAATGGAAGCTATATCTTCATAACCATATAATTATATGAATATAATTTTCAATAAAATCACACTTAAAAAAAATTAAATACATGAGAAGTCTATTTAGAGCCACATAATCCCTTGATTAGATGATCAAATTCTCTATCATCATTTACGAGAAATCTTTTAATCATGGAGGATAAGTGGAAAATGTTTTAAACAGAAATAAAAGGATTGTTATAAGGAAAATATTGTCGAGTTTTAAATAATTGTAGAAACACATATAATGAATGAAAAAAACACTACTCTGAATTTATTTTAGTGAAAATAAATTGAAAAGATTCAAAATGGAAGGAAGAAATTTAATATTTCAGATATTTTTGATATAAAATTATGATACTTGAGGGGTATTATTATTTAGAGAAACAATATTTCAAACTCCAATAGTATATTTTTATAAGACATTAGATATGTGGGAACAACATTGACAGTATCTTAATGTTAATATTCTAATAGGCATAGTATATTTTCTGTATCTACAATGTAGTTTTTTCAATACCACAACTATTTTTATAAATTAGATTGATGTAATATGAAATCATTACTTTATATCAGTGAACAATTTTAAATAATTTCCGGGTTCCATTATTTATTATTTGAAATTAAAATTTTATTAACATAAAAATTGGACAAAAAATTAGTTAATTTAATTTCTATGAATTGTACATTTATTTTAGAAATAAATAAAGATGTGTGCTAATGAAAAAAACATCTATCAAAAAATCTCCCCATTTTTATATCACAAACATGGTATAATATTTTAATGGAATAAAAGATAAATTTATTAGGATCACCATATTTTCTCTATGATATATAATTGAACCTTTTTTGATAAATGATATTAAAATTTTCAAGATAAATAATATAAAAAAAACTTATTATATTTATCCCCATTCAACATAAAGAGATATAGAATGAAATAATTTTTTCATTTTCTATAGATTTATGATTTTCAAAATGAAATATATAGATTAAAAAAATCAAAATGAAAATGAAAATTTTAAATTTGATTTTAATTTTATAATTTTAATTTATTTTGATTTGGATTATTAGATGTTATATAGATCTTCAGCACTTTTGGGGAAATCATTTTATCTAGAATGATGGAGTCAATTTTGTATAGATAAATTTCAATTATATCATCCATTCATATCTAATAAGACTTTTATATTAAATGATTTCATGTTCAACATTGATTTCTCCATCAGTATTAAGAATCCAATAAATAATATCCATATAATATAATAAACGATTATACAATATCTGACTATTAACTTCACCTTATTCACTAATAAATAGTTATGTTAGATCAGATACATCAATTTATATTAATATTTCTGAATTAAAAAAATTAATCACCACATATTTACTTTTGATGCTAAATTTTTTTATATAACATTAAAGATAAATAAAAAAATCTAAAAATAATGTTTACAGTTATCCTTATATTGTTATTTTAAATTGTGATCATCCAATTAATTTTACATTTATGTAAAAGGGGTTCTTATTCACTTGATCATAAAATGGAAGGTTAAAATATACGTCATACATATTATTCCTATTCTTAAAATTAGAATTAATAGAATAGAAAAGAAAAAATTTCCTTATGAAATGTTGTAATCCATCAATATATACAAATTAATTATAAAAATTTGAAAAATGACCCCGCCTAAATTATATGGTAATTCAAATGTAATATAAAAAATATAGAGTGAAAAAATTAGACATTCAAGAAGATATATTCCACAAATAAAGAATGATGTATATTTTCTATGAAGGTTCGATGAAAATGACTAGAAAAAACATTTAATATTTTGTATAGAAATAAAACACAATGAAAAATAGTTTTATTTGAAATGCTATAATGTTTAAAAATTTGATATATTTAAAAATAATAATGATTAAAAAAATTATTATTTTTATTATCTCCATTTTGTGGAGGAGTTATCAATATAAAATGGTGGATGAAATATGAAGTGTATAAAATATCACCTAATGTGGATTGTTCAAAATTTCCATTTAATATAACCAAACCAATCTAAAGAAAGAGGTATTATTGATAATATAATTATCATTATTTTTTTGTAATGATAATTTTAAAATTATATCACTTTTTTTTATCACTTGGGTAATGGTGTCTTATATCTCTTTCGCTTTCTCATTATTGAGGAATTTGGACTCAAAATATGTTAATGGAAATATAATTATCATAAATAATTTGTTTGTGAGTAACACGTAATCCAAAATCCAGAAGTCTGTACTGAATTCTCAAGAATAAGTGCGTTATCTTTTAAATAATACATATTATACATCATATATAGAATGTTCTAGTTAATTCTGTTTCATGTTGGACCAAGAAACTAAGTCGTATCTTAGGATGTAATCTGTTATAACAATTGACATTATACCTATAATACATTCTAATAAATTAAAAAATGAGTAATTTTGTTAGGAATCATCATTTCTATAATAATTTAATATTACATTTTATGATATTCATTTATGCTATATAAAAATCCTTTGTACCTCTTCAAAATGAGATTTTATTTGATTATCTTAAAATATTACAAATAACAATATTGAAACCCTAATATATTTTTGACTAGTAGTAATCCATACAAATCATTTTATCAAAATTTTAATATATTTTTCATCAACTAATTTATTATTTTCAACAAGATAAATTTTGATAGATGATTCTAATGGTGTATACAAATTTTATTCATTATCGAAACGAGAACAATAGAGAAATTATTAAATATATCTTTTTTTGAATATATTTCAATCTGGTTCTAGAAAAATTTAAATAAAAAATTAAAATTTACATTCATCCATAATTTTCTTTTCATACGTTTTTTTTATAATTTCATAAAAAAATCAAAGGAATGACTTTATGTTGTGATAAAATTAAATTTTTTAACATAAACCTGAACAATTATTGGGTTTTTGAATATTTTCATTAAAAAGGGTCATATCTTCATATCAATTATGAAAATTATATAATGTAAATATTTTTTATGTATATCATAATATGCTCTTTGGTATTGATTATGTCTATAGTGCACTTTAGTATGTATAAATACATTGTCTTGAGTTTAGGTATCCTAAAAACAAAGATGTTTTCTATACAAACATCCACTATTAAATACCATTAAAGAGATTATTTTTATAAACATTTTATATTTAGTAAATATAGAATGGGTTGAAAGGTTTAATAATAAACTAATTGATTCTAATCTTGGTGTATGTTCAAAAATTTCCAATTAATATATGAATTATTCTAGAAAAAATATATTAGTAAATAATGGGGGTATATAACATGTTGAATTAGTTTTTATATTTTGAATGTTGGATAGTCTTACAACAAGAGGATTACAAATTGGTAGATTTTATTTTTCCTCCAATAAGTAAAAATAATAATATTTAAAAAAATTATTCATATGTTGAAATTTGGATGTTTTAATAAAATCTAATGATCTAATTCATAAAACATTACATGAACCATTTCTGGATCAAATGTTTTTCTTTAATTAAAAAATAAATATATAATCCTTCATTTTTGTAGAATACCCAATTAAAATTACTTTATATGTTTTGGAATCAAATATTTATTTTTGATATTTTGAATTTATGAGGAAAAAATTATATCCAATAAATCAAAAGTGATAATATTTTTTATATATTTTGATCCAAAAATCATGATTTGTATTAATGCAGAAATTTTTTAACAAAACAAAAATTATAGTATAAAATGTATCACACCCAGAATCATACAATATTTTTCAAGTGAATACTAATATTGAAAATATCACGTAACTTTCTAAAGAATTATATCTCATCATTCAAAACAACCATATTCTGTTGTGGGATTCCTGGTATATAAAATTTATAAATATTTCCTATTTATAAAAAAACAATTACAAATAAAATTTAAAAATATTCTATGATGATCACTTAATAGTGTGACCAAATGTTTTATTTTCTCATTTTTTATACAAAAACAGACTCCTTAAAGTGATTAAAATATTCTTATTTTTATTGGAAATAATAGACCATTGTAAAACTATTGTAATATTAGACCATAAAATATACATAGAATTTAACTCACGTAAATCCTATTTTTTGTGGCCCATATTGATCCATGTGTAATAACTATAATGATTTTTTATTTTATACTTTACTTATATATTTAAAACATGAGTTATGTTGCGAACCGGTCTGACAAGGATTATTGAATATGGTTGAATTAAACATATGTTCAAGAAGATCACTGCCATGTATTTTTATATTATTTTTCGTTAATGTATATAATTTATAGTTCTCTAATCACCTTTACCATAAGAATGATAAGTCATCTGTTTCACTTGGACAATTCATGTTCCAATAACATAATTATCCTATGTGAGGTGTGTAAATATATTGAAGCCTATTTATTTATTAAATCTTATTATAATCATAACTATGAACAATAAATTTTTCTTTAATTTTGTAAACATGATATCCCTCATCACGTAACTAAAATATTTAGATAAGTGAGTTCTTATGGCCTAAAAAATATATAACATTTTAAATAAGTGTTTTTCAATGATAATAAATATTATTAATTCTAATAATTTCACCATAAGGGTTCCCTACAATAGTATGTCTTCCTTCATTAATTTTTAATATTTTAGCATTTTGAAAACTATCCAATAATAAATAGTAGAAATCCATTTTCCATTTACAATTATTTTCTTCTTATAGTATGTATTTTTTTTTACAAAAAATATGAAATTATATACATAGTACACATACAAATTTGGGTAAAGGGAAATTAGAAAATAAAATTTTAGGATCCCATATCTGTCCAATTATGTTAAATTTTATAGCTTCATGTTATTATTACATAAATTATTATTTTTTCATTCCAGAAGACAAAATATTAATTATATATCATTTTTTCATGAGTATTCTCAATGTCGAAATTTACTACAAAATGGTTCACTTTTTTCGCATAATAGTTTTATCATAAATAATGTTTATTTGAATTAAAATATTTCCAAAATGATATTATTGAATGGGTTATTTTGTTATACATTTTATCAAAATTTTCATTACCAAAATTAATTTTATAAAAAAGTGTCTTTAAATTTTTTTAACAACCGCATTCAAATTTCAATTGTATACATTGTATTTATAATCAGATAAATTCATATCATCCAAAACTCTAATAACCTAAATTCTAGTAAAAACATTCCAATAAACTAAATTCTGATTAATGAGATATAGTTATTAAATGTTATTATTTTTATGTTTTAATAATTCTGAATTTATTTCCAAATTTATTTTATTTTCCATAATATGTCTTTCCTTATTAAAACCAAATGTATTTTAAAATTTATTTTTTTAATGATTCATTAGAGAATAATATCTATAAATTTTTGTTATAATAGCTAATTTTTCTACATATTCGGATGAATCAATGTGTTTATCATATGATATATTATCTTTCTTAGGTTTTAATGTGGTTTAATAATATTCTTCATATTATAAGTAAATTTAGAATAAAGACTTATGTTTGGGAGTTATTTGAAAATTACCTTTTCAATGAAGAATTTTCCATTCATTAGAATATTATAATAGAGTAAAATTATTTTATATATTAATATTCTATATTCTACAGATAAACTATCTATGGATGTGTAACATTCTATAATTCCCCATCTATAACATTGAAAAAAAATTATACCATTTTACATTACCTAATCATATTTTTATTTTTATTCTTATGTTTAGGATAATCTTGTCTGATATGACCTTCCATTTTATATTTTTATAATAAAATTCCTAAGTAATGTTTCAAATATTTCATATCATTATTTTATTTAAAATTAACATTTCTAATGTCCAAATTACTCGTATGATTATACATCCACCAGAAAGCATCCTAAATGTCTTTATTTCCCTCTACAGAGTATTTATGTCAGAAAGGTTTACTTTTATCTCTTAAATAAGTGATTTAAAAGTTTGGGATCAAGAATTATATGTATTGGAATTAATATTGCATGATGTATAATTGAAGGTTACTTAATTATTATGTCTATATTTTTTATCATCGCATCTTAGACTACTCTAACACTACATTATTTTTCCAATTAAGTCATCCCGATATAGGTATACTAAAAATATTTCTTTTAATGACATTCTATATGGAATATAATTATTTACTGTAATTTTAATAATATTTTCCATGTTTAAGTATATAACTCACTCTTTTTCACCAATTGATTCTAAAATTTATAGTATATTCAGAATCTATTCTTGAATTTGTGTTATAGTCTCTTCATGTTGATAATAAATGTCCTAATAGTAATCCCATATAATTTCCTAGAATGTTTTTATATATTATATAACCAAAAATGTGTTATTTATAATTTAATCCAAATTAAAATTTCCCTTCTCTATGAAGAAAAATATATATTGATATTTCTAGTCATTACATAATATTATTGTTTTTCGTTAGGGGGAACACAATTATATCATTCTATAGGACATTATAGTTTCCTTTAGACATGGTAAAATTTTAACTTTAGTATTAATGAAATAATATTTCTTATGAACACACCAATAGTCAAAATCATCTTCATTACAAATAAGTTTTATTATATGATTAAATTTTTTTGTCTTCTATTTGTTAGAAAAGTAATAAAATTGTATCTTACCTCTACCATTACGATTAATGTAACAAATCTATATTAAAATTATTATATAGAAATGGAAATGACAAATATTGTATGAAAATATAAGAACTAGTGTAATTACATTATTATGTAAAAAATATTTCTTAATGTTGTCATGGAAAATAAAATACAATATGTAAACACCCAGAAATTTCAAAGAAATTTTTTTCTTAATTTTTTTGGAATTTTGCGAGTCTGTGGCTTCTGACGGCACATGATTCTAAGGCCTAGTGTGCCTGAAATCGTTTTCCGAAGTTTAGCTCGGGTACGTTCAGTGAACGAATATAAGATTTTTCTAACTCTTGATCCGGTACTCAGAATAGAAATCTAAGGGCACCAATGAAACCGAAACGCCGATAATTTCTTAAGAGCACCTTTTCCAGAGTTGGGTTTTCTTGGAAAGAGTTGTTTAATTTTGTGGATTAAGACTACAGAGAAATTAAATTGTGCTACTAATTTTATTTCTTTTAGGAGGTTAAAATCATAAGGATGGAGGTTGGGTGGAACTAACCAACCATGTGAGGTTAATAGTGAGGTGGGTCCCACATGATCCCACATCCTGTCAAATCCCCAAACCCCCCTCTTAAATGTGGGTTGTACCCCCCCCCCATTTTTCCACTCGGCCATTTCAGCCGAGATGCCTGGTCACGCGGGCGTCGCGCCTACGCCAGGCCAACCAGTGTCCTAGGCTACCCAGACCGGGTCGGGCAGTGCCGGTGGGGTCGGGCCGCACGGGTAGGGATGGGCAGTGCCCACCGGGCCGGTCCGCGCCTTAACGGGCCGGGCCGCGCCTTAATGGGTCGACCCAGTGGGTCTTGGGCCGGGTCGGTCCGGGCCCAAAACCCCCATTTCGGACTATTTTCAGTCATTTTCCCATATCATGGGCTTCAGATATCCAATCGATGAGCTGTCAGTTGCGTTGGGATCCTTGGATTGATACAGTCGTTTCGATATATTACACTGAAGGTTTCGGAGAACTTTCGGTATGGGTAGGTTGGTTCGAACACGAAACCAACCGGGCCCTCGGAGCGAAAACGCTTATAACTTGAGCTCCGGACGTTCGATTGATGTGCCGTCGATTTTTTTGGATTCCTCTTAGTGAGAAGGAAAGTTTGTCTTACTCCGATGAAGGTTTGGATGTAGTTGGAGTTTGTTTGGGATTTTTTTGACATAAAAACCACCATGCCCCCCAGAACGAAAAAGCCAACAACTCTCAGACCGGGCGTCCGATTGACGCGCCGTCTGTCGCGTTGAGTTCATTTTGTTGAGATGGAACACTGGGATACATCAACACTGGACTACATGTATGTTGATGTATCGACCCCCTTTGGCTCATGTAGCAGACCCTCCCAGAAATGAGAATGTTGTGTGCGGAAACCCTAGAGCTAGCTGCGACTGCGACGACGATGAGGACTGCACTAAAATCCTCCGTGTGTTCGGCAGTGAAGACGAATGCACTGAAATCCTCTCTGGGTTCGCAGGGATGAAGACTACACTGAAATCATGCATGGGTTCGACACCGATGAAGGCTGCACTGAAATCCTCATTGGGTTCGACAGCGATGAAGACCGTACTAAAATCCTATGTGGGTTCGACGGCGATGAAGACTGCACTGAAATCATATATGGGATGGGAAGTGATGAAGACAATACTGAAATCCTCTATGGGTTCGACGTCGATGAAGACTGCACTTAAATCCTCTATGGGTTTGGCAGCGATGAAGACCGTACTAAAATCCTTCGTGGGTTCGACGACGATTAATACTTCACTGAAATCCTCTGTGGGTTCATCATAGATGAAGACTGTACTGAAATCCTCCATGGTTTCGACGACGATGACTACTGTTCATGTATCCTACATGGTTTTGGAAGTGTTTGAGTCTATTCTTGCTATCCTACGTGGGTCTGGCATAGTAGTTGTTCTGTATCCTATGTGGGTAAGACAGCTTAGCTAGTTTGGTATCCTACATGGGTCCCATATTAGATGAATCAGTGGCTACATCTGGTCATCTTTATCACCTTACGAAGAAGTATACCTATGTGATATGAGTCGTTACTTTCAAACATTATCTTCGATATGATTGGCTTTCTTTCCTATATGGACTGTGTTGTGCTTTCCTGTGTGTAATTGGTTGTACAATCATGTGTGGATGTGATCAAACATGGGCTCAGATGTTGGAGTTGAACTGGAATTAATGACTTAGGTATATTTATGGGAATATACCTAAGTAGTGTTGGATGTTACATCGTGATTTTATCTCTCCTTTGTGAATTTTGGGAGACCTTCGAGGGTCTCAGGGTCCCTACTGAGTTGTGTATACTCACCCCTACACGGACTATGCCCACACTACGTTGTGTTGGATGCAGACAACAGACAGTGTTGATTGTGGTTGAGGATTGTGGAGCAGGTCAGTACCTGGAGGTGGACCACTGGCCGGGACGTGCATGGAGCAGACAGCTGGACCTGAGGAGCTGAGGAGGCTATTTGTACCCACCCTTCAGGTGGGACTTCTAGTGGACGGCTCAACGTTTCTACATTACTTTCAGTCATTGTACTTCCTTTCTAGTTGTACTTTACTTTCAATTTGGGTTTGTATTCTTGCCCATTTACATTCCACACTTACTATTGTACCCAGTTTTACATATTGTTTACTTCTGCTTTCATACTCAATGATATTTGTTTACTTTATAAAGGCAATTCCTTATCCTTTTGTTGGGATTTACGCCATGGTGCTAGTCGCCAGCCCCTGGCCTATGGGAGGCGGGCTTGGGGTAGTCAAGGAACGGGTCCCGAGGACGGGTCGTGAAAAATTGGTATCAGAGGAGTTTGGTTCTACTATAGAACTCATGACTCTGATCTTTCATCTGTGTGAAGCAATACTGTTAAGGGTATTGAGTGTGGTTATCAGTCCTGGGAGTCCAGTGTTGGTGCAGCGGCCGATGTATCTGTACACCAGGACCCTGACTTCTGACTTCCAACTCAATGCACAAAAACATTGATTTCATGGGTGTTTCAAAAGTTTTCTTTGTGATTGCATTGTGTCAGCTCACCAGGTATAAATCGTTAACCATGGCACAGCTGTCTCTTTACAGGATGGCCCCACGATAACAGCCAGCTAGGGTTCCGAGTGTTGTACGATATGATGGCCCACCGAGAGACGAGGTTTCGGTGTGGGACTCTCTTACTATGTTGAAAACATTAGTTAGAGTACCATCAGCACCACCACCCATTGGGTAGAATATGCCTCCATGATTTTGAGGCGAGATAGTTCCCAGGTAGCAGTGGACTAGATGGAGGCGATTACTGGAGGTATACGCATTGTTTAGACACTAGTAGAGTATATAGTGGACTTAGCTACTAGTAATTTCAATTGAGTGCCCATGAGGATGGTCTGTTTAGTGAAGAGGCTTCGGTATGTGGACTGATTCCAGAGATAGTAACATTGGGTAGTGTGTCTGCTACATCACTACCTCTTGGTCAGCAGACACTACCGACGGTACTGGTAGAGGGGACTTCTAGGCTTTGTGCCTTACATGTTTCAGCACCAGATATCCCCCACGTTCCGAGGCAATCCCGACTCACAGGCGGATGAGGAATGGATTGAGGAGGATACTTAGAGTTTCCTAGAGCTTATACAGCTTCGTCAGGATAACGTATCGGTAGCTGAGAAATCATTAGGGAAACCAAACCATACCTGGTACTCGATGACTACGATGTGATCGGTGCTTCAGGGCTCAGACTTCTGTGTGAGGTGTGACTAAAGGACATCTGAGCCAACACATTTTGTCTTTATGCATCCCTAATTATAATAGGGTGCTATTGAGAACCTTTGTGGTTGAGAATTCTTTTGTTGTATGGATGCAGTCAGTGAAGATTAGTAGTGGGAAAGCAGGAAACTAGCTCCAGTCTCGGAGACATGAGCATGTAAAATGTTTCAAGTACAGGAAGTAAAAAAGGACTGATGAATCTGTAAGGTAGAAGACGTGGCAGGTGAGTTAGGAGAGCAACATGGGGTGGTGAACATTTTGACATGTTGCACCCACCTGACTTTGTAATCCCCGCTAGGCTTAGGGAGCTGGAGGGCAGGGGAAAGAGTAGCTGCATGCGGTCAAGGAGTGCGACCAAAGGGATCAAAGGATGATTCGAAATACATACTATGTCTTCTACTAGCTGCCATAACAAGAGACATAGATATAAATCATTCCTTCCTTCCATGAATCTTTTCCCAGACCTAGAGTTTCCGGTTAAATTGTTGACTTGACCCTCACGTCTGGAGATACCTTTGGGAGGAGACTCGATAATCACACATTCACCGAAGGTGTGATCCGACCCTTGAGGTGAGAGTTTCGGTTGGAACCTCTTGGTGGCAGCGTCAAGGCCTTACAACGTTATTTTGAGTATGAACTGGGCAATCAAAGTTCATACAAAAATTGACGGTATTAGGAAAACGTCGGGATGGGTTTTCCTTTGTCGGCAAAAAGGAAACCCCAGGAAGCACAGGATTAACTCTTGATTAAGAGGGTGCATCCGATCACTCTTGGGTTGGCCAACCTTACCCTCGGGGATGTAGGAGTTTTCAGTTTCAGTTCTAATCAGGGAATGGAGGCCTCTAGAGTTCTAGGATGGCGACCACGTTATTATACGGGTCTCACATCGACGAGGTTTACTGAGATGTAGCCAAGGAAGAGATATATTTCTTAGGTACGATGAACCTTTATAGGTCCTCAGCAGGTAGGTGAGGTGGTTTACTGCTTGACCTTTCCACCTTAGTTGCATTGGGTGCATGATTTCATCCTCGTACCTCAGCTATGGAGATGCGTGCATGAACCATCACACATCATCGACCGTACGAAGTAGGACGTCGATGATAGGGAGAAATTCACACAAGTTCTAGTGGAGAATGAGTATCAACAGGAGCAGGTCCTGCATGGATGGTCGATTCCTCAGGTGCAAATCCACTGGCAGCATGAGAACCTCTAGGAGAGCACATGGGAGCGATAGGCTCAGTTGCATGCTCAATACAACTTATTCTTACCTAGTTTGTGTTATAACTTTACGGGGATGTAAGTCCCTGACGTGAGAGTAATGTAAAGACCTGTAAATTTCAATAAATTTTTGTTTTAGTTTCTTTGGAATCGTTCGAGTCTGTGGCTTCTGACGGCACTAGATACCAAGGACCGGTGTGCATGGAATCATTTTCCGAAGATTAGATCAGGTATGTTTAGTGAACGAATGAGCGGGTTTTTATAACTCTTGAACCGGTGCTCGAAATCGAAATCTGAGGGAACCAATGAAACCACACTGCCAGTAATTGCTTTAGAACACCTTTTCCAGAGTTGTGTTTTCTCAGAAAGAGTTGTTTAATTTTTTGAATTAAGACTACGGAGAAAAAAAATTGTGTTACTAAGTTTATTTCATTTACGTTGTTAAAATCCTAAGGATGGAGGTTGGGTGGAACTAACCACCCATGTGAGTTTAACAGTGAGGTGGGGCCCACACGATCCCATACCCCTTCAAATCCCCAAACCCCCCTCTTAAATCTGCCCCCCCCCCCCCCCCATTTTTTGGCTCGGGCATTTCATCCGAGTTGCCTGGTCACACGGGTGCCACACCAACGCCATGCCAACCAGCCACCCAGGCTGGGCTAGGCCGCCCAGGCGGGGCCGCACCGGCGGGGCCAGGCCGGCGGGGCCGGGCCACGCCGTTTGGGTCTGGTTGCACCCACTGGGCCAGGCTGCGTTCACCGGGTCTCGCCGCGCCCTAACGGGCCGGACCCAGACCCGGTTCGGGTCAACCTGGTTCGGGCCGACCCAGGGGGTCGTGGGTCGGGTCGGTCTGGGCCCAAAACCCCTCATTTCGGACTGTTTTCAGTCATTTGCCCATATCCTAGCTTCATACCTCTGATCAACGCACCATCAGTTGCATTGGGAGCCTTGGATTGAGATGGTCTTTTCAGTATATTACACTCAAGGTTTCAGAGAGCTTTGGGTATGGCCGGGTTGGTTCAAACACCAAACCAGGGCCCTCGGAGCGGAAACGCTTGTAACATGAGCTCCGGACGTCCGATTGACGTGCCGTCAACTTTGTTGGATTCTTCTTAGTGATACGGACCTTTTTGATTACTCCTCTCGTGGTTTGGATGCAATTGGAGAGCAGTTGGGTTGGTTTTGACTTAAAAACCAACCGGGCCCCTAGAACGAAAAAACACAATAACTCTCAGACCGGGCGTCAGATTGACATGTCGTCTGTCGCGTTGAGTACCTTTTGTTGAGACAGATCTTTGGAATACATAAACTCTGAACTACGTTTCAGTTGATGTATCGACCCCTTTGGCTTGTGGAGAAGACCCTCCAGGAAATTAGAATGCTATGTACAGAAACCCAAGAGCTGTATGCGACTGCGATGACGATGATGACTCCACTGAAATCCTCCGTGGGTTCGGCAGTGACGACAACTGCACTGAAATCCTCCGTGGGTTCGGCAGTGATGAAGACTGCACGGAAATCCTCCATGGGTTCTACAGCGTTGAAGAATGCCCTGAAATCCTTCATGTATTCAGCAGCGATGAAGATCGTACTGAAATCCTCTGTGGGTTCGATGGCGATGAAGACTGCACGGAAATCTTCTGTAGGTTCTGCAGTGATGAAGACCGTACTGAAATCATCCGTGGGTTCGACGGCACAGGAGAATGCACTGAAATCCTCCGTGGGATCAGCAGTGATGAAGACCGTACTAAAATCCTACGTGGGTTCGATGACGATGAAGACTGTACTGAAATCCTCTTTGGGTTTGGCAGTGATGAAGACCGTACTGAAATCCTCCGTGGGTTCGACAGTGATGACTACTGTTCTTGTATCCTACATGGGTCTGGTAGTGTTTGACTCTGTTATTTCTATCCTACGTGGGTCTGGCAGAGTAGCTGGTCTGCATCCTATGTGGGTCCGACAACTTAGTTGGTTTAGTATCCTACATGGGTCCCATATTAGATAAATCAGTGGCTACATCGGATCATCTCTATCCCTTAAGAAGAAGTATACCTGTGTGATCTGATTCTTGACTTTCAATCATTATCTTCGATATGATTGAGTAGATTTTATATGTGGATTCGGTTGTGCTTTCCTGTGTGGATTGGGTTGTACAATCCTATATGGAAGTGATCAAACTTGGGCTCAGATGTTGGATTCAAACTGGAATTAATGACTTAGGTATATGTATGGTCATATACCTAAGTAGTGTTGGATGTTACTTCGTGATTGTATCTTTCCATTGTTGATTCTGGGAGACCTTCGGGGGTCTTGGGGTCCCTACTGAGTAGCGTATACTCACCCATGCGTGGGATATTCCCGCACTACGTTGTGTTGGATGCAGACAAAGGACAGCGCTAATCGTGGTTGAGGCTTGTGGAGCATGTAGGTACCTTGAGGTGGATCACTGGGCGGGACGTTCACGGAGTGGACGGCTGGACCTGAGGAGCTGAGGAGGCTATCTGTACCCACCCTTCATGTGGGACTTCCAGTGGATGGCTCGACGTTGCTTCTTTACTTTTAGTTGATGTAATTTTTTCCAGTTGTACTTTACTTTCAATTTGGGTTTGTATTTTGGATCATTAACATTCCGCACTTACTATTGTACCCTGTTTTACTTAGTGTTTACTTCTGCTTTCTTACTCTGTGATGTTTTTTTACTTTATAAAGGCAATGTCTTCCCCTTTTTTCGGGATTTACGTCTTGTTTATGGTCGCCAGCCCCTGGCCTATGGGAGGCGGGCTAGGGGTAGTCACGGCATGGGTCCCATGGATGGGTCGTGACACAATATAGTAGCTAATTTAAAATTATAAATTTAACATACAATTTTCCTTCTATTCATGTATAAAATAGACTGGTTCGTTGAATTACCAATGAATTCAACGATAGATGGGTTTCTAGAATTACTGATTGAAATCAAAATTTATATTATCAATATTATAAACTATATAGAAATACATTTTAAAAAATTGAAATACAATGTTCAATATTTTAAACTACTGATGAGTGAGTTAATGTAGTGGAACACCAAACTAATTGAATTAAAACTTGTGAAGTATAAAATAATCTAACTATAATAATTAATAAATACATAATCATATCATTATTTAAAATTATATTTTAAAATATTAAGCATTCAACAATATTTATACTAGATAAAGAGTATAGATTGGAATACCAATAACTGATATAAAATAATATTTACTTAGATCGTGATTTTTACCATTTTCAAAGGATGATCTATAAAATATATTTGTGTTATACATGAAATTCAACCTATTCTAAGGTATCCTACATTTATAGCTATCATATGGTATGACTTCTTATCCCCACAGTACATTGACTATACCTGTATACCATCTCACTTCACACAACAGAATTACTTGAGCTCTGTCCTACTAGCTATGTGTTCTATTGATTAGATGATTGAATTTTCTATAATACTAACTTTTGAATTCCATGACTATGTAGGATCAATAGATAAATAGTCAAAAATTATATTATTTTATTTTAATATATAAATAGTCACACCATGAGTTATCTAAGTACAAACCTTTAGAAAAAGATAAATTAAACTAATTATAAGTTTTCTCAACAACAAGAATTTCAAAATCCTCAAAATGAATAGTTACATTTAGAATTATTTATTTTACTACTATATTGTATTGATACTCAATAATTAGATATATTTATATGAAACCTTGTAAAAAATTATAATGGTCTGTTGACACCCTGAGTTGTGTTCCATGCACTTCACCTTAATTATACATTTATTTCAATGTGCCGTGATAGAAAATTACCTCAACCAGGCTTGAAAATTTCCTGCTGTGACTCTGCATTTTTCATGGGGGCTATCGATGGTAGTGAAGGCACCGACCAAATAGGCTAGGACCACAACCTAGAACTAAACCCATGCATGGGTGTGTGGATGCATCCCCCACGGTATGGAGAAATAAATTGGCTAATTCCATGAAGAGTCTCCCATGGTACCTTTGTTTTAATACTTCTATGCCACTATGATAGAGTCAAATAAATGTATAATTTTGGATATTTACTAAAGGTGTCGACCTAGTATAGCCAAATCCCCAACAGCACGCAAATATAGTTGGGTTCCAACCATCCAGTGTGGAACCACATGCGCGCCACAATTCTTCCATGTAGCCTACTTGCGCGCCCAAAATCATTTCGCCCAAAATCCTATTTTTACCAATAAATATACCCTTGGGGACCTCATTTTTATGGATTAATTTCCATGAATCCCAATTTACACTCTAGTCTACCTAGTACTTCACCTATTTCTTATGAAGCATTCAAGATAGTTTTTCAACACCTTGAACATAGGATTTAAGGGAGAATCATTAGACGTAAGTCCTTTTAGTGTTTGAAAACAACATCACCTGCATGCCTAAAGCACCAAACCTCCCCAAGTTAGAAATACATTCATGCCACTCATTCCTCTCACAGGAACTTGAGCGCCCCACTTATTGGATCACAATATTGGTTGTTCGTCTCCTATGTTAACATCTAGTCACCCAAGCTGAATTGCACGCTCTTACTTGACGACCCTTACCTACATGCACACCAATACTTGCTTGACCTTCTCATCTTGGGCACCCCTACATGATTTACATAAATTCTTCAATCTCTTTAGTCTTCAATACATAAATCGTTCATCAAATCCATTCATGGAAAGTATTTTTCTTCATTGGCTACCTTATCTGAAAGGGATTCTGTTTAGACCTCCACTAAAACCTCATGAGTTATCAAAAAATTGGGAAATTCACACTACTGTGTATATTATTTGGGTTTGTATTTCCCCAGTCATGTTTTTACCAAAAAATTTTCACAATGGGGTAATGATTCATGGGTTTTCATTGGGTTTTTATATCCACAATCACATGTAATTTTCTCCCAGAAACATTTTTGGGAAGTTACCAGTTTGGAGGAGGGTTGGGTCTGGGCCACTCGCTTCTCAAAGAGATGACTTGGAACCTTGTCTCTGTAGTAGGGGAATATAAGTTTCATACATAATTTTACTTTTAAAAATAATTTATATGTATCCATCCCCTACCAAGATCAATTTCAGGGAAACCATCTTGATGTTATCCCCTAGCTTTTCTTACCAAAGGTGGAATCATTGATCCTCCTGTCTTCATCAGTGCCAAAGACCAATGGGGAGATGGGTATAGAGATTCTTATTTCCCTTTCCCGCTCCTATTGTGCTTTTTCTCCATGGGAATCCATCCTGGTGTAAGCCCTGAATCTTCATCCCTTCTTCCTTACATTGGATTCATGTCCAATATAAATATAATAGAAGGAAGGCTCATCACCACACCCTATTCCACAATTTCCTCGACATCATTCACCTTAGACAACATAGGTGATCCTTCTTCAACTAGTGGAGGAGAGAAAATTTGGAAGTGTGAATGCCTTTGTTGAACTTTTGACATCCTCTTGTTTCTCACACCGAGAATGACTCATGTGGGCTTAGGGATTTCTCATGGTCACATCATTTTCACAATCTAAGGAACTAAAAGAACTCTAATTCCCTTTCAAACCAGGATATGTAGGAAGATCTTTCTAGGGACCGAGATCACTAGATATCCACCTAAGAAATCCAATACTAATTCCCTTTATCTTGGCATCCTCCTTAGGAATAAGCCCCAAATTAAACCCCATATCATCAAGGCATCCTTTATAGAACTTAATCCCAAACTCACTTCTCTATAAGGACCATACTCTCCTATGAGACTGAAGAAACTACGAGATCTATGATTCCTATTCAAACCCAAATACGTATTAATACCTTTCAGGGAATGAGCTCAATGGATATCCCCCTCAGGAATCCAACCCTAATTTCATTAATCTAGGCATATTCTTTAAGAATATTCCGCAACATAAACACCAAATCACCATGGAATTCTTTTTAAAAAGAAATACCAAACTCATCACTCTCAAATTACCATACTCTCATATGATACTTATGAAACTATTTTGGTTTTTATTCCCATTCATATGGGGTATGTAGGAAGCCTCCTTGAGGTTCAAACCCAATACTTCAAATCAACCTTGTTCTCCTTGGGCCATATTCCCAAAAGGGTATGATTATACATGGAAACCCATATCCTTTCTACATTCCTTGGGCTTCTTTAACATAAGTCCCACATTATGTTTTCACGAAGCACCTTTTTCTTAGATGTACACACCACATGACATTAAACTGTATGGATATGTCCTTATCACATGACCTCAAAAGGTATTGTTTGTCACATTCAGTGGTACCTAATAATGGGGGTTCTGATTCCGCTTTCAGGGATATATATAGGTAGCTCATTTTATGGGCACGATTCCCAAATCCAATCAAACCTTTATCTCCCCAGTTGATAATAATTTCTAGACTGCCCAACTGAGTGGCTTAAAAACTAGTATCATCACAACTATGAATAAAATAATATTTAAGTATTATATTTGAGTATACATTTAACGGATAACCTCAAAAAATATGAATATATCCATTAATGAACAAACGTGAATTCATACTGGTGATTCTAAATTTTACACATGTTAATAAGTGATTATAAATTCCAAGGGATACTTATGATATACATGGTGAATTTATAACAATTCAGGAAATTATCTTAAATTTAAAAATATATTATGGAAATGGACATTAATCCCCCCCCCAAAAGGGTGTGACGAGGCTGACCTCACATCCTCTCGACCAATGCACATTCTTATGTATCGTGATTTTCAAAATTAATGAACACCTGCCTTTAGAATGCAGGTCCCCTTTGGATATAGAATTTTTGAAAGATTCCAGTTCCATAAATAAATCCAATGGGAACCACCTAAAAATAGTTATTCTTAAAACTAGAACAATAGTTTCATGGAACTATGAAACAAGGTCAAATTCCAAAAAAAAACATTGGATCAGTTTCAATATCCTCATTTAAAGATTATTATTCATCTTTTGATCTACAAATAGTATTTTTTATTTAATATTTAGTTGGTATAAAACATATATAGCTCTTAAAAATATTAATTAATTAATATTACATTATATTTTTAGATCACTATATTTAAATAAATCAGTTTAGAGACATGCATTTTTTTACAAGAAATTAATTTCTAATAATCATAATGACTTCAACAAAAAATTGAGTTATATAATTTTTTAATAAAGTGAATTATGATTTATAAAATTAATAATGAGTTTATTTAATGATATAAAATAATCCAAAATTGGGATAACATCTTCCTAAGTGAAAATGAGTGGTTTCTTGTAGGATAGGAATCAAATTCCATATGTAATGGTGATGTCTCGATTGTTTTCTAGTGGGGAATGGTATTTAAAAAATTTATTAGATCTTATAACAATATTAATTTATTCTATAACTACATGTATTTTAGTTTTGGGGTATACAAAAAATGAATTATACATTAATGTGGGGAGATTGTGATACCCAATTAAAATTTTGACTTCCATGAATTCATTTTACTACACATATTATAATGGTGTAGTTTTCTTTTCAGGATCCCACATGATAAAAAATACATTATTAATAATTATTTGTAATAATTAGTTTTAGGATGGATGATCTCTTAATATTTTTCTATGGGTGTGTGTGAGTGAGGATAAATAAAACTGACAGAAGATGTTTT
Source organism: Viscum album (assembly GCA_963277665.1). NCBI lineage: Eukaryota > Viridiplantae > Streptophyta > Magnoliopsida > Santalales > Viscaceae > Viscum > Viscum album. The sequence continues at coordinate 624,008,698 of OY728135.1, read as the reverse complement.
TCTACATGAACAACGACATTAGTTGGACCAGTCACTATTTATATATTTTTGTGGTCTAATAATTGTGATAAACATTGTTTGGGATGCATTTTTTTTACAACTATAACTCCTTCAACCTACATCACGTTTTTTCTATATTACTATGAAATTTATATATAAATGGTAAAATCCAAAAGGAATGATAAGTATAATTGGTTTGTAGAAACAAATACATTCATGATACATATTATACATTGTGAATAGAAAATAAAACATAATACATCACAATATCAAATTTATTAAATCCATGAAGTCACATTCTAATAATTCAACATTATATTATGGGGAAGGAACAAAAATAATGGTGAGATCAACTAATCAGTAACAGTTACATATTGTCTATGCTATCATGAATCAAAAATGAATAATTGATATTAAATTTTTAACGAATAGATAAAGATTTAGTTTATTCAATGTTTATGTTATAATACGTTGATAAGGTATAGTAAATATAGAGAGTGAAATAATATAGACTAGATTTTATTTATTCAATTAAAGAGAATGAAATGAATCGAGAGATAATATAACAGTTAAATTATAATTGTTAATAATAAAAATTGTGTTATCTATAGAGGAAAAAAATAATTATTGGTAATAATTGTATCACATATGATGATACATCTAACCTCAAGATCATTCATCATTAATGTTTAAAACTACTGGGTGAAAACCTATCAGATTTGGAAAAAAAATTTGTCTCATGGGACCTCTCGATGCATCAATTGCTTATCTAAAAATATACCCCATCTATATCTTCATTTCTAAATAATTACTCATATATTTAATAAAATATTTAATTCATTAATAAAATTCATTATAATCAAATATCCATATTGACTAAATGGTACATATTTTATAATATTTCCCCAGATAACCCAATAACCATCATTGAAAACATCATATGTAAAAATTGTATATTAAATGTGAAATATTTTTATCCATTATAAAAAATAAGATAGCCATGATTTGCAAGATTATCCCTCACCAATAAAAACTTATTAATGTTAAATACATTAAAAAGGAAATATATATATATATATATATATCATTTAAAATATAATAGGTTATTATTTATGAAAAACCCTAAATGAAAATATAATTGAAATGAAATCCCCTACAATGATCATAACATTGACGTGAGAACTAATCATGGAATAGTCTATTTGTATAAAATTTAATTTCACATAGATCTCTTTGTAATAACAACCTAATATAATCAAAATATAGTATACAAGTCATATTAAAATATCTATGGAAAATGATTATTTGATATAACCTAATTGAAATAAATTATGTTATGAAATTAATTTCCACTTGGTAACATTCACATAAAATCCCCTTTCATGAAAAAATTCAAATTGAGACATTGAATTCTGTTATTTATTAAGGAATAAATATATTATTTTAAAATAGTAAATATATATAGTATATAATTGAAATTTTGGTATAAACATACAATATGCCTCATGTAATATAAATTTAGGTAGAGTCCCTTACCTCATGATTTAATTTGGTATAAAATTATTTAACCACATAGATAATTATTTTAATCCAATTATTACATCATAAATGAAACATAATAATATTTATAACATCATATATATTCCTCATATAAATTTTTTCAATCTATTTTTAAATAAAGTTCTTTTTTTCATTGTTTTGGGAGTTAATTACCATATTTATCATGCGTTTTTAGTAAGGAATGATCTTACTAATGTACATAAGATATAACCAATTATTCACTATAAAAATAATAATTTTATGAATATATTATTTACTTATTATATTCATCATAATAATAACTCTTGTATGTTGGAAATGGATAATGAAACACATCAATTCATTGGGACGATTGGTCGTCTATATTAACGAACTATGATATCATTACATTATTAGGTGAAAGGCTAAAAATGATTGGGATATATTAATTTAAATAATAAATATAATATCATTTATATTAGGAATATTCATGAATGTTTTCATTATTACATTCCATGTAACAGATATATGAAAAATGATTCACCATAAATTGTGTGGTGGTAATAGGCCGTATACACGAGGACCATTATCTTATTTGAAGAGGGATGGAACACAAAAAATGTAAATCTAATACTAAAATTAAATCAGTATAATTATTTAATAAATATTATATACATGTTATAAATCTGTCATTATATCCATCGATTAATGTTGGTGGATGAAAACGAACCCCATAAGTTTGCGAGGATGTGGTCCTCCATACACATGAACGATGATTTTGATTCCCATTTGATGGAGGTAATGATGGATACTTATTATGAAATAAATACAATTAAATATATTTATATGTTAAATACTAGTATTATTATATTATAATTGTTTAGATCTAATTAATTGTGAAAAATAAGAAAAAAATGAATGTTCTTTGTTACAATCATTGCCTTCTCTCAAAGAATCCTCCTTTGGATATTCTCTTAAGGACACTATTGATGATTTATTTGAAGGAACATAAGATCTTGATTGTGAATAAAAATGATTTTAATATAATTATTTATTTTTTTGTTAATAAACATTAATTTGTAGGTGTGAATATGTGATGGGATGTATTGCCATTTTAGACATGGTGAATTGGTACCCTCTATCAAATTACATGAAAAAATTACAATGGAATAAAAATGATTCATTAATTGACAAAGAAAAAAATATAAAATGATCTTATATTATAAATTCGGACGTTTATAGTGGAAATAATTCAATCCAAAAATGGTTTCACATGATGGGAAGTCATTTTTGAGCATTATATTCTTTGTTTGACCTCTGGTAAATTCATTTTTACCTAAACTACTACATCTAATTTTTACTATTATCTCTATTAATTTGTGTAAAAAATTATATTTAAATTTTTATATAGTATAATGTAATCTTATTATGAATATTGAGTTAATATATCCTTACTCTATACACCAAAGAGGAATATTTTATTTTTAAATTAATACAACATGAGTTAAGAGGAATTAGGTTTTCAAAGAGGAACTTTTCAAATATTGGCTATGTTTTTATAGAAACATTCTTCATTAAATTGATTACAATTATCTAATATTAATGAATAGATATATTAATAAAATAATTTAACTTTGAAACCAATTTAAAATATATTTTTTATTTACAAAAAAATTTAGAAACCCAAATTCAAATAAAATTTAACATTTAACTTTTGAACGAAATTTTAATATATACAAAAAATCAAAAAATTTGACACTAAGATATTTTTTATTTTTTGAGTTTAAAAATAATGTTCATTTTTAAGGAAGTTTTAGAAATTTGATAAAAATTATTTTTAAATTTTATGTACAAAATGCGTCTAAACCATATTTCTGAGAAAATATCAATTTTTGGAAATCATTAACATTCTTTTAATTGAATCTTATTTTTTATAAACAATAAATAAATATAATTATTATAATTCTGATTGTTATATTAAATCCCAATAATTTAATTTATTGAAAATAATAATCTGGTTATAATAATATTTTAATAGAGTACATCTTTTTTTTAAACATGTTTTTGTTTGCATCACAATCTATCAATGAAATTAAATATATTCTCAAATAAATACATTATAAGTTCTTACAGTGTCACATTATTACCTCGTTGTTTCATAGTTTTTTGAAACATGTATTCTAGTATTAAGAATCAATACTTCCAGGTGGTTTTCAGTGGATTTATATTTGGAACCGGAAACCTTGAAGAGTTTTTTATGCAATGGGGACCTACTTTTCAAAGGAAGGTGTTCTTTATTTTTGAACATCACGATACTTAAGAACATTCATTGGCTGAGTGGATTGGAGGTTGGACTCATCACACCCTTTTGAATGGAATTATTTCCTACACCAGGACTCTCTATATAATTTAATATATTTTCATGATTTTTTATTAATTCTCCATGTATATAAAAATTATCCCTTGGAATTTTCAATCACTTATTTAGCATGTGAAAAGACTAAAATAATCCCTATGTATTCACGGTTCATCATTAATTGAGATATTTGTATGTATTCTAGGTTCTCCATCAATGGAATCCTATCATATACTACTTAGAGATTCTTTTAATCATTATTACAGTGATACTACTTTTTAATCCACTTAGTGGGGCACTCTTGAATTTATTGTCATATAGGGGGATGGAGGATGGGTCTTATCTTGGGATCATTCCCATAAAATGGGCTACCTAGGTATCCTTGTAAAAGGAATCAGAACCCATGTAGATCAGTGCCACTAAATGGGACACATCATACCTATTAAGCTCATGTGATAAGGACATGTCCAAACATTTTATAGTGATGTGGTATTGACATCTATAAGGATGGTTCTTGGTCATGTTGAAGTACCCAAAGGAACTGGGAAAGGATATGGGTTTCCAATTTGGATTAGAAGCTATTGGAAATATTACCCAAGGAGAACAAAGAATATTCAAGGTATTGGGTATGAACCTCAAAGATCATTCTATATATCACATATAGATGTGAATCAAAGCACACATAGTTAGATAAGTCTCATAGTATAGTATAGTATTTTGAGATAAATAATCTTGGGTACACATCCTAAAAAGGAATCCTTGGTGATTAGAGGATTTAATATGAGGATTATACCTAAGGATGATGACCAAATTAGGGGAATTAAGGTTGGATTTATGATGAAGACATCCATTGAGGTCAGGCCATGATAACGATTCTATGTATCCCTATTATGGGTGGAATCAGTGTTCTCATAGTTCATTCAGTCTTATAGGGATGTATAGTCCTTTGAGGGAAATGAGTTTAGGCTTAAATCCAAAAAATGATGCCTTGGTGATTTTAGTATTTAATTTGGGGCTTATTCCAAATAAGGATGACCAAATTAAGGGAATTTGGTTTGTATTAATGAAGAGTAAATCCAATGAGCTCTTCCCCTAGGAAGGCTTCCTACGTATCCCGATTATGGTCGGAATTAGAGTTTTTATATTTTATTCAATTGTGAAAATTTTGTGACCATGAAAAGTCTCTAATCCCATGTGCGTCATTCTCGGTGTGATAAATAAGTGACTTTCAATGATTCAACAATTGAATTCACAATTTTCCTCTTTCACCGATGGAAGGGTGTTCACCTATGGTTGTGTGACTGGATGAGGGAGAGGGGAAGATCCTTCCCTTTCTTCTATTTACATTAGAGAAGGGTCCAATGTATGGAGGAATTGGTGATGGATAGGGGAAAACATCATGAGGGATTTCCATGGTAACAAAGACCAATAGGAGACGGAAAGGTTAAGATGTTTTCTTGTGACCATCTCCCCTCTGATATTTGGCACCAAAAAATAATGTAAAATCAATGATGATACCTACTAGAAGAAGTGCTTGGGGATTATGCCTGAATGGTTTCCCTAAAATAGATCTTGGTTGGGGAGGGATACGCCTCCTTTAATTAAATGGAAAAGAAAGTTTGAACCATACCTTCCCTACCAGATACCTGAGGTTCTGGGTCATCTCTATGAGAAGTGAGTGGTTTGGACCAAAACCCTCCTCCAGACTAGGAACATTGCAAAACTGTTCTTCGAGAATTATCCATGTTACTATGGATATACAAACCCATGGACATTACATGTATCCAAAATCTCTTGTAAAAAAATGTGGGAAACCTCTAACTATTTAAATAAACACCCAAATAGAAGACCTACTGATGTGCCATTCCAAAAGGTTTGATAAGTCAGAAGGTTTTGGTGGAGGTCTTAATAGAATCCCTTTCAGACAATTATTCCACGGAAGAAGAAGAATTTCCATGAATGGATTTGATGTAGTCACGATGGCTTGCAAACTAAAAAGTATAAATGAATCAAAAAGGGATGAACATGTAGATAAGGGAGCCCAATTATGGGCGCGAATGTATACATGAGGGAATTAATATTCACATAAGCAATTAATGACCTATAAGGTAATACTTGGGTCAGAATTAGCTTTGGCCTTCAAAAGTATTCACAGGTAACCCCAGAAGTGCGGCACACAAGTTCGTATGAATGGAATAGGTGGAACTCCTGTGTTTCTAAAATATGGACGTTTGGGTGATTTAGGTGCGCATTAGTTATCGTTTTCAAACACTAAATGAACTAATATCCAATGATCCTCATTTAAATATGCTTCTCATGGTGTTGAAGAACTACCTTTAATGTTTTGGAAGACTTAGGTAAATCACTAGGGGGATGAGAGTAGCAATTGGGATTCATGAAAATATTTTCATCCAAACAAAGGCCCCAACGGTATATTGATAGGAAAAAATAGGACCCTGGGAGAAAGGATAATTTATGCACAAGTGTCTAGCGCACCAAATTTTGGTGTGCAACTACCATGAGTTCCGGTGGTGTTTTTTTCTAGACTGGGGTGCTGCTTTGATGACAAAGCCAAACTTATTACCTCATTCAACTCCTGTATAGTCGCTCACAAGTATTTGTGTGCAGTTATATTGGGCACCGCATTAGGTACATAGCCAAATAATTTCACTATAGCATAGGGCTACACCTTTAATTGTGATCATTGATGGCTATAGTCCCAACCCTTTGGGTCGGTTCCTTCGCTACCATCACATACCCCCGTGAAAAATAAAGAGTCACACTGCATACTTTTTGAGCCCGGTTGAGGACATTAAGTGGAGAAGTTCATGAAACACATTTCATGGGGTCTACAAAAGTCCCCTCCATAGAATTTGATTCATTCAGAATAAAAAGAATCATGTTATATGGAAAATCTATGGAACTTCGATACATTACAACATCATTTGTATATATTAGAATCTATATGATGTATATAAGGATGATCTAATTTTTTTCCTAAGTCATGGGGCCAAGAGATCGTAGATATATTTTTATGAATGTTATAAGGAAAACCCCCCACAAACATTACATATTTTAACATTTTATTGATCAATATTACATAAATCATATAAAATTTATGTTTAGTGAGTTGGGTCACAACATTTTTTATGTGTTCCTTTTTTGGGTTCTCTATCTGGTGAGTAACACATCTTTTAGCAGTTTAGAGTCATGCTTGTTAGACTATAATGGGGTAGTATATAAGATTGAATATCATTGACTGTAATTTTTTTAATTAAATCCCAATCAAGACTCGGTGGCTAAGAATTGCATTACTATTCTTTTAATATTTCAAAGGGGAATCTTGTTCCATGATTTTTATGGTCACCAAATTTAAAACATATATCAACATATGTCAATTCGAAGAGTGATGTAACCATTACTCGACAAACCTATCACGGGGGTTATAATATGAAGAGATAATTTGGTTATTTACTGTATAGCCAAATAGTGGCATCTTTTTACTGAAAAGACCATTATGTAGGAAAATTATGCAAGGACACCTATGGGTATGCGATGCATAGTAAGAAAATAGCTTTCTTGAGAATATAACTTTTATACTATTGATAGAGAAGGTAAAATAAGATTTGGGTGACTCAAGACCACACTGAGTGGTTTTTTATTGGAAAGGAATTTTATGAATTAAAGGGTTGTTCTATGTAGACATCTGTCATGAATAGAAAACCCACTTCTATAAAAATTTGGTTCACGATGAATGGTTATAATTTATCAGAAAGAGGAATCTCTGATATAAAGCACTGCAGTTTTATGTCATGTAGTAAGGACATTGTGAGGCATTAATTTATGGTCTTTTAGTTTTGACCAAAGGTATAAGACTCTCCCAATTTCTAGATAATTTTTTAGAAACATACTAACATATTAAAGTATGGAAGTGAACATTTTAAACTGTGAAATGGGAATTTCAAGATCTGAAGAATGATATTGAAAAGGGGCTAAAGGAAATAGATGATGTATTTTCCAAGAACAAATTTACCATTATTTGACAAACCTATTATGAGGGTTGTATTATAAAGGGTCAACGGGGGCATTTGCTGCATATCCAAATAATGGAATCATATGGCTGACAGGCATGTTATATAGGTAACTTATAAAAGGCCACATATGTCCACGTACTGCACAATCAAGAAAAAGAGCTCTTAAGAATATTGACATTCTATTTAAAAAATATGAAGAAAATATATGGATATTTAGGATTTACAAAGCACAGAGTTTGGTTTATGTAAAATTTGTACCTAAAAATGGAGAGGGTATTTCGAACCAAGATTTCCAAAGAATCTGAGGATTGGGACTTTTATGAAGGCCTCACCCAAAACGTTAGATTTGTGTTGTTTCTAGATTTATGTAATTCAACTAGGACTATAAAATGAAAACAATATATGACATATGTCCAAGTGATTCCATGGTTATTTCATATTTCATTGGACACTTGGGTAATAAAATGGGTAAACCATGGTCTTGAAGAGTTTTATATCGAGAGAACGATAATGGGAAAAATATATATGATAGACTGTTTTAAAATACAAGATTCTTGTATATTGTTGTCAAAGATTTATGGTAACCAAGAAACAATAACCAAGAATGAAATTGCCATCATTTGACAAACTCGTTATTTGGGTTGTTTTATATAGGGCCAATTGGGGCATATGGTGCATAGCCAAATAATGTAATCTTTTGACAGACATGCCTATTATGTAGGAAACGTTTGCAAGGCCACCTAAGGGTACATTATGCATAGTAAGGCAAAATAGTTCTCAGGTATTAGAAACTCTGCCACCAGAAACCGTACAAAATATTATGAATATTTTAAAATATTCAAGATTTGGAGTGTGAAATATGGAAGGAGGTAATTCTCAATGCATATAAGGAATATTTGAATCAAGATTGACCATGACTTTTGAACCCCTTATATAGATATGATTTGAATGTAAAATGTGGACATTCCTTGTTTCATTATGAATTAACATCGTGATGTAATGTTTAAAGTCCTGTAACGTAGACATTATATTATTCAGTTTTAGTTAATGTTGTTAGGACATTAATGACCCTTATAAAAATTTGAGACACATTATTTTTAGAAATATTCCTTTTACCCAATTCCTAATCCCACATGATCTATTCTTAGTGTGAAAATAACTAGTTTATGGGTAAATGTGAACAAATGTGAAATGAAAGACTTTTCATTGCTGAGCTAAAGTATAAAACACATGTGTCACTACGTGTCATGCTTAGGGAAAGAATCAAGTAGGTTTGATTATAATATAAGCAATAATGGGTTTTGAATTGTGTATGGGCCCAAGATTGGAGATCTAGGCAACTCTGCGTGCCTCAAATAGATGTGAATCAAGCCGTGCATAGTTCTTTAAACAATCATTCATCATGCCAATCGAGTTTGACATCAAGAATGGGGAAATTTAATAGGTTATGAGAGAATATTAAATATTAACATATAAAATGGTATTTAGACTAAATCATATATCTTAATGAAACACTCTGTATAGTTCTGATTGATATACAAAAAGAGAAAAAATAAGAAGATTTTCATTGTGGTTGGTCCCAAAATTGGAGATTTTGGCATCTCTCAGTATTTCATTGAAATTGAGAATCAGTCCATACGTAGTTTTTGAAATGAGGTCTCTATGTAGATCTGAAATAGACATAATAATTATAGGTACATATGTTATACTATGTAGTAGTGATGATTTCAATGATGTTTTCATATGGAATCATCTAACATCAAATAGATAAAAAGTTATTCGTACAATTTATTGTCATGAAACGAGGAAAAATGATGTCATTTTCATTAATGTCATACCAAAAGGATAATGATGATAAAAATTTTAATGTTATGTATCATAGACTCATATGGTTATAAAGTATTTTAATGTCTTGCAACTAGGATGTTGGACTGTGTAGTTTACAGTCTTGCAGTGAATACAATAGTGTTTTATGGTTTTTAATCATACAATGAGGACATGGGGGCTGCACAATTTTGTGTCTTATAGCAAGGACATGGGGGATGTGTTGTTTTTTATTGTTTCAACATGGACATTGTACTGTGCAGTTTTATGTCTAATAGTGAGGACAATATGTACAATAACACAATGAATTTATTTAAGAATATCACATTTTTGGAGTTGTAATAAGCTCTCAAACCACTGATATTAAAGCATAATATCCATTTGAATAGAACATATGTATAGAATAATTTCCTTGCAACGTTGGCTCAATATTTGGAGGTTTCTTTTCTAGTATCATTGTACTAAAATTATTAATACGAAATCTCCATGAAGAAATAAATGGCGGGAATTTTTATTATTAAAAGATCTCACTATTCTGTTCTGATAGGATTCTAAATGATGCAATGTATGAAATATTTTCCCATCTAATTGTTCCAGATCATTGAACCCTTTTGGTGACCTCTCATCTGTAGAAAACTGATTACAGATGATAGCTCAGATTGAAGGGAATTTAATTTCGATTAGAAGAACTACTTCGGTTCCATATACTAATGAATAAGGAGTTTCTTGGGTGGTCGTATGATTAGTTGTACAATATGCCCAAAAAGAATTTAAATGTTTATCATGCCATGATTTATTATCCTTGTCTACCATCATCTAGAGATATTTTATAGGGTCTTTTTGAAGTCCTCTATCTGTCCATTGGTCTCCACATGATAGTGAGGTGAACGGTTGCATTTGATAATATGATCTTCATATAAATTCTTTACCTCAATCAAACAAAAAAAATTTCCATTGTCCATTAATATAGTATGAGGGACACCAAATCTGGTGATTATGTTAGTTCTGGAAAAAACTAACAATGATTTTTCCTCTAACTTCTCTGAGAGGTATTTCCTCATCCCATTTAGAAATGATGTCAGTAGCACTAAGGATATTCTTGAACTACATAGTTGTAGCTGGTGTATAAGGCCCTACTATATCCAATCACCATTTGTAAATGGACAAGAGTATTTCTCTGTATTTAGAAACTCCGGGAGTTGATGAATGATGATGGAATGTAGTTGACAGGGATGAAATTTCTTAGTGGAATCTGTGCAATCATGCATCATTGAAGGCCAGAAGTATCCAATCCTTCGAATCTGATCAGAGAGTTTGTGCGTGGATTGGTGGGAACCACAAGCTCCTGAATGTAATTCTATCCTAATAGCTGCAGTCTCTTCTCCATCATTACTTTTGAATAGGATTCTATCAAAGCCTTCCTAGTAGTGGATCATTGGGTGATCTAGACTATCATAAAGAGTAAAATTGGATCCTCATCGTCATATCTGTTCTTTTTCATCCGTATTTGGTGGAAGTACTCCATATTGAAGATATTCCATGATGAATGTTCTTCGTCCCATGGTATGACCATAATGATGAGAAATATGGCTAATTTTATTAATTTTTTCAATTTTTGTTTGATAAAAAGGTGATACCATATGATGATGGGATATTATAATGACTGTCTCATCCTGATTTGGATATGAAATGGATGTAGCAACATTATCCAGTGCTTCTTCTTGGGAATGATTGAATCGCAGGACATAATAAAATGTATTATTTGTGGGAACATCAGCCATTAAACCTCTGAAAAAATCCCAAAAATGGATTAAATCTTCAATTTTTATAGAATATTCTCCATTGATTTTCATTATTACCAATTCTTAATCACATTTACATTCATGTGATTAATTTTCACATGATGTGACAATTCCAAACCTACAAAGAGAGATTGATACTACGCCACATTTTTGGTTCTGTCATCTGATAATAGGAAGGAATAAGGGAATACTACCTTTTATTAAGTTATAAATATATGTTATAACTCAACTATGTTGTGTTTGTGGTTTTCCATTAATATCCATGTTGGACTTCTAGAATAACCATGAATGTACATTTCCCATGTTTGAGAATTATCCTGAATCAGCAAGACCTCTTCCTCAGGATGTTCAATATTTAATTATGTATCTTCTACAGATGGATGCTCAGCAAGGAAGTCGGCCAGAGGATGGCCTTTTTTCATTTTGAGGCATAAACTAGATATAATACTATAGGAAAATAACATCCCACCATGCTAGACGCCCTGTAATCATAGGATGACTCCAGATAAATTTATGCGGGATATTACAAGATACCAATTAGACCTCATGATGTTGCAGGTTGTGCCTCAATTTTTGAATTATAAAGATTAATTCTAGGACATAATTTTCAATACCTGAATGTCGAGTTTCTACCTCATGAATAGTTTGAATAAAATAGTAAAGGATGTTTTCATTCCCATCACCATTCTTTTAAGCAAGGAAGGCGCCCAAGGATTCCTATAAAGTTATCACATAATTGATAAGCGACCATCCTTCAATAAGTGGCATTAAAACTGGTGGACTCAAGAGATATTTATTGTGGGTATCAAATGCTTCATGACAGTTTTCAGTCCATTGGTATGGGAGCCCCATCTCCATTAATCTGGTGAAGGGTAAACACATTAATGCTAAATAGGTGATAAAGTGAGGAATATTAGATAAGTGTCATTAGATTCATCTTAATTCATTCTAATTTCAAGGAGGTGACATAATATTGATTAATTGTATTCCTCAGTATCAACATCGATACCACAATGGCGTACAAAAAATCCATGAAACGTTTCTAAGGTTACCAGAAAGCACATTTCATGGGATTCATATTTAAATAGTTTTGACAATGTTAATGAAAAATGGTCTCCAAATAAACCAAGTAATTAGAACGTTTTATGAATTTGACTCCGAAATCCTCAACATTAAATTCATCAAATTTCCCTATGAAGGGTTTGATGATATGGTTCAAGGAACGTTGGTATGTTTCCCCTGCATTATTAATACCAATGGGAATTAATGATAGAAAAACCCACCTTGAGAGGCTATGAAGGATATAGATTATTCATCTTTTGGGGCCATATATATTTTATTATACCCATAGTAACCAGCCATGAAGGATGGAGCTTCATATCCAGTCGTTGAATCATGTAAAAACTCTGTAATCGGAAATAGAAAATCATATATAGGACAATTTTGGTTAAGATCTATGAAATAAATTCAAAATATAATTTCCCATTAATCATTTCACTGGGATAGTCTCAGCCACCTATTTGGGATATTGAACTTCCCTAAGAAAATTTAGACTTTATATGTTTATCAACTTTAGCATCAATTTTAGAGGCATGAGTTGAGAGTGTTCTTTTTTGTTGCATCCTTGAATCCATGATGTTCTTATGGAAAACCCAAATGATGGATGGATACATGAGGATTATGTGCTAGAATTTCTTAATAATTCCATGAAAATAAATCTCAATGTTTCTTTATAAATGATGTATAAACTCCTTCTCTTTAGAGGTTATGGACGCACAAATTAGTGTTTGGTGTGGTTCTTCTTTTGTACCCATTGTTCTTTATCTGATCTCATCCACAGTGTTAGATACAACTTCCTCAAATTCCAAAGGAACATCCCCAAGATCTTCCTCTTCATATTCTTTACATGTTATCTATTTTATTTCCAATTTCATAGTATATGACGTGTCCAAACACCCATAGTTAGAGGGAGATTCCGTATTTTAACATCCTGAAGAAGAGGCCCCCATATCCAACAATACTGATGATGAAGGGTCTTCCTATGGTAATAAAGAGGGTATGATGGATTGAGAATCAACATATTTTTCATCCTCAAGCATTGCTACAATTTCTTCTACTCTTATTGATAATGTATTGGCTAGTTGTAGTTTAGTAGATGAACTGAAAACATCTCCATTTAGGCGTCCATCACTATGTGGTGAATCACTAATCTCTCTCATGCTATTAAGACCTGTTTCAAAAATTGACATTATGGTTGTTATTGGATGAATCCTTGTATTTGGTTTTAGCCTTTGAATATGATTGCTGCAATGCACAAAATCTATACTTAAATGTATGAATAGATTTTCAGGGATCATTTCTACTCTATTCAGAGCATTAAATCTGGTTATTTCTTTTGTCATGTAATTTTTTCCTTTTGGGAAATAAAACTATTCCACAATATATTGATATTCACTTATTTTTAATGGAGCTTTATAACCATAAAATGTTCGTATTTTATCAGGAAAAATGTACTTAATAAATTGGTGGTATGACGAACATATGGCTGCATGTTGATGCATCCAAGGCCTTCTAAGCTGAATATCGAAGGATGAGTCATGACAAACAACCATGAAATATAAATTAGACACAAGATCTCCAAACAGAGTTATCAGTATAATCCCGTCTAGAGGTTCTTGTTCATACTTGTCATATACATTCAAAATTATTGTCGAAGAATATAAGTCGGATTCAGTTAGGCCCAATCGATGAAGTATAAGAACATGAATGAGGTTTAATCCAGATCCATTATCAATGAAGGGTCATTGGTTTCGTACATCATTGAATATTACATAAAAATAAAAGGGTATAGTATGTCCATGTACAACATCATCGTCTTCTTCATCTTCAAAATTTATGACTTCATGAAATTCTGCAGGAACATTTTCTATACGATAATCCTCAATAATAGCATCATCAGTTTCAAACCCTCAAGGAAATGGAAAATCCTCAATGAGTTTATCTCCAAGTTCTTTTGATATATTCAAAACATCTGTAATTGATAACATGGCCGGTACATAGGTCAATTGTATCAATACATCATACTTTTGGTCCAAAGGTATATGTTTTCATGTATAAAGATGTGGTTTTGAATCTGTTTTGGAAGTTTATTCATCTAATGTATATATACGCTGTGTTGAGGAAGAAGCTGTAAATACACCTGGATTAGGTAGATTAGACTGAATAGCTCTATTCACTTTCATAGAGTAAGAAGGCGTGACTTCTAATCGGTCCTCCAAAATAACCATGTCATAATTGAAGTAGACACTCATGGAAGAAAATCCTTGTTTTTTAGCCCACAGAAGGGATCTTCAACAAGTTTCTATGGAATATATTGTTCTAGGAGGGGTAGATTTAAAATAGTGGCTTCTAGAATTCTCTTTTCATCATTTGTATCATAGACCATGGCATCTTCCTGTGGTTCCCCAATTAGGTATAAATATTCCTTTATCATTATAATCTGAATCACCATTGGAATAAGGATCCGTTAAATGTATATCATTGATAAAACCAAGGATCAATTCTTCATATGATAGAAATATTTCCTAAAAGGTTAATTCTGATTGTGTTGTTTGGAAGGGCAGAGCCCGTTCTTTTGAATAGATGGCATGAAATCGTCCAGGGTCAGGGACAACTATGGACTTATCATGAGCTCATCTTATTATGAATACTCTTTTCCCTTTTGATCACTTTTATTCTTTGAGGAATTTTTTTTATAAAGGTGGGTTTTCTATAGTAGGAGTGGTACAATACACAATCGGTTGTTTCAGATGTGTTCGTAAAATGGCATGAGTCTGGTTGATTGCCTTCTTGATCATCCAATCATCATATTTCTGCAAATTTTTTACTTTTTATATTCTTTAATTCTATTTATTCCTCTAGATCAGTGGCGGTAACACATGCTACTTGAACGGATGAAAATTTCAGCTTCACGTGTCCAAAATATTCAATCTTCTCCAAGAGTACCTTTAAAACAATACATTCTTATATGAGAAGCCCTATCATCTGGTGAAAGGGAAAATAAGTCGAAATATCTTCCTGTATTTATTTTTTTGGATTCTATTTCTTTGGATATGGAAAAAAATTGTTTTCTAGAGTTAGTATGAAGTATCCATGAACACGAACATTTCGAAAAGAAATAACTTTATTTATTAATTCCTCAAATAGTTTTCGCCATTGATCTCTTTGATCATCATGATGAAGCAGTCGTTGTTGCTGATGCATAGGAGGAAGAGCCCTTTGGTATGATTAAGTTCATGCTATAGAAATAGGTATAGGTGACTACTTGAGTGTAATTGTAACATCTTCTTCCTTTCTTATCCTCCTCTCTGGAGCCGATAAAATTACACATGTTAAAGCCTTATTTTCTATAATAGTGTCTTATTTCAGTTGAGCAAATGATGTATGGTCTCAAAAACCTCTTGTGTATTTCACAGGTATTAAGGGTGTGAATAACTCATCATGTAAAATTTCTACACAAATTTGGATCAATTCTTCTTTAGAGAGAACTGGACATAAGGAGTATGTCAATATGTTCCATCGTACAGTGAAATCTAAAATTCTTTCATTCACCATTTTTTTTACAATTGGATGATAAAAAACGTCGTCTTTGGTAGCGTTGACCTAAATTTATGAAGTATTTTATGAAGAAGGTCTTCCCATAAAGTAATTTATTGATATTTTAAACTTGTATACCATAAAAAAGCTGGTCCCTATAATGACTTCACAAAAAAAATATACTTTACTGATTCTAGTGGTTGAGGAGTTCCCATCATGGGATCACAACAAGATAAAAATGTGTTCAGTGTTGTTTCAGATCTCTCGAAACATTAAATATTGGGAATGTGGTATTCACAAAATTTTGTAGGGGAGGAATATCATCCACCCATTCTGGGTAATATCTATTTTATGGCTGAACTGGTGCACGTCGTACCTCTATAGATTCAAATCAAGTAATTAATGCCTCAATTGAGTTCATAAGAATTTTGGAAATATCTGGTTGAGCTGGAACCTATGTAGGTATTGAAACTAGAGTTTGAGTTGGTTTAACGACAAAAAAACCACTGATGGTGGTGATGATATTTTCCTTGGATAACCCATGGGAGGAGGCCTATCAATATGTCTATGATCATTCCTTGATTGTGTACCCATTGGTGGTAATTCATTATTCGCATCAGAAGTTACTATATATTATTTTTGTTGAGGATCTCCAATGTGATTTGAATTTTGAGGGCCTTCCTTGAGAGTACCTCTTGCAGAAATGATGCTTCGATGTAAATCTTTACTGAGTCTTTTAAACTCATTATTTTCCTCCTCTATCTATGAAAATCATTCTTCAATTGAAAAATATTGACCTTCTCTAGTGTAAAAGGGATATGCAATTTGACTTTTTTCCTTTTTCTTTGTTAGATGCCATCTGGAGGGGTTGGAGTTGGTTCTTTGAAGGCATACCTAGATTCAGGGTAAGCCACTAATATCATGTACTCACACCTTCTTCATTTTACTTGATGTGTACCATATTATGGAAAATAACATTTTCTTCTGATTCCTCATAGATGGGATCATTTTCTGGAAGATCTTCTACAATGTTGTTAATGACAATCACTGATGCATAATACATCAATGGCATTCTGCCAGTATTTTTGTATGATCATCTCCCTCTGTATCTTCTATGAGACTCTGTTCTCCAATATTATGAATTCCCAGGAACGGTTTGGTGGACAGTAACCTCCTCCAATGTCCCGAAGGCCTTCATTTTTTATTTATTTTGATAATCCACCTTTCAAGGTCTTAGGTAGAATCCTTACAAGGCCCGTAGGCATAAGTATTACAAGGCCCATTTTCCATAGAAGAATTCATCTACCCATAGGCTTCAAACATTACAAACAAATCAGACTATCTACTTGGAACTACTCCACCCAAGCATCGTCATCATGAAATAAACTATCCACCTTCGCATGGCTATTCGGCTAGTCATTCCTAAGCATGCACAGTCTTGTACTGATGGAAGGTGCCATACCCTATCATTCCTGCAATCTGTTTAGATTCTACTATGGTGAAATCTCATTTCTCATCCTTCTTGAAGATCTTGTTCTTTGTAGGTCGTCTGGTTTTCATCTGAACTTAAGGTGGCCCGAAGACCTTACTGACCCGAAGGCCTAGGTGGTCCAAAGGCCTTAAAGGAATTGGGGATCAAATCTGTGGCCCAAAGGCAGAAACGAGGTCATATTCAAGGCTGCTACAGTGCCAAACTATACCTTCTATAGTTCCCGCCATAGTACATGCTACAATATTACTCCAGTACCTTCTATAGTACTGCTACAATAACCTAAAAATAATTTCTTCACATGGATTTGATCATGGGTATCTTGGATGCACTTACAGAGTCCTTACCAATCGTGCTAAATCTCATGTGTAGTGGATAGTAACCTGAAGGGAATCATCAGATAGTTTAGTTGTGTTCTCACTTTGTAGATTCTTCCCTAATCGGGAGAAAACTGACATCCATTGAGGAGGGGATTGCAGATGTGAAAAAGCCCCCAGCCCTATAGAGTGGGGCTGTTCCAGTTTTCCTTCTTCAAATAATTGAATTTTTTTAATGAATTTTAAGGTTAAATTAAATGAGCCTCCTGCATTGCAAGTTGGGCTGATTCTTGAACTGTTATGGATTAAATTCATGCAACTAGTCCTCTGATTTTTTGAATTTTGGTTCCGGAAGTAGATGGGGGTATTATCAGACAACCACTCAAATCACTTTCTTTAGAAGATTGGTTTTCTATTTTAGAAATTTGCATATCTGACGGCTGTCATCCTCTAAGCTGGATGCATACTCATGATTCTCAGATGCTTCATGTAAATGTAACTCAACAGCTTATTATCCATGGGCATGACTTTGATCAGAGTATTTTGAGGCATGTTCTTGAGTGTAGATTCGATTATATACAAAATATATTGATCATGACCAATTGTGGGAAATATCACTACATGAGACCACTTTTGGAGGACTTTGCTGTTTTTGGAGTGTAGTAAAATTCAATGATCCATGTAGACCCCATCCTCTAATACGAACACTATATGGGGAATTAGAAATTAACTAACATAGCCTCTTTAGAGAATCAGGGCATGCACGCTAAAGGATTCACTACTGTTCTTCAACCTTTGGATGTTGGGAAAATGAGAGATATTCCAATTCAATTTGGCATTTCAACCCTTCTATTACTATTACATTCTTTTTATATTCATCATACGGTAATGCTTTTGTTTTCAAATGAAAAAGAGTCATTCACAGAATGAGGTAGATATCATGAATTCAATATACTAAAATCAATTCTGTAATGTTATACTGAAAATTTTCTAAAGGCTAAAACATGAATGGTACTTCTCATTTATCCAAGTGTTTCCTCATTTTTAACACATCTTCATCATCTATAACTATATATTTCTCCTCTAGGTCATACCAAAGTGGATGCTCTATATTAGAAGACAAATTACCCAAGGGAGGTTTAAAGAAATACCATTCCCTTATGATGTCTTCTAGTTAATAAAGAGTTTCACCTACCAATTTGAAGGCATCAGACATGACTCACCCTGTGTTTGCATGTGCCCTGAGATTAGAGGTCTTTCTCTTCACTAAATTTTCAATTATAGAATTGTATTGATAGTGAGAAATACTTCTTAATAGAGGGCTATTATAGGTAATTCCATTATGGGTAGGATCACCATGGTAGATTAAAATAAGGGATAAATCTTCTATCTCTTTTGTCTTCTGGCTACACGAATGGTTTTCATAGCCCTCATCCAGAGATAAGCACTCTGGATTGACCGAATGTTCATGAAGAAACACTTCATGATGAAGTGGCTGATGAAGAACATCAGAATTACTACTACAATAAACATAATTTGGTAATGATAGGATAAGATCTTTAGCTACAATAGATAAATGCGTGAGTTCTTCAAACTATCCAGCATTAAGAGGAGACAAACCGTAGCTTGACGATTGATTTTACAACAGTTCATGGTGAGAATTCTTCCTGGAGGTTCTTGTATACTTAGTTGGGGCCTCTTGTAGGAAATATTGGTTATCATTGTAGGTGTATCTGCCTACCTAGGATTGGTTACCGGAATGGACCAATTACCTTCAATTGGGAATGGGGTATGTTCCCAATTCTCTTGTCCGTATGATATAGGGTAGTATGCCCAATGATTCTCATGAACTGGAAAAGAGGTGTGTATCTGTTCTGGGATGGCATGCCGATCTATTATTCCATGTGTGATGTAATATATTTTTTTGTTTCCCTGGTACTACAGAATTTATTGTAATAATATATGGGCATGCATCAAAAATATGTGTTTGGATTTGGGATTTCTCTTTAACCATTGTTAAGATGTGTTTGGTGAATTCAGCAGCTAGAATGGGAATATATTTCCATTCTGTAACTGTAGTAGGTGTATTTTCCTACTATTTTCCTCCTTTTTCAGTCAATGG
This sequence comes from Viscum album, assembly GCA_963277665.1. Taxonomy (NCBI): domain Eukaryota; kingdom Viridiplantae; phylum Streptophyta; class Magnoliopsida; order Santalales; family Viscaceae; genus Viscum; species Viscum album. Next base: position 623,988,640 of record OY728135.1, on the reverse strand, counting down.
TTATTGACAGTACTCATGTACGGTGGTAGAGAGTTGGGTCTATGCCAAATTTGTCATCGGAGCTTTCTGACTGACTTCTCTGGGTGCAACCAAACAAGACAGTCAGCAGACATGATGAATATTGGCAGGTGTAGGTTCCTTCTGGACATTTCCCATCAAGTATGGTTGACATACATCATTCAATACTTGAATAAGTGACTTCAGGACGAATGGGTGATTGTAAATAGTTGAATGTTCGTGTTTACCAGTTTCCACAACATTAGATTGGAGATTTTCTTTAAATACAGTTAGACGAGCCTACTGACTGGATGATAACTTGTAAGCATGTGTATGTTATTATCCAAAATACTCCATAATATTTATCAGGTGGTATTGGTGGGTTTCTCTCAGATGGTTTTTGGGGACAAAAAAAACTAATAGGGATGGGTTTATGAGCTCATTCGTTGTTTTCCATCAATTTTGGTTGATGGGATTCTCCAGACAGAGTAGAGGTAAGAAACTACTCCATATTGATCGAACGTTGTACCTGAAGGTACATATTTCATTCTCGACTTTGAGTGACATGGGCCAAACATCCAAAGGCAACACCCCAATCATGTTGGGGGTTCACTACATCATGATTCTGCAAGCGATGATTACTGGTGGGAGTCCTCAGGAATGACTCTTTCGTTAATGAATTGAGACCTTGAGTGGCCTCTTGATCCACCTTCCTATTGTACGGGAGGAATTGAGTGTTGCATTCTAGGGATAAATACTGGAAATGGTTGAATATGGTTGTTGAAAAAATATTCTTCATGATCATTGGTTTTCATTGTTTGGATGATAGAGGATTGTTATTGACCTGGAGGGCCTTGCGAGCAACCTTCAATGTCAGGAATGTACCGTGCCTGTGATTTTCCTTAACCAAAAAATTAGGGACCCAGTGTAGATGATTCTAGGTTTGGTATGACATCCTTCCTATGGATGGGGATCCAGCATTTGCAGCAGTTAGTAATTTAACAGATGTTTTTGTGAAGAAATACATTTTAGAGTTAATGGAATTCTGAAAAAAAAAACATGATAAAAAAACTCCATTATAGAAAAATATTTTTAGATGGATACATGCATGATTGATTTTTTATAGCCTTTCTTTATCATTTTATAGGGTCCAAAAAGCTCGGTATCTTTATTTACATGGTTAATGATTAACATCGGGTTCACTATTTCTGTTTCCACTTTATTGAAAACATGTAATCTTATTTTAAGAATCACTACTTCTAGGAAGTTTACATTAGATTTATTTATGGAACCTAAAACATCCAACAATTATTTATACAAAGGGACCTTCTTTCCAAAGGCAGTAATTCATTATGTTTGAACTTCATGATACTTAATAACATGCATTGGTGGAGAGGATGGGAGGTCAGACACATCACACCCTTTTGGGGGGAATTATTTTCTACATGGGGACTCTCTTTATAATTTAAGATATTTTTTGAATCCTTATTAATTCACCATGTATATCATAAGTATCCTTTAGAATTTTCAATCAGTTATTTATCATGTGAGATGTTTAAAATCATTTATATTTTTTCAAGGTTCTTTATTAATGGAGATATCCGTATGTATTCTAGGTTCTCTATCAATGGTATCCTCTTATATATTACTTATATATTTTATTAATCATCATTATGATGATACTAGATTTTTATCCACTAAGTGGGTCACTATGGAATTCATTGTCATCCAAGGAGATAAAGGTTTGGTTTGATCTTGATATCGTTCCAATAAAATGGACTACATAGATATGCTTGTAAAATGAATCAGAACCCACATAGTTATGTGCCACTGAATGGGAAAAATCAAACCGTTTCAAGCCATGTGATAAGGACCTAGAAGAATAGTATAATGTCATGTGGTATGGACATCTAAGGGGAAGGTTCATAGTAAAAACATAGTTTGGGACTAATGCTGAAGCAACCCATGGAACATGGAAATGATATGGGTTTCTTAGTAAGATCAGACCCTATTGAGAATATGGAACAAGGATTACAAGGTTGATTTTAGTTATTTTGTTTGAACCTCAAGAGGGCTTCCTATGTATCCCATATAGATGGGAATCAAATCCCACGTAGTTAATAAGACTCATAGGAGAATATAGTACTTTGAGAGAAATAATTTTGGGCTTACATCCTGAAAAGGATTCCTTGGTTATTTGAGGATTTATTTGGGGATATTTCCAAAGGAGGATTCCCAAATTAGGGGAATTAGGGTTGAATTCCAGAAGAGGAAATCCAAATAGATCATACCCTATAAAGGCTTCCTACGTATCTTGATTACGGTGGAATCAGAGTTCTTGTAGTTCATTCAGTCTCATGAGATAGTATAATTCTTTTGAGAGAAATGAGTTTGGGCTTACATCTCAGAAAGGATGCCATGGTAATTTGAGGATTAAATTAATGTCTTGTTCTTTATGAGGATGCCAAAATTAGGGGAATTTGTTTTAGATTCCTGATGATGACATCCAATGAGCTCAGGCACTAAGAATGCTTATTATGTATCCCAATTATGGTGGGAATCAGATTTCTCGATGTTCATTCAATTATAAATTTTTTTTAACCATGAAAAATCTCTAATCCCACGTGAGACATATTTGGTGAGAGATAATGAATAATGTCAAAAAGTAAACAAAATCATCCACATTAGTCATCTTCTATAGATGGAATGGGGCACACCTATAGTGGTGAGATTGGAAGAGGGTGTGGCGATTGTGGAAGAGGGAGAGGGGATGATCCTTCCCTCTATTTTATTTACATTGGACAGGGGTCCAATATAAGGAGGAAGGTATCAAGGTTATGGGATTACACCAGGAGGGATTCCCATTGTTACAATTCCCAACAAGAGAGTGAAAGGGTATCAAAAGTCCATGTTCCCATATCCCCACTGATATTTGGCACCGAAGAAGCAAGGAGGAGCAATGATGCTACCTCTTGTAAGAAAATCTAGGGTCTTTCGCTAGGATGGTTGCCCAAAAATTGATCCTGGTAGGAGAGGGAGGATTCTCATTTTCATAAATGAAAAAATGAGTGTGAACCAAACCTTCCCTATGAGAGATGTAAGGTTCTGAGTCGTCTCTTTGAGAATTTAGAGGTTAGGACCCAAACCCTCCTCCAAATCGGGAACTTCCCTCCACTGTTCCTGGGAAAATAGTCTAGTTACTTTGGATATACAATCCCACAAAAATTCGATGGATCCTAACACCCTTATAATACAAATTTGTGAAACCACTAACTGTGTAAATACAAACCCTAATTGGAGTCATGCTGATGTTCCTCTCCCAAAGGATTGATATGTCTAGAAGTTTTTGAGGGGGTCTCAAAAAAATCCCTTTTAGACAAGGGAGCCAGGGAAGAAGAATACTTACCATGATAGGCTTCGATGTAGGGTTGATGTCTTGTAAACATAAGATATTATGTGAATCAAAAAGGGGCGCTCAAGTACATAAGGTCACTCTAATATGGGCATGAAAGTAAACTTGAGGGACATGATATTCACTTATGTAATGAACAACCTATATTTTAATACTTGGGCTATACTTAGTTCAAGACATCAGGAGTATTCACAAAAATCCTGGATGTGGGGTGCCCAATTTGAAGAACTAACTTGAATGTTTAAGAAGGCATGGGTGATCAGTAGGGTGACCAGAGCACCAATTGGGATTCATGGAAATTCATACATCCAAATGAAGGATCCAAGGGTCTATTTATTGACAAAACAGGACCATGGAAGAAATAATATTGGGCGCTTATGTGGCATGCAGCCCAAATTGGGGCTCGCAAGTACCTTGGGCGCCAGTGGTGTTTTGGCTAGACTGGGGTGCTGCTTTGAGTAATTAGCCAAAATTATTGCTTCATTCAAATCCATCTTGGTAGTGCACAGGTATTTTCGCACATGTACCTTGGGCCCCACATTAAGGAATTATCCAAATAATTTCTCCATACCATGGGGGCTGCGCCCCCTCACCCCTACTTGGGCTCATTAACTGGATGCGGTTTCGGCCCTTCAGGATGGTGCCTTCGCTACCATCACTGACCCCCAAGAATAATGTATATTCACAATGGAATCATTTGGAGCCTAGTTGATGAAATTTTATGGAGAAGTTCATGGAACACATTTCATGGTCTCTATACACAAACAATTATTTCATCCTCTATTCTTAATGGATATTACCATTTAAAAAGGTGATGGTTGTTTATAATGATTACATCCTCTAATTAACACATTAGATCCTCGATTTTATGGTTTCTATGAAGTAACCACTCGAAACAGGTATTTCTGTTCCCCAATACATGCTCTCTTGTATCATGAATCTTGACGGTTTCATCAGAGTAATATTAGTCTCGTTCCCATTCTATTTCATCATAAGTTAGAAAATGGGTTGAGTCTAGTCTATTCTTCCATACCAATAATATATAGAACACATCATGTAATTTTTAGGGAATTAAATTAACTTTCAAATGATAAAAAAATTCCAATTCTTTCATGAATTTGATGGGGTATCATGTTCTTGAAACTTAGGTTCACTTTCACACCCAACATTGTCACACACTTCAATTGAGATGTATTGAAGAAAACATGGTATCCCATATATAATTATATCTCATTCCTATGTTTATTTATATAAATATTTTTCAAACATTGAGATATTATAATGTGATCCTCATTTGAATTTAACCTTTTTTTGTTTCCTTAACATGTTCCAAGAGAATGATTATCCATTGAAACACAAAAATTGGGGTATGAAGTCTCTTTCCATATAAGACTTCATATAGTTTAATTTAAATCATTTAATGGAAAATATTATTGTAGGAAAATTCTACCAAAGGTATATACATTCCGAAAATACCATTAATTTAATGTGATAATGACATAAAATAGACATCCATCATTTGAATACTCATTTGGGCTTTTCTATTAGTTTTAGGACTGTATCCAGTGCTCAAATAATGATCGAAATCAAGATCCCTATAAATACTGTTTGAGAGTTTTTAGATAAAATATTGATCTTGATCAAACCCAATTGAATGATGTGTTATATGATATCTTATAAAATTGTTAATATTTATAATATTTAATGTTTCTAAGATGTATATATTACCTTAAATTTAGTAAATTTGAATTATTAGATTATAAAAATTACCTGTATTACATCATTAGTTCTACGAGACTTTCGTAGTCCCATAACCACATTTACTGAAATGTCATCCCATTTATACACATAAATAAGTAAAGGATGAATGAAACCTCAGGGATGATGTCTCAAGGCTTTAATTCTTTTGAAAAAACATACCCCCAGATACATAATCCATAATTTATTACTTCATTTTATCCCATAAACAATGTTTCCTCAAAACCTTGTATAATATTAGGTAACCATGGATCATAGTGAAATTTGATCTATGTGTGTCATCCAACAATACATTATTTATCTTAGGTATATATGGACATCATACTACCCTTCCAAATTTCATACCACCATATTCAAAAGTATGGTTTACTAATTTCCCATCATTTAGTATTAATTGTATTCTAAAGGATCTAATAATCAGAATGATAACTTTTTATCATTTATAATAATGATTTATTTTCAATCAAATAAAGAATTGGGGATGTCTCCACTTCCCTAAAATTAACCAAATCCATATTTTCTGTTCAATTAACATAAAATCCCTCTCAGGTCTCATTTGTGTAAGAATTAAATGATCATTCCATCTCTATGAATATGATACATTATTTTATTTTCTTGAGCAGTAGTGTATGAAGAAATAATAATACTTGAGGAGCTCAAGACATCACCCTTTCCACATATTGAGAGCATTAAATATAATTATATATTTTATTATTTTATTATTCAATTATATCTAACATCATTCACCATAAAGATAAAATATCAATATTATTTATGTAATTCTTACAACATCTAAATCAAGATCATGGGTTGTATAGTAATATTAATGAGTCATCCAATAAATTTATGAATATGAAATAAAATTTTCATTTTACAATTATACACTACCTTTCCCCCTTTGGATGTATCATTATATATTACAAATAACTCATTTGTCTATGTAAAGGAAAAAATTAGTGTATTGATCATTTCCCAATATTATTTATCAATATGTTCTTTATATTCCTTTTCATAAAAAAACATAAACTGTTTACGTGTAAGCTTGGATAATGGAAAATATTATCAGGAACCATTATGAAAGAATATTAAATAGTACCCTAAAAAATAAATAAAATTATGTATCGTATCTATGTTCATTGTTATTGACAATTATATAAATACATTCATCTGTGTGTGATCAAAAGATATTCTATCCATGGAGACAATATTTCCCTAAAAGGAATTTCCTTGAATTAAATAATCATAGTAACTAAATTTCTCATGTAACAATATGATTCTATGAATATAAAGATTGTTCTAAAAGTGACTGTCATGGTCGTCATATCTATATAAATACACCAAAATTCCATCAATGAATACTCAAATAAAATCATAAACATATTACTATAATACTATAATCATTAGATCCATAGAAACCATGGGTGCATTTTCTAATCCAAATGTAATTACTGTTAAATCATAATGTGTATAAAACATTTGGGTGGATATCATTAGAATGAATTCCTTAATTCAACCAAATTAAGGATACACAAAATTAGTTTTATCATTAAAAAATATTCATATTTGTGATATTTATTGAAAAATTCATCAATGATATCTAGAGTATTCTTTATCATTATTTTAATAGAATTTATTTCCAAATAATTAATTCAAAGCCTCTATGATCCATCTTTATATAGAATTAATCGATCAAGGTAACCCCATGGATAAACAATAGGGAGAATAATTCAATTATCACCCAACTCCTCTATTTTTTCTTCAACATTTCTAATTATATGATTGAAATTCTATAGATATTATTTGATATTTTGTTTGAATCAGATATTAAATCCACGTAAAACACAACTTCACAATATTGTGTATGTATAGTTAATTACTTATAAAATTCATCAATTTTTTAGGTAGAATATTCACATACTCATTTTTTATATAACCATCTCCATTAAAAGATGTTCCCTTCATTCCCAACAATATTATTTAATAGAGAAACTAGTGGTAGATCTAGGTATTCTATAAAGACCTGAATATTTCAAGTAAATTTTTTTCTAAATTTCTTTGGAATTTTACGAGTACGCAGTTTCTGACAGCACCTGATTCCAGGACCCAGTGTACCCTAAATCAATTTCAGAAGTTTAGCTCGGGTACGTTCAGCGAATGAATGAGCGTGTTTTTATAACTTTTGAACCGATGCTCAGAATCGAAATCTGAGGGCACCGATGAAACAGCAACGCCAGTAATTGCTTAAGAAGACTTTTACTGGAGTTGTGTTTGCAAGGGAAAAGTTGTTTAAAAATGTGGTTTAAGTGTTTGTAAAATAAAATTGACTTATATATTTTATTTCTCATTTCTAGGTGGTTTATTCCTAGGTTTTGGAGTTGCGGTGGGACCCACTAAAATCCTAACCCCTCTTGATTAGGATATTTTTGAGGTGGGGCCCACACAAGCCCCACCCCTTCAAATTCTTCTCACTCTTAAAACACCTCAATAAATTATTGCAAATTGCCATCCAATTAATTAGTCTATTCAAGATTAATTTATTAGGGAATTTTAACTTTTGACATTTGAAATGATGGCATGTGTAAATAAAATAAGGCAAACACCTTATTTTATTTTGGTGGTTTTTTGTTGGGTGTGGAGAATTGAGAGAGATAGAGCTCAAAGTCTTAGAGAACATCATCTTACTCGTTGAAGAACGTGAATAACGTCGTCATGCCGTTACATATTCTCTCCACGTCAATGAAAGGTAGATGCCACTTCCTCCTCGGTTTTCCTCCGTCGACGTTTACGGAGCCTCACCCCGCGACGTTTTTTTCCGCAACGCTCATCATTCGTCATCTTCTTTGAGGTAGGTGTTTTTCATCAAATAGTTTATTATTGATTTTTGTGGATTAAAATATAAACAACTATTATCGTCTTAATGGGAGGAGATCGAACCACACAAACATGGCCGATCCTCCATCCCTTTTTATTGTGGGATTTTGTTGATGATTTTGGGAAAGGCGGTGCAGTGCCATAGCACCGCGCGGGATTCAAGAGAACTGCAGCTAGAGTGGGTTATGGCGGAGGAGCGCGACGCCATCGCACTATGCCAGTGAACCCGAAAGAGGTTGGGACCGGAGCTGGGCCGTAGCGGGAGGAGCGCGGCGCGTCGGAGTATGGGGAGGCCGCAGCCGGGGTGGGCCGCAGCGGAGGGGAACGGGGCCGTCATGCTTCTCCAAACATAAAGAAGTTGCATCCTTAGGCCACGGCATTTCAGAAAGGGGGAGGCCGGACATCCAGCCCCTGGCGATCTAGGAGGCGGGACCAGAGGGTCCTGCCGCGGCTATCCGGTCGGCCATTATGGCCGGCCGATTCGGGAAGTCCGAGGTTTGTAACCGCTCGCCAGCACACCTAGGGAGGACGCCAGAGGGGTCCGCCATTTCAGAATTCAGGGGGGGCTGCACCCCCCCCCCCCCCCCCCCCCCACCCCCTTCTGCATCCACCGTGCTGGGTTGGCCACCCGCACCGGGTCGGACCTCCCGCGCTGGGCCGGACCGCCCGCGCCGGGCTAGGCCACTAGAGCCGGGTCGACCCGCGCAGGCTGGGCCAGGGCTGGGCTGTTCTAGCTGGGTCGGGTTGTGCCAGCCGGGCTATGTCGCACCCAACTAGGCCAGACCCGGACTCGGGTCGGGTCGACCCGGTTCGGGCCCCCCTGTGGGGGTATTGGGCCGGGTCGGACCGGGCCCAAACCCCCTACATTCGGACAGATCCGTTCAAACACCCATAACATGGGATACAGACCTTCGATTGTTGCACCGTCTATTTAGTTGGGATCCTTGGATCAATACGGTCATTTTGGTATATTACACTCAAGGTTTTGGAAAACCATGGGTACGGTCAGGTTTGTTCGAACCCGAAACCAATCGGGCCCTCGGAGCGGAAACGCTTATAACACGAGTTCCGAAAGTCTGATTGACATTTCATAGACTTTTTTGAATTTAACATGATGAGACATTTCTTTTGGTATAATTCTCCTGAGGTTTGGATGCAGTTGGAATATGTCCAGGTTGGATTGTAACTGAAATCCAACCGGGCCCCTCAAACGGAAAAGCTGATAACTTTCAGACAGGACGGCCATTTGGCGAACCGTCAACGGCTTTGGTAATCATGTTGAGAAATGGTCCCTATGAGTATACCCTATGAGTGTTCGGGGTACAATTGAGATATGGTCGGGTTGGTCGTACACGAAACCAACCGGGACCCGGGAGAAAAAGTCTAATAACACACAGATCGGGCGTCTGATTGACGCGTCATCTATTGTGTTGAGATTCCTATGATGTGGCATACCCTTGAGATACTTCTTCGTGGGACTTTGTGATTCATGGAGTATCGTGCAGTAGCTCATGGAGCAGACCATCTCGGTTACGAGTGAGCAGAGTGAAGAGACCCAGTAGCTGGCTGAAAGTTGATGACTGCTGATCGATCGACTCGGAGTGATTTGGATTGCCCAGTGTGGAGCGCTTGGTAGTAGCGGCAGATCCACTGCTGAGGAACTCTTGATTGTATTGTCAGACCCATGGTACTCGACATAAGGAGAACCTCTGTAGGCTATAAGGGGGTGTGCTTTGTTGTAGCGGTAGACCCATTGTGGGAAGCGCTTGGTTGTAGTAGAAGGCCCACTGTACTTGACAGGTGGAGGACTTCAGTAGTCTAAGGTTCGTGGGAAGTTCTTGGCTATAGCGGCAGGCCCACTGTACTTGAAAGAGGAGGAGTTCTCCAGTAGATGGGGTTTTGACATCATGAATAAAATCCATGTTTGAGCTGAGTCAACGACCTTGGTGGTTACCTCATGATTGAGATGGATACCTGATAACATAGGTATAAGTACGGGATTATACCTGAGTAAGGGTTATCTGTTGAGATTATTCTTTGTTGTTATTCTTGTTGGATTTAGAGAGACCGTGAGGGTCTCGTGGTCCCTACTTAGTATCGTTATACTCACCCATGCACAGGTCATGCCCGCATCTCATTGTGTTGGATGTAGATGACAGACATCACTGATCGTGGTTGAGGATTGTAGGGCTGGACGATACCAGGAGGTGGATCTCATGAAGAGTTGGTACCCGGAGATGGATCTCACGATGAGTCGGTACCCGGAGGTGGATCTCATGACGATTCGGTACCCAAAGGAGACTAATGGACGTGGAGTGATGAGGAGGACACATGTAACCACCCTTTAGGTAGGAAGCCGGAGGATGATCCATGAGCTGCTTGTCACCTTTCAACTGTTGTCCTTTGAGTTGTACTTTACTTTCAGTTACAGTTGTACCACTCTTTTGGGATTGTATTTTCGGCCCCTTGTACTTTTAGCATGTTTTTTTTACTACTTTACTTAGTGTAGCTTCTTCTTGTACTCTGTTTGTGTGTGTTTTCATTTCTTTTTGGAAATAACTCCCCTTTTTATTGGGATTCAAGCCTTTGGTGCTAGTCGCCAGCCCCTGCCCTCTGGAAGGCGGGCTTGGGGTAGTCAAAACACGGGCCCCGAGGAGGTGTCATGACAAATTTGTATCGGAGGAGTCTGTTATACCGCAGAACATAGGACTCTAATAATTATTTTTTGTGAACAAATAGTGTTAAGGCTACCGAGTGTGGTCTTCAGTTCAGGGAGTCTAGTGTTGGTGCGGTGGCCGATGTATCCATAGACCCGGACCATGAGTACTGATTTCTGACCTAGTGCATGAAAATACTAATTGTGTGTGTTTTTCCAAAAGTTTTAAAGTCATCTCAAACCAGGCCAGATCACGAGGTATAGTCTTAGACCATGTCATATTTGTTTCTTTCAGGATGCCTCCCCACGGACCACCACCTAGAGCCCCAAGAGTTGTACGTACTGACAGCTCACCGAATGGTGAGGACTCAGTACAGGGCCCTCTTCCAGTTGCAGCACCAGTAGAGGCACCTGCAGTACTACCACCCATTGGGCCACCATTGTCCCCAGCCCCAGCAGCAGAGAGTGCACATTGCTTGAGCGCACAACACGGGTTCTAGCGCCAGAGGCCACCCAGGTTCAGGGGAGAGACGGACCCGCAGGCGGCTGAGGATTGGATGGAGGCTGTGGTGAGAGTCTTCATGCTAGTAGGGATGCAAGCAGACTTCATGGTGATCCTTACTGCCAGCCTCTTTCAGGAAGATGTAGGAATATGGTGGAGACTGAGGCTCCAGATACATGACGAGGTGACACTTTTGGGGGCAGACTTCGAAAGCATGTTCTGGGAAGAGTTTGTACTAGCCACCCTTCAAGCGGTGAGTATACATGAGATACTTAATCTTCAATAGGGTAGCATGATGGTGGTGCAGTATTCAGTTAGGTTCACCGATCTCTCACGCTACTCCACAGATATGGTACGAGACCCGTTATTCAGGGCCCAAACCTTCGAGCAGGGGCTCACCCGAGAGATTAGAGCTTCAGTTTTTTTTTCACAACATCCCGACGTAGACATGGGTGTTGGAAAGAGCCCTCTTAGTGGAGAGTTTTCTTGCTGTGCAGTCTCCAGAAGCAGGACCCACCACTACCCAGTATGCGGTAGAGTCTTCTGCAACTAGCATTAGACAGATGATGCAAAGTTCCAAGAGGACCAGACCTATAGGTGTGCGATCGCATGACACAGGATCGTGTGTGCGAGGCACCCTATGTAGAGAACGACTTACTAGGAGCGGAAAATGTTACTCTTACGGAAGGGTTGGTCACATGGCACGTGACTGTCCAACTAGCTATACAGATGATCAACAGATAAATGAAGGACCTCCCAGGCATAGGAATAGGTTCTATCAAGGTGGATTGCAAGGAGGAGGAGACCGAGGTCGGGGAGTTGGCCGTATAGCTGGAGGTGGACGACGCTTTGAGGTGTTGCCACCACCACCACCATGTGATCCACCTCGACCATTGGGAAGAAGTGGACATGGGAGAGCTCAACTTCAGGCAGAAAAAACATACGACTATGGAGCTCTGCAAGCTGGTGGACAAGAGCATGACTACTTCCAGGCACGTGACCTTTGATCTTGGTGCTTCTAGTTTCCCTGTTGTCATTGTTGTTGCGTGTGGTTGTTGTGTGTCTTTCTACTTGTGATGTAGTAATAAAAGACAAGTTTCTTAATGAACTTTGCTTCCTTTCTTTTTCTGTACTAAGAGGTTCCAGTTTAAATTGTTGACTTGACCCTCACTTATGAGATTCCTACTAGAGGAGACCTGGTGGCCACACACTGATGCCGACAATGTGACTCAAACCATGGATGCAAGATTAACATTAGGATCCTTTGGTTAAGCATCGAGGCCTTATGATGTCATCCATTGAATGTATTAGTATCATTCATGTCAGGATTGACTGTATTAGGCAATGAACGTGGTTCATCCAGGGGATGCGACTTGATTTCTCTTATCGGAATATATGAAATCTTAGCAGCTCCTATAGGACCAGAGATAGTTTAGACTACGACAGAGAAAGCTTAGTTTGTTCAGGAGCAGATGAAGACTACATAGTACATATAGAATGTCTAAGATGATAGGAGAGATATAACACTAGAGTTCGAGGATGGAGACCACGTTTTCTTACAGGTATCACCTCGACGTCGTTTACATAGATTTGGCCCGGGTAGCAAGTTATCTTTGATGTTCATCGGACCCTTCTAGGTCATCAACAGTGTAGGAAAGGTGGTTTACCTCTTGACCCATCCACCTCAGTTGCACCAGGTTCATGAAGTCTTCCACGTATCTCAGTTGAGGAGATACGTACACGACCCGACCCATACCATAGATTATGGGGAGCTGGACATTGATGGTGGGCTACATTTGCGAAGTTTCGAGTGGAGATCGTGGATGGACAGGAGCAGGTCCAACGTGGACGGCCGATTCCTCATATGTGCTTTCACTGGTAGCTAGAGAACATCTAGGAGAGCACATGGGAGTGGAAGGCTAGGATGCATGCTCAGTACCAATTTGTTTTCCTTAGTGTGTGTTGAAGTTATACAGAGACGTAAAGCCCAAAGGTAGGAGTAATGTAATGTCCCAGAAATATAAAGGAAAATTTTTTCTTAATTTTTTTGGAATTTTACGAGTACACAGTTTCTAACGGCACTTGATTCCGAGGCCCGGTGTTCCTAAAATCAATTTACAAAGTTTATCTCGAGTACATTCAGTGATCGAACGAGTGGGGTTTTCTAACTTTTGAACTAGTGCTTGGAATCAAAATCTGAGGGCACCGATGAAACCACAATGTCGGTAATTTCTTAATAAAACTTTTACTGGAGTTGCGTTTGCGCGGGAATAGTTGTTTAAAAATATGGTTTAAGTGTAAGTAAAATAAAAGTTTGTTATAAACATTATTTCTCCTTTCTAGGTGGTTTATTCCTAGGTTTAGGAGTTGGGGTGGGACCCACTAAAATCCTAACCCCTCTTGATTAGGATATTTGTGAGGTGGGGCCCACATGAACCCCACCCCTTTAAATTCTTCTAACTCCTCAAACCCCTCAATAAATTTTCCAACCAGTCATCAAATTAATTAGACTATTCACGATTAATTAATTTGGGAATTTTAACTTTTGATGTTTGAAATGTTGGCATGTGTAAATAAAATAAGGCAAACACGTTATTTTTTTTGGTAGTTTGTTTTGTTGTGGGTGGAGAATTGGGAGAGGGAGAGCTCTATGTCTTGGAGAAATTCATTTTCCTCATTAAAGAATGCGAAGAAAGATGTCCGCCATTCCATCTTCTCTCCACGGCAAACAAAGGGAGACATCTCTTCCTCCTGGGATGTCCTCTGTCGACGTTTAATGAGCCTCACCCTACGACGCTGTTTTCCGCGATGCTCATCGTTCGTCAACTTCATCGAGGATGGGGTTTTTCTTCAAACAGTTTATTATAGATTTATATGGATTAAAATATGACCGCATGTTATCGACATAATGGGTGGAGATCAGACCGGACAAACATGGACAATCCTCGTCCCCATTTTATTTTGGGATTTTGTTGAAGATTTGGGTGAAGGTGGCGCGGTGTCGTAACACCACACAGGAATCGAGAGAATTGTGGTTGGTGCGAGCCGCAGTGGAGGAGCGCGGCGCCGTCGCATGGTGCCGGTGAGGCTGAAAGAGGTCGTGGCCGGAGCCGGGCCCTGATGGGAGAAGCAAGGTGCTATCGCTCTGCGCTAGAGTACCGGGAGGCCGTGGCCAGGGCGGGCTGCGGCGAAGGGGTGTGGCGTCGTCACGCTACGCCGGACAGAAGGAAGCCGCAGGCATAGGCTGCGGTGGTTCAGCAAGGGGGCGGTCAGACATCTGGGCACCAATGTTCTAGGAGGCGGGACCCGTAGGTCCCGCAACGGCTCTCCGGCCTACCATTATGGCTGGACGATTCTGGATGTCTAGGGGTTGTATCCCCCTGGCCAGCACACCTAGGGTGGATGCCACAGGGGTCCGTCATTTCAGAAATCAGTGGGGCAGCCCCCCCCCCCCCCCCATCTTCCACAATGGGTCGGCCACCCGCGCCGAGCTGGGCCACGCCGGCTGTGTCAGGCCGCACCGGTAGGGCCGAGCCAGGCCTCACCCAACTGGGCCGGACACGGACTCGGGTCGAGTCGACCCATGGGGTATTGGGATGGGTCCGACCAGGCCCGAACCCCATACTTTCGGACAGATCCGTTCAAACACTCATAACAAGGGATATAGATCTCCGATTAAAACACCGTCTATTTCATTGGGATCCTTGAATCGAGGTGGTCATTTTGGTATATTACACTCAGGGTTTCAGAGATCTTTGGGTATGGTCGGTTAGGTTCAATCCGAAAACCAACCGAGCCCTCGGAGCAGAAACGGTTATAACTTGAGTTTCGGACGTCCTATTGACGTGCCGTCGACATTGTTGGATTCACCATGATGAGACAGTTCTTTTGGTATAATTCACCTATGGTTTGGATGCAGTTGGAATGTTCATGGGTTGGATTGTACCTGAAATCCAACCGGGCCCCAGGAATAGAAAATCTGATAACTTTCAGACCGGACGACCATTTGGCGAACCGTCATTGGCGTTGGAAATAATTTTGAGAAAACGTCCATTTGAGTATACCCTATAAGAGTTCGGGGTACAGTTGAGATATGGTCGGGTTGGTTGTACGCAAAACCAACCTGGCCCCAGGATGAAAAGTCTAATAACACACAGACCGGGCATCTGATTGATGCGTCGTCTGTTGTGTTGATATTCATATGGAGTGGTAGATCCTTGCGGTACTTCTTCGTGGGACATTGTGATACATGGATTATTGACCTGTTGCTCATGGAGAGGACTCTCCCAGTAACAAGCGAGCGGAGTGCAGAGACCGAGTAGCTGGATGAATCTGGACAACTGCTGACTGATCGACTCAGAGTGATTCAGATAGCCCACTGGGGAGTGCTTGGTTGTAGCAGCAAACCCAAGGTGGAGGAGAGCTTGGTTTTAGAGACAGACCCATGGTACTCGATAGAAAGAGTACCTCTGTAGGATATGAGGGGGGCCGCATGGTTGTAGCTGCAGACCCATGGTGGGAAGCACTTGGTTGTAGCAGCAGGCCCTTAGTACTCGACAGGTGGAGTACTTCAACAGTCCATGGGTAGTGGAAAGTGCTTGGTTGTAGTGGCAGGCCCATTGTACTCGATAGAGGAGGATTTCTCCAGTAGTTGTTGTTTCGAAATCATGAATAAAATCCTAGTTTTAGATGAGTCAACGACCTTTTTGTTTACCTCATGATTGAGATGGGTTACTTGATAACTTAGGTATAAGTATGGGCTTATACCTAAGTAAGGGTTATCTATTGAGATCCTTCTTTTTGGTTATTCTTATTGGATTTATAGAGACCTTGAGGGTCTCGTGGTACCTATTGAGTATCGTTATACTCACCCCTTCACGGGCTATGCCCGCACCTCATTATGTTGGATGCAGATGCCCGACATCACTGATCGTGGTTGAGGCTTGTAGAGCTGGACGGTACGCGGAGGTGGATCTCATGAAAAGTCGGTACCCGGAGGTGGATCTCACGATGTGTAGGTACCCGGAGGTGGATCTCACGATGAGTCGGTGCTCGGAGGAGACGGACGGACGTGGAGTGCTGAGGAGGACATCTCTACCTACCCTTCTGGCAGGAAGCTAGAGGAAAAACCTGGAGCTTCTTGTCACCTTTCAGTTGTTGTCCTTTGATTTGTATATTACTTTATGTTTTAGTTTTACCTCCCTTTTGGACTTGTATTTCCGACCCCTTTTACTTTCAGCACATTTTTTTTCTTCTTTACATTGTGTAGCGTCTGCTTGTACTCTTTTCGTGTGTGTTTTCATTTCATTAAGTCAATTCCATCCCTTTTTATTGGGATTCACACTTTTGGTGCTAGTCTCTAGCCCCTGGCCTATGGAAGGTGGGCTTGGGGTAGTCATGGCATGGACCCCAAGGATGGGTCATGACATATTCCTTATATGAAGATGAATCATCAAAAAAAGATAAGTATATCTAAATCAACATCATGTATCATGATTTCAATCATCATAATATAATTTTTTCATTATAAACTGGGTTTCATTGAGGATATCTTTATCATAAAATACTTCATAATGGGTTGTAATGAAAATATGGATTATCATGAGCATGTACATTGGGAGATTCAATCTTGGTGTGTAGTAAATAACATTTTCCTAAACCAAGTAATGATTGGGTCAAGCCAACTGAGATCCTTTTAGAGTTAATACTCTTAGTTACCTCGGTTCAAGAAGCATTCCTACTTCTAGTATCCATAAAGCGATGAATTACTACGAAAAATAACATAATATATTCATTACCAAAACATTAGGATGTTCTTTTATACATATCCTCAATGTCTATCATAGAGTTTATTTCCCTAATATATTTTCTATAATCTAAATCTCAAGGGATCTACTTAACATTAATTATACAAAACATTAATGACCCAAACTCAAGTAACTCGATGCTGATTTCCACATCGTTATATTGACATGGATAGAATGGTTTCCCTAAAAGACTGATATGTTTATGAGGTTTTAGAAAATATTAACTTCATTATACCCATTTTACAGTGGGAATATACAATATAACGTAAAAAATTATAAAATAAATTGAAATTCATCATTGAAATCTCATTCAATGAATTCTTCTTCATTTTTGAGGAAAGAAACTAAATAAGGGTGTATAAAATAGTCAATTAGTGTTACGCAAAGTGGAAGCTATCACTAATAAATAATAAACAATAAATATGAAAATCTTAATAACTGAACACATATTTTATTTATTCAGTAAGATGGATAACATATTTAGATATGAAAATATAAATATAGAAAGGTAAATGACATAAAACACATAACATTGAATCCATAATTGATAATGTATTTCATCTAGATATATCATCATATTGTAACTCTCATATATAATAATTATTATTTTATTTTTAAAGAAGGATGTGATTAATTATCGTACATCAAGATACCATACATCATGAGTCTTCTACCATTAATATCTATCTTCATGAAAGTTAAAAACTAATATATAAAAACCTATCTGACTTTGAAAAATAGTTTCTCTCGTGAGAAAAATCAATGCATTGAGGTTCTATCAATAACCAGGCCACACTGTTACCATCTTTTTCAAAGTATTCATCTTATGTAAAAATATTTATTTAAAACACAAATAACATAACTTGTCTTCAAATATATGTATCAACAAATGGATATGGATTTATTAATTTTTCCCTTGTCAATCATAAAACATTCAATGTAAACAATGTATGTAAAAAAGGTATATAGATTAGGTAGTATTTATATCAATGATATAAATAATATGTTTAAACATAAATTTAAACCATATCTATTAGGATTGATTATATATCCCTGATAAATAAATAAATGTGTTAGCATATACACCACATTAAAGCAAATTGGTGTATATTAAAAAATTGTCTATTAAATTGAAATTGAGATGAAATAAGGTAAAATTATCATATAATTGAATTGATAATTAATAAATGAATATATTACAAATATAAAATGTATATCCATATAGAAATACTAGAAATTAGTCATAATATAATGCAATATAATTATAAATATAATCATATAATTTAAATGGAAAAAATAAGTAATATAACCCAATAAAATGAAATTGAGTTTTGAAATTATTTTCATATTTATAAAATTCAAATTAAATTACCATGGATGAAATAATTCAAATGGAAATCTGAAATAAATCAAATCCCAAATACATTCTCCAATTTCTCCTCTATTAATTGATATTGAATATCATTGTGAATTTTTATTGATCATTGATATGATTTTTTTATAATGATCACAATTGAGATGAAACACCTAGTTAGAGGTGGATAATATAAATCAACACCCATGTTATATATTTTATATTCATCAATATAAATTGGGTGTACACTTGATTGGAATTAGTGTATTTAAACTATAGAGTTCTTAATGAAATTTAATGTTTCATCATTTGTTTCTATATAATAAAATAAATCCATTGTTAGAAAATAACATCATAAAGATAATGTTGGAACATCTACCAAAAAATCCTAATACACATCAATGAGTCCCCAAAAATTATGATATGAGTCATTATAATAGAATACCCGTTGTATTACATTAGATTAATACGTCAAAGAATTATTGTCCAAACTTTCATGTGTATCTCTATTGGGTTACTCAGAAAATTATAAGATTTATAGGTGTAAAATAATTTCTGTACTTGAGGGGCTATAAAATATCATAAACAAAAAATTATTTTCTCACAAATGGCAAATCAATCTTATTTCTTGAATCACCTTATGCTTATTTTAGTCTTGTCTCTTCCAGGGTCTCCATGATCCGTGATTCTACTATATAAAATCTTTATAAAATTTAAAATATATTTATAAATTCTAGTATATATATCATATCCACTCATTTATCTAACAAAAAAGATAAGTAAAAAATGACATTTCAACCAATAAAGACATCTCAAATTCAAGACTCTTGTGTTATAAATACTTTATCCTTTTTATCATTATAGAATTTACAAATTATTTCTTCAACCTAAAGAAGCACCACAAAGGAATGCTCAATCTTCTTCTTAATATAGATATTATTATAAAAAAACTCCACTATAAAAATCTAGATTCATTAGACATTTGTCTAACATAGTATTCCAAACACATGGTGATTTCATGAGGAAAAAATGCCTTCGTTAGAATACACACATTTACTTCATCTTCAATAATTGGAAAACCATATCATTATTCGATATATACTTCTTCTCCATGTATTCCTTTAAATAATATATATACAACATACAATATATATAATTTTAACACCATCTAAATTTCAATGTCTATATATAACTACATAGTTTTAAACCATGCAACTGGAGAAAACATATCATTTAATCATTTCTATAAATCTAGAAATATCCTTTTAAATAATCCTGGATTTTTTTAAATCATCATTCATTATACAGGGAGTTTATTTTTGAAAACCCACGTAGTTATAATGAAATTCTTGTCACATTCAAATGGAACAACATTCTATATATTAATTTTATCTATTTTATCAACATTTTTTTTCATTGAATTGACAAAAAATTAATTATTTGTTGATTATTCATGATATTTTTTTTAAATAATTATAATAAAAACTACCATGAAAACATCATTTTTTTTGGATTGGAACTGGGTTATCTAGTGTCAAATGGTGTTTACATCAATTGTTCCAACTTTGCATTTTTTTCTCATTCAACCAGGTAGAATTTATTATCCTTATTCAGAATATGAGACTTTATCAGATCTTATTGCATACCATCTAATTAGCATTAGAAAATGTGATCCTTAAACTATATCAAAATCATAAATTTTGTAATTTTCATGTAAAATCCACTCAAGTGATACTGTTATTTTTACATTGTCTACCACCACAATATTAAAACATCTAGTCCCCTCCTCATGCCTCTAATTGTAACATAAGTACGATTTTCTAAATGATATATAACCTGAAATTATTCAATTATCTCCCTAGTATTCAACATTTCATATCCTTTATTTTTTTACCAATATGTGAATAATTTCAAAATCACAAAATTATTTTAGTGTAGGATTCATTTCATACTAAAACTATAGTGTATTTATTACATATTTTGAATACAAAAAAGCTCTATTGGAGATGATAACATCTATAAGAAATGACTATTTCCAATATACCTCCATGTGAGACTATACAATCGTAATTGATTGCAGATATTGTTGATTATATGATTTATCCAATCCACAACCCCATTTTATTTGGATGTTATGAGAGCTGATGCATGATGGTTAATTATCTAATTTTCTAGGCATTCATTAATTCAATGGATTCTGATTCTGGGGATATTTCGAGTTCAAAACTTCTTTATTTACACAATAATAATATTTTCTTCATTCCCAAAATATTGAGTGAAAAATATGTTTAACTCAGTCTATATGTTGGTACAAGCAGTGAATACAATTTATTATAGTCATCTATAAAAAAATAATATTCCATTGGTTCCATTGGGTGAAAATTTCCAACAATAAACCACAAGAATATGCTCAAGAATCCTTGAAGATGTCAATATCCATTCCTCTAATTAATTCCATAAAATCATCAATTTTTAGCACGAATCACATATGTGATTTTGATAATATGAAATATATATAAAATAACTAGCTATATTTCTTTTTACCAAGCTTCTTGGTGATGTTTTCATCTAATTACCAATTCAAATATGTGATAAGATGTTTCCATCTCTGTTGTATAGATAGAATAAATTTTCTTCCTTATCATGTTATTGATTTCCCTTAATTCGTTTTCATTTATGAATATGTGGACCATATAATTATTTTATAGTATAATACTTTTTTTAATCTATACCCCATGTTTATGTTCAGACAATCAAAGGAAATTTCTAATATTACGTCTTATCCAATAAACAATGAAAATGTAAAATTTTCTATGTCTTTTTCATTTAATGATATATTATTAATAACCAATATTCATAAGATCCTCATTATTTAATGAAAAGAATGATTACATATTTTTTTCTTGGATAACACAATAAGATCTTTATTTCTAGTAATATGTGATGTGTATTTACAATCAACAATCCATGAACATTAATTATCTATCTCTCATAGAGAAAAGTAAGAAAAAATGGAATTTTTGGAACTCTCATCCATCATCGATTTTATTGATGAGTATTAGTAGCATGTTATATAAGGTCTGTATCTCTAAAAAAATCATGAAAAGTTTTGTGACTAAATGGTTTTTGGTGAATGATTTTTCATGCTTCCAGTTCAAGGAATTCATGAATACAGTTGTTGATCATGTGATAGGAAATTCATTCACATATACCAAAAAACATCACATTAAAATCATTAATCATTAAAAGAAGATGAATAATATAATATTATGATTTCATGTTTGGATGTATGTTCCTCCCAAAGGGGAATTATTTCATTATGTAACACATAGTAAATGTGTCCTTTGTTTACGTTGAAAGATAATATATAGCTCTGGAAGAATTGGAATTCATCATGGCCACATGGTTAGTTTCCTTTATGGTGTTGTGGTGATAAAAATTATTATGATGTGTCAGTTTCTTAGGTTTTAATATAATATAATATATGTCTCTATCTTTGAACCACTAAACCATTAGAATAGTAATAGGTTCCTTCACAGGAATTCAACTTCTTACACTCGATGATGATTTTGGTGTATTTCCTATAATTTTTCCATGTATTGATGATTTTTTATCATCATTAAACATTGAAATTCGAATAATATGATAAAAATAATGATTCAAAAAGCCCATAACACATTGTTGATATTTTTTCTAAAGTATCAATTTAATGATTTTGTTCTACAATTTCCGGATTTTTCTCAACATCCATTCCTTAATAGTTTAAACTTCAATAATTAAGTTATCTAATTTTAAAATTTATTCCTAAATTTTTTAATTAATTTTGTTTCAAATAGATATTAAAATAAAAGACCACGAAATTATCATTATAATTCATTTTTATTAATAAAACATATTATTAAAGGGATATCGTAAGTTATTCTTTCAGATAAACCCTTCCAAAAAATTCATTCTAATCATCACTATAATCATTTTCTATTTTATATTCAATGGCCATCAATATAATTGAATATTTATATATTTATAATCATCAACATCACTTCCAAAAAATGATATTCATCTTTATAAAAACAAAGTATTCATTCGATGAACCACTATTAATTATTCATAGAACCATCCATTTTCAGTTTTTTAGAGATTTTTTAACACCTGCCAATTCTCGAATGTTTTTATGGAATTTGGGAATAATATTTCCCACATTTACCCACAAAAATCAAGGATGATGATCTATAACTATATTCATTACTCTTACTATTAATTTTGGAGTAAAATACTCACACCACCGAATCAACATCATAAATATATGAATTTCCAACGACTAAGGCCTTGTAAATGGAATAAAAATTAACCTCATTAGTAATTTAATTTATTCTTTTCAAAATTCGGTATATATTAATTAAAAAAATATGTCATTTTTTAATAAATTATATCATGAATCATAAAATTTATTTAATGTCTTCCATAATTGAAACTTTATTATTGAAACATAGTGGTATTCTTATCAGGATTATCTTAAAAATCATTTAACTGTTTTATCCTCATTAAGATATTACATTCTATCAAAAAGTAAATTTATATTATAGAAAAATTAATCAACCATATTATTCTATTATGTTATAAAAAATAATTTTTATTCCATAGAAATTCCTGTATAGCCTCACAGACATTCGATTCAACTTTATAAATATTCAAAAGAATTTTCCACTTAACATTAGAGGATTTATATGAGATTAAATGTTTAATATGTAATTTTAAAGTGGATTTAAAATATAATTAATCTATTTTACAATTGTATAAAATTATATATGATCACATTCCATCAAGGCCCCACGTTTTTATATTTTTAGTCTTTTTATATATGTTGGTTATATAAACAACCATAACCCTGGACCTGAAATAATGTTTCATCAGGATTTTACAAAATAAAAAATTCATAAATTAAAAAATATAAATAAATTTATGGTTTCAAATAATTATAATACACTCAAGATACATGATGAATAAACTACCATTTCATTAGATTTTTTAGAATCTTATAGATGACAACACAGTAAGAGGGTAGATGGTGAAACCACGTATAAGAAATTATTTCACATATGAGCATCTAGTTATATCACCTTAAGGAAAACATATATGTATATATATAAATCCCATAAATAAGTGATTAATGGTACAAACAACATATTGTATTGTACTTAGTTCATCTAATACATGATATATCTAAGGATCATCCACGCCAATGATCCTATGTACCAAATTCACTAAAATATAACATAATTTAAAAAATCATATGAGAGTTCTCACTGATCCTCCATGTTCACTAACATGAATAGTTTAATGAAAAATATATCAATCTACAAGGAACTTACTTCGGCATAATTTGATTGACACATCACATAAGGATGATATGAATATATGCTTTCGTTGGGGTTTCCCTTCAGCAAGATAATTTTGACAACCCATGAGAATATGACAATGTTAATTTAACTACCATCATTCTTAGAACATCGAGATGAGATCTGAAAATATTGTTCTAGATATATACTATAAAAAATACCCCCTCTTGGAATAATTTTTTATATGTGTGTTTTCTCATTTGATATAAATCCAAGGGTTATGAATGATACCTAAATTGTATGGATTTTCCAAGCTATATACTTAGTTTATTGGTGTCATCATTCACCATAAAATTTTTATTCACAAATGGGGTTATCAACTATTAATTCCCCTTAAATAAAATAGGATGACACTGAAAAAATGTATGCATGCATTGTGTCTATGGATATTTAACCATAGTATAATCTATTTATCATATATTATAATGTCTCTACCATCACAAAGGAACAACCACTTCTTCCTATTGGATGTAAAATCGAACAGTTTTATTGAAAATAACATTTTATAGGATCCGCTATTCAATATCATGAGACCTTCTATAACTCCCCACATTATTTAAAAGATGATATCATTCTATTAATAAACATACTATTATGTGGAACGAAATTATGTTCTGTATCTCTATATAGGTTATGGAATCCTAAGATATTTTCCTCTACCAAATTTTAGATACTCCACATCACCAGGAATGGATATGGTGTAGATAAATTAAATTCAAGAGGGGACTACATTGTTTCCCTACGTGCTATGGAGTGGGAAGTAGAATAACTCTAGATGCAATGTAATCTTTTAAAAATCATTTTTCACCATGTGAATAGTGATTTTCATTGCCTAAATTCCATGAGTCTGACATAATACTCAAGTTTAAAAATATAATAGCATATATAAAAACATTTTCCATTTTTTGAATAGATGTGAGTAATAAGGTAGAATCCCATACTTATCCACAGTGTTGCCTTATGTCGTGTATCACTTCCTCTATGTTGTCACACAAACGGTGAAATCTATTGTTCCATGAATAAGACAACCCATGTAGATAATGTCCTTTCTCTATACTAATATCATGGATGACTATCCCAAATTATTATTCAACACCCTGGGATTTCATGATATACTTATTTTAGTTTAATTAAATCTCATTGATAACGTTTGTCCAATATAACCCTAAGCCTAGTTGAACCCTAATATATTACACCATTATAAGATATCCATTAAATAGTATGGTGAGAATAATATAAAAAAATATTAAAATTACATTTTTCACACTTGTATAAAATAAATCTATTGTTTATCAATTGATTGGAATGAAAATAAAATAATATAAATGTAAAAGAAATGTTTTTAGAAAAATGGTTTCTTTCTGAAAAGTATTTTTATATTAATATAATAAATTACTAACTATTAGTAAATTATGTTAATGAAATTTATATATTATATATTAAATTAAATGTTTCACCATCCCCCTAATATATTTTTATGATTTTAAAATAAATAGACTTTTATACATAAAATTGAATATCTCTAGAAAACGGTTTCATAATTTTTTTCATTCTTATTTTCAAATTACATTTTCCAGATTATAGATTATTTTAAAATGAAATTATTTTTATATTATTATTGAAAAATTATCTTAAATTGAATTTTCAATAATTTTCAGAAAATAATGCTTTTTCAATGAATAATGATTAAATAATTATTTCTATTTAGAAAAATTATTATTGTTTAAATAATTTATAATGTAACCTTAAAAATGAAGTTGAAAATTTATTTTTTTTCAATTATATAATTATTATTTAAATATTTGTCATTGGAATAATTTTTTTCATATTTATAAAAAAACATTTTATTCATATGATTTTTTTATGAGTAACTTCTTTGCATCGCATTAACAGGTTTAATTTTAAATGACATTATTAATTGTCAATGAATAAAGTTTCATAAAATTGATCACATATTCTCTCACAATATAAATAATATTAGGTAATCAGATAATATAAAAAAAATTTCACAACTAGTTTTAAAATTGTGTAAATATATTACAACCATCAATGTTAAAATATTATTACTGGCATTAAACTAATGATATAAGGTTTAAAATGAACTAGAACGATTTTTAATTTCTATTTCATTGACATATTTATAAACTATATCATATAAATTTTATGATTTTTCTTTTTAAGATGAATTTTTTGTGAATTATAAAAAAATTTATTTTACACTTCTAAAATATGCCAGGTATGTCCTCTACCCCTAGTATAAAAGGACACCCACTCTGCACTACTGTTGACACATCAAAAACATTTTTTTCAACCCTGAACAAAGAAATAACTTCCATGAATCCCTACCTATTAACATGTATCCCATTATTGACCATAAAACCATTCTAATACGTCATTATGTATAATTTTAAATAGATTTTCTAGAGGACAAGTAATGTTCTTAACAATGAGTTTTCATTTTTTTCTTCATGTACCAAAATCAAATATTCTTAAAATATGATGAAATAATCACACCATTATATATCATATATTAATATTTTATTATGGTAATTCCATAACTTGTATATGTCTCCTCTTCCTTAAAATTGAAAAAATAATTGATCCATAATGTGGACTGTAGACTACCGCCTCTCGAACTGATGTATTGTTTTTTATAACAACCTCTCATTGATAGATATAATTACAGATTTAATATATATATCCATATATATGATATTTATTTTATAATTATAGTTACATAATTATAACATTACATCATCTTTCTTACCTTCCCATGTGTTGGAAAATAACATCATCATTCGTGCAAACCTGTTGACTACCACCCATATGAAGCGATGTGATTCATTATTCATTTTATTTCAACATTTTTTTTAATAAGGATATATTTCATAAATATATATATTTAATATGATATTATTATAATTATAAAATTTTAAATTATTATTTCCCTTTATTATTACCAATCCTTTGAAATTTGAAAATAATGTTCATGCATACGTACTGCCTTCCATCTCCTTGAATAGTGTAATTAATTTTTATATCTATATATATTATTAAATAAAATAAATAAATATATAAAAATTAAACATGATATATGTATCATCATTTTAATTATGAATATTATGGAAAAAATTTAACATACAAGGACGAAGACAATTGAACCAAAATAGATATTATGAATGAAGTAGTTATAACCCAGAAAAATAATTTTTTTAATGAATTATTACCATATTATTGCTAAAGGATTAAAATTAAATCATAAATGGGATGTTATATATGATTATGGTTATAAGAAATATGTAAAATAATTAAATAATTGTTATATATTATGTTTAGATACATATGATGTATTTCAAACCTATGGTTATTTCACAACTTATCATTATTCAGGATTGTTTAAATAAATGTTTCCTCATGTGCATTTATTTTATAATTATTTCATAAAGAAAAAAAATTCTTCTCTAGATAATTATAGATACAAAATGACATTTTCATATGTCTATACATTATGTACTAATGATACTGAAGAAATGTTTTTAATGAAACAATACTTTTTTTCTACTCAGTCATGCACTTTTTATCCCTGTCCAAATGTTCATTAAAAATACCTTTTTTTGTATTCTATAATGATTTATTATGTATCTTGAAACATGATTATATTTTAGGTTATTGTTGAAAATTATCCATCATATCATTATCCAAATATGATAATTTTGACTATTTTTATAAAAAGGTGAATGAAATAGTATTTACCTAGCCTACGTGATTAACAGACACACTATCATACCCACCCACTAATTTGAAGGTCGAACAAAATTTATCAATGATTCCATGAAAATAAAATATTATTTTACAAAACATGGGTAATGTTTTTTCAAATTTAAATTCTTACTTTCCTAAAAAAACATTAATGTGATGTTTTAAAATTATATTCATCTACATCGATGTTCTTCAGTAAATATTATTATTTACTGGGTTGTACAATTTTGATTACATTATAAATTATATAATGGATATTGTATGATGATGATTATTTAATTTGTAAATTAATATAATTTGTTATAATATATTTTCAATATGATTTTTTTACATTAATTATGTTTCACCCCTTTCCAATGAAGACTGCATTGGGCATAGTATGTGATGGGCAGGTCCTGCTATATTCCTTTAATGCATAACTAGGTATCAAGAGATAAACCAAATTTTCTATGTGATTATTTAATTATTTATAATAACTATGGATATGTTTTAAATTAATTTTTTCATTTATATGTATTTATTTTATTATCATATATTTCAGGAATATTATTCATTCATTATTATCTTTCATTATAGACATACACGTATTGGGAATCTGTGGTCACCCCTTTCTTATTTTACATTTCCCAAGATGTCAAGAAGTGTATAATTATTGATATGAATTGATGGGTTAAACGAAGTAATGTTATTATAAATGATATTGTTATTTATTATTTTACATTGGAAATGTAATTTTTATTGTATTATATATGTTGTATTCCATGTTTTATAAATTATTATATTAATTGGGAGAAATACATTGTATCTAGTAACAATATTATAATGTAACTATCGATTCTAGGATTCTATAGTAAGGTTTATTAATGTTCCATTTGGAGGAATATTAGTAGAAATCATGGTAAATGGATTTATTATAACACATATGCTGAAATATGACACTTGGAATGACTATGAGAGTATTTTTAATTCTAAATCCTATAATTGTACAGTATCTATAGTTTAAATAAATTTAATCTCTTGGATTTATTAATGTACATGAAAACCAATGATGTCAAAATAATAACATTTTGATTCATAGTGTATACGTCACGCAACAGCAAGTATAATGGACATGTAAAATAGGTTATTTATATATTACCATTATAACATATCTAGTGAATTAGTGGGTATGAATATGAATTACTATTTTGGGAAAAATATATAATTTTAGTATATAATATAAATTTAATGGTAAATTATTTACAAATAAGTTCGAGAAATTTAATAATTAAAATTTCTTCAACAAAAGATGTGTTTCAGTGTAATTTTTTTATTACTTCAAAAGGAATTTATTAAAATATTTTTTATTATTATTAAAAAATGATATTTTTTAAAATTGTATTATTTTTGGAAAACATCATGTCAATATTATTTTAGGGAAAGTATTTGGATATTCCGGAAAATTTTGATTTTTTTTTCATTATTGAAATAATATGTTTTTTGGAAAAACTGTAATTTAATTTTAATAAATTTTATAGTTTAGAATCCAAATTATGTAATGAATTTATTTTAAATTTAATAAAAGAAATATAAATTATAAAAAAAATTAACTTATTACATTTATATAATTTAATATATAATTTTGGTATAAGATTATTTTTAAGATTAATTTATTTAATATTTGAAAAATGATTAATGTTCACACATTTTAAATTTTAAGAAATACCCACTAATAAAGAAATATATGAAAAAATAGATATATATTATTTATATAAATATATTAATTTAAATTAATATCATGATTATTACTAATCATATAACTATTATAAGATGATTTTATAGTTGAAAAAACCATTTCATGAAAACCCATTTTCTGACTCGTCTATGGTTTTTTTTCAATTAAAATGTGCATTATATGTGATATCAAATTCATAATGTAAATTACCTATTTTGAAAATAACATTTAATACTTTATAATATGTCCAACATATATTTTTTCATACTGATTTGTAAGGATGTTGAAATTTATTTACAACATTTGATGTTATAATAAGGTTTTGTGTGTTACACTTTCTTGTATAGAAATTACATTTACTCATACATAAACTTTTTATTTGATAAATAATATATAAGAATAAAATTAATTTCAACCAAATTACTGACTTAGGATATTTATATTTTAGTCTTAAATGATTAAATTTGTAGGATACCAAATTATTTACCTTGGTGAAATTGAAAAGTGTATAAGTAAATAAACATTGATGATAAGTAGAAAAAATGTTTGAATGGTGATAATTTTTATGTACTGGAGGTGTGAAAAAATATTAAATTATAAAACTATCTTATTTTTTAATTTTCTATTCCCTTGGGGTGAGGGTGACTTCTCGATGTTGAATAGTTTTGGGTATTTACAAAAATGCCACTCATCCTCAATTCGAAAAGGGTACTCCCTCAACTCAGTTATGCATCCATATAAAGTTATTATTATCGATAAATACTTTAAAAAATAACAACCGAACCCCTATATACACATTCTAGATCTTTCAATCATCCACATTTACATAACATATTGTCCATATGGGGATATCCAATGGAGGATTCTATATGAGAAGATAATCTCCATAACTAAGTTATTTCATTTTCATTCTTCTTTTACAGAATTAAGTTAGATATTACAAATTTCAATTACATATAAATAGTATATCCTATACTAATATATAATAATAAGTTAATTTAATAACCCATATACATATCTACATTGATCAAATGTCAAACAAAATCTTTAATTGTGTGTATATAAGACTACATTTTCACGTTCTAATGTGATTCATTTTAATCATCAAGAATCATTGATGTAAACTATGATTAATTTAATGTGTATATATATATATATAATATTTATGATAAAGTTAAAAAATTTAATTTAATATAACAGATAACAACTTAATATTTATTTCATTTTAAATACTATAACATAGCGCATGTGTTCGGCGAACTACCTCCTTACCAAGTGATGTGATTCATTTTTCTATTTCACATTACATGGAAGGTAATAAAGAATCATTTGATGATTATATTTCATATATTTGAGATGAATTTATATTAAACATTAACAAAACCCCTTTAGTTTAAATATATACCTCTATATTTATTTTTCAATGATAACTTCAATTTTTATCCTTATATATTTTATGATCAATCTGACTAGGGAATGTGTTGAAATAATATTTATTGATTATTTTTGGAAATAATTAAGATTCATATTAAATATTCACTTTCATGTGATCATTGTAAATTAAAATTACCTTAAATATCTGTAATAATTGTCAAGGATATGCTTATTACATATATCATATATACATATGGTATTTTACTTTCAATGTAATATGATTTACTGAGGAAATGATTTTTAATCCATATTCGCAAATCAAAGGAAACTTTTCGATTATGCATATTGTTCCTCATTTAGTTTGATCTCTTGATATATGAGGAATGAATTTAAAATGATGTTATGATAGGGACATATTGTACATATCCCTATACATCTATAGTACCATGATATAAATTAGTTGTTTATCCCTATTTAAATGGGTTTCTGGTGACTTATTATCCTTCCATTAAACTATCCTCGTAGAAGGTATTGATAGAAATCTAATAAATATTCTTGATATGTAGAATAAAAATACTTAATATTTCTCATATTATCTATTTAGTATATATTAATCATGATATTTATGAATTGATAGTTACCAAGGATTCATTTTATTTCTCTTTTACTGGATAAATAGAGTGTCTTATCAGTTATATACCTTTCCATATTGATTATCACTTATACAAGCATGATAGTATTATTATTTAATAAATTATATGTAGGTTCAATTATTTACTATTACATATTGATTATTATTTATTAATTCATGATAGATTCATACTAATATAACTCTTACAGAGAAATGATCTCACCCAGATTTTGTTTTCATTACATATGATATAAATTAGTAATATATAAATGTGTTCGATGATATAGAATCATATGAAATTATATATTATATCTATGACTATGGAGTGGGATCCTAACATTGGGGCTCCTCAATATGTTTATTCTCACTGAGAAATCAAGAATATTATGAAATCCCCTTAGATATCTTTTATGTAGGGGGCCATCTCTCAGGTGTAAGAGATAATAGCAGGTATTGGTGAGCTATTAAATTTTTATATATGCAATCAATTCTAGAAAACGGAAGGTTGATGATTGATTATACTTAACTCTGTCTCCCTATAAGAGAAGGCTGAGGATGGACTATTCAAACACCCCTCACATTGTTTCTACCCAATCTTCTATGCTATCAGGAAAGTTATAAACCGATATACTTAAGTTCATCAATCAAGGTTACTACCAATTGGAATAGGGAAAATATAATGTCTCTTATTATGGGAATATCATGTATTATTATTATCTGTAACATTCTTCATGATTAATGAGGGGAAGTCCCTTTATTAGTCCCCTCTCTTCTCCTTGGTACCTTTTTATTATATTTAATAAATAGTCAAATGCTTTGGTTCTGGCTGGACAAGATGTTTATATAATTTACCAAGAATAATAAACAATTAGGTCTATTAGGATGTAATTTCATATATATTATGCCACTATTATAATGTAGACACATTCTTTATAACACTACAGTTTATGTTTCACAATATGTGTATTATTTTATTCTAATGTTTTGGTATGGTATATATTATTTGTTTGTCCTTCCAATAAGAGTTGATTTGGATAATACTTGTGGATGTGATGTGAAAATATTTTATTAATTTTATAAAATTCACAATGAATCCATGATTATAATTATTAAATTAATTTTAAATTAATTTATTAATTTTTACATATGTTTTTATAGAATTTATATTATACATTATGATTTATAATATTATGTTCTTATCGTTTATCTGATTTTTTTTTTAAAAAGCATCATAGTAGAAGGATCAAAAACTATATCAATGCACATAATTCATGTAGGGTTTTCCCTTATTAGAAATATAATGAAGATATATTTGTATATGCAGCTGGATATAAAAACTTTATAACTATATTGGGGAAGAAAACATTTTTTACGGCCAATATCCTATCTCGTATGGAGTAGGATATTGATCCACAATGTGGTGTAACAATGCTAAAACACATCATGCATAAACACGATCCATCATTGAATGTGTAGACAAATACATGTGTAGTTGAAAATGGATTCATTCTTTAGAAAATATGTTTCTTGATTAGTGATGTAATGAAATTTAGAATGTTATCATGATTTAATGTGTAAGATATAATGTAACATCGATCAATTAAAAAACTATAAAGAGATGGGGAACTATAAAAATTATTTACCATGTAATCAAAAGAATATTCCCAAAAAAATCAAAATTATAACATCCATGAAGACGTTATCACAATACCATACGGTAATTTCCCTAAAAATGTGTTTGAAGGTATTCTAATCATAGCCTCAAATTTATCTCATAATTTTTTTCCATTCTAAATATTTTCACCATATTATGTTTTTCAATGTTTCAATGAAAATTATATACATCAATATGATATAAATAATAGAGATATCTGTTAAGACTTCTAGTTTATGTTTTATTACAATAAGGATGGGTCAGTTAGTTCCCCTTGTGACACATAAACAGTACCAGTAGGCTGACTTTATTACTATTCCTAGGGATAAATTTTATAAAATCATTGGTATGGACTAGATAAAAAATTTAATGAATAAATTCATTACAATGTGAAGGAAATTATAATTCATGGTGACTATGTAGAATCCCTTATCGTTATAGGGTATACATCATCATTTGAGTCATGTCTAGATCGACCCAAAACAGATCTTCTAAATGATATTCTATAAGAATAATAGTAACTACAATTTTTTGACCGAATATGAAATAATAAAATTGAGGGGGTTTTTATTATATAAGATTGTATTTATGTATTCCATGAGGGATTATCATAACAAATACAAAGGTGCAGAGATGAATTTTCTATTTATTAAATATCTTATGAGTTGTCTATATCATATAATCCATATAGACCGTTCATTGGAGAATTTGTGGTGTTAATGAAACCACTTCAGGAATTGTGTGGTTGGGAATTTATCTGCCCTTGTTTTTCTCCTTAGTGAGACACCATTATATTTTTTGATAATAAATATGGATATATGTTGTTATGGATTCATATTAAATAAATAAATGAAATTTTGACAAATAATAGCTATCATATACATCACATTGATAAATTAATCGATCAATATAACAGAGCTAAATATTTATCAAATATTGACCCTCATTTTTCGTATTATCAATTCCATGTTTTGTATAATTATATTACATTAATAAAAATTCTTATGAGGTATAAACATTATTTTATTATAGTAATTCTAATCAGATTGAATACATAACTCTTTGATTCTTTAAATCTAATGAAAATTAAATCCATGTAATATCATGATATTTTTGTGGTAAAATGTATTATATCTTGGTGTAATATATGACATTTGAGGACCACAATATTCACTTTTGAATCATTCTGGAGGCCCTTAGAAAAAATTTTATATTGGTAATTTAAAAATTATTAATTCTTAATTTATAATGATTCTTTCATAGCCATTTTTTCTCAATTTATGGAATCAATATTGATCTTATAAATATAGTTATTGTAAATGAATTTACATTAACTAAAAAAACTTATATAGGTACATTCTATTTTTTTGAAGGTCACAATCAGGTATTTTTCCGTAATCATATTTAATTGGATAATAGAATAATCATGATTATACATAAAGGGATATTGTTCATATAAATTAAAAAATTTGTAGAATATTTTGAATAATTAAAGATGATATTATTGAAATCTCTATTCATAAATCTTCATTTGGGAATTAAAGGATTTATGATGTATGGTGATTCTTTAAAGAAGGGGATTGGTTTTACCCTTATTTTCAAGGATAAATTTTATCTATTTAATCGGGGATGTAAAATACTAATGGATAAAGCTATATAACACATGATATTCAATTGACATCAATAAACATTTATTAGATTATTTGGAGATATTATCTCTCTGGTGAGAGAAGTAAAATATACAATGATAATATGTTCTTGAAATACATATTTTCATAAAAACATCTCAATATGATGAAATGATGGTTGATCCATATACTTAAGGATTATATTTTCTAAATATATATCCCTCTAGGTGTGTAGAATAGGATAGGAGATGCACTGAGAATGGGAGATCATAGAGTTTAGATGAAAATGAATATTTTTTGGGATCATATGATCATGGATAAATTAGAGGCATATATAGAATTTTTATGAAATGCGAAAAAATACTCTTTTTTTTCAAAAACATCCCAGACCATATTTTTTATAAAAGATATATATTTATTATATAAATAATGAGAATTTTCAAAAGGAAAATAGATCCAAGACTAATATAATTTAGACGACTTCTAATATGAAAATGAAAAATTTTAAATTTAGAACAATGGTATCTATTCAATATATGCTTCAAATGAAATGTAAATTTTTAAATGATCATCATAACTGGTATTTGAATATACACTCTAGTAGAACTAATATTTATAGTGATTTAAAGGATCATTTTTTTAGATAGTATAATGTGGAAAATTGATGAATGTGTGTTATTATGTATGGGTTTTTAACCGGCATAATCTAAGATACAAAATATTATAGGTTCAATGAATCATAATTCTATTTAAATGTCTATAGAGATGACATTACTATGGAATTTATCACTTGATTACCAATTACTCATAGAAAAAACTATGAAATATGGGATACTATTGATATCAATTATAAATTTTCACATATATATTATATAAAAGAAGATTAACACTAGGAAATCTTTCAAAAAAAATAATAAAGTTTTTGAAATACAGCATGGAAATCCTCATTATATTTTTTCTAATTGAGGTTTATGAATTATATTTATATTGATTAAAATTCTTTCAAAGACTCCTAATACTGATAATCAATTAGGCACTGTTTATCATGATAAAATTGATGGGAAGTAAAAAATTACTATACAGACATTAGCAGACATGTTGATGTCATAATCACATGGCATTCATGGTATATATGGTATTTATTTAGCTTTGATATATTTTTACAATAAC
Organism: Viscum album; assembly: GCA_963277665.1. NCBI lineage: Eukaryota > Viridiplantae > Streptophyta > Magnoliopsida > Santalales > Viscaceae > Viscum > Viscum album. The sequence goes on along the minus strand of OY728135.1, from coordinate 623,952,957 downwards.
AGTAATATCAATTAAAATATTTAAATTTTATTATATGAATCACTGTATAAAAGGAGATTTTTAAAATAAAATTTCTCTTTATTGGTAATAAAAGGTTGATGGAATGTCTAGAACCAATAGAGGAGACATTGAGAATGATAAATTACATTTAAAATTATATGAAAGCATATCAAAGAAGAGAAATGTTCTATATTGAAAACATATAGATTGATTTGAAATTTTATGTTGTACATATTATTATTTAGAAATTATCACAAGGCGAAGGGTGTTAAATGATTCTCTATAAAATGAAACCCAATCCCAATTTATGTTAATCCTTTTAAAATTTTAGAATGAATAGGATATGTGTCTATCAATTTTGAAATGCCTCCTAACCTCTATATTGTACACGATGATATTCATATTACTTTATTAAAGAAATATATGTCATAAGGAAGGTATGTTCTTACCTTATATGAAATTTAATATTATAATGAATAATTATATTTTAATGATCCTTTAATTATTCTTGATAATACAGAACAAGTGTTGAAAATTCAGATAGCTTATATGGTAAATGTATAGTAGTAAGATCATATAATATTGGTGGAAATGTAGGAACATGAAGAAATTATGATGAAGAACTAAAAAAATATATTCCTAAGGGGATATTATGGAAATTTAAAAGAAGAAATATGTTACAGGTAAGAATGTCACACACTGATATTTTAGGTTATCTTTTTAATATTTATTTAATCACTTCAATAGCTAAAGATATATTTAACCCCAAGTCTACATGAACCATATTTTATTATATCATTATAATGTATCCATGAAATTGGAGGATATGAATATTAATTACTAAATTGTGAATATTTAATGGTATATGCATGTATAAAACTAATTAATTTCCTATTTTTTATATTAAATTAAAATAAAAATCATTTCAATGTAAAATTATTAGTTTTTATGAAAAAATCTTTTTTCTTTAGAAAATTAGATTTTATCATAAAAAAATAAAATATAAAAAATTGGTAAATTATATAAATCAAATTTATATATTATTTATTTAATAATTCTTTTATAATTTATGTAATTATTTATCTATGGATGGGATATTAATAAATACAGTTTTATTATTAAAGACATTATTTTACAAGAATTCATTTTTCTCACATTTTTTACAATGTATTTTAAAAAAACATATTTAAAATAATTTTTTAAAATTATCATAATTTTTAAAATAATAATTTCAAAATTATCATAATTTTATATTCTGAGGATCATTCATAAGATACTATTTTTTCGATTAATAGTTAAAATTATCGATATTTTTTATTTATCCATTCATTTAAAGAATATGAAAATATAATATTTAAAAAAATTTGAATTAGGAATTATATATTTATATTATTATTAAACCAATTTAATTACTTTTATTATAATTTATATAGATTTTTGATATAAAAACATCTTATACTTAAGAACAGAATTTCATAAGGAAACTCCTTTTCATCCCGTTTATAGGTTTAATTTTGAATTATATTCATCAATTTCATTGAAATTAATATGATAAAAAGGATTTAATATTTTTAAATATAGTAATTAATGTTAGTTAAGAAGATTAAATTATATTTTTTATCATGATTAGAAATAACATTAAAAATATTTCACTAAGTATAAGGTTAAAACATGTTTATGAAGTGGTTATACTAATGATATAAGGGTAAAAATAACATAATACAGGTATAAGAAACATATTTTTTGAAATATATAGACCCTATATCATAAATTAATCATTATCTTTCCATTATCTACCCATTCAGTTTTCATATAAAAATTATATAATTTATACTTTTCAAAAATTCAATTGCGTCCTCTCCCCCACTTATTAAAGGACACCTCTTTCATCTACTCTTCACCCATAAATATACTTTTGGTTCAATGAATACCTAACCAAATTACATATTTAATTATATTAACATGACCTATATTCCATTTTTTGATAATGAAACCATTCCTGAATTAATTTAGAGATATACCTTTGTAGATTCTTCAAAGAAGATGTATAGTTTTAAACTATGTGTTTCTATTTTAATTAATGATCTAACTCCTTGAATTATCCATAAAATATGGTTCTATAATAACACAACTATATCCCATATAAGGAGTCATTATTTTTTGGGGATACCCTATATCTGTCTCATCTTCCGTCAAATGAGAAATGAAACTATTGTTCCTGTGTACAGTGGATTACTGCCTCCCAAACCTATGTAATTCATTTTCCATTACAACCTCTAATGTGTTTAAATAATGATGGTTTAAATAATTATATAGGGTATTATTAAATAATTATAATTAATGAATTATAATATCATAACTATTTTATCCCATTCCAATATGTTGTAAAATAATAATGATGCTTGTTCATAAGTTTTGAATACCACACCCAAATATTGATGTGATTATTTTTTTAAAATTTTTTTAACATGGAGAGTAAAAGAAATTTATATATGGAATATAAATGTTATATACAGATATTTATATGACATATTAATTATTTTTTAATTGTTAGTAATTAATTAATTTTATATTTTCATCGCTCGCATAATAAAAATAGTTTTCAAGGGTACGTATGACATGTTGTCTCCATGAATGGAGAAGTTATATTACTTTTTATAAATAATATAAAGATATATATATATAATTAATATATATTTTTTATATTAATGTCATTATTATAATTTTAGGGATGATATAAATATTATCAACATAAAATAACCAAAACTTCAGAACCAAAAAAATATAAAAAATAAGATTTATTATTACCAGGAACAGTAATGTTGAAAGTTAATTACAAATTAGTGGGTGATAAATGGTTATTAGTGAATCACATATGGTATTATATATATATATAAATAACTCTCTTTATGTGTGTGTTATTATTGTTTTTGAATATAATTATAATAACATAATATGCATTACAATGTAGACTTGGACACTTATAAAGTATGTCGAACATGTTGTAACTGTTTCACTCATAATCTCATCATTATTTAGGAATTTTTTATGTTAAATTATCATATGGGTGAATTATTATAACCATATATATTAAACACAATATAGTTTCTTCTTTTCTAGTTATTTATGGTAATTAATCATTTTCATTTCATATTCTCTCCTTGTTTGTACTGAACAAACATGAATTGTTTTTTGTAAAATTGATATTATTTTTTTTACTCAGATGGGAATCATTTTCTTCCATTTCTATATTTTTAATTTTTTTTATATTTTATGTAGTAATTTATTAAATATATTTTTAAACATGTTTTACTTTTACAATATGTGTTAAAATGAATCATCTTGTAATTTTATGAATGTGGTACTTTTGTACATTTTTTAAAATGCATGTGTGGAATTATTTATTTACTTATACAGAGTGACTGGAATTTAAAACTTTCATGACCTCCCAGTGCTTGAACACATCCATAAAAACATTCAAAGGTTAAATTAAAAGATAATACTTCCCCAAAATATTATGAAATTTTTATTTCTATACGAAATTGAAATATTTTACAAGAAATCATAAAATTACATTTTTAATGTATATTCATATCTGTCAACATTATTTGGTGAATATAATGCTTTAATGGGGACTTAATATATTTTTCCATTATAAATAATAATTAGGATGGATTATGATTATTTTTATTGATTTTTGAAATTGCTATAATTTCCTATGATAGTCATTAAATATGAATTTTTACATTGATTCTGATTCAACCCTTTCCCATGATGAATGCATTAAACTATATACGTGATGGGTTGAAAATTAAATATCCTCCATAAGAATTATTAGGTATCATGAGGCAAACTACATTGTTTATTTCGATAAGAACATATCTATTTATTTAAGATGTATTTGCACAACTCCTTAATGGTATGTTTCTAATTCATGACATATTGTGTAACATCATTTTGACATCAGTTATGAATGTCGATGTGATTATTTTATTAGTTATAATATCCTTGTATATGTTTAATATCATCTATTTATTTATATTGAATTATTATATTTTATTTATTTCTACCCTATTATTCATGTGCTGTGATTTTCTACTATATGAATACCCATGTTTTGAATCTAAGGTAATCTATTTGTTATTTTTTAATTCCTTATAATGCTAGAAAGTGTAGTGTTATAGTTAATAAATGATATTATAATGTGAATAATGGTGTTATTAAATAAAATAATAAGTTGTATTTTCTATTTTAATTTTTTTGAGATCAAAGTATTCATATGTTTTTGTTCAAAGACTAAAAAACGTTTCATTACTTTGGGATGAGATATATTAAACAAAGTACAAATTTAATAATTTTTTTATTGACTCTGTAGTACTATGGTTAGGGTATTTATTGGTTCCACTACATGGTTGATTGTTTTCCCCAATATGTGGGGATCAGGTGGCTGGGATTCCCTCTATGGTTGGAAATGTTTTTGCGTCACAACCAATAAATAGACTGGAGAGTCTAGGTTACTATAGTGCTTCCTATATCTTGTAGATTGATATATAATTAAAATAGTCATACAAACATCCATAAAACCAAACAAAAGAAGGTCTAAAAGGGTCATTTCAATAATTTTTTCATGATATGATTGTAAAACATTTTTAAAATAAAAAAAATATTAAACTATGGAGAAATCCCTAGTATAATGGATAATAATTATTCTTAATAATGCTATATTTTATTATGATGGAAATCCCACAATGAATTTTTCATATGAAAATGAATAAACTCTTGATAGAAATATAAAATAACATATGAAATAGAGAATCGAATGAATATAATATAATTATAATAGAAAAGGCAAATATAATTTATATTATCCAATGAACATGATATGGATTTGATCAAAACATTATAGCAATATAAATTAAAGAAAAAATAAATATAAAAATATTTCATCTTAAAAATATTTAAATAACATGAAAAATAAAAATTATAATAAAAATTAGAGAAATTAATGTGGTAGTATGTAAACCTTATAATATAAAAAATTCTGGAAAATACGAAACTTGTCCAAATAAACAGAAATTGAGACATATAAACCATAAAACATTATAAATAAATGAATTAATGATGTATTATGTGAAAGATTTCTATTATGATGATAGAAAAATTAAATTATAATAAACACATTCAATGTGTTAAAAAAATACACCATGCCAAATAAGAACATGGTTGTTACATGAATACATGCCTTTATAATGTGAAATTTAGATGAAACCCCATTAATTTAATTATTATTTACATGGATTCCATATATCTTAATTTATAAAAATCTAATACACATTAATAATATATTTTAAAAAAAAATTCAAGTGTAAAAAAGTTTATTGAAATTTTATATTCATTTATTACATATTTATTATTTAGTTTTTATTAATAGGTTTCATTGGTTATTGGTAATTTCAACAATTCCTTTACAATCATCCATAGAACTATTTTGTACATCATTACAAGTTCATCAGTTCATAATATCAAAAATAAAAATTTTAATTTAATTAATGTCATTTAATAGGATATGATGTTCTAGATTAATTCATTGATTGTTTAAAAGATCTTTCTCTAAGTATAAATACATAATGTACATGTTTTATTAATTTTTTTAAAAAATAAAAGGTGGTGTGTTAATAGTGAGTTAAATTTTAATATTAACATTATATAATTAGAAAAATAAAATAAATTATTAATCATTACATTACATTTATAATTTTTTATTAATCATCCCTTATATAAAAATTATAATTTTATTCATGTGTGTGAGAGAACTGACCCAGAAAATCAATCATTATAACTAATGAATAAGATTTAAATTATAGTTATATTATTTTTATATCATTTCCAAAATAATATAAAGTTGTTAATATAACATCATTTTAGTGGAGGAATAATATTATGAATACAATATGTGATAATGTTAACAGTTGAAATGAAAAAAAAATCATAGCCTACATGGATGAATTCACATCCACATAATGAATTCCAAAATAATGAAATACATTGGCATGTTTCATATGAATAGAGGATTAATAATATGGAATAAAACTATATTTGAGTTAAACATATTATTTATTAAATAGTTAGTTGAATGATCATTTTGTTTTGGAAGTGGTATGGGAGAGTTACTTTTATAAGTTAAAATGAGGGATTCTACATTGCAAACAAGAGTTGGGTAAAGGGTAATGATAGAATCACATTGGAGATTAGTGGGGAAATGTTGTTGGTTATTTTAGGATAAAATTTTGAAAAATATATCATCTGTATAGAATTTATATCATTATAATTATCATAATTTTGATCATGATAAATATACACCATGTTACCATATATATATATATTTTTTCCACGGTAATTATAATTTTCTAATAAGAAAAGAAAATATCTCTTACATAATTTATCCAACTATTTGTATCTTTTTTAATCTGTATTATATAGTAAAATGTATTGATATAATAATATTTTATTTCAAATTAGAATGTAAGACATTTAAAAAACAATTTTTTCCAGAAAGTTTCATTTGAAACACAAAATGATCATTTTCTTATTTCCAAAAAATAACAATTAAATGAATATTAATATAACTATATATATATATATATCTATTATATTGATATTTTAATTTTAAAGAGATAAATATAATTTAGTACAAAATAAAATAAACATCACTTATAAAAATCATTAAAAAAATGCATTTACCATTTCCATGGTAGCTAACATTTACCATTGTAAATTATAATTGAAACTAAAAAAATTAAACATACTAACTGATTATAATATTATTAATAAAATCAATAATTAAATCTTATTTGGTTAAATTTCTAATGTCTAATAAATTTTATTTCAATATTAAATCATAATATAGAAAAAAATATAAAATTATATTTTATATGAAAAAATGATTTTATTATTAATCATTTCTATCATGTAAAAATTATACAAATTTTATATTATAATATAAATAAAATTTATGAAAAATGTAATTTAATAGTGATTAATTAAATTAATTATTGTAAAATTTTATTACGTATATATAAATATTCAAGAGAGCCTATCTATTTTTAAAAATAACTGAATTTATAGTCATTCTAACCAATTGATTTTAATTGTATGAACGATTAATAATTTTTATATATTATTATTCAAAAGTGTTATATAAAATTTAAAATTCATTCAATTCATCTTTAAAATATAATAGTATTATATAATAATCATTTTTATAAATAAATCATTTTTATAAAGTAACTATTAATTTATTATCCATTATATTGGATTATTTATTTATTGTGTGTGATTTATTGAAAGGAATAGTAATTCATTTCTATCAATCTTTTTAATTGAAACTATTTATTAAAGATAAATTGATTCATTACAATTTCTATTTTCTAAAACATATTTCAATAAAAATGAAATGTAAATTCACCAATGAATTATTATCCTATTATTATATTAAAAATAATTCATTTTAACTCATATAAAGTATCTATTGTGAAACTATATATCTTTAAAATATAAATAATATGTCATTATATTAACTACATAATAATAATTCAAAACTAATATCTTTTTTTTACTAATGATATACTTGATAACAAAAAAAACTTTTCTAATGATCAAATATGTCCATTTAACCCAAATTATCTTATATAAATCCATTCCATTTTAACTTCTTAAATTAAAATACCCATTTTTCTATATACATTTAAAGTATGACATTAATATTTCTATTCTAATGTTTTTTTGTTTTATCATTAATATTAATAATTGGTATTGTAATATTTGATGATTATCTATTGGATTTACTAGATGTGATGTTAATTTTATTTTCTATTTATTTTTCAATTTTTTATTTCTTTAAATTGAATATCTATAATAAAGGAATTTATATTGTAATAAATTATCTGTAAAACCTAGTTTCATTTTTTTAATTTTACATAATAAATTAGTGTTATTCTAATTAATATTTTATATAAATAATTTCCCAATAAATTCTAAAAGTTTTAAAATTCCAAAAAAAAATATGAGGTATATTCATAAGGTTTAAGGAATGATAATGTTTCGTGAAACCTTATGTGTTAGAGTCTCCACCAAAATAAATTATACCATAAAAATTTCAGGTGTCATTCAAATATGAAAATAATTAGGGGTATCCTGATGATATTCGTGACTATATATATATTTTTTCTAAAGATATGTAGACCTTAGTATTTTAAGTATTATTGGTAAACTCATGTTTCCATCATCAACGGAATATATAGAGATTATCATTTGTCTCAGAAATTTCACTAAATATGAAACATCAGTTGGTTTGTTGAATTTCTGTAGATATACCCTTAATAATAAAATTTTCATTATCATTATGAAATCTAATTAAAAAACTAACAGTCATAATCATTCATGAGAATAGTCTATAAAATTATAACATCACATGAATATGAAATAATATTCCTACTATGGATTATAAAAAATTCCATTTAACGATAAATTTATTTTCTCTATGATATAATTAGAGTAATCTCTATTTATATATACTCAATATAGATTTCAATAAATTTTTCCTATCAATATCAATAATTAAAATCATAAAAAAAACTAAAAATTACTCTCATATCGAAAATCATTTCTTAAACTCACACTCCAATAGAAAGTATCCAAAACATATACACTACACATTGTTAATGGAACTATGTGAGGTGAACAGAACAAACATACAAATATTTAACACCATTTTCATAATTTAAATATTTCATTTGATAATGTAAATGCACAATATAATAACACATAGTTTTAATGTCCATGTATATTAGATATATAATCATCTAATTTTATAATATGTCTTCATCATTTCCCATATGGTTCTAAACCCTTGATATACTTATATAAATTTTAAAATTAATACCCTTATTCATATCCAATGGAATATAATAACTGGAATGGAATAAGACCAACCCCTAAACAAGGGATAATCTTATCAATGATTGACAAAATTTCATATCATAATAATATGAGAAAACAAGAGCATGGATAAAATATATGATCTATAGAATCTTTGAATCAAAATAGATAATCAGAATACATGATATAATAACATATTTCATTAAATGGAAATGTTTGTTCATAAATTTATTATCATGAAATCATAAATCAATTTTATTGAAAATTAGGATAGATAACATTACTGAAAAAGACCAGTAGTTGTACATAAGTATAGACGTGAAGGGAAATTTTCCAGCCAAATCTGGTTGTCATCGAAGGGGCCTAAGGCTGCCAGCTGATGGGATGCATTGTTTCCTTCCCTTTTGGTAAAGGAGAAGGTGAAACAAGAGAAGCCTTGGCGAAGCAAGAAAATTCTTCGGATGATGAATCCAAAAGAATGTAGTCTTCTGTCATTGTGGTTAATAGCATCGATCACGGTATGGCAGTCAGACTCAATGATGATATCAACTCATCCACGTTCCATAATGAGCATCATAACTGCAAGGATGGCAGAGGCCTCAGTAACTGCAGGTTCTCAGAAGGCATGATGTGATTCATATTTTGTTGCAATGATTTCCCCAGATGATTTCAGGCCAGGAGACCGAGAACAACAAGCCCATCCTTGGGGAGAGATATGTACACATTAAGCTTAAGACTCCCTTCTATTGGAGGGTTCCATTGAGGGGGATAGGAGGGGGTTACACCTGGCATAAAGTGTTTTTGATGTCCTTCCAATCCTCAATCCATGAATTGGATCATTAAATCCAGAATTTGGGAGGTTTATGAACGTGGTGAAAAATCAAATCGTTACGCCAAACCCAAATGATCAAGGCCATGGTGAAAAGATAACCTACATTATAAAATAAATGTGATGAACACCAACATATCAGAAAATTGGGGAGGTCAAAGGCAATGTCTAGTGAAGCATCTGAATTCAGGCCTCATTTATTCAAAATTTCCTTATCTTTTGGGCAGTGAATGATGGCGTTCCAAGGAGTTTCTGAAATATTCTGGCAGAAAGGGCAGGACTCAGGACTGGCCATATGTCGAAAAACAAGAAGGCTCGTGGTAGGGGGGGTGCACATGCACACCTGCCACCAAGATTGGCATATTTTTTGGGGGACGCTGATCTTCCAAAGTGTTAGGATGGTATGACTCTTAGTATGATATACTCTGTGATACGAAACGTAGGATAAAAATATGAAATAGATTCTCAAATACAAGAGGGGGTTCATTGTACCTTTTAAAAATTCCTTTAGGAAAATTTAGAATGGTTATGTTTAAAAAAGTTAAACAAGATAATTCACAAGACCTCTATGAGTGCTAAAGACTTGTTAGATTTTGGAATAGTGATTCCAAAAATGGAACATAACAAATGTTACAAGTATTAAGATTATACCTTAATGTGTATAGAATCTAACTATATCAGAGTACAAATAAGGAAGTATCAAAAAAGTTATACTTCCCTAAAAAATAAAAAATGAATCGAAAAAAGAGTAATAAAACTACAAGTAACAAACAATAAATCTTTTAACCCAAATATAAGGGTATCCAACAACCTTGGATAATGGTCCCTTGATTTATAATTTCAAGAAATTTTGTCTTACCAACACCAGGGTAAGCCCTCGATACAATGATCAGAGTATGTCCTGTTATCCCCACAGGACCTCAACTATCATATAGTCGGAACCTCTTTCTTCCTCAGAAAGGAAGCCCTCAACTTCAAGGAGTTAGAACCTATATCTTCCTATCCCTAGAAGCCCGCAATTCTAATCAGAAACAATCAGAGTTACATGAAGAAGGTCTGCACAAGGCAATGTTTGAACATGATGTTCAAGCATTATGCACGAAGCATTGAGAGTTGATAAGAGCCTCTCTCTTTAAAAATCACTTCAGAAAGTTCTGATCACCAAAATTTGAAAAGTTGTGAACACATTCAAATGTTCTCCTATTTATAGGAGAAGCTCCAATGGTCGGTCCCTCCTCCAACGGTCATATTTTTCCTTGAATTTAGGAGGGACATGTACGCATTTCAGTCAACCAATGATTAGTAAATAAATGAAAGCATGACATAATTTTGTAATGAATCATGTGTAAGGGTAAGAAAAACTGATGTTCAGAATTTACGCAAACAAAAGTTTGGAGTCTAACAAAAATGGAATTCAGAGTCTATAATAAATATATTTTCACATTCGATTTTATAGGAATTCGGAACCTGAATTCTGTAGAAATACAGAGTCTAAAATTCTAAGGAAATTCGGAGTCTGGTTTCACTAGAATTCTGAATCTGAACTTATAGATTTCAGAGTCGAACTTATTGAACTTCAGAGTCCAACCAGTAAAAGTCCATAGTCAAACATATAAAATTTCGTAGTCAATCTAGTAGAAGTTTGGAGTCGAACTAGTAAAAGTTCTGAGTACGGAATTCGGAGTTGAAATTTGTGAGAGTTCATATCTATAATTCGGAGTGGAAATTTCTTAGAGTTCTATCCAGAATTCGTAGTGGAACTTCATTAGATTTCGTATCCTGAGTGGAACTTCATTAGAGTCCGTATAAAGAATTCGGAGTGGAACATTCTTAGTGTTCGTATCCAGAATTCGTAGTGGAACTTTATTAGAGTACGTATCCAGAATTCACATCCAAAAACAGAATGCTTCATCTCTATGTATTATGTGATTCCATGGTTTTAGGTATGAATCTGATTTTTATACATAAGAAAAATAATTATATGTATGAGGAAATCTATGTTAGGGAAATTTTCATAAGGAATGAAATTTTCCTTAGTGAAGTAAAATATTGATTTTATTATGTATAAGGTGTTTGTGGTTTTCAAAACAATAAGGAATGGAAAATTCATAAGGAAAACCATATTGACTCAATAGTCTCCCCCTTTTGGAAAGCACAAACAACCTTTCGGAAAATAACATAAGGACTCAGAAGATATTTCATTGGACTTTGAAATTAAAACATATCTCCCTTTGTTCATAGATGATGGTGAATACAACTAACTCCCCCATTGGATTTGGAACTCTAAGTATTGTATTCTGAATTTCCCGAATGGAGTTTCATTATCTTGTGAATCAAAAACTTCGTAATAAGAAACTCCCTCTTAATTAAGCAGTGTTCTTAGAAATTTATATTCTCCCTTTTAGTTTTTCCTTCTCCACTTTTGAGTAGTTCTTTTTCCTTCTCCCCCTTTGTGATTTTCAAAAAGAATTTAATGGAATGGAAAAGAAATTTTGTACCTGAAATATTAGTAAATACATGCAAGAAAAACAAACAACCATAGTTATATTATAATTGGAATAATTTTTATAAGGAAGTTCAAATGACACAAAAGATCGGATTGAGTCTATTCATTTTCCTTTTCCTTTGGGATTAGCTTATTAAAGAGGGTTTTCAGCTTCTCCAAATCTTTTTGATCCTCCTCAGCTAGCTTCTCCAAAGCATTTATCCTTTCATATTGATCTTTCAATACTTATGCCTGAGCCTTCATGGCCACTTCCAGCATCATCAATAACTCATCTTGCTTTTGCAGCTTCTCTTGAAACTCAATCTAGAAATCTCTTTCCCCTTTCCAGTTAGGAGAAACTGAGTTAAGCTTCCCATTCAAATATCAGACCTATTGATTCTGAGTATTTTTCTCATTGGTTAGCTTATCCTAATTATTTTTTATCTTGGCATCCTTGGTATCAAAATCATATTTTACATCATTCAGAAAATGATCAAACTCATCCATGTCAACATCAACATAATTTGACCATAGAGTGACTATGATTCAATATTTTCTGTTAACATCATAATTGATAAAGAAATTTCTATGATAAGCATCAATATTTGCACACTTATCCATAACCATGGATAAGGATTTTGACTACTGATTCAAGCTATGTTGAAACATTTGGTATCTTGAGTCTATGGATGGAAATATCGGAATGGTGTCCACTAACTTTTTCAAAGATTTAACAACAAAATCATGACCTAGTGCTAATGATTCCGAATCAGACACTTTTCTAGGGGATTGTTCTTATTCAATTTCCACCAACTTACTTCTAGAAGAACCACCAACCTATTTTTTATAACATATTTTGTTGGGGTTTCCATAAGTACTTGCTTTCCCTTATCAACATTCGAACCTACCTCATAAGGATATTCTTCCTTGCTTTTAGATACTCAAACAATTTTATCCTCTTATGGTTTCTACTTCTCTTCTCCTTATTTAAGAAATTGCTTCTCATAGCTTTTCTCTTCAGATAATTCATTTTATTTTTCTTCCTCATTATCATCATCTCTCTTATCATCTTTGTCATCTCCCTTTCTTAGAGTGACTAGTTTTGAGGTCTCATCCTCTGATGTTGTTCGGAGTTGTAGATTTTTTGATAGGCTTGCCTTCTCTTGATAATATTCCACTTGTTTTATCAAGTCATCTAGATCACCACTTACTTCTTCAAATTCTCCTTCATCTTTTACATTCTCTTCTTCTTCTATTTCATCACCAAATTTTTCTTGTACTTCTTCATCAGCTTCTTTCTCTACTCCCTCAACAACCTCTTTCCCTTTAGAATTTTCTGGAGTGAAGTACTTCTTCATGGGGGTCTCCAGTAATAGATCAACAAGAAAAGTTTCTTGAATAGGAATCTTCAGAGAAGCTAATTCTGTGGATTTTAATATAGATTGAACAATCTCTTCCTCTGTCATCTTCTTCTTCATCTTTTTCTCTTTGGCATGTTTTTCTAACTCATCTGTGGATTTTTCTCTTAAGGACTTAGCCTCAGCAGGGTCTAATCCAAACTGTAGATCACCTTCTTTCCTTTTTTCCTTATCTTCTCTCCATTTAGTAGCCACCTCATCTGGATTATTTTTCTATTTTTCAGCATGGGAGGTGCGGATTGAGTTTTCTTAGATTTAGGGGTCTTGTTTTCAACCACCACATCCTTCATCTTCCTCTTCTTCTCTGCCTTCTTAGATGGTTCTGATTTTTCTATATTTTCTAGAACGACTTCTGCCTCCTCCTCTGGTAGATCGTAAAACTCACCTGACTATTTTGGAAAACCAGCTTTAATATTATTTAAATTATCATCACTTATGAGAATCCACTTAAAAATTCTCAGCTTCGAGGTGCAATAAACCTTGAACGAATCAAGACATAGAATAATAATCTTAGAGATAAGAGAAGGATAAATAATAATTTGATCTCTCAAATTTCCATTCTTAATATTATGATCTATAATAAGAACGCGCCTGATCAGAAAGATCTTTCTTATAATTACCAAGAAGTAGGATATGTAGATATCACATTTCTATAAGTTATCCTTATCTCTTATTCGTGGAATGAAAAATCATTGAACCCACAACTGGAGAATCCGGTTATTGGTGGATAGATGATCAATCTTTGATGTTTTATCATCTTTGAGCCCAAGGAATTAAATTTCCTTCACCTTACTAAAACGTCATTGCACATCTGGTAGCTTATGTGAACAAAATTCTTCTTCACCATCATAAGATAAGCCTACCACGTTTTCTTCCTTGGTGTAAGAAAGCATGTACGTCTACCCATAAGACTTGATAGAAAATCTATCTCTGCCATCTTCTTCATAGAAGGAAACAGACTCATATAATTCTATAAGAAAATATGTATAGAAAACATCCCGACCCATTATTTTCAATACGCAAAAATCTTCCCAACCATTGAGTTTGATATTTTTTGAAATTAGAGATTCATACTCACTGAAAAAATCTGGATGGACTAACCTCTCCCTATAAACTAACCATTATGAGATTGGCTTCATCGAAGACATATCTTGGGAAGTATCTTCTACAGACATTCAGAATGGAGGAAAACTGAAATATTCAGAATGGTCTTTAAGAATAGAGGCATAGTTTCACCACACAAGAGATTGAAATCGTTGTGGAACACAAATGGGGGAACCCTTTATATGGGCGATGGATCTGACCTTTCAGCTTCCAAAAGAAATCTAGCAACTGAGAATTTCTCTGATATGATCTGATGGTTGAAATTATACCAGGAAGGAAATATTGAATCCTATCTTTTAAGGTTTTAACAAAAAAATTCAGATATAAGAAGAAATGAATCGGAAAATTTTATAAGAAAATGAAACTACCAACAACTAAAAATGACTACAAAAACTTGAGTAAGAAAGTCATACCTTTCAGATTATCTAGGATGTTTATTCATAATATGTGATATTATTCTTGAAGAATACTTGACTATGAAAAACTCATTACTAAAAACTCACTATGAGAAAAAAAATGATTACGAAAAAATCCCATTATGAAAATTCACATTACGAAAATTCTCATTATGAAAATTCTAATTACGAAAATTCTCATTACGAAAATTTTTAGTACGAAAACATCATTAAGAAAAATTATCAGTATAAAAACTTCATTTAGGAAATTCTTAGTACGCAAACACCATTATGAAAATTCTCAGTACAAAAACATCATTACGAAAATTTTCAGTACCAAAACATCATTACGAAAATTCTCAGTATGAAAACATTATTACGAAAATTATTAGTATGGAAACTTCATTAAGAAAATTCTCAGTATGAAAGAATCATTACGAAAATTCTCATTACGAAAAAATCATTACGAAAATTATTAGTATGAAAATTTCATTATGATAATTTCCAGTATGAAGATGTTTTAAAAAAAACTCATTATGAAAAATTTTAAAAGACTGATTATGAAATTTTTTTGAAATACTCACAAACATATGTACTCCCCCTATGAAAAAGAGTTTATTACTATAAGGTGAATGGTTCAACAAGATGTTAATGAAGGAATATTACCTTACAATTATCATTCCTAAATTCTATTTAATGTATTCAAATCTATCTGTGGGTAACGATTATTTGAAAATGTCAGCAATTTGATCTTGTAATATGATAAATTTAAGATTTATATATCCTTTAGTCTTGATAATATTTTCAAAATAACTTTTTTTACCAGTCATGTGCCAGGAACATCCATTATCCATGTACCAAGTATTGTTATTGGTACATTCCCTATTTTCTTGAAAATAAGAAACAAGGTAGGATTTTGGAATCCAGACTTGCTTGGATCCAGAATTGTTAGACAACAAAATTTTGGGTATCCACGCTTGTTTAGAAAATTATGATTTATGAAACCCAAGATATTTAACTCTATTCAAAGAACTATTTTTATTCCAATTCCCACCACATTGAAACTTAGTACAAAAAGGTTCTCTATAAGGAATAAAATAGTTATTTTTGAAAACCGGTTTTTTGGTGAGTATAACCTACTCCAGTAGTATCTTCTTGAGGTTTAATTTGAGAATAAATCTTGTCAAAATTTTCCTCCCCATAGGTAAATTTTTCAAGATTCTTCTTATGAGAAAATATTTCAAATTCTAGTCTAATAACTAAATTCTTATTCTCGGGAATCATTTCCTTAGAGTAAGATTTTCCCTCAAAAATATTCATCTTTAAAATATAATTCTTAAGATATTTAGAAAGGAATTATTTATCATAATTTTATTTCTCAAGGTCTTTAGAAATATTTTCTAAAATCTCTTCTTTATCTCTAAGATTTTTAGTAAGATATGAAACCTCTTTTGTAATAATTTATTCCCTAGTATTTGCCTTATCTAATTTCATAGAAATTTTACAATTTTTTTCTTCAAGTAACATTGATAATCTAGATACTTCTTTATATGAAGTTTCTTCATTTTCTGAAGATGATGTATCTTCATTAGAAGTACTATTTTGGTAATACTAATTCTTATCAAGAGATAAATTTGTTAAAGCCTCTGCAGAGCGTACCTTGGCCATAAGACATGTATGTGGGAAAGAAGTAGTAGCAATGAGTCCCATATTCTTCTGAGCTAATGAATCATATTAAGAATATTCGCTTCTTGAAGAGTCTCCATTGCTAGCACTCCATGTAGGATTAGCTTTCAAGACATTATTAGCTTTATCGTTATATAACATCTTCCTATTTCTTTCCGAATGCCCCTCCTTTCATTCTTTATTTTTGATCAAGGGACAATCTTGTCTTATATGCCCACTTCTCATTCATTCATAGCATGTGACATATGAATCTTTCTTATCTTTCTTTTCCTTCTTCTTATACTTGGATTGGAAATTTCTTTGTCCAGCTATCTTGTTCATTCTTTGAGAAAGATTAGCTAACTCAATTTTTGAGGCTTCACTCTCACTGGATTATGACTGAATTGTAACCTTCTTAGACATGGATCTAGTTACTCTCATAGGATTACTAGCTTTCTTTTGATTTGAAGTTGTAGTAAAAGCAACACAACTATTCCCATTCTTCTTCTTTATGTTGTCAGTATCTCTCTTCATTCTAGTTTCATGTTGAAGAAGAGTTCCAAATAGTTCTTTGTGAGAAATTTGAGTGAACTTTCGGTTCTCATCGATAGTAGTCCTCTATGATTCCCACTCATTGGGAATTATATCTATAATCTTATCCACAAGAGCTTCATCATCTAGAACTTTTTCTACCATTGACTATAACCTATTTATGATGGTCAAAAATCTCTGTTTTACCTTACAAATTGTTTCTCTATAAGGAAAATTGAAACCATGATATTCAGCTCTCAACATAGCTCTTCTTGTCTCTGTGACTTTGGATGTACCAAATGAGCAAATTCAAGTTTCTTATATATACAGTTAGCTGTTTCACAAGAAGAAATTTGCCTATATATGTTCCTAGTCATTGAACTAAGTAGAGTACTGCGTACCTTATAGTTTAGTTGGTATTCATGCTTTTCTAGATTAGTAAAAGCACTTACTTCCCTGTTAGGAATTTTTTATCCTCCAATAAACATAACAAAATTATCTTCCACAGTATTGATAATGAATGTCTTCATACAATCTCTCCAATATTCATAATTATTACCATAAAAAATAGGGGGTCTAGTATGATTTAATTTTTCGATGGAACCAACATTTAAACCTACCATCCTTAAGAAAATCATTGGCACACAAACTTGTTATAAGTATGAGTTTGTTAAGAAGAGAAATATATTCCAAACAAGAAAAATTATATGTCTAAGAAAAAGTGAATATGAACTATGAGTCTAAAAAAATAGGTTCCAAAAAATATGAATCCGTAAATATGAATCTGAAAAAGTAAATCCGAGAATTCTCTTCTGAATCTAATCATGAGATTAATTCAGATTGAACTAATCCCTCTAATATCAGTTGTTAGGATGGTATGACTCTGAGTATGATATACTCTATGATACCAAATGTAGGATTGAAATAAGAATGAGATTCTCAGATACAAGAGGGGGTGAATTGTACCTTTTAAAAATTCCGTTTGGAAATTTTAGAATGGTTATGTTTTACAATGTTAAACAAGATAATTCACAAGACCTCAATGAGTGCTAAAGAATGTTAGATTTCGGAATAGTGATTCCAAAAATGGAACTTAACAAATGTTACAAGGATTGAAATTCTACTGTAAAGCGTATAGAATCTAACTATATCAGAGTACAAGTAAATAAGTATAATAAAATTATACTTTCTTAAAAAATCTCAAATGCAGTGGAGAAATGAGTAGTAAAACTACAAGTAACAAAAAAATAACTCTTTTATCCCAACGAGAAGGGTATCCAACAACCTTGAATAAAGGTCCCTTGATTTATACATTCACAAAATTCTATCTTACCCACACCAGGGTAAGCCCTTTATATGAAGATCGGAGTCTGTCTTGCTATCCCTGAAAGCCCTCATCTATCAGGTAGTCAGCACCTTTGTATTCCTCATTAAGGAAGCCCTCAACTTCAAGGTGTTGGAATCTCTGTCTTCCTATCCTTGGAATCCTTCGATTGTAATCAGCAATAATCAGAGTTGTATGAAGCAATTCTGCACAAGGAAAAGTTTGAACAAGCTGTTAAAACATTATGCACGAATCTTTGAGAGTTGATAAGAGCCTCTCTCTCCAAAAGTCACTTCGGGAAGTTATGTTCACCAAAATTCCAAAAGTTGTGAACACATTCAAATGAGATCCTATTTATAGGAAAAACTCCAACGGTCATCTCCCTCCTCCAACGGTCATATTTCTCCTTGAATTTAGGAGGGACCTGTTCACATAACTCAACCAAAAGTTAGTAAATAACTGAAATCACGAAATCTTTTTGTAATAAAACAAGTGTATGTGTATGAAAAACTGATGTTCAGAATGTTAGAAAACAAAAGTTCAGAGTCTAAACAAAATGGAATTTGGAATCTATAATAAAGAGATATTCGATTTCTGTTTTATAGGAATTGAGAACCTAAATTTTGTAGAAATTAGGAGTCTAAATTTCTAAGGAAATCCAGACTCTGGTTTCACAAGAATTTAGAATCTGATCTTATAGATTTCGGAGTCAAACTTATAGAAGTTCGGAGTCGAACTAGTAAATGTTCGAAGTCGAACTAGTAAAAGTTCAGAGTCGAACTTATATAAGTTCAGAGTCGAACTAGTAGAAGTTCAGAGTCGATCTAGTAAAATTTCGGAGTCATGAACTCGAAGATAAACATTGTGAGAGTTCATATCCAGAATTTGGAGTGGAACTTTCTTAGAGTTCATATCCAGAATTCGGAGTGGAACTTCATTAGAGTTTGTATCCAGAATTCAGAGTGGAACTTTCTAAGATTTCATATCTAAAATTCAGAGTGAAAATTTATTAAGGTTCGTATCTAGAATTCGGATCCTAATACAGAATTCTTTATATCTAAGTATTATATGATTCTGAGGTTTTAGGTATGAATCCAATTTTTATACTTAAGAAAAATACTGATATGTATGAGGAAATCTAGGTTAGGGAAAATTTTCTTTAGGAAATTTTCCGTCGAGATGTAAAATAAATATTTTCTTATGTAGAAGGTGTTTTTGGTTGTCAAAATAAGAAATAATGGAAAAGAAATTAGGAAATCCTTATTGACTCAACACAAAGTTCATTCCATGGTCCCTCATCATATTCAATATAGTGGATTCCAAGAGCCAGTCTGTACCCGGATCTCACTGTGTAATCGCATGAAATATCATTGGTCTAAAAAATATAGTCAGGGCCTGCATCTAGGACCCATGGGATGATCAGGATAATTTTTTGGTCTCCATAAAACCATTCCTGGATTATTTCCACACACAATCCCGCGCCCTGGTCTGAAAAGAGACAGTTGATAGTGGCATATTCAAGACCTGGTTGGGCGGGGTATGTGGCCCGCATATCATCCTTATCAACAATCCAAGGATTGGTCCAAATGTTTACATATGATCCATTCCCAATCCTCCAGCCCATCCCTTTTTCTAGGCGATTTTGGGCCCACTAAATGCTTCTCCACAGAAATCTAGGTCAGGGGCCAAGAGAGGAAACATGGAAGTCCGTGTGGGGAAAGTACGTGGCTCAGAGTACCCATGCACAGAGAAATGATGGATGGTTAATAAGGGGCTATCCTTGCTCGGCCAACAGTGTGTCATTGAATAGAAGATGATTCTAGAATATCATCCCTCCATCCGACTTGGGTTTTCAGAGTATCTCCCAGGAAAACCAGTGGGGTCTATTACTTCCACCAATTTTTCCCTACCAGATGTTGGTAGTATGTGAATGGATCAGATTGACAAGATCCGTCGGGAGCGTAAACAGTGAAATAATTTAGCTTGGGATAAACTGAATAGAAGCTTTATTGAGGTTTCCTTTTCCAGCTTTCGAGATGCTTTTTGGGGTCCATCTTTGAATTTTTTTTCTCAATCCTCTCTACTAGAGATGAAAAGATTTATTTTTTGGACTGTAAAATCACTGTGGGAAGCTCGAGATACTCCTGGTGTTTATCGACCATATGGATGCCAGCAAAGGTACAAATTTCATCTCTCTTGGCAAGAGGCACCGCATCAATTAAGGAGATTTCAGATTTTACATGATTGATAGACTATCCAGATGCCCACTCATTTTATTGGATCGCATGGCTGATCACACAGAATTCATTTATAGTTTATCTGGAGAAAAGGAGGTAGTCATCGTTGAAGAAGAGATGTGAAAATTATTGGATTTCATGGCAGACCTTTTCCCCATGAATAGACTTAGAGGATGCATCCCTGGAAATTAGGATAAAAAACATCAGCCACCAAGATGAGGAGAAAAAGGAGGAGGGGATATCCATGGCGTAGGCCTTGGGTTTGGGTGAATCCTCTGGTAAGATCCACATTGACCTTGATTCTGAAAGAGATAGTCGAGATGCAGTGCATGACAATATCTGTCCATTTAGTGAAAAATACCATTCTCGACAACACAGATATTAGGAACTGCCATTCCACTTTATCATCAACTTTTTTCATATCCAATTTCTAGGTCATGGTTCCTCTTTTTGCAGTGGAGCGCGTTTTCATTGTGTGGAACACTTCGTGGGCCAAAATTTCATTATCAGTCATCAGTCACATGTCCACGAAGGCACTCTGGTGTTTGGAGAAAATATCCAGATGACAACGGCATAGCCGATTGACAAGGAATTTTTAGAAGATATTATAAGAGACGTTGCATATGATGATGGGTCTAAAATCACGGATCACCTGAGGTTTATTTTTTTTGGGAATAAGGACTAGGACAGTTTCGTTGATGGCGTAAATGATTGTATTCCACGCCCAGATATTTTTTATCATTTTGAAGATGTCGGGACTGATGATGTGCCAGTATTGTTTAGAAAATATGGTGTGAAAACCATCCGATCCTAGGTCCTTAGTGGGGTGGATATGTTTCAAATCCAAGTGAATATTTTCATTCGTTACATATTTTGTAAGCTACCGATTGATCTCATTAGTGATCACATGTTTGATGCATTCTTCCACATCAACATACATGATAAGATTTCCTATAGAGAAGAGTTTCTGGAAATAGAATAAAAAAGCTTCAGGAATACCACTGGTGTTAGAAACATTGCTTCCATCAGGTCATGATATACTGCAGATAGAATTTTTCCGATGCATAGAAAACACTTTCAGGGGGAAATACCTTGTATTAGAGTCATCCTCTTTAATATGGATTTCATGCGCCAACATATCCCAGAATATTTCCTTAACAAACATGCACACATCCATCTCTCTTTGAGTGGCTCCAATCCTGGAGATGTTTCCATTGGATGGGGGTTTCCTGAGTAAGTTGTGCAAAATATTTTCAAGGACATCACAATGCCTATCAGGGTGCTGGAATTTCGTGTTTCTCCAAGATCTCAGACCGGATGCAGCCTGTTGTAGAATGTGGCCAACATTAGCATGATAACTCTTCCAACTTGATCAGTCCACCTCCTCGCATTCCTAGTCATTTGACTGGAAGCTCTCAAATCTGAAGGGTCTCCTTAGTTTTCTATTTCATTTTCCTTGCCTAAAATCAATGAGAATTGTGTAGTGGTCCGAAAAGTTATGGGCCATGTGGCCAATATGAAAGAAGATGAACATATTAATCCAATCAGTAGAACAAAAAAATCTATCAAGACACTTAGCGATGCAGGTGCATTTAGTATCGCCACAGAACCATGTGAAAGGATTACATGTGTACCCCATATTGACTAGGTTTTCCCAAGTGACTGTGTCCTTGAAGATTGACATCGAAGATGAGTGTCGGATGACATCACCTCTCTTTTCCTTATAGAACATAATCCCATTGAAATCACCCCTGAAGAGAATAGGGCTCGATAAGTCATGTCACAGCTTTCATAGTAAATCCAATGACATCACCTTATCATTATGGGATATCCAGCCATATAATCCCACAAAATTCTAGGGTTAGTGCATGTCAGTTTGAATAGTCTCTACCACATGGTGCATGGAGAAGGAATAAAAATTTACGTCAATAGTGTCCTTCCAAAGGAGACAGAGGCCCCCTGAATGGCCTTGTCTAAGCACCGGAAAGTATCCTTGGAAGCCACAGTTTAGAAAAATACAATTGTTTTCCTTGTTTTCAAGTATGGTTTTGTACATGAAAACCATATTGGGGCACCGTTGAGCGCAATTGCGCTAAATAATGCGAACAGTTCATGGGTTTACAAGCCTACGATAGTTCCAAAATAACATAGTCATAGCTCTAGGAATGGTTGGGTCTTGCCCGCCGCCACCTTTGGTTCCTCCATACTTGTTTCACCACTTGTTGTTTCCATCTTTTGGTAGAGTTCCTCCCTGATTGGAATGTTTCATTTTGTCTTTTCATGATCCCATGGTTAGGGTATTCTATGAGACTAACACTTTATTCTAATTGCATCATTTTAGACATTCGACAAGTGATTGGGCCCAACATTGGAGTTCTTGTCATTCCGTGGTCCCCCATTGTTGTAATGTCTATTGCAGACGATTGTGGTTCAGGTTCCGGATCTAGTGGTTCGATGTGCATCGGCATTGGCTTTGCGCATTGCATTGGTGGTTCTTTTGGCATTGTCGCCAACCTTGTGGATGTTTGAGTATTGTCCTCCAAGGGGTTTGGATGAACTCCAACTTCTCTATGAGTGGGATAGTCAGCATTAGGGAAATCCAAAGGTCCAAGCATAAGGGCTTTTCCATGTGTGGGTTCCGCCTGACTAGTATGTGCCAATGTGAGATAGTCACAGTCCTTTTGTTTTTTCATTCTTAGGGATGAAAGCATAATTATTCATTTTGAAATGGATCCAAGGGCCATATTGAAGGATGATGTTAGCTGATCCACTGTTATGTTATGTGGTGTACATTATTTCCAGATAGCCAAGGCGGCCATAACAAAGCAGAATATTGGGAGTTTTTCGAACTCGAATGATATACAACTATTGGAATCTTCAATTTTCAGGAATGTCCCCTCATTAAGGGCTCTTACACCTCAATTTCTTCCTTGATCTGAACCATGGGTCCCCATTATATTGCGTCTGAGCAATCCCAATCATGTATGTGGCCTAGACTATCCCCAATTTCCCTCATGATGCGTTATGTTCTTTCATGGAAGTGGATTCCTTTATTTCGTATCCAGAAGGAGGAGTGGGTTAAATTCACACGCTGGATATCGTCTCCCCCTTTGAATTTTGAATTATTCAATGAGGAGGAGTTGATTATCGAAAGACCATGGTCTGCCAAACAAGATTTTGTCCCTATCTCTCTCGTTAAAAAATTCAAAGATGATTCAATTAATCCCTACTTCCCGAATAGCCACTCCTGCATCATGTTTCCAGATGTTCTGTATAGTATTTTTGGGAGCCCCCTGATTTACCACAATGTTTTCTACCAACATTCCTACTATGAGCAGAGTCATGCGTTTTTTCAATAGTGGGTAACCGTTTCTCCGTGCCTTGATCAACGTCTTTGCTTTATCTGTCAGGGGATGCCTCTTCCATTGATTATATAGGTCAGTATCCATAAATTAAATTGAAATTTGAATTCACTATAATTTTTAAAGGTCGGTGCCCTTGCAATCCCCAGTCCACCCTCACTTCAAACAAGCGTTGGTCCAACGAGAAGGTCCATGGACCAGATACCTCTTCTCAGCCCCCTTACGTTGTCCACCCAACTGAGACATGCACCACATCTTTTGTGATGTTCTCTGCCTTTTAATTGGTAGCTCTCAAAAACTCATGTCGTGCACCCCACCAGTCTTCACAGAGCAACAACTCACGACAGGACCTTCGCAACATCACAACACCTCAGACCTTCGCGATCTCACAACGCCACAGACTATCACAGCCGGTGTTTCATGAATCAACCTCTTCAGGATCCCACATCCAAAACCAGAAACTTCACAATCACATTACTCCTCAGACCTTCTCCATAGGTATTTCGTGAATCAACCACTACGCAATCTTACGATGCCTCAGACCTTCATGGATGGTGTTTCACAAATCAACCTCTTCGCGATCTCACAGCGCCCGCCGAGTCACCACTAGGCAACACCCCTCGGTAGAAACATCATATCTACACAGCATTGCTGAGGCTTTATGTCGATACCATGCGTATCAGACACCTCGGGGTGTCCACTTTACGAGTGCTCAAACACTGTGAAACTTTTCATTAGGTGCTGCGTGAATCAAGCCACTATGCGGCAGAAACATCTCACAAACATGGAAATATTTATATACCCCCAATCAATATCTTGTATTCATGAAGAAGAAAAAAAAGGCAATTAGGTTTAGGTATTCCTTGAACTCAGGTGAAGGACTTAGGAAAATGGGCACTCTGGTCAAAAAGATAAAATGGATTTGTGATTAGGGTTATGAATTCCTCGGAAATTGGTGAAGTTATTGAGACTAATAACTCTCAGATCAGTAATGTTAGTGTATCTTGAGTTATTTGTGATCTGGAACCACGTTCCCTATCACCGATCTTGCACCGACATAGGATGATGTTGATGGGAAGGACTACAAGACCCCATAGATGGTAGGAGTTGTGCTAGAAGGTGAAATCGAGCAGGGGATGAAGCACGACTCCCTTCGAGACAAAAGAAATGGGGTTTGGGAATATTAAAAAATCACAGGAGGCAAACAGAACACAATTTCATCACTACAGAGGATCATATTAAATATCTTTTTAATTCAACATTTGAATTTCACAATAACTTAAGATGTTGAAGTCATAAAATTTTCATTAAAGCTAATCTATGCCCACTTATTTATTTTTGATAAAACTAATTCATAACCAAAAATTATATTATTACATAACTCAATGATATAAATTAATTTAACTTTGATAAAACATAAACATAATCTAAAATTATATTATAAACAAACATAATGTTTTCTGAAGATAATATTTTGAGAAAAGACCATCATTCCCACATGTTATCTTATTAAAAAATATAATAGAAAAACAACTTTCAAAAAAATATTCTAAAGCTGGTAAAAACAATATGTTGAATAAATATACCAACAATAATTTACCAAAACTAATTTTTTGGAAACTTTTATCCATAATCAAGACCACAGACATTTCCTTAAAAAGCTACACATAATCCTCTCCATATAAAATCATTTGAGGAAATATATTTGAAATAATGCCCATTCAGGATATTGTGAGAAACAATACATGAAATAATTTCCACATACAAACATGTTAAAAAATATATCATCTATCATTTCCATCATCAATAATGTGAACATAGACACATGATATCATTTCTACATACAATCATGGGAACATCACTTCACAAAATCATGTCTACATAATAACTTGTAAAAAATATATATGGGATCATGTCTAATAAAAATCATTAAAAAAAAATATATTTAGATAATTTTCTAGAAAAAAATTATGAAAATATAAATATGTTATTATATCCATGCTTAATAATTTTAAGAAAACTACCCATAATCTAGTCATGATTAAAAATTATGAACAAATATATTTGAAATAATGTTGTTAGAAAACATATTTATATCATGAGATATAAAAAAATTTACGACACACTTTAGTGATATATCACAAAAACATATCAAATAATGAAAAACCATATAAATATGTTCTAGATGAATAAAACAGACACATTATCTTTAAAAATTATAATAAAATGGATATCAAAATAATTTCAAAATACATTTAAGGAAATGAAATCAAGGGTTGTATTAGTTGAAATCAATATTCAATCTCACAATATAATTATATCATATTGTAACTCTGGAAAATATTTTGAACATTACTATTTATGTGAAATATATATGAAACTATAATATTATAAATACTAAATGTTCAAAAAATTAATCACTATTTCCTTAAAAAGGAAACATTATAGGTGAATTTTAGAAATAATTTACATTTTTCACCAAATTATATAGTTTTATGGAATCGCCAATATTTGGGCCTTGATAATATATAAAGGTTAAATTAAAAATTCTCGATTTTAGTATATAAAATATATAAATATATATTGAAATTTCCTTTAAGGAATCTTATGTATTTTTATGAGGAAACCCACATGGAGGAAAATGTAATAAAATATCATTTTGGAAAGTGTAACAATGAAATATGTACTGTAAAATAGATAATACATATTTATCTATCCAAATATGAAGAGAAAAAATTTACAGAAAATAAATTTTAAATGGAGTATAAAGTAGAATTATAAAGGATGTGAAATGTAATTAATAATTGTATACTTTTTAGAATAGTGAAATCCATTATTAAAGAATATTATTTCTGAAAATGAATATCATCTGAATATAATTATAAAATAATATATAATATATTTAAAAAAATCATATAACCAACATCAAAGTGCGTAGGTAATAAACAATGTATTAGACTCAATGAAAAGAAAATCAAGTTGGAAACCCCAAAGAGGATTTTGTAATAAAATAAAAAAGATTAAATTTAAAACACAGTGTAAAACATGATATATGTCCCTCAAAATATAAATTGATTCAACTAACCCATACAGACATGTTATTATATTAATTAAATATGTATAAAAAAAATAAATTTTAAAAACAATATTAAAAATTTATTTGTCATAAAATAGTTATAATGGGTTTGTAAATACACCATGTTAATGATGAATAGTTGTGTAACATGAATATAATCCTCAATAGAAAAAACTTTAGTTGAAAACACTCACATTGGATTTATGTTTGTTCAAATGAACTCTAACAATAATTATAATATAACCACCCCCTTTTAAAATTAATTTCAAAATATTAATAATTTCTAGTAAATTTTATTTTATTCCATTATATTCATTTCATACAATGTTATTACATATTTTCAATTAATTTTACTCATCCATAATCTGTAATTTTAGCAATTATTAATTAGTCTCTTGTGCAACAATTTCAATCATCATTCTATGACCTATTTTAAATCATGTTTATAATTGTCTATGAACATTAATAAAAATATTATAATGATTTTTATATACTATGTTATTTTTATAGTAGTTTTATTTATGGTTATAAATGATTAAATCCATTACATAAGTATTTTTATAATTTTTAATAAATAAAAGTTGTAATATTAATAGTGGGTAAAATAATAATATTACAAATAAATAAATTAAAAAAATTAAACTCTTTATTATTTCATTGTACTTACATAATTTATTTTATGTTATTTTATAATTATATAATTATTCTAACATAAATCATGTAGGTGGTATGACCGAATCAAATGAGAATGTGTCATAGTTAAAAAAACATTGTAATAATATTGAATTATATTATTATAATATCATAATTATATAAGTAGTACGATTTTAGTATGACATAATATTATTGATGGAAGTTTTTTTAGAATACATAATGTTAGAAATTATGTGAATGGAAATAACAAAAACATGTGACCTAATTAGATGAAATCACACCATCTCATGATGAACTCCTTGAAAATGGTGGCCTTAGGCTGTATTTCCATGAAAATATGATTTAATAAGATTTAGTGGACTCTACAAGGGACCATGTTAGTAACATTATAGTTAAAACATTATGTCTGTTTTAATTTTAAGAGCATGATTCTTGGGATCATATAGATTTTCATAATTTCAATGATCTTATATAGGGTAGGGGCTCAACACTGCCTATATGATATATTCATGTTGTGAATGCGATTCATGACATGAATATATATTTTACTAGACTCCATGATAATGATCTAGATCATGAAAAATTACATTCATTTAAATTTTTAAATATCATGAAAAATTTCGATTGATATTAATATAGGCCATGCCGGTTACTTTTTCTTTGTATATGCAACTCATTGAAATCAAAATATGAGTCTCCGATGGATGACATTAATCATTGGTGGCCATAAGTCTTTAATATACTGAACACATTATTCTTCCTCTATTCAATTTTATGGCCTCCTCATACCCTATGCTCTCTCATATAAATTTCTAGGTTACCATTATTATTTTTTACTTCTTTATTTAGCATTTGTTCTAATAAATAGTTGCACAATTTATCATGAAAATGAAAACGTTATATTTTTTCATTTTAATATGTAATAATATAATATTTGGACATGTTTATTAGTTTGTGATCTTTTTTGTTTTAAAACTATAATTATTTATTTCACCCTTTAATTTTATTCAGTGGATGTTGTTCTAATTTCCATTATTCATTGTCAAAGATGATGATGTTTCCACCACTCTTGAGGTAGTGTAACTATTCTAGTTTTCTAAATCATTAATTACTTTGTTTTATTATGTATTCATTTGGATCACACAATGTGATCATATAATTTTTGGTCATGGTGAATTTATTATAGGAAGTTCATCTCATTAAATGAGTTTTCATTTTAAAATAGAATTTTTCACAGAAAGTGTTTGATGAAATTTGAAAATTGTTTTTTTGGTTTCCAAATTCAGTTTTATGACAATAAGTAAATATAAAATAATGTGAAAATGATTTATTAAATGTAAATATTAGTGTTAAATAGTTTTAACTAACTTATCACATTGTGAAACCTTGTGTGCATAGGAAAATAAACTTGTCACACTTTGTGTGTATAATGTTATAAGAGGAGTTATAAATATAGTGTATATAATTACAATAGTGGAAATATTAGTTGGACTAACCACATTCCTTGATTGGTAATTTTTATTAATTTAGATTACATATTCCCATTTGTTAATTAAAATATGCTATCATATTTCATTTATGATTCTTTTATCACATTTTGGTATTTTCATGGATTTTTGCACACATGATTATCTAATGGTGTATGAATGGGTTGTTTCTAACTATTATTAATTATAAAATTAAATTGTTGAAGAATTTTTTAAACCTACCGTTAATGAATTCGTGATATTATATATTGAATAGACTTTGTGGTGGTATCCTAATATTATTTCTTACCTCATTGTAAATATCCAATTTTTATGTTGAATATATGGTTATTTATGAAAATTATAATTATATGGGAACTATGATGTATGTTGATTTCCCTTGTTGTTTATTGCCTTCATAGAAGGATGATTTGTTAGTGATCTATGGCCATAAAGAGACATGTCTAATATCATATATTTCACAAATTTGTTTTTTTTTGTATGTATTATGGATGAATGAATCAAAGGTTTTTTTCTTTTCTTACTATATTTTCCTAATTAATTGTTCTTATTCAATATTTTTTCTTAAGACATTTTTTTCTTTTTTGGTATACCCCACAGTGTGAATCAACATCAATGGATTTTCTTTTTATCCTTATATTTATAATTTTGAAATTTAATCAATTTTAATACCCATATAGAAGTGTTATTAATCATCCTTAGTTTTGTTTTTGGTCATTCAAATCTGGGATTTAGGACCAATTGGTTATCGTAATTAAGCATGGGCGGGTACCTGGCCATCCCACATCAATGTTTGAAACTAATTTATTGTGGTTGAGATTAGATATTTTCCATGAATAAATCATGATGTTTACAATTATTGAAATAAATAATAATAATGATTTATTTTAATGGACAAGTTCGTTTATTAATTCTTAATCATTTGTTTATAGAATCATAATTTCATTAAATTTATGTGGTTTATAAGCATTACAATGGATTTTTTAGATTTTTTAAATAATTTAGAAATATGAACATAATATAATTGAACACTATATATTTATAATATACAAATAATTATATATGTGTTCTTATGAACCTGATAGGGGTTGTGAGACATTATTTACATGTAATTCATTTGTGGAAACATTAATCTACACTATTCTGTCTTAGGGTAAAATAGGTGTTGGGAACCTGAGAGGAGTAGTGGTCCAAAACTAATAATTTACTAAGAAGAACCCACAAGTAATATATGATGAAAAATAGTCCCATAAATTGGATGATATTTTGAATGTATTGAGACAATCATTAACTTTTAAAAAATCCTAATTATGTTTTGGTTGGTTTTTTCGAGGTACAAGTTGAACGAACTGATAAGAATGTGGTGAGACATAATTGTTCAATATATATTATAATAAGATCCTTCATGGAAATATTTGTTTAAAATACAACCAATTGTTTTATATATACATCTAACATACAGAAAAATCATAGAGTTTATGTACATAGAAAAATTGGAGAATACCATTCAAGAGTATTCCACGGCTTTTTCCGAGTTGGTCAAATTTTCAAGGGATTTTGGCGCCAATGTTTAAAAAAAGTATTGGATGATTGAGGTGGGATTCAGTGATGATATTAAGTTGACAATAAATATGTTTGTTTTCCAACCATTAGGATGGTAGTGTATAATTATGTTCGATAAGAGGTCCACATATCTAGGAACATAGGTTTGGGAGGAGCTTCATTTGGTGTTATTATTATCAAGAGTGTATATTATATCAAGGAATATATGTGAAAAATAATCTAGTTTTCCCCTAAATAGTTACATAAAATTATTTAAGAAATAAATAGTTTATCATATATTAATGGTATGGTCTTGTTAAACTAATTTGTACTATACTATATCTCCGAAGACATATCATGATTTTTTAAAATATAGCTATCCAAATAATGTTTTTAAAGAGATGTCCCAAGGTAGGAATATTGGATCCACTATCCCAGTGACTTTTCATATTTATAATGATTCATTCATGGGTGGTTGTTTTTAACCAAAATCCATGGGGTATGCTCAGGTGGATATAAAATCATTAGAATTGATAGAAACATTATGAATTCATGATGTGGAGCATGTACTAGGGGAATTTGAATTAGGTCCAGCTACTATTAGTGGTACAATATGTATTTCATATTATTTTTTCGTATAATTGTTTGATAGTGATGATTTAAATTATTTTATGAACTCTATGTTAAATTAAACAATGGTATTTAATTTTGACCTTTTCTCTTATATTTTTTATATGTATTTAAGAAGAAGATATGAATAGGGTTTCATGAGTCCCACATATTGGGTGACGATAGTCGAACTTGAGGTGGATTGAGACTTCTTTGTTCTTGATCATGATATCATTGAGATAAGTATTAGAATGGATTGCATGATCATTTTTATGGACAATTTTGATTTTTATTGATAGATTTTATTATATTTTTGTACTATTGGAGTCAATCATGTCTTTTTGGATGTGTGATATTCTGGTTTTGGGGGAGCGGGGCTTGTTGTTCCATATAATATGGTGGTCAAATGACATGTTTCATAAATGTTAATTGATTTAATTAATCCTTCATTAAGTATCCCTGTTACCGCAGATGTGCTTCTATACCCCATTAGTTTCACATAATATTTTTCAGGTTTAACACTACAGAGATAGTTCAACATTACCATCGACCTACTACCTGGTACGATACCCATTTCTAAACTATCTTACAATAAAACACCTAATAATTTTTAGGAACATAAGGTTCATCTTACAGACCCTGATTCGAAGTGGTTTAGTAATCCTATCAATTAACCAAGGAAATCATGAATCCACTTTTCTATGAAGGTATATGAGAGCCTCAGAATTTTTATTTCATATCCAGAGTTAATCCAAGTGACCATTAATAAAAAGTATCCATTGAATTGAATTGCTGATCTCTTTGGTCGACACAGAGGAGATCCATGTTTTAAACATTTTCAAATTTTGTGTAGGTTTAAACAAGTTGTTATTTTGAGAATAATTTATAATTAAGACTTTTTTAAGGATCCAATATATGCGTTGTAAAATTCTAGTAATTACATTTAGTCTCACTAATTTTTCTATGGAATTTAAATAATTGATAAACTAATTAATTCATAGGTTTTTGAAAAAAAATATTATCTAGTATGGGGATTTTATTTTTAGGTACTCTACATTAGAGGTGGAGAAGATGGATCCTCTAAATATTTAACTTAGACAACTGAGGGAACATCATTTGTTTGGTATGAATAATAAATGTGAGTTCTGGATATAGAAAGTGAAATTTCTCGCACCCATTTTATCTAAGATGGAAATATCAATGGGTCCTGAATGGATTTTGGCATTTATTTATTAGAAGCATCCGAGAAACATCATTTAGATATAATGATTATTGGGGGTCACTTGTTATTTTAGTTGGTTCATTCAAAATTTATCCTTAAATGAATATATAATGAAATCCTTATCCAATAGAGGCCTACATTATGCAAGGATGAAAATTTTATTTATATATTAAGGAATTAAAGTGGAGTTTGTATTCAACTCTAGTTTTTATTCATCCAAAATTAGGGTTTGGATATGATATGTATGCAATAATTTTTGGGAGAGTCTTGGTGAAGGGAAAATATGTGGACTCCTATCACTATCTTCTATTATACCCTCATGAGATTAAATACCCTACCCATAATCTAGAGTTTGATTTAGTAATTTTTGAAATAAAAATATGGTTTCAATATCTAATTGTGGATCATTTTATGCTATATTATGATCATAATATTCAGAAGTATATTTTAACTCACAAGTAAGTATAATTTGAACAATTATGCTGGGTTGGGTGTCTCCATACTTTTAAATTTCACATTTAATACATATTTGAGAATGGAAATTTGGTCACTGATACATCGAGTAGGAAATTAGAGATTCAATAAATGATAAGATTAGTGGAAGAGTGGTCTCTAATGAGTTTGTTGGCTTAGATGAGCTTGGGAGTCAAAGAATATGGTGTGACGATGTTCATTACTATGAAAATGGTTTAATCATTATTTTAATATGGGTTAACCTTTATTAATACATATCACTATATACCCATGAATTAGTGAAATTATAAAATGTGGGGAGATCTCAATTGAGAAGTCTCAGTCTCCTTGTTATACATCATCTTTACGTAATAGTTTATTAATTCTAATTACATTGATGAAGGAGTTAATGAAAAAATGAACTAGGTCATAGTGGTCTGTACCCATTGCGACTAGGATGATGTATCATTATTGGAGTTGTCATTGTCTTTGTTTAGGGACAAGATAGTCAATAATACAAACTGATTCAAGATACCCAAATTGTGAGTAAATTAATTTAAATCACAAGATAGTTGAATGTTTTTTACAAACCTTACACATTCTTATATATAAATTGGATTGTGTTTACTTGTATTCCTTCATTAATTTTCTATAGATTCCTACATTGAGTGTTAATATTTTAGTGATGACTGATCTACTCATGAAATCTTTAAATTTATTCCTTTATCATGGATATGTTGAAGGGGGTATCTCATGGACTTAAATTTCCATTATATTGTGAAACATCTTGGGCTTCCCTATATGATTATATTTGACAGGGACTTGTGGATAACATATAGGTTCAGGAAGGGCTTGGAAGAAGTGATGGGTTCCCTGTTGAAATTGAACATGTCATATCATCCAAAGTCAATTGGATAGATTAAGGTAGCTTTCGAGGTCATTTAGGATATATACTAGTAATTGTTTCTTCATTTTTTTTGTAATTGGGAAACCCATAACAATTTGGTCAAGTATCCCTATAAATAGTATCAAATACGGGATTAATATGTACCCTATTCAATAATTTTATGGGTGGAATTATATATCATCTTTTCACTAGAAAATGTTTGGAAAACTCTCCTCAGTTAGGTCATGTCTTCTTTATGAAAAAACATTTATGGTGCAGTTTATCAAGAGAAATTTATAATGAAAAATACTCATTATAAATCCTATAAATTCCTTCATAATCACCAATTGGAGATTGTGGTGGGGGATCATTTTTTCCAAATGTTTAACCATTCATGGGAAACTATCGGTTGGGTTAACATGTTATGTTTGGACCAATATTTGTTCTCCCTATTACAATTTTGGAATCTCTTGTATTGGAGGTGTATAAGTTGGACTTACAATATTATTTATATTAGATCTATGATGTGTATCATTTTTCCTTGTTGATTATGTATCATCATGTTATTACACATCTGATTGAATGAGAGGGTGATGATCATGAATATAAAAACACTATGGTTGAGAAACAAGTTATGATTATGGAATTCTAAAAAAATATTATTATTTGGTAAATAAATTCCCTTGTTTTATGTACTGTGGAATTGAGGAATGAATATATATGATTCACCGTACCATGAATTTTTATGAGAAAAATATGGAATTAAGGTTTTTCATGTCTAATTTCATATGTAATTCTTTGTAAAAAAACATTTATTCTAGGTAAAATTATAAGATCCCTTCTAAAGAGATATAAATATTTTAATATGAATAGCCTAATTAATGATTTCAGAGTTATTTATAGACATTCTGGGAGATTTTTCAGGATATAGAATAGACACTACATGTATAAAATATTCACAAAGTTAACATGATTCACAATGTGAATATGATTCCCAATGTTAATATGTAATTTGAAAGATTTCATAAAAAATGTTTTCTATGTGAATAATTACAAGACAATTAATTTTTATACGTCATTAAAATTTTGAATAGGGTTAATCTATCCCATGAAAAATCATTTTCTCTATATATACAACTTTTAGAATTCCCACCACGAAACAGGGACTCATATCATGAATTGTAAAATTCTAATAATTTTTACTTCACTACATGCTTGATTATTTCTCCATTAATTATTAAAGCCCCCATTAAAACCCAAAGATCTCCAAAGGCTACTTTTTGTTTATCTATCTTCATCTGAAATACCTTATTCAATGATTTATCTCTAGTACAACTGTACTTATTCTCTATAAAATTTGTAATTTCAGCTTCCTCATTACCATTGGTCATCTAAGTGACAATGGCTGTTTTGTGAATTTAATTTTTTTTGTTATATGTTTTGTATCTATCTCTTGTTGTTTCCCCTCATTAACTCTCTTTTAAGGGTTCTTAATTTTATTTATAATTTATTTTTTTAAAGGCAGCACAATTTTCTCCTTTTTTATGTGGGTATTTCAATTCAGGGTTTATAACCTAGGAATTTCATGTATTTATTATGAATTCCTTTCGATCAATAAATTAAATTGTATGATTTGTGAACATGGTGTTTTATTGGAACAGAAGCATGTTTTTAATGTATTTTATCCCTAAAATATATATTTTATAAAAAAATTGTTTAATTGAATACATCAATGGTGTTTTTTATTTGAAAAATGTGGCTTTAAGACTATAAGGGGATTGAAAATCATTTAAAAATAATATAGAATATGTTAACATTGATTTTAAATGGTTTTTACAATTCTATCACATCAGGTAACCTGGGGTTCCTTGGGAAATCGAATTGTCACATTTCACATGTGTAATTCTAGAAGGGGTTTTATGTCACATTATTGTGTATAATTATGCAAGTGGGTATATTGGTGAGTATCATCAATGTCTAATATGTGTTCCCATATGTGCGAGGCCAAATGTTAATTTATGAATTTTTAATAAAATTATAGAATTTTCCTAATTTATACTCAAATGAATATCTTATTATATATCCAAGGATGGTATTAACCTATTATTACTAGTTTTCGTTTATAGTTGACATATATATGGATTTGGTGATTAAATAATGTTTTAATGAGAACAAAATGATGGTTTTAAAAAATGGTTATATTTTATAAAAATTCAATATAAATTAAATTTATTTTCAAAATAGAGATATTTCATTCTTGATATTATAATTTTTATAGAGCCTTTGGTTGTATCCTATTAGTATTTGTTCTTACACCCTAAATTTTACATTAGGAGGATGTATATGTTGTTTTCCAAGTCTACGTTGTAATAAAGGGAGTTATCTAGATTTTTTTCACTTGTTGTTCTTTGCCTTCACATTATGATGGTTTCATATTGATGGGTGGTCACATAGAGACTTCTGTCGTCTAATTTTTTTTTCATTGTGGTCTTTTAATATTTTCATGACATTTAGTTCCTGATGGATAAGTCTATTTTCTTTTTCTATGTACCTTACTAGTTACACTTTATCTAGTTTTATATCAAACTTGTGGATTTTTTTGTACATCCAAATATAGTTTATAACTAGGGGTGTATTATATAATTGACATGAGATGGTTCATTATAATTGTCCTATAGATTACAGATATATTTTATATATAGATGTTGAAAGGAAATTTTAGAGGTTATTTCCATTTAAATAGGAATATAAGGTACATTTCCCTATATACTTCAGTTAGCTTATGTGTAGTACTTAAATCACATGGGGGTTAAGAGATTCAGGTGTGAAAATATTTTTTTATAATTATTCGATCATATCCTAGTCACAAAAAAGTTCTTTCAAATTCTTGTGGTGTCATTTTAATTACTATAAATTTGATACACATTATGTAATCCATTTTAATGTTAATAATTATTTTTCATGATTATTATTTTTTAATTTAAATTTTTACCCACTTACCAATTTTGGTCTGTTGATTCCAATTTTTGAATGCATATCACATAATAAAAATCCAATATAAATGAATATTTTATTTTAAATTAGAAAAATTTGAATGTATAAAAAAATGTATGAAAATGAATTGTAAATCATTAAGTTTTTTATTGTTATTTCGTATTAAATAATAATAAAATATCTATTGATATATATTTTCTATAAAATAAAAATGAACATAGTTTCATCATTTATAAAGGGGTAAATATAAATTTATTAAATAAACAATACACAACATTTGTATAATTAGTTATTTGAAAATAAATCATTCATATTTTTCATGGTAAACTATTTTTACATCGTTAAATTATATTTATGCCCAAATATTAAATTGGATTTATTAACGAAATTTAATAATTTGATTCAAAACATGATAAATATTTTTTATCAATCAATTTCTGAAAGTGATAAAAATATATTTTAATATTAAAACAAAAAAATATTTAATAATAATTAGAATTATATTTTCATTTTAAAATGAATTTATTATTATTAATAACGAAGTAATAATCAATACATGAATTCTAAAATATAAAAATAAATATAAAATTAATTCATATCATTATTTAGATTTTATTTATTAAATTTATTAATATAAAAACATAACACACATAGAAAAACATATATTTGAAAAATATTCCTTTTTACCATAAAATTATTTAATATACATTTGTAATAAATTGATAGGCAATCTATCAAAAATTATTCATTTTTTATATTTATAAATAGAAAATTTAAAATATTTTTCACAACATGAGAAATATACCTTTTAGATAAATATATATCATATATAAATAAAGAAATTTTTTGTAACAATACCTTTTTATATCGAAATAATTTATTAATCAATATTAATTTTAGTAAATTTTTTATTTAAAATATTTTAATTATTAATTTTACTAATCAATCATTTTTATGAGTCAATTTTATTTAAATAACTATTTAATATATAGATTTTAATAAATAATATTATTTTATTAAAATAATATCATTAAAAATAAAAAAATACATATGAATCAATATTCTTTTATTATTTTTGAAAATGAATAATTTTATCTAAAATAAATTATCTATAATGAAAATTTATGTCCTTCAATTCAAAATAAAATTCCATTATATAAATTACATACTAATAATTATAAACTAGTATCTTTTAACTAAATATATAAAAAAACAATTTAGTCCTTAATGATAATAAAAAACCATATTACTCCAATTACATCCAAGAAGATAATTCTATTATATCTTCATAAATCACAATACACATTCATAAAATTATCATGTTTTACTCAAGAACTGTCTCTCTAAATTATAAATGACTACACATTGAAATGATTTCCAAGCCAAAACCATGTGATATTTATAGAAAAAGTTGAATGGATTTTTCTTTAACTCAAGTTCTATGTAATTTTTTTATTTCAATGGAATTAATAATTACACCCTATTTATAACTATTAATCCATATATATTATATATATATTTTTCAATGTATTTATTTTGGGTAAGATCCATGTTGAGAAAATACTCCATGAATATTTATTGTCACAATTGTTAACAATTAATGATTAAAATCAAAATTCATAGAGATTGGTCACAAATCAATATATAGAATAGTTGTTTAATTATTGATAATATAGATCACATAGGGATGCAATTATGGATATCACTAAATGAAATGATGGTTTCTAGAATATTTTAAATATTTAAATTTATTTTGATATGGAATTTATTTCTGGATTCATTCCTTATTTTATCTTGATCAAATATATAAATTCATTATCCCAATTGGTGTGTGAAAGGGAAAAATCATTAGAGGATCTTCTATACAGATAATAGAGAAAGAATAAAGTAATTTTATATCTACTTTTAGAGATAGGTGATTAGAGATGAATAATTACCAACATATATATTTTTATTGATTATGGTGGGTTGATATCCATTAACCAATTATATTTTTAAATATATGGTTCATTAACAAAATGATCATTATCAATTCAACATTATGCAACAAAACCTTTTTGTTTGAAAACAGAGTATTATGGGGAATATAAGATTCCATTTAAATGATATTTAACTCATCAAGTGTAAAATTGAAGGATGACATATCCTAGAAAAGATATTACCCTTTATAAAATTGAACTAAAATCAACTAATATTTAATTTATGTAAAAATAATTTTAGACACTATTTTTTCAAATCAATAAATAAATAATATTTTTTATGTACCTTAAATTACATATCGGTTTTCCTTAATTTATGGTGTAAAAGAGATCATTATATCACATTAATATTCTTTTTAGAAATAACATTAATTCTGTAAAATAAGGAAATCACCATGAAATTAGTGCATGGATATGGACGCATATGGAGTAAATATTTTGGGGTAGTGAACAATAAAAAATCCTCCAAAGTTAGTAAGAGTCATTATGTGGTGAAACTATCCAATACTGTATCTACTAACTATAGTATTATATTAGATTTTAGTACACTTTAATATAATCATGTATGAGACCTTTGTGTGTAGCATATTACTGGTTAAAAAGTAAAAGATCATTTTTTTTTGTGTTCATCATATTTACAAATTAGAGATAGAATATAGTGTATGTAATATAAAGGTATAAATATATTTAAGGGATCTATCGAATAATAATACAAGAAATGTTGAAAATTATGGGTTTAACTGAAAAAAATTCATTTTTAATCTGTAAACCGAACATTCATATCCCTCTCAGGGTGCCATGAGATGCATGTCAATACCCTACAGTACCATATAATTATCCACATTAACACCATTATAAAATTTATGTGACATTATTTAAAATATAATTATTGAATTTGTAGTTTTTAATTTATTTTACAATCTCTTTTGATATTTTGTGACTTTTACTAATGATTGTAAAATATTACATACACTCGAAAGATTATGTTGATGTCCATTTGTATACATTTACTCTATATTCTACAATTCATCTTTATCAAGGTTTATATTTCCACATAATTTTATATTCATATCCCCATAAAAAATAGAATTAACCTTTATATAAACATTTACCTTTACTTTTTTGAGATATTCATGTTATCAATAATATGGGATATGAAACAACTATCAATAATACATTTGTATTTATCCATTATTTTAGTAGACAAATATATTTTAGGAGATCATATTCCTTCGATGAAATTTATGCTGGTGTAAGGTCCTATTATAATCTATTCCAAACTTCCTCAATATAAGAAACATAGATACCTTATTCTTATAATAGTGGAAAATATTTATTTCTATGCTGAATCATTTTCAATTATAACATATTCACCCTTATTTTACTTCCATGGTGGTTTTTATAACTTCTTTATTTCCTAAAATCAATAACATTATGAATAAAATAAGACGAATAAATGAAATATCTATAAAAAGTATTTCCCTATTAAATTATTATATCTGATCACATTATATTTGTTTGGATATTGAGAAAATATTCATTATTATTTTTCTACTACTTATAAATAGAAATATTAAACAAATACATCCATAATATTGAAACATCATTATTTTTAATATTTTTTCATTAATGAAATATATATAAAATTTTATTGGATAGATACTAATAATTTTATATACTCTTTATGGATGCTAAAAATATCCATCATTTCAAATCCATTGAAAAACATTAATTTTTCCATATCATTGAGAGATTCATCATAAGAAAAAAAATCTAGAATTTAACATATCACTAATCTAATAATCATTAATAATTGTCTATACATTCATATTACCTTTTCGATATCAGTATATCATCTATTTATTTAAAAACTATTCTAAATTAATACATCTCTATTGAACGTCCTATTTTTTTTTATGGTTCAATTTCATTCAAAATGGAACCACAAGTTTATTTTGGGATTTAGTTTTAGTTTACCTCTCCATGATACATGTATTTTTTCCATGATCACCATATATAATTCATTAATGTTAGTTTGAAAATAATTTCTCCATAATACATTTTATGACTATTCATTAAACTAAAATAACATTATCTAATTGATTTATTTAAGATTAAATTCACACAAAAATCACTTATATTTCATTAAAAAATTCCTCATATTCATCAACTTTTGTATTCTTGTATTTTCAAGAGAATATGTGTATTACACTATAACGTCTACAACATATTTTTATTAATTTTCTTCATCATCATAAAATTGTGTTATCTTAACAATTTCTATATATGATTCTATGAATTTTATTTCATTTTTTACCTTTATAAAAACATATCTCACCATTTTACTCTTATATAGACACTAAAATTTTAATTTGAATCCAAAATAATTTTATTTTTTCAATTATGATATATTTCAATATATTGAAAATTTTATTTTCTTCTTTTGAATGTCATTATTCATTACATCTTATTTTATTCCTTCATAGATATATTGTTATTATATTTCTTTATTTTCACATATAAGTCATGCAAATGGTAAAATTCCATATAATCATAATTTTCTTCTAATTAACTTTATTTTCTCAATTATTTAGGATTCATCACATTTTATTAATAATATATACCAAATTTCCTGACTATCATGATAAATATTTCATTAAATGATTTATTCTTAAAAGGGTTAATTATATTTAAATATAAATTTTCACAAAACTTTTATGACGTAATAACTATTGAAGAGGATTGTGGTAATTCTACAAAAAGGTCTATCTCTTAATTGAATAACACCTTTGGATTATAAAAAGGTGGTAATATCTATAATAATTTTCTAATTATATCAATATCATTAATTTTTTCCAATTTCAATTAATTTAATGATAAACCTCAACAATGTGATGGAGAAATATATTTAAAAAATTTATTTTATATTTTTTTATACAATAATATTTTGTATGAAACAACTTATATTTTTCCTCTTTCACCTTGTTCTACAATTAATACATATTCAAAAATTTTGCCCATATATCATTAATAGATGTGTATATAATTAATTTCACATAAATATTATATTTGAAAATTATTGATAAGGATTTACATATTCATTCATCAATACTAAATAAAAATATTTCTAACATTGCAATGAAAAAACATGAAAAGGTAATAATTTTTTATGTTGTGTATGTAATTCGAGGAAATATCGATCTCATGGTATCATAGATGGAATCTCATTAGTTTATTCAAAATCTAGTACTTTTATATATTATACATCAAATTTATATTACTATTTAATATATTTTCTAATTCAATACTATTTCATAAATAGATTCACCAATAATAACAAGGATTTGATAACACTTGTTCAATCAATGGACTGAAACATGCCATAAAAGTGGGATATATGGGTTTATTTTTTATATATGCTATAACTACCATGTATGAATATACATAATATACTTATACATCTCAATCATGAATTCATGAAATACATGATTGAAGGGTAAAAGATCAGAGAACAATGATCTTATTTGATCACCACTAAAGTATTCTCTTACGAGTATACATCATTAATGTGTTGATTCACCAAGTGAAATACTAATCACCATTATGACTATAATTTTTATATATGTGACCCAATACAATCCAAGGGTCACTCACACAACATTTCATCCCATTAAATTTAATAAACAATGGAACATAAGAAATATTGACATAAAAGACATTGTTAATTATTTTAAAATTATTACTCAAAACAAGAATGTTGTGCCGTTTTCATTATTCTTAAATATTCAAATTAAAATATTGATAATAAATATTATTAATAAAATATCATATTTCTCAAAGAAAATACTAGATGTATCAGATCTTCCACTCTTAAATCACGTATGTTTTTTTTCAAGTTATCTAATTACCCTTATAATTAATTTTATTTATCGTACCAATTTCCCAATTTTCATGTAATTAAAATCGTTATTTAATATTATGTAAAACCATAAATATAAAGATAAAGAATTTATCATATCATAATCAATTAAATGAAATTGGTTTCTTAATCATTTCATCAATCCCACCCTATGGAAAAGTGATTAGATTAATAAAAATTTAATCATTTCTTTATAGAATAACCCACGGATAAAGGAGAAATTTTCAAATTAATTTTATCATGGTATAACCAGTTCATGTGAACATGTTTCATAATAATCTTGTGATAATAATGAAAATTTATTAATAGATAAAATAAAAATGGTACCCTTTGATCATAAACCTCATAAAACATATTTAATATTAAAGGATATCATCTTAGATGTAAATGATGATATTACATTAATAATTTCTTGAGAAATATATTTTGATATAGAATATATCTTAATAAAATATGACACATTTTCAAAAATAATTTACATTGAAAATAACCTTCTTGAATGTGTCAATGGATTTTTAAAAATATTTTAGATATTTCTTGAGTAAAATAACCATCTTATTTCTAAAATAAATTTTAAAATATAAGACATTTTGAAAAAATTTAGCTTTGACAATAATTGTGAAAGCATATAAATGAATATTCTAAAAATAATTTTAAATATTTTTTGAAAAAATATATATTACATATTGAAAAATACTTATAAAAACATAAATTAGTATGATAATTAATAATATTGAAAATAAAATTAAAACATTATATTGTAATGTTCAATGAAATTAATTACTATGTTTATTTCATAGATGTTAAAACAATGATTTCGTTACCAATATTTTTCTAAAAATAATAACATGTGTAAATATTTATTTAATAATAATTTTAAAATTTTATGTTAACATTTTATGAATAATTTTTAGTAGACATGGTTTTCAATGAAAATAGATTTCTGTCAAATAGTGAAATATAGATGATTTCACTTATAAATATTCAATTGACCTCTTTAGTATAAAAAAATATTAAAATTGTGGGAATCATGTATTATGACTCCATAAATATAAGTTATGAAATTTCATGATTTTAATGTGAGATAAATCCAGATATTTAATTATATTAATCACAATCATAAATAATCTCGATAGATTGTGAGATTGTAACACAAAATTATTAACACATAGGTAAGAGTTAATTGTAAAAAATTGAAGGAAATGTTTTAAATTAAACATAAAATATAATTTTAATAAATGAATTTCTGATATTACATTATAATGGGTCCTTATATACACCACTTAATAATAATATAGGTTCATAATAAGATATAAGTCTCAATGAAGGATAATTGAGACAAAAATCCATTACTACCTTAGTAATAATCTGAGTTATTATAACCATTAAATCATAAAATAAAATTACACATTATATATAATTAAAATAATGGGATCAATGATATGAAATATAAAATGGTAAGTATATAAAACAAAAAATTAAATGAGTAATGATTTTTCATTATCCTCCTAGATATAAAAGATATACTATATATCCCTTACCATAATTCTCAAATTCCTTCATAAAAATGTGAAACTATAGTATAATAACATAATATTATTATAAATATATTTATAAATAATAAAATAATATATCATACCATATATTATTAACGTAGGGAATTTTATTAACCCTTTATTAACAACTACTTCTTAAAAT
This sequence comes from Viscum album, assembly GCA_963277665.1. Lineage (NCBI taxonomy): Eukaryota > Viridiplantae > Streptophyta > Magnoliopsida > Santalales > Viscaceae > Viscum > Viscum album. The sequence goes on along the minus strand of OY728135.1, from coordinate 623,908,151 downwards.
CATGTTTCTTGTAATAATTGCAATGCATTTCTTGTATGATTTCATTTTTTATTTTAGGTACAATTAATTTGATCATTATTCCCTCATATATAGATTAATAATCAATAAATAATTAAAATATGTATAATTAAATTAAAATATTATTATAAGTCATTGTTGATAATTTAGAGAAATGAAGTACATCTTGAACATTAAGACGGTAGGTCACACATACACATTTCTGACAACTCTATTTTCATTGATCACTATTAAAATTAGGTAAGTAATACATTTTATTTAAATAGTAATAATAATATAATAAGTACATTATTATTTACGTAAATATACTTATACATATCATCCATGTGTTGTGGTGATGAAAAGAGAGTTACATCGCTTTGTGAAGGCGGTAGTCCACACATACTCGAACACCATATAATATTTTAGATAGTGAAAAGATGACGAATAAAAAATAATTCATTGTTTTATAATGTTAAATTTGTCATTAAAAAAAATTTATTTCATTAATATACCATAGTTTTATCCTTTTTATCTTTAATAAAAAAGAAATAGTTAAAATTAATTAAATCATTTTGCGGTGAGGTAATGCATCGTACACATGAGAGATGATATAATATACATCATTGAATGGAAATTAAATTTTTTTATGTGATATAATTAAGAAAGAGATATATATTTTTAATAATATCCCTTAAATAATTTATATCCATCATCATTACCAACCATGAGATTTTGTAATTTAAATGGAAATTTTATTTGTTTGTGATGTGGTAGTCCACCAAACACCAAAACAATGATTTAATAATGCATTTGAAAAATATGTACATGGTTGTAGGTCATTAAATTAACATATAAATATATAAACACATGTATTATATTATTTTTATTATATCATATTGTTTAAATGTTAATTGCAGTTGGGTGATGAAGAAATAAAATAAATCTTTATATTAAATAATGTCAAATGTTCTTTAGGTATCATCCTTAGGTTTACATCATATGAAATCCTAGGATATAATTTTGGGAAACCTACAATGTATAGTATCATATTATAGAATTATTGAATTTATGTTTTATGTTATTCACTTAAAAATGGGTTTCGATTATAATTAATAGAGGTGAGTTGGTGGCCATTTATAATAGAGGTGAGTGGAACAATTTTATATTTTTTAAAATAGAATGTGGTAAACTACTTTTTCTCCTGCCAAAAGGCACAAAAATGGTGAATTATTAAGAGAAAGAAATTATCGGTACTATATATACCATACAATTGACTTTATACATTTTTTAGTTCTTTTTAAACCATATCTTTGTGGTTGAATCCCCAAAAATTAAATTTTTAACATAACTATCGTTATTATTTTTTATTTTTTCACAATTATTTTATCTCAAAAAATAGATTTCAATTATAATAAAATATAATTTATTATGATAAAAAAAAATTAATAACTTTTTTGAAATTCAATTCACTTAATTGTAATAATTATTTAAAACTTGATCACATCGAAAAGACAAGAAATCTAGTTTTACAATTATATAATATTCAATAGATTAAAATGTTTTTATATAAAATTTCATTATGAAATTGATTAAAATGTAAATAAATTGGTTTAATATATAAATAATTGATATAATATGTCTTTAAAATCAACATTAAAAATTATTTCCCCTTATATAGTTTTTAATCAAAATGTTTTTTTTTCAGTTAAATTTCGGTATTTTTCACTCTTCATCAAAGCAATAATCATTTCAAAAATTTATGAAAAATTCACCCTAATATAATTTTTTATATGGTAATTTAAAATAATAAATTTATTTTTATAATAAATATTCTAAAATTTCATAAAATTAATTTGAAAAACATTAATCAGAAAATGCAACAGAAATGATTTTTATATTGATATTGTTTTTAAGTAAAAAATCGAAATTATTTATAACTATTGGACAGAAAAAAATATATGATGAATGTATATTTTTGTTATTGAATATATGATTTATAATTTGTTTAAAATAATTCACTAAAAGTGTTTTTTTATTTATTTATTTAAAATGTCTTTTTCAGTATTAAAAATATTTTTAGAAACAGATTTTATTATTATCAAATTGTTCTGATATTAATGTTGTATCAATTTGTCACTGAAGAATTAATTTTACATAAATTTGTAAACTATACATTTTAATAATTTATATATTCAAATTTATACAACAATTTATAATGTCTTGGTTATAAAATTTATATTTATAATAATAATACTTAATGGTTTGTTGATACTCGGTGTCGCATCTCATAAATGTTATAGAAGAAACTCAATGTTGAATGTAAGACGAGCCAGAATTTGTGTTGTGAATAATGAATGAAACACTCAATAATATGTGTAATGAAAAATATTGACAAGATTAAATGTATTTGTATAAATTTAATTCCCAAAATATCTGGGTGTTACATTATACCCCCTGTAAAATGAATTTCACTTTAAAAATTCATGACTTTGGTACTAACAACAAATGATAATTCATCCTTATTTCATCCCAATTTGTCCATGTAACTTCTTAATTCTAGTTTTTTCACCACTAAACACAATTTTGTTTATTAATCTTGTTTTATAGAACATTCATAAGTAAATCCCAAAATCATTATAGATTATTACTCTTATGAAATATCATACTATTGTTCTACGAACACTCAGTTCAGTATTTGTGATAGATTAGGTATCTATTTTCCAAAGAGTGATATTTATAAAACATAATGAAGCATATAGAAGATCTATGTGCAAATAAATGAGAATCTACTATTTTGATAACTTCATGTAATATAATGTGACTGATATATAGAGTTTATAGTTCTCCCTTATTTCTTCCACAGAGAAACTCTTAAATAGACCATCTAACATCAAAGTCTAGATCCCATCACTGAATATCAACATAAAATTTCGATCAAACGTTTTAGTCCTTATTTTTTGATGAATGGATCTATCCAACTCTTCAATATCATAATATTTATCGGGAACCTATAACCCTCATTATGTTACATCATTAAACTATGTTGGAGTTCTACACATACTTCCGTAAAGGGATTCATAAGTATCCATCTGAATGATCGAGTATAAGAAATGATTTCAAGGAAACTCAATTTTAGGAATGTGTTAGAACCAACATAATTTGAAATCAGTAGATAAATATCTTTTCATATCATTTAGACATTTAATTATTCTCTAAAATTGACCATCAATCGGAGGATAACACACTATGATGAATCTCAACCCTATATCAAGATATTACTGATGAAATCACTAAATCATCATGGTAAACCCAAGATTCCTATAAAATATAGATAAATTATATACTAAATTCATCCTTTTCAATTTATTATTTTGTATAATGGAAAAAGGACCTAAATAGAGATCATATCTCATAGCAATGATGTGTTCTTACATCATCATGTTATCGATTATATCCAATTATTTTCCCAAGATTATAGATAGGATATACCCTAATGGATTACAGTATCATTCATATTATTTTCTAAAAGTGTTAATGTTTTAATTATAATTTTTTTCCAAAGGGTCCTATTTTCATAAATCTTTCCAAAAATAATCATATAAGTGATAAAAACAATTCACATAAAATGTTAAAAATGGGTATCAATGACATTGAACTACTGATCAACCTTAAACACACAAACCCATGATGGTATCCATACCTATTTATATTAATCATACCTAGATATATATATGCTTCCAAAAGATAATTTTACCTTTATTCATTAAATAAAATCTAATATTATAAAAAACGATCCATTGGATGCTTCGCTTTTACCATTTAATGATAGAATATCGAAATTTATTTTTTTATTCCAAAATACCTATCGAGGGTGATAATCACAATAAATTTCACCAAAGGATGAATAAGTTGGTTTTTATGGGGATCATTCAAAAAAATAGACATGGAATTCCAAACTAAAGAGGGTTGGATTATATTTCCCTAATTGTCATTATTCACTTCATCTAGTGTGATATTGTATGGTTTTAATTTCTATTTCAGTTTCATGTATTTCTATGTATTATTATATTAATTAGTCATTGGATTTTGGAATTGACTCACAAAATTCCCATAATCATTGAATTAGAAACATTAGAGTGTGGGTGGATAAGTCTATGAAACATTCACTATATTTACATCAATAACTAGTGTCATCCTATCACATAAACAATCAATATCCGTTGAATATCTTTTCTATAATTTAGTCATTTACATGTTACCTTAAGAAAATTCCCTCCATGTTTTCTCACTGACATTATACAGGAATTAAATCACAACTTTTTCTCTCCATGGTTTTATATTATCATTTGAATTGTATTTTTCTCATCTAATTAAAACCATGAAACTAATATATAAACCCAACCTCCATTTCTAGAATAATATAAAATATAACATTATTTTCATTGCAAATAAATTCTCTTATAAAAAATTTCATTTCTAGTGTTGGTTTTATTCCAATAAAGAACCTTCTAACATTACATTTAGATCATTTGATAATACCAAAAACATATTTCAAAGTTATTGTAATTTTTCCTCTTTGGTATGAAGAGATTCATGAAACATTTATTTTAACAAATGGGACACCTTCTACATCTTCATATGAATAATAACAGGAATTTACAAACTGAAATATAATATTTTGAACCTATCCCAAACCATAGAGTAAATTTCACCACATTGCATCATATTATTAATAAGAGTCCTACATTTATCTACTTCATATTCCAAATGGTCGAAAGCTAATATTAATATATGTTACATCAAACAATGGATAACATAAAATATCTTCTCAGTGGTTCTAGTCTATTTCTTAGTAACCTGTAGATCAGGATAACAACAGAATAAAAAAGGTTGTTTCTCCATGGAAGACTCAGAAAAATATTATCCCCTTATTTTTTCATTTGGATCTATAGAAGGATTCATATATTGATAATTTTGTGGGATTACAATCAAAATATTTTCTATTCTAGTTCCTATAACATTTGGATTATCATTATGACAATCTTGACATTGTTCATCGCACTCATCATTGACACGGTGTCTTCGAGTTCCCTTAATTTGTGGAAACCAAAATCATCATTTTAGAAACACTAATCTATTTTAAAAACATATAATCATGAATAATCACTTATCAAACATTGAAATTATGACACCCTATTTTCAATATATAAAACTAATGGATTAATATAGGTCTCTCATTGTATTTATTTATTTAAATATTTTATAATGGTTCATATATAGTTCATGAAATTTAAATGCATATAAACCATCAATGCCAAACTATATGTGTAACAGGACCAATAGTCATGAACTAAGTTACATTAAAGTCTATCAAAATTCACTTTTTTAGAGTAATTACCATTATTTACCCATGTTATAGAACCACATCCACTTTTAGTAACTATATAGTGATGTAATTACATCCAAACAAGTCACTCAATCCATTACCAAAATTATAAGGACATTTTCTTTTACAAAGATGACCCATCATTAGACTTATCCTTAGACATTTATTTTGGGATTCTCACTAATTTTTTCTTATCCTAGATTCAAATGGATAACTAAGCATATCCTCTAATACGAACTATAGGGACCCAGGTATCTTATTCATGTATTTTAAATCTTTTAGATGGATATGTATTACATTATTCAATCACATTCATAAACACCATAATAATTTAGTGCCTTTAGAATCTCGAAATATAGTCTCCTTAATTCAATAATGATATTTAATGTCTTATATCAATATACTTCTCCATTACTAATCCAATTTATAAACCCTTAATCATAACATGGGGAATGAAAACATAATAAAGGGAGTTCTCAATGTTTTGGTAAGGATCTGAATAGGAGATATATAAGAATAACTAGATAATAAGGGTATGAGAACATGAACATCAAATTTGAAAACATTATTCTTCATATCAGAGACTATAATATTGAGTCATGGAAAAAAATTTGGTGGTTTATAAGACATGAATCATAAGGGAATAAAAGAACATGATATATTTGAGAATCACATTGTCATATTACATATTGATGTGTCATACAAATAATAATAGTAAATCATTTCTATTATAGTTGAGGACTAATACCAAGGATTTTATCATGGAAAGGGATTACTCTTCAAACTATCTTAGTAGTTAACCTTCAACCCAAATACCATCATAGTGAACAAAGTACCATACTAAACTGGGTTCACCCCCATTCCATTTATATATATCTTTAGATATACATAATCATACACAATGCATTGTGGAGAGATATATGTCCAAAAATTCACATAATGAAAATAAAACAATGATCTTCCAAAAGATAATAAAAATAAACATATAATGACTAATGGATTAAAATAGTTTTTATAAACATTTCACTATATCATAACCTATGGAAAAGAGACATGTTCAGTAATCATTTCATCTTTTTTTATAGCATAATTCATTGAAAAAGAAATAGGTTTCCAAAAACTATTACAATGGTATAACTCATTTAAGAGAAATGGGTTATATAAATTTAGTTTCATCATATAGAATAAATATTATGAGAAATTATAAGAATTATTCCATGATATCATATACCTATTAAATAATAATTAACATCAGATGATGATATCGTAGATTGATAAATAAAATATTGCATGAAATTTTTATTAACGTAGATAATTGTTTATTACAAATAATTATTTAATAATAAAACATTTTTTAAACCATTTTATTTGATAAAAAATTTGAAAAAAATATCGAGGTTGTTTTAAAAATCATTTAATACATTTCATAAGGAAAAAACCTTCCTCTTTGAGAAACAACTTTTAAAACACATATCATTTTTAAAATAATTTTCTTTGAAAATAAACATGAAAATGTAAAAATTATTATTTAAATAATGATTTAAATAATTTCATGAAAAAAATTTCATATCCACCTTATTAAAAACATTTTAAAATATAAAACATAATGAAAAAAATATCCATTTTAAATAATCCTACAAACCTATAATGGATGTGTTAAAAAATAATGAAATTTATAATAGAGAATTATAATCATGAAATACACATAAAAATTTATTCATTTCAATATTTTATTTAAAAGTGATGTGTGGTTAATAATTTATTCAAAAAAGCCTTTGAATTTTTTTAAAAAAAATATTGTAATCATTTTTAAAAAATATTGTTTTTGATGAAGATAGATTCTATATAATATATAAATAAAGACGATATTATTAAAAACATTCATATGAACTCATCAATACATAAATATAAGAAAATTAATAGAGACTTTTATTCACATTTCATAAATATAGTTGAGAAAATTAATGAGTTTCTTGAGAGATAGATCATGAAATTTAACTAATTGATGAATAATATTATAAAATCCTGAAAAACGATGTGATTGTAACATAAATCACTTACCACATTGGTGACCATGAAATGTAATCCCCTTTAAATAATACCAATAAATGAAAAACAAAATTTCCTGAAAATAAATAAATTCATCATATTACAAGTCAATAGTTTAGTATATATATTGGTTGATGTAGGAAAATGTAGAGGATGATTTAATTGAGTCCCTATAAAAATTTATATCATCAAATATTTAATAAATAGTTTTCCTATATGAAATTCATAACAAACAAGTTGACCAATGAATTAGATTTATAAAAGATTTGATTGTTTAAAGGATTTCTCAAAGAGTGATAAATTATCATTGAAATAATTATGTGTTATTATTTTATCTTTCGAAATATTTTAACTAATAAAGATTATAATATAAACCCTTTATATGATTTAATATTTAAATGAAATATATTTTTCCAATATAAATTAATAATGTTGTGAAAAAAACATGAAAGGCATAGTGGATTTTAAAACAAGAGGTTTAATATCATAAAGAGACCTAACCCTCTCCACTTTGTGATCATCATACACTAAGTAATTTATATAGATAAAAATTGATCCTCACCCTGGATTGGGGTATATAACAACATACGACTATCCAAGTCAACTAAAACTATTCCATATTTTTTCTGTGAGTATATCCACAAAACATTCCCCACATAGACTTATTCCATGATTATCTAAGGGAGTAAAAGTTGTAAATGGATATTCTTTGAAGATATATATGTTTCTTCCACATTTTCACAGGAGTTATTGTGTCTTCATAAAATAGAGTGAAACTAAATTATCATAATATAATAATAGTACAACTGAAGAGAAAAAAATAGATTGAATAGAGTAATAAGTCTCTTTGTGATTGGAAATGCAGCTTGAAACTCTTAGAAGATATGTTGAAATGTTGTATGAGTCTACTTTTAGAAACAAGAAACAAAACATTGTTTCGTTATAGATTTTATCTTCTATTTCTTATAAGCTATTGATGTGCTTAATGAGTTCTTATTTTTTATTAGTTTATTTCTACACTGTGTTCTCTGGTTTGAGTTCTCATAATTTCATCCAAAGCAAGCAGTTCTATGGTTTTTCTAAAGTGCATGACTTCTCCACTCACAAAATAGATATCTTCCCTTTTTGATTAAGTATTTTCTTTAGAAAAATATTTTGATAAGAAGAATGATCTCAATCGAATATATGTACATAAAACTTCATACCACATAATGGAATAAATTTAGTGTTTGTCTAATAAATATAGACAAATTCATTAATATATTTAGAAGAACTATGTTTCAAAAATATGATGGTCATAAATTAATATGAATTTAAAGGAGAAAGTGAGAAGTGGTGATGTCTCTGAATTAAGAAATGGAATGGAGAATTTGGATTGTTGTCTTGGAACAGTGTCTCAGTTACAGTTTCTTATAAATTATGCATTCTGTAATCAGGAACGATGAGTCATGTAGCAGTGACTATGGAATGGTGAGTCACTCAGAGGGCAGTATAATGCGACATTGACTCGTCCTTTATGAAAATTATGAGTCTATTATATTGGTGGCCAGATGAGATGGTGAATCATACTTATTGGTAGCTCATACATATAATGAGTCTATCAGTATATCAATGTGACAGTGACTGATGGAACAATGTCTCATCCTTTGTCAGAATTTTGTATTTGTGCTGATAGTGAGATATTTGACAGTGAGAAAATTTATCGGCATGTAAATATCAATGGTATATCAAAAATAAAAACATTTATGCAATTATTGAGATGTCCAATAGTGAGTTCAACTTAATAGTGACTCAGCCTTAGTAGTGACAATGAGTAAATATTAACAGTTTCACGTACATAATTAGAAATATTAAAATTTCCTTAGGATATAAAGTACAAATTTTATAGATTATGAGTATATGTAAACAAGAGTAAAAATAATTAAACAACATGTAGTGATGACATAACTAGATACAACATGATGAATCATGATTGGAGAGCATTAAATCTAGAGGATGACCATAATTTCCCCCGTTTTGATGATCACAAATAATGGAATTAATAATCCAATCATAATGAGCAGGGTGCAAAAGATAACTATTCAACAAAACACTATATACAGACTATGAGATATTAGATTATGATATAAACATAAACAAATAAAATTTATAAATATTCTGAATCTCATTTGTAAATTATATTCCATACTAATTATCCAATTCCATATTCAATCCACCCCTTTTGGGATTATAAAAAAGATAAGAAATAATAAGTGGTAATTAATAGATAACAAAGAAAAAGAGATAATTCATTTCAAATGAATAAAATATGAAATAAAAAAAATAAAAAACAATACATCCCTATTAAATAACAATAAAGAATAAATTATTCTACATGGATGAATACATACCTTCATTCCCATTATCATAAAAACTATATGCAGAAACATGAGTTTTTGAAGGGGTAGAGGTATATAAATGATGAATGGTAACTCCAGAAAGTACAACCAGGTTTTGAGTAGAAGAGTTTTGGGCTATCAGTTGTTGATAAATAATAGGCCTCAGATGTCGAAGATCATATGTTTGAGACATTGCAAATGGTTTATGTGTTGGAGGAAGAGTCAAAAAATTGGTTTTGAGTAACACCAGCTATATGATAATGATCAACAGACAAGTAAGTTGGAGAAGAAGGAAAATTCTCAATGACTAGTTGAATACTAAATGTATTTGGTTCAACAAAATATGTTCTCTAAATATGCATGTAGGGATTAAAAAGGTTTATAAAATAAATTATTATATACCCAACTTTCATCAATAGATTAGTAAAATATTATTTATTCTCCATAAACATATGAAGTGAAGGAGTAAACAACTTGAGCTATTTCACTTATTCCTTCAATTCTTGGGTAATATGAGGTAGACTAAAATTCTCAATCAAATTCTTAATGTTTCTATCCAACTAATTCTATATATAAATTAGTTTAAAGTAGAAATTTACAATCTTCGAGATATATTCACCATGAATAGTGAACACTTTCATGTAAATATATACCATGTCATGTACATGATAACATTTTTGACAAATGTTTCATAGGCTATCTTGACCAGAACATCCCATCATTGTATGAAGTGCTTATTTAATTACTTTTTTAATGACATCAATCTCTTAAGTCTGAGTAAGGTAATCAAGGATTGACGTACCTTTGAATTCCTATTTGGTGATTGATCTTAACAAATGCAAATAAAGGGTTGGAGGCTCAGGTGTGTCATCTCCTGAATATTTTTCTTGACTATTTTTTTATAAGGATGTTTTATACTCATATGAAGTCACTTTAACAATATGAATTAGCGCATCACATTCATCACATCACCTCTTATTCCCCATTATTATTTTTTGGAGCTCAAAAGCATTTGATGTTGAATCTGGGAAATAAATTTCTTCGAATGTAAGGCCCCATCAGTTTCACTTAGAAATTCCATAGGTGTAGGTTATGGATAGATAATTTATTTAACAAACAATGAAAACTCTTTTATAAAAACGTTGAGATCAATCTGACTCAAATAGTTAGTAGGCACATGTTCAACCGAAGGGGATGGAGTTGAAGCATAACATCTTTCAACAAGAATTTTCTGATCATTATTCAACTCTTCATTTACTAATCCCTTTGCATTAGATTCCTCATTATCTAAATCTAGATAGTATTTACTGATAGTGAAATATAAAGTGTAATTTCCCAATTAGATACTATAATCCAATCATAAGGACTGAGAGTAGCCAACATAATTCTTAAAAATAGTTTCTCCCCCTCCCGAGGTGATTCCCTCTCCACATTTTCCTTTTTTCTCACAAAAACGTGTTCTTGAACTTGAGAAAAAATAACATCTTATTTAAATAAATATAATATATGATACTTTCGAGGTTTTAAAATAGGTTATGTTTCCACAAAAACGTTTTCAACAAGAAATGGAGGTTCTGTAATATGGCCATGATCTCCATTAGTAGGATCAACATCATCACTAGTTTCACCAACATTTATACCAATTTCTTCTTTCTCATCATTTTCTTCTGCATCACATTCTTCTTCATCAGCTGTCACTTCTTCTTTGTCTTCTACTTTAGATTCCCCATTCTAATTTTGTTCCTTTTCTAAATTCTGTTTCTATACATTATTCTCTTAATATTATTCTTCATAGTCGCATCAAATGGAATATTCACCATCCTCAGTTTAATCATTCTCCTCCTCCTCCTCGACCATTAGGATAGACTCTATTATAGGATGATATTTTAGAGGGCAATGAGATCAATAAGTAATTCCTTTTGGGATTTCGTTAATATTTTCTGTCACTTTTATCATCAATAAGATATTCCATACTTTTTCCTACTGTAGGTTCATTCTCCCCCTCATCTGAATACTCTAAAAAATCATTGTTCCTAGATGAGGTTCAGCCATATATTTTGGTCTTGTGATGTGTTGCACTGTATTAAATTCTTCATAATGTTTCCCATTATCATCCACCCACTATCTCTTATAGGGATTCCAGTATACCCTCATTCTTTTTTCATATAGACTTTGTGGTAAAACAATCCACTACAATTTTTCATAGTTTATTCATCTTCAGTCACAACCCCTTTAGAATGAAACATTGAAGAAACCATTTTTGAATAAAAATGGAGTTTGAATTAGAGTGAGTCTTTATCATATCAATCATATAAACCATGATGTATCGGATGAGGTTTAACTTGTTTTCTATATTCATTAGATACAAAATGAATACATATTGATATTTTAATAATTGATGTCACCCTTACATAGGCACAATTGATAATGAATAAACTTAAAAAGAACATGCATTCTCAAAATTGCTTAGTTCCTATTGTAATTCATAGAATTTTATTACTGTTATGATCAGTCCAGAATATTTAATAACTAAAATGGTCACTATAAGGTGGAGAAATTAAGTGATAATTATCAATAGTTCTTTCATAATGGATATTGGAAGATTCATCCTAATACTTAGAAGAAAAATAAAACCTTTTTTGTTCTATCATCAACATTATCCAAAATAATTTTACGCCCTGTAGAATATACTCTACTTAAAAATTAAACTCATGATCTAACTTTAGTTAAACTATCTGTTTCTTATGGTAGAAGCATTCCATAAAACCTTTTTCTTCTAACACTTTTAACACAAGAGACATATTTTTTAGTAGACTATCCACATGCACTTAATTTTATAAAACAACTACTTGTTTTTTAATTTTATGGATAATAGTTTTTTGTTTAGTATTAATCAATTAGTCCTTTTGTTTCATCGATTGTAGAGAATCATCTGTAGACATCTGAGGAAAATGCATCACACAATCCATTTGAAAAGTTTTAAATGTTCGGTTTGAGGGAAGATAATAGTATATGATTACAAGATAAAGGGTCGAGATACAGACTGAATAGTTGAAAAAATTAGTCAGATAGATTAAATCTTTATCATTTAAGGATTTTTAAATCTCAAATAAAAAATTTCATATAAAATTATACTAAATAAATAAAACATTTATTTTATGTTCGAGTTGAAAAATAAAAATGCAATGATTGTTAAGTCACAAAGGTGAGTTCTAATGTTATGTTGTCAATGTTTAGTCATCAACAGTGAGTCACAGTGTTGAGTCATCAATGGTGAGTCCCAATAGCGATTCATCAATATTGAGTCCTTATGGTGAGTCATAAACAGTGAGTCCAAATGGTGATTCATCAATGGTGAGTCATAGTGGTGATTCATTCAACAATCAGTTACACAAAATTAATCATTCCCAACTCATGTATGGTGTATCTCTTTCTCCCAGAATTCAATGTTTTAGTAAAAATATCAAAAATATGATATTCAGTTCCAATGAAGTCAAGAGTTATATCACCATTTTCATAAAGATCTCTCAAAAAGTTATGTCTTATAACAATATTCATTTTTGTTGAATGAGAATCTAGGTTAATTGGAATGTTTATAGAACATGTAAAGTCACAGTTTATTGGATCATTTCTAAATTGATATCCCTAATATCGTAATGTGTGAATCGTCCAAAAAATTATATAAAGAATCTACAAGGAGTTATGTATTTAGCTTTAGTAGTAGATAATGCAACTGAGTTTTACGTCTTACTACACCATGAAACTAGAGTCAGTCCCAAAAAGTGACATATTCTTGTGGTGACTATTATATCTTACTTGAAGCCACCAAAGTCAGCACTAGAAAAACCAACTGAGTCAAATAGTTTTCCTCTAGGATAAATTAGTCCTATGTTGGTTGTTTATTTAAGGTATTTAAAATTTATTTGAATATTAACTACATTTGAATCTTTTTTTATTTTCATATAAACGATCAGAAATACACCCACAAAATAAATTAATTTTGGCTAATAGCCATGTAATGATTACATAATGTTAAGCATATATAATTTGTTTGGTCCATTGATTCCACATTTTCATCAAGATCCAATTTATAGGTGGTATTCATAAGATTATCATGCCTTTTAGTGCTATCTAGATTAAAACATTTTAAAATATATTTATTATATTTTCATTGACTTAAAATAATACCTTATTTATTTTGAATAAATTTAAATCCATGGAAAAAATTATTTAACCCATTGAACCCAATTCAAACCCATTTTTCATTATTTTTGACAAGTCAATACATAAAAAATATTTTGAAGATCCAGAAATAATATTATCCAAATATATTTGAAAAGCTAAAACATATTTAGAGATTCGTTTTATTAAAATAGTATGATCACCTAAAACTTGTGAAAACCCATTAGAAGAAAGAAATGTTTTGATCCTATCATACCAAGCTATCAGTGCATGTTTTATACCTTACAAATATTTGTTTAATTTGAAAACATGATTTGGAAAATAAGTTTTTGTAAAACAAGGGGTTGTTCAAAAAAACATCCTCAACTATATAAACATTAATTAATGAAATTTTGAAATCCATTTGATAAAGTATGAAATTAATATGTTCTTTATAATCTATAAGTATGATAATGGATTCATGTCAACCTAATTCGGAAAAGGTCCCTTAATAGTATATAGATTCATCAGGGCATTAAACATGTAAAAATATTATGGATTTTTTTTTGTAGTTCCAACTTCATCAACATTTCTTCTAAGCACCCACTTAGGTGATATGGTCATGTTGTATGTTGAACAATAAATAAGTTTCCATACAAATTTCCTTTTAAACTGATTTAGTTCTTCTTCCGAAACCATCATCCAGAATTCATCATTGATTGAATCATTGATTTTTATAGATTTTAGCTATAACAAATTAATTGATGTTCAACCAAGTTTCATAGAGAATAACTAGTATGTGGTCCAATATGAAATAAAAAAATATAAGGAAGTTTTTAAGAGTTCTCACTGATCTAGATATAGAAGGAATGATAATATAATGGTCATCTACTAGTTTGGGATCCACATGGCTAGAATATAGAGATTCTCTAGAACATGATTTTTCTGCATGTATAACAAATGAATCTGATGGTTAATGATTTAATCCTAGACTCATTAGATTGTACTCAATATTTTCTAAATATGTTTTGGATTCATGAGGATTTCTTTCTTCAAACATGTCTAGAACATATTCTTCAACGCATTTGGTTCTCTTATTAAAGGCTTTATAGGAATTACTATAGATTTAATAACAAAAGAAAACACCTACATTTATCTTAGTGAAATATTTGTCAAAATTTTTATTTGTAATGAAAATGAAGTATTTTAAACTATAAATATTGATGTAATTAAACTTAGTATTCCTATTTTTCAATATAATATAAAGTGTTTTCTTTTGAATCATTATAATTAAAACTCTATTGATTATACAGAAGGTTGTTTTCACAGATTATGACCAAACATAAACAGACATATCATTTTTATTAAGCTTATTTCATGCTATATATTGTAAGGATATATTTCTCCTTTATAAAACTGCATTCCTCTAGGATTTCCTAGGAGAAATGAACTTATGAATATGGACTTTTTGTGATAAAAAATATTCAAATTATGTATTTTTATAACTCACAGCCTTGTTAACTTCTTAAGGTTTTGATTCTAATTCCACTTATGGTATCTACGGATATAGTATAGTTTATGAAATAAGAACCAGCCTCACTTTTGTAAGCTAAAAACAAGGTCTATGTTTACCTATAAAATACATCTAAAAGAACATATACATAGTGTTTCCCATTTAAACCTGAAACATTAGAATGTCCAAATAAATCCATGTGTATGAACTAATGAGGTAGAGAAGATGAAACATTATTCTTTATTTTGAAATATATTATAGTATGATTTTATTTAGGAAAATTTTTACAGCCTTATTCATTTTGAAAATCTAGTTCAGGTAGATCCTTTATAATTTCTTCTTCTAGTGTTATTTCATTATTAGTGAATATTACAGTGGCATAGTATCCAATTCCAGATCCAAGACTCAATATATAGGGAACATAAGAAAGAATTATTCTTGTGATACTAAGGAATCCATATTGACAGTATTTACTTTTTCAATTCTATAAGAATTAAATACTACATCATTCTTAGAATATAAAATATTACATGAATAATTTTCAAATTTAAACTGAAAATGATCACAACATAACTGGGAAATGATAAGAACATAGTACTTTAGAAAATCAATAAAAAGAATATTATTAATTAAAAAAGATATGGTGTCATTAATTTCTGCAAGGCCAATAATTTTCCTTTTTTCATTATCACCAGATTAGAAATGTCCACCATCATTCATTATGAGGTTATTAAAGCTACAGTAGTCCCATTTCAACTGTCACAAACACCTATTTTCCAAGTACCATAAGATTCAATTGGAACTCATATAATAACATTCCAATAGAAACAGTTTATATAAAAAAGACATGGTACCCATATTTGCTTTGGTCTAATATTTTTTGTAATTAAATCTTTTGGAACCCAACTTTTATTAATGGTTTTAATGTAATTTATTTTTAAGGTTTTGAAAAATAAACTCTATCATGTCCATAGAGTTAGAAGTTCTAAATGATGTTCCATTACTGGAACATGTAGAAATGTTTTCAGATATGGGAAAAAATCAGATTCTCAAGATTTTTATACAAATCTTTTTATAATAAAATATCATTTTCTAGGTTGATAACCAATGCCAGTATAATATTTATCAGATATTTGTTTACCATGAATTTTAAAAATCGTATATTTTTTATAGGAAATTTTTTTTAAATCCTTCATAAATTTCTCATTAGAATTTTTATGTTTCGTATTCTCATTGAGCATTTGAGAATTGTTCTCTTTTGTTATAGTTATTTTTTATTTATCAATAGTAATAATATCATGATGATTCCTGAGAGATTTATATTTTTATTTAAAATCATTACATATATCCTCAAGAATTATTAAATATTCAAACATTTTATCCTTATTCATATTTTCATAATTGTTGTGTTTAGATTTATCTCTAGAATAATATGAAATATGTGCAGGAGATACTAAGGATTCCTTGTAATTGTATTTCATAAAAAACAAGTTGGATTTTCTTCCATTTCATAATGAGATGATTATGATTCAATAGATCCTTCCACAGAAGAACTCAATGGAGGATCATTGCCTTTTTTATATTCTATTGTTATATAAATATTTATTATTATACATTAGTTTGGGAAATTTTACTTTTACATGCCATTTTTGTTTTCATTCATAACATACTATCTCATATGTATCTCACCACTATTCCAATTTTTTTTCTAATTTCCTTTATTTTTATACTTCCGTCTATATTGGGGATTTCAAAAGAAATTTTTATTTCTATAGAATTTATTAATTCTCTTGTATTGATGATACATTTACTCATCACAATTTTTTAATGATTCCTCATTACTAATACTTTCAGTAGAAACATGAATATTCATTTTTTGTAGGATGCAGTGGTTTTTAAAGCCACTAAATGCATTCAAGGTTGATCATCTTCTTAACTATTAACATTTAGTTCTTCACCATGCATCTTATATATTTTAAGAATCTTATTTATTGGTTTGAATCAATTTCACAATACTTTTTATTGATATTAAGGTTCCTCTCCACCTTTCAAGAAGACATCACTAGATTAGAATGTTCTATTATTTGGCAGGTATGTTCATTCCCATTTAGATCATTTAATTGGAAATCCCATTTAACATGTGATAAATTTTAGATATAGGTTCATCAGGACTCATTTTTATGTTATCATATTTATTAGTATATGTTTTAAGCCTCATATCCTTAAAATTAGTGGTACCGTTATGTGAAAATGATAATGTATCCCAAATTTCAAAAGGCTTTTTTATATACAGAAATCCTCTCAAATTCATCATCACCATGTGCAGAATGTAAGGCATTCATATCTCTACAATTTTTATTATGGGTTTTCTTAGTTGGGTTGTCATAGGTATTTCTATTAGTATCATGAATATTATTCTCATCAACAAGAGTAGGCTATATTTTAGAACCCATGATTTCTAATTAAATTTTCATTTTTATCCATGGAGCATATTTTTCCCCACTAAAATAGGATGTTCAGTTTGTTTCAGCTCCTTCCTACTAATTATCCGTGTTAACGAATAAAATCATGTTTTAAATAACACAAAATTTTGAACTGATTGTTTCATGAGATCTTTGAAGCCAAAAAATCACAAGTAAAAATATTTAAAAAATAATTAAAAACATTCAAACCTAAAACTATGATTCCACTGATAACAAATTTTTTTCGGAGTATAAAACACCAGGGGGGAGGGGTGGGTGAATTTAGTTCCTAATAAAATTCTGTTAAAAATATATAATTACAAGTTCCTAAATTTGAAATAAAAAATAGCACAGTTGATCAAAGTATTATATTCATAAATGATTTTGTTGTTTTAAGTTTTTCTCAAAACATATTAGTTATCAACTAAAAAAATATTATTTATAATTTAAAAATTTTAAATATATATACTAAAGATAATTATAATATAAAAAATAATAATTATTAACTATCAAATTAAAAAAATATTATTTCTTCTATGAATAGATAATATAGTGAAAATAAAACATGAAAGGCCCAAAAGATTTTAAAATAAGAGGTTTAATCTTCTCTGCCTAGTGATCACCTAATACTAAGTAGTTTATATAAATAAACATTGTTCAACACCCAGGATTAATGTAAAAAATAATATACAACTATATAGGTCTAGTAGATTGCTTCTACAGTTTTTTTTTGGGAATAGAAAAACAAAATATGCCTCATAAGACCGTCTTCTACTATTATATGAAAGAGTGTAAGGTGTCAAAGGATTGATTGTAGATATATCTATGTGTATTATAATTGTTTACATGATTCATTGTGTGTTCATAAAATAGGGATAAAATCGCAAATTGTAATGTTAAAATAGTACCCATGCAGATCAATAATTGGGAGAATATAGTTTGAAGATTCTTTGTGATTGGCAATGCAGCCTGTGACTCCTAGAAGTTATTTTGAATTGAAGGACAATTAAACATTCAGAAACAGACTGTAAAATAGAGTGTCGTGAGATATTTTGTCTTCTATTTCATGTGATATATTTACATGCATGATTAGTTATTCTCTTTTCATTAATTTGATGCTACAATGTGTACTCTAGTTAGAGTTCTCATGAGATCATCTGTAACCATTAGTTCTCGACCTTATCTCTGGCATGCGACTTTTCCGCACAATATATGGACATATTCAATTTTAATCTAGTTTTTCAATTATTATATTAAGTCTATATGAAAAATGTTCTCAATCAAAATGAGCTACTTCATACGCCAAACTTCAGTTTGACATCGATTTAATGGTTATCTTCAGAAGATATCCAAATTACTTAATATATGTTTAATCACTAAGTTTCACAAATATGATCGTTATATGTAAATTTGAATTTAGATGACAATGTGAGAGGTGAAGATCTATCAGAACCATTATTGGGAACCCTAAATTGGGATTGGTTTCTTGTAATGGTGTATTATACATAATAGATTCTGTAATCAGGGGTAGTGAGTCATGTAGTGGTAAATTATGAATAGTGAGTCGCTCTGATGGTAACCTGATTCAATGGGGGCTCATCCATTATGAAAATTCTCAATTGAATCTATCGGTATTTTGATGTGATAATGAATCATAATAACCAGTAACTCATATATATAGTGAGTTTTTTAGTAGGTTGATGCATCAATGACTGATGGAATGGTGTCTCAACCTTTGTCAAAATTCATAATTTGTGCATACTGTGAGACAAATAATAACAAGACATCATATAGATTAGTCCATATAAATGGTATCTCATACTTATTATATTTTCTATAAGGTGTGAGATTTACAATAGTAAATTAAACATAAAGGTGACTCAACCTTAATAGTGATAGGAAGTCCACCTTTTGGTGATTTATATATACTCACATTTTTCCAATCTGTCTTATGATATAATGTACTAATTGAATATATAATGATTATATTTAATAAAGAATACATAATTTACCATAATGTAAATATAATTTTACTAAATCTAAATTGGAGAATCATGATTTTTGATCATTAAAAACTATATTTGGTCGATGATATAAAAATCATAAAATAATATAGGATGATAACATGATAGAAGTCTCAACGAAGAAAATTTAAGACAAAAATAACTTACCTATATTGTTATCTATTGAATCACCATCCTTATTAAATAAAAAAACAAATGAATCATTATATATCATGAAAAGTGTAATATTAATCATAAAAAATTTCAAATGTTCATTATATATACCACATAAATGAATTAAATGATGAATGTTCATATGTCTCTGAGAAATAAAAGTGTGACTAAAAATATCTTACCTTAAGTTTGTGTTTACTTCCTAAACATTTCATACTCTTGCATAAAATATATAATATTATTATAAATATATTATGAAACCATAACATTATATAACATACCATATATTACTTATTTAGGACCTTTCGTTAGCCTTTTATTGACAATTCCTTGTTAAATAGACGTTTCGATTAATAATATCATTGTTTTCTATATATTTTTTGATTTTTTATATTCGATAAAAATTACATGATCCTGGTTCTATCGTATCCATAAATATAATAATGAAATAATTATAGAATTTAAACATAAATATAATTTTATTTCTGATCATTAATGACAGTTTTGAGAAATAAAGTGTGTTATAATCATGATGATGTTAAGTCGTACACACACATGAGTATTGATTTCAATTTTCCATATTTATTTTTAAAATAATGTATGTAATAATATATCATTAAAAATTGATAATAATATCATAAATGCTGTATTATTTCATTTAATATAATTATATTTATCATCCAGTTGGTTTGATGATCAAAAGAGAGTTATATCTCTTCATGATGGTTATAGTCCACAAGGACATGAATGCTGTTATCATCATTCAGTGAGTGAAAAGGTATAAAATGAAATGTTATATTTTTTGTAATGAAAAATATATAATTAATACATTAATTGTTTTCATCTATGTAACATATATTTTTCATTATTATCATCCTTTTAAATCATTATTGAAATAGAAACACAATGCTTCATGTGGAAAAAGCCCACCGTACACACGGTCGACGTTATCATATCCCATATGGAATATAATGTAAAAAAGTTGTGTATTATATAATAAGTAAAAATGAATAAATATTCTAAAAAAATAATATTAATACATTATATACCTCATCATAAAAAACCATAATAGGTGGTAATGGAAATGTGAATGACATTGGTTCAAGAGGAGGTAGTCTGTTGTGCACACAAATGAATATTTTGTAATCATATTTGATGGGAATTTATATTTTTATAGGTATAGCTTATAAAAATATATATATATGTGTATTTTTAAGAAAATGACAATATTTTCTCATAATTTTTATTAC
Source organism: Viscum album (assembly GCA_963277665.1). Lineage (NCBI taxonomy): Eukaryota > Viridiplantae > Streptophyta > Magnoliopsida > Santalales > Viscaceae > Viscum > Viscum album. The sequence continues at coordinate 623,886,775 of OY728135.1, read as the reverse complement.
TATTTTAAGAGTGTGAAATGAGTAATAATATAAAAGTTTTCTTTGAAAAACAATGCATATTGTTCATGTAAACTCTCTAGGGTTTCAAAAATATCCTTCCATGGTAAGATTTCAGGCCAAAATAAGACATCTAGGATAATATTAAGAAATTTTAGAGGTTAATATTTCTAGTTCATTGATTAAACATAAATTTTTAATGAATGAATAATATAGGATAGCGGTGAAATTTTATATAGAGGTTAGTGACACACTTGTAATATAATGAAAAGATAAACATGTATCCTAATTGATCATACCAAAAGGATAAAAAATGTAGTATTATAGATACATATATATATTATAGTGTATATAAATAAAATTAAAATATATCTTATAAATTTTTTAGACGTTTATATCCTTACATATGTATTTTATCTCTTAGTAAAACTAATTTTATTGTGACCATTATAGTTAATAAATTATATTTTATCTATTAATTTTAGTAAACATTTATGTTGGTAATATTTTAAAATATAAATAATTATTATGTAATATATATATAAACAATAATTATACATTATATTTACACAATTGAGAAAATTTAATTTACTATTATTCTTGTAAATGCAGTGAGAATGAATATTTTCAACAGGAAAATTTTACACATATAATAATGTTCTGATAAAAATTCTCTATATGAAATAAAATAAAATAATTTAAGTTATATAATTATATATATTATTTTAATAAATTTACATTAAATATATTTTAAGATTAAATATATAGTAAGAAATAATTTAAACAAAAAGGTTGTTTTCAACTTAAATTTATTGTCTTTCACTATTTAACAACATAACAATAATTTTATTAAAATATCTCCCTTATATAATAATATTATTATAATTTTAAAAAGTAATTTTCTTTTTGAAAACATATTTTATAAATTTTTTAAAAAATTATTATAAATATAATTGTCCAAAATATGTAAAAAAACTCAGTTTTGGAAAAAACAAGTTTATATATAAAATTGGATTTATTATTATCACTTTATAAGAAAAAGAATAATATTAATGTAAATATGTTGGTTCAATATATAATATATTATATACAAATTTCAAAAAAAAAACAATTACAAAATGTTATTTTTTTAATTTATAGATGTAAAAAATGTATTTTGCAGAATAATTGTTCTTCAGAAAAAGATCTAGTTTATTTTTAAATTGTTTTTAATTTCATTTTAATTAATTATTAACATAATAAATTATTTTACTATATTATTATTCAATATATGTTCATAATTTATAGAATCATATTTAAACCTTCAATTCTAATGGATACGTAATAATAATCATATTTTTAATAGTATTATTTTGGGGTTTACTGAAACTCAGTGTCATGTGTAATGCACATTGTCCATGATAATGATTATTAAGTGTAATGAAAGATAAACTCATTGTATCAGGTAATGAATGTTATACTCGATATTTCCTGTACTGAAAAGTACAAAAAACATATTAAATTTATTTTAAAATTTTTTTTCAAAAAACCTCGTAGTTTTGCATATATTCCACACATCATATCCATAGACCAAATATATATTATCTATAACATCATCACCATTTCAATACTACTCTATAATTTCACCACCACAAATCGTAACTTTTTTCCATCACCTCTTATCTTTTGTCTAGAATAGTGGGAGAGGAGGGGTTAGTAGTCAAACATCTATGCAATACTAAAATCCATCTTGAAACTTTGGATAAGATTAGAATTCTATTTTCCTTAGTTTCATCCCCAAAATTGGAAAGGGTTAATGTTAATTCAAAGGGTTTACAATTTCCATTACGGGGTGATTTACCATGTTTCAGGACACAACCAGTTTCAAAAAAAGTCCAAGAAAATATAAATATGATTCTCGATAAAAAAATTCAATAAATCAAGATTGCATGTATAACAAAATGAAAAAACTGATAATTTTCCCATATAAGAGCACAAGATTAAAAAATATACAAATTGTACCAAATATGGAACTCTCAATATTTCCACACTTATTTTACATCATTTATCCCTCCTCCATTACAAAAAACCTAAACATCTAGATTCATCAAAATTAATTTAATAAGTCTAGATAATTGTTATATTATATTGAGAAACATATGCATGTACTCTTTGATGCATATGTGAGGGGTGAGTTTGGAAATGTAGTTTGAAATCATCATAGTCTACCGATACAAGCTACATAAAAAATTTATATTTGATAATAGTTTATAAAAATGGTGTAGAATAATAAGAAATAAAATATATTATAGTGAACCTAAGAAGACACACACATGAATTCCAAAATTTATATCCCATTATTTAAAATATGAAACCAAAAACATATCTCTATCACCTGTGACATGAACTCACACACCCATGAAATGTTCTAATCCTTCCATTATGGGAAACATGATACCAATCCAATGAATCACTCAAATAATGGGTCCTATATATATGAAAATATAAGGGGAATAAATCCATCAACTCAACCCACATTCTCAAAATGTAATACAATCCTTGATCACCACTTTTAACACCAAAATCCTAATTAGAACTACTATGTCCTTTTACATGATAATTAATATAATGGTGACTCTGATAAATTTTAGGTGACTTTTATGAAAAAATTTACTTATATAATTTCTTTCCCCAACAAACATATTTTACCATCCAAGTATTGTTTAGATTGAATGATAAAAATCCAAACTAATTCATCATTTTCCCTTAACAAAATTGAAATATAAAAAAATGAGTAATTAGGTGTTTCGTTAAACACATTGTGGGTTCCTCCGATCACCATTTACTTAGAGAATAATACAATAAATGTATATTCCCCCATGATATATTAATATCATTTGACATAAATAAAAATCATCATTAAAATTTCATGACCATACGATTTAATGTTCTTGAGAAAATCGAGAGAGGAGAATCCACATACCAAAAAATGGTCACTAAGATAAAACAAAAACATTATAACATATATTATGGTTCATAACAAGATCCAATGTTGGTCTGGAAATAATATAGAAAAAACTGTCAACCAAATAAAAGGAACATGAAATGGAATCCTGTGAATATAGATTTTCTCTATGATAAACAAGAAGAAAATAAAAGAGCAAGATAGATGGAAGTATTACCTTTAATTCATAAGCCAATCACACAATTATTGAAAAATTGATACCTATATAATATTGAGTCGCAATAGCCATGACCATTCCATTTCATTGCGTTTTGGGAAATTTGATGTTTTGGTTGACATAGGAACTCACGGTGACTCATTTGAACTATTTATAAAAATTATTAGTTTTCCAAGTATTTTAATGGTATCACATGACAATTATGTCACCCTGGTGGGGTTACCCTAATGGTGTCCCCCTAATGATGACTCAAAATGGTGGTTTCACCCTGGTGGCGTCACCCTAGCACTGTCTAACCTTGGATGTGTCACCCTAGTAAGGTCTCACCGTAGTAGTCGCTTGCTGGAATTCTCTCTCTTAGTGATTCCCCATCCTGTGGTTCCTCGACCAGCGATGCCTCATGCCTCGAGTTAAGTCTCTCTAGAATTAAATTTTCTAGTAGTTTTTGGATCAAATTTGTTAATGACGGTGGCTGCTGATTCATCATGATAGTGCTTCATCTAGTGGATTCTCATCAAGTGATGTCTCATCCCATGGTGCCTCGACTATTAGTGCCTAGCTGGCAGTGCATCTTCTGATGGTGTCTCATGAAAAATGTTCCTAATTCATCATGTTTTCTAATTTCAGAATGATCTTTGAGATAAAATATGTTTAATGCTAGATTTTAACTTCATTGAGACGGATTCATTTTTCGTAAATTCTAACTTTAAATTCCTTAAAGTATGGGGGAATCATTTGGACAAAACCATTTAGTCTTGGTTAGATTCACCCGAAACGGAAAAAAAAACTATATGTACTCGGTGAGTCATATTAGATCTTCCTCAAGATGAAATATATTTTCCTTATTCATTCCTTCATAATTTAACATGATACATGACATCCCCAAAACCATATTCAGTAGAGTGTTTTCCTTGGTTTGGTTCAGGATTCTCTAGAGTATAACTGGGTGTACATGTGTCCCTATTTTCAGTGAAACAACATAGTGCTAATCAATTTTTTTCCCTGTAGGTTTTTCCGTATTCATTCTTAATTTTGGATCATATGGTATGTTCATGAGGATGTTTCCCCTCAAAAATAATTTTTTTTCATATTATTAAACATAAATGAAATGGTTTTAAATCAATAAACATGGCGGTGGGATAGGTGACACATGTTTTATTGTCTAATTGATATTATGGCTTATATGGGATAACTAACAACTGAAAATAATGGCCATTGGAGGTATTTTTTCAAAAAAAAAATTGTTTATATCTTCTTCTTTTTTGTATTGGATGATTATATATATAACCTGGTTAACCACCTATATTATCTTAATAAATGGATGCCCAATGATCATATAGTTTCGATGATAAACCATAAATTCTCAAGTGGAATTAAATAAGTGAATCATTAATAAATCTAAAAATATTTTTTATCTTTGGTTGGTGTGGTTATGTGGTTGTTGGAACAGTTGTTTACAAGGGTTAGGTTTTTTAAAATGGTAATCTGGGCATGGTATCATGATGGAGTTGAGTTGTGATACATGTTTTGATTTAATGTGTTTATGGATGTGGATGGGATATGGGGGTTGGTTTTGGAGTGTATGGTGGTCTGGGAAGGATTCTATGAAGAAATAAAATAGTGATTGTTATGGGTTTTCCACCATTAATAACATATAGAAGTATTCACCCCAAATCTAGAGGTCAAGGTATCACGTTTCATTAATGTGAGGTTTATTAATTTACCATGACCATTATTATGATTTGTAGTTTCTCAGTTAGTGATGGAATTAATAAATAATTATTTAATGATGTTGGAAACGGATTGGGTTTGATTGGTTAACATAATTGAAATGGTTAATTGGGTTGGATGGGAATGTGAAGTGGGGTTTGTGTCTTGATGTGTCATGTTTTTCAATTATAGGTACTATAAAAGGTGATGGTTTTGTGAGTTGGTCATTTGTCTAAGAACCCATAGGTTGGGATTGAGTGTTTTGTGTTATAAATTTATATACCTATATATCCTTGTTAATTCTGTTCACACCCCATCCTATATGAGCACTTTGTTCTGAACACTCCCATAGTTATAGGGGATGGTGTCTTTCCCAACATATGGTGCAGAGTACTGATGCCTAGGTTCCCACTATTTTTATAATCACTCTTATAGGAGAGGGGGTGTGGCATAGGTTGTGATGGAAATAGGGCTATAAGTTTCTTATATAGTGGTTGTGATAGCCTAGGTGTCTTTCGAAGAGATTTCATATCCTTGGTGTTTGCAGGAGAGGGGGTTTGTACATTCTCAAGATTCATTGGGGTGAAATTTCATGTTTTTTCCTAGGTGTCTTCAGTATGAGATGTGATGTGTTGTGAGACTTGTTTTTTAGTTGGTAGGATTTGTTGTTACAAACACGTGTGTGGGGGTAGAATTGGTTGTGATTTCCATTGGTTGTGTAGGAATGATGTGATTTGAGACCTAGGTTTGTGAGGGTGGGATATGTTGTGAGACCAAGATGTGTATGAGCATGATTTGATGTTGTATATAGAAAATATTAAAGCGTCTGGACAAACAATGATGGGTGAGAGTACGATACAAGTGTGAAAGTGGTGTGGTATACAATATCATTTTTTATATTTTTTTTATATTAGATGACTTAAATTACATTTTGAGTGTGCTTTGATGAGGTTGGCCTTTGTTACTATATCAATTTATGTACTCTTTGGTTTTGATATTTTATCACCAGGGAATTAGTTTTCTTATTTATCATGTGAATTCAATAATATGACATTCCTACAGAGTATACTTGTATACTCACCCTACATATATAAGACTATTTTCATGTTCCTTGGAGAATTCGGGTACCTTTCTAGCCATTAGTAGCTTGAGCATTTTTATGATTGTTGTCTCGCTACCTTTTCTTACATTTGGGTATTTATGTTGGATAATTTTGTATTTTGTATTAGTTCCATTTTGTACATTCATGTGGGATGTATTTCTACTCTCTATTTTAGATATATATACATGTCATTGAATTATTTTGGATGATTCATCATATCTCTCTATCTTGTTTTTTAAAATGTTAATGCCTCACAAATTGTCATATTTATATACGCTTGGTCATCGTCGCCATCCCGGGGCATGCTGAATGAGGAACTCAATGGTTCATTATCTCACATTTTTCATTTCCAACGTAGGAGGGGTATATTTGAATGTGGGGGTTCACGATAGAATTGTATCAAAGGTGATGTTTGAGACATAGTATGGATTTTGGAGTTAGGAATATATATGGTTTCATGGGGTGGTATGGAAAAAAATCTAGTAGACCATGGTCTATTACATGATATAGGGATATCAGCTATGAAATAAGATTTTCTGGGGTCCCATGATCCAGTGAATGGACTCGAAGATTATTGAACGACCAATTGAGAAGGACATTCTTACAGGGTAGATACCTTGGAAATGTATGTGCATCATAATGACTTGTGTTCTTGTTTGAATTGGGATGTTTCTGGAGGATAAAATGAATTAAATTAAATCATACTAAGAATTCCATTATACCAAAATTAAGTAAATCGTTATTCTCAATTCATCTATGGATCCTAGTTTTTTTCATTTGTGGATCCAAAATTTAAGGTTTACTATGATTATGTGATTGATCACCATAACATTGATCCTATTGAGGAGGAGGATTTGTGGAAGAAAACATTTCACATTTTCAAGTGGTAGACATTGAGAAATTATGAGGATAGTGTTTTAGACATGAAGAAAGAGAGATGACTAGAGTAACTCAAGATTATATTTAGTTTAATCTGATTCTAGATGATCTATTGGGTCCCATTGGTAGTTAGTGAGATGCAAGAATTTATGTTGCAGTGGTGGGTGTCGTATTTGGGAGAGAAAAATAAGGCAGACATTTTGTTGGTAGACTTCAAAAAGAAGTTCTCATTAGTGTTCCTTTCATTGACCATGATGGATAAGAAGAGGCTGGAGACACCCCCCCTTCAACATGTGATTCTGTCAATACATGATATGGAAATCAAGTTCATTGACTTTATTTATTTCCCCCAGACATGTTTATTAATGATGTGTCTCGTACGAGACATCTTCGAGAGGTACTTCATCCTTATACGTATACTGTTGTTACTTGTTTTACAATGTGAACATATTGGGAGGATCATAAGATATAGAGGTGATATAGTAGATGAAATCTCAAGGTGTTATATAGTGATATGGGTTCTATTAGTGTTCTTTAGGAGGTAGAGTTCCCAGTGGAAGATCTATGGCACTAGAACCTTCAAGGTTTTGACTGGTAGGGAGTCTTCCTCAGTAGATTCCTTTTCATCCTTCAGGTTCTAGTGGTTTCCACGATTTTTCTGTGAGCTTTAAACTAGTGTGTTTTGGTTTTGGGATTCACCACCATCTCTAGAACTATTGGCCAGTTGTTTCTAAATAATTGGTTTGTGAAGGTTGAACGTATTAGTGTGACCCTCAGTAGATGTTTCCAGTGAGGACATTTTAGTACCAGGGAAGCAGTTTTTTCTCTTCTAAGAGGGGATGGAGAAGGTAGAGGCTATACTTATGATGTTCTAAGAGTTTAGGGACCATGAAATTAGTTAGCCTATGAATGATGTTTTTATATGATATTTATTGTAGTTTCGTGTGGGAAGTTTCAAGCAGTGGAGGTTGTCATTCGAGCTGGGCCAAAAATCACCAGAGGTATGATATGTGTATTTAGAACCATTGATTGGGCCTTGTATGATTCAAAATCCTCACAATACTTTTTTTAAACTGATCTATCCTATTCTATAAGTCTATTCATATAAAGGCTGAATGTTCCCTTTGTGTTTAATTAACAAAATTGGAAGCCAGACAAGTTTGATTGATGTGTGCCGAGTGTGTAGACTAATGATGGTATTGCATCAATCCTATGGGGATCTCTTCTGTCTACACATCAACCATATGATGTCGTCCTTGGAATCAACTTTTTGTATTCCATATGTGCTATTATAGAATTTGTTTTTGAATATAGTAATTCTTTTAGATCTGAATGTCCATCAAGTGGTTTCCATTGGCGAGCAGAGTATTCATGTAAGCTGTTAGTGATTAGATACCCTTTATTCCGCATGGAATGAGTTGTCACTAGAGTCAGTGGACACTAAAATAGTAGAGTTTCATAGGGTTCTGGGGAGTTCTGATATGATTTCCCATGTATTTTGTGATGCTACCCAATCATCATGATGTTGAGTTTGGCCTAGATGTGCAGCATGATGCTTCTCTGATTTCGATGGATCCATGTCAGAAGGATCTGTCTAAATTGTTGGAGTTGAGGATTTAGTGAGATTATCTTATCTGGATGTGTTTTATCTAGACTTTTGTGTCACCATTGGGTGTTCCCTTATTGTTGAAAAAGAAGGTGGTTAGTGGTCTGATATTTTGTGTAAACTACCAAAGGTTGAATCAGGTGATAGTCATGAACCATAACCCTCTTCCAAGGATAGAAGATCGTTTCGACCATCTAGGAGGGTGAGTTTTTTTCTATGATTGATATATGGTATTTATACCACCATTTGATGGTGAGGATTAATATATCATGATGACTTACTTCAGATTCAGGTATGGGAACTTCGAGTTTATAGTCATTCCATTAGGAGTTATGAATCCCCAAGCAGTGTTCATGTGGATTATGAACTCTGTGTTCTATGAGTTACTAGATTGGTTCATAGTTGTGTTCATTAATGATACCAAAATTTTCACAATGTAATGGGAGGATATTGGTGAGCATTGTAGAACTATCTTGCTAATTATTTGACACCACCAACTCCCGGGAATGTTGTCCAAGTGTATATTTTGTATATGAGTGCTGCATTTCCTCAATCAGGTGGTGTCTCATCAGGTCAACCAGTAGACCCGTTGAAGCTTTAAGGAGTTGTTTCATGGAAAAAACCCAATAATGAGGAAGAGTTTTGCAGTTTCCTTGGCCACTCAATCAAATATCAGATATTTTTATAATATTAATATCATGTTACATCCTTGTTGAAATATTTGACTAGTAATGGCCTTGATTTTGTGTGGAGTTATCAATGACATTCATCATTTGATTTTCCCAAGGATAAGTTAGTCTTTTCCACAATTCCCTAGTTTCATAAGGAAGGGGTAATATTTGAGGTATTTTGCGACGCTTCCTATTCATGTCTAAGATGTGTGATGATGCAGTAGAAATTAGTGATTTCTTATCAGTATAGGTAGTTACGTCTCCATGAATGTAAATACACAACACATGATCTAGAGTTTTCATCTTTTGTGTTTGTAATGAGGTTGTGGAATAATATCCTCATTGGGGTGAACTTTGTGGTTTTTACAGATAATAATAGCTACATGTATGTATTTTCTAAGGATGATCTAAATTTTGGTAGTGAAGGTGTAAGAATTATCTTTAGGGTTTCAATTCTGAGATCTCTTACACCTCAGATAATGGAGAATGTCTTGTCCAATGACATGATAATAAATTCATAGAACGAGGTATCTCGGGAATCTAAAAATGGTTAGAGATTGATGGTGGAGTTAGAAGCCTTTCAATTAGGTTCTTGGGTGGATTGTGATAAAGGCTATATATTTTAGATCATGGTGAAATATTTTTTGATTTAAGAGGTTGAGGAATCACTATGGTGAGACTCATAGGTAGTGTTAATACATGAACATGTTGTCCATGGTGATTCTCTAGATGAATGGTTGGAAAATAGTCGAAATAGACTGTTGCTTCATGGAATGAGGTTTTTTCTAGTGGAGATGCATGAAATAGTCTTTTGTAAGTTTAATAACACACATTTGGTGGTACACCTGAGAGTTTCAATGATGTATCATGGCTTTAGGATGCAGTTTTGGTGGCCTAGGATGAAACGAGAAGTGGTAGATTTTGTTTTAAATTGTTAGTATTTCTAGCAGGTAAAGTCCATGCACTGTGTTCTAGTATGTTTTTTGCATCCCTTGATATTAGTAACTTAATATGGGATAACATATCAGAGTATTTCATCAATGTGGTACATAGAGTTTCGGGATTAAGTGATTATGTCTAGGTGATATTGGTTCGGTGGATGAAATCATATCGCTTCTTAAAGGTCAAGGAACTATGAATAATGGATGCATTGTCTAAAAATTATGTGGATAATGTTCTATAGTTTCATGGAGTTTTGAGGTCTATTGTCTCATATCATAAAACACAGAATACCTCATGATTCTGGAGGGTATTACAGTAGTCTTATAGAACTCAGTTACGCATTTTTACTATTTTACACCCTCAGACAGATGGGTAGATGTAATAAACTATCCAAAGTTGTAGAATATTCTACGATCATGCATCTTGGACTTTTGTGGATATGGGAATAACATCTACCATTGGTGGATTTTTCTTATAATAATATAAATAACACTTCCATTGGAATGGTCATATTTGATGATTTTTTGGGATACCATGTCATTATCTATTATGATGGATGGGGTTTGGTGAGACTGCTATTCTTGGTCATGGGTAAATGCATTGGAGGACAATAAAAAATCATATACATATCACAAAAGTAGTCCCTCAAAGATTTAGAATGAGGACCATTTATTTTTGACGGTTTTTCCTTGACGTGGACATCATTGGTTTCACATAAGAAGTAATATTTATCCTCATTTTGTTGGACTCTTTGAGTTGATTTGGTGAATTGAGAAGGTGGGATCGTTTTCATTTACACATCAGTTAGAGAGGATCCACAAAGTCTTCCATGTATATTATCATTATCAGTATTTTAATGATTACTACCATGTAATTCACTATAGAGTGTTAGATATCTAGGATGTTGAAACATTTATAGAGAGGACCATAGAGATGAAGGATCATTGAGATAAGGTGCTATGTGGATGGACCATTATTTTGTTTCTTGGGTTGTTGAGGAATGGTGACCCAGATTAGAGTAGTTGGGAATGAGACACCGAGATGTGTTCCTAGTACCCAATGTTTTTTTTGAGTTTTTCCTTATTATCTGTTTCATTGGGATGTGATGTTTGAACCCTATTTAATATATTATGACATATTTTACATTGTTTTGGGATGTCTATGGTAGAATGTGCAATAAATTAATGAAATATGAATAAGGGGGCCTAATTCCTAATTGAGACACATTAAATAAAATTATATTAAACCCATGTCGGTGAGTTAGTGAGTCCTAGAGTGAATAGTATATTAACATGGAGAAAAAAAAATTCCCTAGTTCATTTGATCAGATGGTGTGTTTTTTGTGGATGTGAAAATGTGTTTTTAGTCATTTGGGTTGAAATGTCAACAAATATGATGATAATTATTGTTTTGATTATGTCAAAAGTAAGTGTTTGTGGGTGTAGATGTTCACACTGGGGATTCAAATAATGAAATGTGGGTTTCCATTGAATTGTTATGTGTTAACATGGTCGTAGTGTTTCAATTCTGATGACATCACTGATATGTAACATAAAGGACTATTGTTCAGAACCATCCACACTTTCACATTTTGTTTGTTTTCAATTCTCCATGGTGATAATAGTTTGATTGGTATCTGATGAAATGGACCAGACCATTCCAGTCTATTACTTTTTTTCTAATCTTGTGTTTGGGGTTTCCTATGAATTCAAGTTGACTCATTTGAACACATGGATGAAATTACATGTTTTTCAATATTTTCAATTCTGTTTCATGCCAATAGTGTCACCTAGGTGATGTCACCCTGGTGGTGTCTCACCATTGTAGTGTCACCTTGGCGGATCCACCTAGGCTATTTCACCCTGGTAGAGTCTCATCCTAGCAGTTTCACCCTTGTGATGTCTCATCGTAGAGATAGCTCGCTGGTGGTTGCTTGCGGGTGTTCGCTTACCCAACAGTGCCTCATCTAGTGCTTCCTCAACTAACGGTGCCTCATGCATGGAAGTAGGTCAACCTAGAAGTTACTAATCTAGTGGTGTCTCACCCAAAGATGTCTCTCTAATGGTGTTTCATCCAGACAATGACTCATCCAACGGTTCCTCTTCCGAGAGTTCCTCTACTAGTGGTGCCACTCTAGTGGTGCCTCCATCAACGGTGTCTCAGGAACAATGTTCCCAGTTCTTCCAGTTTTCTCCATTTGACATAATCTATATAATATTGTGAGATTATTTATATATTTTAAAGGAATTGATATTTATTAAATGTCCTTATATTCTATCTTTAACTTCCTAAGAGTCTGTGGGATTTCAATTCATCAAAACCATGTTCTATTAGTTCAATTTTCCTTTAATGTAAAATTAATACTATATATAATCCATGACCTAGATTAGTCCTTCCTACTGTCAAAATATAATTACCCTTATTCATTCAATATATCATTCCCTTGATATTTGAAATCCCCAAATTACTTATTCCATATAAATTTTTCTTTGGAATGTATTGGAATTCCATTGAGAGTTACCTGATATACACACCCTTGTTTTCGGTACAACAAGTTAGTGTCATCTATTTTTATTTCAGGTTAGTTGTTCCTTCATCATTCTTAATTTTTCTTCACATGGGATATGCATATAGATTTTTTCCCTCACGAAGATATATTTTTCATATTTATTATTATAATTCAAACAATTTTAATTTAGTAAATAGGGTCTTGGAAAAGTGACGCTTGCTTTATTGTTTTTTTTTGATATTATGATCGGTATGTGTAATTAACAACTAAAAATTATAGACCTTGGTGGGTCCTTAATTACCCAAAGAATGATTTATATATTTCTTCTTTTGTTATTTTTTATGAATATATATAAATATAGGTTAACCATATATATTCAATTAATAAATGGATTCCCTAGTATCATAAATATTCTGTGATAAACCCTAAATTAACAATTGGGATTAAACATGGAATGCCTTTTTAAATCTAAAAATATGTTTTTCATTAGTTGGTGTGGTGATTTGGATGTGGGAACAGTTGTGAATAGGGGTTAGTTTTTTTTATGGAGATTTGTCCATGGTATAATGATATAGTGTAGCAGCGAAAGTGGTCGTATATTAATTTGATACAATATGCGGTTGTTAGTTAGGGCATTGTATTGGTTAGTTTTGTGTTTTGAGAATGATTTCATGAATTAGGTATGTAGTGACTAATATGGGGTTTTCTCCACTAATTATAGGAAAAAATATTCACCCCATATCTTGAGGTGGTGGAATGATGTGTCATTAAAGTGATGTGGGTTAATTTACCATGATTCTTACTTTATTGAATAGTATGTCGGGGAGATATTAAATGAATAAATTATTGATTAATGAATTATGGAATGAATTTTGTTGGTTTGGTTAATGGAATGAACATAGTTAAATTAATTAGTGTGTAATATGAAATGGGGTTTGTGGCTTGATGTGTGGTGTTGTGAATTTATAGGAAGAAGCAAAGGTGGTGGTTTTTGTGAGTTATTCATTTTTTTGTGAAACAATATGATGGACCTAAGAGTTTGATATTATGAACATATATACCTTTAATTCCTTGTGATTTCTATTCCCACCCCCTAGATTAGAACTATGTGTCGTACACCGCTATAGACAAAGTGTATGGTGAATTTTCCAACAACCATCGAGGAATACAAATTGATGGGAACCTTCAATTTTTTCCTCTCAAACATTTACATGAGTTACATAAAGCCTTGGATGTGATATCCTAAGGTATATTAGTGTCTTAGATGGTGGTTACAATGCCCATGGTTTATTCGGATGAGATGTGACATCTAAGGTGTCAGCATGTGATTTTTTTTGTTATTTCCTAGAAGTCATTGGGATGAGATGTGATGTGATATCCCAGGTTTCGTTATAATGTGATGTGATGTGTTGTGAGGCCCAAGTGTGTATGGGTGGGTTGTGTTCTGTGGCACGGGTCTATTTGGGTAGGATGTGAGGAGATAAACCAGGTGTGTCTTTAGGGGGGGTTGTGGTGGTCGGGGATGTGTAGTGATGACCAGGTTTATATGGGAGGGATGTGTTGGGAGGCTTAATTATGTGCCAACCAGATATGATATGGTATTCAGAAGGGATGGGAGATCTAGGATATACGATATTAGGTTTGAGAAGCATACTATTGGGAATGTGGTGTAGGGTACCCATTCATCTTTGTGCTATATATTATATTACATGACTTGCGTTACATGGTGAATGAAACTTTGGGAGGTTGGGTTTGGTTGGTATACCTGTTTAGGTGTTGTTTGGGTCTGCTATTTTCTCACTAGGTCATCAATATGCTTCTTTAACAAGTGCATGATAGGCTTTGGATTAATTATTAGTATACATGTATCCTAAACCTCTATATAAAGACATTTTTTAGGGTTATAAGAGGATAATGTGGACCGTTCCATGCATTACTGGCTCGAGCCTTTAGATGGTTGATGTTTCACTGCTTTAGCTTAATTTTGGGTATTTAATTTTGAGACTGATGTATTTTGTATCAGTTATATTTCTTACATGCATGTGAGACGATTTTTGGATTTCCCTATCATATATATATATATATATTTCTTGGAGTTTCTATGTACAATTAATCTTTTCTCCTGATATTTTTTATCTTAAAGGGTAATTCCACCCAAATTATGAGATTTGTGTACCCTTGGTGCTAATCACCAACCTAAAGCCAACTCAAGGTTGTACTCAATGGTAATTATATCCTTTTCATATTTGCTATCCCAAGAGGGGTATCTTTGGAGGGAGGAGGTCATGACATGATTAACAATAAAATCACTAATAACCATCCCACAGTTTAATATTCCTATAAATTTGTAGATTAACAGGTTACTTTTAAAATAATATGAGTTAAAATGTAATTTTTTTTGTTTTTTATTTGAATTCATGGTTTATAGGAACAATCTATCCACTCAAAAATCAAAATATTTCATAAACAGTGAACTAGGTAAAGTGCATAATTATCAAAAAATGTGAAATAACTATTCACCATCATAAATCCATCCAAAATGATCCTTAAGAACCAAAATAAGCCCCATACTATACCTATCCTCCATAAAACAAAAATAATATACAAATATATTTAAATAACTCAATATATGTGTGGTAACTTATCTACATAATTTTTATTTGAGCATGAAAAATTATAAAGTATAGACATTTTTTTATAAAATCATGAAACATAACATTGATAAGATTCTCTTTTTCCCATATCCCCTCATATATCTAATGGTTTTCCACTAAAAAATCCATTGCTATTTCACAGAATTATAATACAATATATTACCACATAAAAATACAAACTGATGTTTTGGAAAATCCTAAATTATTCTCTTGTGTCACATAATCACAATTAATAAAATAACCACAGTCAAGTTGATAATTTTAAAAAATAAATAAAATAGAAAAATACTCTACTCGAGAAAATTTTGAAAGAAAAACTATTTAAGAAAAATATTTCATGGATAAGAATGAATATCATGATGGGACTAATAGAATGAGTTGATAATTTATCTTTCATATATAGGATACCATTCTATAGTCTTTAAAATTACCATTACAATGAACAATTTCTGAAACCAAAATATTATGAGAAATAACTATGATTTGAAGTAGATATTTAACTTCACATAGTCATTGTCAATTTTTCTATTATTAGTCATATAATAATTGTTGTTTTCTTCACATGAATGGGTCCTATATATTATTATTCCCTAATCACAACCTATATATTTTGATCTTGTCAAGAAAAACAATGGAATGCATCAAATCGGGTCATATGAATCCTTATTTAATAGATATTTGTATTTTAGTACTCAATTAATGTGAATGGTTCTCTAAGGAACCATCAAAGTTTCATAAATATTCTCTTATCATGTTCACCAATGTTTTAATTGGGTTCTTGGAGTTCATTTCCATTTGAGGATATTGCTCCATATTCATGTATAATTGGGTATCAAAATCATTCCAAAATAAACATTAAAATAATGTTTTAAATATAGGGAATCTATTAGCTGTGATGGCAATCAGTATATTATCAAACATCCATACCCATAGAGATAAAAAGTTTCCAAATATTCAACAAAATTTATCTCCTAGATTGGAATAGAATTTTCTAATTTAGTATGTTGATCAACTATCAATGAAATCAGATCAATACTCTAATGCATCTTAGTAAATCTAGTGACAAAATCCATGAATTGTATCAACCAATTCACTATAAATAAAGTTTGTTATGTACGAATTCAAATTTTTCAGTGGTGTTCAACATTAACATATATACTAGTATATAAAATATACATATACAATGATAGTGTTTTGTTTATTCATATTCAGAAATTTTGGTCATTCATTACCATGTGTATATTTTTTCAATATTGATATATATTAATATTCTACATTGATTAGTGAAATTTATATAGTAACTATTCCAGAAAAAGGATGAACAATAATTCATTCATGAAAAGGAGTTATATAATTTAAAATCTTTTTCTATACATTTAAGGTCTCTATATTATTTACATTTATACATATTTTTTATAGAATAAAGGTCATGTAGCTAATCCTGACAGGATAGTTTTCCCATTTTAGTAATTAGTGTCACATAAAATAAATCAATAATCTTTTATTATTCAGATTTTCATAGTATATGAAACTGTTTTGACTATCAAATATCAATAGAAACAAAAATTCCTTATGAACTATATTATAACACATAAAATTTAAAACAACTAAAACCAAATTTATCATGAATCACCATTATTTTCAAAGCTAGTTATTATCAATCGCATGTCAGTATTGAGTATTTAATATATTCATTTGGGTTATTTTGGATTTTTTAGAGTTTTTGGATTGATAATTTAAATTGATAAATATTTATTATGTTAGATGATTTATGCATGGTCAACTTATGATTAGTAGATAACATATATCATTATTAACAAAAAATTATTTTATACAGTTCATGATTAATGTTTGACACACGATTTATTATTAAAATTTTGGATAATATTTATATTAGGTGAATCCATTTGGGTAACCCTATTGTATATTATTATTACATTTGTTGGTCCATTCTGGTAGAATAATTTTTATAAATTTCATAATCACATATTAACGAATTTGATATGTGTGGATTTCCCCCAGTAACATGTATGTTACCAAAGCATTGTCACATGAAAAATTATCACAAGGAAAACATATGTATGGTGTTATCATTTAGTACATTTCACAATTTATAAGAATATTTTTCAGATAAGCATGGTAAATCTATGCTAGGATTTAATTCCCGATTCAAATGAATACATTATAATTTTCACAAAGTTTGGAAAATGGGGTATCCAATAAAAAATTCTCAGAATTAGAATGTTATGATTTTCTATCATATAACTATACTCGATTTATGAATAATTTTAAATCCTTTCTTTATAATGTCATGTGCCCAACAAGAGTGAGATCATTAAAACATCCCTCCATCCACTTCCATTTTTCCATGACCTGGTTTTATAGAATTCAGGTGGCATTGGAAACAAAATTTATCCTTTTTATTTTCATTAACATTTCAAATAAAAATTCGTCATTTTTTCTCTTTATCTCATAAAAATTAAAGGAAAATTATCGTTGACAATAATTTTTTCAATGAACTAATTTAGGGACATTGTTAAATAGGGTATCTAAAAGGAATTTTCATTCATTGTTTTTTCTTTTACTCATGTAATTTTGTTTCATAAGAGTTGTTGTATTTTTTTATGAAATCCTTTTTATTTGATATTTCATTATATTATTTGTTTTTTATAAATATTATTATGATCACTTCATGCCTCTATGTGATACCCATAATGTGTTTTTTAATTTTCCCAATGGTATATAAATATTTATTCCAGTTGAATTTTGTGATTTTATATTTTTTGGTTTAATAATACATTTTTAATGCTTTCCTATTTTTTTATAATTTCAAATAATACTCTTTCAATCAATATGATGAAAAAGAGGCCTTCGACATTATTTCCTTATAAAAACAACATAACCTATGTTTTCAATAAATTTTTGTCATGGGGTATTTAAAAATATGTTTTTTAACATGGATTTTCATGATGAAATCATAGAAATGTTTGGGTCACATTTAATGTTTCTCATGTTATGTATGGATTTGATATTTTTTATATCATTGGATTCTATATTAATTTTAATTTCCAGAAAATAATTTTTTGAAAATAGTTTTTGATTATTTTGAATCCCTTAATTTTTATCTTGTTTTCATCGTTAATTTTGAATGATTTTTACCAGTGTGGGATAATTTAATTTCTATTATCGAATGATTTTTTTGAACTGTGTTATTTAATGATAGTTTTTTAGAGTTTATTTGAGGAATTATTTTTTTATTTATTATTTATCATATGACTTGTTTATTTCCTTTCATATGTATGATTTAAATCATATAATTCATAGGAAAATGGGATAGATTTACATATTATTAGTAGACTATATCAGATTCATTTAGTGACTTAATTTCCATAGTGTAGTTATGTTCAATATAGGGGACTTCCCAATATGAGATTGGTGAAAAATAGTTAGTTCATTTTTTAATTTATAATTTAATTTATATTGATAATTTTTCTATTTAATTAATTCATGGATCATCTTACAATTGGACCTAATAATTTTTCCATAATGTTTATCCTTTGAATTGAGTACATAATGTGATACTCATGTTTCATTCAAATTCGTTTGTATTAATTTTATTACTATTGTATTATCTAAGATACAATTATTTGGAGAGAAGGTTTTTTTCTATTACTTTTATCAGTTATTAGATTCCAATTGTATTTTAAAAGTATTTGGACCTGAGGTTATAAATATTTTGAAATTGGGAAATTTGATTTTGTTTTTTCATAATATAGATTCCATTTTTCATTGTTGTAATTGTTTTAATTTCCAAATTTGTTATTATTATTTTTATTAATTTGAAAAGAGTATTTAAAAATGGTATTTTCAATGAAAATTTTGGTAACATGATTTCAATATGATTTCATATATGAAAATATATTTTCTAAATATCAACTAAAATAGTTTTTAAAAAATTTTCTTTTCATTTTTTTAAATTCTATTTTTTAATAATTATAGTAAATAGTTTTACATATAATTCAAATGAATTGTGTGTGTTGAATTAGTAACATATTATTCAAGAAAACATGATATGTATTGATCAATCATCCATTACACAAGATCATCTATTTAAATACTAATTCTCCATGTTAACAGTGTGAGTGAAATTTCTAATGAATACATTTATTGTGATAAAATGTTTCCAGGTGTCAGTTCAATAAAATGTTGTTGTAATGTTAACATGAATTTAATCCCAACCACTATATTAAAGATGATTGACTTTGAGGAAGGAAAAATTGTTGAACCCATTGCACTAAAGAAAATTGAGTGATTGTACAATGACATCATCTAGAAAATTGAATATAGTATACATCAACCATAAATGGTAGGTCATTTGAGTAATTTAAATAATTATTCAAATTAGATTCATAATGTTTTCATTCATGAATGAATTTATTAAGAATGTTTTTCAAAACCTACCTATCCAATCAACCAAAATACAATATATTGAAGGGTCATATACAACATGGATCTAGTACTTGTTGAAACTACCTCGTGAATGTATTCTATATTGACTATGAGTTACTATAATATATTGAATATTTTACAATCCTCCATGGATAATTTTGAAATTTATTGATACTTACTAGAGTAGTAATTATTTTTTAGTCATAGGATGATTATCCTTGAACAACTACTACGGGAATAGGGTTTTATTATTTAAAGGAGGTATTATATTTAAAAAATGGTAGTAGATTGTGATTAGTCTGATCATTGTGATTTTCATATCATACTCAATGTTTCCAAATATCATATGTTTAATTTTAAAAACATATAATAATTTCAATCTAACTATTTCACACCCTCATAGACTCTCTCTGAGTAACTATTCAATGAGATGATGCTAATAGATAAAGCAATATAGGAAAGCTATTGAGATGTATCTAAATTATTAGAAATTATTTACACTCTATATATATATTACTTTTAGATTTTTTGTATTATAAAATATTTTTTGATAAATTATTTATACTATAAGCATGAGTACCCAAATTCTATCTCACAATATTTTTCTCATCATTTTCACCACATAAAAATTTGGAAAAGGAATGTTATATATTTTAATACATTTTGTGTATTTTTCTATATAAATCATGATCTAGGTTTTATATTTTTTATTATGTTCTAACATATGTCCATGGAAATTGCATACAACCAATTTTATGGGAAGAACTCTATATTAGATATAAATGTTTATTAAAGTCCATGGTGTGTTTATGATTTCTTACAAAAATTGATTCAAATCTACTAAAAACCTGTAAAATTATCATTACAATATTTTCAAAATAAAATTGGTTGTTATATATATTATGTTTTATGTTGGAAATTTTTTTTCGAAAGACAATGTAAAATAAATATTATTTAACTTGGTTTTGATTGATAATTCGATAAAATATGTCAACATAATAAATGAAATATGTTTTATATATTTTATACCAAGGGAAATAATTCGTATTGAGTGGATTTGAAATTGATGATCTATAAATACAAAACAATTTATATTTGAAGCTCAATTCAACCACCTCTTGATAATTTTTATGAGATTAAAATTTTGTATATTTCATTTCTTTTTTGGTTTATTTTTTTAATATCAATTATCATTTTTTTAATTTTTTTCATGCACTCTGCTGAAAATATCATAATTTCTTATTATTATTATTTTGATATCATGGATTCTTGACCTAATTGTTACTTAACTCCTTAACCTATATTATTTATGTAATAAATCAATTTTCCATGGATATAAAAATTGAAAACATAACTCTAAATAAGAGAATATGTATTCTAACGAATTTTTGAAGTAAATTATTCAAAATCTAAATATACTATAAAAAATTGATTGAAGAAACCAAACATATATATCATTGTAACTAAAATGTTTTCAATGTCACATTCTTTTCATTAGTTAAAGATAAATTTCATCAAATTTCATTATGTGTTACATCATTTATTATTTACATGATTATATTTAATGTTATATTCATTAATTTTTTTCTTTTCTTGTAAAATTATCTGTTGTTTCGTATAATCATTCATTTTATTATATGTTATTTCCTTTATTATCATTTTTAAAATCCCATAAATAGGGGGAATCTATTATGGATGTAAGTAAAACATGAACATTATAATTTTAGTATAGGTGTTACATGGAATCCATTCTCATAACCTATTCCAAAATGATTATCTCATACCCTACTTACAGAAAATCATATGTTTTTTCCCTTATACATTCATATTGGATCCAAATTTGAAATTATTTTACTGACAAGGTTTTTTTTGTTAGATAATGACCATTTTTTGATAAGGAGATGATAATTGGTCAGTTCGTGTTGATTTTATATTTTTTAGGCTTTTCATTCAAATATAATATGTATAATTTGTCAATGAATTTGAAATGTTGTTGTAATATTTTTGTCTTATTTTTTGAACATTCATTGTTATTTTTTTATATTAAAAATATCTAACTAAAAATTTATTCTATTTATATCATGTTTATTTGGTTATTTTTCCATAATTATTTATTTCAAAGGTAGTTATTCAGAATGTTTGTATATACTATAATGTATTGTTATGCTAGTTTTGTAACTTATTTGTTTTTATAAGTGGTTTAAATCATTCCCATTTGTGATTTATTTTAATGATATATTGATTTTCAATAGGCTATAGTAAATAATAAAATGCTTCGGGCCTTGTGGTGAGTAAGTTCATGTGACATGTTAGGTTGAACTGAGTACGTTAAAAATAGAATTATATTAGGAATGATGTTGTTATTTAGATAAATTATAGATGTATAGAGATAGTAAAATAAATTCTGATGATTTTTGTAACAACATGGTTCCTCAATCCAAGGGGATTGATCAATCTATGATTGGTTATGTCTTTTCCCCATGTAATATTTACTATAATTTGTAAAAGTGTAGGATAATCCTTTACAGTAGTGTTAAAAAAACACAAAATTGGCATGAAGGTAACATAGAGGATATTATTTTCTTCAATAACTTCATGTGAAATGTTCTCTTTCTTATCAATCATAGTATTAATCCCCATATAATGTTTGTATAATGTTATAGGTAACAATCTTGGGATGAAAATTTTTAAACCCCTTTAGTCCCCTAATTTTTTCCATTACTCAAGGATTTTGTTTTCTTGATCTTGATACCCATTTTAATAATATATCATAGTTTTATATCAAAATATTATTATTATCTCAATTTTTTTATCCTAATTTTTGTATTGCGATTAATTTTAATTTATTTATGTAGGTGTAAATTCAAGAATGCAAGTGGAAATTACTATGTATGGTTAACACATGACCTGGTAAACAGTGTGCCACATGTGTGGATGATTGTGGACAACTTCTGGTCGTAGATACACAGTTAGAGTATAGTCTATGAAATTTTTGATAAAACCATTCACAAAATTAAACCCATTTAACTTTATGTATTTTATCTATTGGACAACTCCAATTGTATAAAATTTACACTCTAATAATTTCATGTAAATAAATTACGGTTTCATTGATGTATTAATGGTTTTTGGTAGATTTATTATTTTTGGATTATAATTATATATTGTTAGTTTTATGTGAAAATATATGTATAAAATTTTGTTTTTAAAATTAGGGGTTATCTTTTATTTTTAAAAGGTTATAAATTTTATAGAGTATTTTCAATTTTGGGTGATTTTAAAAAGAAATTATTCAATTGTTTTCAATTACATTATTACTTTATAACGCTTTATAATTCGTTATAATGTTTTTTATTTTTGATAAAAATAGGTGGTTTTAAAACAATTTTACATTTTCAGAATTGTCCTCTGGGGTAGTTGGAATTTGAAAATTTTTATTGAAATAAAGATTAATTTTCATGAGTTTTATGAATAAGGATAAATATTTTCAAAAGATAATTTTTTTAAAAGTGTCACTAATTTTATATAATGTTTTTTTTATATTTGGTCTTATAGTCTATAATAGGTTTTCTTCTTTAAATTATGAATTTATTATTGATTAAGATCATTTTTCATGTTATTTATAATATAACTCTTGGAAAATAATTAATGAGACATGGAATTTTTATCTTTAAGTATTTTCCATTAAGAGATTCATGTCACCATTTAGTTGGGACCCGTATAGTTGTTGTCTCTTTCTTGGTTAGAGACCATGTGATGTGGCCATGTTACTCTTTAATTTTATAACATATATAAGTCATTTTGAATCATCATTTGCATAATTATGATGGTTATAATAATCCATTTATAGTGTGAATTTATATGAGTGGGGTAATGTAATATTTAACAATATATAAACTCCTAATGCAATAAAATTGAATTTCATTAAAGGATTTTTGAAAAGGATTAGTTGGGTGTAGTGGCACTATGATGTCTCATATTTTTTGTATAAGTGAACATAATTAGGATTACTAAACATGGTGTTTATTTAGTTAAATTTTCCCATGAATGTGAATGTGGATAATTCCATTGAAATCATGAGTCACATCATATTGAAACAATTCTATTGGTTCTTGTTAATAATTTAAATGAGATGGTGTTCATATATTTTAATATACAAACGAATAAATTGTCAAAATATCAATTTGTATAAGGAGTTCTATGTTCATACCTATTGTTAGTAATATCAGAATCCTACCATGAATCGTATTTGGAATTTTTTTAAAGGTCAATGTATATTGAAGAAAATTAGAGAGGGTATCTTTTTGCAGTTGAATCCTTGATTACATCATATTTGAATAATGATTTACCATTGTAATTGAATCATAGTATGGAAATAATACATATTAAAATTACATTTTGGATGGTTTTTAATCTCAAAATAATACTCATTCTAATAAAAATATGATAGAAATATTTTGATTTTAGTTTGGGACAACTAGGCACTAAAATCCCACATTCTTGAGGGGTATAATGTAAATCATTTCATTTTTCCATATCATTCATATTTATGGGTTTTATTGGAATTATATGTTGTCTATATTAAAGTGATTATCAATTTTTTGATCCATTCATGAGAAGTTAAGGTCTAATTATAAATTTGAGGTGATTTTTTATTCATGTATTTCTTGGGTGTCTTCATTGATTACATCCACATATGATAAAACTATTGTGATTATCATTTTATTTCATTATTGGGTCATTTTTAAATCTTTATAAGGATTACAAATGTTGTTTTCCATGTGATGAGATTTTTATTTTTATGAGTTACAATTGATAATCCTTGTGGGTGTGTTATTGGTTAAATGGGATGAGTTATACCCTAAAAAGATTATAAATTGGATTGATCCATGTTTAATTATTTCTCGGTACATACTAGGTTGCTGTTACATTAATGATGGACTATGTTAAACTCCCATTAAATGCAATGAATGATACCCCACCATAGATTATTTATTGGATGGTTCTATATTTAGATTATTTTAGGTTTACCATGGATTATTGTTCGCTGAATGACATCATATGTAACCCTCCCATTCAGCTTTGTGACCTAGGTTTAGATCTTATATAATTAAATAATGATTCATTATTTAGGTTTTTCTATTTCTTATACAATATTATGGTGTCATATATTTATGAAATTAGAGTCCTTATTTATTTCTAGTCAGGAAATGTTTTTACTTTTACCAGTTTTTGGAAATAATTTACTACACTACCATGTTCATTTGTGCTTACTATAATATTACCAATTACATGAATATTTTATGGAGAAAAATTTGGTGATTCATTTTTCATTGGAGTATCTACTGTTTACCTAAAAATTAAATATAAATTCCTAATGGTGTGGATAAACAATTATGTTTTCTCATTTTCTGTAAGATCATGGACATCTTGTAGGTATTTAATTGATTAAATATTTGATTAAATTCCTTTTTTAATTATATTTTAATTGGGGGTATTAGGATGATCAGTGGTGTTCTTGGTTATATCTAAATGACAATAGGGGGAACCCAATAATTCTATACATGTCTCATATTTTGCGCACATATAGGGAAAACCATGCACGAGGGGACGCATGCCCATGAAACCTTTGACAACGTCTTCCCCCGTGGTTGGTGATTTTTTTCATGTAATGTTGGGCTCCAATGGTAACCTATCAGATTCAAATTTCTTGGAAATAGTCTAGCACATGGTTGGAACACATTTTTCAAAACATTGTGGCCAAACCATGAGCACCCTTAAGAAGTGTAAAATTAAAAAAAATAGACCCATTGGGATTTTAAGTACCTTGCCTGATATCTTCCAAATTTACTCTCCTCTCATCATTGGTGAGGAAATTTATGACACAAGATTCCAAGGGATCATTCACCTTTAATTTTAGTCCATTTGGTGCATCGTTAAGTGAGGATCGAAACCGAGTGGGCCTAACACTCCCCATACATCTATTTTATAGATTAAGGATTATAAATTGTTCTGTCTACTATTGAATCCATAAAACCATATTTTAATAATTAATTATAGTTTAAGGATAAAAGGTATGCTTTAATATAGATCTATGGATATGTTTAAGATCAAATTCATCTCTAGAATCAGGGTAAGTTGTCTACAAGTTATATCGCATAGCTTTGATATTGTTTTTTGCATGTGGGGTTCTTATATTGCTTCCATATTGAAGTCAGTTTATTTACATGAGTATGAAATGATAAAATGGTTGGTTAAGTGATGATTCAAACCCATAATTATCTCTATGGGACACAATAAAGATGGTAAGATTTATTTAGAGTCACCCATGGGATGCACCATCATTTCTGAAATGAAAACATGTATTGTTAGTCCTAGTGTATATATTTTTGGAAAAGAGACCCTGATAAATGTGTTAACTTGATTAGTTGGTTTCATGGGGGAAATAATCGCATTGGTGTGTATTTTTTTTCTCTTCCATAATATTTTTTTACATATGTTAAAAGGTTAAAGGAATAGCTTTATTGTGATAAATGACTTGAGATTTTAATTAAATTTTGTAAATGGGATAATTCACAAGAATTGATGAGTTATATTAATTGGGTAATTTAAGGTAAATGTTGATTATAAAAAATTGGAAAAGGTAATAAAAGGGGAAATGTGTTAAAAGGGATATTGCAAATAAGTAGTGATTGTACTAATGGGTTAATGCATGATGATGATTACATTGTTGAATGAATTTTGAATTGAAAATATTAATTATTGTTTTATGATTGGTTTTTTATATTGTAAATACGGTTAATGGATAAATAAGAATGTGCACATTTCTTGGTGATATTTGAAAAAGGACTAAGAAACCTCTGATGTGTCATGTTGGACTAATACTCTAAACCCATTCTATATAATTCACAAGTTAGGGTGTTAGAACATTGCTATAGGACCTAATGTTTTCCTTGGATTAAAATACATAGACTGATTCTCTATGTTAAGTGTAACATAAATGAGATTGAAATGTTTTTCCCTAGTGAGATATTGAACATAACATATTCCTTAAAATTTGTAATTGTATTTCTTGGGTATTTATGTAAGTAAAGTAAATTCCTATTCTATTTAAGAAATGATGAAATTATCAAGAGTATTTCTTTAATATTTTTGCAAGATTTTTCTTTTGATTAATTTCGTATTTATCTAGTACCTATATAAAAAAAATATTTATATTGGAAATGTTTTACACACCATTGTTGGTGGTCTACTGAGTCTGACTCATACTAGGATCAGGCAGGAAATGGGTACACATGAAAATTTCATTGTTTTTGGTCACGAAAAGTGTAAAAGAACTATGCTAGGTATTTGAGTTAAGAATGGGACGTACATAGATGGAGATCTAGACATTTCATTATAACAAAATTTTAAGATTCATAAATTTCTCTTTTTTGGGGTATCCTTTCACTTTTGGAACTATTAGCATGAAATGGAATGTTTACTTGTTTTTTATGGTTTTTACCCTATTTGGGACTTAGTTATCAATTTGATTACCTAGTTTTTTGGTAATTTTTTCTTTTTTTTATTTTTTTTATTATAGATTACTCTAACAAAGATTTATAC
The DNA here is from genome assembly GCA_963277665.1 of Viscum album. NCBI lineage: Eukaryota > Viridiplantae > Streptophyta > Magnoliopsida > Santalales > Viscaceae > Viscum > Viscum album. The sequence continues at coordinate 623,859,490 of OY728135.1, read as the reverse complement.
ACTCCTCTTATGATATATCAAACCATCACTACTAGTTGGAAGCCTTTTGCGCACTATGTGAAATGAATGAAGTCATGTGTTGACACATATCAAGGAATATTTTAGTGGCTTCCCGGTCGGGGACATTACAAAGTGGTATTAGATATTTTATTTTAGACGGTATAAAAATTTGATATGGTACAAAATAGATTAGGATGTGTCAGGCCTCGATAATGAGATCTATCTTGGAGTATCTAACCTATATATGAGAAATAATCTATGTTTCTAGGATGGGAATTGTTGTTTTGTATATACAATGGTTACATTAGATTTATATTTTACCATTGGGTGGTACAAAGTTTTTGGAAGGTTACTATTTCGTGATATTGTTCCCTTGGCCAAACTGACTTGAGGTTGTATATTCATGCATCAATTTAGGCTCATAAGATATATGAAACATTCATTATGACAGGCAGACACATAATGGATTTGTGGGAATATTGATTATAATGCATTTCACTTCCTTAAAAATAAGAAGAAGATGTTTTCTAATAATGGTGATACAAATAGGTAAATGAAAAAAAATTTATATAGTTGTTTATAATGGAGAACTGTAAATGAGATGATTATTTTCAATAACAAGTCGTGAAATGAATAATATCCATGAGAGAAATGATTTTTGTCCTAAAATTGTAAATAGTTCTGAAAATGGTGTTCAATGAAATACATATGTCAATGAATGATGGTTTACCCAAGTTTATATCTGACACATGGTTGGGAATGTTGAGTTATGTGTTCTAGATTTTACATGGTCTTATGGGATAGTGTATGTCAAATGAGATTGTTTTGTCTAAGTTGGAGCATTATTTTGTATTAATTGTGGAATCATTATGTTATGTATCCTAAGACTTGTGTTGGGAAAAATATGGGAATTCCACCACGGTGACATGTTCTAGTTGGAAAAAAGTGGATATCATCATGAATTCACTCCTATAACTGGAGAAAGGGACCCTGGTGGACCAGGAAAATATATGAGATGAGCAGCTCTGGAAGATCGTTTCATGTTTTTTATAGTTACTGGAATGATAATGAGGGTGGGTTTCACTATGTATGGTTGAGTGTACTGATGATTTTTTGATAAAGAACCCACCATTCTGTATTATAGAGGGTGGGCCATAGGAGAATGAGTTTTTGGATAGAATCTATCTATAAAATTCATGATCACATAGAGACTCCTCTTGAGAATTTGGTCAACCTGGTAGCCTGCAAGTATGGAGGGAAGGAAAAGCGCTTTTGGAAGAATATGATTCTCATGAACTAGGTAAAGGGGATGATGTGAATGAGTTTCAAAGTATAGTTCTATATTATTTATAACTTGATAACTTGATACAATACATGGATATAGAGTGTATGAGGTTGACATGGGGAACTATGTAGGTGAGGGATTATTTGGTTCATTTAACAGACAAGAATATTTTTTCCCAGCTATGGTGGGAGATGATCCATCTATAGAACAATGGATACCGTATGCACTTCAACATGAGATCATTTCCTAGGGGAACATATATCATCGAATGAAGTTTGTGGATGTAACAGAACAAACCCATATCTCATAGGGAAATCTCAAAAAATCATTAGGTAGTGGACATGCAGTTTTGGTAGGGACATCTAGTGGAATGAATTATAATGGTAATAAATTAAATTTTGAGAGAAATGACATTCAACTCTTTGGACATTGTAGTTATAAAATTGAACCACTGTATCACAGAAGTGACCAAGTTTTCTAGGCATTATGTGGTAAACCGGGACACTTGTCAATTTAGTGTTCCCAGCCACCAGTCGAGTGTTACAGATGTTGATGATTGGGACCTCTATAGAGGTTATGGTGAAATCCATGGTAGATATGCGAATAATAATAATCAAGGTAGATAACGGGTTTAGGTTGGGTGTGGTTATCTAGTATTCGACAGGTAGCTAGAGCTTTAATTACTGTACCATTTGAGGTAGAAGATGAAGTATTCTAGGGAGGGATCATCCATTGATATTGTCATGCGTATTACTAGGATCTTAGGTCGGATCCTAGGGTAGATTTGTAGGCCTACTTCATTAATTTTATTCTAAACCTAGATTTGGTGAGGTTGGGCCATCGATTGTTCGAGGTATGATTTTGATGTATTCGTTTCTTGCATGTTCTTTATTCGATACATGTTCCTCTCAATATATTATTTCATCATAGCTTATAGTTGGGTTGTAGCTAAAGGTAGACCATAAAACTGGAACAATGTTGATTTACAGATTGTTATGGGTGAGAGAGGAAAACATTAGTTAATGTAAAGGTTGTTCTGTGGGATTGGTTGATAACATTCTATGGGTCATGTTCATGCTTGAGATTTCGAGTTGGGTATGATTTTTGGTCTGGATTAGATATTAGTATACCATTCCCATATTGATTATTACAATCATAGTGTAACATTCCAATCACTCATGGGGGAGACCAATGTCTTTCATGGTGAATGGGATGTTTGGGTAGGACATGCAAGGAATGTTTTTCACCCGTTAGTTGAGATCACAACCCTAGTCAAATTTTTTTATAATGAGGGGGTAATGTATCTTATAAATACACCGATGGTTGATCGGTTTCAGGATCTGTTTTCATAAGGATTTATTACGGTTTCCCCACAATAAATATGTTGAGTTCACTATAGAGTTCCTACCAAGAAAAAAACCAATTCCCATTCCTCTATATATAACGGTCCCAATAGATATACAGAATAATAAAACTCAGATGGAAGAGTAATAGATTATAGGGTTCATCCTTTCATTTATGTCCCCAATTGGGATCACCAATGTTATTTTCCAAGAGTTCATATGGGTCATTGTAATTATGTGTTTATTATAGGAAGTTAAATCATTTGATGATCAAGAAAATGTACCCACTTTCTCAAATAGATGATATATTTTACAAGATGAGAGGTGAGTTGGTGATATTATAGATTGATGTTTAGATGGTGTATCAATAGGTATGGGTGTGACCTTCTAACATACCAATCGCTGCCTTCCAGAGAGGGTAAAAGTTGTATGAGTTTTTTGTTATGTTGTTCAGGTTGACCAAAGTGTCGGACTTCATCATGGATCTGATGAACTAAATCATTAACCATTATCTGGATCAGTTTGTAGTTTTTTGATGAAATCATTTTATACTATGTTACTCATGATGATCATTCCATGTATCTTGACATCATCCTGAGTGCACTAAGGTAGAATAAGCTATATTCCAACCTCTAAAAGTTTCATTTCTAGATTTATAAACAGTATTGTTTGGGTCATATCATCTATGGAGAAGGTCTGTCTGTAGACCCATAGAAAGTGAAGGCAGTAGTATCTTATGATATTCCCAGAATGTTTTATTTAATTTGAATCATCTATCATTAACCAACTATTATCAAAGTATTATCAAATATTTCTCATATTTAGTGGCACTTTATTTATTTACCAAGTAGGGTACCATGTTTTATTGTTCATGGTAATGTGATCATGTATTATATGATTTTATGAGGAGATTAAATACCAAATTAATTCTAATATTACTCGATCCTAGTAAGAAGTATACCTTGTTTTTTGATACATACGGTGATCGACATGGGGTAGTATTGATGCCTAATATTTAGGTGGTGGAATATGGGTTAGAACAATTAAGGCATCATGAAGGGATCTACCCCACTCAAGATCTTGATATGGTCATGGTAGTTTATGTGTTGAATTGATGGAAAAACTTCTTTTTGGGTGAATGGTTTTTGATTTATACAAATCATAATGACATGATTTATATTTTCTATTAGCATGATTTAAATCATTGGATGTGAATGTGGGTTGAGTACATTAATTCTATCAATTTGGTTAGTTTGAACCATGGGACAGGTGAATAGCATTACAGATGATTTTAGTCGAAAGACTCAAAATCATGTGGTTGGGGAATCTAGTTCCTATTAGAGGATGACATCAAAAACTAAGGCATAAAAAACTCTATAAAAATACCAAAAAAAATTATGGAACTATACTATGAAATTGAACATATATAGTATATATCACACTATTTTTCTCAAAATATTATAATATCAGTGAACACATATCTAAAAAATCATTCAACCAAAGAAACCTATAAATTTTCTCCAATTTATAAAAAAGAACTTACAAGAATTATGAAAAAACATTCTAACTAATTCTACTAAGAAAATACTGGATCATAATCATGTAATTTATGGTTACTTATAAATTTCTATGGAATGGAAAGTCAATGAACCAAAAATACAATTAGAGTTTGGTCAACATTAACAGTTAGATGATATTAAACATAACAATAAATGATAAACCTTATGTTTCAACCTAGAATACATGTGATGAATAACTCAAAGTGCAACCAGAACCAACAACCAACCCAATTTTTAACAATTCAAAGAACACTCGTGATCCATATAAGCAAGAAACTCATGTCATAGATTAAAAGAACTATTGGGAATAATATAACAATAAATTTAGATTTAATGTACAATATAAAATTGAACATAAAATAAAAAATTATAGTTTTATAATTCATGTATTTATAAAAAATCACATGGGAAAAAATATAATCAGAATAAAATCTAATATAGTTATACAGAAAATAGTTCCAATTCTTATACCTTTTACTACCTAACATAGAAAGAAAATCTGATTCAATATCCAACATCTGCATATATAATGAAGCGCAAATTAAATGAAAATCATGAAAAATGGTGGGCATATTTTATAGTGAAACAAATGAATAAAAATAAATTATTTTAAATAGTAAGCTCTCCATGGTTCTAAGGGAACATCCATGCCTAAAAATCAGTGCTAGATTTTTAGTTAATGGCAGAAGAAAAAAATTAAAATTTAATATAGTTATAGGCTTAAATAATATCTATAGGTAACTATCCACCTTTCCACATATCTAACAATTTATTATAGATCTATTTACAATCTAGATTGATCATCATTATAAAAATAGTTCATTCAATCTTAATTGTATCATTCAATAAAAACAATTATTTTTTTCTTTCAAATTTACCCATTTAGAATTTATAATTGAAAGGAATCACGTTTAAATAATTTAAATATAAATTAACATTCCATGAGAAATATCACCTTATCTATATAAAATTCCTTTAAAATAAATTTTCAAATTCATCTTTCAATCAAAATACTCTTTCTTGAATAAAATATTGAAAAACGGAACCACATCATAAGTGAAATAACAAAATTGAATGAAAAAAATAATAATATTTAACACACAATCAACTAATATGTAATTTTAGAAAAAGATCAATAGGAACCATGATGTTAAACCTCTAACCAAGGGATACGTGTCTTGGGCTCTATCATGGGTTTGAAAATGAAATAGTCTTGGATTTTACTAAACATGAACCAATAGTGGGAACTATGTTAATTCCTATTCACAATCACCCACCATGGTTGAGATAACACCCTATCTATCTTAATTTCACACTATAATGGATATAATCCATGTGAAAACAAATAGTCCACCATTAATCATGACCTTACACCTAATCAAATAGGTTTCCATGAAAACAATGTGAGGTTGAAAAAAAATTATCATCAATCGAACTAATAATTGGTTATAATAATCTAATACATTCCTCAACTTACCACATAAGAAAAAACAATGATTACATATCTATCATATAAAACAAATATAAAGCATCCCCCTTAGTGTATAATTGATATTTATCTCTGTTAAATATGGTATAATAGTGTGTCAAACAAGTTCACAACATTTTTAAAACCATTGAATTCACAAAAATGGAAATTACAGATAAAATCATAGAATTATATTCACATTATTACCATTTGAAATTTAATTTCAAAATTTTTCATTAAAAACCATATTTAAAGTTGATTTATAAAATATATATGTGAAATGATTTGTCTAGCTATTTAAATGTAATGACGTAAGATATTATTGATTATTTACCATTAATAAGTATTATCTTCAGTATCATATGTGACATGACATTACAAATAAAAAAACCGTGAATCATTAATATAATCAATCGATTCAAGATAAATTTTATAGTCATTAATCTCTTAGGAAAAAATATTAGTATGTATATTTTAATCCCCATATTTATAATAAATTTTAAAATTTGAATTGGAAAAAACAAAACATAATTTTTGAAATTATTATATATATATTAATTGATAATTAATTACTTTTATTTTTTTAGGTATATATTATATTTTTAATCATTAAAAATATAAAACTTGCTAATACTTTTACTGTTATGACATTAAATTAAGTGAATTAAAAGTATTTTATTATATCATTTCTAATATATAAATAATAGTTTATAAAGTAAAATTATGTATTTAAAATACTATTTTTAAATATAAAACCCTTTATTAATATTTTAAAATGTTTAGGTAATGGTTTAAAAAAATTTCATGTCTTTCTTATAATAATATTTTCTCATTGTGAAATTAGGTATTTGACAAATTTTAATGTATATTAAATATTATATGAATAATAATAAAAAATTAAATGTAAATTTAATTAATATATTTTTAATGTAATCCAAACCATACAAATTATATTTATGATTAAAGAATTTATAATAAAGTGCTTTTGTTTGTTATATTGTGTAAAATAAAAAAGTAATATTCCATACACATAGAAATTTTATTTTATAAATTGATTTCAATATTTAAAATAAATATCATCACAGTATTTAATAATAGTAATTTTATATCTGAAGATGAATGATAAATTAAATAGTTAAAAGTTTGTTACGATGGAAAAAAATAAATGATCAAAGTGAAAAAAAATTTAAAAAATAACTTAAAACCATGTTTAAAAGGTGCGTGAAAAATTTTTCTTGAGTCATTCCTGACTATTAACCATCTAAAATTTTATTATTTTCTAATTTCCCATTCTATTCTATTTCAAACGTGTGATCTCTTTATATAAAAGAGTTATATTTTCTTAAAATCCATCTCTATGTATTTACAAAATTAACCATTGTACCATCACAGATTATCACTTCAAAATCCTATAATGATTTACCAAAACACATTCAAAGGACCTCAAAAAGAATCTCCCCACTTGATATTTTATTTTATATTTAAAAATGACCATGTTAAGGCCACATATGGTGATAACCAATAGTGAGTATCCAAAGAATGTGGTAATATTTTCCAATAAAACATCTAATTGGTTTTATAAACATACTACCCCACACACCTTATATTACACTTATTAATTTTATATGTAATATTATAAATAGTCTATTATTTTTTATACTAATGGGAATCAAATTTTATAACATCATCCAAAGGGTTTCAAAAAATAAAAACATCATCATGAAAATGTGTGGGCTATGACTTCCACATGAGGATGTTTCTCATTAATTTTCAATAATGACTAACATGGGTAGAATAAGCCAGGTATCTAAGGAATTATATAGAAATTTAATGAATAATTAACACACATTAATTAAAATTTTATAAATTATAAAATTTTTATTTTAAATAATTGGTTATATTAAATCTAACCACTAAAAAGTACATATCCAAGTACATTTTAATATTTTAGTCCATTCATGGAATATTAATTGAACTAAATACCTTATGTTCTCTTATAGTAATACTTGATATAGAAATCTATAATTTGAAAAATTATGTAGCAATATTAATTTTTTTTAACTATCTCAAGAAGCAAAGAAAGATCTCTGAGGAATTTATTGAAGAACGTCATGTAACTGATATAAGAAGGAACAATGTACCAAATTAGTGACACATGATGAAAATTTGACCATAAAAAAAGAAATAAAAAAGGATAATGTTTTTTATATTTTTTTTAAATAAGAACATATTTATTTATTATTTAAATTTAATGTGAAGGGTGTTATCATAAACGATGTAAGGTATCGTTTTTAACATCATCATTCCATTTCAGTTACACATTGTTTTTATTTTTACCCTATTTTATACGACATTCTTGACATTTTGTTATTAAATTTTATATATTCTCTTAAAATTATTCCTAACAAAATATAATATTAATTAATAGTGTTATATAAGTTTTTAGTTCCCTTTACATATCTGACTATTATGAAAACCTTGTTTAAGGGTTCATTTATATTTATCTTCTCATGTTGAGAATAAAGAACATAATATGTTTTCCAAAAGTTATATTCTTATAAATCCACGAATTATTTTATAGATAAATAGATAAGATTAATTATTGTTTTATTTAAAATAAAAATACATATTTTTCTTCAATGGATCTCTTTATCAATTTATAAAGTTATCACCAATGTAGTACATTTTTATTAATTAATATCCTAGACACATATCTGGAAATATAAATATTACAATTCAATTATCAAAATATATTAATAATTATAGAAATATGAACATCTACACTATTTAATTCTTTATTATCTTGGGAATCCTTGTGATTTTTTAGTTTGGTTATTCCTTCAATCTTAATTATTAAACCCACTTCCCACTAATGGGTATCATCATTATTATGATATATGTATAGATTATTTTTTCATGGGTCATGAAATTTATGATTAAAAATTGTCTGATAAGTGGAGATTGAATTATATCACCTTGATATCCCTTTTATTAGCAATTATATCTCACGATATGTTATATATTATAATAGTGAGTAGACATAATTCACCATGAAAGTTATTCTAATTTATGATGACTTTCTTAGGATTGACATTTCAATTGTGTATATGAAATCATTTTTTAGGTTTTTTGAACATATATATGATCTTAGGTAATAATTTTCATATTAAATGTCACCATGCATGTTATCACCCTCTTTACCACTTGACCATCATGTTATAAATTGTTTCAATATTCATACCATTAATTGGATTTTTAGAACTTCGTTTTTATTTTGTATTATCATCATGATATATTATGATGTTTTATATGATCAATGAGACTTAATAAAATTATATATTGTTTTAGAAAAATATTTTTTTTCAAGATTAGGTATATGTATTTATATTTTATCCTTGAATGAAATTTAAACTCTATATACATGGATTTTTTTTTATTTTGGAAATTTATGTAAAGAGTTCTGAAATAGTAAGTATTTATGGATTTGTTACTATATTAGGTTTCAAAGGAAGTTATAATTAATTGTTCGATATTATGGTTGGTCGGAGTGGATACTCAAGTGGGGGGTGAATTGAGTTCCAATTAAAATTTCTATTCAAATCTTTTAGGATTAAACTCCCCCAAATTAAAAATGCCCAATCAATTAAGGCAGTAGAGATATAAGTGAATTATCGTTCAAGAGGTTTGTCAGAGGTTGATTACTCCTCAGTAGAATTAGTATAAGAAGTAATTCACCTTTTGAAACAAGTTTACTAAATGAATCACATATACTCACTAACCAGAACTAACTACCAGAGTGAATATAAAAACAGATTTTTGTCTTTACAAGTATAAGCACAACAGATAAATGTAAAATAGAGTAATGGAAAGATGAACACAACAATTGAAACAAGTGGTTCAGTCTTAAGACAAGAACTAGTCCACTCCACATAGTGATCACCTTCCACAAAGAAATTATATTAAAATGTGATATACATCCTGTATCGGGATTTACAACAGTTTTCATAAACTGTCCAGGTTTTGCAACCTCTACCACAGTTCTACATGGTAAAATAAACTACTAAGCCACACAAGGCTTATTCCACAGTTATATGTGGGAAAAAATGTATAGATAGTTTTCTCTAGATATTTTCAGTATCCCTCAGTTCAAGCACAAGAGTCAGTGTTTGTAACACACACACACTTCTCACAAAGGTAAAATATTTAAACACAGTAGATCTAAATATAATATGGATGAGTTTATAATTCTCTGATGTGTTGGAAGATCAGCTTTGGACTCGTTGGAATGAATGAGATGGAGATTTGGTCCTTCCCTGCAAGTTGACTCCAAAACAGAGTGTCACAACTTCCAGGTTCTGACTTCCATATATAGAGATGATCAACTTCTTGGGTTTTAATCTCTTTGTTGCACACCACGACAGCTTGATGGAGTGTCTTTCAGTTGATCCTTTTGAAGCTATGTGTTCATATTAATGAGTTCTTGAGGGTTCTACTCGAGATTGTGTATGGTTCTCTATTCTGAGTGTTCTGTGTATATTCAATATATTCACGCCACTTTTCTTTTTTTGTATGTATATTGGCCGAGCAGATCTGAATTTCTCTCTCTTATATATATACTCATTTCCAGTTCAGCTTTTTCTCATTTGGTTCAACAGGGGCCTATAGGAAAGAAGTTTCAACCATGTGTGTTCATCCTCATACATCTTATTGTTTCCTGATATTCCTGCAAATAGAATTAAATAATGTCAGGTGTATTAATTTTTCCAGACATGACTGTTATAATAGTATTAATAAAATTGGTAAATAAAACAATAGATTATCATTAGACTGGGAGCAGATGCATGTCACACGGTAGACATTAACAGTGGTCTTTCTAACTGTGGACATCATGTGCAAACTATTCAACTGTGATCATCAACGGTAGGCTATTTGTCTATAGGCTTGTAATGGTGGACTTTCTGTTTAGCGGATGTCTTGTAATGGTAGTTGTTTACTCTATGTAACAGTAGCTTCTTATCAGTGAAGTTCATCGGTAGGATCAATAGTATACCTTTAACAGTATGCTTCTAATCGGTAGTTCTATAAGATCAGACTACTTCAGCAGTGACCTTTCCAACTGCAGACATGAACAGTGAAGTTCTCAACATAATACAGGATAAAGAGTCTGATAGTGAACTTCTAATAAAATCCTTGTCATAGCAGTGACCTTGTGACGGTGAATCTTTGTCTGTGAGATTTGATAAGTAGATCAACAAAAGACTTGTGACAATAACATTTTGCCGGTAGCTTCCAACAGTGACTGTAGATCTTTAATGGTGATCTTCTAGGATTAGTGACTTTGTGTAACAATGTGCTATAACAGTGACCTTAAACAGAAGGCTCTAACTAGTATCCTTTAACAGTGAACTTATATTTAGATAAATATAAACTATAAGTTGATGTACCAAAGTCATAAGACTTAAGAGTATACATTGTTCAGGATAAAAGGATTATAAATACAGATTAAAAAGATTAGTAACTGTCTTAATATATCATGATCAATATTTAAACATGATTTGGGATTATCAAAACAGGTGAGTCCAATAATCTCTGACTTTTTGATAATCACAAATTATGTCAGTACGTATTAAAGATATATGTAATATATAATACGGTTATTAAAATAAGATCAAAAATTTTTTAAGTATCAAGGATTATTAAGTGTAAAACCAGAAAAATATTGGTACATGGTATTAGGGAGAAAGGAAAATAAAATTCAACATAGAATTATAGTAGTAAATTAGCATTTTCTCCCCAATCACGTGATTAGTCTAGAATTAGCATAGTGTTTCTCAAATTAGCACAATATTTCCCAAATGATCACATTAATTCTGAAATTAGAACAATATTTCTCCCCCTATGTGATTAGCAAAAAGAAATAAAAATGATAGAACACAGAAAGATTGTAACAATAAAATTACATTACATGATCCAAAAATGAATAAATAGTCCCTATCAAAAGAAAGAAACAGACTCAATCCACATCATCTGTAGGTAAGGGGTCCTTTCCTTTGGAAGAAGAAGATGAAGGTTGAGCTGGTGGATCAGTAGGTTTAGGAATGGCTGTAGGAATGACTGGAGGGGCAACAACAGAAGCTTATGTGGGTCTGTAATGGGTAGCTCGTTGAGGTATCAGTGGAGTAAGGCATCTGATATCTTCATCTGGAGACTTCATGTAAGAACCACTGGGTTGAGATGTAGGTAAGGTAGGAGGGATGATGACAGAGGTGCAGTCCACATGGAGAAAGGGTAGAAGAGGGTTTCTGAAATCCATAATAATGATTTCTCCTCTTTCCATAGCAGATAAAAAATCTTCTTTATTTTCAAAATATTTATCAAAAGCATAGGTCAATTCTCTCAGCTTACTGACCTGCTCCTTGAATTCCTGAGTCACTGAAGGTTGCTTCATATTCTCTATCAAGATCATGAAGTGTTTGATCATTTGATGCTTGGTATAGACCTTCTCAAAGTAAGAATCTACCTTATTATTAATGGCCTCTTGAGAAGTAGTAGCTGCCTGCAGGTGTCCACGAACAAAACTGCTGACTTCCCTAGTGGTAGAAAGTACATGAGAATCATAGGTTCCAATGGTACTAGCCTGAGCAAGCTCTTCCTGGATCACCATCCTAATCTGGTCAATGGTCACAGAGAAGCTAGATGAGGGAAGTGGTTTGACCGAGAAGTCTACTGTCTCTTTGAAAGACTGAGTCATGTTACCAATAACCTTATGAACATGTGCATCATATCCGTTCACATGTTATTTGACTAAATTATTAAAAGACTCAAAAACATCAACAAACTGCTGGACTAATTCATTGATTTAACGAATCTCGTCATTCACTTGGTTTTGAGAACTGATCATGGAAATCAATGATGCAACTAATTGTCTTAGAGAAACCACAGGTGTTGTCCAACTTTCAATTTGAGTATGGCACACATTAACTTCATCTATCATTCCTTTCATTGGACTTGACATTTCACATCCCAGAGATAGCTCCAGGGGTTGCTCCACACTCCTCATCTCCAAAACCAGGCTTGTCTTCACATCTTTTACTTATTGCCACATTGCCTCTTTCATTTCAACCTTCAACGACTCAAGATCCTCCTTGATTTCCAAATTGTCAGCCATAACTACTGGAATACTTTCAGGTAGGATAACATAATACCATAGGGGTGGTCTTCCTAATCAGAATATACATAATTGAGTCCAATACCATGTATCTTGGATCTAATGGCTAACCTTTGATGTCATACAGCACAGAAACTAAACAAAGATGCTCCCCCTCAAGTAGATCTCTCTCCTGATGAATCTTCTCTATCTGTTTTGCTCTAGGTAACTCCAAAACCTCCTCTGCTAATCCAGCAGATTCAACAACCACTTTCTCTGTTTGTTCAACAGTAGGGTGAGTCTTATCCTTCTCTGAGTCATCAATGACTCCCATATCAATGGCAGTATATTCCACTCCTTCGTCATGACCAGACACTATATTGTCTGTATTATCTATCATAGGGATCAAACTGAGCTCTTCTTCTTCATTGTTCTCATCATCATCTTCAGCAACAACCTTCTTTCCATCATCCTTATAACAAGATTCCTCTGCCTCATCCTCTTCAGAGGTTTCCTTGACAATATTCTAATATTATTCTTCTTCTTCTTCAGTGGTATCAGTATCACTATCCTTTAGAACAGTCTCTCTTCTTGGCAGCTCTTTTGGAGGGCTAGCTACTCCGAAAGATGCTGTCCTTATAGGACTATGAGGAAAATCAGGATCACTTCCATCATCAATGGGGTTGTTTTCTTTTTGAGGGTCCATATCTCCTTCAACCTCCTCATCATCTGAATAAGCCGGTTCTGGATCATTAGGCGTCAGGCCTGGATCTCTCTTGTCTTTTGGCCTAGATGGGTGAGTAGTTGGGTCAAATATTTCTTACACCTTTCGTTCATCATTCACCCATTCCTTCTTCCATGGATTCCATCTAATTTTCATGAATTTCAAATCATCATGGAGATACAAAATCTATTTTTGGCCACTATCATTTCTTCTTGATTTCCAGCCACACCCTTTACCTTTAGCATTACAGAAATATTCTTGGCATGGAATAGAGCATTGGACATTGAGCATGACTTAGTCATATCCTCCAATTGTTCCATAAGTAACCTACATAGGTTAATCTTCATTACATCCATCATTAAGTACATCAGTAATATGTTCTGGTACTTTAGTATTGCAAAGTCTCCTCTCCTCGGACTGAGTACATGGTGAATGAATTTGAATAAAAGCCTATATTCTCCATTCATCTCAGCTACAATGATCATCGTGGATTTTCCATCTCCTGTTAGTTCTTCCAGAGATTTTTCATATTCATAAATAGTATTGTCTGGAGGAGCTACTCCATAGTAGTAATCATATATTCCTTCATGAGGAACTCTCAAATAGGCGGCCCACATAGCAGAAGAGAAACTGACTTCATTTCCATTGACTCTGTATATCAACTTATGCACATCATATTACTCTTTGAACTTTAGATATTAATAGAATTATTTCACAAGATTCGGGTAGTACGGTCCATTTTTATTGGAAAAAAATTTGGTTAATCCATGGGCATTTAGTACTTCCAGCACTAATGACTTGCTCGACAGCATCCATTCTTCACTTAACTCCTTCTCAAAAAAGATTTCTCTCTTGGTTAGGTGCAGGTTTACAGGTCCCATCGGAATATTACTGGTGCCACTGGATTCATATCAAGTCCACTTTGTCCATGGAAAATCCTCATTGATAGTCAGGGGTCGCTTTGTTCTGGCCGTTGGGATTTAGAGAGGTTCGAGGGCTCAGGCGAAGGGTTAGGGTTTAGGAATTTCGAGAGCAAGGTTTGAAATTGAGGGAGGAAGGTGGATTGAGATATGTTTGTTGCCTTTGATTTTATCATTTAAGGATCAAAACAAAATAAAATACAAATAATAAATAAAAATAAGAACTGTTCAAATTCCCATAATAAATAAAAACAAACGGAGAAGTATCAAATAGTGAGATGTACCAGTGAGGTATAATAGTGAGGTCTAGCTGTGAGGTCCAGTAGTGAGGTCTAATTGTGTGGTCTAATATTGAGGTCCAACTTTGAGGTCCAACTTTGCTTATGTTAATCATACCTAACTCATGTTTGATGTAATTTAACCTCTCAGAATTCAATGTCTTTGTGAATATATCGGCCAATTGATGTTCAGTTCCAATGAATTCAATAGTGATATCATCCTTTTGATAATGATCCCTCAAAAACTGATGTCTCACAATAATATGCTTTGTCTTATCATGAGATACTGGTTTTTTGGAAATTTTAATAGAAGTTGTATTGTCACACTTTATAGAGACATGTTGGAATTGATAATCACAGTCCAGTAAAGTGTGTTTCTTCCACAAAATTTGAGAACATCAACTACCAGCAGCTATGTACTCAGCTTCGGCAGTATATAATGCAACAGAATTCTACTTCTTACTACACCAAGATACTAGTGACTTGACTAAAATATTACATATCCCATAGGTGTTTTTTCTATCAAATTTACAACTGGAAAAATCAGCATCAGAATAACTCAACAAATCAAACAATTGTCCTTTTGGATAAAATAATCCTATGTTGGGAGTATGTTTGTGATATTTAAAAATTATTTTTACCACAATTAAATGAGACTCTTTTGGATTGGATTGAAAGAGAGAACACATGCATACACTAAACATGATGACAGGTATACTAGTGGTAAGATAGAGTAGACTCCCTATCATACCTCTATAGTTTGTTTGATCCACTGGTTCTCCAGTTTCATCAGCATCCAACATAAAAGTGGTACTCATAAGTGTGTCACTACCTTTACTACCATCCAAAGAAAAGCATTTTAGAAGATCCTTAATATAGTTACTTTGATTCAAAACAATGCCATTTTAATTTTGAAATATCTAAAATCCAAGTAAAAATATAATTTCTACCATTAAACCCATTTCAAACTCATTTTGCATCATTTTTAAAAACTCAACACATAATGAATTTCTAGGGGATCCGAAATTAATATCATCCTCATAAATTTGTACTATCTGAAATTCATTAGAAATCCATTTAATGAAAAGTGTAGGATCAGCTCTCCCTTTGGTAAAACATTTTGAAAAAAATAGCATATCATACCATTCTCCTGGAGATTGTTTTAGGATATATAATGCATTAGATAGTTTAAAAATATTATTAGAAAAATGGGGATTTGTAAAACTAGGAGGTTGTTTAAAAAACACATCCTCAACTATATACCCATTTAGATAAGCACTTTTAACATCCATTTGATAAAGTTTAAAATTATGATGAGCTGCATATGAAAGTAGTATCCTAATATATTCTAATCTAGCTACAGGTGAAATGGTCTCCTAATAGTCTATTGCTTCCTCTTGACTATATCCCTATGCAACTAGCCCAACTTTATTTCTAACTATATTCCCAGACAAATCTACTTTGTTCCTAAACACCCATCTTGTGCCTATGGTCAAAGTGTCATTGGGTCTTTCCACTAATTCCCAAACGTTGCATATTTCGAACTGATTTAGTTCATATTGCATACCCATTACCCAAAATTCATCATTGATAACATCATTAATATTTTGGGGTTCAATCTGTGAAAAAAAAATATTGATGTTCAACTTGGTTTTTAGAGAAGTGCTAGTTTGTGTTCCTCTATTTAAATTGCCTACAACCGCATCTAGAGGATGATTCTTAAGAGTAATAATACCTCTAGGAAGGGTTGAACTAGATTCTTCATTGTTGTTTGTTGGTTCAGAATCAGTAGGAGTAGATTCTTGAAAATTTCCAAAATTGGATAATTTTACAGGGGATTCACTATTTCTATCATTAATGTTCAGATTTGACAAATCTTCCTCAAGATTTTCAAGAGAGGTTTTAGGCTCATGTGGATCAGTCTCATCGAATTTGATAGGAACTGATTCTTCCACACATTTGGTGTTCTTATTGAACACTCTATAAGCTATACATGAAATATAGTAACCCAGGAAAATTCATTCATCACTTTTGGGAGCAAATTTGTCAAGATTATCTTTAGAATTAAGAATAAAGACTTTGTAACCAAATACTCTAAAGTAGTTAACCTTATGCTTCCTATTATTCCAAAGTTCATAAGGGGTTATTTTTAGAACAGGTCTAATTAATAATCTATTGATAACATAACAAGTTTTATTTACAGCTTTAGCCCAAAAATAAATAGGTAATTCATACTCATTAAGCATATTCCGTGCAATTTCTTGAAGGGTCCTATTACTCCTTTCTACGACTCCACTTTATTAATGTGTCCTAGGTGTAGACAAGTTGTGATTATAGCCATTGTGTGAGAAGTACGATTCAAACTCATGATAATAAAACTCACCGCCATGATAACTTATCAGGGTTTTAATCTTAAGTCCACTATGGTTTTCTACAGACTTGGAATATTTGACAAATTAGGAACAAGCTTCAGTTTTGTGATCTACAAAGTATACCCAAGTATACCTAGAAAATTAATCTATAAGGACATAAACATAGTGCTTCCCATTTAGACTTGAAACTCTTTATGGTCCAAACAAATCCATGTGAACCAACTCATGTGGTTGAGAAGTTGAAACTTCTTTATTTGGTTTGAAAGAAACTTTGTGTTGTTTTCCTTTTTGACAGGGATTACACACTTTATCAATGGGGAATTCTAATTTAGGTATATCTCTAACTATGAATTTGGTAGATATCTTCTTATGTGAGTGCACATTACAGTGTCCTAATATTCTATGCCACAACCAAGACTAATTATTAAAATCATTGAAGAAGGAAACATTTTGTTTGGCTAAGGAGTTTAAATCAACGGTATATACATTCTCATTTCTATATGCAGTGAAATCCAAATAATTTTTTGAATTAAAAACATTTCATGAATAATTTTCAAATTTAACATTAAGGCCATCATCACATAACTGAGATATGATAATTAAATTATACTTTAATCCATCAACAAAAATTACTTTAGAAATTAATATTGTATCAGGGATACCAATCTGGCCTAAGCCAATGATTTTTCTTTTTGCATTGTAACCAAAGGTGACATGCCCACCATCAAATTTAATTAGACTCTTGAAGTAAGAATAGTCTCCTAAAATATTTCTTGAACATCAACTGACCATGTACCATAATGTGTTACAGGAAATCTTTAATCATTTTCCCTGTAAAAGAGATTAAACATGGGATAATTTTGGTACTCAGATCTTCTTGAGTCCAGAAAGGATAGCCAATAAAACATTGGGAACTCATATTTTCTTTATAGGTTTTCTACAATCAGAAAACATATTTTGAGACATAAATACTTTTTTAGGTCCTTTAGAAAATTGTTTCTCAAAAAATAATCCAGAATTTTTAGTGAACTGTCCAGATTTTGGAACAAATTTGGTTTTGCTAATTTGTCTCTTTCCAGGCTCATATCCTATACCAGTTGTATATTTTGGAGCAATATGTTTTCCTAGAAACTATGTCAAGGTATCCCTACCAGTAGTAAACTTCTCAATATCCTTTCTTAATTGTTCATTAGATAATTTGAGCTGAGTATTCACTTTCAACAATTGAGAATTTTTTTCTTTTTCTACACTTAGGTCAGTTTTAATGTTACTAGCCAAGGCATGTTGTTTCTTTAAAGACATATATTTATCATTTAGTTAATTGAAGGTATATTCTAGTATATTTCAATATTCAAAAAGTTCATCCTTATACATATCATTATCTGAATCACTATTTATTTCTAGAATAATAATCATTTAGAATTGGGGAAACAGGTACCTCAGATATGTTAGCCATGAAGCACATATTGGCATGATTCTTTTCAGAGTCAGTATCTTATGATTCACTTGTGTTGTCTTCCGAAAACTCCAGGTTTCTTTCATGGATTTATTATACTTCTTGTCCTAATAATCATATTTCTTTTTGAATTTTATCTTTAGATAGTCAGCCTTTATATGTCCTTTTCTCTTGCATTCATATCATACTATATCATCATCCTTATCAGATTTCATCCATTCCTTCTTCCACTTACATTGATGATCATACTTACACATGTATGTTGGTTTTCTGAAAAACAACTTCATCCTATAGAACATATTAAATCTCTTGGCTATTTGAGCCATTTCTGCATCACTATCTGAATATGAATCTTCAGTAGTTGAACTTTCAGTAGGTACATGTATTTTCCCCTTGTCTCCGCTCTGTGAAGGAGTAGACTTGAATGCCACATATTTTCTCTTGGGTTTATCATCTTCTTCTTTGTTCAACTTCAGTTCCTCTTAATATATAATTATTTTAGCAATCAACTACTTAACATGTAGCTTTATAATGTCACATGACTCTCGGATAGACACAGAAGTGGCTCTCCATCTGTCTGGAAAACATCTCAATATTCTCATGATATTCTCCTTTTCTAGAATAGCTTTTCCTAGTAAACTCATGGTGTTGACAATCTCATTAATCCTAAGGTACATGTTATAAATGGGTTCATCAGGACTCATCATAAAATTATCATATTTAATACTATAAGTATTTAATCTCATTTCCTTCACGTTGGTTGTTCCTTCATTAGAAACAACCAAGGTGTCACAGATTTCATGAGCTGTTTTACATATAGAATTTTGGTTAAATTAATCATCTCCTAAAGAGCAGTAAAGGGAATTCATAGCATTACAGTAATTTTTATAGTCAGACTTTGTAGCATCATCCCAGGTAGATCTAACAGTTTTGGGAATTTCATATTCTGATTCTATAGCAGACCAAATATCAAAACCAATACTTTCCAAATGAATTTTCATTTTAATTTTCCATTGAGCATAATTCACAGCATTAATGAAAGGTGACATGTTAGTAGTAGAATATTCTAGTCTATTGACCATAACTAGATTTTAGAGAATATATTAAATATATAAAATTTAGAACTAACAAAAATTTAAGATCTTTATGATAAAGCTAAAATCACATCTTGAAAAATAGAGGGTTTGAAAACATTTTATATAAAAATGAATACCTCTGATACCAAATATTGGTCAGAGTGGATACTCAAGAGGAAATTTATTTGAGTTCCAATTAAATTTTATATTAAAAACATTTAATATTAAACTCCCCCAAATTAAAACGGCCCAAACAATTAATGAAGTAGAGATATAAGTGAATTATTGTTCAAGACGTTTCTCAAAGGATGATTAATCCTCAGTAGAATCAGTATAAGAACTAATTACACTTTTAAACCAAGTTTACTAAAAGAATCACATATAATAACTAATCGGAACTATCAGAGTGAATGTAAAAATAGATTTTTGTCCTTGCAATTATAAGCACAGCGGATAATTGTTAAACAGAGTAATGGAAGGATGAACACAACAATATAACCAAGAGGATCAGTCTTAAGACAAGAAATAGTCCTCTCCACTTGGTGATCACCTGCCATCATGAAATTATATTAAAAAGTGATAGAAATATTGTATCAGGCTTTACAGTAGTTTTCAAAAACCGTCTAGGTTTTTAAACATCTACCACAGTTATACGTGGGAAAATAAACTGCCAAAAAACACAAGGCTTCTTCCTCAGTTATACGTGGGAATCAAATGTAAAGATAGTTTGGTGTGGAGGTTTTCAGTATCCCTCAGTTCAAGAACAAGAGTCAGTGTGTGTAACACATACACACTGCTCGCAAATGTAAAATATTTAAACATAGTAGAGCTAAAGATAGTATGGATGAGTTTAGAATGCTATATTGTGTTGGCAGATCAACTCTGGACTCGTTGGATGAATGAGATGAAGATTTGGTCCTTCACTGCAAGTTGACTCCAAAACAGCGTGTCTCAACTTCTAGGATCTGACTTCCAGATGTAGAGATGATCAGCTTCTTAGGTTTTAGCCTCTTTGCAGCACACCACAACATCTTGAAGGAGAGTCTTTAATTTTATCCTTTTGAAGCTATGTGTTCATCTAATTGATTTCTTCAGTGTTCTACTTGAGATTGTGTATGGTTCTCTGTTCAGAGTGTTATGTGTATATTCAATATATCCCCGCTACTTTTCTTGTTTTTGTATGTATATTGTCCAAGAAGATCAGAATGTCTCTCTCTAATATATATATATTTTCCAGATCAGCTTTTTCTCATTTGGTTCAGCAAGGGCAGACAAGAAAGATGTTTTAACCACATGTAGTCTTCCTCGTACATCGTACTGTTTCCTGATATGCCTGAAAATAGCATTAAATAATTTCAGGTGTATTAATTTGTCCAGAAATTACTATTATAATAGTACTAATAAAATTGGTAATGAAAATAATAGATTATCATTAGACTGGTAGCAGATTCATGTCACATGGTAGACTTCAACTGTGGTCTTTACAACTGTGGACTTCATCCGCAGATTATTCAACTGTGATCATCAACAGTAGGCTCTTTGTCTATAGACTTTTAATAGTGGACTTTGTGTTTAGTGGATGTCTTATAATGGTAGTTGTTTACTCTATGTAACATTAGCTACTTATCAGTGAACTTCATCGGTAGGCTCAACAGCAGACCATTAACAGTAAGCTTCTAATTGGTAGTTCTGTAACATCAGACTACTTCAACAGTGACCTTTCCAACTATAGACATGAATAGTGATGTTCTTAATAGAAGACTGGAGAAAGGGTCTGACTATGAACTTCTAACATAATCCTTGTCATAGAAGTGACCTTGTGAGGGTGACTCTTTGTCTGTGAGCTTTGATAAGCAGATCAACGAAAGACTTGTGACAGTAACCTTGTACCGGTAGCTTCTAACAGTGACTCTAGATCTTCAATGGTGATATTCTAGGATTAGTGACTTCATGTAATAGTGAGATATAATGGTGATCATGAATATAAGGCTCTTACTTTTAGCCTTTAACAGTGAACTTATACTTAGATAAATATAAACTGTATGCTGATGCAGCAAGGTCATGGGACTTAAGAGTATACATTGTTTAGGATAAAATGCTAATAAATACAGATTAAAAAGATTAGTTACTATCTTAATATATCATGATCAATATTTAAACATGATTTGGGATTATCAAAACATGTGAGTCCAATAATTATTATGATGTATCCTTGGTCAAATACATGTGTATTATTCTGTTGGATAATCCAATTTTTCAGAGAACATAAGAAATCATTGGTACCATGGATATACTGTGGGGGTTTCCTATACTATTACATACCAATTGGGATACATGAATGTGGATACAAGCTCTATAATAGTTGTTCGTATTTGTACTGATCCCAAGGAGTGTTTTTTGGGTATTAACCCAACTATGACCGGGTGTAGGGAAAACATCATAACTGCACACCTCGTGGGACACTCTCGAGGGATATGTTTAGGTTAATACTTATTATTCTTACAATCAATTATGAAGTATTTGAACAAATTTTTCTATGGATCAAAAATTTATTAGTGAAACTAATTGAAAAATTTCTATAGATAATGTAGATTAAAATATAAAAATAAAAATATATGATTAGAACATCAAGTATGAGTTGTGTATTCTATGTTTATGGTTTACCTTTTATATATAGATTATTCAATATATTATCTTCCATTGGAATAATTAATTTTATAAAACAATACTATGTGGGAGGAATAATGTTAATGACATGTGAATTGGTAACTTTAATTATTTTCCCTATCAAATTCCTAAAATTTGAGGACCACAAGATGAGAACATCATTGTTGCAGTAGAATAACTCACACGACTTGTTAATAATTACATGAATCACATGGAATTAACCTTATAAGAAATGTTGTACATGGATGCATTATGTATTTGAGACCTCTAAAATTTATTTGATATTATGTTCTCACAATTTCTGAATAATATGTTAGCAAAAAAAAGAAGACATTCTATGTTCTTAATTCTATGATTCATATAGAGTAATATGGTATATTTATCAGCTTCAGGAATAATATGGTCAATTGATAACACTAATAAAATAAATACAGTGGAATAAATAGAGAATATAGATTTGGATATATTAAATAGGTTATTTATTAGTACATAATTTCAGCACACTCTCCATCATAAAATAGGTAGGGAATTACTTGAACACAATTAAAAGGAAGTTGAATCCATTAGATCTTATATGGAAATATTTAATTTTTTTCACCATATACATATATGTTTATAATTAAATCTGAATGTATAAATTACAGAATATTCATTGGGATATATCTATATCTTGGATGATCTTTATAAATTTTCATCATTGAAATTGTATGATATTCCCTCAAAGTTGATATGAAAAGGTGTGATAATAATTAGTATCATGGGATTAGAGAAAATTTGTATATAATGGAGATTATCCATAATGGTTCTTTAGGTAAAACATACAGATGATTGAAAATCCATCATACCATGGTTCAAAATCATGGAAGGCTGAATCCTTAAAATGATATCATGGAGACTCATAAATGTTTCATGTTTGCGAATGAGGTACATCAAGAGAACACATGTATAAGTGAGATAAAGAAGAAATATTATATGATTGAAGGAATATTTTCCAGTTTAATCTCCTCTATATGTTATAATTTATTGACTATAACGCATGTGGTCACTATGAAACCAAATGAACTTAGAAACGGAATCTTTATAATAACCTATGATAGAAACCCCCATTGATAAAAGAGAATGTGAAATATTTGCCTATAAATACTTAGGAATTGAATGATGTAAATGATGTATATATAGGTATTATAATTATTAATTCAATAACATTGAATGAACTATTAGATTCTAGTTCCAATAAACTCTCTTCAATCATATAATTTTATTAGAATAATTTATATAGTAGCTCAAAACATAGTGGTCATGTTATCAGTGAAAACAACAATTGCAAGGATTTTTTCAACAAAATTATATAACCCTTCTCATGTTATTATCTAAGTGTTAAATCCCGAATAAATTATTTTCATAATATATTTAATGGGATTTGATTAGTTACAGGTAAATGTAATAGGTATGTCCATATCGATCCCATGTTTACACTTCAGAGATTGAAATCACCAAACGTATCTAGGGTTACCTTCTGATTCTACAAATGTTTAAGGATGAGGATAAATTTCCATTGGATTCATTATTAAAATAATTATTATACATTACCTTGGACTAAAAATATCAATATGAAATGATTGAATCGGTGTAGATGAACACACTTGAGAAAATTCCCATGTAAGAGACTACAGTGATGTATTCACCTAATAAATTACCTTCTCTTCCTCTCGGTCAAGTGGTTGATTTCAAAATTAATCTTATACATAGAAATATTCTAATATCCATGTCACTGTATATAATTTCACATGAAATTAGATAGACCAAATATGTTATTAAATTAAAATATTGAAATGGGCTTCATACACCAGAGCGCTTCACCATGGGGTGGATCATACATCTTTGTCAAGAAGATGTATTGGTCTATTTTCAAGGTATTGATTATCAAGAAATTAATAAGATCAAATAATGAAAATGTATCATCTTCCACAGATTCATGACTTGATAAATATGATTCAAATATAATAGTTTTTTTTAATTGTGGAAATTAATTATTATATTATTTTTCAATGCTAATAAGGAGGATATTCCCAATACTACCAAAAAAATTGGGCAAGGGAAGAGCATCCCTTTATTAGTGCTAAATTGAAATCATGGATAATGGGGTGTGCCTTTATCTATGCTAGCTAAAAGCGCTAATAAACGGGTTTGAATTAATCAGTTCTAGCTAAAAGAACTCATAATGGTAACCTTTATCAGTGCTAAAACAATCAATGATAAAGGTGTACCCTCTATCAAGTCTTTTTTTAGCGCTGATTAAAGTTGTTATTATTAAATTAGTTAAAATTATTATATTTATATACAAAAATAATGTTTTTCTATAAATTTACAATTATATACCAATATTTATAAATATATACAATTTATAGTTATAAATATTAATATATATGCATATATATATATATATTAATTTATTTATCATATATATCATTTTATATAAATATATAATAATATTCAAAAATAATAAATTTTACTTTTTTAAATTGAGTATTTATCAACGCTATAATTTTAGCACTAATAAATAGTTTTTTTTATTAGAGATTTTTTAGCACTGATAAAACACCTATTTATCAGCACTATAATTATATCGCAGATAAATAGTCACATGATCAGACCTTTTTTAGCGCTCATAATGGTCTAAAATTATCAGCACTTTTAACATGTGATGATAAAGGTTCCATTGTTTTTATATAAAAGAACCCTAATAGGCCCCTCCTCTCTCGCACGCATTCATGCCTTCATGGAAGCTGAACCCAACCCCCCATCCACCGCAACCCGTCTATCTCCTCCTCTTTCACCTCATCTTCCTCCGCCGATGCCTTTTCCCCCTCCTCCGCCATGACCGTCCTCCTCCTCTGCCGTCGATGCCTCCATCGCCACTGACTCTGCCGCTAAAACCTCCACTGTAAAGGTATATGCTTTGAGTATTTTAGGTATTATGGATGAGATTAAATTAGTTTTATGAAGGTAAAATATGTTATAGGTTAACCTATGATTTTGAATTCTTTATAAACATTAATCAAAGGTATATGTTTTAAGTTGTGATTAGCATTAGTTGTAACATACCAAGTGTGGGATATATGCATGGTGATGACAGAGACAATGGGAATGTGAGTGGTATGGGTAATTTCTTTGACATGAGATTGTATAGGCATTGATATTCCTTAGAATACTTTTGAGAAGGGCCCCTTGAGTGTCGATGTTTTTGGTATCAAGGTTTATTTCGAGGGTAAGATTAGTGTGATTCATATACCTGTATTTTTTTTCTTAGTGGAGTATCTATTATTTTATAGATGGACACATGTGATTTTGAGACGATACCGGTTGAATGACATTAGGGAGGATGTCCAAATAAATTTAAGAATGTTACTCTTGTGGAAAGTAGCATGGAGGTAATTTGTTATGATGATTGACATACCATGGAGCATAGTCATGGGTTTAGGTATGTGAGACTAATATAGATGAGATTGGACTCAGTTTAGACAATTTCGGGTGATAATTCAGGGTATCACAGAGATTTACACCTTTCTAGACATGCATTATTTCGATAACGAGGGTTGTTGATCACTGTTCGGGAGACTGGATCATGTGGTTGCATGGGGTGTACATCGGTAAGTTTCTAGATCTGGTTAATTATATTATCTCTAATAGATGGTATTTTAGTGTGACAAAATGGTCTTCATATTTTGGGATCATGATCCATGTAATTTGATCAGGTGTTATAATATTGTACACCCATTATATTGGATGGGGTGATAATGATACATGCTGGTTAGCGTGATACCCATTTAAATGTTAAGCCAGTGAGATGTAAAGTGTGAACAGAGGACCAATGGAGTTGAAGAAATTATTTTATACTCCATTTCTTGGGGTTTTGGATGAAATATAAAATGTCAATATATGGTGGAGTATACATCCCAAATAGATCAAATATAGTGTCATGTTTGATCCAAGAGTTATTCACAGATAGGTGTTTCGTTGGGTAAATGAATATTGATCAAGAGAAGAAACACAAAGTTGGTTATAGATGATGTTGTGGTGATTCTTGATATGTGGTATAAGGTTAAAATGTAGTGGGGAGTGAACCAATGGCTGTTGAGGGAGTGACATTCATTTTAGATGAATTTCAATGAATGATGGGTATAATATTTCAGTGATTGGGGAATATGAGGCACATTATATTTCATGTTACAGTTTAGGTATGATAAATATGATCACTTATATTAAATATCTCTGAAAATATATGGATAATTCACTATGAAGGTTTGGCCCTCATGTTACAAGGGTCTTCAGTATAATGGGACTGGTTATTAGATGGTTGATATGACATTTTTATGTCATTGAGTTAGTGAATCAGATTTATCTAGTCCCACGTAAATACCATATTAAGATTTTAAATGATGTACTAGATAAATTTTATATTTTTACATAATGATCTAAATAATAATGATGTGATTCAATGGTCATTCATGACGTAAATCATGATTCATCATGTGATTTTTTGGGTGAAACCCAATCATCGCATTATTTGTGGGGTTGGCCTATTTCTTCACATGATTTGAGGATAGAATCATGTGTAAAAATGAAGTGTAAGTGTTTTCCATGATATTAGATACTCTAGACAATATAAAGAATATGATTACTTCATATTGGTTATGAAAGGATCATTTTAAGGCATGACTTGGTCTTTTTTAGGGATAGTTAGTGTCTTAGGGCCATGTTCATAAGTAGTAGAGAGTTGCTTGATTCTCTTTGGTGAAAAATATGAAAACAAGTACTAGATTTTGGAGGGTTTTTTCACATGTGTTTTGGTTTGGTTATTTGTAAACCACGCTATGTGGGTAGTTGGATGATATTATTATGTGTTACAATTGGCGTTTACGATGGTGGGGAGCTCTTTGGATCAGGATCATCGTGGGTATCTCTATGAACCTGATGATGTGTTTAGTGAAAACATTGTTCCCTTGAATCGATGGGTTTCATGGATAATAATATATAGGATTCAATTATGTTTAACTAGAAATGTCCCATTCGTAAATTTCAATAGATCTATTTTAGATAGTTATAAATTTTGAGTTTACATTTTATGTTTTCTTTTCTGTTAGAAATCGCCTCTACTGCGTGCCTCTCCTCTACTGCAAATGCACGTCTACCACACACTAAACGACACCGTCGCGATGATTTTTCTCCCTATAATCATTGATTTTATCTAGTTTTAATGTTATTACTATCTTATATTGATGTTTATAATATGAAATGTTTGGGCTAAAAACCCAGCTGAAAATCATGGATGTTTGTTGTCCTTGTTTACGCACTAAATGAATTTCATGTTGGTTGGTTCCTATTGAATATTTGAATCTAAAAATTGGTTATATACATACACATGACTTAGGAATGAACTCTCCAATATGATAAGAATTATGTTAATACCCTTGAATTAACAAAGAAACATGAATTTTGGATTCTTTGTAAAATCTGATATTTTGATTGTTTGGTTTGTATGGTGTTGCGATTTTGAGCATGATTGTGTTTTTATATGGTATTGTGGTTGTTGGAATGATTGGTATGCCATTTCATTACATGATTTCTTTCTTAAACCATTTAATTTAAATCCAAACGTTTTCTATTTTGATGGCACCACCACTTTTTTACTAGTGTAATTACACATAATCCAAGAAAACAACTTCACTAGTGGACTCTATGAGACACTTTATGGACACCCTAGTCAAATAATTATAACAACACGTGTATTGAATCCATATAAAAACAATTAATATATTGTAAATCATTCCATATATTAGTTTAGTACCATAGTTCTTGACTGGAGACATATGTATCTAGAGAAACACTAAAAAACATGTTTACAATAATGCTTATAGATCACATTTAGAATACTAAAACATTCCAGTGCAAGAGATTCTCATAGCTTCATGAACATATTTTGTGTAATTATTTATATATATATTAATATTACTATATCCTATAGGTTGAATATGAATAAATAATGATTTAATTCTAATCAGTTGACATAGTAGTATGAAGATTGTGTGAAAGAGTTTATCAAGATTTCAACAGATCTTGCATGAGACCCTTCTCAAATACTTTGTCTGTGTTTACACTATTGTTATTCCAAAAAAAATAGTCCAGTGGAGTTGGAAAAACACCAAATATATCATGGAATAGATCCAAGTTATACATGTTGTAATAAACCTGGGGAAAACGAATGTAGGTAGTGGCTCATATAACATAACATTTTAAGGATCATCTATTAATATTACATGTGTGAACAATGAAGATGATTGTATGGAGGATGTGATTACCGATGTGAGTGATGATGAAGATCGTTTACATGAAATGATAAGGATATTTTATGATGGAATTCATGATTACCCACAATTGTTTTAGAAGTTAAAGAGTTGTGAAAAAACTCCATTGTATGCTGGTTTCTCTAAATATACAACATTATCAACCATACTGAAGATGTATAATTTGAATGAAAGAAATGTTTAGTGTAAGGTCGGTTTTATGGAACTACTTTCTCTCCTTAATGACATTCTCCCAGTAGATAATGAGCTCCCATGCCGAACATATGATGCCAAATGAATGCTATACTCGATGGGTATGATCCCTGAAAGAATACATACCTATCCAAATGATTTTATATTGTTTCACAAGGGCCAAAAATCTCTTAAAAAATTCCCAATGTTTTGTGCTTCTCGATACAAGAAAGAAGATTCCATTCCTACAGAAGTTGGATGGTACTTACCAATAATTTCAAGGTTGAGGCTCCTATATTGATGTTAGGAGACTACATGACAATTGACACGACATGGAGATGCAAGAATTATAGATGGGAATCTATGTCACCCGATAGACTCTCCTCAGTGGAGGATAATTGATCATGTGTATCCTACATTTGGAAACAATCCGAGAAACCATTATCTTGCATTATCTACAGATGGCGTAAATCCTTTCTATTTTCATTGATGGAGTCCTAGTACATGGCTGGTTAGGTTGGTAAAATATAACATACCATTGTGGTTATGCATGAACCAAAAATACATCATGTTATCTATTCTTATATCCAGACCAAGACAATATGGTAATGATGTTGATGATTATTTGGCTCCATTGATTGAGGATTTGAAATTACTGTGGGATTAAAGTCTAACATTGTATGATGCTTACAAAAAAGAAGATTTTACATAAAAATAAGTGTTGTATGGGATGATAAATGACTTCACTGATTATGGAATGTTTTTATGATATAGCATTAAAGTAACTCAAGGATGTCCCATTTACGAACATGAAACACAGTCAATAAGGTTGAAACATTCATCAAAAACCGTGTTTCTAGGACATCACAGATTTCTACCTTGACGTCATATGTACCGATCATGAATGACATCATTTGATGGAAGTTTATAAGAACATACAACACTCTCTCCACTAATAAGTGATCAATTTTTTGAGAATGTAATACACATGGACCCGACTTTCGGTAAACCTTTTTCGAAAGGCCTTATGAAAACCTGTTGAAAAAAGAGATCCGTTTTTTTGAATTACCATACTGTATTTTTCTATATGATAGACATTTTTTTACTGTTATTCATATTGAAAAAATTGAATGTGATAGTTTCATCGGCACGTTGCCAAATGCACGAGGAAAAAAAGGATGGAATTAAGGCTATATTTGACATGGTTGATATGGGAATACGAGAAGAGTTGGCACCATAGAAGGGTGGTAAACAAACATTTCTTCCTCCTGATGCTTATACTCTTTCCAGGAAGGATAGATATCTGTTTTGCAACATCTTGAATGACATATAGGTTCATGGTGGTATTCATCATATATCATGAACATTGTGTCAATTAAATATTTAAAAATAAAGTCTCTAAAATCACATGACTGCCATTTTTTAGGCATGATATAATTCTTATTACATTACGTTGCATTTTTTCCCAGAATGTCCTCCATACATTAACAAAGCTCTGTTTATTCTTCAATTCTATATGAAACAATGTAATATACCCCGCGAAACTGTCAACTATGGAAAGAGAAATTGATGTTATATTATGTGAATTGTAAATGTTTCTCCTGCTGACATTTTTTGATATGTTGGTTTATTTGATGTTTCATTTGGTGAGAGAGATTTGACTATGTGGTCTTATACATAATAGATGGATGTACCCCATTGAACGGTATATGAATATTTTGAAAGGGTATGTCAAAAATTATAGTCATCCAGAAGGTTGTACTAAAAAGAAATATATTGTTGAAGAAGACATTGAATTATCTAACGAATACCTATCTGGTGTGGAAAACATTGGCCTACCAAAATCCCATCACACTGGGAGGCTTGAGGGTGAAGGAATTTTTGGAAGATAGGTTGTCACAATCAATAATACAGACCAGGAGTATGCCCGCCTTTTGGTTTTTCATAACAGATTCGGCGTTGAACCATATTTACAAACCAACAAAAAAATTCATTGGCAATTGAATCCTTATATGGATAAGAAATGGATTTCGAGTACACATAATCGACAGTTTATAGGATGGTTTTGGGACAATATTTTTAAGAAGCTAGATGAAAATCTGGAATCAATTTCAGAATGAATTTAATGGCTAGATGGAGGAGAAAGTTTGTATGAATTATCTTTCAATTCTTTTCAATTTAATGGTTAAACATTCTATACTAATGAAATGATGAAGACATTACTATGCAGAATAGTGTGTTTTGAGCCGTGGATGAAGTGATGCATGTTTCCTACGCTAAGGAATGATATCCTATTTATTCGAATATGTTATAATTTGGCATCATCCAAAAAATATGGGAGTTGGATTATATGAAATTAAAAGTTCGGATTTTTCAATTCCAGTGGGATGATAATAGGAGTGTTGTTAAAATATATGAATTCATATTCTTGAATGTTGATTTTAGTTTGAAAGGGGATAATGATCAACCATTTATAATGGAATCACATGCAATACAAGTATTTTATGTTCGAGACTCCGTAAACTGAAACTGGTCAATTTTTATGTTATTGACCAAAAAATAGAAGGGTTAAAATAATGTTTAATTTAAGATTACCCTTTATAGTTACTTTACAATGATTTTTTAGTGGTCCCAATGTAGACGAAATTTTGTATGTGAGAGGAGACTACAATGAAGTGATTTATGGAGTCGATAGAGGGGGAAAATCTCTTCAGCCTTAAAAATACAGTTCTATAATCAAGTTATTTGTTTATTTTAATATACATTGGGTTAAATTATGTTATAATATGTTTGCTAATACTTTTATGCAATATAACTTAAATATTAAACCACTTATGAAGATAATGACTTCTGCACCTGTTGATGTGCCCAATCCCAAGGCACAATAAGTCTCTCCACCTGCTTCTGTTAGTCCCACTGCAGAGCAACAACGGGTTTGTCAAACTATTGTTTCTGGTCCTAGTATTGACGTACAACAGGTTTCTTAACCTATTGTTTCATTTCATAGTGCTAATGCTAGTGCTCTGGAATAACATAATGATTATCCTGCTGATTATATTATAGGAATTGAAACCCTGATGAAAAAAAACAAGAGTGTCATAGTTTGATAGTGGTAGAAAAAATCATAAAGGGAAAATAAAAAGGTGTCCAATTTGAGGTTGTATGGAATAAGCGAGGACAACATGTTTACCCCACCAAAGACTTCTTCAGTGGCTACATTGTAATCGTCACTTGGAAATGTGTGCTGATTGATGTACAGCTGTGGCACCATGTTGTCACCGAGATAAATGAACAAACATAGGAAGAGATTATAGTAAAATAGTGATATCATTTTTTAATTTTTTGATATAAAATAAAATACTAAAACATTGAATTACTCATCATCATCCATTACAGAATTCATTTTTAATATACACCTCACACAAGAAGTGTTTATTAAGTGTTTGGAGGAATGATTCATAGAGGCTTCCATCATTTTTTAATGAAATATCATCTTAATGATGATAAAGGGAAATTCAAGAAGCACCGACCTCCTCTTTATGAAAACTTTATATCCCAAGGACAATGGGATACATTTACAAACTTTCATATAGAGAAAAAAATTTAGGTACATTGTGTGTGGTAATATGTTGTTTGACGTTTCTTGTATTCATCACATTGATTGAAATTTTTTTATTTATTATATAAAAACTGAGTGCTGTAAATAAATAAGGTGAAACAAAACCAGTGTACCCCTAGCATAATGCAAGGATGGGGTATGCTACACTTGAGAAAAAATTGGCACATCTTTTACATCTACCGTAATAATTCTAGGTGACATTGAAAAACACCATAATCATGTTTCTCTATTTATACATAGATTTATGAATCAAAATCAGAAGCCATATACATCTCACACCACATTTTAAGGAAGGGGGAATGTGTAAATAATAGGGAATACTGATAGATTAAAAAACACAAAAAATGTGGGAAACATGTATAAGTATGACATAATATAAATTTGATTTTTTTTAATCATTATTACATAACAATGACTAATAATTTTCCTATATTTTATATCTGGCATAGTCACATGAATCAACAACACCTACACCAGATGCAGATATACATTCAGTGGCCATAAAGTATCCAAAACAGTATAGCTACGTCAGAGGTGCGGGTTTTGGGGTGACACACCTAACATATTTTCAAAAACAAAAATAAGCAGAGGATCAAACTGAGGAAACAAAACAGATGCATGAAAAAACAAGAATATTTTCAAGAATATTTAAAATAACAGAGAGATATTATAGAAATATGGATGGGGGAGAGGCAAATAGAAGAAACAACTTATCAACAACTCGTGCGTGAATTCCCCCCCCCACTAGCTTTGAGGTGCTCCATTCCCCAAAAAAATCAAATTTAGATGAGGTAATAATTTTTCTAATAAATGTTTCTGTAAAATGTGAATCAGATAGACACAAATGCCTTTCTTGTACTAATATTCTACATGTTGAAAATGACTGATTTATATCTATCAACTCCAACTTATCACCTTGTTTTGAGGGCTATGGTGTTCAATATGCAGAACGACATGCTTCACAATATCCAAATTCCACCATATCATATTAGAGTTTCAATTAATGTATCTAATGAGTTGACTGTCAGGATACCTTTTCCAAATTACTATGAAGACATTCATATAATTGAACAAGATGTTGGAACATTCATCAAATGTCTATCAATTCTTTCAAAATACACGTCGACAAGGAGGAATCCATTTCAAATTTATTTTTCAAGATGGACCTTTAACATTTAATGAATATAAGGTCTGAAAAAATGAATGTTATTATAGAACAACAATGAGAAGGGGGTGAAAGGAAATATTAGCTCAAAATTATCTCAATGATTAACAAACTGATTGAAAGGGTCTTCTGAGAGCACCTTCACCCAACTCATTCTATATCCACAGTTAATATCATTTCAGGATCATGTGGATACAATGTTGATAGACAAAAATAATCACACAGTTTATTTTGGAAAAAGTATGTATGGGGAGGATGAATCAAATTTCATTAGTGTTGAAAATGTAATTGAAATACTCATGTATGAATTTCTTGGTGCCTCAGTTGTAAATGTATACATGAGGTATGAGTTCATGATTTGATTTTACAAAAGCATATATACTATGATAAATATGAGTAAATACATTTCATATTTTTCGAATGAATATATATGAAAAATATGAATGGATTTTAACATGAAAAAAAATTTAGACTCATTGGTCCTCACATAACCACTTAAAAAGAAGAAATATATTCTGATAACAAAGCTACAATATTGTCATCCCTGCAAAATTCGTTTGAATACAATATTATGGATAATTGAATATTTTTAATACCAATGATGAAGGGGTAAAACTCTACAATTTAATCATATCATCTATATTTTCAATTCATTAATTAATTATTCATTTTTTTAGGTAGCATTGGAGGCTAATTGAAGTCAATTTGGATACTCCGAAGATTTATTTTCTAGATTCAATGCATGGAGATGCAACAAATCGACCACACATGATGGCGTTTGTTAATTTTTATTACTCTAGATATAATGCCCCATCCTTAATCATTACTTAATCTTGAGTTATTTCAATAATACATGATGAGGATCTTTTCAGGTTTAGAGTTTTAAAGAAAAAGATCATAAATCATGCATTACATTTCATATTTAAACAAAGTGGTTACATAAAAGATAGTACTAATTTTTTCCATCAATGGAAACATATTTAAGATAAACCATGGATTCTTCCTTGACATTATCATCATATCATGTACCTTTCGCTTGACCCGTGAAAAACAATTCAAAACACATGGGATGAGAATAAAAAGCTCAGTATGGGATATAATAGTATGAAATTAAAACATTAGTCCATGTATGAAATCATATTTTACTCATAAAACATAATCATTTTAATATATGTCATCAAATATTGAATAAAACATAGAAATCATAAGACATAATGGTAAATTGAGGCATTCATAACATTCTTACGTTGGGAGTAACCCTCATGGTTACGTTTGGAATACCCATCATAGTATATTCCATAAATCTCTTTGGAGAAACCTTAACGTTTAACCCCTTCACGTTACCCAATGCATTAGAGAGCTATCACAGGCTCACCCACCCTTAGTTTATCACAGAATCACCAGTCTTCGTAAACAATTCCCCAGAACCATAACATAATCGTATCACATAAAACATGCATAAAGGAAACATAACATTTCAACTTTTCAATCACAAGATATCAATAACACATTGATATAATAAAAACATTATCAAACCCATTTTTAATACCAAAATAAAATAAAAGTAAAACATGGTATTTATTTTTCATTAAAAAAATTATGGCTTGTAGAGGAAGTCGAAACTCAAATAATGGTCACGGCAGTGGAGAAGTCATTATTTCCACATACAAACAACAACAAAAATCCCTTTTGTCATTTAGTAAAACGCTTCATATAAAAAAGATTCCTTTTTAATAAACATAAAAGTCAAAGGGGTTTATACACTGTATAAAAGAAAGTTGTGTATAAAATAAAATATTCCTCAATTAAAGGAGATTGAGACGAATTCCCTTACCTCGTATCCAACTTGAATCGATCGTTCTTTAATCTCTTGAATAACAAACTTAAATTAATTCCTAATTTCTTAAGAACTTTTTTCAAGTTATTTATTCCTTTTATATCACTTATTACCAGGTTATGTACACTATGTAATTATTTAAGTTAATAACGGTCGTTTTTTCGATCATTGGTACTTCAGTCAAAAATAAACTCCTTATAATTACAAGTTGTTATTGTGGTAAAATATCCATTATATCAAGAATTATATTCATGATTTATATATCATATATATCATATATATCTAGTATATACATGCATTTATAATATTACATAACATTTAGAGGTAAGAAATGAAATGCACCGTTCATGGAGATGGTAAGTCGTACGTACGCATGAACGCTAATTTCATTTATATTTCATATTTAATGGAATGAAATAAAAATAATATAAAGGTATATTATAATTCCAGTATATTATCATATATAATATCATTAACTCTATCGTTTATACGTCCCACATATGGCATTAATGAATCAAATCACTTTGAGGGGGAGGCAGTCTGCACTTCCTAAAATGAAGATATCACATTTACCCATAATGAAAACCATAATGGTATTCCATAAATGAAAAATATAGAAGCATAAGGAAAACATAATCATAATATATATCATATATAAATATAGTGACATATTAATTCCCACCATGAAAAGTGTTAAAAGAATATTGAACAATCATCGTTTCGTGAGGCAGAAATTTTCCATCCACAAAAACAGTATGTTATTAAACCATTAGACGAAGGTGTGTGTAAGTGTAGATCAAATAATTCATATAACAAAATCCTAGTATATTTAGGATATTGTTGTTGTTACAAAATAAAATAAAAAAAATATTTTATGGGGTTGGAGAAGCAAAATAAAACAAAAAACACAAGTGAAGACATTACCTTTAAATCGGTTAACTCCTCTTGGTTTGAACCAAAAGTTTTTCTTGAAGAGATTTCTGCCTAAGGTAAGGCATCTATGATGAATAGAGGGATGTTTAGAGATTAAATGATCAGATTTAGGATGATACAATGTCTTGAGAGTTGTGGGAAAGGAGGTAGATGTGGGGGCCTTTTATAAGAGGGAGGAGGGGCACTCGTGGAAAGTCAATAAATGTTACATTATTTTAAAATGAGTTTCAGATTTTAAACCTCCCACATTGATATATTTCTAATTTAAGGTGATAAGGGTTTGAAATATAATCTTATAATAGGTTTTTTACAACTTTATGTCTTATATTTTACATTATATTTTCATTTTATTTAAATCATTCATTAAGAAGATAATCGTTGCATCATCATGGTGTCATAAAAAATCAATTTATTTAATATGTAAAAATTATACAAAATAATTCTATGATGTTGGAAATATTTTTAGATTTCCAAATAATATTTATAGTCTAAGATATCATTTATTTAGACCAAAGTAAAATTGTTTTACTTAGGTGTTACATACTTTTGTGATATTCTCCTTACTTTAAAAATAAAAATATAAAATGTCACTATCACCCAAAAGTGTTTCAATGGGGTCCCAAAGCATGGCACAAGGAATCCCATGGTCGTCAATGACACAACCAGTAGCATTAGGACACATTTTTTGGTCATTTTTTATTATTATGATGTTATTTTATTATCCTTAACTACCAGATTACTAATTAATCACGATAATTAAAGATAATTAACGTTGTTACTATTCATAATGTCCAAAAAACAAAAGAGCCTTAATTAAATAATTTGGACCTTATGATTCAAAATAAGGAATAAATTTTACCAAATTCCAAACACATAAATTGAAAAAATTAATTTAAAAATAATTCTCATTGTCAAAGAAATAGTGGGTTTTTTTGAAACAATATCTGTGAAAAGATTGGCATTTGTTTATGCCCAATTCCAAAGTGAAATCAATTCTAATGACCACCATTGGATTATATGGTAAAAATATATATTCTAATTAAACTTTGAAACAAATTAAAAGTATAATCTATCTATATAATTAAATTAGATGAAAAAATATTTTTGATGAAAAATGTAGTATTTTTCATTATTCATTAAAAATGAACATTGTCAGAAAAATACCAAAAATTTAACCAAAATAAATTTCAAAGTCCCAATTATAATGAATAAGTTTATTTGGACAAATAGAGCTTATAAAATTGCCAATAGATAGATTTAAAAATGGTTCTCCATCAAAAGGCAGTAAAACAATCTTTTAAAAAATATTAGAGAATTCTATCCTTAAGATTGGATTTATTCTCCTTTTGAGCCTCTTAAAACACTATATAATTCATAAATAGACATAGATATGGAAATACATAATTCTTTAATTAATCGGGATGTTACATCCTTCCCCCATTTAGATAACTACGTCCCCACAATTTATTTACTTATCGAATAACTGGGGGTATTTATCCCTCATTTCATTTTCAGATTCTCATGGTTCCCTTTCAATCATGTGGTTTTTTTACAAAACTATTACTTGATGATTATCCTTATTCCATAACACTTTCTCCCTGTGGTCAATAATCTGGACTGGTTGTTCATCATAAGAGAGATTATCCTCCAACTGAACTACCTCTATACTCAAAACATTAGATGGATCTGGAATGTACTTCCTTAGCATTGAAACATGAAAAACATTGTGTACCTAAGATAATCTCAGAGGTAAAGCCACTCAGTATGCAACTGATCTAACAATCTCAATAATTTCATATGGTCCAATGAACCTTGGACTCATCTTTCCTTTCTTACCAAATCACATCACTATTTTCCATGGGGAAACTTTGAGAAAAAACATGATCACCTACCTCAAAAGAGAGTTCCTTACTCATATTGTCTGTATAACTTATCTTCCTGCTCTGAGCTATTCTCAAGTGTTCTTGTATCAGCTGAACTTTTTATGCCTACTCTACTACCAATTCTGGTCCCATCAACTTCCTTTCACCAACTTCATTCCAAATTTCTATAGTTCGACACTACTTCCCATATAATGCATTAAATGGTTCCATCTGTATACTGGAATGAAAACTGTTATTATAAGAAAACTCAACCAAAGAAAGATGTTGGTCCCA
This sequence comes from Viscum album, assembly GCA_963277665.1. Taxonomy (NCBI): domain Eukaryota; kingdom Viridiplantae; phylum Streptophyta; class Magnoliopsida; order Santalales; family Viscaceae; genus Viscum; species Viscum album. The sequence goes on along the minus strand of OY728135.1, from coordinate 623,820,949 downwards.
TCTTCCCTGATAATCCATAGAACAAGCACGTATCATATCCTCCAAAGTCAGAATTTTTCGTTCTTACTGCCCATCTGGTTGAGGATGAAAATTTGTACTAAAATTTAATTCAGTACCCAACGACTTCTGAAGGCCTTTCCAAAAGTTAGAAGTAAAACTGTGATCATGATCAAATACAATAGATAGGGGAACTCCTTGTAACCTGAATATCTCTTTAAGATACAAACGATAAAGTTGATCTAGGGAACACGTATCTCTTATAGCAAGGAAATGAGCAGATTTAGTCAAGAGATCAACAATAACCCAGATTGCTTTATTACCTCGGGGTGTCATCGGCAATCCCACAACAAAGTCCATGGATATATTCTACTATTTCCACTCTGGTACTGGTAAAGGATAAAGAATCCCCTTCGTTGACTGAATCTATACTTTAACCTATTGACAAGTCAAACAATTCACAGTAAAATCAGCAATATTACTTTTCATTCCATCCCACTTGTAGTACTTCTGAATATCTCTATACTTATTAGTACTGCCTGGATGATCTGAAAATGGAGAACTATGAGCTACACATAACAACTCTCTCTTGAACTGTGGAACACATGGCACACATAGTCTCTTCCCAAATATCAAAACACAATCATTATCAATTTTGAATTCAGGCAACATACCCTTTTGAACCAGCTCTACCTTTTTTTGGAACTCACTATCTTGTTTCTGTACTTGATTAATTCTGTCTGATAGAGAAGATTTCACTGATACCTGAAAAAAATAGAATAACATCCTACACCAACAACTAATATGCAAAATTTCATCAAATCCTTATCCAGTGGATCACATTCCAAATGCAACATGGTTAATGAAGCATTACTTTTTCAAATCAAAGCACCAGTCACTCTATTTGATTTTCCAGGATGGTAATGAATTGTACAATCATAATCCTTGATTAATTCCAGCCATCTCCTCTATATAATATTAAATTCTTTCTGAGTGAATATATACTTTATACTTTTTTGATCATTATATATTTCACACATTACACCATACAAATGATGCCTCCAAATTTTTAAAGCGAAAACAACAGTAGCTAATTCCAAATCATGTGTAGGGTAATTTACCTCATGAGTTTTCAACTCACGTCAAGTATAAGAAATTAACTGATCATTATGCATTAGAACTCAACCAAGTCCTTTCAATGAAGCATCACTATAGATAACAAATTCACCATCCATGGAAGGTAGTACCAAAACTGTAGAATTCACCAATCTTCTTTCAAATTCTTGAAAACAATCATCACATTCATTTGTCTAGATAAACTTAACACCCTTCCAAGTATGTTTAGTCAATGGACTAGATAACCGTGATAAATTTCTAACAAACCTTTGGTAATAGCCTACCAAACCATGAAAACTACAAATCTCGGTTACATTTGTGGGTCTTGGCCATTCTTCAACAAGATTTGTTTTTGCACGATCAATAGTTATCCTATCTTTAGAAACAATGTGATCATGGAAAGAAATTTTTTGCAACCAAAACTCAGACATGCTGAATTTCCCATACAATTTCTTTTCATTTAAGGTTTTTAAAAATAACGCTTAAATGTCTTTCATGATCCTCTTTAATTTTAGAAAACCCCAAAATATCATCGATGAAAACAACCACAAACTTATCCAAGAACTCATGGAAACTTCTATTCATAAGATCCATGAATATAGCAAGTTCATTGGATATCCCAAAAGGCATTACTACAAATTCATAATGGTCATATCTTGTATGAAACGTGGTATTTGGAACATCTGCTTATTTTACCTTCAAATGATGGTACCCCAATCTCAGGTCAATATTTGAAAAATACTGAGCTCCCTGAAGCTGATCAAACAAATCATCGATATGAGGCAAAGGATATTTGTTCTTAACAGTGATGTTAATCGGGGCTCTATAATCAATACAAAGCCTCATAGAACCATCTTTCTTTTTATCAAATAAGACAGGATCACCCTATGGTGATGTGCTAGGTATAATGAAACCTTTCTCTAATAAATCTTGCAATTTCTACATCAACTCAAAAAGATCAATTGGAGCCATTCGATAAGGGGGTTTTGAAATTATCTTTACATCAGGAACTAAGTCAATAGTAAATTCAACTTCTCGATTTGGTATTATTCCAGGAAACTCATTATAAAAAACATCAGGATACACATTTACCATTGGCACATCATTAATCTGAACAGTTCCTTTGTTTTCAACAATATATGCAAGGTAACATTCATTTCCATCTTTTACAAGTTTCTCAACCTCATGATTTGTTATAAAAATTGGTTCATTCTTGTACACAAACTGAAAGTCTTTCTAAAAAGTAACTTCTTTAGCTCTACAATCAATCATTCCATGGTACACAAAGATCCAATCCATACCCAGGATAACATCAAAGTCTACTAGAGGTAAAATAATAAGGATTGAAAGTAGGTTCTTTCCACATATAAGGATAGGAAGACTCTTATAAATTCTATTTGCCTCAAAATTTCCCCCTATTGTTTTTAACACAAGTTCAAGAGTCATTTCATGAGATGGAATTCCCAATTTACTAGAAAATGTTTCAGAGATGAAAGAATGGGTAGACCCTGAATCAAACAACACACTGGCATAATCTGAAAAAACAAAAAAAGTACCTGATACCAATTCATTTGCTGGCCCAATATCTGTTGATGTAGTTGTAAAGGATTTCACCACTCCTTTTTTGCTTGTAGTCTTACTTCTTCCCATAATTTGATCTCTTTGTCTAAAACTCATTTGCATAATGACCCATATCATTTCACGTGAAACATTACACTAACTGTAAATCAAATTTGGTCTTACCATCACCCTAATCTTTGTCAGTGTAATCACGAGCCTTATGTCACATCTTACCACATCGGTATCATGTTCTAGAATTCAGAATACATTCCCCAGCATGCCTTTTCCACATTTATCACAAACTAGAAACTTAGTTTTCTTACCATCAGACCTTTTTTGAAGAATTATTCCCTTTCTCCTACCACCTCAGTCTATTCTTCTATTGGTTGTTATAGAACACTTGATCATTGAAAAACTCCATTTCCACCTTCTTAGCACATCGTACAAGATTTTCATAAGTCTTTAAATCGCGAGAAGCTAAATCCCTTAAATATTCTTTCTTTTATCTTGAGTAAAAACGATTGATTTTACAATCAAGGTCTCGGATAAAATTTGGAGCTTACCTTGCCAATCTAGTGAACCTTTCTTCATAAGAAGCCATTGAGTTGTCCTCATGCCTCAATTCCATGAATTGTTTTCCATCCTAAGTCGACCAGCCTTAGGAAAATTCTTCTCAAGAAACACACCTTTGAATTCATCCCAGTCGAGAGCATCAATCTCAGCAGCGTTCCTGTTATTTTTAAACATTGACAACCACTGATCTACTTCATCCTCCAAATGGTAAATAGCAAGACTAACCATTTGATTTTCTGAACACCCCATGACATTGAAAATCTTATCCAGTGCTTTAATCCACCCTTTAGCTGGCATAGGTTCAGATGATCCTCTGAATGATGGGGGATGTTTCTTCATGAAATGTTCTACCACTGACATCTTCCTCTGCGGTTGATCTGGATGATCTCATGCATGCATACCACAAACATATTTCACTTGAGTCAACTGCTCCATTACTACAAAAAACTGTTCAGTTCAAATTTTTACCATCTCAGGATGCTGATTCGGAAGGTCATTTCCTCTTGTATGCCTTCCTAGCACTGCTTCCATGTTTCCTCTATAGAAAACCATTCCGATCAAACATGTCTTAGATGAAGCAACATGGTAGTCTTCAAATTCTATATCATTTCAATTTTACCATAAAAAGAATATTATTGGATAATCATTTATAATAATTATAACTCTTAAAATTATCTAAACAGACCTTTGATACAAATTATAAGACCCCAGCCTTAAACATTACTTAATCTTGAGTTATTTCAAGAGTACACGATGAGGATCTTTTCAGGTTTAGTGTTTTAGAAAATTATATCATAAATCATGCATTACATGTCACATTTAAACAAAGTGGTTACATAAATGATAGTTTTCATTTTTCCCATCAACAGAAACATATTTCAAATAAAACATGGATTCTTTCTTGACACTTCCTTGACATTATCATCAAATCATGTACCATTCCCTTGTCTTGTGAAAAAATTTCAAAAACATGGGATGAGAATAAAAAGCTCAGTAAGGGATATAAAAGTATGAAATGAAAACAATAGTCCATGTATAAAATCATACATTACTCATAAAACATAATAATTTTAACATAACTCATCAAATCATGAATAAAACATAGAAATAATAATACATAAAGGTAACTTGAGGCATTCATAACAATCTTACGTAGGGAGTATCATTCAAGGTTAGTTTGGAATACCCATCACTGTATATTCCCTAAATCTCTTCGGAGAAACCTTAACATTTAACCCCTTAACATTAAACATTGCATTGGAGAGATATCACAGGCTCACCCACCCTTAGTTTATCATGGAATCACCCGCCTTCATAAACAATGCCCAATACCCATAACATAATCGTATCACATAAAACATGCATAAAGGAAACATAACATTACCATTTCTCAATCACAAGATATCAAAAACACATTGATATAATAAAAACATTATCAAAACCATTTTCAATACCAATATAAAATAAAAGTAAAACATGGTATTTATTTTTCATTAAAAAAATTATGGCTTGTAGAGGAATCCAAAACTCAAATAATGGTCACGGCAGCAGAGAAGTCGTTGTCGCCACATACATACGACAAAAACATTCCATTTTTTCAATTAGTAAAACGCTTCATATAAAAAATATTCCTTTTGAATAAACATAAAAGTCAAAGGAGTTTATACACCGTATAAAATAATTTTTTGTATAGAACAAAATATGCCTCAATGAAAGGAGATTGAGGCGAAGTCCCTTACCACGTATCCCACTTGACTCAACCGTTATTTAATATCCTGAATAATAAACTTGAGTTAATTTCTACTTTCCTAAGAACATTTTTCAAGTTCATTATTCCTTTTATATAACTTATTACCATGTTATTTACACTATGTAATTATTTATGTTAATAATGGTTGTTTTGTCGATCATTGGTAATTTAGTCAAAAATAAACTCTCTATAATTACAAGTTGTTCTTGTGGTAAAATATCCATTATATCCAGAATTATATACGTGATATAGCTATCATATATATCATATATATCCAGTATATACCTGAATTTATAATATTACATAACATTTAGAGGTAAGAAATGAAATGCACCGTTCAATGTGTCGGTAAGCCACACGTACGCATGAACGCTAATTTAATTTCTATTTCATATTTAATGGAATGAAATCATAATTATAAAAATGTATATTTTAATTATAGTATAATATAATATATAATATCATTAACTCCATCCTTTATACATCACACAATTGGCATTAACGAATCAAATCACTTTGAGGGGGCGGTGGTTCGCACTTTCTAAAATGAAGATATCGCGTTTACCCATAATGGAAACCATAATAGTATGATATAAATGAAATATACAGAAGAATAAGGAAAAAATAAACATAATCTATATCATATATAAATAGAGTTACATCTTAATGTTTACCATGAAAGGTGTTAAAAGAATATGGAACAATCATTGTTTTGTGAGGCATAAATTCGCAATCCACAGAAACAGTATGTTATTTAACCATTAGATGAAGGTGTGTGTAATTGTAGCTTGAATAATTCTTATAAAAACATCCTAGTATCTTGAATATACTGGTTTTGTTACAAAATAAATGAATAAAAAGAGTTTATGGGGTCCGAGAAGCAATGTAAAACAAAAGAACACAAGTGAGGACATTACCTTAAAATCGGGTAACTCCTCTTGGTTTGATCCAAAAGGGTTTATTGAACAGCTTTCTGCCTAAGGTAAGGATTCTAGGATGAAGAGAGTGATGTGGAGAAATAAAATGGTCATATTATTTCTGATCTAATGGACTGAGATGTGTGGGTAAGGTGGTATAGGTGGTGGCCTTTTATAAGATGGAGGAGGGGCACTCTTGGAATTTCAAGAAATGTTACTTTATTTTAAAATGAGTTTTGGATTTTAAAGGTCCCACATTAAAATATTTCGAGGATAAGGTGATAAGGGTTCGAAATATTCTCATCCAATAGGTTTTTTACAAGTTTATGTCTTATATTTAACATTATCTTTTCATTTTATTTAAATCGTTCATTAATGAGAAAATCGTTGTATCATCAGGGTGTCATAAATAAATTAATTTATTTAATGTATAAAAATACTAATAAAACTAATATGATATAGGAATTATTTTCATATTTCTAATTAATACTTTTAGTCTAATATATCATTTATGTAGGAAAAATTAAATTTGTTTTACTTATGTGTTATATACTTTTGTGATATTCACCTTTCTTTAAAAATAAAATGATAAATTGTCACTATCACCAAAAAATGATTCCATGGGGTCCCAATGTTTGGCACAAGGCATCCCATGGTCATCCTTGACACAACCAGTAGCATTAGGACACATGTTGTGGTAATCTGTTTTTATTATAATTTTATTTTTTATCCTTAACTACCCGATTACTAATTAATCACGATAATTAAAGATAATTATCTTCGTTACTATTCATAATGTCCAAAAACAAAAGAGTATTATTTACATAATTTGGACCTTATGATTCCAAATATGGAATCAATTTTACCAAATTCCAAACACAGAAATTGCAATAATTAATTTATAAATAATTCCCATTGTCAAAACAAATAGCGGGTTTTTTTTGAAACAATATCTATGAAAACTTTGGCTTTTGTTTATGCCCAATTCCAAAGTGAAATCAATTATAATGACCACCAATGGATTAGATGGTAAAAATATATTCTAATTAAACATTAGAACCAATTAAAAGTATAATATATCTATATAATTAAATTATATGAAAAAGAAATTTTGTTGTAAAATGCAGAAATTTTCACTATTCGTTTAAAAATGAACATTGTGAGAAAAATACCAAAAATTTATCCAAAAAAATTTCAATTTCCCAATTTTAATTAATAAGTTTATTTTACAAATAGATCTTATCAAATTTTCAAAAGATAGATTTAAAAATGGTTCTCTATCAAAAGTCGGTAAAACAATCATTTAAAAAATATTAGAGAATTCTATGCTTAAGATTGGATTTATTCTCATTTAAAACCTCTTAAAACACTATCTAATTCATAAATAGACATTAATATAAAAATATATAATTCCATACATACTTGGGATGTTACACTAGATCCAGCATTTTATAACAAAAAATATAGTTATATAATTTATATTTTCTTTTAATTGGAATTCTGTTATGATAGGGTGGTGTATCAATATCGTCTACTTCATATAATGAATCCAGGGACTAAGGACAAGAATGCCTATGAGATATAAAACAAGAAAAGTATCCTAGTATATATAATAATATTTCATTATCCAAACACATATAAAAAAATTACTTATTTTACATGATGTTTCGGTTGTGTCAGAATAAACAAATGGAAAGGATTGTTGTTATTATGTGTGTAAATTTAGGAAAGAGATCATATTTCATCAACATACTAGCATCCCTGAAGAGGTATTTTTGAAAATAATTAGAATTTCAATTAAAATATTTATCAATCATTTTTTTATTTATATTTTTTTTGTGCTACCATGATTGTCACAAAAACTCATATTCACAAGATGATATAGATGTGTTTGGAAACGAATGTGCAACATACCTGATGGAAGGTTTTACGCAAATAAAATGATGTTGAATTTATACTACTCATGTTATTCTTATATGATCATTGAAATCTTCCTTGTTCATACTTTTTTAGCATACATGATCACCATTTTTTATGTTTTATATCCCTACGATATGAAGAATGGTTTTTTAGAAATGATTTTTCTTTCTAGAAAAGCATAACTTAATGGGATGTTATAATGAACTTGTTATTTATGTTTCTATGTTTCAAAAATCACTAGACCTAAACTATTATGACTTGGAACATTTATATTCTCAATTTTGGATATTTAAGTAGCTATTTCTACTGATTTAGTGTGTTGGAAGAATATTGGTTGTGTAGGACTCACTAATTTAATAACAAAAATAGATATACTTCACTAATATTGGATAACTACTGCTTAGAATAAAATCTAATATGAGCATCTGATCAAGAATCATTCTGATGCTCGCATCGGACACCATCCTAATGATTTCATCATTTAAGGTTCACATTTCATTCTCTTCCTGCACGCATTTACTCGGTAAATGGGGGCACAAAAAAGAACAAAAAGTGAATGCTGAATGATGAAATAATATAGATGGTGTTGGATGAGAGTATAACGGGGATGTTGGATAAGAAGATCATATTTGTTTCTATGTTATGTTGTATTTAACCAACAGTAGTAAAGTGCACAAAGAATCATTAGTTTTATTATTAGCTTATATTTGTACCAAAGAAACCATTTAGAAAGATGTAAAGGTAATGTTATGATATAATATGTCTATTTTAAACAAAAAAATTATATAACAAAACTTTGAATTTATTTTCATTATTCCATGTAGGGTTTATTTATTTTAGAAGATTTCTGTCCATGTGACATGCCTTTACAAGAATATAAATAATGTTGTGTCTGCTAAATCATAGAGGTAATGGGAAATCTATTTCACTAATGACTCAATATTTCATTGATCTACAATAAATTTTAGGTTTTTCTCTACTTCAAATAATCCTCTTCACATGATCGTGTCACATAATCTACTTTGTATGAATGATTTTTGGGAACTGATTGTGTAATCTCATTACATGATCAAATAACATAAAAAAATAACATAATCAAATAAGGTGAATCATATTAACTGTGATTTAGGTATTCTCATCCTATTTACATGATTGCATAAAGCTTCAAGGTTCATGTATTCATATAAATCCCCTAGGTTCATTAGATCATGTGATCCTATTATGGTTATGTGATAATATGACTTTGAACAAGTCATGCACTTAATATGATATTTATAATTATTCACGTTACCATTTCATAATCAATTACATTTTTAACCCCAAATCCTCCATTTTCATAAATAATAAAATTTATATATGTTATGATTAAAATGAATTCAAAAATTGAAGCAAAGGAGGTTGTAGTACATTGGAATAAAATGGTCGATAGTTTAGAAACAGGCCAATGAATAGTCATAAATTCCACTCATGATCATCTTAAAAGCTTAATGGGAACCAATATCTTGAATTTTTAATTTTCTTATTAGTTTCCCACATATCTGGGTGGGGGTGTCTAGGAGGGAGGGGTTGTCCAATAGTGCGGGTGTCCAGGAAGCGGGGGAGGCTTCAAAGCGGGGGGGGGGGGGGTGTCCATGAGTGGGGTGTCTAGGAGGGGAGGGAGGGGTGTGTCTAGAAGGTTGGGGTTTCCATGAGGGTAGTAATGGGTATGTTCAGAAGGGAGGGGTTGTTTTGGATGGATGGGGTGTCTTGGTGTGAGGGTGGGTGGGGGTGTCCTGGATTTGGGGGTGTCGAGGAGGGGAGGGAGGTGTCCAAGAGGGGGGCGGGGGTGTCCAGGATATAAGGGGCCTCAATGTGTTTAGGGGAGGGGTTTCTAGGATGAAATGGGTGTTTAATGGTGTCTAGGAGTTGGGTTTCCCAGAGGATATGGGGTCTACTAAGGTGTCCAAGAGTGGGTGTCCAGGAGAGGACGGAGGGGTGTCCAAGAGGTAGGGGTGTCCAAGTGTGAGGGTGGGTGGGGGTGTCCATGAGTGGGTGTTGGGGGGTCCAGGAGGGGATGGAGGTGTCCAAAAGGGATAGGTGTATAGGAGGGAGGTGTATCTAGGTGGGAGGAGGCTCTCCAAGTTGGTGGGTGTATCTAGGAAGGAGGGAGTTTTCAGGAGGGAGGGTGTGTCCAGATGTGGGGTGTTTCCAAAAGGGAGGGGTGTCCATGGGGGTTTCCATGAGTGGTGTGTCTAAGTGGGGAGGGAGGGGGTGTGTATAAAAGATAGGGGTGTCCATGAATAGATACATTCTATTTCATTCAATACTAATATTATACAATGCGTAGATCACATCTAGAGTAGTCAGATGTGGGTCCGTAGTAAGGCATCAAATGCTCCAACCAACAAAACTAATTCCATGCCCATGTAAAGGCCCAAGAATTATATTCCAGTTCAATTTGAGTTAAAATATATCTTATTTACTGTCATAGAGACCCTAAATATGCATCATTTACCTTTATCACATTAGATTTCTAAGAAACACACATTTTCTCTACACCAATTTTGTAGAAGAATAAATCCAATGGAAAAAATACTAATTATATATGAGTTTGATGGAAGGAATAATTACTTTTCTGGATGATTTTTGAGGACACTCTCAACTAAATATATTTTATCCCTCAATCCTAGCATTTAGATGAAATATATAGAATGAGATTTTTTTTATCAGAAACTAAATTCCAGAAGATGTATCCACAGTACTTATATATATATTTACCTTCTCCCACTTTCTACTAGATTTTTATCCACTGGGTTTGTCATAGGATATCTTTGTTTCTATTTTATGTATTTTTAATTTATATTTTTGATAATTTTAGGTGAAATTTCTTTTCTATACATCCAATATATTTTTTGTTTGTTGTTTTTCCTTGATTTGTTGAACTTTATCTCTTCAAAATATATATGATTTTATAATTCATGGTAGTGAATGATGGTGTATGAATAATATTTATTCCATTGTCAATTATATGATGAAAATATAGTTGTATATATAAGTTTTTTAATGGTTATACACAAAATAAATAAGAGGGAGGGGTGTCTTGATAGGAGGGTGGTAGGAGGTGTCCAGGAATGAGGGGTGTCTAGGAGGGAGGGGGTTTCCAAGAGTGGTGGGTTTCCATGAGTGAAAGGTTGTCCAAGATGGGAGGGGGATATCTAGGGGGTGGGAAGGGGATTTTCCAGGGAAAGGGGGGGGCTGTTGGGGTAGTGACGTGGTTTTCTAGGAAGGAGGGGGTGTCCAAGAGTGGGGGTGTCCAGGAGGGGAGGGGGCTGTCCAAGAGGGGAGGGGGATATCAAGGGGTGGGAAGGGGGATGTCCAGGGAAATGGAGGGGACTGTGGGGGGGTGTCCTGGAAGAGGGAGGGGGTTGCAGGTGGAGTAGGGGGGGCTATCCAAGGTTTGGGAGGGGCTGTCTGGGGGGGGCTGTCTCGGGGGGGGGAGTGGGTTTGGCTAATCACACTAAATAACTAGGAGATAGAGAGAAATGTGAACTGGTATGATCATGGACTATCAAAGTTTGTAGGTTATCATTAGTACCTCTCTAAATCTGTTAAATAAATTCCTACCATACCTTCAATGTGACCTTAGATATTGAATTGGGTCCTTGGAGAGGCATAAGTGGTCAGTGTCCAAGCAGGGTTGGACCCAATGTCTGATGCAGACACCGTAGCACTCATTCAATTTGACCTAGCATGGGAAGTACACTCTTAGAATATCCTAATATATGTAACTATTAGGTTTATATCATATATAAGATGGTGGTATAAATAGGAAAATGTTATAATTTTTTCTAAAACTGAATACACCTATGAAATTGGATACACCATCTTGTATGTGCCATATTATATAACCTATAGAGATTACTCCCTTTTTTATTGTCAATAAATGAATCCTTTTGTATTCCATGTTCTTTTGGACATTTCCTCTTCTTCTTTACTCATCAATTTATACATAAAAAACAATATTAAAATGTCAATGAATCATGTTGATGCTCATCTAAAATATTAATTCAATCAATGGAAATATAGAGAAGTAAATGTTTTAACATGTAACAATTGACATTTTATTAATATATTATTTCATATTAATGTTTAATTTATTTCATTATTGTATTACTAACATAATTATTTATTCTTATATAGATGAAATTTTTTTCTTGAGTTCGAATTCTTTGTTCAAGAACTAATTCCATGGATGACAACTTTTGAGAGCAGATCACAAATACAAAAAATGATGAAACATTAATGTTTTTTATTGTATGTTAGATAATTGTAATTTTAACAATATTAATCATTTTTTGAAATGTATATAGAAGTGTTTTTTATTCATTATTTCAATTAATTGTATATTGAATTTTTTATCTTATGTGCTTTGTGTGTGGGTGTAGTTTGTGATGTGTGTGCAGGTGTTGTCTTAGGTGTGTAGGTGTTGTGAAGGTGTTGGGTTTTCTCAGGAAACTGGGACATTATAAGTGCTAACTAAGTGATCATAAATTTCTAATATATCATTTCTAGTTGAGTGCTGATAAATGTGGTTCTTATCAGTACTATTTTGAGTGCTGATATATTACAAATATATCAGCGCTCAAAATAGTGCTGATAAATATGTCCCTTTATCAAAGCTAAACAAGCACTGATAAAGGGGACCCTTTATCAGCAATTAGTTTCAACAGATAAATCTAAACCTTTTTCACCACAATGTTAATCATTTATAAAGGGGACCCCACTATATTTTCTGTGATTAACAGTTTCTTATAGCACTGTTAATAGCGGATCGTAGCGCTATTAAAATCTGTATTTATAGCAGTGAAAGACCCAATTTCATACAAGGTATGAGCATTATGAATTCATATTTATTCCCTTTTGACTCATGATAACTATAGTGAACTCCATTGAATAAATGAATATTTTCATTAGAGGACACCATTTTAATGTTTTTGTTGTATTAAATGATGAAATTATTATATAATCCAATATAAAGAAGAACATGAGGAGAATAAAAATGTTGTGTGGTTTAATTTAAGTAATGATAAGTCACATACATTTTATATTAAAAGTTATTTTTTAATTGATCTAGTATATTTATTGGCCATTTAATTATAGGTTAAGGGGTATCTATGGACAGTTCTATGACTTAGAAGATTTAAGATTGTCATATACTATCATTTTTTATAAAACTCCATAATTAACATCGAATAGTTTGTTATTATCATGGATTTTTTTAAATAATATCTTCATTCTAAAACTCACTAATTGATTTTACAAAAAATAGGCTGATGATTGTCTATACTACTAACTATGAAAATAACCAAATGGAGACAATGATGATTTAAACCCAAAAACCGTCCCAAAACTAGGGAAGGATCTTTATTCTATATCAGTGTAGAAGAAAATTCATTGGTTTGTGTACACATGTAAAATGATAAATTGATATCTCATACCTCAAGAATGTTAAACCTTCATGGAAATAACTATTTAATGTATGGTATTGTGTGGGATGAAGAAATTTTCATATTAATTATATAGAATCATAATCTATATATTGAATTTTTTTTATATATTTTAATATTGACTATAACATCATAAAATTTATATCCACACAAAAACGAGATAAATATTCTTTAATGAAGATAATTAAATATACTCAAGGTTTATGATTTCTCAACATATTATTATCCAAGGAATGAGTAAAAGGTTTTAAAAGATATATATTTATATATATATATAAATATTAGCAGGAATCTGTATCTATGATTAGGATTTAGAATGATTTAATATTATTGGACATAAAACGGATTTACCTGGGAATCATAATGAATGGAAAACCAACCTAATTTTCTCAAATGACTACCTTGTCATCCTCACTTGAGAATATATAGAAATATCCAATACATTTTTTGGATATGTATTAGAAGAAAAGTTTTGAGAGAAATAGAAATCACCTTTGATCAATAATGATGATGAAAAAAACTGTGAGATTTCAGAAATGAATTTGTGTTCTATATAAGGAGGTGATAAAAGATAAACTGAGTGATTCCCATTGCTTGAAACTATCCATACACCCAGGGAACATGACGATTAATATGGATCTTTTAGAACACTATTTGGGGGAAAATATGAATAAGGATATTTCAAAATGTACATCAAATTTCCTATTGTGTCAATAGATAGAGGTTTTGAAGAAGAAATATAAAGGGATTATGCTTTAATTTTGCATACTTACAAATAAATGAGAAAAATTAACTATGGGGTTTTCCACGGAACATCCAGAGACATCAAAAGGGAAAGATGTTTTTTGGATTTTGGTGGGCCTTTGTAAAAATAGGTTTTACTTCATTTCAATTCGAGTGTAATTATCACTTAATCACCTTATAATGATATAAATTAGAGATTTTTTGGTTCAGTAGGATCAACATCTTTTATTTTATCGGATCTAGATATTAATTTTACATCAACACTCTACAAGAGTCTTGAACATCATCTATAACATAGAATTGAACATTAATATGTCTAATCATCCTCATACTAGTGACTACTCTGGACATACTGTCAAGACACATGAGATATTATTGATAGATTTTTCTATGGAAACTAACAGAGATAAGGACCAACATATTCCTCAAGTTAGGTTCCATTTATATATTCATTTCCAATCTTGAGTCCAAATGGACCCATATGAATCCCTATATGCAAAGTCCTATAGGACATCTTCGATGAGGGATGAAGTTGGTGAATGAAAATTGCGAGGACCTGATATGGGCAAAGAAATATTAGAAAAGTTCAATAACTATCATCAACTCATAAAATTAGACAATATTGAACAATAGAATTATATTGGTAACCATTGATGGTATATATTGTCTACATTTGATGATAAAATGTTCTTATATATATATCATCATGTAAGTGATAAATTATATTTTGGATGAAGTGGAATATAATTTTGAGATATATTTCCTACATTGTTATTTTTTATTGCATTGGAGCTATATAATATCAACCTTCAATAAAAAACAATTCTAACATACAAAATGTGTTCCATGAATCTTTCATTAAGAAGTATATACAAAATCCCTACCATCACTCAAATTCATTGGTTGTATAGTTAGATAATGATCCCCCAAACGAGGTCCATCCTTTGATGATATTAGACCACAAAGTCAAGTTTATTTGAGATAAAAAAACTCACCCTGGAAAGTTAATTTAGAAAAACCATATATCTGAATATCCAAATTGGGAGCATGAAAATTCAATGAAACAAAAGTACCCTTATTTATATTCACCTTCGTGTCAGAATAAAACTGTGAGTCCAAATTTCATTAGTGGAATGAATTTGAATACCTAAGATACTAGTGATTATTTCATTATAGTAAGTATTTATTTGAGTACCATATGTTACATGTGATAAAAGAATAAATAAAAAACCATCTTTTAGTAAAATAAATTTATTCATGACATCCAACAATGATATTAAATTAATGGGAATAAATTTTATAAAATAAAAATTGTATTTCAATATTTATAATATATTAAAAATATTAATATGGAAAAATTGACCTCATTTTTTAATTTAGCTCGCGATTTTTATCTTCTGACTAATTTTTTGGTATTTTTCTAAAATAATTGTTTTTTAGGTGATTAGTTAAAAATATCCATTTTACTAAAACTATTACTTTTATGACATTATTATAAAATAATGTACTAATTGTTTGTGATACATTATTTACAATATATAGTTCAATTTATATTTTGAACATTTTTAAAAAAATATTATACTAATATATAAGAAATCACAAAGACTATTTTAGAAAAATTTTGTTATTTTTTAAATAATATTGTTCTTCCTCTATTTATCTTAATAGAATTTTTTACATCGTGGAATTAGGATATCTGGTTTTCTTAATTCAAATTGAATATTAATTAAATATATAATAATTTTAAGTTTATTAGAATAAATAAATTTGATATTTTTTCTAAGCATTAATGTTCTTCTAAAAAATAAATATTTTGTATAAATGGGAGTTTGGTTGTTACATGCGGCAATGATAAAATTAATTTTCCTCAGATATAAATATTATATCCAATAAATTTAATTTATTTTTTATAATTACATTTTTTTTCAAATAATGTAATATGTTATATTTTATTTTAATGCATTAAAATGTATTACTTAGGTAAAAATTATTTTCCTTAGAACGACCCTAAAATTGAAAATGATAAAATACTATGACAAAACAATGTAAAAAATAATTAAAACATGTTTTGAATAGTTTGGTTGACATAGTATATAAAACAATCCTTCCCACACTCTACTGTTATAAACTTTGGGGCGACATTCTATTTCGAACACGTCACCTATAACATCCCGATATTTCATAATATATACTTTTCCATTAATTGATACTATGTTCCATATAATTCATTACACACACTAAAAATATGTTCATGATATATTATAAATTAACATAATAATAATTAATGTATAAAAATTATACCATATAATATATATATATATATATATATATTAAAATATTAAATTTGTATATATTGTAATTTTTTTGAAATAATAGTAGAATGAATTTGTGTTAAGGATTTCTATTTTTAAATAAAAATAATATAAAATTATATTTTCCTTTTCATATTAAACTATAAATTTTAATTTTTATGATAATAAATATATACAATTATTTTAATTTTTAATTTTATAATATCCTTTTTTATTTATTATGAATTTTTGATCATTTTCTGAAAATATTGATATTCCATTGAAAATGTAGTTTTTTTGAAAAATAAAATTTTCAACTATTTATATATAAATTATAATGTCTTCTAATTTCATAAGAAAAATTTAGGTGATCAATTATAAAATTAATTAATAACATAATGAATTTCAAAATACTATTTGAACTTTGAAATCCCATGGAAATCATTTTTATAACTATCGTAAAAATTTATATAAATAAAAACAATTATTTTCTGTATTTCCATTTAATTAATTAATATTTTCCAATATTTAAATTACTTATTGATTTTAAAGACACATAAAAATATTTAAATTTACAATATATCAATTTTTTGCTTAAAAATATTGTTATTACAAATTTGAACCCACAAAAAAAAAATATATCCTAATAAAAATATTATCTTCAAAAACATTTTAAAATTTATTTATATTTATTTTAAAAATAACATATGTGAATCAGTGTACTTTTATTTTATAAAATTAATATCATTTTTAGGACTATAATAATAAAATTAATAGATAATATTAATATTAATAAATATCAATTTAATTAATAATTTTGGTTGAAATTATAGTTTACCATAAAAGAATGTACATGTGATGACCCAGACTCTCTTGGTCCTTCCCTTTTCCAAAATCTGGGTCCTAAAGGAGTGGCGTCTCGGTGAGACCGATCGGTGCGACCGATTGGTGAGACCGATCGGTGAGACTGATCGGCGAGACGGATCGGGGAGACCAATCAGTGAGACCGATCGGCGCGACCGATCGGCGAGACCGATCGTGGAGATCGATCGGCGAGACCGATCGTGGAGATCGATCGGCGAG
The DNA here is from genome assembly GCA_963277665.1 of Viscum album. Taxonomy (NCBI): domain Eukaryota; kingdom Viridiplantae; phylum Streptophyta; class Magnoliopsida; order Santalales; family Viscaceae; genus Viscum; species Viscum album. Next base: position 623,803,512 of record OY728135.1, on the reverse strand, counting down.
ACCGATCGTGGAGATCGGTCGGTGAGACCGATCGGTGTCACCCGACCTTGTCGAGTTGTTTCCAGTAGCGCTCATTTTGCGCATATAGGGTTTTAAACCCTATTCTGACTCGTTTAAGCATGTTTTAGTGACCCGTAATGTGCATAAGAGTTTTAGTTAAATACTTAATCAATTCATGAATCATTTTAAACCACCCAACCCCCTTTAATGACGAGTGGAGTCGTGTGGTCAAACCACGTCCGCTGCGCCTTACGTGGTTTCGCGTTTTCACCCCAACCGTCCCCTGCTCTTATAAACCAAGGGTTATCCATGGTTTCTCATTCCTCAATCGTGTCATTTCACAAACAGCTTCTGGTGCATCGGGCGCGCCACATCGTTATTCGTAAAGTTCCACGCCCGGCCTAAGCGTCGATCGTCGATCAAACAAGTAAAGAATTTCTCCTTTGCCTCTCTCTTTTGTGTATCATGTGGGGTGGGGTTGCTTTTGATTCTGTAGGACTGGATAAACCAGACCTAATTAAAGATAATGAACGAATTCTATAAAGAAATAGGGGTTTGTGATCGTCGATGTTTTTTATGTTATGACCATATTGTTGAGTTGTGCTGGCTTATGCCTTCTGAAAAATCGAGGACGTTGGTGGTCGTTGTTTGTGCACTAATGAACCCCTGCTGATGTTTTAAATGGCTTGTTGTGGTTGTAAACTCCTACTGTGAAAAGTAATTGGTTAATCACGTATATCCGGCCAAATAAATTGAGGCACCAGGATCTTTCCTTCTGTGATAACCCCCGGTTAAAACACACAAAAATTGAAATCATGGCGTGTGTTGATTCGTTTAAATATGAAAATACCGGCATGACCCTGACTTGTGTTGATGGTGGTAGTTGGTTGTTTTCTTTTCGGGCCGATTGCTGGAAATGTGGGAGGGGATGGGATCCCCTATCTTGTACTCTTGGTGGTTGTGTGAATTTGGGGATGGGATCCCCTGTGGGTATGGACACGGTGGTTCTGAGTTTTAAGACCCGGTGGTTACTTGTTTATATCTCAAATTGGGGTGGGATCCTCTGGTGTTGGGAACCGGGTGTGGGCGTTATGGTTGATGCTTGACTGTTTACTTTCCTGGAATTGTGCCTATGCTTACTAGTTGCCTAGTAGTGCTTAAACATAAACATTATTACTGAACATGAAACCAGAATTGGACAAATGGGTTTTGTTGGCCCTAGTAGTGACTTGTGACTCGGATATAGTGGTGTTGTGTTCCATAGGCCGGTTTGAAAAACCAAGACTTTGGGTGAGTTCATGTTACCTATAACTATACTTGTAGTTTTCTGTTTCTTATTCGCGCCCCACACAAGTTGAGTACTTAGTGCCGAACACCCCCATTTAATGGGGAAGGGTGTTTTTCCCAACACTATTCTTGGTGGCTGGTTATTATATCCTTTTTTCTCCCTTTCTCGAATAGCCCATGTATCATTGGGAAGGCTGTGATGGCCTGAGGTCCATTATTAGCCCAAGAACCTTCGGGTGGGGTAGTGTGGTGGTTGTCCAGGTGTGTGTGGAAGGGGGTTTCCCAAGTGTCTTCGGGATGAGGCCTAGGTGTCTTTGGGGGTGGCGGTGGATTTTCTAGCCTAGGTGTCTTCGGGCGTGGTGGTGGTTGTTCTGGCCTAGGTGTTTGCAGGCGTGGTTACATGTGACAGTTGTGGCCCAGGTGTGTGCGGGCTGGTGTGGCAGTGGGACTATGGTGAGAATGGCGGGATTGGTCTGATGTGTAGGATGTCTCAATAACCAGTGGGAAAGTGGAACGGGGTACCCAAACATCGATGTGCTCTGATTATATATATTACTTGACATGCGTTATTTGGGGATTGTGCCTTAGTGAGGCCTGGGGTGGATAGTTTACCTTGATAGGTGTTTTGTTTACTCTTTTCTCACGGGACTTTAGTACGTTCCCCCACTTGTGCATGAGAGTCTTTGGTTTTCCCTACTGAGCATACTTGTGTGCTCACCCTTCATATATAAAACTACTTTCAGGTTTCCAGGAGGACTTCGGGGATCACACAGGACCATACTAGCTCGGACCTTTCGAGCAGTTGTAGTTGTTGTTTTTCTTTTCCTCTTTGGTACTTACCTTTTTAGTTACCTTTTGTACCTTGTGGCTTTACTTTTGGAACACACATGTGGGAATGGTTTATTTTTGGATTTACGTTTCATTTACCTGGGTGTTGTTGAGTTTCATCATCTCATCTCTCGATCTTATATAACAAAAAGGTGTAATGCCTTCCATTTGTGAGAAATTTCTATACCCTTGGTGCTGGTCGCCACTCTGGGACCTATTGAATATGGGTCTCAGGGGTCATTATCTCTCATTCAACTTAAAGAAGGAAGGGCCTGGTAATCTGCTGACCCTTCCCTCCTTTTGGTGAAGGCGGGTCGTGACAGAATGGTATCAGAGGAGAGGGTTGAGAGATAGGATGGATTCTGGAGTTAGGCATAGTGAGGATTGCATGGGATGGTAAGGCAAAAGTATTGAGTGACCTTGGCTCGTGAATTAGGCCGGGGAAGACCGGCTGGACACGGTATTTTAGGGCCCCCCGTGATCCGATGCAAGGACTCTGGACCTACCGAACGGCCAAGTGAGACCACACCGATTGCAGGGCAGAGACCCTAGGAAAGGTACATGCATCATAATTAGTTTTGATATTTTGTTTTTGGGATGTCTTGGGAATTAAGAATAAATTAAATTTTAAGAAGTTTTGAAGATGATATTCTGCACTACTTAGGCATTCCTTGTTTACCTTGAAGCTATTGAACCTAGAAGGTGACCACGTGTGGTATAGGCGATCGAGGCCCCGGAGACTACTTTGGCCGATCGGCAGAGAGCTGATCGAGAGGAAGAGGATGACCAGTGGTAGAAGACTCTTCGGGCCTTCCAGAGACAGGCCCTCGAGAACTATGAGGGAAGCACCTCTGCTATGAAGACGGAAGGCTGGCTAGAGGATCTAGTTATAGCCTTCGGCCTGATTCGGGCAACAATCGAGTACTGGGTTCCTCTGGCCGTTATCCAGATGTGGGGAGTGGCACGTCAGTGGAGGATTCTTTACCTTGGGGGAGGGGAGAGTCTGAGGTGGCTTGGGAGGATTTCGAGAGGGATTTCCAGGCGGATTTCCTCTCCTTGGCGATGAAGGAAGAAAAGAGGCAGGAACTACTCTCCCTCCAGCAGGGGAGTATGTCCGTGAGGGAGCTAGGGATCATGTTCAAGGACCTCTTATGTTTTGCTCCGGACTTCTTTCCCGATGAGGAGTCTTGGGAAAGACGTTTGGAGGAGGCACTCCGACCCTCCCTCTAGTATGTTATTACCCCCTTTACCCTTCCGATGTACATAGAGGTCCAGAAGAAGGCAACGGTGGTGGAGAGGATGCATGCTCTAGGAGGAGTGTCACGAGAGGGGGTCAAGTTGGGACCATCTAAGGGGAAGGCCGTAAACACCAGGCCTCCAGCGTCAGGACCCTCCATGTTCCGACCGGTAGGGAGCAGACCGCAGCAATTTCAGTTTCGATCCCCCGGCCCTCGCCATTTTCCTTCGGGCCCGGGACCGCGGTGCTTCATCTGTGGGAGCCCTGGACATCTCCAGAGTCGAATGCCCCGACCGGGTGCAGTAAAGCAGTGGCAGTCATCCCCAGCACCCACCCCAGTAGCATCTTCTAGCCAGACCTTTCTAGCAGCAGCAGTATCAGGGACAGCAAGCTCTCGCTCCTCCGAGGGTAGACATCAGAGGAGGAGGCCGACCTCAGGGCACTCCATAGGGACCTCAGCCAGGGCGTGGTTGGGGAGGTGGCCGACATCCAAGGGGCAGGGGAGCTGGGCGTGGATAGTTACACTCCATAGAGGCAGTAGTTCCAGCAGGTCCAGAGGTTGTTCGAGATACGATCAGTCTGTTTAGCACTCTTTCTCATGCTTTGTTCGTTACCGGAGCTTTGCAATCCTTTATTGTAACCAGTCTAGCCCGTGAATTGGGCCTAGATGCCGAGAGACATCCAGTGCCCTTGGTGTTGAGCACACCAGTCGGAGGTCAGACCTACTTGTTGTTCGTTTGTTAGGGATGTAGACTGATGTTAGGGCCACATCAGTCAGTTAGGGATCATCTTCTGCTACAGATTCAGCCATACGATGTCATCCAAGGCATCGACTGGCTATTTTCTGTGTGTGCCGTCATTTATTGTTTTCGAATAAGGGTGGTGTTCTCAGACTTGGACAGCCGGCATGTTACCTTCACCGATGAGCGGAGCAGTCCGAAGGGAAACAGGAGAGAGGAACCTCTCCTCTCCGTGTTGACCGAGCTAACAGTGGAATCAGTAGATGCTGAAATGGTGGAAGTTCTAGAGATCATTTGTGAGTTTATGGATATATTTACTGAGGAGGACACGACTCTACCCCCTCGACGTGATATCGAGTTCGGGATAGACCCGTAGCCCGACGCTCGTCCGATCTCGATGCCTCCTTACCGGATGGCACCTTCGGAGCTACGAGAGTAGCAGATAGAGATTGACGATCTGATGAAGTGGGGTTATATTTGTCCGAGTGCGTCACAGTGGGGCACTCCAGTCCTATTCGAAAAGAAGGAAGATGGTGGCCTCAGATTGTGCATAGACTACAGGAGGCTGAATCAGGTAACGATCAATAATCACTACCCTCTTCCGAGAATAGATGATCTTTTAGACTAGCTGAAAGGGGAAGGATGGTTCTCGAAGATCGACCTACGGTCTGGGTACCACAAGCTGAGGGTGAAAGAGAGAGACATCCCGAAGACAACATTCATGTGCAGGTATGGACACTTCGAGTTCGTAGTCATGCCCTTCGGTGTTACGAACACCCAGACTGTGTTTATGGGGCTTATGAACTCCATCTTCCGAGAGTACTTGGATCGGTTTGTGGTTGTGTTCATCGACGATATCCTAATCTATTCGAGGTCAGAATAGGACCATGAAGAGAACCTGAGGACAGTTTTTGAGGTTCTCTGGTAGCACCAGCTCTATGGGAAGTTTTCAAAATGCAAGTTCTGGACATGAGAAGTGCAATTCCTCGGGCACATAGTGTCTGAGCAGGGGGTAGCGGTCAACCCATCAAAGGTTGAGGAAGTTGTTTCTTGGGAAGCACCCAAGAATGTGGCGCAAGTCTGAAGTTTCCTCGGGCTGGAAGGTTACTACTGGAGATTCGTACCCAACTTCCCCCGAGTAGCAGCCTCATTGACGGCTCTGACCAAGAAGTACCAGGCTTTCGTATGGAGTGAGAAGTTCCAGTCATCCTTTAGCTATCTGAAGGTGAAGTTGGTCAGTGCCCCAGTACTGAGATTACCAAAAGAAGGGGCGGCTTATGAGGTGTTCTGTGATGCATCAGGATAGGGCCTGGGATGCGTGATGATGCAGCGACAAGGGGTGATCTCTTATGGGTCCAGGCAGCTATGTTCCCATGAGTGTAATTACTCCACCCACGACCTGGAGATTGTAGTAGTCATTTTTGTGCTAAGGTTGTGGCGACACTACCTCTTCATGGAATGCTTTGTGGTCTTCACGGATCACAAAATCTTGAGGTATATCTTCTCCCAGTGGGACTTAAACATGCGACATCGGAGATGGGTGGAGTTACTCTAGGATTATGACATTGAGATCTCTTATACTGAGGGCAAGGGAAATGTGGGGGCCGATACCTTGAGCAGGAGGATGCATAAGGATGCGGTCTGAAAGTCGGTGGATGCCTAGAAGGCGATGGAGGAGTAGGCTGCCTTACACCTGGACGCGAAGATGGATAGCGGCAGAGGCTTCCTATATCATATGACAATGAAGTCATCCCTATTTCAGCAAGTGGAGGAGTCTCAGTGGGGAGACCTAGAGTGCCAAGTGATGTGTGACCAAGTTGACCAGGGAAATGCTCTATAAGGATGGACAGAGGATGGTGAGAACCAGATGTTTTTCCATAAGAGGTTGTTTGTCCCGGAGGCGATGCGTGGAAAGGTTCTTAGTGAGTTCCACAACTCACCCCTAGCGGTACATCCATGAGTTTCTAAGATGAACTAGGGTTTGAAGAGGAAGTTTTGGTGGCCAAGAGTTAAGCGAGCGGTGGCAGAGTTTGTGGCCAAGTGCTTAGTGTGTCAGCAAGTAAAGGTTGAACACCGAGTTCCAGGCAGCCTACTGTGGCCTCTAGATGTCCCCGAGTAGAAGAGGGATGACATATCGATTGATTTCTTCACGGGACTCCCCAAGGTCCAAGGAGGGTTCGACGACATCTGGGTGGTAGTGGACAGGTTGATGAAATCGGCTCACTTTCTGGCGATCAGGGAGTCGAGTACTGTGGATTCTTTGGCACGAAAGTACGTGGATGAGGTGGTGAGGTTGCATGGATTTCCGAGGACTATAGTCTTGGATAGGGATGCACGGTTTACCTCGTGAGTCTAGAGAGGATTGCAGCATGCTTTTGGCACCCAGTTACGCCTTAGCACTGCTTTCCATCCCCAGACAGATGGAAAAACAGAGCGCACCATCCAGACCTTGGAAGATATGCTACGGGCATGTGTTATGAACTCAGGAGAATCATGGGTGTGATACATGCCTCTAGTAGAGTTTTCCTACAATAATAGCTACCACTCTACCATCAGTATGGCCCCATTTGAAGCTTTGTATGGGAGGTCATTCCGTTCACCTATGTGTTGGACCAAAGTAGGAGAGGCAGGCATCCTTGGCCCAGAGGTGGTGCAGAACACGACAGAGAAGGTTTAGCTCATACGGGAAAGGATGAAGGAGGCCCCAAACCAACAGAAGTCGTATGCTGATACCAGGAGGAGGACCTTTGAGTTTGAGGTTGGGGACCACGTGTTTTTGAAGTTCTCCCCTCGGCGTGGGCAGCAGAGGATCGACAAGGGGAGTAAGCTTTCTCCCAGATTCATCGGACCCTTCGAAGTGTGGCGGCGGGTCAGTGAAGTGGATTATCAGTTAGGGTTACCACCGCCGCTACTAAGGATACATGATGTCTTTCATGTGTCCCAGCTTCGTCGGTATCTGCACGATGATTCACACATCCTTGATTGGGGTGAGCTGGATATCGAGGACGACGTGCCCTTTGTGGAGAAACCAGTGATGATCGAGGATCCCAAGGAGAAGGTGCTTCGCGGGTGAACCATCCCCTTGGTTCGTGTGTTGTAGAGACATGGTGGGCTTGAGTAGAGTATGTGGGAGAGGGAAGCACAGATGCGTACCCAGTACCCAGAGTTGTTTTGAGTTTTGTTCCTTGTTGTACCTGTTGGGGTAGAACATTTGTCTTTTGGCTATGAAATGTACTGGTTTTCTTTCATCTGTTTGTGTGTGAAAAGCCCCGAATATGGGGAAGCAGAGAACCCAACCCCTAATCAAGACACATTAAAGTGGATGCGATTAAACCCATTCAGCCGAGTCAGTACCGCCCAAAGTAGATAATATCTTGACATGGGGGAGGAGACTCCCCAACCCACATGCACGGGAAGTTTGGCATGGTATGTTGCTTGGTTCGTGACAAGAAGGTTTTCTTGGTTAACAATGAGGTTCACTCTTGAGAGGTATCTTTCAGGGTGGTTGTTCGGACCCGCCCTTCCCTTCTGGGTTTTTTGAATTCTCGAGGACGACAATATTTTGAGAGGTATCTGATGTGATGACCCAGACTCTCTTGGTCCTTCCCTTCACCAAAATCCGGGTCCTAAAGTAGTGGTGTCTCGGTGAGACCGATCGGTGAGACCGATCTGCACGACCAATCGGCATCGCCCGGCCTTATCATGTTGTTTCCAGTAGCGCTCCTTTTGCGCAAATATGGTTTTAAACCCTATTCTGACTCGTTTAAGCACCATTTAATGACCCGTAACGCGCATAAGAGTTTTAATTAAATAATTAATCAATTCATGAGTCGGTTTAAACCACCCGACCCCCTTTAATGACGAGTGGAGCCACATGGTCAACCCACGACCCCGGCACCTTACGCGGTTTCGCGTTTTCACCCCAATCGTCCCTGGATCTTATAAACCACGGGTTAGCCGTGGTTTCTCTTTCCTCGATTGTGGCTTTTCACAAAAAGCTTCTGGTGCATCGGGCGCATCACATCGTTATCCGTAAAGATCTGCGCCCGGCCTAATCGTCGATCGTCGATCAAACAAGTAGGGAATTTCTCCTTTTCCTCTCTCTTTTGTGTATCATGCGGGGTGGGTGTGCTTTTGATTCTGTAGGATTGGATAAACCAGACCTAATTAATGATAATGAATGAATTATATAAATAAATAGGGGGCTATGATCGTCGATGTTTTTTATGTTATGACCATCTTGTTGAGTTGTGATGGCTTATGCCTTCTGAAAAATAGAGGACGTTGGTGGTCGTTGTTTGTGCACTAATGAACCCCTGCTGATGTTTTAAATGGCCTGTTGTGGTTGTAAACTCCTGCTGTGAAAAGTTATTGGTTAATCACGTATATCCGGCCAAATAAATTGAGGCACCAGGATCATTTCTTCTGTGATAACCCCCGGTTAAAACACACAAAAATTGAAATCATGGAGTGTGTTGAGTCGTTTAAATCTGAAAACACCGGCATGACCCTAACTTGTGTTGATGGTGGTAGTTGGTTGTTTTCTATTCGGGCCGATTGCTGGTAATGTGGTAGGGGATGGGATCCCCTGTCTTGTACTCTTGGTGGTTGTGTGAATTTGGGGATGGGATCCCCTGTTGGTATGGACTCAGTGGTTATGAATTTTAATACCCGATGGTTACTTGTTTATATCAAAAATTGGGGTGGGATCCTCTGTTGTTGAGAACCAGGTGTGGGCGTTATGGTTGATGTTTGACTGTTTATATTCCTGGACTTGTGCCTATGCTTACTAGTTTCCCAGTAGTGCTTAAACATAAACTTTAGTAGTGAACATGAAACAAGAATGGGACAAATGGGTTTTGTTGGCGAGAGTCGTGACTTGTGACTCGGATATAATGTTGTTGTGTTCCGTAGGCCGGTTAGAAAAATATAGACTTTGGGTGAGTTCTTGTTACCTATATCTATACTTGTAGTTTTCTGTTTCTTATTCGCGCCCCACCCAAGTTGAGCACTTAGTGCTGAACACCCCCATTTCATGGGGGAGGGTGTTTTTTTCCAACACTATTCTTGGTGGCTGGTTATTTTCTCCTTTTCTGCACCCTTTCCCGGATATCCCAAGTATCTTCGGGCAGGATGTGATGGCCTAAAGTCCATTATTAGCCCAAGAACCTTCGGGTGGGGTAGTGTGGTGGTTGGCCAGGTGTCTGCGGCAGGTGGTTTCCCAAGTGTCTTCAGGATGAGGCCCAGGTGTCTTCGGGCATGGCAGTGGATTTTCTAGCGCAGGTGTCTTCAGGAGTTGTGGTGGTTGTTTTGACCTAGGTGATTGTAGGCGTGGTTACGTGTGACAGTTGTGGCCCAGGTGTGTGTGGGCGGGTGTGGGAGTGGGACTGTGGTGACAATGGCGGGATTGGTCCGATGCGTAGGATGTCTCAATAACTAGTGGGAAAGTGGCATGGGGTACCCAATCATTGATGTGCTCTAATTATATATATTACTTGACTTGCGTTATTTGCGGAGTGTGCCTTTGTGAGGCCTGGGGTGGATAGTTTTCCTTGATAGGTGTTTGGTTTACTCTTTTCTCATGGGACATTAGTACGTTCCCCCACTTGTGCACGAGAGTCTTTGGTTTTCCCTACTAAGCGTACTTGTGTGCTCACCCTACTTATATAAAACTACTTTCAGGTTTCCAGGAGGACTTCGGGGATCACGCAGGACCTTACTAGCTTGGACCTTTGGAGCAGTTCCAGTTGTTGTCTTTCTTTTCCTCTTTGGTACTTACTTTTGTAGTCACCTATTGTACCTTGTGGATTTACATTGGGAACATGCATGTGGGAATGGTTTATTTTTTTCTTTACTTTTCTTTTACCTGAGTGTTGTTGAGTTTCATCATCTCATCTCCCTATCTTATAAAATAAAAAGGGGTAATGCCTTCCATTTGTGAGAAATTTCTATACCCTTGGTGCTGGTCGCCACTCCGGGACCTGTGGAAGGTGGGTCTCGGGGGTCATTATCTCTCCTTCAACTTAAAGAAGGAAGGGCCTGGCAATCTCCTGACCCTTCCCTCCTTTTGGTGAAGGTGGGTCGTGACACTACAGATAGGTAAATTGGAACATGAATATATATGCCCATTTATCACTAAATGTTCCTAGACATTAACTTTAAGGGGGAATTTTAATCCATATAATATACCATATTACATATTTTTTAATTATGGAAATCTATATTATAAAATATTATGAAAAAAAATTAATAATTTAATATAATTCCAAAACAACCCATCCCTTGACTTATAAAAAGACACACAAAAACCCCTTCCTTACATACCAGTATATGTTAATTATTTAGTGCAGGTTTTCTGATTTTTTAATACAATATCCCTATCAAATGAAAAAATTCTTTTCACCTCCCATAATTACACAAATCCTATCATTTTGTGGGATAATTATTTGGAATATTAATGTTTACAATGTCCATATTACTCTTATACATGCCCTAAAATAGAATTTTTCTTTATCAATCATCACTATTTTTTGTATAATTTGTAGGTTTCATATTATATTAATTTCAAACAAAAAATTATTCATTCCATATCATCCTCTAAGAAACGAAATGGAATCAGTAGTGCATACATGTAGATTACCACCTCCACAACATGATGTAGTTAATTTTTCCTCACCTCATCTAATTGATGGAGAAAACATTATTTCAATTAATTGATTATAAATTTTTTCTGTAAAAAAATTATTTAATGATGAAATTTTACATTTAACATCATTTCATTGATTCTTTATACAATGTGATCATTAATAGTGTGTGTGTGTAGACTACCTCCTCTAAGAGTGAGGTGAACTGTCTTACTTAACCTCATAACATCTATATACCTAAAGTCCAATTAATAAATTAATATGATTTCTATATAAATATTATTATTCTAAATGTGATATATTTTCATTTATCATCACTTCATCCATTCAATTTGAAACTTGTTCGATAATCATGTGTAAGTACGGACAACCAACTCCATGAATGAAGAAATTTATTTTTCATCAACACCCATCAATAATTATTCTAAGAATGGATTTTATTAAGATATGTGATATTTATTATATATTTTATCTTTAGTAAATTTAATATCAAATCATTTTAATATCACATTCATATTCATTTGACCATTAAAAAACCTTTTTATTTTTGTTAGTTTACTGCCAACTAGATATATGTTGTTATTAATATTTGACAAATGATTAATATAACATCCCATACCCAGAAGCCACTAACTAGTTCCCTAAACCTTGTTACCACATGAACTCCGGTGTGCCTCCTCATTTTCTAGAGGTTTATAACTTGTTTTGATGGCTTAATTGTTCATGGTGTGAGATTATACCCTCTTTACCAGAGTAAGACACAATATATAAAAACGAAATAAATGAAATATTATGAATAAAATAGAAAAATTCATTACCAAAATTTCCAAAATAGGGAAGACAACAAAACCATATGAGATAATTATCCATGTCATTATAACAATTCCAATTTGAAGGAAAACAAAAATAATATAACAAATGAATCCCCAAAATGTTTTCTAACTCTATATTCTTATAATAATTTATCGAAATCCATCTCACAACTCAACTCCCTAGAATATAGATATTTCTCTTATCCTGGCCTAAAACCATGAAATCCTTTTAGGTACCCAATAGAGGGATGATAAGGGGGTGAGTAAAACTAAGTATGCCACCACTATTTTTCTCTATAAAATATCAAGTCTAAACATATCTCTCATGAAATAAATAAAAACTAAAAATATAAAACATAGACATGTCAAGTACCAAATGTTAATAATATTATGTTTATAATTTTAACTCATTAATCTATTTCATCACATGTTCCGTGGGTTAGGAATTAACATTTTTTACACAATGGCATAAAATGATCGATTATTATGTAGAAGGAAATAAGTAAATTTATTTATCTCACAAGAGATAAAAATTTCACAAACCATTGAATTACATTTACCTAGGAGCCTTAGTCTAGGATGTTTGGTAAAATTAAACTATTAGGGGCACAGAGCCTATGTTACCTTCCCAACACCATGAGCTAAAGGGTTGGGGTTTAAACACTCTATCTAACCAGACCTATGGGCATTGATCCTCAAGTCTAGTTCCCCACAACACAGAATCCATGTTCACATGATAATTTGTTCATTTAAGTCATATACCATATCAAAAACCACACAAAAATAAATATTCATAACATTTACATTTCATAATTATTCATCATGTTAGTTAAAATACATCCATGACCCATTATCACATTTACCAAATAAAATTGCATAGCCCCTTTCACCCATTTCCCTTTCCCATGTCCTAAAATATTTCATTAATCAACAAATTCGAAAACATGCACCATTCAGAAGATATATTAATTTACATTAATTAACTCATTTAACACATTTATCGATTCAAATTCATTTAAACGTTTTTTATGATCTTAATATTCACATGCATCAACCCACAAATGAATTACAAGTACAAATCAAAAGTAATTTAGCATTATCACTAAAATTCAACTGAATCGTTTCATATTAAACTAAAAGATCATTTATGACATCATCAAATTATGGACACATATAACAATGATCCATTTTTAAATCATCTAATGGATCAACATGTTCATCATGGTGTTTAAATTATCATTATTTAATTTTATGCTTATCATTACAATTTCACATGTTATAGACTGTTGGGGAACCCCATGGGTGGCCCTAAATAAGTATAGACATCCCTAATGCCTCCCGCATGGATCTTGGGGGGTTAAAATAACCATTTAGGATACAATTCTACCTATTAATTTTAATGGAATAAAATTGAAAATAATATAGAACCATTAACACAACCTTACATGCACAAATTTACTTCACAAAAATGGTATATATCTAATATACCACCCACCTCAAATTTTTATATCATATATCTATTAAATGTGGAATTAGATCTGAATTAAGAACCCTTTGAATCAACAAACTATGATCAATTTGAAAAAGAGAGTTTGAGCGATGTGGAAGAATAAGAAATAAACAACAAGACATAAACCATAAAAGAGTAGCAAGAGGATTGTTATACTTACCCAGATAATCAATCCCCAAACAATGACACTCCAAATATCCTAGAATTGAATGAGATCGACCCTTGGGAATATTTTGAGGTTATTATTGTTAACAATACAAGAATAGGAATTAATATAAATAAAATCAGTTTAGTAACTTAAAATTCTAAGGGTAAATGGTAAATGATCACTTTTCAAGGAGGCACATTGTTTAGAAACAACGTTTATCAAGTATTTCACCAATCATGAAACATCCCTTATTTGACAGGGCTAAAGTCACATGGTTATAATGGGATTCTACATGGTTTGAAAAACTATGCACCAACCATGGGGAATTATCCAATTATATTCTTAATCATTTGGCTTCCCCAATTGCAAAGTTTTTCATAACCATCCACCACTCCATAGAGCATGCATGGTTTAGGTGAATTGTTATACCTAACAATGTTCCAACTATTAAACATGAATGGGATAGAAAATTTACCATTTCATTCATGTCATGACATCCAAAGCACCCATGAGCCTCCTCATACACCTGGTGAACATTATATTAACCAAATATACTATTATTAGAAAAAATAATTAAGGAAATACCTTTGTGATGTCTGATATCATACAAAATCCCCACTCTGAATAGCTCTTCCTCGATACGCTCTTACAGGAATAAAGAATCCTCTAAAAATCGATCGGGTCATAGGGACTACAAGTCTGACTCCCTTTCCCATGTATCCTCTTGAAAATTAACATGATTCAATAGAACACAATATAAAGGTAGATTCTTAAATCTTAAGACCTTGTCACTATGATCCATAATATCAACTAAATTCTTCGAAAAGGAAGCATCTTCTAAAATCTCATCATCCACAACATCGATCTCTTGAGATGGGTCAGGGTGATAATAAAAAGGATGTGAAATATGATAAATATTAGAAATTCCAGTATACCTATATAGAAGATCCAATAGTCATTCCACTGATCCAGTCCTCTTCACCCCCTCAAATAGTCCCACATAACTGGGCTCTATCTTTCCCTACTTCTGAATCTGATTTTGACCCAACCATGGAGACACCTGAAGAAACACACTATCACCTACCACAAACTAGGTCTATGATAGTAATCCGTATATGAATTCATGATACTCTAAGCCATTCCCATAAATTTTCTAATAAACTGACTTGTCATGAAATATCCTACATAACACTATGTACAAACAACTCTGATCCCCCATCTCCCACCAAACCTAACAGTGATCTACACAGTCTATCATAGATAACCTCTTACGGTGGAATCTAAATACTGTCATGGTAAATAATGTTGTGGGAAAATAAAATTGCTTATATATGATTTTACCATTATCCACTGATGTCATGGACATAAGATCTAAACATGTATTCATGTATAAAAATAGTACGCTCTGATTTACCATTCTTCTAGGAGTGAACGGTTGTTCCCAAAACACATGGGTTCCAAGAGACATCAATATTCCGTACCTGAAGAATGACATGAATCATGTATGATGATCTGAATATATTTTTTGAAAAAAACACATGAAAAAAATTAATCTCGCAAATATACAAATAACACATCTGATCAGCAGTCAATGTCTCTCAAACTATTCGGAAATATACCTCATTGTTAAACTAATCCATAAATACAGACATGGTATCATTATTTTATAGTTTTCATAGAAGACCCACAATAAAATCCATCGTCATGTCATCAAATTTCTATTAAGTAATTAGAAATGGATTCATCAAACCACCAAAATGATGATACTCAGCCTTCATGTATTGGAAGATAATTCAATTTATAATAAAACCTGAAACATATTTTTTTATCCGTAACAACAAATATTTCTTAAGAAGATCATGATATATTTAAAAAAAGGATTAACTTCCCAAATTGATGAATGAGACTCATGCATAAACTATTCTCATAACCATATTTGATGAACCAAAAAACCATGAACATAAATGATCTCATCATCTCCAATGGTCAAACTAGAATGTGACTCCCCCACCATTAAATCCTTCCCTCAAAGGAAACAATTCTGTGTCCTCATATTTCCTTTCCTTAATTCTACTTACATGAGTTTACTCGTATACCATGGATGCTTGGGTAATCTATTCATGGCTGTCAAAGATGTCAAGATGCATATCAGTAAACAATGACATTATCTACCACTTCGAACTTGATTCATGGACCACCTAATGTTGAGATTTCTGACATAAAACCTTTTCAGAACTAATTCCATTTAATGTTGTTTAAACCATATTATAGCCAATGGATTTCATGTATCAAACCCATATCCACTAAATAATATTTGGATAATGCTTACAGAAGACGTACTTCCTAATTTTATGAATATTATACTCCATAAACCATTACCCTGAAATGTAATACCAACAAACCCAAAAAACATACTATATTAGAAACATTCTTAGTTTACTCCCATGAAACAACTATATGTAATTTATCTATTTCTATAGACACACCATCCTTTGAGATGATGTTTCCTAGGAAATATACCTTGTCTATCTAGAAATGAATTTTTGATAGCATGGTGTATATCAAATTAACTCTTAGTGTACTCTGGATGATTTCTATGTATTTTTCCAAATAGTTTTTAGTTTTTGAGTATAAAATGTAGTCATCCACAAACCCAACTATGAACTGATATATCTATGGGTGAAACTTTTGGTCTATTGGGGCCATAAACACTACCGACGCGTTGGATAATCCAAATGAAAAAACAAAAAATCATACACCCCAAACCTTCTCCGGAAATAAATACATGTTATATCATATGGAATCACCCTGAATAAGTGAAATCCTAATATCAAATCAATGTTGGAGAAAAATAAATCACCCCTCAGCTGTTAAAAAAGATCATCAATTCAGTGGAGAGGGTATCATTTCATAACTATAATCTGATTCAGCCTCCTAAAAGTGAGATAAAAATAGCAATGACATATCATCATTCATGGAACACAATACAAGATATCCTCAAGGTGATTTACTCAGGTGAATAAACTCAATATCCTCGAGTTCGTCCGATTTAGAATTATTATCCTAGAGTTATGTCGGTTCAATTCTATATGATGGAATAGAAACTACTTCTTCCCATGGATGTAACTCTATCATGAAAACAACTTATGAATTTTGTATAATCCATAATAATTAATTAGGATAAAAATAGTAAAATTTCTCCCCAATTGTTGGTAAGAAAGGCTATTATACATCCTCATAATCAATAATAAGAATATATACTTGGGATCTGAGTTCTTCCAACAACCTATAAATTGGCCCTACATGGCATAGAATGATATCTCGTTCTCCATGATTGACATATATATCTCCATCAAGAGACATGAATGTTACCATATGATTGAAATATTAAATATAGGATTGGTATAACACTATCGTTTCCTTACACAAAATCAGACCAAAACCCGATATTTCTAGAACAAACAAGTCAAATTGGAACTGGTACCCACTAACCTCAAGCACACACCCCTTAAATTTCCTGATATTTCCTGGTCGCAACCCTATTGGTGTATCAATAAACATGGACTCACACATAAACTCCACTCATAGACCCTATAATAACCAAAAAATAAGTCGATATAAATGAGTGTGTTTAACCTGCATTAAATAAATCACTAGAAAGCATGGAAGTTACAATGATCATACCTTTAATAGTCGATTGTCCAGCTTGGACACCTCTAGGTGTACATTGAGCTACATGTAGACGAATTTCCCATATACCTGTTCCCCAACTTGAATCCCTAGTGCTATACATTTGTACTGATATGTACACTCTCAACCCGGAGTACTATACCCACCACCTCCACTGGTGCGGCTGGTAGAGTTCAAACTTTCTACATGATATGGGGAAATTGACCCCCTTCATACCCTCAGCATTGGGTTTGATCTTCCATCCATACCTAGCTTCCAAGTATTATTATAGAACCTATGAAAATTCACCATTCTTCCACACTCATGGAAATCAAATAATTTTCCAAGGAACTAAACACACTTCGTTCCTGACCAGTGGAACTAATTAAAAAATACCTAATCATCACACTGAGTGGTTGTTAATAATTTTTATGACTCTACATGCTACCACCCTTATAAATATTTCCCCTACAATACATCTGACTACAACCAAATATCCCCCACCTAAATCCTCCATAATTTTACAATCTAAGATAATGTCATGATTCACCACCAAAAGTCTCCCTCATGTTCACTTTTGAAATAAGGGAATAACCCACCACCTCATAATCCTCCTTAAATGGAGTATGTTAACCAGTTAATTTATTACATATTTATGCCCATCCTGAAAATAAATTTTCATAGTATCCTCAAATCCTACAAAATATTGGAAAAACCTTTTCAATTCCATGATGAAAACTACGTATTCCATCACTAATGTAGACCCATACGTCGATCTTATAATATCAATATCCCACTCCTATCTCAATTTCTTAATATAGATCTGTTTATGAAACATTTCAAGGATATACTTCCATCAATAACCATTATACTACATAGATTTAACCAATATATCCCAGTAGTACTTCTCTAGTCCCGACAATATATATGGTGACAACTTGACTCTCTTCACTATAGGATTCTCTAAGTGATCCAAAATTTTCAAGATAGACTCTTTCCAGAACAACGGGGCTTTGGATCCACCCTTTCTAGTAAACACTTTAGGGTGTTTCAACATAAACTCCTTTGTTAGATCAAACATAATAGGGGTGAACTTCCCTAGTTACTTTTCAACCTTTTTCATAAAATCGGTAAATTTCTCACAAAACTTTTTCGATCCTATATTACCATATCATACTAAAATTTCATTCCCTGCTTCTCAAGTAGATGTTTTAGTGACATCCTTTTATTTCACAACTAGAACATGTCGATGGGGTGGAATCAACCTTTAATTCCAAGAATGAGTCATGAAACACCTAACATAAAGCATCCCCAATTTACACAATATAGGGATCTCCACAAGCCATAAACAAATAATTTCAGAGACACTATTTTGATGAACATATTTACCACTAGAGAACTACCCTCTACCACCACTATTGTGTTTCATGAATAGCATGGGTTAATCAAAAATACATAGTCACAATATTTTCAAAAAAAGCTACTTTAAAACCATTTTCACAGTCACAAATTAAATCAACCATCTTAGGACATTTCCCACTTCACAACCTGTTGTGACCAATATGTTATCCCATTAAAAACCATTCATTAATCATAATCATATAACCATTCATTAACATAATTTTATTTACCAATTTGAATAATCCTTTTAAGACTCAATTTTTTTCAATTTTAAATATAGTATTTCCACCCTTCATGTCCCACACACCCAACCCATTTTAGTATATCATAATGCATTCTACATATATACCATGATTCCTGTAATGATTTTTTAATAGAGAACATCATTCCATTCTATCCATTTGAAAAAAAATCATTAAATAGTAACATCCCACAACAAATGCATCACCCAATTGTGAAATATAATTCCACAATAACAACACACACTAATAACAATATTTCCACCCTATGAACTTCGGTCTTCCGCCATACCTGGGTAAGCTACTCCCATGAATAATCTCATTACCAAGACCTAACACATCCAAAGTCTTCCGTCTACCATCCCCAAATAATATGACCACAGAATAGAACCACTATAATTCTACTATGTAATGTATCCAACCAAAAATCCACTAACTAGTTTAATAATCTTGGTCACAACATGACCTCATGAACTCCCCCATATGCTAGAGGATTACAACATAGAGCATAGTTATAATAGATCATGTGGGGAGACTATTATCTTTTTAATAGAGTAATGAAAATAGATAATAAGTGGAATAAATGAAATAATAAGTAATAAACCATAAATATGCATTTCCAACCATTCCAAAATGGGCTACCCAAAAACCAAATGATAAATATTCCATTTCATGCTAATAGTTCTCGAGTAAAGGAAACCCAAAGAATGAAAAAAACTAAATTCTAAAATTGGTTCCTCACTCCTAGCCTTGATCCACTTACATTCACATCCCAAGACCATGTCATCTACCTAGATTATGAAATTTTCCATTTTCCTAACCAGCAACAATGAAATCTTCTCAGATACCCAATCGAAGCTCGGTCATGGTTTGAGTAAAAATTAGTTGGAAACCACAAATGGTGTCTAACAAAATACACTCTGAATAGATAGTGCATGAAAAAACTAAATAAATTACAAGGTAAGTGAAATTCAACAACTGTTACATTTGTAAAACTATTTAAATTAAAAAAATTAATTCTTCATTTCACTTCATCAAATGTTAAATGTGTTAGGAATTTACATAATGTACACAATGGCCTAATCTAGTCAATTACAATTTATAAGAAACTATGTCAATTAAAATACCTCATAAGGGAAAAACATTTCACAAACCATTACATTACACTATCCTTGGATCCTCAATCTAGGTAGTCAATTCAAATGGAAATTTTAGGGGCATAGATTCTCAGTCCCCTTCCATAACCAATGCATTATAGGGACCAGATTTAGGGCCTTAGTTTAACCCAAACCATGGGAGTAGATTATCATGTTAAATATCCCACAACTACCAATCCATGTGAAGAGTATTATTTATACATTTACGTCATATATCATATCACAAAACATATATAAATCAATAACCATGACATTCACATCTAATAATCATTCATCGTGTGATTTAACATCAAATATTGACCCATCATCACTTTTTCAAATTTTCATTGTGTAAATCCTCAAGGATATATAAATAAATTTAATTTTCAATTCATGAAGAAGTGAGTCTCTAATGAACACTACATTGTAATAACCTATATAGTAATCATAATATTTCGACCTCTGTGATTTAAATTTTGAAAAATTGACAAACACAATTGCATTTATTAAAATATTTGGAGTATGATAATACAAAAATAATTTTTTTTGAATAGAAATATAAATAGTAATTTGAACTTCATGAATAGTAAATAATATTATTTTTTTTATTTTCTTGAGGTTATATGTTAATTATATCATGATTAAATTTTCAAGGTTATATAAAATAAATTATACTTTTAAGACTGTTTTGTTTCAAATAAATTATTGTTTTATTAAATAATTAAATTAACCATATTTAGGAAAATATTTTAAAAAAATGTATTTCATATTTTATTTCAAGACAACGGTATTAGGTTACGAAGAATTTATGATAATTTTATAAAATACTATAGTTTTTTTGGAGAATGGAAAAAATACAGTTTTGAGTTTTCTGTTTGAATAATGAAATCAAAATAATGTAATAATTAATATAAAATGATGGGAAACATTTGTACATGAAAATATGATAAGAGGTGTCCCATGTGGCTAATACCATAGGAAAATACCATTTTCAATCCCATTGTTTTTCAAATACAACTAAGGAGGTGTCCTTGGAAATGAATAAAGAACACCTTCTCTTTTACAATAAAGACCCACCCATTTCATCATTTTCATTCATTTAGAACTAATAAAAACAAAATATATGACTGTTTGACCTCCCTTGGAGTCCTCCCAAGGTGTAATGAATCCACTATGGACCCAAACATCATGTTGTTGGAGTTACACTATAAGGTAATGGAATCTACCACCCTTCTCTTTTCCATGCACTCTTCTTATGTTATTCTCTTATAATTTCAACTAGATTATGTTGCGATATGTCATTACTTATCCTGAATACTATCCATATTATGTATTAATGATGATAGACCTATTTTTCTATAATTAATGTATTTTTTTAATTTTATATCGACACCCTTATGCTGCCAAATTTTCATAAGGGATTTCTCATCCTATCTTTTCTTTCATGTTCCTTTCTTTTTTTCATTCCTCACCTCCTTTAATAAAATATAATGATAACTCCAGTACCTTACATTTACTGTAATGTTTTTATTATAATGTAATAATTCATAATCAACTATTCTTTAAAATGTTTTTATACTATAAATGAAAACATCATCCAATATGTGTTAATATATTACATTCAAAGACAGGAGGTTTTTAATTTCTATTATCGCCTTCAATTATTGTCATGAAACCATTTTTTTGTTGATCCAGACTTTAATATATGTATTATAACTTATTTAATGTTCTAGAATAATTTTATTCACATGATATGTATTAAATAATTAAAATGAGTTTGTTCTGGTCAAAAACTGCCAATTAACACAAACAATTATCATTAATGTTTTACATAATGATTCATTTTCCCTCACAATAAAAAAATAAATTTTATTACCATGTAATATTATTTTTTTAACAAATATAATGAAACATAAATTATTAAAAACCATTATTTTCATATATTTTTATCCTTACATGTATATATGTAAACCAGTCATGAATACCAGAGAAGAAAATGCTCCAAAAAATAAAATATAACCTCTTAAACCCACCAAGAAGACCATGAATGAACATCATAAAAATATATTAAATAAATAAAATGTTCTTGTAATAATAATTAATTAATTTAATTTATCTATATAATCCAATATGATCAATTGAATAACAACATTTGTCTTATGGAAAGGGTTTCCAACCTGAACCTCCATTTTCACTTGGTTTACCCATATTCTCTACCAAACTCAATTAAATAATTATTTATTATAATTAAAAATAATAATTTTTTTGTGAATTTTATATATATGTGTGTACCATACATAATCATACATTCATTTCATCTTAAGTATATGTTTTTAATGGACTATTCAAAAATTATTCTTGAAATACAAGCCTCATTCGAGGAAATTTCTCAAATTTTTACGTATCTTCTTGGGAAATCTACAATCTGTTATAAAAAACCAATATATTTAAAAAAAATTACTCATTTTATTATGAAAATGGTATCCTTCTTCTCTTTTGGTTATAAAAAATTATTTTTTATAACTAACTCTTCTATTTTAAGTAAATGTGTATTTGTCTCAAGAATTACTCGATGATTTTATATGAGCATCTCAATCTATTTAAACACTCTTGTTTATTATTATCAATAATTGAGATTATTATTTTATGATATATTCTACCATATTTAATTTATGTTTTATTACTAGTTTTACTATTTATATACAATCATAACACCATTCTCCAACTTTCTCTAAATGGTTTGGGTTTATGCTTAATGTTTAGGGGAAGTTATTTACATTTCATTTTTTAGCTTCAATATGAATTTATATGTTGTTCACATTTATAACCATTCATATTAGTAATTAATTATACTTATTTGGTGATTTTTGGTGCCCACTATTTCTCCTCAATGCATTGGTAGGTCTCATAAGACAAACTACTGTCTTGGAATAAGGCCTTGGGAAAGTAGTTATTTATTGTATGGGAATGAGGCCTTGAAAATATGGTTATGATGTCTGAAATTATGAATTCCATCAGTATGAAAATAGTAATTGAATGTTCATTATGTTATTTAACTAGTATAATACCCATGGTTATTCTTTATTATGGAATTTATTATCAATCTCTTATTCCTTCCATAATGTGTTCAATTTTTTTTAAACGCATGTGTTTTTTATTCACCATGACTAATGTTTTGGTTTATTATATCATCTACTGTATTTCATACCCTTACTAAGAATATGATCTCACCTATTTCTTATGTTTCATTTTACCATGACATTTAGAGGTATTTTATGAATGACATGAAGTGTTAACATAGGAGTTATTGATGTTTTAAAATTAATTTTTATATTTTTTTCCTTTCAAGTAACAATGTTGATCTTATGTGTATATTAGGTTTTCATAAACAACTAAAATTTTCATTCATATAGGAAATGACTTTTTTTTAAAAATTCCTATGTAATCCAATAAGAAACAGACATTGGAAAACTAGGGTCGGTTCCTTACCATTGGTATTAGAGTAATTTTAGTCAAAAAAATAGAAACTAGATTCAGAAAATGCTGATTTGGGAACATAACCCTAAGAGAGTATTTGGGGATAAACCTACATGAACATACTATAATATATTTAAGGAATTTATTATATTGATATTTTGATAAAATGCATCCCTATCTGGATTTTACAAGTGGATGTGGTTTTGGAACAGATGTACATATGAGTAACAATTCTAACAAGTTGTTTTTGTCTTGAACTAGGGTATCTTAGAACACAACAACAGACCTTACTTTTCACCTTTTTTGAAACCCCTAATGGATAGGCTTGGCATAATTCATATTTTCATAATAAACCATTATAACGAATTTAAATTTAAATTTTTTTTCAAAGAAACCATGTTTATAAGATTTTATATGGACAAGATTTCAATTTAACAAAATGTATTTTTTCTATATTGAGATTATATGTTATGATTCATAACCTAATCTAGTGTATTAAATTTTTTAGATCTATAACCTAGTGGAAGGAATTTAACCTGCAAAAATGTGTGTACCCTATGTAGGATTTTCCCTTCTATGTGAGATAATGATGTTGGATATGGTGTGGAAACTATAGTTGATCAACTTATAACTATACTAGGAAATAAGACTCAGGTTATGAACAATAACCATACCAGTATAGAGCATCTAGATCCACAATGTGGAGGAGCTATGTTATAATTATTTATATGAAAAAATTCTACATCATTTAATTGGAAAATAAACCAATTCATGGTGAAGCAGTTGATATGTTCATTGGAGAAGATATTTCTCACATAAGGATGTAACAAAAGAGTGAAGGTTTTCATGGAATTTTATCGTTTATATGGAGATGTGGATCACTAGTGGAATTTAATTCCACAAACAAATTAGGAGTAAAAAATAAATTAAATTTAGGGGAGGGATTTTAAGGAAATATTATAAGAAAAATACATCCCATATGAATAGAGAGCAGATATGGAAAGGTAGTTTCTTAATCAGAGTAAAAAAGATGATGAGAATGTTGAAAAGTATGAAGATATATTCACTAAGTTATAAAGACATTTCACGAACTAGATATGTAATCCAAGGCTCAAGGATGATCGATTATTTGACAGTTCAAAACCATTACTCTGAATGGATCTAGTCTCCAAACTTTTATAATCATATGAAGATATAGTCTCATGTTTTATTAAGATGGAAAAGGAATTATCTAAGTCTTATTATTATAATAGATTGAAATAGAATAAGAGGGATATTGAAAACTCTTTAAAAGGATGTAAATATATAGTGATGAATAAAATATTTGACCTTCCACCCTGAGATATTTGAGTGAAGAGACAACATGGTACTTTCTTAACATTTATTGGTGTTTTTTAAAAGAATAGAGAAACAATCCACCTATCTCTAGATTGAAAGTAGATGAAATAAGATACCAATGATTGATTCCACAATTGTAATGATACATTACATTATCCAATGGATTTTCCTAAGCATCAAGGAATATTCCCCAATGAACGCCAAGGGAGAAAGGCCATGCTTATTTGATCACAACTGCCAATATGGATGTTTCTAATTATGTGGTGGAAGGTACATTAATTGATTCCTCAAACATATAAAATGATTTATTTGACTTTAGATCATCTCAGTCTTTAAAATATTTCATGTTTTCTAAGAAAATTTGATATTTGAAATTTTATTTAATAAAAGAGTTGTCAATATAAACTCCTAAGGGATGTATCATTTAAAAGAAAATGTTTTAGTAAACCAAATTTTTGGAAAATTCAAGTGCTTTAGTTGCGGACCTTATCATTATACACATAAAGGAAATTGATTTAAATATCTGAATGAATTGGCTTTCAAATTATGATGTGAAAAAATATTGCAAGAAGATAGAGTTTACAATTTATTTTAATGGTGTTGAATCACTTATCTTTAGAGTAGAAACCTTTCCATTTGAATCTTTTCTAGATCCACCCCTATGCTTTACTAAATTCAATTATATAGGAGGAAGTGAACACAAAATATATGGGTGTGGAAATGAATATTCAAATAGAGGATGTAGCTATTGTGAAAGAATGTGTTGATGTGTTTCTAGCGGATTTACCTAGATATCCTAGAGAGAGGTAAGTTCAGTTATATATTGATTTAATTCTTTACTGAAGAACTATATCAAATACTCCTTACGGAATGGCCACTATGGAGTACGTAGAACAAATGAAACAACTGGAGGAATTGAGTGAGAAAGGATTTTTCCTACCAAGTGTTTCTCTATGGGGATCTTGTATTCTTTTAATCAAGAAGATGGATATATATATATGAGGTTGTGGATTGAATACAACGAGATTAATGCTATTACAATAAAGAACAAGTATCCCCTACCTCTCATTGCTGATTTATTTGATCAACTTCACAGTGCCCAATCTTATTAGAAGATTGAATTTAAATCTGGATATCATCAGTTGCATGTGACGATGGAAGATATTACAAAAATAGCATTTTCAACCAGGTATGGGCATTACGTGTGTGTTGTAATGCATTTTGGAGAGACTAATGAACACTCTATCTTTGTGGATATAATGAATAGGGTTTTCAGTGAATATATTGATGCCAATTTTGTTGTATTTATAGATGATATATTAGTATACTCCAAAATCTAAAAATGTCATGATAATAACATTCCGTTTATTCTAAAGGCTCGTAGAATAAATGAATTATATGGAATTTTTATCAAGTGTGAATTTTGGATTAAATTAATTTAATTTTAGGGATATATTGTCTCTATGGATGGAATGTCAATTGTTCCTATGAATAAAGTGGCTATTCAAGAATTTCCAACACCAATGGAAAAAATGAGAATGTAGTTTTATTGGTTTAGTAGGTTATTGTCAATATTTTGTTGAAAACAACACTCGTTTAACCAACTTGTTAACCAGGATTAATCGTAATGGTGTTAAGATTGAATGGAAAAAATTATGTAAGGATTTATTAAAAAAATAAAAGAGGATATTTTTTAATGCTCTTATCATAACTCTTCCAATGGGGATTGGTTGATTTTTTATCTATAGTGATGTATTATATGAATTACATGGTTATGTATTTATGAAGAATGATAACGTCATTTCCTTTGCATCATGGTAGTTAAAAACCCAGAAAAATAACTAGCCAAAACATTATCTCAAGTTAGAAACAATAATCCTTTTCTAAAGATATGGAGACACTATCTCTATGGAGAAAAGTGTGAGATATATATAGATAACAAGAGTTTAACATATATATTTTAAAATAAATAACTAAACATGAGAAAAATTATATGGCTCGAACTACTCAATGATTATGAAATTTTAATACACTACTGACTTGGGAAGGCAAATAATGTGGCAGATGCCTTAAGAATGAAGGATCATAAAGCCCTAGGCGTAATAAGTATTGAAATTGATACTTATTTTAGGGATAGATTAATGATGGATGTGGGAATTATCAAATAAGGAGAAACATCATTAATTTTTCAATTAGATTTCCAACCAGTTTTTTAAAAAATGATTAAAATTTCTCATCATGATTATTAGAATCTTTAAAAGAAAATTAGTGATTTGGATGAAGGAAATTTGAAAGACTTCATATATGAAGATGGAATTCTGAAATTGGGGAAGAGTATTTGTGTTCCAGATATACCTGAGATAAGAAAGGAGTTATTGGATGATGACTAATGTTCGAATTTCACTATACATCCTTTTATCGTTATGATATATAGATATTTAGAGGAATATTTCTATTGGGACAATAATAATGGGAAAATTTCTGATTATGTATTATGATGTTTAGTCTGTCAAGAAGTGATGGCTAAATGAAAATATCTTAGAGGATTCATGCAACCTATAGCTATTCATATATGGAAATTGGATGACATCATCATGGATTTATTCATCAGATTTCAAAAACAACCATGAATATATGATGCAATATGTGTAATTATGGATAAAATTATGAAATATTTACATTTCATTGCTATAGGGTAGGATTTTCCACTGGAGAGCCTTATAATAATCTATATAAAGGAAATGGTGAAATTTCACGGAGCACCTCTCTCAATAGTGTTAGAGTGTGATCCATAATTTACATAAATATTTTGGAAATGTCTTCAAAAAACATTGGATACCAATCTAAGATTGAGTACTGGTTATCACCCTCAAACTAACAGGAAATCAGAAAAGAGAATCCAAACATTAGAAGATATGTTGAGATTCTGATCACATGATTTTCAAGGTTAGGATCAGTGTTTTCCTTTGGTGGAGTTTTCAGACAATAATAGTTTCTATTCAAGAATTCAATTGGCACTATATAAAGCATTGTATGGAAATAGATTTTGTACACCAACATATAGGGATGAAGTCGGTGAAAGAAAGCATTTGGGTATATAGGTTTTAAAGGAAAAAATAGTGAAGGTAAATGTAAAGACCTGTAAAATTCAATGGATTTTTTGTTCTTTTATTAATTTTATTTTGGATTTTACAAGAAATCAGTTTCTGACGGCACCTTATTCGGAGGCCCGGTGTGGCTGGAATCAATTTTTGAAGTTTAGATTGGGTACGTTCAGTAATCGAACGAGCGAGTTTTCCTAACTTTTGAACCAGTGCTCGGAATCGAAATCTGAGGGCATCGATGAAACCACAACACCAGTAATTGCTTAAGAACACCTTTTCCAGAGTTGTGTTTGCTCGGGTGAGGTTATTAATTAAATGGGTTAACTAAAAAATGAAATAAAATATTGTACTAAAAAATTTATTTCTATTCTATGTAGTTAAACCTATGCTTGGTGGTTAGAGTGAGACCCAATAATATCCTAACTCCACTAGGTATGATATTAGTGAAGTGGGGCCCACAATATCCCCACCCCTTCAAATCCCTTTTGAACCTCCCTCTCGTACTTTTAATATGTAACTCACTCGCACCCCGAATTAAGCGTAAGTCAACCCGCAAATTAATTTGAATATTAAATGCTCCTCAATTAATTCAATTAATTAAATGAGATCTGTCTGATTTTCAAATTAATGGATTGTGTGTGTGTTAATAAAATAAGACAATACTTATTTTATTAGGGTTTTATTAATTGTGTGAAAGGAAGGGAGGACTCTTGCGCTCTTGAGGAATATCTTCTTACTCCTTGAAGAATGCGAAGAACACACTGTCACCGAAGAAGAATGCCAGCCTCCGATGAAGGATGACTAATAACGCTGATTCCTCAGAGATTGACGACACGATGCCGTGTACCGTGACGCCAACAATCCTCTTATCTACGACGTTGTGTACCACGACGCCGACGATCCTCCTTCCACGACACCGTCTTCCATGACGTCCCTTTCCCGCGACAAACCTCGTTCGATGACTTCATCGAGGTAGGGGTTTGATTTTTGGTTCATAAATTTTCTTGACCATCCAAACGTCTTTTTCTTAGCCTCTTGATATCGGATTAACGGGAGGGGGCAGGACCACACAAACACGGCCGACCCTCCTCCCCATTTTGGTGATGTGTTTTTCGTGGCACGAACAAAGGTAGCGCGGCGCAACGACACCGCGCGGAAACAAAGAAGAACGGGTAATGAAGCGTGGCGTCGTCGCGACGCGCCATTGAGGCCGAATGAAACTATGGCAGGAGTCGAGGCCGCAGAGGCATTTTGATGATTCCACAGTAATGTACGGGACCTGAGATGAACAATGGCGCAGATGGAATTGAAAATGGACCATCGTAGAAACTTTGGTGGCCCGCGGACAGCACCGACAGCAGCGGCGGCCGGAGGCGGCGGCTGACACCGGTCGGCCGCCCGGAGGCAGCGGCGCCCCGGCATGCCGCTAGGAGGAACCGTCATGGCTAATGTCGTGGCGACAGGTAGTCGGATCCCACGACCGCGTGGGATCCGGGGGAGCAGGACGTGGTGCGTGCCGTGTCTGTGAAGCGCAATGGCCGCGGGGGACTGCGTCCCCCACTCAGCTCGCTGGTCGGGCCAGCTTGCCACCCGACCAGGCCGTGCCCAGCCAGGCCGAGCTGCGCCCAGACCCCCCATTTTCGGATCACATCCGCTCTTTTAATCATATCATGGGATACGGACCTAAGATCGACACATCTTCATTTGCGATGCGATCCTCGGATCGAGTTGGTCATTTCTGTATATTACAGTCAAGGTTTTGGGGAACTTTGGGTACGGCCGGGTTGGTTCGAACACGAAACCAACCGGGCCCTCGAAGTCGAAACGCTAATAACATGAACTTCGGATATCCGATTGACGTGCCTTCAACTTTTTTTGATTCCTCTTAGTGAGGCAGAACATTCAGCTTACTCCGCTCAAGGTTTGGATGCAGTTGGAGTGCGGTCGGGATGGTTTTAACTTAAAACCAACCGGTCCCCTGGAACGAAAAAGCCAATAACTCTCAGGCTCGGCGTCTGATTGACGTGTCGTCTGTCGCGTTGAGTTCCTTTTGTTGTGATGGAA
This sequence comes from Viscum album, assembly GCA_963277665.1. Lineage (NCBI taxonomy): Eukaryota > Viridiplantae > Streptophyta > Magnoliopsida > Santalales > Viscaceae > Viscum > Viscum album. The sequence continues at coordinate 623,773,878 of OY728135.1, read as the reverse complement.
AATTGGGATACATCAACTCCGGAACATGTGTCAGTTGATGTATCAACCCCCTTTGGCTCATAGAGCAAACCCTCCTGGAAATGAGCATGATGAGTGGGGGAACCCTAGAGCTGGCTGCGACTGTGATGACCGTACTAAAATCCTCTGTGGGATCGACGACGAGGAAGACTACACTGAAATCCTCTGTGGGTTCGGAAGTGATAAATACCGTACTGAAATTATCCGTGGGTTCGACAGCGATGAATACTGCACTGAAATCGTCTCTGGGTTCAGCAGGGATGAAGACCGTACTGAAATCCTTCGTGGGTTCGATGGCGATGAAGACTGCACTAAAATCCTTCGTGGGTTCGGCAGCGATGAAGACCGTACTGAAATCCGTTGTGCGTTCGACAGTGATGAAGACTGCACTGAAATCCTTCGTGGGTTCGGTAGCATTGAAGACCGTACTGAAATCCTCTGTGGGTTCGATGACGATGACTCTGTTCTTACTATCCTACGTGGGTCTGGCAGAGTAGCTGGTCTGTATCCTATGCGGGTCTGACAGCTTAGCTGGTTTAGTATCCTATGTGAGTCCTAGCCTAGATGAATCAGTGGCTATATCTGATCATCTCTATCACCTTACAAAGAAGTATACCCGTGTGATCTTAGTCTTTTCTTTCAATCATTATCTTCAATATTATTGACTTCCTTTCCTATGTGGATTGTGTTGTGCTTTCCTATGTGGAATGGGTTGTACTATCCTGTGTGGACGTGATCGAACATGGGCTAGGATGTTGGTGCCGAACTGGAATTGATGACTTAGGTATTTGTATGGGTATATACCGATGTAGTGTTGGATGTTACTTCGTGATTGTATCTTTCCTTTGTGGATTATACTCTGTGGATTCTGGGAGACCTTTGGGGGTCTTGGGGTCCCTACTGAGTAGTGTATACTCACCCCTGCACGGGATATGCCCGCACTACGTTGTGTTGGATGCAGATGATGGACAACGCTGATCGTGGTTGAGGTTTGTGGAGTAGTCAGTACCTGGAGGTGGACCACTGGGCGGGACGTACACGGAGCGGACAGCTGGACCCATGGAGCTGAGGTGTCTCTCTGTATCCACCCTTCAGGTGGGACTTCCAGTGGACGGCTCGACGTTGCTGCATTACTTTCAGTTGTTGTATTTTCTTTCCAGTTGTACTTTACATATATTTGGGGTTTGTATTCTGGCCCATTTTCTTTCTGCACTTACTATTGTACCCAGTTTTACTTAACATTTACTTCTGCTGGCTTACTCTGTCGTGTTTTTTTACTTTATAAGGCAATGCCTTTCCCTTTTTATTGGGATTTACGCCTTTGGTGCTAGTCTCCAACCCCTGGCCTATGGAAGGTGGGCATGGGGTAGTCACAGCACGGGTCCCAAGGACGGGTCGTGAAAAATTGGTATCAGAGGAGTTCGGTTCAACCACAAAACTCAGGACACAGATCATTCTTCTATGTGGAGAAATAGTGTTAAGGGTATTGATTGTGGTTATCAGTCTAGGGAGTCCAATTTTGGTGTGGTGGACGACGTATCCGTACACCAGGACCCTGACTTCTGATTTCCGACTCAATGCACGAAAACATTGATTGCATGTGTGTTTCAAAAGTTTTATTTTTGATTACTCTGTGTCATCTCACCAGGTATAATGTTTTTACCATGGCACACCTGTTTCTTTTCAGGATGGCCCCATGACTACAACCATCTAGGGTTCTGAGCTTTGTGCGAGACGACATCCAACTGAGCGATGAGGCCTCGGTGCAGGGCCCTCTTACTGTGGGGGCACCAACGATACCTCTACCCACCGATCCACCGATGCTACAAGCCCCAGCCGCTGATAGTGCATGTTTCCTTAGTGCACTGCATGGGTTTCAGCATCAGAGACCACCCAGTTTCCATGAGGAGACGGACCCTCAGGCAGTTGAGGATTGGCTGGAGGCTGTGGTTCAAGTTTTCAGGCTAGTGGGGACACCAGCTGACCTCATGGTGATCCTTGCAGCGTGCCTCCTGCATGCGGAAACAGGAAGATGGTGAAGCATGATGCTCCAGGTGTACGACGAGGCATCACTCCTCTAGACGGACTTTGGGAGCCTCTTTTTCTCGGAGATCGTCCCAGCCACCATCTGTATGGTGTGCATATAAGAGCTTTTATATCCGCGGTAGTGCAGCATGAATGTCACCATGTACTCAGCGAGTTTTACCGATCTCCCACGCTATTCAAAGTACATGGTACGGTACCCATTCATTCGGGCCCAGACCTTCAAGCAAAGACTGAGTCATGAGATCAGAGCATCGGTGATCTTCCTCAGCATTCCGAATCAGGCAGGAGTACTGGAGAGAGCCCTTCTCATATAGAGCATTCTTGCTGAGCCTACACTAGTAGCGAGACCTACCGCAGGGCGGCATGTAGCAGAGTCGTCTGTAGCTAGCAGTCGATAGACGTCACAGTGGTCTAGGTAGACTAGACCATCAGGTGGATGACCTCAGGACACTAGCTCAGAGGTGTGGGGCACGCGGTGCAGAGCTAGCCTCCCGAGGAGCAGATAGTGCTACACATGCGATGGGCAAGGCCACATGGCTCGTGACTACCTGACCCACCGTGCATAGGAGCAACAGACGGTTGGGGGGCCCCCAGGCAGAGGAAGAGGGTCGACTGTGGCGGTCTGCCGAGAGTAGGCAGACGAGGTAGGGGAATTGGTTGAGCAGCAGGTGGTGGGAGACCCTTTGAGGCTTTACCACCACCACCACCAGGAGGACCACCCCGACCATAGGGAGCTGGTGGGCAGAGAAAGGATCAGCTTCAGGGAGTGGAGGCCTATGACCACGGCGCACCAAAGATGATTCTAGGTACTATTTATGTCTATTATACCCTTGCTACAGTTCTTATAGACACAGGAGTGAGTCATTCTTTTATTTCCGCTGCCCTTATTCGGATCTCGGAGTTTCCGACGGAGTCGTTGGCTCGATCCCTACGGCTAGAGACTCCTACGGGAGCATACTCGACGACTACGCAATGGTGCTAGCAGTGTGATCTTACTCTAGGAGGCGAGAGATTCAACTGGGATCTTCTTATAGAGGTGTCGAGGCCTTAGAAAGTCATCTTGGGCATGTATTGGTAAAATAGAGTCCGTGCTCAGATTGACTGTATTTGGTGCAAGGTGCGGTGTGTTCGCACCAATGGGAGCAGGTTCACCTTCACCAGCGATAAGCAAGACTTTGCTGCGTAGGATGGACTCACACAGTGGAGAGGACAACCCACCACTCATCAGTTGGCCAAACTCATCCTAGGATTAGTTGACATGCGGAGTCCTAGTTTTCCTATAGTGGTAGATCAGTATGCGGACATTTTCCCTGATGACGTTCCAGGACTACCTCCTCGCAGAGAGGTAGACTTTTATATTGACATATACCTCGGGATAGCCCCGATATCCACTCCAGTATTTTAGATGGCTCCTGCTAACTATTGAGAGATACGAGTACAGCTGGAGGACTTGCAAGGAAAAGTGATTCATCTGACCTAGTGTTTCACGCTGGGCTTCCCCAATATTGTTCACCATGAAGGCGGACGGAAGCTTGCGACTGTGTGTCAAGTATCATCGCCTGAACCAGGTGACCGTGAGGAACAAGTATCTGCTACAGAGGATTGACGACCTCTTCGATCGGCTCAAGGGAGCATGGTGGTTCTTGAATATAGACCATAGATCTGGCTATCATCATCTCAGAGTTTGAGACAAAGACGTTCATAAGATGGCCTCCAGATGTCGGTATGGCCACTATGAGTTCTTGGTTATTCCATTCGGTGTTACCAATGCTCCAGCGATGTTCATTAGTCTCGTGAATAGGATCTTTCAGCCACACCTTGTTCGATTTGTCATGGTCATCATCGATGACATTTTGATATACTCCACCACTGAGGAGGAGCATGCATACCACATATGGGTTATACTAGACACACTCTGAGATCACCAGCTTTATGGAAAGATCTTGAACTGTCAGTTCTGGTTACATGAGGTCCACTTATTGGGACACATCATCTCTGAGGCGGGAGTTGTGGTGGATCCTACGAAGATCGAGGCAGTGCTAGCTTAGGAGCCACCCAGGAGCGTGACGGAGGTGCGGAGTTTCTTGGGTCTAGCTGTGTACTACTAGAGATTTGTGCCAGACTTTTACAGAGTTGCGGCACCACTCTCAGCTTTTACGAAGAAAGGGAAACCCTTTGTGTGGTCAGATAGATGTCAGCAGAGCTTCCAGGAGCTGAGACAGAGATTGACCAGAACACCTATCTCGAGGCTACTAGAGGAGGGATTAGGGTACCTAGTCTACTATGATGAATTAGGGACTAGACATGGATGTGTCTTGATGTAGGAGCAGGCAGTGATCACCTATGGATCATGTCAATTATGTTATCATGAGAAAAAATATTCTACCAATGACCTAGAGTTAGCAGTAGTGGTCTTCGCTCTAAAGATGTGGCGACACTATATAATGGGAGAGTGCTTTATAGTCTAGTCTGACCACCAGAGTCTCAGGTACATCTTCTCATATAATGACCTAAATCTGAGGCAGTGGTGATGGCTGTAGTTCCTCCAGGACTATGACTTTATTATATTCTATACTATTAGAAAGGGGAACGTAGTATCCGATTCTCTCAGTATGAGGAAAAGCATTCAGCTACTCGAGGAGGTGACTAAGAAGTTATCCCCTTTGCATATATCCTTTGTGGATATAGATAGAGCAGCCTTTCTTCAGTCACTCAGAGTCACTCCTCCACTATTGCAGCGGGTCAGAGAGGCATAGTGTGAGGACGTTGACTATGAGATGCAGCGTGAACAGATATCCTCAGGACAGGCACTCGATGGATTCTCTGTGGTGGGAGAGCACGTATTCCTTCTTAGAGGACGTACCATGGTACCGGCTGCTTTACAAGAGGTGGTGCTGAGGGAGTTTCACACTTCCCCTTTAGCGGTACATCCAGGAGTGGCAAAGATGTACCAGGATCTCAGATGACAACACTGGTGGCCAGGTATGAAGATGGTTGTAGCTGAGTTCGTTTCTTGATACCTCACCTTTCAGCAGGTGAAGGTGGAGCACAAGGTACCAGCAAACTTGGTACAACCCTTGGAGGTCCCGGAGTGGATGTGGGACGAGATATCTATGGATTTTGTGACTGTACTTCCACGTACATCTAGAGGTCATGACTCTAATTGGGTGATTGTCGGCCAAGTCACCATGTCGGCTCACTTCTTACCCATCAGAGAGCAGGCCTCAGTGGAATGCTTAGGAGGCCTCTACGTTCAGTAGATCATATGGCTTCATGGTGTGCCATCATCTATCATCTCCGATCGAGATTCTCACTTTACTTCCCAGATTTGGTAGGTGTTATAGGAGGCATTCGGGACGCAGCTACGTCTGAGCATCATCTATCACCCTCAGACGGATGGTCAGATGGAGAGGACCATTCAGACTCTCGAGGACATGCTCCATGCATGTGTCCTCGACTTTGGTCGTAGATAGGAGGAACATCTACCCTTGGTGGAGTTTGCATACAACAAAAGCTACCACTCCACCATAGGGATGGAACCATACGAGGAATTGTTCGGCCGGACATACAGATCACCTCTGTGCTGGACAGACCCTGGGGAGTCAGCACTTGGGGGACCAGAGTTGGTCCAGGCCATGACAGAGAAGTTCCAGGTCATCCAGGAGTGGATGAGGACAGCTCAGAGCTGGCAGAAGTCTTATGCTGACAGGAGGTGGATGCCACTAGAGTTCGAGGATGGCGACCACGACTTCTTGCAGATTTCACCACGACTTGTATTACAGAGATTTGGATGTGGCGTCAAGTTATATCCATGCTTCATCGGACCATTCCAGGTCCTCAGCAGGATAGGCGACGTGGATTATCTCCTAGCTCTACCACCTCAGTTGCACCGGGTGCACAACATCTTCCACGTATCTCAAATGAGGAGATACGTGCAAGACCCGATGCATATCATCGACCATGGAGAGTTTGACATTGACGATGGGGCGACTTTTACGGAGTTCCCGGTGGAGATCGAGGATCGAAAGGAGCGGGTCCTACATGGGTGGTCTATTCCTTTAGTGCACATCAGATGGAAACACGGGAACCTCCAGGAGAGAACATGGTAGCGGGAGACTCAGATGCATGCACAATACCCACATTTTTTCCAAAGTTTATGATGTATCTTTAAGGCATTTTCTGACAGCACCTGATTCTGAGGCCCGGTGTGCCCATAATCAATTTCTGAAGTTTAGCTCGAGTACGTTCAGTAAAAAAATGAGCATGTTTTCTTAACTTTTGATTCGGTGCTCGGAATCGAAATCCAAGGGCACTGATGAAACCGCAGCGCCGGTAATTTCTTATGAACACCTTCTTCGGAGTTACGTTTTCTCGGGTGAGGTTATTAATTAAATGGGTTAACTAAAGAATAAAATAAAATATTGTACTACAAATTTTATTTCTATTCTATGTAGTTAAACCTATGTTTGGTGGTTGGAGTGGGACCCACTGATATCCTAACTACACTAGGTAGGATATTAGAGAAGTGGGGAGCACATGAGCCCCACCCCTTCAAATCCCTTTTTAACCTCCCTCCCGTACTTTTAATATGTAACTTAGCCGCACCCAGAATTAATGGCAAGTCATCCTTTAAATTAATTTGAATATTAAATTCTCCTCAATTAATTCAATTAATTGAATGAGATCGGTTTTCTTTTCAAATTAATGGCTTCAGTGTGTGTTAATAAAATAAGACAATACTTATTTTATTAGGGGTTGATTCGTTGTGAGAAAGGAAGGGAGAAATCTTATGCTGTTGAGGAATATATTCTTCCTCCTTGAAGAATGCGAAGAACACACCATCACAGAAGAAGAACGCTGACCGCCAACGAAGGATGATGAATAATGATGATTCTTCAGAGATCGATGTTGCAACGCCGTGTATCGCGATGCCAATGGTCCTCTTCCTCGCGACACCATGTACTATGACGCCAACGATCCTCCTTCTGCGACACCGTCTTCTGCGACATCCCTTTCTCATGACAAACCTCTTTCGACGACTTCATCGAGGTAGGGGTTTGATGGTGGGGTCATAATGTTTCTTGACCATCCTAACATCTTTTTATTAGCCGCTTGATATCGGATTAACGGGAGGGGGTCGGACCGCACGAACACGGCCGACCCTCCTCCCCCTTTTGGTGATGTGTTTGTCGCGACATGAACAACGGTAGCGTAGTGCAACTGCACCACACGGAAACGAAGAAGAAAGGGTGAATAAGCGCGGTGCGGTTGAGGCCGAACGAAACCGCAGCTGGAGTCAGGGCAGCAGAGGTATTTGGATGATTCTGCAGTAAAGTACGGGACCCGAGATGAACACTGGCGTAGACAGAATTGAAAACGGACCACCAGAGCAACTCCGGTGGCTTGCGGACATCACCGGCGGCGCTGGCGGCCGGCACCGGCCGACCACATGGAGGCGGCGACGCTCTGGCGCGCCGCTAGGAGGAACCGGCACGACTGAAGCCCCGGCGGCAGGCGGCCAGATACTGTGGCCACGTTGGATCTGGGGGAGCAGGACGCGGCGCTCGCCGCGTCCGCGGAGTCCAAAGGCCGTGGGAGACCGCGTCCCCCGCTCAGCTCGCAGGTCAGGCCATCATGCCACCCAGCCGGGTTGGGCCGGCTAGTGCTGACCGGGCCAGGCCACGCCCAGCTGGGCCGGGCCGCGCCCATCCGGGTCTGACCCAGAGCAGGTTCGGGTCGACCCGGTTCGGGCCGACCCAGGGGGGTGGGACGGGTCGGACCGGGCCTAGACCCCCCGTTTTCGGTCACTTCCGGTCTTTTACCCATATTATGGGATAAGGTCCTCCGATCGATGCACCATTAGTTTCTATTTGATCCTTGGATCGAGTCGGTAGTTTCGGTATATTACAATCAAGGTTTCTGAGAACTTTCGGTACGTCCGGGTTCGTTCGAACACGAAACCAACCGGGCCCTCGGAGCAGAAACAATTATAAATTGAGCTCCGGACGTCTGATTGATGTAACATTTAATTTGTTGGATTCCTCTTAGTGAGACGGACCATTTGTATTACTCCGCTCAAGGTTTGGATGCAGTTAGAGTGTGGTAGGGTTGGTTTTGACTTAAAAACCAACCGGACCACTTGAACGAAAAAGCCAATAACTCTCAAAACGGGAGTCTGATTGACGCACCGTATGTCGCGATGTGTTCCTATTATTGAGACAGAACTTTGGGATACATCAACTCCAGACTACGTGTCAGTTGATGTATCGACCCCCTTTGGCTCGCGGAGCGGACCGTCCTGGAAACAAGCATGCTGAGTGCGGGAACCCTAGAGATGGCTGCGACTGTGAAGTCTGTACTGAAATCCCCCGTCGGTTCGACGGTGATGAAGACTGCACTGAAATCATCTGTGGGTTCGGCAGTGATTAAGACCGCACTGAAATCCTTCGTGGGTTCGACGGCGATGAAGACCGCACAGAAATCCTCCATGGGTTCGGCAGTGGTGAAGACCGTACTGAAATCCACAATGGGTTCGACGACGATGAAGACTGCACTGAAATCTTCCGTGGGTTTGGCAGTGATGAAGACCGTAGTGAAATCCTCCGTGGGTTCGACGGTGATGAAGACTGCACTGAAATCCTCCGTGGGTTCGGCAGCAATGAAGAACGTACTAAAATCCTCTGTGGGTTTGACAGCGATGACTCTGTTCTTTCTATCTTACGTGGGTCTGGCAGAGTAGCTGGTCTGTATCCTCTGTGGGTCCTACAGCTTAGCTGGTTTAATATCCCACGTGGGTCCCTGCATAGATGAATCAGTGGCTATATCGGATCATCTCTGTCACCTTATGAAGAAGTATACCTGTTTGAAATGAGTCTTGACTTTCAATCATTATCTTCGATATGATTTAATTTCTTTCCTATATAGATTGCGTTGTGCTTTCTTTTGTGGATTGGGTGGTATTATCCTGTAAGGACGTGATCGAACTTGGGCTCGGATGTTGGAGCCAAACTGGAATTGACGAATTAGTTATATATATGGTAATATACCTAAGTAGTTTTGGATGTTACTTCGTGATTGTATCTTTCCTTTGTGGATTATCCATTGTGGATTCTTTGAGACCTTTGGGGATCTCGGGGTGCCTACTGAGTAGCGTATACTCACCCCTGCATGGGTTATACCCACACTACGTTGTGTTGGATGTAGACGACGGACATCGCTGAACGTGGTTGAGGCTTGTGGATCAGTCGGTACCTGGAGGTGGACCACTGGGCGGGACGTACACGGAGCGGACAACAGGACCCGTGGAGCTGAGGTGGCTATCTGTACCCACCATTCTAGTGGGACTTCCAATGGATGGCTCGATGTTGCTGCTTTATTTTCAGTTGTTGTACTTTCTTTCCAGTTGTACTTTAATTTATGTTTGGGTTTGTATTCTTTCGCATTTACTTTCAGTACTTACTATTGTACGCAAGTATACTTTGTGTTTACTTCTGCTGGCTTACTCTGTGGTGTTTTTTTACATTATAAGGCAAGGAATTCCCGTTTTTATCGGGATTTACGCCTTTGATGCTGGTTGCCAGCCCCTGGCCTATGGAAGGCGGGCTTGGGGTTCTCACGGCATGGGCCCAGAGGACAGGTCGTGACAGTAAAGACTATTAAAACCCATATCAATGTATATGGAAGTAGAAAAAAGTGTTATGATAGTAATAGAAATAATGTTTTGGTATTTCTAGTGGGAGATCATGTAACGGCTGGGTCCCGGTGATAGCACAGACACCCCGCCTTAACAAGGCCGTCAGGTTCTGACCGACCCGGTACCACCAGTTGCCCCCGCAGATATGTGGGTCCCACCATAGGGTCCACCCACGTGCTTGAACGGTTCATCTGACTAATGTGAGTACCCACAGGCCAACACATGTCCTTTCCAGTGTGCTTTGTCCTCACTCACACACACCCCAGTAAACTTCCCACAAGGTGCAACTTCCTTTTCGAGAGCTTGTCTGATTAGAACTCCACAGTCAAGCGTGCTTGGCCTGGAGTAGTTTGTTCGTGGAATAATCTTTGTCGTTTTTCATCTTTTATTTGGGGCCGCTTGTTATCAACTTAATGGGAGAAGGTCAGACCGCACGAACACGACCGACCCTCCTCCCCCTTGGTGGTTTTGTTTGTTGCGGCTCGAAAGAAGGAAGTGCGGTGAAATTTCACCGCGCGGAAACAAGGAGAAACATGTAGAGTAGCATGGCGGCATCGCATCGTGTCGTTGAGGTCGAACAAAACTACGGCCGGAGTCGGGGCCGCAGAGGCAATTCAAAGACTCCGTAGATTTTTTTTTGGCGTGCGGATCGACGGGCGATGACGGAACGGGCCGCAAAGGCGATTTTATGATTCCGTAGTTATGTACGGGACCCGAGATGACCACGGGCGAAGGCGGCGGGTGAAACGGACCACCAGAGATCGTTCGGTGGTCCACGAAAAGCGGCGGCGGCACGCCGCCGGAGGAGACCACCATCGATGAGCCGCAGTGGACTGTAAGGCTAATCCGTTCAGGGTCTAGGGGGAGGCGCGACTTATTTTCCGCACTATTTCGGTCATCCGGGGGGGTACAACAGCCCCCCTCAGATCTTCGCTGGCCGCACGAGCGCTGCGCCAGCAGCAGGAGAACCTTCCGCCTAGGCCGGGCCGGGCAGGGCAGCGCCCTAATGGTCCAGAACCGGCCTTAGGTCAGGTCGACCCGGTTCGGGCCGACCCAGGGGGATCTCAGGTCGGGTCGGTCCGGGACCAACACCCCCTAAAACCGGACAGGTTCTCTTAAAATCCTATAATGTGGGATACGAACCTCCGATCAATGCACCGTCAGTTGTGATACGATCATTGGATCGAGACGGTCGTTTCATTATATTACATTCAAGATTTTGGAGAACTTTTGGTATAGCCGGGTTGGTTCGAACCCAAAACCAACAGGGCCCCCGGAGCGGAAACGCTTATAACATGAGTTCCGGATGTCCGATTGACGTGCTGATGACTTTTTTGGATTCCTCATGATGAGACGGATCTTTTGGCATACTTCACCTGAGGCTTGGATGGAGTTGGAGTGAGGCTAGGTTGGATTGTACCCAAAATCCAACCGGGCCCCTGGAACGGATAGGCCGATAAATTCTAGACCGGACACCCTTCTGAAGAACCGTCAGCGGTGTTGGTAATCACGTTGAGAAATGGTCCTTATGAGTATACCTTATGAGATTTCAGGATACAGTTGAGATACGGTCGGTTTGGTTCACACACTAAACCAACCGGGCCCTTGGGAAGAAAAGGCTAATAACTCACAGACCGGGCGTCCGATTGATGCGTCGTCTGTTGCGTTGAGACCCCTATGATGAGGCGGTCCTTTGAGATACTTTTTCGTGGGACTTTGTGCTACTTGGAGAATCGACCTATAGCTCGTGGAGAGGACCCTCCCGTAGAAGAGCGTATGGAGTATGGAGACAGTGTAGCCGGCTGAGACCTGATGACTGCTTGACCGACTCGACTTGGAGTGAGTCGACTAGCCCAGTGGACGGAGCGCGCAGTATTTGGTGACAGAACCACAGCGGACGGAGCGCCTGGTTGTTGGCCACAGACCTGTGGTACTCGATAGGAGGAGTACCTCTATAGGCTATTAGGGGGAGCACCCTGTATTTGGTGACAGACCCATAGCGGATGGAGCGCCCGGTATTTGGTAGCAGACCTGCGGTACTCGATGGGAGTACCTCAGTAGTCTTAGGTTAGTGAGTCGTACCTCGTAGTCCTGATAGGATCATAGTACTCGTCAGAGACGGAGCTCTGCAACAGTTATGGTTTCGATAATGAAAATCATTGTTTGAGCTGAGTCTATGACCTATGTGTTTACCTCATGATTGAGATGGGTCACTTGATAACATAGGTATATGTATGGGCATATATCTAAGTAGTGGTTATCTTTTGATTTCATAACCTCTGTGTTTCCTCATGATTGATATGGGTTAATTGATAACTTTGGTATAAGTATGGGCTTATACCTAAGTAAGGGTTATCTGTTGAGAATCTGCATTGTGGTTATCCTTGATGGATTTAGAGAGACCTTGGGGGTCTCGGGGTCCCAACTGAGTGTCATTATACTCACCCCTACACGGGCTATGGCTGCACCTCATTGTGTTGGATGCAGACGACAGACAGCGCTGACGGAGGTCGAGCGTTTGAGGACTGAACGGTACCCGGAGGAGATAGATAGATGAACGATCGAACATGGAGTGCTGAGGACGACATCTATACCTACCCTTCAGGTAGGATCCATGGTGGACGATCCAAGAGTTGCGTGTCATCTTCCAGCTACTTTTCTTCTTTGTTTTACTTTACATTCAGTTGTAGTTGTACCTACCTGTTGGGCTTGTATTTCCGGCCCCTTTGTACTTTCAGCACTTTTGTTACTGTTGTACTTAGTGTTTTGTTCTGCTTGTACTCTGGTTGTGTTTTTGTTTACGTTTATAAAGGCACCGCCTTCCCAATTATAGGGATTTATGCCGTTGGTGCTAGTCGTCATCCCCTGGCATATGGAAGGCGGGCTTGGGTAGTTACGACACGGGCCCCCAGGAACGGCTCGTGACAGATCGTGTTTTCCAAAAAGCATCACCCTAGAAGGGGATTGTATGATTTCAGGAGAATGGAAAAATAATCCCTAGTTACATTGAACTTTTTGAAATTATGGAGGGAGTTAGAGTCGTTGCTTATCATTTGGTAATGTCAACTAGCCTATCTAAAGTACAAAATGTTTTCCATATATTATTGTTTAGTATGTACATGCCAGAACCAACAGATTTCCTCACTTCTGAAGGAATAGTATTTCAACATGACTTATCTTACGGTGAAGAGTCTATTTGAATTATAGACACAAAGGAATAATTGTTGAGGAATAGGACTACCCAAATAGTAATGATAATTTGGAAAAATAATACAATTGAAGAATCATAAAGGGATCTTGAAGAGATTATCATGAATAAGTAGCCAAATATTTTTATGAGGTAACATTCTAGTAATTTTGAGGCTGAAATTTTTTTAAGTGGGAGGGGGAGAATGTTACACCCCATGTATTTATAAAAAAAATTAATATTAATTGCATGAAACATTAAATCCCAATAAAACCCCACTTTGTTATAACTTATATAATCAATATAATTTTTCCACCTCTGAGATTGGAATTTTGAAAATTGGATATACACTATTGCGTTCAATAAGATATTTAGAGATTGGTGAGACAAACTAATATTTTTTGAATAGTTAATTTTCTTATGAATAGTATTGTGAATTGTAATCTGAACCTTATGAATAGTAAATCATTTTATTTTTTTATTTTTTTATGGTTATAAGGTAATGAGATCTTTATTATCATTTCAAGGTGATATAAAATTAATTAGTGTTTTCAAATTGTTATTTTTTGAATAAAATAATATTTTAATTTAATGTTACAATTATCATATATTTAAAATTATTTTCATAAAATGGTGTTCATTTTTGATTTCATTACTTCAATATAATTTTATTCAAACTTTATGAGAATTTTATAAAATAGTTTTGTTTTTTTAATAAGAATAAAAATATTGTTTTGAGTTTTCAGGATGATTAATGAAATTATAATGATTTAATAATTAATATAAAATTATGGTTGAATTTTGTACATTAAAATATGATATGAGGTTCCCCAATTGTCCAATACCAGGGAAAAATACCTTGAGAAAGCTCTTTTTTTTCAAATACCACAAATGTGGTGTCCTTTGAAATTAATAAAAAAACTCCCACTCTTTTACTATAAATACCCACAAATTCCTTCATTTTATTTCATTTTAAATTAATTATCCTACAATATCTATTATTTTTAACTCATAGGATTCCTAATTTGGTGTCCTCACTCCCCCAAGGTCTGAACCTAAAATATTTATGAGTTACTCTACAGGGTAATAAAATCTACCACCCTTCCCTTTTTTCAAGAAATATTTTAAAGTTAATATCTTTATATTTCATTTGGATTATGTTGGGATATGTCATTACATATCCACATTTATTTATATATTATGTTAGAGTAAGGATAATCGTCTTTTTCTTTCATAATAAATATTTTCTGAATTTTTATGAGAGGTCGTTAGACTTCCAATTTTTCATAAGGGATTTCTCAAATTATCATTTTATTTCAAGTTCATTTATTTAATTTTTTTTCCCCACCATTGTTCCACAAAATTTCATGATAAAAAAGGTAAAATAAATTTATTTTAATTTTTTTATGATAAGGGAATAATTTATCATCATCACTAATATCCCCATATTTTAAAATTGATATAAAATCACCATACTAGATTTGTTAATTTTAACATTCAAGGATGATTTGTTTTCAATTTCTATTATCATTTTAAATTATGGTTATTAAACCATTTTTGTGGTTTAAATAGACTATAATATATGTTTTATAACTTATTTAAGGTAATGGAATATTTTTTTACACATGATATTTTTTTATAAATCAGAATGAGTTTTTTGTGATAAAAAACCTCCAATTAACCCAAAATATTATCATTAAAGTCCTATATAATGATTCATATTAAATCACAATAAGAAAATGAATTTTATAAAAAAGTAATATTAAATACATGAAAAATTAAAATAAAATTTCATTTATGTAAAAACAATCTCATCTTACATGTTTATTCTTTCATGTATATAAGTAAACCAGTAATGAATACCAAAGAAGAAAACACTCCCAAACAATAAAATTGAAACCTGAAACTAATAAATAAGGCCATGAATGAAAATAATAAATCAATAAAAAATAAATATAATAAATAATATGTTTATGGTATATTTATTAATTAATTTAAATTTTTTATAAAGGAAACTAAGATAAAGTTATAACACCATCAGACTTAAGGTATGGGTTTTCTACCCAACCATCCATTTTCATTCAGGTTAGTCTTATTCCTTACATACCTCAATTATATTATTAATTATTCATATTTTCTACTCATAAATTATATTTTAATATTATAAATATGTGGAAAACCAATAATTTTACTTTCATTTATGGGGAGTTATATGTTTTAAAATGATATTTCAGAAATTCATCCTAAAATAAAAACCTGATTCAACGAAATTTCTAAAATTCATACCTATTTTGAAGGGCACAATATAATATATTTTTAGAAAACTTTATCATTCCAAAATAATTATTTTTACTATAAAAAATTATCTTACATAAAATGGTAATATAAAATGATTTTTCTCAAAAGAACTCATCTTTTTGAAGTAATAGAGTATTTATCTCTAGAATTACTCGATGAATTTATAAGAGTATCTTTTTCAATTTTAACACACTTGAATGTTGTTATATATTATTAGTATTAATATTTTATGATATCTTATACCATATTTAATTTAATCATTTATTATTAGGTTGACTATGGATTTACTATATTAAAACCATTCACTAATTTACATTTCATGGTTAGTGTTTTTGCTTAATATTCATGGAATGTTATATACATGTCATACGATAGTTTCAATATTAATGTATATGTTTTTTATGCTTATCCTAATTTATATGATGAATTAATTACACATATTAAGTGATGGATGTGGCCCCATATTTCCCCTCGATGCATTATTAAGTATCATGAGACAATCTACGATCTTGGCACATGGCCTTGAAAAAATGGTTATTTATAGTCATCTCACAGGCCCTGATGGTATGGTTATAATATCTTGAATTATTCATTCACACATTTTGAAACTTTTAATTGAATGTACATGAAGTTATTAAAATAGTAGAATAACAACGGTTATGCTTTCTTATGTAATTATTTATCCCTCTCTTATTCCTACCATAATGTGTTCATATTTATTTTAAAAGGCGTGTTTTTAGTAATCCACCATGCCTAATGATTATGTTTATTATATAATCATTTTTATATCTTACCCTAAATGAGAATTTTATCTATCCCTTTCTAATGATTCATTTTACTCGGACACGAATACATGTATTATGAATGACATGTAGGGTTAACCTAGGAGTTATGAATGTTTTCAATGGAATTTATATATTATTTTTTCTTTTAAGTTATAATGTTGAACGTATGTACGTATCTCAGTTTCTAAAACTACTAAAATATTCATTATTTTGGGATAATACGTCTTTTAATATTACTTGTTTAATCAAATAAGGAACCAACTGTGTGAAATTGTGTTCGGGTCCTTACACTCTACATATCCTCGTTGACCCTCTTCACATTCTCATGTCCTAAACCATTAGCATAATACACAAATTATATACATTGGAACATTTAACACATTCATTATCATCAATAAGTTATCGCATTTAACACATTCATTAATTTTCATGAATTTACCCATTTAACATGTTCATCATTTTCACATGCATTAACCCACAAATGAATTTCATGTAAAATTCATTATAATTTCATCATTATAAATTCATTTCATCTAAGTCATTTAATATTTAAATTAATAATCCATTATCACATAATTATTGTATATATACATCTATCATATTATCATTATTAACTCAACTAACACATCACCATATTAATCCTAGGATCTACATTATCACAAGTTAATTACATAATTAACATTATAATCTACCAAGATTGAGATTGATAGAACACCACATGGGTGGCCCGAAATTGGTCTAGTAAACCTCAATGCATACTGTAGGGATCATGAGGGGTTTAACACATGATTTTTCCAATCATTTTATTAATCCAATTGAATTTAATCAATTATTAAATTAGAGATGACCATTAACACAATCACACATACAAAAATCATATTCATGTCTAGGTAATAGAACTTGTAGACCACATACCGTATAATTGTAGAGGAATACTCACATAACATTATACTAATATAATGATTCATAAAAAAATGAAT
Organism: Viscum album; assembly: GCA_963277665.1. NCBI lineage: Eukaryota > Viridiplantae > Streptophyta > Magnoliopsida > Santalales > Viscaceae > Viscum > Viscum album. The sequence continues at coordinate 623,756,871 of OY728135.1, read as the reverse complement.
ACTAAAACTAAGATCTAGTAAGAAATAAGTTTTTAAGTATTTAGAGGAAGAAGAACGAAACTGCCAGCCCCGGTCTAAAAAAGGATAATAATGAGAAGCATTAGAATTAACCGGAGCTTCAATCCACCACTAATAGAAGACCTATTATCATATAATCAAAGGAGATAGACCATTGGGATGTTTTTGGGGATTTTTTTCACTATATATGGAGGAGGATGAAATGGTAAATAAATTATGTGAGGAAATTAATATCCTTTGGGGGAAATGGTAAATTACAACACTTTATTTGGGAATACATTCTGGTAGTATGTTTTACCAAACTATGATCCAACCATGACACAACCTCTATCTAAGAGGTTGGATGACTCATTATTACTTGGGTATTCCATAAGGTTTGAAATACTATTGGAAAACCATGGAGAAAGCCTCTAAAAATATTTTAATGGTTCATATTTCCTCCTTTAATTCTTTTTCATAACAATACACCATGCCCCTGGCTTGCATAGTTGGGATCAACTACTATCCCAAAAAATATTCCACCGCTGTGACATGCATTGTATGTCCAGCTCCCCTTTCAATCATGTACTGAACCCCAAAAACACCCCATAAGCCACCCCATACACACATTTAACATTCAATTAACCCAACCGAAGAGTTTTAATCCAAAATTTAAACCTTGGAATACCTCAATAAATTATAGTGTAGATAAATTATGGAATTTTATATCAAAATAATTACATAAAATAACAGGTTATTAAAAATATTTAATGGATTTTTATTTATGATATTTGTATCTAAAAATTTAATAAATATATCATATCTATTCACTAAACATTGTTGAAATAATATTATAATTAGATTTATCTTCATGTGTTATAATTAAAAAAATATTGGGATAAAATAAAGAGATTATAAATATTTATGGGTAATATATTCCAAAAAAGATATAATATTTGATTGATAATCATTTTATAAATGATAAAGTATCATCATTAACATCACAATGAATATACATTAAAATTAAATGATCCAATATTCGATGATTAAAAAAGATTTAATAGACCAATGTGTTCATAGTGACTACTTGGAAATGATTTATAAAAAATATTTATAAATATTAATAAGGGTTTTAAATAAATTATTAAGCAATTTTATATTGTATTATAGGAATATAGAGTGTGATCATTCAATCAGGGAAATATGGTTTGAGTTTTTTCTCTAAAACACGCATTATTGAGACTCCTTCTACATTATCAAAAAAAATATTCTGTATGTTTTATATTCTTCCCAATTATTATTTTACCAAGAAATATTTATTAGTGATTTTATTTTAGTTTCATTTTAATGATCTTTTTTCTTTTAAAGGGTATTTGTTAAAACTTTATTCATGTTACAAACTGAGTCCTATTTCTATAGGCCATGTATATTATTCTTCATTTTAGTATTACAATTATCCAATATAAAAACATTTCATTTTTTAATATACATGATTTTATTTTTATTTGATGAAAATAGTCTCTTTAATTAATGTTTTTTTCTTTGGGGTATCACTTTCTCTTTCATAATGTGTCGCCAAAAGGAATGATTCCCTGCCACATAACAAGACTCTTTCTCATATGCGTTAATTTTTTACATAAAAATGAAATTTTATATAATTCATTACATGATCCTAAAAATTATCTCAATCTATTATAAATGTAATGTTTTCAATGATTCTGAAATTTATGTTCTGTAAAGGGTTTTTATTGATTTTAACTATTTTAACAATTTTTTTTGAAAAAGTTGTTTTAGATAATGTAATGTTTTTCATTTTTAAATAGTATACTGTAAATAATTTTTTATTGTTATTGTATACAAAATTTAATTTTTGTAAAAAAATTAAAGGAATGACTTTTTAACAATTCACGCATGGAACATTTTCAACAGAAGGAATCAATTTTTCAAATTTTTTTGAAGCTTAATTTACACCTACAATTATATTTTCAATAAATCATCCTCTCTAAAATTTCATGTTTTCAACAATAATCAATTTTTATCAATGTTTAATAAATCTTTATTTTTTAAATATTTTTAATGGATAAGGTAAATTTTTATATTCAGTGAAATTATGCAATTGCATGTATGTGTATTATTATTCAATTTCATGTTCTTAATCATGGTTAATCATCGAATGATACCATACACCTTCTTTATCTTGTTGTTCTATGAAATACCATATATATATATACATGGTATGATCCATCAAATAATATTTATTTTGTACCCATACACTTTTACTATAATGATATAATTCCAATTTTTTTCCATTTTGAATATTCTACAATCTAATAAATAATTAAAGGGTTTTTCTACCTAGATTCCTAATGAATCAATTGATTGTATAAATCATTGACTATACTGCACATACATTACCAAAAATTTTTAAATAAAATGTCTATATAATAATATATATTTGGTTGTATTTTACTAAAAAGATGAATTAATATATTAGATACCAATTTATTTTCAATGGATTGAACTTTCCTAGTTTCTTTGTTAAATCTGAATTATTCTTTTGGGAATCCGTTTTATAGGATACAAGTCATATTTTATCTCCAGGGTATTTTATGATATATTTATTGAAACCATGTGTCACACATGTATATGTTGTTTATTATGTGACGATTGGAGCCATGAAAATATATCCATCCAATGAATTTTGAATATTTTCCACCTTATGAGATATCACGTTGTGTAAGTAGTAAGCTTAGAAAACTATTACAGTGGCAAGTTATCTTAGAAAATTGTACTATGATAATGAGGTAGTGACCCTGTAATTATTCTTATTATTTCAAGATTATGTTGATTCCAAATTCTTGTGATTTCATTATCTTATTACATTATTATGAATTTTTAACACACTTATTTCATAATTTCTAATGTATTTGTACAGTTATCATTTCAACATAAGGTTATTCCTCTTATATGTATATTTTTTCACACCATTATACATTACATTTATTATACCTTTTTTGAGGATCCAATCTCACCACTTCAAATGTTTTATTTTCCCCAATTAATGAAATATTGTATTATGTATGCTAAGATTAGATGAGTATCTTGTGTGGAGAATTTATGGGTGATGTTTTAGGCAATGTAATGATTTATTATGTTCAATATATTGTGAAAAAAATTTAATATGTTTAATAAATTTTTGATTTATTAGTTTATTGTTAGTCCTAAAATTTTAAAACTATGTACATTAATTTTGTTGGATTGAAAATGTGAGAATGATGCTATATTAATATTTGTTCATTAAACCATGTGCTTGTATTTATGTTTTTTTGACATGAGTTCAAATATTTTCAGTCTATGGGTTCTATAATTGGTATCATAATTTTTATTAGATAAATATAATAAATATGATTCTATTTTTTGATACAGATTTTAGATAAATGATTGAAATTATTGGGTGAAATGTTCACGATGATCTATGATTCAGTTGTATAATTATTCCTTTTCAATGTAGGTATTGATTATTTTATATTTCATTGGTATTGGGAAAAGAGATCATCAATGGAAATGAGTTCTCTGAGTCTACTAGTAGGAGAACCTCTAAAACTAATGTTCATGTAGAGACTGTGTGGTTTCTAAGGAATTAAATATATATCTATATACTAGACATTAATGTGTTTTTCAAATTGATATATCTGTGGGTAACAACATATAAATCATTTTTTCGGGTATATATAAATAATTATTTAGGTACATGGTTAGTGGTACCAAACTACACACCAGAACAGAGACTCTTGAGGGGTATTCCAGGGAAAATTCACATTTTTATTACATACCATTAGTAATGATTGAAATATATGATTTTATGGATGCTAACTAGATTATAGATCCTTGTAGTAAAATTACCATGGATGAGATAAAATTATGTTAAATACTAATAAGTTGTGGTATACCCATTATTTATTAATTATTTCTTGTGAGATCATAGTTATAATTTTTTAAATTTACTATATCATGTATTATAATATTTTCACTTTAATTTAATGTAACAACTTAAGAACAAATTTAAACATATAAAAATTGAGGAGATGTAAAACGAAGTGATTTTATTGATGTAAAACATATTGGTATATAAACTATGAATCTAAATCATTTGATTATTTAAGATAATCTAGTAGTAAATATCATTGAAATTTTCAAGATACTTGATGTCCAAAACACACTATGAAAATTAATAATATTGTCTCATGAAAATATGGGTGATGAATATGATGAAGGAATGAAGTTAAAACTTATTCTATTTAAAATATGTTGATAGAAATGCACTGGGGAATATCTCAAAGGTGCTATGAAATTTTTTATTTATTGAATATGGGGACAGAATGCTTCTAGCATCCATTGGAAAACGAATCCTTCTATAAGATTGAAAACAAAATTATAGTTTTCTTCTATTTTTATTTAAGATAATAATTTAGTCATTTTATTTTAAATCACACCATAAAACATTATAATATATTTAACAACTTTAATTTATTAGTTTGATAAAACTTGTGAGGATGAAATTTAATTATTGTGGAATAACATAACATCCCTTGAATTCAGTATATAAATTTTTTCCATGAAATAATTTGAATTTCAATATAATTCTACAAAAAACACTAAGAAAAAAATTATCATTCATTATGTAGTAGAAATATCTATCATTAAAAGAACATTATGTTAAAATTAAATATATCAATATATGAATGAAATTTAACAAATTATTTAAATTATAAAATTTGTGAGAAATAATATTACAAAATATTAATATTTCTAATGAACATTTTAAATTAAATATTTTTAACTTCTTATTTTTTATATTTAATTAAATGTTAAACATAATTTTTTTAAATGTAACTATTTATACATAATACTATTTTGGTGTTTAGATTATCATAATTTAACTAGTATTCATTATATATCATTTTATGAATAAATCAAGTTTTATTTTTAATGGATATTTTATAAAAGTAATAATTTTTATTAATATATAAAAATAAAACATGAAGAATTTTTATAAAAATTACTTTATATGAACAAATATATAATTTTAGAAAAATAGAATTCATTTTAAAATATTTTTTGAACATTTAAAACCCTGTGGACTCCATTCTTAGAACTAATGTAAATGGTTACATTAATAAAAACGGGTTTTTAACTTTTCTATTAACAAAAAATTTTTCTTTAAAATTCAAATTTCTCATGATAAATATGTAATAAAATTAATTTATTTTATAATAAATCAATTTAGGTGAAATGTTTTTTTGAAATTAATAATTTCCACTATCATATTAATCATTATTTTAAAATATATCTCAAAAACATTATGTGTTAAGAAAAATTACATTAAAATTAAAAAATTTGATTAATTAATGAATTAATTAATAAATCCAATATCCTATAATTAAAAGACATTTTAATTAACATGGGTGAAATTAATTTTTTCTTTAGAAAAATTACCTTAGTGAATATACAGACCCCTAAGTCATGTTATAGTGTCTCCAACATCACTGGATGAGAGGCTATTTGTCTATATAATTCCAAATATTCTATATATTCCATGTTTGTGTTTTAAACAAAAATTGTGTAATGAAATAATATAATAATAATTGGTCAATAAAAAATCTAAATTCAATTAAATTATAAAAGGACAAGATGACACAAATTCATTATCCATTTATAATTTCGAATTACTTAGATAACATGTACCGATTTTATCCTCCTATAACACCATATGATTAAACATTTCATTTGGTAAACCATAATTATACCAATCCTTTCGTATACATAGAAAATTACAAGGAAAATGAATATTTACTACATGAGAAAGACTCATATATAAGTCTTTATTTCTAATAATTATATTCATTTTCTAACAAACAATTGTTCATTTAAGTAATTTGGAATCACATATATAATGAAATTTAATTTTATTAACATTATTGAAGTTATTCATTTGTTTGATAGAATCCTCTTAGAAAATGAAATTCATTGATTGTGCATACATGCAGGTTATCACCTCAATGACATGAAGAATGTCATTTTTCATCACCACCTAAGAGGGATGGCATCATATATGTTGTTGATGTGTAAATTTTATCTTTATGTCACTTAAAAACTTCTTATGTGACGAATTTTTACACTTATGTTGATTCTGTCTATCAGTTACGGAATCAGATCATTAATGACTCATATGTGTGAACAAAATTATACCTAAACGACTTGTATTAAAAAAATTAAAAACCAATCATGTCTGGACCAAATAGTTTAATTAACTAACAAATATTCTGTTTCTAAAAATATCGTAATTCTCAAGTGATAAATTTCAATATTCCATTATTCACTTATAGGGAAATATGGTAATTGATTTATGTATCAAAATAACTCTATTGAGACACATTTTACATTATACACCAATTTATTATTATATGGAGTATAGTATTAAAAAAAGACATCTAATCGTGAAATATATTTTATTCATTGTATCTTATGCTCATTTTATAGTTCATTGTCAAATGTTAAAATGATAATCATGTCTCGAATAATGTTATCTTTCAATGAGTAATGAATTTTATAATTTGTGATGGTCTTATAAATCACTTTTCTCATACCATTTCATTTGAAAGATTTTTTCCATTATATTTTATGAATTTAGTCTATTTTATAAAATTATTATGTTTTTAGGATAACATTATCTTAATAAATGAATCTCTTAATGTAACAAAAACCAATCAAATAAAATTACTCATTTTCATTAATATCAATGTTTTCCTTTGAAAACATATTTTTTTATAATTATTCAATTAATCTTAAAACTTTTCTTCCCCTATTATTAATAATTTTTATCATCCCTTTTTTATAATGGTCTTCATAAGTGGTTTGTAATGTATTAGTCACTTATTCTATGTAGATAAATAATAAAAATCATTTTCCCTTCATTAAATGTTATAAATGATCTAATATTTTTTCTATAATGATTCTCCATGTGTTTTTCAAATAAAATAAATTCTAAATTATTTGAAATATATAATCATTTTTGAATTTGTTACACGGGTCATTTTCATTTGATGGATCCTATTTGATATGCCTCCCTGTGAATGTATCTTTTTTTCAGCTGTGTAGCTTTCAACAACACTTCATCTCTTGGAATTTGGTTTTTAAAAGAGATTTCTTTTTTAAAAATTGGTCTAATAATGTCTTCCTTTTAAAATGATTCAAAATGTTAAGGGAAATTATTTTTTTCATTGAATGTTTTCAAATGATTCTATGAGTGTTCTACTTATATATTTTATTAAAATTAAATAGTATTATTGAAATGATATCATCCACCTTATTTATCTAGAAGGGTTTTGTAATTCACTTTTACATTTATGGTATGATATATTAGATCTTTTTCCTTCAATAAACACCCACTTTTATAGGTATGATTTACCTCGAATGAAATTCCACTATGATGTTGCTATATTCTTATACATTATTAAAGGGAGTTCAGCAGGATTCAAAATCCATCATTTAATTATGATTTTTTTTTCCAACCCATATATCTAAATCATATATAATGTAAATAATCTATGGTTAATTATCATTATTATATGGTATTTATCATGAATGTGGTTAAAATTCATTGGATTTACATTCATTTTCCATGTGCTTATCATGTTCTGTTTATTCTAGAAATCATGAATGCATCTATAGGGAAACAAATGAAAAGGGTATAACTTGTTTTATTTACTATGGGTTTAATGATTTGTTTATTTAGACCAATCAGAACACTTAAATATGATATTCCTTATATAATGGGTTTGACGAGAATTATATATTCCTTCAATGAATTGAATAATTTTTCCATCTCATGAGATATTATGGTGTGTGTGTGTAGTGATCATATCCAACTACGGGAGTGAGAAGTTACTCTATCTAACAATGTTTTGTTAATGAATTAAGGATACATGACTTATAATTATGATATAATGATTATATTGGTTCCACATTGCACTGTTTCTATTGCCTTATAATTTGATCATCTTTATTACATAATATTATGTTATAATTTATCATGTCATGATACCATGATCATTTGGATATCATATTATGCCACCTGACATGTTTAGGTTGTCTGACCTGTGTTATTTACTTTAATTATTCCCTTAATATGAATATAATATCACCCATTATAATATGATCATTTTCACAAGTTGTGAAATAAAATGTTTATTATGATAAATTTATATTAGTATCTCTTGTTTAGAAGTTATGTGAAATATTGAATACTCATTATTCAATTATTTTCTTCTTATATTGTGGACAAAATTTTCAATTATTGAGAATACATGATATTTTTTAGTTTATTTTTTTTAATCCATAAAACTAAATATTAATTGGGTAGATGACTTTAAATGTGGAAGAATAATTTAATAATTTATGTTTATTTAATCCAGTATTGTATGTTTTTTCTAGATTTGATAGGGAATAATTAGTCAAGGGTATCTACAACATCTATCCGAGAAGTATTTCAAAAATGTTAAACATTTAATATTATTATTTTATAATGATTTTAGATTTTAGAATTAAATAAAGTGGGAATTTGTTATGTATAATCTTAGTATCATTCTTAGTGAAAAACATTTAGGTCTTATGTTGAATTATTTAGGTTGTTTGGTGTTTATGATAAAATAATATTAATTGAAACCCTATTTTTATGTCCAATTATAGGATAACCTCATGAGGATTTGGTAATGTTTAGAATGTGTGTCTTCGTAAGGAATTATATCCATATATAATTGTGGATTGTGGCTTCATTTTTTCTACAGCTGAATGTTGGGGTAATAGCACCTAATAGAGTTAATTGGTTATATCATTTTAATCATTCTAGGTCAAGATATATAGGCCCAAACATCACACCTATAAAATCAACCTCATTTTTTATTATTCTGTTAATTAAACTTCTCTTTACAAACCATTGTGATGGATTTGAACATATCATCTTATAGATGTTATTATTATTAGAGAATTTAATTGTGAATTTGAAATGGACTACCCATATTGAATATAAATAATCATAAGTAAGTTTATGCACGTTATTTATGAATTATTTCTCAAAATATCAATGTTTTCCCATTGTACATTTACTTATTTAAGTTTTTTCATCATTTAAAACAATTTTAAAGAAACAGTTTGATAATGAATGATCTGCACTAATAATGGATGTGATGTAAAATTTTTAGATTATACTTTACAAAAATCAATTTTTATTGGAACTCTGATAATATATCTTATCACCATTCCAAAGAAACTATCATGAAATATTATTTTCAATTTGGATATATTTAATGTCATAAAAACTAAAAAATAGAAGGATATATTCATGTAAAAATTAGGGTGACAAAGATAATGAAGGAAAGATTATTTTATTTCCTTCATATATATAACATTTCTATATACACATTCAGAAATCTCTCAGATGAATTAGAAAAACATTTTATAGGAAATGATGATGTAATGAATTTGGAAGTTGAGGGAAAATGTAGCATTCTTTTATGTATTTATAGGAAGAAGATTTTTTACCTAGTTTTATTTATGATATTAATATAGAAATTTACATTTCATTGTTCTCCTATCAATTAGATATATTTTTGGCATCCACATGTAATTATTATTTTTTAAATCGGGGGATGTAATTTATTTAATGGTGGTTGAATGTAACATCCAAATATTTCATTAAAAATATTTACCCTTTAAATATTATCAAGTTTGAATTCAAACCACACATGTACTAAAAGAGAAGTCATGATAATATATTTGATTAATATAAAAAACATTAAAAAATTTTTATGATAATAAATAAGATATCTATATATGAAAAAAAATATTAAAATTCTTTATATTAGAAACATCTTGAGAAATAATATTACAATCACTTAATGTCTAAAATGGTCATTTAAATTAGGAAGTATATCTATATATTTAATATATCTAATAAAATGTTGGGAATATATATTTTATAAATAGTAATATGTAATTTGAATTTTTTTATTCCAGAATATCAAAATTTACTTGTTTTAAATTTTTTATAATTTTCTAAAAATATATTTTTTTAGTTGAAAGGTTGGTTTCTATGAAAATTATAATTTTTATGAAACAATCAATATATAAAAGTTAACTATAATATTATAAATAATTTAGTAGATAAAATGAAAATTCAGGAATAATATTTTTTACTTCTTAATGTTAAATGATCATTGAAATCCCATGGCCAACTTTTTATAACTAAATTAAAAGGTTACTTTAATAAAATAATAATTTTAAGTATTTTATTTAAGTTAATTTATAATTTTATAATTATATATTTTGTGTATATTTTATTGTAAAATAATCTTTATTCAATATATTTTAAATATATATAGTTCAAAAAATATTGACCTTAATAATTTTAACTCACACATAGATTTTATGCTTCACAACATGATTATTTTAATGACTATTTATAATTGTAAACGAAATTTATTTTATAATTACTTTTTTAAGCAATTTAAATATTATTAATAAAATTAATATCATATCTGGGATTATAATAGTAAAATTATTTAGTAAATTCAATAATTTTAAATATAATTTTAATTAATTTACAATGATTAAATTAAATATTCCCTTGGGAAAAAGTACATTTGTGTAAAGTGAAAATGGGAATGTACGAACTTCTAAATCACTCAAATATGACTCCAACGTGACTAGATGGGAGGATTTCTAGACTTATAATGTCCCATTACCCATAGTTTCTAATTTGGATGGTGTTTGGACTTAAATAGTTTAAATAAATAATTTAATAAGTTAATGAAATTATATAACTACCTATCCTTTGACATATAAAAGGAAAATATTACCCTTATTTACACACACAGAAATTAAAAATACATGTTGAAAATTATCCAATTAATTATCATTATTCCCCTTTCGGGCGAACCATGTCCTTTTTCTACAGATACATAGCGTACTCCTTTGACATCAATAGATAAATCCATGGAAAATAAATGATCCTAATATTTGTATTACTATACTCTTAGTAGTTATTGCTAATTTATATATTTTAAAAAATTCATAAAATTGTTATTATAAAAAATTTAGAATCATATATAAACATCAATTTTATATTATTAAATAAAAAACAGTTATTCATTCATTCCATACCACACACTTATAAAAACAAACCTGTCAATCGTGTGTGGGTACAACTTCCTCTACAATAAGTTGTAGTTTTTTCATCACCACCTATTTTGTAAAGTATGAAGAATGTATTCGTTGAATATTTTATTATGTATTCTATAAAATTAATAAATTTTGAAAAATTAAATTTACATTCATTACATCCCTTCATTAATGTATGAGAACATTTATCATGATAATGGGTGGAATACCACCTTCATGGATGATGTGACTTATTTTACATAGAGACATTAAATGGATAGACCAAAATTAGTAATTAATAACCTAATATTATGTACATAAAATAATTATATTTCTTAAGGAATAATTCTTAAAAAACTATCACTCATTCCATTCATTTAGAAACGTGTTTGTTCATTATGTGTATAATCATACTACAACCTACAAGGACAATGAATCTCATTTTTTACAACCACTAATAAAAAATTGTTATAGGAATGTATTTTATAATGATATCATATATATATATTAATTGTTTTAAAAAAACATATTAACACTATGCAATAACACTTTCATACTAAATATATTGTTTTGAGAGTCATTTTCTTTATTATTTTATATTTCATTTGAGTGATGTTATAATGTTAATATAGTTAAGGATTAAATAAATTTATATAATGTTTCAACTGATTTTAATATAATAATTATTAATGTCCAACTTGATGATTAAAATGGGTTTTTCAAGAATCACAACAAAATTATTTATTGGGATTGATGTACTCTAAATTGTATATCTATTTCACATATAGTATACATAAAATATAATTAATTATAATTTTTTTGTCATATTTATTTAAAATTAATATTAAAATAATTGTATATTCATGTATATTCCATGGATTTACCACATGATATTTATTAAACAAATAATGTTCCAATGTTTAGGTAGAAAATTGGAAAAGTATTTAAACATTATTTTATTTCATTAAATTTTTATAATGTTTTTAGTGAAACTTAATAGAAATCATATGTATGATTTTATTTATGTTTTAGGAATTCCTATATTTATAAATCCCTCAAATTCAATGATTAATGTATCCATGTAATTAGATATAATAGTGTATGTGCAGTGATCATAGCCAACTATTAGAGTTTTTTGTTTTCCTATCAAACTATGTTAGTTTATCATTTTTTGGATCCTTGACATATTCTTATGATATAATTTTTATATTTTTAGACATATATATGATTCCAATATCTTATAATATAGTCATTATAATACAATTATATTATTTTACCATTTAAAACATTTTGATTCCATGATCATTTGGATATCAAGTCATACCACTTAACATGTATATGATTTATCACCATTATGTGTTACGTTGATTATTCCATTTCTGAGAATTTGATCTCACCAATTATTTTTTATCCCTTTCCATTAAATATAAAATAATCTGTTATGTATGATAATACATGATGATTATCATTCATTAGGAATTTATGGCTGATATTTAAGACTAATTATTTATTTACTAGCTTTCTTATAATGTGGGATAAATGTCCATTTATAGGGAATACTTGAGATTATATTATTTGTTCATTATCCTACCTAAAAAACTATGAATACAATGGTCCATGTATTATAATTTTTAGATATATATTTAAATCATTAATGTTTATAATTGTCTTATTTTATGTGATGTCTTTCACTATATCCACATAGCACTATTCTATGGGTAATATATGAGGCCTTTATATTAATGTGTTATATATTCCAAGAATTACCTTATCATAAATTATAAATGGAACCACCACCCCTCCAATTCCATGGGAATATAAGAACCCTTATGATCAACCCAGAATCTACCCATGTCCCTACAAAAACATCCCACAATGGCCTATATGATTTTATCATTTAAAAATGTTATTCTAATTTTCCTTAAGGTGGTGACCAAATGTGTTCATCCAAGTAAATTTTTAAAATATTCAACCACACCTTCATAATTATTTTCTATTTATTCAACACCAATCCTCTTCTATAAATGATATAATGATAAAAATAGTATAATATACATTATTATATGCTATTATAATAATGGGACATTAATTTTTTCTACCTTTCTCTAATTCCTTTCATAAAATTAATTCATTGACATTTCTTACATGTGGACTATAAAATATATATGATGATTTCTTTCTTCTATTTTCCAAAATAACATAAATGGTTGGAATAAAAAAATGTGTCAAATTTAAAAACATGTTTCTTAAAAAGAAATAACATATTGAAATAATTATAGTAGTAATTCTATATGTGATGTTAACAATAAACGACTATACTAAATTTATCCAATAATAAGGACATCAATTATAGATATTATGAAACTATTTTGTATCAAATTAAATTTAGTTAACATACCAGGAATGATTCTAATAATTTTTAAGAATAAATGCAAACAATTGACCCAATTGTAAATGATTTATCACATTTTTGAATCATTATGATAAATTGTCTTTATAAAAAGATTTATATATGGATAAAGTTATTATCATTGTTTTTTTATGTATATTATTTTATTATTTTTGATTTTAATACAGTGAAAATAGCACTATCATAAATTAGGTAAGGGATATTATATACCACCCATACTAATTTTTAGATATATTTACTCTTTATTATTCCCACATTTTATGAAACATTATTATATTGAAGATATAATTTTTTTTAAATATGTCCTTACATATATAAAAAATTGAGTAACCTTTTAACTTTTGGGATTAAAAAGGATTCTAGTTCCATAAAAAGTTCTCCCATTATTTATGCCTCCATTAAGGTATATTCCCTATTTCTTATACCACATTGGGATTCAACCCCTTAAAATAATTTTAAAAAATTAATCGAATTTTAAAACCCATTCATTTTTTATAGAATTCTTTTTTATAAATTATGGTTCTCTAAAAAAATAAGGCATTACCATTATGGGGAAAACATTTTTTCATTTTATAAATGATATATGAATATGGAATGCATGAAATGTTTTGTCTCATAGATTCATCACATGAAATCACTATATTGGACTTAAATGATCAATAACAATATTCCAATGTTAAATATGAGAATCCTAATTAAATAATTCCTTCTTCTACTATGAATCAATATGATTTTGCCTTCACGTATTCCTCATATTGTAATTATTAACTTCACTCCCTTCTCATTGATTTTAACTTTCTTGTTATTTATGTATAATTTATTTAAACCATGAATCACACATATCTATGATTTTCACTACTCTGATGGAAAAAAGAAATTATATATACCTCTTATTATTTGGTTAAATATTTATATCTAATGATATGTTATGCATGGGAATATGGATTGAGATTAATACACTAGATATTTTCTCTACAATAGGATTATGGTCAGGTTGTGACCCTTGAATTATGTTTATAATACCAATATCTATGTTGTTTCAATAATTTTATGATCATATGACATATTTTACAACACCTTTTCTCCTTTCTTATGATCATGTTATTCATGATATCTTTTAATTCCTCATGACTCTCATTTTATTCTTCATTACAATGTTTATTCCATTACATGGATTTAAAGCTCATACATTTCCTAATGTATACTTTTTGGGTTATCATTTGTAGTTTTAGAATATTTTTTACAATAAATATGTGTAGTTTTATATTAATATTTTCTTTTTTCATATTTAATATGATATATTCTTAGATCTCATCTCTCAAAATAACATTATCTATATAACCACTACTAGAATTTATTAGAAAATTGAATTAGGTATTATGAAATAATATATTCCTAATTCAATGGATTATAATTTAAAATCAACTAAAGGATAAAATAAAATTTATTTTGAAACCATTATATGTGTCATAATATTTGTATTTAACTTATCATATTTCCCAAAAGGGGCCAATCTATTTTCTAATATTATATTCTTTTAGAATAATTCTTGAAACACTTTAGAGATACATGTAATTTTATATAATACTTGAAATAACATTTAAAACATCTGATCCAAAATTAAAATCCGATTTTCAAATAAATACACCAATTAAAATCATAGAGTTTTTTATATAATATATTATATAAATTTTACAAACACAAGTTCTTGACGGTTTATTAGAAAAGATATTTCAGCATATTCTTAAATTAATAAGTTCACTATATTGAAACAAAAATAGATGTGTACATAATTTTATAATAAATTTATTATTTAAATCATTTAATAAAATCATTATAAAATTATAATTTTAATTTAACATTAATGAAATAAATGGTTCTAAAATAAAATTTTATAGATTGGGAAAAATCAACTATGAATCAGTTTTTATTGGCTCGAATATTTATATAAAGGATAAAAAAGTTCCAAATGAGGTTTCAAATAGACAATAATTATGTGAACCAAAATATATAGTAAACTCAAAATAAATGTTTTATCAAATTGGAGCATAACGATCGATAAGAAAAAACAACGTTGAGATGAAGGGAAAAAGAAATAAGAGTTCAGACATCAAATTTTAATTCCCAAATCAGAGATAAAAAACGTTAAATTACCCAAATAGAATAGAGATTGAAGGAGAGGAGTAATTTCAAAGAGATATGACATGAATGGGGGTTATATGATACTAATGGTAAAATGGGAATGCAATTTATTCATTTTATAATTTATGATTGAAAACCATATAATATTAAAAGCTATGAAACATGATGATAAGATCGTGTTGGTTGAAATAAAAATTCAAACCATGCGTAATTTGTGTGAATGACCCTGGAACACAAAAATTCTTTTTCATGGTGTCCTCTAGGACCCCATTGTTAATTCAAAGACATGTTTTTACCATTCAAAATGGAAATGAATGTTGGAGATACATATAAATTGATATTGTATATTTTCAACTTACATCATTCAACCCACGTGGAAATAAAAATCATTCGTACATTTCATATTTAAATCCTTGGTATTAAAATTTTAAAATTACCACAAATATTTTTTAATTTTAAGAATATAATCATAGGTATAGTGACACTTGGCTTATAAATTTCTCAAAATGGCACATTAAACCATTATAAAGTGCACATAGAAACTTTATAAACTAGAATTTTGTACTAAATGACACTCTAAGATACTATATGGTTTATTATGATACATCTAAATTTGATAAGATCACAAAGTAAAATCACTAACCAATGAAATCTCGCAAAACCCAACCCGATTGATTGATAAAACCATGGAACATCCCATATACAATGTAGCCTGATCCTAAAAGAAAAATTCAATGATTGATGGAAACTCATAATATTTATCCCCACTACATTCAAATTATCTAAAAAATATAACATGGAAAACACACAATGAAATTAAATAATCATACACAATAGGTAATATCCATAAAAAATTATGGAATTATAAAATTTAATCACCAACAAAACATTACAATGAAATTACACATATCTCTCAAAAAACAATAGATAGTAGAGAAAAATATTTACACTTGAAAAAATACTCAGAAGAGATTAAAAACACTATGAAACCACAAGTTTGGCAGGAAAACCAAAATTTAAAACTCAAAAAGGATAAAAAGGGATATTATCCTTGGTTATCATACATAATATGTGAGTCAAGATATCTCATTTAGATAAAAATGTCAATGTGAAAATTATATTTTGAATGGACACACTCAATTTCACAACATCCTAATGTAATCATTCATCCTAGATACCCAATAACTATGCCAAGGCCACCCACAAGTAACATAACCATAAACCCTCCTCAAATCATTCATATATAAGAAACATCGAAAACCTCTTGAGAAGCAAGCCCAAATGACATATCATGTGTAAATATAAATTTCATCACCATACATGAGGTAAACCCATAAAAATATTCTATGTAAACCAATATTAATTCACCTAAAAAATATATCTTCCATTAAAACCATCCAAGACACCAATGAAACACCTGGAACACTTCCCAACTAGAGTATAATCCATTCATATACTCATAATTATAATAATTCAAACCCTGTCAACCAATTCGTTATTTAATTTAATTTTATATTTTAAAAGAGATAAAGAAAACACTAAATGTTTTCCTATAAATATAAATTCATAGATCCACTAGTTCTCTTAGATTAATGGAATAATAGATGGGATGGAAGTTTTAAATACAATATATGGATGATTATATGCTGAGAGAAATTATTTGGATGACCACTCAATTATTCCCTAAATGTTTTCTAGAATAAATGAATAATCTATAATCAAGACGAAACCCAAATTAGTAATGTATCGTAAATAAAATCATGAAACACAATATAAACCAATAATGTTTTTAAATCATAATCCACCATATTTGAATTTTTAAAATATTTCATTAAAAAACCTGTATACCATATAGAAAAAAAATATTGAAAATATTTCACCCCTTTAAAACCCTTTATCCCATTTAAAATCACTATGAACTAGACATTCTTTATGATATTACCCATTTAAAAATAACTAACATTTCCATTTAAAATAACTATTTTCCATTTTTTTAAACTATTATATCAAAACAGGCCCTTAAAAACCTGACATACATAAAAATATCGTCAATTATTTTAAAAAATCTATTTTTAGTTTATTTTTCAAAATTTATGTAAAAAATTATAGTAACCAATTCTTATTGGTTAACAAAATCCAATTACACCATATAGAAATACATTTAAATTAAAACATTTCAAACCAATAACTTTTCTCAGTAACAACATAAAAAAGAACAACCATCCAAAACCTCTCAGTACTATGGCATTAGGAGAACAAACAAATCCCATGGAATCAAATCAAATAGATGATAGATGTTATCCTAAAACATTATAGTCCCAAAAAATTAAAAAAAATATTCCAAAATTGGTGGAGATCCCTACATGGTGTGTCTATACAGTTTATCCTACATGTTCAAAACACGTGTTGGATTTTTTGAAATTTTAAGTACCATGTTCCCATAGAAACTATAAGGTTTTCATAATCACATGAGCTAAAAACGAAACATTGTAACATTATTCATTAAAATACCAAATACCACAAGAATCCCCAAAAATACTAATTTGGAATAAGGATTAACAAAATTGTCAAACCCCTATCCAAACAAAAAAATAACAAAACCCATGAATCCTAACTAATAATGTAAATTATCTATATATGTGGTGATCAAGATCACACTCACTATCTTCTCATGATGTGTCTTCGTGATTCTAATATCATTTCTATGTTGATTCACTAAAACAACATAAGCGATTTTCCTAAACCTATCCAAAAACTAATTTTCCAAGGATATCATATCATATGTAAATAGGAAGGTGGGATGAAACATGAACATGATCCCAATCTAGTATTTGACTAGCATGATTGGTGTTCATGATCCCCATGGGTAAGTAGAAAGTACATGTGGATTATTGAAATCCATTATGAATGGTAATCAGATTAAATTAGTGTTCAAATAAAAGTTTAATTCTACAAAAAGTCAAGAAAAATAAATAATTACATTTAAAATTCATTAATAAACAATGGAATTGAAATCCTTTGTGCTAACGCTCTGATCTTATCCTCGTCTGCTTCTCTATGCTCTGACCTTACATTCCTCATCTTCTCTCCAGGTCGAATTGGGAGCACGGGATATGCTATGCTTTTTGGGTGAGCGGTTTGGTGGACGACAAAGTTCCAAGCTCTACAGCGGCTGGTCCTTCTTCCTATGATTTCAGTCCCTCTCCCTTTCTGGTTTTGTTCTTCTTTATTTATTTTATCCCAGCGGCGACTTTCATTCACTCTCGGTCACCTTCCCTTCATTGTGTTAGCATCCTAGTTTTCTTTTGAGGTTTTCTTTTAAATTTTTTCAATTTTTTTTTAAAAAATTACCACTAGAGCAAATTTTTTTATTTTTTATACCTCCTAAAGGAGGCACCTGGTTTGCCGCCTTTGGGGGTTTTCTGCCCAGGTCCACGTGGTATATAGTGTTCTGCCTTTTCCCAAACATTAACCGCAAAGGCGACACACGAGGTGCCACCTTTTCATAAATATATTTTTTTAAATTTTTTATTTTTATTATTATTTTTTGGTTTTGTTTTGTTTATATATATATATATATATAACAAAACTTTTCAGAATAATTTGTCTGCTATTTAATATCCAGCGGTTCTGCCATTACAGTAGTCTAGATTCTGACTGATACCCTCACCCAGGACTCCCTTTTATAAGGGGGTTAGCCCTGAAAACCATACTGCATTTCCGATGTGGGATTCTGGTTCTCCTTTTCCTGCGCAGTATATTCAACGTTTTAGATGTGTGATTCTGTTTCAAGTACATGACTTTGAAAGACTATATAACATAAACAATAAGACCAATATAAATGATACTTTAAAAACTTATTAAACGTATAAGATATAGTTGAAAACAAAAATAATTTCCTAAAAAATGTAGATAAAAATTAATTTATATGCTTTCAAAACCACCTACTAGAAACATAAAAATATTTCAAGTACGTGACTTTGAAATCCTATAAAATATAAACAATTACACCAATATAAATGAAACGTTAGAAACTAATTAAACATATAAGAAATAGTTAAAAAGATAATTTCATAAAAAATATTGATAAAAAATAATTTACAAGCTTTCAAAACCACATACATGAAACTTAAACATATTTCAAGTACGTTACTTTGAAATACAATAAAATATAAACTATAAGACCAATATAAATGAAACATTAAAAATTTATTAAACATATAATAAATTGATGAAATCTAAAAAAATTGTAAAAAATATCGATGAAAAATAATTTATAAGCTTTCAAAACCTCCTACTTGAAACTGAAAAATGTTTCTAGTACATGCCTTTGAAAAACTATAAAATAAAAATTATAAGGACAATATAAATGAAACATTAAACAATGAGTAAACATATAAGAAATAGTTTAAAATAAAAATAACTTCCTAAAAAATGTCGATGAAAAATAATTTATAAGATTTAAAAACCGTTTACTTGAAACTTAAACTATTTCAAGTACGCGAATTTGAAAGAATATAAAACATAAAATATATGATAATACAATTGAAACCTAAAACATTGATTAAACATATAATAAATAGTTAATAATTAATTATTTAATTAGTAATATAATTATTAATTATATAATAGTAAACTAGTAACATAATTATTATAAAATATTTTTCATCAACATTTTTTAGGAAATTCTTTTTGTTTTTAATTATTTCTTATATGTTTAATCAATGTTTAAAGTTTCATTTATATTAGTGTTATATTTTATTTTTTATAGTCTTTCAAATTATATATTTTATAGTCTTTCGAATTAACGTACTTGAAATAGAATCTCACATCGGAAATGCAGAATGTACAGCGTAGGAAAGGGAGAACCTGAATCCCACATCGGAAATACAAAATGATTTCTAGGGAAAGCCATCTTAATTAGTAATATAATTAGTAATTATATAATAGTTAATTAGTTCATTAGTAATATAATTATTAATTATAGTTATTCATTATAATTATTAATTATTAATTATTAATAATTAATTGTATAAAAATTAGTTAGTTTATTTGTAATATTATGATTAATTATATAATAATAAATTACTAAAATAGTAATATAATTTTTAATTAAATGTATTCATTATAATTATTAATTATCAATTTGTTAATTAGTAATATAAATATTAATTACAATTATTCATTATAATTATTAATTAGTAATTATTAATAATTAAACATATAATAGTTAGTTAGTTCATTAGTACCATAATTATTAATTATATAACAATTATTTAGTAAATTAGTAATATAATTTTTAATTACATATATTCATTATAATTATTAATTATTAAATAGAAATTAGAAATTATTAATTATTAATTAGTAAATTAGTAATATAAATATTAATTATAATTTTTAATTATTACTTATTAATTATTAATTTTTACTTATTAATTATTACTTATACAATAATTATTTAGTTAATTATTAAAATAAATATTAATTATATAATAATTAATTAGTTAATAAGTAATATAATTATTAATTATATAATAGTTAATTAGTTAATTAGTAATATGATAATTAAATATAATTATTTATAATTAAATATGTCATAATTAATTAGTTAATTAGTAATATTATTATTTATTAGATAATAATTAATTAGTAATATAATTATTACATATATAATAATTATTTAGTTAATTAGTAATATAATTAATAATTATAAGTAATTAATTAGTAATTATTAATTATTAATTATTAATTAGTTAATTAGTAATATAAATATTCAATATAATTATACATTATAATTATTAATTATTAATTAATAATTATTAATAAGTAATTATTAATTATAAATTAGTTTATTAGTAATATAAATATTAATTATAATTATTCATTAAATTATTAAATATTAATTGTTAATTATTAATTATTACTCAATAATTATTACTTATATAATAATTATTTAGTTAATTATTAATATAACTATTAATTATATGATAATTAATTAGTTAATTAATAATATAATTATAGTCTTTCAAAGTCAAGCACTGGAACATATTTAAGTTTCAAGTAGACAGTTTTGAAAGCTTATAAATTATTTTTTATCATCATTTTTTATTAAATTCTTTTTGTTTTCAACTATTTCTTATATGTTTAATCAATGTTTAATGTTTCATTTATATTGGTCTTAGAGTTTATGTTTTATAGTATTTCAATGTCGTGGACTTGAAACATTTTTAAGTTTCAATTAGGCAATTTTGAAAGAATATAGATTAATTTTCATCAATATTTTTTAAGAACTTCTTTTGGTTTTCAACTATTCCTTATATTTTTAATCAATGTTTAATGTTTTATTTATGTTGGTCTTATATTTTATGTTTTATAGTCTTTCAAATTCGTTTACTTGACACATTTTTAAGTTTCATGTAGACAATTTTGAATGATTATAAATTAATTTTTATGGACATTTTTTAGGATGTTTTTTTTTGTTTTCTACTATTTGTTATATGTGTAATCAATGTTTAACGTTTCATTTTTATTGGGCTTATACATTATGTTTTATAGTTTGTCAATGTCGGGAACTTGAAACATTTTTAAGTTTCATTTTGATGGTTTTGAAAGATTATAAATTGTTTTTGGTCAACAAATATTATGAAATTATTTTTGTTTTCAGCTATTACATATATTTCTAATCAATTTTTAAAGTTTCATTTATATTTGTATTATAGTTTATCATTTATAATATTTCAATGTCACGTACTTGAAATATGTTTAAGTTTCAAGTAGGTTGTTTTGAAAGCTTATAAATTAATCTGTATCAACATTTTTTATGAAATTATTTTTGTTTTCAACTATTTTTTATAAGTTTAATCAGTTTTTAAAGTTTCATTTATATTGGTCTTATAGTTTATGTTTTATAGTCTTTCAATGTCGCGTACTTGAAACAAAATCACACATCAGAAACACAGAATGTACAGTGCCGGAAAAGGAGAACCAGAATCCCACATCAGAAATGCAGTATGGTTTTCAAGGCCAACCCCCATATAAAAGGGAGTCTTGGGTGAGGGTTTAGTCAGAATCTAGACTAATGTAATGGTAGAAACGCTGTATATTAAATAGCAGAAAAATTATGTAGAAAAGTTTTGTTATATATATATATATATAAAACAAAACAAAACAGAAAAATAAAAATAAAAAATTTTAAAAAAAATATGTATTCAAAGGTGGCACACCATGTGCCGTCTTTCCCTCTGTGAAAAGACCCCCAAAGGCGGCACACCAGGTGCCACCTTTGCGGGGTAAAAAATAATTTTTTTACCAAGATGTATTTTAAAAAAAAATTGAAAAAATTTAGAAAAAACTCTTTTCTTCTCGTTCACCTATCGGCGCTCAGATCATGCATTCCTAAGCTACTCTCTAGGTTGGTTTTGGAGCTCGGGATTATCTATGGTTATGGTCATACAGCTTGGTGGGTGAATGATTTCCTAGTGCTCTGGAGTTAGTCATTCCTCTTAGGGTTTCATCCCTTCCCATTTTTTGGGTTTTGTACCACTTTCTTCTTTCGTGTTGAGGATACGGTTTCCAATGGTCGTTTTCATTGTAAGCGATGGTGTGGGTTTACGTTCGATGATTTTCAATGGCGTGTTGATGGCTGCAATCATCTGTGTCTGTTTCGAGTTTTTGGTCCTGGTTTAGTGAATCAAATATTGTTTTCAGTGGTCATGTTTGTAGGTTCTCTATATATGGTGTGTGGTCCAGTGATAGAGGACAACAACATATTTTTGTGGGGGTGGATTTGACGTTCTGGTGTGGCATTGAACAGAGACGATGATGACATGACGAGGGAGTCTCTGTGAGACGACAATGATGTTGAGCAGTCAATGTTCATTGTTGAAGAGTCCAGTGGTGATGATGACTCTGGTGATGTGATGACATTACAGAGGTGATAGTTCTGTGATGATGGATGATGAGGTGATGATGGTGGTTTTAGATGGGGTTTCTCGGGATGCTCGCTTCCCTCATTTCTTGTATGAATTTGAATTTTGAAATTTAAATCTGGTTTTTGGGATAGGTTTTTTTATGTACTGTATTATGCGGGTCATGTTTGAAATTGTATCGAGTTTTTTGTGTGGTTCAACTTACCCAAAAAGTGGCATTTTAAAATGACCAAAAAAGGGATTTGGAAAGAGTGTTATATCTATGTAAAAATTTGATTCAAACACATAATAAAAATTAATTTTCTAAAATTAATGAAACCAAACCAATAAATCATCGATTTAGATTTGGAAATATTCCCATTTTATTTATCATAAATTAAATCAATCAATTAAAACTATATTATTTTAAAAGGAACATGTCATATTATATTACCCTTTTCACTAAAAATCCACTTTTGAATGCATTTAAATAGTTCATTAAAAAAACTCACACTACATGAATTATAGATCACACAATAGAACCATATCATTTATGAAAAAAATGAAATAATAGAATATAATTATATGAGACAAAAAATAAATAATTAAATGTAAAATAAGATCCAGAGAAAAAACTATGTTAAACTACTAACCAATGTATAAGTTTCATGGGATCAACAAAATGTCCAATGGTGATAATGTACAGGAGCATACTAAACAAGGACAAAACTAATACCTAATAGTGAATCATATAAATAATCCTTTATACTAATCTTTCACCCAACCTCATAAGGGGCACACCCCATTTTTTCATATTTAAAACTCGGGGTGACACTAAGTGTGTGAATCTTATAATTATGGAATTAATCTAGATTATCCACTTTAATAACATCGTTTTCATGAAACAAAAAAATTGAGGGTCCAAAAACATGAACATAACACAACCAATAATTATCATAAATAATAATCTTACCCCCACATTCCAATCCCCCACAATAAACATCCATGAGTAAATATCCACTGTATCACAAAAACATAATTTGTTATCTATATAAAAAACCATTTCAATCATAATTAAATAATACCCAAAAGGATGGGATAGATTCCCACACCATTTCTAATACAATTTAATTTTCCAAAAAAATATTAATTATAATATACAATAAATGTAATGATATTAATAGTCATTTGAAATACTATTTCAAATGAATCTTATAAATTTTTAAATTAAATGAAAATTTGCAGACTATTAATCTAATATTAATTATAAACATTTAAAAAATCAATGGAAAACTCACTTCTTTCATTGAAAATCACCAAATCATCAATTTTTTATTTTATTAACTCACATCAAGGACAATATGTGGTGAAACAATTTTCACGTCATGGTTTATTAAAACATTCAGGAAACACATTAGCTGTATATAACATTTAATATATTACCTGAAATTTCATTTTAAATTTTTAATACAATTCAAAATTTACATTTGAGTAGAAAAACCCATTTAAAATCAATGAATTTGTTTAAAATGGCCTTTCAAAATATTTCTTAAACACAAGGAATGTATTTTCTGGGAATAAAATTAATCATATTCTAGATTCTTGATGTTTTTCGAATTGTGATTAAAATCATGTAATATATTCATTTTAGGTACTCTTATGCTTAAAAACATTTACTATAATTATTAGAAAACTAAAAAATATATAATACTCAAGTGGTTAAGTTTGAAAAAATTTATATTTTGGGCATTGAAAGGATAATAAATGATCGGGTGCTTTGAATATAGATTTTAAAATTCTTAAATGATGTATCAAACTCCCTATAAGCACAAAAAGCACAAATTATTATCTAGAAATAATAACTATAAGTTCATCTAAATCATAATATATCAATATAGTATAATAAACATATTATAGTTGAAGATGATATGGATGATGAGTTCCAATATCTGATTTTTGATCAAAAAATCGACGAACACAATTTAAATCACCCAATAAAGATATATATTGGAGTAGGGGAGGTACACCAAGAAGATATCCCTTAGATGGGGGTTACACAGTGAAAAATGGACAGGTGGAATATTTGTTTTGAGTTTAAAAATTATTGGGGGGATATTAATTTTCAAAAATTAAAAATCTTGGTCACCTATATGGTTTGGATACACTATTTACCAAATCATTTCTAACCATGTACAATCACTTGAAGCTAAAATGTTTGTTACGTAGATTCATATTGGACTTTATATTTCTTTCTTTTCCATTTACTGACAATCCAAATAGAATTTTTCATATTTGAAATCCTATCACATGATTTTAAAAACTGATCATCATGAATAATCCATGTATCTCCCATAATTATTGATAATTTTTAACATTTCTACTATGTTTTAAAAAAATTAAATTACCCCAAAAATTAATTTAATTTATCTCAATAATAATTTCTATAGAGTCAATATGTGCACACTGTCTACTTCAACATTCGACCAAATCATTTCTTAGGGACATAAAAATATATAATAATACCTAAGTCTACTCAATTTATTCTTCATATTGAATTTCAAATTGACAACATAAGTCAAGGGAATAAAAATAGAAGAATAAATATCCAAAACATTTCAACTTAATTCAACAGAAAAATTCATAAATGTTTTTTAATATAATACAATGATATTTTATATATAATCCTTCATAATTTTTTTAGAATGCTATTGATTTATTTACACACCACCCAGATTCAAACTGGAAATTAAATATAACAGAATTTTAGCAATAATGATTGGATTGAAATATATGAATATGATTAAAAAAATGATGAAATTTATAAGTAAATATATTTCTTAATTCAAATGAATTTATAATTCATTAATAAATTATGATTAAATTTTAAAAAAAATTCAATTTAATGATTAAATGTATTGTCTTTGGAAAAAAATCATTATGTTATGTCTATATGTTTTATAATTATATTAAAAACTATTAAAACATGATATTAATGGAACTGTTGGTTAATATATGAATATAAAATCATTCATTAACTATCTAATGGTTATGAATTAATATTTAGTCATTTTAATGAAATATGTGTTGATGTTCTAAAAAAATTTACATTCTCATTGTGTATTATCATAAAAAAATTAATAAATATCAATTGAATAATTATTGTAATGAGATTTATATAATATATTTTCCATTAAAATTTTATCATTCATTTAAAAGTTTCACTATGAATGGAATAAGGTTAAATCAGTTTTTATACAAACTCATAGTTTTATATAAATGTTTTTCATTCATTTTTCTATAATATTTTCAAATAAATATCATAATCTTATATAAATATAGTTTTATAAAATAAATTCAATTTTTTAAATCTTTATTTAGAAATTTTATAATGAGGCCACATTCAATTTTTTTATAATGACTAGAAAAATAAGTTAAAATTTTAAACCATAGACACGGTTAAAAAATGTTTTCCAGGGTTCTTAAACTAAGATAGATGGTTAAAAAATGAGTGTTGAATGTCTACGATTATTGGATAAAGTGAGTCCAACAATATCAAATCCTAACATTAATATTCATACCATTTTATTCAACTTACCTAAGAATGTGGCCTTGTTTTATTTAAATATTCTATGTAATTTTTTGTGTTTCACTCCCCTCACATATAAAAGGAAACTTCTTCTACTCCCTTATACATAGAATTTGATCAGTTTAGATCTACCAATTCCTAAAAAAAATAATTTCAAAATACCAATAATTCATCCATGAATTCATTAGATAACACTAATAATATTTTATAAGTTATTATTTTATACTCTAAAAAGAAAATCTAAATGAAAAGGGTGTTTGATTGCAGATGAATAAATACACGAAATGGGCTAGGTTTTTATATTAGAAACTCATTCTATTTTGGATTTTCTATATTAAATTTAAATTTAAGGAAATTATATAAATCCTATAAATTCAACCCCTTCTATTTTGATCATCTCAGTTTATTCGTATAATTTTCTTGTAATATTACAACTTACTTCTACTGGTTATAGAAAACGACTGAAATAATGGTTTTAATAAAAAAACATTATTTCATTTTTTGAGGATGTACCATTTCTTACATGTTATTTTAATTTAAATAGTTTAAAATTATTTTATTTTATAAGATCCAAGGTATTGTTAAATTTATTTTTGATCTTATTATAATTATTTATACTATTATAAAAATTAATGTTTTCAAAAAAATTTATTTATGGCTTTTTAAAAATATTGTAAAATGAATAATTTTTTAGAATTTAACACACACTTGGATATATCTTCATTGAATACTATTCATTACACAAAAAATTTCATTACCTGTAATCATGGTCATTTTTAAAGGAAATAATTTCCTCAATATTTGTTAAATATTTAATATTTTTTGATGTTGAATAAAATGGGGTTTTCCTCTTTCGAAAAAGTAATTATTAAATGATCTTATAAACGATTTTTTATATTTGTAAACATCCTTTATGTATTTCAATTATTCATTGGGGTTATGATAATATGAATAAATATATTTTCATTATGTAGATAATGTATTATTATATTGATTTATGAATGATTCTATGAAACCTATTTATTTACCATTGGTTAATTATGTTATTCTTAAGTAATTTTCAATTTTTTTACCAAGGATTATTATATGGTAATTTTAAGCATGTTTTTATGATCTTTTTGAACACATATTTATCGTTATCATTATATCATGGGTGGGTCCATTATATCTCTCTAATGCATTTTGTAATTTCATTTTGATATCTCATGAGATGTTGATGATAAGAGTTGAAGATATTGTGAATATATATTTTAAAATTTTGATGTGTGAGTATGAATAATTATAGCTATACTTCCAAGATTATATATGGAAATTCCTGTATGTATATATCTATATAATTTAATCTATATTTATTCTATCTTCTAGGTATTCTAAAAACAATATGTCTGGACATGTTTTAAGAATGTTATGTTCCCAATATTATGATTTATTATGCTTATGCAGCCACATACCCATATTATGGCTCATTAATGATGATTTATTCTTACAAACACTTATTAGTAAATCATCTAGAAATGAAATTTTATATGAATTTATGTTCTATTGTTTTATGGTATGAATATTTTACATTGATAACATGCACTACAGTATATTACAAAACATGTATGGTAATTTGAGGATTGATATCCCATATATCAACCAATACTAATCATCTGATGTCACACTATTATTTTCCCCATCCTAAGAATATTATAGAGGTTCCTATGTATGATATCATGAAGTGTACTAATATGAAGAAATTTTGGTGGTGTATTGAAGATAAATTATGGAAAAAGTTTATTATGTATCTACTCTCAAATGAAAATAATTCATTATGGCCCTTGGATGTGAATTATAGTAAAATTTATCTAATATTAATCTAAAATGATAAAATATTTGGATATGTTATTCCCATTTAAAAATAATATGTATAATATGATATTATAGTTGTATTTAGAGAGTTGTATTTTTATAAATTCATTATAAAAATAATATAATCGGATGTATAATACAGAATCATATTTTTTTTGTAAAGAAATTATTGTGGTTTTCTTAAAAATATATACCTTTACGGATTTTGGATGGACAATTTGGTTACGACAAAGATACAAATGGAGGTAAAAATGATGAAAGAGTGTATTAATTACTAACATGATCATAACCAATGCATACTTACTGGGCCTAAGAATACAACCCATGAAAAATGTTCCTAGGGATATTCATTTATTGGTTCAGACTCCATTTTTGATCCATTATTATTAATGAGAGGATTGAAACCATGAAAACAACGGATAAGAAATTATTTGATGAGATGAACATAATTTTATGAGAAGTTCTAATAATTTAAGACATCACAAAAATTATTTTCATAATTATTTTATTTGTTACAATAACTATTGATTGTTGATACTCACACAATTTTTTTGGTTTCAGTTAAGGGATAAGACAAGGTGGTATCATGTTTAAAATGAATATGACGACCATTGAATTGTTTTTCTTCATAAGAATTCAATTGAAATATGATCATTATTGAGCGATCTTGGGATTCGGGAAAACTATCTATCTCTAAATATGATTCACAACATTAACATTGGTTACTTTTCTATCAACATATTAATGTAAAAATGTTGTATCATGTATAACATAAAAGAATCAATATTTATCCTCTAATATACAATGAATGTGGAAAATGTAAATTTTGGAAATATATTATAAGAACTTGAAAACTTTTTATGTGTTAAAAATCAATGAATAAAGAAACTATTTTTAAATAAAAAATAGTGAGATCAGTTATTGAAATTATGTTCATCGTCAGGAACAACTAAAATTTCATTGTCTTATATGTAGAATCATGGGAATTATTAAATTTCATGTCTCAATTCGAGATCCATTTCCATGAACTTGTAAGGAAATCTGATAAGTCTAATTCTAATGTGAATGATAAAACTTATGCCACACTCTAGAGTTGGGGATCCCATTATGACATTCATAATAATGTTACCAATAATCATTTTAATAATTTATTTGATGATTACCGGATTATTTTCATGGATTAGATCTCTATATATAGGTATCTTATAGATTTTTATATTAAGTAAATCACAATTGATATTACAAATCAACTTATGATCCACTTTTAGTATGATTATGATTAGGAATTCCTATTGATATTACATACACTGAATATCTAAAATAATATATTAATTAGGGAGATTTATTTCACATGATTGAGGAGAAACACAACATTTAAGATATACCTATATTTCATGAATATTGTTATCTGTTTCATAAAAATAATCCTAGTATTCTGCTGAATTTTGATGCTGAATTTTCAATATAATCTAGACCATGTGATATACATATTTCAAAGACTCCATATAAAATGATTCTAGATTTGTTATTGTAATTAATGATATAAATCAATGGTAATCTTGATATGAAATTAATTTAACATAGTTTATCACCATCAGAAGTAGTTATTAATTTTAATAAGTATAATTGTAATTTAGTGATTATATTTATCCACATAGCTAATCATATGGGGAATCAATAGTGATAGATTATACATGTCCTTTATTATTAACTTTTTGAGATCACAGTAATCGATATTGAGGGGTATTGGCCCGTCATTCTTTTGTATAAATATTACTAGTTCACCCCATGGTGAAGAAGAGATGGTTATAAACCCTTTATTCGTATTATACTATTATTATTTATTCATTTTCATGAGTTCATCAATGTAAATTCTATATTGACTTTTTTTATTTGGGAGAGTATCTGTTTATATGGTTGATTGAGAACACAAACTCTCGGCTTAGAGAAAGAATAAAAATACCATCCAAAAACTCATTGTATTCCCTTTCAATAGAAAAATATTCACTATTAATGGGCTACTCAGTCTCAAACATTTGAGAAATATATTATTTATCTTAGGTAAATAATATACATGGTTGATATGATGATACTATAATAGATTAATCATCATCATTTCATTTGAATAGAATCAAGGGACGATTCATGATACATAAGGTGATATATATTTCATAGTAATTTAGGATGTCTCTTTTTATGTAAAGATATTTCGTACCAAAAAATTAATCAAATTATTTTAAAGGGATTATCAAAATGACTTCTAGGACGGGAATCCCAATAATATTAATTGGGGTAGAGTTAAATTCATACGATGCAACAATTTACCCCTTTGTTGTCTTCACCAATAATAAAACATTCATGTTTTGAGGTGATGTATGAATAGTTCTACTCAACATTAGTGATGTAGAAGAATGTGTAGAACTAAAATAAAACACTATGTTAAATATTCATTAATTAATAACTAATATTATTGAAACCACTTTTTTATGGTATCTAAATAAGATGTTGTGATGGAATAATATCACTTTTTCTCTCTAAGACAATGTATTCATTTTTTTGTTATTCATAAATAACCCTAAGATATGTTAAATCATTTACAGATTTTCATTATTCTTAAAATATAAATATTAGATATTATGTTATAGGTTGGATGGATCATTACTTTATTCTATCACATTGGTGGGTTTCTTCCATCAGAAATCGCGGTGTATATTCCCTTTCTCCCTACACCTAAATCATTTACTTTTCCCATATATAGTAAATTATTGGGATTCTTCTTCCCACAATTTTGAGAAGTATGATGTTAAGAATTCATTCGTCAATTTTTTTCTGAATAATACAACCAATATTAAACTCAAATTTACCCTTATTATCCCCATGTAAACCTTGAAATTTTATTATATCCATATTGAAATTGAGGGATCATCTAGAAATATACTCATTGTAGTAATGTAATAAATAGATTAGGGAATTTCTAGACTCAAATAAATCCCAACATATAAGTTTTTAAAATTACATTAATGAGTAATAGAAATGTTGGATGTGTATATTGAATGTCTTTTCAAATTTCCCTCATTTTACTCCAAATATTTGTCATCCTATTATTTGAATATATGGAAATCCCTCCATATTCTAATTTGGAGATTGTAGGGAAAATAATTTTTTTTAAATAGAACTTCAATAATTCCTTATGCATAATCACAGTAATCGTCGCAAAAAGATTCATATTTATAACCAATTGCAACTGTTTATTATATTTTAATTCCATAGGATATAAAACCAACACAACCTTATCATGCTCATATTATTGATGGTTGGATATGACATATTTAATAATGTTGATCTATAACACCCGCGTTTCGGTAGCTGACTAGAGGTGCCCCGTACCCGGTTGGCCACATGGCCACAACTACATTTCCCCAAACTCTAGAGGCTACCAACTAATAGTGAGGGACTTGGGTGCAATAGTTGAGAAACTATTCCCTCATCGGCAGTGTAATGAAGTTGAAATAAACAGATAACAATACCGAAAGCAGTAATAATACCATACAATAGTAAAAAATCGAATGACTAATGAAATAAACAACTAGAAACATATATAAATGATTCAATATACAAATGTATAGGAAATCATATAAACATGTCACAGGGACAGATTACAATACTATAACCTTGTACAAAAGTAAATCATGTAAACAACTCCACATCATAGCAAGAATCATCATGTTCCCATGTTCTCCAGCCCCAAAACAATCAAGTACCTGAAGAAGAAGGGTGCTTTCCCTTATCTAGACCTACAAAAATATAATATGTTTGGGCCCAAAAGCATGACCCAAATAAGGTGTGAGAAGAATCCTATTATGAAACAACCCGATGATCAATGCCTTACTGTCATTGAATATATATAGTAGTAAATAATAAAAAAATAAGAAGTAAAAAAAGAAGTAATAAAAGTAGACAATCCTAAAGTTTTATGTAATTCCATTTCACATATCAGGTAAGAAGTTAATCGCAAATAGATAACCTTCGGAGAAGTACTCACATCCTAACTGATCTAGTTCAACCAATTCAAACATAATAATCCCTCAAGTAATTACTCACAGTCTTACCGCTCTAGTTCATATTTAGCAATGACACTCTGAGGAATCACTCACTATTAATTCCTCATATTTTGTTTTATTGGTCAACTACTAACACTATGCGGAATCACTCAATGTCCAATTCCCTATGTGATCTCGCAACATGGAACTACAAACACTCTGAGGGAACACTCACGACCATCCCCCATATGGTCTCACAATGTGAAATGTAAATAGACACTCTAGAGAAGCCCCCAACGTCCATTCTCCCTATGGTCTACTACATCAGGTTCCCACAACCCTGTGTCAGTCAATCAAGCAGAAACTGTATATGGAAGCCATAGTAAACCTCAATAAATACATATATAAACAGTCTACATCAGATCCAAGCATGTACGATAACAATTAATCCATCATAACAATATTATGAATGGAATTCAAAACATCGTAATAGGAAAATCGAGACCCAACGGTCAATACCAAGAAAAAAAGGGTAAACCATCCATAGCATGGAAAAGATATCACTATTCACAATCATATATACTCTACTCAAGCACACACGGTATGGCAGGCAATAACCATTTTTAAAACCATGAACATGAAATACCCCGAACATAGGTATTGAGAAATGTTTCACATGTAACTCAATGAATAACGACATAAAGGCACAAACCACCTACATCAGTGTTTTAAGATTGATATATGTGAACCTCAGGCCTTGAATCTCCCTATAACGTCATATATCTACAAAACCGCTAAAGTTATTCAACCAATTATATCTCACGAATGAGGAGAAATCATGAAAGGAGGCCCTATAAGAAGGAAGATCTTACCATGGTGATTCCTACACAATTGACAGTGGTCAATTGGGGGAACATATGAATAGTCCAGGGCTTCGAGAAGAATCAACATCCACAGACCCTCCTGGATGAGTCCAACCTAGAAGAATGGTGATCATTCGATTAGATGCTACCCTAGTATATTTAATGAAATAAAAAGAAAGTATATTTCATGTTCTTCAAGTGTGAACAACATGTACATACTTTAACCAGCCTCTGCTTGAGGTGTGAACCTAGTCACCCCACATGGCCAAATGTTTGGTTGTTACATGACCAACAAAGGGCTACCTGCGGCAACCCAGTACATGGTGTTTACTTATAAGTACACAGTGTGTACTCTTGAAATATCCAAAAACTCATATTTTTCAAAAACAACCACTAAATGAAACCCATACCTAAAAAAGAAGATTTGGGTTCTTAAAAATGACCCCATTAATGAAATTTGTCCTAAATATCTCTAGAAAGGCGGCATAGAAGAATAATCCTTGAACAGCTCCAACCAAAACAATCATATTTCGGCATGCCTCTCCCATATCTTGTCATGTGATCATCCATGATACCATAACACTCGTACTAGAGGAATAAAGTGACCATGGATAACCATCGTACTACAATAAACATTTTCAGATTGGATCCTCCTTGAATTATGCATCCACTTCTAGCTAAAAAATCTTTGAGTTAATGACATGAGACAGGTCTAAGAAGTAATGCCATATCTGGGAAACATGAATGAATTCATTCATAGACCAATACCTCAGAGGTAACTACAATAGATAAGCAACAGGCCTGACCCTTTCCAAACCCTCAAACGGCACAAAATATCTTGGTGAATGCTTACCCTATCTCCAAATTCTCTTGTGTCCCATCCTCAGTGTAACAAATTGAATAACCTGATCTCTAACGTCAAACTACAGTGGTCATATCCTTCGATGAGCATAATACTTCTATCATGACTGTGCAGTAGACATCTTCTTCCAAATCAACTCCACCTGCTCTATGGTCTCTTGGACATGAAGAGGTCATAGCATCGCTACCTCTCTAGCCTCTTACCAATATAGGGGTGATCGACATGGCCTACTGTACAAAGCCTCATATGGTCCTTCTGAGTTGTTTCTTGTAATCTATTATTTTAGGGAAACACCACAGGAGTTATGTTCTTTTCCCAGGAACCTCCAAAATCCTTGATTCATGAACAAATCATGTCCTCAAGCACCTAAATAGTATGCTTAGACTTTCCATATATTTGTGGGTGGTAAGATGTACTCAAAAATACCAGGGTACCTAAAGATCTATGTAGTCCCTACCAGGCCACATAAGTAAAACATGTGTCACTATCTGAAAAAATGGACTGTGGAACCTCATGAAGATGTAAAATCACTTGGTTGTTTATCCGTCACAATTAATCTACACTAATGTTATCCTTGATTAGTAAGAAGTGAGAATCATTCATGAGTCTGTCAATGAAAACCCAAACTATATAATTCTCTTGATGAAACCTCAATAAAAGTATCACAAAGACCATCGTGACATCATTCCACTTCCACTCAGGAATTGGAAACTGCTACAAAAGCTCTGCTAGTCGTCGATGGTCCACATTCACCTCCTAATAGGTGGAACTCCTCATGATCAATCCAGAAACATCTCTCTCCATTTCTAGAAACCAACACTGACAGTGTAGATCACGTTACATCATTGTGACACTAGAAAGAACTAACCAAAATATGGAATGAAATTCCTGCAACATCTCTTCACATATGTATGTGACACCCATACTCACCCATGGATACAAAAGATATCATCCTCACATATGGTCCATCTAGGAATAAGATCGTCTCTTAAAAAACTTTCCCATGGGACTAGGCCTTCTGAATCTAATATTTTCCTTATTCACACAGGATCAAGTTGAGTAGAGGTAACAACTCTCGAAGAAATACTCATTTATCCCTATCTATCATGCACCTCCAAATGCATCTCAGAGAACATATCCATAAGCTACCACACACAGCTAGCCTCCTAAACTGCATATATCTGAGTCCACCTGCTCAACATATCAACTAATACACTACCATTCCAAAGCGTGAATGAATATTCAATGTCGAAGTACCGAAGGTACTCATCCCACCTTTTCTATCTCAGATTCAGATCCCGCTGAGGGAGGATATTAATATGACATTTGTGGTCATTGGAAACCACAAAATTTTCTCCCAAAAGATAATATATCCAACCACTTAAGGCATGAAAAAATACAGCCAACTCAATATCGTACATCAGGTAATTCCTCTCATGTGGCCCCAACTACCGAGACTATTACGCAATGACTCGTTCTCCCTATATAAGCACTTCTCCCAGCCTGATACCTGATGCATCATAGTAAAAAGTGCAGCTCGTACCCGGATCTAGAAAAACTAGTATCGGTGCTGAAGTAAACCTCCATTTTAGCTCCTGAAAGGCTAACCCGCTAGAATCATACCACAAGTACATCACAACATTTTTAGACAGGCCCATCAGTGGCACTGCTAAGCGTGAAAGGTCCTATATGAAGTATCTGTAGTATCCAGTCATCCCAAGAGAACTCTATACCATAATGAAGTTATTTGTATGATCCCAGAAAACTACCACCCTCACATTATATAGGTCTATAGATATATCCTTCCCTGAGATAACATGACACAAGATGTGAATCTGGTCCATCCAAATGTCGAATTTTTAGAGTTTCACATATAAATGATGATGTCTTAGTGTACTCAAAACAATCTCATGATGTGTGGATTGGTCGTGTTGAGTGTGAGAGTACACCAAGATATCATCCTCAAAACCTACCTATAAAGTATCCATGTATGGATGTAACACTCGGTGCCTCAGTTACATGAAATATGCAGGTGCGTTCGTGAGACCGAACTCCATAACCACATACTCGTATAGAGAATACCTACTCTAATGGCTAAATGATATATATCTGATGGTCTACTGCGCAACTGATGATAACAAATTCTCAAGTCAATCATTGAGAACACCTGGGATCATCGTAGTTGATCAAAGATATCATCAATCCTCTGTATGGGATATAGGTTCTTTACTGTCAACTGGTTCAACTATTAATAATCCACACAAAGCTTGAGGGTATCATCTTCCTTCTTCACAAACAGGCAGGTGAACCCCAAGGAGAAGTACTAGGTCGGATGAAACACTTTTACTATAACTCCTCCAACTTCTTCTTGAGCTCTTCTTACTCTGGTGTAGCCATCATATATGTAGGAATGGACACCAGGGCTTCTCTGAGAACAACCTCAAAAGAAAATTATACCTCTCGGTCAAGAGGGAAACCTGAAAATACCTTTGGAAAGACATGTCTCAAATGATCCACCACTAGAAGCAAGTCCAACTGAGATATACCCTTGTCATCTAGATATTGACAAGTAAAATGATCTATAAATCCTCTCAATCCATGATTCTTAGGTCCTCCTCTTTTCCCATGAACATCCCATTCTCCCTTATGAAGAAAGGATATGCCCTCTTGCCATTTGAAACTCACCATACGATGGTAACAGCCGACAACTACTTGAAAGTTAAATAACAAGCTAATTCCAACAATTACATAATATCCTACTATCTCTATTACATTAAGATCCCATAATAAGTGACACACACCAACCTCTAGACGAAACTCCTTGAATAGAAATACACTAGCCATTCTTGTCCACAATGTAGTGTCCAGTGTCAAGTCATCAGAATAAGTTCAGATATAGAGACTGTGGCTCTCCACAACAGCCATAGTTATGAAACTCTAGGAAACCCTTGTATCGAAAAGTATAGAAGATAAAATTGAGTAAACATAAATTATACTTCGAACTATAGAGGGTTCGAGATCTTGCTCTGGCTGGGACTACTCCACTACAAATGTCTGGAATGTACCACATACATATGACCCTACCTGACCACCATGAGATGATCGACCATGTTGTTGCTGAAATCCTGCCAACTGGCTAGCACAGATATGACCTCCACCTCAGCCTCAATGACATGAATATCTCCAGTTCTGATACTGATGAGAAATTTTTTGTTCTATACCTAAATGATGAGTCATAGAAGAACCCCTGTCACTAGCTTCTTGTGAGAAAAACTGACATAAATGATGAAGGTGTCATATATTTCCGCAAGATCCATGCTCCAAT
The DNA here is from genome assembly GCA_963277665.1 of Viscum album. Lineage (NCBI taxonomy): Eukaryota > Viridiplantae > Streptophyta > Magnoliopsida > Santalales > Viscaceae > Viscum > Viscum album. The sequence goes on along the minus strand of OY728135.1, from coordinate 623,718,668 downwards.
GGGTCTCTCATGAAATGTGGACTCATATTCCCACTCTTCCTGTATTGTTAGCACACCACATGGCCACCAGAAGTATCCCACTTCCTCGGATCCCTGCGTGTAGACTCCCTACGCTACTTCCGGCTTTCAGAAGGAGGGGTACCCACTCTGGATGTCGAGCCTCCCTAGTTCACTACTCCACAATCCCTCAAATTTCACTATGTGATCCGCACACGGATTACTATAGAGGTGATGGAATTAAACCAGAATATTTTCACCTGAGATCAGATGGCATTCCTGTGACCATCCTCAAACATCCTTTCTAGAAAAACTCATCGCCTTATAGAATAGGCGTATAGAACTGCCACTCTATGAAGTGAGAAGAGTACGTCATGAATGATAGAGTACCCTGATCCAGACACATGAAATCTTAGGTTCGATCGACCCACAAGGACTCCAGTTAGATGTAATAATATGAAGGAATGCTAGAACCCATTCCATGCCATAACCTGTTGGCATCCCGCCCGTGAGATCACATCCCACCATCTCATGGAGGAGTCTTGAATCATATATTTACCAAGATTCAACCACTTCTCTGGAGTCATCTCTAGATGCTTGATTATGGATATCTTTGGTTCTAACCATGACTCTGTAGCCTGGGGTCCTCCATTTCCTAGGATGGTGGGATGCAACTGTTGCTGAAAAACACCCATCAATTCTGCCATTGGCGGGGTAGGATGTGGTGCTCCCTGCAAGGTCTGCATAAACATCATAATGCCCTCTCAAAAGTGTGCATCATCACCTCTGTCTATAATGATGGTTGGTACTAAGAAGGGCACAACTGTAGGTTCTTCTAGTAGTACTCTGTCAGCCTTGTTCAGTGGCTGATCACTACCATGTAACTGGCATACAGCCGAAGTAAATCTAGGTGAAATGACTCTGCAAGGTCAAAGGTATGCCTTAAGATCAATATTATCATGGACTGAAACGTAGAAGTAAAAGAATGGGACATGAAAAAAAGAATTAATGTTATAAAAAAGTTGGATACATGGACTATATAACTCCTACACTAAGTTTTACATTACACATTCTCATGGGCGCGTGCTCTTTCCAACCTTGGTTGTGTAACACCCCATATACATGGCATATTCTCCCACGACATGGTATGTACTTTAATCATGTTCCCCTTCCCATGTTCTTCTACATGACCATCCCACAGGGTTCCCTAGGACAAAACTACATGGCATGTTTGTTCCAGACAAGACATGTACATGAAGAACTTCACCAACCTGTATTGTTAGTCATAGGGCCAGTTACAAGGTAGACTCTATATGGCATGTTATGTTATGAAAATGGCATGTACATGAAGGATTTTCATTGCCCCATGTTGTTCGTTACATAGTCGGATACAAGGGTTACACTACATTGCATGTTCAAGCTTGACAAAACCTGTATAACCTATGTTTTATCTATCTGGTCGTTATTCACATGGGTATACACATGGTCTACACAACATGATGTGTACATCCGGTATACAGGGTGTTCCACAAATGTTTTTCCAACCCCATGTCATAGACCACATATCATGTGACACGGTTAGAGACTACATGGTGTGTATGTATAGTACATAGTGTCTACATAATAAAAAAAGTTTCTTCATGAACATAAGGATATATGGAATGTATTCAAAATTACACAATGTGTATTCAGGGTTTTTATGGACATTAAGCCCTTGAAAATACTCCAGAACCCATAAAATAGTGAAACGAACATTAACATTCCAAATTTCAATCAAGGAGGGCCCATACTCCCTACGAATCAAAGCATAGATTCATATAAACGTCAAGTACAATCATAAAAAAGCATTTATCCACCAAATTTCCATCCATGAGGGCCTATATCACCTCAAGAACCAAAGAATTGACTTTATTCAAAATAAACAATAATAAAATAATAACCTATAAAACAGAAGGTGTCATGTTAAGGAATTTATCACAATATCATCCATATCTAGCACAACATATATCACAACAACATGAAATCACTAATTCACCATAAATATAATTTCAAAAATGCATGACATGTGATCTCAAGCAAGTGCCTATATGATACAAGAGATGGAATGCCCTCATCTCATCAGGTTGTAACAAAAATTGAACCATAATAATATCATCCATAACAGCTCAAACACATGTGAATCACCTAATGGTGAAATCAAATCAATAGTAATAATTTCAAAACTGTAAAAAAAGAAATAATCGAGGTAAATTATCTTTTCCATATACATGAAGTAGCTACTTCTAGGAACAACTTATTACCAAGTTCATATTTCCTTCCTATATCTAACTATTGGCTCAGAACAGTAAGTCATAAAGAAAGGAATTCCTCTAATTCCACTTTGTAATTTCCCTATTCTAGAAGCCACCCAGAGGTTTCCCATACCCTGTTGGTCAGATGGCCTCAAGCACATTTCTCAAAATGCCAGAGGCTGCCAACAAGTAGCATGGGCCTTTTTTGTGATAGTGGATAAACTATTCCCTTATTGACATACTAATGTAGCAGAAATAAATAGATAAAAATAGCAGAAGTAGTAATAATACCATACAATAGTAAAACAATAGAACAATGAAGAAACAATCAACTAGAGATCATATATAAATGATGCATGATACATTTGTCAAGGAATGAATCCAAACAAGTCACAATGATGGAATATAGTACTAAAACCAAGTATAAAACAAAATCAAGTAAACATCTCCATAATATCATGAGTCACATCTTGGTATGATGCTCTCTTGCTCCAAAGAAATGAAGTGCCTAAAGTAGAAGGGAGATTTACCATATCTAGATATGAAATGATATAATTTGTTTGGGTCCAAAAGCATGACCCAAACTGGGTGTGAGACTAATCCCAGTATGAAACCACCCAAAGATCTCTGCATAATAGTTAGTGGATATATATGGAAGTCAGTAAGTAAAAAGAATCCGTAAAAAAGGAAGTACTCAGAAGTAAAAAATCCTACATATCGATGGAAATAAATTTCACATATCATGTAAACATCAAATCACATACTGGTTACCCTCTAGGAAGTACTATCATCCTAACCCCTCCTCTTCAACCAAAACAAACACAACCAGCCCTCTGGGAAGTACTCACAATCTAACCCATCTGGTTTAGATTTTGCAATGACACTACAAGGAAGCACTCATCGTCAGTTCCCAATGTAGTCCATTATCGGTAAAATACTGACACTCTAGGAAAGAACTCAACATCCAATACCCCTTTAGGTCTCACAACATAGAACTACAAATACTCTGACAGAGTACTCAAATCCATCTCAATTAATTTCATGCTACTTGAAAAGTAAACAACCACTCTAGAGAAGCCCTCAATGTCCATTCTCTCTATGGTATACTACACCAGGGTCCCACAAACCTGTGTATGTCAATTGGACACAAATGGTATATGGAAACCAAATTAAAGGTCAATAACTACTTATATAAATTTTCAACAACATATCATGACCTGTTTGTTAAAAATCACTACATCCTAACAGTACTATGCATTGAAACCAATGCTTCCTAATAGGCAAAGATATACACAACGGTCAATACCATGAAAACATGGAAAAAAAATCCATATCATAATAAATATAACCCAGTTCACAATCAAAAATCTTCTACTCAAGAACACAAGGCATAACAGGCAATAACATGTTTTAAAACCATGAACACGTAATACCCCAAACAAGGATATTGGGAACCTTTGCACATAAAACTCAATGAATAACTACTGAAAGGCACAAACCACCAATCTCAGAGTTGAATGATCAATATACGTGAACCACATGCCTTGAATCACCCAAGAATTTCATAGATCAGTAAAACTTATAAAAACATTCAACTGAGGATATATATCCAAAGAGTTGAAATCAAGAAATGAGGCTCTAGAATTAGGGAAATCAAACTATTGTGATTGTAACACTATCACCGAAGGTCGATTCATAGAACATACAGTGATTCAAGGGCTCAGAGAAGAATTGTCAGCCAAAGACACTCCTGGATGAGTACGAGCTAGTAAAAGTGTGTTTTATCAATTAGACATAACCCAGGTCCATTTAATGAAATAAAAAGAAAGTACATGGTGTTTCCATCAAGATTACACGGTGTGTATTTACTTTAACCGACCTCCTATTTAGGTGGTATCTAGGTCACCCCACACGGCCATGTGTTTGGCCGTTGCACAGCCAGCACAAAGCCACTGGCAACATCTACGTTTAATGTGTCTAATTATAAATACACACCATGTAATCCTGAATTTTCTAGAAAGTCCTATTTTAATAAAAAACTACATGAAATGAAAACCCATACCTAAATAAAATATTTGGGATCTTGTATGATCCATTTCTTCAAAATTAAGGGATTACAAGTCCCTCTAATAAATAGAGTCCTTCATTTCATAATTGAATCTAATACAACATTCAATGACTTATAGGGATCTTATCATTCCTCCTAATTCAAGTTCATCTTCCATACCAAAGTCAATTGAGAATGTATTTTAAAGATGTTTTTTATTCCTACACCAATCAGCCATGGTATCTCATTTGGATATAATTTACATTTCCCATGATATTGGTTTTTGACATGGTAATTCATCTTTCAATGTAATGACTGGAATAAATTGAAATGTTATGTATGAGTATTTTTTAACTATTAATCACATTAATAGGAAATGATGAATATTAAAGGGATATCTAATTAAATACATATATTCCTTAAATATGGAATTTAATTTTCAAGTCTATATTATACATGATCAATCCCCAATTATCAAATATTATTGTCTTTTATGTTCCTTTAATAATGGTTCATAAGGAAATTGGTATTTTACCAAAAAAAATATCCCCCAACAATGTCAATATAGGTGTGAATAATTTTTTATTTTCATGAAACATGAGATGATTATGTCATGCTTAATGCACCCTTTTCCGGGTTATTGCAACTACTTACCACTTTTATATATCCACGACAACTTTTAGTATCTATAAATGTAATTATTTCCAAGAAACCTAATTATTCTATATGTTATGAAATTTTATGGGTGTTTTTATATTTTTATTATTATCCCTAAATCATTTCCTAGAGTTTCCACATTCTAATGCCATGAATAACTAGACATTCCTCTAATACCAACTATAATAAACCATAAATTTAATACATATTATTTAATGATATATTAAAATAACAACATGTACAACCTAGATTATTGTAAGTCATAGTGTTTTTTGAAATTAGGTACATATTATGACAACATGTAAAATAAGTAAAATGACATTACTAAAAAAAATTTGAAATTTTTTATATATTTCCATCTTTCATCTAAAACTATATTGGTTGACCATGATAAATTCATAAAAAAGGGGTTACCAATAAATACTAATAATGAAATTAAAAATCATATAATAAGGTAAATAATAAATGATCTCCAATATGAATTTCATGGAAATCTATGAATATTGATAATCATATTTACGAATAATGAGGCATGACATATCTTGATAATGTAATGGAATCATGGGAATGTTGTAAAAATATAAAATATGATATTATAAACATATTTTAAGATTAAGGGAAAAGAAAACATGAAATATTTTTATTAGGATAATCACCCCTTAACATAAATTTATTCCCATTAAACTAAAACATTACTAAATGTATTATAGTGCTATATAATTTTGATCATAGTAGTAACATTTATACCATGTACATGCATATGTGTTCCACATTGATTTTTCAATATCAGATCATATTTCATCACATTTAATACCACATTTATGGAGTTAGTGTTAAAAACACGAGAGTCCCAATAATTGAAGGATGGGTTTGTCGAGGTGAATACCCTTGAGTTGAATTGTGTACGGGTATTCACAACACAAATAATTTTTAGGGATGTTCAAACGATAATTTTGAAATCCAAACTTGGGTACATGAATTTTTTATGTGAGGTTGTATTATATAGAATGGTTTATACAATAACATGGATATCATATTGAATTTAGTAGGTATATGTGAATGAATATCCCAACATGGATAATGTGGAATCAAAATGAATTACATAAATAAGGTGGATAAGTAAAGTTTAGAATAGGTTCCCATACATTGAGAGGACGCATCTAAAACATTGGAGGATCATCATAAAAGATAGAGGAAACCTTGGGAGTGATCTAGAGACATTATATATGGGTTATTAGTGAAGATAAATTTGTGTCTTAGTGTTTTTACATATCAATAGATAGGAGAGTTCTTTATTAATTTCCAAACAAGAGTTTTAGACAATATTATACCTCATAATCAAAACCTCAAACTGTAAACTAGTTTTTCACATGTTCTATAATAAATAAATTTTCTTATTACTTTATATATTGATGAAATTAAGTCATTAAAATAATACACACAGTGAGGTGGATGTGAACCATGTTTATAAATAATTGATATTGAAGCCTTAAAATATAATATAGGTTTTGGGGAATCATTAAGGATTCATAAAAATAAATATAATTACATTAAAAATAAATCATAATAATGGAAAAATATGTATCAATTCTTTCACACCTTTTACATCATATATTACATCACTATTGGGAAATTATAACCTTATAATAGACACTGTAAATTTATACTGTATTTAATTATAAGACAAAAATTTGAAATTACCCAAAAAACATGAAAAGTAAAATTTTGTTATTTATTACAATCTTATTTAGTAAAAAATATTTATTTTTATCAGAATAAATAATTTTTTATGATAATATACACTTTTGAATCCAAAATCTTAATTTATTGAAAATACTATTTCTTTAAAATAACAATTTTATAACACACATATAAATTATGTGGGACTTAAGAAAATAATATTATCATTTACAATAAAAAAAATTATTTAGACCCAATATAATATTATAAAATAATTTATTTCATATAGTAATTAATTAATGAAAATAGTGTCCTACGTTTATGAAAAATTAATGGACACTTTTCCATAAAAATAAATTGTATATATTTAAATCAATGGAAGTCAAAAAAATGTCAAAATATTTGTTTGTAATATCGATTCTATGTTAGCATAGGTAAAAAATAATTTATCAATGAATATAAATATCCATATTGTGTATAATGAAATTATATTCATTAAAGAAATTTATTCCTAAATATTAGGTATTATTTACTTACCTAAAATTCTTTCACAACGTGAAAACAATATTCATACAATTAAAGTAATAATAAAATGCATGATACTAAAAATACTAAAAGTTATTAAATTTGAGTATGTTATAGTTAGAAAAACAATTGTTGAATATGACATATTAGTGTTTTAATAACATATAATATTCAAATAAAATATTTTTATTTATGCCTTTTAAAGATAAATTAAAAAAATAGTTCAATAATTGACAATAATGATATATTATAAAAATTATATTTTATTCATTTATTTATCCAAAAGATCAAAATGTAAATAAGACATGGATGACAGCGTATGGTCTAAAATTTAATTGAAAGGACATTTCTGGTCCAATTGTATCTTTATATATAAAAAATTAGAACCCTTTAATATTAAAAAATTTATCACTATAAAAATTAAAATTTGTAAATAATTTTTAATCATAATTATAATGTTTATAATTACACAAAAACATGTCTACATTATATTGAATGATAGGATAACAAACCTATATTACATTTTATTTCAATCCAAATCCATTTGGAGAGATATTTTTTGATATTTATTTTATTATCATCTAATTATTTGAGAAATATCAAAATCTCCCCTCAACTTAATTATAAATAGGAACCTTATCCCACACCTATTCAAACCATATTCATCCTTCTCCTGAACCAAAAACTAATAAATTCTCCTATAAAATATTATGGAAACATATACAGGTTCTATTTTCCCATAATACTAACCCTATAACCATTTGGAGAAGATATAGGGTTATTGTTTGAAAGAAGATGTAATCCCCTTACCAGATCACATTAATTCATGATCATCATTATCTCTGGTACATCAATGAAATATATTATAAAACTATAACTTATGTATCAAAAATATGATTAATTTTAATTATTATTGAAAAAACATCATTATATATACTATTTACAAAACATTACAAGTTAATGTATCAATCGTGTATATGTATAACTCCACACCTCCATGTAGTGATACAACACAATTTTCATCACCATATCTTATGTATGTGTTTTATGATGGATTTTATGTTTATAAAAAATATTTAGTAAACAATTATACTTCTAAAATTACAAATCATATTTACCTATTTACCTTCCAATCTTTTGGGAAATTATAAGGGTGTTCATGATTATGCGTGGGCTTCTACCTCTATAAATAGATGTGATTTTTTTCTTTTTTATTCTAATTTGATGATAATGAGATAATATTTTATAAATATATAGGATTTATATTATATAATAATAATCCAATAATGTTGAATTTTTTATACCTTTCTTTTTTTCTATCCATTGAAAAATGAATACAGTATTAATGTGAATATATGACATATCATTTCATATGAGCGGTGTAATCCTCTTTTATATATTGAAATTGTTCGGATGACCCTAGATTTTTTTGTATATAATATATATGACACTTATATCATTATTAAAAATTGGAAATGATTACACCAAGATATATTTATAAGGACTGGAACATCTAAACTAGAAAACTCTTGATAAATGAAATAGTTAACACGTGAAAATTATCAATATTAGTAAGGAAATGTTGACAAAAGGGGTGTGTTGAAATGTTTAAATTTGATAATAGATACTATTATACCTATCAAAATGATTATGATATATAATTATAATATAATTAAATTTAGTTTTCTTGACTACTGAGTTTTTTCGAAGTAAGGTGAAATCAAGTTGAGGGTTTAATTTCAAAATCTCATCAATATTCATGATTTACTATGTTATATTATCAAAAGGAGAATATATTTATTCCATATAAATGTTTTAAAAGTTTTTTTTGAAGAATATTTTAAACATTATCATATTGTTTTGAAGTCATTTTTAACCATGCGTGATTTTTTTAGTAGTGTGTAATGTTATTTCTATTATCCAAATGAGGTCCTTTGTGAATTTTTAGACAAAAATATTGAAGGATTTTGTTTTATAAAATATACATAATTAATGTATTTTCCCAATATCATTACTAATATTTTTTTAATCAACAATTAAGGTATCCCATGGTTAATTTCAATGAAATATTTTTCCTTTATTGTTTGTCATCATTTTTAAAAGAATGTAATTTGAAATTGGAATGTCTATTTTCTCCAAGATTTATTATTAGTGACCATTATTAATAATATCCAATTTAATATGAAATCATTTGATGTTACCTAAACATCACTGGGATATGATCAAAGGATTCCATATTCATTTTTCTGTAGATGTTTTATGGTAATGATGAATATATGATATGATTATGTAACCGAGGGGATGAAAAATAAAACCATAGAAAACAAGACTCCTTAAGAAGTGCAGGATAGGGGGGACAATGTTTTCGAACTAGATTATTGGTAGAAGATAAAGGGGGTGTCTAAATCTCATTATTCACTCCAAGGAAGAAATGTTGGAAGGAGTAATTATGATCAAATAGTCAAGAGAGTAGATTGATATACTTTATGAGAGAAGTATTTGAGTTGTTCTTAATTGGGAGAAAATAGAGTGGATTCATAAACAAGACCAAAATATATATAGGGGCTTCAACAATAGTAAAATCATCATTAAGGAATTAAATCAGACATGTGACAAAATGTTTAATCATCTTGAAGATCTTATCAATGATAACATGAATATCTTCGTAACACCTCTTCAATGAGAACTCTATATAGTGACTTACTCTAGAAATCATCATTTGGACTTTGGGAAATCAGTGATTTCCTTCTGTACGTAGAGATCTTTAGTTTATCAACATGGTTCCCAACTTCTCCTTAATGTGGCTTGAAATAAAAATTTATTTTGGAGGAGTACAAATTATTATGCAACCCATTTTCTATTTGTTATGATATCATGAAATAATTATGAAACCAATTTGTTTTCATGTGATAAGATATTTTGATTGTTTTATTATCATTTTTAACACACATGTATGATTTTCATTATGTGTTGGCTAGGATATATAACTTCCTCCAGTGAATTGGATACTAATTCAAATCTCATGAAATAAACAAGATTTTAATGGGGAGTGAACCCAAATCAGTTACATAAAATCTCTAATACAATATTCATTCGATTGAATGATGAATACAGTGACTATTTTGATAGTAAACCAATACAACTATGAAATCCTTATTAATTACTATTGACTAATAATGAAATTATATTACAGACTTCCTGGTATTATATAAATCAATGTATTATTCCTATTTTAAGATATCATAGATCCCATTACATGATTGTATTATGATCTGTGTCTTATAAAGTTTTTTCATTTATGATATTTTTCCATTTTATGATCCATGTAATACATATAATGGTTTGAATGTATTAATATCATGTTCTTATATTCTTATTCTCATGGTATTCACCGGTAATCAATTATATCTCCCATGTTTACCCCCACTGATCTTTTAATTTCCCAATTTTCATATATTATTATTATATAGGTTATGAATTGTTGTATATTTTTTATATGTATAATGAGGGTTAATATGATGATAATATTAGTTGGAAATGTTACTTATATTTAATGAACAAGTGTTTTATTTTTCAACAGGTGATTTAGATAAATTATTTTGGCATATATCATCATGTTATGTAAAGAATTACTATCTAATTAGATTTAATATCTTGTTAAGCGAAGTACGGGTGATTATAATTGTTATTAGATAAATGTTTAGTTATCATTTAGAAACTAGATTGAATCATAAATAAATATAAAACCTTCAGGTAAGTCTTTGTTTTTGATAATATAAAAATTCTTTGGTAGTGATAATGTGTAACCAAGGTCAATCCTAAGGAATCATATAATAACGTGTCATGATTTATACATCTAATAAATAATTATTTAGGATTAAAAAGTTTCATACTTTATTTTTTCTCACCCTATTATATTTTTTCAATGTTTAGAACTCGATGAAATCTTTTTAATGCGGAATGTAATGGGAAATTCAATGATTGTAATATTGAGAAACTAAATGTTATTGGAGTTGGAATGAAAATTATTTTATCTATGCTCAAATAAATTTCTCAGGACATGAATCATATTTCTCTTCCAAATGAGATATGGGAGGACAACCATTATATTGTGTTCTAAATTTGGTAGAATCTTTCAACATTTAGTGGTCCATTAATCAACTAGTCACCGAACAATGGATTAGTACCATTGAAACTTATTTTCCATTCATCTATGTTCATAACAAAATAATGTTATTCTGGTTCATTTTCGTTTATAAGATGAATCAAATTATAGGTGGAAACTAATCATGATCATGTGGGAATAATAAAAAAATTGACCCCATAGTGTGCGATGAATTTAAATGATTGTTTTTAAATATGTAAATTCCTTTTACACTTCATATGAAAATGAAGAAAAAATTTGATGTCATAAAATCAAAGGATGATAAATCAGTTGGTACCTATTATAAAAAGTTTAATATAAATATGATGTAAACATATAGTATAATAATACAATTGAAAATTATGGATGAGAAATTATTAATTGGAATAAAACCAAGTCTCTAAAGGGAGTTTTACATTTGGGACTCTCATAGATATGAAGAAATTGTCTGATGTTCTGCCAAGGAGGAGATGTATATTGTTGTTAAACATAAATATCATGTTTTGTAAAATAAACTAAAAATGGAATCTTATTCAATTATTAAAACCATATAAATAAGAAGGCTATCATTCACTTATGCTCTATTTGAGGAAGGAAATATTGTAAAAATTATTTTTTAGCACTATTGGATGTTTCATGTGGGGGATATAAGTTCATTAGGAAGTCAAATGATGGTGTTATGTGATAAAGTTAACTAATGATATGAACTGATAGAAATCTCCACATAATTCCCCTCTCACACATTAGTTTTTTTAATTCTTGGATTATGGGATTTATTCTTACCAGTGTCTGAATATGAATGTTAATGGTGATAATGGGCATAAAAAACAACATTTTCATAAGGAATATAAAAATATAATGTGGAAACTATTTTTGATAATGGGTATAATGATGACATGGTGAATGTTACACAAAACATCCACTCTTGAACTTATGATATATTGGTTTAGTATTTTTCAAGGACTCTTTTTAATCAAAATCATTTTCTATGTGTAACAAAATAGAACCTCAAGAATTAAATATTATGTTAGTAGTAAAAACAACTAATGGTAAGATGATTTCATCCCATGTCTGTGATCCCACTTAGGATGAAATTTTTGGGGATATGTTTCCTAAAAATATTTTAATCATTAATATAGACTATTTTTTTGTTATTTTTTGATGTGGATAGGATTTCATTACATAACATCTTTAATGGGCTCTTACTATATCTATCTTTCTCTTGTTATGTCTGGGGAAACATTTTCTTAGAAATATGTAGTCCATGTGACACTGGAACCAATCCACTGTTTGATTATCCCATACTAAATCTATTTAGTATATGGTCAATGTATGTACCCTGACTTAGTCCAAGAAGCCTCTTTGATCTATCACAAATGGTTTTCATCCCATGAATGTAGGCTACTTCACCGAAGTCCTTCGTGGAAAAACACTTGTTCAACATTTCTTTAACTGATTGTAAGACTGATACATCATTTCTGAGAAGCAATATTTCATCAACATAAAATACAAGGATAATGACCACATTCCCATTAAACCTATTATAAACACATGGCTCACAACAGTTATTAATTAAACCAAATTCCCTTATGGCTTCATCAAATCGTATGTTCCACGACCTAGATGCTTGATTTAATCCACAAATGGATTTCTTCAAATTTGAAACTCGTTTGGCTTCACCTGGTGTCACAATTCCTTCTGGTTGTGTTATATAGACGTCTTCCTAAAGGTTATCATTAAGGAATGTTATTTTGACATCCATTTTTCAAATCTCATAGTCATTGTAAGCTACTATGACAAGTATGATTCTTTTGGATATAAACATGGAAACTGGCGAGAAGGTTTCATCATAGTCAATTCCTTGACACATTATGATTTCTTTAGCCACTATCCTTGCTTTATTGGTGCTAACTTGACCTTCGATGTCCAGTTATCTCTTGAATAACCATTTTAATCCAACATGCTTTACATCAACTGGCTCATTGACCAAAACCCAGACTTGTTTTAGATACATGGAATCTATCTCAAAATTCATATCTTCTAACCATCTTGAAGTTTTTGAGATTTTCTCTTCTACCTTTTCTGAGAGAAGATCATCATTTTCTAAAAATAATGATTCAACATCTTTGGTGACTAGGAATCCAAATCTCTCTGGTTCCATTACCTCTCCTGACCTCATATACAGTATATGTGTTTCTGAAACCTCTTCCACGGGGACCTCAAGAACTTGTTCCTGTACAAACTCATGTGTTTCTCGTGAATTAAATTCTTCAAAGTCAATCATGATCCAACTATACTTTTTGAGGATGTTCTCCCTTTGAAGAAATATAACTTGTCTTGCGACGGTTACTTTCTTGTCTGAAGGGTTATATAGGTAATGCACTTTTATTTCCTTGGGATATCTTATTAAGATACGTCTCATGCCCTAAGGTTCTAGTTTGTTGCCTGAGAAGGCCTTAAAAAACACCATGAATCCCCATACACATGTGTGTGACAAAATGGATTTCTTTCCATTACATAACTCGGAGGGAATTCCATTTACTGTCTTATGTGGAAATCAGTTTAATGTGTATGCTCTAGTTTGTAATTCATATCGTCAAAAGGATAATGAAAGATCTGCATGACTCATCATCGACCTCACCATGTTCACAAGGTGCAGTTCCCTCTTTCACTAACACCATTCCAATGTGGTGTATAAGGAGGTGTGAGATGAGATAGAATCCTAGACTCCTATAGAAGATCGATGAGCTCTTGGTTCATATATTCTCCACCTCGATCTGATTGAAGCTTCTTTATAATCTTACCAAGCTGATTCTATACTTCATTCATTAATTCCTTAAATTTTTCAATGGATTCTGACTTATAACTCATTATGTATACATATCCATATCTACTCAAATCATAAGTAAAATGTATAATGTAAGAATATCTATGACAACCCTGCTTTTTATTACAACTTAAACATGCTTTATTACATAAAACTTCACTTGATACAACAAAGAAGATCTAGAGGTTTAGTGTCTTTGGGGCTTAGGGTCATTACATAAAAACTTTAAACTTGAAATACAACATCCGTATTGAAAACTTCCTTTACATGACCACTACATTCCTTCGTACTTAGCATTGCATGGGATAACCTGAGGACATGCATAAGAAAAGGGTGAGCTATAAAGCCCAGTAAGGGAGTACACAATGAATAACATGAGGAGTACAATACATGTTAGGAAAGAGGAATATCAATAGAGCATAAGAGAGACATGAACATAAAGTCATGATAAAGCATGATAATCATAACACGGAAATGTGGCAACAACACTTAACATTGAATTCGCATGATCCAAGGCTCATTACACATGGAGCATGAGTAAACCCTAATTGCACTTGAAGCACGAGTAGACCCTCATAGAACTTGAATTATCATGAGTCAACACTCATTGCACATGACGTATCATGATACTATACTTTACCAAATGCATTGGAGTGCTATCAGGGCGCACCCTTCTTAAACATTTCATTTCATGCATAAGTGTGCCACATGGATCATAAAACATGGATTCATAAAACTTAATCATTTATTCCACGATAAAGGAATGTGGAATTCATACATGAAACTTTACAATCAATAAGTAAATGTGCATAAAGGTGAATACCCTTGATGGAGAAATGGGCATGGTATTCACTACACAATGATATTGGCTTAGAAAATCGGTGTGATTTCGGAGCGTAACGGCGTGACATAAGAATTCATAAAAAAGGCTGATGAGAGAGAAAGGGGTTACTCATCAAATTTACATGTAATGGACAGTAAGAAGGTCATATAGATACATGTCCCAACAATTCAAAAGGAATTTATATTCATGATACAAAAGTATTGCTTGAATATAAAAGAGGAGAAAAAGGTTCCTTTCGGAATTTCGGCATAGTAATGGGTGTACATGGGAGGCATTTAATGAGAGATAAAGGGGTCTACCATCATTAAAACTATAAGAGGGAAGTATGGGAGAGGTGAGAAACCATACCCCAACATTCATAAATGAAATTGAAAGGGAAATACAACTTAAATAAAATTGACAAAAATGAGAAAGGAAGAAAAACCCTTACTTGGAAGTGTGCTTTCAAAGGCTAGAGAGAGGCTTGTGAGAGGCTTCTTGGGAGCTTGGGGCACCTTGAGAGGATTTTAGAGAGAGTAGGGCAGAGGTTGTACGAAATTCAAGGGATTTGGGTGATGAGGAAGTGGGAGCTTGGGTGGGTTTATATAGGAAAGGTGAGAGAATTCTTTATTATTTAGGTTTGGGACCCCTTATATTAAAATAATCCAAACCACAAATCATCCCATGGTATTTTCCCATGGTTTCTGGAAAAGGAAAGAGGTAAACAACATTTTACAAGTCCAAGGTCCGAACTTATTAAAAAATTAGGGATGCTTATGTTGAGGTGAGTCACACTCCCATGGAAATTAATTTAAAAAGGCAAAGTGTTGAATAAGTCTTGAGGGCTCCATTAATGCTTTGAAAAGTGAGTCAAACAAACCCAAACCCTCATTATTTTAATGATAAAACACATATTGGCCGAACATAAGGATTATGGTATTTTATTACATCACCATTGGGTCATTATGATGTCATAAAACACATTATATATTTCAATAGTATTTAATTTTTACCCAAAAATTTGACTGTCTCAGAAAATTATGAAAAATTCACCGATGGATAATTTCAAAGTCCTGATTCCAAAAATAATATTTATTTTATCTAAATAATTTTCTAAATATGTGAATTTTCACTTTTAAAATAAAAACTGACATTTATAAAAAAATCACGGGTTTTGACAGAAATGGCTTTCAAACCTTAATAAAAATTTTAATTGCATTCATAAAATTATAAGATCGTTTATATTTAATAAAAATTAATTTAATATTAATAATAATATTTTATTAAAATATTATTTAATTCAAAAATCCTTTAATTTAATAAAATATAATTCTTAATTAAATAATAACTAAAAACACCGTTTGTACTTTAAAAACTAATTACAATGTATCAAAAATGACTAGAAATTATATTCATTATTATATAAAAAAAATAATGTACATGAACATGGTTCTACTTATTTGTTACATAACCCCTTAAAATAGCCGCATAATACCTAAGGGTAAGGTGTGTGATGGTGACAGACTCTTGGGGTTGCTCGGATAACGTCGGTCGAGTGGTAATCTCTATCAAC
Organism: Viscum album; assembly: GCA_963277665.1. Classification (NCBI taxonomy): domain Eukaryota; kingdom Viridiplantae; phylum Streptophyta; class Magnoliopsida; order Santalales; family Viscaceae; genus Viscum; species Viscum album. Next base: position 623,702,104 of record OY728135.1, on the reverse strand, counting down.
TTCCATTTTTCCCGTAGACGATCACGTTCGAGCTTGACTTGATGAAGCTCGGCTTGGGCTTGGTAATGGGAAAAGCCCAAAGATGCCACCTCCTTTCCGAGCTCTGACAAATGAGCTTCGTAAGGGGCAATTCTACTGGATGAGGCCATCGCTTCCTTTGTCTGAGTAGAAAATTGGTTCGTTAAAGCCTTATATTTAAACTACCCAGATGATCACTGTTCAACGGCTATAAAAGTAACGGTCACAAATCTTAACGTTAAACTAAAGAAGTTTACATCTTATAAAAACGGTTTTTTTTTCATAAAGAAACATTTAAATGGATCAAGAGGGATTTTCCATTAATGAAATTTTGGGTCGTTACAACATTCCCCCCTTAAGAAATTTCGCCCTCAAAATTTTCCTTTTCCCACACTAAAACAAATGTGGGTAACTTAGCTTCATCATATCCTCCGACTCCCAAGTTTCTTCTTCAAACTTGTGGTTTCCCCACAACACCTTGACGAGGGGCATTGTCTTATTTCGTAGAACTTTTTCTCTATGATCCAAGATCTTCACTAGTTGCTCCTCATAAGAAAGATCGTTTTCTAATTGTACCACCTCAGAAGAGAGTACATGTGAAGGGTCTAGTATGTACTTCCTTAAGAGGGATACATGGAAGACATCATGAACCTTGGCCATAGTAGGTGGAAGTGCTAGTCGATAGGCCACAGCCCCAACATGATCAAGAATCTCGAAGGGGCCGATGTACCTTGGACTTAACTTCCCTTTCGTTCCAAACCTCATGACCTTATTCCACGGAGATATGCGTAAAAACACCATGTCTCCGACTTTAAACTCAAGGTCTCGTCGGCGATTATCTGCATAACTCTTCTGTCGACTTTGGGATGCCTTGATATGCTGCTGAATGGTTTTCACCTTCTCCACCATTTCATCGACCATTTCTGGTCCAAGCTGCTTACGTTCACCGACCTCAACCCAACATGCCGGTGTTCTACACCTTTTCCCATACAGGGCTTCATATGGTGCCATTTGGATGCTCGAGTGGAAACTATTATTATAAGAGAACTCAACTAGAGGAAGATGTTGATCCCATCCTCCTTTAACGTCCATTGGGCACGCTCTCAACATATCCTCAAGTGTTTGGATAGTCCGCTCGGATTGGCCATCAGTTTGAGGATGATAGGTCGTACTGATGTTCAGTTCAGTATTCAGAGCATGTTGAAGACTCCTCCAAAACTTAGCGATAAATCTTGGATCTCGGTCAGACACAATAGATAGTGGTACTCCATGCAACCGTACCACTTCCCTGATATATATCCGTGCCAGTTGATCCAAAGAGAAATCCTATCGAATAGCAATGAAGTGTGCAGTCTTTGTAAGACGATCCACAATAACCCAGATTGCATTGTTGCTTTTGGATGTCCTTGGAAGTCCAGTGACGAAGTCCATGGTGATGTTCTCCCATTTCCATTCTGGTATGGGCAATGGTTTCATCATCCCCTTTGACTTCTGCCTCTCTGCCTTCACTTGCTGACACACCAAGCACTTTGATGTATATTCAACGATCTCCTTCTTCATATTATCGTACCAAAAGTTTTCTCGGAGATCTCGATACATCTTTGTGCTCCCTGGGTGAATAGATAAATTTGAACTATGTGCATCATCCAAAAGTTCCTTCTTCAGCTCCGAACTTGATGGGACACATAGTCTTTTCCCAAACCGCACAATTCCTTCTTCATTAACATTACACTCTGAGGATTTTCCCTTTTTGATAGCTTCAACTTTTTCTTGGATTCTCGCATCATCCTTTAGAGCATCCTTTAACCTTTCCAAAAGAGATGGTTGATCAATCATTTGTGAAAGGATTGATGATGTTCCCTTCTTTATGATTCCCACGTCCATCTTCATAAAGTCTAAGAAGATTGGATCCTTCTCAATTCTCATCATTGATAGAATTGCTGGATCCTTTCTACTTAGGGCATCTGCCACCTTGTTCGCCTTCCCAGGGTAGTAATGTATTGAACAGTCATAATCCTTTATGAGCTCTATCCATCTTCTCTAGTGCATATTAATCTCTTTCTGTGTGAATATATATTTAAGACTCTTGTGGTCAGTATATATCTCACATTTCTCTCCATAGAGATAATGCCGCCAGATTTTCAAGGCAAAGATCACCGCCGCCAACTCCAGATCATGCGTTGGATAGTTTCACTCATGGATTTTCAACTGTCTTGAGGCATAGGATATCACTTTATCTTTCTGCATCAGCACACATCCTAAGCCCTTCTTCGAAGCATCACTGAATACCACAAAAAGCTCCCCACTTGTGGGTAAAGTGAGCACAGGTGCAGTGATAAGCCTCTTTTTCAACTCCTTAATGCTTTCTTTGCATTCATCATTCCAAGAAAACATTACTCCCTTTCGAGTTAGCTTGGTAAGAGGGTTGGACAATCGTGAGAAGTTTCTCACAAATCGTCGATAATATCCAGCTAACCCCAAGAAGCTACGGATATCAGTTACCGATGTTGGCCTCGGCCATCCCTCAATTGCATCTGTTTTGGAGGGGTCCACAGATATCCCATTGCTTGTGAGGATATGGCCCAAGAATGAGACCTCCTTAAACCAGAACTCACACTTGCTGTACTTTTCATAGAGCTTCTCCTTGTGCAAAGTCTCCAGTACAGTTCTTAAATGCTCCTCATGGTCCTCATTGGTTTTGGAGTATATTAGAATATCATCTATAAAGAGTACCAAAAATTTATCTAGGTAATCTCTAAAGACACTATTCATCAAGTCCATGAATATTGCTGGAGCATTGGTGAGTCCAAAAGGCATTACTATGAATTCATAGTGCCTGTACCTTGTACGAAAAGCAGTCTTGGGGATATCTTCCTTCTTCACCCTTACTTGATAATATCCCGCCCACAAGTCGACCTTGGAGAGGTATTGTGCTCCACGCAGCTGATCAAACAAGTCATCGATTCTTGGGAGAGGATACTTGTTCTTTATCGTGATTTTGTTAAGTTCACGATAATCGATGCAAAGCCGCATTGACCCATCCTTCTTCTTGACGAAGAGGACTGGTGCACCCCATGGTGATGCACTTGGGCGTATAAACCCTTTATCCAGATTCTCCTGTAGTTGTTTCTTCAGTTCTTCAGGCTCAACCACAACCATTCTATATGGAGTCTTGGATATTGGTAGCGCCCCAGGTATAAGTTCAATTGAGAACTCAACATCTCTTCTTGGAGGAAGACCAGGAAGTTCCTCGGGAAATACTTCCGCGAATTCCCTCACAATAGGCATTTCTTCAAGGGTGGTTTCTTCCTTGGACTCAATCATCTGAGCTAGATATGCGTGCTCATAAGGCAGTAATATCCATGCTTGAGATGATGGAGCTAAAGGAGATTCTTCTTCCTCCTGACACTTGTAAAGAATCGGGGGTCGATTCTTCATATGGAGTGTGATTTCCCTCTCCCGACAATTTATGTTGGCTCTATATAATGAAATCCAATCCATGCCAAGAATTGCATCAAATTCCACCAAATGGAGTATGACGAGGTTCGCCGGGAAATTCAATCCACAGATTATAACAGGGGAGGACTTATACTCATGGGATGCAATGATTGCCCCATTTGCCGAACTCACCGACATCTTTACTTCCATGATTTGTGGTGGTGCAGGGATTGTTCTACTAAACTTTTGAGATATAAAAGAATGCTTAGAACCTGAATCAAAAAGTACGTTCGCTATTCTTGAATGAATAACTAGCGTACCTATCACCACTTCGTTGTCGGGGTTCACTTCGGCAGAAGTGATGGCAAAAGCTCTTCCTTGCTGTCTTAGAGGTTGTTGATTGCCTCCGATAACCCTTGGATTAGGGAACTGATTCACAAAATGACCCGGTTCTTTGCATTTGAAGCATTGAACAATGCGTTGAGGTTCGAACGGAGCGTTCCTCCCCTCCGTCGCAGCCGCGGGTCCTTCTTGCTGACAGTTAACAGCTAGGTGCCCTTCTCTTCTACACTTGAAGCATTTTCTTGTCCCCCTAAGGCAATTTCCAGGGTGATTTTTTCCACACTTTTGGCAAGTGGGGTGCTGGAATTTCTTAGCGCCGTTGGATTTATCCATCGGACCACCAGCATTGAAGTCCACCTTCCGCTTCTTGTCCCCATGATACCCCATGTGATTCTCCGATCTCCATTTCAACCTTGAGGGCACGTCGGACAATTTCCTCATAGCTGTCGAAGTCACGGATCGCTAATGCTTTCCACAAGCTAGGCTTCAGCCCACCAAAGAAGCGGTCAACCTTTCATTCGGGGGTAACGACAAAGCCGGAAGCGTATCGTGCAAGCCTTGTGAAGTTTGCCACGTACGCTCCCACAGATTCCTCATCTTTCTGCTTGAGGGAAAAGAAGTCCCTTTCCATATTAAGACGGAGGGTGCGTGGAAAATATTTATCAAAAAACATCTTCCGAAATACCTTCCATTCCAAAGCCTCGATCTCCTCCTCAGGATTCATATTTTTGATCAATGTCCACCATTGATCAGCTTCACCCTCCATACGATAAGCCGCCAGGAGAACCTTCTCTTTTTCAGAGCATTGGAGGATGGAGAATATCTTTTCAATGGAGTTGATCCATTGTTCAGTAATCGTGGGATTGGATGATCCACTAAAAGTAGGAGGCCTTTGTCTCATGAAGCTTTCAATAGAGACTTGTTCTTTCTTAGGGGGGGTTGAACGTTCCTCTTGACCAGTGTTTCTATTAAAAACTTGAGTTAGCTGAGAGAGAAGCGTGACAAAGTTCGTGATTCCCGATCCCATTGGATTGGGCATCTCATAAGTACAATCATCACACTGATCTTCACAGCGGTTGTTAGCCTGAGTTCTCCTATTACCGGCCATTGGCTGGAATAAAAGGAAAGTTAGGGGTAACACATAAAGGGTAATCCAAAGACAAAAGTTGATGACTTATAAATAAACTTTAATCTCTTTAACTCATGAGTCTATAGGATTCAATCCAGGCTTTTCATGATCTTCCTTCTAACATATATCCTTAGGGACATTTTTCCCTTAATAAGGGTTCATACTAAGATTGTGAATTTATCAAAACATATCCCCCGGGAGTGTCGTAACGAAGAGTGCAGCAAGGCCCGTTGTCGTGCCCGAGTTCCCGTTCGAGTCTAGCTCAAAGCGGTGTTTTCGGGTTTTACCCCTAGGATACATCTGTGCCAGAGCCGCATCTACCTGCTTGTATCCAGACAGGGATGTATTTGTTTGATAAACCATTTACTTAGTATTTACCAAAACTTAGGGATGTTTTTATTATGATTAGTCTTGTATCTAAGGCTTTACTAGGGTTTCCTAATCCCAAAAATAACTAAACCTATCCTCTGATACCAACTATGACAACCCTGCTTTTTATTACAACTTAAACATGCTTTATTACATAAAACTTCACTTGATACAACAAAGAAGATCGAGAGGTTTAGTGTCTTTGGGAATTAGGATCATTACATAAAAACTTTAAACTTGAAATACAACATCCGTATTGAAAACTTCCTTTACATGACCACTACATTCCTTCGTACTTAGCATTGCATGGGATAACCTGAGGACATGCATAAGAAAAGGGTGAGCTATAAAGCCCAGTAAGGGAGTACACAATGAATAACATGAGGAGTACAATACATGTTAGGCAATATGCATATCAATAGAGCATAAGAGAGACATTAACATAAAAGCATGATAAAGCATGATAATCATAACATGGAAATGTGGCAACAACACTTAACATTGAATTAGCATGAGCCAAGGCTCATTGCACATGGAGCATGAGTAAACCCTCATTGCACTTGAAGCATGAGTAAACCCTCGTTGCAATTGAATTAGCATGAGTCAACACTCATTGCACATGACGTATCATGATACTATACTTTACCCAATGCATTGGAGCGCTATCAGGGCGCGCCCTTCTTAAACATTTCATTTCATGCATAAGTGTGCCACATGGATCATAAAACATGGATTCATAAAACATAATCATTTATTCCACGATAAAGGAATGTGGAATTCATACATGAAACTTTAAAATAAATATGTAAATGTGCATAAAGGTGAATACCCTTGATGGAGAAATGGGCATGGTATTCACTACACAATGATATTGGCTTAGAAAATCGGTGTGATTTCGGCAGCGTAACAGCATGACATAAGAATTCATAAAAAGGGTGATGAGAGAGTAAGGGGTTACTCATCATATTTACATGTAATGGACAGTATGAAGGTCATATAGATACATGTCCCAACAATTGAAAAGGAATTTAGATTCATGATACAAAAGTATTGCTTGAATATAAAAGAGGAGAAAAAGGTTCCTTTCGGAATTTCGGCATAGTAACAGGTGTACATGGGAGGCATTTAATGAGAGAGAAAGGGGTCTCCCATCATTCAAACAATAATAGGGAAGTATGGGAGAGGTTTGAAACCATACCCCAACATTCATAAATGAAATTAAAAGGGCAATACAACTTTAAAAAAATTGACAAAAATGAGAAAGGAAGAAAAACCCTTACTTGGAAGTGTGCTTCCAAAGGCTAGAGAGAGGCTTGTGAGAGGCTTCTTGGGAGCTTGGGGCACCTTGAGAGGATTCTAGAGAGAGTAGGGAAGAGTTTGGACGAACTTTAAGGGATTTGGGTGAGGAGGAAGTGGGAGCATGGGTGGGTTTATATAGGAAAGGTGAGATAATTCTTTATTATTTAGGTTTGGGACCCCTTATATTAAAATAATCCAAACCACAAACCATCCCATGGTATTTGCCCATGGTTTCTGGAAAAGGAAAGAGGAAAACAACATTTTACAAGGCCAAGGTCCGAACTTATTAAAAACTTAGGGTTTCTTATGTGGAGGTGAGTCACACTCCCATGGAAATTAATTTAAAAAGGCAAAGTGTTGAATAAGTCTTGAGGGCTCCATTAATGTTTTGAAAAGTGACTCAAAAAAACCCAAAACCTCATTATTTTAATGATAAAACACATATTGGACGAACATAAGGATTATGGTATTTTATTACATCACCATTGTGTCATTATGATGTCATAAAACAAATTATATATTTAAATGGTATTTAATTTTTACCCAAATATTTGATTGTCTCAGAAAATTATGAAAAATTCACCGTTGGATAATTTCGACATCCTGATTCCAAAAATAATATTTATTTTATCTAAATAATTTTCTAAATATGTGAATTTTCACTTTTAAAATAAAAACTGACATTTATAAAAAATTCACAGGTTTTGACAGAAATGGCTATCAAACCTTAATAAAAATTTTAATTGCATTCATAAAATTATAAGATCATTTATATTTAATAAAAATTAATTTAATATTAATAATAATATTTTATTAAAATATTATTTAATTCAAAAATCCTTTAATTTAATAAAATATAATTCTTAATTAAATAATAACTAAAAACACCGTTTGTACTTTAAAAACTAATTACAATGTATCAAAAATGACTAGAAATTATATTCATTATTATATAAAAAAAATAATGTACATGAACATGGTGCTACTTATTTGTTACATAACCCCTTAAAATATCCGCATAAGACCTAAGGGTAAGGTGTGCGATGGTGACAGACTCTTGGGGTTGCTCGGATAACATCGCTCGAGTGGTAATCTCTATCAACTTCCATTTTTCCCGTAGACGATCACGTTCGAGCTTGACTTGATGAAGCTCAGCTTGGGCTTGGTCAAGGGCAAAGCCCAAAGACACCACCTCCTTTCCGAGCTCCGACAAATGGCCTTCGTAAGGGGCAATTCTACTGGATGAGGCCATCGCTTCCTTTGTCTGAGTAGAAAATTGGTTCGTTAAATCCTTATATTTAAACTACCCAGATGATCACTGTTCAACGACTATAAAAGTAACGGTCACAAATCTTAATGTTAAACTAAAGAAGTTGACATCTTATAAAAACGTTTTTTTCATAAAGAAACATTTAACTGGATCAAGAGGGATTTTCCATTAATGAAATTTTGGGTCGTTACAATATCCACCTCTAGCTCATACTCGAAATGGTCCACACAGATCTGCGTGAACCAATCCTAGAATCATTATGACCCTTTCACCTTTTCCACCAAAAGGTGGCTTGGTAATTTTTACTTGTAAACAAGTAGGACATCTATCAAGTGGTTTTATCTCAGTAGAGTCTAAATAGCCATCTTGGTAGAGCTATGTAAAACTCTTCTCATTTACATGACCTGGATGGTGATACCACAATTTGGTGATGTATGATTCATGTGAGTCTATTTCGTTATCGATTTCCAACACATTGTTTTTGTAATTTAATACATACAAACCATTATTTAAATGCACCATACCATAAAATATGTTTTTATTATAAAAGAGACAACACTTATTTCCAAACATGGAAATAAATCCATCCATATCTAAACAAGATGCCATAAAATATGTTCTTGGTAACACTTGGAACATAATAACAGTTATGTAAAACCAAAATCATCTAAGTCGGCATTGAGAGGTGGTAATTGAAAATGGATAATGTGGCCAGCCTCGCACCATTGGTAGCTCAAAGATACACCTCTCCTATGGCAATTTATATAAATCTACTTGGTTTCTGCATTTTAATATAGATGTGATCCCCACAAGTTGTATCTAATACTCAATGAGCAGAAATAGAAAGACTAAACTCGAAAACGAACACAAATTTAGCATCCCCATGTTTCTGGGTGTAGTTCCTCTTCCAGTGGCCTTGATTGAAACATGAAAAACATACCACCTCCAATTCTTTTCCATGCATCTAGATCTTCCCCTTCTTGAAGGGATGATTCTCAGGGGCTTCAGAACATTTATATGTCTTTGGTCCATTTCCCTTGTCCTTTCTTTTCTTATTCACCATAAAAACTGCAGGTTTGTCACGCCCCATATCCTTATCTACCTAGAGAATTAAGGTAATAAGTTCATATAGTCTCTTATCATTGTTTAATATGTTGTAGTTTACAATAATTCTAGATAAGGTCTTGGGAAGTGATAATATGATGAGATTTTTATGCAACTCATCTGGGAACCTAATCCCTATGATGTCAAAGCATTCAATGTTGAAAATAAACATGACTATGTGAGGACAAGCTGGCATAGACTCTCCAAGCTTAGCTGTAAACAAAGCGTTGGAGATCTCATATCTCTCCTGTCTCGACTTCTCTTGGTAGTGATCCTCAAGGTGAGACATCATGCTATACACGTCCATGTTTTCATGTTGCTTCAAGAGCTCATTAGACATGGCTGATAGCATGAAACAGTATACATATGTCACATCATCCATCTATTTCATATAGAGAGATAATTCTTCATCACCAACCACTTTCTTAGGAAAAACATGAATAGGCTCTTCCAATATATAAAACTTCCTCTCATGGAGAAGGATGATGCATAAACACCTCTTCCACTCAATGAAATTTGTGCTAGTGAGAAGGTTTTCTTTCTCTAGTATGGTTCACAATGATATGTTTGAAGTAATTTACTTTATTTTTCTAAAAATTAAGATGAGAAAAGGTTTAGTAATTTATTATCATAAAATTGAGACAGATAAATAAATTAATACTTATAACTCTCCCAGTATTTTATCAAAATCCAATATCCCTTAACATCAACTTTGGAATATTCTATTCCTAGAATATTCTAGTGGAAAGGTTCCATATTTCACTTCGCATTACCCTAACTAGGGATGGTACAGAAATTTTAAGGGTTTTAGGTAGTCATTCCAAATTATAACTGCATTAACTCACAGCTCCTTGATCCGTTGGGTGGACTCCCCAATCCTGAAATCCTTTTATTTTGGATTTCCTCAACATTTTCCTCTTGGTCACACCAAGTCCTAATGTGGTAGTAAACCCTTGATACGAACCAAGTCATGTTAACCCAAAACCTTGATTTTATAATTCCCCAATAATATAATGCACCCCAACTGGGGTTGGTCAAGAACTTTTAACTATGGATCGATTCTAACTATGTTTATGGAAGGATATACCAACTTAATATTTATTAGATTGATTTTATCCTTTTACGTTAATTTCCATTTTATTATCCTTGATTACATTCTTTTTAAAAATAAGTGGGATATACATAAGTGATTAACCACATCTAAGATATTATTTTATTCATAAGTTGGTCTTATTTTAGTTTCATCTTGCATGCTTGTTTAATTTATTATGTGTGTGATCATGACAACCCACCCACAATAAATAAACCATGAAACTGACAGAAATTAAATAAATGGTTTGACCATGATCTTGTTCTATTGGATAGATTATCTAGCTATTGATAAATTAACCCATGAACTTGGGGAGATACAACTTGAACCTTTTACGTTTGTGTTTACAGCTTTCCCAATGTCCACCTTTGTATCTCATTGGATTGGTTTCACCTTGGCACCTAACTTGATCCACTTACACTATCATGGGAGCTAATTCCATTACATATTCATTTATCTCACACATAAGTGAGGGTTAAAAAGGTTTTTTTAAATAAAAGAAACATTGGGCACACATGCCGTACATATTAATGAGTAGAAGGCTTGCAGGCCCACAAATTTAAATAAATCAATTAAAAGAAATAATTCACATACAATGGTCTTGGTCTATCTCATGATCATCTAAACAAGAAATGATATTTATGCATAAATAAAACTACCATTCAATTCTTTAATCATTTTTATTTATGATAAATCATGCTTCAATCAATTAATTATCATTAATTAATCAATCCTTTTAGCTAAAATTCTTTTTTCTGAATTGTTTTGAGATTCTCATCAATCATAATTTTAAACAAATAAGTTTATTTAAAATTATCTTTTTAGGTAACATGAACCTTGGAGGAAACCCTATGAATTCCCATTTACTTAGATATTAAATTAAACACATATACATAAAACACCTACCATGTGTTGTCCCTTAGCTCTATGCCTGTACTATGGTACATGTCTCTAGGATTTTTATAATATAATAAAAAAATTTAATAAATCTGCGTAATTTGGATGAGTACCCAGTATGTAGTTCTGACTACATGGCATGTACTTATGTTCACCATCCATCCGATGTACAGGCCCGAGGACATGGCATGTTAGTGTACTTCAGAAATTTACAAAGTGCATGGTGTGTTCAGAGGGACACACGTTGTGTAGTGTCCGTGTTACATGGTTTTCGAATGGGCAAGCCGTGTACGGGGTACACGGACCAACCCTAACCCGAAGGGACTACACATCGTGTTCAGTGGACCATACGTCTTGTAATCTGGAAACCGTGTGCCACCTATTCCTGGTCAACAAACAGTTTAATTTATGATATAGGTATACTCCAATACACGACATGATTTTGTGGATGAGTCCAATGCATTGAACCTATACTACATGGCGTGTACTTCGGAATACACACCGTTTATTCTTGTGTTGTATTGCCTAGAACATTTGGAACCTTCACATGAGATCCTCTACTTTATATTAATCATAATTAAAAGAAACAATTATTTCAATAACGTGAATGAGAAATGAGAGAGTAGGAAAAAATATCAAGATTTAGATTTAAAGAAAAATTAACTTGAATTGAAACAACTAAATTATTAACTGTGTAAATCAGCAATGAAAAACTAAATAATTATAATCAATGATATGAAACCCTCTGATACCAATTATTTATTTTGAGCGCAGTGGAATATCATGTGTGGATGTGCCCACTTTCATTTTGTCATTATCAATGATCAATCTGGGATCAATATGATGATAAACGCCAGACTCCATGGATCGAATCACATAAATAGTCCAATAAGAAGAATAGTCCCAAAACCACAAATGAGGATCATCATATGTTGGTTATAATTAATTTGATTAATTGAAAAGAATTACCTTGATGAAATTATTTCTTCATTGTTGTCTCTAGTCATGATCTGATGTGATCTGTCATTGTGTCATAGAATACAAGAGTAGGAATCCTCTAGTGCTGATCCACATGTGCTCCGTGTATCTCTGGACATCACCAATGTAATCTACAGGTGCTAGTGTGTAGAAACCATTTCTTGCGTTGTCACCCTTAGATTGCCTCGACCCAATGGAGGAGGATCTCTCTCTGTCTTGAGAGTATTCTTGGATGAATGAGTTCTTTTGGCCTAGATGGAATTCTCCAGAACTATTGTGTACAATGATTAAGGAAACGTTTTGGGGTTTTCAGATATTTTTAATCGGGTTTTATGTTATACAGTTATGACTATAAATAAACATGTTATGTGTTTTATTTATTTCATTAACTCTTATTGAAAACCCCCATGTTAAATAATTAATTCTAAGACATGTGCTGATGTTGATTACAATTAATATCATTTTTATAAAATGATATTATTTCCTCAAAAATTAGACTATAAATACTACACGTCGTGTAATCATTAATACAAGGCATGTACTCATTTATCATTTCCATTCCAAAATGAAAACTACACGAGTGTATATTTAATGTACACAATGTGCATATCTTGTTTTCATTTTCTTTCCAAAATGAAAACTAGACATCGTGTATATTCAATGTACATGGCATGTATATCTTGATTTCATTTTATTCTTCCTCCAACATGACAAATATTTTTGATTCCATGAATAATTATTAAACCACATATGGGATTAATCATTATTCTACTTGAGATACTTGAATACACTTAGTGGGTGACCCTCTAGGCCTCTTTCTCGTTGGCATTAGGCGGGCTTCCCTAAAGTCCAAGATTGCTATCTAGAAATGAGTCAAGGCACCCAAGAGAAAGAAGTTGATGTTGCTTTCATGTGTCACCTCATACGAACAATTACTGTGAAATTTAATCCCTTTGTCTCAATATCTCTAATCAAGCGGGTTGAATGCTAGTGCCGTCAACCCATGTGTTGGATTATTATTTCCCTTTGTCTCAATATCTCTAATTTTATTATTTTTGTACGGATATAATCTAATGTTATGATATATCCTCTAAGGATAAAAAAATATTTACTATTGAATGATTATTTAATATTGATGATATTGTTGTGATTTATAATAAAACATTTGTTACATATTGGAATTATATGATTTATCATATAGATAACAATGGGATTGAAATGTTGTCAGGTGACTAAAGTGAAAATGTTGTTTTTTGAAAAATTCAAAATTTTAGGAACATTTTATGAATATGGAAAATAGAAATAAATATGTTTAATATTGTTCTTTTATTGAATAATAGTTGAATTTTATTTTTATAGAATATATGATTTAATGGAAATTCTGAATATTTATGGAAAAGTTTACTATATTATATGGATTATATAATTAGGGGGTATTAATTTTTGATATATGAGTATATGTGTGTATAATGTTATATATTGATATATTTTATGTTTATTTTGGATGATTATATGATTAAATATTTCATATTTTTTAGGGTTTTAACTTGGTCAGTAACATTCAAAAGAATTTTATGGATATATATTTATGGAATGATATATATTGAACTATTGGTATTATCATTGAGTTTTGGAGATTAGTTATTAATATGGTGGATTAAAAAAGTTAGATATTAAAATATATTTTTTTACCTTTTTTTTAATGTAGAATGAAAAGTGGAATATCATAATATAATTTTAGGTATCATGACATCTATTAAAAATTTATTTTTTCACATTAGTAACGAGACATTCTCCTTGAATACTATCCTTTTAGAGAATAACATGATATTTTTGTAAAAATTTATTGAGGGATTAAAAAATAAATTACATATAGGAACATCTCCATATAATATTTATCGATATGGTAAAGAAATAGATCAAATTTAAGAAAAGGTTATCGAAATATAAATTTTATGCTATTAAATTCATTTCTGATGACTCAATGGCCCATTTCACACTTAATTTTCATTAGTGTTTTGTGGAAATTTACATTTTCATGATCACTCACATTATTGTGATAAATAACCTCTATCACTCACTATCATTATTTGGAATTTAATTTCTTATTTCATGTATATTTTTTCCCTTCCCAATAATTTTATTCTATTTGTAATCATAATTATGTATTATTTTGGATGACCTTCATACATCCCTTTATAATTATTCAAGAAAATGTTTTATAAAAACTTTTTATGATGTATGATTTCAAAAAGCTACTTTATATTGACAAACACTTCATCAGAAGATGAATTTAAAATTTTGTGGTTTATATTTATTAATGTGAATGAATTTAATATCCTATATATTTCAATAACATATTTATTAATATCAAATAAAATATAAATATCTAAGCTTAATCAAACCATGAAATCATTATATTTTATTTATATAGTCACAAACTAGCAATTAATTGTTTCAGTATAAATTTTATTAGATATATAATCAAATATATATATATGCATAATTACTACTCAATAAAATTAATTTTTTATTTATATAGAAATAATTAATCAAATCTTCAGTAAAGTTAATATTTTATTAATCTTTCTTCTTCAAAAATTATTTTAATTATATTTCTGTGAGACAACTGTAATGAGTATATAGAATATTAAAAAATGTTTTTACTAAAAATGATTTAATTTTTGAATTCAAATTCACATAATTATCATAGAATGATGTTTTGATAATATTCTAAAAAGGATGAAATAAAATTCATTTAAAAATACTTATTTTTATTGGGTATTTTCATTTGAATAATTTTCAAAAGTAAGGGGAATTCTGCTTCGATGAGATCTGAGTTTGGTGATCGTAAAGGCATTCAAGAGGGATTGGCTTCGAGAGCTATAGAACAGGTTGACAAAGGTCAGGGTCCATGTTGTTCTCATGAAAAGGGGGTGAGTCCTCGTCTGGTGTCTGAAGCTTCCGATGCTAGGGCAACAGAGGTTAATCTGCTGGTGTCTGTGTTTTTTCAATGGTTAAGGAGTGATTGGGAGTACCCGTTTCTCCCATGGTTGATCTGTGTACATTAAAAAGTGATGAAGGAAGAGTGGAAAGTGTTGCAGAGGTCTTCTTCACGAGTGCTAAGGATTCTAAAGTCCTCAAACTGTGGGCCAAACATTTTTTAGCTTTGAGTAACAAGTTTCAAGGGATTTTCGAACATGTGTTGGATCCGTGTTTGGAGGGGACTGCTATTTTGGGAGGTGATGTTAGCCTAGAGATTGTTGATGACCATCAGGCTGATCGTAGTGTGTATGATCCTGCTTCGGTTGGTGAAGATGCCCGGGAGGATCAACATGCCAAATTTTAGGGACAAGAATTAGGTGTCATGTATGAGGGTAACAATTCTAATGAGTCAAGGCGTGGACCTTTGGTGGTGAGCACAGACCAGAGGCTGGGAGACATGGCCATACCTCCTGTGGAAAATGCTCCTATTGATGACCGGTGGCCACCTTTGATGGACTGAAATACTCTAGTCTAGAAGCCGAGAATCAAAGCAAAGTTTACTACTGCTACTTTAAGGGAGCGAGATGGAACTGGAAGGGAGGTTTCGGGGGGAGGGAATGAGAACATGAGTGGTCCAGTTGGTAGATCCTTTAGTGATGTTGATAAAATTGGGAATCAGATGATAGCCACAACAGATGGTCCTTTGTCTGCTACTCTAAGAAGATGACCTAATAAGGATTACTCGTTTCTATCAAGGCTGATGCAGACTAGATCTTCATCAAAGCAGAATAATGAGGTGACATTGGCTTCTAAGAAGGGCAGCAAGACTAAGAAGGCTACTCCAGATCAATATGTTCTGGAATAACTTTGCAGCCGTGTTCAAAGTAGAAGTTTTTGGATGAATCTGGAATGGGAATCAGCTTCCGGTGAAGAGGACTCCTGCTTAGGTTGCGGAGATGATTCTGGATTTTATGATGTGTAAGTCTATATTCTTTCTTTTTTCTATCTGACATGTCTTCGGTTGTATGTTTGGGTACCGGGAACCCACTAACCAGCTTCTATAAATGGAAAAAAATGAATTGCAACAATTCTTTTTTACTTCAATGGTGTTTTTCTAGAAAACCATTTTCTATCGTGATTTATGTGTTTAGATTTTATTTTAAATTCATCCTCATAAAGCATATAAATTTTGAAAAATAGATTTCATATTTTAATTCATGATGTCAAAATATTGTAAATAGGTACCCTTTATTTTTTTATTTATGAATAATAACAATAGAAAATTATTTTTACAACAGTAAAAGTAAAATGGGTTAAAAAGGGTTAAAACTAATTTATAGAGGGATAAATTTCAATAAAATAAATAAATTTATTTCTTTGTTGAGTACATATAATCAAAAATCATCCCAAATTTGAAAATATGATGGTTTTTTCTTTTTATCAATGATTTTATCATTTATAATATTTATGTTAATGACAAAGTGAAAAATGTCACTATCTTCTAGTATATATATATATATAACTTTAAGGGAGGAATAAAAACATATTACATTGTGTTATAAATTTTTATTGAAAATATTATTGACTATTTGATCATGGTAATTTTTTTAAATTTTTTGTGATGAAATAATAGAATTTAATGTTTTTGAAACACCAATATAGTTATATTTCTAATAGTCAAAAAATAATCTATGTTCTTTTGATAACTCTAAAATAAATATTTTTTCATTTGTTAATGTGTATCATGAGTTTTGAAGATATATAAAACATTTTAGATGTTTTGTAATGGTTTCTTGGATGAAATTCTATTATTGTGATTTTGTTTTCACAGTAAACATCTGTGTATAATTAATGACCTGACATTAATAGTATGATATATTGAATATTTTTTTTTAAATTTTATTATATAAAAAAAATATTGAATGTGGACATGTTATTTTAGAAAAATGTTAAAATTTCATCCCTTTTCGATTTATGATATTTGTTCCCATGTTTGTAAAATTAGCATCCTTTAATATTTAAATGTAATTATTATGGTTAATGTTTAAATTGGTTATCCAATGAGATGAAAAATGATATATAATCCTTTAAAAATATTATTATCTGATTATATAAATATTATACATTTCATTTCATTGAAAAACTTTCATTTTTAAACAATATTAGATATGGTAGAAACATGCAAAATTATAACAATTCATGTATTTCTAGAAATATCCTAGAAGATATTTTAGAAGAAACAATATTTTGATAAATGATTTAAATTTTTAAAAATAGTAAATTCATCATGTAGAATGGGATATGGATGGATGTATCATCCATGCTGAATTTTGGGGTTCACTTTTCTTTTTAAGGTTGAATTTTTTCTCTTAAAGAGTAAGAAAATTAACTTCATAGTAATTTTGAAATGGGGTAATGTGGGTTAAAACAACGAGAGAAGTGTGAAAACATAACCAAAACTCATAAAAAAATTTATAGGCTTAGATTAAGTATACTATTGAAATCTCATCTAATAATTATTTCAATTTTGATCTATTTATATGTGAAAGTTAATTTGTATTCAATTATTATGTTATGAAATTACAAGAATTCCTAGTTTCCCACATATACATGGAACCCACTCTCATCCTTTATTGACACATAAATAGCCTTTAATACCAGAAAAAAATTTCAAAATACATTTTGAATATTTATATCCACATTTTATTGGTCCATTTTCTGTAGAATACTACCCATAGCTGGATTAAGTCATAATGAAACATTTTTTGTAAAGAAGATTTATATTTCTAATCAAAGGGTTTGAATTTTATTTCTTATTCTATCCCATTAAAATCATCATAAAAACTTATTAGAAAAAAATATCATTATAAATAGATATATCTTATTTTGTTAATGTAATTACAAATATTTAAATCCAATTGAATCAAATTAGAAAAAAATAGTTATTCATGGGTATGTGGGACATCAACCTTGGAGACCAATATAATTCATTTTCCATCGCAATCTATCACATGTAGTTATAATAATAAAATTAATATATTTTTATAAATTATATTATATTCAAGTAATTTTTTTCATCATTTATAGAAAATATATTATCTTTTTTCAGACCATTCAATCGATTAAAAAATCATAAGTATGTTCGTTTGTATGTGTGGATTACCACTTCCATGAAAAGATGTGATTCGTTTTCAATCATGAATTATAATAGATGGTATATGTGAAGTATTAAAAGAGAAGATATGATATTTGTGATATATTAATATATATAATAATAATAATAATACACTATTTACTTTCTATCCCTATTGTTTATTTAAAAGTGTAGTCGTTACTCGTGCGTACATATGACTTGACATTTCAATGACTGAAATGTAGTTTATTTTTTATAAATATATTTATTGAAAGTTTATGAAATTATAATTTATGTATGAAAATGATAATAATTTCAATATTTATATTCTAATTAATATGGATCATTACCTCATTGATTATACCCATCTTACGAATTTCATTGTGAACATTTTAGCAAAATATATTAAAAACACTGAATCAGATTTTAATTTTATACATATTTGAATATAATATTTTAATTGATAATAGAAAATAAATAATAAAATTCTAAAATTTTATTAATATTTGAAATAATTAAAATATTTCTATTACATTGGGTGATAATGAATATACATGACATGTATGTTTTCTTCTAAGGGACACATTACCTTAAAATCATTATATTAAATGTTTCAAATATTGATTTTATATTCATTTTTTTTAATTTCTCATATTGTAGAAATTATATTATCAATGTATTTATATGGACATAAATAAATTTCAAATATAATTGAAACCACACTTTTTAATTTCAATCATTGTTTTTAAAAATGAATGTTTTTACATATTTTATATAGAATATAATTAAAAAATGATTACTTAATTTTATGTTTTATTTTTACTGTATCAATTTTTTATCCATCGTCATAGTTTTTTTCAGTTCCCTTTTAGAATACATTTTTACCTCAAATAAAAAACATATTTCAGTTATTCTAATTATTTTTTAATAGGGTCATCCTTGAAATGGATATTTTGATTTCCATAAGTGTTATTTATATGGGTGAAACGCATAATTTTATTCTACCTTTCATGTTTTATCATTATGTTATTGTTCATGACAAGTACATGGTATTATTGGTGGATATGTTATAAACAACATTAACATGGAACTATTACAAACCCATGAAGGGTAATTATGTTTTAAAACAACAATTGGTGAGATCGATATTTCTCTACATTTCAATGAAATTCTATAAGAGTTATTATTATAGTTATTAGAGGAAGATTCACCATGTTAATAATAGTGTTAAACATTTATTGATATAGTTTTTTATGGATAAATAATTATTTTACATGGAATGATAATGAGAATAAATTTAATCCATATTATATGATACATCTTAAAGAAGAATTGTATATTTATTTCATTGAAATAATTTCTTATCATTTTTCTTATTGAAAAGAAAAAAAAATCAGATTTATTTTTCCATTAATATGTCTTAAAAATGATTTTTGAAAAGTGTATGTAAAAAAGATGATTTCATGGGTACTAAATAATCATTGGATGACAATTTTAATGTTGGAAATCTACAGTTCATATGAGTATTCATTGACTAATGGGTTTTTTCATTCATTCTTTATTTTTATATATCATTAATTAATCTTTTGGTGTCATGAGCTATCCCACATCATCCATTAGTAGAACACTTGATTTAGTCCATGATAAGGTTCAATGGGAATTCCTGATTCACATGGGGTGGTACATGATCTTGGGAATAATGAAATCCCCATATAGTAATGATTTTTAAAAATAAAAATTTATAATAATTGGTATTATAGATTAAATAATATTCAATGATGATATATGTGTGCATCATATGCCTATTAAAATTTCAATTAAATAAAAAACAACATAATTATAATTTTTATGTAATTAATAATAGTGGGAACCAAAAATACTCTACCACCATTTGAACATAATCTCCATGAAGGAAATAACGTCCCTAAAATGTTTATTAATCACCTATAAATAGATATAAATATTTTTCATCCATAGAAAGTTTTAAAATCCTATGCCTCTAATGTGATAAAAGAAAAAAAACTAAAGACATGCCAAAACCTTATGAAAAGGGAAATCATATAATAAATAAAAACAAAAACACCCCCTGGGGGAATAAAAACTAATCTGGTTCTACAAATAAAGAATGATAAATTTGTATTCATGAGAACCAATATAGAAAATAGGGAATCCAAAATTGAAACTATTACCTATAAATTATCCTTAATGAGATAATCATTTCTTGACAACCTTCTGTTTCAATTGAATCATCCCAATAAAAAAACTATTTAGTTTCAATTCTAACTATCTAAGGATACTGATTTGGAAGGATGTTTTCCCGTCAATACCTTCCCATAACAGCTTCCATTTTTTCACTATGGATAACTATTTTGAATATAAAAATCTTAAATGATGAAACATGGTAATATTTAAATGATATTTAATCTCCACATAACCATAATATAAAAACATTTATAGTTATTTTATTAACATTTTACAATCCACAAATGTTATGTTAAATGTTCTCAGTTAACATATATATAGACTCATTAGTAAAAATTACATATTCTAGTGATTATAAACTGGTATCCACATTAATAAATAGCCTTAAGTATTTTCAGTTTATAGTTTTATAGAGTAAGGGTTGATACTTAGAAAATAAATCCATACATTAGTAGGGGATTCTTATAATTAGCATCCTTTTCATCTATAAAATAAAATTCTTAAAATAAAAACTTGTTTTCTTTTCATGATAAAATATTCCAATTTTTCTTGTGATCTCATAAAAACCATTATTTTCACTTGAAAGAAATGTAATTTTTTTTGAACATGATATAAGAACAAAAATATCCGCATGGTTCATATATGGAAGGAAATTCTTTGTCCTATGAAAATCCATAAATACATTTTCATAAAAAATACATTTTCATTCAGAAAAGGAATCATATTTTCAAATATAAAAAACATTAACTTTGTAAAATCCATCTATTTTCAGGAAAACTTTTTAAAAATAATAGAAATATAAGTAGGTCACATGGGACGTCATTTTCTATATCACTATTACAAATATTGTTTCTCTATTAGCTATATAGGGAGTAAAAATTATAGTTACATTTTTAATAATCACTAAATTATCATTCCAATAATTTATTAGTATATTCCTAATCGGTTAACACTATCCCAATAACCAATGCATTAGAGATCTATAATAGACTCACCCACCCCCAGTTTATCATGGAACCATCTATCCTCACAATAAATTTCCATGTAAAATAAAATAATATTAATATATAAATCTTTCATAAAAACATTCTTGAAGAAAATAACATTTTCATTATGAAATCAATTTTCATTTTTAAAAAATCATTCACTCATAAATGTAAACATATTAGTTGAAAATAAAATTATATACATATAAAGTAAGCTTAAATATTTTTAATTTACGTGAAGGTGGGATATTTTGATCAATCATTATTTGATTGAAAACCATTTCATTATGATTTGGTAAAAATATTTAAAAGAGTTACATTAAAAGAGTGTTTAATTAAATAATACCCCTTATAAATATCATATCAATGAAATGATCATTAACAAAATGAATTGATTTTTTTATTAATTATAAATCAATATTAAACAATTATAAATAGAACATAAGTAATTTCACACATAATATTAGTATAACATAATCAAAGTGCATAATTCTAACCTTGTGAAAGGTAATTTGCTTATAAATTACATTAATACACATTCATCTTCATTAAAAATAATCAAACATCCTGTAAATTGGTTTAAATAATGTTATTAAATCCCTCTAAAACTATAATTATATTTATAGTACCATATATAATGTTATTATAAGATCATATGACCCATTCATTAATACTATGTTGTTATTTTCATTATTTTGGGTGTGTTTGTTCTATTGTTTCATGATCATCTCATTAGAGTATAAATATATATGATCTTGTAAAATGGTTATAATTCTCTGACAGTAGAGTGAAATGGTATTCATGAAATTTTATATGTTTAAATATTCACATTTATCATTATTATTTCTTACATGCAGATTATTCATTAGATAAAATATAAATGATAAAGTTTTAGTTCTTTGGATGTTTTTCAAACCCCATGAATTGGATTCATATAATTTAATATTAAATTTTATATTAGTTCCAAACCAATACATATTTTATAATAAAATAATTTCAATTTTCATTAATCATAATGATACTTTTTTCACTATCTATGAAGTTTGTAATGGAAAATAAAAAATCATTTTCCATGAAGACGGTCAACCACTCAAAATTGGAAAATGGAATCATTTATATATACAATATGAGGTAATAAAAAATATGAATATAATATATTCCATAATAAAAATTAAAATGAAATATATAAATTATTCTAGAGTTATGATGACTATATTGATGAAGGAGGTGTGTAGAGAACAGATTAAGTAAAGAAAATAAGAGTTGTTCATTGAGAAAATTACCTCTTTGATATCACCTCCATGAAGGACCCCTTGAAGACCCTGGATTTTCAATTTTGGTGAGACGTGAAAAACAAGTACTTGGGTAGAGTGATTATGATAGTATTGAGTAGATATTTTGTGATCTTTAATGCTTGGGATGATAAACGGTGTGGGTAGGTGTTGTATTTATACTTGAGTAGGGGATGTTATAAGTGATTAAATAATGATTATTTTATATTTCATACCAACCAAATTGAGATGAAATTAAATTTCAAAAAACATTGAGAAATTATTTTGTTGAAAATGTCTAATATATTTTATATTCACATAAAATAAAAATGTCAAATTTTAGTTTTTATGTATTTTAAAAAAATTTAATTTAACATTAATTCATTTCTGTATTTTAAATATTGAGCAATAAATCATTTTTTAACATGGAAATTTTTTTACGAATAAAATAGATAATGACCTTAATTGTTATTTGGAAATTATGATTCCAAATATGGAATCCATTTTACTAAATACAATTTACAAAATTAGGAAATTAAATTTTATTACTAAACCCATCTATAGATCGAAAAAACATGATTTTAAAAAACATTCAAGTGTCTACAATTTTGTAATATCAAATTTCAAGGAGAAATTGGTTCCAACGACATATAATGGGTTAATGTATTTTTAATATAACTATTTATACTTTAAATCTATATGAAAATGAAATCTATCTTTAAAAATTAACTATAATGAAATGCAGTTTTCAATTAAAATTAATTATTTATCACTACTAATCAAAAAATGAAACCACTAAAAATTAAAACAAATAACCATGAGATAATTTTAATATTCTTATTTCCAAATGAAGTTTATTATATCTACAAAAATTTAAAAAATATTCAAAATTTATATTTAAAAAAGGTTTGCCAATGAAAGGAGGAAAATACACTTAAAAAATAATATTTTTTTACGCTTAAAATTTTATATATTCTTACCCTAAACCTATAGAAAATATATTTATTATTTATAGTTTTTTACTTAAATATATAAAATATAAATTTAATTATAATATTTCATCAATAGTGATTAGCTTAATTTAATAATACTAATGAATTTGAAAACAAATAATTCTATCGGTACCTCAGTTGTAACAAAATACATCCTAGAAATCCAAAACAATGGTCTACACAAAATCATGTGGATACTGATGATGAATCTAGCTCTCTCAATACTTGGTTTACTCTTCAGGATTCTCATGCTTCCCTTTGACACACACTAAAACATTCATTTTCCAAATAAGGATCCTCTCTCATTGGTACCCAATCTCGACCTATTATTCTGCAAAGGTATCCCCATCCTCAATGTCCATCTCACCCTAGTTGATAACGTGCAACAGATCATGCACATAACTCTTCATTTTGTACACATGTAATACATAGTGTATTTGGTCTAAATTGGTTGGAACATCTAATCGGTATGCTACATCACAAAAACAATGCAGTTTTTGGAAAGGGAAATGAAACTCACAGATAGCTTGTCACCCTAGAAAAATATCTATAATCGATTTAAAGGTGAAACTAGTAGTAACACATGGTATCTCTCTTATAAATAGTATTCGTATCCCATCTATCCACATAGGACTTCAAGTGGCTCTGTTCAATCCACATCTTCTACTCGATGATCTGAACCTTCTCTATGTGGCGCTCACCAAATCGTGTCCCATAAATGTTGACACTATAGGGTCCATCTATCAAAGTGATTACTTACAAGGTTTCCTAAAAATGCCTCAAATTTATCCATAAAAATGGTGGAATGGTATTTATTTTAAAACTGAACTCCAACAAGGTTTGATGATCCCCCAAACTACTGAAAACTTCCAACAAGAAAGCTTGCAAAATGTCCTCCAGAATCTGAATGGTTTTCTTAGTCTCGCCACCGATCTCAGGGTGAAAAGGCATTTTTAATTGTAGTTGTGTCCAAAAATATCTGTGGAATCAATTACATAATTGAGATGGGAAGTGTGAATCATGGTCATAAATGATATTTGTGGGAAATCAATGGAGTATGACTATATCTTTCATGACGAAGAATCCCAAACTCTCTACTAAACTATATTCTCAAATAGATAGTAAGTTGTCTAAAAAGGTGATTCGGTATGTGATAACCAAGATGACATAGTTTCCATTGGATTTATATGGTAAGAGAATCACAAATTCAATGGATATAATATACCACTTCCACTCTGAAAGATCAAGGTGTTCGGTTGATCCCACTGGAACGCCACACTGGGTCATTACATGATGAGATGTAAAGGGTTAAGATATAAACTATTCATGTTCAATTATAATCCTTGGAATCCAAAATAACTTCAGTATTCTTATTACATAATTTCCACACATGGATGTACCACTAAAATATATGTATGAAACACTCCCATAACCTCCTATTGGAACATCACTCGTACCATTTTGTGCCTTCAATAAGTAACAATGTGCTCCTAAAAATTATAAAATTCACCAAGAGCATGCCCAATGGATATCTGAGTACGTAGGGTCTTATAGTTGATAACCCAAATTTTTTAATCTCTGAATCGCTATAAAAGTATATGGGTAATAACCATTGACTGGAGGTATGTTTCTCAATCCACATATTCAAAGGATATCTACAATGAGTTCAACTACTCTTATTCCTAACTCAGCAACATGGAACCAGAATTCCTTCTCAGAGAATATTTTATAGCATTCCCCTTCCAAGGAGTATTGATAGTCTTGAATTCATAATTCATTAGAAACTATAAACATCTACTCTCTCTCAAATTACTATAAATTTGAGAAAAGATAAAAAAATGAGACTCATGTGATCAGAAAAAAAATGTCCACCCATATTGTAGTATTATCACATCATTAGTGTTAAGACTACCGTTGTTAACTCAATATTGTGGGTCTCATAGTTATTCTCATGTGGTCTCAACTATATTAAACTATATAAATCACCACCCACATCGGCATCATACCACAACCAATCCTAGTTCCTGATACATCGCAAAACACAAGATACACAACAACCTCCAATAGAAATATAAAGATGGTAGTGCTCTTCAACATCTACATCAACTCATGAAAACCTTCATGGATCCTCTCTGTTAACACGAAAGGTTACCCATTTCATGTCAAAGATATCATGGGGGAAGATATAATTTATACATGAGGTATGAATCTATGATAGTATCCTTCCAATGTAATAATTAATTGTTCATTTATTATTCTATTAGGTGGTTCCATAGATGAAACTACCTCAAACATTTTTGGCTCCATTAATACAATGACTATTGAGATAAAACATCCCAAAAAGTGGGCCTCCTGAATCTAGAAATAGAACATTAAGGGATTTTTGTAAATCTTGTGCTCTTAGATTATGTACATAACCATCCACATGTTTCTCTCAAGATGGTCCTCATATGCTGAGAACACTAGGGTATCATCAATGAATACTACCACCAATTGGTTTAATAATGGATGAATTCTCTAGTTAGTGAGTCCCATGAAAAAAGTTTTTGTGTTGTTCACATAGAAAGGAATCACCATGAAAATATAATAAATATAACAGGGTCTTATAATTCTGATGAATGATGTGGTTGACTTTGAAAAATGGTATTTTGAATGTTATCCAGGGTTGTACATCCCTGATGAATCATTAGAATATCCTATATTTACATGACCCTCAACATATATATATATAACTCATGTCAAAAAAGATACTCAAACAATTGTAACACCCCAGGATTACATAGTGTGTTACTTCTTCAAAATAATTCAATAACTTGCACTATACGCAACACAGAGTTCAATCACACCATGACTTACCAAACAGGCCATTAAAAAGAGGTTATGAATAGTATAAACTAATTTTTAAACTAATATATCCTTATAATTTTAGAATCCATATTATGAGTTTCTTAGACATAATGCAAGAACAAATTCATTTTCAGTATTGCACTTTTATTAACTTTTAATAGTGAACCATTTTTAAATACAATATTTTAAACTTTTTGACTAAATTGAGACATCAAAAATTTAAAATGAAACATATCAAGCTTCCACGGTACTCTTTCCTTTGAATAATATGGTAGCGTGTGTTGTACGCAACTTCGAGTTTTAACACACACCACAACCGATCAACTAGCCTTTATGAATAGTAATACCTAGTTTTTTAAAATTTGTCTCTCAAAATGGAATTCATTTTTGGATTCGGAATATCGAATTTAGCCTAAGGTGAAATTTTGGCACTTTGCGGATAACTTTAATATTTTGATGAATAGTGAAAATTAATAAATTTTAATTAAAAACAACTTTTTTAATCAAAATAATTAAAAGTGATATATAATGAATTTGAGTGGTTTTAAAGTATATTTAGAATACATTTTTACCATTTAATACAATGTTGGCCATTGGAGATAATTTTACAATTAAACCGGACAAAAACAAGTGTCAATCTTTTGATAGTTATTATCTCTTAAAAACACGCTTTTGTTTTAAAAACGGGAATTAATTTTAAATTAATTTCTGCCACTTCTGTGTTTTGAATTTGGAAAAATGGATTCCATATTTTGAATCAGGATTTTCAAATTGTGTAAATAGGTAGCTTTTATTTTTAGACATTTTGAATAATTACTTTGGTAAATATTTTATTTACCATGGTTAAGGGTAAATCCGGTAAATAAGGGTTAAAAATTAATAATATAATAATACTTAATTACCCTAAAACGTGTCCTAACCTTATTTGTTGATAACTGTTCGACCATAGGAATCTTTGGGTCGATCATTGGACCCCATGTATCCACTTGTAGGTGATAGGGACACTTTATTTTAATTATGTTAAAATAAGTACAAAAATTACATAAGCATATATGTTTTAGAAAATCAATTTTTAAATAGGGTTATATATTTTGGATTTTCGACTATAAATATTCATTAGAAATCTAAAACGATTTCCTACATAGTTATAGTTTATTTATAATTTTTAGACTTTAAATAATTTAATTTATT
This sequence comes from Viscum album, assembly GCA_963277665.1. Taxonomy (NCBI): domain Eukaryota; kingdom Viridiplantae; phylum Streptophyta; class Magnoliopsida; order Santalales; family Viscaceae; genus Viscum; species Viscum album. The sequence continues at coordinate 623,674,563 of OY728135.1, read as the reverse complement.
TATGACACAATGATGATGCAGTAATTATCATAATAGTTAAAAATTAAAATAATTGATATTATAAATACCCAAATAAATATATTGGAGACCTTTAATGAATTAAATTAATTTTCTAGGATAATATTACATATTAGGATTGATTTAATTAACTTTTTTCTATGTAATCATTCTGTTATGAGTTTCAAAAAATCAACTATTGAATAGTGTCAAAATTGTCATAAAAGAGTTTTTAAAACAAATATTATATTATTAATTGATATTAAATTCTTAAAAAACTATGGTTCGGCCAAGAGACTTATATCATGCTATTTTAATCATTCATGGACCACTTGGGGGTCTCTTGGATGTATATTGTAAGTTTACTAACCATAGAATATAAAAATACAAAGAGACTTTGTAAAAGTGAAACTAATTAACTTAGAGTTAATACTTAAAGATAAGTTTAATATAAGTACCCAAACCTGTCTAAATTCTATTTGTTGAGTTGTTTTCGATCCATCCCCACCTTAAATTTTAAATAATCAACTCTTCAGCCATTAGAAACCGAATATGAATTTATTATAAATTAATATTTCTAGCTTTTCCAAAGGTTCCCCTCACCCCTCTTATAAAAGGGAACTCCTCTTTATCATTTCTTCACACCTTCAAAGCATTTTGGTTTATCCAAACTCTAGCTAAATACGCTCCCACATTCCCTCACTACAACCTATAGGCCTTATTTTGATCAGAAAGCCAACCTAAGGAGCCCTTTTGATCAAATCGAAAGGAAGAACCCGAAGAAGAGGTAATGATTTCAACACCCTTTTTCAAGTTCCTTTCTTCTTCCACATCTTCTTCCTTTGTTGTTACCATTCTAAAATAATAAATCGAGTATCATATATATACTGTGATGTTATTATAAATATGGTACTACCATATTCACTATTCTATCCATCCTTTGAATAACATGTCACCATACATGCGTACGTACGGCTTACCGTCTCCACGTCATGGTGTAATTGTTATTCAATATATTATTATTTGGATGGGTATAATAATGATGTGTAACTCATGTAAATAATAAATATAACATGATAATGATTCTGCATATATGATATACTTTCCAATTATATATTATTTTAATATCAAAAGAATGATATTGTCGCTCGTGCGTACGTACAGACTACCGTCTCCACGAATGCGATGAGATTCATTCTCCATCGTATCCATTCAAGTATAATTATCATTTGATGAATTAGAAATAATGTTAATGGACTTTATATAATTATTTATATGAATAAGATACAACCTATCCATGACAAACATGGCTTACATAACAATACATATAAAAGAAAACCAGTAAGTTAACACCCGAAACGACGATAATACTAAGATATTATTAACAAAACAATGTTAAAAGATAATATATGATATCATATTAATATATAAGATTCCTGTATAATTTAATAACAATTATTTCACCATTATACAGGAGGATAACCTACCCTCAACCAAGGAAAAGTACAAGGTAAGTGTTATTTCATAATCTCTTCTTTATCCGAGGTTGTTTATACGTGATTATCAATTGGGATCTATTTATCATCCACATCCACACTTCTTAAAAATGAATTCCAAAACATTTTTACTATTTACTTGAATATAGGTCAAAGTCATTTATACCCTTGTTTGACTTTTTAAAGACTTTTATAATGGAATCTTTCAGTTGTTTTCCAAACAAGGTGCTTTTTAACCTTTTCGACAGAATTAAGGTATGAATGTTTTTTTAACTTATACGGCGGGTGCGGTTATTTTACGCCGTTATAAAATCATCGAAGCTTCCCTTACAATCTTATAAGAATATTTTGAAAGAAATTTTTTTATTTTATAAATATATGACTCTTAAATGATTTCAAAAATAGAAAGATATATTTCTCTAAAAAGAGTTTTGATTTCATCTATGTCAACATCCTTTAATGGATTTTACATTTATTTTAAGTTTATTTATTATGATACAAAACTTCTATATTGTATTGAAGGTTTTGTGATATGTTTGACTGTGGATGTGCTATTTTTATACCATTAATCGTTTATGGTGAAGGTAATGACATTTCGTATGCTAGTTTTAATACGAATGTTTATGTTATGTTTAAACCTTTTCATATGGGAATGCATTGGACTTAATATGTGACAGGTGGAGCCCGCTATAGCTCCTCGATGCATCGGTAGGTCTCATGAGACAAACTAGTGTCTTGGCACAAGGCCTTGACAAAATCTTATTTGTAGTCTTGGCATGAGGCCTTGGTTATGTGGTTATGATAGTCTGGCATTATGCATTCCATCATTATGAAAGTGGTTATTGATATTGCATGTGATTATTCGATTAGTTGAATATACATGTGAATAAGTAAATGGAATTTTTTCATTTTACTTTTTTCCATACTATGTTGAAGTTCAAGTTTAAAAGGCTTTTGTTTTAGTTATACATTGCCTTAAATGATTATGCTTATTTTGGAAAGTTTCCACTATAATTTTATCCTTACTGGGCATTTGAGATCACCCCTTTTCAATGTTTTATTTTTCCCAGGAAGTGAAGAAGTAAATTATGAATGACCTGCAGTGATATTATGCAGGGATATGAGTGTGGAATATGTAGAAAATATGTTGTTGTAATAGTTTTTCACTTTATTATGTAATGTAAGACTTATGAATATATCTAGTGTTTCCAAGGCTACTAAACCAATCGGTCTTTTGAGATTTGATCTTTCTTGTGATCATGCCAATGTTATGTAATAATGCACTAACTCTAGGTAACTGGGGTTGGGGAGTTACAATAATGATCATGCTATAGTTGAATCATCACAAAAATGGGTCACTAAAACCCACCATCATCACATATATCCATGGATAAGGCTCACCACTATAACCACCGTATGTTTTTTTTTGATTCCCTAATGGAATAAAATACTCATGTCACTATGTTAGGCCAGCACTGAGCCACATGTGGGTCAGGATCACCTCTAATATATATGGATTCCTTTCATTAGAAGTCATGATGTTCACATAGCCAGACAAAAAACTTATGTCACCATGTCAGGCCAGTCCTCAACCTCATGTGGGTCAGAATCACCTAGATCCTAGATGGATTGCTTTCACTAAAACTCTTGATGTGTGATCATCTAGTAAATCTTATCTACTGGTATCATAGGTACCATTTGATTCTCTAAATGTAATGGAATAATTGGTGAACCACCTAGAGGTAACACCACTTGAACAACACCTTGTATCATTTATTCATTACTTATGGGATCATCCTCATAATCATGATGTTGAAATCTAATGGCCATACCTCACAGATGCATCCTAAATGTATAGAAAATATGTAACATGAATAATTAATATATCTATAGAGAAAACATAAGAAAGAAATGGAAACCAGAACACATTATTATATGATGCATTTACCAATGTTTTTCCTCTAACTACTGCTTATATGTGTTATGTTGAAAGTTAGGTGATCGAACTCCTAGTGTGTGGACACATCTTCTGCCACACCCAACATTGGGTCCCTAGATAGAAATTGTTAAACACATTACATTGTTTTCTTAAATTAATTTCATAGACTCTAGTCAGATGGTAGAACTGACTACTGTAATACCTCTTTATCATTACCCAAAACAACGGGCCTCTGCCATGTCTACCCCAATCCTATCCCCAATATTCCCAAGGATAATGTATATCACCATGATGGTATATCAGTCATGTTGGAGGAAATAGCAAAAATAATCTCTATGAGTGCACAGATATCCAGTCCCATACTACGATGAATTGTAAAAAAAATGATAAACCATGCATCGATAATTCTAAATCCCACTATAATCATAGGACTACATGTACTATAAATAGGTAGGTCCAAATACATAACCACCATAAATACTATGAAAACAATTCCATCCTAAAATATAAAAATGGGACTACTCTATAGGTAACTACAAAAAACACCATGGCCCATCTTTCTCACTGATCTCTTCCTAGTCTTGGTCCATCTAGGACTCTATCAAGGGGTGTATTTTTTGTGTAATAAATGATATGTGTGGGAAAATCACATGTACGGGTGATTATAAAAATACCCAGTAAGACACCCAAGAATCCCTATATATATAACAAAATTTAATAATAGTTTTCTCAACATAGGTAAATTTCTATAACACATATAAGAAGAATATTTAGATATATTGAACATATACAAATAGTCTCGAAGAAAATTATAGTTTCAAATCGTACCTAGTAATCCAACTCAAAGGTTACACCTAATAGTCATTGAGGGGAACACGCTATATGACTCACATAGCACAAATGACATCTGTCTTAGATGTACTGCACATCTGGTCTCTCCATTAGAAGTATTTATGACATCAAATTCCTCTTGAATCATCAAATGGATAGATTATGGATAACTGACACCATCATCTAAATCAATTAAAAATCCTTATAATTGCATGGAAGGTGCACACGTGTTTTTAGGTTCATGGGAAAGATAGAAATCCATTTGAATGACTATTTCCTGCTAAATATGACATCAATATGTCCCCTTTTTCAATGTCTAATCAATGATAAAAGTTAAAATTTCTCATGATGTCCATATTTCATCCAAGAAACCCTATATGACCGTAACCCTCTCATGTGAATGATATGACGTCAATATTTCCCCTTCAACAAATGCCACTAAAACATAAAAGTATGAGGCACACAATATTTCATGATTTCAAAAAATAAACATGATCTTCATGCAACCCTATTGGGTGCCAGATATGATTTTAGTTCTTTACCTATCATAGAGACCACTCTAATGTGGAATCAATCTATGTTCCAGACTCTTACAAATCACATCGGATGTCAAACTATACATTTCACACCCACATGCCATGTCAATGGAATGGAGCCATGCAGAAGACCTATTTCATGAACAAAATCATCTAGGCCTTCAATGCGTATTTTAACTATAAGAAGAACATACCCCCACCCTCTTTTTTGGTTGATCATATAGAAGTTGAATAGACACTCTGTTAAACATAATATTTATCTTTCGTGACATCTCAAAAGAAAGAACCCCACAAGGTATAGATCTAGTATGATAGGATCCATGTTTTTATTCCTTAATGGGGTCCCACAACTGTTTAATAATTTTCAAACATCTTTTATGTCAGGTTAGGTGTGCACAACGACTCATCTTTCATGCATCCTTGACCATGCACAGAAGCTGCATCCCTTTAAACAACCATGACATTGGGTGAAAACCCCTAATTTTGTGTCAAACCCCACTATGAATCTCCCTACCATGAATTTATTTCAAATAACAATGTTTGAGGGCCCAAATATTATTCTTTTCAAGAACCTCTTCTTCTCAAACGTCTATGATTTCTTGGAACAATTTCATGGTCCCTTGTGAGACATCTCATATGCCCCTAGTTCATGAATTTCCATACATTACTCTTCTCATCATAGGTATACTAACATACTTTTCTTCTATTAAAATGTACTATAATGTTTACATCATAACCAACCACTTCTCTGCACCATTGAACCGTGGAATTTCCAATTCCTTTATCCTACCAAGGGTGTATGTGCTGTGGTTATGTAATCCCAAGGGGTGAGGAGTGAGTCCTCAACATCCGTCTTTTATGAAATAATACTACCTAGCACCAACATCCTCAACACATGACATTAACACATAGTCATTAATCATGTGATGATTATGGTATTCCCCTTGTATGTTCCTCATGGGATTCCACCTCTTATCTCCATGAAACATATAACTTCCACACCAAGTAGCTTCCATGCATAAGCCCCAAACACACATCCCATGTTGGGCATATTTATAGTGTAATACCCACACACTCTTAATAGGATACTTCATGTTTTTATCACCATGAATGAGATCCTATATTCATGGAATTAGATCCTCTCCTCATGGAATAACATCCTCCTCTGGAAGCTCTTATTCATAAGCCCTGAATCATCTCTTCTTAGTGCATCTTTCATGACACGAGCATCAGGCCTTGTGTATCCTATTGTCTCTCACATATAGAATGACTCATGTGGGATTAGAATATATTTGTGACCTTTAAAATTACACATCAACATTATCCTATTTGATAATCTCATTGATTAATCCCCAACATCGACTTCTCAAAGGTATATTCCACACATAAACCCTATAACATAAATGCTACATGGGATGCTCCTTTTTATATGCCCAACCCCCCCACCCCCCATGATTAGTCTCTATGAGTAAGCCCCAACCATGTGGTTCTCCTACATTGTTGTAAGACCCAATACCCCTTCTCAAACAATGTGAGATTTTATTGAAAACTAACTAGAATACAATGGAAGCTTCACTAAGGTCCAAACACGACACTCCAACAACTCCATCCATTTCACCAAAACCAATCATTCCATCCACATATACCCTAAATTTACCCATGACTCAACATCCCTATATTGTCATAATACCCATCTAAAAATCTCCCATCCATACCCCCCAACCCATCAAACCAAGTGAAATCCTATTTCAATGGGATGATTCTATGCATAATCCTCATACCATCCCTCACTGATGCACCTTTTCTGATCCAACCATCCTTACAATGTGATGTTAAAAAACATAGACAAGTCATCTCACATGACCTAAAATTTTGGAATCAAACTATGTGTATTTTCATCCCTCTCTCTTAATCATGTTATGTTCGACATGCCTTCAAGGTTTAATCTTAACCAATTTTAACCTTGGTGCCACCATACATGGGTTTCACCACCCTTGTATTCCTTCATGGTTATTATAATCAACCTTTATGTTGTGAAAAAATCATTTTATGAGACGCACCCCCTGGGTCTTATATTACATGGAATTCAGATCCATCCATCTATTAATCCTTCCGCACACTCTCTCCAATGCATGTACAATCATGATCTGCCTCTGTGGGTCATTCTAGTTAGTCTCAATCCATATCTAAAAGATATTGTGCTCATGCCCCATTTCATATTGCTACCTCATTCCAAACATGGTATTCTTGAGGTGAAAGTGTAAGATGATCTGCAACTATGGCATTAGCTACCTCATGCTAAACATGAGATGCTTGAAGTAATAGCATTGTAAGATATTATTTTTTTCATTAGATTCATCATTAGCAACCTAATATTCCTTGGGTTCCATGCTAGTTATTAATCCATTAAATTTCCTCTTAGGAGGAAGAATATTGGTGACCAATTTTCCATCCTCTAGAAATTCCTTCGATGCTCAACATTATAAATATATTGACAGATGGATTATTCCCTCTCAAGACCCATTGGAATATCCAGAAATAATTAGAGTAATTAACCAATGTCCACAAAGAGATGAAACATGGATTGAGTTCCAAAACCACTGTTTAACTCTATTATGGACACCCCAGATGAGAGAATATTTCCAAGGAGGATTCCATGTAAGGAGGAACTCCCATATCATCATACCATTGTGATCAAGCTGAAGACATCTCCATATGAAGAAATGAATTTTTTTCGTTTATTTGAATGATGGAATGTGTGGAAATAATTATGACACTGAGCACATAGTCTTACAAGAGAGGTGGTCTTACCACGGTGAAAGCATCAGATGCTAAAATGGTAAACATTATGTTAACCTATCCCCCTAAACATGGGTAATTAGACACTATGAGACATAAAAATATTATCATGTCATTAGATCAACATATCCAATGCCATTAATGACTAGAAATATTGTGGGACCAAAATGAAAATCCCCAGAAATTAGGTCATTTATATGATTGGTTTTCTGTTCTACGCCATTGTTAGGGTGCATATCTCTCTTTGACCATGGAATATTGGGTGACTATGGGTCTTTATGAATTTCTTTACTTGTATAAAAATTGAAAATAGAATCTTTTTACATTTCCAAACTCAAGCTGTAAGGATATAGTTTCCCAACGGTCATAGATTTAGGGGTAGGAAAAAATTCAACACAAAAATACCACATAAATCCACCACTACCAGGACATCAATCACAACCATGAAAACCAGGCCCACACCCCCCCTATCACCCTTGAAGATCATTTAGAGAGGGGTGGATTGGCTTGTATGATGTTATGAGTTTTAAAAAGTCATTAAAATTAGGGATATGTCTTTCTAGGACCTATAGGATTATGTGACTCACCAACACCACTTCCCCTAAGGTCCCTACAGGGAGTTACTTCTCCCCAGTCCATGAACAAACTGCTTCAAGGGCCACTCTCATGAGAGATTATCTGAATAACCACCCTATTCCAAAGATGTAGGTGATTTCTGAGTCACCCCGTTATTGAATATTCAATAGAATATGGCAAGGTGAGATCCCACCATGACTCATAAGTGCCAACACTGATCATTCCTCCAGTATGAGGGATATATGTACTATTACATGACCCTATTGACCCCATTTTTAATGAACTAATGTCAACATCTGGTGTATGATCCAGATGATTTCTGATTAGGGGAATCAACTTCCATAGCTATGGTTCCCCCTTCCACCACTAGAAATTTCCACCAAATACCTACTACTACTGTTTTGGGACCCATAAATTCCTAGTTGGGATTAATACTCTTGCCTTCCTAAGGAATGGTTGGGTTGACTATATCATCTATTGGTGTCATTAGTAGTTGTAACAATTGGTCTGTGATGATGAGGTTCAGTACAATCCACCCCCATACTGTCACCAACCCAAGTGGAGGTCCTACCGACTTTCAAAATCGACATAGAGGTCCTTCTCGTGTTACCAAATATTGTGGAAGTAGATCCTCTCTTAGCTTAATCAAACATCTAATGTGAGGAAACTCCCCATACTTATGTTTCATTATATGATGGTACTATAAATGTCATAGACTTTCTACGTGATTTTCCTCCTCATTTTATTCTCAACTCATATAGTGGTCATCCCTAATCCAATTTCAACAATAAAATAGGCTCTCCCCACTTCATAGTTGATCAGTATTAATTTACTCTCAATATTCTCACTACCATAAAACACATATATCATCCCCAATACACAACCAAAAAATTTTGGTTTCCTACCCACTCTTTCAATGGTCAACATGGATGCATTCCCCATATTTCAACATACCATACTAGTGTTCCTCCCCATGATTTCATCATCAAACTTAGAGTTCATAACCATATTAATTTTTATTAGTATGAATTTCCTCATTTCACTTCAACCCATCAATCAGGAATTCTTATTTATGATCCCACCAACCAATATGCCATTAGCTTGAGTGGAGGTCCTCCCACTCCTACTGGAGTCAAACTGGTGGTCCTCTACACTCTGACGGGAACCTATATGGAGAGCCTCCCCATATCCCATCAAATCAAATCAGAGGTCATACTTGAACTATCACCCAACATAATAAAGGTTTATCCCATGACAAAGGATATCCCTACCCTGAAGTACTATAATAACCCTTCTCTTTTTTAAAAACATAAACATGATTTATTACATAAACGTGAACTTAAGACAACTCTATAGGTTAATTTTATTTTGAAATTAGGGACATTACATGACAACTAAAGAAATAAAAATACACTATCTTCATTGAAAAGTTTTTTTACATCAACACAATATTCTGTCATACTTAGCATTGTATGGGATAACCTGAGGACATGAATAAGATAATGGTGAGATATAAAACCCAGTAAGGAAGTAAACCAAGAATAAAATTAATAATATAGTACATTTTATGCACTAGACTTACTAATTGATCACAAGGAAACATGAGAATAAAGGCATGATATAGGATGATTATCATAACATGGAAATGTGTCAACAACATTCTACATGATATTAGGATTATTAAATGATCAATACACCTGAAGAATGAGTAAAACATCATTAAAATTGAATTATAATCTGTAAAACCTTGTTTCTCTTGATTTATCATGATACAAATATTTACGAAATTCTTCAGAGTGCTATTAGGGATCACCCTTGTTAATCATTTCATTTCATGCATATGTGTGCCACATGGATCATATAACATGGATTCATTAAAAATAATAATTTAATCCATGATAATGGAATGTGGAATTTGTACGTGAAACTAAATTATCAATAGGTAAATTAGCATAATGTTGAATACTCTTGGTAGAGAAACATGTCAGGTATTCACTACACAATGACTTTGGATTGGAAAATCACATTGCAATTTCGACAGCATAACAGAGTGACTGAATAATTCATAAAAATGGTTGATGAAAATAAAATGGGTATATCATCATATTTACATGAAATTAACAGTATTGGGATCATATGGATACATGTACCAAAATATGTAATGGAATTTAGATTAATAATACAAAATAATTTCTTGAATGTATGTGAAGAGTGAGAAATCTTGTGTCGAATTACAGTAAGGTAAATGGTGTACATGGTAGGAATTAATGAGAGATAAAGGGATCTATCATCATCAAATAATAAGGAGGAAAGTATAGGGGAGTTGGTAAATCATTCCCTAACACTTTGTTATTAAAATAAAAGGGTATAGAAACATAAAGAAAATTGGGAAAAAATAAGATTAGATGAAATCCCTTACATGGAAGTGTGTCCCCAAAGGCTTTAGAGAGGCATAAGAGAGGATTCAAGGGATCTTGGGTCACATTGGGAGGATTCTAGAGAGGGGAGGTAAGATTTTGGTGGAGATCCAATGGTTTGGAGTGAAGAAGAAATGGCATATTGGGTGGGATTTTATAATAAAGGATAGGGAATTACTTATTATTTAGGTTTTGGACACTACACATTAAACTAATGAAAACCACAAACCATATGAAGTCTTTTTCCATGATTATTCCAAAATTTGAGTGGAAACATTATTTTATAATTCCATTGGCCGAAATTATTAAAATATTTTTCTTGCTTATGTGGAGTTGAGTCACACTTTCAAAAAAATAAATATAAAATGTTAAAAAGATTTATAAGTCTTGGAGGGTCTACTAAGGCACCATAAAATTATACAAAAAATATAAAATCACATAATATTAAAGATAAAACATATTTTTTCTGAAAATAGTATTAATATTATTTTATTACATCACTATTAGGTAATTATGATGTCATTAATCACATTATATATATATGGTATTTAATTTTTACCCAAAACATTGTTAGGCTCAGAAAATTATAAAAAATTAATAATTGGATAATTTTAATATTATGATTCCAAAAATAATATTAATTTTATCTAAATATTTTTGTAAATAGGTGAATTATAAATTTTTTTATTAAAAACATACATTTATAAAGGGTTTTGACAAAAACAACATTCAAAACATAATACAAATTACAGTTGTATTCATCAAAATTATAAAAACAATTATAATTAATAAAAATTAATTTAGTTTTATTATTTCATTAAAATATTATTTTATTTAAAAATCCATTAGTTCATCAAAATATATTTCTTAATTGAATATTGACTAAAAAGACAATTTTTTTCTTTGAAAACTATTTACAAATTTACAATAATAAAATGAATGTATATTCTCTATAAAAAATAATGTACATAAACATGGTACTAGTGTCTGGTTACATAACCCATTATAATACATGCATAAGATCGAAGGGTAAGGTGTGCGGTGGTGATAAAATCTTGGTGAGGCTCAGATAAAATCGCTCAAGTGGTTATATCTATTAGTTTCCACTTCTCTCGTAAGTAGTTCCGCTCATGTTTAGCAAGTTGAAGCTAGGATAGAGCATGGTTGAAAGAAAATATGAGTGATTCTAGCACCATTAGGAGCTCCAATAAATGGTACTTGTACGGAGTAATTATACTAGATGAGGCCATCACTTACTTTTTCTGAGTAAATTGGATTTGTTAAATACCTATATTTATACTAATCATCTGATCACTGTTCAATGATTATGTTTGAAAAGGTGAAAATTACTAACGGTATTTTAAAATCTAAAAACATTAAAAAAACTAATTCCATATGTTATATAAGCATTTTACATAATAATACATTTAATTAGATCAAGAGAAATTTTCTTTAATAAAATATTGGGTTGTTACAATCTTCCCCCATTAAGAAATTTCTCCATCAAAATTTTCTTTTCCCATTCTAAAACAAATGATAGTAACTCTACTTCATCACTTCCTATGATTCCCACATTGCCTCTTCAAACTTATGGTCTCTCTATAACACCTTGATTAGGAGAATTATATTATTTAATAATACTTTTTCACTATGATCTTATATCTTTACTAGAGTATCTTTATAGGAGAGGCCATTCTCAAATGGTACCACCTATGGATTGAGTACATGTGATGGGTTAGGTATGTACTTCCTCAAGATTGATACAAGGAATATATCATTTACTTGATATAGGTTCAGTGGGAGTTCTTGTCCATAGGCCACTACTCTTATGTGATCAAGGATCTCAAAATGGATGATGTACATTGGTTTAATCTCTCCATTCTTCCCAAATATCATAACTATATTCCAAAATGATATGAAGAGAAAAACAATTCCTCTGAAATCAACTTCTTGGTATCGTCGATGATTATTATCATAGCTATTTTTCAACTCTGAAGAGATTTAACATGCTTCTGGATAGTCTTAACCTTCTCCACCATTTCATAAACAATTTTCTGGACTGAGAAGGTTTTTCTCCCAAACATCATCCCAACATGGTGGGGTTTAGAACCTCATCCCATAAAGGGCTTCATAAGAATCCATTTGGATTCTTGAGTCAAAACTATTATTGTAATAGAACTCAACTAGAGAAAGATGTTAATCCCAAAATCTTTTTTAGTCCATTTAGCATACTCTCAACATTTTCTCAGGTGTCTAGATAGTCTACTCAAATAGGCCATCAGTTTGAGGATGATAATCTGTTTAGATTAATATTCATAGCATGTTGAAGACTCTTCCAGAACATATTTGTGAATCGTGGATCTTGAATAGATACAGTAGATATTAGTACTCCATGAATCCTTACCAATTATCTAATATGTATCCACACTAGTTGATACAATGAGAAATCCTCTCTATTTTCAATGAAGTGCGTTGTCTTAGTAAGTAAATCCATAACATCCCAGATTGTGTTTTTTTCTTTGGATTTCTTTAGAAGTCCAGTGAAAAAGTCCATGGTGATGATCTCACATTTCTATGTTGGTATGGGTAATGGTTTCATCATCCCTTTATACTTCTTCCTCTCAGACTTAACTTGCTGATAGACCAGGAACTTTGATGTATACTCAGTGACCTCCATCATCATTTTATCCAACAAATAATGATCTTGAAGATCTCAATACATCTTTGTGTTTCCTGGGTGAATTGAGTAATTTAAAAATTTTTCATCATCTGAATGTTCATTCGTTGTCTCCGGATTTGATGGAACACGTATTCGTGTCCCAAATCTAACAATTCCATCTTAATTAACATTGAACTCTAAGGATTTCCCTTTTTTGATAGTTTCCTATTTTTCTGAATTCACAAACCGTCTTTATGAGAATCCTTTAACCTTTATTAAAAGAGGTGATTGATCAATCATTTTTTGAAAAAATTGATGATGTTACATACATTATGATTACCATGTCCATATTTATCAAATCTATGATTACTGGATCCTTTTCAATTCTCATCAATGATAAAATCACTAGGTCCTTTCTACATAGAGCATCTACCACCTTTTATGATTTCCTATCATGGTAATGGATTGAGTAGTCAGAGTCTTTGATTATCTCTATCCAGATTCGTTGGCACATATTCAACTCTTTCTTTGTTAATATACTCTTAAGGATTTTCTGATACATATATATTTCATACTTATCCCCAAAGAGGTAATGTTGCAAACTTATCAAAGAGAAGATTACTACAACAAACTAAAAATCATTTTTTGGATAGTTTTTCGCATAAACATTCAATTTCATTGAAGATAAGGAAATGAAATTTCCATTTTTCATCAACACACAACACAGGCCCTTCATCAAAGTATTAATAAATACCAAAAAATGTTCTCAACTTGTAGGTAGTGTTAGAACAGGTGTAGTGAGAAGCCTCTTTTTCAAATCCTTGAATCTCCCTTTGCATTCATGATTCCAAGAAAAATTTACTCCCTTATGGGTTATCATGGTATGAGGGATGGACACTTGTGAGAAAATTCTCACAAATTGGCGATAATATCCATCTTACCCAAGTAAGAAATGAATATATGTTTCCGATGTTGGGCTCAACCATACAAAAATGGTAGTTGTCATGGTGGGATCCATATATATCCCATTTTCTTGTAATGATATGACCCATGAATGATACCCCCTTCAATAAAAACCCACACTTGTTGTACTTTTCATAGAGCTTATCCTTTTTCATGGTCTCTAGTATAGTTCTTAGACATTCTTCATTGTCCTCCTTGGTTTTGGAGTATATTAGAATATCATCTATAAAGACTAACACTAATTTTTCGAGATAATATCTAAAGACTATATTCATCATGTTCAGGATGATATATGGAGCATTATTATGTCCAAAATCATTACAATGAATTCAAAGTGACCATATCTTATACGAAAAGTAGTATATGGGATATCTTCCTTCTTCTCCCTTACTTGATAATATCCCCACCACAAATCCACCTTGGAGAGGTTTTGTTCTCCACGTATTTTATCAACAAATTCATCAATTTGTGGCAGAGTACACACGTTCTTTATCGTGATTTCGTTGAGCTGACGATAATCAATGAAAAGGCTCATTGATCCATCCTTCTTCTTGATGAATAGGACCGGTGCCCCCCATGGTGATGAACATGGGCATATAAACCCTTTATCCAAATTATATTATATTTGTTTCTTAAACTAATCAAGCTCCTCAAAATCATTTTATACAGAGTATATGATATTGGATATTCCTAGGTATAAGACATTTTTAAATTTAACATATCTTTTAGGTTGAATACCTGTAAATTCCTCAGGAAAAACTTCAGTGAATTACCTCACAATAGGCATGCCTTCAAGGATGTTTTTTTCCTTAGACTCAACCATCTGAGCCAGATACGCGTGCTCATTGGGAAGTAATTTTTACCCATGATAGGATGATTCTAAATATTATTCATCCCCTTACTTGATCATTTATTGAATCGGGGGTCGATTCTCCAAAAAGAGAGTGATTTACCTCTCATTGGAATTTATGTTGGATAAATATAAGTAAAGATAATGCATTCTATGAATTTCCTCAAATTCTACCAAAGGGTGTATGATGAGGTTTTCCAGGAAGATCAATCCATAAATTATGACAGGGGAGGTGTTACATTATTGGGATGAATTGAGTGCTCCATTTTTTGTTCTCACCGATATCATTACATCCATGATTTTTGGTGGTTTTGTAAATTTTGTAATAATCATTTTGGATATTAAAGAATACATAGAACAAAAATAAAAAAGTACATTCTATATTATAGAATTAATAACAAGCATAACTATCAGCAATTTTTTTTTTCTGGATTTACTTCAACGGTAGTGATGGAAAAAGCATGTCCTTGTGACCTTGGAGGTTGTTTGTTTCCTTTAATACCCCTTAGCATAGGTAACTAGATTTTAGAGTTCCTTGGTTCTTTTTAGTCGAATCAATAAACAATGAATTGACGGTTGAAATAAGTGTTCCTATCATAAGTCACAATAGCAGGTGTTTCTTGTTGGTAGTTAATATATAAGCCCCCTTTTCTTCCACACCTAAAGTATTTCCTCACCCCCTCTATGTAATTTATGGGTTTCTTCTTTCCATAGCATTGGATAGTGGGGTTTTTTTAATTTCTTAGCACCATCAGATTTATCCATTGGACTGCCCGAATTATTGTGCACCTTACACTTCTTATCCCCATGATTCCCAGGAGAATCACTGATCACCATTAATACATTGAGAGATCATCAGAAACATTACTCATAACTCTTGAAGTAACATATCACTAGTGCATTCTGTAGGATAGGTTTTAGCCAACCAAATAATTGGAAAACCTTTCTTTAGGGGTAATGAAAAAACCAAAATAATATTGTGCATTCCTGTTGATGTTTTCTTTGTATGCTCTGATGGAGTCATCAAAATTTTTCATGAAGGAAATTAGGTACCATTCCATATTATGTTAGAGGGAGAAAGAAAAATATTTATCAAAAAACATTTTCAAGAAATCCTTCTATTTAATTGCCTTGAGATCCACCTCAAGCTTTGTATTTTTGATCAATGTCCACAACTTATCATCTTAACCCACCATACCATAAGCATCCATAATAACTCTCTCTTGTTTGGAACATTGAAGTATAGAGAAGATCTTTTCCCTGGAGTTGATCCATTGTTCCGTAATTGAGGGGTCAGATGATAAATTAAATGTAGGGGGAATTTGTATCATGACGACCTCAATTTTGACATTTTCTTTCATGGGGGGGGGGGGTTAACATTCCTCTTGACCTATGTTTTGATTTAAAACATGAGATAACTGAGAGAGTTTTGTGACAAAGTTCATGATTCCTACTCCCATCGAATTAGGAATCTCATTATAATAGTCATCACATTGATCTTTGCATCTATTGTTAGCCTGAGTGTCCCTACTACCATCCATTGGCTGGAATAAAAGGAATGATATGATTAACACATAAATAGGGAATCAAAAGACAAAAAGGGATAAATTTTAAATAGTTTTTATTTTCTTGGATTTTGAATTTATAGGATTAAATTTATTTTATCCATGATATATATCCCAACATATATTATTTGGGCATTTTATTATTCCCTTAATAATGGTTTATACTAAAAATATGAATTTAACAAAGCATATCCGCCAAGGGTGTCATGAATATTATTGAAGAAAGGCCAATTGTCATGCACCAGATCTCATTTGAATCTATCTCAAAGTGGTGTTTTTGGGATTTACCCCTAGATACATCTGTGCTAGAGCCGCCTCTACCTTCTCATATCCAAACATGGATGTATTTACTTGATAAACCACTTACTCAATACTAACCACATTTTGAGGGTTGTTTTTATTAATCATAGTATTATCCCTAATTCATTCACTAGGGTATTCTAATCATAATCACAAAAATAACTAAAACTACCCTCTGATACCAACTATAACAACCATACTCTTTATGGCACACATAAACAAGATTTATTACATAAAATTTCCTTTAAGGAAAATTTGAGGATCGAGGGGTCTATTTTCGTTGAGAATTAGGGACATTAAATTACTACATAAGACATAAAAATACAACATCATTATTGAAAACATTCTTTACATGACCACAACATTCGCTTTTAGCATTGAATGGGACAAGCTCAGGAAATAAAAAAGAAAAGAGTTAGTTATAAATACCATTAAGGGATTAAAAAGGAACAATATGAATAATATAAAACATTTTTGTAAATATAAATATCAATGAAGCAAAAGAGAAACATGAACATAAAGGCATTACATAGCATTATTATCATAACATGGAAATGTGACAACAACATTTAACATGATATTAGCATTAGTCAAGGATCATTACACATGGATAATTTCTAAACCATTACTAAACATGAATTAGTGTGATAAAACCCATATTTCACATGATAAATCATGATACTAATATTTACCCAATGCATTGGAGTGCTATCTTGTCACACCCTTCTCAATAATTTCATTTCATGCATAAGTGTGCCACATGAATCATATAACATGGATTCATAATTAATTATCATTTATTCCATTATAAAGTAATGTGGAATTAATCCATGAAAAATTATAATCAATAAGTAAATGTGTCTAAAGTTCAATAAACATGATAGAGAAACTAGCATGGTATTCACTGCCCTATAACTTTGGCTTGGAAAATCACTGTGTAATTTCAGCAGCATAACTGCATGACATAAAAATTCATAAAAATGTTTGATGAGAGAGAAATTAGTCTCTAATAATATTTACATGAAATTTAAAATATGGGGGTCGTATAGATACATGCCCCAACTAATATAATGGAATTTAGATTAATAATAAAAAAAGTATTTCTTGAATGTAAATGAAAAGAGAGAACTCTCTTATGAAATTTCAGCAAGGTAAAGGGTGTACATGGTATGAATTAATGATAGAAAAATTATTATCTAATAATTAAAACATAAATAGGTAAGTATAGAAGAGTTTAATTATCAAACCCCAACAATTTTATTTGAAATGACTAGTATATATCAATTTAAGAAATAAGGACAAAAATGTGGGGGGAAGAAAACCATTATTAGGATGTGTGATCCCAAATGCTTGGGAGATACATGAGAGAGGATTCATGGGATATTAGGGAACCGTGAAATGATTACAGAGAGAGGATGTAAGAGGTTTTTGGAGCTCATAAGGTTTTGGGTAAAGAGGAAGTGGGGGCTTGGGTTGGTTTATATAGGAAAAAGGAGTTAATTTTTTAATATTTCAGTTTTGGACACTACACATTAAACTAATCAAAACAAGAAACAATCTAATGGTTTTTACCATGTTTTTCCAAAAAGGGATGTGGAAAAAATTATTTTATAAGGAAAATTTCCAAACATATTAAAATATTTGAACTGATTATATGGAGGTGATTCACACTCTTAATGAAATCAATTTAAAAAGATAAGATGTTTTATAAGACTTGGAGGGTCCACAAAGGCACCATAAAATAAATAAAAAAATTCTAAAATAACATTATTTTAATGGAAAAACATTTATTTGATGAACACATAATTTATATTATTTTATTACCTCACTATTGATTAGTTATGATTTTATAAGGCACATTATATTTTTAAATGGTATTTAATTTTTACACAAAAATTTGGATGTCTCAAAAAAATTAGAAAAATTTACTGTTGGATAATTTAGACTCCCAGATTCCAAAAATAATATTAATTTTATCTAAATAATTTTCTAAACATCTGTTTTTTCATTTAAAATTAAAAACATACATTTATCGAAAATTCATGGGTTTTGAAAAAAAATATCTTTCAAGCCATAATAAAAATCATAATTATATTCATAAAAATAGAACGATAATTTGTATTTAATAATGTGTAATTATTTAATAATAGTTAATTGAAAAATTATTTAATTCCAACATTATTTAATTATTAATAATATATTTATTAATTTAATATTAACTAAAAATTTTATTTTTTTCTTTGAAAAATATTTAAAAACTGACAACAATAAAATGAATGTTTATTATTTATAAAAATTTAATGTACATAATCAAAGTCCTATTTTATTGTTACATAAAACCTTATAAAACCTTAATAATATTGAATGGTAAGTTGTGTGATGGTGATAGACTCTTGGGGAGGCTCAGATAATATCTCTCAGGTGGTAATATCTATTAAATTCTACTTCTCCCATAGGCGCTTCCACTAAATCGTTATATGTTGAAGCTCAATGTGGGATTGGTCAAGAGTGAAGCCCAGTGACACCATCTCCCTTCCGAGATCCGAAAAATGGGATTCATATAGAGAAATTCTAATGGATGATTCCATCACTTCCATTGTGTAAGTAAATTGGATATGTTAAAGCCCTGTATTTATACTAATCAATAGATCATTGTTCAACCGCTATATTAGAAACATTCATAATTATTAATGGTATTTTAAGATCCAAAAACATTGAAATTAGGAAATTATTTTTTTATGTAACCAATTTTATAATAATACATTTATTTAGATCAAGAGGAATTTTCATTAATAAAAAATTTTGTCCTTACAAGAACCATCCCATGTAAAAAGGACAAAACATTGATACCAATGGAAACATTATAGGAAGCACTAAATCATTTCTAATCATGTTCACCACTTAGATTCGGAGGGGGTGACATTTAATTATGGAACCTCCACCCTATTCATATGCATCAAAGTCTAGGGTAGGAACCGAGAAGGTTTGATTCATCATTCTGAATGGTGAGATACATAGAATACATGAATCCATTCACATGTACATGTAGGCGGATAATGATTTGTATATGTAACATCCCAAGTAAATAATGAATAATAAATTTTCCAAATTAGTAATATTTTTTATTTAAATATTAATTTTACTTTAAAGGGCTTTCATTGTTTGATGGATTAACTGATACAGAACAACGGGTTTCTTTGAAATATTACGTTGCACACAAGGATGACTCATACTAAAAATAATAATAATATAATATTATTATTTTAAATTTTAGTTAACTCCTTGCAATTTTAATGGAGGGAATGAACCAAAATAACTACAATATGATTATACATGTTTGTTATAAGTTTTTACATTTATCCAATAAAATTTAGATGCTTAAAATGTGAATTAATCTAATTTTAAGAAAAAATACTCTATATTCTATAAAATGTCGATTTACCACCTTTTAATGGTGAACACTCATTAAATCTAGCTTTTTTCACTTTCATATGTTCTATTTGACAAAATAAAATTCTTATTTACAATTGGGACATCAAAATTTACTTTGGGTAAATTTATTATATTTTTCTGAAAATATTTATTTTTTAATGGTTGTTGAATACTGTATTTTAATACAGAACTGCCTTTTAATATAATTTATTTATATTGTAATATTATCTTTTTAATTGGTTTTGAAAATTAATTAGATTATATTTTTACCATTTCATACAATGATGTTCATTAGAATAATTTCAATTTGAAATTCGACATAAACAGTGTCAATCTTTTGATGGTAATTATTTCTTAAAAACACGCTTTTTTACTTTGACAATAATAATTAATTTTAAATTAATTACTGCACCTTAAATTTATTGAATTTGGTAAAGTAGAAATAATTTTTGAATTTGGAATATCAAATATATCATATGCTGAATTATTGGTATTTTTCTGAAACATCAATTTTCGATAAATAGTGAAAACACTTAGTAGTAGTTAAAAGTCTGATTTTTTCATTTAAATGAATTTTTACTACTTCTTTGAATTGAATATTGAAAATAAAACATACATGGTTGTTATTATTATGTAAATTTTGGTTTAATATGATGAAAATAGTTTTCTAGGTGAATAGTGAATTGACTTTTATTTACTACGGTTAAAGGTAAATAACGTAATTCAAGGTAAAAAAATATTTTAATAATAAAAAATTTTCTAAAAAATGTTCCTAAACATATTAGATGAGTAAAGTCTGACCAATACAATCCTTCAATGTGACTATTGGCCTTTGACAGCCGTTGGGTAAGATAATCATATTAATAACAATTTATTTAAAGTATAAATAAAAATATCATAAACATATATTGTTTTTATAAACCATATTTAATGTGTGGTTATATTATTGGTATATTTGACTAAAAATATTCATTAAATATAAAAAAATATCACATTATGGTATTTTTTTTAATAATATTTATACATCAAATAAATTAAATTATTTATGACATAATAATGATGCAGTGTTTACCTCATTAATAAATGATTTAAATAAATAAGATGATAAAAATTAAAATAATATCCAAAACCTGTAATATTATTATTGAATGGATTTATTTAGACCAAGAGTCATATTATCTTCTACTTTAATATGTTTTGGACCTTTAGAAACCAAAGATAATTATATAATAAAATAATATATTCACACTTTCCTAAATAGACCCTCCACCCCTTATAAAAAGGCCTCACCTCTATCCCATTACTTTCACCACTCAAGCCCCTTGGAACGTCCAAACTCTATCAAACTAATCTCTAAATATCCCTATATTCCTCCTATAAGCCTTACCTTAGGCAGAAGTTACTTCATGAAACCCTTTTTGGTCAAACCAAAGGGAGACACCAGATTTAAATGTAACATCGTCTCATATGTTTTTTTTACATCTCCAACCCCCAAAAATATTTTTATTATTTATTTTATAAAATCACTATTATCTTCAATATAATAGTTTTTTTATGATAATGATTAATATTACACTTACACTCACCTCCATCTAATTGGTAAAGAACATACTATTTCTGTGGATGGAAAACTAACGCCTCATGAATCAAGGATTGTTCAATATTCTCTGACCACCTCGTATGGTGGAAATTATAATGGAACTATATTGATATATGATATATATAATATGTATATTGTTTATATGCTGATGTATTTTTCATTTACATAATACCTTTAGGTATTCCATAGTTGGTAGATACAATAATCCCATTTGTGGAAGTACGGTCTACCGCCCCCTCAAAGTGATATGACTCGTTCATGCCATATGTAGAACATATAAAGGATAGAATTACTGAGATTATATATATGATATTATACTAGAATTATAATATACTTATGTATTATTATTTTTTCATTCCATTAAATATGAAATATAAATGAAAGTAGAATTAATGCGTACATACGGCTTACCGTCTCAATGAACATTGCATTTCATTTCTTACCTCTAAATGTTATGTTCTATTAAAAATAAATTTATATATTAGATATAAATGATATATATGATATCTATATCATGAATATCATTCTAGATATAATGAATTTTTTAACACATGAACAACTTGTAATTATAATAAAAATCATTTTTTACTGACGTATCAAATATTGAAAAAATGACCATTATTAACTTAAATGATTACATATTTTTTATTTCATGGTAATCAGTGAAATAAAAGGAATGATAAACTTGAAAAATGTTATTAATCAATTATAAATTAACTTGAGTTTATTATTCATGATATTAAATAACTAAGGAGTCAAGTCGGACACGAGGTAAGGGACTTCATCTCAATCACCATTCATTGAGGCATATTTTTTTTATACACTACTTTCTTTAATATGGTGTATAAACACATTTTATATTTCATTTCATTAAAAATGAATCATTTTCTACGATGTATTTGACTAAATGACAAAAAAATAATGTTTCTTTTAACGTAATCAGTGACAACGACCTTTTCCGCCACCATGAGTATTATTTGATCTTTTGGATTCTTTATCAAGATGTAATGTTTTTAAAAGGAAAATTAATACCATGTACTCTCTTGAATAATTTTTTATTGATTTTTTTTTATAATGGATTTTTATGTTAATATATTTAAATGATATATTGTGATAGAAATGTTGAACTGTTATCTTTCCATTATATTTTTTATTTGTTATTAATATGTTATGGTTATTGGGAATTGTTACATATATGGGTGGTTCCATTATAAACCTAGGGCGGGTGAGACCAAGTTATCTCTCTAATGCATTGGGTAATGTGACAGAGGTAAACATGAATGTTTCTGCTACGATATTTGGGAAATATACTGTGATGGGTATTCCAAATGTAAATCCCTAATTACCTGTGAAAACTAATAAATAAATATGTTATGGATGCCACATTTTCGATGTATGATTTGTGTTTACTATGTACATCTTATGATTTCATGATGTATGTTAAATATCTTATGTTATGTATTTATTGATGTACTAATGTTTTCATTCTTTTTTTTATAACCCTTACTAAGAATTTTATTTTCATTCGATGTTTTGAAATTTTTCCTACAAGTCATTAAGATAAATGGGGTCTAGGATAGGATCAAACAAAATGTCATGATGTGTAAAACATGGAACTCGACATGTATCTTTTTTCTAGAGTTTTTATTTTATTAAAAAAATGGAAACTGAGTATAAGAGTCTACCTTGTAAATATTTAGATGTAATATTATCATTATAGACAAATTATCTAAAACTCTAACCCTAAAAATATCCTCAATGTGAATTATTCATTTAATTAATGACTATGTACAATTTAAAGTTGGGTCCTTATAGTTGGTATCAGAGGTCGGTTTAGAAAACATTAGGAGTTATAATATTGTTAAATTAATTTACTGTAAAATTGAAATGAAATAGAATTTACATATTACCATGTTGCTTTTCCTAAGAAATTTCTTATTTTCAGAATGGGTTTCTGTGGAGGAAACCGGGAAACTATGATTTGACGACATCAGGTGGAAGAAAAAATTCCAAATCAGCAACCTGAGATGGCCAGAATTTGAAAGGAAATTTTTTTGTAATGATGGAACAATTTAATCAAGCAATAAATGGTTGTGGTATCCATTCATGAGATCATCTAGATCAATCGTAGAATAACATGTTAGAATAGTATCATTTCATGAGGAAACATCCCCCATCTTTCAGAGGATCATCTCACCATGTGCTAGCAAAAAGGGGGATTAAGGCACTGGAGAAGATTTTTTATGTCATGGGGCATTCATAACATCAAAAGGTTAGAATTTTTGTTTACCATTTTGAAGGTGAATTTGATCAGCGTTGGTTGATGGTGAAAAATATTTGGGATACTGAGGAGATTGAAGCTCTTGATTGGGTTTAATTCAAAGGTTTTTTTCTTGAGAAATGTTTTCCTATTGTTCTTCATATTATGATGGAAAAACAATTCCTGTAATTGAGGAAGGATGATGACTCAGTGGCTGCTTATGAAGCTAAATTCACTTGATTGGAAAGGTATGCTCCATATTTTATATGAGATCATGATTGTAAAATCAAGAAATTTTACTCAGGATTTAAGCCAAAGTATCGAAGGGCTTCAACTAATCGTGAGTACAAAAGTTATGAAAAACGTGTTTGATGTGAAGAAAAGGTGGAAATGGAGTTTATTGAAGATCATGTATTTTTTGAAAAACAAAAAATTATAATAGGTTGAGGTGGTAGATGACATGGATGAACTCTTATAAAGTCTGATAGTAGGAAAATTATGTTTACAATTTTTGAAAATTGTTGAAAAAAGCATGCTGGGGGATGTCTTTTGAATTTTGGTAAGTGCTACTAATGTGGAAAATCGGAGATAAATATTGTTATTGCACTGAATAGATTCATGTTAATGGTAAGAAAAAATATGATTTATAGTCGGAAAAATGTTCTTTGTGCATTGAAATGGGTCATTATGCAAATGAGTGTCTAAGGAAGAACTCAGCTGAGGAAAAGAAACCAGAATACAAGTAGAATAGGGTGGTAAAGTCCATTGTAACTACTTCAACAGGTATTGGGACATCAAATGGAGTAGTATTAGGTACACTGTTTGATTTTTCAGATTATGTAATTGTTTTGTTTGATTCAGGGTCTACACATTCGTTAATTTTTGAGTTGTTTTCTAGAAAATTTGGAATTCCATCTCATGATATGAATCATAAACTTATGGTAAAAAAACTGGGTAATATTTAGAGACAAAAAGGAATTATTGGAACCTTCATATACTTTTGTGTGGAAAGAATCAACCTGAAAACCTTAGTTTTTTGCCTCTAGTAGTGTTAGATGTTATTCTAGGTATGGATTAGATTTTTTTATCATGCTATTATTTACTGCAGATCTAAAGATATTTATTTAGGAAATATTTTCACTTTGTGTACAATAATGAACCCTTATATTTGATGACATATCAAGAAGTTGAGAAACTAGTAAAACATGGAAATTAATGTTACCTTACACATATTTTTTAAAACAAAGGAACTATTTAGATTAATTATGTACAATTAGTAAATGAGTATCCGGATATTTTTCCTGATGAGTTCCCTATTATTATTCATAATTAGGAAGTTTAATTTACTATTGAATTAGTTCATAATGTTTATCCAATTTTATAACCCCCTTATCGAATGGCTCAAATTGAACATTTATAGTTAAAGAAGAAATTGATGGAGTTATTAGATAAATGTTTCATT
Organism: Viscum album; assembly: GCA_963277665.1. Lineage (NCBI taxonomy): Eukaryota > Viridiplantae > Streptophyta > Magnoliopsida > Santalales > Viscaceae > Viscum > Viscum album. Next base: position 623,648,881 of record OY728135.1, on the reverse strand, counting down.
TGTCCTAGCACATCACCATGGTGTGATCTTATATTATTTGATACAAATAATGATGGTTCAATGAGACTTTTCATTGATTATTGGGCATTGAATAACATCACTGTTACGAAAAAGTATTTGTGGCCACATATTGATAATTTCTTTTATTATCTACAGGGAGCTCATTATTTTTAGAAGATTGATTTGAGGTTGGGGTACCATCAGTTGAAAGTAAATGAAGCAGACATTCTGAAGACAGTTTTTCATACTAGATATGGACACTATGAATTTTTAGTTATGCCTTTGGGTTAACCAATGCATCTGCTTTATTCATGGATATTTTGAATAGATGTTTTTGTGATTTTGTGCATGTGTTTGAAGTTCTGTTCATCGATTATATTTTGGATTATTCTACAAGTAAAAATGAGCATGAAATTCATTTAGGTTTTGTCTTGAAAACCATGAAAGAAACGAAATTGTATGGGAAATTTATCATGTGTGAGTTTTGGTTACAACAAATTTCTTTCCATGGTCACATTGTTTCAAAATATGGCATAACTGTTGATATTATTACAACAAAAGTTGTTGGAGAATTTCCAAGACCCACAAATATAAATGAATCCGTTTTTTTATAGGTTTGGTAGGTAATTACCAAAGGTTTGTTGAACATTTATCCTAGTTATCTAATCCAATGACAAAGTTAACTCGAAAAGGTGTTATGTTCATCTAATCAAATGAATGTGATTATTGTTTTTAGGAATTGAAAAGAGGATTGGTGAATGATCCAGTTTTGGAACTACATTCTAGAAATGGTGATTTTGTTATCTATCGCGATGCTTCACTGAAAGGACTTGGTTGTGTCCTTATTTAGAATGATTAGTTATTTGCTTATGCTTCACATCAGTTGAAACCTCATGAGTTAAATTACCCTACAAATTATTTAGAATTAGATTTTGTTGTTTTTTCATTTGAAATTTGGAGGCATCATTTTTATGGAGTAAAATGTGAAAAATATTCTGACAAAAAAATATTGATGTATATATTCCTACATTTGGAATGATATCCTAAAGTTTTTTATTATATGAACTTTGGAATAGAATTTGTTCGTGTAGGAAGTTCTTCTATTTAGTTTCTAGTGTTAGGGAGAGCATCTGTATCAGAAAAAATTAAGCAAGAGTAGAAGGAAGATAGTGAGTTGTAGAAAATTGTATAGTTGGTTCAAAAGGGTATGTTTCCTAAATTTAACATTGATAGTGATTATATTTTGAGAATTGGGAAGAGATTATTCATTCCTTATGATTCACATTTGAAGAATGAGTTGTTTTGTGAAGCTCATAGTTCACCGTTTTCATCTCATTCTGGCAGTACTAAGATGTATAGAAATATAAGTGGGTATTACTGGTGGGATGGAATGAAAATAGATGTTATTGACTTTATTGTGAGGTGTTTGAAATTTCAGTAGGTTAATGTAGAGCAGTAGTTACCGAAAGGGATGCTTTAGTCATTACCAGTGTCAGAGTGGAAATGGGAAAATATAACCATGGACTTCATTGTGGGATTACTAAAGACATATCAAGGTAATAATTCAATTTGTGTTATTATTGATCGGTTCCTTAAATCTGGTCATTTCCTTCCTATTCATGATACATGGACTCTAGATCAACATTCTCGGTTGTTTATTAAAGAGATAGTCAGTTTTCATTGAGTTCCCTTCTCCATTGTATCTGATCATGATACCAGGTTTACTTCAAAATTTTGGAAAGTACTTCAGACATCATGGGGTACTAAATTAAATTTTCATACGACTTTTCATCCTAAATTATATGGGCAGTCAGAATGAACAATTCAGATGATGGAGGATATGCTACGTGCTTGTTCACTGGAGTACTAGGGATGTTAGGACCAACATCATTCTTTGGTTTAATTTTGATATAATAATATTTTTCATTACTGTATACAGATGGATCCATTTGAGGAATTTTATGGGAAGCAGTTTCGAACTCCTCCTTTTTGGTATGATATAGGTGAAAGGAAGTTTATGGGGCCTGAATTAGTAGAAGAGATTAAGGAAAAGGTTTAGTTGATTCAGAAGCACATCAGAACAGCTCATAGTAGGCAGAAAAGTAATGTGGATAACCGAAGGAATAATATTTCTTTTGAGGTAGGTGGTATTGTCTTTCTAAAAGTTTCTCCATGGAAGAGTCTGATGCGTTTTGAAACGAACGTAAATTTGAGTCATAGGTTCAATGGATCTTATGAAATCCTAGAGAAACTTTGAAGAGTTTCATACATACTGTCTTACCCTTAATGTTTATCCCAAGTATGAAATGTTTTTAATGTTTTAATGTTGATACTGTTTATGCCAGATCCATCTCATTTTTTGATCTTAGGGATAGATCAGTTGGAAGAGAATCTCTCTTATGTGGAATAAACTGTCCAGATTCATGACTGAAGAGAGAATATGTTGCGGAATACAGTAATTCACCTGGTATTGGTAATGTGGAAAAACTATTTTGTTATGGAGACAACATGGTAATCTGAAAATGCTATGAGGGATAAATACCTCCCCGTATTTGATAAGTGAATAAAAATTATGGGGACACAATTACTGAAAGGGGGAAGTATGTAACATCTCATGTAAATAAAGAGTAACACATTTTTGTAATTATTAATATTTTTGAATTAAATATTAATTTTACATTAAATGGGTTTCTAGGTTCGATGGCGTACCTGATACGCAATAATGGGTTTCTTTGAAATCTTAAGCTGCACACAAGGCTGAGTCATACAAAATAATAATAATATGATATTGTTATGTTAAATGGTTGTTAATGCCTATCCATTTTACTGGCAGGAATGAATATAACAAACTATAGTATGATTATTCATGTTTTTTTAATGTTTTTACATTTATCCAATAACATTGAGAGGCTTAAAATGTGAATTAATATAATTTTAAGCATAAATACTCTAATATTTATTAAAAGTTCGATTTACCACCTTTTAATGGAGAACCCTCTTTAAATCCAGTTTTTTCACTTTTATATGATCTATTTGACAAAATAAAATTCTTCTTTAGTATTGGGAAATCAAAATTCACTTTTGGATAATTGTTTGAATTTTTTTATAAAATTCATTTTTTAATGAAAAGTTAAAAATACTGTATTTTAATTCAAAACTAACATTGAATCTAATTAATTTATATGGATAAATAATCTTTTTAAATACTTTTAATGTATAATTATATTATATTTTTACCATTTCATCGAATGTTGGTCATTGGAAGTAATTTAAAATTGAAATTGGACATAAACATGTGTCAATCTTTTGATAGTTTTTATATCATAAAAACACGCTTTTTGTTTTGACAATGGGAATTAATTTTATATAAATTAATGCAACATATATGTATTTAATTTGTTAAAATATAAATTTTTTTTATTTTGTAATATCAAATATTACTTAGGCTGAATTTTTGGTATTTTTCCGAAAAACATTAATTTTTTATGAATAGTTTAAACACTGAGTAGTTGTTAAGAAGTAGACTTTTTCATTTAAATGAAGTTTTACCTTAACAATTTTCATATCCTTATTGGATGAGTAATGGCCGAAAATAAAATCTTTGGGGGATACTTTTGGCCTTTGAAATCCATTTGGTAAAATAATGATATTAATAACTTTTTATTTAATGTAAAAATAAAAATGTCATAAACATGTATTTTTTTGGTAAAACAATGTTAATGTGCGGTTATATAATTGATATATTTTCTATAAATTTTAATTAGAAAAAAATCCCACATTTTGGGTGTTTTTTAATAATTTTTAGACATCTAATAAATTAAATTATTTATGACACAACAATGATGCAGTGTTTACCTCATTAATAAATGATATAAATAAATGAGAATTTAAAGATTACAATAATATCCAAAATCATTCCAATTCTTATTGGATTATTTTATTTAGACCATGAGTCAAATTATCTTCAACCTTAATATGTTTTGGAAATTTAAAACCCAAAAATCATTATATAATAAAATAATATTTTCACACTTTCCTAAAGAGCCCCTCCGCCCCTTATAAAAATCCTTCACCTCTTAGCTATTAACCGCACCTCTCAAGCCCCTTGGATCATCCAAAAACTTCCAAAACAAGATTTCAAGATACTTATATTCCTCATAAAATCCTATCCTTAGGAATAAGGCACTTTAATAAACCCTTTTGGTTCAAACCAAAGGGAGTCACCCGATTTAAAGGTAATGTCTTCTCTTAAGTTATTTTGTATCATTTTACTTCTCCAAACCATAAAATATTTATATTACATTTCTTTATAACATCAAAAAAATATTCAATAAACTAGTTTGTTTTATGATAATTATTAGAACTACATTTACACACACCTCCATCTAATGGGTAAAGAACACATTTTTTCTGTGGACAGCAAACTAACGCATCATGAAACTATGATTGTTAAATATTCTCCTAACACATTTTATGGAGGTCATTATGATGAAACTGTATTTATATATTATTTATGATATATTTATATTTTTTCTATGCTTCGGTATTTTAAATTTAAAGAATACCTTTTTGGATTCTACAGTATGTGAATATGATAATCTCATTTGAGGGAGTGCAGACTACCACCCCCTCAAAGTGATATGACTTGTTCATTCCATACGTGGAACGTATGAAGTATGAAGTTACTGAGATTATATATATAATATTATACTGGAATTATTATATACCTATGTATCATTATGTTTTAATTCCATTAAATATTAAATTGAAATGAAAGTTTACCTATGTATCATTATGTTTTAATTCCATTAAATATGAAATAAAAATGAAAATAACATTCAAGCGTACATATGACTTACCGTATCCATGAAAAGTGCATTTCATTTCATAACTCCAATGTTATTTACTATTATAAATTCATGTATATACTGGGTATAAATTATATATATGATATATAAATCATGAATATCATTCTGGATTTAACGATCTTTTGACCACATTACAACTTGTATTTATAAGCAGTATATTTTTTGACTCAAGTACAAAATATCAAAAAAATGGGAATTATTAACTTAAATGATTACATAATGTTAATAACATGGTAATGAGTGATTTAAAAATAATTATAAACTTGAAAAAGTTTCTTAATCAAGTTGAATTTATCTATAGTTTATTTTTCTGGAGAATAACGAACGAACGGGTCATGTCAGACAAGAGGTAAGGGCCTACCTCTCAAACCACTTTCATTGAGGCATAATTTGTTTTAGACATGATTTTCTATAATACAGTGTATAAATAAATTTTCATTTTCATTTCATTCAAAATTAATTTTTTCCACGAGGTGTTTTACTAATGTAAAAAATGATACTTTTAACGTAACTGGTGACAACGACATTTTCAGCCGCCATGAGTATTATTTGATCTTTTTGATTCCTTAACAAGCCTTAATATTTTTAAAAGGAAAATAAATACCCTATACTCAGTTACGTAATTTGGTATTGAAAATGTTTTAGATTAATGATTTGTTAAGTCAATATATTTAAATGATATATTGTGATTGAAATGTGGAAATTTTATCATTCATTTATATATGTTTTATGTGTAATTAATATGTTATGTTTCTTGGGAATTATTACGTATACCGTAGGTTCAATGATAAACATTGGGGAGGGGACCCCAAGATATCCCTCAAATGAATTATGTAATGTGACAGAGGTAGACATGAATGTTTATCCTAAATGATTTAAGGAATATATTGTGATGGTTATTCCAAATGTAACTCCCTACATAGATGTGAAAGCAACAATGTAAGTATGTTATGGATGCCACAAGTTACCTTTATGATATATGTTTACTATGTAAATAGTGTGATTTTATGAGGTATGTTAAAGAGCTTATGTTATGTATGTATTGATGAACTAATGTTTTCATTCTTTTTTTTTCTAACCCTTACTAAGCTTTTTATGCTCATCCAAGGTTTTGATATTTTTTTCACAGGACTAAAAGATGAATAGTTTCAAGGATGGGATCAATGAAAGGCCATGATGTCTAAAACATGGAACTTTTTTTCAAGAGTTTTTATTTTATGAAAAAATGGAAACTAAGTATAATTTCCTACCCTGTAGTTTTTTAGATGTAATGTAATAGTTATCAAAAATTCCTTAAAACTATAAACTCAAAAGATCCTCAATGTGAATTATTCATTTAATTCAATATTATGTAATGTTTAAGGTCGAGTCCTTATAGTCTACTTTCAGTGGTATCATGGTGAAGTCATCCCTATCATCAACACTCTCATTCTCTACCTCTACTGAGGATCATAAAATATTTGTTTTTGGAATTTTATAGATGATTAACTTCTTGCAGACCCATCGATGAGTGTTAATTCCATCACACATTAGCATAAGGTGAACACTCAATTATATAGGGATGTAATGATGTGGTTGGTTCCTACCTCAAGAGTTATCCCATCATGTAGCAATATATATTCTCATTTCTCAGATCATCTACTCGCTAACTCATTTTTTACCGATCCAAATCAGTGATTACAATAGTTTTTTTAGAAGTTTAGATCGAATCTTTGACCATATAATAGCTTAGATCCACCTCAGAATAATATATAATTTTTTATACTCTTGTAGTTGATCAATTATATATCTGATTATCACTGAATGAAACATCTGACTCTGATATCACAGAGTCCCTCACTAAGGACTATGTTATGAGATACCTCTAAACTATTTGGATTATTTCTTTCACCTCTATGATCATTAGTTGGTCTAAAATATAATCTGATAGAACTTTGACAACAGTGATCCACAATACATCATTATTAAGTTTGTGGCACTCCTCGTAGATCAACACCATCATTTCCTAGCGACCATTAGAAAAATCAGTAAGTATGTGTAATGATCATCATCATGCTTCATATGATCATTTAAGAAGGGTCTTTTCATGTGAATATATGAGGCTTGGGATAGTATACATCTCTCCATTCCAGCCCTTTCATGCTTCATCTTGACCTACCCAGTGATATTGAGGATATACCTCTATGTATCATTATAGTGAACATAGACATCCTTTATATGTCTAAGGAATTAAAATAGCATAGGGTCTGACAAATAGAAAATCCCACCTTGGGGAATCATAGTATCTGGTAGGCACTCATACAAGTGTTATCACTCGCTTACAATGGAATTAACTCACCCTTAGATAACCCTATACATTGTTTCCCTCTAGTCGAAGCATTGTTAGGGTAAAGGGACCACTCATTACCCATGATCCATTTGAGGTTTTAGAGAATACATATGTTGATATCTCTATCACTGCCTTTTATTAGTAGGAAATAGAATATAGGAGGATCATTGATGAGTTCCTTACTGAGTGGCGACTGACTTATGGAGCGACTCGATAGGATGTTCTTATTTTTCCACTAAGGCAACATGGGAAGGACCAATTCTTCCTCATCCAATATCCCTAATCAATACTTGTGATCTGAAACCTCTTGAGCGAGTATAGAATATAGTATATTGAGAGAAACAACATTAGGGGAAACCCAATATACATGAGAATCGTGATAATATTCCTCAAGACCTAGATCAACCCGCTCAATGTGCCACTCCATTGTTCACCTCATGAACTGCTATGTATTCTTACCATGTTGGTGAACATATCAAAACATTGTTTTTATAAACAATCATCACAACATGAACCCCTTCAAAGATGAGTTATCCTCCCTCAATACTACCCTCGAAGCCATAGAGACACGATATGTGGAAATACAACATGATGGAAAGCCATATCTGGAATGGCTGGAAGTCATGTGAGCACCCGAAAATTCTGGAAATCGTACATTCACCCCATTATATGGGAAGGGTGAACAGATGTATCATTTGGACCACTTCATCACAAGGTTATTCCCCATGTTCGAAAATCATGAGTTGCTAGAGGCCACAAAATTCCAATGTTATGTGTAGATATTGGAATTATTTTCATTCATCAGGTACATCCAATTTTCCATAAGTTCCACTACTAGTTGGGAAGTCTTCAATTGATCGTTTCTAAACTATTTTAGCTCCAATACACCTACGAAAATTATTTTCAAAATCTTCATGTGCAATAAATTTCCATAAGATACATCATAGAAATTGTCACCAGTTGGAATGACCTCATGTATTCACACAAAATTTCGTTGAACTAAGAGAATCTTTTGATGATGTTAGTAGGAAATGTTAAGTCAGAATTTGTCACTACCCCCTTCAATAAGCACATCATAGAAGTATTATATAATTTCATTGATAGGGCCTAGTGACTAGAGTATGGATTTCAAAAATCATTTTAGGAATATCCATTTCCTCTTCCATCTTCTATAATATCATCCTTCAAGAAATTTTCTATGTCCACAGTATAGTTAATAGCCTTGGAGAAACTATGGCTATTTCCAGTTGAACCTCACCTATCATAGCCTAGCTGAGGACAACGACTTCATCTGGGTCAGCCTCACCATGTGAGAAATCAGTAGGTGCATCCTTATCAAGTTCAACCGCCTTTGTGATAGAATGTGGCTACAACCCCTCCTCAGGCTCCATCCCCTCTTCATGATCATGATCCCTGAGATCCCATATTGGATTGGAGAAACTAATATTATATCTTTTAAGATTCCATGGTTCCCATTTAATTCCACAATTCCCAGGAATAGGGGATTATGAAGCTTTCATAATGAAAGAATCCATGTGATTTCAAGCCTAATGATCTATGTGACCACTACCCATGCTATAAAATACTAGTAAGCACTATAAATAAAATACCATGTGTTTGAGGATTGTATTTATGACCACATGGATAGTTGGGTGGTCATGTTGGGTGAAGTCCTACCATAGGTGTCACACATTAGTGGTGAGCCTAAGAGAGATAATGAGGGTTATAAAGAATGGATGCATGTTTCCAATAATGGGACTCATATATATTATTATTGGTTTTCATGTAAAAAAGAATCTCCCGTCCACGGGTTCATCTGTTTCCACTAATACTGTCTTGGACATCTTGGAATCTGTGTTATATCTGAAGTTTCAACTTCTGCATCCACATTGAATCCATCTGTGTCTCATAAGAGTAATCACTGATGGTGCAAGGGAATGTAAAGACCCCCAATGGAACAAAATAGTTACTAAAAACTAGGAAAATTATTGCCTCTGAAATTAAGTATCACACAAGAGTCCACCCAATATTGGAATAATCATTTCATGATTTCCAAGAGTATGACTCCATGAATATCATTGAGTTTTAGGACCCCTACATGGTCCCTGATGATGAGTAATATCAAGAAATACCCACGAATGTCCCTAATGTATGTCATTAAAGAATATTTCAAGAACATATAATCCATAAAAATAATCAGGCCATTGCACCAAGAATCTACATGTATTCCACTGAGACAAATAAAATTGTTCTGTAGAGCTCAGTAGGCACAGTCCACCCAACCTGGTCATTCAATCATGATATCAAATATGAACACGCAAGATGGCCAGTTCATTCATCTGAAGTCACAACATGATTGGCCAAGCCCTTAAAAATCTAGGACTTAGTTTGCAGATAAGCAGTCTAGTGCGGTTTTAAGTGAGATATCTGATTATAAGCGGGATATTACTAGCACCATCCATAATCTAGTGGTTCAACGAGTAGTACTCATTGTACATCTTACCTTATTTTGACCCCCTAAAATCCTAAATCATCACTAATCAATAAAATACGACTTTTTCAATAACCTCCCAAGCATAACTACAAAACTCTCGATCCACAAGAAACTCTATCACTATAAAGAGAAGTGTGAGGACCTAGAGGAAGCCTTGAAAAGCCCCTATAGTTTGAAATAGAGGTTGAGGATATAGAATCCTTCTATGATGATGTGGTTGAGCAGGAATCATAAAGAAAGTAAATCACATTTTTCTTCAAATGGGATGGGGATCTCTCATACGGGGGAATATAGAGCCAATGTACATCCTTATCTAGAGAAATTTCATGGTGTTAAGTCCCTTTCTAGTCGACATAGTTTCCAGTGACAATATTATCTTGAACTAGATTCTTCTAATTCTTGGAATTTCCAAATTATATTTGATCACATACAATCTGATGATCCAGGTATATGATAGAATCGATCAAAAAAAATGTTGTAGGATCCATTTGAAGACATCATTTAGTGGTTTGGTAGATAACACTATATTTATTGTTGTCTCTTAACAAAACGCCTACAACACGATGATGGGTTGGACCATTTTACATCTGTATGTAGTAGTTCCCTCCTCATATCTCCAATTCTTCCAGTACCTCATCAATGGTTGTTTAGGCATGCTCAATGGTGATTTGTCACACCTTGACTCATGTGAAGCTCAATATATAGACGATGACTATTATATGCTCATAGAAAAGTAGGTTTATAACAATGAGGTTAAACACACCAAAATTTTATTCAGTCAATGTATAGATTTTTATGATTCCAACATCCCCCTGATTCACCAGTTGGAAGATACAATTCTAGACATGGGAAATTACATTGTCCTTTCACAATGGAAAGGACGCCACATACATTGATACATGGAAACCATGAATATTACATCATATTCTTATATATTCCACACTAGATTGATACTAGAATCTTCTCCCCCCATAAGGAATTGAGTTTTCCATCCCATGGCTACAAATTGTAAATTAATACCTATTATTTTCCAGAGCTAGTTTGAACTGACAAGAGTCGACCTGCAACCATATATTTGATATCAAGCATGGACCTCACAATCATAGGCCAGATAGAATGGGATTTAGAGTTTATATCACTGTGGTTGGAGCATAGAATGAGTCTTATAGTGAATATTCCATATCTAATTCCCATTAATGCACCATTATTCCCCATGAATTATTCATCCTAGATGAACTGTCTCCTCCTTCTAATCCCCCTGTGTATGAAAATGAAGGGGATTTTTAAAATGATCCTTCTACATTAGAAAAGGGAATCTCATTGACTGTTGATGAATTGGTTCAAGTGAATCCTAGTTCTTATGAAGATTTATGGCCAGCTCTGATTAGTGTAGCCATTCCATTGGTAGAACAAATATAGTTCATGGAATTCGTAAAGAAGTATTGATTTGTATTCACCAAGAGTTATGAAGAGATGACAGACTAGACCCCCCAAGTTTCCATCCACAATATTTTTCTTCTAATGATTCATCTATGGTTCAATGGACTTAGAGGAAAATTCATCCTTATCATGATCCCACGATCTAGGACGATGTTGATAATCAGATTTATGAAATCATCATTAAAAAGATTTAATACCCCAAGTGGATAGCCAACATCATTTTGATCGTGAAAAATAATCGGAATATTAGAGTCTATATCAACTTCATGTATCTCAACTATCATTATCCCAAGTATGATTTTTTAATTCCATTGAAAAATCTATTGATCAATTCTATATCAAGGATTTTGGTTCTGTCCTTCATGGATGGTTACTTTAGGTATTAATAGTTACAGATGGATATTTAAGATGAGGATTATACTACTTTAATAGTTCTAAAATGAACCTTTTGCTACCAGGTAATTCCTTTTGGGTATAATCAAATCCAGTTGTCCCCCAAATATTAGGATTCTACCGACTTCATAGAGACACAAAGATCATTCTACTATCGGGTAATTATTTTCCGTCAGAATAACGTAGGAGCTACATATCAGCAGGCTATGTGCCGTAACATTAAACTGATCATCACGGTTATAATGGAATGCTTTCTGATTTTATTATTCATTCATTACCACCAGTGTATAGCCCATTCTAAATATCTCAAGAAAGTATTTTTCTTCCTCTACTCAAGACATCAGATGATGAACCCCTTGATGTGTTCCTTCTCGATTACATCTAAGAAGTTTATTATATTCATTATTAGATACAGAGGCATTATGATCAACCCATATAAGATCAATGACATAAAATTGATGCCTCATATGAGTACCCTTCATGATCTCCAAGGCCTTCAAGGCCACATATCATAATTATGTTGATTCAACACAAATTTTTGTAGCATTGGTAGGAATTTTTTCAAGATCACAAATAAATGTACAACCTAACACTATGACAGAGAGTGATAGGACATATTTCTATAAATCATGAAGTATATAATACAACCTTCTGTTTTGATGCCACTCATATCTGGGATGAATCTAGCCATCTCTGTTACTTCACTAGAGTAGTCCTGAAATTCCAATCTTACATAGAAGAACAACCTGAGAAGAGAAAAATTATATTTTATCTTAGTTTATATACTCCTCAGCATAGATTCAAGATGCCCTCCTATTGACCAGAGTTTCCTTGCACTGGTTCTCATAGTGAAAAAGTTTTAAAATTATTTACATCATCATGAGATATATTATATTCCTTGTGTGTATCCTCTAATGTATCTCTAGAATTTACATATATTGATAGGATGCATAGCATGATGGGAAGTGTTCCTTAATCCGTTCGGCATTAATTTAGTTCCTCATAAGTTCATCAATGATTAGACACTAGTATAATTTCTAGTAATTCATCTGGATCCTGAAGAAGTGTATATAGGTGTCAATTTCCTAGATGGGGATATCCTATCAGTGGACCTGGCTATGAGACATTGGAATATTTATTTCTATGGTGCCTCCCATAGCCAAACTAGTTGAAGCCTGATCATTCCAAAGCATAACAGAGTGGTATTAAGGATAATTTTCATCACCCTCACACATAATATTTTTCCCGACTCATTCCTACAGTTTGAAGGATGCACAAAAAATGAGTGAGATTATTAGTCTCTTATTACTAGTCTCGATTTTCCACTCATGATTAATGTCCCCCACTTTTATATGAAGGGTAAATTTTGGAAACATCACAAATACACATGGATTGGAACCCTGGTCATAAACCCTAAAATAGTGGGTATTGACTATACCCATAGTTCCATGAACTGTGTCTCCGAAGGCTTGGGTATAGTGTTATATACAAATTTTCTATTGAAATTGTTGGTATAACCTTGGAAATTTCCATAATACCCATTGTTTAAGTTCAACCGTGGGAATATATCTATTCAAACATTCTTCAAAATTATGTGATTATATTATAATAACAGACATAATATAAACATGGTTCATTGAATAGTTGGTATAAATTTCTATCCAAAACTATTGGTAGTAGCCTTCCATCCATCCTGATCCATTAAAAAAATATAAACCACAGTACATGGTTGATATAATTACTGAATGGAAATAACTGATGTAACCATATGTACAAGAATTATTTTACAAATTATCATGGGTCAGAAATAAATATATTCAACTTATCCACATGAATTAGTGCATCAAAAATGCATTCCAATTAAATATAATTTTTTTAGTTTTGTAAATATATCATTCATTGACTAAATTTATCACTGAATTACTTCCCACACTACACTATTATAGACCTATAACAATCCATTGATAATTTTTTATCTACTCCATGGCCACCCACACTAGGCTACACCATAATCCATGAATTTGACATTTTAATAGTGTATTATGTGACTTGAAAAATTTCCTTGTTAGTTTCATATGGTCATCTCTTCTAAAGTTGGTCACAATTGTTACAATACACCCACATTTGGCCTAGTGGCCTTCCACCCCCACCCCTGGAGTAGGGTCTCCTTACCCTCTACATCACCCAATATGCTCACCATCTTGGTCAACACATGATGTTATAGCATTGTGTGTATTTTGAACCATAAAAAATAATCCCAACATCTTCCAACATGATTAGACTACACAAATCCTATAATCTTTGAAAAACATAGTCCACCATTATCAATAATGGTATTAACAGAGTTAGGCGTATGAAATATATAATTAAATTTGAAAGTTATACATTTTCCATGATCTTGATGAAATCTGTAAAAAAATAATTAAGTACCATAAATTTCCATTTAGAACATAATATTTTTTTGGGAAACTCCTAAACATATTATTGAGAAAATGTTGTCTTAAATCACATAATATTTTTCAAATAATAAGGATGTTGTGGTAGTCAAAATAAATGAACCAAACAAAGGTATTTAATAATTATTGACATCAAAAAAATATATTAATACACTCAGATTTAAACAAAAAAAGATGAAGTGTAATCAATTATAATAGGTGACCCATCATAGTGGCTGAGTTTCTGTTCGTCACTATCCATCTCAACGAGTCTCTTCAGATAAAATAGTAAATTAATATTTCTAGTTTATTCCTATTAATATTAGTTTTTCAAATTTAAGAATGGTGATTTGATCAGAAATAATTGAAATTCAATTTTACAATACCCAAGGGGAGGACAATTAATGTTTTTGTGGGAATATCAAAAAAATATTCTATTGTATGATAGAGTATTATTTCTACCATTGTAATTAAATAGTTTATTTGGGATGGAGTATAATCATAAAATATGATAATTTATACTATCTCATGATCTAATATTCCATTATCAAATTGGTTATGAATGTGAAATTCGATTTAGTAGTTTTAAAACATCACCATTTCACCAAATTTTATACCCAAATCATTTTTATAATCAATATATATTGCATGATCTCCGACATCTCCCTATTTTAAATTCTAATGTCCTCAATCCTTATTCCGGTTAAATCACAATTTGTTACTCTAAATTTGAAATCCATCCACATTTATTACATTTTTCATATGACCTAACATTGATCAGAAATAGTAATGACCTAGATAGACTCTATTATATAAATTACTAAGATGGAATATGGTGGATGGGATATTCCTACTGGTCTTCACAACTATCTGATCTTTAAGGAATCACTACTCAGGAAAGATTTCACCTAGAAAGAATAAATTAAAATATTTGTATAATAAAATAAAATTGTGGAATTACCCATATATATGTCATAAATCCATGGAAAAGAAAAATAATGTAAATAATAGAAACACATTATAAAGGTAGAAAAAATAAAACACACTAATAAATCACTTAACTACCTCGATCTCCCTCCCCTATGAAGAAAACTATGTAGCCACCTCAATCACCCATCTGGCCCCCTTCATAGATTATAACTACCATATTTCCATAGATATCTGTAAAAGGCCTAATTTGACGATATGATAATGAAAATTAAATAAAAAAGGAACTATGAAATTACTGTGTCTTGTGACTATACATGTCTTATCCCAAAAAAAATAATCACAATGCACAATGGGTCAGAACATATTCCTAAAATCACGGGGGAAGCATATTATATTAGTTCAAGAGCACATAGTTCCATATATTTTTTTGTTTTTTTTATATAAGATATATTTTTCTTGGTTCTGCTCGGTACAATTTAATACGATTGAAACTGGTAATTTCTTTCTTCCTAGTTCACATTACATTAGTTTGATTCACTTCAAATTTTTTAAATTATTTCATGCCAATTCAATTTTTTTTCAATTTAATTCAGTTGTTTTTTCTTTATGATATGTGTATTCAATGAAAGTTTTATTTTAGGTTTTTTCTATTTATTTTTAATTTGGATTGAATTATCATTAACCCAAACATATTTGGTCAGTCTAATTCGATACTGGTCTGTTTTGGAAATTTTCATTATATTTTTTATGTCTTGTTTTAGATTATATTAGATTGGAAAATATAATTCAATTGGGTTCTAGTCGATTGAAATTTATTATATATGGTTCATATCCATTTCAATTAGTTAACTTTAGTTGATGTAACATTTTTTTGAATTCATTATATTAGGCCTAATTTTATTCATCATTTGTGCTATCATATTCGTTCAAGTTAGAATAGTTTGACTTGGTCGAATATAGTTTCATCCAATTGTTTTAAATTTGAATTTTATTTTCAGGATTTTTATCATTTTAAATCAATTTTTGTTGATCATATGAACATTTATACATGTATGTTTCTGTTAGTTTGTTAATGTTTTTTAAAAAAATGCTTTATTATATTTAAATTTTTGTTTCATTATTCATAGTATCGGTTTTTATGGTTCAAAGTTATTTTGTTCAATAGTTTTTGGGTTTAAACGTATTAATATTATTTGGTTTTGTTTCCTAATGTTCATCTTGGTTCATTATGTTTGATGAAATCCTAAATGATTCAGGTCTGGAGATGTCTAACTAGTTTATACAGATTATGTATTATTCACTTTGGTACAAAGAGATGTGATTTATTTAAGATCTCATTAGTTTTATTTAATTTGTTTAGTATAGGATAATTAAATTTATTCTATAACCATTTATTAATATTCAGTTTTATTATTTATTATATAATATAATTCATATTAATTTTTTTCTTAAATTATATGATATATCATATAGTTAAACATAGTGCAACTAAATGTAACTCGTTATTATATCAGATGGATTTTTTTCTTCATGTCTATTCAGGATTATTATTATAAGAAATATATATCGCTCTTTAGTAAAAAAATGGTGAGATATACAAGGAAATAATGATTATTTAAATTTAAAGGACGATGTATTTGGGAACCAACCTCAATCTCAAGGTTTTCTTCTTATGATAATGGAAAATCAATTCTTCCCTTTACCACTTCCACGTATTTTCAAAAACGTATATATATATATATACTCTAACCCACTATGAACATATTTTCATAGCCATATATGTTTAAAAGAATCCTTACATATATTCTTATACACGCATATACCAATTTAACATACATGCATAGGTGATTTTCATATATATAATTAAGAAAACCTAGAACCAATAAATATATTCATAGATCCATGAGTAAATATATATACATATATTTAAATTGGAGCATAAATATTTCTATTACATTATATGGTTACATGTGCATGTTTCATTTCCCAACAAGAACCCAAAACCACCACATTCCAAAAAAATACTCGGAAAAAATAACACGAACTCAAAACCCAAAAACCCCTAATTTTTTTAAAATAAAAATAATTGAAATGAGAAAATCATTCCCAAAAAAATAACAAAACCAATTCCTTTGATGAAGTTTAATAGAACCATCCAGAATGAGGCCCAATGTAACGCCCCGACCCCAGCTACCCAGAGTCGGTGCATTACTTCGTAACATTGGCATGATCACAAAAGATCAAGTCTCGAAAGACCAATTAGTTTAGTAGCCTTGGAAACACTAGATACATTCATAAGTCTTTTATTACATCAAAAAGTAAAAAAACTAAAATAACATGGTCTTCATAGTCCACACTCATATCCCTTTCTGACTACCCCTGCAGGTCATTCATAAAATACTTCTTCACATCCTGGAAAAATATTAAAACATTGAAAGGGGTGAGCTCAGATGCTCAGTAAGGATAACAATACAGCGGAAGCTTTCTTCAATAAACATAAACATTAAAGGCAATGTATAAATAAAACAAAAGCCTTTTAAACTTGAACTTCAACATAATATTGAAAAAGTAAAATGAGATAATGCAATTCACTTCTTCACATGGATATTCTACTAGTCAAATAATCACATGCAATATCAATAACCCCTTTTATAATGAGGGAATGTATAATGCCAGACATTCTGAAACATTTCGTCAACGCCTCGGCCAAGACGTCTAAAATGATTAAGGCCTCGGAAAAAACCATAAATCAAATTGAGAAAGGGCCTCGGCCAATTCCTTGTCTAGTTGTCTCATGAGACCTACCGATGCATCGAGGAGCTATAGGGGGCTCCACCCGTCACTTATTAAGTCCAATACATTCCTCACATGAATAGGTTTAAACATAACATAAATATTCGTATTAAAACTATCATACGAAATGTCAACAATTTCTCCACCAACTATGGATGGTATAAAAATAACACATCCACAGTCAAATATTTCACAAAATGTTCAATGGAAGTTTTGTATCATAAATCAATCTCAATTAAACTTAAAACCCATCAAAGGATGTTGACATGGATGAAATAAAAGCTATTTGAGAGAAATATCTCTCTTTTTTGAAATCATTTAAAAGTCCCATAATTGTAACATAATACATTTACTTTGAAAATATTCTTATAAGCATGTAAGGGAAGCTTCGAAGAAGTTATAATGGCGGAAAATAGCCGCACCCGCCGTATAAGATAAAAAAACATTCTTACCTTAAATTTCTCAAAAAGGTCAAAAAGTACATTGTTTGGAAAACGACGGTAAGATTAATTTCAAAAACGTATAAGGGTATAAATGACTTTAACCCATTTTCCATTTAATATTAAAAATGTTTTGAAAGACATTTTTAAGAAACATGGATGTGGATGATAACGAGGTCCCAGTAGACAATTATGTATAAACAACCTTGGATAATGAAGAGGTTGTGAAGTAAACCCTTACCTTGTACTATTCCTTGGTTGGGGTAGGTTAACCTCCTGTATAATGGTGAAATAATTGTTATTAAATTATAAAAGAATCATATACATTCATATGATATCATATATGAACTTTAAATATTGCTTTGTTAACAATATCTTAGATTTATCGTTGTTTTAGGGTGTTAACTTACTCGTTTTCATTTATATGTTTTGTTACGTAAGTCATGTTTTTCTTGGATAGGTTGTATCTTATTCATATCCAGAATGATATAATGTCCTTAAACAATATTTTTAAATCATCAAATGATAATTATACTTGAATGGATACGACAAAGAATGAATCTCATCGCGTTCGTGGAGACGGTTGTCCGTACGTACGCACGAGCGACAATATCATTATTTTGATATTAAAATAATATATAATTGGATAGTATATCAAATATAGAGAATCACTATCATGTTATATTTATTATTTACATGAATTACATATCATTATTATACCCATATAAATAATAATATATTGAATAACAATTACACCACGACGTGGAGACGGTAAGCCGTACGTACGCACGTATGGTGACATGTCATTCAAATGATGGGTAGAATACTGAATATGGTTGTTTCATATTTATAATAACATCCCAGTATATAGAATATACTATAGTTATAATTTTAGAATTTAAATGATAAACAAAGAGAGAGTGGAAGAAGAAAGAAACATGAAAGAGGCTGATGAAAACGTTACCTCTTCTTCGGGTTCTTCCTTTTGATTTGATCAAAAGGACTCCATAGGATGGCTTTCTGACTAAAGTAAAGCTTCTAGGATGAAGGGAGAGAAGTTGGGAGAGTATTTGGGCAGAGGTTGGCCGAACCAAAAGGCATGAAAGTGTGAATAAGGTGGTAGAGGTGGGGGCCTTTTATAAGAGGAGAGGAGGGGCTCTTTTGGAAAGATTGAAATGTTACATTATTATACAATGCTTTTCAGATTATAAAGGTCCCAAACTTCTATAATTCGTGGATAAGGTGATAAGGGTTTGAAATCTCTTCATCCAATAGGATTTGGACAAGTTTAAGCCTTAGATTTTGCATTATCATCTCATTTTATTTAAATCGTTAAATAATGAGGTCATCGCTGCATCATCATGATGTCATAAATAATTTAATTTATTTAATGTCTAAAAATTATAAAAAAAATACTATGATGTAGGAAATCTTTTTTTATTTCCAATGAATATTTATAGTCAAAAATATGACTTGTATAACCCCATATAAAAATTGGTTTAGTAAAACATTTCATGTTAGTGTCATTTTTTTCTTTAACATTAAATAAAAGGTATTTATGTAATTTTCCAACTAAAGTGGCTCCATGGGGTCCCCAAGTTGACCCATGGATTTTCATGGTCGACCATGACACATCCAATGAGGGTAGGACATGTGTAAAGCTCATATCATATTATTAAAACATTATTTTTACCTTATACTACACTAATTACCTCTAATCGCGATTAAGAACTTAAAAGTTACTATTCACCAAAAATTATTTTAATCTCATTGAACCACATTTTACTTCATAATGACAACCATGTATGTCGGATTTTTAAAAATCAAATCACAGAGGTGGTAATATTTCATTTAAACGAAAAATCGGTTATTTAACTACCACTTAGTGTTTCCACTATTCATCAAAAATTGATGTCTTTCATAACAATGCCAAAATTTCACCCTAAGCTATAATTGATATTCCGATTTCAAAAATGATGCATATTTTACAAAATTCCAAAATATAAGTTGCATTAATTTATTTTATAATTAATTCCCGCTGTCACAACAAATAGCGTGTTTTCAAGAAACAATTTATATCAAAAGATTGGCAATTGTTTATGTCCAATTTCAATGTTAAATTAATTCTAATGGCAGCCATTGGATAAAATGGTAAAATTATATTCTAATTATACTTTAAAACCACTAAATAGTATAATTTATCACTATAAATTATTTTGATTAAAAAAGTTGTTTTTAAGTATTTTTCACTATTCATAAAAAATTAGTTGTTCTTAGAAAATTACCAAAAATTCAACATAGGCTAATTTCGATATTCTAAATCCAAAAATGAAGTCCATTTTGAAAAATAAAATTTATAAAATTTCAAAAAGTAGGTATTAATATTCACAAAGGCTAGTTTAATTAGTTGTGGTGTGTGTTAGAGCTCGAGGTTGCGTACAACACACGCTATTGCATTATTGAATGAGAAGCGTATCATGGAAGCTCGGGATGTTACATTCTCCCCTCCTTCAATAAATTGCGTCCTCGCAATTTGATATTTTTCTTTGAAAATAAAAGGTTGAAAATAGAAAATACCTTTGTGGAAAACCCACATCGGAAATAAGGTTAATAAAATTTAGCCTTAATAAGAGGGAAATGGAAATAAGAAAGTCACCTCCAAACTATGATCTCGATAAGGAGAACATTGGTGGCAATTAGAGGCATATAATTGGAGGAATAATGTAAATATTTGTAGGGAGTGATTAAGGTCATCAATTACAATCAACTGTCAAATTGAGGGCCTCAAAGACTTCAATCTATGTTGATTTAAATCATCATCAGTTCAACAAGACAAAAGGTATTAGGATAACACATTTTTTTGTTTTAATATCCCTTTACTAAATTTTGAGAATTAATTCATTCATTGAATAAGATATTGGTATATATATATTTATGCTTGACAATTAGAGTTTCAACCTTCAACTCATCTTTCACTCAAAAAGATAATAGAACTCAAAAATATTATACTTATCCTAATTGTATGAGGTTCCAAATGTTAACACATACCATTTAGATTAGTAAAATTATATTGTAATAACCAGGGACTTCATGTAGGCTAGTGTTAGGAAATAAAGACCTGTCGTACTATGGTTGTGGGTTCGATTCCTGCAGCTTTTTCCGACGCGATGGGTTATGCCCCACCCTGCAGGTTGTCCTTTTCCTAAAACTATAGTATTATAACATTCCAAAAATAATCTTCAGAAATGTTTTTACCTTAAACAATACTATCCAAAGATCAACTTAATCCATCCCAACCTTTATAGTTATCCAAAATACCTATGTCCATACTTTCTCAAAAAGGTCTCTTAATTCCAAAATCCATTTATCAGATTCCCCAAACAAAGTAAAGTTTCTCTTATTGTCACATACTAAAAATATAATTACCTTTATCATATTAAAACCTTACTGAAACAACAAGTACTGCAGTACAATCCTAATATATATATCACATTATTCTAATAACCAGAATATAGTCCATGAGTCCAAAAGCACCAATACTTTAGTTATTCTGCTTCAACTGTAGTAACATCATATGATTGTCCTTGATCCCTTGGACTTTTCTGAGGTATGTTTCCCTGACACTTAGGACATTCATTTTCATAATTCCCCATTTCCCTAAAATTGTAGCATTCAACATTGATAGACTCTTTCTTTCCCTTGCAATCACGTGCATGGTGACCTTTTTCTCCACATTTATAACAAACTCCCATTCCTTTTAGGAAAGTATCAGGGTGATTCTTCCCACAATTATCACATAATGGAAAATCTTTCTTTCCCTTTTTCCCTTTATTTGTCTCTTGGTCCACCGTTCTCTTCTTCTCTTGATTTACTTTTTTGTCATAAGACGTAGAGAATTCCTTATCTGTCTTGATAGCACATGAGACAATATCTTCGTATGTTGAGAACGATTGTGATACTAAAGCTCGACGGAGAAATTGTTTTAACCCATCAAAGAAACGATCAATCTTACTTCTTGGGTTACGTATATAATCTACAGCATGTCTTGCTAACCTTGTAAAGTTAGCCTCATACTTTGCGACATTCTCATCCTCCTTCTGCCTCAGACTCAGAAATTTCCTTTCCATATCTGCTCGATGGTCATGTGGAAAGTATTTTTATAAGAAAAGCTCTTTGAACTCCCTCAATTCCATATTCGATACGTCATCATCTTCCTTTGTGTTTTGAATCAGCGACCACCACTGATCGGCATCTCCAGTGAGGCGGTAAACTGCCATGACAACCTTCTCCCTTTCGCTACTCCCCAAGGCATGAAATATTTTCTCTAAGGAGTTTATCCATTGCTCAGCTACTAATGGATTTGTACCCCCATTAAATGTTGGTGGTTGTTGCCTCATGATGTTGTCTAACATTGATCCTCCACGTTGTGGATCAGGGTGCTCCATACGAGTAAGGTTATTATTCATAACCTGAGTGAGTTGTCCCAGTATGGTAACAAGTTGATCAGCACCAATTGTATCTCCAGATCCAAAATAATTATCTTGAGTAGGAGGGAAATCCCTACATGGAGTGCGTTCATTGATACGATTTCCATTCCATCCAATAGGTTCCATTTCTAAACAATGGCATAAACTAGATTAGTTTATGAAATAAAATAAATAATTCCATATTTGTAAAACACTTTACATAAATTGAACTATTTATGGATATAATCCATAATCATAAAAAGAAATGTTTTCTTTGAGGAAGTATATACTCATAACCCTTCATAGTGGTTTGTAAAGAAAATGAGAATTATCCTAAGCATATCCCTCGGGAGTGTCGTAACAAAGAGTGCAGCAAGGCCCGTTGTCGTGCACCAGTTCCCGTTCGAGTCTAGCTTAAAGCGTTGTTTTCGGGTTTTACCCCTAGGTACATCTGTGCCAAAGCAGCCTCTACCTGCTCGTATCTAGACATGGATGTATTTCTCGGAAAACACACAAAATCTTTACAATACCAAAATTCTATGAAGTTCTTCTATACTAATCCTCAAAGTCTATCTTCGGGCTATGTGCTCTAATCAGAGTTTATCTAAATCTAGCTTCCAAGGTTAGTACTAAACTGCCTCTGATACCAACTGTAACGCCCCGACCCCAGCTACCTAGAGTCGGTGCATTAATTCGTAACATTGGCATGATCACAAAAGATCAAGTATCGAAAGACCGATTAGTTTAGTAGCCTTGGAAACACTAGATACATTCATAAGTCTTTCATTACATCAAAAATTAAACAAACTACAATAACATGGTCTTCATAGTCCACACTCATATCCCTTTCTGACTACCCCTGCAGGTCATTCATAAAATACTTCTTCACATCCGGGAAAAATATTAAAACATTGAAAGGGATGAGCTCAGATGCTCAGTAAGGATAACAATATAGTGGAAGCTTTCATCAATAGACATAAACATTTAAGGCAATGTATAACTAAAACAAAAGCCTTTTAAACTTGAACTTCAACATAATATGGAAAAAGTAAAATGAGATAATTCCATTCACTTCTTCACATGGATATTCTACTGGTCGAATAATCACATGCAATATCAATAACCACTTTCATAATGATGGAATGTATAATGCCAGACATTCTGAAACATTTCGTCAAGGCCTGGGCCAAGTCGTATAAAATGATTAAGGCCTCAACAAAAACCATAAATCAAATTGGGAAAGGGCCTCGGCCAGTTCCATATCAATTTGTCTCATGATACCTACCGATGCATCGAGGAGCTATAGTGGGCTCCACCCGTCACTTATTAAGTCCAATACATTCCTCATATGAATAGGTTTAAACATAACATAAATATTCGTATTAAAACTAGCATACGAAATGTCAACAATTTCTCCATAAACTATGGATGGTATAAAAATAACACATCCACAGTCAAATATTTCACAAAATGTTCAATGGAAGTTTTGTATCATAAATCAATCTCAATTAAACTTAAAACCCATCAAAGGATGTTGACATGGATGAAATCAAAGCTATTTGAGAGAAATATCTCTTTTTTTTTTGAAATCATTTAAAAGTCCCATAATTATAACATAATACATTTACTTTGAAAATATTCTTATAAGCTTGTAAGGGAAGCTTCGACGAAGTTATAATGGCGGAAAATAGCCGCACCCACCGTATAAGTTAATAAAACATTCTTACCTTAAATTTGTCAAAAAGGTCAAAAATTACATTGTTTGGAAAATGATGGTAAGATTCCTTTCAAAAACATATAAGGGTATAAATGACTTTAACCCATTTTCCATTTAATATTAAAAAAAATTTGAAAGACATTTTTAAGAAACATTGATGTGGATGATAACAATGTCCCAGTAGATAATTATGTATAAACAACCTTGGATAATGAAGAGGTTATGAAGTAAACCCTTACCTTGTACTTATCCTTGGTTGGGGTAGGTTAACCTCCTGTATAATGGTGAAATAATTGTTATTAAATTATTCAAGAATCATATACATTCATATTATATCATATATTATCTTTTAACATTGCTTTGTTAACAATATCTTAGATTTATCGTTGTTTTGGGGTGTTAACTTACTCGTTTTCTTTTATATGTTTTGTTACGTAAGTCATGTTTTTCATGGATAGGTTGTATCTTATTCATATCCAGAATGATATCATGTCCTTAAACATTATTTTTAAATCATCAAATGATAATTATACTTGAATAGATACGACGGAGGATGAATCTCATCGCGTTCGTGGAGACGGTAGTCCATACGTACGCATGAGCGACAATATCATTATTTTGATATTAAAATAATATATAATTGGATATTATATCATATATACAGAATCATTATCATGTTATATTTATTATTTACATGAATTTCATATCATTATTATACCGATCTAAATAATAATATATTGAATAACAATTACACCACGACGTGGAGACGGTAAGCCGTACGTACGCATGTATGGTGACATGTCATTCAAAAGATGGGTAGAATACTGAATATGGTTGTTCCATATTTATAATAACATCATAGTATATAGAATATACTAGAGTTATAATTTTATAATTGAAATGATAAACAAAGAGGGAGTGGAAGAAGAAAGAAACTTGAAAGAGGGTGATGAAAACGTTACCTCTTCTTCGGCTTCTTCCTTTTGATTTGATCAAAAGGACTCCTTAGGATGGCTTTCTGACTAAAGTAAAGCTTTTAGGATGAAGGGAGAGAATTTGGGAGAGTATTTTGGCAGAGTTTGGCCGAACCAAAAGGCTTGAAAGTGTGAATAAGGTGGTAGAGGTGGGGGGACTTTTATAAGAGGAGAGGAGGGGATCTTTTGGAAAGATTGAAATGTTGCATTATTATACAATGATTTTCGGATTCTAAAGGTACTTAACTTATATACATCGTGGATAAGGTGATAAGGGTTCGAAATATCTTCATCCAATAGGATTTGGACAAGTGTATGCCTTGGATATTGCATTATCTTCTCATTTTATTTAAATCGTTAAATAATGAAGTCATCGCTGCATCATCATGATGTCATAAATAATTTAATTTATTTAATGTCTAAAAATTATAATAAAATACTATGATGTAGGAAATCTTTTTGGCTTTCCAATGACTATTTATAGTCAAAAAATATGACTTGTATAACACCATTTAAAAATTGTATTAGTAAAACATTTCATGTTTGTGTCATTTTTTTCTTTAACATTAAATAAAAGGTATTTATATCATTTTCCAACTAAAGAGGCTCCATGGGGTCCCCAAGTTGACCCATGGATTGTCTTGGTCGGCCCTGACACATCCAATGAGGGTAGGACATGTGTCAAGCTCATATCATATTATTAAAACATTATTTTTAACTTAAACTACACTAATTACCTCTAATCGCGATTAAGAACTTAAAAGATACTGTTCACCAAAAATTATTTTAATATCATTGAACCACATTTTACTTCTTAATGACAACCATGTATGTCGGATTTTTAAAAATCAAATCACAGAGGTGGTAATATTTCATTTAAACGAAAAATCGGTTATTTAACTACCACTTAGTGGTTCCACTATTCCTAAAAAATTGAAGTTTTTCAGAACAATGCCAAAATTTCACACTAAGCTATAATTGATATTCCGATTTCAAAAATGATGTCTATTTTACAAAATTCCAAAATATAAGTTTCATTAATTTATTTTATAATTAATTCCCATTGTCACAACAAATAGCGTGCTTTTAATAAACAATTTATATCAAAAGATTGGCAATTGTTTATGTCCAATTTCAATGTTAAATTAATTATAATGACCACCATTGGATAAAATGGTAAAAATATATTCTAATTATACTTTAAAACCACTAAATATTATAATTTATCACTATAAATTATTTTAATTAAAAAAGTTGTTTTTATGTATTTTTCACTATTCATAAAAAAATAGAAGTTCTTAGAAAAATACCAAAAATTCAACATAGGCTAATTTTGATATTCCGAATCCAAAAATGAAGTCCATTTTGATAAATAAAATTTATAAAATTTCAAAAAGTAGGTATTACTATTCACAACAGCTAGTTTAATTAGTTGTGGTGTGTGTTAGAGCTCGAGGTTGCGTTCAACACACGTTATTGCATTATTGAATGAGAAGCGTATCACGGAAGCTCGGGGTGTTACACCCAATATCCCTAAACATAAAAAATCGACCAATATAAAACCCCTAAAATGAGTTAGGTTTCAATTGTAGTGATTGAAAAATAAATGAATTATGAAGAGGAATCCACAAATATTACATAATTCAGTCCATTATAAGGATAACACATGCTAAATAAAAAACGACACCTTTATGTTTTTATAATCATGGAAAAATAAGAGAACCTAATAATTTTTTGTCCATAAATCATAAAATAAATATAAATAAGATAAAAGATAAAATCCCACCAACAAAAAATATGATTGAAATAATTGAATTCATGATACTGAAACATCCAAAAAAATGATTCCCCTAAATTGTAGGCTAGATTGAATTCATAAAAAGTGTATAATCAGACATCCTTTTTTTATCATTTAATAATTAAAATGTATTTCAAATCATATAATGTGTATAATAATTTCATTTATAAGAAATACATAAATAATACATATATAATATTAAGAGGGTCCAAAAATCATTCACTTTTTAAAATTGGTTTTTCAATTTAAAATTTATATATATAAGAAAACATACTGGGGTTGTTACCAAAAATTTTGTATATTCCTATACATTTTAGTTAAATACAATAGTAGATGTTATAACTAAAAGTTGAAGGACATGACCATTTATTCATGTACGTTTCATTAGATGGGATATATAATAAATCAACGAAGTATAAAAAAATGATAGTCTATTATTTATCAGTTATCACGTCCATAAAAATTAATAGCTTGGTCCATCATTAATAAACAACACAAAACTGAATATTAAATAAAATATTGTGTATAATAGTATAAAGAGCATTAAATGGTCGGTATATAATAATAGACTTTATTTAAAAAATGTATAACCTATAAGTATATTATATATCATCATATATGTATTTATTATGATGATATGTTTTATCTCTTTGTGATCATAAAATTAAAACTGATTATTCAATTTTTATGAATAATTCTTAGAAGTGATATGTTTCAATCAAACATATATCAAACATATCATCATTTATGAACTGTTTTCGTTAAGAAGAGTATTAAAAAACTGTTAGTAAAAAACATGCATAAAATGGAGGAGAAGAAACTCATATTCAAAATTATCCATTAACATATCATAAATTACATATTAAATAATTAATATACATCTCTGATTAGAATGAAATATAAAAAAACAATAAATAATAATGATATAGTAAAAAATTCGATGTTAGAAGAAAAAAAATTGTATTGATGCCGAGTTGGAGTATATATTTATATAATGTGATGGAAAATTGATACAAACATAGTTTGGTTGAGGGGGTATTGATTCATATCTATAGATACTATCCAGGTTATGAAAAATGGAATTTTTCTGATGTTATATCGAATTATATAAATCTTCATGTTTTGGGAGATCAAGAGATGTGTAAAATTTTTCTGTATGTGGAGGTCATTCCAAATGAATAAATTAATACTTTATATCAAATGAGTAAGAAAAAAAGGTAGATAATCTATCATGAAAAATAATTTCACTAGAAATGAAATCAATATCAAATGTGATTGTAATTTCAAGGTAATAAAAATTAATTTAATTACAAGTAGAATAATGAATTTATGAAACATAAACCCCAGCAATAATATCACTCATAATTGTAATATTTACTATCATTAAAAAGAAAAAACACACTTCCAACATATTTTTATTAAAATATAATGGTGGTGGATGATATGAATATATTAAAACAATTATTTATATCATTTACCTAGAATACTACGTAATGTAGATGAACATTTACATGATGTGAAAGTATTTGAGAAACAGTAAATAAGAAAAATAAAATCTAACCAACACAATAAAATTTGAATAGTATAACATAATTAAATATAAAATAATACCACAAATAAGAAGTATCATAAAAGATATAAAAAATTATAGGCCAAAAAAGATAATCCATGTAATGTGGGGAAGGGGGTATTTTGGAACTACTCTGATATTAATTACAATTTTATAGTCCTAATAAACATTAAAATGAAATTTCATCTATCATATTTGATATTTGAGATGAAATTTAAAATTCTGGGAACATTAATAGATTTTTAAGGGAACTTACCTATGATGCCGTCAGTGAATATTGAGACCACAAAAAAAGGGAATGAATTGGTTTTTAACATTTCTATGGTTTTGGTATGACCAAATAGTTAGAGATTCTAAAATGTAAATTACAGAGAATCATGAGTTGGTTGGTAATCAATGAGACCAATGTAAATTAGGGTTTATGGATAGTAACTGGATCTATTTGAGTACAAGGAAGAGGTATGGTGGTGGAGGAAGGGAGGTGGTGGTAGAGAGGTTGAGGCGGAGGCCGACATAGAGGTGAAAAATAATGTAGGAAAAAGAATGGAGGGAGATGGAGGTGGGGATGTAGAAATTGGGAGGTGATGGTGGAGGGATTGGGGAGGGGTTAAAGATGTATAGGACTAGAGGTCAAGGTAGATGTAGAGGTTAGGAGGTCAAGGTAGTTATTATTTAGGGTAGGGAATGGTTGGTTTGGGTGTTAGGAGGGGTGATTAGGACTCATTAAAAGGGGTGGGGGGGAGGATCCCAAGTGAGCAGATATGTAAGCAGTTATACCCAGGTTTTTAAAAAATATTTTGGAATGATTTGTTGAAATGGTCTATACCCACCTTTTCCACAAACCTGGGGTATAAATCCAATGTCATAGAACTAGTTTCTCATAGTGGTAGACTCATACTTATTCATCAAACAATATTGATGGAGACAACATCATCAGAAATCTATACCTCATAACCTAGATAGAGAATTTTTTATAGTTAATGGTCAAGTTCTCTTTTCATCCACATGTGACTCGTATTTCCCGATTGTATAATGGTTGAGTGGAATCCTTGGCCAATCTACTTTCTTCTCTTATAGAGCCTGACCAGAATGATTTATTCACTCGTGTGGCACACTAGAGAATCATCACTCTCATTACATTAGATGAGGAATAAAACTCACATTTAAAGGACATGGATGCTGGTGCTTCTGCATGAGGACCTTCAGATCCATCTTCCACAGAAGAATCGTACAATTAGAAAAATCCTTTTAATGAGTATCTACTGAACAAATATTAACTACAAAATCGAGTTGAACAAGAGAAAATTCATAAGCATGCAACACCGTTGTCCCTCAAAAGTTTTACCATCGTTTTGAATTCTCTTTACAGGAATGGATTTCATAGAACTCTTCCTCATTGTGTAGAAGGATATGTCATTCCCCTTATCATGCATGAAGTTCATGTCGGGTTCTATGGTTCTCATCACGTATGTTTTAAAATCTCCCACCAGATTCAAATTTTGGGCTAATTCTACCCTAATATGGCTAACGATTACATTTTTTTCAATCTTCTTCCACCCACATTATTTCAATGAAATCATTTTTCATTAGACACTAGAGCCTCAACAAATAGTCTTGTATTCTTAGAACATTGTATTATGAGAAATTAATGTTGTGGGACTATATCCACCATCATTAGCTCCCCAGTGTAGGTTCATTCTGACCACAATTGATTTATTTCCCACATAGGATGATGAAATTCATATATCAAGGCCCAATCATCTTTGAATTCCAGAGATCCAATATTTTTCACTGATTTGGTGTCCCTTAGTCAATTCTCACAAACAATGGTATGAACATGTAGGATGATGTTCAGATGAAGATGAACTCCATTTATATTATATGGTTCAACCATTTCCTTGTTACAATGTGCATTAATATGGGAATATTTATGTGTTCAATAAAACCCTCTCAAACATACTACAAATGATGGTGGACCTGGAAAAAAAATTTGGCGGGACAATATTCCCAAGGTTATGTGGGATTATCAGTTGATGGATCGAAATCCCTCCCAAGTTTACTCAATATTCCCCAATGTATAGAACATAGGTAGTTCTTCCTAATGAGATTTTATTTCCATCACACTAGATTAATATATATAACCAGTTGATGTCAGTCTAAATACCAAAAGTCCTTTTAGTTGAGCTTTAATACCTCGATGAAATCAGGATTCTAGCCTTGAACAATCTATAGAGGTCCCAGAATAATATTGAAAGTGAATTAAATAATAATTTTCTCCTCCACTCCATATTATAGGGTGACAATGTATTGTATCTCAAGATGCACATGACACCTGGATAAAAGCCTCAAATTATGTGCCCAAGTGGGAATGACCTTTAATTATTCACAAGTTATATCCTAATAGAGTATACTCATTTATTACCATGGACAAAGAGTGAATCCCTCCTTAAAACAATAATATGATTATCAAGTGGAAAATTGAGTAGAGAGACCTTATAGTCCTAGATATATGATGTTAAATAGCACAAAAAAAATCTAAGAATCATGATTCAAAGACTATGTGTAAGACCTCATGGAAATATCTGGTGTGTTATTAGGAAACTTAATCTTTCATCTCTTCTAGGTTTTCCATTAGCGGTGCCACCATACCCATTTTATGAATTAATTAACCTATTTCACTAACTCTATAAAAATCATCTAAGAGACCATGTTCTAGTATACACAAAAAAAAACATCATGAAGTAGGAACATGAATTATGACATTAAACTCTTTTTTTCCCCTATACACTAAATGATATGACATTAAACTAAATAAAATCTACATACTAAGAACTAAATGTTGAAGTCAGAACCTGGTCCATGTTTTAAGACCATAAAATAATAGACATATTATGGTCCATTCTATACAACAATAATCTAAATGTTTTGGCCTAGAAATCCCGAAACTAAATTGTGTGTATATTTTACCTAGTAATATTTGGGGAGTATTTGGGCCTCCTTGGTCCTCATTCACATCATGTTATAAATTCCACTCCATCAACATTCCCATTAGGATGCTTTCCCCCTATTTTTCATAAAAAATTTGTCAAATTGTGTTGTTATCATCCAGGACATGTGACAATAAACTGAATATCACCATCATCTTATATTCATGCCATTAAATGGTTTTGCAATCATCACCCTAGTCACGTCATGAAAAAATAAAAACTCCATACTTCCCTCACCCATGTGGACATAACACTTGACATTAATCATATACAATGAAATGTTCAATAAATATATTTGGCTTGATTCATGAGCTCACAGGATATTTAGTGATTCTTAGATTATTTGTCATGGTCTATCCTCCAAAAAAAACCCTCCCCGTGTATGGGTCAAGCCTATTAAGGGAGACTAATAAAGTACATATGTCTTGATTCCCATCCTCTTGGGAAATTTAGTAATTCTTGGACATCACATATCTAGGACTATTCTTAAATCCATCAAACCTCTGAACTTCTTTTTCAAGAATATTCCATGCATTGAGACATTAATATTTATGTAATCCTCATCAAGAATGATTATGTGATGTTTTGGACTAATTGGTTCTCAATCACATTAGGATTTTTATTCCACCATATTATGAATATCCCTTTTTGGAGTCTCACCACTATAGTCCAAACGCTATTCAATTAGAATACGATCCACTGGACCATGAAAAATGAACATAATTCATTCACATGACATCCATGCAACACGAATTTGAACATTATGTGCTATTTTTTCTCAGAGATGTTACTTGTGGTGGTGGGACTCCTTATTCCTCATTCATATTGAGTTTGTTATAACACCACACTACACATACACAATTGAGACATCCACCATTGGTCTAATCTCTATGACCATAAACTAGGTGTTAAATTCATAAATATATGACATTAAACAACATCCCCACCTGGAAGAAATTTATAATGGCTAAAAATAATCATGGGATGCTCTTGTTACCTTCTTAGAGGCGTGCTCCAACTAGTGTTGGCATCTCATAGAGCTATGTTCAAGAACTATGTGTTGCTTGATTCCCATCCTTATGGGTCACATAGGGACCCTCATACACTTTTTAATGGGTTATGGATGTAAATTCATAAAAAAGTTCCAATCCATCACCTTAGTAATTGTCCAATATTGATAACATTAAACTATTTGAAAGCCATCAGATAAATCTGTTGTGTGGTGTTGGGACCATTCTTCCTCATTCACATTGGTATTCTCATTACACGGCGACTACAAATTTCAATAATAGAAAATAAACATTGGTCTATACTCTATAAATGTAAACTACGAACCTATATTCCATGAAACATGACAGAAAATTATTTGAAATGGTCCATGGAATGTGACTTAAAATATTCACAAAGCCAAATTTTGAGTCCCTCTATTTGATTCCTTCCATTCTAAACATTGAGTATTTCTTTTTTTCGGTTTCCATCATCATTTAAATATAGACAGACCCACTAAAGGTGTTGGTATTATGTCATTTTGGTCCACCTCCCGCCCTGGGACAACATCCTAATGGATTTTTATAAGCAGACCACATATCCTATGTTTTGAATGGGGTCATCAATTTTTTTGAATTTTTCACATACCATTTCTATCTAGTATTATTGTGGTATATATGTTTCAAATATGTTCAATAGTCTATCCTTAATCACTAATCACACTTTCATCCATATCTTTAAATTATATACATACTTTCTTTCCAATCACTATTATTATAGTGTAATTGTGAACCATTTGTATTACACCTAATGCATGCTACCAAATGTTAAGAAAACCCCATATATCATTTCATGATTCCAACAATAATCATGTAATTCATGAGTATAGGAGTAATAGCAGGGTGTGTAACAACTTTTCTGTCCAAAAAAGGTACTATTAGACAAAAATCGAGGACTATAAACTAAGAACCACAGTAGGAAAGTGTAGTGTGGAACTGAGCCTCGTGGGAAATAAATCACATTTTGTTTTCCTCTCCATTGTGCCACACATGCTATTTTTGGGGATCCCCCTTCCCTAGGCCTATAAATTAGACCTTAAACAAGAAATGAATAAATAGGAATGACATTAAACTATTTTTGAATCCTCTTTGTGATATGGGATGTTGTGTAGGCTTTCTTGATCTAAATTTTTGTCAATATTTTTTTGTTTCCCATGATACTTGTGAGGTGTGCAAGCCTCTTTTATGAAATTAAAATTTGGTTTGATTCCTCTATTAAACCCAAATTTACATGGAATGGAAATGACGTTGTTCCTCACAACATGAATTTAAACTATTGATCATGGTCCATGCATTATGGCCTCAAACTGTGTTCGACATCCCAATCAAAACACATTAAATTGTGATATTCATCCTAATCACATGACGATAAACTATTAAATGAATCATCCATACCACATGAAATTAAACTAAATTTCTAAATTACTCCTTATATGAAGTAATACTACATGTTTATCATCCTTAGTTTTAAGATGCAAAACATTTAAACAAGAACATCCCCAGCCTGAGAGGCCCTCTTCCATGGTCCAAGTCACCAAACACACTTTTCATTTTCTCAGTTGTCATTCGATATCCAAGATAGAGACTACCTTGAATATAGGTCTGACAATTTTTTAGACCAATGGGATTACACTAGTATGTCTTGACACACCATATCATAATTTCCAGAGTGTCAGAATCCATTATAACATTCCATCGCTCTATCTAGAAACATTTCATACACCCTTTTGGATCCTTGTGACCTTCCATGTATCAAGGGACCAACTAACAGCCATGTCTCATGATATTTTTGGATCACCTGCTATACTATTCCAACATCTTGGAAGACATCATATGAAATTTTGAGACTGTTTCCTTATTTTTAACTAGGTCAGTGATTGGCCTTATTTATTTTTCTCCATTCCATGAAAACAATACGGTTGTTGTATTCCAATCATGGTAGGAAATTTTCTATTGTTGTAATGAAAATCTACTTATGTTCCAATTTTTTGGCATCATTCTTCACACTTCCCATTACCTTTATCTCGGATAGATTTCAGCTCCCTTAGTATTTTCTCATTCATGCAGTGTCTCATGTTGGAAAAGCATTTTCAATATTATAAGAGCCATATTCTCCATCCAGAAACTCTCTTAACCTAAACACCTTAGGTTTTTAATCTACAATATCATACCCAATGCGTTCAAGGATTATCTGATAGTCTCATACAAATGAGTGATTGGGTCTTCTTCCGTTTTTTCCATGTAAGGCACGACACATGTGATATTATGGATTAATAATTAGTTTTCATGAAAATATGTTGGGAATGTGATTACTAAAATGATTAAATAAAATTCTCACATAAATGAAGAAAAGTTTAAAAAGCAACAAGGATCTCATGGAATAGTAAAGAGACATCCATATATCGATGCCTCTCTTGAGATTCAAAAAAATAACCCCTATAAACCTTCTCTTGTAATCATGTGGTGTACCTCTGCCAATATTAGGCGTTTGTCCGATAGGATATACAAGAAAATCCTAGTCTACATTTCCTCTTCCATATCCATATGGAATATATTATTGGATTTTTTCTATTCATGATCATATTCATCACTGTGATCAGACACTTCACATAATACCTAACTTATATTCCCCATTTCCTCCTCCAGTTGAGCCCCCTATGGAATGATGAGTTCTTATTGATTATCAATGAAGGAAGAATGATTACATGTTTGTTCTTATAGCCATTAGATATCCATAATAAAATCTCAAATATTGTGGATTCTATCAGTATTCTTCGAGTTCCATAATTTATTTAGATGTCACCTTCCTTCCTGAATCCATTCATCGAGATAATCACAAACTACTATAAAATGATAATCATCATCTATAACTCTAGTTCACTCAATGGGAATGTAGTGGTGAAGAGATTCCATATGTGACACTAGATGTGGCTCTGAAGTACATATGAAACTGTTTTGAATTAATTTCAATGCTTTGTGCCAAATGATTTTGTTCTCCTCAGAATTTTTGGGTTTATAATCCTCCAGTTATTCAAACATTGAAGGCTCATACTCTAAAAAAGACACAAGAATATTAGCAGTAGGACCCCCCTCTAGTATATTCTTGTTGATTCAATAATGTTTTCCTTATGACTTTTCCATTCCTTCTTGTTTTGAAAATCAAAAACACCTTATACATAATAAATATTATTATTACTCAAATAAGTAAAATTTACTTCCTTAAGAAAATTTACCTTAACCTAGATTTTCTTATACTTAGCAATTTTTTCCCTTAAAATCAAAAACCAGAATCACAACCAAATTGTCGGAGCCTTATAATGAAAAGTTGGAGTATTCTGTTTTTAGGATCCGAATCTTGGATGTGATCTATAATATAGCTTTAATCCAAATTCTGGACTCCATACTCTGAAGCAGTTCTAATTCAAACTCTTTAGAAGTTCGACTCCGAACACTTAAGAAGTTCTACTCCAAACTCTTAAGATGTTCGACTCCGAACTCTTAAGAAGTTAGACTCCGAACTCTTTAGAAGTTCGACTCCAACTCTTAATAATTTCGACTCCAAACTCTTAAGAAGTTCGACTCCGAACTCTTAAGAATTTCGACTCCGAACTCTTAAGAAGTTCGACTCCGAACTCTTAAGAAGTTCGACTCCAAACTCTTAAGAAGTTCGAATCCGAACTCTTAAGAAGTTCGACTCCGAACTCTTAAGAAGTTCGACTCCGAACTCTAAAGAAGTTCGACTCCGAACTCTTAAGAAGTTTGACTCCGAACTCTTTATAAGTTTGACTCTGAACTTTTAAGAAGTTCGACTCCAAACTCTACAGATTTTGAATCCGATTTTTGATGAAACCAGACTCTGATTTTCTATAAAATAGAATCCGAACATTTCTTAACATAGACTCAGAACTTCTTTTTGGTTAGACTCTGAACCTTTGACTTGCTTAACACTCCGAAACATTAATTAGTCTTTACTTACATTTGGTTCATTCGAAAATGATGTCGTACATTCAGTTATACAAAGTTTGTTATAAAACGATGTCGTCAATTCTGTTTCTTATTAACCGTTTTTTGAGTTACACGTGTACAGGTCCTTCCGAATTTCATGGAAAATATGACCGTTGGAAGAAGGATCCGACCGTTGGAAATTTTCCTATAAATAGGAGCTCATTTGAAAGAGCTCAGTGCTGAAAGGCTGACAGATCTTTGACTCATGTGATTACATTATTGAAGTGATTTTTAGAGAGAGAGGCTCTTATTAACTCTCAAAACTTCATGCGACTCCGAATGTTAGTGATTACATTCGAGGGCTTACGGGGATAGGAAGAAAGAGGTGCCGACTAACTTAAAGTTCGAGGGCTTCCTTCCTGAAGAAGACAGAGGTTTCCAACTACCTTGAAGTTGAGGGCTTGCGGGGATAGCAAGATAGAGACTCCGATCTTTGTATCGAGGGTTTACCCTGGTGTGGGTAAGACAGACTTGCTTAAAAGTATAAATCAAGGGACCTTTATCCAAGGTTGTTGGATACCCTTCTCTTTTGGTTAAAAGACATATATCTTGTTACTTGTAGTTCTACTACGTGTTTATATTCCGCTGCATATTGTATTGTAAGGAATGTATAACTTTCTTATACTTCCTTATTTGTACTCTGTTTCATTTAGATTCTATACGCTTTAAGGTAGAATCTCATATTGTATTCTTTTGATTAAGTTTCACTTTCCGGAACCATATTTCCGGAACCTACTTTCAGAATCTCTTTCCAAGTTTACATTCGGTGCTAGAGGTGTTGTGAATTTGCCTAGTTTAACATTGTTAAACTTAAACCTTTCCTTATATTAAGGAAACTATAGTTATTCATAACTAACTTTAAAGGTTCCAAAGGAATTTTTAAAGTATACAATTCACCCCCCCCCCTCTTGTATATTGAGCATCTACATCACTATTTTGATCCTACAATGCTCATATGGGTTGGGATCCAGGTTTGGAAGTAGAACTTATTTAGTGGACCTTACCCCCAAAAAGGTCTTCTCTACCAGCCTAGTGATCATCCACGCCAGTGTAATCGTCCAAAAATGTGGGTGACTATCCAACTAGATCCAATGTCGGATTAGCATGGAATATCAACTCCATTTGAACTAGTGAAACCATCAGAGGAGGGACCCAATATGATCAAACATCTCCAAAATGTTGAGAATTTAGTATCACATGAATTGTTCAAGAATGGAATACTTATGTGATTATGAACAATGGGATGTAGGTATGACCCTATGAAATAGAAGGGCATATGAGAGATGGTCATCAACAAATTGAGATCTTAGGTCATAATAGGAACTTCCACCATAGGAAAACCATCATCCATAATTATCATGATGAATAATATTTTCTCCGTTTGTGATGGTCAAGTAGTAGATTCATGCAATAAGAAGTCACGTTGACACAATGTCTCTATGACATCTAGTTATGACCAAATGATTTGAGATTTTCCCGGACGTTAATGTGGAGGAATTTTAATGATTTCCTATATCAAGAACATTGTTTCTATAATAGTGGATGATTTCATATGAATGGTAGTGTATTGACCCCCATAGATCATGGGGAGGACATGAGGCTCTGGAGACATCACTATGATCTCATCATCCTCGATCAACTCACCATCCACTTCAGTCCCAAGCACAGGCCCCTAAACACCTACCATTACACCTATTGGGGAACCTTCATCTACACTACAAGAAACACCTTCCCCTTATCAACATGATCTTATACATGAATGATTTTAGTTATAGAAACAAGATAATGCAAAAATTATATACGTTGGAAGGTCGGTGAGTTATGATATTCCGAGAGGAGTTCATCTATTTATTCAATAGAAAATGTTATTTTGAAACTCTATGGAAGAACCCTTTATTATGTAGTCATCACCCTTGAATCCACATCATCAGACTTTGGTGATTTTTTTAAATTTGGTCCCTCCTCACTTGAATCATCTATGGGTGGTGTCTCTGTAGGCCCCGGCTCACCAACGAACATCACAAGCACCATGATCGAAGTTATGGTGTTTTCCCATAACGTTAAATAAAATAATCCATAGCGTCTAAATACATACATCTCTGGGGAAAGTACATCATGGTCATGACTTATAAAAGTACAACCTATTGGATATAAATGCTGCATCTGGTCATCTTTCACCAATGATAGTCATGTGTTAGTGACATTCGTTGTGTCATCCCAGAAGACAATAGATAGGGGTGGACTACATGGTCATCTAGAAATAGAAAATATCTCAACATATTCCCATGATCCTCCCTTATTGGTCCCAAACGTCACTTCTATTACCCTTCTCCATTAAGAGGAAGGGGTGAAACTATGCCTTGTGACATCCCCACTAATGTGGTTCCAGCTAGATCCATGCTAGATGCTTGATATTCCCCTTGAGGATGAGCCTTCATGATTACTCACTTCTCTAGATCACCTCTTACAGGATCATTCACCATACTAAGGTTCTGTATGATTTCCTATAGATATGCAGCCATCAAGTTGCTAGAATATTTTTTCAATAGACTGGAATAGACATTGGTAGGCGTAATCACAATTTCATCTCATTGTTATGAAATCACAACAATGCACTACAATTGTTGATGAATATTGTTTTTTAACTCTTTATAAACCTCTATGTGGACTCTATTCACCACATAATGAAATAACCCATTCTTCATGAAAAAATGTGAAGTCCTTTACGACTCATTGAAAAAATTTCACGGATCAAGGACACCAAAAATACACTACTGAAACATTGGTGGTACTTCTTAAGCTCTAATGGTCCTTGTAGTTTGTACCCCAAAAGACCAATCAGAGTCACATTGGTGTTATAATTTGATTTTTGTGTGAAATCTCAATATCTAGAAATATTCAGTATGAATCAACATAGAATATAATTTATAGGAATAATGGAATTCTAGAATTCATAACCCTCAATATGTGTTGTAATATTTCCCTATAGAAACTAGAATGATCTGTAGATTCTTATATGTGTGTTCCCTTTGCAATGTGGTTTGATATATTGAATTGAATTGCCATCACATGTACCCCCATTCTGACTTGTTGCGCCCAAATATACCCTACCGGTAAAAGTGGTTGTTGAAGTAAAAGTACGGATCAAATCCACAGAGACCGATGAAGAAACCTTGAGACACACAAATTTGTTTATGGATTAGCTATGAAGTGGCCAACATTGAGGTAGATATTAATTGTATAACTAATGATATAATTTAAATAATAGACAAGGAAAATGATGTGAACTAAACAATTATTGATGATTGGTTGATCATAGGGTTTCTCTTGGGGTGGATTGGATGCATTTCTTTTCTTAAAAATTTCATGTCATTAATTGGAGATGTACCCAAACAACAAGATAATTCTCCCAAATCATTAACCAATTTAATCCCAACACAATTACAAGGCCAATCACTAATTAAATTTGATGATCACTTTACTGAGCACTCAAAGGAAATATATTTTACTAGCACTTAAAATGTGTCATCGTTAATCTTGGAAAAGACGAAGACGAACATAACTCATCAAATGGAAATCTTAAAATAACAAACAGATTTAACAATAAAAGTCAATGAAATAACATTCAATATCTGACCTTGCTACTCCCTTGGATCAACCCTTAATTGGTTAGTCCTCCATTGATATTATTCTACCAATTGATGCGGGATGTAGACTTATGGGGGCGGAATTGAAGAAGAAGAAAATTATGGATAAATTAACACTCCACCATTGTGTGATTGAATTCACAAGTGCTAGTGTGAATAAATTCACACCTTCATTCAACGGTATCAACATGTGAAGAAAAGGACAATAAAAAGTGAAGAAGAAGAATAAATTTTATTAAAATACTAAATGTGAATGAAAAACTTACATTAGTGATATTGACGATGCCATTACAAAATGAAAGTGGGAAATTACAATTGAAAGAAATACAATGGACGAAAGAAAAAACTTGGATTCAATAAAAAATGATAGATGATAATTCCCTTCACAACCAGATCCTTATATAGGAATATTAAGAGCCTTAGAGATACCCCAACACAATAAATTCCATCCCCATTAATTTAGAGAGTCAAAAGGAGGGTGAGAAAATTAAGGGAATTTGACGTTTCGAAGTTGACCCAGAATTTTCGTCCTGATTCATCCACCATTTTGACGTGTGAATTTGGAATTGAAGGAGGCCAAATCATCAGCAGTCGTAGAAGAAAAATATCTTTGTCCATGTGTTCTATATTAGCAGTCCATATTGCAGGTCATTTGGCACATCCGTTTGGATGTTATGGTCGAAATGGTGGGATGGTTTTATGTGCATTAATGTCGGGCCCACCATTTAAATCTCAACTTCAGATCCAATTATCATCATGAAAACATCATAATTAGCTCTGGAAACAATTGAATCAAATGATCCTCATATTTCTCACTTTCTCCTATAAAAATTAGAGCTTCATTGGGATTGCTTTGTGGTCCCCACATTTATTTGATGGGCCTTAGACCCATTATGATTTCTCCAGAAAATTTCTGCATTCGAACGCAAAAATATCCATCTTCCCTTGGGACTCATCCATCAGACATAAAAGATAAAATGTTCCAAACAAAGTGGTAAATCATATCCCAAAATATTAAATTCAGAAAACTAATAAATTGGTGTCCATAAAGAGATGAATGATTGGGGCCAAACTTGCATTTTAATCATGAATTGCATTTATGATGAGAAATGAAGTTCTATTTATATAATGCACTAAAAACAATGTTTATGGACTTTGGAAAAATGAATATAAAATTATTAACAATGATTATTAGCCACTTTCAGTGACTAATCATTGACACTATTACAAGCCAGTAAGATCTATTACATCTATGACCTAACAATATGTATTCTTATTCTTTTTTCTCTCACTAGAAGTAGCCACTCACACAAAAAATTGAATATATGTCAGTGTATAGAACTAATGGGTACAAGACTCTAATCATAATATACCCCCATTTATAATATTTTACTTCTTCTAGGATGAAGTAGTTTGATCATGCCTCTTCCTATATTATGTAAAGGGAAACTATTTCCCTTCACTTGGTTTCTGCACCCTCAGGTCATTAATCAAATAGGAAAAACCATGTCTTTGACATGATGTTGTAGCAAAATATGGGAATGTGTTTCATCTTCTACTTCACCCCCTCCAATAGATGTTGTACTAGGATATGATTCTATTCGATGTTCCTCAAGGTATTATCTAGTGGGAGGAACTAATATTAATTATTCATTCCAATTTAATTCCACCAATGCAGTTGATTTCCCATAAGATTGTGTTGAATTATCCAAGGTGTAGATTAAATGAGTTTGTATCTGAGGAACATTGCCTACAGTGCTCCAAAAATATATCATGATCGAATTAAAAATATAAATGTGACATATATACCACTTCATACTGACAGATATTGTGCAACTCTACTCTGTATTTCTAATATGTGTTTGCAACCCAATACACACACACCCATTCTTTAGCAAAGTTTCCTCCATGCATGAACTCCAAATATTTATTCCATCACAAGTTGTTGTTCCTTATGATGATCTTCATAGTTGAGGCGTAGTGTGAAGGAAAATTTTCTGCCTATAGATAGTCCTGTATGTCCCTATGGATCCTTGAAATCCGCACATAGATAGCAATGTCCCTATCATCTCTTGGAGGATGACAGTGGATGGTGATGTTCTAGTATTGTAGAACATCTCCATGTGTTTACCATGTTCATAGTGAATGATCCCCGAATGCTGATATGGCCACTTTTTATGGTAGTCCAAAATTCCAAAGTGGGATACTGTATCTCATAGGATAATATTTCTATGAATTTTTCTGTATTCACAGAATCAGTTGGTTCTTTGATACAACCCTATTGACCTAAATTATTTGTGGGTTACCTATCATTTCAAATCAATGATAAGTAGTAGTATATTTAATCTGAGTGACGTTCTGTTAGTTGGAAATTTCAAATTATATTAAAGACTGAGTTCTCAAGATTTATTATTTAGTGGGCAATATGACATTGTGTGTGAAAAATCCTTTAGAATACATGAAAAATGATAGTATTTTTTCAATGTTAGATTCACGCAAGAAGGAGTAGCAGTGCGGAAGAAGCATCCAATGCTCGGGTTTCTGTGAAAAAATAAATAAGTTACATGCACAAGAGAATGGTTTTTATTAGAAGAGATCAATGTTGTCCGAAATTAAAAATCCCTCCGCTAATTTATAGCTATGTACTTTGCCTTTTGTGTGCTCATAAGTTTTATACATGCACGGGGATAAGTTTTGCATGCACCCTTGGGAATCAGCCAATTTTTCCTCTGTTTCCCACAAACTCTACATTCTAGTACCATTTCATATCACATTATGATGGGAAGTATTTGTTCGAATCAAATTATACTTGATGTATTCAATGGACTTGTAAAGACCCATATTTTTTATGAAATGTTTTTTAATTATATGGAATTATTACGGGTCTGTGAAAATTGACAGTTTGTGATTCTGAGGCCTGGTGTGCCTGAAAATAATTTATAAACTTTTTTTAATGTACGTTCAGTAAATGCATGGGTAGTGTTTTCTATAATTTTTACCGGTGCTCAGATTAAAAATCCAAGGGAATCGTTGAATCCGTAGTATTTGGATTTCCTTAATACAAGGATTCTTTTCATACATAGTATGTTTGGAGAG
Source organism: Viscum album (assembly GCA_963277665.1). Classification (NCBI taxonomy): domain Eukaryota; kingdom Viridiplantae; phylum Streptophyta; class Magnoliopsida; order Santalales; family Viscaceae; genus Viscum; species Viscum album. Next base: position 623,605,453 of record OY728135.1, on the reverse strand, counting down.
AAAGTAAGCTTTTAAACTTTTTTAAAAATTAATAAAATAACATTGTTATTTTATTTCATTCTTTCTTTTCCTCCAATAGACATGCGGATGTGGCGGGACCATTGATGTGTCAAGCCAGTAAATGGATTGACATCCCAAATCCTTTGTAACAGCGCCATTGGAATTAGGGTGGTTCCTATTAAATGAAGCCAAATTAATTCCACTAGCATTACTCAACCTCCCCCTCTCCTATTTATATGGATCATGGGGAGGAATTTTGCATGGCTTCACCAAGGGATGGTGTTCTGATAAAGTGACATGAAGCCAATCGCTTGGAGGACAAAGCTATTTCATGTGGGTAGTAACGACTTTCATCGAATGGCGAACACCTACTCTTCCTCAAGCACGGAGGTTCTCCAATGAACTTGAGGTATGGATTATATTTTTTTATAATTTCATGTTATTATTGAATAATTTTACCTCCCTCAAGTGTTCAAGATAATGTGGTGGGCATAGGGGAAACGAGCATGGCCCAAATGATCCGCTACCTTGTTACCCTTGCTTTCTAAATGAAAGAATACCGATGTGGCAGCTATAGGTCATCCAGATAGAGGGGTCGTGTCACCAAACACAATAGGAGGTGGCTTGGCACTATGTTGTGATGATTAGTTGGGCGTCCGACACCAGCCAGCAGTGGAGGCGGTGCGGCGCGTCGTCACGCACCGCCAGTGGGAAAGGGATGTGGCCGAAGCCGTAGCAGGTGAAGAAGGAAGTCGGCTCAAGCTGCCCACGGAGGCTGAGGTGGGGCAGCTCATCATCATGCGCCACTAGAGCAGGTTACAGCTTGAAACCATGGTAGGTGGAGAGCGGCGCGGCCCCATGCCGCACCGGGTTGGCAGGCCTTCGGTCGGCCAAAGTGGTCGACCGTTACACGGTGGGACATCGCCCCACCAGCAGGCCAAAATGTCCTCGCAACCACGGGGCTAGCTAGGAAGACCGATCTTCCCTCTATCAGACCGGGTTGAACATGATTCGGCAGAGCAGGCTAGACGCACCCAGGAAACTGGACCCGCCAGTTGTCCGGGCCGAGCCCGCAGCCCGGTGGGGGAAATCGGGTGGGCCAAGCCCTACACGATGGGCTGGGTCAACCACAAATCGTGCTCTAAAATTGAACCAGAATGATGCCAATGATCTGGACCCCATAAACCGGGATGAAACTTAGTGGTCCAAACCCAAGAAAGGTTAGGTAGACCCCGGGACACATTGCATCGGGCTGACCAGACCATGTCGGACCGGGCTCATACCCAACCGATCCCCGAATAATGAAATTCTTATTACAGGAAAACCGAGTGTCTGTTCAACATGTTATCAGTTGCATTGGGATCCCTTTAGAGATTTATTCCCTTTTTCATATTCCAGTAGGCCCGAATGAGCCTGGCCGGACCAAGGTGTGTTCACCACCTTTTCATAGAAAGGGGTGTAACTAACAGACTAAGAGTCCATTTGAAAAACCATCTGTAGTGCCAGATCCCTTTAGATGAGGTGATTCTATTGGTATAATCCACATCAGATTTTGAGAAAGATGTAGTGTGGAAAGGCTAGATCGAACCTGAATCCAACTGTTCCCTCAGAACTAAAGTGCCTAAAAGTCACAGACTGGGGGTTCTATTAACGTGTCGTCTATCGCGTTGGAACCATTACGACATGGCACACTATTGGAATAATTATTCATGGAACATAGTGGTTGTTGAGGTTCAATAGTTTTCTTGAGGAGAGGTTCTTCCAAACGTTCTATGAGTGGGAATCTAGGGGCTGGCAGTGAGGCGGATGTTCGAGACAAATCATACGAAGGTTAGTATCGATTGATCTTGTGATGGTCAATACTGATCATGTGTGGGTAAAATCTTGTGTGGGTCAGTGCTCAATAATCCTCTAGGGGTCAGTGCATACTGATCATGTGTGGCTCAAATCGTGTGTGGGTCATCACTCAACGATCCTATGTGGGTCAGCGTATATTGATCTTGTGCGGGTTAGATCCTATGCCGGTCATTGTGGGGGTTAGTACCTATTGATCATGTGTGGTTCAGACTCCTTGTGGTTAGTAGTAGTTCCTATCAATAGATTAATATGATCTAGCATCATGAATTATCATTATTACTTTTGTGACTTACTTATATACCTTTGTTTCTGAGTATTTTACCTTCGCGGTGTTTTCATTGTGGAGTTACCAATCTGGTACTTTTACATTTGTGGTGTTACCTTCATGGTGTTACCTACGTGGTAATTTTACATTCGTTGTGTTACCATTGTGGTACTTTTACATTCTTGGTGTTATATTTGTGGTATTCTTCTCACATTTATAGGGTGAGTATATCTTGATAACATTAGTATATGTATGGGCATATACCTATGTAGAGTTTTTGAATGCTCCATGCTATGTGGTTGAGGTATTTCTTTGTGTTTTTTCCTTTCAGGAACTATTGGAGACCATCGGGGGTCTTGGGGTCCCTACTGAGTATTGTAATACTCACCCCTACATGGGCTACGCCCGCAACTTGATTTGTCTTTTACGGATAGGGGAAATTGTTGATCAAGGCAGAGGGACCCAATATTGGATGGTTCTTGGAGGTGGACCTTTGACGTGACATGCTAGAGTGACCACTGATCATGATCTATACATACCCTTTAGGTGGGATCCTCAATGGATGGTCCATGAGTTATTTTTACTCTTATCATATGTACTTGTACTTTTGAGTTGGGATTTTATTCTGGCCCCGTTACATTCAGTACACTTTTTAATACAGCTGTTTACGTTGCATTTTCTTCTTCTTGTGTTCTCGGTTTGTTTGTTTGTACGGGATTAAAGGAAAATCCTTCTTATTATAGGAACATTCCTTTTCATTGCTACTTGTGAACCCCCAGCCTATGGATGGTGGGCATGGGGTAGTCAGGGTAAGGGCCCCAGGGGAAGGGTCGTGACAAAGTGGTATTTGAAGAGTCAGTTCTACCGAAGACATATGACTATGATATTTACTATGTGGTTGTATTATTGAGTGTTATGGGTATGGTCTTCAGTTTGAGGAATCTAGTGTTGGTGTGGGGGATTATGTATCCATACACTAGGGCCCTGAATTCTGATTTCACACACAGTGCATGAAAACACTGAATGTGTGTGTTTTGATAATGTTTTTTATGTTTTCCTTGAGTCAGCCCATCAGGAATAAAAAATTGACTATGGTGCACCTATTTTCTTTAAGGATGTCACCACGTAGATAGCCATCTCGGATTATCAAATGAGTACACGATGATAGCCCTCCTAAAGACGAGGCTTTGGTGTAGATCCCTCTTATTGTGTTAGCACCTTCGGTTGGTGTACCAACAACACGACTACCCATTGGGAATCGTTGCCACCAACCTCACCAAAGAGGGTGCATGCTGACTGAGCACATTGCACGAGTTTCAGTGGTAGAGAGCTCTAACATTCAGAGGAAAGATGGATCAGTAGGCGAATAATGACTGGTTGGGGGTTTTTTCCATAGTTTTTCTCTTATTTGGGACACCATCTTATTTGATGGTGATCCAATCTGATAGACTCTTCCATCGAGCTGTTGGGAGATGGTGGAGTATGACACACCAGTTACACGATGAGGCTCCCCTAACCTGAGAAGACTTCAGGGGCCATTTCAATGTATAGTTTTTTCCAGTGACTCTATGTTTAGTGCATATACATGATATGATGCACTTACAATCGGGCGGCATGACTGTGGCCCTGTACTCAGCAAAGGTCACCGATCTCTCCTTCTACTCCACAGACAGGTTACGAGACCCTTTATTCAATGAATATACCATTGAGTAGGGTCTTCGATGGGAGATTAGAGCATTTCAATATCTCTAAACATTCTGACGCATGATGGGGTGATAGAATGTGTTCTTTGGGTGGAGTGATTCCTAACTGAGCAGGCACAAACAACGAGAGCCCCCCCCCCTCGGACGTCAAGTAGCAGATTCATCCGTAGCAGGTAGTAGACATATGTTGCAGGGGACCAAGCAGGCTATATCTTCAATTGTATGACCTCAGGATACAGGGTCGGTGGTGAGGGGCTCACGGGATAGTGGTGGACATGGACGAGCTCAGCTCTCGGAAGCCGATGCCAATGACCACAGTGCTCTAGATATGATTATAGGTATGATCAATATCTATTCCACCCTATATGTAGTACTTATAGTCATAGGTCCTAGTCAATATTTTATTTCCACAGCCCTCATTCTTTTCTCGGAGAATCTGACAGCACCTTTGGCTCGATCCTTACATCTGAAGACTCTTACGGGAGAATATTCAATGATTACACATAGGTTCTGACAGTGTGAGCTTACTCTAGGAGGTGATATCTTCTCCTGGGATCTTCTAGTAGCTGCGTTCAGGCCTTATGACATCATATTGGGTATGGATTGATTATCCATAGTCCATTCATAGATTGACTGTATTAGGCAGAATTTGTTGTCTGTCCATGAGTATGGGGCCAGGTTTTCATTCATTGGTGAGAATAGAACCCTTGCAGCATAGGATGGACTTTCCTAGAAAAACGTGCAGTCGATGACACATCAGTTGGCCAGCCTTACCCTCAGAGCAGTTGATGTTGAATGTCTGAGCCATCCTATAGAGGTGGACTAGTATATCAATGTCTTTCCGGATGATGTTATGAGACTGGCTTTATGCAGAGAGGTAGAAATTTACATCAAACATTACCCCGGGATGAAACTGATATCTACACTAGCATTTTGGATTGCTCCAATTGAGTTTCATGATTTATGGGTACAGTTGGGGGACTGGCAGAGTATGGGGTTCATAAGGCCCAATGATTCTCCATGGGTCGCCATGATTTTGTTCGCCAAGATGGCAGATGAGATTTTTAGACTATGTGTAGATTCTCAGTGCCTGATCCAAGTGACTGTGTGGAACACATATCCACTCTCGAGGATTGATGATCTATTAGATTAGTTGAAGGTAGCTCAATGGTATTTGAAGATAAAACATAGATCATGCTATCATCAGCTCAGGGAATGAGATGAGGATGTGTAGAAGATGACCATTAGATGTTGGTAAGGCCACTAGGATTTTTGGTTGTGCCTATAGGTGTGAAAAATGACCATGTAGTGTTCATGGGACTCATGATCAGGATCTTCCAAACATACCTCGATCGCTTTGTGATGGTCTTCATCGATGACATCATGGTGTACTCAGCGACAGAGTATGAGCATGCCTATCATATGCAGATAGTTTTGGATACACTCTAAGAGTACCTGCTTTATGGTAAACTCTAAAATTACCTGTTCTGGATACAATAGGTTCAATTTCTATAACACGTTAACTTGGAGATCCAGTGAAGATTGAGGATGTGCTAGCATGGGATCCACCCAGGAGTGTGACCGAGGTGCGGGGTATCCTAGGGTTGGTTGGGTAATACCAGAAATTCATACTCAACTTTTCCATAGTTGTTACACCCTTGTCAGTGTTGACAATGAACGGATAACCCTTTTAGTGTATGGAGAGATGCCAACAGTTTTTTCATGCACTGAGGTAGATACTTACGAGTGCCTGCATCTCGAAGCAATGAGAAGAGGGTGTTGGGTATGTGGATTAATACGAAACATCAGGGAACATAATTGGATGTGATCTAATGTGGGAGTGAGTAGTGATCACGTATGGCTCTCGGAAACTGAGACAACCTCAGCAGAACTATGCTACCCATTACCTGGAGATAGCATTAGTGGTCTTCACCTTGAAGATCTCGGGACATTACATGATGGACGGACAATTTATAGTATACTCTTATCACAAGTGTCTCAGGTATATCTTCTCATAGAAGGACCTGAACCTGAGATATCGACGGTGTAAAGTGCTCCTATAGGACTATGACTTTGAGATAGTATATAATCCTGGGAAGGGGAATGTAGTGGTAGATGCACTATGTACGAGGTATGGTCTACAGATGCTGAGTGAGGTGGCAGTACAGATGTCCATGAGGCAGATATCCTTTGTGGATAAAGATGGAGTAACTTACCTCTAGTCTATGACTATCACTCCCACACTTCTTCTACGAGTACAAGAGGCACAGCTTGGGGACATTGACTGCGATTCACTATATACTCAGATATCCACAAGATATGCATCTGAGGGATTTTCTGAAGGTGGGGAGCATGTCATCCTCTTTAGAGGATGCACCATGGTACCTATGGCGCTACATTAAGAGGTGTTGAGGGAGTTCCATATGTCCTCTATTGTGGTACATCTGGGTGTAGAGAAGATGTACTAGGGCCTCTATCAGCAGCACTGGTGTCCATGGATGAAGAAGGCAGTGGTAGAGTTTCTTTCATGATTCCTCACTTGTAAACCAGTGAAGGTAAGGAATCAAGTTCCAATGGGCTTAGTGCAGCCTCATGACAGGACTTATTGGAAGTTGTCTGGAATCCCCTGGAATTTGTGGTGGGGATTCCACTTATGTCTAGGGGACCTAATTCTAACTAGGTGATCATTGACCGACTCACCAAGTGGGCGTACTTCCTACCCATCTGAGAGGAGGGATCATTATGGGGCTTGGGACGCCTCTATAAACAAGAGATTGTACAACTTCATGGGGCGACATAGACGATTTTCTCTGACCATGACACATATTTTACATCCTAGTTGAGGAAGGGATTACAGGAAGCATTCGAGAATCAGCTATATTTGGGATCCTCCTTCAATCCATAGATAGATGGTCTGTTAGAGGGGATCATTCAGACACTGGAGGACCTGTTATGTGCTTTGGTCCATGATTTTGGTCGTAGTTGGGAGGATCACTTCCCCTTGGTGGAGTTCACATACAACCACATCTATCTCTCCACCATCGGTATGGACCCATTCAAGGCCTTCTATGGTCGATCTTGTAGATCACCTCTATTTTGTACAGAACAAAGGGAATCAGCGCTTATGGGCCCAGATTTGGTACATACTACAACTAAGAAGATGCAGATCATCCAAGAGAAGATGAAGACAACACAGAGAAGGTATAATACTTATGTTAATAAGAGATGGAGGCCCTTGGAGATTGATAAGGGAGAACATGTCTTCCTACAGGTCTCACATAGACCTGGTTTTTAGAGACATGAACATGGAGTTAAATGCTCACCAAGGTTTATCATACCTTTTTTGAAACTTCGGAGAATTGTTGAGGTGGCATACCACATGGAACTATCACCGCAGTTAGAGAGGGTTCACGACGTCTTCCACATTTCTCAACTAGGGAGATACGTGAAAGACTCATCCCACATCATTTTCCATGGTGATTTGGGCATTCATTAGGGAAAACGATTAATGAGGATCCATTAGAGATTGAGGATCGACAGGAAAGGGTCCTTCGTGGGCAGTCGATTTCTCTAGTGCGCATTCACTGGAAGCATGAGAACCTCCAAGAGTGAACATTGGAGTGGGAGGCTGATATCCCTGCTCAGTACACCCTTTTGTTTTATTATTCTATCTTGTGGCTTTTGGGGATAAAAATCCCCAAGGTGGAGAGAATGGAAACATACATAATTTTCTTTGTAATATTTTTTAAATATATGGAATTATTATGAGTATGTGAAAATTTATGATGTGTGATTCTAATACATGATGTTCCATGAAATAATTACGACCATTATTTAAGGTATGTTCACTAAATGTGTGGACAATGTTTTCTATCTTTTAAATCGGTTCTCGAATTAAAAATATAAGGGCACCGTTGAATCTGCAACTCCAAGATTTGATTAATGGAGGCTTCACTTTGACCGTAGTAAGTCTGAAGAAAAAGATAGATTTTGGAATAAATAAAATAATAATAAAATAAATTTAATATTTAATTTCTTTCTTCCTTTTCCTCCAACAGAAAAGATGCAGTGGAGGGACTAATGTTGTGTGAAGCCATTAAATGGCATGAGTCATCAAATCCTTTGTAACAATTTCATTAGTATTTGGATGGTTCTTATTAAATAAACCCCCATTAATTCCATAGGCGTTACTTACCCTCCCCCGTGTTCTATTTATATGGAGATTTGGGAGGAGTATCGGGACAGCTTCACCAAGAGATGAAGTTTTGATAATGTTTTGTGATGTCTATCACTTGGAGGACGAAGCCAGTTCTAGTTGGTGGTGACGAGCACCACCGAACAAAGAATACTGACTCTTCCTCAAGCACAAAGGATCTCCATCAAACATGAAGTGTGGATTTTATTTTGTTATAATTTGATGTGATTATTCAATACTTTTTCTTCCATCATGTTTTCAAGCTAAGGATGAGGATGTTGGCCAAAAAAACAAGTGTCGTGACCAACTATACCTTGTTTATCCTTGCTTTCTCTATGAATGATCATCAGCATGGCGGCACCAGTCAGCCAAGATGATGTTGGTGCGCCATCACGCACTGTATGAGGAGGCCACAAAACTATGTCATGGATGTTAGTAGAGTGGCCAACATTGTTCGGCCGTAGAGGTGGTGTGACATTCCGTCATGCGCCTCTAGTGGGCTAGGACCTCTTCTGATGCCACAGTGAGTGAAGAAGGCAGCCGAATAGAGATGGTCATGGAAGGCGGAGGCGGAGCGGCGCACCGTTGTGATCTGCCTGAGGAGGTTGTGGATTGATGTGGTGGCAGGTGGAGAGCGGCGCAGCCCTGCAACACGCTGGGCTGGTGGACCCCCATTCAGCCAAAGTGTTCGACCGTTACATGGTGGGGCAGTGCGCCACCGGCAGGCCAAAATGGCCCCGCACTCGCAGGGCTAGCTTGAAATATTAGTCTCCCCTCCAGAATACCAGGATGGATTTGGGCCAGCCGAGCGGGACAATCCTACCCAGTAGACTGGACCTGCCAGCAGGCTAGGCCGAGCCTCTAGCCTACTGGACCAATGTAGGTAGGCCAACCCTCACTTGATAGGTTGTGCCATCCACGAACCCGGCCTGCTAACAGAACCGTGCTGACCCTGATAGGTCGGACCTAGTAAACTAGACTGACACTTAGAGGTCTGAACATGAGCATGGTCAGGTAGACCCTAGGACCTGTTACGTCGGGTCGGATTGACCAAGTCGGACCTCGCCCCGACCCAACAGGTCCAGGAATAAAGAAATTCCTATTACTGATGAACCCGGTGTCTATTAGACATGTAGTTAGTGGCATTGGGATCCCTTTTTTGAAGCAATCCCTTTGGAATATTTCGGCAGGCCTGACCGAGATGGGACGGACAAAGGTGTGATCACCCTTGTTTTACAAAAAACGGTGTAACTAATAAACCAGGCGTCAACTTGAAGAACCTTCTCCGGTGCAAGAACCCTAAGGAAGAGGTGGTAATTTTGGTATACTCCACTTGAGTTTTGGAAGATGTTGGAGTGTGGATGGGTGGGATCGAACTTGAATCCAACCGGGCCCTCAGAACTAAAACGCTTATATTTCTAAGACAAGGCGTCTGATTGACCCACCATTTTTCATGTTGGAACCATTACGATGTGATAATTCTTCATGGAACATTGTGTTGGTTGAGGTAAGACTATGGGTTTGAGGAGTGGTTCTGTCAAACATTATTTGAGCGGGAATCCAATGGCTGATTGTGAGGCGGATGTTGTAGACAGGTCATACGGAGGTTAGTACCATGGGATCTGGTGTGGGTTTTCACGGATCCTGTATAGGTCATATACTATGTGGGTCAGTGATCAGTGATCCTATGTGGGTCATCACATAATGATCCTATTTGGGTCAGATCCAATGTGGGTCAGCACTCAACGATCCTCTGTGGGTCACCGCATACTGATCTTGTGTGGGTCATTGCCTGGCTTAGTACGAATCGATCATGTGTGGGTCTGACTCTGTATGGTCAGCAGTAGTGCCTCTCGATAGAATAAGATATCAAGATTCTCGACTAATCATCTGTACTTCCATGCCTTACTTATATACCTTATGTGAGCTGAGTATTTTACCTCTGTGTTGTTATCTTCGTTGTGTTACCTATGGGGTACATTTTCCTCTGTGGTTTTACCTATGTTATAATTTTACCATTTTGGTGTTACCTTTCTGGTGTTACCTTCATGTTGTTACATTTGTGTTATTCTTCCCTCATGTATGATATGAGTATATCTTGATAACTTAGTTATATGTACGGGCTTAAACATATGTATATTTGTTGACTGCACTCTGATTTGAGGTTGAGTTCTTGCTTTGTTGTTTTTTATTTTTGGAACTTTGGGTGTCCTTCAGGGGGCTTGGGGTCCCTATTGTGTATCATTGTACTCACCCCTACACTCTCTATGTCAACACATCGTTTTTTCTTGGGTATAAGACGAACATCAATGATTGAGGCTGAGGGAGGAAGGATTGGATGGTGCTTAGAGGTGGACCTTTGACATGAGGTGCTAGAGTGACTACAGATTGTGAGCTATACCTAACCTTCAGGTGGGATAATTGGTGGATGATCCAAGAGCTATTTTCTCTTTTCTATTGTACATTTAATTTTCAGTTGGGCCTGTATTCCGGCCTATTTACTTTCTGTAATGTTTTTACTACGGCAGTTTACCATGTGGTTGATTCATGTTGTGTCCTTAGTTTCTGCGTTTGTACAGGTTTAAAGGCAATTCCATTCCTTTATAAGGATATGCCTTTTCCTTCCTAGTCCCCAACGTATGTCCTGTAACACCCCAAGATTCTATAGTACATTATTTATTCAAAGTAATTCAATAACTTGCACTACATGCAACACTGAGTTCAAGCGCATCACGACTTACCAAACTATACGTTCAAAAGCAGTTATGAATAGTATTTACTAAAATTTTAACTTTATATAATCCTTATAATTTTAGAATCCATATTATGAGTTTCTTAGTCATAATGTAAGAACAAATTCATTTTTTCAGATAAAAGAAGTATTTTTCAAAAAATGCACTTTTACCACCTTTTAATGGCATCCGTTTTAAAATAAAATATTTGAAACTCTTATATATTAAATTTGAAATAATAATATTCTTCTTTAGAATCGGGACATAAGAATTTATGTTCAATAAATTTTTGGTGTTTTTCTGATTACTTTCATATTTGGGTGAATAGTGAAAATATTATATTTTAACTGAAAACAACTTTTTTAATCAAAATAATTTATAGTGTTAAATTATACATTTTAATGGTTTGGAAGTAAAAATAGATTATATTTTTACCATTTAATCTAATTCTGGTCATTGTAAGTAATTTCACTTTGAAATTGGACATAAACAAGTGTCAATCTTTTGATAGTTATTATTTCTTAAAAATACGCCTTTTGGATTTGACAACGGGAAATAATTTTAAATAAATAAATGCAACTTCTATGATTGGAATTTGGAAAAATAGACTTGATTTTTGAATTCAGAATATCAAAATTAGCTTAGGGTGAATTTTTGATATTTTTTCTGAAAACGTTCATTTTTTTATTAATAGTGAAGAACATTGAGTTATTGGCTAAAACCGACTTTTTATTTAAATAAATATTTATTTAATTTAATTTTTTTTAGGTTAAATTAGATAAATAATACCTATATATGTTCAATATAATTTATTTGAGTCATTTTATAATAAGTTTAGATATATATAAAAATTCTATTTAACATTTTACCATCCTTTACCAACCACCTAAGAGCATTTTCAAATTTGAATAAAACATAATTTTTCCGCTTCTGTAAATTGAATTTCAAAAATTCGAGAGACATAGTTGTCATCATTGAGTAAAATGTGGTTCAATAAGTTAAAAATAATTTTTGGTGAATAGTAACTTTTGACTTTTTTACCATGGTTAAAAGTAAATTAGGTAATTAAAGGTAAAAATGATATTATTATTATTACTCTAACAAATGTCTTAATTATATTGGATAAGTGTAATTAGACCAAAAAAACTCTAGGAATAATGTATTGCCCTTTAGGTCCACTCGGATTAGATTAGGACATTTATTATTATTTAATTTAAAGAAGAGTTAAAACTGTTAAATTCATTTTTTTCAGAACTAATACATTTTTAATATTGGGTCATACATAAGATAAATTCAACTATCAATATTAATTAGAAAGAATAAGATATTTCCTACATAAGAGTATTTTATTTATAATTTTTAGACATTAAATAATTATATTTATTTATGACACAATGATGCTGCAGTCATTACCTTATTAATAAAAGGATTAAAATAATTGATATTATAAATAACCATATCAATGTAGTTTGACATATCTGACGAAGAAAAATAATTTTATAGGTTAATATGATATGTTAGGGTTGATTGAAGCTATTTTTATTGAATTAATCATGATATTATGAATTAAAAAAAACAAATACCAATTATTGTCAAAAATGTCATAAAATAGTTTTTAAAATAAATATTATATTATTAATTGGTATAATATTATAAAAACTCTAAAGTTCAGAAAAAATACTTATATAATAATATATATGACATTAATGAACCAACTGGGGTTTTATAGGGATTATATAGTATGTTTATTAACTATATAAAATAAATATACAAAGAGACATGGTAAATGACAAACTATTTAACTAAGAGTTTAATCTAAAATTTAAGGTTAATATGGTTAACTAAACCTATATAACACCTATTGGTTGAGATTTTTTCGAGCCATCGCCACTTTATACTTTAAATAATTAATTTTGGAGCCATTAGAAACTGAAAATGAATTTATTATAAAATAATATTTTATGTTTTTTCTAAGGTTCCCCTCACCTCTCTTATAAAAGGGAACTTCACCTTCTCTCAAATTCACACCTCCAAAGACATTTGGCTCAGCAAAACCCTGCCCAACTATCCTACGAACTTTCCTAAATTCATCCTAGAGGGCTTAATTTTGTCATAGAGCCAACCCAAAGAGCCATTTTGATCAAATAAAAAGGAAGAACCTGAAGAAGGGGTAATGATTTCACCACCCTCTTTCAGGTTCTTTTATTCATCCACTTCCTCTTTTGTTGATGTTTACATTGTAAAATAATAACTCCATTATCATATATATACTATGATGTTATTATAAAAATGTTATAACCATATTCACTATTCTATCCATCTTATAAATGACATTCACCATACGTTCGTACGTATGAATTACCGCCTCCATGTCATGGTGTAGTTTGTTATTCAAACACTTCATTATTTGGATGGGTAAAATAATGAATATAAATAATGTAAATAATAAATATAACATTCTAATGATTCTTTATATATGATATATCATCCAATTATATACTCTTTTTCAATCAATATAATGATATTCTTGCTTAGGCGTACGCACGGATTACTGTCTCCATGACGCGATTAGATTCATTTCCACGTTCATCATTCAACGATAATTGTAAAATATATATAATTAAGAAGTATGTTATATATGATATAATAATTCTACAGAAGATATAAATATATATATATATGTGCTTACATATATATTATTCACTTAGTTTCGTGCAATATGACATGAAAACAGAAACAATGTTTATGCATATGTACGGACTGCCGTCTCCATAGACTGTGTTTTCCATTTCATATATATGTCTTTTATATATATTTATATTATAAATATATATGATATATAAATAATTTTTTATATTCTGGAAGTATTTAAATCTTTATCTAAGTGAAACAATCAAGAGTAACAAGTTAAAACACGTACGATAAAGAATGTTATTATTACCTGAAATGTTAATTTAACATGGAAATTATAATTAAAGTGGTAGTATAAAGTCATAAATGAATCATGTATGATATCATAAATATTAATATGGTTTGAGTATAATCTAATAACATACTATGGTCATTATACATTAGGTTAAATGTACCCTTGACTAAAGGAAAGTGCATGGTAAGTGTTAATTTCCCAGTCTCTTTATTATTCGAGATTATTTTTACATTAGTATCTACTGGGGCATATTTATTATCCATGTCCATGTTTCAAAAAATAGTTTTCAAAGGGATTATTTTTAGGGAACTTTTTACTAAGACATCATTTTAATTGTTTTCAAAATTTATTCTTCTAAATCATACTCATTAATGACCATGTTTTCAAAATGCTTTTACTGATTTATTTATATGGACATGAAAGTTTTTAAAATGTTAATTCCATTGAAAAGTTTCAAAGTAATATCGGAAACATTGATTTAAATATGAATTTAAATGACTTATTATTTAAATTTTGTGAATTTTAAATGTTTTCATTAAAAAGAGATATTTATATCAATGAGTTTTACAAATAATTTTCATCTATGTGAACATCCTTTGATAGATTTTAAAAATACTTGAAGTTGATTTATTATGATACTAATATTCCATGTTGTATTGAAGGATTTTTTATATGTTTGACTATATATGAGTTATTTTTATACCATTCAAGTGTTATGGATAATGTATTGACATTTCGTATGCTAGTTTTACTATGAATGTTTATGTTATGTTTCATCCTTTTCATATGAGGAATGCAACGCACTTAGTATGTGATGGCTGGAGCCTGTTATAGAACCACGATTCATCGGTAGGTCTCATGAGACAATCTAGTGTCTTAAAAGAAGGCCTTGACAGTAATATTATTTTTAGTCTTCGCATAAGGCCTTGAATATGTGGTAATGATGTCTGACATTAGGCATTCCCTCATTATTAAATTAGTTATTACATGTGATTATTTGACAAGTATAATATCTATGTGCATGTTTTTATGGTAATGTTTGATTTATTTTTTCTATATTATTTTCATTTTTATGTTTAAAAGGATATTTTTTATTACACATCTTGCCTTAAAACAGTATATCTTCCGCTAAATTATTTACCCTTACTGAGCATCTAAGCTCACCGATTTCAGATGTTTTACTTTCCTAGGATCCTAAGAAGTGTTTTATGTTTGAGATTCAGGGTTAAGCTAAGGGAACTATGGCATTCTCAAATGATTTTTTGTGTTGTATGTTATAATGTGTAACGTAATGTGTATGTATGAAATCTATTTTCCAAGACTGCTAAACTGATTGGTCTTTCGAGATTTGATTCCTTGTAATCATGCCAATTTATTAAAATAATGCACTAACTCTAGGTAACTGGGGTCAGAGCGTTATAGTTGGTATTAGAAGATGTTGAGTAAAAACCTTGGAAACTCGATTTAGATAAAATATGATTAGAGAACATTATCCGTTGATAGACATTTAGAATTAGTATAGAAGAACTTCCATGAATTTTGGTACTATAGAAGTTTTGTGAGTTTTCCGAGCAATACATCACTTTCTGGATACAAGCAGGTAGAGGCGGTTCTAGCACAGATGTACCTATGGGTAAAACCGGAAAACACCGCTTTGATCTAGACTTGAACGAGAACTTGTGCACGACAATGGTCCTTGCTCCACTCTTGGTTATGACACTCCTGTTGTATATGCTTAGGATAATTCACATTCTCATTACAAGCCATTATGAAGGATTTATTAGTAAATACTTCCTTAATGAATTTTTTTATGATTATGGATTATATCCATAAACTGTTCTTTTTAAGTTAGGTATTTTACAATTTTGAAATTAATCATTGCAATTCATAAACTGACTTAGAGTATTCCATTTTTTAGAAATGGCACCCAGTAGAAGGAATGAGAACTCAATCAATATGTATGATACAAATAGAAATGAGGGTCAAATATTTCATGGTATTAAGCCAACATATAGAATGTAAATATTCTCCCACGTATTCTCAAAATAAGAAGAAATTGTATCATGTGTTAATATGATTAATAAATAAATCTATGAGTCCATTGGCTTTGATGGGAAATAAGAGACAAAAATGATGGTAGAGAGAAAGATGGATAAGTGGAATAAGGGAAAAAGGATTTTCCCATAAGTGATAACTATGGAAAGAATCACCATGTTAAATGCTT
Source organism: Viscum album (assembly GCA_963277665.1). Taxonomy (NCBI): domain Eukaryota; kingdom Viridiplantae; phylum Streptophyta; class Magnoliopsida; order Santalales; family Viscaceae; genus Viscum; species Viscum album. The sequence continues at coordinate 623,589,551 of OY728135.1, read as the reverse complement.
AAATGTAATGAGAGTTTGTTATAAGTGTGGAGAAAAAGAACACCAAGTACATGATTTCATGGGTGAGAAAAAGGTTTCAAATGTACAATGCTTCATCTGCAAGGAGTTGGGACACTATGAGAATTAATGTCCAAATCATCAGAGTATACCCCTAATTCTTCTATTGGATAATAATCAAGTTATGATACTACCGAAGATGGAAAGGAATGATTAAGAGTTATTATGTTGTTATTAATGTATTGTGTTATTTGAGTGTTCTATCAATGATGTAATGGTTATATGAATTATGGAAATAAATAAGGATTGTACTCCAGTACTATTTAATTGGGAATTTGAGTTTATATGGTCATGATACTAAGGTAGTAATTTTGGAATAAGAGTTGGTTGATTTGGATAGATTTTATTGGATATTCTAGACTGCCTCAGAACTGATTAATGGTATGTATATTCCATCATTGTTGAAGTTTACAACATTTCTGGATATAATGAGTATATCCATTATTATATAAAGAACAAGTTAGAATTAAAGTAATAAATATGGTTTTACTGTAACTTAAGGTGTTTCCATGTTTTAAAATAATATATGATTAAGGTGTTCACATGTTATTACGTGGCAAAAATGATCTTCATTGTGTTTAGCTTCCTTATAAATTTTGGACTGTGATTTTGGATAGAATTATTTTTGATAAGTATAAAGGTTGTAAAGGATTAAGTCTGATATTTGATACTATTGTTAAGGTTATTTTTGGATTTTTATAAAAAGGACAATACACAGACCGTGTGACAACCCATCGCGTTGGACAAATCTGTGGGAATTGAACCCACAACCATAGTGTGATTGAGATTTATTGCCTACCACCAGACTAATTGAAGTCCCTAGATTGTATAATGAATATTATTTTCTTAAAGGTTCTGATAGGTTAATTATAAATTCATTTTTTTTGGAACCCTATACGAATTGGATAAATAAAATTTTTTTTAGGCTCTTTTATCTTTTAGAGTGGAAGTTTGGTTTGTAGAAGAAATTAGTTAAAGGATGGAACTCTACTTGTCAAATATATATATTTGTGTTCTTCTCTTATGATTTGATGAAATTAATTCTTAAACATTAGGTAAGGAATCTTAAAACTAACAATTTGTAATCCTAATACCTTATGTTTTATTAAACCGATGATATTTTAAATCATCAAAGATTGATGGCTTTGAGGCCCTAAATTCTATAATTGTTTGTGACTGATGACCTCAATCACTCCCTATATATATTTAAGTTTTACCTCTAGTTATGTGTCTCTAATTTCCACCAATGTTCTCCTAATTGAGATCATAATTTTTTGGTCACGTTTTCATTCTATTTTCCCTCTTATTAAGACTAAATTTTATTAACCCAATTTCCAATGGGGGTTTTCCCAAAAAGGTATTATCTATATTAAACCTTTTATTATCAAAGAACAATTTAAAATTGAGGGAAGACAATTTATTAATGGATGGAAGAATGTAACACACAAAGATTTCATAGTACGTTATTTCTTCAATGTAATTCAATAACATGCACTACACACAACATCGAGTTCAAGCGCACCATGAATTACCAAATTTGCTGTTAAAAAGTAGTTAGGAATACTATTAACTGAATTTTGAACATTATATAATCCTTAAAATTTTAGAATCCAAATTATTAGTTTCTTAGATATAATTTAAGAACAAATTCATTTTTTAGATAATAGAAGTAATTTTCAAAAAATGCACTTTTACCGCCTTTCAATTGTAACACTTTTTAAATCAAATATTTGAAACTATTATATATGCAATTTGAAAAAATAAAATTATTTTTTAGAATTGGGACATATGAATTTAGTTTCAATAAATGTTTTGTGTTTTTCTAATAACTTTCATATTTGGGTGAATAGTGAAAAATATTATATTTTAACTGAAAACAACTTTTTTAATCAAAATAATTTATAGTGTTAAATTATACATTTTAATGGCTTGTAAGTATAAATATATTATATTTTTACCATTTAATCCAATTATGGTCATTGTAAGTAATTTCACTTTGAAATTGGACATAAACAAGTGTCAATCTTTTGATAGTTATTATTTCTTAAAAATACTACTTTTGGTTTTGAAAAAGGAAGTTGATTTTAAATTAAAAAAATGAATCTTCTATGTTTTGAATATGAAAAAAAAGACTTCATTTTTGAATTCGGAATATAAAAATTAGCTTACGATGATGTTTTGGTATTTTTCTGAAAACTTACAGTTTTTTATCAATAGTGAAAACACTGAGTTATTGTTTAAAACCGACTTTTTATTTAAATAATTATTTATTTAATATAAGTTTATTTTAGGTCAAATAGATACATAATACCTATATAAGTTCATTATAATTCATTGGAGTCATTTTATAATGATTTTAGATATATATAAAAATTTTATTTAACTTTTTATCGTCTTTTACCCACCTATTAGGAGCATTTTTAAATATGCATAAAACATAATTTTACCACTTCTATGAATTTAATTTCAAAAATCTGAGAGAAATGGTTGACATCAGTAAGTAAAATGTGGTTCAATAAGATAAAAATAATTTTTTGCAAATAGTAACATTTGACTTTTATTTACCACGGTTAAATATAAATAGGTTAATTAAAGGTAAAATTTATTTTATTATTACCCTAACACATGTCTTAATTATATTTGATAAGTGTAATTCGACCAAAAACAACCGTAGGAATAAAATATGATCCTTTAGGCCCACTTTGATTATAATAGGACATCTATTATTATTTAATTTAAAAAAGAGTTAAAAATGTTAATTTCAAGTTTTCATAAATAAAAAATTTTAATTATAGGGTTATACATAAGATAAATTCGACTATAAATATTAATTATAAATAAAAAATATTTTCTACATAATGGTATTTTATTTATAATTTTTATACTTTAAATAATTAAATTTATTTATGACACAATGATGATGCAGTCGTTACCTTATTAATAAAAGAAATAAAATAATTGAAATTATAAATACCCAAATAAAAGTAATTTCAGATTTATGATGAAGTAAAATAATTTTATAGTTTCAAATGACATGTTAGGGTTGATTCAATCAATTATGTTCGATTTAATCATGCTTTTATGATTTTAACAAAAAACCAATACATATTACTCTCAAAATTGACAAAGAATAGTTTTTAGAACAAATATTATATTATTAATTGATATATTCATCCTAAAAATATTAGGTTCAGTAAAAAGCCTTATATAATAATATATATGACATTAATGAACCAATTGGGGATCTATTGACATTTTATAGTAAGTTAATTAACCATATAATATAAAAATATAAGTAGACATGGAAAATGTCAAACTATTTAACTAAGAGTTAAATCTAAAAGTTCAGGTTAATATGGTTACCAAAACCTGTCTAAAACCTATTTGTTGAGAGTTTTTGGACCCATAAATTCCTTATACTTTAAATAATTCATTTTTGATACATTATAAAATGAAAATTTATTTATTATAAAATAATATTTTATGTCTTTCCTAAGGTTCCCCTCACCCATCTTATAAAAGGGCACTTCCCCATCTCACAAATTCACACCTCCAAAGACATTTGGAACTGCCAAAACCTTCCCAAATATCCTCCCAACTATACTAACTTAATCTTTGAGGACATTCATTGAACATAAAGCAATACTAAACATCCATTTTGATCAAATAAAAAGGAAGAACCCGAAGAAGAGGTAATGATTTCACCACCCTCTTTCAAGTTATTGTATTCTTCCACTTCTATTTCTTTGTTATTTACTTTATAAAATAATAACACTAGTATAATCTATATAATATGATGTTATTATAAAAATGGTACAACCATATTCATTATTCTATCCATCCTATAAATTATAGTCACCATACGTGCATACGTACAGATTACCGTCTCCACATCGTGGTGTAGTTTGTTATTCAAACAATTCATTATTTGGATGTGTATAATAATGAATATAATTAATGTAAATAATAAATATAACATGATAATGAATCTGTATATATGATATAACTTCAAATTAAATACTATTTTTCATCAATATAATGAAATATTTTCTCGTGCGTACGTACGGATTACCGTATCCACGACGCGATGAGATTCATTTCCATGTTCACCATTCAACGATGATTGTAAAATATATATCATCAATAAGTATGTAATATATGACATAATAATTATAAGGGAGATATATATATATATATATGTAATTAAATATATATTATTCACTTTGTTCCGTGGAATACTATATGAAAACAGAAACATCGTTTATGCATATGTACGAACTACCGTCTCCATAAACGGTGTTTTCCATTTCATATATATGTCTATTATAAATATTTATATTATAAATATATATGATATATAAATAATGTTTTATATTCATTATGTATTTAAATCTTAATCTAAGTGATACAATCAAGAGTAACAAGTTAAAACACAAACGATAAAGAAAGCGATTATTACCCGAAATATTAACTTAACATTGAGATTATTATTAAATGGGTAGTATAAAGTATTAAATGAATCATTTATGATATCCTATATATTAATATGGTTCTGTTATGAAATAATAACTTACAATGGTCATTATACAGGAGGTTAGACGCTCCCTCGACTGAAGAAAAGTGAAAGGTATGGGTTAATTTTACACTCTCTTTATTATCTGAGTTTAGTTTTACATAAGTATCTACTGGGACATATTTATTAACCATTTCCATGTTTGATAAAATAGTTTTCAAAGTAATTCATTTTAAGGAAAATTTTACTAAAACATCATTTTAAATGTTTTAAATATTTATTCTTCTCAATCATTCTCATTAATGTCCGTGTTTTGAAAATGGGTTTTAATGATTTATTTATATGAACATGAATGTTTTTAAAATGGTAATTCCTTTCAATAAATTCAAAGTTTTATGGGACACATTGATTCAAAAAATTATTGAAATTTATTCCTTTTTAAATTTTGTAACTTTTAAATGTTTTCATTAAAAATAGATATTTCTCTCAAAGAGTTTCAGAAATCATTTTCATCTATATCAACCTCCTTTGATGAATTTTAAACATGATTGAAGTTGATTTATTTTGATATAAATCTTCCATATTGTATTGAAGGATTTGTGATATGTTTTACTGTGGATGTGTTATTTTTATACCATTCATGGTTTATGGATAATGTATTGACATTTTGTATGCTAGTTTTAATACGAATGTTTATGTTATGTTTCATCATTTTTATATGAGGAATTCAATGGACTTAGTATGTGACGGATGGAGCTCACTATAGCTCCTCGATGCATCGGTAGGATTCATGAGACAAACGAGTGTCATGGCACAAGTCTTTGACAAAAAAATTTTTTGTAGTCTTCGCATAAGGCCTTGAATATGTGGTAATGATATCTGGCATTAGGCATTCCCTCATTTTGAAATTAGTTATTTCATGTGATTATTCAGCTAGTAGAATATCCATGTTCATTTTTCTATGGTAATTTTTTATTAATTTCTTCTATATTATGTTCAAGATTATGTTTAAAAATATGTTGTTTTTATTATACATCATGCCTTAAAAGTGTATAGATTCTGCTAAATTATTTACCCATACTGAGCATCTGAGCTCACCCCTTTCTTATGTTTTATTTTCCTAGGATCCCATGAAGTGTTTTATGTTTGAGATGATGGGTTAAGATAAGGAAATAATGGCATTCACAAAGGGTTTTTTTGTTGTATGTTAGAAAATGTAATTTAATGTTCATGTATGAAATCTATTTTCCAAGACTGCTAAACTGATTGGTATTTCGATATATGATTTCTTGTAATCATGCCAATGTATTAAAATAATTCACTGACTCTGGGTAACTGGGGTCGGGGTGTTATATGGCCTATGAAAGGCGTGTTGGGGGTATTCATGACCTAGGCCCTAAGGGTGACTCATGATAGGAAGGAATTTTGCAAACTGTAAGTTACATCCGACTCAACAGAGAATCCCAAGAAAGCCAATGATTTGTACTCATGTTTCTAGGTGCATTAAAACGATTGAAATATTCGTGAAAGATAATTGTGTTCCAAATATGACATCATTTTGTCTCCTTTTGTAGAGGATGATCCGAAGAAAATTGAATATTTTCCCAAGATATCCTTGTTGTGTTCATGAATTTTGATCTGTGCGTAATACTCTTGCACAGTAGATACAACCTTAATCTAACCCATTTTTTAAAGGTTTCTCCAATAGCAATGATATATTCGCACAGGATGTTCTCATTTTGGTAAAGAATCCTGATCCACATGAATCACTCTTTCATTCAAGATGTAAATTTAATTTTTTCCCTTGAGAAGTGGATACTCAAAAAATGAATTTAACCATGATAAATACTGTTACATGCCAAATGTGATGTCAAACTGCACTTTGAGTGTCTTCCCACCATATAAAAATAAAGGATCCACATAAAGACCTCTTTCAGGGATAAATAAATTCCAAACTATCTATGATGAATTTGGATATAAAACATTCCACCAACCCCCCCCCCCTGATGGGGTGGCTATGTTGAAGTCCAACTGATTCTCTATTGCCTGTAGGATTGATCATCCATGACATCACAAAGGAATGGAACCATCAAGTTGGATATATTGCATGATAGGTTCCCTGTGGGTCCTCTATAAATTCGGCCCATGATTTTTTAATAATCAACCACCAATTTTTAAAATAATTATAGGGCATGTAAGTACTTCCCTTCCATCCACCCTTGAATGTATATGAAAACCTAACACTTTTACATAACCTTGACCTAGTGTGCAAGACTCTATTCATTTATACACCTCTACTTGAAGCTCTATGACTTCCCTAAATGTCAAATAACTATGTTTGAGTTCCTCTTGTTTGAAACCCCAATTCCTTTCATGCACATCATTCACACTACCAACCATGATTGCACAAAAAAATTCATGTCCCCTCTATAGACGTCCCATATTCCTCTTATGCATGTGTTATTATAAATTTTTCTTCCAATAATTGGTATGATAATTCCTCATAATTCTAAACATAGTAATTCTAATGTGGAACCTGTGATTGACCACACATCTATACCATTACTCAGTAGAATTCTAGAATCCAGGCAGCTCCCAATGGTGTATGTGTGACTGTTATAAAATCCCTAGGGGTGATGTCTATGTCCCGCATGCCCCCCCTACATGAAGTAATACCGGCTAGAACCAACATACTCAACACAAGACATTAAACATTGGTCATACCTCTTATGATGATCATGGGATGCTCCATCCATGCTCATCATGGTATTCTACCTCCTCCGACCATGCGGCATAGACCATTCACACCAGATAGCTTCTATGAATATGCCCCACCTAGACCTCCCATACCAGGAAGAATTCATGTGTTCCCCTCACATACTCTTTATAAGGTGCTACATGTATGAATCACTTGAAATGATATTATTCTCACCTAAAAATACATCCTCCCCACAAGGAATGACATCCTTCCCATGCATCTCCCATGCGTAATCCCTATATCATCAATCATTTGTTCATCTTATGTGACATGAGCATAGGGTCTACAACTTCCTCTTGTCTTTCATGACAAGCATGTCTCATGTGGGATTAATGGTTAGTAGCAATATTTACATTCACCAATAATCCTGATACTATGGGAATAAATACTAGAGTAAGCCCCATCTTTAGCCTTTCAAAGGAGAAATTCAAAACATAATCCCCATACCATGAATGTTTAATGGGCCACCCTTATAAATAGCCTCAACCATGTCCATCGCCATGTTGGTATCCTCCATGAGTAGGCCCCAATCATATGAACCTCCTAATATGGTGTAAGACCCTATTCTACATTAAAAAAATGTGTTATTTTATTCATAACTAACTGGGATACATTAGAAGCCTCTCTGAGGACCAATCCAAACACTCCATCCACTCCATCAGTTTCACCCAAACCCAACATTCTATTGAAATCAACCCTTATTTTTCGAGGCTCAACACATCCCAATAAGATGATTCCACCCATATCAAAATCCCCCATATGTAATACCCAAACCATCCAACCAAATTAAATCCTCTGGGGAATGGAATCATTCATGCATAATCCTCACACCATCCCTCGCTGACGGTCTTTTAATGAAGAGATAATCCTAAGAACATGAAGTTATACATCATAGATATTTCCTATCATACAACATTAAATAGTATCATCAAACTACATGGGTTTTGATCCTTTTATCTTAAGAAGGTTATGTAGGATGCCTCTTTTAGGTTCCATCCCAACCAACAGTAATCCTTGGTTCGCCTATCCAGGGGTGCACCTCCCTAGTCTTCCTTTACGGGTTTTATGATCAACCTTTACTATGTGACATATTCCCTTTTATGGGAAACACCACTGGGTCTGCCTCCACAGGGAAATATTATCCATCAATCTAGTAAATATTCTAGGTACTCCCTCCTAGGAATGTTACTTATTGATTTGCCTCCACAAGGTGCTCTAATTAGTCTCATTTCCTCTCAAAAAGATGTTAAACTCATAAACCATCTCATTTTTCAATGTCATGAAGAAAATTGGAATAATGAGTTTATTCCCTCAGAATAAATGCACATATGGGGTTAGGTACCTAATTCTTATCATGTGATAACTATAGTGAAATCCTTGAAAGATATATCTATTTCATTAGATACCTCCAAATTGAAAAAGGATTCCTTGGTTTCCACATCCTAGATGGATCCATGATATTCCATAATATAAGGACTGATAAAGGGGACCAATGTTCCAGTGTCTATACATTCTCGAATTTCAAACATGACTAATATCCTATCTAAAGTTTACTAACCCATAAAGACCCACTGCAATGTCTAGATAGAAGTAGAACAATTAATCTGTGTATATAAAGAGATAGAAGTGAGAAAGAGTTAAACAAACTCGACCTAACTATGAGAGGGTGACACAAATAAGAGATGAGTTATAAGGGGTAATCCGCAAAAGGAGGAACTAACATCCCATAATCCTATTTTTTAATAGAGAAGATATCATAATTGAAAGTGATGAATGTCGCCCACATTTTGAAAATGGGAGTGGAGGAAAAAAATTGATGTCGAGCATGCGTTTAGACACATAAAGTGGATATGCCACATTGAAGGTGTCAGAAAAAAATATACATTGTAATTTTGATGAGAAAGATTAATAGAATAGGATCACACCAAAAGTAATGGGTAAACAAAAAAACAATCAAAAATAACTCAAAAAAGATGAATGAATCCCATGAAGCGTTGGTCATGATGTTACAAGGAACTCCATCTAAGGAAAGATAATAAAATACAATATGATTCTAGGCCTCACAAAAGGTTTTAGAAATTTATATCTAATAAGCCCAACTAAATATATCTCTATCCTAGGATGTAGATCAAGAAAAAACCACCTTGCTATGATAAGAGCTCATCTGAGAACATTTCTATGAGTAGTACTTGATTCTATACTAATAATTGTGAATGGATCAAGGGAACAACACCTTATGATACATGACTAATATGATGTGTACAATGTATTTTTTCTAACTATAAAGGGTACAAAGAATTTACGATTAATACCTAGTGTGTCCCATCAGAACTAGTTTTTTCTAATGTAAAACATCTCATTCTTATGTATGTGTCTGCCCTTGAGTACCCAGCTTGTCTGAGCCTATGTACTCATGGTTGTGTCTGTGTATGGATAGATGTATCTGTGTACTGCTGGCCTCATCCATGCATGGTTTTTTCTAAGAATTCAACATGAATGATGAGTGATAGGCTTTATTTCACACTCTGTTAAAAATGTTTCAAATTCCAATTGATACTTAGCTTCACACTAAATCCCTAGTTATCAATGTGTCGGTCCCACATGACATGTATATCCACAATACACCATTATAGTATGAGATTTTCTTAAATACCATATATTTTTGGCATAATCATGCCATTAATCCAACCACACATCTCAGTGGAAACAAAAGAACACCACCTGGTGGCCTTGTCATTGTATATCACCAAGTTCTAGACGTATGATTCCATTGGGGAGTCATCCATTCTCGTTTTATATCATATCATTGAAAATATATGAAGAAAGGTACACCCAAATCAATCCTCAATATATGTAACATTAATATAACTCGAGCCTATCATCAATCTGATCCATGATCAATGATATCAAATTGTTCTACAAAGAAATGGGTTTGAAATGATTTATTTATTTGTATTTATCAAACCGTGGGAAAATAAATCACTTGCGATAACTGACGAATTTGGGAATGAAATTTTTAAACCAAAAAAATGAAGAATGAATCTAATCTCATGTTCATGTTAGCTTTGATTAATTATTGATACAACAATGAATGAACATATAAATAAAAATATTAATTCACTAATTTCAATATAAATCATACTCATACCCAAAGTACGCCTGATATGCAAATAAATTCATTAGTTGATAGATTCAAAATAATTTTAGGAATGATAAAACATTAATAAATATAAAAAATAAATATCCAACATTTATTTGAGTCAATATCTTGTAAATAATGGCTTAGTCCCATTATCATGGGCGAGATCATTGAATTTCGTTGCTCAATGATCATTGAACTATGATTTAACTATTATTCTCTTATAGAAGCTCTGCCAAAGGCTCCTATAAATCTCATGGTTTATGCAACTAACATATAGATTTTACAATAGAATTATATTTATCAAATCTACTTATGTATGGTATTTATTAAAAAAATTAAATTATTCAATTAATTTATAATACATTTTCGCCCACATCGGTACCTAAACCAAAATGCCTAATGCATTCCACGGTTAAATTTTACATATGGTTATAATCACGCTCAAAACTCAATGTTAGCCTTAGATTTTGAATCTGATCCACAGTTTAGATGTTATTTAAACTTTTTAGTAAAACCGTGTTCTAATGCATTTAATATATTAAAATATAATGCAAAAATCAATTTCATGCATACAGGGACTCTAAATAACATGTCCTCTTCACACCTAGATCTGAAAATAATTTATATAATTTTCCACATAATCATGGAAAAATCGAGGCTATAAGATAAAATAATTGGTTTCCCCCACAAAAAAAGGGCAGTTAGGTTTTTCACTGATCTGGTGTAAAATTCATGGGTTCGAATTCATCTCATTGTAACATTATAGATTTCATATTCCCCCCTATAATGAAATATCTCTTATCTTAGTGGGAACCATAATCTATTATTTGCGGTGTGATGAAAATATTATGATCATTTATATTTGAACTATTTAAAATTATTAGTTTTTATGTCATCAAATTTCTACATACACATTTCACACATCCACATATTTTATTGTTTTATGAAATAATTGTTCAATCAGTTTATAAAAAATATTTACGCTTTTATTTTAAATAACATTGATAATTAAAAAAACAATTCCTTACCCCTATTTTATATGGACATCAACCAATTATACCTATCAATTGGTATCAATGTAGAACCATACTAATGATTTCTTGGATCTATTGTACTTTTTTCGGATACTAACACTTTATACCAGAACAGTTGACCTTAAAATGATGGGTTTTTAAACAATATTTGTATCTAAGATATGTCTTTACAAGTCCATAACAAAACTAATGAAATATATATTTTTGTGTCTCCTATACAAAAAAAGAAATATTTTAGGAATAATAAAATTAAACAATGGTGTTATCAAAAATAAAATAAATAAAATTAATACTCTTGAATTGTATGTAATATGGTTGAACCAATTGAGGCTTTTGATTTTGAATAATTTTTTAATCATATAATTTGAGATAAGATGATTGTTATGTATCAAGAAAACATCCATAAAATGATGAATTTTAATTTATATCTTAAGTGAAAATAAAAATTTTATTTCAATAAATTAATGTGCTATCTCTTGATGTTGAAAAGAAAAGAAAATGTATTCTGGAAATTAATAATATTAAATATGTGAACGATATGTTTAAGTATTTTTTTATAAAAATAATAATGATGAAGAAATTAAATACAAATTATTATTGATGATTTATCTCATGTAGATTAAAAAGTGTAAGGAGAATGAGGAAGAAAATTATAAAAAGTGAAATTTATATTTTTGTAGTATTTATATTGCTGAAGTTGAAATTAAATTAAAATATGACCTTGTTAATGTAATTATAGGATAATTTATACTTTATAATACTATGATTGTTTTAAAATCCAACCATTATCATCCTCTTCATTTTAAGAATTGATATTTCAGTAGTAATACTGGTTATTATTTTCTTATTGGTTATAAATGATTTTTTCAGAGAAATTATTCTCACAATTTCAGTTCAAGGTTTACAGTGTCATTTTGGAACAAAATGGTAACTTTTTTTCATCTCAAATGAGATCCAATTTTCTAATAATTTAAAATTCTTGGGAGTAGAAATTTTATATTTGTTATCATATGGTACAAAAGTTGGTCAAGATGACCAATTATTTTTATATAGTTTTATAGAAAAAATGAACAGTCATGTCATTTTATCATATAGAATATCATTATATGTCTTCAAGTTTATTTTATTTTTTCCAAGTGATTATATATTGATTGATTTTTTATTTTTTTAGTTTAATGAAACATTATATATATTAATTATTAAAAACATAATTACATATATTTTCAAAAATTTATTCAATATTATATTTTTTTGTTTTCATGTATCCATTTTAATATGGCTGGTTGAATTAATTTAGGGCGATATATCTATTTTGTTGTTATATTATTTTTCAATTTTTGGGGAGTATTTAATGGTTCAATTATTTTCTTTTAGTGGTAAAAACCCATCATGACATATTTATTTCAAAACGGTGTAGAATATTATATTTTTAAATATGTTTAATTTTTTTTCTAATTTTAGAAAGGTGGAGAAAATGTTAAATTTTTATTTTTTTTATAATTATCAAAAAGACAGATATTTTTATAGTGAATTAATTAGACCACTTTATTTTTATATTATTTTGATAATTAAAAATTTTATTGTTTTTATTTGTACTAATAATTTTACTCAATTTAATTAATTATTATTTACTTCATCATTTATTTAAAATATTTTTATTATCCTACTTATTAATTATTTGATAATGTTCAAGAGAAATTAATTTTAAATGTTTATTATTTACTCTTAAGTATCCTTCAAAAATATCCCTATATAATTAAATGAGAATAAAATTCTTATTTTACCATTATGTTGTTTTTCTTTAACCCTTATAAATTTATTTGATGTTCTATTAACCCTAATAAAACATCTCATAGACCCTTATGTGATCTCTTTAAATTATAATCTAACTTATATAACCCTTTTCCTCCCTTTTGTTACTATTTTCATATGAAAATGCATGCAATTTAATATTCAGTTTACCTTTATGCAAAAAGGGTTATACCCCTATACAATATATGGAGTTATTCAATTACCCATACATAGATTCTCTACTCCCTTATTAATCTTTTGAATTATTTGGTTACCCTTACACAGCTTGTTAAAAATTGTTCATACCCATATTCTAGTGTTAATATACACTTACATAGAATAAAAATTAACTATATGTAAAAAATATGTTTATCAATACATATATTATTTCTTAGTGTTTTCCCTTATTTAAAATTTGAAAATAGTAGGAAACATTTGTGAATTATATGAAAATTATGTCTTATATTTACAAAACTCAATTTAATAAACCCTTCATATAATAGAATTCTTATTTTCTCTAGAAAACTATGTTTCCTAATTTTTATGGTATTTTCACTAACTGCATGAACAAAAAAATATTTTTAATTTTTTTATGATTTGATTAATTATTAATAATTTTATAGAAACTGATAGAGTTATTTTTAACATTGTTTTAAAAATATTTATATAATGATCAATGGTTTTTCATCATTCTCTACTATTTTGAAAGTATGAAATTATGTTTTTTTATAAATTGATTTAATTTTTAATTAATAAATTATTTTTTTATATTTAAAAAGATATTCAAAATTGAATTATAACTTTTAATTAAATATATTTTGTAGTTTGATAAATGATATTTTTATTTTGGAAATATTTTTAAAATTAAAATTTTTGGTTTTATAGTTTGAATCTATGTGAGATAACTGAATATCCATATCCTATTGTATGGGAATTATATTTTTAACTCAATTATGAGTGCTTTCACCTAAGGTTGAATAATTCAAATGGGTTTCGAATTCAAATAATAATCTATGTGTATCTCTATCTATCCAAGATAATTATAATATAATTTTTTATTTTTACTGTTTATGAATTTCTTAATAGATTTCTTGTAATTTTTATGTCGTTAATATTTAAATGGAATTAAATATTTCATAGAGATGGAAAAATGAATTTGATAGTGTGCATATATATGATTGTGAAAGTGATAATGTGATAGAAATTTTTCACTTCTTGATGAACTCTAATGGTTGTAAAATTCATCTTTAACTTCATGCACTATGAAGAGAATATATTTATATTCTTGAAATGTGTGAATTGCATCATTAAATTACATTTGAAGTAATTGAATCAACTATTTCATCTCCATCATTATTTTTAAAACACTATATTATTTCCTTAGATATTGTATTTATTTCTTTTCAGTATAGTATATTTTTCTCCACATAAATTATTTCTATCAATGTGTCATAAAACCAATAAAAGTTATGAGATAATTAATTAATAGCTAAAAAAAAGGTAGAAAAACATTTTGAGGAGACTATTTGTGAAAAAGTATATGTTTTTCTTTTTCATGAATAATTATTCCTTGGTTTTTGGATTCTCATATTTAGATGCCTGGGGTTGGGATTTATGTTGTTAAAAATGTATGGATTTAGGTTTTCCACTTGTAAAAGTCTATCTTATATCATTGTGGTTATAATAATCTATTAGTTGGAGTGAAAATAGTTTATTAGGATCATTTCAATTTGAACCACTATAAAAATCCCAATATTCATCGCTATAATTTCATTTGTATTGTTTTCTCACATACATCATTATTATTCTTTTATTAAATTATTGATTAATATATTTATACCACCAAATTAATGTTTCATTTTCAATAAAATTGATAATTTCAAGAACAAAAAATTCACCACCTCATTCCAGTGGCCACCAACCATTAAAAAATATCATGTTGATCAATTAAATAAGTTATTCATATACTTTAACTGCATTTATTACCTCCCATTAATGTGAAAGGAATCTACACATTGAATTAAATGAGATCTATGGAATAAGGTGGCGGTGTTTCCCATTATATAGCCCATGTGAACACTATTATTCCCTCTACAAAATCCATAGCATAGTAACTGTTTTCATTAACTTCCCATCATGAAATAGCATTCACATGTGCCATGTCCATAAATCCCATGCAATTTTACCAAAAAAAAGATACTACAAAAAGGTTTGGTGATGTTTCACACTTCTATTCCTTAAGAAAAATCTTTGAGAACTAGGTATTCTATATCTATATCACTTTTTCAAATTTTACAGTGATATAGCCCAAGGACCACTAAACCTTATGGCACAAATGTGGTGTTTCCCATTTTGGAGCAAAATTGACTCAAAACCCAAATTAAGATTCCAAAACATTATGCACCCTGTTTCAAATGAAAAGTACTAAAAATAAATTATGATATGTCATCAATAACATAAACACACCCATTTAAAATGAGTACTTTATAAATCTCCCCCACTAATAGATTCTCATATCAAATATGAATATACAATATTCCTAATGAAAATCATGCCACATGGCTCAAATGTCAGACTCTATTTCCTAAGTATCCTCTTTGATCAGTCAATAATTCCATAATACAGGAAATGATGGCATTTTATACCATACTATTCTTTCTCCATTTGGTCGATGATCCCCTGTTGGCCCTCAAAAATTTTTGAATCGTGTTCTAAATAAATTTCCTCACAATTAATCATGTACCTCTAATGTTGATAATCATATAACACATCATTCATTCCTTAAAATGGATGAGAAATTTTATTCTCATAGTGGAATACTCTAATAATTTTGGTTCACTAAAATGATTCAATAAACTATGGAAACACCTTCCCTTATAATAAAACCTCATGATTCCCCAACTGTGGAAACACTCAAATGAAAACCTCGTCACTAAAATAGAAATATAATGGTCATATCTTATGGTTAGTATACATTCATGTCCTACTTTGTGTAGAAAAAAATAACATTTTGGTCAATTATTTTTTCTTTTAGGACTCTTATACCATACTCGGGCCATCAATAGAAACATCACCTACCATGTTACAATATACTGGTGATTTTAATGTCCATACATAAAGATCATTATAACGTCTCATCTGAATTAAATCCTAGAAATTGTTGTTGTAATCAAACTCTATCAAGAATTTGTGATCATACCATGCTTAACTAATATCTAGGAAGTATTTCTAATATATATCCCCAAATATAACAATCTTATGATATGAATATGGATTAGCATTCAAATTAATAAATGTATTGGGATTCATCTAAGTCCACATATCCTACAAAAATCATAAAAAGAAATATTATGTAAAACATATATCTCATTCTAATATGAAACTAAAAGAATCTTAATGATGCTGTAAAATCTCTCAAACATATTGCTTTCGAAACTCATCTACAGATTGAGTCTTTTTGAATAGTAAGTAATTAGACACTTTTTTAATCAATTGACTATCCCTAAAATATGTCATGAATCCTATGGGTCTTGGGTTACCCCATTATTAATTCCATCTACATGTAATATTAATTATATATAGTCAAGTGATGTGGCTGGAGTAACCCACAATGAAACTTATGCTTAAAATTTATCCTCTAAAATGTTTGTAATCATGTGAAAACCCGACTATGTATCTCTTCATACCATGCAACAAAAACTGACATTGGATTTCATGCTATAACTTCATTGACACTAGATACAATACCCATTTTGAAGAATTAAAATCGCAAATCAACTCCTCCCTCAAAAAATATGGAATTCATAACCTCTCATAGATGTAGACCACTTCTTCATCATCTATGGACAACAATTGAACTAGATCATCCCTTACCAAAAAATCATGCATTATTTAACCCTTGGGGTATGACTCATAGATCACATTCACAAGGTCCACAAAGTAATACATAGTAACTAATGTATCAATTTTCATCACACCATGATCCTTCAATGCATCAATTGGAAACTATTCCATGAATCTTTTTGGACATCATTATTATTTCCTATGATACTCTCAAAGCCTACATGTCTCTACTATTTTTATACTAAGATAATTTATAATTACATTACCTTTATCTATAGGACGTGCCATATAATATTCATATTTACTCATTTAATCCACAAAATTACTCTACCTAATTCTTATATCAAGAAAATTGAATATATATCAATGGTTAATATGTTATTATGTTAGAAAAAACTGTAATTGAAGAGATAGTGTTTCCAAAATATCATATCCTAGACCACAACTTCCAACTCATAGATATTTTTGTTGGGATGTTCCTCTCACATGGTAGTTGATGATGTGAACCATAATCTACAACCTAATGACTCTAAATCAACTCAACTCCCAAAAGAACACAATATGTATCTTGGTAAATTTAATGTCCTACCATAGGCTCTGAAAATGTTATAATTGGGAATTTCATTAATCTTATATTCAGCTCTACGAATCCCTCTTCAACATATTTTCCATTAATCAAAATTCCCTTATATATAATCTCTATAATTGGTGATTCCAATTGGTATAAGTATTTTATGAACATTAAATATCACTAAGGAATCCTAGGGATCTCCTGATCTATTAAGCATTCATGGGATGTGATCAAAAAATCACATACTCAACCATCCCAAGGTCCACTAAAATTCATTCCTCATCGATCACCTGACCATGGAACAAAACATCCCAAATACGAAAGATACAGTTAGAGTACATGGTATGATGTATTTGTTGTCTATGTATTATCAGTATAATATCATGGTTCCATGAATTAATGTAAAATTATTAAACTATATGAGGATATCATTAAAAAATTCCATAATCAATGATTCAAGATATGAATTAATGAATATTATATTAAGATCCATAAACACTACTGGAAGAATTTTCATCCTGGAGGGATTACATGATACTCAAATAGTCTATATTTACTCCTTAATGATGTATTAGCAATTTCATGCTCTCAATCCCACATATTGTTTATGCCTAACTATAATCTAATCTCAGAGAACCAATAGGCTCCCTATTACAATTCAAACAATTCAACAATCCATGAAAATTGATATTTATTCTTTATTGTCACTTGCTTTAGTAACCGATATTCTAAAAATAACCAAATTATATAAGATTATTTCAATATAGGCATTAGGGGAGCACCCTAGATAGATTTCCTCATTCTAATAATTCCATTCACCTAAAAATACTCTAGTTTTAATTTTATTTCCTTCATAAAAACTATCAACATATGATATGAGGAATTCGATATAGGATGTACCACAATAATGAGTTTGATATCAAAGTTAATCACACTCTCATGAGCTGACTTGAGAATTTATTTGTAAATACATCTTCATATAGTTGCACCACTATAGGAAAGGAAGAGGCTACCATGAGATCCATTTTAATAACCATAACATCTACCTATTCTAAAATTGACCAGTCCTGAGTTAGTATTTGTCCAACTATACGTACTCCAACATCCTATTCACATGTCATAATCACACTTTCACCCATGGTAATATTAATGAATACATATCTCAAGTTTCAGTTGATGTCTTCTTTATAACTATTCATCCATTTCATGTTGAAGACTACAGTGAAAATAATCATTTCGTGGATGATGAAATACTATAGATTTCCATCTCCTGAAAAAACTAATTTGCATCATTGAAAAAATTAAATAAGATCTAAATTCTTCTACATGGGGTTTTCATGAGATAGTTTCTAAGAAAATAACATGACTACTAATTAAATCATAATAATTGTTTCATAGGATATAATGGAATATGATGATTTAATATCAGAAATATTGGTAGAATGATTAGAAGTGCTAAATTCCATTACATGAATTACTGATGATCCCACTCCATATTATATTATAACATATTCCAAAAATATACATCATTCCTTCCTCAACTCAATTACTATGGCATAATATTATTGACTATCCAAATTCATCATCATCTTGCGAGTCTGAACATGTTGTTGAAAACCCCATCCACTCCCATGGATCGATTGTTATATATAAATATCCCCCTAATGAGAAATATTTTATGAAACCTTAATTATTATTTTTAGTTTCCCTATCATTCACAACTAATGAAAATTGATGTAAGGAATTGGGAAAATTTTGTGATAATTTACTCTCCTTCCATTTTTTAAACACTAAAGAACTCCTTCTCTCACAAAATATGATCAAAAATATCTTTTCTGCTACAAATATTAGTCACTACTCTTGATTGAATCCATTACTTTCTTCATACACAAATATGATTCACTATGATATCTATTAAAGAATGAAGGAAAATGAAAATATTTTTCCTCAAGCATACCCTTCTTGATTACCAGGGATGTGAGTATCACATTTTTATACATCATTATGTGAAATTACCTAACCTTTATTCATTGTTTTAAAATAATTCCATTATCAAAATTATTTTCATTTTATTGTTTTTTATCCAAAAGAGGATAAAATAAAAGAAAATATTTGAACCATGATGAGAATGCAGAAATCATCATCAGTCCCTGGTGAAGATCCATGATGTCCTAGGTAGGGTCCACCGTTCGCATACAGAGAAAGAGATTCTTCAAGAAGAAGTCCATAATGGACATCCACATCATCCCTTCACGTCTACCATCCTTAACTATAACATACCACTAATATATAGCTTCTACTTAAAGCATAAAGGTTACAATATTTACAATCAATCCTTTAAGATATCCACTAGGTCAAGGATCATCTCAATATTTTTTATCTAGCCCATTATATCCTATGGTGCTCAAGTTCCATTTAATGATGGGAGATGATTGATTTTAATGTCTCAAGAACATTAAAGAAGAGATTTAGAAACCCATAAAACTGACACAAAACTTTGTAGATGACTCATAGATGATGATTCTATTCATCCTAAACCGATTGTGTAAGTGAGGAAGCATTCTTCTTTACAACTTGTGGTAGGACCATAATTCCTTCCATTACAAGAGTGTTATCAACTACTTCTAAATGTGGCCCTATAACCTCCAATGGTTCTATTGATTTTTTTAAAAAAATAAATTTAAATCATTAAATTTCTTGTGTAATATGAAAATTTGAATTTATGTTACAGTGCAAGTAAAAAATAATCTCTTCAATAGCATGTTTGAACCATAACAATGAGTATTATCAAACCATTAAATAATATTATTGTAAATCTGATAGTTATAAATTATATGATCAATATGTGGCAAGAAATAGTTATAACTACATTATGAATCCTTCATATAAATTTTCTAGTGAATGAAAATTTATTTATAATTTCATATTAAATAATCAATTAACATTATGTAATGTAATATCATCCATCAAAGATATGTTTCCTTCAAAAACATGTTTCTATTTTTTTGAGAAAATGTTTTAATTAATTGATAAATATTTTATTAAATTTATTTCAGTAAATTATCTTCTTTTATGAAATCATTAAATAAAAAATAACTTATGATTTTTTTATGTTTATAAAATAATTAAATTATCTGTAAAAAGTGAAAAATACTGATTTTTGTAAAAATGTATTTTCATTTAAAAAAATTAAATAATTTAGATACCCATTTTAGATTTATATAAAATAAGTGTTATTTTTTTATATTTAATCAAATTAATTACTTTTTTAATCTAGTTTATATTTTATTTTAGTATAAATAGTTTTTTATTAAAAATGTGATTTTCTTTATTTTTTCAGGAAATATTTATTAAGTGCATAATATAACACCATTTTAATTAATTAAAAAAACAACTAATTAAATTTTTTTAAAAGTATATATGTTTATTATATATTGATAATTTTTAATTGATATTCATATAACTATTATTATTAGACATTTAATTAATATAATATTATCTTGTAATACAAAAATGCACTTCTGGAAAACCCACTTCTTCATCATGTTTTCATGTTTCATTATAAATTTTATTTTTAAAACATTAAGAAAAATTATTTATCAAAATATATTAATCATTAGAATATATAATTTAAAAATTATATATGATTGAATAATTTATAACATTCCAAAAATACCATTTTTATAAATAGTAAAAATACTTAATTTCAATTGAAAAGTACCTTCCCATTTAAATTAGTTGTAAGGATAAATTATATTTTCAACTTGATTTTAAGTAATATAAGTTGAATTATGTATCTTCCAATCCAATTTAAGATATCATAATAAATTTAATATTTTAATTGGATATGGAAACATTGAAAACATTTCAACATTTGTTATTTCAAGAACTAGTTTTCCCACCATGTACACAGAAATATTTTAACCTTAAAATTTTTAAATTATGTGAGTTTAATTTGAAAAAATGTATTCAATTTTTTTAATTATAATAATTTATATTATCTAATATGGTTAAAATATTTTTTCAATAAAATTAATTGTGAAAACAAGAAAAATTAATTACATTGGTTAGGCTGAAATGAGTTTACAAAAGTGTTAAACTAAAATGATATGGTTTAAAATAAACTATAAACGTGCCTAAAAACTATTTTCTTGATATATTTCCCCCATATAATTTATCTTTATATATAATAATCTATATATATCTTTTTTTATGTAAAAATATTGTTTACACAGTTTTCTTTTCAAAACATTACAAGTGAGCCACTAACATCACTTATAAATGGCCACCCACTCCCCCCTCTTATTCAAAAGTTCAATCCATTTTGGTTCAGAAAAAACCAACCCAAATAAATTTCCAAATTCTCTCATCTCAACATAGAATCATTTTCTTGTGAACAAACGCATACAATGATTTATTTTGGTGAAAAACTAATATGGTAACCCGAAGAAGTGGTAATGTTTTTCAGGGAGAATTTTTATATTATTTCATCAACTGCATCCTTCAGTTTATATGAAACCATGATAATATAATAATTTCAATATATTAAATATTATTATGTGATTTTATGTTTTTTTAATGACCAATAACCTTTTCTACTTCAATCAATGATGTTATGAAATCAATATTTGTGTGTACGAGAGTCTAAATCCTCAGGAACTTATTTCATTATTGTTTCCATTACTACTTATCATGGTTTATTATGATGATAGATAATATATATGTTATTAATTAAATAATTATACCTATATATACATTAGGTCATTTTTACATTTTTACATTCTATTTTGTATTGGATACGATAATTTCATTTGGGTGTATTGCGTACTACCACCTTACGAAGTGATGAGATTCATTTTCACTAACACATTATATGGAAGATAAAAATGACAATGATATGAATATATATGTGGTATAAAAGTAAAAATTAAGACATTCATGACTTATTTATCATTCATATAGTATAATATTTCATTTCATTTATTTCATTATCACTCACTGGAAGATGATTATTTCATTTAATTATTTGTGGACGAACATGGTCATGAAGTGATGTGGCACTATTTTCATCACCATACTACATGGATGATATGTATATGATTTTTTAAAGAATAATATTGTATTTATTATATAATGATCATTCTGAATATATAATATATTTATTACCTCCATTCCATAATGACCATTTAAAACGGAAATGTTAAATATATGTATGTACATCGTACCTTCTCCATGAGCATAACATAATTCATTTCTCAAAACCATAATTCATGATTTTTCATAAAAGTATAATTGATGTATAAATGTGATAAAAATTCAATTATTATTTTAATTTAGATGTTGTATCCACGAACAAAGTATGAGGACCAATAATAAAAAATCAAAATATATACAAAATAAAAGGCAGTTATTTCCAGAAATGCTACATTAATAACAAATTGTTAAAGAAATTCATTAAAAGGACATAAGTAAATAATATATGGTATTATATATTTATTTCATGTTCTTTAATAAATTTATAATATAATTATATGTGATATAAATTGGGTTTTAATGTGTACTAAGAATGTCGAGACATATAATATGTGATTTCAAGTCTCAATTTTATTTTTTAGAGACATATAATAATTCGCTTCTTGTTTACCATATGGGGTGTATATACAGACCATATGAAATTTTATATAATTAATATACTCATTTTTATGATAAATAATCTTTAAAGATATGTTATTATTTATTTTATATATAATTACTAACATTACTAATGTGGTGTGGGATATTCATCTAATTTCTATTTTTTTGTTAGACACATTTTATATTCACCACGTGATTATTTTATTTGGTGTATATATTGTACATGATTGTTTTTTATGATTATTGAAATCATAATTATTGGTATTTACATATCTATTTATTGAAATATATTTCTTGGGGATTTAACGGTTCAAAAGATTAAAAATCGATAAGGGATTTTCATCTCAGTATTTCATCTTTGAGACAAAAGATTATGTTATGCATATTTTTTCTTGTAAGTGGTTTATATAAAACTTTATTGACATTTATTAACATGATTATATTTAGACTTATGATATTTTAAGATTCATTTAATTATGTTCTTCATGGTACTAAGATTTCTTTGTTACCAAAGTAGTAAATATTCAATGTTATAATCACTGTGTTTATTGGGATTGTTTGTGATTTTGTTTCAGATGATGATATAAAATGATATATGTCTAAAAATAATCAGTAATTTTCTAATCCTCTGGTTATTTCATGAGAATACACATTTGAATAAAATTTCATCTCCTTATCTACACAGAAATTCAAAAATAATGTTTCTATGAAAATCATCTTCATTTATCTCATTAATCAAAAACACCATTTCATCTAAAACATTTTTTCCTAAATTTTTTTAACATGAAAAATATTATTAATTAATAAAAAATTTAACAATTTTTGACTTTTTTCAAAAAAAAATTAAATGGAATTTTCACTTTGTCTATAAAACACAACTCATTTCACTTTTACCGAAAATTTGAATGGAGTAATTGTGTATTACAAGAACCAAATTTACAAATATCAAGACTATTTTTTAAAATTTACATTAAATATTTGGACAATTAATTTAAATTAAATGGATTTCCAAAAATATTATCTTTTAAATAGTTGTTTTCAATGAAACGATACCTTCTTTGAGTAACATTTGGACCAATTTCACTACCAAATTCTGATGTATATGCGATGGGGTCCCATCGAAAATAGCACTTTGTAGAAAATTTCATTGCAAATATTTCTCTATTTTTATATAAAATCTTTTTTGGGAGGGGCCTATTGGAAAAAATTATTTGCGATGAGCCTATTTTCTTATGGCAAATTGTTAATTAAAATATATATATACTATTTGATATGGGAACTGATCACAAATGATCTCATCGCAAATAAATAAAAAAATATATTCTATAATATCATGTTAAATTATTATTAGAAAATTATTATAATAATAATATAATATATTATAATATTATATAAAAATAATACTAATATTAATAATATAAAAAATATTTTATAATAATATTAATAATAATATAATAATAATATAATAATTTTATTATTATAATTAATATTTATTAGTATTTATAACCATTTATTAATATTTATGAATAATTATTACTAATTATTAACAATTATTAATTATTAATAATTATTTCGAATTATCACTACTAATTTCTAGTTATTTATAATTAGTACTCTTTATTATTTATTTTCAATTATTAGTATATATTAATAATTATAATTATTTATTACAAATTATTACTATTTATTACTAATTATTATTATTTATTACTAATTATTTGTAATTAGTACAATTTTTTCTAATTATTACATTTTTTAATATTTAATATTATTTTTGACTAATTATTATTATTTATTAATATTTATTATTTTTTTATAATATTTATTACTTATTAATAATATTTATTAGTATTAATTACTAATTAACACTAATTATTAAAAATTATTACTAATTATTAGTATTTATTATTAATTATTTGTATTTATTACTAATTATTAGTATTTATTACTAATTGTTAGTATATGTTACTAATTATTAGTATTTGTTACTAGTTATTAGTATTTTCTACAAAGTATTAATATTTATTACTAATTATTAGTATTTGTTACTAATTATTAGTATTTATTACTTATTATTAGTATTGGTTACAATTATTAGTATTTGTTGCTAATTAAGAGTATTTGTTGTAAACAATTTGTATATATTGCTAATTATGAGTATTTATTGCTAATTATTACCATTTGTTGCTAATTATTATAATTTATTTCTTTTTATTTATAATTAATTCAAATTATTACTAATAATTGCTAATTATTACTAATTATTGATAATTAATACAAATTATTTCTAATTAATACTAATTATTGCTTATTATTACTAATTATTAAAAATTATGGATAATTATTATTACTAATTGATTATTATTACTAATTATTGCTAATTAATACTAATTATTACAAATTATGACTATTTTTTACTAATTATTAGTATTTGTTACTATTTTTTAATAGTTTTTACTATTTTTTTATATTTCTTACTATTTATTAGTAATTATTACAATTTACAAGTAATTATTAGTAATTATTAGTAATTATTTCAAATTATTAGTAATTATAACTATTTATTATTAATTATTACTAATTATTAGTAATTATTGCAAATTATTTCTAATTAATTGTAGTTATTAAAAAAATTACTATTTTTTACTATTTTTTACTAATAACTACTATTTATTAATAATTACAACTAATTATTACTATTGATTTCAAATTATTTCTATTTATTTCTATTTATTTCTATTTACTGATAATTATTACTAATTATTGCTAATTATTACTAATTATTGCTAATTATTACTAATTATTGCTAATTATTACTAATTATTGCTAATTATTATCAATTATTTCTAATTGATACTAATTATTTTTAATTTATACTAGTAATTCCAAATTATTACTAATTATTTCTAATTATTACTAATTATTACTAATTAATAGTATTTATTACTATTTACTAGTAATTATTAATAATTATTACAATTTGTTATTAATTATTAGTATTTGTTACCAATTATTTGTATTTGTTGCTATTTTTTACTAATATTTAGTATTTTTTCTAATTATTTGTATTTATTGCTATTTTTTAGTAATTATAAAAATTTATTAGTAATTATTACTATTTATTAATAATTATTGGTAAATATTAGAAATTATTACTAATTATTTGTGATTTTTAATAATTATTACTATTTATTACTTTTTTTAATAATTATTACTATTTATTTTTAATTGTTACAAATTACGACAAATTTTTACCAATTATTATTCTTATTATTAATTACTGCTAATTTCCTCTAAAAGTTACTATTTAGACAAAATTATTTATATTTATTACAAATTATCTTGAATAATTACTTACTTCAAATAATTATTAATAATGAGGACTAATAATTTCAATTTATTACTACAAATAAATACTAATAACAAAA
This sequence comes from Viscum album, assembly GCA_963277665.1. NCBI lineage: Eukaryota > Viridiplantae > Streptophyta > Magnoliopsida > Santalales > Viscaceae > Viscum > Viscum album. The sequence goes on along the minus strand of OY728135.1, from coordinate 623,562,780 downwards.
CAATCTAAATCTAATATAATTAAAACTAATTAACTATAATTATAATTAATTTAAAAAATGAAATCAATATTTAATTATGTAAAGCATAAATACCTTTAATCTTGATCACTTATAGGTGCAGACAACTTCAAAATTTGTTCGTAAAAAAAATTAACTAAGTCAAATTTTAATTCTAAAAATAGAGTTTTGGGAGAGAGAGAATGTAGGAATAGATGTGAAGAAGGAAGAAACGTATAGGGGTATATATATGTTGCATTATTTTCTACGGGACTATTTGCGACGGGACCTGTCGCAAATATCATCGGCCACATTAATTGATATCAGTGGTTAAAAGGGTAATTGAGACAGGACCCATCACAAATAGTATTTACCGCCGCATGGTTTTTGCGACGGGGAGACACCACCCTCACAAATACCCTTCCCATGGTTTGGTGCACAAAACGTGCCAAACCTTTTGTGATGAGACCCCTTTTCCCATCGCAAATAACTATTAATTTGTGACTGGTTGATGTCCCCATCAAAAATTTTCATTTTCCCATAGTGTTTGTATGTTAAATTTAATTACAATTTATGATTAAATCCTTTGATGTAACTTATGATTTACATGGGATATATAACAGGGGTACCATTATTCATATTTCTTTAAATGGAATTTTAATTCATTTTTTTTATGAATCAATTTTCTCTTCCATACGTTAGACCATGAAAAAATTATAATCAAACCTATTTCTTCTTCCATGGTTTGTGATACAAAGAAATGATGAAATCATTAGGAAACCCATTTCTTTTCCATCATTTATGCAATGATGATATGTTTTATGAAACACATTGATTTTTATGGTCTATGAGATGATGAAAATTATACGATCTTTTTCAAATAAATTTATGTATTATGTGATATTGGGGACATATATATCCCTCTAATTCATTGGGTAGTTATTAAAAATATACGAGCTCAAAGGGTACACTGGTGGTTATCCCAATCCTAGAAGAGGTTTCATGGAAGATTATTCTATACCCAAAAGTAGTTAAATGGGAGTTCATCCGAAGCCTTGTGTAGGTAAATGGATGGTAATCCATGACCTAACATGTTATGAATGTCTAATTGGGTATCTATGAAATAATATTTTCTATTATTTTATAATGCCACCAATATTTATCTCGGGAAAATATTATCAACTCTTGGATTGGGTTCATCGATTTCATTATGATTTATGCCTTATGAACTAAGAATCATTATTCCATGTCCCAATATTATGTCACTAATATGTAGTCTATCAGTATCAGATCTTATGCTCATGTTCTCATACCTTTATTCCCATGATTTGTTTATGTATTTCCTGTAATTACCCTTAAAAATCATATTTGATCACCCTTTATTATGTTTCCCTATCAAAGGTTCTGGAGAAAGGTTTTATGTAGGGAATTTTTATAAAGAGTACTAAAAGGGAGGTATTTCTAGAATAAGATAAATACATTTCAAAAGTTACTAAGATATTGTATCTAGTCTGAAAAGGAACTAAATATTATGGTCCTTAGGAGTGTGTGTTGTAATGTATTGAATGTTATTCTAAAAAGTTGTAATATTTATTATAATAACCCCGGTTTTCATATGAGGTAAAAATAATTTTCAAGGATTAAATGATTGATTATGACTCAATGTGAATACCATATATGGTAATTGTGATAATGGTTGTTTCATGGATTTTATAGATCCTAGACCCTAGTATTAAAAAATATGGGCTATATGGTTAGTAGAACCCGTGTGAGGCAGGTTGCATGGTAACTATTAACTGTGGGAGGCTTGAAAGATGAAGGCTATAGGTTTCATGATTTTAGGTAACCATGTTAATGGAGGTACTCACTAGTGTGGTTCCATGGGATTCATAATAGAACCAAATAACACAGGTTGAACATGGTCTGGAAAACTGCATGCACAAACTGTGTGGGTGCCCACTTAGCACAGTTGTGGTCACAAGATTGGTGAAAAGATTGGACAATGATAGAGAGAAACCATGCTGCCAAGTATTTTTTTACAAAATATTAAATTTTTCCTAAAATTTATATTTAACCCTCAAATATATTTCTTCTTAACCTCTAAGGATAGAATCATGTTGGATGATCTCCTTTGAGAAAAAAATATACTTTTTATTCCCTCTCGTCTATCTGAACTTGGTATAGAGACAATCATTCTCGTTGGATTTGCATTGTGTTTTTCTTCATTCTTCTTTTTTCTCTTGGTCTATGTTAAATCAAAAGATAATACTAGAAGTGAACTATTATATGGACCTATGATATGTTATCTACAATTTTCCAATCATGTTTAGTTTTTTTAAGCTAGTTATCACTATGACTCCCACTGAACATTCTAGTGTGGCCCTTAAAATTAATTTAATAATTTAATTTAATGAAATTGAAGTTATTATGGTTTCCTTTAATTTTATTTGAGTTTATTTGGAGGTTTTATCCTACAACCATGATCACCCATGTATCATTCCTTAGGATTTTCCCTTTATTAAACAACCCATGGGGTCTGTTGGTTCTTTCATTGTAATCATTTATGAATGATGAATGAATGAAATGTGATGAGTCGAATGGAAGTGGATTCCTTGGTTGTTATAACTTGGATCGTGATTCGATCAAACGTAATGAACATTTGTCTTATGGGTCTTGAATGTGGTAGTTGGCACTTTGGATGTATATTTCTCTTTGGGTCTTAATTCTAAGAGATTCTATAGGCCTTAAAACCCCTTGGATCTTGTTTTTCATGGGCTCTTTGTTGACATGGTCGGTAGCCTTGCTCATTAGAACCCAACTCAAGAATAACCATGATTTCATCAAGATTCTTTATGAACTGAAGATGGATCCCTCACTCTTCAATACATTATATTTTACCCTTTGTGGTCTGACTCGTCTTATTTATAGCACGACCATAGAATTTTTGATATTCATGATTGTAAGACTTGATCATGGTTGTTATGACACATTGATTAAATGAAATGTTCATGGATGATATGAGATGAGTGTATATAGAAAGTCCATGTTTTGTAGGGATCCCAATATGGAAATACGATATCAATTATTTTGTAGTGTACTTTCCATGATAAATTTACATTTATTTACATTTAACAATTATATACACATCACAATACATAGATTATACTAAACAACCATTACAAATATAGACTATTGGGTGATTGCATACTCCTATTGAATATCACTCCCTATTTGAGTAGTCCTTGGGTACCTAAGAAGAATATTTGGATGCATGTTGAACTGTGGAATTATCCCAGAGTTCTATGCTTGATTTTGTACCATGTTTAGGAGGAAAGGAGCAAGAGATCGATATAAGGTTCATGATGACATTTTGAGATATAATTTTTTTGGTTTTTGAAGTTTTTATCACATGTAATATACTAATTCCATGTGAACCTTTTACGGATTCATTGTAGACAGATGAGACTATCCACATTTTATATGAGATTACATCTGGTGTTCGTTGATTGTATTTTTAATTATGATGTTTATCTATTGGAAGCTTAATTTACAACTTCTACTATTAAATATTATTGTTACCTACTATGTGGACACTATAATAATGATGGAATTATATTCCCAAAAACAGAAAATTACCCTAACAACTAGTGAGCATGCTCAAGCATTAGGGGAGATGTGCTTGAGGCTATGTGGCCAATTGGGCTCAAGTCCCCATTCAGTGGAATTCGGTTCTGAGATGTTATAATTTTTTATTTGAGAATATTCTAATTCTGGTTTATTATTTAGAGAAAATATAAAGGGTATTGGTAGGAATTGGAATTTGGTAATGAATTCTGTCAGGGAATAGAAAACCCACATATTGGAAAAAGACAAATTGACGCGAAAGGAATTTATTGTATTCTGTATTTTGACTATTACGGCTGATTTAATTCTATTAGAGTGTGATGAAATTTAATTTTGAGGTTATTATTCATATTATTGGGTGTTATATTATTTTGTAACTTGATGAGATAAGGGTATTCCACATGATTAATCATTTTTTTAACTTTAACTGAATCACATTCTATGCATTTTTCAATGACATAGAGGATGAATTTCTAGTTTGCCTAATGTTCAGATAGATTTTATGATAGGGATACCTTATGTTGTCAAATAATTTAGAATAGGGGATTGGAAAACATGGTTAGTATATAGACTCCATGCTATAAAATAAGTAATTTTTTCTGGATTTGGATAAATTAGATAACATACAGAGTTAATTTTTGAATATTGAGTCATGGACCATGAGTCACAGAGTAGAACATGTTTTTCTATTGATTAGATGGAAACCATATGTCAGTTAATATGGAGCATTTTCCCTTATGGATCATAATTTGGTGAACAATTTGGTTCAAAAAATATTACAGGTTGTGAATTTAATATGAGATTAAAATGGAAAATGCAGATATTAAATAAGGAACTTGAACTATACCAAGATTTTTGATGGATAAGAGGCAGTGTCTCTTGTGAGTTTTGCAACTCTAATTTTTACACATTTAATAATTTTTTTTGTAGGTTGTGTGTAATTAATTTCTTATATGATCATTTTTACTTATCCAATGATATTAACTAGGAAATTTTGTATCATTATTTTATGAGGCATTTGTTTGTCACTGTAGATAAATTCAACCATGACGACCTCCAATGCATGCCAGGAGGGTGCCGACGACAATACATTAGAGGCGGTTGGCTATCTTCTAATGGTGGGTGCTCATATAGTACTATCTGAAGACATAATAGTTTTTATGGACATAGGATTTTAGGTATTGTTCTAAAATACTTTTTTACAACTTTATGTATACTTTTCAAGGAGCACAATAATCTTACTTGTCTATAGAAGAGATTATGTGTGTATTCTAGTAGTAGCAACCCCCCACATAGCCAAGGTATGGTGGTCAACATGATGCTAAGATTCTTCATGAGAGTAATTTTTAGATCCTATATCATATAAATACACATCCATAGAGTTTAGTGATGCTTTCAACGTATATAGTTCGAGGAGTAACAATGAACTGATGGGATATTTTGTAACAAGCTGACATAATGAAAAATATGGTATGGGAAAATTACTAAACCATGCTCTATGACTATTATTACCCCAATAATCTGAGGTTACAGTGGGGTTCTTAATTTCAATCAACTGAAATAATGTTCTATGATGATTGTGGAGTACTCTTCATACTTTATAGAGATTTATAATTTTTCATTGACATACATTGCTAATGAGGTATTGAGGGAGAGACGCTGGGAGAAATGTCTCTAAAATTTAATTAGATATCAGGGCAACATATCCCGGTTAGTGATGGTTATAGATGTTGTGGATCATTCACTATTTATAGATAATTACCTGAGAGAAACTTGGTGAATAGAGAATAAAAGTGTAATATCTCCACCTGGTAGTTCGAATTCTAGATACCGGATATGACATTTCAAGGCTTCCCCTATGATGTGTACCTATCAAGATGATAGTGCTGGTAGTGTAATTTTTTATCATCAGTGTGGATGAATGGTCCACATAAGGAATCAATGAAACCACAACCAAGTCACATGATGATCTTGAGAGATGATTTTCCATGTGAAATGTTTTTATAGGACCTTTCCTCAAATATCTAGTGGTAGGGGTTCCAATCAGACACCTGGTTTAGGTGTGTTTTCACATCTTTGTGTCATGTAATGAGATGGATCATTACTGGTATATTTGGTTGTGGTGATGGTGGTTATGGATGATGCATCTAGACACCATTTTTACTGGGGAAACAAGGCGAGCCTACTCTGGGAAGTGATTTTGTTTCATAGAGATGAAACTCACACTAGATCTGTTATATACATCTTAAACCAAAGGATAAAGGTGTTGGACTATCTATGTGATATATATAGTTCAAGAAGCCTATACTTATATATCGAAGATTTTTTATATTGGTTCATCATAGACCATCATATTTTTACCTATTGTGGAGATCCTTGGACTTATGATTCAATTTTTTAGGGAATGATGTTTCTTTAAACTTCTATGTGGATGATAATGGAGGATGTACATCAGTATACGATGTTTCACCTTTAGTTTGGTGGGTGGAAGTTAATTGGGAATCTTTTATTCCCCCAGGTGACCAATTTTGATGTTAGGATCATGATTTACTAGATAGTTCCTTATTTATCCTATGTCGATTGATATCAACGGAGGTTGACATTCACATCACCATTGGGTGTATTCTTATTCTCATGGGGGAATGTGACGTAACAACAAGACAAGAATTACCACCCCTTTGTGAGTAGTGCAGGTTGAAAACTCATATGTGAAGTTTTTATTTAGATGGTCAATGTTCATGTTTTATAGTTTTCTCATAGGTGGATGGTAGTTTTAGTGATGTTTTTCATTGATGTAATTCTTGATATACAGCATAACCGAGAGGGGGAGTTCCCCATCTTTCTAGTGTCAGGCGATGCACTGATATGAATTATTCCTCTATGATGTCTATGATAGTGTTTCACATTCTCTATATGATGCTAGATGATTTGAGGGAAAAGGGGTTTATACAACCGAGTAATTATCACTAGGTATATCTGTTCCTTTTTATGAAAAAAGTGGATGATTACTTTATGTTATGCGAGTATTATCAAAAATTTAACTAGCTAACAGTTAAGAATCAATCTCTCAGGCCACATGTAGTTGAATTTTTTTGATCATATTTGAGGATATTGAGTGTTCTCAAAAATTAATTTTAGAATTTAATATCACTAGGTATGTGTTAGACATGTAGAAATACCTCACTCAACATTTTTTTATGTGTTTTAAAAGTATCGTGTTATATTGTTCGGTCTGTCAAACTGACCATCGGTTTTCATTGAGCAAATGAACCGAGTTTACCTCATTATTTGGAATTGTTTAGGTTAATTTTAGATGACATCTTGGTGTATTATCATAATTTACACAACCATTAAAAACTTTTTGAGATCATTTTGGATAAACTGGGATAGCCTCTGTTACAAAATTACCTGACAACATGCCACTTAAAGGTGTATATGATTAACTTTGATTGTTATATTATCATTGAGATTAGAGTATTTTCATTACCATAGAATATGAGAATAGTAGTTTTTTGGGAGCATCACAAGATTTAATTTTACTTACATAGTTTCATAGGATACATAGAAAATAAATGAATTTCTAACATGACTTATCAAGTATAGAAGCACTACTTACAGACATAACTAAGAAGGTTATGAAGCTTTTATAGATAGATGCCTATGATACAACCATTCATGAGGTGAAATATATATTCAATTTAGAAAATTTATTTATCCTTCCAGAGTAGTGTTAAAGCTACACTATGTATTGTGACACATCAGGTATTGATATGGGAATAGTGATGATGCTGGTTGATAATGTTTTATCATGTCCGTCTCAATAGTTGAGGCAAAATGATAATGATTACTAATGCATGATATTTATTAATTTTTAGTTTTTTATGATTTTTTTAGTTTTAGATACTATTTTATGTGATATATTTTTGTTGTGTGCATGGACCACAACAACCTCAACTACATATTTACACAATGTGATATGAATATGACACAAAAATGATGGGTTGATTACCTATAATATTTTTACTCAGAGATTACCAACATTATTAGGAAGTGGAATGAAATGGTTGATGAATTGAGCATGAGGAATCTATGACCTGTAGTTTAATATGGTAGAAATGAGTGGTATCTTATTGGTTTTTTCTTTAGGATGCACATGGATGTGAAATTCACTAAGGGTAGACTTTTCATTCATCCTTAGTAGTGACCTCTACATACTATATAGAGTGAGGATGAGGTAGCTATCAGAATTATATGGCCTAGTCATATGGGAGAGTGTGTGAGGTCTGGACTGACCTCCTAGTTGGACCATAGGTGAGGATAATATCATATGCATCCATGGTAACATATGTGTTCCAATGAACATACACAAGAAGATAATGTGGGTGGTTCATTTCTCATTTTGGAAAGTTCACCCCATCATAAACATGATGTGTCATGATTTATTACATCATTACTAGAGATAGTGTCTGAAAATAGAGGATGATTATTTTGACACAAGGTGTTCAACATATCCGTAGGTGAAGTTAGAAAAATAGTGACCTACTAAACTATTATTGTGGCTACTTATTTTTTTTTTGGAAATGTGAGTTTGTCTTTATGTGTTTTATAATAGGTTTCCTAATGTCACCTCATGGTAGATATGTTGTTTGGTTTTTTTTCAGATAGTCTCATGAAGGTTTATCATTTCTTACAGATCAAGTAGACCTCCAGTGTGGATGATCATGAGAGGTTTTATATCCTCAAGAATATAAACATTCACAGGGTCCCATGAAAAATCATTTAATATAGGTATTTTTAACTTATGTATCAATTTTTCATAGTTTGTAGTGGTCATTTGGTTTATAGGATCTTATAAGCACAACATACCTCCCTAAGACTGATGGTCAAATAGAGCATACGAAATAGGTGCATGAGGACATGAAACGATCATTTTTTCAAGATATTGTGGATTATAGGGAGAGTAATATAACCCATGTTGAGTTTAACTACAATAATACCTTTTAAGATACTATAAATATGAATAATTATGAGTATTTTTAAATTATTCCATGTCAATGTACCATGTGATTTATAGAGGCATTTGGGGAAGTTTTACTATGACAAAATATCATACAAAAGACTTCAGAGTATTCCCAATTGATCAGAAAGTCGATGGATAATGCATACTATTGAGATAAATCCTATGTTTATCAGTACATATGACCTTTAGTTTTTGAGGTTGGGGATCATATTTCTTTCATATCTCACCATGGTTCACATATAGACAGATCATGATAGTGGATAAACATTCACAACGATATACCAGGTTGTTCAAGGTTCTGGATAGACTTAGGCTTATATCCAATCAATTATAGTTATATCAGGGGTATATAGTCATGCATGATGGCTTCAATGTACCTCCATTCTAAAATTATCATTCAGAAACATATCACATTCTACATCCTAAGTATATGGAGTTACAGGTTGATGATTCCCAAGAAGTCCATCATATTGATTTCATTTATTGGATCATTAATGTTCTATGAGGTTGGTCTACTCCTCTAGTATGTGTGAGGGGGGATCATAGTCATTTACAGGATGGCACTTGGGAGTGGGAGGCCGATGTACGTACTTAGTGGAAATTTTTATTATTAGATGAATTGTGTATGCCCTTAATTAGAAAATTTATGGATTCATTTCTATAAGGTCGAAGTATTATAAGATATAGGGATTCCATATTTGGTACATATCCATATGTTTTTTGTTTAATTTTTTTATCCTAACGTAAATACCCTTTTGGGTTATTGGTGTATCAGTGGTGTAAGGTTCTCATAAAGATCCCATATCCCAAATATTTGAGAAATAACATGTAGAATGAATGATAAATTAAATCTATTCAAGTCAGGTCACATGATTACAAATAATCGTGAAAGGCTAGATAGCGGAGGGATACATGAATCATAGTTTGATGAAACTACGTAGATATAGGTGTACGCCCATGTGGGGAACCTGAAAATTATAACAGATTCTAATCTCATAGTTTTTGCAATGTTTGAAAAAACATGCACACTAACCATGCTCAAACACCATTAGAATATTAGTGGGAATTAGGGAACACATGGATTGGCCAATCATGGGCTAAACCATGTAGCCCAATATTTTGAGGGAAACTTACCTTTACCCATAAAATTATATGTCACACTAAAATATATATATTTTTATAATATATAGACATCAACATGTTGGAATATATCCTTTGATCCATAATTATAGTTTTTTATATTTCTCCTCCATTCAATCATTGAATGAAGAACCATTTCCCACATTGGACATGTGTTGGGTTTTTATTTGTTTTTTCATTTTTATCATGTCTGATTCATATTAGAAGTTGATACTATATGGAAACTCCACTACAAGCCTATGTTAGGTGCTCTATAATTTTCTATTTTGTTTTAGTTCATTATTATGTTATTTTACTTTCTTCTTCATACCATATAGTTCGATTTGGCTATGAAAATTAATTAAATGATTCAAATAAACGAATTAGACCATATTAGTCAATACATAAAGATCTTTTGAGTTGATTTTGAGGTTGTTTACCCAATCTAAGGTCACCCATGGGGTGTTCCATTGATGTTTCACTTTTTATACCTCCCATTGGGTGAGTTTCAGCATTTCTATTTAAAGTAAGCCCAAGTATAAATGAATTAATTTGAACTAGATTAATAGGATATGGTTTTCCACTATTCCATGTGGATTATTTTGTTTGAATGGTTTAGATATAAATTAAATTGATTGAATATTTTAATTATAAATTTTTATGTTGAGTGTGTGTAACACCCCAAGCTTCCACGGTATGCTTCTCTTTCAATAATGCATTAGCTTGCATTGTACGCATGTTAAAGATTCTAACACACTACGACCAATCAAAGAGCCGTTATGAATAGTAATGCCAACTTTTTAAAATCATATAAATTTTATTATTCAAATTGGACTTCATTATTGGATTCTAAATATCGAAATTAGCCTATGTTGAATTTTTGGTATTTTTCTGAGAACATCCAATTTTCGATGAATATTGAAAAATACTTCAAAACAACTTTTTTAATAGAAATAATTTGAAGAGATAAATTATACTATTGAGTGGGTATAAATTATAATTAGAATATAATTTTATCATTTTATCCAATGGTGGTCATTAGAATTAATTTCACTTTGAAATTGGACATAAACAATTGCCAATCTTTTGATAGATATTGATTATTAAAAACATGCTATTTATTTTGATAGCAGGAATAATTTTTAAATTAATTACTGCAATTTCTGTGTTTATAATTTGGTAAAATTGATTCCATATTTGGAATCATAGTGTCCAAATTATGCAATTATGACTTTTTTTTGACATTATGAATAGTAATGACAACAATTATCTTTAATTATCATGATTAATTAGTAATTGGGTAGTTAAGGGTAATATAATAATATCATAATAATATTAAATGAACCCAACATGTATAATAATGCTACTGGTTCTGTCATGGCCACCATGGGATGCCATGTTCCAAACATTGGGACCCAATGGAATCACTTTTGTGTGATAGTGACATTTTATCTTTTTATTTTTAAAGGAAATATAACGAAAGTATGTATCACCCAAGTAAAAGAATTTTAATTTTGTCTAAATAAATTATCTTATAACCTATAATTATTAATTGAAAATCTAAAAATATTTCTTACATAATGGTATTTTTTTAGGCATTATATAAATAAATTTATTTATGACACCATGAGGATGCAACGATTACCTCATTAATGAACGATTTAAATAAAATGAAAAGATAAGGTAAACTCTAAGACATAAACATGTCTAAAGGATATTGGATGGGTGTATTTGGAATCCTTATCACCTTATCCTTGAAATATTTCATTTTGGGACCATTAAAATCTGAAAATAATTTCATAAAAAGGTAACCTTTCAATCTTTCCGAGAGTGCCCTTCCACTCCTCTTATAAAAGGCCCCCACCTCTACCACCTTAGTCACACCTTCAAAGCCATTTGGCTTGTACAAACTCTACACAAATACTCTCTCAACTTCCCTCTATTACTCTTAGAAGCCTCACTTTGGTCATAAGTATTTTCAAGGAAGCCTTTGGCTCAGATCAAAAAGAGTTACCCGATTTTAAGTTAATGTCTTCTCTTATATACTATTGTTTTATTTTTCTTCTCCAAACCCTTAAACTCATTTTATTCCTTTATTTTGTAACAAAAACAATATCTTAAATATACTAGGGTTTTTTATGAGAATTATTTGATTTACACTTACACACACCATCATCTAATGGTTAATGAACATACTATTTCTGTTGGGTGGCGAATTACTGCCTCACGAAACGGTGATTGATAAATCTTCTTTTAACACATCTCAGGGTGGCCATTATGATGAAAATATTTACATATATGATATATATTATGTTTATGTTTTCCTTATGTCCCTTTATTTTTTATTCATGGCATAAAATCATGATTTCCATTATGGGTAAATGCGATAATTTCATTTTAGGAAGTGCGAGCTACCGACCCCTCAAAGTAATTTGAATCATTAATGCAATTTGTGGGATGTATAAAGGATGGAGTTAATGATATAATATATGATATTATACTTCAATTATTATATAACTTTATAACATTATGATTTCATTCCATTAAATTTGAATTAGAAATGAAAGTAGTGTTCATGCGTACGTACGGCTTACCATCTCCATGAACAGTGCATTTCATTTCTTACCTCTAAATGTTATGTAATATTATAAATGCATTCATATACTGGATATATATGATATATATGATATCTATATCGTGAATATAATTCTGATGATAATGGATATTTTACCACATGAACAACTTGTAATTATAAGAATTTTATTGTTGACTCAAGTACACAAGATCGAGAAAACGACCATTATTAACTTCAATGACTACATAATGTTCAAAAAAATGTAATAAGTGATATTAGAGGAATAATGAACTTGAAAAAGGTTCTTAAGCAAGTATAGATTAAATCTTGTTTATTATTTAGGAGATTAAAGAACAATCAAGTCATGTCGGACACGAGGTAAGGGACTTCGTCTCAATCTTCTTTCATTGAGGCATATTTTGTTTTAATACAAGACTTTCTTTTATACGGTGTATAAACCCCTTTGACTTTTACATTTATTCAAAAGGAACCTTTTTTCTATGAATCATTTTACTAAATTATGAAAGGGAATGTTTTTTTGTCTTACGTATGCGGCGACAATGACATCTCTGCAGCCGTGACCATTATTTGAGTTTCAGCTTCCTCTAAAAGCCATAACATTTTTTTAAATGAAAAATAAATACCAAGTTTTAATTTTATTTTATTTTGGTATTGAAAATGGTTTTATTATATCAATGTGTTGTATTGATATCTTTTGATTGAAATGTATAAATATTATATTTCCCTTATGCATTTTTTATGTGATACGATAATGTTATGGTTTATGATATGTTTAAACCTTTTCATATAAGGAATGCATTGGACTTAGTATATGATGGGTGGAGACCTCTATAGATCCTCGATCCATCGGTAGGTGTCATGAGACAAACTAGTGTCTTGTCACGAGGCCTTGAGAAAATCTTATTTATAGTCTTGGCACGAGGCCTTGGCTACGTGTTTATGATAGTCTGGCATTATGAATTCCATCATTATGAAAGTGGTTATTGATATTACTTGTGATTATTCGACTAGTAGAATATCCATGTGAATAAGTAAATGGTATTACTTCATTTTATTTTTTCCATATTATGATGAAGTTCAAGTTCAAAAGGCATTTGTTTTAGTTATACATTACCTTAAATGTTTATGTTTCTTTATGTAAGTTTCTTCTATATTGTTATCCTAACTAAGCATCTGAGCTCACCTCTTTCTGTGTTTTATTTTCCAAGGATGTGAAGAAATATTTTATGACTGGCCTACAGGGATAGTCTGAAGGGGATATGGGTTTGGACTATGGAGACTATGTTATTGTGATTTTTTTTTCACTTTATAATGTAATGTAACATTTATGAATGTATCTAGTATTTCTAAGGTTACTAAACTAATCGGTATTTCGAGACATTATCTTTTGTGATCATGCCAATGTTACGTAATAATGTACCGACTCTGGGTAACTGGGTTAAGGGTGTTACAGTTGGTATCAGAGGTAGTTTAGTACTATCCTTGGAAGCTATATTGAGATAAACTCTTATTAAGGAACATACCCCTAAGATGAACATTAAGGATTATTATAGAATAACTTCCTAGAATTTTGGTATTATAGAGATTTTGTGAGTTTTCCAAGAAATACATCCCGGTCTGGATACAAGTAGGTAGATGCGGCTATGGCATAGATGTACCTAGGGTTAAAACCCAAAAACACCTCTTTGAGCTAGACTCGAATAGGAACTAGTGCACGACAATGGGCCTTGCTGCACTTTTGGTTATGACACTCCCGGGGGATATGCTTAGGATAATTATCATTTTCTTTACAAACCATTGTAAACAGTTTATGAGTATATAATTCCTCAAATTTTTATGATTATGGATTATATCCATAAATTTTTCATTTTATGTTAAGTGTTTGACAAGTACAGAATTATGTATTTTTATTGATAAAATGATCTAGTTTATGCCATTGTTTAGAAATGGCGCCTAGTAAAAGGAATGGAAAGTGTATCAATGCATGCATGCCATGTCGGGATTTCCCTCCTGCTCAGGATAATAATAATGGAGCCGGTGATACAACTGGTGCTGATCATCTTATCACCATACTTGGAAAACTCACTCAGGTTATGAATAATAACCTTACTTGTATGGAGCACCCTGATCCTCAATGTGGAGGGTCAATGTTAGACCGCTTCATGAGGAAACAACCACCAACTTTCAATAGGAGTACAAATCCATTATTAGCTGAGAAATGGATAAACTCCTTAGATAAAATATTTCACGCCTTGGAGAGTATTGAAAGAGAAAACGTTGTCATTGAAATTTACCACCTCACTAGAGATTCTGATCAATGGTGGTCATTGATTCAAAATACAAAAGAAAGATGAAGAAGTATCATGTATGGAATGGATAGAGTTTAAAGAAATTTTCTTAGAAAAATACTCTCCTTAGGACCATCGAGTTGATATGTTAATACAATTTATGAGTCTGAGGAAAAAGGAGGATGAGAATGTTGCAAAGTATGATTCTAAATTTACAAAGTTAGCGAGGTATGCTGCAGATTATATACATAAAACAAGAACTGATATTTATCGTTTCTTTTATGGGTTAAAACCATTTCTCTGTCGAGCATTGGTCTCACAATCCTTCTTGTTATATGAAGACATTGTATCATGTGCTATTAATACGGAAAAATAATTCTCTAAGTCTTACGACTTTAAAGAAAATCCAGAGAAGAAGCGAATGGTGGAACAAGAGATAGTTAAAGGGAATGAAGGGGAAGAAGGATTTTCCATTACGCGATAATTGTGGGAAGAGTTACCCTGGTTCATTCCTAAATGGAATGATAGTTTTTTATAATTGTGGAGAAAAAGGTCACTGGGCTCGTGATTGCAAGGGAATGAAAGAGGCTATCAATGTTGAATGCTACAATTGTAGGGAAACGGAGCATTATGCAAATGAATTTCCTATGCGCCCGAAAAACATACCTCTGAACAGGCCAGGGCACAAAGGCCAAGCTTATGTTGTTTCCACATATGAAGTTGAATAATTATTGTATTGGTGTTTTTGGACTCAAGAACTATATTACGATTATAAGAATAATTCTATATATATAAGGATTTTACTACAGTACTTGTTTCTTTCATTATGGTTTTAATATGATTAAGGTAATCATATTTTTAGTATGTGATAATAAGAGAATCTTTACTTTGCCTGGGGAATCTGATGTTACAATTGATTTTGGAATTTAGAGTCCTTTTATAGAGAGTCTAGATATACGTATTTTGGATAACTATAAAGGTTGGAATGGATTAAGTTTTACTTTTGAGAGTATTGCTTAAGGTTAAAACATTTCAGAAGATTTTTTTTGGAATATTATAATACTATAGTTTTAGTAAAATGACAACCTATAGGTTGGGGGATAACCCATCGTGTCAGACAAAGCTGCAGGAATCAAACCCACAACCATCGTGAGACATGAGTTTATTACCTTCCACTAGCATAAAGGAATTCCCTAGTTTTTACAACATTGTTTTCCTAATCTAAATGGTATGTGTTAATATTTGGAACCATGTACAATTAGGATAAATATAATATTTTTTAATTTTGTTACCTTTTGGAGTGAACGATAGGTTTGTGGTAAAAATTTATTAAAGAATGAATGTCTACAAGACAAGTAAGTATATTTCCTTACATTATTAGTAAATCACCAAAATTAATTCCTCAACATTATGAAATCTAATTTAAAACAAAAACGTTGTCGTTTAACATTTCCTACTGGTTAATCAAAGACCATTTAACAAATAAAAAATTTGTAATTTTCTTGTAATTAACTTCCTATTAATATTGTTTTCAACAACTCTCCATCAAACCTTCATGGTTTTTTTCTCCTCCATATTCATGTTTTCATAGAATGCTGATATGGGCTATCTCGGGTGACATTTGTACTTCTCTTCCTTTCATTTGATGTTATATTTTTATTAACCTTATTTCTGATGTGGGTTTTCCACAAAGGTATTTGCTACTTTCAACCTTTTATTTTTGATGAACATTTAAAAATTGCGAGAACATAATTTCTTGAATGAGGGGAGAATGTAACAACCAAAGCTTTCATGGCACACTTCTCTTTCAATAATGCAATAGCTTGCAATTTACGTAAGTTCGAGATTCTAACACACTGTGACTAATCAAAGTAGCCGTTATGAATAGTAATACCAACTTTTTGAAATTTTATAAATTTGATTATTCAAATTGGACTTCATTTTTTGATTCTTAATTTCAAAATTATCCTATGTTTAATTTTTGGAATTTTTATGAGAACTTCCGATTTTCGATGAATAGTGAAAAATACTAAAAAACAGATTTTTTTAATCAAAATAATTTATAGTGATAAATTATAATATTGAGTGGTTTTAAAGTATAATTAGATATTAATTTTACCATTATATCCAATTGTGGTCATTATAATTAATTTCACTTTGGAATTGGACAAAAACAATTGTCAATCTTTTGATAGATATTGTTTCATAAGAACACGCTATTTGTTTGGTTTTTTCAGATAGTCTCATGAAGTTTTATCATTTCTTAAAGATCAAGTAGACCTCCAGTGTGGATGATCATGAGAGGTTTTATATCCTCAAGAATATACACATTAACAGGGTCCCATGAACTATCATTTAATATAGGTATTTTTAATTTATGTATCATTTTTTCATAGTTTTTAGTGGTCATTTGGTTTATAGGATCTTATAAGCACAACATACCTCCCTAAGACTGATGGTCAACTAGAGCATATGAAATAGGAGCATGAGGACATGAAACGATCATTTTTTCAAGATATTGCGGATTATAGGGAGAGTAATATAACCCATGTTGAGTTTACCTACAATAATACCTATTAAGATACTATAAATATGAATAATTATGAGTATTTTTAAATTATCCCATTTCAATGTACCATGTGATTTCTAGAGTCATTTGGGGAAGTTTTACTATGACAAAATATCTTACAAAAGACTTCAGGGTATTCCCAATTGATCAGAAAGTCAATGGATAATTCATACTGTTGATATAAATCCTATGTTTATCACTACATATGACCTTTAGTTTTTGAGGTTGGGGATCATGTTGCTTTCATATCTCACCAAGGTTCACATATAGACAGATCATGATAGTGGATAAACATTCACAATGATATACCAGGTTGTTCGAGGTTCTGGATAGAGTTATGCTTATATCCAATCAATTATAGTTATATCAGGGGTATATAGTCATGCATGATGGCTTCGATGTTCCTCCACTATAAAATTATCATTCATATACATATCACATTCTACATCCTAAGGATATGGAGTTACAGGTTGATGATTCCCAAGAAGGCCATCATATTGATTTCATTTATTGGATCATGAATGTTCTATGAGGCTGGTCTATTCCTCTAGTATGTGTGAGGGGGGATCATAGTCATTTACTGGATGGCACTTGGGAGTGGGAGGGCGATGTACGTACTTAGTGGAAATATTTATTATTAGATTAATTGTGTATGCCCTTAATTAGAAAATTTATGGATTCATTTCTATAAGGTCGAAGGATTATAAGATATAAGGATTCCATATGTGGTACATATCCATATGTTTTTTGTTTAATTTTTTTATCATAACGTAAATACCCTTTTGGGTTTTTGGTGTATCAGTGGTGTGAGGTTCTCGTAAAGATCCCATATCCCAAATATTTGAGAAATAACATGTAGAATGAATGATAAATTAAAACCATTCAAGTCAGGTCACATGATTACAAGTAATCGTGAAAGGCTAGATAGTGGAGGGATACATGAAGCATAGTTTGATGAAACTATGTAGATATAGGTGTACGCCCATGTGGGGAACCTGAAATTTATAACAGATTCTAATCTCATAGTTTTTTCAATGTTTGAAAAAACATGCACACTAACCATGCTCATACACCATTAGAATATTAGTGGGAATTAGGGAACACATGGATTGGCCAATCATGGGCTAAACCATGTAGCCCAATATTTTGAGGGAAACTTACCTTTACCCATAAAATTATATGTCACACTAAAATATATATCTTTTTCTAATATATAGACATCAACATGTTGGAATCTATCCTTTGATCCATAATTATTGTTTTTTATCTTTCTCCTCCATTCAATCATTGAATCAAGAACCATTTCCCACATTGGATATGTGTTGGGTTTTTGTTTGTTTTTTCATTTTTCTCATGTCTGATTCATATCAGAAGTTGATACTATATGAAAACTCCACTACAAGCCTATGTTAGGTGCTCTATAATTTTCTAATTTGTTTTAGTTCATTATTATGTTATTTTACTTTCTTTTTCATACCATATAGTTCGATTTGGCTATGAAAATTAATTAAATGATTCAAATAAACGAATTAGACCATATTAGTCAATACATAAAGATCTTTTGAGTTGATTTTGAGGTTGTTTACCCAAACTAAGGTAACCCATGGGTTGTTCCATTGATGTTTCCCTTTTTATACCTCCCATTGGGTGAGTTTCATCATTTCTATTTAAAGTAAGCCCAAGTATAAAAGAATTAATTTGAACTAGTTTAATAGGATATGGTTTTCCACTATTCCATGTGGATTATTTTGTTTGAATGGTTTAGATATAAATTAAATTGATTGAATATATTAATTAGAAATTTTTAAGTTGAGTGTGTGTAACACCCCAAGCATCCACAGTATGCTTCTCTTTCAATAATGCATTAGCTTGCATTGTACGAATGTTCGAGATTCTAACACACTACGACCAATCAAAGAGCCGTTATGAATAGTAATACCAACTTTTTAAAATCATATAAATTTTATTATTCAAATTGGACTTCATTTTTAGATTCTAAATATCGAAATTAGCCTATGTTGAATTTTTGGTATTTTTCGGAGAACATCCAATTTTCGATGAATATTGAAAAATACATCAAAACAACTTTTTTAATAGAAATAATTTTTAGAGATATATTATACTATTGAGTGGGTATAAATTATAATTAGAATATAATTTTATCATTTTAACCAATGGTGGTCATTATAATTAATTTCACTTTGAAATTGGACATAAACAATTGTCAATATTTTGATAGATATTGATTATTAAAAACATGATATTTATTTTGACATCGTGAATAATTTTTAAATTACTTTCTGCAACTTCTGTGTTTATAATTTGGTAAAATTGATTCCATATTTGGAATCATAGGGTCCAAATTATGCAATTAAGACTTTTTTTGGGACATTATGAATAGCAATGACAATAATTATCTTTAATTATCATGATTAATTAGTAATCGGGTAGTTAAGGGTAATAAAATAATATCATAATAATATTAAATGAACCCAACATGTATCCTAATGCTACTGGTTCTATCATGGCCACCATGGGATTCCATGTTCCAAACTTTGGGACCCAATGGAATCACTTTTGTGTGATAGTGACATTTTATCTTTTTATTTTTAAAGAAAGGAAAATATAACAAAAGTATGTATCACCCAAGTAAAAGAATTTTAATTTTGTCTAAATAAATGTTCTTATAACCTATAATTATTAATTGTAAAGCTAAAAATATTTCCTACATCATGGTATTTTTTTAGACATTATATAAATAAATTTATTTATGACACCATGAGGATGCAACGATTACCTCATTAATGAAAGATTTGAATAAAATGAAAAGATAAGTTAAATATAAGACATAAACATGTCTAAAGGCTATTGGATGGGTGTATTTGGAACCA
Source organism: Viscum album (assembly GCA_963277665.1). Classification (NCBI taxonomy): domain Eukaryota; kingdom Viridiplantae; phylum Streptophyta; class Magnoliopsida; order Santalales; family Viscaceae; genus Viscum; species Viscum album. The sequence goes on along the minus strand of OY728135.1, from coordinate 623,542,676 downwards.
TTATCACCTTATCCTTGAAATATTTCATTTTGGGACAATTAAAATCTGAAAATAATTTCGTAAAAAGTAACATTTCAATCTTTCCAAGAGTGCCCTTCCACTCCTCTTATAAAAGGCCCCCACCTCTACCACCTTATTAACACCTTAAAAGCCATTTGTCTTGGACAAAATCTACACAAATACTCTCTATACCTCCCTCTATTTCTCTTAGAGGCCTCACCTTGGTCATAAGTCTTTCCAAGGAAGCCTTTGGCTCAGATCAATAAGAGTTACCCGATTTTAAGTTAATGTCTTCTCTTATATACTTTTGTTTCATTTTGCTTCTCCAAACCCTTAAACTCGTTTTATTCCTTTATTTTGTAAAAAAAACAATATCTTATATATACTAGGGGTTTTTACAAGATGTATTTGATTTACACTTACACACACCATCGTTTTATAGAAAATGAACATACTATTTCTGTGGGTGGCGAATTATTGCCTTACGAAACGGTGATTGATAAATCTTCTTTTAACACCTCTCAGGGTGGCCATTATGATGAAAATATTTACATATATGATATATATTATTTTTATGTTTTCCTTATGGTCATTTATTTTTCATTTATTGCATAAAATCATTATTTCCATTATGGGTAAATGCGATAATTTCATTTTAGGAAGTGCGGACTACCGACCCCTCAAAGTGATTTGAATCGATAATGCCATTTGTGGGACGTATAAAGGATGGAGTTAATGATATAATATATGATATAATACTTCAATTATAATATACATTTATAACATTATGATTTCATTCCATTAAATTTGAATTATAAATGAAAGTATTGTTCATGCGTATGTACGACTTACCGTCTCCATGAACAGTGCATTTCATTTCTTACATCTAAATGTTATGTAATATTATAAATGCATGCATATACTGGATATATATGATATATATGATATCTATATCTTGAATATAATTCTGAAGTTAATGGATATTTTACCACATGAACAACTTGTAATTATAAGAATTTTATTGTTGACTCAAGTACCCAAGATCGAGAAAACGACCGTTATTAACTTCAATGACTATATAATGTTCAAAACAAGGTAATAAGTGATATTAAAGGAATAATGAACTTGAAAAAGGTTATTAAGCAAGTATAGATTAACTCTAGTTTATTATTTAGGAGGTTAAAGAACAATCAAGTCATGTTAGACACGAGGTAGGGGGCTTCGTCTCAATCTTCTTTCATTGAGGCATATTTTGTTTTCATACAAGACTTTATTTTATATGGTTCATAAACCCCTTTGACTTTTACATTTATTCAAAAAGAACCTTTTTTATATGAATTATTTTACTAAATTATGAAAGGGAATGTTTTTTTGTCATATGTATGCGGCGACAATGACATCTCCGCAGCCGTGACCATTATTTGAGTTTTAGCTTCCTCTAAAATCCATAACATTTTTTTAAATGAAAAATAAATACCAAGTTTTAATTTTCTTTTATTTTGGTATTGAAAATGGTTTTATTATATCAATGTGTTTTATTGATATCTTGTGATTGAAATGTATAAATATTATATTTCCTTTATGCATTTTTTATGTGATACGATAATGATATAGTTTATGATATGTTTAAACCTTTTCATATAAGGAATGCATTGGACTTAATATATGATGGGTGGATCCCGCTATAGCTCATCGATCCATCGGTAGGTGTCATGAGACAAACTAGTGTCTTGTCACGAGGCCTTGAGAAAATCTTATTTTTAGTCTTGGGACAAGGCCTTGGCTACGTGTTTATGATAGTCTGGCATTATGAATTCCATCATTATGAAAGTGGTTATTGATATTGCGTGTGATTATTCGACTAGTAGAATATCCATGTGAATAAGTAAATGGTATTACATCATTTTATTTTTTCCATATTATGATGAAGTTCAAGTTCAAAATGCATTTGTTTTAGTTATACATTGCCTTAAATGTTTATGTTTATTTATTTAAGTTTTCGCTATATTGTTATCCTAACTAAGCATCTGAGCTCACCCCTTTCTGTGTTGTGTTTTCCAAGGATGTGAAGAAATATTTTATGACTGGCCTGCAGGGATATTCTGAAGGGGATATGAGTTTGGACTATGGAGACTATGTTATTGTGATTTGTTTTCACATTATGATGTATTGTAACATTTGTGAATGTATCTAGTATTTCCAAGGTTACTAAACTAATCGGTATATCGATACGTTGTCTTTTGTGATCATGCCAATGTTACGTAATAATGCACCGACTCTGGGTAACTGGGTTCGGGGCATTACGGTTCGTATCAAAGGTAGTTTAGTACTAACCTTGGAAGCTATATTTAGATAAACTCTTATTAGAGCACATGCCCCTAAGATGAACGTTGAGGATTATTATAGAAGAACTTCCTAGAATTTTGGTATTAAAGAGATTTTGTGAGTTTTCCAAGAAATACATCCCAGTCTGGATACAATTAGGTAGAGGTGGCTCTGGAATAGATGTACCTAGGGTTAAACCCCAAAAACACCACTTTGAGCTAGACTCGAACAGGAACTGGTGCACGATAATGGGCATTGCTGCACTTTTGGTTATGACACTCCCGGTGGATATGCTTAGGATAATTCTCATTTTCTTTACAAACCATTATAATCATTTTATGAGTATATACTTCCTCAAATTTTTATGATTATGGATTATATCCATAAACTGTTCATTTTATGTTAAGTGTTTGACAAGTACAGAATTATGTATTTTGATTGATAAAATGATCTAGTTTATGCCATTATTTGGAAATGGAGCCTAGTAAAATGAAGGGAAACTGTATCAATGCATGCACTCCATGTCGGGATTTCCCTCCTAATCATGATAATACTAATGGAGCTAGTGATACAACTGGTGTTGATCATCTTATCACCATACTGGGACAACTCACTCAGGTTCTGAATAATAACCTTACTTGTATGGAGCACCCTGATCCGCAATGTGGAGGATCAATGTTAGACCGCTTCATGAGGAAACAACCACCAACATTCAATGGGAGTACAAATCCATTTTTAGCTGAGAAATGGATAAACTCCTTAGATAAAATATTTCACACCTTGGTGAGTAATGAAAGAGAAAACGTTGTCATGGAAATTTACCACCACACTAGAGATGTTGATCAATGGTGGTCATTGATTGAAAATACAAAGGAAGATGAAGAAGTATCATGTATGGAATTGATAGAGTTTAAAGAAATTTTCTTAGAAAAATACTCTCCTCAGGACCATCGAGTGGATATGGAATGACAATTTATGAGTATGAGGCAAAAGGAGGATGAGAATGTTGCAAAGTATGAGTATAACTTTACAAGGTTAGTGAGGTATGCTGCAGATTATATTCGTAACACAAGAACTATGATTTATCGTTTCTTTTATGGGTTAAAACCATTTCTTCGTCGAGCATTGGCCTCACAATCCTTCTTTTCATATGAATACATTGTCTCATGTGCTATTAATACGGAAAAATAATTCTCTAAGTCTTATGACTTTAAAGAAAATCCAGAGAAGAAGCGAATGGTGGAACAAGAGACAGATAAAGGGAATGAAGGGGAAGAAGGATTTTCCATTACGCAATAATTGTGGGAAGTGTCACCCTGGTACATTCCTAAATGGAATGAGAGTTTTTTATAAGTGTGGAGAAAAAGGCCACCAGGCTCGTGATTAAAAGGGAATGAAAGAGGATATCAATGTTGAATGCTACAATTGTAGAGAAATGGAGCATTATGCAAATGAATTTCCAATGCACCTGAGAAACATACCTCTGAATAGGCCAAGGGATAAAGGCCAAGCTTATGTTGTTTCTACAGATGAAGAATAATAATTATTGTATTGGTGTTTTTGGACTCAATAACTATATTACGGTTATAAGAATAATTCTATATATATAAGGATTTTACTACAGTACTTGTTGCTTTCATTATGGTTTTAATATGATTAAGGTAATAATATTTTTAGTATGTGACAATAAGAGAATCTTTTCTTTGTCTTGGGAATCTGATGTTACAATTGATTTTGGAATTTAGATTCCTTTTAGAGAGAGTCTGGATAGACGTATTTTCGATAACTATAAAGGTTGGAATGGATTAAGTTTAACATTAGAGAGTATGGTTTAAGGTTAAAACATTTCATAAGATTATTTTTGGAATATTATAATACTATAGTTTTAGTAAAATGACAACCTGTAGGTTGGGGGATAACCCATCATGTCAGACAAAGCTGCATGAATCAAACCCACAACCATCGTGCGACAGGAGTTTATTACCTACCACTAGCATAAAGTAATTCCCTAGTTTTTACAACATTGTTTTTCTAATCTAAATGGTATGTGTTAATATTTGGAACCAAGTATGATTAGGATAAATATAATATTTTTGAATTCTATTACCTTTTAGAGTGAACGATAGGTTTGTGGTAAAAATTTATTGAAGAATGAATGTCTACATAACAAGTAAGTATATTTCCTTACATTCTTAGTAAATCTCCAAAATTAATTCCTCAACATTATTAAAGGTAATTTAGAACAAAAACGTTGTCGTTTAACATTTCCTACTGGGTAATCAAAGACCGTTTAACCAATCAAAAATTTGTAATTTTCTTGTAGTTAACATCCTATTAATATTGTTTTCAAAAACTCTCCATCAGACCATGATGGTTTTTTTCTCCCCCATATTCATGTTTTCATAGAATGTTGCTATGGGCTATCTCGGGTGACCTTTGTACTTCTCTTCCTTTCATTTGAAGTTATATTTTTATTAACCTTATTTCCGATGTGGGTTTTCCACAAAGGTATTTGCTACTTTCAACCTTTTATTTTTGAAGAACATTTAAAAATTGTGAGAACACAATTTCTTGAAGTAGGGGAGAATGTAACAACCAACGCTTCCATGGAAAGCTTCTCTTTCCATAATGCAATAGCTTGCAATTTACGCAAGTTCGAGATTCTAACACACCGTGACTAATCAAAGTAGCTGTTATGAATAGTAATACCCACTTTTTGAAATTTTATAAATTTTCTTATTCAAATTGGACTTCATTTGTTGATTCTTAATATCAAAATTATCCTATGTTGAATTTTTGGTACTTTTATGAGAACTTCCTATTTTCGATGAATAGTGAAAAATACTAAAAAACAAATTTTTTTAATCAAAATAATTTATAGTGATAAATTATAATATTGAGTGGTTTTAAAGTATAATTAGATTATAATTTTACCATTATATCCAATGGTGGTCATTATAATTAATTTCACTTTGGAATTGGACATAAACAATTGTCAATCTTTTGATAGATATTGTTTCATAAGAACACGCTATTTGTTTTGACAACTTGAATAATTTTTAAATTAATTACTACAAATTTTTGTGTTTATAATTTTGTAAAATGGATTCCAAATTTGGAATCATAAGGTTCAAATTATGTAATCAATACTCTTTTGTTTTTGGACATTATGAATAGTAACGACAACTATTATCTTTAATTATCATGATTAATTAGTAATCCGGTAGTTAAAGGTAATAAAATAATATCATAATAATACACAATGACCCCAACATGTGTCCTAATGATGCAGGTTGTTTCTTGTATGACCATGGGATTCCGTGTACCATACTTTTGGACCCCATGGAATCACTTTTGTGTGATAGTGACATTTTATCTTTTTATTTTTAATTAAAGGAAAATATAACAAAAGTATGTATCACCCAAGTAAAACAATTTTAATTTTGTCTACATAAATGATATTATATACTATAAATATTCATTTGAAAGCTAAAAATATTTCCTACATCATGCTATTTTTTTGGACATTATATAAATAAATTTATTTATGACACCATGATGATGCAGTGATTATCTCATTAATGAACGATTTAAATAAAATGAAAAGATAAGGTAAAATCTAAGACATATACTTGTCTAAAGCCTATTGGATTGTTTTATTTCGAACCCTTATCACCTTATCCTAGAAATATATAATTTTGGGACCTTTAAAATCCGAAAATCATTTCATAATAAAGTATCATCTCAATCTTTCCAAGAGTGCCCCTCTTCTTCTCTTATAAAAGGCCCCCACCTCTACCACCTTATTAAGACCATAAAAGCCATTTTTCTCAGCCAAACTCCACCCAAATATTCTCTTTACTTCCCTCTATTACTCCTAGAAGCTTCACATTGAGTAGAATTACTCCCAAGGAAGCCTTTGTCTCAAATCAAAAAGAGTTATTGGATTTTAAGGTAATGTCTTCTCTTATGTTCTTTTGTTTTATTTTGCATCTCTGACCCCTTAAACTCTTTTTATTCAATTATTTTGCAACAACCCCAGTATATTAAATAAACTAGTATGTTGTTATGAGAAGTATTTTATTTACATTTACACACACCTTCATCAAATTTTTAAAGAACATACTGTTTCTGTGGGTGGTGAATTACTTCCTCACGAAATGCTGATTGTTCAATCTTCTTTTAACACATCTCATGGTGACCATTATGATGAAAATATTTCTATATATGATATATATTATATTAATTTTTTCCTTATGATCATGTATTTTTCATTTATGGCATAACTTTATTATTTCCATTATGGGTAAACACGATAATTTCATTTTAGGAAGTGCGGACTACTGCCCCCTCAAAGTGATTTGAATCGTTAATGCCATATGTGGGATGTATAAAGGATGGAGTTAATGATATTATATATGATATTATACTGTAATTATAATATACCTTTATACCATTATTATTTCATTCCATTAAATATGAAATATAAATTAAAGTAGCGCTCAAGTGTATGTATGGCTTACTGTTTCCATGAATGGTGAATTTCATTTCTTACCTCTAAATCTTATGTTATATTATAAATGCATGCATATATTGGATAAATATGATATATATGATATCTATATCATGAATATAATTCTGTATATAATTGATATTTTACCACCTGAGAAACCTGTAACTATTAGAATTTTATTGTCGACTCAAGTACCAAAGATCGAAAAAACGACCGTTATTAACATAAATGACTACATAATGTTCAAAACATGGTAATAAGTGATATAAAAGGAATAATGAACTTCGAAATAGTTCTTAAGAAAGTATAGATTAACTCTAGTATATTATGAAGGAGATTAAAGAATGATCGAGTCAAGTCGGACACGAGGTAAGGGACTTCGTCTCAAACTTCTTCATTGAGGCATATTTTGTTTTAATACAAGACATTATTTTATACGGTGTATAAACAATTTTTACTTTTACGTTTATTCAAAAGGAATATTTTTTTATACGAATCATTTTAGAAAACAACAAAAGGGAATGTTTTTTATCATACATATGTGGCGACAATGACTTCTCTGCCACTGTGATCATTATTTGAGTTTCGGCTTCCTCAACAAGCCATAACATTTTTTAAATGAAAAATAAATACCAAGTTTTACTTTTACTTTATTTTGGTATTGAAATTGGCTTTATTATATAAATGTGTTTTAGTGATATATTGTGATTTAAATGTGTAAATGTTATGTTTACTATATGAATGTTTTGTGTGGTTTGATTATGTTATGGTTTATGATATATTTAAACCTTTTCATATAAGGAATGCATTGGACTTAGTATGTGATGGGTGGAGCCCGCTATAGCTCCTCGATGCATCGGTAGGTCTCATGAGACAAACTAGTGTCTTGACACGAGGCCTTGACAAAATCTTATTTTTAGTCCTGGCACGAGGCCATGGCTATGTGGTTATGATAGTCTGTCATTTTTCATTCCATCATTATAAAAGTGGTTATTGATATTGCATGTGATTATCCGACTAGTAGAATATCCATGTGAATAAGTAAATGGAATTACTTCATTCTATTTTTTCCATATTATACTGATGTTCATGTTTAATTGTATTTTGTTTTAGTTATACATTTCCTTAAATGTTTATGTTTATTTATTAAAGATTTTACTATATTTTTATCCTTACTAAGCATCTGAGCTCACCTCTTTCGATTTTTTATTTTCCCAGGATGTGAAGAAATATTTTATGACTGACCTGTAGGGATAGTCTGAAAGGGATATGAGTTCAAACTATGGAGACTATTTTATTGTGATTTTTTCACTTTATGATGTAATATAACATTTATGATTGTATCTATTGTTTCCAAGGCTACTAAACTAATCGGTCTTTTGAGACTTGATCTTTTGTGATCATGCCAATGTTGCGTAATAATGCACCGACTCTGGGTAACTGGGGTTGGTTACAGTGGGTATACGCATGGTATGAAGTAGTAATTGTTTATGAGTGGTGAATAAATTAAATGTGATGTTTTGAATTGTACTGGATTCCTTGGATTGTATACCATGAATTATGATTCCATTAGATTCCATGGAATTTACTCCTATGGGTCCTAAACGTGGAATTGGATGCATATGAGAGATATTTTTCCTTTAATTCTGATTTTTTGGGATGATTTGGTCCTTTATACTCCATGGATATGGTTTTTAATGGGCTTTTACTAGACATGGTAGGTAGACGTTGTCCATGGACCCCAGATCAAGCCAAACCGAGTTTCCATCAATACGCTCATGGGATACCACATCAATTCCTTGGAATTCGTTACATTCGATCTTGACAATTGTTGTTTAACACTTCTGATATACATAATGTCCATTTTATATGTGATATGCATGGATGTATGGTGCTTTCATGGTTGACATGACACATTTAATTATACAAAAAGGTCTTGGATGATATGAGACACATTGTATCTTGAGTGGGAGAGGTGTTTACTTCCGGTTATTTTACTAATCCAATTTTTATGGATCATTTACCATTTTTTAGGGAGCCTTGTATGATTATACGTTACTACAAAATTTTTATTACAGATTACATGAGAATTTTACTTTTATTTTCTATTTAAACATGACATACATTTGACACTTATTAACTTAGATTAATTTTTTAGCACCCCCTGTTTCAATAAAGTAACCACTTATTTATTATTTTTAATTATGTATTATGTTTGGGTGATGTTTTCGATGATTTGTAGGAATTTGGTATTTTTTTTGTTTTATTTTATAAAGGTGTGTGGTAGGATCATGATTTGTGGAAACTGTGAAACTCCAACAAGAAACCTTGCTAGGGGTAACATAGGATTTTGGGAAGGTGGATGGTTAGGAACAATGTTTTTCCAATCCATGTGTCAAGTCAAGATAAAATATATAAAACATGAGAGATAGGCATTGCAAGTTTGGCACATGCCTGTCTAACTATGCTGGTCTACCACGGGGGGTTCCTCTTGGAGATAGAGGCTATCACATGATTGGTGCATTGTTTGAATAACCGTACTACTAACCATGCATGTTTTAAAAACTAGATCCCAAAAAAATGGATCAAGGTCAGGATTTAATTTTTTTCCCTCAGTGTACATCAATTTCAGCCCTAAATAGATATTTCTTTTTCCCAAAGGCTATGGAAACGTTTTCCATTGAATTAAAATAGACCCTAAGGAATTTCATGGACCTTTTATGCCCAAATATATTTGTTTTTCCTAGTTTTATTATATATTGTCATTGTTCTTCTTCGATACTATTTATTCCCTCTATAAATTTCAAAAAGAACTAGTCTTCCACTAATATATCTATGGTGGTTAAGGTTAATAATGTATATTTTTGGGATTTTCTAAGTTTGGGGAAGATATATAAGGCCGTTTAGTTTTCTTCTACCTGAAATATCATGAATATCTTCCACCAAGTTAGTTATTCATTTCATATCATAAAATACGGTTATATTCTAATATTTATTTATTCCAATTACATTAAGATTGATTCAATGTTAAGAAGTATCTAGTCTGTACAATCTCATTCCTTATAAGAATAATCTAATTTATTATGGTGTATCACTTCTGTTGGGATCCATTGATTTTCAATGAATATATATATTCTTTTTATATACCCTAAGGATAGTTTTTTGTTGTTCATTTTTTACATATTATGAAACTTTATCTTCACTATTTATCTCTTAATTCATTCCCAATGTGTCCATTTTATATTCCTCTAATGATCCATGGAATATATGGACCATTGAAAAGTGATTATGAATTAGTTGTAAAATTTTATTATTTACATATTCATAAAATTTTCCTTTACTAAATGTCAACATTTTGATCCTCAAGGATTTAAAATTCAACTTCATCCATATCAAAGGATAAGAAAATTAATAAATTCACAATCTTTTTTACATGGTTTGATCTCAATTTGTGAACCTCATCATTAATGTATCCACTCTCACTAATCAATATATATCTAGTATATAATTAACATGAATATAAATGTTACAACTCCTAATGATCTCATAATATCTCTCGATATATAATATCACCAGCTCCCACCAGTAACAATGCTTTCATTTTATTTTGATACAATATAAAATAAAAAAATGTTTCTTTTAAAAAAGGACATTATCTAGAATGACACATATAATTTACTAGATGTTATACTTACAATATATCAATTATTCATCCTTCTAGAAGTTTTAAATATCTTTTGAAAACAAATATGTTCAGAAATTGACCTTCTTGTTCAACCCTTTGGATGATATATATAATAGTTTTTTACTCACCATTAGTGTTTCACAACTCAAAAACCATGAAAAACCTAACAAAAAGTATCACAGAAACATACATCTTTTTATTCTTATTGTTATCCATAAAAATATGAGATATATAGAATTTGAACTAATCAAAATTTTCATGTTAGACACATACTAAAAATATAATATATATGAAATAAAAATTTACGAAATTCACATTTTAATAAATTAGGATGATCAACTTCAAAGCCACATCAATCATTGGTAACAACAGAAATCTCAAAAAAAATACCACATCCCCTCAATATTTTGAATTTTCTACAATATATTTATGGAATCATGAACAATATTCCACCAATTCTAATATTCATCATTCATATTAACATCATTATAAATAATGTGAATTCAAAATTTTTCTGTGATTTTATTCTATAAAACATTTTATGGAACTTTACATTTTCAAATCAACTCTAAATTTTTTTATCATTCCAAAACATATTTTTTGGAATGGTCATCTGAACTATTCTTCTGATAGAATCGTAAATATTATCTGGGAATGTTAATCCCAAATTTTTCTTTTGAAACATTTCTTTCAAAGACTCATATTTCAACATAAGATTTTTTTCCATCTATAGTGCTCAAGGAAGTTCATTTAAGGCCTTATGTAACTAGTGTTACATAGTTTGTACTTCGAAATACTTTACACCACACCTAATGAAAAATATATCCTATATGAACATTACAAAACAACATTCCAATATCTAACTTAATTATCTCATTTATTAATATACCTTTTAAATATTCATGAAAAAATCTAATGACTCATCTATCATCCTATTTATATAATATTCATATAAAAAAATATTGGATCTCTTAATGGCTCTCCATTTATTGGAATCATAAAATTGCATAAAAATTTATATTTATGGAAACTCATGTATTATATGCAATTATTTTATTGTTTATTATTATTCTATAACATATTTTGTTAATGTTATTATGAATTTATAGTTAGGTGAACATACTTTTTTTGTATTACGTAATGTATTTACAAATGTTTTATACCCCAGTGATAAAAAACAACGTAGACATGATGTTTATATGTCCCCATATCCTACTACCCCTTCTTCTCAAATTTTGTATTAAGAAATTCTAGAACATTTATACATCATTTGATGAAAAAAATAGTTTTGGATTCATAAAATACAAAGTACATAGTTTTACATATTCTACTCCATTGAAAATATAATCCAAAGTATCATAGTGTTTTATTAATAACAATCTTAATTAAATTGGGGGGATAAACATTTAGTTTGAGCCTCAATTCCTCATATCATTCCTTTAAGATATATTTGGTGAATATATATATATATATATATATATATATATATATATATATATATAGACCTTTTTTAAAATATACATAACATTTCAAATCTTTTGTAGTAGTTCTTTCCTTGATAAAATGATATTTATTGTCAATATGATTATATGTATAATATTGAAAAGTATTTTTATTAATATCAATTTAAAATTTATTTTCACAAATAATATTTAATGGTTCCTCAACCTAAAACCTCAACTCATAAAGCCTAACATTCATCCATATCATTTGAAAAAAATCCTAGAAAATAAATATATATTTGGATTAAAATAAAATTATTTTATTTAAGATTAATTTTTTTCTATAGAAACAATAAACACTCTCTATTAAAAATATTATTCCCCTAGATGTAAATTTTTGATCCTCTAAATCACCATCCATATTTTCATATATTAATCTATGTAATTTTAAGTAATTATATTTCATATATACCAATATATAGTTTCATGTTCCTTTGACATATAACAAAATTATCAAAGATATGATTCACGTGATATTATTTTGGAAAACATTTATACAAAAAAAAATTATATAGTTGATATTTTTTAAGATATTCCAAACTATTAACTAATATTCAAAAATTATTTTGATTCAAAATATGGACAACTTTGACTTTACTCAACATTATACACCCATAAATTCATGTAGAATCCTAATTTGAATATTTCATTCTATATTTAATCAGTAATATTTTGAAATAAATTTATTGGGACAGAATTTTGTACCTCCATTTTTGTTGAAATTTAAGTCCAAGAAAGCAATTAAATACTAAAAGAACTGAAATATCAATGTTCATTTTTAAAAATTAAAGGAAATTATTTACAAACAAAATCTATATCACAAGTAAAAAATATATTATCAACATAGAAAATGAATTTCAGGGTATGTGAACTTCTTTTATTTAAATAAATGTTTCTATAAAAATCTTCTTTAGAAATGTTGAACTAATTTATGAAATAATAATATTTAAAATATCATACCTGAGGGTCTATTTCAACCCATATATAATTTTTTCTATTTTCGTACCATAGTTCCATAAGTATCATGTATGAACCCTTAATTTTATTCAATGTAAACTTTATCATTAATTTCTCCATTCAAGATTTCAGAATTGTCATTATTAAAATAGAATTTGTTATTTAATTGAGAAGTGACCTCTAATAACAATGTGATAGATTAAAGTAATGTAATAGAATAAAAACATTCTTCAAAAAATATACTATTGAAATATCACTATCCTTTCTAGACCAAGTATGATATATTCCACAAAATTTTAAACTTTTAATTTTGTTTACTTTTTGCCACAATTTTTATCCAAATAATATTATTTCATTTTGTTCAAGGAATAGGATTATAGAGTCCAATTTTTTATATAAAATAAAACTCTTCATTCTTCATCTTGAACAATTATTTATACTCATATTTATCTAAATAAATTTGTTTACACATTTGAGAAATGTGATATCTGATTTCCAAACCTTAGTCCCCTTTTAATCACAAGTACATCTTTCAGGATTACATTGATATTAATAGTTTCAGATTTTTTGGGAAAATTTTAGAATAATAATGTTTTTCTTCAGGTCCAACATTCCTCATCACTAGCCTAGTTGAAATCATCTTATACATTATCAGTCTCACATTCATCATCCATTAAATTATCTTTCCTATAATTTATCAGTGTATTTTCCATTAATCTATAAACATAATCTTCAAAAACATCCATTAAGGTAGTTTTATTTTCCTGTAATTTTATACCCAATGAATCAACTATTTTATATATCCTTTTATTCTAACTTAAATAACTTATTTTGTTCAATGAATATCCCATGAAAATGATTTTATCCAACTTTTCATTATGCATTACTAAATCTAAATTTTTTATTTGAAATATACAATGACTCCAAGAAATCGATAATTATTTCACTATATGGTTCTTATTAAACTATATCTCAAAAGGTGATAATTTTTGTTTCTGTTAAAGTAATAATATTTTTCTAACATATATATTTTTATATACATATTATATCTTAAAGAACAATGAATTTTTATATTCAGTGAGAATGCATCTTCCCATATCAAATAAACTTATGCTTTTTACTTTCTATAATTATGTTTTATTGAGGAGTACATGGAGCACTATATTAGTGTTTAATTCCAATTTTCGTTAGGTATGAATCAAAATAGTCAATTACATAATATGTTATATTTTCTATCATTATCTATAAAATGTGTTCCCCAATACCCTTCTCAATATACCATTTGGATGTTTTGAACTATTACAAAAGCTCTGATTTGTGTTTAATGAATATTATTTTTGTTATATAATTGAGTCAATTCATGAAATTAAAAAATTATAATTAAACATTTATAAATTTTTGTCTCATCACCCAATATAGATTAGATTTTATGAAATAATGATGTCTGGTGGATTAAATCTCAACATTCTTATGAATTCCACTAATCATCCTCCTTTTAAGAAAGTTGGGAAAATCACATCAACTTTCTTTTTTTGTTGTGGTAAAATGTCTCACAACATCCTATATTGAATATGTGATCATGTTTTTATTCATTATTCATAAGTATTTAATTCCATATATTATATTATTCATCATTTTTAAAATTTTAGGAATTACTATGATCTCTAATTACGCATACATTTTCATTGTTTCTTACTAAATGTTTATCAATTTTACCCATATTAATATGTAATTTGATATATGAATGTTTTATTAATATAACATCCTAAACAACATAATAATGTTTTATGAAATATATTGTTTTGTGTTTAGTTTTTACTTAAAATTCTACTTATATTAACGGAAATCTTGAACTACATTTTCATTAAAACAAATTTCCCTTATTTTTTAGGAATTATCATTTCCAATCTGACTAATCCTCCCTAAATTACTTAAATTTTTTGCAATATTTTAACATTACCTATTAGTTGTGAGAAATTAACACTATAAAAAACCCATGGATTTTTTTTAAATCTCATAAAATACCCATACAATATATTTTTAACAATATTTCATATCTCAGATTTATTTTCTTTTACGGTAAAATTATGTCTCCCAATAATTGTTTTCAAATAATAATTATCATAGTTTCTTGGTTGGCCAAACCTTATATAAATTTACTCCATGTACTCAAATTAGTTATTCCTTATTATATTTTTAACTTTTCATAGATTTTCTTTTGATTCTTTATTTATCATTAAGAAGATTCATCAATTTCATTCACCATTTCTCCCCCTAATTTATTACCTACTAATAGGGAATTAATTTAATCTAATAATAAGATGATTTAACTCAAAATATCACTCAAATCCTATAATATCCGTTCAAAATCACTATTTATTAGATGTTACTTTTCCTTTAGAAATTCATTTTGAGATTATTTAAACGTTTCACCTCCAATCTCCCATTGGAGCGAGGAATAATTCATGTAGAAGTTATATTTGACTTATATTTATGTGAAATATTTCACATATCATTTATCTCAAGGAATGATTTTCCATTATTGATTCTTAAGACAACGTGGTATGTAAAATCATATGAAATTTTATGTTTAGTACATATTGATTTGACCAAATTTTTTATATGATTTTTTTCAACATATTTAGATTTTTTATCTTCCAAATAAAAAGAATTTTTGAAATTATCATTCATATTATTCAAAGTATTTTTATCATTGAGGCATATAAATATATTTTTACAATACTCTTCATCATTAGTAATATGTTTTTCATTATGTTTTTTCACAATGTTCCCTAATTCCATATAATTATGCTTATGTTTTTTAACATCCTCAATGTATGCATAAATTCTTATCAAATGAAATTTTTTCATAAATATCATTTTCAATTTGGTTAATCAATAATTTAGATTCTTTATTGAGTTAAATATTTTTATTAAGACATGATTCATGTTATTATTTATGCAAATGATCTATATAAGTGTCTATACATTCATTTTCATCACTGATTGATATATCAACCATTCATTTAAGAAGATCCATTAAGGTTTTCTACATCTTCAAAGAATCATCTTCTGATGTACTGTTGTTAATTAATTCTTAGTCTTAGATTTTTAATCAACATACTTATTATATTCCTTATGGTGGACCATTTGGAACATCTAGTATATTGTTTAAATTCATTAGAAGCATTAATCTACTTATATCCCTCAAAAATGAATTCTAAATAATCAACATCATTTTAAATATATTTATTCTTCATTATATAGTTTAATTCAAAATATGATATTACCTCAAACTCATACCATTTTAGTGGAAATATAACTTTTTTACATTCTTCTTCATTTCTACAATTTCCTTGAGATAATGGATCTAATAATCTTACTCACATCATCATCAAATTGTTTATGTCTTGATTCTCTATATTGAATTACCTCATCATTTAATATTCTAATTTTCAATCTTTTCATTTATTCGAAATAAATCACTTTATAAATATTCTTTTTAAATATAAGATGATTCCTCATTTCATACACAACAATCATTCTATGTAGTTAATTTAAAGATAAAACGTCTTAATGTTTTACAAAAAATTTTATAGTCTCAAATCTATATTGAAATTTCCACATAATCATTTCAATAGTTGTATAATAATTTAAACAATCTTTGAATCCTCAGATGTTTCGAAAAATTTCATTTATTTGAGTGTTGTAACCATATATAGTTTCTTCTACCATTATAATATTATCTAGGAAAATTATTTTGTTTAATAAATAATTTATTCCATTACATTTACAATCCCTTAGAAGTATATTTCATTATTATCCCAAATTACCTTCACTATATTGGTACCTGTCACATCCATATAAACATTATAATAGAAGGAATCAAGAATAGGACATTAATATTTTGCATCTATGATGGTATTTTTCATTAAATATAATAGGAGAATAATTATTTATAGGTGGTAACCCTATAGTATATTTTCCAAAAACCAATATTAAGATAGAAAAAATATTGGTAATTGCTCTATTTTTACATCCACAATAATGATTTCCATCAAAGGATAGAATACATATTATATTTTCTAGTTGATAATTTACATTTTATTTAATATAAGCTTCCTATAATGTGAACCTTACTCTAATTCCAAGTGAAAATTTTAGGAATAGTTGGACCACTATATGTGGGGTTGAATCAGTTTTGATATTTTACAATTTATTCACTCCTAAAATAAAAACTACAAAATGATAATGTTTTATCCCTCTCAAATTTTGTACTTAACCTCACCTGTGTGCAATGATAAGGACATAAAAAATGAAACAATGTTTAGAATTTTCAATTCGAATGTTTGAGAATAGTCTTTATTTTTTTTACGCTAACTAATCTATGGATTTCCAATATAAAAAACAAGGGGAAAAATGGGGACAACTCCAATAAATAACCTTCTATCTTCAGATATTTAATATTAGTGGGTCACATGAGTTACATGTTTTGATTTTACTCCAAACCAACATAATATTTGAACTTATTTTTGTTACTCACAGTGAATATTATATGAAATTATTCCCAAAAACATAATTTTTAGAAAATAATATTTCGATTGACTCAAATTTTCATCCATTCAGATGATTAAACTCCTTTTTCAGATAATATATTTACATAAAAAATAAATATTCATTTAACCTTATAAATTTTTGTACAATGTTGGTTTGCCAATATATTAGTGTTTCTAAAATAAATAACCTTAATAAATCATTATTATGTCTCATAGGACTTCACCTATATATATACTCATCCTCATCCCAATCAAATAACAGATGCATGGAATTGGAACTCCTCACAATTCACATGTCATTCACATCTTGATAAATAGGGGGTATATGAAATGAAATGTCAATAAAATATAAAATTTCATAATATAGGTTTAGTTTCATCAAAGATACCTGAAAAATCCAATATATATTAATTCTATGGAAAAAATATATAAAATTAACTTTTCAAAACATCCTCAATACCTATCTAAAATCAAAAACAATATTTCTTCATGGTTGATCATCGACTATCTTGCTCGATATCATCAATATTAATATGGTCTCACAAATTTTATGTAATATTTCTCAATTAAACTATTTTTAAAACTATAATTCTTCAAATAAACTCATAATGGATTCTATCATTCAGTAAAAAATTTGTTGAAATGTTCTTATGAAGCGTTCTACTAATAAAATAACTAAAGTTATTTTGGAATGTTCTTTTAGTATGTTCTTCTGAAACTATTCTTCTAAAATCACTTATTTTATCTTCATATGTTTTTATTTTAGATATCTCATGGATGTTATTCTAAAACCATCAATGCCTTTGGTTTCTTAGCTTGTCCGTGTGGAATTATTCTTTTTTTCCACTCATACTATTGCATTTATCTTTAGTTAACATCATAAAAAATCCATCCAAAATCCCACTACATGAACTCATATAGAAAAAAACCATCTACATATTTATTCAAGAATATTAGGAATATAATTATATTTTTCTTATACTATTTCCATTACGTGAACTTAAAGGACATCCTTTTTGAACATCTTATATTGGACTGCTTAATTTTTTTTAGATATATCCATTCGATGAATCCCAATATAACATCATAGAATGTTCTTCATGATATTATTATTTAAGAACTGATTTAAAAAATATTTTCTAAAATATTTTTATCATGAAAATATTCTTATCCTTAAAGACATTTTTATTTCTCTAAAATTATTTCCTTGAAAAACTTCTCATAGAATCAAGAATATATTTGAGTGATCATGATTTTTTTCCATTAAAGATAAATATTGTATCATTAAACGGAAATTTATTAAAATATTTGTAATGTTATTATAGATTCATGATTTTTATTGTGATGGATCATTCAATATTAACATGGACTATGTATTGATATTTTTTCTACAATTCTTATCTTTCATTTTCATATTTAAACACATCATTATTATTATAGTCTTATGTTGTAGGGTTCCTAAATCTAACAATTTTATTAGAATATCATAGAATATATATGTTTGATCATATATGATTTATTTTTCTAAAATAGAATATATATCATCATTATTCAGGAATATTTTTGTATGAGAAATATATATTTTACTTTTAAAACAGAATCATTAATAAAAAACGTGTTTTATTATAATTAGAACCATTACTAAAAAAACAAACCAAATATTCTTCACCAATATAATTGTTTGTTTTTTATAAAATAATTTTTTATTTGAATAAAAACATTCAAAAAATTTGACCACACTTAATTAAAATACCATATATTTTTCCACGATCATAAAATAAATTTATGACATCATTATTTTTCCATTTGATCTATGAATATTACTTCTATTATGGATTTATCTCCAATAGTATACAATTTGGTTGAGTTCTAGTTCTTGACCTAATAATAAAAATTCAATTTATTCATTCCAAAATAAGTAAAAATATAAAATATTTCCAATAATACTTATTTTTATTTCATACTTTAATTATTATCTAGATTTTCTAGATTACGAATCACACTATTTTTTTGTATATATATTTACTGTAACAGATTATTTTGTGGAAAACATCTACAAAATATTCATTTAATCACCTTAAATGTAGTGATTAATTGATCAGCATTATTTATAATTAGTATTGTTAATGTTTTTGAAATTGAACACATATTGTTCAACAATTACCAATTTATAGAAATTATATTTTACAAGGGTTGATGTTACCGTCTCATTAATTCCTATTGAGTATTTATCTAAAAAAGTATTCATGCATCCATTTATATAAGGTGGAGATATTATATGTAGTATTAGTCTTATTAAAATTGAATAGAAACATAAATTGTTTGGAGATATAATGATTGAACTGATTCCAAATACTTAAATTTAATTTTAATCTCAAATAATTTAATCTTATGTGTTTTTTCTCATCCTCCATTTATTTTATTCCATCATCGCATCGTATTTTGACCTTCATAACATAATATTGACACATTATGTTCCTTTAGTGAATTAAAATATTATCATCACTAATTTCATTTATTTTTACCATTAGTTGGGAATCCTTGACATTAATCACATTATCTACATTTTTTTATTTTCTAATAGCTTTTTCTTGGATTTTCCAATTTCATAGATTTTTGCAAGCCATTAATTTTAAAAATTAGTACATATTTATTTATTATAGTTATTTAATGAACATATATATTAATTTTTTGGACATTTTTAAAAAATTTACAAATTTTCCACTAAAATTTTATCTCTTCCATCAGAATATTATTTAAAATGGGAGTTCTGATCCTGTACACAGTAAAAATTTGAATGATATAAATATTTATTTTTTTAGAAGATTTTGAAGTATACCTTTATATAGAGTAGTTGATTAGTGATGGAAATTCATAGATGTATGATAAATTTGAGTAGTTATTGGTTATAATTAAGAACTATATTGAGATGGACGGTCACAAACCTATTGATTATCTTTATTCTTTAATACATCTGATATAGGATCAGCCAAAAACATGGTTGTTGATAAAAACACTATGACACCTTCCTCGTTCCATAATATATATTCATTATAATGAAAACATTACGAAATATTCTCTCATACTAGGAATATGAGTTGTACCTACTAATAATTAAAATTTTCAATATATACTTCTTAATATATGTATTATAAATACTTCCACTTTGGTTACATTCAATTAGTTGATAGTCGTACTTTGTTTGAGGTGACCCCAGAATTTCATGCGTACATATTACATCTTATAAGATGAATAGTAATTACATATACTTATGATTTATTTCTTAAATAAGATGCATTAGTGTCTTTAAGGACATAAAAAATGGTACATAAAAGATCTAAATCATCTCCTACATATTACTGCACATCTAACACCCTTCATAAATAAATTGACCATAAAAATATTCTGTATATCTTGGGAAAAAGTATACATAATAAATGGTGAGATTAAATTCTCAGTAATGGTAAAAAAGGTATTTATTAATAAATAATTATTTTTAAATATAACATGAGAATAATCTCATGAGAACCTGAGAATTTCATTTGATGATAATACCCAGAAATGATTTTATAATAATTATAATACTTGGCATAATGTTTTGAAATTCTTAATATATAAATCATAATGGAATGAAATTGAATTAAACCTGATAGTATAACACTGTCATAAGATTATTTTATAAAATATTGGCATAGAGTCTATCATAATCATAACCAAAACATTTTTTTTCAATTCTACCCACCAGTACATTTAACTACATGTACGGATTTTGTAACAGCACATTTACATACATCTGTGATTGGATAAACTCCCATGTACCTTATTTTGGGATTGGAATAACCTATTGTGTAAGATATGGTGTCAATAAATATTAATCATTACCCAAAAATAGTGGTCTATAATAGAACCACCCATAAAATAGTCAATAATTTATTCAAATGAATGCATAAAATAATAGAAGCATTTATCATTTCATCATAACATATCCTTTAAAAAATAAAATGGGTTTCATCGATATTTCATCATCATAATAGAATCCCTATAAGAAAAAGAATTATAATAGTATACTAGGATAATATCCCCAATTAATTATAATAAACATAAAAGGATGTTATCATATATGCAAGGTCCCTTATAAAGTCACGAATATATTTCTTAAGGAAGGTCCCACTTTCTTTTTTGGAATAAATGATATAAAATATAATAAATAACTAAATATAAAGAATGAATATTTAATTAAAAATGAATTTGGAAACAGGTAATTTATTACCCAATGAAAAAAGTATTAAGGATGGTAGGAAGGTGAATTCGTGAAGTGTGTGTTAGAACAAATATTTCTTCTAGACCTTTGATAAAATGTACGTCATTTAGAAAAGGTTGTAATTATTTATTTTAAACCATTTTTGTGATTGTAAAAATATTCAAAAATGATTTTAATAAATCATTTATAAATGGTAATAACATTCTTAAATTCATTTCTAATTAAATATATACATGAATGTAAAGGATTATAGACTAAAGAGAGGGATACAGAGGATTTTTCATAAAAGCGTTCGTCCAATCTATTAATTCATAAAGTGATTTAAATGAATGGAAAACATCTAGTTCCCATGTATTAATATATGAGATTAAAGTTTATTAATTTTTTATATATAAATCCTAATAATTTATTATTTTCAATTTAAACACAAACAATCTTGAAGAAAAAGATATTGTAGCATAAAACCATTGCCTCAAGTTTTACATTGATTATATAATCTATAACCACATCTAAAATAAATTTACATTTATTATAATTATATATTATAACTATATGAATACTTATAATAACATATATGACCCATATAAATCATTTAAACCCATATTTTTATATAATTCATTAATAAAATCATCATTTTTTGTGTTAATTTTTTTCTGATTTTCATGAAATATTTCGGTGATCCGTTATAGTACAAGTAATTTGAACGTGGTTCTACCATCTACAGAATGTTAATAATTATATAGATAACTAGTGTAATAATTATATCTTTATTTATATTAATATAAATAATGAATACATAGGTAAATGAGTTACACAATATGTGGAGATGGTACTCCTGACATATGCATGAACATTGTTTTCATTTTCAAAAAAAAAAAATGAATGAATGTTAAAAAAATTATATCATTACAAAATTATTATTATATAAAAAATAAAATATATATTAATTAAATAAATCATTATACATATCATTTTTTTAGGTTATGTAAAATAAAAAAAGTTTCTATGTTTATGTTGTAATCACCATGTAGGCATTATCAATAATTTCATTTCCCATTTGAAGGAAGGGAGGTTGAAAATGGGTTTTCAGTAATCATAATAAAATCCTAGTAAATTAATAATATTTTCTTTATGATTATATAATTGATAAAATTAGTTTAAAGAATGTGTAATAATAAAATAAACTGAAATATCTTGATTAACATTTATACCAATTCATTGACAGCCACCATTTAAATTAAACTTGAATCTTTAAATGATAGGTTTTATGAAATGAACTTGGGATATATGATGAAGGGAAGTAATATAGTAAGGTATTAGTGTAGAGATATTCTTTTATAAATATCTCAAATTCATTAACTTGGGGGAGAAGATGATCCCTTTTCTATGTTATTGATATGACTGGCATGGAATTATATAATAGATCTCAATAATATATTTACAAATTAATTTAAAATTGGATTGAAATAAAAAATAATTTTTGTTTATGATAATATGCAGTAAAAATATATTCATGAAAGCATAATTAGACACATTTATATAGAAATATTACCCATAACTATTTCTTAACCCCCCACAGTAAACCCCTATGATCCTTACCTGTGGTAACACATTTTTATGATTTTTACAATTCATTATGACAAAACAATTAACATAGCCAGCATAAATAATGTGGATATGATGATAAAAAATATGTAATCTATTTAATAAAATCCAATAACTATAATTAGAAGCGATTAATTATAAAATAATCCACTACAACATAATGAAATCTTATTTTATAAAATATAAATTTTTAAGAATGAAAGTAAATTTACTTTCATTGCATTCCTAGTAAGAAAAATAAAATGAAAGTTAATATATTTTATTTAATATATAATCATTAAATATCAATAAAACCATTAATTACTAATGATTTTTTTAATTTTTTAGTATAATTAATCATTTCCCACATAAAAATCTATTTAAAAATATGATCTTTTTACCTTTAAATGATTTTATATTCATTAGTAGCCTTTATATAACTAATGTATGGATATTTTTCATATAATTGAAAAAATTATTTTTATTGTTACTTTTTAATAGTGATTTATACATATTTATTATATAATAATACACAACATAGAGAAAAACAAATTCCTTCTAAAATTATAAATTTTAATCATTTATTGATTTAATTAAAAACAATTAAAATTTATTTCATAAGATTTAATAAATAAATTTGAAATTAAAAAAAAATCTTTATATATATTTCATTATTTTGTTAATCCTATTCATACCTATAAATCCAATTGACTGGTTATATAAGTATACTATATCATGATTCCATTTAGACATAGGTTTTTAAGTAAAGTAAGATATTAAATACATTTAGTTTCTTTAAAAGCTGGTACATATAGAATCATTGGGTGTTACATTCAAAATGAGAATTTTTAAAAAAATCAATTTTCTTCTTATTACATACTATGTTATCATATGATTTTTACATGATTTATTTGACATTTAAATCAAATAAATCTTCAAATGTACACGTCATAGATATATTAAAATATATAAATAAAATATATGGAACTTAATGTTCACATTAATAATCACATTAGAGAATTATCTGACTATAATACCAATTTCTATGATTAAAAAAGTATCATACAAACATTGAGGTTGTCGGTGTGGGGAGGGATGAATCAAGGTTTTCATTTATATCCTATATTATCTATATTTACTTTTTAAAGTCTTTATGTATTTAATTAATATAAATTAAATAATTCCTTATCATACATATTAATTTGACTGAATTTATGAATAATATTAATGTAAGAATTCAACAAGACACCATTATTTTTTAACAAAGTTAACCTTTTTTCTTTAGGACAATATCCTCAATGTGTCATTGTTATTATGACAAAATCATAGCTCCCTATTTATTATCATAAGAAGATATGTCTATGGTATTCCCTGTAAAAAATATAACAAACTAGTTAAAATACATTTAATTTTAGATGCTACTATAACACCTTAATATTGATAAAAAATTATTATTTTTATCCATATAGAAAGAAAAGTATACTATTCTTTCATAACCACATCAAATAATACTATCTTCCTAAACTAAATTAGGTTGACTACTATATATGAAACCCATCAGATGTCCTAGTAAATCTCTCCATTATAATATATCTACCATTGGGCAAATACAATATTTATATCTCTTATTGTTTTTTATTGTATAGGAAAACTTCTCTTTACGAAGCTGAAGTTATTTATATCTCTTTACATGGTACCTAATTCCTGAAACTAGAACAACATAAGAATTATCCATTTACTTTTACTCCTAGAATATATAGTGTCTCAAATTCAGGTTTTATCTTTCTTTTTCTTCATTTAAGATGGAGTACAATTATTCTTTGTACTATAAATCCCTCACACACTATTCTTAAAACCACATTATCAATATATATATATATATAAAGCACCATTAGGTCCTCTAATAATTCTCAAAAATTTAAATTCTCATAGATGTCACAAAATGAGTATTGCATATTTATCACTTCTCTAAAATCTTATTACAATAAATATTTTATCTTCTTTATCATGAAAGTTTATTTTTTATTTTCATAAAAAATCATCTCCTTGTAATTTAAAATTTTATTCCAATACTATTTCACATATTTAAATAATGAAATCTACACGTCACCATGTAGTTAAACTATCAAGGTGGGGCTCATATATTTCTAGTTTGGAGTTATCCTTCTTCATCAAATTGTATCATTTAATGATACACCTTATTTTTTTCATCCACTTTTCATTTATTATTCAAAATCAATATACTATTTTAATCATAGATATTTCATAGGCTCAAGATATTTCTTCTTCCGTTGCATAGTATGGAATTATCATCTTATTATATTTCTCAGAATATTCAATTTGGTATTTATCATAAAATTTCCTATGAATTCATATATCATATCATCAAAAAATTTATGTTAATATTTAATAAAAACAAAATCAACACTCTTAAGTCATATGATGAAAATTTTGGCATGAAATTTGCAAAACATTAAATTTTTATTATTATAATTTTTTTGGGAATCCTAATTCTTATAAAAGTCTTTCTACATCGTGTTCTAACCATGGATATACTGTTACACATATTTAATGCATCTCGAATTATATCAACTACTTCTAGTGGGTCTTTTCAATATCATGAATGGACATAAAATAATATAATTTTATCCACTTATTATTCTTTTGATGGATGAACAATAACCTAACTCGAAATAAATGAACTGGTTTTGTGTTCTTATATTATATCAAATCAATATATAATCAATATTGGATTATTTGGGATCAACATTAATGGTAAAACTCATGAAACAAGTGAAATGATACTTCGAATGGTATAAGGAAGAACATGATAAGAAATGGATTCACAATATTTAAAATTACACATAAATCCATATCATTTAAATGGGTTAATATTTACCATGATTCACTACTCCCACATTGAATGGAACGTTTTGATAGTTATTCATAACCATACACCATTCTATCATAGAACACATTTGAAATCCAGTAATATCACGGTTCTCTAGAAGACCATTATGCTAAACCACATGGTAGAGGCAAACAAACTGTTACCCTCTTTATAAATTTTTCAACTTGTAATGGTATTATGTACAACCTATGAAAACATCGTCTAGCTCATAAATTTTCACTAGTTCGATATAAAATAGTGGTAAGGATTCTTGGATTGTTAAACTAGCTAACAGATTGATAATTTATTACAGTGAACTAATATTCATTTTTTCAAATTACATAGTTATCATATAATTCACATAACAACAAATATTCCCTAATATAAATATTTTTCCATTGTATTGTATACAATGAAATCATGGGATAAAAAAACTATTATTACTTTTCTTTTTCAATCAAGTGAATAGTATTTTGATACTCTAAATATATGAACACATATATATTTCAACTTCCATAAAGCATATTATTTTCTTCTTCAAAAGTATTAGGAACTCCAAATTCACATGAAAAAAATATTTCATTGTTAATTGATGTGAAAAATATTTTATTCCATATTTACAAAAAATAAAACATGATATCTAGGTGGAATGAATAGTAATCAACTATTATAAAAAGATTACCATATCCATAAAATGGAATTTGTATTCTATAAATATCAGGATTCAATTTTTCTTATTTATAAACTCTTGTATTTCTATTATCTTCATGACTAGTGAGTATAATTATTCAAGAAATATATTTTCAAACATGACCCATGTCAAATACGCTTTCCATTATTTTCCAATACAGTCTCCAACCACGTATGAGTTTATCCCTCTAACACATGACTATAAGATTAAAGATTTATTAAATTTGGAGTATATAATACCTAAAAATTTAGTTGATCCAATCTTTCCCACCTCTATAATTTTTTACTCAAATAAATACAAAAAATATTTAAGGAATCTTCATATAAAATTATGAATCATTTTTATCTTGTTATCATCTTACTTAATTCATTCCTACATTTATTTTATAAATTACATCTTCAAATAAAATCTTGTTTTCATGAACACACTCTAAATTTCTAAATTATTGTTTATGAATATGTATAGAAACATTTATTCATTCATATTAATGAATGGACTTTAAAAACATATGTATTTATATTGTTCCCTAAATCTAAAGATTAACCAATACACTATTAATAAATTATATTTTTACTCATTGTAATACATTTAAAAACTCCCACCACAGAGTTAAATATAAATTTTTTTACCAATTCACATTCCCATGATTCCATACATTCTTGTTCACATAAATAAATGAAAAATATATCAACATATTCTTGTCCAAATATTGAAAACAATTACTATCGTTTGAAACCATTTAAAAATAATTCTAGATAATAAAATCATTTTAGTATTCAATGTAATTGAATTTCATTTTTATCCATGGTTATCATGATTCGTGAGTATAATTTGTATCCCAGTGCATCATTCTTACATACACCTATAGTGGAAAACATCATTTAAGAGATCGTCTATTTATTTATTATTCCATGATTCCTTGATAACTCATGTTTAACTATGAAGATGTTAATTGTTCAATTTTATAGGTACCACATGAGTTCTAGAAATATTAATCTCCATGCATACCTAAAATTGAAATACCCATGTTAAAACTAGGATTTAATACCATTTTATAATTGTCATAAGATGTTTCCAAACACCCAATCCTGAAGTAGACCTCTAAAAGGCCACAGGTGAATTACAAGATCAATAGAGGTAGACAAATAGAGTCAAGATGAAATAAACATCATTTGGTAGTAATTTTTATTAACAAATATATATATATATATATATAATTAAACTATTTATTGTTATTTTTGAATAAAAATACTTCTATAAAAAATATAATGATTATCAAAAACCTAGAGGAAAATCTATTAACAGAATTAAGACATATAAAAAAATTGTTGGTAATAGACACATAATCCTTGAAGACATCTAATCTTATCAAATGATTCAAATTGAAATATTTTATCACCTATCCTTGTAAATAGATCCTAGGATTCATTATTGATGAACAATGTTGCATTTACATATCCTATATCATGAAAAAATAATGTCATTTAAGGCATTGAATTATGTACATTGGAGTGAGTAACAAATTACTCAATATTATTTTCCTGAGTAACTCCAATGAATTATTTTATATGATACATTATAAAACAGGTAACCAATTTCATTTAAAAAAATTAACTATTACGAATTTAAAATCATATAAAACATTTATAATAGAGAATACCAAGTTAAGCCAAGAAATTTTTTTTTATTTCTAACCATACAAATATCTTTTTATCTTAATAAAAAAACAAGTATTCAATAATTTAATACATAGAAAAAAATATATCAAAAAAATAAATCTGTGTATAAAATAAACCAAAAATTATTATATTTGTCCTATAGTGAATTATTTGTCAAAACGACGAATCCATAAGGTCTTTCCACTCATTCCATCTCTATTTCCAACCATTCCACATTTTTATTTACAAACATTGATTTCTCATTGATCATTCCATATATTTTTTAAAAAAAAATTAATTTTTATTCCAACAATATTTCCCATGTTAATATTCACTATATTAAATACATAAAAAATTCAATACCAATTTATGATAAAAATTATTTTCCAATAATTATGTATCGTGACATTGATAATTCAGGATTTATAATTTTCCATAAAAATACCCATATACATTTATAAAAAATATAGACAAAACACTATTTTATTAAATTAGTAAAACATATTTATTTGAAAAAATATAATTTTAAATTATTGGAACTCCATCTTTTCTTGGGTATGAAAAGGAAAAGAGTGAAAACACAAGGAAAGTGAAGAAGATACATAAATAAATAAAAGGATCCAAGGTCCTCAAAAGGCCTTTTATTCAATGCCCCCCCCCCAAAACAATGTCATCATGCATGGTTCATACATGACCAACCTATAAATGAACTTTGAATGAGATGAAGCCTTTAACCAAGGCCCTATTTTTTCCAGTAAACAAGACTCTAGGGTCTCCATTTGTCTGAATGAAAATTTCCAAAGGTGAACTTTTGATTTAATCTCCCTATTCCTTCACTCAAGAAATATGAAACCTTTTAGGGAGTTTTATAATACCTAAAAGAGATGTAATTAAAGAGGGATAGGGAAATTAATGTCCTAATATAGATTAAAATAATAAAATCCTACATGAGGAACCCCCTCAACCTGTAATAAAAAGAAGTCTAGTGTGTTGGGCCCTTACTCAAAAAAGAACATATGTGAGCCATTTCTGGGAATACCCATCGAGACCCTTGTAGGTTTGAGAAATGTCTCTCCAAACTATAGTCACCAAGGTATCCCATTGCACATGGCGCTACCAACTCCCCTATGCTTACCTATATGGAGTACCTCTTATGAAATCCTTCTAGGTTCGCCCTACCCTTCATCCTATGTGATCCAACCCTCTGATCCCTCTTCTATGCAACCTATGGTAGGGATCATCTACCCTAGGATCCCTTATCTAAAATTGTAAAAATTGAAACCTCCACCATTGAATCCAAAAAAGGAAATCCACAAGAAATTATACACAAGCATGTCTCCCTTTAAATTTGTATTCCTACAGTTATAGATTTCGTGCACTGGTCCTACCAGACAATTAGGATCATTTGGGAGAATGTGGATCTTTATTTACATTTTCATGAGGACCCTTTCCCTATGAACAATGTATGTGAGTTCTCTTCCATGTAAAATAGGTTTAGGTCCATGTCCTACCCTTCTCATCTTTAAGAATCATATCCTATAGTTCCAGGAAAGGAGTGAAGGGACAATGTTTTTTTACTATTGACATGGATTGATATCCTCATTATTTTTTATAGAAACAATTGTTGGTAACACCTCATTGATTAAGCCACTATACATTCTCCTTAGAGGTTACCATATCACTCATCTCTACCTCTTGACCACCAATGGGAGAGAGTGGATGGGAACTCATTCCCTCTCCCCTATCACTTGTTACATTCCTTCTTCAATATCAATACCCTAGATCCATTATTGGGTATATTTAATATATGGAAGTCCCATAGGCCCATCCCCTTTCACTAGGGGAGGAGGATAAGTGTGTGGTATTCCATTTATTCTACTTCCTCTTTCAATGATAACTTATCCTGACTCATGTGGAATAAAATTATATCCATGATAACCACATTCACACACACTGATTCATGTTTTGTAAGTGGATCCTACATTTAATCTCTCTTTTGTCACCCTTTAG
Organism: Viscum album; assembly: GCA_963277665.1. NCBI lineage: Eukaryota > Viridiplantae > Streptophyta > Magnoliopsida > Santalales > Viscaceae > Viscum > Viscum album. The sequence goes on along the minus strand of OY728135.1, from coordinate 623,512,044 downwards.
AGTGTTTCCATAGGCGTAGGACCTAAAATATATTTACTTAACTCTAGAAAAAAAAGGATTGTTTGGTTTCCTAGATTGTCTATTTCTCTATGCTTCTCAAATAGAGCATGACTCAAGTGATATTAGAGTCTTTTACTGGTCATGAAACCCACATGATCCTAGTCCTCAATGAGAATAATCCCCATGAATAATCACCAATTATCATCCCATTTAATTGGTAATATTTTTTTTGTATTCCCCAAGAATTAAACAATGAAAAAATTCTGGTTACAATAAACTCAAGATACGTAGGATGCGCCATTAAGGCCAGAGCTCAATGGGAATCCTTCTTAGGAGTAATCCCCAATCATAATTACCAAAATCTACAAATCGACCTATGTATTAATTATTATTTTAAGATACAAAACAACCATGGGTTAATTCATTCTTCATGATCTCTTTTATATGGCCTTCCATATTAGTAATAAGCCCACATTTAATCCTCTTTGAGGGTTAATATCCTCTAAAAGACCACCATAACTATGTGGTAATTGATTCTCATCGAAATGGGATACATAAGAAGCCTCCCTGAGGTTCAAATGCAATAACCAAAACAAATCTTTTCTTTCAAGGAAACATTCCAAATATGGTTCAATTCAATATTCCAATCCATCTTTTGTACAAGTTCCCGGGAATTTATTATCATTAGTCCCACATCAAATATTAACTAGGAATTATTTTCCTAAAAAATCATTTCCATATGATGTTAAACATTATGGTTAGGACTTCTTCACATTACCTTAAAAGGTATGATTTTCCACTTTAAGAGGAATCAAAATAAATGGGTTATCATTCCTTTCATCATAATATGTAGGAAATCCATATCATGGGTTTGATCCCAATATCAGAAAAAAAAAATGGTCTCCTTGTATGACAATAATATCAGAACCACCCCACTGAGTGGAAATAAAACCAACATCATCATAAAAAAACCAAACAATATCATGGTAGTACATTATTTGGTACAATTTATGGAGAAATTTGGATACAATTAGAAATATACAATGATGGAGAATGTTATATACATAAATGATTCCAAATTCCATACATGATTGTAATTGATTTCAATTTCAATGGAGTCCCGCCTAATACTTTGGAATTAATAAATGATTCATGAAAATATCATTAATCTATAAAAGAATCCCAGAATATGTAGTAATTAACCTCAAAATGTTATGATAAAACCGACCTCCCATACTCTTGACCAATGTGATTTGATAAGAATCATATCTCAAAAAACATAATAAGTATCTAACTTAAGAAATTCGGTCCTTTTGGATATAGAACCAATGTGCGTTTTTCTCAGAAACAGTGAATCAGTGATGGATGATTGCACAAAACTCAACCCTCCCTAAATTTAATCATCAGGTGGTCAATTATTTGAAGGAAGAAAAAGAAATACATAGTGGGCAAATGAGTGCATTATAATCCATTCAATCATTCTTTATCCCAAAAGGAAATAATGTTGAACCAAAAGTGAATCCTTAACCATGATGATAGTGTATCACACCTGTTAGCCACTTTTATTTTATAAAATAAGGAAATACAATGAAATAAATCATATATGTGTTCATCCTAAATTATTTTTCTTTAATATAGTTTTATTTTTATTGTTTTTAAAATATTGTATACACTTTTAAGAACTCCACTCAATCAAATGGAATCTTTCTAGCTTTCATTGATGAATGCTCTAGTAGTCACTTAGGAGGGGTCTTCATCTATGAAAAGGAAAACCTCCCCAAACCAATGTCTTAAAATCTATTTCTATAATGCACAGGTTTTTTAGTACCATCAGCATGGTACCATCCTAAATGTGTAGTCTTCTTGACAGGTCCCCCATCTCACCAATCCCCACAAATCATCCAGTCATCAATTACCAATGTTATTAAGGAAGATGGTGTTGACCATTGTCTTCAACCATTGCAGATATTATCCATCATTTGTGATAATTAGTCCATCTCATATATGAGTGTGGTGGAATAAGAGGCCACATATGGACTCACATCGAAGACACAAGGGTCTATCCTACAGACTCTTTCCAACAATCTCTACTTCAAAAGATGCACGATAGTAACCCCTCAATATGATGACAGTGTCATCCTCGATTGTACATCTTAGGACCACTAAACCTAGGAATGAAATGTTTCCTTCTAGATATGAAAACCAACCAAAATGGAATATGATAATTCATTTTACAACTATGGATAATCCAAACTACCCAATTTTTTGGAAAATTGTGAGCGGGCACAAACACCCATTCACCTTTATTCAAGCATCTTGAAGACTCATCTCCAAAAATTTAATGATTCTCATAAACCACATATAGAGGAATATTTCATGCAAGATAATACACCTTCCAAAACATATCAGGCCTCCCAACGGTCTCCTTTGGAATTACCTAGATAATTCAGTCAGAATGTCATGATAATAAAAAGGGGGTAGAATCAACTCTCAACCCCCACAAATCTCTTCCCCAAAATGCGAGTACTCTCAGTATACACTAGAAATAATCTGAGGATAAGATTAGGCAGAGAAACCTACTCTAGATATGAAATGGTCATATATCCCCATTCCAGTTGTTTAAGTCACCAACCATATCTTAGAAATGTAGAAAATGAAGATGTTAGTCCTTTAGCATATCCTACAGACCTTCCAGGATGTCATAACAGGACACAACTCTATTCCCAAAAGTGGGGTGACTCATTACCATGTCATCCCCAGAGAAAATACACATATCATCCCCCATAAATGAGGTTCGTGGGGAAAAATAAACAATATTAAATAGAAGACTATATTTGGAACTTACACCCATTTGAACAGGAGGCTTTTGTATTATCCTAACTTCCACTCTAAGGAAGGAACGGGCATGCGAATATGGAAATAACATCTCCCACCAAGTGGCCACAATCTCTCTTAAGAATTAATATATGAAAAATCCTCATCAAACAAAATTATATTATCAAGATACAATCTATGATCATTATGATCATAATGAAGGACAATGTGAGACCCTCAGATGCTTATATGTGGTAAGTCAAGATCCGACCCTCCTGTAATCTAATAATGAGTGTAGTTGTGGTATTTCTGAAATCACTCATTAAACACTTCACCCTGAAGGATTCCCCCATGTATAAAATCAGTTCTATCCCTAGAGTTCATATTCTGATGAGGGTCATATCATCCCTCTACATAGACATAAGATGAAGGAAAAATAAGGCTTTGTATTTCTATAATCCTCCATCATTTTCCTCGACATGAAAGAATTAGCTGTGAATGTACTCTCTACCTTAGCATTTCATTTTTTTAAGGGAATTCCTTAATTGAAATTATACTGATGTGAAATCCTTCCTATCATAGTGGTCATGGAAATAAGGAAATTCATGTCTGATTCCTTGTCATTGGTTGGTGAAATTATTTCCCAACCATAAAAATTTCAAGGTGACGATCATTATCCAAACAAACCTTGGTCAATTTTCTTCCTGTACAACAGAGGGAGACCCTAATGGTTTTTTTATGATAAATAATTTTTGAAGCATCTGATCTGGTCGCACCAATTAGATGTACCTTTTAAAAAATAAAAAAAATGTATTACTCCTGATAAAACAGTTATACAATGAATACATACTATTAATGTTATGGCCTTTAGCTACTTCACAATGCAAAATTCCAGACATGTTACTGAAATTCTATGTACAAGAAATGTTTCTCAACATTTGGAAAACTATATATAACATAAAATAAAAATTATTATCATTCAATGAGTATCAATGACACAACAATGTTGTGTAAGGGTTACAATGAAATATTGACTCAGCATCACACTTAGCTTCACAACATCCAAAGATCAAATAAAAATAAGTATCCCTTCCATGCATATACCTCACCACATTAATGATTCTACAACACCTAGTCACATTTACTCCATATGGTGCTTGTATCGGAGGATGGGTTGAATAAAGATAATTTCATTTCACTATTCTCTCTAAACAACAATGCATGTCGAAGGTTTTAATGTTCTATTTTTAGATTCATGCGAGCTTAAAAATAATAATTTGTTCTTGATCAAAGATATTGTCAACCAGAACTGGCCCAACAAATACTCGGTGATGTCGTCACAGAAAAGAGAAGGATTTTGAGAGAATTTTTTTTAATGATAATAGAATATCAAGAATGACTCCCATTTGGTGGATATTAGCCATCAAATAGTGAAAATATCCGATATATCTCAATGATAATTATAAAATGTTGATCTGAGTGCATATTGATTGATGCACCCATACCATGTATAGAAAAAACACCATAAAAATAGATGTTCAGCCACTGTGATATCAACCATGAATGTTTTGGAGGAACACCAAACCACAGGGCTGGGGGAATTTTTACACCAAAACATGGGGCTATATAATAATACCTAAATTGTTTTTAATGAAGAGAAAGAACATACCCTTCACTTATGTATTGGGGATTTATTCATCTCAACAATACCATCCTCAGTGAGATTCAACATTCTCCCAATTAGATAAAATTCTGCAAAGTGCATCTTATCAGTTCGTCCCACCCTAAGATCTAGTGCCATCACTTAGAACATGTACACTTTAATTACTTGAAGATTACCATAAAATTACTACCTTACATGATGATCCCAAAAATCTATAAAGGAGATGATAAGGCTTCATAGGTGGGATAAAATTATCCAATATCACATATTCACTTAAAGAATTAACACAATTCATTTCTCCCCAGTGAATGTCCTAAACGCCGCCCCAACATATTGTATAGAACATACGACCAATTCAGGGGGGGTCAGAGCATACAATTATGGTTCATGATGTGGATCAAATTAAAAACACTGAAGGATGTGTTCACACCTGAAACAAGATTACTATATTAAATTTTAAGGATCTCTTGAATAATCCACCTCTAACTTTTTGAAATATATAAAATGATCAGGGTCATATTGTACCTCACCACCCTTAAGGAGAAGGTAAATCCCTTTATATGGAGTAAATGTTTTTAAAAAATGAGGAGGATATGGATGAATTTTTGAGACCCAATGCAGAATTACTCCAAAGCATCATTTTCCCTTGATGTGTTCGACATGAATATCCTCAACTAGAACCCCATAAAAAGATATTCAATAGTGAAGGTCTACCATAGTAACAGAAGGAGACCTGTAACTTTCACATAAAATTGGATTCAAACAACCAAAATATTTATATCCCATGAAAGAATATATAGAATTCCGTCCACTGGTTTCATAACTACAAAGAGTTTAGATACGTCCTTAAAAGCCTACCCATGTTGGTAACATATGGGAGCTTCCAACAGTACCACCACATATGGCCATAAAATCCACCACACCTATCTAGGTTCCAACTCAACAAGAATGTTTATAAATTCTTATGAGCATTATTGAGTAACTAACTGCTTGATTGGAAGCCACAGAGGAATTATGTGCTCCAAAAGAGCCATAAAATTAATCTTAACATGAATGGGTAGACCCAAATATTCCACCACCATCATTGCATATCCTACATTTGCAATATTAAATGGCTTTGAACACCCAAATAAACACTTAATGCATTTAATATCTATGTTTGATTCCATGATGAGTACCCCTAAACAGTAAGAAGTGGTGAAACAAAGGTTCTCCATGTAGTCTCTAAAACGACCAGAATTTTTGTGATAGAAAAGTTTGTGGAATATATCAATCACTAGATTTGATAACCTCAAAAAAAATGTTTAATTTCTAGTTCTAGTAAATGTTGCAGAAGACAAGAGTCTATCACCTCACAAAATGCAAACAATAGGATGATGAAAGAGTCTTAGAATTCATTTCCCAGTGGAAATAATTGGCATTCTCTTAGAACCTATCACTCCATCAAGACGAGTTTCCACCCATATATTTAGAGAATATTCATGAATAATTGTGTTTGCTATTAATTCTTATGGTTTATACATGATTATTTAATGGTCTTGTTGCAATCTCTCAGCATACATGATACTTAATTGTATAGAGCAAGTATATGTCATGAGTAATTCCATCATCTCAATGAAGGATAATAGGAAATGAAGTGGTTGCAATTGTTACACTTAAAAAGAACCATGTACCCACTCCCACATTAAAGGTTGTACCATAATGTATGTCTCAACCTACCAAAAAATAACAGCAATTCCTTCCTCGACCAGATAATCAAAGAGATCAGATGAAGAAATGGTTCAGTGAGATGAAAAATAATGTCTATTCTTTTTAAAAGGATCATGTCCTTTGGTACTTCATCTCGGCATCAAAAAGACATAGTCAAGTTTCCCAATACCACAAATCCTTGAAAACAATAAAACAAATAACTTTGACACTATTTCCCCATCCACCAAGCACTATGGAACCACATATCGGATTGTTCCCTCAATAAATAATTCTTTCAAAATATGGTGGACATTTGGAATGGGAAGTAAAAAAAAATTAGTTTCTCTTGTTGCATGTGTTTCTACTGTTACTCTATATGAGTAAAATGAATGTAAAGAGGTTAAAATCATTGGACCATCTAATTTTTGTGACTAGATGTTTAGGAAAATGATCAACCAGACTCATGTATTATTTTAACACAACTAAATCCACAAATGTTTTCCTTAACTGCTACCACAATCATATAACCATCTTTCGCAAAATCTCAATCCTCTAGCTTTAAATCCTCTATAAAGAGTCATGGATAATGTAGTAAGATGAATACATAAGATTATAGTCTCACATTAAGGCCAAAGTTGTACTTTATATTAGTACACATCAAGTGTCCAATCATAAATGCAGGAGAACGACCCAACTAAATGGTACAACAAGAGTCATCTCTTCAAATAGAATCTTCATCAGATGAGGAGTTTATTATTTGTTCCATTAACATAATTCACATAATGGATCCCTTTACATATGATTAGTATGGTCAGGAACTTTAGTTCCCCACACTTCAATGGGGAACTGATGGAAGAGGTCTTCAGAGTCATGGTTACAATGGATGATGTGGTCATGCCATAAGTCTCTACTTCAACCATAACCCTAATTGAAATGTCTATATAACATAAAGGAATAGAAGGGAACTTTAGTGTGCCCAATAGGAAAAAAGGGAATTTCCCCATGCATGGAAGGATCTACCCGAACATAATCATCTTGGAAAATTGATTATGGAATATGTCATCATCTAATCCACCCTAGTGTGTGGGAAGACCCAACTGGCGTAACACTGAAAGAGTGGAAGCACTATCACCTGCTATATCAAGGGGGAGTATATCTACATTAGGATCATCCGAACAAAAATCACATGTGAAAGAAAAACCTCATGTGGGGAAATGGTGGTCATTGGATCATAAATATGATTTATTGATGCATCTATCTTAAGTCACGACTATTTTATCAATTATAGATGTCCTAAGTCTATGAAATGACTTTTGTGAAGAACTCATTAAGGCATTATCAAGCCCTATAGAGTTTATAGTTGGTGTTTCTTCCACTGAAGTAAATCATGAAGAGAATGATCTTATATAATTCCTTTTGATTATCTGTTTAACAAACCAAGATGAAGAGGTTGTCATGAATGGTCACACCGAAAACATGTATATATCTAGACGAATAGATGACTTTGTTGCCCAGTGATCCTTTATAGATAATGGATTGGTAGTCAAGCTCTTTATTAACTATAAACATCACCAATTTGGTATCAATTATTCTCAGTTGTCTTCCTGTACTCTGATGTTACATTGGTGTGTAAGGAATGAGCATGATCCAAATAGAAATATCACACTCAGAACATAGTTTAGGGATATCTTTTCAGACGTGGCAATTATAGTCTTATGGAAGGATACAATTTTCAATGATATTATAGGAATTTCTTGGATACATTGGCATTAATCCTATCCTTTGGGATACCACTAATGTCTCAGATATTGTGTCAATGGTCAAATCAGGATAATTCCTGTTGAAAGGGCTCTATTCAAATCTTATGAGTCATAATACATTAACACTGGGTTCTACCACAAGGGAATGAATTATTCTATAGAAAATGTTGTCACTCTATCCAATAGCCCGAAGGCCTTCATTTTTATAGATTTTTGATAATCCACCTTTCATGGGGTGTGGTGGAACCCTTACATGGCCCCTAGGCATAAGTATTATATGGAATGTAGACCTTAGAGGAATTCATTTCCCATATTCTTCAAACATTACATATAACCCAGACTAACTACTTGGAACTTCTACTCCCCATAATCTTCATCGTGAAATCATATCTCCACTTTCATAAGGCTTTTCGGGTAGGAATTCCCGTGCATGCACAGGCTTGTCCCGATGGCAGGTGTCATATCCTCTCATTATTTCAATCCTTTTAGCTAATATTGTGGTGAAAGCTCCTTGCTCATTCTCCAATTAGAGCTTGTTCCTTGTAGGTTGTCTAGTTAGCATCAGCACATAAAGGTGGCCCAAAGGCCTTCAGGTGGCCCTAAGGCCTTACTGACCCGAAGGCCTGGGTGGCCCTAAGTCTTTGATGTCACTTGAATAAATGACCCAACTAGTCTTTAGATGATCTAGGATATTCATTTCACGAAGATCAGTGCAGAATATAAACTGTCCATCAACCAAATTGAAAGGATGGTCCTACATTCAATCACTTGTTCTCTAGATTTCATAATTTCAGTAATGATAACTGATCCTAATAATATAGGATAATTTATCAGCACATTGTGAAGTAATGAATTCATTGATGGAAATGACTTTATTCTATCCCTTGAGCTTCAAAAAATTCACGTTTCATCAACTTGTTTACAAAAGTAGTCACATTAATGTAAAATTATAGAGATTCTAATTATCAATCCCTTATCATCCATCTAATGCACCAAAACTACCCCACAATGATGATTGATCCTAGAATGATTGCATCATCAAATTGATGTTCAAATGAAGATTCATCCCTTAATTTAGAATTTTTTATCACATACTTCCCAGATTATGGGAAAATATGTAAATAATGATGAATAGGATGAAGTAAAAAAATCATAGGTATTTACCTTTATCATTTGAGGAAGGCGTCTCCACCATTGTTGATGAAATTAGTAATAAAAATCTAGGTATAATGTAATATCCTTGATCCACTTTGATTAGTGAAGCCATGAATTCTGAAAAATAGGTGATATATACTTTCTTTCTGAAGTAGCATCGAGATGTGTTTTCTTTGAACTACTATGATATTCTCAATCCTATAGTTTACACTGACAAAAGGGTTTTTTAGATAACCATATGGTATTCAAAAACATAGCTTGGAGGACACACCGAACTCATGCCTAAATAATTGAGGTTGAGGTGAATGAACTCATCAAGGACAACAATCATCTGAGAACTGTAACATCCCAAATTGATGGACAAAATTTTGCGAGTTAAGAAAATGGAAGGTAAAATCATTTCTTACATTGAATTTATATATCTCAACCCAAATTGTCCCAATGATGAATTCCCAATTCCAATCACCGAATTTTTTTAATATAATTCCTGATTATCAATCCATATTTGTCATTGATTTCTACTCCGGGTACAACCAAATTTGTATGGCATGGAATGATAAGGATGCCAAATCCTTCATATCCTCCAAGGGAGTAATTTTATATTGAGTAATGGCCTTTTTTTGAAGAACATTGATTCCACATACCAATGTTTCATTCTAAACATCTTAAAAATATTTTTAATTAGGTTAGTAGAATGTTATGTTGATGATTTATTGGTCATGTCTTGAAAATTTTTTGACCACTTGGATGACCTAGAGACCATCTTGATCAATCATCGATGACATAAACAGAAGATAAACTCCTTCAAATGTTATATCTGTGTAACCTTGTGGAAATTTCATGGATTCATTGTATGCCATCACGACATCAATGTTGATCTTAATATATTGAATCATACCATTGAAATATCACCTCATTTAATTCAAAAAGAGTTGATACGACATCAAGGAAACTTGTCAAAAATTTAAATTTTTTTAGCTAACCTGACATGAAATTGTTTAACCTTCAAAACATTGATGTGGAAGGGGGTCACATATTAATGGATCAATGACTATAAGGACGAATTTTACACCCTCAAAATATTTCTCTTGATACCTCTAGGATTAATTCCACCTATTGAAGGAAATCTACTCATTTTATATGTGATGTCCCTAGAATGATCACTGGGTTCTTTTATCATATTGAAATTTGATTCCAAGAAAGAAAAAATCCATTCGTATATCACATGAACAACGGACAATGTGTGGAATCATTCTTTAGATAGTGAGAAATGTTTTCTTGAATTAAACATTATAGTTCTGAGATTGAGGCAATATCTGAAGCACTACGAGGATCACTTGGTTTCTCAGAAAATACTAATCAAATTTATCCTCATTGATAATATTATAATAGGGTGTACGGAATGACGAGAATTTATTCTATGGAAATTCGACATACTGTTTATGCCTCAAAAAGTAGTAAAAGGATAGTCCTTAGTACATTTCCATAATGAGCACCCATCTATAGGAGAAATTTCATTAAATATTAAATTACCTGATTAATAGATATTCCTTATTAATGGTAGTCCCCAAACATGGGAATTGTATATTGAAAGTGAATCCATCAATCCAGTGGGGTATATAATTAATGGATAAAATCATAACAATGTTGGTTTAGGGAAATTATTTATATCCCCAGAGAAGGCAGTGTTTCCATTATCCTTCCTATTATCAGAACATTTTACCAACTTTGAGTCAGAATATCAGGATCTCATTTCATTCTAATAATTGGCACTTGAAATAATATTAAACCACATTAATCTAAGATATGAGTCATTTTTGGTAATTAAATACATCAATGATGATTGTCCCTTTAGAGAAGTCTTTCCCATACCCACCGTGTGATTATTTGTGAGGGTTAATCATGGAATTACCCTCATATCCAACATTAACTTGATTCTTAAGATCATTGAATTGGTTTGCTGATGCATTAGAAAATGTAACCAAATCTCTATTATATCCAAATTGGGATAAAACAGTCATCTAAATTTTCCATTTCTTCATGGTCAGACATTTTATTCATGTTAGAATAGATAATATTGATGAATTCATCCCAATCCCTGATACATATGGTCCTACCATGGGATGAATGATTCCCATTATGGGATATATTCAATATAGAATACTCCCAATAGATAGATATGGGAGAGATAAATTCTGATGGTGAGAGGATAACATCATACTGTTTTAGAACCTAAATAACCATAATATCCCCTACAAGTGGGGAATTGATGGAATCCTTGTTGGATGCATCGATGGTGATAAATTTCAGCTATCATGGAATATTTACATACATGATAATGTGGTTCGTAGTAGTCGTGAAATTGGATTTCAGATCAAATCCAAAGACCTAGATAATTTTGGCCTTCAATGATACATAATTTTATAGAATATACCCAGAAATTTCATTCCTACATGGTGCATGACAACTTTATCCACCAACCCCCATATTTTCTACATACAAACAAATACTCTTAGTTATATTCTATATGGGGAATGTATGTAGTGGGGTGATACCCCTCTTCTACGACTAAGCAGTTGAAGTGAATCCTTTTTGTTACAGATTTCATCTCTATATGAGATGATTCAATACTTATAAATGATTTTGGGTCCAAAATAATTGTTTTATTTGTAAAATGAAACTTCATTATGAGATTTGGTGTCCCTCATACTATACTAACAAATAATGACACCACTACTATTCTTCTATGGTAGAGAAACAATACCAATAGTATAATATCAAATCCAACCATTCATTCCACTATCTTGCATCATCTAGTGGGAAGATATAGGCTTTTTATGGGATAATGGAAAACATACTCAAGAAGGTGGTGGATAATGAGAAGAAATCATGTTTGGATAATCATTTTCATGCCTTATGGGCTTACGAGACTACGAATCATACATCTACATAGATAACCCCATACACATTTATATAGAAAATAGATGTAGTCCTTCCCATTGAGGTTAAATTTCTATCACTTTGAGTTTCAATCTATGATTAGCTATCCACAGATGAGAAATACCAAACATTAATAGTTGAATTTGGAGTGACTAGATGAAATGATATTATATACCATTCAACACATGGATGAATACAAGAATCGGATAGCCTAATATTTAAAGAAGAAATGAAAATTTCATTCCTTATTCTATGAATAATTAGTATTGGTCCCCATAATCCATTGATAAATGTAAAAAACCCAAAAATCTTGATCAAAAGTTGAAGGAACCATACTCAATACCCATATTCCACTCTAATGGAGAGTATTATTTCATTTCAACGGATTTATATATAATTAGAAATTCATCCAATAAAAGGTTACTAAAAAATATTTCATGTAATCATATGTCATTCAACCTAGATATAGTATGTTAAACAACATAGAACCTTATACATCCAAGTTGTACGACATTAAACTGTGTTGTGGGCCTTTTTTACATGACCATAAAATGAATGATGTAATGTCGATTCCATATGACATTAACTATATGTTATCATTGATTTTATTTCATGAAAATGAACTTCCTGAAATAAATACATATACATAGAAAATAAAACTAAAAGAAACCCATTTTCCTCATCGTATTACATTAAACTACATAGTTATTGTCCATTTAATTCGATGGTAAGAAACACCCAATGTATCATGAGTGAAGATATCCCTCAATATTCATTAAAAAAGGCCGCCCTTTCATAGGTGTAAGACCCTACATTTTCACTTCCTTACAGAAAGATTAAAAATATCTTAGAAAACATCCCCATCATATGATAATAAACTTTACGATCTTCCGATTAAATACACAATGATTCATTCTAATTTCTAATGGGATATGTAGATACGCTCATATCTCTTTCTTCGATCCAATTGTGAAAAAAAATATAAACCCTCATTTACGTATGTGTGAACAAGATCTACATAGCCATTAAATTGAATAATATTTTAAATCCCCATTCCCAACATCAAATCCACATTTTTTGAGGATTTATTTCTAAGAACTTCATATGTATTGATTATTTACCTAATAAGATATGTAGTGATGCATGGTCCCTAGACTATCCACAACATTTTTTCATTCACATTATTTCATCTTTGTCCTTACCACAAGATTTTAAACTGCCGGAGAGCTCATGAACTACACAAGGATTGATTCTCATCCCCATAAGATACATAGTGATGATAGGATTATACCTCCTATCCTAGACACCGCATAATTTAAATGATCATATCCTTCATTTTTATGACCCTTTTATTATATAAAAAACCTCTACCATTAATTTTTCCTCACACCAATCTCGACTCACATGGGCTAAGGAGTTTGGAAAATGAGTTGCCCAAATAAATTAGCTGTATTAGTCCCAATTTAGCCTATATTGGTCCTAGATATATTAGCCTAAAGGTGCACTATATGTCCTCATAAAATGTGGATAAGATACACGATATGTTCAAATAACTAAAAGTGACTCGATTCATTCCATTTCAAGATACGTAGTAACACAAGGGTACTACACCTTGGTCCAGATGTGATATTCATTCTCATGTCGGATTCACCCAATTCCTTACTGCATGATGATAAACAGTTTGTTTCTTCATGGAATATGTGTTTCATGATTGTGACCCCTATGACATACAAAATGATGTCCATATCTTTAATAATGGGTCCAACCCAAAACATTATGGGAAATGACTATACCCTCCCATGTACAAGGAAGATATAAATTAGAATATCCAGTATGTGTTCTCACTCCATTTACTCTTCATTTTAATTAAATCGTTGTAAGGGATATTCATTTAGAAGTAAGTGTGACTTTTTTCTTGTCCAAAAAGATAGGTAGTGAGTCATATTCCACATTTCCTAGTCCAAGGAATGAGGAAAAGAAAATTTTCCCCTCCCCTAAAAATAAGAAAAACTCATTAAATGAACTTTTATTTTGGGTCCCCTCATTGAAGGGCCCTCCAAGGAAACAAATATTTCCACCCACTAAATCTGAGGCAGATTAATACAGGATTCTTCCAACTTATGGCCAACATCAATCCAAACAATTCATTTGTTCTAAAATATATCCCTTATGTATGCCACACTACTATCATTGAAAATTTTCATATATTCATAACCTTTCATCGGCTTCTAGTATTAGAATATCTGAAACCTAAGTACACTTTTACCAAACTATGTTGAAATAAAATACAACTTTTATTGTATAAAACATCCCAAAAATTATGTTTTCCATCTAAATAATACTACTTTTTTACAAAGTAGTACGAACCCTACTCAGCCTTTCTTAAAACAACCCAAAAAGTCCATTTCAACCATAAGTAACTTCTACCTTGGGGAAAGTCTCTTCTATCCCTATATGTTTTGATGAATAATACCCAGTAAATGATAATTCAAAGACAATAATCATTCTTTGAATATTTTTTCCACATCGTCTCTAGTTATCTGAATACCTCTAAGATCATGGTAAACAATTTCTACCCTTATGTAAAAATAATACAATAATGAACAGGGTATAATTGAACCATATATCACACATTCACTACTAGAAAAGGGGGCATTGAATCCCCCTAGAATCGGGCGACCGCCATTGGCGATCGCTATAGATATCAAATAGTGACCGTCAATGGCGGTCGCTAGCCTTGATAAAAAAAACCCGAACCATTTTGCCCCCCCCCCCGCGCCCCCCTCTCGATCGAACCCTGCTCCCCCCCTGTCGCCGCCCCCCTGACGCCACCCTCCCTCCCCCCCCACCTCCCGTCCTCCCCCGCCGCCCGACCTCCCCCACCGCCCGGCCGCCCCCGCCCCCCCCCCCCCCCCTCGACGCCGCCCCCCCACCCAGCCTCCCGGCCTCCCCCGCCGCCTGGCCTCCCCTGCTCCCCCCGTCTCCGCACTCATCCCCCCCCCCCCCCCCGCCTCCCGGCCTCTCCCGCCGCCCGGCCTCACCCACTGCACGCCCTCCGCCCTCCGGCCTCCGCCATCCGCCCTCCGGCCTCCGGACTCTGCCCCCTCAGCCCTCCCCCCCCCCCCACCCCGGACGGCTCCGGCACCCCAGACATCCCCCCCTCCCCACACACCCCGGACCACTCCCCGCACCCCGGACGCCCCCCCCCCCGCATGTCAAACAGCCCCCCCCCCCCCCGCTGCCCGTCCCCCGTCCCCTCACTGCCTCCTCTCCTCCAGCTCTCCGCCGCCGCCGCCCGTCCCCTCCCTTGCTGCACCGCCTTTGGCTCCGGCTCCCCTTCGCTGCCTCCTCTCTCTCGCTTCACCGCCATCGGCTCCCCTCCCTTTCAGGTTTGTAGCTCAATCAGGTAACATGGGCTTTTAGTTACATTATTATTTTATCAATGGTTCATAAACAAATGATTAATATTTATTTTAAATATAGTTGATTTGAAAAATGTAAATGTAATAAGTATTGTGTAAATGTTTGTTATACAGATATAATTATGGATAAGAGTTGGATTGATCTTCCAAATCAAACATCTAGAGAATATTTCAATGGAATTATGCAGTTTATTGACTTCACGAGAGGATTTAAAAGTGACTATATTAGTTTTCCATGTAGAAAATGTGCTAACAGATATCAATTCACACGAGATACTGTGAGGGAGCACCTTTTCTTTAATGGATTTCTGAAAAATTATAAGAGTTGGACTCGTCATGGAGAAGAATATGTTCATTGTCAAAATACAGATGCAGCTCAGATGGATGTTGATGCAAGGATGACTGATCCAATTAATGAAATGTTTACTGAAATGGTACGTGGGTATGATCCTGAAGGCATTGACATCTAGAATCTTGAGACTGGTGAGATAAATCTTCGCTCTGGTGAAAATCATGATTCGAGGAGGTTTTATGAAGCACTTGATGATGCGAAAACAGAATTATATCGTGGATGTACTTCTTACAATAAACTGTCGTTTATCATGGAATTGTTCCATTTGATGACTATGAATAATTGGTCAGACACATCATTCGACATGCTTTTGGTTTTATTGAAAAAATTTCTTCCTGTCAACGCTATGATTCCTGAGTCGTATTACTATGCTCGTAAGTTGACAGAGAACATAGGTTTTACATATTAGACCATAGATGCATGTGAAAACAATTGTATGTTGTTCAGAAAAGAAACTGCCCATTTGGATATTTGTACGGTTTGTAGTGCTTCCAGGTGGAAAGAGAACAGGGGAAATAATACTCATCAAAGTCATATTGCGATACAGGGGAAACCGATTTCCGTAAATCAAATGCGTTACTTTCCCCTTAAACCGAGGTTGAAAAGATTTTTTATGTCATCTAAAGTTTATAATTTAATGAGATGGCATGCAGAAAGAGTTCATGAAAGTGATATGTTAACCCACCCGGCAGACTCTCATGCATGGAAGGATTTTGATAAGGGACATCCTAACTTTGCTAAAGATGTTTGTATTGTCCGATTTGGGATTGAAAGTAGATGGTTTCAATCCATCCATGTCTATCATTGGTGAAACTCATAGCACATGGCCTGTGGTGTTGGTTCCATATAATCTTCCTCTGTGGCTTTGTATGAAGCAAAAATCTATATTACCTTCCACTCTTATTGATGGACCTAAATGTACAGGGGATAAGATTGATGTTTACCTTCATCCATTGATTGATGAGTTGAATGAATTTTGGGGCGATGGTGTGATGACTTATGACTGCGAAACGAATGAAATGTTCAAACTGCATGCTGCTTTATTGTGGACAATCAATGACTTCCCAGCTTATTCAAATTTATCAGGCTGGAGTACGAAAGGGGAATTTTCTTTCCCTTGTTGCAATAAAATTAAAAAATTTGTATGGCTTAAACATTCCAAAAAATGGGAATACATGTGTCACAGGAATTTTCTTCCTCCTCAGCACAGATTCAGAAAGGACAGAGTGGCATTTGATGGTTCTAGAGAGTTCATCCCAGCACCAAAGATCATGAAAGGAGTCGAAATGTTATCACAGATTGAGGAAGAAAACATCCGCACAGTATATGAAATTCAGGATTTGTTGGCTCCTCCAGTACGTAATATTTGTGCTGCGGGTAGACAGCGCAGTCACAATTGGAAAAAGAAAAGTATTTTTTATAGTCTTCCGTATTGGAAAACTAACATGTTGAGGCATAATTTGGATGTCATGCACATTGAAAAAAATGTTTGTGATAACATATTGTAGACCATTTTAGGTGTCAGTGGAAAATCAAAGGACCATGTTAATGCACGCCGTGATTTGGAAGAAATGGGTTTAAGGAAACAGTTGCATTTATAGTTAGCTGAGGGAAACAAGGCATATATGCCTGCTGCACAGTATACGATGACTACAGAGGAGAAAGAGACCTTTCTTTCCATTTTGAAGATGGTCAAGGTGCCTGATGGTTATTCTTCTAATATTTAAAAGTGTGTGAATATGACGAGCAAGACATTGCAAGAGTTGAAAAGTCATGACAATCACATATTACTTTAGCAGTTGATTCCAATCGCAATTTGTGATTGTTTATCCCCCAATGTTGTTCATCCCTTGATTGAGATGAGTAATTTTTTTAGACATCTTTGTATAAGAAATCAGGGAATGAGTGATTTAAAAAGTTTGCAGGACCGAATTGTACTTACGCTTTTTCACTTTGAGAAACTTCCCCCCACCCCCCTCATTTTTCGATTTTATGGTCCACTTGAAAGTGCACCTAACTGATTAAGTAATGGCTGCTAGTATAGTGCAATTCAGGTGGATGTATCCTATTGAACGGTATTTGAGTACATTGAAATGATTTGTACGCAAAAGAGCTTGTACAGAGGAATCAATAGCCAATGGTTATTTGATGGATGAGTGTACTACCTTTTGTGCAGAATATCTTACGGATGTTGAAACAAAATTAGATAAGAACCTCTCAGATTCATGATAGTCCAGTTGGAGAAGGAACCACATTTGATATGGACAACATCGAGTGGATACAAGCACATAGATATATCTTGTTCAATACTCCATCAGTTGCACCATTAATGCAATAAGTATCTTATCAATGTGCTTGTATAACTTTTACATGTTTTGTTTGCATAAGATGATCTTTTAAACATCGCGTTATCATTTTCCGGAAACACATTAATGAGATAAAAGAAGATATGCATCGTGCGACTGAGTCGCAAATTCAACAATCTCATTATGAGTCATTTCATGATTGGTTCAAGGATTATGTATGTATAAATTGATTTTCATTATGAGTGAAGTATTATACTAATTATTTCTGCATATATCAGTATTGATTTTTATAAATTATGTAGGTTCGTAAGCTGAGGGAGTTAGGGGACCCCATGCTACCTGAGGTATTTATCCAACTGGCTGAGGGTCCATCTATAACGGCTCGTCGTTATAAAGCTATTGATGCTAATGGTTTTTAATTTCGCATTAAATATGTTGACGACAAACGAGCAACACAAAACAGTGGCATTGGTTGTCCCTTTGTCGATTCTGGTTATTACTATGGTCAATTGATAGACATCATTGAAGTTTTATACACACATGGTTTGAAGTACATATTGTTAAAGTGTAATTGGGTTGATCCAGTGCGTGGATGTAAAGTCGATCAATATCAGTTTTCATTGGTGAATTTTAACTATATGTTATACAGAAATAATGAACGAGTTGAGAATGAACCTTTCATTTTGACTTCACAAGAAAAACAAGTATTCTTCGTTACTTTGCCTTCGGATCCAAGTTGGTAAGTTGTTGTCAAAATGTCTCAGCGAGGAGTGTTTTTATTTGAAGAAGATGAACACGAGACTGTTCCGTTTGTTTACCAACAACTTGATCAACATACCGTAGTTCAACGTGAAGAAGATATTTATTGGTTCAGAGTGGCTGTTGAAGGAGAAACGGTCGATTTGCATTCCTAATGAAAGGTATAATTGTTTTCCCGCTATTCAGTAGAATGTCCTAGGATATCATATATTATCTAATCATTTTATAAATATTTATAAGTTTTAATCCTCACTTTTGTGAGTTAATTCAATAATAAATATTTAGGTTGTTTTTACTCTTTATTTATTGATGTTATGGTCGGTGTATCATCCCTTTGAGGTATTCTTCATCTGATTAATGTGCTGCTTGAATTTTTATTAGTTCTATCTGAAATTTGGCTATGCATTGACTGGTTTTGTACATAATTTGTATATCTGTTTTGTTAAATTTCTGATTTTTTAAAATTCATTCACAAATAATTATTCAATCCATTTTTTGTTTGATTAATAGTTGTAAAAGTTTTATTTTTTAAGAACAATCCAATTTATCTTTTAAACACTTTGGACTCATTACTGATGTTTTCAATGACTGCAGACATGTCAGGGGAAGAGGCAGAAGATCCACATCATCCATCTGAGGCATCTACGTCTCTGGGTCGAGGTATGTTTGAATGTAATTGTCTATATTTTTTATGTAATTGACATACATATATATATATATAATAGTTGTCAATTTATATATAAAATTGTTTTCAACAGGATCAGCCTCGGCTGCTTCTTCCTCTCGCAGGAGAGGCCCTGGTCGTGGCATATTATCATGGAATTCCGACACGACGAAAGATGTTTCATTTGATGAGGTTTTTCATCCTGTGGTACTGAATGTCCCTGCATTTATTCGTCAGCTGGGTCATATCATACGTGACCCACATCGATTTCCATTGACCACGCGTGCCTGGGCTTCTATCCCTCAGGACACATTAGATCGTTTATGGAGGGAGGTTCAGGTAAGAAAATCATTTTACTTTATTTTCTATGTATAAAGAATACTAATATGTTTGATTATTTTCTTTATTGCAAAATTTGAAAGTATTCCCTGAAGATTTTTGTCTCGTGTGTTTGAGAAAATGCCATAATATGTGGAAAGATTATAAAGGAAAAGTGAAGAGGGACCACTGGTTACCAAATGTGGGTGCCCTAGAGATTTTGGGAAAAGTCCTGAGAGGTGTCCTCCCGGCTCAGTGGCATGACTTGGTTGCATATTGGTCTACTGAGGGTGTTGCGGTTTGTATATTAATTATTTTGGTGTATATATATTTTCAAGAATATGTGATTTGTTTGAAATTTGAATGAATTGAATGTAGGAGGTGTCAACACGCCATTCTGAGAATCGAGCGTTGCAGGGACCACCTCACAGGCTCAGGACTCGTCACATGTATCAGATCCGACATGAGGTATATATTATTCATTTTTTAATTTATTAATTAATATGGTTTTGTGTTTATATTCTTATAATATACAGTTGCGAGAGCAAGGTGCATCAACTGATAAAATGTCGGTGTGGATGAGGACTCGTGATCGCAATGATCCAGAGGTTGCAGCATTGATAGTAAGTGTCTGTACTTACCAATAATTACATAAATCTATATATTAACATATATATATTTATATATATTTAAATATTTCACAGGCACAATTTGAAGCTGAGTTAGAACATCTGCCAGAGGACCAGCGATAGCTTCCCATGCGACGGGATGCGATCTTTCATCGCATTATCGGTCGGGACAGGCATGGCTATAGTTTGACCTATGGAGTAGGGATTCCTCGTTCTGTGGTGTCAGGTGCTGTGGTTGTCGGTCCTGTTGTTGCTCATATGACACGATAGTTGTCAGATTTTGAGGCACGGTTGCGCGCTTCCGAGGAGGCAAATGCGTAATTGACAGCTGAGGTTAGAGCACTGCGGGAATATGTGCGTCGAGCTGATGGTGCAGGGGATCATACGACGTAGGTATATATTATATTTATTTATTTAATTTAAATTATTTTTGTTATTAAAATATTTATAATGTTTATTTTTTGTAGGCCCCTGGCCCACCAGAAGAGGTAGCAGTGATGAAAACGCGTGACGCATCATATATTCACGAGATATGTTTTTTGTTTTTACTGGTGGGGTTGACATTGATATACTGTATTTATTAATTTAATTTAAATTAAAAGGTTGTGTACTTATAATTTCTTTATTTTCTTGTTTATTATATGATAGCTAATATTATCTAAGGCGTGAATTTAAAAACTCTAACCCCCCGTACCCCCGTTCAGCCCCCCCCCCCCCCCCCCCCGCACCCCGGAACAGCCCCCTGCACAACCGTACAACCCCCCCCCCCCCCGTACAACCCCCCCCCCTCCCCCGCACCCCCGTACAGCCCCCCGCACCCCCGTAGAGACACCCGCACCCCCGTACAGCCCCCCTCGAACCCCCGTACAGCCTCCCGCACCCCCGTACAGCCCCACCTGCACCCCCGTATAGCCCCACGCACCCCCGGACAGCCCCCCCCCCCCCCCCCCCCCCGCACCCCCGTACAGCCCCTGGTACCCCTGGTACCCCCGGACAGCCCCCCGCACCCCCGGACAGACCCCAGCACCCCCGGACAGCCCCCCGCACCCCCGTACAGCCCCCCTGCACCCCCGTACAGCCCCCCCCCCCCCCCCCGGCACCCCCGTACAGCGCCCCGCACCCCCGTACAGCCCCCCCGCACCCCCGTACACCCCCCCCCCCCCCCCCCGTACAGCCCCCCAGCACCCCCGTACAACCCCATGCACCCCCGGACAGCCCTCCCGCACCCCCGTACATCCCTCCTCACCCCCGTATAGCCCCTCACACCCCCGTACACCCCCCCCCCCCCCGTACAGCCCCCCCTGCACCCCCGAATAGCTCCCCGCACCACCGCACCACCCGAACGACCTCCGAATGCCACGAAACCATACGATAACATCCTGTGCGTGAATTGTGAAATGGTCGGCCAGAGGGAACGTCATTCGGAGGTGTCGTTTGACCGCACCGGCCGGAAATGCGTTTCCGGCGCCATAAAACACCAAAACGGCGTGCAGCGGTCCAATTCAGAGAAAACGTGCTCCGAACGACCTGAAACCACACGAGAACGATGGAAAGATTATTCGTGAGATGCAGAAGGAGGCGGCACGTCCATCGGACGTGCGGTGCGTGTGACACAATCGAATGTGTCGTTTTCAGCAGCGCGGTGCGCGCTGAAATGGCACGTTGGGGGGTCAAAACTACCCGAACGACCTCTGAATGCCAAGAAACCGTAATACAACAGCCGGTGCGTGAATTGTAAAATGGTCGGCTAGACGGCACGTCATTCGGAGGTGCCGTTTGACCGCGACGGCTGGAAATGCGTTTCCGGCGCCATAAAATACCAAAACGGAGTGCGGCGGTCCAATTCGAAGTAAACATGCTCCGAACGATCTGAAACCACACGAGAATGATATAAATATTAATCCTGAGATGCAGGAGGAGGCGGTACATCCATCGGACTTGCGGTGCGCGCGACACGTCCGAATGTGTCCTTTTCAGCAGCACGGCGCGCGCTGAAATGCCGCGTTGGGTGGTCAAAACCACCCGAACGACCTCCGAATGCCGCGAAATCGTACGAAAATAGTCGGTGCGTGAATTGTGAAATGGTCGGACAGTCGACACGTCATTCGAAGGTTCCGTTTGACCTCGGCGGCCGAAAACGCGTTTCCGGCGCCATAAAACACCAAAACGGCGTGCGGCGGTCCAATTCGGAGCAAACGTGCTCCGAACGACTTGAAACCGCACGATAATGATATAAATCTTATTCCTAGGATGCAAGAGGAGGTGGCACGTCCATCGGACGTGCGGTGCGCGCGGCACAACCGAATGTGTCGTTTTTAGTAGTGCGGCGCGCGCTGAAATGACGCGTTGGGTGGTCAAAACAACCCGAACGACCTCCGAATGCCACGAAACCGTACGACAATAGCCGGTTGCATGAATTGTGAAATGGTCGGCTAGACAGCACGTCATTCAGAGGTTCCGTTTGATCGCAGCGGCCAGAAACACGTTTCCAGCGCCACAAAACACCAAAACGGCATGCGGCGGTCCAATTCGAAGAAAACGTGCTCCGAACGACCTGAAACTGCATGAGAACAATAGAAAAATTATTTCTGAGATGCAGGAGGAGGAGGCACGTCCATCGGACGTGTGTTGCGCGTGGCACGACCGAATGTGTCGTTTTCAGCAGCGTGGCGCGCGCTAAAATGGCGCGTTGGGGGGTCAAACCCACCTGAACAACCTTCGAATGCCACGAAACAATACGACAACAGCTGGTGCGTGAATTGTGAAATGTTCGTCCAGACGGCACATCATTCGGAGGTTCCGTTTGACCGCGGCGGCCGAAAACGCGTTTCCGGTGCCACAAATCACCAAAACGGGGTGCGGCGGTCCAATTTAGAGAAAACTTGCTCCAAACGACCTGAAACCACATGATAACGATAGAAATATTATTCCTGAGATGCAGGAGGAGGCAGCACGACCGAATGTGTCATTTTCAGCAGCGCGGCGCGCGCTGAAATGCCGCGTTGGGTGGTCAAAACCACCCAAAAGACGTCCGAATGCCACAAAACCGTACGACAATAGCCGGTGCGTGAATTTTGAAATGGTCGGCCAGACGGTGCGTCATTCGGAGGTTCCGTTTGACCGCGGCGGCCGGAAACGCGTTTCAAGCGCCACAAAAAACCAAAACGGCGTTCGGCGGTCCAATTCGGAGCAAACGTGCTCCGAACGACCTGAAACCGCACGAGAACGATAGAAATATTATTCCTAAGATGAAGAAGGAGGCGGCACGTCCATCGGACATGCGGTGCGCACGGCACGACCGAATGTGTCAATTTCAGCAGCGTGGTGTGCGCTAAAATTGCGTGTCGGGGGGTCAAAACCACCCGAACGACCTCTGAATACCACGAAACCATACGACAACAGCCAGTTTGTGATTTGTGAAATGGTCGGCCAGACGGAACGTCATTCGAAGGTTCCGTTTGACCGCGGCGGCCGGAAACGAGTTTTCGACGCCATAAAACACCAAAACGGCGTGCGACGGTCCAATTCGGTGAAAACGTGCTCTGAACAACTTGAAACCGCACGAGAACGATAGAAATATTATTCCTGAGATGCATGAGAAGGCGGCACATCCATCGGACGTGCGGTGCGTGCGGCATGACCGAATGTGTCGTTTTCAGCAGCGCGGCACGCACTGAAATGCTACGTTGGGTGGTCAAAACCACCCGAACGACCTCTGAATGCCACGAAACCGTACGAAAATAGCCGGTGTGTGAATTGTGAAATGGTCGGTTAGACGACACGTCATTCAGAGGTGCCATTTGACCGCGGTGGCCGGATATGCGTTTCTGGCGCCATAAAACACCAAAACGGCGTGTGGCGGTCCAATTCGGAGCAACCGTGCTCCGAACGACCTGAAACCGCACAAAAACGATAGAAATATTATTCTTGAGATGCAAGAGGAGGCGGCACATCCATCGGATGTGCAGTGCCTGCGGCACGACCGAATGTGTCGTTTTCAGCAGCGTGCCGCGTGCTGAAATGCCGCGTTGGGTGGTCAAAACCACCCGAATGACGTCCGAATGCCACGAAACTGTATGAAAACAGACAATGCGTGAATTCTGAAATGGTCGGTCAGACGGCACGTCATTCGGAGGTGCCCATTGACCGTGCCGGCCGGAAAGGCGTTTCTGGCGCCATAAAACACCAAAACGGCGTGCGGCGGTCTAATTCGGAGCAAACGTGCTCCGAACGAACTGAAACCGCACGAGAACGATAGAAATATTATTCCTGAGATGCAGGGTGAGGCGGAACATCCATTGGATGTGCGGTGCGCGCAGCACGTCCAAATGTGTTGTTTTCAGCAGCTTGGTGCGCGCTGAAATGGCGCGTTGGGGGGTCAAAACCACCCGAACGACCTCCGAATGTCACGAAACCGCACGACAACATCCATTGCGTGAATTGTGAAATGGTCGGGCATATGGCATGTCAATCGGAGGTGCCGTTTGATCGCGGCGGCCGGAAACGCGTTTCCGGAGTCATAAAACACCAAAACGGCGTGCGACGGACGAATTCGGAGCAAACATGCTCCGAACGACCTGAAACCGCACAAGAATTATAGGAATATTATTCCTGAGATACAGGAGAAGGCGGCACATCCATCGGACATGCGGTGTGCACGACACGACCAAATGCGTCATTTTCAGCAGCTCGACGCGCGCTGAAATGGCGCGTTGGGGGGTCAAAACCACCCGAACGACCTCTAAATGCCACGAAACCACACGACAACATCCGTTGCGTGAATTGTGAAATGGTTGGGTAGACGGCACATCAATCAGAGGTTCCGTTTGACCGCGGCGGTCGGAAACGCGTTTCCGGAGTCATAAAACACCAAAACGGCGTGCGGCGGTCGAATTCGGAGAAAACGTGCTCCGAACGACCTGAAACCGCACGAGAACGATAGAAATATTATTCCTGAGATACAGGAGGAGGCGGCACGTACATCGGACGTGCGGTGCATGCAGCACGACCGAATGCGTCGTTTTCAGCAGCTCGGCACGGGCTGAAATGACGCGTTGGGGGGTCAAAACCACCCGAACAGCCTCCGAATGACACGAAACCACACGACCACATCCGGTGCGTGAATGGTGAAATGGACGGGTAGACAGTACGGCAATCAGAGTTTTCGTTTGACCGCAGCGGCCGGAAACGCGTTTCCGGAGCCATAAAACACCAAAACGGCGTGCGGCAGTCCAATTCAGAGCAAACGTGCTCTGAAAAACCTGAAACCGCACGAGAACGATATGAATATTATTCCTGAGATGAAGAAGGAGGCGGCACA
Organism: Viscum album; assembly: GCA_963277665.1. Lineage (NCBI taxonomy): Eukaryota > Viridiplantae > Streptophyta > Magnoliopsida > Santalales > Viscaceae > Viscum > Viscum album. Next base: position 623,486,253 of record OY728135.1, on the reverse strand, counting down.
ACCATCGGCCGTGCGGTGCACATGGCACGACCGAATGCGTCGTTTTCAGCAGCTCGGCACGCGCTAAAATGGCGCGTTGGGGGGTCAAAACCACCCAAACGACCTCCGAATGCCACGAAACCACACGACAACATCCGTTGCGTGAATTTGGAAATGGTAGGATAGACTGCACGTCAATCGGAGGTGTTGTTTGACCACAGCGGCCGGAAACGCGTTTCCGGAGTCATAAAACACCAAAACGGCATGCGGCGGTCGAATTCATAGAAAATGTGCTCCGAACGACCTGAAACTGAATGGGAACGATAGAAATATTATTACTGAGATGTAGGAGGAGATGGAACGTCCATCGGACGTGCGGTGCGTGCGGCACGACCGAATGTGTCGTTTTCAGCAGCACGGCGCGCGCTGAAATGGCGCGTTGGGGGGTCAAAACAACTCGAACAACCTCTGAATGCCACGAAACCGTACGACAACAGCCGGTGCGTGAATTGTGAAATGGTCGGCCAGACGGCAGGTCATTTGGATGTTCCGTTTGACCGCGGCGACCGGAAACGCGTTTTCGGCACCCCAAAACACCAAAATGGCGTGCGGTGGTCCAATTCAGAGAAAACATGCTCTGAAAGACCTGAAACTGCACGAGAATGATAGAAATATTATTCCTGAGATGCAGGAGGAGGTGGCACATCGATCGGACGTGCGGTACGCATGACACGACCGAATGTGTCGTTTTCAGCAGCACGATGCACGTTGAAATGTCGCGTTGGGTGGTCAAAACCACCCGAACGATGTCCGAATGCCACGAAACCGTACAACAACAGCCGGTGCGTGAATTTTGAAATGGTCGGCCAGATGGCACGTCATTCGGAGGTTCCCATTAACCGTGGCGTCCGGAAACGCGTTTTCGGCGCCATAAAACTCCAAAACGGCGTGCAGCGGTCCAATTCGGAGCAAACATGCTCCGAACAACCTGAAAACGCACGAGAACGATAGAGATATTATTCCTGAGATGCAAGAGGAGGCGACACGTCCATCGGATTTGCGGTGCGCGTGGCACGACCGAATGTGTCGTTTTCAGCAGCGCTGCGCGCGCTGAAATTGCACTTCGGGGGGTCCAAACCACCCGAACGACCTCCGAATGCCACGAAACCGAACGACAACATCCGGTGCGTGAATTGTGAAATGGTCGGCCAGACGACATGTCATTCGAAGGTTCCATTTGACCGCGGCGGCCGGAAACGCGTTTCCGGCGCCATAAAACACCAAAACGGCGTGCGACGGTCCAATTCGGGGAAAACGTGCTCCGAATGACCTGAAAACGCACGAGAACGATAGAAATATTATTCCTGAGATGCAGGAGGAGGTGGCACATTAATTGGACGTGCGGTGCGCGCGGTACGACTGAATGTGTCGTTTTCAGCAGCACGACGCGCACTGAAATGCCGCGTTGGGTGGCCAAAACCACCCAAACGACCTCCGAATGCCACGAAACCGTACGAAAACAGCCGGTGTGTGAATTTTCAAATGGTCGGCCGGACGGCACGTCATTCGGAGGTGCCGTTAGACCGCGGAGGCTGAATACGCGTTTCAGGCGCCACAAAACACCAAAACGGCGTGTGGCGGTCCAATTCGGAGCAAACTTGTTTTGAACGACCTGAAACCGCACGAGAACGATAGAAATATTATTCCTGAGATGCAGGATGAGGCGGCACGTCCATCGGACGTGCGGTGCGCGTGGCACGACCGAATGTGTCGTTTTCAGCAGCGCGGCGCGCGCTGAAATGCCGCGTTGGGTGGTCAAAACCACCCGAACGACGTCCGAATGCCACGAAACCGTTCGACAACAGCCGGTGCGTGAATTTTGAAATGGTCGGCCAGACGGCACATCATTCGGAGGTTCCGTTTGACCGCGGCGGCCGGAAACGCGTTTCCGGCGCCATAAAACACCAAAACAGTGTGCGGCGGTCCAATTCAGAGCAAATGTGCTCTGAACGACCTGAAACCGCACGATAATGATAGAAATATTATTCCTAAGATGAAGGGGGAGGCGGCACGTCCATCGGACGTGCGGTGCCCGCAGCACATCCGAATGTGTCGTTTTCAGCAGCTCGACGCACGCTGAAATGGTTCTTTGGGGGGTCAAAACCACCCGAACGACCTCCGAATGTCACGAAACCGCACGACAACATCTGTTGCGTGAATTGTGAAATGTTCGGGCAGACGACACGTCAATCGGAGGTGTCGTTTGACCGCGACAGCTAGAAATGCGTTTCCGGAGTCATAAAACACCAAAACAGCGTGCGGCGGACGAATTCGGAGAAAACGTGCTCCAAACGACCTGAAACCGCACGAGAATGATAGAAATATTTTTCCTGAGATGCAGGAGGAGGCGACACGTCCATCGGACGTGCGGTGCGCGCGGCACGACCAAATGCGTCGTTTTCAGCAGCTCGGCGCGCGCTGAAATGGCGCGTTGGGGGGTCAAAACCACCCGAACGACCTCTGAATGCCACGAAAACATCTGTTGCATGAATTGTGAAATGGTCGGGCAGACGACACGTCAATCAGAGGTGTCTTTTGACCTCGGCAGCCGGAAATGCGTTTCCAGAGTCATAAAACACCAAAACGGCGTGCATCGGTCGAATTCGGAGCAAACGTGCTCTGAATGCCCTGAAACCGCACGAGAACGATAGGAATATTATTCCTGAGATGGAGGAGGAGGCAGAACATCCATCGGACGTGCGGTGCGCGCGGCACGACCGAATGCGTCTTTTTCAGCAACTCGGCGCGCGCTGAAATGGCGCGTTGGGGGGTCAAAACCACCCGAATGACCTCCGAATGCCACGAAACCACACGATAACATCTGTTGTGTGAATTTTGAAATGGACGGGTAGACGGCACGTCAATCGGAGGTGCCGTTTGACCGCGGCGGCCGGAAACGCGTTTCTAGAGCCATAAAACACCAAAACGGCGTGCGGCGGTCCAATTCAGAGCAAACGTGCTCCAAAAAACCTGAAACCGCACGAGAACGATAGGAATATTATTCATGAGATGCAGGAGGAGGAGGCACGTCCATCGGACATGCAGTACGCGCGACACGACCGAATGCGTCATTTTCAGCAGCTCAGCGCGCGCTCAAATGGCGTGTTGGGGGGTCAAACCCACCCGAACGACCTCCGAATGCCACGAAACCGCACAAAAACATCCGTTTCTTGAATTGTGAAATGGTCGGATAGACGTCACGTCAATCGGAGGTGCCTTTTGACCGCGGCGGCCGGAAACGCGTTTCCGGAGTCATAAAACACCAAAACGGCGTGCGACGGTCGAATTCGGAGAAAATGTGCTACGAACAACCTGAAACCACATGAGAATGATAAAAATATTATTCCTGAGATGCAGGAGGAGGCGAAATGTCCATCGGACGTGTGGTGTGCACGGAACGACCGAATGCGTTGTTTTCAGCAGCTCGGCCCGCGCTGAAATGGCGCGTTGGGGGGTCAAAACCACCCGAACGACCTCCGAATGCCATGAAACCGCACATCAACATCCATTGCATGAATTTTGAAATGGTCGGATAGAAGGCACATCAATCGGAGGTTCCGTTTGACCGTGGCGGCTGGAAACGCGTTTCTGGAGTCATAAAACACCAAAACGGCGTGCGGCGGTCGAATTCAGAGCAAACGTGCTCCGAAAAACCTGAAACCGCACGATAATGATAGGAATATTATTCTTGAGATGCAGGAGGAGGTGACACATCCATCGGACGTGCGGTGCACGTGGCATGACCGAATGCGTCGTTTTCAGCAGCTCGGCGCGCGCTGAAATGACGCGTTGGGGGGTCAAAACCACCCGAACGACCTCCGAATGCCACGAAACTGCACGACAACATCCGTTGCATGAATTGTGAAATGGTTGGAGAGACAGAACGTCAATCGGAGGTGTCGTTTGACCGCAGAGGCCGGAAATTCTTTTCCAGAGTCATAAAACACCAAAACGGCGTGCGGCGGTCGAATTCGGAGCAAACGTGCTCCGAAAAACCTGAAATGATAGCATTTCTTAAATCAGGGGTTTTAAATTATTATAGCACAATGATTCAATATTATACATATATTTAATATTATATATATTAAAACATTTAAAATATATTATATATATATATATATTTAAAATATTGTATTTAATAGTATATATGTGAATATTTTTTTAATATATATATATATATATATATATTTATTTATTTATTTATTTAAGTGGACATTTTTTTTATAAAAAAAAATTCACTATAGCGACCGCCATTGGCGGTCGCTATAGGCCCTTATCGACGAGGCTAAAGCGACCGCCAATGGCGGTCGCTAATGGTGGTTTTTTTAGTAGTGATTATATCTATAATTCTTTTATCTTAGTAATATGACACTAAATTATTGAACCCATACTTCCGGCTCTTGAGTTAGACCTATGTGGATAACATAATCCCCATATTCTTTTTAGATTTTAACTTGAAATCCATCTTATGTGTTCAAGTACACTCCCTTCAAAAACAAAAAATATATGCCCAGGAAAATTATATTCTCAACAATCATTCATCATCTTTTACAAATAGAATGTCAAAAATATTGATGAATTAATTTCCTGACTTTGTTTTAACTTATCAGAGTTTGATTATCAAAATTTTCTCACAAAAGTTAGAACTAATCATCCAAAGTATTCTATTGTTTGACATTGTAGTTCCCACCCTAGTTGTCCTTTCTTAAAACAACCCACAAAATAGGATTTTCTATTAATGGTAACTTTATCCATAGGAAGAACCTCATCTAACTCTGTAGTCAAATTTAACTATACACATATTTAGATTCCAGGATCCCCAATCATAAATCAAAATTTTCTCCTCTCAAATCTGAACATGTTAGCACACTTTCAAGAAAAATTACATAGAGCAGTAGAACCTCAAATATTTTAGTAAAACATAATGACATTAAATTATAGTCCCCCATTATTCCATCACAATATTAAATTAAACTAAAAATAATAATGTTCATGTTGTATGAATTTCAACTTCACATCACATCATCCTTATCATATGATGTTAAATAATTTGTTCAATTTCCTAATTGAATGAAATTTTGAAGCATGGTTCTTTTACCTATGATAGAAAGGGTCGTTGCACCTAGAAATGACCATATAAAAAAATTTACCCTCTTTCACTCGATCCAAGTTCAGTTTGGAGTTGTTTCCCATCCATGGACAATAAAAATTATGATATTATATTTATTATAAAAAATAACCCTTTAAAAACATAATAATATTGAAAAATATGAATAGTAAAAATCAACAATCTGAAATATAATGTCATAACTATTGAGGACGTATTTTAATGAACATTTTATAACACACCCCAGTTGGATTTTCATATGTTTCTGATGAATTTCCAATCCTGTTATCTGAAGTAATCAATTTTTTTCCTATGTAGTAAGTGCCCATGTTTGAACTTCATAACATATCTAAAATAATGGGGATTTCAATCAGCAGTAACTTCATCCTCATGGGAAACCTTTTCTATTGCGTAATATATAGTTTTAGATTTACGATGAAAAAAAATTGTGGTTCAATACTCTCCATCAAATATTTAATGAATGTCTAAACATTAATATCCCATTAGAGGTATTTTGATAATTAATTCAAACCATATGGTTAAAGATTTTCGACCAAAAACACTACCATCATTTGAATATCATGCACACCATTCTACTTCCCAAACCAAGAGACTTACTACTCACCAGATTGAAAATCCACAAAGGGAACTCGTGGGGGAAGAAATCATGTCTCGTGTCGCAAGACCTATACTATTATTGGTTTAAGAAGAAAAAAACATTCAATGAAATGAAATCGGAACAAAACATGTTAGGATAACAAAATAAAAAATGGATAGACAAAAAAAATATTATTATTACTCACTATGTATCCATCATAATGATATTTGGAAAAAAATAGAGTTATGGATGAAAATAAAAATCAATTTAGGGCTTTCCATATGACCATAGAAATAGTCAAAATATGCTCACTGGACCCCTAATTGTAGGTAAAATAATGAGAGCACACCCATCACTATCATTGTGATTATTAATAGCTAGTATGAAAATTAAAATTTATGAAATTCAGCTACAATGTTATGAACAAATGATGGAATGAAGATAAAAAGACATATATAACTAGAGACAAATTGCTTTTCATTTATGGAGAAAAACTATAATATTATCAACAAGATGATGTTTCTATATCATATATTACAAAATACCTTGCACATAACTCTCTATCTGTTGAATGGCCTGATGATCCTCATCAGACACTTGTTGAAGGACAATCTAACGAATTTCTTATGTATCCTCATCATAGATAAGTTCTCCTGCTAAGGAGACAATTTAAGTTGACCCTTCTATTTAGTATTCCCCAAATTAATGGAGGAGTATTTTTAGTTCCCCCTAAATGACATCTTGTTTTTGATGGATGTGCTATATTTAAATTGTATTCTACTTGATTTTTTTAATAAATCTTATAACATTGTGTTATGGTCATCCATCTCCTGAGACAACGTATCTTAAAACTCATCAAAGTTGACAAGAAGTTTGACCATTATGAATACTTTTTGACGCTTATTATATTTATCTCATTTGAAAACAATCTCCTTCACATCATCATGGATTAGGTAGTAATCAATTCTTCTATGTCCCAATATTCCAAGAGAGATGTAATTCGGCCAGTATTTGAAGGAATATCTTCTAGAGATGTCTCATAAATTATATTAATGATTATTCTCCTAGAACTATCACATTTGACACTAAGAGAAGCATGTAGATCTATGTGTGATTCATGTACACTATTAGTGTGCAGAATATAATCTAGAACCAATGAAATCAATGTTGTTCCCAACTCTTATCCCCCCTAATAAAGGGAATATCATTTGTTCTGATGATGGAAGAATTGATATAGAAGATAGATCTTTGGAAAATTTTTCATATGATGAAATTCTTGAGCAATTATTTCAAATCATAGTCATTATAAATAATATTGATAATTTTCGATGATCATAATTGTTGGTGGCCTTTACCCAATAGTAGTACAGTGGCATGTGACAATTTCTCCCTAGTATCCCCAGCTATAATAGTTTGTGCTGGGACCTCTTGATGGGTGACTCACTTTTAGGTCTACCAAGTGTTCAACAGATGATTTTTAGAAAGATTTCTCATTTTGAGTCCCACATGAACTGACCTCTCCAATAAAGTGGTAGTAAGATAGAATTTGAGGTTTTGTGCTAACACAGCCACTTTATCATCCTCTATAGATATAATTCGCGTTCAAATTAGTCATGATTAGATAATTAGGCATAATGAAATTTACTGCACAAGAAATAAAAACTCAAATATATTCAATTAAAAATTATAGGCATAAAATCTTCTATAGTAGACATAAGTCTAATATATTTCATTATTATATCATATATCCTCCCAAGATTTATCATGGGAAATATTAACATATCAATCCCTATTGTAACCATACCTATATAGGCTATCAGATTATTTAGCTCCTAATTTGACTAATTTACCTCCTTATAAGACTTGAGATCTAGAACAGCTTCCTTCATGATAGCTGTAGGGGAATCATCAGTAATCATAGGGTTCTCTGATACATGAGATTAACCCGAAATGTTACAGAAATGGAGGTTTTTCAATGGTATATAACATTCCATGAAGTATCTTTTACATTACTCGATCTCTCCTCCATTTATAAAATAGTGATAGGATAAGTAATATGATAATATGATATATCTTTAATCCTCAACACCTCTTCTATGAAAGGGGTTTACACATAAGTTGGAATGTGCATCTGGACCATAATCTCCTCCTCGGTTCTTGAAAGTACCTTTCTAGTCCCCTTACATTATATGGTTATTCTATAGGAATAAAATAAGGATTAAACACTTGTTCTGGATAATGTAGATGTTTGCAGCCCTACAATGACTCAGCACTATTTATAAGAGTCCTAACCAGTGTTTTTGTTCTCTGAATAATTTTCTTTTTCATTAGAGGTGTAATAGAATCATCCTCCATGAGAACATGTATTGGAGGTGGAAGAGATGTTTATCCTAGTTTCTTATCCTCCATGGATTGTTGGAATAGAGATAATTATCATGGGTCAAGGGACGATCCAGTAACCCCATTAAGGGTATGAAAAGGGATATACAACGGTGATGGAACCTTGATTGATAACAATTTGGATCACTAAGCATTAAGAATATTAATAAGGAGTTCCACTATAATGATAATGATTTGGATTAAATATAATTCCAAAGCATAAATGTTAATTAGAAGAAGAGTTATTGCATTTTTAGGAACAATATGCTCAATCCATTCATTGATATATGGATGGACAACCCCTTCAAAACACCTTCACTTGTTATGTCCCCCAATCCTCTTGTTGGTAGAATTCAGTTATTATTTACGTAAATAATAATATCTTACACAAGAATTTAAATCCTCACCGTAGAATGATTGTACTAGAAGAAAATGTAAATAGGGTATCAATTATCCCCTATCCAAAGAATACTGAATCATACATGATGAAGAAACCATATGATTTTAGCATCAGAGGACATGTTCACCCAAAATCAAACATCCTCTTGTTCTATGAATTATGAATATATTATGTCCTATGGTGATGTTGATTATACGACTTTTTATTTCATGGGGTTTTCCACCATATCCATATAATATGAAAGATGTTAAATTATAACTTGGGTCTCTTCTTGGCTATGATGACTAGACCACCTAGGTGAAGTTTTAGTTGGTGAAGTTGGTTTAACCCTTTTGATTATAGTAAGTAGGATGTACCTTGAATGGACTATTTTTGGTGGGATAGTAACATTATAATCCTTATCCTCTAAAGTAGAAAAAGAATGTTATTAAATAGATGAATCACCCTAAAAATAGTTTAATCCATATTTCCCCACATCTTATCCCAAACCTAAGGAATAGCATTGGCCAACACCCCTTTGTGGTGTGCTACACTTTGGGACTTGTAATACCAAGTGGATAACGTACTAGTTGCATCCATAGGAGGAAGATTGATCATTAACTACATCTACTCTATGGTCATTAGCATCCATTACTTTGGATATACCATTATATAGATTTCATGAATGATATACACTAGAGGATATATAGTTTGCTACTACAAGAACATGAAGTGTTGTGAAAACCTGTAAGAAGCATATTCCTTTCATATTATCTCACGATCGTTCTTGGTTGTGAACACAAAGTCACTAAGGGCTATCATGAATTTCCAAAAAACATTATTATCCTTTCCATCATCAGTAAATATACATTTGGGAGGAATCCTATAGGGACAGAAGATGAACTGCTTTAAAAAGTCAGACCACTTTTGTTGTTATTGTGCTTTATATACATGGAAGGAATATCATATCTGGCCTTGACATATGGTTGAAACTCTATACTAAAGACCTTGATCCCACTCTGCATGTTGTATGTTCTGAGGTGGGTTGTGATCTATTACCACAAAAAATAAGATGGTCCTGTGATTCTAAAAGGAACCATCCCTACAAGAACATGCAGTAGGATTTAGTGTCTTTTATCTAGGAAGTGGGTGTCCAATACCAAAAACATTTTTTCAACCATAATGGATGCTAAAACGAAAGTTCCTATCCTTATTCCACTATTTGAATCATGGAAATGTAAAAAATATACACTAATCCGCATGAATAGAAAGACTGTAAGACATGTATTGGCTAGAACCTGAATCTTGATCTTGTATCCACTCTTGAGAAACTTCCCATTCTCTAATGTTTTCTTGAATATCCCCAGAGTGCTTATATTCTCCTCCATATGATATATTTTTGGATAGTTGAGTGTGGTTCCTTCCACTTTCTTCCTCAAATAAGTGCTCATCCACACATCCAATGGAATATCCCCCTTCATTAGTGGTCTTCATTCTTAATATCATGAGATATTTTGAACATTTCACATTCTAAAGCTGGAAAAAAGTGAAAATAAACCCATGTATCCCTTGGAGGGATAATTTTTTCATACATATTTTCATGTTTTGGATCCTTAATTATCTTATAAACATCATAAAAACTGATAACATCTTCTCCATGCACTAGATAAAAATAGTTTTTATGTGGGCTCTACTAACTCAATAGCTAGTAAATAAATTCTGCTTTCATAAACACAGAAGTTTGTCCCTCCCAGATGTATTTGTATATGTTCATGACCTTCAATTCAGCAGCATACATTTCACAGGCATAGAAAACCAAATATACCAACATCCATGCAAGATTAACACCCCCACTTGGGTAGAAATACCAATAGTTCTTCCATCACATTGATTTATTTGTCTATTAATACTGATAGATAGAATAATAATATTAATTTTGATTTAATTTAACTGTCTGTTTCATTAGATATGTAGTATATGGTCTATTATTTATGGAACATGTTATAGATGATGCCCTGGAATTGATATATGAAACCCTACTGGAAATGATGAGATTTGTGAAATTCTTATGATCTTTAAACCAATAATGTGTTATGTAATTATTTAGATCCATTGTGAAAAACTACCTTAAATGGTTGTTATCATAACAATGAAAATATACAGTCTCCATAAATTCATGATGACATTTATTCAATAATCATGTTATGTCAGGAAGAGTAGTATCACAAGTTTCATAATAATCATGTCCCAGGACTTTCATATTCTATCCAATGTGATTAACAAGTTTTTCATTAGAAACATAAATATTCCTAGTAGCCAGTGAACTATAAATGAAGTATCAATTTTGTTTCATGGAATGATTTTGTATGAAAACTAGCGAAAATTAGGAAATTTAGAAATATCACGAACTCGTGCAATGGTATATCACAAGTTACTATTTATAGTGTATCATGTAGCTCTATCTCTCATGATACCAGTGTATGTAAATTGACTACGAACATATATAATGTAAGTTGAAAAATACCATGTCTTATTGAATGATGATTTAAGAGAAAAGTATTCACTAAAGGGTTTGTTCGGAAGAATAATATAGTGAGACATAATGTTCAATGTTATGAGAGTTGTTCTGAAAAATTAGAGCAATATATATAGACCAATATTACCTACATGACCTTAATGCATGAAAAATTTACACAATGAGGTTATGTAGATTATAAGAACAAAATTCCTACACTAATGATTTTAATTGATTTCCCCAATGCTTTACCCATCCTTTTCAGCCTATTACCTGAGGATCTGACCCTCTCCCATTGATTAGATCTGATTATGATGGGTTTTTTTAACTCCATTTTGTCTTTTGGAAGAAATTGTGTCAAGGGTAAAACCCAAGAAAGAAGATAAAAAGAGACATGAATAATTTCATAAATCAAAACTCCTTAATATGTAATTTGTCCAATGTCCCCAAAAACACTGTTAGTGCTCAAGGGTACTGTGTAGAACCCTGTGTGACCAGCATGTGTGTGACACCTACGTGAGATAAAACCTTTGACCATTGTCATATTGTTTTCTATAAATAGGTCCATGGGGTATTAATTTTTATGGATGTAAATTATTGAAGGATCAATGTTGTTCTGATCAACCTATTCCTTCACTTGTTACCTCAAAAAAATATTTATTTTTCTAATATCGAAGGGATTGGAATAAAATAGGTATAGTGAAATTAATTTCCTCCAAATGAGTAAAATAAATAACAAATATTTTAGGCAGTCACTGAACGTATACTCAAAAAAATACTAGTGTGGGGTTTCATTATAAAAATAATAACCCACATAAGCCATTTTTGGGAATACCTATGGAGACCCATAAAGGCATGACCAAGGTCTCACCCAATTATAGTCACCCATTTCATTAGTCAACAAATGTTATTCCAATTCACCTAGTGTTTTTTGGATCCATCCCTGCATGGGACTCCATGGTTCTCCCTACCATTTAGCCTATGTAGGGAAACCCTCTCAGTCCTCTTCCAATACACCTATGGAAGGGAACCATTCCCTTTATAACCATTGTCCAAAAGAGATCAAATTTATACCTCTAATGATTCCTCTGTCAATTAAAATCTATTGGGAAAGACATACAATAATATATATCATTTGGATGTGTATTTCTACGATCAGTGGTTTCCCAAACTAGTCCTACCAGTAGTATAGAATCCTCAGTGAACATCTGTATTTTTATTTCCACAATCATGAGGACCCCTATGTTGGTGATAGTTTCATGGAGTTAGTGGTTCTAGACACTAGGGAGGAGACCCTATCCTATAATTATTATCTATATGAACATGATCCTCTACATCCATGTATGAAGGTAATGAAAAACAATTTCATTTCCTTTTAACATTGAATGAGATACTCCTTATCGAGTACAAAGTTGATCATTGAGAATCCATTATAGTGTAGTCCTAGAATCTTTCTTACAGATGCATTAACTCTCATTCTTCTCTTCCTCCTAGCCACCGGTTTTAGAGATAGTATGGGACCCCAAGACCTCTACCCTCTCTCGTGTTTCCTACCTTCCTTATTATCCATACCCTATATCCATTCTAGGGTGAATCAAAGAGAGGTAAGTCTCGTGAGCCCATCCTCTTCCACTATAAAATGAGGATATGTTTTTGGTATGCATGATTTTTCACTAACTCTTTCAAGAATGACTTATCATGACCCATATGGAATCAAGGGATAGCCTTGATAATGACACCCGCACAAATGGATTCAATTTTTTTAAAGAGGATAATTATTTGAATATTTATCTTTACTACCTTGAGAGATCTTCCATAGGCATATGTTCTCAAGGCCATGTATCAGACTCTAGACAAAAAGAGTATTGTGTGGTTTCCAATATCATTATTTTCCTCCTATTTCTCAAACTGATCATGAACCACATGTAATTAGAGGCTGACACTAACCATGAAACTGACATGATCGTAGACCTCAATGTCCATACTCCATAAGTGTAATCCTTAATTTTCATCCAATTTATCTGGGAAACATTAATGTGTTAGATCAAATGATTAAATTAAAATAACTATGATTCCATGTTATAATCAAATCAGTATACAAAGTATGACCACATAGGGAGTGAGATCAATATGTACCTTCCTCAAGAGTAATCCCTAATCGTAACTCCCCAAATCTGGGACACTTAATTAGGAGTATTTCTCATGTTAAAACCCCATACAACCATGGGTAAAGACATTCAACATGGTCCTATATATAAAAGAATCCTCTTCAAGAATAATCCCTAATTTAATCCTCTCCAAGGTCCATAGTCTTCTATGATAGCACCATAACTATGTGGGATTTAATTCAAATCCTATTGGGATATATATATAAGAATTTTCCATAAGGTTCAAAACAAACACACAAATCAACCTTTGTTTATCTAGGCCATAATCCGAGTAGGTTATAATTTATATGTGGAATTAATCTTCCTTCAAGGTTCCCTAGCCAACCTCATCATATGTCCCACACCAATCACTGACTTGGAACCTTTTTCCAAGTCTTCATTTCCACATGATGTTAAACTATATATTTAGTTCATATTCACATTACCATAAAAGATATAATGTTCACCATTAACGGTCACTAAACTACATGGGTTTGTAATATTTTTTCATGGATATATAGAAATCCCTTCTCCTGGGTTCGATGCCAACATCAAGAAAAATTCTATCTCCCTGGATGAAAATTCATTCCAATGTTCCCCTATGGGGGACTATAAAACCATTATAATTATAATAGTGACCAAATATTATCAATGTAGTACATAAGGGGATACCAACGATGGGGAACTTTGGAATCACACATATATCTCCATTGATGGGGAACCTTGGATAGATATAGATTATAAAAAATTCCATATATGCTATTAAATAATTTTTAATTCAAGGGATACCCACATCCCACATGTGAATTAATAATAGATTAATGAATATATATTCAATTTATACAAGATTAATAGATTTGGAAACAATTACACTCAACAGAGTGTGATGATCCTGACCTCCCATCCTCTCAACCAATGTTAGTACTTATGAATTTTTGGTCAAAATCCCTAACAAACACCAGCCTTTGGAAAGTAGTTCCTTTTAGACATATAACAACTGGGTATTTTTTCTAGAAAATAGTGAAACTAATATGAAGGATTGAAAAAAATTCAAACCCACCCTACAATTAATTATAGTGCAAGTGATTCTCCTAGGGGGGAAAGTGAATAAAATATTGTGTTATAATTCGTTGAATCATTCCCTTTCCCCTATGTAAATATAAACCATTTGACAAAAAACACATCAAGAATTAAAATGGAATCATAAAAAATCTGAATGAAAAGTAGTTACCTACCATAGAAATTTTCCTATTAATTCTCCTTAAGTTCTTAGGTAAACAAATTTAATTAGGAAAAACATTCTCCCTTGTCATCAAAATTCCCCAGGAAAAAGTTTTCTCGAACCCAGAGAACTAAACATGTGATATAGATGTGTGGTATTATTGAATTGGGATTATTTTATATAGAACAATTATGAGTCAATATAATCCTAATATGACTCACAATTTTAGATTACATTACCTCTGGTGACTTGAATGACCCCTCAACAACTTAAAAAACCACCATGGAACATAATATCTTTTAGATATAGGATAATGATGTTTCGGAGGTACTTTCAAAAAGTTGGACAAATCATGTGCCATTTTGAATGTCCCCATGCCCTATGTTGTAAATCCTTATCTCTTACCTTTATAGAGTGAAAAAATAAATCAGTGGTTTGAAGGCCCAAGTATAGATTATCTATAATTCTATATGTTTACTTAACAACCCAACATCACTTTAAAACAAACCATAGTAATTTATATCAATAGAACCAATTCACCACCATCTAAATTCTTTATCCCTAGTTTCAACCCCCACTAATAGTTATGTAGAGGTAGAGAGATCATAGTGGATAATGTAAAACTTTAAATCTATACATATAATCTATTTTCCAATATTTTTGACATAAATTCATCATGTATAACTTTATAAAATTAATGAGTCAAATACAATTAATATGATTATATTACAACAAAACTCTCTCTCTCTGTCTTTCTCTCTATCCTTATCATTACTCCCACAATATCAACCATTAAAAAATTACAAAATCTTCTTGTTCTATAAAACATTCATGGAATCATCATAATATATAACCCATTTTAATTAAACAATAATATTTAATTTTTTCATGCCATTCCTTATTTTAGATACCATCACAAAAATACAATTTTAAATCATCTAATTAGATAACCAATAATCCTTAGGATAACCCTGTCAAATATTGACCCCCAATTAATTTTGTACACTACATGAATACCACCAATTACATGTTATAAAATTAGTCCCAATAATTATTTAAACCTCAATATTTATCTATTGATATTTTTTGAAAAAATACCCCTTAATAAATTAATCTACCAATTATATAGATAAATATATTTATACCATGGTAATGAAATGAAAAATAAACACCAAATTATATTAATATTTGTTAAAAGGAAAATAAAAGTATCATTGTTTTTATTCATGACCAATCATTTTAATAAATATATAATATGTGATGTTTAAATAATATTAAATGATTACAATATGAATATGAAATTATTGATAAATTTAAATCTAGTATAATACCATAGATATACATCCATGATTTTAATTAAATATCGGTACATGAATTAATATACAATTTATTTAGAAGAATGGTTGGCATAAAAAAAGTAATACACCCTATTTATAAGGCCCCAACATTAAACCTTACTTAATCTTGAGTTATTACAAGATTACACATTGAGGATCTTTTCGGGATTAGAGTTTTAGAGAATTAGATCATAAAACTTGCATTACATTCCACATATAAACAAAGTGGTTATATGAAGATAGTATTCTTCATTCCCATCAATGTAAACATATTTAAAATAAATCATGGATTCTTTCTTGACACTTCCTTGACACTATCATCATATCATGTACCATTCCCTTGACCTGTGAAAATCATTTAAAAAAATTGGGATGAGCATAAAATGCTCAGTAAGGGATATAAAAATATGGAAAGGAAACATGGGTACATATATACATAAGTATGGGATGATACTTTACCCATAAAACATAATCACTTTAACTTAACTCATCAAATCATGAATAAATCATATAAATCATAATACATAAAGGTAATTTGAGGCATTCATAACATTCTTACATAGGGAGTAACCCTCTTGGTTACTTTTGGAATACCCATCACAGTATATTCCCTAAATCTCTTTGGAGAAAACTTAACGTTTCACTCCTTCGCGTTACCCAATGCATTGGAGAGCTATATCGGGCTCACCCACCCTTAGTTTATCATGGAACCACCTGTTTTCATAATAATTCCCAAGAACCTCAACATAATCATATCACATAAAACATGCATAAAGGAAACATAACATTCCCACCTTTCAATCACAAGATATCAATACAACACATTGATATACAAACATTATGAAAACCATTTTCGATACAAAAATAAAAGAGAAGTAAAACATGGTATTTATTTTTCTTTTAAAAGGAAGGTATGGCTTATAGAGGAAGCCGGAACTCAAATAACGGTCACGACGGCGGAGAAGTCATTGTCGCTGCATAAGTACGACAAAAACATTCCGTTTTGTCATTTAGTAAACGCTTCGTATAAAAAAGATTTCTTTTGAATAAACGTAAAATTCAAAGGGTTTTATACACCATATAAAAGAAGGTTGTGTATAAAACAAAATATGCCTCAATGAAAGGAGATTGAGACGAAGTCCCATACCTCGGGTCCGACTTGACTCGATCGTTCATTAATGTCCTGAATAATAAACTTCATTTAATTTTTACTTGCTGAAGAACCTTTTTCATGTTCATTATTCCTTTTATACCATGTTATGAACATCATGTCATCATTTAAGTTAATAATGTTAATTTTGTCGGTATTTGGTTCTTAAGTCAAAAATAGACTTCTTACACTTACATGTTGTTAATTTGGTCAATGGTTAGTTATATCCATAATGATATTAATGATTTGGATAACATATATATCATATAAATTCATCATATACATGTATTTATAATATTACATCACATTTAGAGGTAAGAAATGAAATGCACCGCTCATGGAGACGGTAAGCTGTACGTACGCATGAACGCTACTTCCATTTCTATTTCGTATTTCAGGAATGGAATCATAATGATATAAGTGTATATTATAATTCCAGTATAATAACATGTATAATATCATTAACTTTATCCTTTAAACATCCCACATATGGTATTAACGAATCAAATCACTTTCAGGGGGCAGTAGTCCGCACTTCCTAAAATGAAGATATCGTGTTTACCCATAATGGAAACAATAATGGTATGCCATAAATGAAAAATACAGAATATTAAGGAAAGAATAAACATATTATATATCATATATAAAAATAGTGACATCATAATGGCCACCTTTGAAGGTGTTAAATGAGTATTGAACAATCTTCGTTTCGGGAGGCAGAATTTCTCCATCCACGGAAACCGTATGTTCTTTAACCATTTGATGTAGTTGTGTGAGAGTTTAGCTCGAATAAATCTTATAACAACATACTAGTATATTGAAGATACTTTTTTTGTTACAAAATAAGTAAATAAAAAGAGTTTAGGGTGTTGGAGAAGCAAAATAAACAAATGAACATGAGAGAATGAATTACCTTTAAAAGTGGAACTCCTTTTGATTTGAGCCTAAAGGCTTCTTTTGAAAGGATTCTGCCCAAAGGTAATCCTCTAGGATTAGGATAGGGATGTGGAGAGAGTAAATTGGTAGGTTTTGGCCGAGCCAAAGGCTTGAGGAGTGCGTGAAATGAGGTAGAGGTGGGGGCCTTTTATAATAGGAGAGGAGGGGCACTTTTGGAAATCATGAAACTATTACTTTATTTTCAATAGTGTTTCGAATTTATAAGGTACCACATTGATATATTTCGAAGATACGATGATAAGGATTCGAAATATTCCCATCCAATAATTTTTGGACAAGTTTAGTTCTTAGATATTACATTATATTTCCATTTTATTTTAATCGTTAAATAATGAGGTCATCGCTGCATCATCATGATGTCATAAATAATTTAATTTATTTAATCTTTAAAAATTATAAAAAAATAATATGATGTAGGAAATATTGTTATCTTTCTAATGAATATTTATAGGCAAAAATATGATTATTATAACCCCCTCTAAAAATTGTTTTAGTAAAACAATTTATGTTAGTGTCATTTTCACCTTTATTTAAAAAAAGGCATTAAAGTCATTATCTCACCCAAGTGGCTCCATGGGGTCCCCTAAATCGACCCATGGGTTGTCGTGGTCAGACATGACTCATCCAATAGTGATAGGACAAGTGTAATGGTGTTTTCATATTTTTATAATATCATTTTTACTTTAAATTACACTAATTACCTCTAATCGCGATTAAAAACTTAATAAGTTACTATTCACTAAAAAATTATTTTAATCTCATTGAACCACATTTTACTTCTTAATGACAACTATTTATGTCGGATTTTTGAAATTCAAAACAGAATGATGGAAAAATTTCATTTAAACGGAAAATCAGTTTTTATAAGTACCACTTAGTGGTTTCACTATTCATCAAAAATTGAAGTTTTTCAGAAAATTACCAAAAATTCACCCTAAGCTATATTTGATATTACGAATTCAAAAATGAAGTCCATTTTACAAAATTCAAAGCATATAAGTCACATTAATTAATTTAATAATTAATTCCCACTGTTAGAGCAAATAGCGTGTTTTTATAAAATAATAAGTATCAAAATATTGACACCAGTTTAAGTCTAATTTCAAAGTGAAATTGATTCCAATGACCAACATTGGATTAAATGGTAAAAATATATTCATATTACACATTAAGACCAATTATGAAGATAATATAATCATATAAATAAATTATATTAAGAAGTAGTTATGATGTAAAATGCAGTATTTTTCACTATTCATTAAAAAATGAACATTGTCAGAAAAATACCTAAAATTAACCCAAAGTAAATTTTGATGTCCCAATAATAAAGAATAAGTTTATTTTGACAAACATAGCTTATACAATTGTCAAAAGATAGATTCAAAAATGGTTTTCCATCAAAAGGCAGTAAAACAATCTTTTAAAAATATTAGTGTATTCCATGCATAAGATTGTATTTATTTTCATTTTAAGCCTCTAAAACACTATATTAATCATTAATAGACATAGATAAAAATATCTATTATTCATTACTTACTTTGGATGTTACATCCTTCCCCCCTTTAGAAAATTGTGTCCCCGAAATTTATTTACTTATCAAATAAATGGGGGTACTTCTCCCTCATTGCATTTTCAGATTCCCATGTTGCTTCTTCCATCATGTGGTATTTCCACAAAACCTTTACCTTCTTAATAACTTTATTCCTTAACACTTTCTCCCTGTGGTCATGAATCTGGACCGGCTGTTCCTCATAATATAGGTTCTCTTCCAGCTGAACTACCTCTGGACTCAAAACATGAGATGGATCTGGCATATACTTTCTCAACATCAAAACGTGAAAAACATTGTGTACCTGAGATAAACTCGGAGGTAAAGCCACCCGGTATGCAACTGATCCAACTCTCTACAGAATTTCATATGGTCCAATAATCCTTGGACTCAGCTTTCCTTTCTTACCAAATCGCATCACACTTTTCCCTGGTGAGACTTTGAGAAAAACATGATCACCTACCTCAAAAGATAGATCCTTCCTCCTGTTGTCTGCATAACTCTTCTGCCTGCTCTGAGCCGTTCTCATGTGCTTCTGAATCAGCTGAACTTTTTCTGCCAACTCTTCTACCAATTCTAGTCCCATCAACTTCCTTTCACCCACTTCATCCCAGAAAGCTGGAGTTCGACACCGCTTCCCATATAATGCCCGAAATGGTGCCATCTGTATACAGGAATGAAAACTGTTATTATATGAAAATTCAACCAAAGAAAGATGTTGGACCCAACTTCCCTGATAATCCATAGAACAAGCTCGTAGCATATCCTCCAATGTCTGAATTGTTCGTTCTGACTGCCCGTCTGATTGAGGATGAAAAGTTGTACTAATATTTAATTCAGTACCCAACAACTTCTGAAGGCCTTTCCAAAAGTTAGAAGTGTTCTTGGGATCACGATCAGATACAATGGAGAGGGGAACTCCATTTAACCTGACTATCTCTTTAAGATACAAACGGGAAAGTTGATCTAGGGAAAAAGTATCTCGTATAGCAAGGAAATGAGCATATTTAGTCAAGCGATCAATAATAACCCAGATTGCATTATTACCTCGAGATGTCTTCGGTAATCCCACAACAAAGTCCATGGATATATTCTCCCATTTCCACTCTGGCACTGGTAAAGGTTGAAGCATCCCTTTCGGTAACTGTCTCTCTTCTTTAACCTGTTGACATGTCAAACACTTCACAGTTAAATCAGCAATATCTCTTTTCATTCCATCCCACCAGAAATACGCCCGCAGATCTCTGTACATCTTAGTACTGCCAGGATGAACTGAAAACGGAGAACTATGAGCTTCACATAAAAAGTCTCTCTTCAACTGTGAATCATAAGGCACACACAATATCTTCCAAAATCTCAAAACGCAATCATTATCAATGTTGAATTCAGGCAACTTACCTTTCTGAACGAGCTCTACCTTTTTCTGCAACTCACTGTCTTGCTTCTGTTCTTGCTTGATTCAATCTGATAGAGATGATCTCACTGATACCTGAAAAAAAACAAAAGAACTTCCTGCACCAACAACTTCTATGCCAAAGATCATCAAATCCTTAACCAAAGGATCACGTTCCAAATGCAACATTGCTAATGAAACATTACTTTTTCGACTCAAAGCATCAGACACTTTATTTTCTTTTCCCAAATGGTAATGAATCGTACAATCATAATCCTTCATTAATTCTATCCATCTCATTTGTCTCATGTTCAATTCTTTCTGAGTGAATATATACTTTAAACTTTTGTGATCGATATATATTTCACACTTTACTCCATACAAATGATGCCTCCAAATTTTTAAAGCGAAAAAAAAGTAGCTAATTTCAAATCATGTGTAGGGTAATTTACCTCATGAGTTTTCAACTGTCGTGAAGCATAAGAAATTACCTTATCATTCTGCATTAGGACTCAACCAAGTCCTTTTAATGAAGCATCACTGTAGATAACAAACTCACCATTCCTGGAAGGTAGTGCCAAAACTGGAGCATTCACCAATCTTCTTTTCAATTCCTGAAAACAATCATCACAAACTTATCCAAGAACTCATGGAAAATTATATTCATTAAGTCCATGAATACAGCGGGTGCATTGGTTAGCCCAAAAGGCATTACTACAAATTCATAATGGCCATATATTGTACAGAACACGGTCTTCGGAACGTCTTCTTCCTTTACCTTCAGCTGATGGTACCCCGATCTCAAGTCAATCTTTGAAAAATACTGAGCTCCCTGGAACTGATACAACTTCATTTGATGGTCCGACATCTGCTGAAGTAATTGCGAAGGATTTCACCACCCCTTTCTTCTTGTAGTCTAACGGCTTCTCATCACTCAAGCTCTTTGTCGGACACACATTTGCATAGTGACACATCTCATTTCACTTATAACATTTCACAAACTGTAAATCAAATTTTGTCTTACCTACACATTGATCCTTTTCAGTGAAATCACGAGCCTTATGTCCCATCTTACCACATCGGTAGCACTTTCCAGAATTCAGAAGACATTCCCCAGCATGCCTTTTGCCACATTTATCACAAATTGGAAACTTAGTTTTCTTACCATCAGACTTTTTTGAAGAATTCTTACCTTTCTCATGCCACCTCGGTCTCTTCTTCTGTTGGTTGTTATAGAACACTTGATCATCGGCAAACTCCATTTCCACCTTCTCAGCACATCTAACAATCTTTTCATAACTTTTAAACTCATGAGAAGCTAATTCCCTTCGATATATTGGCTTTAATCATGATTAAAAACGATTGATTTTACTATCAAGGTCTCGGATAAAATGTGGAGCATACCTTGCCAATCGAGTGAACCTTTCTTCATAGGTAGCCAGTGAGACTTCCTCTTGCTTCAATTCCAAGAATTGTTTCTCCATACTAAGTCGAACTGCCTTAGGAAAATACTTCTCATGAAAAATACTTTTGAATTAATCCCAGTCGAGAGCATCAATCTCATCAGCGTCCCTGATATTTTTAACCATCGACCACCACTGATCTGCCTCACCCTCCAAATGGTAAATGGAAAGACTAACCTTTTGATTGTCAGAACACCGCATGACATCGAAAATCTTCTCCAGTGCTTTAATCCACCCTTCAGCTAACACAGGGTCAGATGATCTTCTGAATGATGGGGGATGTTGCCTCATGAAATGTTCCACCACTGACATGTTCCTCTGCGGTAGATCTGGCTGATCTCGTTCAGGGATACCACCCCCATTTATAGCCTGATTCAACTTTGCCATCACTGCAACAAACTGTTCAGTTCCAATTCTGACCATCTCAGGATGCTGATTCAGAAGGTTATTTCCTTCTGTATGCCTTCCTAGCACTGCTTCCCTGTTTCCACTGCGGAAAACCATTCTGAACAAACATGTCTTAGTTGAAGCAACATGGTAATCTTCAAATGCTATATCATTTCAAAAAAAGTATATTTATGGATAATTATTTAATATAATTCTAACTCCTAATGTTATCTAAACCGACCTCTGATACCAACTATAAGGCCCCAACCTTAAACCTTACTTAATATTGAGTTATTAAAAGATTATACATTGATGATCTTTTCGGGTTTAGAGTTTTAGAGAATTAGATCATAAAACTTGCATTACATTCCACATATAAACAAAGTGGTTACATAAAGATAGTATTCTTCATTCTCATCAATGGAAACATATTTAAAATAAATCATGGATTCTTTATTGACACTTCCTTGACACTATCATCATATCATGTACCATTCCCTTGACCTGTGAAAATCATTTCAAAAAAAACATGGGATGAGCATAAAAATCTCAGTAAGGGATATAAAAACATGGAAAGGAAACATGGGTACATATATACATAAGGATGAGAACCTACTTTACCCATAAAACATAAGCACATTAACATACCTCATCAAATCATGAATAAATCATAGAAATAATAAGACATAAAGGTAACTTGAGGCATTCATAACATTCTTACGTAGGGAGTAACCCTCTTGGTTACGTTTGGAATACCCATCACAGTATATTCCCTAAATCTCTTCAGAGAAACCTTAACGGTTTACTCCTTCGTGTTACCCAATGCATTGGAGAGCTATATCGGGCTCACCCGCCCTTATTTTATCACGGAACCACCCGTTTTCATAATAATGCCCAAGAACCTCAACATAATCATATCACATAAAACATGCATAAAGGAAACATAACATTCCCACCTTTCAATCACAAGATATCAATACAACACATTCATATACAAACATTATGAAAACCATTTTCGATACCAAAATAAAAGAAAAGTAAAACATGGTATTTATTTTTCTTTTAAAAAGAAGGTATGGCTTATAGAGGAAGCCGAAACTCAAATAACGGTCCCGACGACGGAGAAGTCGTTGTCGCCGCATACGTACGACAAAAACATTTCCTTTTGTCGTTTAGTAAACTATTCGTATAAAAATGATTCATTTTGAATAAACGTAAAATTCAGAGGGTTTTATACACCGTATAAAAGAAGGTTGTGTATAAAACAAAATATGCCTCAGTGAAAGGAGATTGAGACGAAGTCCCATACCTCGGGTCCGACTTGACTCGATCGTTCTTTAATGTCCTGAATAATAAACTTGAGTTAATTTATACTTGCTTAAGAACCTTTTTCAAGTTCATTATTCCTTTTATAACATGTTATGAACATCATGTAATCATTTAAGTTAATAATGTTCATTTTGTCGGTATTTGGTTCTTAAGTCAAAAATAGACTTCTTACACATACATGTTGTTAATTTGGTCAAAGGTTCGTTATATCCAGAATGATATTAATGATTTGGATAACATATATATCATATATATTCATAATATACATGTATTTATAATATTACATCACATTTAGAGGTAAGAAATGAAATGCACCGTTCATGGAGACGGTAAGCCGTAATTACGCATGAACGCTACTTCCATTTCTATTTCGTATTTCTGGAATGGAATCATAATGATATAAGAGTATATTACAATTCCAGTATAATAACATATATAATATCATTAACTTTATCCTTTACACATCCCACATATGGTATTAACGAATCAAATCACTTTCAGGGGGCGGTAGTCCGCACTTCCTAAAATGAAGATATCGTGTTTACCCATAATGGAAACAATAATGGTATGCCATAAATGAAAAATAAAGAAGCTTAAGGATAGAATAACCATATTATATATCATATATAAAAATAGTGACATCATAATGGACACCTTTGAAGGTGTTAAATGAGTATTGAACAATCATCGTCTCGGGAGGCAGAATTTCTCCATCCACGGAAACCGTATGTTATTTAACCATTTGATGTAGTTGTGTGAGAGTTTTGCTCGAATAAATCATATAAAAACATCCTAGTATATTGAATATACTGGTTTTGTTACAAAAGAAGTAAATAAAAAGAGTTTAGGGGGTTGGAGAAGCAAAATAAAACAAATGAACATGAGAGAATGAATTACCTTTAAAAGTGTAACTCCTTTTGATTTGATCATAAAGGCTTCCTTTGAAAGGATTCTTCCCAAATGGAATCCTCTAGGATGAGGAGAGGGATATGGAGAGAGTAAATTGTTAGGGTTTGGCCGATACAAAGGCTTGAAGAGTGTGTGAAATGAGGTAGAGGTGGGGGCCTTTTATAAGAGGAGAGGAGGGGCACTTTTGGAAATCATGAAACTATTATTTTATTTTGAAAAGTGTTTCGAATTTATAAGGTCCCAAATTGATATATTTCTAATATATGATGATAAGGCTTCGAAATATTCCCATAAAATAGTTTTTGGACAAGTTTATCTCTTAGATATTACATTATATTTCCATTTTATTATAATCGTTAAATAATGAGGTCATCGCTGCATCATCATGATGTCATAAATAATTTAATTTATTTAATGTCTAGAAATTATAAAAAAAATAATATGATGTAGGAAATCTATTTATCTTTCTAATTAATATTTATAGATAAAAATATGATTAGTATAACCCTTTCTAAAAATTGTTTTAGTAAAACAATTTATGTTAGTGTCATTTTCACCTTTATTTTAAAAAAAGGCATTAAAGTCATTATCTCACCCAAGTGGCTCCATGGGGTCCCCTAAATCGACCCATGGGTTGTCTTGGTCGGCCATGACTCATAAAATAGGGGTAGGACAAGTGTCATGATGTTTTAATATTTTTATAATATCATTTTTACCTTAAATTACACTAATTACCTCTAATCGCGATTAAAAACTTAATATGTTACTATTCACCAAAAAATTATTTTAATCTCATTGAACCACATTTTACTTCTTAATGACAACCATGTATGTAGGATTTTTGAAATTCAAAACACAATAATGGAAAAAGTTCATTTAAATGGAAAATCAGTTTTTATAAGTACCACTTAGTGGTTTCACTATTCATCAAAAATTGAAGTTTTTCATAAAATTACCAAAAATTCACCCTAATCTATATTTGATATTCCGAATTCAAAAATGAAGTCCATTTTACAAAATTCAAAGCATATAAGTCACATTAATTAATTTAATAATTAATTCCCATTGTTAAAGCAAATAGCATGTTTTTATAAAACAATAAGTATCAAAAGATTGACACCAGTTTAAGTCTAATTTAAAAGTGAAATTGATTAAAATGACCACCATTGGATTAAATGGTAAAAATGTATTATGATTACACATTAAGACCAATTCAAAAGATAATCTAATCATATAAATAAATTAGATTAAGAAGCAGTTTTGATGTAAAATGCAGTATTTTTCACTATTCATTAAAAAATGAACATTGTCAGAAAAATACCAAAAATTCACACAAAGTAAATTTTGATGTCCCAATCATAAAGAATAAGTCTATTTTAAAAAACATAGCTTATAAAATTGTCAAAAGATAGATTCAAAAATGGTTTTCCATCAAAAGGCAGTAAAACAATCTTTTAAAAATATTAGTGTATTCCATGCATAAGATTGTATTTATTTTCAATTTAAGCCTCTAAAACACTATCTTAATCATTAATAGACATAGATAAAAATATATATTATTCATTACTTACTTGGTATGTTACACTATTCCACTAGTTTTTGAAAGAAATGGGTATAGGATTCAAAAATAACCCATTTAATGTGCCCACTCAACATGAATTGGAATCCCTCATTTGCCCCCAACAAATTTCTGATATCACCATAAAAATATTATTATATCAAATCCATTTCCATTTCAACCAATATATCATAAGAATAAATTCCTTTATCAAATAATTGAATCTATATCCAAAATTTATTTTACTAATATTATCCTTCATATTTCACAAGTTGTCAATCAGCTATCAAGAGCCCATTATTTTGTGACTTCTCTGTATGTATTGAAGAAATATATATATATATATATATATATATTATCTTTAGATTAATGTAAAATGATATATATTATTTCAATATATGTATTAGTTTTTAATTGTAGTGTATTACTCCATTTAATTAAATAAAAAATAAATTAATTTTTCATGTGATATATTATTGATATAAATGTTCAAATTTTTATAATAAAGGTATAGATTGATTGTCTTTCTATTTTTCTTTGGAAGTATAAAATTATTCTGGTAATAGTTTTCTGCATAGTTTTGGTAAACTCAATGACGTTTTAATTAATATGATTATAATTGTAACATCCCATGTAAATAATGAAAAAAATATATTTTTTATTAATATTTTTAATTTAAATATTATTTTTAAATTAAAAGTGATGTTATGTTCGATGGTGTACTCGATACGCAACAATGGGTTTCTTTGAAATCATACATTGGACACAACATTGGGTCATATTCAAAAATAATAATATAATATTATTTTAAATGTTAGTTATCACTTAGACGTTGTATTGGTGGGAATTATCAAAACAAACTACAATATGAGTAGACATATTTTTTAACTGTTTTTACATTTATCCAATAATTTATAGAGGCTAAAAATTTGAATTAATCAAATTTTAGGCACAAATAGTATAATACTCTTTGAAAGGTCGATTTATCACCTTTTGTTGGCAAACCCTCATCATATCTAGTTTTCGACACTTTTATATATTCTATATGAAATAAAATAAGATATTTCTTTTGAATTGGGACATAAAAAATTTACATTGGGCGACTTTTTGGTAGTTTTATGAAAAAAATCATTTTTTATACATAAGGAAAGATACTGTATTTTAATTCAAAACTGTATTTTAACCGAATTTATTTATATTTATAGATTATGATTTTAATTTTTTTAAAGATTAATTAGATTATATTTTTATCATTTAATCCAATTATGTTCATTGGATGTAATTTCACTTTGAAATCAGACATAAACAAGTGCCAATCTTTTGATAGTTATTATTTCTTAAAAAAACCTTTTTTGTCAATGGGGATTAATTATAAATTAACTAATTCGAATTTTATGTTTTTAATTTGTTAATATAAACATAATTTTTGAATTCAGAATATCAAATATAGATTAGGCTGAATTTTAAGTATTTTTTAAAAACATTAATTTTTTATGAATAGAGAAAACACCGAGTAGTAGTTGAAAAACAATCCTTTTTCTTTAAATGAAATTTTACCACTTTTGTAAATTGAATTTTGAAAATCCAACACACATTGTTGTTATTAGTATGTAAATTTTGGTTTAATTAGATGAAAATAATTTTTTGTGAATAGTAACTTGTGACCTTTATTTACCACGGTAAATGGTAAATAGGATAATTCAAGGTAAAAACAATAATATAATAATATAAAATTAACTTAAAAATAATCCTAAACTAATTGTATGAGTAATGGATGACTGAGATATTCATTGGGTGAGACTTTTTCCTTTTAAATTCCACTTGGGTAACATACTGTTATTATAACTTTTTATTTAAAGTAAAAAATAAAAATGTCATAAACATGTATTGTTTTTCGAAAACAATTTTTATATGGGTTATATAATTGATATATATAACTATAACTATTAATTTCAAAAATAAAATTATTTCCAACATCATGGTATTTTTTCTAATTTTTATACATCAAAAAAATAAAATTATTTACGACACAATAGTGATGCAGTGTTTACCTCATTAATGAATGATTTAAATAAATAATATTATAAAAATTAATACAACATCAAAAACCTATCCAATTCTTATCGGATGATTTTGTTTCCAACATGAGTCATCATAACTTTAAATTTAATGAGTATATGACCTTTAGAAACAGAAAATCATTATATAATAATATAATATTTTCAATCATTCCAAAAGAGCCCCTCCTCCCCCTTATAAAAATCCCTCACATCTAACCCATTACTCACACCACTCAAGAAACATGGTTTATCCAACATCTACCAAATTAATCTACCTACATCCCTTTATTCCACCTAGAAGCATTACCTTACATATAAGGTACATCAATAAATCCTTTTGGTTCAAACCAAAGGGAGTTACCCAATTTATAGGTAATTTCTTCTCTTAAGTTCTTTTTTTTTATTTTCCTTCTCCAAGATCATAAACTATTTTTATTACATTATTTTATAGTAACAACAGTATCCTCAATATATTAGGTTTCTTTACTGATTAGGATTTGAACTAAAATTACACACACCTCCATCTAATGGGTAAAGAAAATACTGTTTCTGTGGACGGTGAACTAACACCTCACGAAATGATGACTGTTCAAATTTCTCCTACCACCCCTCTTGGTGGACATTAAGAGGGAAATATATTTATATACGATATATATTATGTTTATTTTTTTTTATGCTTCTCTATTTTTCATTTATATCATACCTTTATGGTTAACATAATGGGTAAACATGATAATTTCATTTGGGGAAGTGCGGACTATCGCCCCCTTAAAATGATATGACTCATTCATACCATATGTGGAATGTATAAAGGATAGAGTTCATAAAATTATATATGATTTTATTATGGAATTATTATTTACCTATGTATCATTAATTTTTCATTCCATTAAAAAATAAATGTAAATGAATGTAGCATTCATTCGTACGTATAACTTACCGTCTCCATGAACAGTGCATTTCATTTATTATCTTTAAATTTTATGTACTGTTATAAGTAAATATGTAAATATAATGGATACTTAAGATATATATGAAATCTAAATCATTAATATCATTATTTAGATAATAGACTTCTAACCACTTAGACAACATGTAATTCTAAGAAGTTTATTTTTTACTCATGTACCAAATATTGACAAAATGACCATTGTTAACATAAATAATTTTGATATATTTTTAACATCGTAATATGTGTTATAAAATAAATAATAAACATGAAAATTGTTCTTACGAAAGTATAAATTAACATAAGATTTTTATTTATGAAATTAAAGAACGAACGGGTCATGTCAGACACAAGGTATAAGAATTTTTCTAAATCTCTTTTCATTGAGGCATACTCAGATTTATACACGACTCTCTTTTATACAGTATATAATAAAACCCTTTGAATTTTAATTTCAATTAAAGGGAATATTTTATATATGAAACATTTTACTAAATGGCAGAAGGAATGTTTTAAACATTTGTGGTGTCAATGAACTCTCCACCACCATAATCGTTAGTTTGCTTCCTCTATAAGCCTTAGTGTTTTTGAAATGAAAAAAACCCCTTATTCTATTTTTTGGATTTTTTGGTATTAAAAATGGGTTTCTAAATACGTTTGTTATTTCAATATCTTGAAATTATTTTTTATTGCAAATAAAATGTTATTAGTGAAATATTTATATTTTCAATATTTTATATGTTATGATTTTATGATGATACTTGGTCATTTTATGAGTGGTTTCGTGATAAACCAAATGACGTGTGGTGCCCTGATAATCTAGGATGGTTGGTTACATTATAACCTACAGTGCATTGGGTATTGAATTTGGTCATATGGTTATTTCATTTAGTGATATGTGTGGAAGTCGACCGTATGGTTATTCCATTTAGGTATGTTTATGTCCAATGTTACCTTTATATGTTTTGTGGACTTTCTATGGGGTTTATAGTAATATTTTGGTTACAAAAGGGTAAGAAGTGATCTTTTATTCAGTGAGTATTATTTACTACTTCATTAAGGTGAAAATTACTACTAAGATAAATTATTCATGGTTTACTTATCATTTTCAAAAACTAACAGTTTCTCTTCGTTGTGTATCCCTTACTGAGATTTTTTGCTCATCCTATGTTTTTGAAATGTTTTTCACATGACCAAGAGTTGAATAGGATCAATAATGGGATCATGGAAAAGTCATGCTATCTAAAACATGGAACACGACTTGACTCTATTTTTTTAAAGAGTTTTTATTTTATGAAAAAAATGGAAATGGAGTAGAATTGTCTACATAGAATTTTTTTGAGATGTAATGTAATATGAATGGAATAATTACCTAAAAATATTAACCTAAAAATATCCTCAATGTGAATTATTCATTTAATTAAAGATTATTTAATGTTTTAAGGTGGGGTCTTGATAGTTGGAATCATAGGTTGGTTTAGACAACTTTAAGAGTTAGAATATTATTAAATTAATGACCAAAACTTAATTTATGGTATGATTGAAATGATACATCATTTACAGGTTACCATACTGATTTGCCTAAGATATTTCTTTATTCGGAATGGTTTTTCATAGAGGAAACAGGGAAGTTGTTCTAGGAAGGCCTACAGAGGGAAATGAACTTCCAAATCAGCATCCTGGGATGATCAGAATCAGAACTGAGTAGTTTGTTTCAGGGATGGCTCAGTTTAATCAGGTGATAAATGGTGGTAGGGTTTATTAATGATATTTTGGTTTATAAACAATGAAAAAAGTAACATGAATGTTATTAATGGGTTTTCCTTCTAACCATAAATGAAAAGAAAGTGTATGGTAAATTCAACTAGTGTGAGTTTTAGTTACAAGAAATTTCATTCAATGGCCACATTATTTCCAAAAATGGTATATATGTTGATTCAGCTGAAAAAAATGTTATTTAAGAATATCCAAGAACCACAAATATAATTGAGATCTGTAGTTTTCTTGGTTTAGTAGGTTATTACCAAAGGTTTGTTTAATATTTTTAACAGTTATCTAGCCCAATGACTAAGTTAACTCGAAAAGGTGTTAAGTTCATTTGGAAAAAACAATGTGATGATTGTATTCTGGAATTGAAAAGGAGATTGGTGAATGCTCTTGTTTTGGAATAACCTTAAAAAAATGTGAGTTTGTTATCTATAGTGATTCTTTGTTGAACAGAATTGGTTGTATAAAAATGTAGAATGATCATGTAATTGCTTATGCGTCACGTCAGTTGAAACCTCATGAGTTAAATTACTATACATCTGATTTGAAATTAGCTTTTGTTGTTTTTTAGCTTAAAAAATTTGGAGTTCTCATTTTTATGGATTAATGTGTGAAATATATACTGATGAAAAAAGTTTGAAGTATATATTCAATCTGAATGAATTAAACATGAGACAGAGGAGATGAATGGACTTAATCAGGGATTACAATTTCACTATTCATTACCATCGAGGAAGGGAAAATAAAGTGGATGATGCTTTGAGTCGAAAGAGTAATGCTACATTGACCATGTTACATTTGGAACAAGATACTTTTATTAAACAATTGTTCAACTTTGGAATTTATGTTTTTGGTATAGTAAAAACCTCTGTTTTGTTTTAGGTGTTAGTGAAATCATATCTATAAGACAGAATTATGAAAACACAGAAGGAAGACGGTGAGTTATAGAAAAAGGTTGAATTGGTTCAGAAGGTTATGGTTTTTGAATTTAGCTTTGATAAATAGTTTTTTTTAATTGGAATGGGATTATGTGTGCCTTGTGATTCACTGTTTAAGAATTAGTTGTTATTTGAATCTCATAGTTTTCCGTTTTTAGTTCGTCATGGCAGTACTAAGATGTATAGAGATCTTTAGGATTATTACTGGTGAGATGGAATGAGAAGAAATATTTTTGACTTTACAGTGAACTGTTTGACTTGTCAAGAAGTTAAATTAGAGCTACAGTTATTGAATGACATTCCTCAGTCTTTATAGGTGATGTAGTGGAAATGGGAAAATATACCCATGGACTTCCTTGTGGGATTACCCAATACATCTTGACCTAATAATGAAATATGGGTTATTCTTGATCTATTGACTGAATCTTCTCATTTCCTTCCAATTTGAGATACTTTGTCACTAGATAAACATTCTACATTGTTTTTTAAAGAGATGTTCATGTTTTATGGAGTTCCACTCCCCATTTTATTATATCGTGATTCCATGTTTACTTATAAATTTTGTAATGGCCTTCAAAAGTCATTGGGTACTGAATTAAATTTTAGTACACATTTTCATCATCAATCAGATATGTAGTCAGAAAGAACAATTCAGACCTTGGAGGATATATTATGTTCTTTCTTGATGGATTACCAGGGATGTTGGGACCAATATTTTTCTTTGGTTGAATTTTTTTATAATAATAGTTATCATTCCAGTATATAGATGGCTCCATTTGAGGAATTATATTGTAAGCGATGTCACACACCATCTTTTTGGGATGAAGAATGTGAAAGGATACTAATGGGACCCTAATTGGTTGAAGAGATGGAAGAAATATTTTAGGTGATTCAGAATCATGTAAGAACAGCTCAGAGTAAGAAGAATAATTATTCGGATAACCTGAGGAAGGATCATTCTTTTGAGGTAGGTGATCGTGTCTTTCTAAAATTTTCCCCATGGAAAAGTGTGATGTGTTTTGGTAAGAAGGGAAATATGTGTCTGAGGTTCATTGGACCTTATGATATTATAGGGAAAGTTGGATCAGTGGCGTACAAAATGGATTTACCTATAGTATTATCTGAGGTACCCAATATTTTTCATGTTTCAATGTTGACAAAGTATATACGAGATCCATCCCATGTTTTGAGTCCAGAGGTAGTTCAGTTGGAAGAGAATATTTCTTATAAGGAAAAACCAGTCCTGATTCTTGACTGAAGGGAGAAATTTTTGTGGAATAAGGTACTTAATTAGGTAATGGTTTTGTGGAAAAACCACACAGTTGAAGAGGAAACATGGGAATCTGAAAATTCTATGAGCGATAAATACCCACATTTTTTTGATAAGTGAATAAAATTTGCGAGGACGGAATTTTCAAAAGGGTTGAAGGATGTAACTTCCCTACTAAATAGAGAAAATATATCATTAATATTTATTAATATTTGTGATATAAATATAAAATTCTAATTTTAATTGACTATTATTTTTGATGGTGTACCAAATATGCAACAACAAGTTTCATTTAAATCCTACGTTGCACAAAACGTTGGGTCATAATGAAAAATAATAATATAATATTATTTTAAATGGTAGTTAAGGCCTAGTTGTTGTATTGGTGGGAATGAACGGAACTAACTACAATATTATTATACATGTTTTTTAAATCTATTTACATTTATCCAATAAATGTTATAGGCTAGAAAAGTGAATGAATCTAACATTATGCACAAATATTCTAATATTATTTAGAAGGTCGATTTACCGATTTTTGATGGAGAACCCTCATCAAATCAAGTTTGTGTCACTATTATATATTATATTTGAAAAATTAAAATATTTCATTATAATCAGATAATCAAATTTTTTTGGGTTACTTTTTGGTATTTTTCTGATAAAATTCATTTTATTATGAATAGTGAAAAATATTGTATTTTAATTCAAAACTGCCTTTTAATCTAATTTAATTATATGGTTATATTATCTTTTTATTTGTTTTTAAAGTTTAATTAGATAATATTTTTACCATTTAATCCAATTTTGGATACATGATGTAATTTCTCTTTGATATTATACATAAACAAGTCTCAATCTTTTGATAGTTATTATTTCTTAAATACACGCCTTTTGTTTTGACAACAAAAATTAATATTAAATTAATTAATAAAACTTTCATTTTTTGAATTTGGTAAAATAGACATCAATTTTTAATTCATAATATCAAATACATTTTTGGCTTAATTTTCTGTATTTATGTGAAAAACATCAATTTTTAATGAATAGTGAAAACACTGA
Source organism: Viscum album (assembly GCA_963277665.1). Classification (NCBI taxonomy): domain Eukaryota; kingdom Viridiplantae; phylum Streptophyta; class Magnoliopsida; order Santalales; family Viscaceae; genus Viscum; species Viscum album. The sequence continues at coordinate 623,451,789 of OY728135.1, read as the reverse complement.
GTAGTAGTTAAAAAACAAAAATTTTCATTGAAATGAAATTTTAACGCATATATGAATTGAATTTCCAAAATATCACATACAAGGTTTTTATTACTATGTAAAATGTGGTTCAATAAGATGAAAATAATTCTTGGTGAATAGTATCATTTGACTTTTATTTACCACGGTAAAAGTTAAATAGAGTAATTCAATTTAAAAACAATATTATAATAATCTAAAATTACATTAACAATTGTCCTATCCTTATTGGATGAGTAATTACTTAGCAAGACATTCAATGGTTGAACCTTTTGGTCTTTTAAAGCCACTTGGGAAGATAATGATATTAATAACTTTTTATTTAAAGTAAAAAATAAAAATATCATAAACATGTATTATTTTGCTAAAAAAAATTAATGTAGGGTTGTATAATTGATATATTTTACTATAAATATCCATTAGAAATATAAATATATTTTCTACATGTCGGTATTTTTTTATAATTTTTAGACAACATATAAATAAAATTATTTGTGAATCAATAATGATGCATTTTTTACCTCATTAAATAATAATTTAATTAAATAATATTATAAAAATTATAACAATATCCAAAACCATTCAAATTCTTATGGGATAATTTTATTTAAAAAATGAGTCATATTATCTTTGACTTTAAGGATTTTTTGACCATTTGAAACTGAATATCATTATATAATAAAATAATATTTTCAAACATTCATAAAGAGCCCCTCCCCCTTATAAAACCCTCTCACCTCTAACCCATTAATCAAACCTCTCAAGCCCCTTGGATCGTCCAAAATTTTCCAATTAATCTCTTTAAATCCTTATCTTACACCTAGAATCCTTAACTTATGTATAAGGAACTTCAAGAAATCCTTTTGGTTCAAACCAAAGGTCGTTACCTGATTTAAAGGTAACATCTTCACTTAAGTTCTTTTGATTGATTTTCCTTCTCCAACCCCCTAAAAAATTTTTTTCCTTTATTTAGTAGAAACACAAGTCTCTCCAAAATATTAGGTTGTTTTCATGAGAAGTATGATAACTATAATTACACACACCTCCATCTAATGGGTAATGAACATACTATTTTTGTGGAAAGCGAACTAACGCCTCATGAAACGTTGATTGTTCAACCTTCTCCCGCCGCCTCTCATGGTTGACATTTTCATGGAACTGTATATATATGATATATATTATTTTTATTTTTTCTTTATCCTTCTATGTTTTTCATTTATATCATACTTTAATGGTTTCCATAATGGGTAAACACAATAATTTCATTTGTGGTAGTGCGGACTACCGCCCCCACAAAGTGATATGACTCATTCATGCCATATGTGGAACATATAAAGGAAGGAGTTCATCAAATTATATATGATGATATAATATTTTTATTATATACCTATGTATGATTATGTTTTCACTCCACTAAAAAACAAAATAGAAATGAAAGTAGAGTTATGCGTACGTACAACTTACCATCTCCATGAACGATGCATTTCATTTCTTATATCCAAATGTTATGTATTGTTATAAATACATATATATATATATACTAAATATATATGATATATAAATCATTAATATCATTTTAGAGGTAATGTACTTTTTACCACATGGAATACATGTAATTATAAGAAGCTCATTTTTTACTCAAGTACTAAATATCGACAAAATGACCATTATTAACTTAAATAATTGTGTAATGTTTATAATGTTGTATTAAGTGTTATAAATGGAATTATAAAATTTAAAATGGTTCATAAAAATTATATATTAAGATAAGTTTTTTATTCGTAGAATTAAATAAATTATGGGTCAATTCAGACATGAGGTATGGGACTTCATCTCAATATCCTTTCATTATGGCACACTTTGATTTACACATGAATTTATTTTATATGGTATATAATAAAACCCTATTACTTTAAATTTCAATCAAAGAGAATCTTTTTCTATAATAAATTTTACCAAATGACATAAGAAGAAATGTTTTTAACATTTGTGGTGTGAATGACCTCTCCACCTCCATAATCGTCAGTTGGCATCCTCTACAAGCCTTAATGTTTTTAAATTGAAAAAGAAGCCCCATATTCTATTTTTTGTATGTTATGGTATTGAAAATGGTTTTTGAAATAGATTTATTATTTCAATATCTAGAATTGATTTATTTGGATCACAAATGAAATGTTATTAGTGGAATAATTATATTAGAAATATTTTATGTGTTATGATTTTTTAATTGTACTTGGACATTTTATGGGTGGTTATGTGATAAACCAAATGACAGGTGATGTTGTGATAAACCAGGATAGGTTGATACGTTATAACATCTAATGAATAGTGTATGGAATTCATCTGTTTTGATATTTCATTTAGTGATATGTGTGGTAGTTGACCATATGGTTATTCTATTTATATATGATTATGTCCCAAGTTACATTTATATGTTATATGTGTTTCTATGGGTTTTATGGTAATCTTTTGGTTACAAAATTGTATGAAGTGATCTTCTATTTAGTTAAGAGTATTTACTACTTCATTAAGGTGAAAATTATTACTTATGATAAATTATTTGTGGTTTACTTGTTGTTTTGAAAAACTAATAGTTTCCCTTCTTTGTGTATCCCTTACTGAGCTTTTTTGCTCATCCCATGTTTTTGAAATGTTTTTAAAAGGACATAAATTTTATTAGGGTCAAGGATGGGATCAAGGAAAAGTCATGATGTCTAAAACATGGAACTAGACATGAACCTTTTTTTAAAGAGTTTTTCTTAAGAAAAAAATAAAAAGTGATTAGAAGTGTCTACTTTGTAATTTTTGAGAAATAATATAATACTTGGGACCAAATTCTCTAAAACTCTAAACTTGAAAATATCATCAATGTGAATTATTCATTTAATTCAAGATTATGTAATGTTTTAAGGTTGGTTCCTTATAATAATATCATTTGAAATACTATTAAGATTCAAAAAAATATTCTCAATGTTATTTATCTTGACTAAAATATTAGTGTAATGTTTTCTTTGAAAATGGTATTATATTTTTTTTACATTAAAAATTATGTTAGATGGACATTTTTTTGTAAAATATTTATCAGTAAATTTGATATCATATTATATCGAAAACAAATAAAATAAAATTAAAGATTTATTCTATGTTGGGGTAGTAATTTTATGTCCCAATAACAAAAAATATATCATAACCATTTATTTTTAATTATTCTATATTTATGAAATTATGTAAATAATAAAAATTATAAGATGTTATAAAATTTTGAATATATATATATATTTTATTATAGTCCCATTTTTCTTTGCTTTCATAATAATGAATAATTTTTAATTTTTTTAAAAAGCCATATGACTTTTTTGAGAATTTAATATTATTTATATATATATATTTAATTAATGAAATATTTTTTATATCAATTTTTATTATAATGATTACATATTATTTTTAATGATATTAATATAATCTAATATTTTGATGTTGATTAAGAATTTCTATTTTTATATGAGTATTTATTGATGTTGAATGTATAGTGCTGAACAAATAAAAAAAATTTAGATTTATTGGGACTTATCTTCAGATTTTATATTTATTAAAACTTTTAGTGGAGGGTTTAGTCACTAATCGTGTTTTAATTATATTGGAAGGATATAATTAGTTCAAGAAAAGGTGAGTTACCATATCATAAATTTTTATATAAACTAAATAGTTTCATTAGAATGTTGATAGAGTGAATACATGGGTGATTTTTTAATGAAAATAGTAAAAGGATTGGAATGAGGAATTTAATATTTGATAAAGTTCTATTTTTTTACAAACATATGAATGGTTGGAGGACACTTATTGAATAAACTAATACGTGATCAAATTAAATTATTATTTAAAGTATTTATGTTTATATGGTTAAATTGTTTATAGAAGATGCATTTAATTTTATATATCATACATGTTGTAAACTGAAAAATATAGATTTTTATGTGTGGTTTTAAATTGGGGTAACTATGTATGAAATTTATAAAATATATTTATTCTTATAAATCATTATATAGAATGAAATTTTAATTTATTTGTTTTTATTTTTAACTACTAAAATCAATGCCTCGCAGAAAATATCTCAACTTATTTCGAACAGAAAAATGAGTGTTAATGTGTTGAAAAAAATTGTACATCTCAATGGAATCCCAATGCATATAAGAATACATAATATATACCAAAAAAATTAATGTAGAAATTCTTAATTATGATTATGCATTAATATCATTTTATTATAGGTGAAATATAAAAAATATGGGGTAAGGTACTAATAAAATAAATTATCACACATAGTAATTGGTTCATCCTACCAATGGAATAGTGTAGTTAACATTTAATGAAAGAAATATTTATGTTTCGTCATAAATATACAATGTGAGGATGGGTTTTTAAAGTGGTGGTTATAATATGTTCGGTTATATTCATTATTTACATATTAAAAATCCCATTTTTATTTATATTTATAATATTCCTTTATAGGTGTGTAAATTAAAAAAGTTATTTTCCTAAACATAATCTTATATAGACCTTATATCCCTTGAAATTGAATATATGAGTAAATTTAACCACTACAGATGATATTAAAACAGTTAGGGAATAAATGTCTGTGTACATATCTCAATTCTATAAAAGATACTTTTGAGCTTCATGTTAGGAATATATGGTTGATAAATTTTTTTTATGGACTGATATATGGTATGATTTCTAAGGGTAGATATCATTTTATTCGTTTTATAAAGAATACATTATCATGAAGTCTAAAATTTCAATATCGTTATACTTTTATTGTGTATTTATTATTCGAAACCATGAATCATCTATACAGAAATAATCACAAAAAATTAAATACTATTTAAAAATAAAAAAACATCAATTTATTTAAATAAATAATTAAATTAATGAAATTATCTAGGCCAATTTCATACTTTGAAGAGGAAAACTACATTCCTAAATGAGTATAACAGATTAATATTAATTTAAAAACTATTATAATGACAAGTATTTTCATTAATTTACCATTTGGAAAATCTATTTATTAATTGATTTCATTGAAATTATTTATTTTAAATAATATATATTACATATTACGTTTATTTAATCATAATATATATAGAAAGGCTAAGGATAATTTAGTATCTCAATATGACATGATAAATTAGGGAATAAAAAAAGATTGTCATGCTGATTTTATCATCCATAATAAAATATTTAGTTTCATGTGGAACTTATTAAATGATAAATTCAAATAAATTTTTTTTGTATGTAGTAGAGGCAATGAATATTCAAAAAATTTATTTATGTATAATATTTAAATTGATGATTATAATATGTTTGAAATTCATATCTCTTAAATCTCATAATTATCATCCCTTCTACATGGGGATATTCAAAGAATCATATTCCATTAACTATTAAAAAAATTATATTTCAAAATTTTTATATTATGAAACATTTTTAGAGATATTTTTTATTAAAGTTATATTTTATTAAATAAAAGGCATACAGAGGCAGTAATAATTCATCATGAGTTAAATAAAAAATTTCCATTTTCTCTCATGAATGATTCGTCTAACCATCTACCTTAAAATTAATGTTCCATTGGAGTTACATTTAATCTCAATATATGTTTACAATGGAATATGTTATTTCAAAAATGAATACATATTCTAGGAACAAGAATCATCCCAAAGGATCTATATTAAAGGGATATGGTGTTTAAGAATGTATTGATTTCTTGATCTATTTATTTTGTTGGTGCATTAATTAAATTTAATAAACCAATGAGAACCGAATATGATAAATATGTGATTATTGAATGATTTTTTATATCCCTTACCATAATAAGGTGAATTCAGGGATCATATACAATGATTAATTCGATCTGTAAAGAGAGGGAGATTAAACACCATAGGGACTTGTTCAACTATGATATATTCAATGTCTATATGAAGTATATTACATGAATATCTATGTATAATATAAAATATAACTTATTATATATCATTAACATTTAATTAAATATAATATAGATAATATAAATAAATAATTTAAGGAAATTATCATTTTTTCCTCTGAGATAAAGAGAGAGTTTTCCTAGGAAAGGGTATCCTTATTGGTTAGAATCAAAGTTAAAATCATTAATCGGATAAAATAAATAGATACACATTATTATTAAATTATACATGATAATATATTATAGTCATGGTTTTTATGGATAATTGATATATATCTAGAAATGAGATCATTTGAATTAGGTCAAATTAATATCGTGCATATATCTCAATCTGAATTCATGAATGAGTATATATTCATTATAACGAGCTACGTACTGAATAAGATAAGATATCATGATGGTATTATGGTTACTTAAATTAAATTCTATTATACTTGTGTATTTTATAATAGTAATTATTTTTTGAAATGTATATTAGTGTAGATTTATATAGAAAAAACATATATTGAATTATTACACTCATGGTCTAGTCACCATGATAAAATAAAAGTGGTACTATCCAACAAAGTGATAAGATATATATTTATATATTTATGCATTTATGTTTTTTTCATGATTCAGTTATATCTAATTGATGAACCATGAATTATTTTATGTATGTTAGAATTCATGTTTTTTTTAATTATATTCGCAATTAAATGCAATTAATGAAGCCCATCCAAGTCATATTTGTAATGAAATCACCTATGAAATTTACACCATAGATGCAAAAATATATGTATCCAAAAATATATTATATGATTACATAAATAAATTGAATTTATATTATGAATAAGAACTCAATTTTTTAACAGTTAAATTAGTGATTATATGTTTAATATTGTTTATAAAAAATTCATCACCATCTTTTTGTTTCTTTTTCATTGTGTATTACATATTGTATAATTTTTTTAATTAATGTAACTTTTTATATATTTTATTTCTAATAATATTTAATTTAATTCATATATATATAATATATCAAATATAGAATATTGAAAAAGGAAATTAATGTCTCAAGATGATTCTCCTCTATAAGACAAATACAGTTATTATTGGTTTTTAGGCGATTTCTTTTTCAGAGATATTGTAAATTTATTATTATTGTTGGTTATAAACTTATATGTTATTTTTTTATTAAAAATTAGATATTATTTACATAATTTCATCATAACCAACACAAAAAAAGTCTACTTGATGACTGTGGAGGTTATTTATTATTACAACGTATGTCGAAAGTTCTACTAGATGACATTTGATTTTAGTATTGTGCTATATCTAATGTCAAATGTGACTTTTGATGTCTGTTATAAAAACCCCCAAATTCAATACTACTTAGTTTGTATAAAATATTTAATAAATTATTATACACATTTATACATTTACATGATTGATGAAGGATAAAATTATGTACACTAAATTGAATATTGAATTAAAAATATAAATATTCAATATAAATGTTCATATCACATGGATGAATATTTTAGATAGATAAGATTAAAACACTGTATAAACAAAAAATAATAATTTAAAATCTTATAATTTATTTAAATGGTTGATTTAGTTTCTATGCAAATAAGTTTCATTGATCCAAAGAACTCACGAGGAATCCAATGTAACACCCCGAGCTTCCACGATACGCTTCTCATTTAATAATGCAATAGCTTGCATTGTACGCAACTTCGAGTTCTAAAACACCGCGACTAATCAAAGTAGCCGTTATGAATAGTAATAACCACTTTTTAAAATTATAGAAATTTTATATTTCAAAATGGACTTCATTTTTGGATTCGTAATATTGAAATTAGCCTATGTTGAATTGTTGGTATTTTTCTGAGAACTTCTAATTTTTTATGAATAGTGAAAAATACTTAAAACAAATTTTTAATCAAAATAATTTATTGTGATAAATTATAATATTTAGTGGTTTTAAGGTATAATTAGAATATATTTTTACCATTTTATCCAATAGTGGTCATTAGAATTAATTTAACATTGAAATTGGACATAAACAATTGCAATCTTTTGATTTAAATTGTTTCTTAAAAACACGCTATTTGTCGTAACAGCGGGAATTAATTATAAAATTAATTAGTGAAACTTATATGTTTGGAATTTTTTAAAATAGACATCACTTTTGAATTCGGAATATCAATTATAGCTTAGGGTGAAATTTTGGCCTTGTTCTGAAAAACTTCAATTTTTGATGAATAGTGAAACCACTAAGTGGTAGTTAAATAACTGATTTTTCATTTAAATGAAATATTACAACTTCTGTGATTTGATTTTCAAAAATCTGACATAAATGGTTGTCATTACGAAGTAAAATGTGGTTCAATGAGATTAAAATAATTTTTTGGTGAATAGTAACTTTTAAGTTTTTAATCGCGATTAGAGGTAATTAGTGTAGTTTAAGGTACAAATAATGTTTTAATAATATGAGATGAGCATGAAACTTGTACTACTCCTATTGGATGAGTCATGGCCGACCAAGACAACCCATGGGTCAACTTGGGGACCCCATGGAGCCACTTTAGTTGGAAAATGACATTAATATATATTTATTTAATGTTAAAATTAAATTGACACAAACATGAGTTATTTTACTAAAACAGTTTTTAAGTGGGGTTACACATGTCCAAATTTTGACTATAAATATTCATTAGAAATATAAAACGATTTCCGACATCATTTTATTTTTTTATAATTTTTAGACATTAAATAAATTAAATTATTTATGAAATCATTATGATGAACCGATGACCTCATTATTTTACGATTTAAATAAAATGAAAAGATAATGTTAAATCCATGGCTTAAAATTGTCCAAAGACTATTGGAAGGGTAGATTTAGAACCCTTATCAACTTAGCCACGAATTATATAAGTGTGGGACCTTTAGAATCTGAAAAGCATTGTGTAATAATGTAACATTTCAATCTTTCCAAAAGAGACCCTCCTCTCCACTTATAAAAGGCCCCCACCTCTCCCACCTTATTCACGCCTTCAAGCCATTTTTCTCAGCCAACCTCTGCCCAAATACTCTCCCAACTTCCCCCTCTTACTCCTATAATCCTCACTTTGGGCAGAACTCTTCCCAAGGAAGCCTTTGGCTCAAATCAAAAAGAGTTACCCAATTTTGAGGTAATGTCTTCTCTAATGTTGTTTTGTTTTATTTTTCTTCTCCAACTCCCTAAACTCTTTTTATTCATTTCTTTTGTAACAACACCAGTATCCTCAATATACTAGGATGTTGTTATAAGAAGTATTAGAGCTACACTTACACACACCTACATCTAATGGTTAAAGAACATACGGTTTCTGTGGATGGAGAATTTCTGCCTCACGAAACGATGATTGTTCAACACTCATATAACACCTTAAAAGGTGGCCATTAAGATGTCACTATATTTATATATGATATATAATGTGTTTATGTTTTACTTATTCTTCTGTATTTCTCATTTATGGCATACTTTATGATTTCCATTATGGGTAAAACGCGATAATTTCATTTTAGGAAGTGCGGACTACCGCCCCCTCAAAGTGATTTGAATTGTTAATGCCATATGATGGATGTATAAAGGATGGATTAAATGGTATTATACACTATATTATACTTTAATTATATTATAAATTTATATTATTATGATTCCGTTCCATTAAATACGAAATAGAAATGAAAGTAGCGTTCATGCGTACGTACGGCTTACCGTCTCCATGAACGGTGCATTTCATTTCTTACCTCTAAATGTTACGTGACATTATGAATGAATGTATATACTGTATATATAATATATATGATATCTACATCATGAATATAATTCTGGATATAATGGATATTTCACCACATGAACAACTTGAAATTATAGGAAGTTTATTTTTGACTCAAGTACCAAAGATCGACAAAACGACCGTTATTAACTTAAATAATTAAATAATGTTCATAACATGGTAATAGGGGATATAAAAGGAATAATTAACATGAAAAAGGTATTTAAGTAAATAGAAATTAACTCTAGTTTATTATTCAGGAAGTTAAATAACGGTCGAGTCAGGACAAGACGCAAGGTAAGGGAATTTCTTAACCCAATTTTCATTCTTTGGGTTAATCACCTACTTTCAAATTATGTCATGATATTATTATGTCCTATATTGTATTTGTACATTATTTATGTGTACTTATAGTGAATACACATTATATATGTACTTTATTTAAAAAATGATCTTTTTAAGGAATTCGTCTCAATCCCCATTCATTGAGGCATATTTGGTTTTATACAAAACATTCTTTTATACGGTGTATAAACCCATTTGACATTTACGTTTATTCAAAAGTAATCTTTTGAATATGAAGCATTTTACTAAATGACAAAAAGGGAAAGTTTTTCTTTCCGTACTTATGCGGCGACAACGACTTCTCCGCCGCCGGAGATTGAAGAATGGTCGGGTCAAGTCGGATACGAGGTATGGGACTTCGTCTCATTCTCCTTTCTTTGAGGCATATTTTATTTTATACACAAATTTATTTTATACGGTGTATAAACCCCTTTGACTTTTACATTTATTCAAAAGGAATATTTTTTATACGAAGTGTTTACTAAATGACAAAAGGGAATATGTTTTCGTACATATGCGGCGACAACGACTTCTCCGTCGTCGTGACCGTTATTTGAGTTTCGGCTTCCTCTACTAGCCGTACCTTCTTTTTAAAAGAAAAATAAATACCATGTTTTACTTTACTTTTATTTTGGTATTGAAAATGGTTTTCACAATGATTTTGTGTTGTATTGATGTCTTGTGATTGAAATGTGGAAATGTCATGTTTCCTTTATGCATGTTTTATGTGATATGATTATGTTGAGGTTCTTGGGCATTATTATGAAAACGAGTGGTTTCGTGATAAACTAACGGCGGGTGAGCCCGTTGTAGCTCTCCAATGCATTGGGTAACGTGAAGGAGTGAAACGTTAAGGTTTCTCCGAAGAGATTTAGGGAATATACTGTGATGGGTATTCCAAACGTAACAAAGAGGGTTACTCCCTGCGGAAGAATGTTATGAATGCCTCAAGTTACCTTTATGTATTATGATTTCTTTTATTTATTCATTATTTTACGAGGTATGTTAAAGTGCATATGTTTTATGGGTAAAGTATGATTTCATTCTTATGTATATATGAACTCATGTTTCCTTTCCATGTTTTTATAACCCATACTGAGCTTTTTATGCTCATCCCAAGTTTTTTTCAAACGTTTTTCACAGGTCAAGGGAAATGTACATGATATGATGATAGTGTCAAGGAAGTGTCAAGAATGAATCCATGTTTTATTTTAAATATGTTTCCATTTATGGTAATGAAGAATACTATCTTTATGTAACCACTTTGTTTATATGTGGAATGTAATGCAAGTTTTATGATCTAATTCTCTAAAACTCTAAACCTGAAAAGATCCAATTTTCATTCTTTGGGTTAATCTAATACTATCAAATTATGTCATGATATTATTATGTCCTATAATGTATTTGTACATTATTTATGTGTACTTATAGTGAATACACATTATAGATGTACTTTATTTAAAAAAATGATCTTTTTAAGGACTTCGTCTCAATCCCCATTCATTAAGGCATATTTGGTTTTATACAAAAGTTTCTTTTATACGGTGTATAAAACCATTTGACTTTTACGTTTATTTAAAAGGAATCTTTTGAATACGAAGTGTTTTACTAAATGACAAAAAGGCAATGTTTTTCTTTCCGTACTTATGCGGCGACAACGACTTCTTCGCCGCCGTGACCATTATTTGAGTTTCAGCTTCGTCTACAAGCCATCATTTTTATCAATGAAAAATAAATACAATGTTTTAACATTATTTTATTTTATTGAAATTGGTTTTGAAAGCGTTTTTATTATATCAATGTGTTGTATTTATATCTTGTGATTTAAATGTGGAAATGTTATGTTTCCTTTATGCATGTTTTATGTGATACGAATATGTTATGGTTTATGATATGTTTAAACCTATTCATAAGAGGAATGCATTGGACTTAATATGTGATGGGTGGAGCCCGCTATAGCTCCTCGATGCATCGGCAGGTCTCATGAGAGAAACTAGTGTCTTGGCATGAGGCCTTGACAAAATCTTATTTGTGGTCTTGGCATGAGGCCTTGGCTACGTGGTTATGATAATCTGGCATTATGCATTCCATCATTATGAAAGTGGTTATTGATATTGCATGTGATTATTCGACTAGTAGAATATCCATGTGAAGAAGTGAATGGCATTATCTCATTTTACTTTTGCCATATTATGTTGAAGTTCAAGTTTAAAAGGCTTTTGTTTTATTTATACATTGCCTTAAATGTTAATGTTTATTTATGAAAGATTCCGCTATATTGTTAACATTACTGAGCATCTGAGCTCACCCCTTTCAATGTTTTAATATTTTCCAGGATGTGAAGAAGTATTTTATGCATGACCTGCAGGGATAGTCAGAAGAGGATATGAGTGTGGACTGTGAAGACTTTGTTATTAGTTTTTCACTTTATGATGAATGTAAGACTTATGAATGTATCTAGTGTTTCCAAGGCTACTAAACTAATCGGTCTTTCGAGACTTGATCTTTTGTGATCATGCCAATGTTACGAAGTAATGCACCGACTCTGGGTAGTAGGGGTCGGGGCGTTTACAATTGGTATTAGAGGCAGTTTAGTACTAACCTTGGAAGCTAGATTTAGATAAACTCTAATTAGAGCACATAGCCCGAAGATAGAATTTGAGGATTAGTATAGAAGAACTTCCTAGAATTTTGGTATTGTAGAGATGTTGTGAGTTTTCCGAGCAATACATCCTTGTCTGGATACGAGCAGGTAGAGGCAGCTCTGGCACAGATGTACCTAGGGGTAAAACCCGAAAACACCGCTTTGAGCTAGACTCGAACGGGAACTGGTGCACGACAATGGGCCTTGCTGCACTCTTGGTTACAACACTCCCGGGAGATATGCTTTGGATAAATCTCATTTTCTTTATAAACCACTATGAAGGGTTATGAGTATATACTTCCTCAAAGAAAACATTTTTATGGATTATATACATAAATAGTTCAATTTATGTTAAGTATCTTACAAATATGGAATTATGTATTTTGATTTATAAACTAATATAGTTTATGCCATTGTTTAGAAATGGAGCCTAGTGGAAGGAATGGAAACCATATCAATGCACGCACTCCGTGTAGGGATTGTCGTCCTGCTCAAGATAATTATTGTGGAGCTGGAGATACAACTGGTGCTGATCAACTTATTACCATACTGGGACAACTCACTCAGGTTATGAATAATAACCTTACTCGTATGGAGCACCCTGATCCACAGCGTGGAGGATCAATGTTAGACCGCTTCATGAGGCAACAACCACCAACCTTCAATGGGAGTACAAATCCTATAGTAGCTGAGCAATGGATAATTTCCTTAGAGAAAATATTCCCTGCCTTGGGGAGTAGTGAAAGAGAGAAGCTTGTCATGGCAGTTTACCGCCTCACTGGAGATGCCGATCAGTGGTGGTCGCTGATTCAAAACACAAAGGAAGATGATGACGTATTGAATATGGAATGAAGGGAGTTCAAAGATCTTTTCTTAGAAAAATACTTTCCTCGTGACCATCGAGCAGATATGGAAAGGCAATTTCTGAGTCTGAGGCAGAAGGAGGATGAGAATGTCGCAAAGTATGAGGCTAACTTTACAAGGTTAGCGAGGCATGCTGCCGATTATATACGTAACCCAAGGAGTAAGATTGATCGTTTCTTTGATGGGTTAAAACCATTTCTCTGTCGATCTTTAGTATCACAATCCTTCTCATCATACGAAGATATTTTCTCGTGTGCTATCAAGACAGAAAAGTAATTCTCTAAGTCTTATGACAACAAAGTAAAGCAAGAGAAGAAGAGAAAGGTGGAACAAGAGACAGATAAAGGGAAAACGGGAAAGAAGTATTTTCCATTGTGTGATAATTGTGGGATGAATCACCCTGGTACTTGCCTAAAAGGAATGGGAGTTTGTTATAAATGTGGAGAAAAGGGTCACCAGTCTCGTGATTGCAAGGGAAAGAAAGAGGCTATCAATGTTGAATGCTACAATTGTAGGGAAATGAGGCATTTTTCAAATGAATGTCCTAAGCGTCAAGGAAACTTACCTCAGAAAAGGCCAAGGGATCAAGGACAATCTTATGCTGTTACTACAGTTGAAGCAGAATAACTAATGTATTGGTGCTTTTGGACTCATGGATTATATTTTGTTTATTAGAATAATGTGATATATATATAAGGATTGTACTGCAGTACATGTTGATTTCATTAGGGTTTTAATATGATGAAGGTAATTATATTTTTAGTATGTGACAATAAGAGAAAATTTACTTTATTTGGGGAATCTGATAAATTGATTTTGGAATTAAGAGACCTTTTAGAGAATGTCTGGACAGAGGTATTTTGGATAACTACAATGGTTGGAGTGGATTAAGTTGATCTTTGGATAGTATTGTTTATGGTTAAAAAATTTATGAAGATTATTTTTGGAATATTATGATACTATAGTTTTAGGAAAATGACAACCTGGAGGGTGGGGCATAACCCGTCGCGTCGGACAAAGCTGCAGGAATCGAACCCACAACCATAGTGCGACAAGCCTTTATTTCCTACCACTAGCCTACAGGAAGACCCTGGTTATTACAAAATAGTTTTACTAATCTAAATGGTATGTGTTAAAATTTGGAACCTTATACAATTAGGATAAATAGAATATTTTTGAGTTCCGTTACCATTTGGAGTAAAAGATGGGTTTGTGGTAAAAATTTATTAACGAATGAAATTATACATAACAAGTATGTATATTCCCTTACGTTCTTAGTAAATCTCCTAAATAAATTCCTCAACATTATAGAAGGTAACTTAAAACAAAAATGTTGTCGGTTAACTTTTCCAACTGGGGATTCAATGACCGTTTAACCAATCACAAGTTTGTGATTTTCTTGTGGTTAAACTTTATCCTAATCCTGTTTTCTATAACTCTCCATCAGACCTTGATGGTTTGTTTCTCCTCCATATACATATTTTCATAGAATCCTAGAATGGGCTATCTCAGGTGACCTTTGTACTTATCTTTAGTTCTTTTAAAGTTATATTTTTATTAACCTTATTTCCGATGTGGGTTTTCAACAAAGGTATTTTCTCTTTTCAACCTTTTATTTTCAAAGAAAAAAATTCTAAATTGCTTGGACGCAATTTATTGATGGAGGGGAGAATGTAACACCCCGAGCTTCCATGATACGCTTCTCATTTAATAATGCAATAGCTTGCATTGTATGCAACTTCGAGTTATAAAACACCGCGACTAATAAAAGTAGCCGTTATGAATAGTAATAACCACTTGTTAAAATTATAGAAATTTTATATTTCAAAATGGACTTCATTTTTGGATTCGGAATATCGAAATTAGCCTATGTTGAATTGTTGGTATTTTTCTGAGAACATCTAATTTTTTATGAATAGTGAAAAATACTTAAAACAACTTTTTAATAAAAATAATTTATTGGGATAAATTATACTATTTAGTGGTTTGAAGGTATAATTAGAATATATTTTTACCATTTTATCCAATGGTGGTCATTAGAATTAATTTAACATTGAAATTCGACATAAATAATTGCCAATCTTTTGATATAAATTGTTTCTTAAAAACACGCTATTTGTCGTAACAGCGGGAATTAATTATAAAATTAATTAATGCAACTTATATATTTGGAATTTTGTAAAATAGACATCATTTTTGAATTTGGAATATCAATTATAGCTTAGGGTGAAATTTTGGCCTTGTTCTAAAAAACATCAATTTTTGATGAATAGTGAAACCACTAAGTGGTTGTTAAATAACTGATTTTTCATTTAAATGAAATATTACCACTTCTGTGATTTGATTTTCAAAAATCCGACATCCATGGTTGTCATTAAGAAGTAAAATTTGCTTCAATGAGATTAAAATAATTTTTTGGTGAATAGTAACTTTTAAGTTCTTAATCGCGATTAGAGGTAATTAGTGTAGTTTAAGGTACAAATAATGTTTTAATAATATGAGATGAGCATGAAACTTGTCCTACTACTATTGGATGAGTCATGGCCGACCAAGACAACCCATGGGTCAACTTGGGGACCCCATGGAGCCACTTTAGTTGGAAAATGACATTAATATATATTTATTTAATGTTAAAATTAAATTGACACAAACATGAGTTATTTTACTAAAACAGTTTTTAAGTGGGGTTACACATGTCCAAATTTTGACTATAAATATTAATTAGAAATATAAAACGATTTCCTACATCATAGTATTTTTTTTATAATTTTTAGACATTAAATAAATTAATTTATTTATGACATAATTATGATGAAGCGATGACATCATTATTTAACGATTTAAATAAAATGAAAAGATAATGTAAAATCCTCGGCTTACACTTGTACAAAGACTATTGGATGGGTAGATTTAGAACCCTTATCACCTTATCCACGAATTATATATGTGTGGGACCTTTATATCCGAAAAGCATTGTGTAATAATGTAACATTTCAATCTTTCCAAAAGAGCCCCTCCACTCCACTTATAAAAGGCCCCCACCTCTCCCACCTTATTCACACCTTCAATCCATTTGGCACAGCCAAACTCTGCCCAAATACTCTCCCAACTTCCCCATATTACTCCTAGAAGCCTCACTTTTGGCAGAACTCTTCCCAAGGAAGCCTTTGGCTCAAATCAAAAAGAGTTACCCGATTTTGAGGTAATGTCTTCTCTAATGTTGTTTTGTTTTATTTTTCTTCTCCAACCCACTAAACTCTTTTTATTCATTTCTTTTGTAACAAAACCAGTATCCTAAATATACTATGATGTTGTTATAAGAAGGATTCGAGCTACACTTACACACACCTACATCTAATGGTTAAAGAACATACGGTTTCTGTGGATGGCGAATTTCTGCCTCACGAAACGATGATTGTTCAACACTCATATAACACCTTCAAAGGTGGACATTAAGATGTCACTATATTTATATATGATATATAATGAGTTTATGTTTTAATTATGCTTCTGTATTTCTCATTTATGGCATACTATATGATTTCCATTATGGGTAAAACACGATAATTTCATTTTAGGAAGTGCGGACTACCGCCCCCTCAATGTGATTTGAATCGTTAATGCCATATGTGGGATGTATAAAGGATGGATTAAATGGTATTATACACTATATTATACTGTAATTATATTATAAATTTATATCATTATGATTATGTTCCATTAAATACGAAATAGAAATGAATGTAGCGTTCATGCGTACGTACGGCTTACCGTCTCCATGAAGGGTGCATTTCATTTATTACCACTAAATGTTACGTGACATTATGAATGAATGTATATACTGTATATATGATATATATGATATCTACATCATGAATATGATTCTGGATATAATGGATATTTCACCACATTAACAACTTGAAATTATAGGAAGTTTATTTTTGACTCAAGTACCAAAGATCGACAAACTGACCATTATTAACTTAAATAATTAAATAATGTTCATAACATGGTAATAAGGGATATAAAAGGAATAATGAACATGAAAAAGGCTCTTAAGTAAATAGAAATTAACTCTAGTTTATTATTCAGGAGGTTAAAGAACGGTCGAGTCAGGACAAGACGCAAGGTAAGGGAATTTCTTAACCCAATTTTCATTCTTTGGGATAATCTCCTACTTTCAAATTATGTCATGATATTATTATTTCCTATATTGTATTTGTACATTATTTATGCGTACTTATAGTGAATAAACATTATAGATGTACTTTATTTAAAAAAATGCTCTTTTTAAGGACGTCGTCTCAATCCCTATTCATTGAGGCATGTTTGGTTTTATACAAAACTTTCTATTATACGGTGTATAAACCCATTTGACTTTTACGTTTGTTCAAAAGGAATCTTTTGAATACGAAGCGTTTTACTAAACGACAAAAAGAGAATGTTTTTCTTTCCATACTTATGCGGCGACAATGACTTCTCCACCGCCGTGACCATTATCTGAGTTTCGGCTTCCTCTACAAGCCATCATTTTTTTTAATGAAAAATAAATACAAAGTTTTAACTTTCTTTTATTTTATTGAAAATGGTTTTGAAAGCGTTTTTATTATATCAATGTTTTGTATTTATATCTTGTGATTGAAATGTGGAAATGTTATGTTTCTTTTATGCATGTTTTATGTGACACGATTATGTTATGGTTTATGATATGTTTAAACCTATTCATATGAGGAATGCATTGGAATTAATAGGTGACGGGTGGAGCCCGCTATAGCTCATCGATGCATCGGCAGGTCTCATGAGACAAACTAGTGTCTTGGCACGAGGCCTTGACAAAATCTTATTTGTGGTCTTGGCACGAGGCCTTGGCTACGTGGTTATGATAGCCTGGCATTATGCATTCCATCATTATGAAAGTGGTTGTTGATATTTCATGTGATTATTCGACCAGTAGAATATCCATGTGAAGAAGTGAATGGGATTATCTCATTTTACTTTTGCCATATTATGTTGAAGTTCAAGTTTAAAAGGCTTTTGTTTTAGTTATACATTTCCTTAAATGTTAATTTTTATTTATGAAAGCTTCCGCTATATTGTTAACCTTACTGAGCATCTGAGCTCACCCCTTTCAATATTTTAATATTTTCCAGGATGTGAAGAAGTATTTTATGAATGACCTGCAGGGATAGTCAGAAGAGGATATGAGTGTGGACTATGAAGACTTTGTTATTAGTTTTTCACTTTATGATTTAATGTAAGACTTATGAATTTATCTACTGTTTCCAAGGATACTAAACTAATCGCTCTTTTGAGACTTGATCTTTTGTGATCATGCCAATGTTACAAAGTAATGCACCGACTCTGGGTAGTTGGGGTCGGGGCGTTACATCCAATGTACTGTTTTGTAAGGCATTTTAGACTCCGACATACAAGTCTTATGTTTAATCATTATAATATTAAATGAATCTAATGAGGTTTATTTCATCAAAATAAAAATAATATTTAAATATTATATTGATATATTAAACTAATCCTAAATAAATTATTTAATGGGAGAATAATTATAAATACAGTTATAAAAAACAGGAATGATGAACTAGAAGAATAACGGTGATGGTCAAAATATTTCATTGTGAATCATTTTTTGACAGAGTTAAAATGAATAAAATATACTATAGAAAGAATAATTTTATGCAATAAATTTTATATGATGAATAAAAATTTATAAATCATAATGTGAAAAAATTAAATCCTTTTTTATAATGGGAATTTCACATTTTACACCTGTTATATATGAAGCAGATGATATACAATATAATGATAATAATTTTAGCATTTAATATTGATAAAAATTCATGTCAAAAGAATATATATATATATATATATATTTACAAATAAACTAAACTATTTTTAAAAAAATTGTCATGAGTTATACTAAAATATGACATTAAAAGTAAAAAACATTTGTTTTTAGTAAAAATTGATATCAAAATTACCTCTAAATGTATTTTATTATTGTTTTTAAAAAACCAAATGTTAAAATACCAATGTGGAATAATAATTTTTATTATTAATAGATTCCATGAATTGTGTTTTACCCAATGATCTTTATCATGAGTATAATATTTTATTTTCCTATATAAATTATTTAATAATCCAATATAGTTTATTTAACATAATTTAATTTCAATAATGAGGAAAATTATAGGTGAAAAAACATGTCCAGATATAATAGTTAGAGTGATAACCAATATGACCCATAGAAGAGGGATGGTTGTGGTGGTTATTGTACTACCCACCAAACATTATCTAACACCAGTACAATTCCCTATATAACATATTATAAACTTTCTCATCCTACAGTCCCACCTAATGAAATTAAAATATTTTGAATAGTGATGATGTCACCACCATTTCACCCAATCCCTAAGGTTCATATTGCTTCTAGGGTGATTTTTTATCCGACAGTTCTAATTGAGGAACCTGTATATTTTGAAACATTGATGTATCAATACTATTTCCCAATCTACTAGTTCCAACTCACATTTACTCCCATGTTCCCCCAACCTCCTTGAAATATTTATTTTGATATCCCATATATCTATGATTGTATACTCTATTATCTTATACTTATACTCCTAATCCAACAAACATTCCTAGGGTAATTAATCCTAAAATATTTGATTATTTAGATAATACTAATCCTTTGAAACCTATAGATCCTGTAGATAAAAAAGAATCTCAAAACCTATTAATCAGACCACATAAGGCATATGTTTAGTACTCTATTAAATTGTTTAATAATAATGATTTTAATGTGCATTAATTTCATATTTTGATTTATCCTTCAAATAAATAACTAATTGAAGGATATGTGAATGTAATCTTATATATAATATTCATAATGACCATACATGAGTTTTTATTGGGTATAATAAACATGACTAATTTATTAAGAAACATTAAAGGGGATAAGGAATCATTTTTAAATCCCATGATAATTATAGTGATATCATTCTTGTTAAAAAAATCACATATTGACTTATTTATGACAAAATAAATGATAATTAATTTGTATATATATGTTTACTAAAAAGATTACATGAAATTTATAATTATTATTTTATTATCAAAATTTATATTTAATTTCAGTGTTCCTTTAATTTCCTCAATGATCAAGTTGTGAGGGAAGGATGATTAATTGAATTTTGAGAAATATAAAGAGAGTATAATCATGGGAAATATGATTACAAGGCCACTAGAGTTTGCATAGATCATGAGTGTATACCAACCCTTGATGATTATCTCGTTTCAAAACACTTTTATATGATTTCTTAGAATATGATTGTTAACAATAATGAATAATTGAAATAAAATTTATTGATATAAAGTGAATATTATTTGTAGTATTAATTTTATTATTATTATTATTAAAAATTTAACATTGTTATTTATAGTTTATGGAAGCATATATTAGTGAATTCTTAATTCTTTAATAATTATAGTTTTCCCTATTGTTTTTATAGATTAAATAAAAAATGGAAAAAAAATTGATAAGGTATTTTAATTCTATGTGATGGGATAATATGCTGAAATATCTGAAAAATCATGTATTTATAGCAGAAAATAATTTAATTCTATTTTTTATCACTATTGTTTTCAAAAATAAGAAATTTTAAAATACAAAAATAAATTATTATGTTATTATTTTATCTATATTTTTATGAGACCTTAAATTACTAGAAAATATAAAATAATTCAATTATAGTAAAGATTTATAATATTAATGACAGAATTATATTTTAAAAAATAAACATGTGATGATTAAAATATTAAAACAAATATTCTGATCCTGAATATAATATAAATATTTTTTTCTTATATTTTTTGTTTTAATTATTTATACATTTTTTGATAAAATTATTTAAATTATGTAAATCGAAAAAAATTATTTGTATAACATATAAAAAATTACAATTGTACTAATTTTAATTACATGATAAAGCATAAGATTATACAAAATTCTGTAATGATTTAAATTTTAATATATATTTTATAAAATTATGTTTCCTTTTTATTTGAAATAATTTTTTCTAAAATGAATTTATGAGAATGAATATTATTACTACAATCTGCTCAATCATTTTCACTAGGTATTATGTGTAGCTAAATATTAGAGGGTTTTTCATTAACCTATAAATAAAATGGGTTTGACTATGTATTTTACTTCATTAGGAAATAAAATCATCCTTGAAAAAATTAATATGTATTTAGAGGCTGTTGAATAAGAAACAAATGTAAATATAGTGATAGTACGTGAGTGTCAACGAAATCATTAAGTTCATGATAAGCTGAGAAAATGTATAATGTATTTTTTTCAACCCATTTTCTATTTATATTTTTTTGATAACTATAAATCATTTTAAAAAATATAATATGATGCACTAATCATTGAGGATGAATTTTTTAATGGTGATCATGCAGATTAATTTCTATGCAATAATCATAGAGATAATTATATTAGAGAGTACGATCTTTATAATGATGTTTAAGAGGATGATGGTGGTGGTGGTGGTATTCATCACAAGAATGACGTTAGATTAAATTTAGTTAGTGATCCACTCCATTTATGGTTTATTTTTATTGAAAATATTACTTCTTCATGTTTCCAGTTTTCGATATAGTGAATTTAATTCTTTTGTGTGTGTATATATATAATATCTATTGATGGAAATGTTACAAATTGACTTATTGTATATTTTATATTTTATTCCACTTTCAAAAAATGTATTATTATTAATATTGATATATATATGTAAATGGTTTAGTTATAATGATGTTTAAGGTGTTATAATTGTTTATAGGGGTTGGATGTCACGGTTTTATTGTTATTAGTATTATAGTATGATTCACTTTATTTATATCATTCCCCATACACACATAGATATATAAATAAAAATGTATCTATGGATAGAATACCATGGGTAAATACCTCAATACAAACCATTTTCCAAAATCATTGGAATAACCCAATGTTGATGGTGGAATTTTTAACTATTTAAGAAATTACACTATTATATAAAGACATTACTTTGGGTCTAAACTCATATTTTAGAACCATGTGTATATCCATAAATTCTATTAATTTGTCTACAGATTAAAATTTTGTAATATTATGTTTTAGTAAATTATATATTTTAAAATGAATGTGTTTATATATATACTACATAAGAGTATAAATATGGAGATTTAATATTTTTTAAATAAAATTTGATGGTGTATATTAATTTTTTTAATGATTAAAATTAATTTATGATTTATAAATTATTTATATTACTATTTTGAAAATACATTCTTTATATCTATTTTTTAAATTTATGAATTGTTTATCAATTCATTTATTTTTTTCTTCACGAATATAAATTATTTATATTTAAGATGATTTTATCTATTGATTATATATTTTAATCAACCTATATGAAATGGTATACCCGCTATTTATAATGTTTTGTTACAAGGTATATCACATAAATTAAATTATTCCAACCAGGTTAAGTGAGTATTAAATTATAATAATAAATGAAACAGTACATTATAATTTTTATTTTAATATTTATTCCTAAAATCATGTTCAAACTATTACTCAAACATTATTACTTAAATAAGTATAACTCAAATTTGGAAAAAATACATTAAACTAGGTATTGTAGTTTAGTATAGAATTTTTTTGTTGATTGCCTATCATAGTATATATTCTATTATGTAGGATTTTAATTTCTTATCATTACTATCTTTGACATAAATTATTTTCATATATAATTTTGATGTGATTCATATGGATATATATTTAATATTTTAATTAAAAATTTATTGTGGTAACTAAAAAAATAATTGAATATATATTTTTGTATAAATTAACATGGAAAAAACATGATAATATAGTCATTAAACATATGATTTATCAATTGAATCAAATAAAATCATGAATAAATATATGTGTTCCAATATAGATATGATACATATGGAATTAACATGGTGATAAAATAAGACCCCATAAACATACTAACTATAAAATTATTGTAATTTTAATTTGATTGTCATGGTATGAAATGATGGTTTAAATATAGTGTATGATTAGTAGGATGGGTTTTTCATACAATTGTCTATTTTGAAATGGGTTAAAATTTCAAAAATATTTTTATATGGCTAAATGGAATTAGATTGAATAGTTTTCAAATTTGTGTCATTTAAATCTCATTTAGGTTTAATGTCTTTTTTGGTTGCCAAAATTTTATTTAAAGGAAATTTTTGGTTGATATAAATTTACATTACTTATATATTTTAAATGTTATAATTTTTGTATAGTATTTATTGTTATTTTTGTCTATTTAATTAAAAATTGATAATTTATTTATGAACTTAGTGTAATGTTACAATATATTCATATTGAGTTTTTATTTTATTGATTTAATCAATATGTTAAAAAATGACATGTTTAGTAAATGTAATTCCATGAAATCATTCTTGTTTATTGATGAAATGCGTTATGGGATTAACTTTTTTGGATATTGAAAAAATTATATAATGGATTTATTTTAATGATTTCAATTTCTTCTGAATATCTGGGATTGAAATTACTAAAAATAAAAAAAAATCCGGAATTTGTGGCATGTACAGTGGTTCTACATCAGTTAGACGCATGGGTAATATTCATTTTCATAGGTGGATAGGAAAAAATATATCAGAGTTAATTTGTTTAAAGAGTAAATTTCAGGGGAATGAACATTACCCATGCCTGTTTTAAAATGATTCAAGTTAGGTGTTGTGTGTTTCACATGTACCGTTCATGGTTTTAGGAGTGTGACCATTACCCATGAAATGTGGAAAAGTTATATAAAACATGATTTGGACCATTATATTTAATTATATATTAATATATATCCTAAATTGCCTTTTTGTGATGAATAATTACTATATCAAATGTGACAATATATGAATTTCATTTGGCATGTTATAAGATATCATGAAACTTCCATTAAAAATTATAATTTATGACATGGTTATATCACATGGAGAAAACATTGAATAATGTGTACTGTAATAATGGAAAAACATATTTCAATGATTAATTTACAGTAATAGAATATTTAATAGTTAATCATTTGAATCACTTTAATTAGATATCATTTAAAATAATGTTTCAGAAAATAAAATGGTAGGAATGATTCATTAATGTGATAAATACAATATGAATATGTTTTCTTACAATTAATGAGTAAATAAAGGGATCTAAAATAGTCTTCGTGAGGGAATATATAAAAGTGACTATAGTCCATGGTCTGGTTATAAACTATGAGTTTTTTCCTACCCAATTTTCTCCCTTTATAATTGTCCTTTTATTCTCCCATCCTTAACTACATGAGATAATACAAAATATTATATAAGGAAAGAGTCCCACCCATATTATGAGTGGTTCATATCAGGAAGTGGATGCACCCAAGGGGAGTGATGTATTCCCCCAACCTGTTATGATATTTATCCAAAAAACACAATATTGAAGATGTTTTTGTAGTTAGTCATTGATATAATTTTCTCTTCATTACATAGTCATAATGTTTAGCTATCTAGTATTGAAGACCATATATTTATAGTTTTTAATTGATTTATCTACAAAGATATGTTTCAGCTATCCAAAGGAACCCATCAGTGGTACCATATTCATAAAATGATTTATGAATAATGAAATCATAATGAAAATGATGGGTTTTTAAATAATATTGCATGTTATATTTAATATTATTTAATATAATAAAATATTCAAATTATGGACTGTCTTACATAATGAAATATCTTTTTCTATGTTTGAGTTTCAACATATCATATGAGATATAATATTCAAT
This sequence comes from Viscum album, assembly GCA_963277665.1. Lineage (NCBI taxonomy): Eukaryota > Viridiplantae > Streptophyta > Magnoliopsida > Santalales > Viscaceae > Viscum > Viscum album. The sequence goes on along the minus strand of OY728135.1, from coordinate 623,426,223 downwards.
GATACTCACAAAAAATCCCTAGATTTAATTTTTTCAAAACTTATGTCATCTAGATAACGTATTCAATGTTATTATAGGTCATGGTAGAAAAATAGATCTTCATATAACTTATTAAATAACAATTTATGTTTTAATGTTACACTCCCGCGAATATTAATAACACCAAATGCCATGTTATAAGTGAGAATTACTAAATGCATCATCTTATTTGTACAAAGGGTACACCATGCGGAATTAATCTAATGTAATAGAAATATCTCGGGAATAATGAACCGGATTGTGGGATATGTTATGATATTTGTACAAGTGTTCTAATTTTAAGACACTTGTTATGATTCACATTACTTAGATCTATTTACCATAGTTCTATCCTTACAAATATCCATATAATAAGCAACAAAAAACTATTTATTTGGGATTTTATGCCTAATAATATGCATGGCATGTCATTTTCAGTGATATACAATATCAATTATATTATACAATTGATAGTAATAATGGGATTTAAACATTTTGGACTTCTCAATTGAACTTACCGTATAACCTATATCATTAAATATGATTCTCAATGATAAGTTTTTTTATTTTCATAATTCAGAATTAAATAATATTTATTATAAGTTATTTATAAATGATATTAAAAAGATATTTTTGATATATATTATTTTATTAATGTTTTTATAGGGTTTTTAATTATAAAATGTCCTCAATTTATTTATTAAATATTTTTGAAACATTTAATAAATAAATATCAATAATATTATATGTTAATTTTAAATTAGATAAATTTATAAAATATGTTGAAGGTCATGTAATTTTTATATAAAGTGCTTATATGTAAATTATATAGGTAATTTTTAAATTATACAGTAATTCCTAAATATAAATGGGTTCATATTTTTAATATGAATTGATCATAATTAATAAATATGAAATATTGAAATTCAATATTATATGGGTAATTATTTAAACCATATCAAAAATTGTTCTTATAATTAATTTAATCATGATATAAATAACATTAAATATGTGCTATTTTGATTATGTAACATATTTGCATAATATAGTTAGATTATAAAAAACATTCATTATACAAAATGTCATATATTTAAGTAAATTGTCATAATGAATAATATAAAGGATATTTGTTTAGGTATAAATATAAATTTTTATATTTATATAAATTATTCCATGTCCAGAACTGTTTTATAAACTTAAATATATTTATAATAATCTTTATTTTTAAATTTTCCTTAAATAAAATATCTCTTATTTAAATTTATGAATTTTTTAATTCATTATCTTATCCTTTTTTCTTCATACATATAATTATTATATTTTTAATTGGGATGTAAGATTTTTTTTATTGTTTTATAATTTCTTCTATATTATTATAAAATTATAAAATGGGTTATATTATAGGTATGATAATTGATTTGGTTTCATTCTACATATTTTTTTGGTATTATGTTATTATAGTGAATGAATTATTTAGTGATTAATGAAACATTCTATGCGTTATAGTTATGATGAAATTTATATGTCTTATGAGTAATTTATCATTGGGTGTAGGGACATTGGGTTAGACTACTCACTAGATTAGATAATTTTTCTTGTCTAAAAGTGTGTGGGTTAGTTATCTATGGGTCCAAGCATACTCGTGGGCAAAATTTTACTTCTTATGATTCTAAATCATTATTTCAATGTGTTATAAGTACCTTATTCATGTGATGCATTTGGAAATGTGTAGGCATAATTGAATTTTAATTTGTGTTTTTAGAAAAATTAACAAGTGGTTTAAAGAGTTACACATCAATATGGTATGAACATATTTATTTGGTTGAATGTGCGTGATGTGAAATTAAAAAATATTATCATTAAAAAATGAAAAATGGAATACATGATATAATATGGTGAGACTATTTCCCCTTTAAAATACTATGCTTCAGATGTTTTTCGAAATGATCACATATTGTGACCTTGGAAATCCAACATGTCAGGTCATGCCAAAATGGGTACGCCTAGATTATCTTCTATGTAGGAAATAAGTAATGGGAGACCCAAAAAGGAATATTTTTGTAATGACCTAAATATTTATAAATTAAATTACCTTTTTAAATAAGTAAATTCCTTAATATGAAATGAAATTATAGAAAAACAATTCACTAATTTTGTGATTTTGGAATGTTATTAGTTATATACTATCAGATATTAAATACCATTAAGCCTCATAGATGTTCAGAGTATAGTAATTATATAGTGATCTTATAATTAGTATATATATACATATTTTAAAAATCCATTATATATGGAAAATGTAATTTATTTCCTTGACCAATAGGATTGTACCATATAAAGCCCATTTATATTATATTCGGAGGGAAACAACACCATTGAGGTTTTCACCTGACAAATTGTGAGATGAGATTCAATAACTATATATTGAGTGAGACTATTTATAGAATAAGTTTAATCTCATCGATATCATAACCTAAGATATGTTTGTTGAACCACCCAAAGAAAATCTCACTATCGACCACCTTACTATTTATGAATTCTCTAGTGTGATAAATGGGTTTTTATAAAAATCTTAATAATAAGAATCTGTAAATATTTAATATAATTATAGTATTTATTATAGTTATCTTTTATTAAATTATAATGATCAATTAAAATTTATGATAAGAATCGTATTTTGATACGTTGAAAAAATGGTATTTTTTGGATATATATAGCATCAATGAAGACATTCTAGTTGATTAATTAATTTATTTTTGGAAATTATCTATATTTTAATAAAATATTGTTATTTACCCAAGTTTATTTAATTTAAGTCTTTATTTTATTCTATAATGTAAAATTTAATTTTCATTAGCGTTAGAAAACTATTATTTTAGAAAACCCATTATTTTGTAGTAAATGGGAATTCCCTATTTTAAAACGGATATTTTCATATTTAGAGAGTAATTGTGATAATATTTGTTTTGAATTCAACACATTTAAATTATCAAATGGGGAATTTTTTATAAATTTGTATGAATGTTTATTTTTTAAAAAATTAAATTTCGTATAATTATACGATATGAATTATGACGTTATAAAATCCCAAATGTTTTATAAAAAATAATCTAAAGAGTGTTTATGAGTCAAATTTTCCTTCTCATTTACAATATTTTGTTTTATTATTTAAATAATATTATAAACCCTTACTAAATCCCACAAAACTTATATTATATTTTACTTTTTTTATAATAAATTCTGTATATACATGACTCACTTCCATATCACTAAGAGTATTATTTTAAGTATTTTGGTAATTATGATTATAAAAAAATTAGATCAATTTCTCTTTGGTAGAAGAAATGGGAAACCAATAAGATGGATAGTGTTTTGGATTAATTTATCATAAAGAGTCCAAAACATATGTCTTGAAATTAATAATGAAATTTCCTATTTTTTATATAAACACCCACCCAAAATCCTATTACACTTAATTAAAATCCATAATATCACAAGTTACTATTCCTTTCCCTCTATATATTTCTCTAAATTTACCCCCAATCTCATAAAATTTTCTCCCTATACATTTATAAGTTCCATCTATAGGTAAAGGATCCACTCTTTCTCCTCTTTATTCATAAACGTTCTTTATATTATTCCTTTTAATCCTTTGTTGTTTATATATGTTTTTATACATTCAACTTAATTTTCGTACTATATCAATGTGATTAGAGACATCATACACTATGAATAATCACTTACACGAATTATTATGTACCCTCATTATACAAAAAAAATTATCCAGTGATTTTTCTAGGACAACCATTTTTATAGTGAGTACCCATCTGAATTTCAACAAACATATAATCATATGGAAGTGATATTAATTCATTGATTTCACAACTCCATTTATTTATCCCACACTCCATAATAGTGATATTAAATTTAATCTAATACGATTCTATGTTGAATGATATATGTGTCACACTTATTTATTTACAAGATATGATTGTGACAACTTGTATTGGAATTATATAGCCCTCCAATGCATTGGAAGTTTTTTTATTTCATGAGATGCATTGAATGGTTCATGGTATTATATTTTAAGAACAATATGTTATGATTTAATTTTTTCTATCCCTGGCTTATGTTTTTTATTTCATATTTTATTTTTCTCACACAATATAGTGTTTCTTTTATCTTATCAAATTATATATTGCTTCAACGTTCATGATTTTGAATATCACCCCAATTATTTTATGTTATTATGATTATTTATTCGCATTAATTATTTAATTAATTTTATTATTTTATTATTCTTACATTGGGATTCTTATATAACACCTTTCTTATGAACATCTTCATGTATTCCCATACATTTTTTGAGTATCAATAATATTTATGGTAATATTAAAGAGTTTTAGTTTCTGTATTTGTATTTATACTTTAGGTTGTTATTCTATGTCCCGAACTACCCAATGATGCTAAGCCTCATGGTATTTTGCATTCTTAAGAGGTTTACCTTTATGTAAAAATTCATGAAATACATTATAGTAATTATATTGGGATTTATCATTGGTATAAAAGGAATATATAGTTATTTTTTGTGATCAAGAAAAGAGATGTCTAGTTAAATTCAGTAGGATAATCAATAAAAATAGGAAAATATTCCAATTTCATTGTAATTTATAATTTATGTGTTTTCCATGAAAATAATTCTATACCTAGATACTATAATCGGAATGCATCTAGTTCAAAGGAACCTTCCGGTAATAACTATGAAAAGTAAACATTGAACTAGAATCCATCACCACATGTGGCATGAATGCAGGCCTTCTTATACAAATAGTTTCACACTCCAAGGGGATATGATTTGGTAAATTAATGATATCATTAAAATATATTAATAAATGGAAAAAAGGCCTATTATATTTTAAATTATAAATTTCATAACGGTTAACATATATTGAAACCTATAAATTTATTAGTTAAGGAATATATATCTTTTATGAGTTACCACTTTGATGTACATGTATTCTATTTTATATGTGTAATAGTTTAATAAAATCCATCCTTATATTTTCTCTTTTCTTTATTAAAATGATGGTATTAAGGGGAAATGATTAAATTACTAGTGTGATGATCAATGTGTTGATTACCCTAAGGATATGGACTACCTTTCAAGATGACGAATAAATAAATTCATGTCAATACATTCTCAATTAACTCAGGTTTAGAAAAGAAAATTGAATTAGGGGGAAACCCCGAATACTCCAATGAATGAACTAGTTTCCATTGAGACCTTTATATGAGAAAGGCTTATGATTTTAAAATTATCATTTGATCTATTAACAACAAAAATTGGATCAAGTACATTGAAAAGATATTCTCCATCCTTTACTACTCGTAGAAAGATTAGGTAATTTTATATATTTACCTTATAGAGGGAGAAGTTTATCAATGATGAAAATTGATTAAAATAAGAATCATGTGGAAGAGATCATGTTGATGAAAGAAAAGATATTTACAAAATGTATATAAATAATTAGTTTTCATCCAACTGTGTGCATTAAAGTATAGATGGTTTTCCTTACCCACATTAAAAAAATGATTATTTCATCATGGTTTAAATGGAAAAAATTAAAAAACATTCATGATTCACTTTTTGCATTTATTTTTTTGTAATGGTAAATTTCACTACTTCATTAGTGGGATTATGTCGAGTCTATGAAAATAATTGGCAATTTAGAACTCTGTATGCTATGTGAAAATTCTTTGATGTTCATTTAAATTTAAAAATAGATATTATAATCTCAAGGTTCTCATAATTTTTGAGAGAAGAATAATAAATATATTTTAATACAAGTTTTGTGATAGAAAAGTATCATTGAAGAAAAAATTCCCAAAACCCCACTTGTTAAAATTGGGGGAAGGTGAATCATTGAAATTTTAAGAAGGGGACAATGAAATGCGTTATGTGTGGGAAAGAAGGCTTTGTATCTTGCGATTACTGATAAGATAAATCAATAAATGTGATGGAAGAAGAAATATCCTGACAACTATTTGGATATTGTCCAATGTTTCAATAAAATTTAATAAGGAAATTATGAAATTCAACTCCCTAATACAAGGGTTTTCCACAACTTTAAGTGAAAACAAACTCAAAGGCCATGCAATCAAGGGTGATATTATCCCATTAAAACTAATAAGGGGGATTTGGATAAAAATAGTGACATGGACTCTTCATATTCATTCATGTATAGATAGTGAACAGTTTGATTCTATCTCTACACATTAATTCATATAATTTGATTTTAGTATACCTATCCAAACACCACCACAAAACATGTATATAATGCAGTTATTGAAATTGGAAAATAAGGAAATTATTGCATCCCATTAATATAACTCATCTTTTGGGAAAATTAGTAAAATGGATTTCATAGAAAATAAAGTGATATACCATTTTATTAAATTCAATTTTAATCTAGATATAGATGAATATTTATTTTATATAGCCAATAAAAATTCCCAAGATAGATAAAACACCCTCAGTATTTCTAATCATCCTGTGGTTCTATACAAGGGAAAAAATGCTGAAAAATATTATTTTTTATAATACTATCAAGATTAGATATTATTACCTTGATAGAATACATTTATATCTTACTTTTAATAGAATAAGGAAAAAATAATCCCTTATAACATTCACATAATATGGTAATTAACTAATTGTTCACCAAAATAATTGGTTGGTGTTCCTCCGAGATGTGTGTTTGAGTTATCAAATTATTTCATACTTATATATATCAAAATATCCATGAAATCACATAAAATGTAAATTTTTCGACATCATGAGTTGAATAACTAATTTCACGAGAATCGAGATAATGTGTTTTTATGTCGTAGTGCGTCACTATGGGGAGGACTAGTCCTCTTGATCATTGATAAAGAAGGGTCAATGTGACTCTACATTAATTATCATGAAATAATAAAATAAAAATTAAGGAAATGTATACTCTACCATAGATTATTAATTTTTTCAGCTATGTTGAGATTAGTACTTTTCTTTATTGGATCCTTAATTAGGATATTATCAATAAAAGGAAAAATAATGGATGATATATCCAAGAAAAATTTTTGTGAAATTAATGGGAACTAAGAGTTCATATTAATTCCATTTGAACTCATTAATTCTCCATAAATAATCATATAATTAATGAATATAGTCTTTAGGGGTTACCTTGAAATGAAATTAATCTTTATAGATGATATTCTATTATACTCCAAATTAAATGTGGAACATGTGGAGTATTTGATTGTTGTACAGATGACATTATGGTAAAGCAATATGTGCGAAGAGTATATTCGAAGATATTTTTAGATAGATCAAGTAATATTATTATGTATTTCTATAAAAAATATAGGGAAATTTATAGATCCATTAAAAATAGAGGTAGTTAAAGTATTTCCTAGAACAACCTCTATGATGGAGTTCCATGGTATCCTTTGTTAATCATGGTACTATAACTAATTTTGGAGAATATTATCATTATTTTCAATCCCATTTACCTATTAAACTCGAAAGGGACGATGTTTTTAAAGAATAATGATTATAAGGAATGATTTAAAGTGGTTAATAATAATATGATCACTATACCATTTCTCTTATTACCCAAAAATGGAAATGTATTTCTAATATACATTGATGCATCCAAAAAATTATTTTTTTGAGTACACATTCATGATGAAAACTGATATCATATAACTCATTATAATAAATTCTCCTTGGGTAGAACTACCCAACACATGATCTATAATTATTTGTAGTGATTTTCATTATGAATATTTTGTGACATTATCTACCTGGGGAGAAGTGTGACAATTATATGGATAACAAATCCATCATGTATTTATTCACACAAAAAGGATTAGTATTAAACAATTATGGTGGTCAGATCTGATCAATATTTTTAATTTTTTTAATCCACTGTAGTCATGGTACGGCAAAGAATGTGGTAGATCCTTTATGTAGAAATAATATTGTAACATTATCCATTATTAGAATTTAATGGGATCAAATATTCTTTGGTATACACTTTATATACATGGGAATAATAAAAGGATAATTAACCTAACATACTCAAAATATTTCTCAAACATGTAATTTTGAGAGGATTAAAGATTCTCATAAGGATGACGAGGTGTTATAGAAAATGGTAAAAAATACTTAGGAGTTAAAATTTACTAAATATATATTTATAAGGTTTAGAACCTAGATATGTAACACTTCCAAACTGTAACTGAATTGGAAAATTTTTATGATAAAAAAATCATTCTTCTCTATTCATCTAGGAGGAACTAATATTTATAGAAATTTGATGTGAAACCTATATTGGGATTATAAGAAGTGTGATATTTCAAATTTTATATCTTTATACAAAGTATACTAACAAGTTAAGATTTAATTAAATAAATTCAATGTTATGATATATCCATTACCCATACTAATATAGAAATTACAAAACATAATCATATATTTTTTCATACGAATCCCCAAGACACCTAATGTAAATAATTCCCTCGTGGTGTTATCTCATCACCATACTAGGTTATCATATTTCATTTTTAGGATTCATGATTTATCCCAGGATGTACTCACCATGATTTATATAATGGATGTTAAAAGACTCAATGGGGTTCCACTCTCAATTGTATCATATCAATATCAGAGTTTTAACTCATGGGTTTTTTAAAGCATCATCAAGTGTTGGATACATAATTGAGAAGTGGCACAATTTATTACCTTCATATTCATGTTCTTTATGAATTATCCATTCAATTTATGAGGATATCCTATGGCCATTTAAAATTTATTTTTAAGAATGTTATGATCATCACCTCTCACATATGTATTTCTCATATAATAATAGCTTCTACTCTTTAATTCAAATGTAACCTTATGAGGATCTATATGGGAATATTTTTCAGACACTATCATATAGGGAGGATGTTAGAGACAAGAATATTTATGGAACATATATTTTCCAATAGATGGTATAGAATCATAAAATCATTCAATATCATATGAAAAACATCAAAATTTAAAAAAAATCAATGCAGAAAATAATTTATGAGACCTGCATTTTAATGTTGGTGATTCAGTGTTCCTTAGTATATAATAATTAAAAAAAAACTATTGTGGTTTTCGAAAAAGGTAAATTTTAGTCCAAGATATATCATCCCCTTATAAATCATTTATTTCAATGGAGTGGCGGCCTATAGACTATCACTCACAACCAACCTATTTCATATTTATGAAATATTCTATGTCTCCCTATTGATGAAGTACATATCCAACCCAACACTTTTACTAAATAAAAATATGGTACCATTAGAGAATTATATTTTATATGAGTATTATTTGGTGAAGATATTAGAACATAGATTTTTTTTTTGATAAAACTAGAAAAATTACCTAGTCAAAGTGTTGTGGTGGAACCATGTGTTTAAATAAGAAACATGGGAAAATGGAAGGTTATGAAATAAAAGTACCCTCAAATTTTTAGAGTATGCATGATATTTCTAAAGTGTAATTTCTAAATGGGAGAAAAATGTAATTAACTAACTATATATCACTGAAATTACATTTTTAAATTAGTAAATTCATTATCAATAAATGAAATTAGAGAAAAAACTTGCACAACTTAGAATATGTTTGACTATTGTACATTATATCATGTCATATTTAAAAGGTTGTTACGAATTATATCCACTGATAGTATATCAATTATATTGTGGATGTATGATTCGAATATGTATATATATATATATTTAAGAATATTAAAAATAAAATTTATATTAACAAAATAAGCGACAGCATGGACCAGGAGGATCATACCCCATGAATTCAACTAATCAAATCTTTACTGGATATTGAATCACAAGTATTTTCCATTGAACAATACCATTCCTAGATTAAAATTTTAAATAATTATAAAAAACATTTTAGATTATCAAAATCATAGATACTATATCCAAGACAATGTTGGTCAAACCTCCCTAATAAAATCATTCCATCACACACCATAATTATAGGATATTCACTAGTGTAAATAGGTATAAGTGTCTAATCACCAATATTATGATTATTTATATATTTATTTTAAATAAAATAATGATATAATTTATCTCTTACTAATATATAATGATGAAATTAAATGTTTTATAAAATAACTATTATCATACAATAAAACACAAATACGTTTTTTAGAAATTTATATTTTCAATCAAGATACAAATTTTGTATAATTTATTAATATTTATTAATAAATTATTATTTTTATAAAATTTTATTATTAAATAATATTTATTAATTACAAATTATATTATTTATCAATATCAAATGTAGTTTTAATATGCTTTAGAAAATAATTGTTTTCCAAAACATAGTATTTTTTATAAATTGGGATTTGTTAATTTTAAGAGAAAATAATTATATTTATATAATTATTTTTATGATATAAATATTATTATGTAAATTTGAATGTTAATATTATCCAACTAGTATGTTTTCATTATTTTTTGAGACGATTAAATGTTTTGATTACAATTAAATATTGTACTATTATACAGTATGTATTATGAAATCATAGCATCTAAAAAGCAATATAATAAATAATATAAAGATTATAAAAGTCCAAAAGCTTGTATCACCTTAAAAATAATGTGTTTTTCAAATTATATTATTAATTTTATTAAACCACAATTATTCCTCCAAAACCTATATAATATTTTATTTTTTTTAAATCAATTCTTTGTAATATTATATTATTTCCACATCAACAAGGGTATTATTATAAAGATTTATGTTCACGTCCATATAAAACAATGAAATCTAATAATATTTTTTAGAAACCATGGGAAAAAATCATAATATGGTTTGTGTCATAGATTAATTTATTATATAGAGTCCAATAATATGGTTTAGAAATTAATAAACAATTCTTTTCTTTTTTCTATATAATCTAACCCATCATTTATCCCACTACACTCAAAACCATAAGATCCTGATTTTACACTTCCCATTCATCTAAATAACCACCAAAAGGTACCAAAATATCTTAACAATCTCTTCCTAGTATTTCAGATGTTCCCTCTCAAGGTAAGGAATCCTCTCTTTATCCTCTTCATTACAACAACTTCTTTATATTATTCATTTTTATTTCCAATTTTTTATACCAAAATATTATTTTTAACATATATATTTCTATCCTTATGATTTCAATGTGATAAGATATGTATTTCACTACCAGGAAACCCTTCCATGAAAATTAATTAACCTTTATTTTGATTCCAAAGTTACCCTGTTATTTTTCTAATCCCAATATTTGTATAGTAAATACCCATAATCATTTCACCTCAATTATATTCACATATCCGACATTTATTATGAAATTTCATGAATTTTGTACACACTCTTGATTCATGAGATTAAATGTGATGAAATATTATCAAATATTGAATGATCTATGTGGCACACCTATACATTTACATTATAGGAGTGTGATAGTTGGGATCTGAATAATATATTCCTCCAATGTGTTAGGTAATTTATTTATAAGATGGGAAACCATTTATAGATCAAGTAATATTATTATAATCGTACTATTTAATGATATATCATAACTTTTCTATTTACATAGGTCTATGATGCCATGTTTTATGTTTCTAGCACATTATTATATACCCTTTATGTTCTGATCTTATATAATGTTTTGATTTTCAAGCTTCTGATTGTCACACCTATTATATTACATTGATATTAATATTGTATTTAATTTATTATTTTCTTCTTATTAATTATTAATTATTCCCTTACTATGATTTATATATCAATCCATTCTTATGATCATCGCCAGTTTACCCCATATTATTTTGGAAGTTCAAGGGTATTTAAAGGAATGTTATAGATTTTTAGTTTATGTATTTGTATTTATGTATAATTTCTTTGTTCCTAATTACATAAATACATTATTCCTCACAATATTATAGGGTTTTACTTTGTGTACATTTATGTAATAAATCATGAAATGGTTTTTATTGAATATAAGGGTTGGCATAATGTTCCTGTTATTAAAATTTTCATTGGGTAACATTTAGTTTGGATACCCTAATAGAACATTGATTCCTAATTAATTTTATTTATTGTATCCATATAATGGATTCGATAGAGTTTTACACTCAACCATTTATGTGTCAAATATGATATGATTATAGTAATGGCCATCTTAAATATATATGTATTGAGGGGAATGAATAAGAGGTATCATTTCTTAATGAAATACTCATCTTAGACCCCTAATGGATTTGATGAATTCAAAAGCGGTCATCATTTTAGTGGTAATTGCATTAGTAAATGAATTTATTAAATAAATGTAAAATATGATACTTATCCATTAAAAGAAACATTTCTTGACAAAAAGTTTCATCAATATTAAAATTATATTTTAGATAATACCTGAGAAGGAGAAACCAATTGTAAGAAAGTTTACTGATTCATTAAAAAAGAATATTTCTTAAGCAAGAAAAAATATATTTTTTAAATAAATACATTCCTAAATAAATAAATATCTGATCTTGTTCAATTCATCAATCTGGATGTTTATGATAAGAATACAGGTATTGAATCAAGGTTTCATTACGTATTATTTTGGTGTAGTGATTTATTATATTTTAATATATAGAAAACATTTAACAATATAAATGAGTTCAAAAAACATTTACTTCCTATTTGGTATGTGTTAAGGATATATGAAAAAGGAATATGATATCATAGATAGTGAATTATATTAATTTTATATGTTTTTAAATTTTTAAAATAAATGAATATATTTTTTAGAAAATTTATTAAATTTTCTTGTGTTTCAATGCAATGAAATTATAACCAAAGAGATGTATTAGGGAGGGGAGTACTGCTTCCATATTATGAGATTTTCTAAAATACTAGAGAGGTTTTAGGAAACTCCATGTAATTTCCATTTCATGTATAGGTGTTATAGAAATTAATTATTATATTGCAAGAGGTATATAATACTAAATATATATTTTCAAAATGTTATTAATATATAAGAGTTAAAAATATGGGGAAATTATCGATAAATCCTATAGTTATTCTTCAGGTGATGAATCAAATTGTTTCTAAATCAAATTTTTGAATTTGAATAAATATGTCCAAATTAAATTGATCTATGTCTGTTTCTTTTGATCTCATTTATATTAAAAGAAAATACAAATTTTTCTAATAGTGAATTTTTATGAACAATATGATATGTTGGATTCGAAGGACTTGGTTTCTCATATATTGGATTATGTAATGCATTTTTTAAAAACAGGAGGATAGAAATGTTTTATATATGGTTAAATATTCTATCTCGATGTTTGGTAAAATATAGGGAATTTGGATTCTTCCACCACGAGTGTTATATTTTAGAGAAAAATATTAATTTAAATAAAATTCCATTAACAAATAGAAAACTATATCAAAAAAGGGTGTAATAGTTTATTTGTTAAGTTTTTATATAATAGGGAAATAAATGTTATTTTTAACATAGTTTTTTTTCATTTCATAGAAAAATATTCATAAGAGAATATAGTGTAAAGTAGATTCTATGATATTTTTTTAGACTTTATATAAGTTCAATGTTCACAAATAAAGGACTATATCAGTGAAAACATAATGATTAATATCACAGTAAATAAAAGATTTTTTTGTAGAGGGTTATAAAAATGATAATGATATACTTATAATTCTTTTTATGTAAAAAATAGAAGTTAATAACATTGTAATATTATATATTATGGACTTTATGAGTTCAAATATGTTCATGTAGTTAAAAATTAAGAACATTATTTATATGTATCACCATTATTTAAAATATGATGATTTATATATGTAACAAGTTAAATGATTTTAGTTGAGGGGTATTTTATATTGTTACATATATATGAGGTTTAAATTTACTTGATATGCATTGAGATTAAAAATATATATAAAAGTGAAAAAAACATAACGATGATCTGAAATTATATTATACATGATATGTCAGATATTAATTTATTTATGATTATTATAATTATACATAGTGAGGATTAAAAATATAAAATGTACTACATTATATTAAAATGAATCTCTATATTATCATTCTTTACATTTTTTGTGTATATATATATATTGATATACCTTTTATGAAGTGTTATGATAAATATACACACAATGAAAAACATTGTGTCACAGCAAGCCAATGTTTATCATGATGTATTATAAGATATAATGAATGTTTGAGGTCAATATTAGTACGAATCATATGACGAAACATGGAACAAGTTCATGATAAAAAAACCATGTTTTTGGGATTCTTTTCCCAGGATATATACCACATGTACTATTATACAATCTACTATTAATATAATAAAGGTCAATAGTTAATATTTATATTCCCCTAATACTTAGGTTTGGTGATATACCTAGCATGAGAGCCATCATACATTAAACCTTTCTTATAAAATCATAGATGATTAGTTAATAATGTGTGGTTGGTTATGTTTCTAGACATTTCATTCATTAGATATTAAAGAATATGTATTTCACCCCACATATAATGGGAATGAAATCTATGCTGTTGATTGAGATACACTAATGGAATCAAAATTCTAACCAAGAATGTATATATATAATGTCCTTATATTTCATGTGAGTGACGTGTGTTGTTCAATACATCAAGGTGAATGAATGTTGATGTATTAAAAAAATTATTAATTTTATACATTCTGAGTTAGGAGCATAAGAGTAGTCTATATGGGATTGATATACTCCATTTCTCATGGATAGTCGATGTATTGGATAATGGTATAATATGAAAATGTATTCTTAAATATGATTTTGTTTTTAGATATAAGTATAGTGATAGATGTGTTTAATAGAAATAATGTCATATCCCATTGTAATTTAATTAACATCAATGATTTTATAGAAAATACAATTTTCTCACATTTATGGATTTAGTTATTCATATTTATTTTGATGAAAGAATGTTCCATCATTCCACATACTATGATTTATTGAGTAGGGATTGAGTTTGATTCATAGAGTTTCTGTAAAAAAAAATTGTTAGTTAATCCAGAAGGAAATTTTTATGGGGTTTCCTAATGTTTTGGGTATTATCTAATATATGGGGAGGTTTATGATATCATTGTGAATGTTTTTTTGGAATATATCCTCAAGGTTTTATGGATATATTTTCATAAATTATTATATATGAAACAATATAACATAAAATTGAACAACATATATGTTGTTTTACTGGAAGTGTGGGGTTAAAGGATATGTCCCCTAAATCCAATTGTGTATGTCATAAACAATGATTATAACATATGATATGATATAGGTACATTGTATTTAATATTTTAGTACCTTAGACAAGATAATATGATTTCCTAGTTATTTAGACATTTTTATAGGTTAATATTATGATTATATTGAAAACATACATGATTTTATTACTTAATATCAATTTATTTATTTAAGATGGATATATGATCAAATTATTTTAATCATTAGGTTCCTAAAAAAGTTAGTAAATGATTAAATAAATTTAATGATTGTTATTTTTAGATTAATTTAGTTTGATATTTGGGTATTACTATTGAATTTTCAATATTAGTGTGTAATATAATGGGTTGTTAATTGTGGTAATAACCTTAACACAAGTTAATTATTTTGGTTCTAATAATTTCTTATTGATAGTAAGAACAAATTTTAATCCATTTTCTAGTTATTAGGTATTTTAAATGATAAATTATTATTTCATGAAACAAAATCATCATGAATAAAATATACAGTGAAAAAAAATTTGTTGTTTAATTTGATTAATGGATTAAATTACATTATTCAGCCAAGTATATTTCCATATTCTCAAAGTTTAAATAGAAATATAATTATTAACTCTAGGAAAGGGGTCTTGAAAAACATATTTTATAATTATACAACTATTTATAATGAATATATGGTCTGTTTGATCATCATAGATTTATTGTTTTGAGGCCCGAATCGTTCAACTGATCATTCAATTATTTGTGATCAATAACCTTATTGACTATCTATAATTACTAATTTTTTTCACTCAATTGAAACCTATGATATGATATTTGGAAACATATTTATCAGTTAATCTGTATGAAATTTTTTTCTTCCCTTTCTATATCACTAAGATGATGTTTTATTAACCCATATTATGATTTCAATTTACAAAAGATGTATTTCCAAATTTCAATCCTTTAATAATAGAGATAATTTTCAAATACTAAGGATGATATTTTTTATGGTTCGATGTAACAAACTGTGTTTATTTAAGAAAAATATATATTCAAAAGAAGAATGGAAATTCAACACTGATTTAATCATTCATAACATAAAACACTCATTTTATCTTTTGTTACAGACAATCCCGATATTTTTATGTTCAATAGCATATTCAACATGTATCATCAAGCATAAAAGTCCAATTATATATATTATGGTTATAAAATAGCCATTAAATTAGTGGGTATGAATATTATTCAATAATTTAATATATATATATTTATATATGTCTCACTAAATATAAATTAAACATAAATTTTTATTAAATAGAGAATAAATTACTTGTAATGTAATTTTATACCAAACGAATATGTTTTATTTAAATTTGTTTTTTTCTCATGAAAAAAATTTCTATTCAATTTTTAGAAATTTTAGAAAATGTATTTGATAAAATTAACTTCATTTTTCTAAATATCAATAAATAAAATGGATAAAATTCTAGGATTTTTGAAAAATATCAACTATTTAGTGAATAGTGAATAATACATATATTTGTGAAATGTTATTTTTTTCTATTAATTAAAGAATTAAAAATTAAAAATTTCTATTAAATATGTTTTAATGTAGAATAATTATTATTTAGTAATATTTAATTACATTTTAATTGACATTATAATGGTTTTTTATAAGCTTTTTTTATTATAATGGGATTTGAAGAAACCTATTTTAAAAATAATTATGCTTCTAAATTTTATTTAATTAATCAAATACCTATTGGGAAATGTTATAAATGATATTTATATGTAATATATCATTATATATTAATTTATTTTTATACAATGCGAATTATTATTCATTATTTATGTGACGAATCATATTTTTAAAAAAAATCTATTTTTATTTAAAACATGTTTTATCTGCACATCTACATGACTAATATTAAATTTCATTTTCCAAAATCTATTAATTTGATTTTTTAAATTGTATTTCATATTTGGAATCAAAATAATTAATAATTCATAACGTAACACACAGACTCCAGAAGTATAGTATCGATGCATTATTTTATTACATTGATATGTTTACAATGATACAAATAATGATAGAAGAACAAGTTTAGAAGTCTTCTAAAACCATATTACATACATGGTAACCATAATACAATGGGAAATAGTAAATAAAAACATGATTCATAAAAAAAATGAACTACATCCTTGAAATATTATTGAAATATTTCTTCTTCATAACCTCTAAAAAGGAAATATAATAAGGGTGAGATCAAATTCTATGTATGTTTAAGTAAATTGAAGGAAATATTGATTCAATATGAATAAATTAACAAGTAAAGGTAAATAAATGATAACACATTACATTTAAATAATTATATCAGGAAATATCGATATTCAATGGTAAGAAACAGAAAACACATGCCATTAAATTAATGAAATGGAAATGAAATGCATTTATAGATATGACAACCCGATATATCATGGAAAAATAATAATATAATTATCAATAGGGGAAATACTTAATTATAGTATTTGACATTTACCTTTAACAATATACCTTTACAATCAATATATAGTTCATACTATTTGGCCAACTTATTCTCCTCATGAAACTACTAATGATTTTAGGGGCTTGCATTAACCGGTCCCCAACCCCTGTGGTTTCTCTTAAACAGTCCCCATCCCATGTATTTCTTGTCTAAAACATTACTCAGGTATGGAATAAAGAATTTTCCTTATCCAAAATTTAATGTATTTAATATAAGATACAGATTTATCAATAATTCCCCTTATTCAAATAACATTCAAAATAAACATCGGATGTAAATTGATATATGGTTTAGGAAATAATAATGTCTATTGTCTTGGAGCTTGAATATTAAAGGTGATTTTAAAGGTGAATTATTACAATAATTTTTTTCATTATATCATTAATAATCCAAATAGGAATTGATAATTCCATGATATTCATTAAGAACATTTGTGAGTATTATAGTTTATAAACATTCAAAGGAGTCCCACAACACTTTTAAAAATCTGATTCATAATATATTGATGGGTATGAAATTAAATTAAACATTGAATATAATGATAATAAATTTTTTAATGCTATAAAAATTTTAATGGAAATATATACACCATATAATATCATCTAGGTGAATAATCACAAATAAGTCTTAATGAAATATAAATTGAGATGATATTCTTTACCTTAACCTTCATATTTTTGGTATGGTTTTATCCTCTTGAATAGTATTTTAAATTTTTTTTATTACTTATAAGCAAACCAAAATAATATTCCTAAAATCATATATTAACTTCTAATAATATATTCTTACACATTATCAATAATGGTTCATTATTTTTTCTATTTTAGGTGTTAATTACCTAGTTTTCTCAAGTTTGTTTTGACATGTTATTTGTTGCTCTTATAAATTAAATCATGGTTTCATAATATCTATAATTTAAACCATGATTTAATTACTATATAACTTCAGTATATATGTATTTATAATAATCATTACTATTTGGAGATATGAAATAAATGCATCATTCATTGAGATGGTACGACATACGTACACATGAACAAAATATTCATTTCACTACAATATACATAGAATTATAATTAGATTATATTTTTATATTATATTTATAATATAATATATATTATATTTTTAACATTTATTTACTAATAACATTCATTGTACATTCAATGTATTGAATGAATGAGTAACCTCAAATTCAGGTGGTGGTAGTCCACACTTATTCAAAGAAATTATCATATTTACAAAAGATAGAAACCATAAATGTATGTTCAAAATAAAAATTGAGTAATTAATAATAAATTATAAATATCATATATAAATATTTTTTCCATCATAATGGCCACCATGAGTGGTGGTAAAAAAAATGAACAATCATTATTTCTTGAGGCAGTTGTTCACAATACATAGAAACAATATGTTTCATACACAATAAATGGAGGTGTGTGTATTTTTAGGTATAAATAATTATATAAAAACATCATTGTATATTTGGAATAGTTTATTTTTTTATTTAATCATATATTAATATGAGTTTATTATGTTTATATTGAAAATAAAACTAAAAACCTTGAGGAAGCTAGTTACCTTATAATCGGGTATCTACATTTGGTTTTCCCAATTGTCATCCATGGATTGATTCTTGAACAAGGGTAGGATTATAGGATATTGGGAGGTATTTTTAGTTTCTATTGTCGAAGATAATGGTTGTTCCAATAGTTCATGACAGTTGTGAGGAACTTGGAGGAGAGAAGGCCCTTTTATTTCAGAGGAGGTGTGACACTCTCATAATATTTTGACAAAAGAATTCTTACCACGATTTTAAGGTATCACATGAATCCAATAATGGTAATATTATGTTACAATATAGTATAGGGATGATATATGACTATCCAATATCTCATGTAAAAATATATAGGTCGTTTTGGGCCGTATGTTTAAGGTTTAGTTCATTATTATTCTTAATGTAACCCTAATTGTTGTAATTAATTTTAATCACATTCACTAATATTTCTGGTAAGATAATAATTTGACCTTATTATACAATATAAATTATACATACTCCAAATAAGTAATCCATTTTATCAAATTATAATGATATTATAGTTTGAAATTAATTTAAATTTAATCCTGTAGATGGGACGACAATGCATGGTTTTAATGTAAAAGTGTCTACAAGATTGCAATGTTTTTATAATCAATTTTAATGTAAATTTGACTATAAACACCTACATTGGATTAATAGATAAAAATTTTATCTAATTAATCTTTAAGAAAATATAAAATTTAATTTACCCAAATAAATATATTATCTCAAAAAGTTGTTTTAAACAATAAATATGTTTTTCCACTATTCACAAAAAAATTAAACGTAACAGAAAAATGAAAAAAATTTAACCAACCCTAATTTTTATTTTTAATTTAAAATATTATGTATATTTTGAAATATTTCATCCATATGAGATCCAAAAATTGGATTTAAAATATCTTTTCCATTAAATGGATGTAAAACCCCATAATAAAAAAATTGTATTTTATATATAAAATTGGGTTTCTTTCAATATTATGCCTATAAAATATATGGTATAAATATAAAAAAAATTAATTGAATTTAATATGTATATTTATAATATATATTAATATCACTCACTAATTCTTATAATTTTTATTATTATTTTATAAAATCATTGTGATCCTAGAAATAATAATATTTTTCATTATATTTAATCGGTTTCAATATTAATTTGTAAATAAGATGATAAAATTTAATAAATTTATATATGTGTAAACCATGGATTTTTCATATTTAATTTAACCCTTTTTTGGGTAATAATTTGATAACTTTTCTATGTTGAATAATATTTTAGTAATATATCGTTATTTGGTAAAAATTCGGTCTTGCATATAACAATTGTTATTTCATGAAACTCATTATTCTGTGTGACATACGCTAACGATGCATCAATTTCATTAAATTTTATATCATAGATTCAAATTACCTAAAATATTAAAATACATTACTGTATTGGGGTATTATATTCTCTTACGATCTTGGTGATGCATGTGATACACACTATACAATACTATGTTATTACTTTAGAATTTCAGGGTGTCATATTCACCCCACCTTATTTAAATTGTGTAATCACAGTTTAAAAATTATCTTAGTATTTAAAAGATTTATATTTTAAAATAAACTATTTTGGAAAACCCCACATCATAAACAAGGTTAATGAGACATATTCTTAATAGGAGGGAAAAGAACATATGATGGTCAAGTTACTAGGTTCATAAGTAGGAGAACATCGGTGGGAAATGAAAACATTGATACATAAGAATAATATAAAAAACATGGATTGATGTAAATTACTAGAGAAAATGTTTATTAGAATTTTTAAAATAATAAATACCTATATCTGTGTTGATATTAGGGCCATTTGATTCTTCAGAAATGAAGGCAATAGGATACAATATTCATTTTTTAGATCATTTTTCATGAAGTTGAGTAATTCATTCACTTGCTAATAATATATATAAATATACATACTTGGTACATTTTTATAAGAAATATATTTTCTTTTTTACTTTCCATCTACAATTTATATACCATTTTTTATAAAAGGAATCATAGTATAGTGATTTAATATGTCAATCTCAAAAAATAGATCCAAAATTCATCTTAAACCATTTCATAAATGGATAACATATCCAAAATATTATGATTCAAGACTTTAGAAATAAGGTCACTAAATTTAAAAAATGATATTAACATTATAATATAATCAACATGAAGTAGTTCTTAATTTTTACAACAAAAACATGTGAATAAATTCTTCATATATCCTCTTGAAATATTGTAATAACTCCAATCACCATAAAACCCTATTGGAAACATTCATTCTAAATTATTCCTTGTATAAGAAAAATGTTATTAGTTATATTTTGATAAATCGAAATGTGTTGTAATCTCTATAAATAATATCATAGGCCACTTATCGACTTGTGGTTAATTAGTTACAAGCTTTAATTCCATTAACCAAATCGATCATTTTTTATTCAATATCTAAACCTCAAGAAAATATTAATGGTTTTTATTTCCTTAATCATGTGTTTTCTGAAATGTTTTGACTTCTACAGGATAACATTTGTTGGTACTATTCAACATGAGATGTCATATCCTTAATGAAAAAGGACTTCTGTATAATAATAATGTATTTTTAAAATCATATGATCATAACTAAATTTCTTTTTGAACGTATTTATTAGATACAAATTATAGATTCACATTAATCATTATTCATCTGTTGTTTTAAAAAAAATATACTCGTACTTGATCCATTAACTTCCTTGAATATATTTTTCTTTTGACTCTTGGAGAATTAGTTTTTATAGTGCCCTATCTCTTTATAACTATAACACTGAATTGATGTGTTTTTCTTATTTCATTTGCATTCTTTTTCCGGGTGACCATTCTCTCCAAAAATATATCATACAACCAGTCTATTAAATCTTTTACCGTGGTAAATCTATCCACAGTTATCATATGTGGGAAAACCCATTCTCTCCCATGTTACTCTAGGACTTATTCTGTTATTCATGGTGATTATATTGCCACTTCTTATCTTTGTTACCATTTAATATATATGACCATAAGAATTTATTATATATTTTTACGAAACATAAAAACATATATTTTTTTGATGAGAAATCCTACGATAACAATTCCCTTTGGAGATTTGTCTTAAGGCCTTAAAATTATTGTTCAATATTTCTCTCTATGATGCATATATAATCTGAAGTATACTGAGATAACCTTGTAGTGGTAGCTTCATAATCTGCAATAGTAGGTTCTTCCATTTTATTTAAACTATGAAAATTTTTCTTCATCTTAGTTTGTTTGTCACAAGTTAAGTATTTAATTAAAAATTTATCCTTAAATGTTCTCAATTCAATGAGTTCTATTTCTTCTTCTTCCCTGTTATTCCGAATCAAGGACCAAATTGGACAACATCATCTTGGATACAATACTGCACAATTTTATCCTTTTCCATTTTATTTCATCCTATGGATATAAATACATTCTCTAATAACCCACTAAATTGGTCATATATCATTAGATCAGTGGTCACAATAAATGATAGGGGCCTCTATAGCAAAAAGTGACTAGCGTATGAGATTAACTCTCTAGAAACGGTTTCTCCATTTGGGAATGTTTATTGTTCATAATATTACTAGGTTTCACTAATATATCCATAACATGCTCAGTTATAATACTATTTAAGTTTGATTTTCTCATAAGGTAATCCTTTACATTGGCCACAAGTGTTGATTTCATTCATCCTTCCTAACATCATTTATAAAAAATTCCATATACTGGATTATCTAATAATGTTATGAACATTGTATAATTATAAATATGGTATATCAAATTACATGAATTTATGCATCATAAATCCTAAAATCCTAAACATTGGTTAATTTTTATAAATATTCACTTTCAAAAAATTTATAATGGTAGGTGAAGAAAATGGGAACTATCCTAAGTGGTTTCCCCCAAGAGTGTTAAAATAGGGGTACAACAATGTTCATTGTCATGTACCGGGTTACCCTAAGTCAGGACTGGAAACCTTGTCAGAGTTATTACTTGTAGGTATATATGTGCTAGAACCACGACCACTTGAATATCTAGACGGGGATGTATTCCTAAGAATACCCATATAAAATCTAATTTTTATAAAATATAAGATGTTCTTATGAGATCATCCTCAGTTTCTATCTTAGTTTTTTTCACCCTATTCTATGGTTTCTTAATATAGTTTCCACAATAACTTTTAGACATCCTATGATACAAACTATAACACCCTGACCACGGAGGACTGGTGTCGGTGAATTATTTTGTTACATTAGCTTATTTATAAGGAAAAAATACTGAAGGACTGATCACTTTAGCAATTTTGGGAATATATATTACATAAATGATGCCCAAAATACCTTGTGGAATATTAAATACAAATACCACATAGAAAAAGAAAATAAATTGTGTTCTTGAAGGAAAATTCAAATATTTCCTATTCATAACCCGGGGAAAAGAATCATTATAAGGTTGATATAAAATTCTCTAAAAGGGTATGTAAAGTGGAAGAAGCAGTGAATAAATATGAATAAATTAATATGACAAGTTAATTAACTAATAACACATTACATTCAAATAACATTATAATGAAATATCTTTATCAAAATGTAAGAAACTAGAAAAAAATTCAATTAAATTGATGAACTATAAATGAAACGCATCTTTAGATATATCAATGAAAATTATTATCGATAAATAAAAAATTAATTATAAATAAATTCAATGATGTATTACAGTACATCATGTATTCCATGAACATTATACCTTTACTATCAAGAGATGGTTGAAACTATTTGGCGGACTAATTATCCTAAGGAACCTATTGATACATCAAGGTGCATGAATTAATAGGTCCCCATACCGTAGGAATTTCTGTAGACATACCACTTTCTAGGTATTGGTTGTCTAAATAATTCCTCATTTATTTATCAATCAATGTATATTGTCCAAATTCATAAGTATTAAAATGAAAAAACAAATTCATCAATAATTCTCAATCAATAAAATAACTCTCAAAGAGAAATTTTTATGTAAATTGATATATGGTTTAGGAAATAATAATATCCATTTTTTGATAATATGTATATTCTTATTAAGTTCCAATTTTTTCTTAAAAAAATAAGTATATTTTAGAAGAAAAATTTAACAATCAATAAATTAATTTATAATTAATATAAAATCATTATGATTATTATTGAGGAGAATAATCTTTAAACATTCAAATGTGTTCCATACATATTTGAAAAAATTGATTCATAACTCCAAAAAAATAATGAAATTAAATGAATCATTGAATATCATGAGAATAGATAATTTCAGGATATAACATTATAAATGAAAATATATACAACATATAAAAGAAACTAGGTTTATAATAACAAATAAGTCTTAATTGAATGTAAATTAAGACGAAATCCCCTACCAGAAACTTCCTTTTGTTTTATGGTTTATATTCTATAATAATGTGGATTCAAATATGTTACTCACTTATTATAGAAACATGTTATTATTTTTAATATCATATATTATCCTCTTATACTATCTTATTACCCATTTGTTTACAATCTTTTGTTATATTGACCATTTTAGTTGATAATTGCCCGATTTTCTCAGGTAAGTTTTGTCTTGTTATTTATTATTCTAGTTAACTAGATCATAGTTTAATAACCAAAAAATATAATCCATGATATAATTGAACTATATTTTCAGTAATTATTTATTTTTAATAATCTATAATTATTATAGGTAATAAATGAAATGCACCATTCATGGACATGGTAGGTTGTACACATGCATGAACGTTACATTCATTTATTTATTGTATTAAAATAATCAATAGAAATTTATATATGTATATTATAATTCCATTTTCAAATCAATGTTTTATATTTTACATATGTTTATGAATACCATGTTTTAAAAATACTATTTTGGAATGAATGATTCACATCAATAGGAGGGGGAGATAGTCTACACTTCCTTAATTGAAATTATCATATTTATACAAGATGGAAACCATGATGGTTTTTTTAAAGAAAAAATTAAAGATTTATAAAGAAATTATAAATATCATATTTAGCTTATATAAATATCTTTTCCATCATAATGTACTCCGTGATAGGTGGTAATGGAAAAATTAATAATCATCATTTTGTGAGGCAGCGGTTCACCGTACATAGAAATAGTATGTTTGTTACCCATTAGTCAGAGGTGTGTGTAAGTTTATGAAGAACTATAAAAATAAATATTAATTTTATATTGGGGATAATTTTATTTTTATTAATACATAGAATAATAATTATTTTGGTAGTGTATAGTTATGATAAAACAAAAAATAAAGAAGAAGTTTGTTACCTCTTAACTGTGAAATTTGGTTTCTACCAAAATGATTACTGAGATAGATTTTTGACCAAGGGATATTCTAGGATTAGGGAAGGGAATTATAGGACTAATTTTGGTAGAGGATGGTCGGGTCATTGTTTATAGAGATGTGTTAGGATGTGATAGGAGAGGAGGCCCATTAATAGTGGAGGAGGATTGGCACTCTTGTAATATTTTGACAAAATAATTCTTACCATATCATTCAGGTTTAAATTTGGTCCCTTAATGGTACAATTACAAAGGATGAGAGGATGGGGTCAATAAATGGCTATAAAATAGCTCTTGGAAGAGTTTATTGGGCATTTTAGGTCATTATGTTAATGTTTAGTCCATTATTAATCTTAATTTGATGTTACTCATTGTAATTAATTTTAATCACATTCTATAATATATTTTGATCAAAAACTAAATTAACATCATTATAAATTTTAATTTATTCTGAATCCAAATATAGAATTAATTTATCACAATTATAATCACTGAAGTGGTAAAAATTAATTTCAATTTAATCTCTTAGATGAGATGATAATACCGAGTTTTAAAGTAAAAACATTCCAATGTTATATATATATATTGTCAATTTGAAAATGAATTTGATTACAATGAACTAAATTGGATTAGTATATATAAATTTATGTAATTATGCTTTAAAATAAAAAATTTTTAAATTACCCTAAAAATAAATTATATCAAAAAGAAGTTTTGACTATTCATCACTATTCAAAAAAAATGAAACTTAATAGAAAAATAAAAAAATCACCCAAACCTGCATTTTAATATTTTGATTTAAAAGATTATGTTCTTTATGTAAATCATTCATAAGAGTTTGATATATTAGATTTAAAACAGGTTCCCCACTAATCGGCGATTAAATTACAATAATAAAAATAATGTATTTTATACATAAAATTGTGTTTGTTTTTATCTATTGACTATTAAATCTATTGGACGTATATATAAAATATTTGATAGATTATAATATATATATATATATATATCACAATAATATTACTTTATAATTATTAATATTTTAATTTATTAGCTTATAACTGCTATGTGAGCTTAAAAATATTAATATTTTCGATTATATTTAATAATTTTCAATATTTATTTCATTCAAACATGTAACAAATAGATTAATTTTACATATATGTATACAATATATTTAAAATAGTAATTTAGAACTCTTTCAAACTAATAATTCAATGTAATGTTTATATTGAATAATATTTTAATAATATATCATTATTCGTTAAGAACTAAATCTTGCATGTAAGACAATTCATTTGAAGAAAATCACTTTTTCATGTGTTGAACGCTAACTCGGTGGCATATTCATTAAATTATATATAATAGACTAACTTAATAAAAAAATAGTAAATTTATATGATAGTATTGCGGAATTATATTCCCTTTCATGATTGGTGGTACTTGTGATACATGTTATCAAATTCAATGTTCTTACTTTTTAATTTCAGTGTGTTACAACTATTAAAGATAATATTTGTTTTACTGACATAATTAGTGAAAATAGTAAAATTTCATTTTAATGATTACTTGTAATAAAGAGTTTACTAAGTGATTAAACATTATCCTTAATGTAAATATGATGTAGACACCAATCCAAAATCTATTTTCTAGTCATATGTGGACTACTATGACATTATGTTATATTTTTATAAATTTTTAGTAAAAAATTCCATTAAAGTTACACATATAATATGTTATATAATTAAAAGTTGAAAAAGGTTACTTTTCCTTTTATTTTTTATAATTATTTGAGATTGGGATGAAAAAAAAATTGGTTTTATATATTATTTATATTTTTGATTTATACCTTTTTATCATAATAATTTAACTTTCCTTATTTAGCAATGAAATAATTACATATAATGCTTAAAAAATTCAAAATAATTAATTAATTTGAATGAAATACATTTAATTAAATGATATAGAAAATATTAATATTTAAATAAACTGAATGATTTATTTTTTTTGTTATTTTTTAGATGACTATATCAGTTAAACAGTTTTGAAAACAATAAATTCAATTTCCACCAATTGAATTCATATTTTATTATTCATTTGAATTAAATAATTTCAATGTTCACATTAATATAATTTTCTTATAAATGATATTTTATTAAATTATATAAACATACTAAATAACATATTTTTTATCAAGTGATTTTTTAATGATAATAAATAAAAAAATCATTCAGAGTGAAAATGATATTTTATAATGAACATATAGATCATCTGACTATTAATAACTATGTTCGGACAATTGATGTTACAATGAGGTATTTTCACATTACATACGCTTGTGATTAAACTAATTTTCAAAAGCATTAGATTTTTATTTAATTATGTATATTTAATACATATAATATGTTTGTATAAATTATATAATATTTCCCAATATAATTAATCCTTTATGAAAAAAATTACATTGGTTAGAGAACTAGTTACAATAATGAGAAAACCTAATATGAAATAAATAAACTTAAGAGTTAAGGAACAAAATTTTGTAAATATGTTATTCAATAGGTGGCCGAATTTATTCATAACCATATAATATCTCCCCATATTTAATTATAAATTTTATGTCCAATTTAGGATATTTTAACATCCCAAAAGTGAATAATTTTGATTATTTAATAATAATTAAACTCCTCCACAACTCTAAAAGGGAAGTCACTCTCCTCACATCTTCACACCTCTCTGGCCATTTGGTTTATCCAAACCCTTCCCAAATCAAATCCCAATATCCATTGAATCATCTAAGATACCCCAAATTGGGAGGAAATGAATCCAATGAAAGAATTTGGTTCAAACCAAAATGATTGACCAAAATAAAAGTAATATAAAGAACTAGCCTAACGAATCAGACTTTAGATAATGGGATTTTTAATTATAGTTTAATTTCATTGAGATATTTTAAATTTTCAGAACATTTTTTGTTGTGTTCTTTATATACATAATATTAATGTATTTTTTTATTCTAATACTTAAATTAACGTGGTTTAAAATGTCCATTTCAGGATCTCTCTTTTATGGGATTTATGGATTTAATGTTACCAAACCGGGAAGGTATTGTTTTCACTATTTTCTTTCTTTATGATAATTGTTATATTATACATATATATTATTTTATGAGGTGTATATAAACCCATTTTGATGTGTTATATAATGAATCTCTTTATTTTCATGATATTATAATGTTTTATTAAATGTTTTTAATTCTTGGGGATTACAATTCAACGTATTAGAAGTGTTAAGAGACTTTTGTTATAATGTAATTATTTATCAATATTTTCTATAATTAATTATACAATTCTATAATATCATAATTAATATTAGCACAATTAAATTATTATTATTCCTAATATTCTCATATCGTAGTACCATATTTTAATGTTTTTTATAATAATAATGAAAACGATTTTATAATAATATTATTGTTTCTCTCTTCATTTAAAAATCTATTTTATTACAAGAATAAATTTAAAAAATATATATATATTAAAAATATTTTTTATACATTATGAAATGATATATTAAAGGTATTTACCGAATTTTTATTTAAATAAAATTGTTTTTAATGAAACAATCTTATCACATTCCCATCAAGGAACTTTTATAATTATGTTACCATACAAAAGTAATGTTCATGAAAACATGTATAAAATTACCTATAATCATAACCATCATTTAATTTAATCTTACATTGAAATATTACAAGGGTATTTATTAATATTTTTAATTTATTTTTTCATTAAAAAATATTATCAATTAAAATGATTTTAGAAATTGTTTATTTTTTAAAATGTGTTTTTCTCAATGATAAGGGAATTTTAATGAAACAGTATGTATTAGTATTTTCAAGTAATTTCAATTCTTCAATATCAACAACATGTGTTGTTACATCTACTCCAACACTGATAATTTGTAATGATACCATCCCCATACATTTATTGGATGTACAATTTTTTATTCAATGTGATTTTATGGAACTCGTTTATTTTCCATTGGATAACAACTATTAAATAATATTGTTATAGAACCCATTTATTTTTCATTGTTTAATCTTGTTTCAAGGATATTGTTATGTAAATTATTTCACTAAAATGGGATAATCATGTCATGAAGAGATTTTTATGAAACCTTTTTATTTCCATTGATTGATCATGTCATAAAACAATTATAATTGAATTTATTTGATTTATTAATAAACCTTTGTGTACTATATTCATGTTGTGGTTTATGGAAAATATATTTCATGAGTCCCCCAGATAAAATTGAATGAGATCACTATAACTTTTATGATGGTTGCATCTAGATATAACTCTAATAAATTGTGCAATAATTATATTATTTTAATGATTATATTGTAAGTCAGTCATATGTTCATTCAAATACTAAGGGCTATGTAAGTGTTATAGGAGATAATGATCCAATATAATAATATGTGTTATCGATGATTGATATGAAATTATGATTTTTTATCATGGTTGATATCACATGGATAATGAATATCAATTCTTATGACCCTTTATTATTTTAATCCCTTATTTCATGTATTCATATAAGAGGATCTAGGTATTTATGGGTATAAATATTCTTATATTATAGTCATGCACTTTGAAAATGTCATCATTCCATTGTTCTCTTTTTTTCCCCTCTAATGATTTTTTTTTAATTTTTATGATTTCCATTCAGGATCATTTGATCTCACCATTCTTATATTTCATTTTCCCAATTTTATAAAGAATTACACTAAACAAGTTATATATATAAGGGATTTTTATACATGATTACAATGTATTATTATTAAAATGAAAATCTATCCTAATTGGTAGAAATGCTCATTTAATTTCATTTGAATTATTCCTATTTTTTATGAATTTATATAAAACTCTAAAACCAAAATGTCTAAGGGGTGATATTGATACTATTTCCCATTTTGATATTGTAGAATTTGGATGGAAAAATAGTTTTTGAAATTTATCATCATAAAAGAAGTAAATGTGATGTTTGGGATTTTAGAACTAAATTTGACACTTTGGATTCAAGTATTTCATAATGAGTTTATTTTAGGTTATATATTTAGGATTCCAAAATCCATGGTTTGGTAGTCATACATTGGTTTTTATATGGGAAAAAATATGTCCTCTGAAATATCTCTTTGTTTATAGATTAATAACTCCAAGAGATACTACAATATCATGAATTAGAGAATATCCCATCACATAAGATGGGTATTAATTTTAACACAAGGATGCACCTTAAAATTTTGATTTTATTTGGATTTTATATGTGATATTCATTAACCCTATATAATAGAAAAATAACTAGTATCACATTGGTGTAAGGTATGTTGTGTTCATCATATTATAGTGGAAATATGTTTATTATCATGTTTAATAAATATTATAGTGATGGTTTATTATAGACTCTATTTATTTAATTATGTGTGTATATATTATAATCATCACATCACAATTTACCCTATAATAAATTGTTGGAATTAGATATGGTTTTGTGATATTTTATTATCTCAAGAGAAGTTTTATGAGGAATTATAACATCAAACAACAATAAAATTTCATATAGGATTCCATTTGAGCTATATGTGTTATCAACTAAAATATTGTAATGATATATATGATGTTTTCAATATTAAATTTCTAATATATATTTTTTTCTTTTCCAAATGTATTATATATGACCAATAATACTACGTTTTATGTGGTTGTATGAAAGTTTCCATGTTCTATTAAGAATATGAGGTCCCCATCTATGATATTAAATTGAGTTATCTATGCCATATTGATCTCATGATTTATTTTTAAATATGTTTTTTCTATTTATGGGTATAATAAATATTTATATTGTTCTTATGAGAGAAATTATTTTTATCAAAGTCAATTAATTTTCGTAAGAAGGTGTAGTTTCAAATTAACTACTCAGTAATTGATTAATTGAAAAATTAAATTTATAATGGGTACATGGGTTTAATTTACTGATTACATTTTGTTTAATTTTAGGGGGGAGAATCCACTAGAGATGTGTGTGAATCTATTTAAAAAGATTATATGTAATTATTTATTAATATGATAAATTGAAATCACTAGGGTGGAAAATTTTTATTGACATGGAAAGATTGTATAGGGAAAGTAAAAAAAATATTTTATGATGTATTATTAATTTTTTTTTGATTTTTTATGTATCCAAACAGAGGAATGATTTTAAAATGAATACCTATCAGATTTATTTCTAAGAGTAAAAAGCATTAAGAAAGGATTAATTGTAACACCCACTCATTTAATATTTTAATTACCTAAACATTTAAAAATAAAATTTCTTTTTAAAATGAGTAAATATCTTATTGAGAATTTATGGTTTAGTAAAAATAAGAACTGCTTTGGTTGAATGGTCTATCAAATATATAATATTATTAATCAAGAAATCTAATGATAATATATATGGTGTATAAATTCAAAGACAATTAATGTATTAATTGTAACATCCCATATAATAAATATTTTGACATATTTCATACTTATTAATATTTGTTAATTGAATATTAATTTCACTTTAAAGGGGTTTCTATGTCTGATAGCGTACCCGATACGTAACAACGTGTTTCATTGAAATCTAATGTTGCACACAAATTGTAGAGACCCGAAGCCTGACGTACATTGACTTTACATTACTTTTGCGGAATACTTAGTACATAACAAAAACACACACACACAAGGATCGTAATAGTTTAGTGTCTTTGGAAACTCGGAACGTAATCTTCTAATCATGGTGAAAGATCTTCAAAATCTCCCATAAAGATCTTCCTTTTTTTTACCTAAAACTTTTCATTATATCCTGGGGAAAAGAAAACATTAAAGGGTGAGCTCAAATGCTCAGTAAGGGTAAACAAAAGAAATATCAATCACATCGTATTCATAAGAACATAACATTTTGGAAATCATAACCTGCAAAAGAGAGCATAATTTCATAACATGGGATAAATCATGGTAGTGAAATGTAATAATAATAATCATAACGTAAAACATGAAACTTTGTGGCATTCACACATAATCATAGAGAATCATTTCTTGTTAGTCAATACTCATTGCCAAGACTATCTTAGTGGACAAAGTCCCTTTCTGAATCGAGTAACCCTCGTTTCAGTCCTGTTTCACTAAACCGGTATAACCTACCGTTCCAGCCCTGTCTATCTCTTGAGATATAAAATCTTTACCCAATGCATTGGAGGGAGATATAGGTCCCACCCATCTTATAATGAATCCTTTCTTATGTGTGCCACATAATCATAAAACATACATCATCGCATAACACATGTAACAAAAATGGGATTCTTGAAACATCATGACATCATAAATCAATTCATATAAGACAAAGGAATTCATAAAAATATTTCCATCACAACATGATCAAATCAATGTAATAATAGGGATAAAAATAGAACCCTTTATTATCTTAGATGGAAAATAATTTTGATAAAACACTTGAACTCCATTCTTGAGGAAAATATCTGTTCTACTTCAAAAACATTTTTCCTTTCATAACATGTCATACGACTTTAAAATAAAAGAAGTTGATTAAAAATAAACATGAAAACTTTTAAATGAAGATTCTTGGAAATTTTGTTTTAAAAATCCATTCATGCCGTATAAGTTAAAAAAACATTCTTCGTACTTTTGTCGGAAAAGTCAAAAAGTACCTCGTACGAAAAACGACAAAAGATTCCTTTCATTTCTCTTACTAAAAACATCCCGAATGGTAAAAATGGATTTAAACAATTGTAGGTGGATGGAAATAACATTAAATTTTGATGAAACATGGATGTGGATGATAAAATACACCCCAGTAAATACTTACGAATAAACAATCTCAGATAAAAATGAGATTGTGATATTTTCCCTTACCTTAGGTCCGATTTTCTTTGTACGTGTCCGAAACTCCTGTATAATGGTTTAAATAATGTCATTGACTTATTACAGAATCATATTCATTGTTATGATATCATATATGGTTCACTTATTACATTATATTACCCGTTCTTTTGTAAACTCCATGTTAAAGAAGCGTTTTGGGTAAAATCGTTTCATTTATCGTAGGTGTTTTGAATTGTTATTCTTGACATTATTATTACTTATATCATGATTTACTTACTTCCAGAATATAAAATATGATTTATATATCATATATATTCAGTATATATATATATATATAATAGATAGATAAATGAAATGAAAAACACCGTTAATGGAGACGGTAGTCCGTACGTACGCATGAACGCTGTTTTCCTTTCCTTATTGTCTTGAATGGAAGTAAGTAGATGACATACATATATATATATACATAAATACAGTAGCTTTATAATGTCATATATTTCATTATTATTTCTTATATATACTTTATAATCATTCTTAAATAGTTAACATGGAGAATGAATCTCATCGCGTCGTG
The DNA here is from genome assembly GCA_963277665.1 of Viscum album. Classification (NCBI taxonomy): domain Eukaryota; kingdom Viridiplantae; phylum Streptophyta; class Magnoliopsida; order Santalales; family Viscaceae; genus Viscum; species Viscum album. The sequence continues at coordinate 623,391,804 of OY728135.1, read as the reverse complement.
GAGACGGTAGTCCGTACGTACGCACGAGCGATGATATCATTTCCATAAATATTGAATTGAATTGGAGTGGTTTATACAATATATCAGAATCAATATGATGTTGTAATAACTATGTATAGTTATTCTTTACACCATTATACCCATCCATGTAAGGTGGTGGTGGAAAATAGATTACACCACGGCGTGGAGACGGTATTCCGTACGTACGCACGCGCGGTGATTTCATTTTTCCGTAGGATGGATAGATGGTGAAATAGGGTTGTTTCATACTTATAATAAAATATCAGTATATGAGTTATACTGATGTTATTACTTCATAATTAAACAACCTAAGATGAAGATGTGGAAGAAGAATGAAATTGAAAAGATCGGTAATGGATATTACCTCTTCTTTGGAACGCCTCTTTGAATCCTCCACTTAAGGAACTAAGATTGGTCTTTGGAGAAGACCAGGACCTCTAGGATTATTCTAGGGAAGTGGAGAGGAGAAAATGTCAGGGGTTTTCCGAGCTTGAGTGCTCCAATTGGTGTGAGGAGGAGGGGGAGGAGGTGTCCTTTTATAAGGGAGGAGAGGGGCATCTTAGGAATACCTCAAAATATTATTTTATAATAAAGTCAAAATCGGTTTATAATGGTTCCAAAGGGTCTTATTTCGGAGCTAAAGTGGGGATGGGTCGAAATCCTATCAACCAATATGATTTAGACAAGTTTAGGGTATTATTTTAACCTTATCAATTAGATTTAACTCTAAGTTAAATAATTTAACTTTTACCGTGTCTTTTTTGTTTCTTTCACTATATGGTTAATACACTTACTATAACATGCCAAAAGAACCCCAAATTGTTTATTATTTATATATATATCATTATCTAAGTCATTTGGCTGAACCTTAGATTTTTAGGAATAAAATAACAATTAATAATATAATATTTGATTTAAAAACTATTTTGTGTCAATTTTGACACTATTTGATATATGATTTTTTTTGAAAGTCATAACATAATTATTTGTTCGAGCCAAGTTTATTAAATCAACACTAATATATCATAGTAACCTATAAAATTAGTGGAAATAATAAAAAGTCTCAAATTACATTCATTTGAGCATTTATAACATCAATTATGTTAATATTTCCTTAAAAGGGTAATTACTGCATCATCGTTGTGTCATAAATAAATTAATTTATGTAATGTCTAAAAATTATAAATAAAATATCATTATGTAGGAAATCGTTTTAGCTTTCTAATGGATATTTACAATCAAATGTATCTTATGTATAACCCTATATTAAAAATGTTTTAGTAAATAAACTTTGATTTTAACTCTTTTAACTCTTCTTTGAATTAAATAATAATAAATGTCCTAATCTAATCCAAGTGGACCTAAATGGTCATATTATATTCATAAGGTTGTTTTTGGCCGAATTACACTTATCCAATAGAATCAGGGCATGTGTTAGGGTAATAGTAATATCATATTTACCCTTAGTTACCCTATTTACTATTAACCGTGGTAAAAAAAAGTAAAAAGTTACTATTCACCAAAAATTATTTTTATCTCATTGAACCACATTTTAGTCCTTGATATTAACCGTGTCTGTCGGATTTTCGAAATTCCATTCACAGAAGCGGTAAAATTAAGTTTTATGCAAAATTCAGTTTTTAACCTACCACTTAGTGGTTTCACTATTCATCGAAAATTGAAAGTTTTCAGAAAAATACAAAAAATTAGGCCCAAGGTATATTTGATATTATGAACTCAAAAATGATGTCTATTTTACCAAATTCAAAACATATCAGTTGCATTAACTAATTTAAAAATTAATTCTCGTCGTCAAAACAAATAGCGTGTTTTTAAGGGATAATAACTATCAAAAGATTGACACTAGTTTATAACTGGTTTAAATGTGAAATTACATACAATGACCAACATTGTATTAAATTGTAAAAATATATTCTAAATATACTTTATAACCACTCAAATTAATAATTTATGAATATTAATTATTTCGATTAAAAAAGTTGTTTTTAATTAAAATTTAGTAATTTTTACTATTCATCGGAATATGAAAGTTATCCGAAAAGTACCAAAATTTCACCTTAGGCTAAATTCGATAGTCCGAATCCAAAAATGAAGTTAATTTTGAAAAATAAGATTTACAGAATTTTAAAAAGTGGTTATTACTATTCATAACGGCTAGTTTTAATAATATTTTAATAACATATCGTTGTTTAGTGAAACTCGGTATTGCGTATTACACACGCTATCGAGGAAGGTCGCGATTGCGTGTAATGCAAGGCAAGTCAAGGATGCGTGTTGTGCAAGCTCTTTTTGGTGTAGCATACAACACAAGACATTAATAAAATTAAAAAGAATATTTTTTTATAAAATCTTGGGCTGTTACATTCTACCCCCCTTAAAATGAATTTCGCCCTCGAAATTCATCGAGGTTATAAATGGTTTACTATTAGAAAGTTTCTTTAATAGAAACCCACATCGTAAAAAGGAATATCAAAACCAATCTTTAAAAACAAAAGTATGAAACTTAACGGTTACCCAAATAAACTAATCACTGGGTTTCCACATAGGTGAAAATATGGATATGAATGAAAAATCTAACCATCAGGTTCTGATGGAGAGTGGTAGAGAACATGGCTATGGAAAATCCAGTAATCACAAATCCATAGATTTGTGATGATATAAGGTACCATCTGATTCATCAGGTATAAGATCACTCAGACAACATTTTTGGTTTTCAAGATCATTTCCCTAAAGTTGAAAATTTACATTAGAATAAATACTTACTTTATTTTGGTACAATCTCACTGTTGTTTGTGCCTTGAACAATTTCCACTTCCTCTCTTAAATAAATGAAGTTGAATTTGTTATTTGTGGAGTGTTAGCAGATCATGTGATAGAATGACGAGTCATTCCATCTGTCTCAAACAAAAGGTTAGCAAAAATTATATACATAAGTCGATCTATAGTGAGATTAATCATATATGGTTCCTAAAATGAACTTATACTTCATATATCATACCACTTAATAAAATAAAACTAGTTTCTACTAAACAGGGACTTCCTGTAGGCCAGTGGTAGGCGATAAAGGCCAGTCGCACTTCGGTTGTGGGTTCGATTCCCACAGCCTTGTCCGAAGCGATGGGCTGTCGCCCGTCCTGCAGGTTGTACTTTTTCTAAAACTATATTACTATAACATCCCATCAATAATATCGAGAAAACTTATATCCTTAAACAATACTAACTTATGTCCAACATAATCCATTCCAATCTTTAGGCTTATCCATAATACTGCAGTCCACTCTCATAACATAGTGAAAATGATTATCAGAGATTTAACACCATCGTCGAACCCCATATATCATAAGATATGTTTTTTTGGTCACATTCCAAACATTCAAAGTACTTAATCGTGCATTCTCTTGAATACCTTAGTGAAAACATGAATGCAGTTAAAAGTTAACACTTTCCACATACCAAAATCCTCAAAATTCTATATACTCAAACCATGATATCACTTAGTCCTTATATCAATCATGAGCTCATGAATACTATTAAACATTTCATTTTCTCATTTTCCCTTCATTATGCGCATATCATCTTATTTCCAAAATATATCAATCACTTTGAGTACCACATCAATAAATATTGCAATACTCAATAATACAACATTATTTCAAAATCCCATTACATAAACACTTAATCATTCCACCACATCGTTGTCATATTCAACATTGCCAATAGTGATCGCATGTGACTTCCCTTTGTCCTTTGCCTTCAGTGGTTGCTCATGTTGATCATCACTAACCCTTGGATTACGGCATTTATTAGCATAATGCCTCATTTCCTTGCACTTGAAGCATTGAAGTGTTGGTGGTGCGTTCCCTGCAGTGTTTGATTTATTCACATCATTAGAAACCCTTTTTCCATTACTTCGACACTCAGATGCTCGATGACCTTCTTTTCCACACTTAAAACATTTTCTAGTCCCTTTAAGACAATCTCCACCATGCTTCTTTCCACATTTGTGCATAAGGAAACATTCATCTTCTTTTCACCATTATTCTGAGATTTCTCCTTGAACTCCATCTTTCGTTTTTTGTCAAAACCATGAGATGGATATGTAACACCAACTTCCATTTCTACCTTGATAGCACAACGCACAATTTCTTCATAGCTACTGAAGTCTCTTATAGATAATGCCCTTCGAAGACTTGGTTTTAAGCCACTGAAAAATCGATCAACTTTACTTTCGGGTTGGATGATAATGCCAGATGCATACCTTGCAAGTCTTGTAAAATTCGCTTCGTATATACCAATAGATTCATCATCCTTTTTCTTTTGTTCAAGAAACTCCTTCTCCATCTTTGTTCGAAGAATACGAGGGAAGTACTTATTGAAAAATAAGTTCTTGAACCCGTCCCATTCCATGGACTCAATTTCATCTCTTGGCCTCGTATTCTTGATAAGATTCCACCATTGATCAGCTTCACCTTCCAAACGATATACTGCTAAGATGACTTTATTATTTTCAGAACATTGAAGAACTGAAAATATCTTTTCAGTGGTACTGATCCATTGTTCAGCAACAAGTGGATCGGAAGTCCCACTGAAAGAAGGTGGACGTTGCCTCATGAAGGACTCAATAGAATACTGTTCCTTTCTCTGCTCATTTGGAAGTCCAGAATGATTCATAACTTGTGTAAGGATAGCAATAATATTTTTCACTCCATCTCCCATAACATTGGTTTGTTCAGGAGGACAATCATTGCATTGTCCATTGCATTGATCAACACGGTTCCTTCGGGTTCCAACCATCGTCTAAAACCCCAAAAGAATAGTGTGAGAGGCAAAAATCATGCTAGGGAAAACAACATAATAAAGGGGGAGTACCCTCAATATCTAACATCTTAGGTTAAATTCTAAGATCATTAGCGCAATTCTAGGACTATAACCTATACGTATACTTAACCTTAGAGACATCCCTAGACATACCTTAGAATTATCTCTAGGGACCTCGCTAACGTTTTCGCATCCTAGTTTCCAAAGTTTGACTAAACCTTTCCTCTGATACCAACTGTAGAGACCCGAAGCCTGACGTACATTGACTTTATATTACTTTCGCGGAATACTTAGTACATAACAAAAACACACACACACAAGGATCATAATAGTTTAGTGTCTTTGGAAACTCGGAACGTAATCTTCTAATCATGGTGAAAGATCTTCAAAATCTCCCATAAAGATCTTCCTTTTTTTTACCTAAAACTTTTCTTTATATCCTGGGGAAAAGAAAACATAAAAGGGTGAGCTCAAATGCTCAGTAAGGGTAAACAAAAGAAATATCAATCACATCGTATTCATAAGAACATAACATTTTGGAAATCATAACCTGCAAAAGAGAGCATAATTTCATAACATGGGATAAATCATGGTAGTGAAATGTAATCACAATAATCATAACATAAAACATGAAACATTGTGGCATTCACACATAATCATAGAGAATCATTTCTTGTTAGTCAAGACTCATTGCCAAGACTATCTTAGTGGACAAAGTCCCTTTCTGAATCGAGTAACCCTCATTTCAGTCCTGTTTCACTGAACCGGTATAACCTACCGTTCCAGCCCTGTCTATCTCATGAGATATAAAATCTTTACCCAATGCATTGGAGGGAGATATAGGTCCCACCCATCTTATAATGAATCCTTTCTTATGTGTGCCACATAATCATAAAACATACATCATCGCATAACACATGTAACAAAAATGGGATTCTTGAAACATCATGACATCATAAATCAATTCATATAAGATAAAGGAATTCATAAAATTATTTCCATCACAACCTGATCAAATCAATGTAATAATAGGGATAAAAATAGAACCCTTTATTATCTTAGATGGAAAATAATTTTGATAAAACACTTGAACTCCATTCTTGAGGAAAATATTCGTTCTACTTCAAAAACATTTTTCCTTTCTTAACATGTCATACGACTTTAAAATAAAAGAAGTTGATTAAAAATAAACATGAAAACTTGTAAAGGAAGATTCTTGGAAATTTTGTTTTAAAAATCCATTCATGCCGTATAAGTTAAAAAAACATTCTTCGTACTTTTGTCGGAAAAGTCAAAAAGTACCTCGTACGAAAAACGACAAAAGATTCCTTTAATTTCTTTTACTAAAAACTTCCCAAAGGGTAAAAATGGATTTAAACAATTGTAGGTGGATGGAAATAACATTACATTTTGATGAGACATGGATGTGGATGATAAAATACACCCCAGTAAATACTTACGAATAAACAATCTCGGATAAAAATGAGATTGTGATATTTTCCCTTACCTTAGGTCTGATTTGCTTTGTATGTGTCCGAAGTTCCTGTATAATGGTTTAAATAATGTCATTGACTTATTACAGAATCATATTCATTGTTATGATATCATATATGGTTCACTTATGACATTATATTACCCGTTCTTTTGTAAACTCCATGTTAAAGAAGCGTTTTGGGTAAAATCGTTTCATTTATCGTAGGTGTTTTGACTTGTTGTTCTTGACATTATTATTACTTATATCATGATTTACTTACTTCCAGAATATAAAATATGATTTATATATCATATATATTCAGTATATATATATATATATGTTAGATAGATAAATGAAATGAAAAACACCGTTCATGGAGACGGTAGTCCGTACGTACGCATGAACGCTGTTTTCCTTTCCTTATTGTCTTGAATTGAAGTAAGTAGATGACATACATATATATATATACATAAATAAAGTAGCTTTATAATGTCATATATTTCATTATTATTTCTTATATATACTTTATAATCATTCTTAAATAGTTAACATGGAGAATGAATCTCATCGTGTCGTGGAGACGGTAGTCCGTGCGTACGCACGAGCGATGATATCATTTCCATAAATATTGAATTGAATTGGAGTGGATTATACAATATATCAGAATCAATATGATGTTGTAATAACTATGTATAGTTATTATTTACACCATTATACCCATCCATGTAAGGTGGTGGTGCAAAATAGATTACACCACGGCGTGGAGACGGTATTCCGTACGTACGCACGCGCGGTGATTTCATTTTTCCGTAGGATGGATAGATGGTGAAATAGGGTTGATTCATACTTATAATAACATATCAGTATATGAGTGATACTGATGTTATTACTTCATAATGAAACAACCTAAGATGAAGAAGTGGAAGAAGAAAGAAATTGAAAAGATCGGTAATGGATATTACATCTTCTTTGTAACGCCTCTTTGAATCCTCCACTTAAGGAACAAAGATTGGTCTTTGGAGAAGACCAGGACCTCTAGGATTATTCTAGGGAAGTGGAGAGGAGAAAATGGCCGGGGTTGGCCGAGCTTGAGTGCTCAAATTGGTGTGAGGAGGAGGGGAGGAGGTGTCCTTTTATAAGGGAGGAGAGGGGCATCTTAGAATACCTCAAAATATTATTTTATAATAAAGTCAAAATCGGTTTATAATGGTTCCTAAGGGTCTTATTTAGGAGCTAAAGTGGGGATGGGTCGCAATCCTATCAACAAATAAGATTTAGAGATGTTTAGGGTATTATTTTAACCTTATCAATTAGATTTAACTCTAAGTTAAATAATTTAACTTTTACCGTGTCTTTTTTTTTCTTTCACTATATGGTTAACACACTTACTATAACATGCCAAAAGAACCCCAAATTGTTTATTATTAATATATATATCCTTAGCTAAGTCATTTGGCTGAACCTTAGATTTTTAGGAATAAAATAACAATTAATAATATAATATTTGATTTAAAAACTATTTTGTGTCAATTTTGACACTATTTGATATATGATTTTTTTTGAAAGTCATAACAGAATTATTTGTTCGAACCAAGTTTATTAAATCAACACTAATATATCATAGTAACCTAGAAAATTAGTGGAAATAATAAAAAGTCTCAAATTACATTCATTTGAGCATTTATAACATCAATTATGTTAATATTTCCTTAAAAGGGTAATTACTGCATCATCGTTGTGTCATAAATAAATTAATTTATTTAATGTCTAAAAATTATAAATAAAATATCATTATGTAAGAAATCGTTTTATCTTTCTAATGAATATTTACAATCAAATTTATCTTATGTATAACCCTATATTAAAAATGTTTTAGTAAATAAACATTGATTTTAACTCTTTTAACTCTTCTTTGAATTAAATAATAATAAATGTCCTAATCTAATCCAAGTGGACCTAAATGGTCATATTATATTCATAAGGTTGTTTTTGGCCGAATTACACTTATCCAATAGAATTAGGACATGTGTTAGGGTAATAGTAATATCATATTTACCCTTAGTTACCCTATTTACTATTAACCGTGGTAGAAAAAAGTAAAAAGTTACTATTCACCAAAAATTGTTTTTATCTCATTGAACCACATTTTAGTCCTTGATATTAACCGTGTCTGTCGGATTTTCGAAATTTCATTCACAGAAGCGGTAAAATTAAGTTTTATGCAAAATTCAGTTTTTAACCTACCACTTAGTGGTTTCACTATTCATCGAAAATTGAAAGTTTTCAGAAAAATACCAAAAATTAGGCCTAAGGTATATTTGATATTATGAACTCAAAAATGATGTCTATTTTACCAAATTCAAAACATATCAGTTGCATTAACTAATTTAAAAATTAATTCTCGTCGTCAAAACAAATAGCGTGTTTTTAAGGGATAATAACTATCAAAAGATTGACACTAGTTTATAACTGGTTTAAATGTGAAATTACATACAATGACCAACATTATATTAAATTGTAAAAATATATTCTAAATATACTTTATAACCACTCAAATTAATAATTTATCAATATTAATTATTTTGATTAAAAAAGTTGTTTTTAATTAAAATTTAGTAATTTTTACTATTCATCAGAATATGAAAGTTATCCGAAAAGTACCAAAATTTCACCTTAGGCTAAATTCGATAGTCCGAATCCAAAAATGAAGTTCATTTTGAAAAATAAGATTTACAGAATTTTAAAAAGTGGTTATTACTATTCATAACGGCTAGTTTTAATAATATTTTAATAACATATCGTTGTTTAGTGAAACTCGGTATTGCGTATTACACACGCTATCGAGGAAGGTCGCGATTGCGTGTAATGAAAGGAAAGTCAAGGATGCGTGTTGTGCAAGCTCCTTTTGGTGTAGCATACAACACAAGACATTAATAAAATTAAAAAGAATATTTTTTTATAAAATCTTGGGTTGTTACACAAATAATATAATATTATTATTTTAAATCATAGTTAACTCCTAGACGTTGTATTGGCAGTAATGAACAAAACTAACTAAAATATGATTATTCATGTTTTGTAAATGCATTTAAATTTATCCAATAAAAGTTAGAGGCTAAAAATGTAAATGAATCAAATTGTAAGCATAATTTCTATTAAAAGGTCGATTTGCAGGCTTTTAATGGAGAACCCTCTTTAAATATAGTTTTGGCCACTTTAAATAATTGTAATTTCCCAAAGAAAATATTTTTTTAGAATGGGGGCATCAAAATTTACATTGTGTGAATTTGTGGGATTTTTCTAACAAAGATCATTTCTTAATGAATGGTGAAAATATTGTATTATATTTCAAAAGTGCCTTTTAATATAATTTATTTATATGGTTATATTATCTTTTTAATTTTGTTTAATGTGTAATTACAATATATTTTTACCATTCAATCCAATGTTGGTCATTGGAATTAATTTCACTTTGAAATTGGACATAAACAAGTGTAAATCTTTTGATAGTTATTGTTTCGTATAAACACACTATTTGTTTTAACAATGGGAATAAATTTTAGAATTAATTAATGAAACTTTTATGTTTTTAATTTTTAAAAATAAACATCATTTTTGAATTCAAAATATCATATATAGCTTAGGCTGAATTTTTGGTATTTTTCTGAAAAACTTTAATTTTTGATGAATAGTGAAACCACTTAGTAGTAGTTAAAAAACTGACTTTCTCATTTAAATGAATTGTTATCACTTCTGTTAATTGAATTTAGAAATCCAACATCAATTTTTGTTATTAGTTTGTAAAATGTGGTTTAATAAGATGAAAATATATTTTGGTGAATAGTAACTTTTCACTTTTATTTACCGCGGTTAAAGGTAAATAAGGTAATTCAAGGTAAAAACAATATTATAACAATTTTAATTACCTTAACACTTGTTCAAAACTTATTGGATGAGTAACGGCCAACCATGGGCATCCTTGGGTCGATTTTGGGATCCCATTGAGCCACTTATGAATGATAATGACACTTTAGATTAATTAATTTAATTTTAAGGCAAAAATGACATAAAAAAATCTTTTAGTAAATTAATTTTTATATGGTGTTATATAAGTAATAATTTTCCCAATAAATATTCATTATATATATAAAAAGATTAACTAAATCATGGTATTTATTTTATAATATTTAGACATCAAATAATGTAAATTATTTATGACACAATAGTGATGTAGTATATACCTCATTAATAAATGATTCAAATAAATAGGAATATCATGATTAAAATATTATCCAAAACATGTAAAATTTTGATTGGATGATTTTATTTAGAAAATGAGTCATCTTATATTAAACTTTAATTTTTTTTGGTCCTTTTGAAACCAATGATATGTTTATAATAAAATACTTTTTTCACACTTTCCTAAAGAGCCCCTCCTCTCCCTTATAAAAGGAGACCACTTCTAACAAATTCCTCACACCGCTCAAGCAACTTGGCTCATCCAACCTCTGACAAATTAGACTCTATATATGCTTATCCTCCTCCTAGAATCCTTTCCTTCGGCAGAAGGCACTTCAATAAGTCCTTTGGTTTAAAATATTGGCTCATCCAACCTCTGCCAAACTAGATTCTATATATCCCTATCCTCCTCCTAGAATCCTTTCCATAGGCAGAAGGCACTTCAAGAAGTCCTTTGGTTCAAACTAAAGGGAGTTACCCAAATTAAAGATAACATTTTCTTTTAAATTGTTTTCTTTTATTGTACTTCTCCAAACCGAAAACTCTTTTAATTCCTTTATTTTATAACAACACCAGTATCCTCAATATACTAGGATGTTTTTATGGGAAGTATTTGAACTACACATACACACACCTCCATCTAATGGGTGAAGAACATAATGTTTCTCTGGATGGAAAACAAATGCCTCAAGAAATGATGATTGTTCTATTATCTCCTACTGCCTCTCATGGTGGCCATTATGATGGAACTGTGTTTATATATGATATATATTATGTTTATGTTTTCTTTATTCTTCTTTAATTTCCATTTATATCATGCCTTTATGGTTTCCATTATGGGTAAACGTGATAATCTCATTAGAGGAAGTGCGAACTACCGCCCCCTCAAAGTGATATGACTCGTTAAGGCCATATATAAGACGTATAAAGGATGGAGTTAATGATATTATATATGATATTATATGTTAAATTATATTGGAATTATAATATACCTATGTATAATTATGTTTTAATTCCATTAAAATAAGAAATAGAAATGAAAGTAGCATTCATGTGAAAGTACGGCTTACTGTCTCCATGAACGGTGCATTTCATTTCATACCTCCAAATTTTATGTACTATTATAAATACATGTATATACTGGATATATATGATATATATGATTTATAAATCATGAATATCATTCTGGATATAAAGGAATATTGACCACATGGACAACTTGTATTATAAGGTGTTCATTTTTTACTCAAGTACCAAATATCGACAAAATGAACATTCTTAACTTAAATGATTACATAATGTTCATAACATGGTAATAAGTGATATAAAAGAAATTTTAAACTATAAAAAAGTTATTAAGCATGTAGAAATTAACTTTATTTTATTATTCAGTAGATTAAAGAACGATCGGGTCAAGTCAGACACAAGGTAAAGGACTTCATATCAATCTCCTTTCATTGAGGCAAATTAAGTTTTATACATGACATTATTTTATACGGCGTATAAACCCCATTTAATTTTCATTTAATTCAAATGGAATCTTTTTATATGAAGCTTTTTACTAAATGAAAAAAAGGAATGTGTTTTTTAACGTATGCGGTGACAATGACCTTTCTTCCGCCGTGAGTATTATTTGATCTTTGGCTTCCTTAACAAGAAGTAATGTTTTTAAAAGGAAAAATAAATACCATATTCATTTTTTACGTATTTTGGTAATGAAAATTATTTTTTGAATGTATTTATTTGTTCATTATCTTGAAATGATATTTTTTTATTGTAATGTGGAAATGTTATCATTCCTTTATGCTTATGTTATGTGTTATGATCATGTTATGGTTCTTGGGAATTATTAACGTATACGGGTGGTTCCATGATAAACCAAAGGTGGTTGAGCCCAAGATAGATCTCCAATGCAATGGGTAACGTGACAGAGGTAATCTTTAATGTCTCTCCTAAGATATTAATGTAATATATTGTGATGGGTATTCTAATGTAACTCCCTATGTAGCTGTGATAGCTACATTGTATGTATGTTATGGATTCCACAAGTTACCTTTATTATTTATGATTTCTAGGTGTTATTCTTAAATATTATGTTTGCATGAGGTAAGTAAAATAGTTTATGTTTTTTATATATTAATGAACAAATGTTTTCGTTCAATGTTTTATAACCTTTACTGAGCTTGTTATGCTCATCCCATGTTTTGATTTGTTTTCACAGGACATAAATATGGATAGGGTCAAGGATGGGATCATGGAAAAGTCATGCTCTCTAATACATGGAACTAAACATGCCTCTTTTTTTCAAGAGTTTTTATTTTATGAAAAAAAAATGAAAACTGTGTAGAAGTGTATACTTTGTAATCACTTGAGATTTAATGGTTATGTCCTAATTCGATAAAACTCTAAACCTAAAAAGATCCTCAATGTGAATTATTCCTTTAATTCAATATTATTTAATTTTTAAGGCTGGGTCCTTAAAGTTGGTATCATAGGTCGGTTTATATAACTTTAGGAGTTAGGTTATTGTTAAATTAATACCCATAATTTAATTTCTGTTAATATTGAAATCATATAGAATTTATAGATTACAATGTTGTTTCGCCTAATATATTTCTTTATTCAGGATGATTTTCCATAGAGGAAACAAGGCAGCTATGTTGGGATGACATCAGGAGGAAGAAAACCTACCAAATCAGAAACATGTGATGGTTGGAATCAAAACCGAATTGTTTGTTGTAGGGATGGAATAGTTGAATCGGGATATAAATGGTAGTTGTATCCATGTATGAGATCAGTCAGATCAACCACAGAGGAACATTTCAGCAGTGGAGCATTTCATGAGGTAACGTCCCACATCATTCAGAGGATCATCTGACCTGGTGCTAGCAGAAGGGTGGATTAAAGCACTGGAAAATCTTTTTTATGTCAGGGGTTGTTTAGAACATCAAAAGTTTTGTCTTGTTATTTACCATTTTAAGGTGAAGCTGATCAGTGGTGGTCGATGGTGAAAAATATCAGGGATAATGAGGAGACTGATGCTCCTGATTGGGATGAATTCAAAGGTATGTTTCATGAGAAATATTTTCCTAAGGTGGTTCATCTAAGGATGGAAAAACAATTCTTAGAATTGAGTTAGGAGGATGACTCAGTGGCTGCTTATGAATAAAAAATCACTCGACCGACAGTGTATGGTGCAATTTTTATACGTGATCTTGTGAGTAAAATCAACGATTTTTACTTAGGATTAAATCCAAATTATCGATGGGCTTTAGCTTCTCGTGAGTTCAAAATTGTGCAGAACATTTTTTTGTGCGGAGAAGGTGGAAATGGAGTTTTCCGATGATCATGTATTCTTTGAAAAACAATAGAATAAGAGATCGAGGTGGCAGGAAAAAGGGAAGAACTCTTCAAAAAATTCTGATGGTAAGAAAGTTATGTTTTAAATTCGTGAAAATTGAGGTAAAAAATGCTGGGGAATGTCTATTGAATTCTTGTAAATTCTACTGATGTAGTAAAATGGGACATAAGGCTCGTAATTGCACAAACAATGATCATTGTAATGGTATGAAAAAATCTGATTTACAGTCAGTTAAATGTTTTAAGTGCAATGAGATGGGTCATTATGCAAATGAGTGTCCAACAAAGAACTCAACCGAAGAAAAGCATCTAGAATACAAGCAGAAAGGGGTGGTGAAATCCTTTGCAACTACTTCAGCAGATGTTGGGACATCAAATGAAGTTGTATCAAGTACAATATATGTTTGTTCAAGTTATGACAATGTGTTGTTTGATTCAGAGTCTACACACTATTTCATTTCTGAGAATTTTTCTAGTAAATTGGGAATTCTATCTCAAGATATGAATAGAGAACATATAGTAAAAACACCTGGAGGAAATTTTGAAGAAAAATTAAAACATGAGAACATTCATGTCCTTGTGTGCGGAAAGAATCTACCTAAAAACCTTATTATTTTTCCTCAAGAAGAGTTTAATGTTATTTTGCTTATAGATTGGCTTTCTGTTTATCATGTAATTATTGACTGCAGAGCTAAAGAGGTTTATTTTCAGATTGATTTTTGGTTTGTGTATAAGAATGAACCCTTTCTTTTGATAACATATTAGGAATCTGAGAGACTAGTAAAATATGGAAATCAATGTTACCTTGCACATATTGTTCAAAATGATGGAACTGTTCAGATTAATGATGTGCCAGTGTTAAATGAGTTCCATGATGTTTTTCCAGATGAGTTGCCTGGTATTATACCTAATCAGGAAGTTGAATTTACTGTTTAATTAGTTCCTCATGATAATACAATTTCAAAACCCCATTATCAAATGGCTGAAATTGAACTTTTAGAGTTAAAGAAGCAATTTCAAGAGTTATGAGATAAAGGTTTCATTCGACCTAGCACATCACCATGGGGTGTTTCTGTATTGTTTGTTAAAATGAAAGATGGATCAATGAGAGTTTTCATTGATAATAGATCATTGAATAACATAACACTAATGAATAAGTATCATTTTCCTCATATTGATGATTTGTTTGATCAACTCCCTGGAGATCATTATATTTTGAAGATTGAGTTGAGGTCGGGGTACCATATGTTGAAAGTAATGGAAGCTGAAATTATGAAGAGCGTGTTTTGTACTAGATATGGCCATTATGAAATTGTATTTATGCCTTCTGGTTTAACCAATGCACCTACTATATTCATGGATCTTTTGAATAGAATTTTTTGTGAGTTCTTGGATAAGTTTTTGGTTGTGTTCATTGATGACATTTTGGTTTATTCCAAAAGTAAGGAGGAACATTAAATTCATTTAAGGGTTGTCTTGTAGTCCTTAAAAGAAAAGAAACTATTTTGTAAATTCAGAAAGTGTGAGTTTTGGTTATAAAAAATTTCATTCCTTGGTCAAATGTTTTAAAAAATTGGCATAACTGTTGATCCTGATAAAACAAAAGTTGTTGAAGAATGGCCAAGACCCACAAATATAACCGAGATTTGTAGTTTTCATTGTTTGGTAGGTTATTACTAGAGGTTTTTTTGAATATTTTGAATGTTTATCTAGTACAATGACTAAGTTAACTCGAGTAGGTTTCAAGTTCATCTGGAAAAAAGAATGTGATGATTGTTTCAATAATTGAAAAGAATATGGGTGAATGCTCTAGTATTGGCACTGCCATCCAGAAATGGTGAATTTGTTATCTACAATGATGCTTCATTGAAAGGACATGGTTGTGTCCTATTTTAGAATGATTAGATAATTTCTTATGCTTCACGTTAGTTGAAACCTCATGATTTAAATTACTAAACACATTATTTGGAATTAGCTTCTATAGTTTTTGCATTAAAAATTTGGAGGCATCATTTGTATGGAGTGAAGTGTGAAATATTTACTGATCACAAAAGTTTAAAGTATATATTCACTTGGAAAGAATTTAACATGTGATAGAGGAGATGGCTGTAATTAATCAAGGATTATGATTGCATGATCCATTTCCATCCGAGAAAATAAAATAAAGTGGATCATGCATTGAGTCGAAAAAGTAATGCTTCATTAAAAATATTTCGTTTAGAACAATATCCTTTTATTTTTAATTCGATAAAATTTGGCATCGTAGTTATTAGTGCAGTAATTTCTTCTTTGTTGTTTCAGGCATCCTTGAAATCGTCTCTATCAAACAGAATAAAGCAATCGCAGAAAGAAGATAGTGAGTTGTAGAAAAATGTAGTGTTGGTTCATATGGGTAAGATTCCTTATTTTAACGTTGATAATGATTGTGTTTTGAGGTTTGGGAAGAGATTATGTGTGCCTTGTGATTCAGAATTGAAGAGTGAGTTGTTATGGGAAGCTCATAGTTCCCCGTTTTCTTTTCATCCTGGTAGTACTAATATGTACAGAGATATTTAGGACTATTACTGGTGGTATTGAATGAAAAGAGATATTGTTGATTTTACTGTGAAGTGTTTGACTTTTCAGCAGGTTAAAGCAGAGCGACAGTTACCTAAAGGGATGCATCAGCCTTTACCGATGCTAGGGTGGAAACGGGAAAATATATCCGTGGATTTTGTTGAGGGAATATGAAAGAGATCACGAGGTAATAATGCAATCTAGGTTATTATTGATCAATTGAATAAATCTGCTCATTTCTTTCCTATTCGGGATACATTATCTCTAGATAAACTTTCTCGATTGTATGTTAAATAGATATTCAGGTATCATGGAATTCCCCTCTACATTGTATATGATCGTGATACCATGTTTACTTCTAACTTTGGGAAAGTCCTTCACAATTCATTGGATACTGAAGTAAATTTTAGTACATCTTTTCATCCTCAATAAGATGGGCAGTCAGAATTGAAAATTCAGACCATAGAGGATATTCTACGTGCTTGTTCACTAGATTATTAGGGAAGTTAGGACAAACATATTTCTTTGGTTGAATTTTCATATAATAACAGTTTTCATTCCAGTATACATATGTCTCCATTTTAGGCATTATATGGAAATTGTTGTCAAACTCCAGCTTTTTGGGATGAAGTAGGTGAAAGGAAGCTGATGGGACAATAATTGTTAGAACATATGGTATAAAAAGTTTAGTTGATTCAGAAGCACATGAGAATAGCTCAGATTAGAAAGAAAAGTTATGTAGATGACCAGAGGAAGGATATTTATTTTGAGGTAGGTTATCATATCATTCTCAAAATTTCTCCATGGAAAAGTTTGATGTGATTCAGTATGAAGGGAAAATTAAGTCTGAGGTTCATTGGACATTATGAAATTCTTTAGAAAGTTAGATCAGTGGCATACATAGTGGCTTTATATCCAAGTTTGTCTAAGGTACACAATGTTTTTCATATTTCAATGTTGAGAATGTATATTCCAGATCCATCTCATATTTTTAACCCAAAGGAAGTTCAGTTGGAAGAGAATCTCTCTTATGAAGAAAAACCTGTTCAGATTCTTGACCATAAAGAGAAAGTGTTGCGAAATAAGTTAATTCACCAGGTAAAGGTTTTTTGGAAAAATCATATAGTTGAAGAGGTAATGTGGGAATCTGAAAATGCTATGAGGGATAAATACCCCCACTTATTTGATAAGTGAATAAAAACTGTGAGGATGCAATTTCCAAAACTGGGGAAGGATGTAACATCCCAAGTAAATAAAGATTAATAAATATTTAATATTTATTAATATTTTTAAATTAAATATTAATTTTACTTTAAATTGGTTTCTATGGTTGATAGCATACCCAATATGCAACAACGGGTTTCGTTGAAATCTTACGTTACACACTAATAATATAATATTATTATTTTAAATGGTAGTTAAATCCTAGTCGTTATATTGGAAAGAATGAACAAAACTAACTAAAATATGATTATACATGTTTTTAAATGTATTTATATTAATCCAATAAAGGTTAGAGTCTTAAATTGTGAATGAATCTTATTTTAAGCATAATTTACATTAAAAGGTCGATTTACCGTATTTTAATGGAAAACCCAATTTAAAAATAGTTTTAGACACTTTAATACATTATAATTGACCAAATAAAATCCTTCATTAGAATGGAGAAATCAAAATTTAATTTGTGTAAATTTTTGGGATTTTTTTGATAAAGTTCTTTTTTTAATGAATAGTTAAAATATTGTATTTTATTTCAAAAGTGCCTTTTAATATAAAATATTTATATGGTTATATTATCTTTTTCATTGGTTTTAATATTTTATTAGAATATATTTTTAAAATTTAATTTAATTTTGGTCATTGAAATTAATTTCATCTTGAAATTGTACATAAACAAGTTTCAATCTTTTGATAGTTATTGTTTCATAAAAACACACTATTTGTTTTATCAATGGGAATTAATTTTAAAATTAATTAATGATGCTTTTATTTTTTGAATTTGGAAATATAGATCTCATTGTTTAAATCTTAATATCAAATATATCTTTGGCTGAATTTTTGGTATTTTTCTGAAAAACATCAATTTTTGATGAATATTGAAACCACTTAGTAGTAGTTAAAAAACTGACATTTTCATTTAAATGAAATTTTACCACCTCTGTGAATTTAATATAAAAAATACGACATATATTGTTGTTATTAGGTATTAAAATGTGGTTCAATAACATGAAAATAATTTTCAGTGAATAGTAACTTTTGACTTTTATTTGCCGCACTTAAAGGTAAATAAGGTATTTCATGGTAAAAAGAATATTATAATAATTCCAAATTTCCATAAAACGAGTCCTATACTTATTGGATGAATAATTATTGATCATGGGATTCCTTGGATAGATTTTGGGACCCCATAGAGCAACTTATGAATGATAATGACACTTTAGATTAATTAATTTAACGTAAAGGGAAAAATGACATAAACGAAAATATTTTAGTAAATTAATTTATATATGGTGTTATATAAGTAGTAATTTAGAATATAAATATTAATTGTAAAGATAAAATTATTACTTACATCATGGTATTAGTTTTATAATTTTTAGAAGACAAATAAAAAAATTATTTATGACATAATAATGTTGCATTATTTACCTCATTAAAAAATGAATTAAATAAATAAGAATATAATGATTAAAATATCATCCAAAACATTTCCAATTTGGATTAGATGATTTTATTTCAAATATGGGTCATCGTATCTTTGTCATTATTGATTTTTTGACCTTTTGAAACCGAAGATATGTTTATTATAGAATAATATTTTTTCACTTTCCTAAAGAGCCCCTCTTCTCCCTTATAAAAGGAGACCACTTCTAACCAATTATTTACACCTCTCAAGACTTTATTCTCATCCGACCTCTGACCAATTAAGCTCCCTACATCCCTCTTCTACTCCTATAATCCTTACCTTAGGAATAAGTCACATCAAGAAGTCCTTTGGTTCAAACCAAAGGTAGTTACCCAAATTAAAGGTAACAATTTCTTTTAAATTATTTTCTATTATTTTACTTCTCCATCCCATAAACACATTTTATTCATTTATTTTATAACAACACCGGTATATTTAATATACTAGGATGTTTTTATGAGAAGGATTCAAACTACACTTGCACACACCTCCATTTAATGGGTGAAGAACATAATGTTTCTGTGGATGGAAAACTAACACCACATTAAACAGTGATTGTTCGATTATCTCCTACCGCCTCTCATGGTGGACATTATGATGAAATTTTATTTATATATGATATATATTATGTTTATGTTTTCTTTATGATTCTGTAATTTCCATTTATAGCATTCATTTATGGTTTCCATTATGGTTTCCATTATGGTTAAACATGATAATCTCATTACAGGAAGTGCGGACCACTGCCCGCTCAAAGTGATATGACTCGTTAATGAAAAATGTAGGATGTATAAAGGATAGAGTTAATGATATTATATATGATATTATATATGAAATTATACTGGAATTATAATATACATTTTTATCATTATGTTTTAATTCCATTAAAAGAAGAAATAGAAATGAAAGTGGTGTTCATGCGTACCTATGGCTTACCGCCTCAATGAACGGTGCATTTCATTTCATACCTCCAAATTTTATGAACTATTATAAATACATGTATATAATGAATATATTTTATATATTTGATATATCTGATATATAAATCATTAATATCATTTTATATATAATGTACTATTGACCATAGGGACAACTTGTAATATATGGTGTTCATTTTGGTCTCAAGTACCAAATATCAACAAAATGTACGTTATTAACTTAAATGATTACATAATGTTTATAACATGGTAATAAGTCATATAAAAGGAATTATAAACCTTAAAAAGGGTTTTAATCAAGTAGAAATTAACTTTAGTTTATTATTCAAGAGATTAAAGAACAATCGGGTCAAGTCGGACACGAGGTAAAGGACTTCGTCTCAATATCTTTTCATTAAGGCATATTTAGTTTTATAAACGAATTTATTTTATACATTTTATAAAAACCATTGAATTTTCATTTCATTCAAAATAAATCTTTTTATATGAATAATTTTACTAAACAACAAAAAGGAATTTTTTTAACGTTTGCAGTGACAATGACATTTCCACCGCCGCGACTATTATTTGATCTATGGCTTCCTTAACAAGCTGAAATGTTTTTAAAAGGAAAAATAAATACCATATACTATTTTTATGTATTTTGGTATGGAAAATTATTTTCAGAATGGATTTATTATTTCAATATCTTGAAATGATAATTTTTTATTACAATGTGGAAAAGTTATCTTTCCTTTATGCTTATGTTATGTGTTATTATCATGTTATGGTTATTGTGCATTATTTATGTATACAGGTGGTTCCGTTATAAACCTAGGGTGAGTGTTCCCGAGATAGATCTCCAATTCATTGGGTAATGTTATGGAGGTAAATGCGAATGATTCTCCTAATGGATTTAGGTAATATACTGTGATGGGTATTCCGTTGTAACTCCCCATATAGTTGTGATAGCTACATTGTAAGTATGTTATGGATTCTACAAGTTACCTTTATGATTTAAGATTTCTATGTGTTATTCATAAATATTATTTTTTCATGAGATAAGTAAAAGAGTTTATGTTTTGTATGTATTAATGAAAAAAAATATTCCTTCATTGTTTTATAACACTTACTGAGCTTTTTATGCTCATCTCATGTTTTCAAATGTTTTCACAAGACTTAAAGATGAATAAGGTCAATGATGGGATCAAGGAAAAGTCATATTGTCTAAAACATGGAACTAGACATGAATTTTTTTTCAAGAGTTTTTATTTTATAAAAAAAATGGAAACTGTATAGAAGTTTCTACATTGTAATCTCTTTAGATGAAATAGTTATGTACTAATTCTATAAAACTCTAAACATAAAAAGATCATCAATGTCAAGTATTCATTTAATTCAATATTATATAATGTTTAAGGTTGGGTCATTATAGTTGGTATTCATGGTAAGTTTAGATAACTTTAGAAGTTAGGTTATTGTTAAATTAATACCCACAATGTAATTTATGGTAATATTGAAATCATATAGTATTTACAGATTACCATGTTGCTTTGCCTAATAAATTTCTATGTTCAGAATGGTGTTCCGCAGAGGAAATAGGGCAGCTATATTGGGATGACATCTGTAGGAAGAAAACCTACCAAATCAACAACCTGAGAAGGTTGGAATTAGAACCGAATAGTTTGTTGTAGTGATGGAATAGTTGACTCAGGCTATAAATGGTTGTGGTATCCATGTACGAGATCAGCCAGATCAACCACAGAGGAACATGTTAGTAGTGGAGTATTTCATGAGGCAACATCCCCCATCATTCCGAGGATCATCTAACCCAGTGCAAGAAGAAGGGTGGATTAAAGCACTGGAAAAGATTTCCGATGTCATGGGTTGTTCAGAACATCAAAAGGATAGTCTTTCTAATTACCGTTTTGAAGGAGAATCTTATCATTGGTGGTCAATCGTGAAAAATATCAGAAATTGTGAGGATATTGATGCTCTTGATTCGGATGAATTCAAAGGTATGTTTCATGAGAAAGAATTTCTTAAGGTGTTTCCTCTTAGGATGGAAAATGAATTCTTAGAATTGAGGCAGGAGGATGACTCAGTGGCTTTTTACGAAAAAAAAATTACTCGACTTGCAAGGTATGCTCCAAATTTCATTCGAGATCTTGATAGTAAAATTAATCGTTTTAACCAGGATTAAAGCCAAAGTATCTAAGGTATTTAGCTTCTCATCAGTTAAAAGTTATAAAGAACTTGTTCATTGTGTGGATAAGGTGGAAGTGGAGTTTTCCGATGATCAGGTATTCGTTCACAAACAACGTAATAAGAGGTCAAGGTGGCAGGCAAAAGGGAAGAACACTTCAAAAAAGTATGATGGTAAGAAAATTAAATTTACACTTTGTGTAAATTGTGGTAAAAATCATGTTGGGGAATGTCTTTTGATTTCTGGTAAGTGCTACCGATGTGGAAAAATGGGTTATAAGGATCGTAATTGCACTGAAAATTTTTCGGGTAATGGTAAGACAAAATATGATTTACTGTCAGTAAAATGTCTTAATTGCAATGAAATGTGTCATTATGCAAATGAGTGCCCAACAAAGAATTCAACTGAAGGAATGCTCCCAGAATACAAGCAGAAAGGGGTGGTGAAATCATTTTAAATTACTTCTGTAGATGTTGGGCCATCAAATGAAGTTGTATCAGTTAAACTAATTGTTTATTCAGATTATGCCAATGTGTTGTTTGATTCAGGGTCTACACACCCTTTCATTTCTTAGAAGTTTTCTAGTAAATAGGGAATTCCATCTCAAGATAGTAATACATAACTTATGGTAAAAACACTTTGAGTAAATGTAGAAAAAAAACATAAGAACATTAATTTCCTTATGTGCAAAATTAATCTACCTGCAAACATTATTGTTTTTCCTCTAGTAGAGTTTCATGTTATTTTGGGTATAGATTGGATTTCTGATTATCATGCTATGATTGAATACAGAGCTAATGATGTTTCTTTTTAGAATGATTTTCAGTTTGTGAACAAGAATGAACCATTTCTTTTGATAACATAATAGGAAGATGAGAAACTAGTAAAAGATGGAAATGAATGTTACCTTGCACATATTGTTGAAAATAAAAGAACTATTCAGATTAAAGATGTTCCACTGGTAACTAAGTACCTTGATGTTTTCCTGATGATTTGTCTATTATTATACCTGATCGTGGATTTGAATTTACCATTGAATTAGTTCCTAGTGCTAAGAAATTTTCAAAACCCCCTTATCGAATGGCTCAAATTGAACTTTTAGAGTTAAAGAAGCAATTGAAAGAGTTATTAGATAAAGGTTTCATTCGACCAAGAACATCCCCATGGGGTTCTACTATATTGTTTGTTAAAAAGAAAGATGGTTCAATGATATTTTCCATTGATAATAGAGCATTTAATAACATTACTGTTAAGAATAAGTACCCTTTGCCTCATATCAATTATTTGTTTGATCAGATCCAGGGAGCTCAGTATTTTTCAAAAATTGACTTGAGGTCAGGGTACCATCAGTTGATAGTAAAAGAAGCAGACATTCTGATGACTGCGTCTCATACTAGATATAGCCATTATGATTTTTTAGTTATTCCTTTTGGTTTAACCAATTCACCTGCTGTATTCTTGGATCTTATGAAAAGAATTTTCCGTGAGTTCTTGGATTAGTTTTTGGTTGTGTTCATTGATGATATTTTGGTTTATTCCCAAAGTAAGGAGGAACATTAAATTCATTTAAGGGTTTTATTGCAGAACTTAAAAAAAGAAATTGTTTTGAAAATTCAGAAAGTGTGAGTTTTGGTTACAAAAAACTTCTTTCCTTGGTCACATTGTTTGAAAAAATGGCATAACTATTGATCCTGCTAAAATAGAAGTTGTTGAATAATTTCCAAGACACACAAATATAATTGAGATCCTTATTTTTCTTGGTTTGGTAGTTTATTATCGGAGTTTTGTTGAAAAGTTTTCACGATTTTCTAGTCCAATGACTATGTTAACTCGAAAAGGTGGAATGTTCATCTGGACAAAATAATGTGATGATTGTTTTCGGGAATTACAAAGTAGATTGGTGTATGATCTAGTTTTAGCACTTCCATAAAGAAATGGTGAGTTTGTTATCTATAGTGATGCTTCTATAAAGGTACTTGATTGTGTACTAATGCATAATGAATAAGTAATTTCTTATGCTTCACGTCATTTGAA
Organism: Viscum album; assembly: GCA_963277665.1. Taxonomy (NCBI): domain Eukaryota; kingdom Viridiplantae; phylum Streptophyta; class Magnoliopsida; order Santalales; family Viscaceae; genus Viscum; species Viscum album. The sequence continues at coordinate 623,367,472 of OY728135.1, read as the reverse complement.
ACCTCATGAGTTAAATTACCCTACACATGATTTGGAATTAGCTACTATTGTTTTTTCATTAAATTTTGGAGGCATAATTTTTATGGATTGAAGTGTGAAATATATACTGATCACAAAAGTTTAACGTATATATTCACTCATAAAGAATTGAACATGAGACAGAGGAAATGGCTTGAATAAATCAAGGATTATGATTACACGATCTACTATCATCCCGGAAACGAAAGTAAAGTGGTTGATACTTTGAGTCGAACAATTAATGCTTCATTAACCATGTTACATTTAGAACAAGATCCTTTGGTTTTTTGATATGATAATCTTTGGAATCAAATTTGTTGGTGTATTAAATTCTTTTGTTTTGTTTCAGGTGTCAGTGAAATCATCTCTATCAGACAGAATAAAGCAATCGCAGAAAGAAAACACTGAGTTGTAGAAAAATGTAGTGTTGGTTCAGAAGGGTATGTTACCTTATTTTAACGTTGATAATGATCATTTTTTCAGGTTTGGGAAGAGACTATCAGTGCCTTTTTATTCAAAATTGAAGAATGAGTTGTTATGTGATGCTCATAGTTCCCTGTGTTTAGTTCATCCTAGTATTACTAAGATGTACATAGATCATTGGGAGTATTACTGGTGGGATGGAATGAAAAAAGATACTTATTATTTTACTGTGAAGTGTTTGACTTGTAAGAAGGTTAAAGTAGCGTGGTAGTTACCTAAAGGGATGCTTCCACCTTTACCGGATCCATAGTGGAAATGGAAAAATATATCCATTGATTATGTTGTGGGATTACCAAAGACATATTGAGGTAATTATGCAACTTGGGTTATTGTTGATCAATTGACTAAATCTACTCATTTCCTTCATATTCAAGATACATTTTCTCTAGATCAAATTGCTTGATTGTATGTTAAAGAGATAGTCAGGTTGCATTGATTTTCCCTCTCCATTGTATCTGACCATGATCCAAGGTTTACTTATAACTTTTGGAAAGGCCTCCAGAAGTCATTGGGTACTAAATTAAATTTTTTTACAGCATTTCATCCTCAATCAGATGGGAATTCAGAAATAAAAATTCAGACTATGGATGATATGCTACGTTCTTGGTCACTGGATTATGAGGGAAGTTGGGTCCAAAATCATTCTTTGGTTGAATTTTCATATAATAATAGTTTTCATTCTAGTATACAGATGGCTCCATTTGAGTAATTATATGGAAAGAATTGTCAAAGACTAGCTAGTTGGGAAGAAGTAGGTGAAAGGAAGCTGATGGGGAAAAAATTGGTAGATGAGATGGTAGAGAAAGTTCTGTTGATTCAGAATCACATGAGAACAGCTCAGAGCAGACAGAAAAGTTATACAGATAACCAGAGGAAGGATATTTCTTTTGAGGTAGGTTATTATGTCTTTCTAAAAGATTCTCCATGGAAAAGTCTGATGTGATTTGGTATGAAGGGAAAGCTGAGTCTGAGGTTCATTGGACTTTATAAAATTCTGGAGAAAGTTAGATCAGTGGCATACAGAGTGGATTTACATCCAAGTTTTTCCCAGGTACACGATGTTTTTCCTGTTTCAATGTTAAGAAAGAATATGCCAGTTCCATCTCATGTTTTGAGCCCAGAGGTAGTTCAGTTTGATGAGAATCTCTCTTATGAAGAACAACCTGTTCAGATTCTTGACCATAGAGAGAAAGTGTTGCGTAATAAGGTAATTCACCTAGGAAAGGTTTTGTAGAAAAAACATATGGTTGAAGAGCCAACATGGGTATCTGAAAATGCTATGAGGGATAAATAACACCACTTATTTGATAAGTGAATAAAAATTGAGAGGATGCAATTTCTAAAAGGGGGGAAGGATGTAACATCTCAGGTAAATAAAGAATAAGACATATGTAAATTTTATTAATATTTGTGAATTAAATATTAATTTTAATTTAAAGGGGTGGCTATGTTTGATAGCGTACCTGATACGCAACAACAGGTTTCATTGAAATCTTATGTTACACACTAATAATATAATATTATTATTTTAAATGGTAGTTAACTCCGAGCCATTTAACTAGTGGGATTGAAAAAAACTAACTAAAATATAATTATACATTTTTTTCAAATATATTTACGTTTATCTAATAAAAGTTAGAGGCTTGAAATGTTAACGAATCTAAATTTAAGTATAATATACGTTAAAAGGCCGATTTACGGCCTTTTAATGGAGAACCCTCATTAATTATAGTTTTGGTCACTTTAATTAATTCTAATTGACCAAATAAAATTATTCTTTATAATGGGAACATCAAAATTTACTTTCTGTAATTTTTTGGGAATTTTCCAATAATGTTCATTTTTAATGAATACTGAAAATATTGTATTTTATTTCAAAAGTGACTTTTAATATAATTTATTAATATGGTTATATTATCTTTTTAATTGGTTTTAATGTGTAATTATAATATTTTTTTACCATTTAATCATATTTTGTACATTGGAATTAATTTCACATTGAAATTAGAAATAAACAAGTGTCAATCTTCTGATTGTTATTGTTTCTTTAAAACATGTTATTTGTTTTAACAACGGGAATTAATATTAAAATTAATTAATGAAACATATATATTCTGAATTTGGAAAAATAAAAATCATTTTATAATTTGGAATATCAATTATATCTTAGGCTGAAATTTTGATATTTTTCTGAAAATCGTCAATTTTTTATGAATAGTGAAACCACTTAGTAGTAGTTAAAAAAACATCCCTTTTCATTTAAATGAATTTTTACCCCTTCCATGAATTTAATTTAAAAAATCGGTCATACATGGTTGTTATTAGGTGGTGAAATTTTTTTCAATAAGATGCTAATATTTTTTGATGAATAGTAAATTTTGATTTTTATTTACCGCAGTTAAAGTTAAATAAGGTAATTCAAGGTAAAAAGAATATTATTATAATTCCAAATTACCTTAAAAATTGTCCTAACCTTATTTTATGAGTAATGGCCGATCATGGGCATCCTTGGGTTGATTTTGGGACCCCATGGAGCCACTTATGAATGATAATGACACTTTAGATTAATTAATTTAATGTAAAGGCAAAAATGACATAAACAAACATATTATAGTAAATTAATTTTTATATTGTGTTATATAAGTAATATTCTTTCCTATGAATATTAATTGGAAATATAAAAAGATTTCATACATCATGGTATTTTTTTATAATTTTAGACATCAAATAAATTAAATTATTTTTGACACAATAATGATGCAGTATTAACCTCATTAATAAATGATTTAAATAAATCGGAATATAATGATTAAAATATTATGCAAAACATGTAAAATTATAATTTGATGATTTTATTTATAATATAAGTCATATTATATTCGTCCTTAATTATTTTTGGACCTTTTGCAACTGAAGATATATTTATAATAAAATAATGTTTTCACACTTTCCTAAAGAGCCCCTCCTCTCCCTTATAAAAGGAGACAACTTATAACCAATTCCTCACACCTCTCAAGACTTTTGGCTCATACATAAACTTCCCAATTAATCTCCCTAAATCCCTATCCTCCTCTTATAATCCTTACGTTAGGTAGAAGGCACTTCAAGAAGTCCTTTGGTTCCAACCAAAGGGAGTTACCCAAATTAAAGGCAACAGTTTCTTTTAAATTATTTTCTTTTATTTTACTTATCCAACCCCTAAAATCTTTTTATTACATTATTTTATAACAAAAAAAAATCCTAAATATACTATTATTTTATTATGGGATGTATTCAAACAACACTAACACACACCTCCATATAATGGGTGAAGAACATTATGTTTCTCTGGATGGCAAACTAACGCATCATGGAACGATGATTGTTCGATTACCTCCTACCTTCTCTCATGTTGGCCATTATGGTGGAACTTTATTTATATATGATATATATTATGTTTATGTTTTCTTTATTATTCTGTAATTTCCATTTATAGCATCCCTTTATGGTTTTTGTTATGGGTAAACGCGATAATCTCATTAGAGGAAGTGCGGACTACCGCCCCCTCAATGTGATATGACTCATTCATGCCATATGTGGGATGTATAAAGGATTGAGTTAATGATATTATATATGAAATTATACTGGAATTATAATATTATTATGTATAATTATGTTTTAATTCCATTAAAATAATAAATATAAATGAAAGTAGCGTTCATGCGTACTAACGGCTTACCGTCTCCATGAACGGTGCATTTCATTTCTTACCTCCAAATGTTATGTTCTATTATAAATACATGTGTATACTTTATATATATGATATATATGATATATAAATCATGAATATCATTATGGATATAATGTACTATTGACCACATAGACAACTTTTAATATAAGGTGTTCGTTTTTGGCTCAAGTACGAAATATCGACAAAATGAACATTATTAACTTAAATGATTACATAATGTTTATAACATGGTAATACGGGATATAAAAGGAATTATAAACTAGAAAAAGGGTTTTAACCAATTATAAATTAACTTTAATTTATTATTTAGGATATTAAAGAATGATCGAGTCAAGTCAGACATGAGGTAAGGGACTTCGTCTCAACCTCCTTTCATTGAGGCATATTTAGTTTTATACACGACTTTATTTTAAACAGTGTATAAACCACTTTGAATTTTACTTTAATTCAAAGGGAATATTTTTATATGAATCATTTTACTAAACGACGAAAAGGAATTTTTTTTAACGTAAGTGGTGAAAACGACCATTCCGCCAGCAAGAGTATTATATGATCTTTGGCTTCCTTAACAATCCATAATGTTTTTAAAAGAAAAAATAAATACCATATACACTTTTTACGTATTTTGGTATTGAAAATGATTTTGAGAATGGATTTATTATTTCAATATCTTGAAATCATATTTTTTATTGCAATGTGGAAATGTTATATTTTCTTTATTCTTATATTATGTGTTATGATTATGTTATGGTTTTTGGGCATTATTTATGTATATGGGAGGTTCCATGATAAAACTAGGGAAGGTGAGCCCGAGATATCTCTCAAATGCATTGGTTAATGTGATGGAGGTAAACGTGAATGTTTCTCCTAAGAGATTTAGGGAATATATTGTGATGTGTGTTCCAAATTAACTCACTATGTAACTGTGATAGATACATTGTAAGTACGTTACAGATTCCAAAAGATACCTTTATGATTTATGATTTCTGTGTGTTATTCATAAATCTTATGTTTTCATGAGGTAAGTAAAAGAGATTATGTTTTGTATGTATTAATGAACAAATGTTTTATTTCATTATTTTATCACCCTTACTAAGATTTTTATACTCATCCCATGTTTTGAAATGTTTTCACTAGACTCAAAGTAAAATAGGGTCAAAGATGGGATCAAGGAAAATCATGATGTCTAAAACATGGAACTAGACATGACTCATTTTTTCAAGAGTTTTTATTTTATGAAAAATTGGAAACTGTGTAGAAATGTCTACTTTGCAATCTCTTGAGATGTAATAGTTATGTCCAAATTCTCTAAAACTCTAAACCTGAAAAGATCCTCAATGTAAATTTTTCTTTTAATTAAATATTATGTAATGTTTAATGTCAGGTCCTTATATTATGTTTTATGATATAATCCAATTCACAGAGACCGAATGAGTTATGACCTTGGCTAGTAGAATATTAACGTACAAAGCCAATTTATTAGACCTTATATATGATATATAATCACTTGGATGTTTCTAAAAAAATCTCTTACTATTAATTAATGACTACAGAAGGAAGAAAAACCATTTATGAGTGAATTTCTAGCTCATAAATATCACGTACCAAACCAAGTACGTTGAACAACCCTATAAAATATTAACATCACACACCACACCTTTAGGGATTTAACTGGTGTTAGAAATGGTTATGTATATAGAACATAACAGTTTGAATCTTTTTATTTTTTATTTTCCATAATTAATGATTATAATTATAATATATATTGTTAAATTATAATTATTAAATGATAATTTTGAAAATAATTGGTGTTTGATGGGATGAAACACAAATTTTATTTTTGAATAATATAATTTCTCAGTCAAGAAACTCTTTTTAATAAAGAAAAAAAATTATATTAATTTTATATTAATAAAATATTATTAGTAAATAATTTTTTATTTAATATAAAATATAATATAATTTTATGAAGTAAAATATAATTTATATTAGGGCCATAAAACATTTATTTTCAAAAATCAGTATTATTCAATAAATCTACATTTTTTATTATAATATAAAATTATCAAACATAGATAATTATTTGGATGAAATAAATATTATTTTTTAACTCATCTTGTAGAATTTATTCATTAGTTCCATTTTATAATTTTGGGAGACAGACATGTTTTTGGGTCAAAATTAAATATAGTATAATTATTCGGTATCTATTATAATAGTATAAAATCCAAAATGGGATGTAATAGATACTATAAATTTTATCCATGAACTAATTATTTTCCTTTAAAATATTGTATCTTTGATGTTATTTGATTAATTTTATACCCCTTAATTAATCCTCCAAAACATATATTACACTTTCTAGTGTTAAAATCATTTATTTATATATATGGATCACATACACATCAGCAAGGGGATAATTTTCATGAATTTAGTAATTATAATCATGAAATAATGAAAACCAATCTTATTTGGTAGAATCCATTGGTAAACGAGGGTATGTATTATGGATTTGAATACTTTATATTATAGAGTCTAAAACCTAGGTTTTTGGAATTAATAAAGACATCTCATATCTTTTTCAATAATACCCAACCCATCCTCCCATTAATATTCAATAGAAAAAATTTAAGCATAAATATGTAATTAAATTACCTTTATAGATTCCTCAAATTGTTCCCCCATTATCTTGTGAAATACCATAAAAAATTAGAAGATCCCTCTTAATGTAAGGGATCCTCTCCTTCTCATATTTATTCAAGAACCTTCTTTGTATTTTTTTTCATTTTTATTTCCAATTGATCATTTTGTAATATGTTTTTAAATATCACTATTCTTATCCTTTCTATTCTAGTGTAATGATTCAACCTGTTTTCTATCATTATCCATATATATATACCTTTATATCCACCCCTTATGCTTTCTAAATTATCCTATGATTTTATAAGACCCATATTTTTGTAGTGAATACCCATCTCCATTTCCACTCATATGTATTCACCATGTTCTAAATATCCTTATTTGATTATATATATACATTTATGTGACCTAAAGACCATATTATTGTGGATAGAATTATTGAAATATAACCTTGTGTTGTATGATCTTGGTGGAACACTTAGTCATGAACATGATAATAAGGTGTCATGTGGGTCCATAATTATGTAGTCATCCAATGCATTGAGCAATGATGTTATCTCATGAGATGCAATGTATGGTAAATAATAATTTTTTCTAAGAACACTATTTTATATTTACTCTGTGGTTATCCGTGACATATATCAAAGATTCCATGTTTTATATTTTTGTCGCTTTCCTATGTTCTCTTTATGTTATCATGTAATATCATTTCCCATTAGTCACGATTATGGTCCTCAGCCCTATTATATTACCTTTAATCAACTATGGGATCAAATTTAATACATTACCTTATGTGATGATTTATTTATTCCTTCTATAGGATTTATTGCTCACACTTTTCTTATGAATGCCCTGGTTATCCCATGCAGTTTTAAAAGGTTCATGGAAAATAAGGGCATATTTTAATGTTTTTAATTAATTATTTTGTTTTTATATTTAATGATATTATTTCATGAAGATAATTTCCAAAACAATGTAGGTCTCATGATCATCATGGTTTGTATTAATTATACCATTACTTATTAAATCATAAATTAAGTTGTATTAAGGATATGGGTTGTTAGAGTTCGTATCATAGGAAGGTCATGTTATTTTTTGGATTATGTTTAAAATAATATTTTTACATTCTTAAAGATAGGACTAAAATTTAAAAAATCCCATTATTTTGTTAATGTAAAAAAATAGCAGATAATAAAAAATTAGATCCCCTTCAAGATAGTAAAATTACATGCAGTAATGGCACAAATTTGCCATAATGTAATAACCATTAAAAGTTTTCATTATGTTTTATTAGATCATCATATAGTGCATGAAAATGAGACATTATTCACAACTAGTATAAAACAATCATGGGATATTCTGTACTAAATTCTAAATCTCTATACAATCCATTTTGAATGGAAAAAGGGCCAATAAGAATTTAAATTATTAAATAAATCATCGATAATATATATTAAAATATATAAATTCATAGGATAAGTAATATAAGGACTTAATGAGTTATCACATTAATGTTCATGGGTTATTATTTATGTTTTAATAGTTTGAAAATTTTCATCCCACTATCTATTTTGGATGAAGTAAATTTTGAGTACCATATTCAAATAGTGAAATACAATATTATCATCCATTATTGAAATTTAAATTTCATATGCAGCAATGGTCTTAGAGATTCATTTAAATAATACATGTGTAGTAGAACTATAAACCACCACTTCAATCCATTGACATCGAGTTATTAGTGAATATGGTATATTGTAAAATTACATCACCTCAAGAATATAACTCATCCCATGTCAATAATTTATTGATTAAACTTATTTAAATCACATTGATACTCCATTTTAGTGAATATGATGTTATTTTGGGTATGGATTGGATTTCCTTATAGAGAGCTAATAAAAAAATGTCGAGAGAAGGTAATCACCCTCCATATCATGAATCACCCTATGATTCAATAATTGTTCAATGAGGAGGATGAAACTAAGTTGGTTTTATCATATAACACATTGATATTATTTTCCTATGAGTAAGGGTATATCACAAAATTTATTGTGACCAATGAGATGATCATGGTTGCAGACATGATTGTTGTAAGGGAATATGCTGAGGCATATCATGACAAATTGGCTAGTTTTCCTCCAAGTTGATAGGATGATTTATCCATCAAGAATATAGACTGATCCCTTCCAATATGTAGGTATCTAAATATAATAATCTCTATTGAAATAGAGTAACCAAAAAAACAATTAATGGGTAATCTAGATAATGGGTTTAAACACCCAAGTTATTCACCATGTGGTTAACCGATCCTCTTCATCAAGAAGAATGATTGGACAATGAACCCATGCAATTATTATCTTGAGCTCAAAAGATAATGATATTGAATAAGTATCCACTATCATGGGTTAATGACTTCTTTGGTCAACTATGTGGAGCACAATAATTTACTATAATGGATCTCTGTTTAGGATATTGTCATTTAATTGTGAAGAGGGAGGATGTCACCCAGACTACTATTTTTACAAGTTATGGGCACTATGAGTTCAAAGTGATTCCATATAGAATCCCTAATTGTCTAGAAATATTCATTCAAAAGATGAATATTTTTTTTGGTATTACCTTAGAAAACGATGGTAATATTAATAGATGATATTATAATATACTCTAAATGTAAGGAGGAACATAAGGATAATTTGAGTTCCATAATGAAAATTATGGAAAAGAAAACATTATTTTTGAATAATTATAAATGTCAATTTAGCATTGATAAATTTAAATTCATTTGGAATATTGTTAACAATAAATAGATTTCTATAGATCCTATAAAAACAGAGGCAATTGAATGATGGAAAAGACCAATATATGTTATAAAAATTTATATTTTCATTTGATTATCTTACAAATATTGATTTTTTTCAGAAAACTCTCATGATTATCAAGCCTACTAACCATGTAAAATCAATTGGATATTATGTTCTTCTGAAATAATGAATATGAATATAGATTTAGAAACATGTGTAAGAGGATAATCACTACACAAGCGCACACATTACCCACTGGTGGGGAAGGATTTGTGATCTACTGTGATGCATTTAAAAATTTATTATATTATGTACAGAAGAAATATTATAGAGTTATTAAATATGAATAACACCAATTAAATATACATGAACATAACTACACAACAAAATAAATAAAATTGGCTAACGTGTAACTTCATAATTACGCTTTTGATACATTATCTCTATAGTGGAAAGTGCAACATATATATAGACAATAAAACCCTCGAGTAGATTTTCACACAATGAAGCTATGTTTTCACAAACATTGGTGGTAAAATATGGTCACTCATTGAGATTTTTCAATACAATACAATCCTTAAAAATTTGAAAATATTATATATTATCTAGTTAGAATGGATCCTTCAACCATGTCCATGATGAGGATGGAAATGAATCAGGTATTATTATACATGAAAAAGGATGGACATGGGAACAATAAAAGGATCATCAACCAACATTTCATAGATAATTGCCCAGTCCTCAATTTTTGAGCCTATCAATAATGCCTTGAGGGATAATGAAGTATTAACGAAAGGGGAATAAAATATTCTAGAGTTCAAATTTTTTTAAGATAGAGTTATGGGTTTTTAAACACAGATAAGTGTCCCATATAAACTAAAATAGAAAAATAAACTTTTAGATGTTGCACATAGATCATAATTCTCTATTAATTTATGAATCCGTATGATTTATAAATATTAGCGGGAAAATTAATGTTGAACATCATGAAGAGGTATATTATAGTTTTTTTATAAGGATGGTTGGTATTCCAACAAGTCATATATGAACAAAAAAAATTAATTGTACAATGAAACTATTACCCATACTATTATGTAAATGGGTAATAATAACCAATTATTTCATCATATTAATCTCTAGGACACGTAATGGAAATAACACCATATGATTGAAAGTCTATCACCTTTCCCAGTAAATTCATTTCATTGTTGTCAAGGAATATTTATCTCTTGAACAACACCACAAGATATAATTAATAGAAGTGGTAAGACAACATGGAATTCCAATATCTGTTATATATGATCAATATTTGAGGATTGCCTTATGGTATTGAATAATCCTTCAGCACGAATTGAATAAAATTTATGCAATCTAATAAATTAACACCATCAAATAGATATTCTATCTGAAAGTACCATTCATGATCATGAGGATACAGATAGATAACATTCAATGGATTCAATATGATGTTTGGATCATCATCTACCCCTAGTTGAGTTATTATATAAAATTTTTTACCAGACTAGAAATAAAATTAAATTTCATGGAAAAATGTATGTTAAGAGGTTTTAGACATTATCATTCAATGATTATGTTTTGAGATAAGAAGTTAATGGGTGATTATATGCTTCAAAAGATGATGGAGAAGGTTCAAACCATTCAAAATCATATTAAATCCACATTAATTCAGTCAAATATGTATGAATAATATCATAACTAGGAATATAGTTTGATGATGGAGTTAAATGTTTCCTTTTTGTATCACCATTTAATTGAATAATGTGGTGTTGGATAATGGTAACTCTTATCCCAATATACATTAGACCCTTCCATAGCCTTGATCACATCCTAAATTTGTCTTATCAACTACCACTCCCACCAAACATATCTATGTAACATGATATGTTCCATGTATACCGCTTGAGTATGTACATTCTAGAACCATAACAAGTACAAAATCCTAAGATGGTACCATTGGAAAATTATATTTTATATGCAGATAATCTAGTGAATATCATAGATTATATAGAAAATTACATGAAAATCTGGACAACTCAATTAGTCATGTTTTTTTGGTGAAACCACAAGTATGTAAAAGAATCATGGGATTCACAATAAGATATAAAAATAGCACCCTAATATTTTTTATTGTGTAAAATAATGATTTTGGGGGAGAATTATTTTTATGGGGGAATAATGTGTCGACCCAAACATTTATATGTAAAATTCATTTTTAAATAAGTAAATATCTTATTATGAAATAGTGTTATAGAAAACAGATACGCTACATTGGTTATATGTTTAATTAATTCTAAATTATCATTAATAATCATAAATGTTTATAATATATTCATTTTAATGTAAAAATTAGGTTTAGTATATTAATTGTTATCAAAAAAAATTGGCATATACAAAAGGATAGATTGCCTCATTCTAGATAATCCTTCCCTATAAATCCCATTTATCAAAGCTTATGAGTTATATAAAATCACTATATATTTCCCTAGACAAATTACAAGACAACATACATAAAATAAATCATAAGAAACGACTTACAAGGAAATCTCATGCTTAATGTGATCATGGCGAAAATCATGTATGTCGAACCACCCCAATAAAATATTACCATCACATACATTATACTTTGTGATTTTCAAGTGTAATAATGGAATATGTATATAGACTCTAATAGAATTAATTTATATATTATTTTAATAAAATAATGAATTTGTTTTATTGTTACATTATAATTATTAGAAAATATATTTTATAAAAAATGGTTTTTGATTTGATCAACCATAAGTTTCATTTTTGGGAAATATATATTTACAATCAAGAGACAAATTTTTATGAATTAAAAAACAAATTAAATTAATTACATTTGAATAAAAATTAAAAAAAAATTTGTTAATAAATTAAATGATATGTTAATTTTTCACATTCCAATGAAATTTTAATAACATTAAAAAGATTATTGTCAAAATAATTAGTATATTTCAATAAATTATGGTTTTTTCATTTAAAAGTGTAAATTATCATACTTATTTAATTATATGGATAAAAATAAATATTATATATGAAATAATCACATTGAAATTAACTAAAATATATTTTTTCATAATTTTTAGAGACATCCAATTTTTTGTCAAATAAAACATCATATAATTATAAAATTTGTATTATAAGATAATAAAATCCCAAAAGTGACAAAATAAATATTATGAATATTATATTAGACTATAATTATGTATCCCATTTAAAATAATTTTTTATTAATTTGTTTGATTAATTATAGAAACCCCTATTTAATCCTTCAAACCCTATATTATATTTTTGAGGTTTTAAAATCAATTAATTATAGACATGAATCACTTCCACATAACAAAGGGTATAATTTTAATGAGTTTTGTTGTGATCTATAAAAAATAATTATATCTGCACATTTTTTAATAAATAATTTTAAAAAACTAGGGGATGTTGTGTGGTTTTGATTACTTTAACATATATCTTCCAAACTATATGTTTTTATGTTAATTAAGAAGTATCATACCTTCTTCTATATAAACCCGTCCAAAATTCCATTCCAACTATCTAAAACCCTATAAGGAATGATATTATTTATTATTACATTACTTGAGCCTTGAAAAGGTTCTCACATGCTCTTAAGAAGCTCCTAACAAGATTTTATAATTTCCCTCTTAATGTAAGGGATTCTCTCATTCTCATATTTATTCAAGAACCTTCTTTATATTATGCCTTGTGATATCAATTTTATCAAGATGGAATAAGTTTTTATGTATTTCTCTTACTATATGTAATATTATCAGGTAATATGTTACACATATTTATCATACATATTATTTAATCAATTTATACACATTTTATGGTGCCAAAATTATCCTTTGATTTTCCAAGAGAAACATTTTTGTACTGAATACTCATCTCCATTTATAGTCGTTGGAAAAAAAAGTTGTAACTATCCATAATTTATTGGGGGTTTTTCATATATATATCCCACATTCCTTATTCATGTTTTTAAAATTGAATGTGTGTATCCTTATTTCCTATGCTATATAATGCACACTTATGCATGCACAAGATATGAAAGTGATGCATGGTACTGGAATTATATTTTCATATAATGAATTTGGTAAATTTTTTAACTCATTAGATAGCATTTATGGTGCAAGAGAGATTCAGATAAAAAGACAATGTTATTTTTTATTGGAGTGTTGCATTAATGTATGTTTCTAATGTCATGTTTTATGTTTTTTCCACATTCCTTTATTGACTTTATGTTATCATACAATAGTAAAACACATTGTTCAATATTATGATTATATCACTTATTATATTTCCTTGAAATTAATATTATATAACATATAATTATTTATTATATTGTATGATTTATTTAACTTTTTATTATACATCTCTATGTTATGCCATCCAGTTTCAGAATATCCATGAAAAATGAGGGAAAATTTTAGAGTTGTTATTTAGTAATGCACTATTTATATTGAATGTTATCTTTTTGATATAAATAATTTACCAAATGAAATAGGCCACAAAAATGTTTTATGGTTTTTCTTTTAATTGTATAATTGAAAAATAAATATGGAAATAAGTTGTATTAAATTTATGGGTTATCATAAAGATTAATTAAGGTGTATTAATGTCTAGATATATATATATATATAGTAATTATAATTCATTCCTAATGATACAAAAAATATTTAATTTCATATGTTTAATTCAATTAAAATATCATAATTTACATTGTGATTATTGTTTTCTTATTTTTAAGTGTTTATAATGATTTTGAATTTAACTGGTTATGTTTTAAATGTCAAAATATATTCTCCTAAAATATAAATGTTATCAAGTACATTGTATATTTTTTAATTCTAGGTTATTATTTTAATAAATGTTTTAATTTCTCATAAACATAGAACAAAAATGTTAATATTATATAATGGGTACTCAATATGTGTAATGAAAATTTGGGTTGGTTATATTTAGAAGACTTATAGAATTATATTTAGTTATTATTATGATTATGATTATTATGATTATTATTATTATAACTTTTCCCTACTATTGAAAAATTGGTTATCCCGTATTTCTACACTTTATTTGTGGCACATCCTAGGTGGGGAAGGCCTCCACATTATATTCCACCTTCTCCTATTAGGGATTTCTTGACAATTATATTCAATGATTCAATATACATCTTTCTCTCCCCTATTATGAACTCTTTTTCCACTTCATTTTACTCTTATCTCCTTCCACACACCATTTTATCTAAATACGACCTTGTATTTGGGGGTTTCACCTTATGCATGAAAAAAACAATAATACATTTTTCTTCTAATATATATCATAGGTGAAGTGTTTTATGGATCTTAAATACCTATATGGTAGTTTCAATTTAATATTATAGATCCCCGATAAATGGTCATAGTTCTGGTGCATTAAATTTTTTCCTATATTTAATTTAGTGATTTAAATTTATTTTGGGTATCATTTGATATATATAAGAGGGGAGATACAAGGGTAATACTCCTAGAAATTTTTAATGTTCCCCAATTTAGAGGATAGCTCTAGGTATTTTTCTTGATTCAAAAAGATGAGTGTATATGTTTTTCTGTAAATGATATTCTGATATAAATAATTTTTTTCTTTATGTATTAAACGATTTTCATAAATAATATACTATTTATTTTTTGATTAAAAAAATTAATTGGGGGGATGATTCTTTGAAGAAAAAAATTTAGTGTACATGTAAATTGATTAACAGAAGGTGTTTGATAAAAAATTTTATTTTAGTTAAATTATGTTAGTTTTTATGAAATGATATGTTATAATTAATAGAAAAATACTGATTTGTTTTAGAAGCAATATATATATATATAATGTTGTGTTTTTTAAATTTAATATTTTTCTTTAATATTATATTATTCTAAAATTTAATAATCTTTTACAATGAAATTTCATGTTTTATTTGGATTTTTAAATGCTAGGTGAGTTCTCCTAAATTAAAATATACCTTTTCTATGATTCAAATTATAATATCTCTTGAATTCAGTTATGACTCATAGGAGACCTTAGGATCTTAGGTTGGATTGTTTTAAAATTACCAAATTATGATTACAAGGACACTCAATCAAGTGCAATATACTCTTGATAGCCAAACATGGTCCCATGTTAGTGCATGGTACCACCACTATAGAAACATATTGTCAGTTTATCTTTTTAAAGTCCTCACACTAGATCATAACGGAATTATGGAGAATATTGTGTCGTAAATTTGACTATCCATCTATATAGTCTTATATTGGAATGTGATGAAGTGATTAATAGGGTCTTATGTATGTTAATTTTCTCATTTAGGTCCAATTATAGTTTATGATAGAACTATATCTAATATATTACTACATGTCTAATTTATATTGTGGATTATTAGGATCCTATTATTACAATTTTTCCCTAGGTTGATTATATAATACATGGAGAGATTTTACTGATTAATTTTTTTCCACTTAACTGTTTTTCAATTTACTTTTTTAAATTAATTTTTCAAATTTCATTATAATATTAATGTTTTGAATGTGATATTTTTTTATTAATTTTTATTATAAAATAGAGTGGGTATTTTGGAGTTTTAATATTAAATATCATAAAATGGATTATTTTATAATGGTCATACCTATTCAACTTGGCGAGATCATATATGTTAGGTTTTCTAACATCCCACATTAACACTTGGGTGTTTATACATTGTTTCATCATGATTATTTAGACATGTTTAGGTGGAAACTGTAATATTCTATGTGATGTTACCTTTCTTATAATTATCGATAAATTGAAATATTGGCACACAACTAACACATGGAGTTATATCTGCATCTTATTTTTCATCTAGTATTATTTATATTTTATTTTTCATATTTTACTTTTGCTCACATTTTTAGTTTCCTTTATTAAATTTATTCTGTTATATTGGATATCTTGAAATCTTTTTTGGGTCTATCCATTTATTATAATTATTAATTTTTTTAGACCATTCCTAATGTTTTGATATGACTCCCTTATAACTTTTTGTTATACTAGGGTGATTGGGAACACATATTGAGCCTTATCATAGACTAACTCAAGATTCACGATAATATATTTTTGGTTAGTTTGTTATAACATCATAAAGAAAACACATCTCCACCTTACGTAACAGTAAAGAATTAATTTTTAGATTTTACCTTTTAGATACCGAGAAATGGTAGTAATGATATATTTATTTATCTACAATTAATACATATCAATAGGTTAGTATCATATTTTATATCTTATCAACATATAAATTAAATTAAATCACTCCAACGGAAAATGATATTCCCATAAATTATATTCATTTTATGATATCATATATACATTTCATCACGAATTTACCCATATAATATCAAAACTTATTCCACATTTATATTCAGTAGACAAACAAGTTAATCATATCACATATGAATCTTGGATAGCTGAGTGATTAACTTTTTATCCTAATCACCAATACTGATTCACTCAAATCTATTACTATACTATTCTAATAGTTAAGAGTTATGATAAATTTATTACCGAAATATCACATCATATATATCCACCTAACAATTAGGTTCAACTATTTTTTACATTCCTAATAGAAGGTAATTTATAAGAACCAAACAGTTATGGTTAAATATACATAATGATTGTGTTATTGACATGACTTTCATTTTGAAAAAGTGTCACACATACAATATCCAAGGTTTTTTTTTAAACTCACATATTGTATATATCCTATTAATTTTAAACTTCTTCATCCAATTAAATAAGTGTATCTCATGTAATTCCTATATGAATGCATGGAAGAGTAATTTACAGGACTAAAATTATCATTTAAATTAATACATACATAATATATACATCACCTAAAAAATAATGTATACATGAATATTTCAATATCAATTCCATTAACAAAAGAAAATACAATTAATTAATATGAGATACCACAATTTAGATAGTAATATTAATCAAACCTTCTAATGAAATAGTCTAATGTCACGTGGATTGTGAAAGGACCCTTCAGGCATATATCGATGATGGTATTTTTGAAAAAAAAATCTATATATTTTTTAAGAGTACATATTTCCACAATCAATTTTTCATATTTGAAAAATTATTTTGAACCATTACATAATAATAAGTGACCTGGAATTTTGGTTCTTAGATCACACAAAAAAAATGAGAAATAAATTTTCTTCACAACATGGTGTGACTATGTGGTATCTTTAATAATAATGTTGTGGCTAGAAGACTACATTTTTAGGGTATTAAAAAATGACACCATGTTGTTAGATTTGAAAAAAAAAATATTTTCCATTAATCCATGCAATTTTCAATGTAAATATTGTAATTACATTATATAGTTATAAGATAGCAACAATTTTCTAGGATAAATGTTCTAGATGATCCCATTGTTATGTGGCAATGACCATTGTACTGAATACATTATAAAATTGGCGTTAAATATCAATTTTAATATTATCAATACATCACTGGATGAGGTGAACCTACTATAAAATTCTTAAATATATATTAATGTATGGTTAATGTTTAATAAATTTCATAATAATACATGCTCAAGGATTGTAATGGTTTATTGAATTTGACGACTAGATATATAATTACGTTATCTTAGTAAAGATGGTCAATATCTTCCACAACGTTCATATCTCATAGTAACCTTCTTATACATATCCTGCTTATAACCATTAATGATATCATAGAAAATTGAAATATATGAATGGGTAAGATCATATTAATAGTAAGGGTAAACATGGGATATATAAATAAATGAACATACTCAAGAATAGGATAAGCATAAGGGTATGATCGTATGATCAGGTCATAAAAAAAAATTCTGAATAAATTGTAGATCATAATTATGGGTCACACTATAAATCATTAAAAATATAAAAGACATGATTCATAAGAATACGAATCATCATTAATGAATCATTTGACATGAAAGAAAATAAAAAGCTTAAGAACATATCAATGGATTTATAGGAAAATAATAAGAATTGAAACTCATTTAATTATTCATGGATCACACCCATGAAAATCATAATGGATCGGGACCAATAGTGGATTTGTTCATTTCTTGTTCTTTCATTTCCTTAGTCAAGGTTCACACCCAATACTATCTTACTCAATAGAGTCCCTTAATTAATTAGTTGCACTTCCCATTCATATTAATATTATCTCATTACATATCAATCATTACCCAATTCATTTGATTGATTTAATGTTCCCATCTATCAAAAAATTAAACGTATACATTTGTGTTCTATATGATCATAATAGCATTTATCATTTTAACATTTCATAACCCTTGTAAAACAAATGGGTTTCATAAACCTTTTAGCATTATTTAATCATATTTCATACTTGGACAGAACATGGATGGTCTCATTAGAAAATATTCATAGTGAAACATAAGAAACATAAAAGGATATTAAGGTAGATGAATAATTCCCTTAAGGGATAATATTATCATTTCCTTGAAAATAGGATAAATGTCCAATTTATTTTGAAACTATAAAACTAAAAATTTATAGAATACCTATAAAAAACTATTTCAAAATAAATATAATATTTTATGTAATATTTAAATGAATTAATGGTATTGAATATGTGAAATCCATTTATGTAGTAAATGTTATAATAATAAACCCTTTAATATTATTGAAAATTAATATAAAGGTTACTTTTTAGTAAAATAGAAAAAATATTCCACTTATAAATTTTGAAATAATGTCAAAATTAATTTAAAATTTCTAAAAATAATCATTTTATAAATGAAATGAAAATTCTACAAATCATTTAAATGTATAGGAAAATTTAATAAAAGGTTTTCTACCAAGGATAAAATATTGTGGTCTTTTCTCAAAACATTTTATCCATTTTTTAAGTACCAAAAAGATTAAAATTGAATTAATAATAAAATTATATAACTTAAAAGAGTAGAATAAAATATATTGGGATTAAATGATAAATATCTTATAATGTTACTCTATATAAATTTAATATAGAATATATTGAAAAAATTTGAGATTCTATCAAAAACCCTTCCCTCAGGTCATGTCATTCTTTGTACTCATTATTAATATTATATAAAATAAATTTATATTTTTTATAAATATATTCTATAACCATATTCATAATTTTTTGGAAAATATAAAATTTATTATATTCTTAAATTTATAATTTATTAAAAAATTCATTAAAATCAGTTTCCAGGTGGAAGCTAGTCGTCGTTCCTTACATGGTTTTATTTGATAGTTCAAGACCTTGAACCATATTTAGGGTTTCATAAAATAAATAATAATAATAATTTTTATTTATCATATTTATTTATTATATAAACTTTTATAACCATTAATATAATGTGGTCATTATAAATTAATTACATCACTTTATGTGGTTGTTTATACGTAGGCATAAGTAACATTTTAATTCACCGAAAAATGAATAAAAGAAAAGTAATTAATAATATATATTTTTATATTTATAATAATATCATTTATATTTATAAAATACATCCATATTTCCATCCATGTATATATAACAAGATATGTTAATCACATCCCTCCATGGAGGTGACATCCCAAATGTATTCACGAACAATGTTTTCATTCATGATATGGTGGAAAAGAGGTAGATAATGGTTGAAACATTGACATATAAACATTTCATTATATTAATAGAATTTGTTTATCATATTATAAGTTTATAATATAATTTTTGAAGTTATAAGATGAAGAATACATTAGTGGAATTAATGAATATGATTGCCTTTTATTTAGGAAACTTCAATTGGACTGCACATTAAGGATTCAAAGGATAGTATTTTGGGAATAAATGAATATATAACATTCGGGTAAGGAATATTATAAGGTATTTGGGTATTTATTTTCATAGTTATATTGATCAAAAGGTGTATAGGATGTTGGGGAAGGAGACCTCTTTAAACTTTGACGTTGGTGGAAACATGAGAATACTTAAAATAGTAAAATATAATAAATTCACATCCAGGTGAATGTGGTTTCAAATCACCATAATATAAAATATTGGATAAATTATGATCAAAATATTCTTAAAAATCAATTTATATATGTTTACCCCTTTATTTACCATTTGTACTTTAATGGAAAAAAATATTTCTACCACAGTTACAATTCATCATGCCCAAAAACGAAACTTCCTTCATTATAAAATTAAGACATGATGATTTATAATATAATAACCATTTGATAAAATGATTTCCTTATAAGGTAAAAAATTAATTTTAATATAATAACCCAATATTCAATGATAGTAATGTTTTAAAAAAATTATTTTAAGCATAACACTGAATTTATAAGAATTCCTTGAAAAAAACCAATAAGTAAAATTTTACATAATTTATGTAATATATTAACACCACACATCATTAAATTATTATTATATATTGACAAGATTAATTTATTTATAAATTAAAACACATCTCAGGAATAAATTTATTTTTAAAAAAAAATTAATTTTATTCCATCAAATTATTATTTTTCCATTTCAAACAAATTGAAAATCAATATATTAATTTATTCATGTGTAGAAAATATTTTATAATTAGTATAACATTATATATTATGTTTTTGATAAAAAAATATTAAATAATACATTATAAAAAATAACTCAAAATAATTATTTAATTTTTATATAATTTCTAAGATGACGTTTTTATTATTTTAAATAATTATTTTCCTTTAAATAAAATATAGTGTGCTTCATTTTATAATGTATAATAATTAGTCAAATAATTATTTGGCTAAATGATTTATAATCTCTTGAATCATTTGAATTTATTAAATGAAAATATATTTTAAAAACTCATATAGTTATCTTCTACCCATTATTTTAATTTCTCCATAGAAATTATGTCACTATAATATAAATAAATTTAGATAACATTGACTTATTATATCATTTGATCCCATGTAGCTTCATCGAATATCTAATTCCTCAAGATAACTCAAACCATGTTAGTGGTATAGTTCCACGGTGCATTATATCTATGGTAAAAAATTTATGGATTCTTCTTCATAAGAAAGATCATGCTCTAATTTTTTTTCCTCCGAGTTTAGTACATGTGATGGATATAGTCTGTAACTTATAAACATAGATTCGTAGAACACATCATGAACATGGGAGAGGTTTATAGGAAGTGTAAACTGTTATTTTTGTATTATAATTATATTAATAATATCCTAGGGACCCATACACCTATGTGTTATCATTCCATTCATTTTATATATCATGAAAATCATTTATGGAGATATTTATAGAAATACAACACAACTAGATTTAAACTCTTGATCTCAATGAATATTGATGACAAAACTTTCATATCATATTTCTGATTACATGATCTATTTTTAAATGGTTCAAACATTGTTCCCCACTTCCTCAGCTATCAATGGTCCCAATGACATATACTTCTCAAATCTTTCCCACCATGTTAAATTCCTATACATATTTTTATAAAGGTATTCTTAAATATAAATTTTATTCATCTAGTAAATTCTATAGTTGAAAAAACAAAATTTAAAGTAGATTTTTTTATCCCAACATACTTTAAAAAAGGTAAATAATGTACTAAATATATCTACTATATTTTAAATGGACCTTCTTGATTCAACACCTTTTTGGGTATGATTTTTAGTGTTAAAAAATACTATATAATAATATCTTGATAATGACTTATCAAACACATTGAGGTAATGATCATATATAATTAAGAGTGGAACTCTATTATACCTTACCACTTACGTAATTTATAACAATAAAATCTAATCAAGAGATAAATATTAATTTATTGGAATGGTATGTTCTTATTATATAGGGAAATCTACTTAACCCAAATTTCATTGTTCCTTGTATCTATTTTGGGGAGTCCCCTCACAATACACTTGGTAATGTTTTCCCATTTCCACTCATGTATGGGTAATGGTTATAAAATAGCCTTATTAATATATCACTAAACCTAAACTCCCTATCTTACCAAGAACCATGATATATACTATTTAATATCTCTCATCACATTATCCCACATGAAATTATATTTAAAATCTCCATACATATCTGTACTTCATAGATAGATAGAGATTGATGAACTATGAGTTTCTTATACTAGATCCTTCGTCAATTAAGTTATTTTAGGGACAGAAACTCACTTATTAAATGTGTACATTCCATCATGTCCAATGTGGAATATATGAAAATACTTATATTCTTTTCCAAATACACATATTCAATGTGAACTTATTTAATCATCCCAATAATAGATAGTTGATCTTTTATCTATGAAAGACGATATATTTCTCCCTTATATATGATTTCAAGTGAAATTTTATAAAAATACAAAACAATTGGATCTATTTTAATCCACATCCTTGATAAACTAGGATCGCCCATCCTAGTTTGAGCATCAACCAACTTGTTTACCTTTTAATAATTATAATGTATTGAGTAGTTCTGGTAAATAATTAATTCCAACTGAACCACTAATTGGCATGAGTCATAATCTACTATGTTTTTATTCTGCATTAGAACATATCTGAGTCCATTAATTGATTTATCAATACAGATCAACAATTACTCTGTACTAAAATTTAGTTTTACAATAGGTGCATTTAAAAAACTTTTTATTAGTTCCATGAATTTTTCATCACATTCATTTATCAAATGGAATATCACTTCCTTCCGCCTCAACATGGATAGTGGATTTGATATATATTATTTATTTCTCACAAAAAATAGATAGTATCCATACACCCCATGAAATCAATGGATTTCCATCACAATTATCACTCTTAACTACTTTTCAACAACATCCATCTTTTAGGGATCCACTTATATACCAACACTTGTAATTACAAAAAAAATGTATGATTAATTTTTTAACTAGAACTATATATTATTTAATTTTTTATTCAAATTATCCTTCTATAGGGCCATTAACACAATAGTAAAGTTATGTTCCTAATATTTATATCACTTGTAATATCTATTATAATATCATTTATAAGGAATTCCAAAAAAAACTAGGTAATCTATAAAGTCTCTATTTGTTAGATCCATGAAGAAAACAGGAGAATTTGTAAGTCCAAATTGCATCACAATAAATTCATAGTTCCCTTACTGCGTATGAATGATGTCAATGTAATTTCCTCCTTCTGAAACTAAAATAATGATATATAAATCATTAGTAAACAATTAAAAATTACTAGTATCCTTATAGTTGATCAAATAATTCTTCAATTTGAGGTAGAGGGTAATTATTTGTTCTAGTTATACCATTAATTTATCTATAATCAATTCAATAACACATTGACCTATCATACTTCATAAAAAAGAACAAGTTAAACACATCATGATGAAATTGGATAAATGACTTCCCTATCAAGGATCTCCTAGATTTCCTTTCTTATTTTGTAAAACTCAATTTGGGCCATTTCATATGGATACTTTGAAATATGTGTATAAACACGTATAAGAATTAATAAAATACACAAAATCCTGATTAAGTGGAAGACATCGAAACTCATTATGAAATACATCGTCATATTCCCACACAAAGGGAATGTCTTGAATGTTGAGTTTATCACCAACTATTCAAGACATATTCCCACCTTAGTACAAAACAAAACCCATTCAAAAGAAGAATCTTGTTTTGGTATTTTATATTTATCCTTACACAGATAGAAAATCCTCGATTGATTTAGAATATAAAACATTACATTAAATCATTGGATATTAATATTGTATCTATATATAGAAATTCAATAGCTACCCAAAATCACATCAAATTTAATATTATGTATAATCACAAGATTTTTTTGAATCTCATTCCCAGAAACATCTATTAGATCATTGTATTGATGTTATAAGAGAGAACATTATGATTATGATTTTTAATTATTTAATTCAATATCCAATAATTATGGTGATTATATGATACCCTTATGAGTTATTTAGATATTATAGAGTTGGTAGAACCAAAATGAAATAATTAATTTATAGTTCTTGACATGATGAAATGTGTATATGTCACTAATTTATTATTGGGTCCCGCTTCAATAGTTATTGTTGCATCAGATTTATTTTTATCTCTTGGGAAAATATAATTTTGATACTGATTTTCATAATTATCACTTTTATTCAAGAACTATCTGACATAATTACCACAATCATTCCAATTTCATCAATTTATTGTTGGTGTCTTATTTATAATGGTTTTATCCCCATTAGTTTTTTAAAATTTTCCCTATAAATCTCTTCAAAATTCATTGTATATTTTTTATTATTCACATGAAATATTTAAAAATCCCTAGTATACAATTTCCAATATTCTAAGTTCAAAACATTGGGATTAATGAACAATTTATTTTCCTTCCACCATGGGATTAATTATTTTAATTTCCATGAAATTTGATCATTGGATTCTTATTAGAACCATGAGAATGATAGGAATATGCACTTTCTATTTTGACCATGAGAACACATTAAATTATTATATCACAACTACTAAATTCCATTATGGATACCACCTTACAAATTCATATTTTTAGGAAACTGAAAAACTAATTAATTTGAATATTGAGGTCAAGGATAAAACCATAATCATACCTAAAAAGTACATTAAATATTTCCTCATATATAAAAATAGCTTCATCACCCTTCTTATTAATCTCAATATATATCCTTACCATTGATGTGCTTAATATTATAAATAATGTACAACTAATGAATATTTTTCATTCTATAAGAATTATATAATAGAAAATATCATTTTTTAGTGAATGAATTTTTTCTCATCCAAGATTGGATCATTGTACACATCGAATTTAGGTGGATATTTCATTACAAAATTATCATGATGCATTGTTCGCAACTTTTCTCATTGGAAAGATTAACATGATTAGTGGATTGAGATTGTTATGTCAGAATATCTACATGATTTTTCATTACACCAATATTGTTGATTATTCACTTGTGAAGAAATTCATTAAAATTCCCACCACTTCCCTTATTAAAATGATTCCTGTTGGTTCCAACAATTGGGTAAAATTAAAAAGAATAGGGTAAGAATTTGGATACAATAATCAAAGTGAGAAGTCATATCATAATGAAAATCATTCTTGATGTGTGAAAAATTGTAACACCATCTTATCAACCTATGAAACCTTTATTTTCACACTACATCACATTCCATCCATCCAAGGATATCTTCGGTTCAGTCATTATTTCCATCAAATCCTAATCTTTAAAAATTAAAAAACCCACATCTGATACTAACTAAGGTGACCCTATCTTAACATTTATAAATATATCAACATTTTTATTAATATCATATAAAATTCACAATAATTAATTCCCATGGAATATAAGGGTTTTGAATATTTGAATATTATATACAATGATAGCATATTTCATGAATGATCTTTAACATCACAAAAAAATTAACCCACAAACCATAAACATTATAGTCATATCCCACATAAAACCTATCATGAACCATCCACCAAAGGTACCCTTACTATACCTATAATAAAGGTATAATGAAAATGACCCCTCAGTCTGGTCTCCACTCGGTCTGAGGATAGTGAGTATCATCGATGGTATAATAAAATCCAATCAAATGGAAGATATTACACACAATAGAAAAGTATAATCCGGATGTTAAATACAATCTAATAATAATAATCCACATAATTATCCATAAAAATGAAACCAGACCATCCCAAAATTCCTTGATAGTATCAAGGAAAATAAAAATAAATTTCTCTCTATATTGTGCAAAACGAAATTATTTTGGATAAAGTTCAATAATAACTCTAATTCCCATGGTAATATTGTATTGAAAAGTCCCATAATTCCTCTTAGAAAAATAAAAATATATTTTTATATTTTTATGGTGAGCATAACATGTAAAATTTATAGGATCATACTCATAAAGTCTCATTTATATGTTAAAAGAGTACACAAATACACCACTGAACATACAACAGAGCCAATAACAACATAGATAGTAGAACTGTCAAATTACAACCTCATTATGGAACTCTCAGCAAATAGCATATCCAAAAATCAAAATATAGCATAAAAGGTATATACGAAAACGTTATACTACCCCTTTTAAT
The DNA here is from genome assembly GCA_963277665.1 of Viscum album. Lineage (NCBI taxonomy): Eukaryota > Viridiplantae > Streptophyta > Magnoliopsida > Santalales > Viscaceae > Viscum > Viscum album. The sequence continues at coordinate 623,340,530 of OY728135.1, read as the reverse complement.
GACGACGTTTTGATTTCATACCTAGATGTCAGATTTGATATGCCCTCCTTCCTTCAGCATCATCTCATTATATATACATTTATTAAGGATATGGATCGAAAAAGACACTACCTACCCCAACATCCCCAATGGATCATTATCCCATGTCGAAATCAATATCATAATACACACATATCCTTCCACTACTACATAATCATTACACACATAACATACCTATTTTTCAATGTCTCTGCCTAGACAATAAGATATCATGTACCTGGAAAACATAATCCTCATGCCCTCCTCCTACTATGTATGACCCCAACCACATATAATATCGTAATAATCACAAGGAATATGAAACCTTAGATGTCATCATCAAATGTTATCTCTAACACCAGTCATAAATAACACTCCTTATAATGTAAGGGAAATGAAGAGGTGGTGTCCAAAATAACTATTTCACCACTAACCATAATATTGGTGAAAAATAAAAAACAACAAATCATGTCTGTATTTGAATGGTCATCCAATAAGGGTAGGGTGCATATATAAATAATATGAAATTACATGTTACCTATATAATACACAATACATGTCCAATGGATTCACATGTACGTCTTCTAGTGCATCCCAATACACAGGCTGCAAATCTCATTACCTCAAGCATCATTATCTACCAGAAAAATGCAACACAACACATAAACAATCCAAAAAGATCCAAAATTCAAACTTATTTTTCAAGTTAATAAATTGGTAATTAGTTTTTAGTTATTACATTCAAAACCCGGAGAGTTTTAATTGACATGACCCAAGTCCCCATGATTTGGGATGAATATCCCTATATTATGTTACATTTGGTTTCTAAAAAAACCCACCCCATTTCCCCTAACTTCCAACATGGATAATGGATCCACTAGAATACTAATATCTATATACATATTTTTACCATATATGGGCCATGCATTATTTTTGTAATTTAGGGTGGTGGAATTATTGATAATCCTAGATGATAATTCATCCTTGCTTTCACAATATTATTTGGTGGTGGTGAGAGCCTTTAAGAAAAACTAAATTTGATTTTAATTTAACTTATACGTTGTATTAATAAAATTAATGGTTTATCAGTTGTCAAAAGAGACTCCAACACAATTCATAATTCTCAAAAAGTCTAAGTTTCCATCTCCTAAACTATCTCGTAAGACATTCTTAGGTGAATGTAACTCATTAATTTCCACATGCAATTCCTTCACATCTTGAGTGCATGGAACAATGTTTCTGATTTCCTTTCTTCCATGGAAATTCATGGGGTAATAATTTCCTTTTTCAATATCATGGGATCCTTTCCCACAAACGGAAAAGTCAAAGTCAGAATTGATTCTCTTAATATACATTATTTTAGAATCTTTTATTTTATAGTGTTTTTTCGTGTCTTGATTATTTTTTCATATGTATTATTCTGGTCTTAACGTCTCTTGAATGAGATAGAACAATGATTTGTTCATTATTCAAACATTGTCTCCATAACCACAGAACTACTTCCAAAATTATATCCAGTCAAGTAACAAATAAACATAGTGAATTAATAGAAATCCCATCATCACATAACAATAAATTTAGTTTAAAATATACATCAGAAGTCCAATTTCAAAGGATTTTTAATGAATAACAGTGTTACATTTAATTCCTGGGAATTCTCATAAAATTCTAATATATCTCCGAAAACCCCTTTATTATCCATATATATGTTCGTGTCGTTTTTTCTATTTGGGGAGTTTAATAAATCAAAACAAAATGGATTATAAAAATTATTAAAACAAAACAATACAGAAGGCTCTACTATAATTCCATTATCTATAAAGAACAAAAACGATTTCAGTCCTCATATGAAAAAGCATAAAAACCAGTAAATTCATGTGTTTTCCCACATCCACTACCCCAATTCATGTTAATAAATTTAAAAATATTCAAAATTTAACTCGAAATATCAAAAAAAGGCTAATAGAATGTAATTCCAAAAAATATACATAAGGTAACTAGATAAAGAGGATCCATGTAACAACCTAATTTTATTTTAAATTAAATCATTTAAATAAGTTGATGTATTTAATTGTTTTATCCATATACAGCTAAATCCATAGTTGAAATGAATATGATTTACCCCTATCAATCTAATTAGATATTATGAATAAGTTTAAAACTTTAAGAAAATTTTATTATAAATAAAATAAATGATTATTTTATTTAATGATATTTAATTATTATAGATCAAACAACCAAGAAAATAATTTTATGATTGAAAATATATTTTCGAAAAATTAGTGCTTTTATTTAAAAAATAGTTATATTTTTATTAGGTAATAATAAAATATATTTTTTAATTTGAATTATATATTAAAAATAATAATATTATTAAATTATTGGATAAAATAATCATTATTTGATACTTATTTTAAAAAATTTAATTTCAAATATGATTTTCAATAATATATCATGGTTTTATTTAGGTATTGAATTATAATATTTTATAAATTTATTCTAACAAAACGAATATAATTTTTGTTTTATGATTACGAATATAAGATTAAGATTATTTTTTTTTATTTTTCCATCTAGAATGAATTTTATATGAGTAGTTTAAGATTCAATTGTTACAATTAATTTGAATTTTATTAAATTATTATTATATAAATATGAATAAAAATTTCATAAAACCTTATTATTATACAAAATATGTATTTATATGTTACTTATTTATTATAAAAAACTATTTTAATATAAAATCCCATGTTTTATATTGTAGAACATAAGTAATATTTTCGAATAAATTTTATTAAACACATTATAAATTTTTATTCTAAAATTAATTTTTATCTCTTTTATAAATTGGATAAAATGAAATATCATTGAAATTCATAATAATTGAATCCAAATTATCTAATAAGGACCACATAATTTTTTCGGATAATCAATAAGTTACCTTAGCTAAAAATTATTTTCCATGATAAAATATAAAGTGGTAAAAGTAAAAAATTAATGAGATAAAAGGGCTTGAAACATGATTAAAACATAAGTATAATTTAGTTTATGTGGTTTGGATAAAACATATATCACCATAAATCAATTATTAATCAATTTTGGAGCCACTTGATATGGGTAAAATGTTCTCCCTAAATATTTAGTTGGTATATTTGTCAAAATACCTTGCTTGATACTTTTTAAAAGGATCTCTAACCACCCATTCCATACACTCCTAAATTTGTTTCCCTCCTAAAATACATCATTATTTCATTCCCCTAGAATAGTATCTCACTTTCTTTGAAAATGTTTTCAAAATAATTTAGTGTATTATATCCAATTCCATGGGATCTTAAATGTAAATCACAAAGTGCTCAATTAGAGTAATCATTTTAATTTAATTTGCTTCTTATATATCATTATTTTACAGTTATTCATTTAAAGTACCTATATAATTAAATCAATTTTATAATTTTTTAAATTTTAATTTTCTATCATAATAATTATTAACCATATTTACACATTAATATAAAAAAACATATTCATATTCTATTTTTTTTGACTAAATCCTCTATGATGTGATGTGTTTGATTTTAATTCACCACCATATAATTCTATTATAAACAAACGATTTAATTTAGAAAAATGTATTTATATATTTTTAATTATTTTTATATAATAAACCATATTACTCATTTCTTTTATTCTATTAAAAATTAATTTGTCAACCATGCATTTGTGTGGACTACAACCTCCATGAAACTATTTGTTTTAATTTTTATTTTCATCACTTCCCTACATTAATGGTCATAAATGGATTAAAAAATAAATATTATATTAATTATATCATTATGTCTCTATTGAAAAAACATTAGCAAATATAAATTATATGACCAAAAAATAATTATCGATAAATAAATAATTTAAAATTACCAATATAAGTAGAAAATGATTTATTATTTCAAATTAACAATACTATATAAATAAAATTATCTTATTAATTATTTAAAATTCTGATATATAACACTGATAATAGCCGATTAATATCATTATTCTTTTTTATAATGATATTATAAATAAACCACCTCATAATCATCCATTAAACCTGGTTGGTTCATGTCTAGGTTTATTTAACAACCTACTATAACAACACTATGATTTTATATCATGAATTACTATGAGAACATATTAAATTTTATAATATGATATAAAAATAAAAAAAATTATTTACCATTGTTTCTGTTTTTTTATGTCTATATTTATCCCATTTATTAAGAATAATCATTTCATTCATTATGAATCATTAAATCATGATCATCACTAATTCTATCATTCTTTTTACCAAAAAAATAACATGGAATGTAATTATATCATTAAAAAAACTATAATAAAATCTATTATAGTCCCTTAATGTAGATAATATTTATTTAATTTATGGAAATAAGGAATTCCAACATAATTTTTATGATTCTATTTCAAGTGAAAAAGATTACTAACAATCGGTGTTGAGAATCAGTATAAACTAATAGATATTTAATTTTTAAATAATGATTATAAATGAATATTATATATGAATACAGTTATGAATAAGTTTGTTGGGAATTTATATAATTAAGTTTCTTTAAATATTTATGATATTTGGATAAAGTGAAAAACCAAATCCAGACTAAAGAAGGGGTTTTCATATCAAATTCGTCTCCTTGGAACATGACTGGTATTATAAACCTAATTACATTTAATTGGTTTATATAAATTATATTTTATATATAACATCATGAATTATCTTTTAATCTTTTTATAATATGTTTAATCACATTCATCTCTTTTAAGTGGATTGGTGAAAATATTACACAAGCTTTAAGTGTTTTATTGGTCTCAATTATCGTTATTTGAGACTGGTTACAAATTATGCATCATTTTTTATATTATATGGTACTATATTTATTCAATATCCCATCAATTATCAATAAATAATTTTTATTTATTTTTTTGGAAACTATTCTAAATAATGATATTTTCTTTAAAATTTCTCAAGTGTTACACCATCCTATCTATTTGTTTGTAACTCAATTTTTGTTCATTGAGTTATTATTTTTCCCATGAAAATATATCAAATAATTTGGGTCCATAATTCACATTAATTGTATTAAGTTATATTCAATCATTTTAAAAAAAAATTTACTAAAAAAACATTTTCAGTTGTTTCATTCTTCGTGGGTCATGTTTCCCATAAGGAATTTTGTTAACTCAAATATCATTTACTTGAGACATACTGATTAATCATGAAAATTAAATTTACATGATTGGTTTTTCCAATATGATATTTTATTATATGGTATATTTTAATCTGGTTTGTGAAAATTATTTTTTAATAAAAATTAATTTCATGATAATCTTCTTATAAAGTGAGTTTTTAAAAATGGTATTTTGAAGAATAATTAATGAAAAGGAATTTTATCATTCAAATTTTATATATTTAATCTTTCCCTCTTCATTTAACTAAATAAATTATTTATTTTTAAGGCCACATTATTGGAGATTTTTTTTCTAAGTAATTATTTTTCTATATTTATCATGTCACCTTTTAAAAAATTAAATTTTATTACGACATTTAAATTAGTAGTTTACTTCAATGTTAAAAAAGTTTTCTAATAGACCTTTTAATTATTTGATTGTAGTTACATCTTCATATTCCAATGGATTTACCCTAATACAGTTTATGTTTCATGATATATACATTAATATATATATATATATATAATATTGGATATTTAACATGTGATATCAATGAATTTTATTTTTAATCTCTTTTTCTTATACCATTCGATGCGTAATTTTTGAAAGGGTGTTTTTAATTTATGTCAACACTCCCCTATGATTACGTTGTTCAACTGCCGATATGTTCATTTCCAACAAACTATCTACATTATCTAGATGTATTATAATTAGGTTATTCCATCATTTACATAACTGTATTCTCATTAACCCATACAATGTGAACATCTCATTTTAGAAGTTCATTTTACATTATGTTCATATTGAATGTAAATTTTTTTGTTGAAATGAGGAAAATGATTTTATTATTTTATATTTTAATTCAAATATAGATTATTATTGATAATTTGAAAATATAATATTTATCCTTCCAACTTCATTACTTAGATGTTTTATGATCATTATATCCCTTTTTTGACATGGTGGGAGGTGTTAACATTCCTAATGACTACTGATTTCTAACATAGTTTGATTATGTATCGATATTTTGTAACAATTGTAACATTTATATTCATGTATTTATTCAGTAATTAGTTTCTTAGGTGATTGTATAAAAAATATTATTGACTTATATGAAAAATGCATTGGATTTAATCATGTTTCAAGGAATGCCTATAATTATATGGACCCTCAATGCATCGTTAAGTCAAATGAGACAAAAAAAAGTTTACTTTCTATGTATACCGCATTACATATTAGGGCAGTGTCTTTCCAAAGGCCTTCAGATCATGTCTTTAATGTTTGGAATTATACATTTTATCATAATTAGAGTTATATTACTGATATTCATGGACTCATTTATTTTCAGTGATATAGAATTCTATTTATTTTATTATATTATTGATTCATGTGTTTTACTAATTCCTAATGTAATATTCATTCCATAATTATCTCAGTAATATGTTTTCCCTTTGTGATAATTTTTGATCAATCATTCTAATATATCAGTTTCCCCATGTAATAAAGAAAAATATGACACATGATATTTATAATATGATAACATTTATAGAGAATTTATTGGAAAATTTGATGATTTAATATAGATGAAGTAGTTTGTTATATTGTGGAATAAATATCGATTAATTGTGAATGAAATGAGATTTATTAGTTTTTATTTATTCCTAATTATCTAAATCCCTAAATCTAAAATTCCTTTTCAATATATTTAATACAATATTTTCTATATGTCCTATAATTATATGATTGTTATGTATAATAATTTATATATGGATTCAAATACTATATGTATAGAATGTGTTTTTTGAACATGATCAAGGAGCATGGGTCGAAGGTGTCATATTTTGTATCATAGTACGCTTTATAAAACATTTAATACTAGGATTCTTGTTGAGGATGATTTAATTGTTGATAAGTAAGGGTTGATAAAAATTTCAAAGGCATATACAATCCTTAGGGATAGTATATGATTTAATTCTAATGAAATGATTCACTTTTTGGGCATTATGATAAAATAACATTAGGGAACCCGTGGAATAAAGATAAGGGATAATTATAAATATAATTTTTTGTTAAAATTATGAATATTTTAAAAATATGGAAATGTGTGGTCCTCCTAAAAATTAATTCCTTATCAAGATTCTACAATTGGATACGGGGTCTGGAATATGTAACAAGAAAGTAATCTACAAGTATAGTTTTAAAAATATTTTTCATTAAAGCTAATTTATAAAATTTTATGAAATTTATATGACATTTTCATTGGAAATAATATCTGAAATTTGGAATATTATTTACTTTAATTATAATACACATAATTAATTATATCAATTATCTATGGTTTTCAAATTAATTATTCTAAAGAACAATATTTTTATAAATTGTTTAAAAGAATATTTTTTTAAAATAGACTATTTTGAGATATATTATTTTTATCAAATAGGGTTATATGATAATTATATTATCATACGATTTTAATTTATTGATTTTCATAATATGATATATATATATATATATATTATACGTTTTTTTATCATTAGAAATTAAGAATTAAATTATTACCTAATATAGTTTTGTTTAAAAAATTTATTATTAATAATATATTTCTTTTATATAAGTGTAAATAAAATTTGAAATTTTTTATAAATACATATATAATTATTTTATATATATACATATTAACATGATTTAATAATTATAAATATGTGTATGTTTATAAGTATTGATAATTATAATTTTTATTTTATAAGATAAATATTTTTAATAGTTATAAGTTGCTAAATTTATATATTATTGACCTTTTTAAATATGTATGAGTAATATTATTTTTGATATGATAAAGAATGAAAATTAATAATGAAATGTGTAAATTTTTACAACTATAAAGTTTAGAAATTGAAATATTTAAAAAGTGGGAAAAATTTTATTATTGTTTTAAAAGTGTATTGAAACAATAAAAAAATATAGATCCAAAGAAATATTAAAAAATTAATATATATATATATATATATATGAAAACATTATATTTTTTTTAAAATGAAATGATTGAAACAAATAATAAATAATATATTATTATTATAATATGTTGACAACATATAAGATTGAGAGGCATGGAGAAAGTAAAAAATCAAAAAGATAAATCGAGGTTAAAATAATGGTCTATGAGATATTTTGGGGAAAATGATATGTTTTGTAAATTAAAATATGTGTTAAACGAGTAATAATAAATAATTGAAAAAAATTATTTAATAATAATATTAATAATAATATATTAGGAATGTAAAATGATAAACATCATTGATGGAAGTTAGAATATAATAATATAGTATTAAAAATAATTGATTACTTTGACAAACAATAACAATAGGAGTCGTCATAAAGAATTACAGGCACAAAAAATGTTAGTTTAAAATAATAAAAATAAAGTTAAATGAGAATAAAAATTTCGATTTAAATTCCACCCAACAAATGCTTACACTTATAAGGGATTTTAAGATCTTCAAATATTCATTTTTTAAATGAAAACCATCTTCTGATGGAAGATATATGTCTTGTTTTATATCTAAATGTCATCATGTAATGCCTGAGAATACTTGACCCTCTTCCTATAAAAGCCGCAATTTCATTCATCTAGAAATTTCATAAGCCCATAATCTGTCTTTTGATCTAAATCCGGTAAGGGATTTATTAGTTTCCAATTTATTTTGCAAGAGTTATTTTTTTTACAATTTATATATGTATATTTTCATATATAATTAATTATTCTAAATTTTATAAATTATACGTGGCTTTATTTTAGTTATTTGAATTCAATTATTTTACAATGGTGATATATATATATATGTCTGTATATACATGTTTATATAAACATATACATCAATCAATTTTACTATAAATTTATATAAAGGGTTCTAATTTTAAACATTATTCCTAAATATGTTCTTTTAATTGATTTGTGTTTAGAATGTTTTCAAACCACATATAAATTATATTTATAAAAATACAAATGTATATTTATCCACAAAAATGTAAACATGCTTATGTATAGTTAATCTTCTTTTATTATTTTCGGAATTCATTAATGGAATTTCAACCCACCAATTAATGTTTAAGAGTTTGTGTATATTATCTTTTTTTATGAAATAAATGTGTTCCATGATAAATCTTATCATTTTTTGTGAAATCATATGTCAAGCTATTATTTTATGTGAATATTTACATCTGCATCCTCTGACATATCAGAAATGGTTAGTTATTGTCATAATATATCTCATATATGACATTCCATGAATTATGTGATCTTGCACGAAATTAAACCCATGTTTCATGTAATTATGGTTTTCAAATAATAGTGGGTTTTTTTCATGCATGGGACACTGAAAAATTGGGATTAAAAAGTTATGAGATAATTTTGAAGACATGTGATAAAAAAATTTAATTTCATTAGAAGGAAATAATACAGACATTAGAAATGTGTTGGGTCAAAGATGAGAAAGGCAGTTCTAATAGAAAATGTTTTAGAAATTTGGAACTAATATAATGTGTAATGTTATACGGGGTGAACCTATATGTGATAGTGATTAATAGTGGTTCTAGTTATTTATTAAGATATAGCCTACCAAGTATTATTAAAGCACCATAGAAAAGAAATGTTAATATTTTCAAAGGATAATTCCAAACGGCTTTTCAAGTATAAATATTTTTTGAAATACTATTTTTCTATATATATATTTATAAAGTTTAATGATAATTCATTTAATGTTTTAAATAAATGTTTTAGATAATTTATTTGTTTTTTTGAAACCCCTTATTGAGCATGTCCATTACTCACCCTAGGTTTAAAAATTATATTTACAAGTCCCCTAGATGTCCTAAGTTAAACGCCGTCATTTTTGGTGTGTTCATGTAGAAGTGTAAAAGGAACATTGTTTTATCTTATGCGTGTTTCACTCTAATTAATGCCTCAAAATGAATATAGTACTCGAGAACCTAGACCGGTGAATGTTCCACTATATTTTAATGATTTGTATTTATTCAGGATTCTATTTATAAAAATTCATATCATTTGTAAGGGACAAACCCATGTTTGGGGTTCAGGTCATTATAATTGGTATCAGAGGGACCATCTAGATATCTTTGAAAAATAGATTCTGTGATAATGTCTAAAAGTCTTAATTTTCTTAATTAATATGACGAAAATTTATAATTCTTCTTGAGTTCGTTGAATAAATTGTGTGGCCTCAATTTTTTAGGGTGGGATAATGTAACAACCTAGTAATCTACAAACATTGTTTTAAAAATATTTTTATTTAAAACCAAATAATAATAATGTTAAGTTTTTTTTCTTGGAAAAATAATTGTAATTTAAGTGTTTTAATTAATTTAATTAGAAAACATGTAATTTATTATATGTATTATTTATGGTTTTAAAATTAATTATTCTATATAAAAATATTATTATACATTTTTTTAAAAAAATATTTTTAAAAAATAAACTATTTTTTGAAAATTATATTCATAAAAGGGTTATACGATATTTATATTATCATACGATTATAATTTACTAATTTTAAAAAAATGATATATATATATATATATCAAATATTCTTTTTGAATAAAAAGATATGAATTAAGTTAATACTTTATATTATTCCCTTTTATAATTTTATTATTAAAAATAAATTTCTTTTTTTTTAAGTGTTAATAAAATGTAAAATGTTTTATAAACATATATATATATATAATTATTTTTTATATACATAAAAACATGGTTTAACAATTATATATAAGTATACGTTTATAAATATTGATAATTATGAATTTTATTTTATTATATAATTCTTTTTAATATCTATAATTATCTATATTTTTATATTATTGATTTTTTTAATTTGTATGAGTTATATTATTTTTGACGAGAAAAAAAATCAAAATTAATAATAAAAAATCTAAATTTTGAAAACTCAAATGTATAAATCAATAATCAGTTAAAAAGTGGGAAAATGTGATGACTGTTTAAATAGAGCAATTGATAAAATAAAAAATATATAGAAACAAAGAAATCCCAAAAAATGAATATATATATATATGATGGTTTTATTGTTTTTTAAAAATTTAAATTATAGAAAAATAATAAAAAAATAATATATTATTATGGTAATATATTGACAACATATGAGTGATAGAGGCATGGATACAAAAAAATGTAGAAAATATTAAATACATTTGAGGGTTCAAATAATGGTCAATGGGAAATTTAGGAGAAAAAATTGATATGCTTTTTAAAAAAAATTATTAAACAAGTCGATAGAAAATAAATAGAATAAAAGGATTTAATAAAAATAAAAATAAATAATAATATATATTATGTGTGTCAAAGGAAAAACATGATTGGGGGAAGTTAGAATATAATAATATGATATATATTAATAATTGATGACTTTGAAAAACAAAAAAAATAGGAGTAGTGATAAGGAATGACATGGAAACAATAAATGATAATTTAAAATAATAATAAAATATTTTAAAGAGACTAAAAAAATTTAAATGCAACCCAATAAATGGTCACACTTAATTGGGATTTTAAGATTAAAAAATAATATTTTTTTAAAATAAATTCGGCTTCTGAAGGAAGATTTATATCATGTTATATATATAAATCTCATCTTGTCACACCCAAGACTACATGACCCTCTTCCTCTAAAATCCTCATTTTTTCTTGATATTACAAAATATCATAGTCCCACATTTGATTTAAATCATGTAAGGTATTTGAAAGTTTCAAATTAATTTTTTATGTTTTTTTAACAATTTATATATGTATATTTTCATATATATTTCATTCTTCTAAATTTTATAAATTATGAAATGGTTCATTATAGTTCGTCTAATTTTATTTTCTTTCAATGGTGATATATATATACAAGTATATATAAACATATACATCAATCCATCTATATCTATATAATGGGTTTTTGTTTTAAACATAATTCCTAAATCTGTGGGGTTAAGGGTTTTATGTTTTTAATGCTTTCAAACAACATATATATATATATATGCATATGTATATATATTCCCATTAATATAAACATGTATGTATATTTAATATTATTTATTAATATTTTTAATCCATAAATAGAATTTCAATAATCTAATTAATTTTTAAGATTTTATTTATGTTATAATTGTAACGAAATACATGTGTTCCTTAATAAACCATATCAATTTATGTGCCATCATAAGTCAATATATTATTTTATGTGAAAATTTTCATTTCTATCCTCTGAAATGTCACGCATGTATAGGTATGGTCATCATATCTATCATGTGGGACTTTCTAAGAATTATGTAATCATGCACGTACTCATATCCATGTTTCATGCAATTACAGTTTTCAAATAATAGTGGGTTTTTTAAAGCATGACACTCTATGGAAATTCTGTATAAAAACTCATCATAAATTTTTGATGACATGTGATAAGAATTATTAATTTCTTTGGAAGGAAATATTTTTGACATTCGAAATGTTTTGGGTCAAAGATGAGAAAAGAATGTCCATGGGAAAACATTTTTGGGAATTGGCACTTGTAAAATGTGTGACGTTATGTGGGGTAAACTCATAAGTCCTAGTGATAACAAGTGGAAATAGTTATGTTTTTCAATAGGATTTTCCAATTATTATTAAACACCAATAAAAAGATAATACATTCCAAGGAAGATTCCCAATAACTTTTAAAGTATAATTATTTTTGGAAATACTATTTTTCTAGCTATATATAACATGTTTTGTGGGAATCTGATCGAAGTATGAAAGACAAGTTTTTTAAAATTTATTGGTTGTTTTTATAAGGACCCAACCATAAACATTACATAATATTGAATTAAATGAATAATTCACATTCAGGATCTATTCAAGTTTAGAGTTTTAGATAATTAGGACATAACTACTACATCTCAATAGATTACAAAGTATAAACTTCTACACAGTTTCAATTTTTTCGATAAAATAAAAACTCTTGAAAAAAATATTCATGTCTAGTTCCATGTTTTAGATAGCATGACTTTTCTTTGATCCCATCCTTGACCCTATTCATATTTATTTCCTCTGAAAACATTTCAAAATGTGGGATAGGCATAAAAAGCTCAGTAAGGGTTATAAAACAAAGAAAGAAAACATTTGTTCATAAATACATACAAAACATGAAATATTTTACTTACCTCATGAAATTGTAATATTTTATGAATAACACATAGAAAACATAAATCATAAAAGTAACTTGTGGAATCCATATCATACTTGCATTGTAGCTATCACAGCTACATAGGGAGTTACTTTGAAACACCCATCATAGTATATTCCCTAAATATATTAGGAAAATCTTTAATGTTTACCTCTGTCACGTTACCCAATGAATTATAGATATATATCGGGCTCACCCGCCATAGGTTTATCACAGAACCCCCCGTATATGTGAATAATTCCCAAGAACCATAACTTGATCATAACACATAACGTACGCATAGAGGAAAGATAACATTTCCACATTAAAATAAAAAAAATATCATTTCAAGATATGGAAATAATAAATCAACTCTGAATATAATTTCAATACCTATATACTTAAAAATATTATATGGTATTTATTTTTCCTTTTAAAGACCTTTCATCTTGTTAAGGAAGCCAAAGATCCAATAATACTCGCAGCGGTAGAAAGGTCATTGTCACCGCTTATATAAAAAAACATTCATTTTTTTCATTTAGTAAAACAATCCATATTAAAATATTTATTTTCAATGTAATTAAAATTAAATTTTTTTATACACCATATAAAATAAAGTCGTGTACACAACTAAATATGCCTCAATTAAAGGAGATTGAGACGAAGTCCCTTACCTCGTGTCTGACTTGACCCTTTCGTTCTTTAATATGATGAATAATAAACTAAAGTTAATTTCTACTTGCTTAAAAACCCTTTTCAAGTTTATTATTCATTTTATATCACTTATTACCATGTTATAAACATTATTTAATCATTCATGTTAATAATGTTCATTTTTTCGATATTTGGTACTTCAGTCAAAAATGAAATCCTTATATTTACAAGTTATACATGTGGTCAATAGTAAATTATATCCAGAATGATATTAATGATTTAGATATCATATATATCCTATATATCCAGTATATACATGTATTTATAATAGTACATAACATTTGGAGGTATGAAATGATATGCATTGTTAATGGATATGGTAATCCGTAAGTACGCATGAACGCTACATTCAATTCTATTTCTTATTTTAATGGAATTAAAACATAATGATACATAGATATATAGTAATTAAATTATAATATCATATATAATATCATTAACTCCATCCTTTATATGTCTAACATATGGCATTAACGAGTCATATCACTTTGAGGGGGCGGTAGTCCGCACTTCCTCAAATGAAATTATCACGTTTACCCATTATCGAAACCATAAAGGTATGATATAAATGGAAAATACAGAAGCATAAAAAAAACATAAAAATAATATATATCATATATAAATACACTTCCATCATAATGGCCACCATCAGAGGCGGTAGGAGGTAATTAAACAAGACTCATTTCGTGAGGCGTTAGTTTGCTATCCACAAAAACATTATGTTATTCACCCATTAGATGTAGGTGTCTTTAAGTGTAGTTCTAATACATCTCATAACAACATAATAGTATATTTAATATACTGTTTTTGTTATAAAATAATGTTATAAAAAGAGTATAGGGGTTGGAGAAGTAAAATAAAACAAAAAAATAGGAAAACAGTAACCTTTAATTAGGGTATCTTGCTTTGGTTTGAACCAAAAGGACTTCTTAAAGTTCCATATTCTTAAGGTAAGGCTTCTAGAAAGATGGGAATGATGTTGAGAGATTAATTGGGTAGATTTTTGATGATCTTAAAGGCCTGATAGGTGTGAGGAATTGGTCAGAAATCGTCTTCTTTTATAAGGGGAGCATGGGCTCTTTATGAAAGTGTGATGATATTATTTTATTATATAATGATATTCGATTTATAAAGGTCAAACAATAATTAGACTCAAATATAAGATGACTCATGGTAGAAATAAAATCATCCAATAATAATTGGACACGTTTTGGACGTTATTTTAATATTTATAATCTTATTTTCTTAAATGATTTATTAATGAGGTAAACATTGTATCATTATTGTGTCATAGATAATTTAGATTATTTGATGTCTAAAAATTATAAAACAAATACCATGATGTTGGAAGTCTTTTTAGGTTTCCAATTAATATTTATAGTAAAAAATATTACTTACATAACACCATATAAAAATTTATTTACTAAAAGATATTTGTTTTTTTTCATTTTTTCCTTTACATTAAGTTAATTATTCTAATTTCTCATTATCACTCCAAAATGGATTAATGGGCTCCAAAAATAGACCCAAAGAATCCCATAGTCGTTAATGACTCAAACCCTAAGGTTTGGACAAATTTTAAGGTAATTTTTAATTATTATAATATTTTGTTTACCCTGAATTACCCCATTTACCTTTAACCGCGGTAAATAAAATTCAAAAGTTACTATTAATTGTGAATTATTTTCATCTTATTGAACCAAATTTTACTTATTAATAATAACCATGTATGTCGGATTTTCGAAATTAAATTCACCGAAGCAGTTAAATTTCATTTAAATGAAAAAGTCGGGTTTTTTAACTACTACTAAGTGGTTTTACTGTTCGTCAAAAATTGTAATTTTTTTGAAAAATATAAAACATTAAGCCTAATATATATTTTATATTATGAATTCAAAAATTATGTCTATTTTTCTAAATTAAAAACATATAAGTGACATTAATTAATTTAAAATTAATTCCCGTTGTTAAAACAAATAGCCTGCTTTTAAGAAATAATAACTATCAAAAGATTGACACTTCTTTATGTCTAATAACAAAGTGAAATTATTTCTAATGACCAATATTAGATTAAATAGTAGAAATATATTCTAATTAAACATTAAAACCAAATAATAAATAATCTAACCATATAAATAAATTAGATTAAATTATAGTTTTGAATTAAAATAAAATATTTTCACTATTCATTAAAAAATGATCATTATCGGAAAAATTCCAAAAATTTAAACAAAGTAAATTTTGATTCCCCCATTCTAAAGAAGGATTTTATTTGGTCAATTTGAATTTATTAAGGCAAGAAAAACTAGATTTAATATGGGTTCTCTAGTAAAGGTGGTAAATCGACCTTTAAATGAAAATTATGCTTAAAATTAGATTCATTCTTATTTTAAGCCTCTAAATTTTTATTGGATATATTTAAATACATTTAACAAACATGTATAATAATATTCTAGTTAGTTTTGTTCATTCCCTCCAATACAACGTCTTGTATTTAACTACCATTTAAAATAATATATTATATTGTTAGTGTGCAACGTAAGAATCCTGTTGTTGCGTATCAGGTGAACTATCGAAACTAGAATCCCCTTTAAAGTAAAATTAATATTTAATTCAAAAATATTAAGAAATATGAATTATGTCTTATTCTTTATTTACCTAAGATATTATAGTTTTGACCCCCTTATTGGGCATATCCAACGCTCACTCTTCACTTAAAAATTACTTTCACATGTCACCTTGAAGTCCTAAGATAGATGCCATCATTTTTTGTGTGCGCACACAGATATGTAAAAGGACTATTGTATTATTTTATGCATGTTTCACTCCAATAAATGACGGAATTTTATATCTATAACTCTAGAACCTAGATCGGTGAATGTTCTTGTGACACCCTCAAATGATAAAGGGTTAAATGACTAAATGATATGACTCATGTCAACAAGGTACACCTTCCTTTTTGGGTGCCTGTCTGATTAGAACTCCACAGTTAAGCGAGTTTGGCCTCGAGTAGTGATCAGGATGGGTCACCTCCTGGGATGTTTCCCAGGGTGTGTGTGAGTGTGGAAAAAGAACTTCGGAAAGGACATGGATTGGCATGTGGGGACTTTCATTAGTTAGATGACCCGTTCGGGCACATGGGTGGGCCACAGGGTGAGAACCATGTGTCTGTGGGGCAACTGGTGTGTGGGGCTCAGTTGTTACAATTGGTATCAAAAGTGGTACCCAGCTTTAAGTGTGGTGCACTGTCTGGGATGAGATATAGGGCCCACCTGGGTTTAGATGTATGGCCCACAACAAGGATGTTGTGCTATAAAGGGGGTGATTTTAACACCCCCAAATTATATAGGGTTAAATGAGCAAATGATATGACTCATGTCAACAAGGTGCACCTTCCTTTTCGGGACCCTGTCTGATTAGAACTCCACAGTTAAGCGTGCGTGGCCTGGAGTAGTGATCAGGATGGGTGACCTCCCGGGAAGTTTTTCATGGTGTGTGTGAGTAAGGAAAAAGTACACTGGAAAGGACATGTGTTGGCCTGTGTGGACTTTCATTGGTCAGATGACCCGTTCGGGCATGTGGGTGGGCCCCAGGGTGGGGACCACGTGTTTGCGGGGCAACTGGTGTGTGGGGCTCAGTTGTTACAATTGGTATCATAGGAGTTAAGTAATTTGAAAAGTTTGGGCCTTGTGTGGGCCCCATCTCCCTCATAACCACACATAGGAAGTTGGGTGGTCGTGGGCCCCACCAACAACTTCTCATGAGAGAGTTTTACTACCACGGATGAAATAAAATTGCACACAATTTTATTTTACTTATCATTTGATCCCCAATTTTTTTACAACTCCTCCCGTGAAAACGCAACTCCAGAAAAGGTCTTCTTAAGAAACAATTGGCGTTGTGGTTTCATCGGTGCCCTAAGATTTTAATTCCGGGCACCGGTTCAAATGTTAGAAAAAACCCGCTCATTTGTTCACTGAACGTGCCCGAGCTAAACTTCGGAAACTGATTCCGGGCACACCGGGTTTCAGAATCTGGTGCTGTCAGAAAATGCGCACTCAGAAAATTCCAAAGAAATTAAGAAAAAAATTTCCTTGAAATTTCTGGGTCTTTGGAAAGATCTGCAGCCTTTGGCCGCCGTGGTTCAGTAAGGGGGCGACCAGACTCAGCCGGTCGTTGACACATCAAAAGGCAGGACCCGTGGGGGTCCTACGGCAGCTCACTGGCCAGCCAAAATGGCAGGCCATTACCAAGAAGACCGGGGGTTTGAAACCCCCGATGGTCAAATAGGGCGGTCCCCATAGCTCCTTCGTTTCGGGAAAAAAGCCCCCCCCCCCCTTCCGCGCCTGCCTGCGCTGGGTGGGACCGCCCCCACTGTGTCGGACCGCCCATGCGGAGCCGGACCACCTGCGCCGGGTCAGACCGCCCACGCCAGGCCGCGCAGTGCCCAACCGGGCCGAACCCAGTCCTGGTTCGGGTTGACCCTGTTCAGGGCGACCAAGCGGGTATTGGGCCGGGTTGGACTGGGTCCAAACCCCTACTTTCAGACAGTTCCATTCAAATGCCCATACTTTGGGCTACGGACCTCGGATTGACACACCGTCAATTGCATTGGGATACATGGATTGAGACGGTCATTTAGGTTTATTATATTCAAGGTTTTGGAGAACTTTTTGTATGGCCGGGTTGGTTCGAACACGAAACCAACCGGGCCTTCGGAGTGGAAACACTTATAACTTGAGCTCTGGACGTCTGATTGACGTGTCGTCTATCGCGTTGAGTTCTTTTTGACGAGACGAAACTTTGTGATACATCAACTCTGGACTTTGTGACAATTGATGTATCAATCCCCTTGGCTCGTGGAGCGGACCCTCCTTGACTCGAGCGTGCTATGTGCCGGAACCCTAGAGCTGGCTGCGATAAATACGACGACTTCCAAACAAGGATCCTCTGTGGGTTCGAAGAGGAAGACTAACGTACTAGGATCCACTGTGGGATCGATGAGGATGACTACAGTACGAGTATCCTCAATGGGTTCGACGAGGATGACTACCGTACTAGGATCCTCAGTGGGTTCGACGACAACATCTACCATACTGGGATCCTCTATGGGTTCGACAATGACGTCTACCATGCTCGGATCCTCCGTGGGTTCAACGATGATGAATTCTGTACTAGGATACTCTATGGGATCAGTAGCATTGTCGACTGTACATGGATCCTTCGTGGGTTCGGTAGCGATGACTACAATAATTAGATCCTTCTTGGATTCGGCAGTGATGACTTCTGACTATGATCCAGCATGGGGTCGGTAGAGGAGATGATTCAGATGCTACATCTAATCATCTCCACCTCTCTTCAGAAGTAATATACCTGTGTGAGCTGAGTCTTGAATTTCAAACATATTCTTCGATGTGATTGACTTGATTGGGTTATACTTTCTTCTGTGGATTGAGTCGTGCTTTCCTATGTGGATTGAGTTATACTTTCTTCTGTAGACTGGGTTGTACTTGAGCTCGTGAGTTGGAGAAGAACTGGAAATGATGACTTAGGTATATGTATGGGAATATACCTAAGTAGTGTTGGTTGATACTTGTATTCGTATATTTACTTTTTGGATTATCCTTTTTGGATTCTGGGAGACATTCAGGAGTCTCGGGGTCCCTAAGGAGTATCGTATACTCACCCCTGCACGGGCTTTGCCCGCACTACGTTGTATTGCTTGTAGATGAAAGACAATGCTGATCATGGTTGAGGCTTGAGGAGAGGGACGGTACCTAGAGGTGTTCTATCAGGTGGGATGTACACAGAGAGGATGACCGGACTTGAGGAGCTGACGAGACTGATGGTACTCACCCATCAGGTGGCAGTTCTGGAGAACGAATTCAGGGTTGCTGCTTTACTTTTCTGTAGTTGTACATTCCTTTCAAATGTACTGCACTTTTAGTTGGGATTGTATACTCACCTATTTACTTTCCAGAACTTACTTTTGTTTTCAGTTTACTTAGTCTTTACTTCAGTTTTCATACCATGTGGTGTTTGTTTTCTTTATAAAGGAAATGCATTCCATTTTATCAGTATTCACATGTTTGGTGCTATTCGCCAGCCCCTGGCCTATGGGAGGCGGGCTTGGGGTAGTCAAAGCATGATCCCTGAGGATGGGTCATGAAAAATTGGTATCAGAATAGTTTGGTTCTACCACATAACTCAGGACTTTGATCATTCTCCTATGAGAAGAAATAGTGTAGGGTATTGAGTGTGGTTATCATTCCAGGGAGTCCAGTGTTGGTGCGGTGGCCGACGTATCCATACACCATGACCCCGACTTCTGATTTCTGACTCAATGTACAAAAAAATTTATTGCATGTGTGTTTCAAATTTATCTTTGTCATTACTTGTTTCAGCTAACCACGTATACTTTATTAACCGTGGCACACCTGTTTCTTTTCTAGATGGTCCCACGATGTCAGAAAGCTAGGGTTCTGAGTGTTGTATGAGATGGTAGCCCACTGAGCGATGAGGCCTCAGCACAGGGCCCCATTACAATGGAGGCACCGTCGATACCTCTACCCGTCGAGCCACTGATGCCACCAGCCCCAGCAGCTGAGAGTACACGTTGCCTTAGTGCACTGCACGGGTTTTAGCGTCAGAGACTACCAAGGTTCCACAGGGAGACGGACCCTTAGGCAGCCGGGGATTAGTCGAAGGCTGTTGTTCGAGTCTTCAGGTTATTAGGGACACCTGCTGACCTCATGGTGATCCTTCCGGCGAGTATCCTGCAGGCGACAGCAGGTAGATGGTGGAGCTTGATGCTACAGGTTCACGACGAGGCATCTATTCTTCGGATGGACATCGAGAGCCTCTTCCTCTCAGAGTTCATTCCAGCCACCCTCCATGCGGTGCGCATTCAGGAGTTACTATAGCTGTCGCAGGGCATCATGACAGTAGCCTAGTACTCGGTGAGATTTACCGACCTCTCTCACTACTCCACGGATATGGTATGGGACCCGTTATTCAGGGCCCAGACCGTCGAGCAGGGACTGAGGCATGAGATCAGCGCTTCGATGATCTCCCTCAACATCCTGACACAGGGGGTGCTCGAGAGAGCCTTTCTAGTGGAGTGTTTTCTCGCTGATCAGTCACCAGCGGCGAGACCCTTCGCAGGGCAACTCGCAGTGGAGTATTCTGTCGCTGGTAGTAGACGGGTGATGTAGGGGACCAAGAGGGCTAGATCATCAGATGAGAAATCTCAGGAAACAGGTTCGGTTGTGCCGGGCACACAAAATAGACCCTGCCACATGAGGAGCAGACAGTGATATGCATGCGGCGGGCAGCGTCACATGGCTCGAAACTGCCCGACCTACCCTACATATGAGCATCAGGCTATAGAGAGACCTCCCAGGTAGAGTTTCGACCATGGCGGTCCACAGGGAACTGGTGGACGAGGGAGAGGAGATGGCCGAGCAGTGGGTGGTGGGTAACGCTTTGAGGCCCTACCACCACCACCACCACCAGGAAGACCACCCCCGACCTCAGGGAACGGGTGGACAGGGGAGAGCTCTGCTTCAGGTAGTTCAGGCCTACGATCATGGAGCTCTGGGAGCAGACGTACAGGGGTAGAACTAGCTCCATAATTGGAGGCTTTTGTTCATGATGATTCTAGCCTTGTTGATGTTTTTTTTTGTGGATGTTTTGTATCTTTGTACCTTGAGATGCAGTAATAAAAGACACTTATTCTTCTGACATTTTCTTCCCTGTCCTTTTTATGTAGTGGATACTGAGATGTTCCAGATAAAACTGTTTACTTGACCCTCAATTTTGACATTCCTACTAGAGGAGACCTCATGACCACACACTGCTGCCGACAGTGTGACTCAATCCTTGGAAGCAAGAGTAATAGTTGGATCTCTTGGTAGTAGCGTCGAGGCCTTACGATGTCGTCTATGGCATGAAATAGTACCATTCATATCCTGATTGACTGTATTAGGCAAAGGACGTGGTTTATCCAGGGGATGAGACCAGATTTCTCTTTTCGGTAGAGGAGGAATCTCAGCAGCTCTTGTAGATCATAGACGAAGAAGGGTGGAGTTTAGTTCTTACAAATGGCTAGTCTCACCCATTGTTCTTCGAGCGAACGGTTTACGGTTCTCACCAACTCAAGAGTCCCAGGTACATATTCTCGTAGAAGGACCTGAACATGATACATCGAAGATGGCTCGAGTTCCTCAAAGACGATGACATTGAGATAGTCTATACTCCTGGAAAGGGGAACGTTGTAGCGGCTGCTCTTAGTAGGAGATTCTGCATTCAGCTGTTAAGAGTGGCAAGACAACAGCTCGCCGCGTTTTCAGATATCCTATGTGGATAGTGTTGGAGTGAGTACGTGTAGAACTAGAGATGGTTCAGGCTACGACGGTGAAGGTGCAGATCATCAAGGAGCGAATGAGGACAGCTCAAAGCCGACAGAAGTTTTATACTGACAGGAGGCGGAGACCACTAGAGTTTGAGGATGGCGACCACGTTTTTATAAGGGTCTCACCTCAATGTGGGTTACAGAGATTTGGTCGGGGTGGTAAGTTATCTCCACGCTTCATCGGACCATTCCAGGTTCTCAACAGGATAGGTGAGGTGGCTTATAGCCTTGCTCTTCCACATCAATTGTACCGGGTGCACAACATATTCCACGTATCTCAGTTGAGGATATGTGTGCTTGACCTATCCGTCATCATTGACCACAGAGAGATGGACATCGATGACGTAACGAATTCCATGGGGTTCCAGTAGAAGTTGGGGATCGACATGAGCGGGTCCTATGTGGACAATCAATTACTCTTGTGTGCTTTCAGTGGCAGCACAGGAACCTCCAGGAGAGCACATGGGAGCGGGAGGCTCAGATGCATGCTCGGGACCTCCTTTAGTTTCCCTAGTTTGTGTTGTAGCTTTACGGGGACGTAAATCCCTGAGGTGGGAGTAATTTAAAGACTCTGAGATTTCATGGAAATTTTTTTCTCAATTTCTTTGGAATTTTACGAGTGCACAGTTTCTGACGGAACCTAATTCCGAGGCCCAGTGTGCCCAGAATCAATTTCTGAAGTTTATCTCAGGTACGTTCAATGAACGAACGAGCAGGTTTTTCTAACTTTTGATCAGGTGCCCGAAATCAAAATCTGAGGGCACCGATGAAACCGCATCACCGGTTATTGCTTAAAAAGGCCTTTTTCTAGAGTTTTGTTTGCATGGGAGGAGTTTTTAAATAATTGGGGATCAAATGATTAGTAAAATAAAATTGTGTGTAATTTTATTTTATCTGTGGTAGTTAAACTATCCCATGGGAAGTTGTTGGTGGGGCCCATGACCACGCAATATCCCATGTGTGGTTATGAGGGAGGTGGGGCCCACACGATCCTCCACCTTTTCAAATTCCTTAACTCCTCTAAAACCCACCTCTTAAATTATGTGACTCTCCCTCGCATTAATAATGCAAACTTAACACCCCATTAATTTTGAAAACTCAAGATTAATTATGTGAATTTAACATTTGATGTTTTGAAATGTTGACATAAGTAAATAAAATAAGGAAAAAGCCTTATTTTATTTGGGGTTGTTTCGTTGTGTGGAAACTTTGGGGAGAAAACTCTAAGTCTTGAAGAAATCCATCACCTTCGTCGAAGAATGACATGACTTTGTCAAAGGACACTATCACCACAAGGAGAGATCGATGTGTCGTTCCTTCTTCTCTCCACTTCAAAGAAAGGGAGACACTACATCCTCCTCGGACATTCTCCATCGATGTATATGGAGACTCACCCGACGACATCGTTTTCCGCGACGCAAGCTTCTGTGAATTTCATGGAGGTAGGGGTTGTTTTTGAGTTCAATATTAATTTGACGTTCTTTGTTAATTATTGTCCAATTGTTATCAAAATAACTGGAGGAGGTCAGGCCGCACAAACACGACCGATTCTCCTCCTCTTTTGTTGTTTACATTCTTCGTGGCTTGAAACGGAGGCGACGCGGTGCCGTTTCACCACGAGGAAACGAGAGAACCACGGTCGAAGCGGCCGCCGCGAAGGAGCGTGGCGCTGATGCGCAGTGCCGGTAAAGCCGAAGGAGGCCGCGGCCAAGTGTGGGTCGTGGAGGAGGGGCACGACACCGTCGCAGCATGCTGGAGCACCATGGAGGGCTTCAGCTGGGGTGGTCCGCGGAGGAGGGGCGCGGTGCCGTCATGCCGTGCCGGAAGGGAAAGAGGTGCGGGATTTGGCCACGGTGGTTCAGAAAGGGGTTGGTCGGACTCAGCCGGCCTTTGTCTTCACTGACTTTAATGACAACACATTTTAAGTGACAGTATGATCTAATTACTTGGAGTGCTCATTTAAGTGATCCTCTAAGTGAATTGGTGATTAGCCTTGAAATTGTGTATGAATTAAATTGGAGAATGATATTGATGAATTATTTCATTTAATGGACACCACATGAACCGATAAACATAAAATTAAAAGAAAAATAAATACATCCAATCAAGCCCTAGACACAACCTAGGATCATCTCATCTTAATTAATTTTTTTAATTCAAGTTAGTTTTTTTGTTTTGTTCTTTAAATCAAATCACCATTTATTCAAATCAATCATCACCATTGTTTTCCACTTCATAGCCAATCCCACATCTAATCAAAGTGTCTCAAGGTTACTTCTCCGGTCCCTGTGGATTTGATAACCATGGAAGATTGATATTTTTTAGGATGAATGCAGAGCTTTTCTGGAAATATCATAATGGGCCAAAATCCCATCAAACAAATGTGGGGCCCACAAACCAAGCCCAATGAAGAAAAAAAATTTACAGTTGAAATATAAAAATATAAGGATAATTTTATTCAACTATGTCCGGAGCTAATTCTGAAGTTTTCATGAAGATAAAGGGATCTGATTTTGAGATTTAAAAGGTGGGCCCGACATAAATGCACATAAAGTCGTCCCACCTTTTCCGCCATAACATTAAAACGGCTACGCCAAATTTCTTGATATGTATACAGCTAATAGAGGACACCTGGAAGAGAATATTTCACTTCTATGACACCTCACAATTTAGCCTCCATCAATTAACGTTTCGAACTTCGAAATGGTGGACGAATCTGGATAGTTTTCCGAGTCAACATTGAAACGTCAATTTCCTTTTGATTATTCACCCTTGTTTTAACTCTATAAATTTTTAGGAGGGTGAATTGATTGTAGGGGGTGTACATAAGGCTCTTAATATGCATATATAAGGATATGGGGATGAAGGGAACATGCATATTATATTTTCCTTTCAATAGTAATTTTCAGCTTTCATTTTGTAATCGTATCGTCAATTTTTCCCATGTAAGTTATTCTTTCACGTTGTGTATATTAATAAATGTTTTTCTTCTTATTTAATTTTTATTTTCATTTTATTAACATGTTGATACCGTTGAATCTAGGTGTGAATTTATTCACACCCACACTTGTGAATTCCTCACACAACGGTGGAGTGTACCTTTTTCATAATTTTTTTCTTCGTCAATCCCGCTTCTTTAAGTCGACTTTCCACTTCCATTGATAGAATAGAACCAATGGAGGGCTAACCATTTATGGGTTGATCCTAGGGAGTTGCACGGGTGGGATTGAATGTTATTTTATTTTCTTAAACTCTTAAATTTTTTCTTCATTTTAAGAGTTCCTTTCTTTGATTTATCTTCTTCTTTGTCTTCACCGACTTTAATGACAACATATTTTGAAAACTAGTACGATAAAATTACATGGAGTGATCATTTATGTGATCCTCTAAGTGAATTCGTCATTGGACTTGAAATTTTGTGTGTATTAAATCGTAGAATGATATTGAGGAATTATTTCATTTAATGGATACCACTTGAACCGATGAACATAAAATTCAAAGAAAAACAAATACATCCAATCAAGCCCTAGAGATAACCTAAGATCGGCCCATCTTAATTAAATATTTTAATTCAAGTCATTTTGTTTGTTTTTTTCTTTAAATCAAATCACCATTTTGTCAAATCAATCAACACCATAGTTGGCCACTTCATAGCCAATCCTGCATCTAATCATAGTGTCTCAATATTAATTCTTCGGTCCCTGTGGATTTGATCCCTACGTGTACTTCAACGATTGGTTTTAAAAGTAGGGTAAATTTGGGCACAACCAACTGTGGCGCACCTGTTTCATTTCAAGATGGTCCCACGAAGGCATCCATCTAGGGTTCCATGCTTTGTGGGAGACGGAAGCCCACCGAGTGACGAGGCCTCGGTGCATGGCCCCATTACAGCGAAGGCACTGGTGGTACCAATACCCACCGAGCCACCGATGCCACCAGCCCTAGTAGCTGAGAGTGCACGTCGTCTGAGTGCACTACATGAGTTTCATCATTAGAGACTGCCTAGGTTCCATGGGGAGATAGACCATCAGTCAGTTGAGGATTGGATGGAGGCTATAGTTTGAGTCTTCAGATTGGTAGGGACACCAGCAGATCTCATGGTGATCCTTGCGGTGAGTCTATTGCATGTGACAGCAGATAAATGGTGGAGCCTGATGCTCTAGGCGAATAACGAGGCATCTCTGCTTTGGACGGACATTGAGATCATCTTTTGCTCAGATTTTGTTCCAGCCACCCTCTGTGTGGTGCGCATTCAGGAGTTACTACAGCTGCGGCAGGGCAGCATGACAGTAGCACAGTACTCGGTGAGATTTACCGACCTCTTGCGCTACTCCATAGATATGGTACGGGACCCTTCCTTCAGGACTCGGACATTCAAGGTACTGAGGCATGAGATCAGGGATTTGATGGTCTCTCTCAGCATCCCGACAGAGGCGGGGGTGCTGGAGAGAGGCTTTCTAGTGGAGAGTTTTCTCGCTGATTAGTCCCCAGCAGTGAGACCCTCCGAAGGACGACCCGTAGTGGAGTCTTCTGCAGCCGGTAGTAGACAGATGACGTAGATGACCAAGTGAGCCATACCATCAGATGAGCAATCTCAGGAAACAATTTTGGTTGTCCAAGGCAAACAAAACAGAGCCAGCCACATGAGGAGAAGACAATGTTATGCATGCAACGGGCAGGGTCACATGGATCGAGACTGCCCGACCCACCCTGCAGATGAGCAGAAGGCGGTATAATGCCCTACCAGGGAGAGGTTTGACCGTGGATGTCCGCAAGGAACAGGCAGATGAGGAAGAGGAGTTGGCCAAGCTGTGGGTGGTGGGTGACGCTTTGAGGCCCTACCACCACCACCACTAGGAAGACCACCCCGACCGTAGGGAACAGGTGGACATGGGAGATGTCAGCTTTAGGTAGCTGAGGCCTATGACCATGGAGCTCTGGGAGTAGAAGGACAGGATCGGACTAGCTCCAGATATAGAGGCTTTTGTCCATGATGCTTCTAGATTTGATGATGTTTTGTTTTTTGGATGCTTTGTGTCTTTGTACCTTGAGCTGCAGCCATAAAATAAACTTGTTCTTGTGACATTTTATTCCCTGTCCTTTTTATGTAGTTGATACTGAGAGGTTCCAGTTAAAACTATTGACTTGCCACTCACTTTTGAGATTCCTACTGGAGGAGACCTAGTGACCACACACTGCTGTCGACAGTGTGACTCGACCCGTGGAGGCAAGAGTAACGGTTGGATATCTGGGTAGTAGATTCAAGGCATTACGACGTCATCCATGGAATGAAATAGTACCATTCACATAAGGATTGACTATATTAGCCAAATGACATGGTTCATCCAGGGGATGACACATTATTTCACTTTTCATCAGAGAAGGAATCTCAACTGCTCTTATAGATCGTAGATGAAGAAGGGTGGAGTTGAGTTCTTACAAATGGATAGTCTCACCCATTGTTCGTCGAGTGAATGGTTTATAGTTCTCACCAACTTAATAGTCTCAGGTGTATATTTTCTCATATGGAAAGGAACCTGAGATAGCATTTATGGCTTGAGTTCCTCCCGGACTATGACATCGAGACAGTTAATACTCCTGGGAAGGGGAACGTTGTAGCTGATGCTCTTTGTATGAGATCGTGCATTCATCTATTAGGTGTGGCGAGACAACAGCTGGCCGCGTTTTCAGATATCCTTTGTGGATAGTGTTGGAGTGAGTACATGTAGAACCAGAGATGGTTCAGACTACGACGGAGGAAGCACAGTTCATCTAGGAGCGGATAAAAACTGCACAGTACAGTATAAGTTCTAAGAGGATAGGAGACAGAGACCAATAGAGTTCAAGGATGAAGACCACATATTCTTACGGGTCTCGCCTCGACGTGTATTATGGGGATTTGGCCCGGGTGTCATGTTATCTTCACGCTTCATCAGACCATTCCAGGTTCTCAGTGGGATAGGCGAGGTGGCATATCACATGGATCTTCCACCTCAGTTGCACCAAGTGAATGTCATCTTCCACATATCTCAGCGAGGAGATATGTGCACGACCTGATGCATATCATTGATCATAGGGAGCTGGATAACGATGACGGGGTGACTTTTGCGGTGGTCCTGGTGGAGATCGAGGATCGGCTGGAGTAGGTCCTACGTGGACGGTCGATTTCTCAAGTCCACATCAGGTGGCAGTATATGAACCTCCAAGAGAGCACATGGGAGCAGGAGGCTCAGATGCATGCACAATACCCCCATTTTTTCCCTAGTTTGTGATGTATCTTTACGGAGACGTAAAGCCCTAAGGTGAGAGTAATGTAAAGACTCTTAAATTTGAAGGAATTGTTTTTCTTAAATTCTTTGGGATTTTACAAGTACGTAGTTTCTGATGGCACCTGATTCCGAGGCCTGGTGTGCCCAGAATAATTTTCTGAATTTTAGCTCGGGTACGTTCAGTAAACGAACGAGTGGGTTTTTCTAAATTTTGATTTGGCACTCAGAATTGAAATCTAAGGGCACCGATGAAACCGCAATGCCGGTTTTTGCTTAGAAGGACCTTTTACAAAGGTGTGTTTGGTCAGGAGGAGTTGTTAAAGAATATGTGGTTTAATTGAAGAGTTAAATAAAATATGTGTTACATTTTTTTTCTTTTATAAGTGGTTATAACCTATGTGTGGATGTTGGGATGGGACCCACTAGGTTGCTAACTTCTCTTGAGAGGTTAATGGAAAGGTGGGGCCCACACAAGACCCCATCTTTTCACTTTCCCCATAACCCCTTAAACTCCCTTTAAACCTCACTTGTTTTTAATTATGTGGATTCTCCTCTTCCACATTAATATTTCCAACATAACACCCCATTTAATTTTACAAATCAAGCTCATTTAATTAAATGGTTTACTTATTGAATTTTGAGTTTTTGAAGAGGCATGGAAAACATAATAAAATAAGGGGGAGGCCTTATTTTGTTATGTTGGGCTAGTTGTGTGAGGATATTGTGTGAGGGAAACCTCTTTTCCCTTGGAAGAACTTCATCTTCTTCAGCGAAGAACGTCCCCACTTCAATGAAGAACACTATTTATCCGAGGTAGAGCATCGACTTGGAAACTAGGTTTCTTCCGACATCTTCTTCCTCCACGACCAAGGAGGAGGTACCGATGCGGAAACTCGCCATTGACGTCACCATACAATCATCTCTCTGTGATAAAGGATGGGAGATGCTAATTCCTCCTCAGATGCTCTCCGTCGATGTTTACGGAACCCCACCTCATGACGCCGTTATTCTGCGACGCTCTTCGTTCGACAACTTGGGTTGAGGTAGGGGTTAATTACGTTCCTGATTAATTTAACATTCATCTTTAAATAAATTGGCTGCTTGTTATCGACATAACGGGAGGAGATTGGACTGAACAAACACGACCGATCCTCCTCCCCTTTAATTTGTTCATCCTTGTTGAACTTGTGGAAAATTCTGCGTGGTGTCGTTGCACCGCGCGGGAACGAAAAATGACCGCGGCCAGAGCGGGCCACGGTGGAGGAACGTGGCGCCGTCGCGACACACCGTTGAGACAAAAGGAAGTTGTGGCATGGAGCGGGCCTCAGCGGAGGGGCGTAGCACCATCGCGCCACCCCGGAGCACCAAGGTGTCATGACCGGGGCGGGCCACTGCGGAAGGGGCGCGGTGCTGTCGCGTCGCGCCGGTCGGACAGAAGCTTTAGTGGCTTCTCAAAGGGGCGGCCGGTCGAGCCAGCTGCCGGCGCCACCTGAAGGCGGGACCCGCGGGGTCCCGCGGTCCCAACAAATGTTGTCCATCTCGGCCAGCCATTTCCGAAAATAGGTTGTGGTGCCCCCTTTGCGCCCCACTCGGCCAGTGCCGAGCTTCCCCGCTCGGCCAACGTCGAGCCGCCCACACTGGGCCTGACCGCCCGCACCGGGCCTGACCGCCCGCACCGGGCTGGGCTGCGCCAACTGGGCCAGACCCAGACCTGGGATGTGTCGACCCGGTTCGGGCCGACCTAGGGGGTTTCGGGCCGGGTCTGACCGGGCATGAACCCCCTATTTTCAAGCAGTTTCATTCAAACGCCCATAACATGGGCTACGAACCTTCGATCGACACACCATCAGTTATGTTGGGATCCTTGGATCGAGATGGTAATATCTGAATATTACACTCAAGGTTTCTGGGAACATTGGGTATCACCAGGTTGGTTCGAACATGGAACGAACCGGGGCCTCGGAGCGGAAACACTTATAACATGAGCTCCGGACGTCTGATTGATGTGTCGTCGACTTTGTTGGATTACTCTTAGTGAGATGGTTTGTTTTACTTACTCCACTCTAGATTTGGACATAGTTGGAGTACGGTCGGGTTGGTATTATCTTAAAACCCAACCGGGACCCTCGGATGAAAAAACAACTATCTCTCAGACCGGGCGTCTGATTGACGCGTCGTCTATCACATTGAGTTCCTATTGATGAGACGGAACTTTGAGATACATCAAATCCAAACATTGTGATAGTTGATGTATCAAACCCCTGGATCATGGAGCGTATTCTCCCGGAATCGAGCATACTATGTGCGGGAAACCTAGAGCTGGCTGCGACTGCGACAAAATGACGACTTCCATACAAGGATCCTCAGTGGGTTCGATGAGGACGACTTCCGTACAAGGATCCTCAGTGGGTTCGACGAGGAAGACTTCCGTACAAGGATTATCTATGGGATCGATGAGGACTACTACCGTACTAGGATCCTCAATTGGTTCGACGACGACATCTAACGTACTGGGATCCTCTGTGGGTTCGACGATGATAAGTTATATACTTGGATCCTCCATGGGTTTGGTAGTCATGACTACTATACTTGGATCCTCCGTGGGTTCGGCAGTGGCAACATCTGTACTTGGATCCTACGTAGGTTTGGTAGAGGAGATGATTCAGAGGCTACATCAATCTTCTCCACCCCTCTTCGTGAGTAGTATACCTGTGTGATCTGAGTCTTGACTATCAATCATTATCATCGATATGATTGTTGTGCTTTCATGATTGGATTGTGTTGTGATTTCCTATGTGGATTGGGTTGTGCTTTCCTATGTGGATTGGGTTATGATTTCTTGTGTGGACTGGGTCGTACTTGGGATCGTGTGCTGGAAATGAGCTCTCACGCTACTCCATAGATATGGTACGGGACCCGTTCTTCAGAGCCTAGACCATCGAGCAGGGACTGAGGCATGAGATCAGGGCTTCGGTGATCTCCCTGAACATCCCTACGTAGGTGGGGGTGATGGAGAGAGCCCTTCTAGTGGAGTGTTTTCTCACTGATCAGTCACAAGTGGAGAGACCCTTCATAGGACGACCCGTATCTGAGTCTTCTGCATCCAGCAGTAGACGGATGAAGCAGGGTACCATGCGTGCTAGACCATCAGATGAGAAATCTCAGGAAACAGGTTCGGTTGTGCGGGGAACACGAAACAGAGCCATCCACACGAGGAGCATACATTGCTATGCATGCGGCGGGAAGGGTCACATGGTTCGAGAATTCCCGACCCGCCCTGTAGATGATCAGTAGGTGGTAGAGGGACCTTCCAGGAAGAGGTTTGACTGTGGTGGTCCGTAGGGAACTAGCGGACGAGGTAGAGGAGATGGCTGAGAAGTGGGTGGTGGGCGACACTTTGAGGCCCTACCACCACCACCACTAGAATGACCACCCCTACTAAAGGGGAAGGGTGGACAGGGGAGAGCTCAGCTTCAAGTAGTTGAGGCCTACGATCATGGAGCTCTGGGAGTAGACGTACAGGGGAAGTACTAGCTCCAAACATGGAGGATTTTGTTCATGATGCTTCTAGCTTTGTTGATTTTTTGTTTGTGGATGCTTTGTGTCTTTCTAACTTGATCTGTAGTAATAAAAGACACTTATTCTTTTGACGTTTTCTTCCATATCCTTTTTATGTAGTTGATACTAAGAGGTTCCGAATAAAACCATTGACTTGACCCTCACTTTCGAGATTCCTAATGGAGGAGACCTAGTGACCACACACTACTGCCGACAGTGTGACTCGATCCTTGGAGGTTAGAGTAACGATTGGATCTCTTGGTAGTAGCTTTGAGGCCTTACGACGTCGTTCGTGGCATGAAATAGTACCATTCATATCAAGATTGACTATATTAGGCAAAGGATGTGGTTCATCCAGTGGATGAGACCATATTTCTCTTTTCGGCAGAGGAGGAATCTCAGCAGCTCTTGTAGATCGTAGACGAAGAAGGGTGGAGTTGAGTTCTTACAAATGGCTAGTCTCACCTATTGTTCGTCGAGCGAATGGTTTAAAATTCTCATCAAATCAAGAGTCTCATGAACATTTTCTCGTAGAAGGACCTGAACCTGAGACAGAGATGATGGCTCAAGTTCCTCCAGGACTATGACTTTGAGATAGTCTATACTCCTGAGAAGGGGAATGTTACAACGGATGCTCTTAGTTGGAGATCGGGTATTCAGCAGTTAGGAGTGGCGAGACAACAGAAGGCCGCATTTTCATATATCCTTTGTGGATAGTGTTGGAGTGAGTACGTATTGAACCAGAGATGGTTCAGGATAAGATGGAGAAGGTGCAGATCATCCAGGAGCAGATGAGGATAGCTCAGGGCCGACAGAAGTCTTATGCTGACAGCAGGCGGAGACCACTCAAGTTTGAGGATGGAAACCACGTTTTCTTATGGCTCTCACCTCGACGTGAATTACAATGATTTGGTTGGGGTGGAAAGTTATCTTCGTGCTTTATTGGACCATTCCAGGTTCTTAGCAAGACAGGTGAGGTGGATTATTTCCGGGATCTACCACCTCAATTGCACCAGGTGCACGACGTCTTCCACGTATCTCAGCTGAGGAGATGTGTGCATGAACTATCCTTCATCATTGACCACAGAGATATAGACATCGATGACTAGGCTACTTCCACGGGGTTCTAGTAGAAGTTGAGGATCCACATGATCAGGTCCTATTGGGATGGTCAATTACTCTTGTGCGCTTTCAGTTGTAGCACGAGAACCTCCAGGAGAGCACATGGGAGCCGAAGGCACAGATGCGTGCTTAGTACACCCTATAGTTTCCCTACTTTGTGTTGTTGCTTTACGAGGACGTAAAGCCCTGAGGTGGGAGTAATGTAAAGACCCAAAAATTTCAAGGAAATTTTTTTCGTAATTTCGTTGGAATTTTACAAGTGCGCAGTTTCTGACGGCACATGATTCCAAGGCCCGGTGTGCCCAGAATCAATTTCTGAAGTTCAGCTTGGGTACGTTCAGCGAACGAACGAACGTGTTTTTTTAACCTTTGAACCAGTGCCCGGAATTTAAATCTGAGGGCACCGATGAAACCACATTGCTAGTTATTTCTTAAGAAGACCATTTCTAGAGTTGCATTCTCACTGGAGGAGTTGTAAAAAATTGGGGATCAAATGATAAGTAAAATAAAATTGTGTGCAATTTTATTTTATCTGTGGTAGTTAAACACTCTCATTGAAGTTTTTGGTGGGACCCACGACCACCCAACATCCCATGTGTGGTTATGAGGGAGGTGGATCCCACACGAGCCCCCACCTTTTCAAACTCGTTAACTCCTCTAAAAACCCCCTCTTAAATTATGTGACTCTCCCTCACATTAATAATTCCAACTTAACACCCCATTCATTTTGACAACTCAAGATTAATTAAGTGAATTCAACTTTTGATGTTTTGAAATGTTGGAATATGTAAAAAGAATAAGGAAAAATCCTTATTTCATTTGGGGTTGTTTAGTTGTGTAGAAACATTGGGGAGAAAATTGTAAGTCTTGAAGAACTCCATCACCTTTGTCGAAGAATGACAAGACTTCGTTGAATAACGTTGTCACCGCATGGAGAGATCGACGTGTCGTTCCTCCTTCTCTCCACTTCAAATAATGGGAGATGCTGCTTCCTCCTCAGATGTTCTCCGTCAATGTATACAGAGCCTCACCCCATGACGCCCTTTTCAGTGACGCTAGCATCCGTGAATTTCTTTAAGGTTGGGGTTTTTTTGCATTCATGATAAATTTGAAGTTCTTCGTTAATTTTTGGCCGATTGTTATCAAAATAATGGGAGGATTTCAGACCGCACAAACATGGCTAATCCTCCTCCCCTTTTGTTTTTGATCTTCTTCGGGGCTTGAAACGGAGGCGACACGGTGCTGTTGCACCACATGGAAATGAGAGAACTGTGGCCGGAGCGGCCGCGGTGAAGGAGCGTGGCGCCATCGAACCGCACCGGTGAAGCCAAAGGAGGCCGTAGCCAAGAGCAGGTCGTGGCGGAGGGGCGTGGCACCGTCGCGCCATGCCAGATGGGCAAGAGCTGCAGATTTTTGCCACGGTGGTTCAGCAAGGGGGGCGGCCGAACTCATCCAGCCACCAGCGCATCAGGAGGCGGGACCCACGGGGGTCCTACGGAAGCTCACCGGAGGGCCTAAACGGCTGGCTGTTTACAAGAATATCGGGGGTTTGAAACCCCCAGCTGGCAACTAGGGCATACCCCATGGGTTCGCTGTTTTGGGAAAACAGGGGGGCGGTGCCCCCCCTTCTGTGTCCGCCTGTGCTGGGTTGGACTGCCCGTGCAGGGCTGGACCACCCGTGCTGGGCCGGACTGCACGCGCCTGGTCGGGTCGCCCGCGATGGGTTGGGCGGCCCGCGCCTGCCCAGACCCCCGCGTCGGGCCGAGTCATGCTGGACGGGCTGGGCCATGCACAACCAGGCTGATCCCAGTCCTAGGTCTGGTCGACACGGTTCGGGCTGACCCAGGGGGTACTGGGCTGGGTCGGACCGGGCCCAAACCCCCTATATTCAGACAATTCCGTTCAAGCGCCCATTACATAGGCTATAGACCTCTGATCGACGCAGCGTCAGTTGTGTTTGGATACTTGGATCGAGGCGGTCATTTCGGTATATAACACTCAAGGTTTCGGAAAAGAATGTGTGCATAGGGGTTGGTTTGAACACAAAACCAACAGGGCCCTCGGAGCGGAAACACATATAACTTGAGCTCTAGACATCTGATTGATGTGATGTCGAAATTTTTGGATTCCTCTTAGTGAGAAGGTTATTTTGGCTTACTCCGCTCGATGTTTGGACATAGCTGGAGTACAGTCGGGTTTTTTTTAGCTTAAAAAACCAACCGGGCCCCTGGGTCGAAAAAGCCAATATCTCTCAAACTGGAAGTCCGATTGACGCTTCGTCTGTCGCATTGAGTTCCTTTTGAAGAGATGGAAATTTGTGTTAAATCAACTCTGGACTTCTTGACATTTGATGTATCGACCCCCCTTGGCTCGTGGAGCAGACCGTCCAGGACTCGAGCGTGCTGTGTGCGGGAATCCTAGAGCTGGTTGCGACGAAGGTGACGACATCCATACAAGGATCCTCTGTGGGTTCTACGAGGATGACTACCATACTAGAATCCTCAGTGGGTTCTACAAAGACGACTACCGTACTAGGATCCTCAGTGGGATTGACGATGATGTCTACCATATTGGGATCCTCTGTGGGTTTGACAACGACGTATACCGTGCTGGGATCCTCCGTGGGTTTGATGATGATGACTTCTATACTAGGATCCTTTGTGTGTTCAGTAGTGTTGTCTACTATACTTGGATCCTCTGTGGGTTTGATATTAATGACTACTATACTTGGATCCTCTGTCCATTCAACAGTGATGACTCTTGTACTGGGATCCTACCTGGGGTCGACAGAGGAGATGTTCAGAAGCTACATCTAATCATCTCCACCTCTCTTCAGAAGTAGTATATCTGTGTGAGATGAGTCTTGACATTCAATCATAATATTCGATGTGATTTATTTGATTGGGTTATACTTTCCTTTGTGGATTGAGTTGTACTTTCCTGTGTGGATTGAGTTTTACTTTCCGTTGTGGACTGGGTTGTACCTAAGCTCGTGAGTTGGAGTAGAACTGGAAATGATGACTTAGGTATATGTATGGGCATAAACCTAAGTAGTGTTGGTTGATACTTGAATTCGAATCGTTCCTTTGTGGCTTATTGTTTGTGGAATCTAGGAGACGTTCGGGAGTCTCGGGGTCCCTACTGAGTATCGTATACTCACCCCTAAACGGGCTTCACCCGCACTACGTTGTGTTGGTTGCAGATGATGGACAACGTTGATCGTGGTTGAGGCTTGAGGAGAGGGATAATACCTGGAGGTGGTCTATCAGGTGGGACGTACATGGAGAGGACGACCGGACTCAAGGAGCCGACAAGACTGATGGTACTCACCCTTCATGTGGGAGTTCCAGAGGATGAATTTGGGGATGCTGCTTTTCTTTTTAGTAGTTGTACTTTTCTTTCAGTTGTACTGCACTTTCAGTTGGGTTTGTATACTGGCCCATTTACTTTCCAGCACTTACTTGTGTTTTTATTTTACTTAGTTTTTACGTCTGTTTGCGTACTCTATGGTGTTTGTTTTCTTTATAAAGGAAATACCTTCCCTTTTATCAAGATTCATGCCGTTGGTTCTAGTCGCCAGCCTCTGGCCTATGGGAGGCAGGCATGGTGTAGTCACGACATGGGGCCCGAGGACGGGTCGTCACAAATTGATATCACAGGAGTTCAGTTCTACCATAGAACGCGGGACTCTGATCTTTATTCTATGAGATGTAATAGTGTTAAGGGTATTGAGTGTGTTTATCAGTCCAGGGAGTCCAATGTTGGTGCGGTGGCCGACGTATCCATACACCAGGACCCTGACTTCTAATTTCCGACTCAGTGAACGAAAACATTTATTGCATGTGTGTTTCAAAGTTTTCTTTGTGATTACTTGTTTCATCTCACCAGGTATACTGTATTGACCATGGAACACCTGTTTCTTTTCAGGATGGCCCCACGACAGCAGCCAGCTAGTGTTCCGAGCATTGTACGAGATGGCATCCCACCGAGCGATGAGGCCTCGGTGTAGGGCCCCATTACAGTGGAGGCACCAGCAGTACCTCTACCCGCCGAGCCACCGATTCCACCAGCCCCAGCAGCTGAGAGTGCATGTCGCCTTAGTGGAATGCATGATTTTTAGAATCAGAGACCTCCCAGGTTCCGCGGGGAGACGGAACCTCAGGAAGACGAGTATTGGCTGGAGGTTTTTGTTCAAGTCTTCTGGTTAGTAGGGACACCAACAGACCTCATGGGGATCCTTACGACGAGTCTCCTGCACGCGGCAGCAGGTAGATGGTGGAGCATGATGCTCCAGGTGCATGACCAGGAATATCTTCTTTGGATGGACTTTGAGAGCCTCTTTCGCTTAGAGTTCAATCCAGCCACCCTTCGTGCAGTGTGAATTCAGGTGTTACAATAGCTGCGGCAGTGTAGAATGACAGTAGCCCAGTACTCAGGGAGATTCACCGACCTCTCGCACTACTCCACAGATATGGTATGAGACCCGTTCTTTAGGGCCCGTACCTTCGAGCAGCGACTAAGGCATGAGATCAGGGCTTCGATGATCTCCCTCAACATCCTAACATAGGAGGGGGTGCTGGAGAGAGCCCTTCTATTTGAGATTTTTCTCACTGAGCAGTCACCAGCGGTGAGACCCTCCGCAGGACGACCCGCAGTGGAGTCTTCTACAACGGACGGTAGACAGATGACACAGAGGACCAAGTGGGATAGACCATCAGATGAGCAATCTTAGGAAACTGGTTCAGTTGTGTGGGGAATACGAAATAGAGCTATCCACACAAGGAACAGACAGTACTATGCATGTGGCGAGCAGGGTCACATGGCTCGAGACTACCCGACCCGCCCTTCAGATAAGAAGCAGGTGGTAGAGGGACCTTCCAGGAAGTGGTTCGACCGTGGAAGTCCACAGGGAACAGGCAGACGAGGCAGAGGAGCTTGCCGAGCAGCGGGTGGTGGGCGATGCTTTGAGGCCCTACCACCACCACCACCAGGAATGCCACCCCCGACCGCAGGGAACGGGTGGATAGTGGAGAGCATAGCTTCAGGCAGCTTAGGCCTACAACCATGGAGATCCGGGAGCAGACGGACAGGAGTAGGACTAGATCCACACATGGAGGCTTTTGTTCATGATGCTTCTAGATTTGTTGATGTTTTTTCTGTGGATGCTTTGTGTCATTGTACATTGAGCTGCAGTAATAAAAGACACTTATTCTTCTGAATTTTTATTCCTTGTCCTTTTTATGTAGTTGATACTGAGAGGTTCTAGTTATAATCATTGACTTGACCCTCACTTTCGAGATTCATACTGGAGAAGAGCTAGTGACCACACACTGCTGCCGATAGGGTGACTCGATCCATGGAGGCGAGAGTAATGGTCAGATCTTTTGGTAGTAGCGTCGAGGCCTTATGACGTCGTCTGTGGCATGGAATAGTACCATTTATGTCAGGATTGACTGTTTTAGGAAAAGGACCTGGTTCATCCAGGTGATGAGACCAGATTTCTCTTTTCGGCAGAGGAGGAATCTCAACAACTCTTATAGATCGTAGACGAAGAAGGGTGGAGTTGGGTTCTTACAAATGGCTAGTCTCACCCATTTTTCGCAGAGCGAACGGTTTACAGATCTCACCAACTCAATAGTCTCAGGTGTATCTTTTCTCAGAAGGATATGAACCTTAGATAGAGGAAATGGCTTGAGTACCTCCAGGACCATGACATCGAGAAATTTTATAATCCTATGGAGGGGAACATTGTAGAAGATGCTCTTAGTAGAAGATCGGGAATTCATATCATAGGAGTGGCAAGACAATCACTGGATACGTTTTCAGATATTCTTTGTGGATAGTGTTGGTGTGAGTACGTATAGAACCAGAGATGGTTTAGGCTACGACGGAGAAAGTGCAGATCATCCAGGAGTGGATGAGGATAGCTCAGAGCCAACAGAAGTCTTATGCTGACAGGAGGTGGAGACCACTAGAGTTCAAGGATGGCGACCACATTTTATTACGGGTCTTATCTCGATGTGGATTACAGAGATTTGGTCGTGGCAGAAAGTTATCTCCGAGCTTCATCAGACCATTTTAGGTTCTCAGCAAGATAGGCGAGATGGCTTATCACTTGGCTCTACCACCTCAGTTGCATTGGGTTCACGATGTCATCCACATATCTCAGCTGAGGAGATTTGTGCATGACCTATCCGTCATTATTGACCATAGAGAGTTGGACGTCGATGACAAGGCGACTTCCAAGAGGTTCCAGTAGAAGTTGAGGATCGATATGAGCGGGTCCTATAGTGACGGTCAATTCATCTTTTGCTCTTTCAATGGATGCACGGGAGCCTCCAGCAGAGCACATGGGAGCGGGAGGCTCAGATTCATGCTCTGTACCTCCTTTAGTTTCCCTAGTTTTTGTTGTAGCTTTACGGGGACGTAAATCCTAGATGTGGGAGTAATTTATAGGCCCAAAAATTTCAAGGAAATGTTTTTCATAATTTGTTTAGAAATTTACGAGTGCGCAGTTTCTGACGGCACCTGATTCCGAGTCCCGGTGTGCCCAGAATCAATATC
This sequence comes from Viscum album, assembly GCA_963277665.1. NCBI lineage: Eukaryota > Viridiplantae > Streptophyta > Magnoliopsida > Santalales > Viscaceae > Viscum > Viscum album. The sequence continues at coordinate 623,300,442 of OY728135.1, read as the reverse complement.
CGAAGTTTAGCTCGGGTACGTTCAGTGAATGAACGAGCGGGTTTTTTCTAACTTTTGAACCGGTGCCCGGAATCGAATTCCAAGGGCACTAATAAAACCGCAGCTCCGTTATTGCTTACGAAGACCTTTTCTGGAGTTTTGTTTGCATGGGAGGATTTGTAAAAAAATTTGGGATCAAATGACAATTAAATTAAATTTGTTTGCAATTTTATTTTATTCGTGGTAATTAAACTCTCTCATGGGAAGCTATTGGTGGGGACCATGACCACCCAACATCCCATGTGTGATTATGAGGAAGGTGGGGCCTACATGATCCCCCACCTTTTCGAATTCCTTAACTCCTCTAAAACCCCCCTCTTAAATTATGTGACTCTCCCTCACATTAATAATGCCAACTTAACACCCCATTCATTTTGACAACTCAAGATTAATTAAGTGAATTCAAATTTTGATGTTTTGAAATGTTATCATAAGTAAATAAAATAAGTTAGAAGCCTTATTTTATTTGGTTTGTTTCTTTGTGTGGAATCATTGGGGAGCAAACTCTATGTCTTGAAGAACTCCATCACCTTCATTGAAGAACGACAAGACTTCGTCGAAGAACGCTGTCACCACAAGGAGAGATCGACATGATGTTCCTATTTTTCTCCGCATCAAAGAAAGGGAGACGCTGCTTCCTCTTCAGACGTTCTTCGTCGATGTATACAGAACCTCACCCAATGAGGCCATTTTCTGCAATGCTAGGTTCTGTGAATTTCATTGAGGTAGGGGTAGTTTTTGCGTTCAAGATTAATTTGAAATTCTTCATTTATTTTTGGTCGATTGTTATCGAAATAACAGGAGGAGGTAAGACTACACAAAAACGGATTATCCTCCTCCACTTTTGTTGTTGATCTTCTTCATGGCTTGAAACGGAGGCGATACAGTGTTGTTGCACTGCACGGAAATGAGAGAATCGCGGTCGGAGCGGCTGTGGCGAAGGATCATGGTGTCGTCGCGCCGTGCCGGTGAATCCGAAGGAGGCCGCGGTGAAGGGGTGCAGTGCCGTCACACTGCGCCAGAGCACCATGGAGGGCCGCGGCAGTGGCGGGCCATGGCTGAGGGGCGCGGCGCTGTTGCACCGCGCCGGATGGGCAAGAGCCGCGACGGTTCAGCAAGGGGGCGGCCGGACTCAGCCGGCCGCTTGCGCATCAGGAGGCGGGACCCACGGGGGTCCCACGGCAGCTCACTGGCCGGCCAAAACGGCCGGCCTTTCCCAACAAGACTGGGGGTTTGAAACCCCCGACAGTCAACTAGGGCGGACCCCATGGGTCCTCCGTTTCGGGAAAACAGGGGGGCACCCCGCCCTCCGGGGCCCCTCACCGGGTCGGGCCACGTCGGCTGCGCCGGGCTACGCCAGCCGGGCCGGGCCGCGCCCTACGAGGCTGAACCTGGCCCCGGGTCAGGTCGACCCAATTCGGGCTGACCCATGGGGTATTGGGCCAGGTCAGACCAGGCCCAAACCCCCTACTTTCAGACACATCCGTTCAAAAACATATAACATGGGCTACATACCTCCAATCGATGCACCGTCAGTTACGTTGGGATACTTGGATCGATTCGGTCTTTTTGGTATATTTCACTAATGGTTTTAGTGAACCTTGGGTACGGCTGGATTGTTTCGAACATGAAACCAACCGGGCCCTCAGAGTGGAAACACTTATAACTTGAGCTACGAATGTCCGATTGACGTGCCATCAAAATTGTTGGATTCCTCTTAGTGAAAAGATTATTTTGGCTTACTCCGATAGAGGTTTGGACTCAGCTGGATTACGGTTGGGTTGGTTTTAGCTTAAAAACCCAACCGGGCCCCTTGGACGAAAAAACCAATATCTCTCAGACCGGGCGTCTGATTGACGCGTCGTCTATCACATAGAGTTCCTTTTGAGGAGACAGAACATTGTGATACATCAACTCTGGACTTCGTGATAGTTGATGTATCGACCCCCTTGGCTCGTGGAGTGGACCCTCCTGGAATCGAGCGTGCTGTGTGCGGGAACCCTAGAGCTGGCTGCGACGAAGATGACGACTTCCATACAAGGATCCTCTGTGGGTTTGATGAGGATGACTACCGTACTAGGATCCTCTATGGGTTTAATAAGGATGAATACCATATTAGGATCCTCAGTGGGTTCAACGAGGACGACTACCGCACTAGGATCCTCAGTGGGTTCGATGATGACGTCTACCATACTGGGATCCTTCGTGGGTTCGATGACGACATCTACCGTGCTGGGATCCTCCGTGGGTTCGACGACGATGACTTCTGTACTAGGATCCCTTGTGGGTTCACCAACATTGTCGACTGTACTTATATCCTTCGTGGGTTTGGCAGTGATTACTACTATACTTGGATCCTCTGTGGATTTGGAAGTGATGACTTCTGTACTAGGATCTTATGTGGGGTCGGTAGAGGAGATGATTCAGTGGATACATCTAATCATCTCCACCTCTCTTAAGAAGTAGTATACCTGTGTGAGATGAGTCTTTACTTTCAATCATAATCTTCGATGTGATTGAATTGATTGGGTTGTACATTCCTGTGTGGATTGAGCAGTACTTTCCTATGTGGATTGAGTTATACTTTGCTATGTGGACTTGGTTTTACTTGAACTTGTGTCTTAGAGCAGAACTGGAAATGATGACTTAGGTATATGTATGGGCATACACCTAAGTATTGTTGATTGATACTTTTTTCATATCTTTCCTTTGTGGATTTTCTTTTGTGGATTATGGGAGACCGTCGGGAGTCTTGGGGACCATACTAAGTATCATATACTCACCCCTGCACGGGCTTCACCCGCACTACGTTGTGTTGGTTGCAGACAACGGATAGTGCTGATCGTGGTTGCGGCTTGAGGAGCGGGACGATACCTGGAGGTGGTCTATTAGGTGGGACATACACAGAGAGGACGGCCAGACTCGAGGATCCGACGAGACTGACAGTACTCACCGTCCAGGTTGGAGTTCCAGAGGATGACTTCGGGGTTTCTTCTTTACTTTTCAGTAGTTGTACTTTTCATTCAGTTGTACTACACTTTCAGTTTGGTTTGTATATTGGTCCATTTACTTTCCAGCACTTACTTGTGTTTTCGGTTTACTTAGTGTTTACTTAATTTTGTGTACTCTGTGGTGTTTGTTTTCTTTATAAAGGCAATGCCTTCCCTTTTATTGGGATTCACGCCTTTAGTGCTAATCTCCAGCCCCTTTCCTATGGGAAGGCGGGCATAGGGTAGTCATGGCACGTGCCCCGGGGATGGGTCTTGACAGTTCCTCTCCCGATTTTATTATTGTGTATTTATTCTAGTTTCTCCTTGTTAATTATATTTCATATAATTATATGTGATAATCCCAGGTTTCATGTTCAAGTCCTTATAGAATAACTATACCAAGAGGTAATAACCCTACCAATGGAGGATTGGGTATTAACTCAATAGTTACCCTGTGTAAAAAAGGCCTAACTAAACTCCCAATTTGATAATCTTTAGGGGGTATTATTTTGTTAATTCACACTCTCAATATAAGCTGTTTTGAAGGATTCTAAATATTTTAGGCTAGATAAAGTAATTATAATGTGACCATGAATAAAACAATTTGAAATTTTGGGGTTAAAAAGTTAAATTACAAATAAAATTATATGTTCTTCCCTAAAAAAGGTATAAGTTCGATTTTAGGTGCATATATCTCAATGATGTTGGGGGATTATAATATTTTAATAAAAAATGGTGGAAATTTGGGTTCACTATTTTAAATACTATGATAAAAGTAATGGGAGAACCCATATTAATGTAACCATGGATGGACCAAAAGTGTTATAGGTTAAACTAAGAGTGATATTGTTTTAACTGAGTAAAATACAAGTTGAGTTTAAATAAACATAGTTTAACATATTTGAGTTATATGTTTATACATCTTCAAGTGAAGTCCTCCTATTTTTAATTATGATAATTATTTTATAAAGGTCATTACTCATATTAACCCTCCTTAGTTTTAGAAATTTATGGGTCTATAAAGAACCATGTTAAAAATAGATGAAAGGGACAATGAAAGGATTCACACAACAATAAACCTATAGAAATTGAAAATTTATTGACATATTTTTTGATAATTCAAAATCAGATATCATGAAATATGATTTTCCATGTGAAAATAATCAAAATCATGGACACAGTGAAGAAGAAAATGGGTGATTATAATTTAATATTAATAGATGATTTTCATTGGACTCCAATATGTAAGGGAAATTAAGATGTTATAAATATTTATTTCTATTTCAAGAGTGTTGGGAATTATGTAGCTCATTGTCCCAATCCAAGGGCCAATTGGGAAGTAGACAACATAAACCATTCGAATAATGAAAATCCTATGAAACTACCACTAATGTAACAAATATTGAGTTTTAATTCCATATTTTCTAGAGTCTTATGTCATGTAAAATTTTAACAATTACTATATATTTTGTAATAAATAAATACATTGTGATATGATTATCAGATAAATCATTTTCATGAATTTTGGGAAGTCATTTCTTATAGAACTAGTTCTTCATCCATATGTATAATTCTGTATAAATAATTAATGGGATATATCGCTTTATAATTCTCTTATAATAATTTTTCACGTAGATAAATATCATTTCACATCCAAAATAAACTCATGATCATCTAGTGGGTTATGGTTAATTATGAGTTCCCAATAGAAATTAATATCATTTAATGATTCAAAATTAATAAGGCATAATTTATATAAGGGGTTCGAATGTAACACCCCAAAATTTTAATATAGGACATCCTCTAAGTATGTTGAAGTTTTTTATGAAATTTTCACATAAACCATTGAACGTAAAAAAATCTAAACCTATTTAGATAAAATTTTAAATATTAATTATAAAAATTAAGACAAAGCCATTGAATTAGTGAATATTAATAGGACATAACAATTTATAAATTATTCATACAATGTAATTAAAGGATACTATTAATGAATGAAAATCAATTATTATAGCTAAAACATATTAGAATAAAATTTTATTGTTAAAAATATATTTTTATCCAAGATTTGTGTTTTACATAATAAAATAAAAATATTATGATGTTTTAATAATAATATATTTTTATAATATGAATAATATATTCTAAAAAAGTTATTTTTTAACTGATAGGTATAAAAAATGATGAATAATTAATACTTTAAAAAACCGATTTTCTAATATGAACATGTTTCCACTATATTGTGGGATTTTATATAATTATTGAATTGTCAAATTTTTAAATTTAATGGAAAATAAAATCGATAATATTTTATTGATAAAACCAATATAATATTAGGATTAATATTTAATATTTTTCTACAAATAATGATTTATTTGGGAATGGTGAAAAAAATCATTTTAAAAAATAAGACTTTTATAAAATTATTAGTATATAAGTATGAATTGAGAATTCCTAAAACCATTTTTTAAGACTAAATATGTATTTTATCTATGAATTTAAAATTTTAAATATGATTATTTTAATATACAAACCAAAAATTGATATTTTAGAACACAATAAATATTTTTTAAAAGAGTATTTGTTATAAACGATAATTTTTTTAAAATTGGATTGTATCTCATTAAAAAATTTAATAAAAATAAATTTATTTAAAATTTACAATCATTGGTTACAAATTATCTATTAAGGAACGTATTATTTTAGGGACATTGTTTATGTCACCTTAGCTAAAAACTACTTACATACTCAAAATCTAAAATAATAAAATCAGTAATACAAGAGGTTCTAATACATGAATACAGATACAAAAAAATTATTATAATTGAATGGATTAGGTTTATATCAACCTTATATCATACTCACTAAATTACTAATCTTTTCTGGAGACAGATGAAATTCTTAACATGTGATCCCTTAATATTATGTTGAATTTTTTTTTAAAAATTGTCTTTTTATCCCATTATAAAAGGGGCCTCTCACCACCCCTTCACGGAACTCAAACAAATTCATTTTCCCCTTGAAAACCATCCCTTTTTCCATCCCATGGAATACAAATTTCTATCTTTTTAGATTATGTTCAAAAGATGTGATCCAATTCAACTTATTTCTAAGGGATCTTCTAAGGAATTTATCGAGGGGCTCAACGTGAGTAATAATTTTTAGTTAAATTATTTATTTTCAATATTTATTTTATAATTATAATTTCAAAATCCATATGAAATGAATTAATTATTCATTAAATATAAAAATTCATTATTGTATAGAATTAATTATTAATCGCATTTAATCTTTTCCTTTATGAAATACGATACATTAATTCATTCATTATGTGGACAATCACCTTTGAGACACAAGATGATTTGTTTTCCATAAACGTCATACAATGATGGGATAAAAGTGGAATTAGAAATAAAATTATAATATTTGTATTGTTTTAATTCATATAAATCCTTAAACAATATTACTTTTTTCTCTCATTCAATTGGAAAATGTAATGATCAACCAACCATACACATGTGCTGCTGACTCAATGAAATGATTGATTTTTGATTTTCTTTTAAAGAATTCCATACATGGATGGTCATGAGGATGAGATTAAAGTATGAATGTGATATTTTGTTATCTTTAAATTTTTTTTATGTTAAATTCGTGACCTTATTATTAATATGATCAATAAATGGTTATTGTTAATTACATAATATAAAATGAGAGAAACTACAAGGAAAAAGATTTATTGTTGATGAGAAATGAAATTATATAAATTATATTCCCCTTATAATTCATTGAAACTCTTAAATATCATACTAATAGGAATTAAATAATATAATTATGTTTGTGTTATAATTATATTATAATGTAACCACTTCATTGTCATCAAATTTTCATTGTAGGTTCAGGTTTGGGTCCACCTAACCACCTACATGAATAGTACTATGAATTTATATCATGAATGAAAATGATAACATATTTAGTCGTATAATATGATATGAATATGTTGATTGTGTTTTGATTTTTTTTTATAAAAGGAATAAAAATAATTCAGTACCAAAATAATTTTGGTTTATTGAGATTCACCAAAACATGATCATTATCCAATTCATCATCAGATTTTGTAACCAAAACTACCATGTAATGAAATAAATTTTTTAAAAAACATGGAATATCAATTATAGTACCTCAAAATAAATAATTTTGATGGAATTATGAAATTTAATGGACACTAATACTAGTTAAATTAAACTATTTTAAATAACTAAAGATTATGTATGCATTGTGCTAAAAATAAGTAGACACTAACTAATATATATATATATTGATTATAAATGATGATGATTGTTTTTTATAGTTATGAATAATGTTATTTTGTATTTATTTAATGAACTTAATTTAATTAATTATTATTATTATTGAATGTGCATAATGAATCATGACAGAGGTAAGTGTTTTTCTATCAAATTACACTTTCTGAGACAAGTTTGGTATTATATACCTAATTTCATTTATGTAGTCTATATATATTGTATTTGATATATCATATCATCTATTATATTTCAATATTATTTTTATGTTGAATTTAATGGCCTCTATTTCAAGGGTTTTGATTAAAATGGTACTCGTTCCATATGGGTTTCACGGTATTGGATATGAATTTTTAAGACATGTCACATGTTATGAACCGTGATTCCATTATATTGTGTTCAATATATTTACAATACCATATATTTTATATAAATATTTACCTTTTAACTAATTTTATAAAAATAAAAAATTATGTTCTTTTAATTAAATTCCTATTATCTCATGTGTTACCCCAGTCATTAGAGTTTTTTGAAACTCAGTTTTCATTTATAGAATTATGATTGTTCACCTAAACTTATTAAATATATTTCAATTATATTCATCCCTTTAATTTTTTATGTGTTACTATATAATTTTTTATATTTCTAACACATGAAACCATTTTTAATTTTTCATGGTTCAAGGGGTATAATACTCGTAAGGGATATAGATATCTCAAATATCCCTTTTTATGTATAATTTGTTATCATGAATATTACTTTTCCATATCTTGGTTCTCCCACCCTAAATTTTTATTATATTTTTTTTATAATCCTTATTTGGAAAATGAGTTTTTGTGAAAAATTTATTTTTTTAATCTTTTTACAAAGTGATGTGATAACAATGGTATTTTGAAAATAATAAAAAGGGTTCTTCTCCTTTCACATTCATATATTTTTCCTTCCTCAACTAAAATTTCCAACATAAATTTTATGTCTTTTAAAGGATCCATTCAAACATATTATTTTTAAAAGTAATTTATTTCAATGTTTTTCAATTAACCTTTTTAAAATCTAGCTTTGAGAGAGAAAATTAAGTATGTATTTTGTGTCAATGTTAAATAAGTTTTCTAAAATATTTGATTTGTTTTTTCTTCCATTTACCTAATAAAATTCAAAATGATTTACTATAATTTGGTTTGTGTTTTGTGATTTTTCCTCTAATATATATATATATATTATAATTTGGTGGATTTTACTCATGGTATCAATCAATTCGATTCTCTATCCATACCTTTGTGATTCCATTTAAATATTTCTTTTTAAAAGTGTTTTCTCTTGTATTTCAACTATAAGGCCTCGGCCTTAAACCTTACTTAATATTGAATTAAATGAATAATTCAGGTTGAGGATGTTTTCAGGATTAGGGTTTTAGAGAATTAGAACATAACTATTATATCTCAAAAGATTACAAAGTAGTCACTTCTACTACGTTTCCATAATAAAAAAAACTCTTAAAAGAAACATGTCTAGTTCCATGTTTTATATAGCATGACATTCCCTTGATCCCATCCTTGACCTTATTCCACATTAAGTCCTATGAAAAAAATTTCAAGATAACTTGGTGTGAGCATAAAAAGCTCAGTAAGGGATACACAAAGAATGAAAACTGTTAGTTTTTCAAACATCAAGTAAACCATGTATACTCTATCAAAGTAATACCTTCACCTTCATGAAGTAGTAAATATTCTTCACTGAATAAAGTATCATTACTTACCTTTTTGTAACCAAGGATTACCATAAAACCCATATAAAGAACACATAACATATATAAAGGTAACATGGGACATAAACATACTTAAGTGGAATAATCATACGGTCAACTTCCACACATGTCACTTAAATGGAATAGCCATACGGCCAATTTCCATACATACATACTGGAATAGCCATACGGCCGACTTCCATACCCAATTCATTGGAGGATATAACGTAACCACCCGTCCTAGTATTCACGGCACCACCCTTCATATGGTTTATCACGTAACCACCCGTCAAATGTCCAAGTACCAATATAAAATCATAAAACATAAAACCAATATAAAGGAAGGATAACATTTCCACATTTCAATCACAATATATCATAATAGAATATTTTATCAAAACCATTTTCAATACCAAAATACATAAACGAGTATATGGTATTTATTTCATTTTAAAAACATAACGGCTTGTTGAGGAAGCCAAAGACCAAATAATACTCACGGCGGCGGAAAAGGTCGTTGTCACCGCATACGTTAAAAAAACATTCCTTTTTGTCGTTTAGTAAAATGCTTCGTAGAAAAAGATTCCTTTTATATAAAAGTAAAAGTCAAATGTTTTTATACACCGTATAAAAGAAAGTTGTGTATAAAACGAAATATGCCTCAATGAAAGGAGATTGAGACGAAGTCCCTTACCTCGGGTCCGACTTGACTCTATCATTCTTTAACGTCCTGAATAATAAACTTGAGTTAATTTATACTTGATTAAGAACCTTTTTAAAGTTCATTATTCATTTTATATCACTTATTTCCATGTTATAGACATCATGTAACTATTTAAGTTAATAATGTTTGTTTTGTCAATATTTGGTTCTTAAGTCGAAAGTGGACTTCTTACAATTACATGTTGTTCGTGTGGTCAAAGGTTATTTATATCCAGAATGAAATTCCTGATTTGGATATCATATATATCATATATATCCAGAATATACATGTATTTATAATACTACATAATCATTTAGAGGTAAGAAATGAAATGCACCGTTCATGGAGACGGTAAGCCGTACGTACGCATGAACGCTAATTTTATTTCTATTTCGTATTTTATAGAATGTAATCATAATGATATAAGATTATATTATAATTCCAGTATAATAACATATATAATATCATTAACTTTATCCTTTACACATCCCACATATGGTATTAACTAATCAAATCACTTTCAGTGGGCGGTAGTCCGTACTTCCTAAAATGAAGATATCGTGTTACCCATAATGGAAACAATAATGGTATGCCATAAATGAAAAATACAGAAGCTTAAGGAGAGAATAAACATATTATATATCATATATAAAAATATTGACATCATAATGGCCACCTTTGAAGGTGTTAAATGAGTATTGAACAATCATCGTTTCGGGAGGCATAATTTCACCATCCACGGAAACCGTATGTTCTTTAACCATTTGATGTAGTTGTGTGAGAGTGTAGCTCGAATAAATATTATAACAACATCCTAGTATATTGAAGATACTGTTTTTGTTACAAAATAAGTAAATAAAAAGAGTTTAGGGGGTTGGAGAAGAAAAATAAAACAAATGAACAAGAGAGAATGAATTACATTTAAAAGTGTAACTCCTTTTGATTTGAGCCTAAAGGATTCCTTTGAAAGGATTATGCCCAAAGTGAATCCTCTAGGATGAGGAGAGGGATGTGGAGAGAGTAAATGGTCAGGGTTTGGACGAACCAAAGGCTTTAGGAGTGTGTGTAAGGTGGTAGAGGTGGGGGGCTTTTATAAGAGGAGAGGAGGGGCACTTTTGGAAAGTAAAGACATATTACTTTATTTGAAAATGTGTTTCAGATTTAAAAGGTCCCACATTGATATAATTCGTGGATAAGGTGATAACGGTTCGAAATCCACCCATCAAATAACTTTTGGACATGTGTAGTTCATAAAGTTTACATTATCTTTCCATTTTATTTAAATCGTCAAATAATGATGTCATCGCTGCATCATTATTATGTCATAAATAATTTAATTTATTTAATGTCTAAAAATTATAAAACAAAATACTATGATGTAGGAAATAGTTTTATCTTTCTAATGACTATTTATAATAAAAAATTGGACTTGTATAACCCCATTTAAAAATTGTTTTAGTAAAACATATCATGTTTGTGCCATTTTTTACATTAACATTAAATAAAAGGTATTTATATCATTTTCCAACCAAAGTGGCTCCATGGGGTCCCCAAGATGACCCATGACTTGTCTTGGTCGTCCATGACACATCCAATGAGGGTAGGACATGTGTCTAGGTCATCTCATATTATTAAAATATTATTTTTACCTTAAACTACACTAATTACCACTAATTGCGATTAAAAACATAATAAGTTACTATTCACCAAAAAATTATTTTAATCTCATTGAACCACATTTTACTTCTTAATGACAACCGTGTATATCGGATTTTTGAAAATAAAAACACAATGATGGCAAAATTTCATTTAAACGGAAAAATCAGTTTTTATAAGTACCACTTAGTGGTTTCACTATTCATCAAAAATTGAAGTTTTTCAAAAAATTACCAAAAATTCACCCTAAGCTATATTTGATATTACGAATTCAAAAATGAAGTCTATTTTACAAAATTCAAAATATATATGTCACATTAATTAATTTAATAATTAATTTCCGCTGTCAGAGAAAATAGCGTGTTTTTATGAAACAATAAGTATCAAAAGATTGACACTAGTTTAAGTCCGATTTCAATGTGAAATTAATTCAACGACCACTATTGGATTTAATGGTAAAAATATTTTCTAATTTAACTTTAAAACCAATTCAAAAGATAATATAATCATATAAATAAATTAGATTAAAAAAAGGTTTTGAATTAAAATACAACATTTTACACTATTCATTAAAAAAATGAACTTTATCGGAAAGGTACCAAAAATTTTCACAAGGTAAATTTTGATGTCCCGATTCTAAAGAAGATTTATTTTTGGTCCAATAGAATTTATAAGATTGATCAAAACTATATTTAATGACGGTTCGCCGTCAAAAGGTGATAAGTGAACCCTTAGTGAAAATTAGGGTATAAATGCCTAAAATTGAACTCTTTCCGTATTTTAAGCCTTTATCTTTTATTGGGTAAATGTAAAAACATTTAATAACATATATAATCATATTTTAGTTATTTATATCCATTCCCTTCAATACAACAGCTACTTGTTAACTAACATTTAAAATAATATTATTTTATTACTTGTGTGCAACATAAGTTTTCAAAGAAACTCATCGTTGCGTATCGAGTATGCTATCGAATGTAGAAACCCCTTTTAATTAAAATTAATATTTAATTCGTAAATATTAATAAATATGAAAATTCTTTATTCTTTAATTACCTTGGATGTTACATCCTTCCCCCCTTTTGGGAATTGCGTCCTTGTAATTTTATTCACTTATCAAAATAAGTGGGGGTATTTATCCCTAATAGCATTTTCAGATTCCCACGTTGCCCCTTCAATCACATGGTTTTTTCACAAAACCTTTACCTGATGAATCACCTTATTCCGTAACACCTGCTCCCTATGGTCAAGAATCTGGACTGGTTGTTCTTCATAAGATAGGTTCTTCTCCAGCTGAACTACCTCTGGACTCAAAACCTGAGATGGATCTGGCATATACTTCCACAACATTGAAACGTGAAAAACATTGTGTACCTGAGATAAACTCGGAGGTAAAGCCACTCGGTAAGCAACCGATCCAACTTTCTCCAGAATTTCATATGGTCCAATAAACCTTGGACTCATCTTTCCTTTCTTACCAAATCTCATCACACTTTTCCAAGGAGAAACCTTGAGAAAAACATGATCACCTACCTCGAAAGATAGATCCTTCCTCCAGTTATCTGCATAACTCTTCTGCCTGCTCTGAGCTGTTCTCATGTGCTTTTGAATCAACTGAACATTTTCTGCCATCTCTTCTACCAATTCTGGTCCCATCAGATTCCTTTCACCCACTTCATCCCAAAATACTGTAGTTCAACACCGCTTCCCATATAATGCCTCAAATGGTGCCATCTGTATACTGGAATGAAAGCTGTTATTATAAGAAAACTCAACCAAAGAAAGATGTTGGTCCCAACTTCCCTGATAATCCATCGAACAAGCTCGTAGCATATCCTCCATGGTCTGAATTGTTCATTCTGACTTCCTATCTGATTGAGGATGAAAAGCTGTACTAAAATTTAATTCAGTACCCAACGACTTCTGAAGGCCTTTACAAAAGTTAGATGTGAACCTGGGATCACGATCAGATACAATGGAGAGGGGAACTCCATGTAACCTGACTATCTCTTTAAGATACAAATGGGAAATTTGATCTAGGGAAAAAGTATCTCGTATAGCAAGGAAATGAGCATATTTAGTCAAGCGATCAACAATAACCCAGATTGCATTATTACCTCGAGATGTCCTCGGTAATCCCACAACAAGGTCCATGGATATGTTTTCCCATTTCCACTCTGGCACTGGTAAAGGCTGAAGCATCCCTTTCGGTAACTGCCGCTCTACTTTAACCTGCTGACAAGTCAGACACTTCACAGTAAAATCAGCAATATCTCTTTTCATTCCATCCCACCAGTAATACTCCCGCAGATCTCTATACATCTTAGTACTGCCAGGATGAACTGGAAACGGAGAACTATGAGTTTCACATAACAACTCTCTCTTCAACTGTGAATCACAAGGAACACACAATCTGTTACCAAATCTTAAAACGAAATCATTATCAAATTTGAATTCAGGAAACTTACCTTTCTGAACCAGCTCTACCATTTTCTGCAACTCACTGTCTTGCTTCTGTGATTTCTTGATTCTATCTGATAGAGATGATCTCAAAGATACCTGAAACAAAATAGAATAACTTCCTGCACCAACAACTTCTATGCCAAAGTTCATCAAATCCTTAACCAAGGGATCACGTTCCAAACGCAACATTGCTAATGAAGCATTACTTTTTAGACTCAAAGCATCAGTCAATTTATTTGCTTTTCCCAGATGGTAATGAAATGTACAATCATAATCCTTGATTAATTCTATCCATCTTCTTTGTCTCATGTTCAATTCTTTCTGAGTGAATATATACTTTAAACTTTTGTGATCAGTATATATTTCACACTTTACTCCATACAAATGATGCCTCCAAATTTTTAAAGCAAAGACAACAGCAGCTAATTCCAAATCATGTGTAGGGTAATTTACCTCATGAGTTTTCAACTTTCATGAAGCATAAGCAATTACCTGATCATTATGCATAAGGACACATCCAAGTCCCTTCAACGAAGCATCACTTTATATAACAAACTCACCATTCCTAGAAGGAAGTGCCAAAACTGAAGCATTCACCAATCTTCTCTTCAGCTCCTGAAAATAATCATCACATTCTTTTTTCCAGATAAACTTAACACCCTTCCGTGTTAGCTTAGTCATTGGACTAGATAACCGTGAAAAATTTCTAACAAAACTTTGGTAATAGCCTGCCAAACCAAGAAAACTACGAATCTCGGTTACATTTGTGGGTCTTGGCCATTCTTCAACAACTTTTGTTTTTGTAGGATCAACAGTTATCCCATCTCATTGCACTTATAACATTTCACTAACTGTAAATCAAATTTGGTCTTACCTTCACCTTGATCCTTTTCAGTGCAATCACGAGCCTTATGTCCCATCTTACCACATCGGTAGCACTTTCCAGAATTCAGAAGACATTCCCCAGCATGCCTCTTGCCACATTTATCACAAACTGGAAACTTAGTTTTCTTACCATCAGACTTTTTTGAAAAATTCTTACCTTTCTCCTGCCACCTCGGTCTCTTCTTCTGTTGGTTGTTATAGAACACTTGATCATCGACAAACTCCATTTCCACCTTCTCATCACATCTAACAAGCTTTTCATAACTTTTAAACTCACGAGAAGCTAATGCCCTTCGATATTTTGGCTTTAATCTTGAGTAAAAAAGATTGATTTTACTATCAAGGTCTCGGATAAAATTTGGAGCATACCTTTCCAAACGAGTGAACCTTTCTTCATAGGTAGCCACTGAGTCATCATCTTGCATAAATTCCAAGAATTGTTTTTTCATCCTAAGTCGAACATCCTTAGCAAAATACTTCTCAAGAAAAATACCTTTGAATTCATCCCAGTCGAGAGCATCAATCTCATCAGCGTCCCTGATATTTTTAACCATCGACCACCACTGATCTGCCTCACCCTGCAAACGGTAAATGTAATGACTAACCTTTTGATTGTCTGAACACCCCATGACATCGAAAATCTTCTCCAGTGCTTTAATCCACCCTTCAGCTAACACAAGGTCAGATGATCCTCTGAATGATGTGGGATGTTGCCTCATGAAATGTTCCACCACTGACATGTTCCTCTGCGATTGATCTGGCGGATCTCGTGCATGGATACCACCACCATTTATAGCCTGAGTCAACTGTGTCATCACAACAACAAACTGTTCAGTTCCAATTCCGACCATCTTAGGATGCTAATTTGGAAGGTTATTTCCTTCTGTATGCCTTCCTAGCACTGCTTCCCTGTTTCCTCTGTGAAAACCCTTTCTAAACAAACATGTCTTAGATGAAGCAACATGGTAATCATTAAATTCTATATCATTTAAAATAATAATAATTTTGGATAATCATTTAATAGAATTCTAACTCCTAAAGTTATCTAAACTGACCTATGATACCAACTATAAGGCCCCGGCCTTAAACCTTACTTAATATTGAATTAAATGAATAATTCACATTGAGGATATTTTCAGGTTTAGAGTTTTAGAGAATTATAACATAACTATTACATCTCAAAAGATTACAACATAGTCACTTCTACTAAGTTTCCATAACAAAAAAACTCTTAAAAGAAACATGTCTAGTTCCATGTTTTATATAGCATGACATTCCCTTGATCCCATCCTTGACGTTATTCCACATTAAGTCCTTTGAAAACATTTCAAAAAAACATGGGGTGAGCATAAAAAGCTCAGTAAGGGATACACAAAGAATGAAAACTGTTAGTTTTTCAAACATCAAGTAATCCATGTATACTCTATCAAAGTAATACCTTCACCTTCATGAAGTAGTAAAAACTCTTCACTGAATAAAGTATCATTACTTACCTTTTTTTAACCAAATGATTACCATAAAACCCATATAAAGAACACATAACATATATAAAGGTAACTTGGGACATAAACATACTTAAGTGGAATAACCATACGGTCGACTTCCACACACATCACATAAATGGAATAGCCATACGGCCAATTTCCATACATACTTAATGGAATAGCCATACGACCGACTTCCATACCCAATGCATTGGAGGTTAAAACGTGACCACCCGTCCTTGTATTCACGGCAGCACCCGTCATATGGTTTATCACGTAACCACCCGTCAAATGTCCAAGTACCAATATAAAATCATAAAACATAAAACCAATACAAAGGAATGATAACATTTCCACATTTCAATCACAATATATCATAATAGAATCCTTTATCAAAACCATTTTCAATACCAAAATACATAAAAGAGTATATGGTATCTATTTCATTTTAAAAACATAACGGCTTGTTGAGGAAGCCAAAGACCAAATAATAGTCGCGGCGGCGGAAAAGGTCGTTGTCACCGCGTACGTTAAAAAACATTCCTTTCTGTCGTTTAGTAAAATGCTTCGTAGAAAAAGATTCCTTTTGTATAAAAGTAAAATTCAAAGGGGTTTATACACCGTATAAAAGAAAGTTGTGTGTAAAACGAAATATGCCTCAATGAAAGGAGATTGAGACGAAGTCCCTTACCTCGGGTCCGACTTGAATCGATCGTTCTTTAACGTCCTGAATAATAAACTTGAGTTAATTTATACTTGATTAAAAACCTTTTTAAAGTTAATTATTCCTTTTATATCACTTATTTCTATGTTATAAACATCATGTATCCATTTAAGTTAATAATGTTTGTTTTGTCAATATTTGGTTCTTAAGTCGAAAGTGGACTTCTTACAATTACATGTTGTTCGTGTGGTCAAATTTTCTTTATATCCATAATGACATTCTTGATTTGGATATCATATATATCTAGCATATACATGTATTTATAATTTTACATAATCATTTAGAGGTAAGAAACGAAATGCACCGTTCATGGAGACGGTAAGCTGTACGTACGAATGAACGGTACTTTTATTTCTATTTCATATTTTATAGAATGGAATCATAATGATATAAGAGTATATTATAATTCTAGTATAATAACAGATATAATATCATAAACTTTATCCTTTACACATCCCACATATGGTATTAACGAATCAAATCACTTTCAGGGGGCGGTAGTCCGCACTTCCTAAAATAAAGATATCATGTTTACCCATAATGGAAACAATAATGGTATGCCATAAATGAAAAATACATAAGATTAAGGAAATAATAAACCTATTATGTATCATATATAAAAATAGTGACATCATAATGGCCACCTTTGAAGGTGTTAAATGAGTATTGAACAATCATCGTTTCGGGAGGCATAATTTCTCCATCCACGGAAACTGTATGTTCTTTAACCATTTGATGTAGTTGTGTGAGAGTGTAGCTCGAATAAATCTTATAAAAACATCCTAGTATATTTAAGATACTGTTTTTGTTACAAAATAAGTAAATAAAAAGAGTTTAGGGGGTGGGAGAAGCAAAATAAAACAAATGAACAAGAGAGAATGAATTACCTTTAAAAGTGTAACTCCTTTTTATTTGAGCCTAAATGAATCCTTTGAAAGGATTCTGCCCAAATGGAATCCTCTAGGATGAGGAGAGGGATGTGGAGAGAGTAAATGTGCAGGGGTTGGCCGAGCCAAAGGCTTTAGGAGTGTGTGTAAGGTGGTATAGGTGGGGGCCTTTTATAAGAAGAGAGGAGGGGCACTTTTGGAAAGTAAAGAAATATTACTTTATTTGAAATTGTGTTTCGGTTTTAAAAGGTACCACATTGATATAATTCGTGGATAAGGTGATAAGGGCTCTAAATCCACTCATCTAATAAGTTTTGGACATGTGTAGTTCATAGATTTTACATTATCTTTCCATTTTATTTAAATCGTCAAATAATGATGTCATCGCTGCATCATTATTATGTCATAAATAATTTAATTTATTTAATGTCTAAAAATTATAAAACAAAATACTATGATGTTGGATATCGTTTTATCTTTCCAATGACTATTTATAATCAAAAATCGGACTTGTATAACCCCATTTAAAAATTGTTTTAGTAAAACATAACATGTTTGTGCCATTTTATACATTAACATTAAATAAAAGGTATTTTTGTCATTTTCCAACCAAAGTGGCTCCATGGGGTCCCCAAGTTGACCCATGGCTTGTCTTGGTCGGCCATGACACATCCAATGCGGGTAGGACATGTGTCTAGGTCATCTCATATTATTAAAATATTATTTTTACCTTAAACTACACTAATTACCACTAATCGCGATTAAAATCTTAATAAGTTACTATTCACCAAAAAATTATTTTAATCTCATTGAACCACATTTTACTTCTTAATGACAACCATGTATGTCGGATTTTTGAAAATCAAAACACAATGATGGCAAAATTTCATTTAAACCGAAAAATCAGTTTTTATAAGTACCACTTAGTGGTTTCACTATTCATTAAAAATTGAAGTTTTTCAGAAAATTACCAAAAATTCACCGTAAGATATATTTGATATTATGAATTAAAAAATAAAGTATATTTTACAAAATTAAAAATATATAAGTCACATTAATTAATTTAATAATTAATTCCCGCTGTCAGAGCAAATAGCGTGTTTTTATGAAACAATAAGTATCAAAAGATTGACACTAGTTTAAGTCCGATTTCAATGTGAAATTAAATCCAACGACCACTATTGGATTTAATGGTAAAAATATTTTATAATTTTACTTTAAAACCAATTCAAAAGATAATCTAATCATATAAATAAATTAGATTAAAAAGAGGTTTTGAATTAAAATACAACATTTTACACTATTCATTAAAAAAATGAACTTTATCGAAAAGGTACCAAAAATTTACACAAGGTAAATTTTGATGTCCTGATTCTAAAGAAGAGTTTTTTTTGGTCCAATAGAATTTATAAGATTGATCAAAACTATATTTAATGACGGTTCGCCGTCAGAATGTGATAAATGAACCCTTAGTGAAAATTAGGGTATAAATGCCTAAAATTGAACTCATTCCGTATTTTAAGCCTTTACCTTTTATTGGGTAAATGTAAAAACATTTAAAAACATATATAATCTTATTTTAGTTATTTATATCCATTCCCGCCAGTACAACGGCTACTTGTTAACTAACATTTAAAATAATATTATTTTATTACTTGTGTGCAACATAAGTTTTCAAAGAAACTCGTCGTTGCGTATCGAGTACGCTATCAAACGTAGAAACCCCTTTTAATTAAAATTAATATTTAATTAGTAAATATTAATAAATATGAAAATTCTTTATTCTTTAATTACCTGGGATGTTACATCAACAAACTCGTATGAATATTTTTTTAATGGGGATATTTATTTATTTTAAATCCAGTTTATTTCTCTTGATGGATAATGAAACATTTATTTTATCATTGGTTTAACTATATAATCATTATCCTATAGAGTGGGAACTTATCTTTTTAAAATAAATATTGATGAATGTTCACCAATAAATAATTTTTGTCAATTCACCTGGAGAAAAGTAGTAGAGTTATATAAGTTGTTATTTTAAAAAGGAATATTTTTATAAAGTAGACATTATATTTTATGACATCCATATTATTTCAATATATGGGTTATTATAATGATATTAATTTAAGTGATATGGGGAAATTTATTGATATTCGCGAATATTATTGACTGCTAAAGATGATTGATTTTGTATTGATGTTCCATATCTATTATTATATACAAATACTTACATTTTTTAGATATAGGATCCTTAGGGAATGGTATTAAAAGTCTTGTTAAGTCTTATGGTGATTTCATTGGAATTAATCAAGTGACTGATGTGGCCCAGTGTAGAAAAACCATCCTGGATACCCTCTCAAACTAGTACGTAACCCGAATTTTCAAAAACTAGAGGGACTTCCCAATCCCCAAAGGTTAGACTATAAAACTAGAGCATCAAAGAAAAACCAAATATAATGATTTCACCTAATATCAAGTAAAAACGGTTAGTATATGAATATAAACGAAAAATAGAAACAATTTAATAGATAAACATATACCATAACTGAATGAAAATAGTGAAAATGATATAACTCAAAGTAAACAGAACATACCAAGTATAAGTCCAACATCAAAGGACCTATAAAACATAAATCAAACTAATCCATGTGATATCACCATAACACTCCCTCCATATCACCAACAACTACATTGGACATAATTATAGAAACCAAGATGATGCACGATGGTTCCTTATATTTAATTATATCAAAATACATATAATTGTCTATGTGCTTAAAAAGGTGTGTGTTGGTTTTTATCTAACTCTCTTAGTAGTATCCCACTAAATTGTTTCATAAAAAGACTCACCAAAATAATCTGAACATGCTTAATTGTTTTAAAAATAATTCATGATAAACAGTCAAAAAGTTATTATATCAAATTTGGGTTAACCATTTAATTTCCATGTTTTCAACAGTTCCTAAATATTATAGGTAATATAGTTTCAAATAATTTTATATACGTAAAAGAATATAATTCAAAATAAAGTATCTATAAATATCACATGATATCCATGGTATTAGAAACTGAAAATAGTATAATACAATGCACATGTAACATCATTCCAAGGGTCTCTATAAGTTAAACCATCAGACTACTCATAGCACAATCAATGACTAGTGCACAATAAATTCCTTAGAACATTTGCCTAAGAAGAATAAGAACTCCCCTTAAGTGACCCCCCCATTATGTAAATATCAACTCCCTAGAACAAAGAACCTCAGAAATATAGGCTAACCCCATGACTAACCCCCCATAATGCATTGATGACGACCCTGTTCAATACCTTCCACTTAAGTTCCCAGGTTTTCCCATGGTCTATATTTTCCAATCCATTTCATTAAAACCATTACTTGTAAACCATTTCATAAATCCATTTCATAATTCTATTAATATAACATCATCATTGGTCAAGACATGGGGAAAATAAAATTTTATCACAAACACCATTATACTCACAAATCATTCAATCAACATAAAATTTCAATTATATGAAAATTTTAGAAAAAAAAGAGATTCATTTGAAATATGATTAAGAATCAACCACCTATAATGATCTTAGGTCAGAGATACCCATAATGGGATCCACCAACAATAAAGAACTCAATTGCAATGATGGGGGTACTATGATAAATTTATACACACTAGAATATATTATATTTAGAAAAATAGTTTTTTGATAGGGAATATCACAACACATGTCAAAGAATGTGTACCCACTGTACCGCAACAAACACAAGTTTCAGCCTCATGAAAAATATCATACAATGGATGTAGAAAGGATCATGAATATTATCATTAAAATTAAATGAATCTAATAATTCAACTAAATAATTATAATACAATCAATAACAATGAAGAAAGAGTAGGATTACTCACTAGTAGAAATGCACCACAATCGCAATGACTATCAATCCCTAATCAAAATGATCCATAAGGAATGGAGGTTTATAAAATAGTATGGGAGAGCTCCAATGTAGAGAAGAGTATGGTTTCTGTTATTTATGGATACAAATCAGTGATGAAGCACCCTAAATACAAAAGGTAAGAGGATTACATAGTGTGTAGTCCATTTTCACATCACGTAATCTTAGAAACCAAAATACTCGGAAAATAAAACACCATGGGTTATAAAATCGATTTTACCACTACACGACATGTAATATAAATCCCTGACTTGTAATCGACACACATTGTACTAATTCACTACATATTATTAGAACCCCTTATAAAACATGTAAAAACATTACAAAAAATTTAAAATTTTCATAAATTTTATCATTTTCACACTCTGAACTGAACTGAAAACATATTATTTGTTAAAAAAGAATGATGATCATTTTTATTATAGGTAGTGAAAAGAAATGATCATTCTAGAAAAACTCAAACCAGAACCAGAATTCTCCAAACTCGGGGGGGGGGGGACTTTAAAAGATCAATAATAGATTTATACCAAGAATCAATTAATTCAAACCAAGATGCATCCTTGATTTTTTTAGTTTTCCACTAAATGATTCTTCCATCCTCTAGAGTCCCAAAATTTACCCAAATAATGAGGTAAATAAAATTTGTGAAGGTAAATAACTGCATTTTTGTAATGGAAGTTACAACATGATATTATATATTCCCTTGATGAATTTATATATAGAATGAGAAAAAAAGGTTGGTTTTAATTATATACCAGTTATGTAACAATAACGTGTATTAAAAGAAGGCATTATAGAATTTTTTTGATATCCAAAATTATATATTCGATCAGTACGTGATTTTTATTATTGATATTAATTTCATCATTTATTGCAATTGATATATTATTATCTCAATTTAAATTGAGTATTAATTAATATAATTTACTTACTCAAGTCATAATATATATTGATTATTTATTCCCTAATTACCTTAGTTCTATGTTTCCCATAATTGAGAATTTTAGATCAAAAATTCTTATTTTTTTCATTTCCCTGGGTTATGAATAAAATTAATCCACATGATATTTCTAACATGATAGATTGTGAATGGAATTTGTTAGAGAAGTTTATGAGTTATTCTGAATTAATTATTATTTTCATATAGTGGGGAAAATTCATTATTTGAGAAAAAAGTATATTTTATTAGTCTTTTCATAATTCTCTCAATCAATAAAACTACTAATTATTGGAATGATATGAAGTGAAAAATATGATCTATTATAAGTAATTATAAGATAGAAATGTTTTAGGAATTTTTTGGTATCGAAGCTAGTATGTGTTGTAATTATTTATCACATCAGATCTAAGAGAATAGGTCAAGGTAATCACAAAATCTAATATAAAAAATAAGTTTTGTTCTCTACCAAGATATAGTGGATGGACATGAATTATCCACAACCAATGGTAACACCACTAAGGATGAAGTAAAATTAGATAGAACCAAAATAAGATGACATTTAATCTATCACTATATCATTTCAAATTGAAAAAAGAGGATATCATCCCAAAATTATCTCTGAGTGAATGAAGACCAATAAGAATATCAAAGATATGAGGAAGGGATGTACCATGGTTTGTGAGGCCTCCATCTAGTCAATTAAAAGTTTCTATACTTCTATGATGATTATGTGGAAGGTTAAAATAATACAAGCAGTATATTAAGGCTAGAGAGGAGAAGAAATACCAATCCAAGGAAGTCAGTGTTCCTTTTCAATAGACGAGTATTCAGAAGCCTTAAATTGGAATAGGGGTACTAAATACACATTTAGTGTTGTTGTTCCAAGTATATATCCATAATTACAGCATTAAAACTAAAATTATCATTCTCATAAAAACACATTTTGTCAATCACCATGGATTTTTACATGAAATTTTATACGGTGTTATATTAACTTAATGCACGCAATGACTAGCCATGGTGTCCTAAAACACCAAAATTCTACTGTTAATCCTTGTCATTCCCACAACCATTACGTAGTTATCTCATGCTCCCCATGTAATATAGGTGAGCCATAAAGGGACACCATGTGAACTCCACTCCCAAATGGAAAGTATCTGAACTCCACTCCAAAATGGTCACCCACAAAAACACTCCTAAAATGTCATGACCTTACAAAGGGCATAAAATCACTTTTATCTTCTTGAAAAACTCTAATCACAATACCAAGACAACCTATCCTATGAATAATTTAATAGGAGGATTCAAATATTCTGATCCCTCACAAAACTGGTTTCCAGAATAAAATGGAATGGATACTTAATAATGGGTTACCTCATATGTTTTTGAAGGTTAAATATAGTATATGTCAATCAATTATCATATGAAAATATAATATAATAATTAGTGTATTAGATTATGATTACATAATACAAATTTCGTACCCAATTATTCTTAAATGATAAATCATCATTCATAGTATAAAGCATTGGTGTTTTAAAATAAATGAGTCATAAGAGTGAGGAATCATCATTAATCAATCATTATACATGAAATCATATGATAAGTGAAAGAGAATTACATATAAATTGTATAATAATCATAATAATAGATAATCATTTCATTAATCATGGTTCACATTGATGAATATCATATTGGAAAAAGTATAATAGTTGAATTCGTTGACTCCTAATTCTATAATATCATTAGTCAAGGTTCACTCCCAAGAGTATCGTTGTAGAAAAAAATCCCAAATTGAATTGGGTTCACTCCCCATTCCATTTAATATTATCTTATGAGATATGAATCATTTCCCAATGTAATGGATGGATTTAATAGAACATCACATCCATCCATCAAAACTAAATAATTTTTATTAATGTTGTAATGATATGAATGGATCAAGGGGGAATGATATAATATAACTTGTTGTATCCCTTATTTCATTATCCATGTATCTAGGGTGGGAACCATTACTAGTAAATTATGTATGAAAATAATTCATTTTAGCCCATGATATAAGGGAATATATTTCTTTTTACCCTCATTCTTTATGTTAAAAAACTGAACTTGGTTATTGTGAACATTTTTACACATATATATATCTGATAAATAATGGACCATGGGGTACATATATTACCTTCTATAGTTTTTTAGTTAATGGAGGAGTCTGTTTCAAATGAGGTAAACATTATGCTACTAGCTCACAATCACTCAATCCCATCAGGCACGATTCATGATTTTCTAATGAGAGAGTCTCAATTCCCATAAATGGAACTCATGGAAAAAATGATTGAACCATTGGGGTCACAAATGATACATACCCACGACCCCCAGACCCACCTCACATTAATCCATTTTTAGAATACCCATTTACATTGACATTATGATTAATGTAACAAGGATTCCAACAAAAGCAATGCCCCTATAGAGGGACATCTGAATGGATGGGGGGAACCAACCAACAATTATTTTCCTGAATGAAGGGGTTATATCCAATTAAGTCATTAGAAATTATAGGACATCCATAAAACTCCTATACATGTTAACTAGCACAATTATTGAAATGAATTATCCTTCATGGAAAGCCATATTCCTCACATTATATATGCACCAACAACCGACTGTTAGGATAATCACCATCATCTTAATTTCATGTTTCTTCTTATATGTTCCTTGAAATATAGCCTGATAATTCTCCCACAAGTAATTGTCTTTGTTAATATCTAAGGAATCATGCTAAAGGAGTTCCCAAACAATGAAAATGAATCACCTTGATAGAGATAATGATGCGAGGATTCCTCAAAATAATTCTAAAAATTGGGAAACTCGGATGAAAGCATGAGTCCCTTTTTATTTACTTTATAATTCATATAAATATCAAGGTTATGAATAATCCTAAATAATGATATACTTTCAGAGACATTATTTTCTCTAAAGGACAAGACCCCATTCATCTTTCTCTAAGTTTTCATGCAAAACTCAATGATACACCATCGTACAAAATACACCAAATAATGGGATCATGATGATAAATTTACCATAGTCATCTTTCAACATGATTATGATAATGGTTTCTTATTTTATAAATTCATGATCATATGGATTAATGAAAATTTGTTTATGGATTCATGAACGTGTGGTCTATAGATATACAACCAACGGAATCTCGGAGTCGTGGTAGCCTAGTATTGATTACATAAGTTGAGGTATCCCCATCCAAAAATCCAATGATAATTTCATTTTAAATCAAGGATATTTATATTAAACATAAACTAGATATTAGATACATTTTATTTTAGTAAATTTATGGCATTTTGATAATTCTTCATGATGAACTTGGCCCATAGATTCTGACCTTTTAAAATATCCTTTTCTGTTTTAGCATGAAAATAGAGCATCAGGCCAAAGACACTCTTAATATTGATTTCAAAATTTGTCCTCTTCCTTAAGAAGACTATCCGATAAACCAAATTACATCCACCATTATACTATGCTTAACAAAAAAATTATGACATGGGATTTTCAATATCCCTCATGAAAATCGTTGTCAACCTATAGATATTAAAAAACTTGCATGGGTATGGAATTGGGAACATAGTTGAAAAGGGTGATTCTACCTCTTAATGATAGAGAATGGATAATTTATTTTTTAATGTAGTTGTATATTCTCTCAAACACCCCATCAATGTTACTTATTCATAGTATAATAGAATAAATGAGGTATCCAATGTAATATATGGGAAGGTTATGCAAGTTAACTCATAGTTTAAACTTTCTAATTAGAGAAAACCTCACCAAATATTTTTTTTGAATAAATTCAGCCCTCTTTTTATTATTGATGATTTTCCCATTCCATTTTTGGAATTAATCTACCTCATTATCTATGTTGTTAATTGATCTACAATTCACATTAATAAAAACATCATATTGTTTTTATGAATGATGTGGGAATTACCATTTAAGTTGTCTTACACTAGAATTGAAGGGTTCTACCATTTGGAAGTAATTTAATAAGGTTCCTAATAAGGGAATAACGATCCAAAGTAAGAACACTATGTGAAAATGGGTCCCATTTTAGAATCCCTTAGATAGATTTATAGAATCTTTATTTATTATAGATAATCATAATAGACAACCATGGGAAGTTGAATCATTTGAATAGTATGCCTGTAACCCAGGTGAATAAACCAATGAAATCCATCAACTTGATAAATAAACACAATTTCAAATAATCTTATTATTTTATCTTTGTCCGCATTGATAGAAATATTTAAACTATGACTTTTCATTGGTTTCACCTATCATTTCATCATCTATTCATATATCACCATTTATGTATCTTCCCTTAATAACCACAAATTTAATTAGAAATTTAAGATAAAATGAAATTCTTTTATTGATAATTCTAGAAAGAACCATATAAGGATATTTTCAAAGGATTATGTGTTTATATAGACAGAAGGAGGATGGTTATTAGACATTTTTTATGATAACTAGGGTGCTTTCAGAAGACACTTGAGGGATACCACATCCTTATAAGATATAGTGGACAACCACCAACTGATTTCCATTAACAAGGTCCAACAATGTAATGCAGAATTATCCTAGGATACAATCATGATTTGGTGTGATTTGTGTGTTAAGAGCATGATTATCTTTTATCATTTGATTTTCCACTAGAATTTTGCCAAAATAAAATTTGATATAATTTGACACCTTGTGAGGAACAGAGTAAGATATATCTTCATGTAACTCCATATGATAATACTGTATACAAGGATTACAAATACTTTGTAATAATTTATTTGGGACCTCTTTAATACATCCCACAAAATAGAGTTCATTATTATAGGAAGCACTCTCTATGAGGATATTTTCCCTACTGGCCCGCTTCTTCATCTTAATGAAATACTTGAACTATTATTTTTTATGCCCCATTCTCTAATATAATAATTCATATACCATTCAAAAAATAATCTATCTTGTTCCAGTATAATATTCATAATATTATTCTAATTATACACCAGAGTGTTGGAAAACTCGTCATTTCAACCTTCTTTTAGCCTATTTTTGGATTTCGTGATTTCGAGAATAGATATTCTATAACCTGGAAATAGAGTGTTTGGTTACTAATACATGATTGTAGGTACCATTTTTTATTATTTATACCATTGAAAAAAAATTCAGTATATTCTTTGTAGAGTATGCATAGGCCACATGAAGATATCTACGATCATAAGTCCACCTATTAGAGAAATAAAAGAAACAACTACCTTTCCTTTTGGGATTCAGGATAATTTTGAGGGTAAGTTATCTAGGAGGGATTAAAAAAGATAAAAAACCATGGAATTAGGGTAGGATTATATTTCTTGTATGTTTGTAAAGAAACAACCAAGGTGGTACATGATGTGACTAGTCCCTTTCTAATTATTACTAAAAGTGTATGTTTTCCCAAAAAACCCATGTTCAACTTCCCTTTATAAGACACAAAAGTAGTAAACTCTTATTTAAAAAAATACAGAGTGACCCCAAATCCTTTATTCCCTATGGTATTCAAGATAACATCGAAACATCCTCTAATAATTAATGGAAAATCATCCTGTTTAAAGGATCCTTAGCCATTCCACTATGCTTCCCTAGCAGATCCATCACACATGGAATAAAAAAAGACATTATAAAACTATGAGATCCAAATATAACATTGGTTCTGATATATTGGAAATAATATTCATCTATATCGATTATAACATTTCTCTTCCAAAAAATCCAAACAAACAGGGTAGAGGGCTCTCCAACCATACATTTACAAACACCCATCTTGTAAAAAAATTATAAAATTAGAGAATAAAATTTCACTGGATCAAAAAATAACACAATAGAAATATTATTATTTTTTAACTCCTTAAAATTAAATCCTTATTTCAATCAAACACCCAGGCCACGATAAACCCAAATAATGAAAAAAATATTTATATTATTGGATGTTTGGAATTGGAACCAGATTTTGTAGAACCAATTTGGTGGGATGATAGTAAAGATAACTCTGGTTTGGTCTGGGATCAGTGTTGGAATCCATGGGGGAGTACAAAAATGCATGATATGATCATTCAATCCCAGAAGGAATGGTGGAGGAAAACAAACCATGTTAAAACTATTTGATAGTGTGAGATGAAAATATCCAAATGGATTAGGGTCTCATCGATTGAGGTAAGTAGGTGACAGTTGGAGGATCCGAGCATCCTTTCTATAAATAAGGGACTCTACAAGTCTTATTTGCTGGAATATAATACTTACAGTAATTCAAGTTCCAACCTTGGACTATAAATAAACAAATATAGAAAATGGAATTTCTTGGTAGAAGGATGGGGATGAGTTGGGAAATTCAACCAGAGGATAGGAGGAGTATCCAATGGATATGAATAAGGAAGATAATTTGGACTATGAAACTCCATTGTAGAAACCAAATCTAATTGAACAGATCATTAATGAACAACACCCTCTGGAGATGGATGATACAAACATGGATCTGACCCATCCACTAGGCGAGAAGATTACTAGACAAAGCACTGCCTTCTAAATGCTGATAATGACTTACCTTTGAGATATATTGGTAAATAAAAACATGTAGGATTTCAATAGAAAATATTATCCCCCAAGAGACCCACTCCCCAACACATAGGAAAATTTTTCCCGGATGATGTTTGGAGATAGCCACTTCAACACATCGGCGGGCCCCAGAAGCTGTAAGAAAATATAGAGATCATTCATCTATATAGAGAAATTATCTAAACATATCTTATATACAATATAAAAAATAATAGTTTATAAAAGATTATGGGTATGATATGGATGTTAAGAGAAATCAAGCACTGAGGTGAGTTTCGACATGAATGGGGCCCATTAACCATCAGAAGAGGGGGAACCACTATATTTCCATTGATATAGAGCTCTATGACTAGGACTACATAAATAATTCCATTGAGGACAGAAAAAAATAATTATTTTGACTCAACACTGAGACCCTATCATGAGGGTATGATATTAATGACCAAAATAAGTTCTAAAACAATTGATGCATGGATTCTTTCACACCAAACATAGCCACCAATGCTCATATATATCGTGATACCGAATCCTCAGAAGAACATTATGGAATGTCATGTCTCAGGGAACTATCCCACGAGACCATGAAAATCATGTGAAATGGAATCAAAATAATGATAATAAGAGTCATCGAATGAGATGGATTCAGACATTAATAATCATCCTTTAGAGAAGTGACACCATACATAGTACCCATGAATGATCAAGGACAATATTTTCCTTAATTTTCAAAAATACCTAATAATTATGGGGGAGGGAGATTATATCTATAAATTTTCATTATGGTATGTACCACCATATTAGGTTTGTATTATACCAAATATATTGTCACAAATGTTTTAAGTGTGGAATGTACTAATGAGTGAAATAGAGAGACATTTTTTGAAAACCATAAGTATATATTCAACATTATCATAAAAATATTCATTAATTCATAATATCATATACCATTGAAATGAAATATGTTTCACAATGTCTTTATTATCACACAATCATATAACATTTAGAGATAGAATGTGGATGACATCATAACATCATATCCCTAATGAATGATAAAAAACATCTAAAGATATTGATATAGATGAAAAATAACATTAAAATTGTACTAAAAAATTTCATTGAAAGTAGGAGAAAATACCTTTTCCCATTGGTTTCATTATAACTACAAATATATAGAATATAGAGAAAATTATTTTCCATGAAAATAAACAAGGGAACTTTTTAATGAAAATTCAATGAAAATAACGGTTATAATGGTACAAAAAAAAGTGAGGTAATCATTTAGTCAATATTTCCTTGTCTACATTTTATAAAATATTCTAAAGTATATAACTTAGAAAAATGTAAGACAATTCATTTGAAACAATTGAAAAAATAAAAAAACATTTTAAAAACCTATTGAAATAATACAATTATCATATAAAATAACATTCTTGAAAACATTTTAATAACACATACATGGAGGGAAATTTCACTTTCTAAAGATGAAATATAGTCTCCCTTTATGAAATATTTATATGATAAATTTAAGTTACAAAGAGAATAAACTGGTACTAATAACTATAAATTCAAAAAAAATCAAGTGGAGATGAAAATATAAGGGTTTGAATGTATAATGATTACGTAATTTCCCTCTAGGGAAATTTATCATAGACTATCTCAAAATTATAGGATAATATAACATAAACACTTACCTCATGTACAATATTTCATTATATAAATTCATAAGATTAGGTATTAAAAATTTAGATTTATTATACATTTATACGTAACTAAATTCATAATGTTCAAAAAATATAACATATCCTTATAGTTTTTAATAAACCTTTTTTTAACAATATTCATTAAACTCGACATTTTGGTGGAAACTATTTTGTTTTTCATGCACGTACTGGTTAAAGAGTAATGGTTATTGACCCTTGATCATTTTATCATCATATAAATAATTTTAATAATGTTATAAGAATGATATTTTATTAGTATAAACACATTTATGCCCACTCATATATATTTTTTATGAAACATTTATTACAACACTTCATGTATATGGTAGTTTATACATATATAGGTGTAATGATATAATTTTCCAATGAATGAAATAAAAAATAATTAAATACTTATTTATATTTAAAAAATCATAATAATAACATTAATATCATATATATTTAAATATATTCATTAAATCTATCCATATGAGCATCAATTTATGGACTAAATAAAAAAACAAATCACCTCACTTCATGGAGGTGGTAGTCCACACGTACACAATAATGACATTTTAATTTCTGAAAAGATAAAAAAGATCTAGACAATTATAATTACACAAACAAAATAATTATTATTGTATTGATACTAATTAGATCGTGTTAATAAGGTTATATAGGGTTTGAATAAGGTATAAGAGTACATAAGAGTATATGGATTTGCTGAGGATTATTAACTCTTCTTTAGGAAACATAATTTAGATTACACCATAAGCCATAAAATGATGATCTTATGGGAAGAAAAAATCATTCTGATATATAAGGATGTTATTATTGTATTTGGGAATTAATCATACAATATATATATAAAAAATTGTGATTAAGTGAGAGGAATAGGATCTCATGTTATATGTGTGGTGGGTGGAAAACATGTCAATACATAAAAAATTAAAATGTCATAAGTATTTTTTTAAGTGAGAGTTTGTGGAAATTAATAAAGGGTAGAATATAATATAATTTCATTTATAAATATCTTCAACAAATAAGTTTTATTTAATATTGAGAGGTATTTTTAAGATTATATTTCTTAACCCCTCATTAATATATCATAATCTGTAACCACTGTAACAAATTTCTATAATAGTTACTACTTATTAAGTATAAAAATAGTTTCCTCATTAACAAAATTAAAAATTATGAATAAAAATATTGAAATAATATTATCAAATTACATCCCATTAAGATGTAACAATTATTTTTTAAATACTCCTAAAAAATTAATGGATCATAATTTTCAAAATAGTTCATTTTTAAGCATATCGTTGAATTTATGAAAATTCATTACCTAGTAAAAACAATCAAATGAAGTTTACATATTTGACGGAATATATTCTATTAAAATTTCATTAAAATAAATCATAATTAGATGAAAATTTAATGTATTAAGATAAAAACATGGTGTAGTCATAAATGGAGTTTTCAAAAACAAAACGTCTATTTTTACCTTCAACGATTTTATTTTCATTACTAAAAAAATTTCAATAAATTAATTATTTTTCTCATTTGTAAGAAACTTTTTTATAAAAATATTATATTATGAATTAATTTTTTATAACTTAATATATTAAAAAATACATTAATATAATAAATATACTTTCTAATAGTTATTATAAATCAATTTTATTTCATAAATGAATTATCTAATATTTTCAATTATTATATTTAATTTAAACAATATATAATGTACTTAATTGTATAATGCTAGAGCACTATTCGTGTATGTTAAAGGTTTCATTCCTTCCAAGATATTTCAGATTTCATATCTATTAATGAATAATATATCCCAAATTCTTAGGGTGTATCATTAGAAATATAACTAATAACACTAGTGTGTTTCATGGTACAACAATATGATCATATGTGGTGGAATACACCATGAATCCCTTAAGAATATTTATCTTGAGTGGAGTCTATAAGATGAAATAGTAAAATCCTAAAATTATTATCTCATTATCTATGTTTTTGGTATTTAGTATAATTGAGTTTAATCAAGCTCTCTCAAAAAAAATTAATTGGTTCACTTCTATGAAGGTATCCAGTGGTTCATATAATCATTAAAATCTATAGCCTGAAAAAATCTCCATAATCAATTTTTTGAAACACCTCCTTGAATGAAGTTGGAATGTAACAAAATTATGATAGATTTAGCCACACGATAATGAAATATAGTTTTTTTAATCAGGTTTGTAAAAGTGCCTCCTTCATTAAATGAAGGAAACACCAAGAGTTTTAAGGTATCAAACAATTTGAAAAGTTAAAATGGTTTCATTTTGTTCCCACTAACTAAATGATATTATAAAACTCTTTTTATAATTAATTTATGAAACACATAATATGTGATATTTTTAAATCCAAATGAATATGATAAACTTATGGGAGAGTTGGTCAAATGATTAGACATATCACACAAGAAGAGACCCAATATGTGGTATAGATGACCATGTGAAGACACTTTCATTGACATGGTTACATTAAAAAACTCATGTTCTATGATTAATAGAATAAAATTAAATACAAAACAATAAAAATGATCACTATCTTGGTGAAATTACAAAAAAATCAGACAACATAATCTTTTACACCGTTAATTTCCTAAATTAAATCTAATTTAATACCTTTATTAATTGAATAAGCTTAAATTCTACACCATTGAACATTTCATCCCAAAAACAATTGCAGTTATCATCAAAAAATTTATATTTATCATAAACCCTAACTCTCAGCTAACAAACAAAAGTATTTTTTCTAAAATCATCACCATGACTGTAACACCCCAAGCTTCCACAGTACGCTTCTCTTTGAATAATAGAGCAGCGTGTGTTGTACACAACTTCGAGATTCTAACACACCACAACCAATCAAAGTAGTTGTTATGAATATTAATACCGAATTTTTTAAATTATATAAATTTTATATTTCAAAATTGACTTCATTTTTGGATTCAGAATATCTAAATTAGCTTATGTTGAATTTTTTGTATTTTTCTGAGAACATTCAATTTTCGATGAGTAGTGAAAAATACTTAAAAACAAATTTTTTAATCAAAATAATTTATAGTGATAAATTATATGATTGAATCATTTTAAAGTATAATTAGAATATATTTTAACTTTTTTATCCAATGGTGGTCATTAGAATTAATTTCACTTTGAAATTGGACATAAACAATTGTCAATCTTTTGATTGATATTATTTCTTAAAAACACGCTATCTGTTTTGACAAAGGGAACTAATTAAAAAATTAATTAATGAAACTTATATGTTTGGAATTTTGTAAAATAGAAATAATTTTTTAATTTGGAATATCAATTATTGCTTAGGGTGGATTTTTGGTATTGTTCTGAGAAACTTCAATTTTTGATGAATTGTGATACCACTAAGTGGTAGTTAAAAAACTAATTTTTTATTTAAATGAAATTTTACCACCTTTGTTATTTGAATTTCAAAAATCTGACATACATCATTATCATTAATATGTAAAATGTGGTTCAATGAGATTAAAATAATTTTTGGTGAATAATAACTTTTAAGTTCTATTAATCGCGATTAAAGGTAATTAGTGTAATTTAAAGTAAATATAATTTTATTATAAAATGAAATTACCTTTACACTTGTTCTACCCTTACTGGATGATTAATGGCCGACCAAGACAATCCATGAGTCAATTTGGGGACCCCATGGAGCCACTTGGGTATGAAAATGACACTAATAACTTTTAATTTAATGTAAAAAATAAAATTGGCGCAAACATGTGTTGTTTTACTAAAACAATTATTACATGGGGTTATATAAGTTAACATTTCGACAATAAATATTAATTGAAAATCTAAAAATATTTCCTACATCATAGTATTTTTTTAATTTTTAGGCATTAAATAAAATAAATTTTTTATAACAACATGATGATGCAACAATTACCTCATTAATTAACGATTTAAATAAAATGAAATGATAATGTAAAATCTAGGACATTAACTTGTCAAAAACCTATTGGATGAGTATAATTCGAACCCTTATCACATTATCCTCTAAATATATAATTGTGGGAGCTTTAAAATTCGAAAATTGCTTCATAATAATGTAACATTTCATGACTTTCCAAGAGTGCCCCTCCTCTCCTCTTATAAAAGGCCCCCACCTCTACCACCTTATTCACATCTTCACATCCATTTTTCTCATCTAAACTCTGCCCAAATACTCTATCAACTTCCCTCTCTTACTCCTAGAAGCCTCACTTTGGGTATAAGTCTTCCCAAAGAAGCCTTTCGCTCAAATAAAAAAGAGTTACCCGATTTTAAGGTAATGTCTTCTCTTATGTTCTTTTGTTTTATTTTGCTCCTCCAACCACTTAAACTATTTTTATTCCTTTTTTTGTAACAAAACCAATATCTAAAATATACTAGGATTATTTTATGAGAATTATTTTATTTACACTTACACACACCTTTGTCTAATAGCTAAAGGACATATTGTTTCTCTGGGTGGTGAATTACTACCTCATGAAACGATGATTATTCAATATTCTTTTAACACCTCTCATGGTGGCCATTAAGATGTAACTATATTTATATATGATATAAATTATGTTTATTTTTTCCTTATGCTTCTGTATTTTTCATTTATGTCATACCTTTATGATTTCCATTATGGGTAAACACGATAATTTCATTTTAGGAAGTGCGTACTACCGCCCCCTCAAAGTGCATTGAATTGTTAAGTCCAAATGTGGGACTTATAAAGGATGGAGTAAATGATATTATATATGATATTATACTGGAATTATAATACACCTTTATATCATTATGATTTCATTCCATTAAATACAAAATATAAATGAAAGTAGCGTTCATGCGTACGTACGGCTTACCGTCTCCATGAACGGTGCATTTTATTTCTTACCTATAAATGTTATGTAATATTATAAATGCGTGTATATACTGGATAAATATGAAATATATGATGTCTACATCATGAATATAATTCTGGATATAATGGATATTTCACCACATGAATAACTTGTAATTCGAAGAAGTTAATTTTTTACTCAAGTACCAAAGATCGACAAAACGACTGTTATTAACTTAAATAATTACATAATGTTCATAACATGATAATAAGTGATATAAAAGGAATAAATAACTTGAAAAAGGTTCTTAAGCAAGTAGAAATTAACACTAGTTTATTATTCAGGAGATTAAAGAATGACCGAGTCAAGTCGGACACGAGGTAAGGGACTTCGTCTCAATCTCCTTTCAGTGAGGCATATTTTGTTTTATACACAAATTCCTTTTATACGGTGTATAAATCCCATTTAATTTTACTTTTATTAAAAAGGAATCTTTTTATACAAACCATTTTTACTAAACAAAAAAAGGAATGTTTTTTCTTACCTATGCGGCGACAACGACTTCTTTGCCGCCATGACCATTATTTGAGTTTCATCTTCCTCTACAAGCCATAACATTTTTTAAATGAAAAATAAATACCAAGTTTTAATTTTATATTATTTTGGTATTGAAAATGGTTTTGATAATTTTTTTATTATATAAATGTGTTGTATTGATATCATGTGATTGAAATGTGGAAATTTTATGTTTCCTTTATGCATGTTTTATGTGATATTATTATGTTATGGTTTATGATATGTTTAAACCTGTTCATATGTGGAATGCATTGGACTTAATAAATGACGGGTGGAGCCCACTATATCCTCTCGATTCATCGGTAGATCTCATGAGACAAACTAGTGTCTTGGCATGAGGCCTTGACAAAATCTTATTTGTAGTCTAGGCATGATGCCTTGGCTATGTGGTTATGATAATCTGGCATTATGCATTCCATCAGTATGAAACTGGTTATTGATATTGCATGTGATTATTTGACTAGTAGAATTTTCATGTGAATAAGTAAATGTAATTATTTCATTTTATTTTTTCCATATTATGCTGAAGTTCAAGTTTAAAATGCTTTTGTTTTAGTTATACATTGCCTTAAATGTTTATATTTATTTAGGGAAGTTTCCTCTATATTGTTATCCTTATTGAGCATCTGAGATCACCCCTTTTTATTTTTTATTTTTCCTAGGATGTGAAGAAATATATTATGACTGACCTGCAGGGATAGTATGAAGGGGATATGAGTGTGGACTATGGAGACCATGTTATTTTAGTTTTTCAGTTTATGATGTAATGTAAAATTTATGAATGTATATAGGGTTTCCAAGGATACTAAACTAATAATTCTTTCAAGACTTATCTTTTGTGATCAGGCCAATGTTACGTAATAATGCACCGACTATGGGTAACTGGGGTCGGGGTGTTACAGTTGGTATCAGAGGCAGTTTAGTAATAACCTTGAAAGCCAGATTTAGGTAAACTCTGATTAGAGAACATAGCCCTAAGATGGAATTTGGGGATTAGTAAAGAAGAACATCCTAGAATTTTGGTAAAGTATAGATTTTGTGTATTTTACGAGCAATACATCCCTCTCAGGATATGAGCAGGTAGAGGTAGCTCTGGCACAAATGTACCTAGGGGTAAAACCCGAAAACACCACTTTGAGCTAGACTCGAATGTGAACTGGTGCACGAAAATGGGCCTTGCTTCACTCTTGGTTACGACACTCCCGGGGGATATGCTTAGGATAATTTCCATTTTCGTTACAAACCATTATAAAGGGTTTATGAGTATATACTTCCTCAAAGAAAACATTTTTATTATTATGGATTATATCCATAAACTGTTCAATTTATGTTAAGTGTTTTACCAGTATGGAATTATGTATTTTGATTCATAAAATGATCTAGTTTGTGACATTGTTTAGAAATGGCATCTAGTGGAAGGAATGGAACCTGTTTTAATGAACACACTCCATGTAGGGACTTACCTCCTGATCAAGATAATTATAGTGGATATGGTGATACAACTGGTGCTGATCAGCTTATCACCAAACTGGGACAACTCCCTTAGGTTATGAATAATAAATTGACTTTTATGGAGAACCCAGATCCGCAACGTGGAGTATCAATGTTAGAGAGTTTCATGAGGTAACAACCGCCAACATTTAATGGGGGTACTAATCCATTAGTAGCTGAGAAATGGATAAACTCCTTAGAGAAAATATTCCATGCCTTGGGGAGTAGCAAAAGGGAGAAAGTTGCTAGGGCAGTTTACCACCTCACTGGAGATGCCAATCAATGGTGGTCACTGATTAAAAACACAAAGGAAGATGAATAAGTATCAAGTATTGAATAGAGGGATTTTATGGAAATTTTCATAGAAAAATACTTTCCACAAGACCATCAACCAGATATGGAAAGGGAATTTCTTAGTCTAAGGAAGGAGGATGAGAATGTCGCAAATTATGAGGCTAAATTTACAAGGTTAGAGAGGCATGTTGTAGATTATATAAGTCACCCATAAATTAATATTGATTGTTTCTTTGATGGGTTAAAACCATTTATCGGTAGAGCATTACTCTCACAAAACTTCTCATCGTACAAAGATATTGTATCATGTGCTATCAAAATGTAAAAGGAATTCTATAAATATTATGAAAATAAAGTAAAGAAGGAGAATAAGAGAATGGTGGAACAAGAGACAGATAAAGGGAAAAAGGGAAACAAGGATTTTCTATTATGTGATAATTATGGGAAGAATCACCCTTGTACTTGCATAAATGGAATGGGAGTTTGTTATAAATGTGGAGAAAAAGGTCACCAGGCTCGTGATTTTCAGGGAAAGAAAGATGCTATCAATGTTGAATGATACAATTATAGCGAAATGGGGCATTATGAAAATGAATGTCCTATGCGTCTGGGAAGCTTACCTCAGAAAATGCCAAGGGATCAAGGCCAATATAATGTTTTTACTACAGTTGAAGTGGAATAATTAATGTATTGGTGCTTTTGGACTCAAGGATTATATTCTGGTTATAAGAATAATGTGATATATATAAGGATTTTACTGCAGTAATTTATGTTTTCATTAAGGTTTTGATATGTTTAAGGTAATCATATTTTTAGTATGTGACAATAAGAATCATTACTTTGTTTGGGGAATCTGATGTTAAAATTGATTTTGGAATTTAGAATCCTTTTACAGAAATAGTTTGGACAGAAGTATTATGTATAACTATAAATGTTGGAATGGATTATATTTTATATTGGATACTATTTTTAAGGTTATTTTTGGATATTTATAAAAAGGACAACACGCAGACTATGTGACAACCCATCGCGTCGGGAAAAGCTGTGAGAATCGAACCCCCAACCATAGTGCGATTGGGATTTATTACATACTACTAGCCTATAGGAAGTCCCTGGTTATTAGAATATAGTTTTCCTAATCTAAATGGCATGTGTAAATATTTGAAACCTTGTACGATTAAGATAAATATAATATTTTGGAGTTCTATTATCTTTTGAGTGAAAGATGGGTTTATTGTAAAACTTTATTAAAGAATGAAAAGTATACTTGACAAGTATGTATATTTCCTTACGTTCTTAGTAAATCCCCTAAATAAATTCTCAACTTTATGAAAGGTAACTTAAAACAAAAAAATTTGTTGGTTAACATTTCCTACTAGGGAATGAGTGATTGTTTAACCAATCACAATTTTGTGATTTTCTTGTAGTTAACATTCTCCTAATCCTATTTTCTACAACTCTCCATCAGACCATGATGGTTTGTTTCTCCTCAATATCCATGTTTTCATATAATCCTAGTATGGGATATCTAGGGTAACCTTTGTACTTCTCATTCTTTCATTTAAAGTCATATTTTTAATAACCTTATTTCAGATGTGGGTTTTCCAAAAAGGGATTTTCTAGTTTCCTCCTTTTATTTTCAGAAAAATATATTTCAAATTGCGAGGACGCAATTTATTAAAGGAGGGTAAAATGTAACACCCCAAGCTTCCACTGTATTCTTCTCTTTGAATAATAGAGCAGCATGTGTTGTACGCAACTTCGAGATTCTAAAACACTGTGACCAAACAAAGTAGTTGTTATGAATAGTAATACCCAATTTTTGAAATTATATAAATTTTATATTAAAAAATGGACTTCATTTTTGGATTCGGAATATCGAAATTATCCAATGTTGAATTTTTTGTATTTTTCTGAGAACTTCTAATTTTCGATGAATATTGAAAAATACTTAAAACAACTTTTTTAATCAAAATAATTTATAGTGATAAATTATACAATTGAGTCGTTTTAAAGTAAAATTAGAATATATTTTAACCATTTTATCCAATGGTGGTCATTAGAATTAATTTCACTTTGAAATTGGACCTAAACAATTGTCAATCTTTTGATTGATATTGTTTTTTAAAAACACGCTATTTGTTTTGAAAATAGGAATTAGTTATAAAATTAATTAATGCAAATTATATGTTTGGAATTTTCTAAAATAGACATCATTTTTGAATTCAGAATATCAATTATATCTTAGGGTGAAATTTTGGTATTGTTATGAGAAACTTCAATTTTTTATGAATAGTGAAACCACTAAGTGGTAGTTAAAAAACTAATTTTTCATTTAAATGAAATTTTCCCACTTCTGTGATATGAATTTCAAAATTCCTACATACATTATTGTCATTAGGAAGTAAAATGTCTTTCAATGTGATTAAAATAATTTTTGTGAATAGTAAGTTTTATGTTCTGTTAATCGCAATTAAAGGTAATTAGTGTAATTTAAGGTAAATATAATTTTATAAAAAATGAAATTACCTTTACACTTGTCCTACCCTTATTGGATGTGTCATGGAAAACTCAAAAAATACATGGGTCAACTTGGGGACCCCATGGAACCACTTGGGTAAGAAAATGACATTAATAACTTTTTATTTAAAGTAAAAATAAAATTGTCACAAACATGTGTTGTTTTACTAAAAAAATTATTACATGGGGTAATATAACTTAAATTGTCGACTATAAATATTATTTGGAAAGATAAAGAGATTTAATAAATCATAGTATATTTTTTATAATTTTTCGGCATTAAATAAATTAAAAAGTTTATAACACCATGATGATGCAGTGATTACCTCATTAATCAACGATTTAAATAAAATGAAACGATAATGTAAAATATAAGACTTAATGTTATAAAAAACCTATTGGATGAGTTTATTTAGAACCATTATCAATTTATCCTAGAAATATATAATTTTGGGATCTATGAAATCCAAAAATCACTTCATAATAATGTAACATTTCATGACTTTCCAAGAGTGCCCCTCCTCTCCTCTTATAAAAGGCCCCCACCTCTACCACATCAATCACACTTTCAAAGCCATTTGGATCAGACAACCTCTGCCCAAATACTTTTTAAACTTTACTCTATTACTCCTAGAAGCCTCACTTTGTGCAGAAGTCTTCCCAGGGAAGCCTTTGGCTCAAATCAAAAAGAGTTACCCGATTTTAAGGTAATGTCTTCTCTTATGTTCTTTTGTTTTATTTTGCTCCTACAACCCCTTAAACTCTTTTTATTTCTTTATTTTGTAACCACACCAGTATCATAAATATACTAGGATTTTTTTATGAGAAGTATTTTATTTACACTTACACACACTTTCGTCTAATT
This sequence comes from Viscum album, assembly GCA_963277665.1. NCBI lineage: Eukaryota > Viridiplantae > Streptophyta > Magnoliopsida > Santalales > Viscaceae > Viscum > Viscum album. The sequence goes on along the minus strand of OY728135.1, from coordinate 623,258,655 downwards.
GTTAAAGAACATATTGTTTCTATGGGTGGCGAATTACTGCCTCACGAAACGATGATCGTTCAATCTTCTTTTAACACATCTCATGGTGACCATTAAGATGTCACTATATTTATATATTATATATATTATGTTTATGTTTTCCATATGCTTCGGTATTTTTCATTTAAGTCATACCATTATGATTTCCGTTATGGGTAAACGCGAAAATTTCAATTTAGGAAGTGCGGACTACCGCCCCCTCAAAGTGATTTGAATATTTAATGCCAAATGTGGTATGTATAAATGATGGAGTAAATGATATTATATATGATATTATAATGGAATTATAATATTATTTTATATAATTATGATTTCATTCCATTAAATACAAAATATAAATGAAAGTAGCATTCATGCGTACGTACGGCTTACCATCTCCATGAACGGTGCATTTCATTTCTTACCTCTAAATGTTATGTAATATTGTAAATGAATATATATAATAGATATAATAGATATATATGATATCTAAATCATGAATATAATTCTTTATATAATGGATATTTCACCAGATGAACAAATTTTAATTAGAAGAAGTTTATTTTTGACTCAAGTAACAAAGATCGAAAAAACAACTGTTATTAACTTAAATAATTACATAATGTTCATAAAATAGTAATAAGTGATATTAAAGGAATAATTAACTTGAAAAAGGTTCTTAATAAAGTATAAGTTAACTCTAGTTTATTATCCAAGAGATTAAAGAACGATCGAGTCATGTCGGACATGAGGTAAGGGACTTCATCTCAATCTCCTTTCATTGAGGAATATTTTCTTTATACACAACATCAATTTATATGGTGAATAAACCCCATTAACTTTTACTTTTATTCAAAAGGAATCTTTTTATATGAAGCATTATTACTAAATGACAAAAGGAATGTATTGTATTATGTATGTGGCGACAACTGCATCTCTGCCGCCGTGACCATTATTTGAGTTTCGGCTTCCTCTACAAGCCATAAATTTTTTAAATGAAAAATAAAAGCCATGTTTTAATTTTCTTTTTTTTTTTGTGTTTAAAATAGTTTTGATAATGTTTTTATTATATAAATATGTTGTATTGATATCTTGTGATTGAAATGTGGAAATTTTATGTTTTCTTTATGCATGTTTTCTGTGATACTATTATGTTATGGTTTATGATATGTTTAAACCTGTTCATATGAGGAATGAATTGGAATTAATAAGTGACTGGTGAAGCCCGTTATAGCTCCTCAATTGATCAGTACATCTCATGAGACAAACTAGTGTCTTGGCATGAGAACTTGACAAAATATTATTTGTAGTCTTTGCACAAGGGCTTGGCTACGTGGTTATAATAGTCTAGCATTATGCAATCTATCATTATGAAAGTGGTTATTGATATTGCATGTGATTATTCGACTTGTAGAATATCCATGTGAATAATTAAATGGAATTATTTCATTTTATTTTTTCTATATTAGGCTAAAGTTCAAGTTTAAAAGGCTTTTGTTTTAGTTATACATTGCCTTAAATGTTTATGTTTATTTATGAAATTTTATGCTATATTGTTATCCATACTGACCATCTGAGATCACACATTTCTATGTTTTATTTTTCCCAGGATGTGAAGAAATATTTTATGACTGACCTGCATGGATAATCTGAAGAGGATATGAGTGTGGACTATGGAGACCATGTTATTGTAGTTTTTCACTTTATGATATAATGTAACATTTATGAATGTATCCAGTGTTTCCAAGGCTACTAAACTAATCGGTCTTTCGAGACTTGATCTTTTTTTATCATGGAAATGTTACATAATAATTCACCGACTCTGGGTAATTGGGGTCGGGGCATTACAATAACCCCGGTGCACAACTCGAAAAATTAAAAAAAAACCTCTAAATTAAAGTTATATAAACAATTAAAAAGAGAGGATAACACCTATTTCACATGAAATTATTCAAATAAATATAATTCAAACCTTATTTTGTTTCTAACTATATGAATTGTCTATGTTTTTTCAAATTATATTTTTTCTTTATATTTCACAAAATAAACTGAGTTAATCCATTAATCAAAACAATCTTACTAGATGTTAAGATTAATGTTTTGAAATAAAAAATATATTTCATTTTCAAAACCACCAATTCCACAAAATCATCCATTATTATAAATACAATTTTAGAAATAATTTTAATATTACTTTTAATATAAAATGTCACCATTAAATTTTAAAAGGCCATTGAAAATCCAATTTTGTTAATAAATTATATTTCCAAAATTCGGTTCTTTAAATTTAAAAGATGAAAAAAAATTCTTAATTTTTTATGAATCAAAATTATAAAATAACACTATGATTTTATCACTAAATAAATGGGAAAATATTAAAACAAAATAAAAGGAAGTTGGTTTGATTAATTATATCTCACATAATATGATATTTAATGAAAAAATTATTACACTATTAGATTCACCTAATTAGTTAATTTTATTCACCTAAAACAATCATAAAAAATATAACACACATTTCCTATGTTCTTTGGGAGTATAATGAATCCAAATTTTAAAATTGTCTATTTATTGATCCCTATGAATCAACATGAGTTTTACCCATTCCATACAAGAGTACTCAAAATAAAATATCACTCGTACCAATTTTTATACACAAAACACATATATATTCTTGGTAAAATAGTATTTCATCATAATTATGTTATCTACACATGAAAAAGGTGAACTAATATTTCCTAACATACAATATCCAGTTTTAAAAAACCTATAGATCCAAAATTCCACTTTAATAAAACATTGTTAAAATGAGAATTATATCTTTTATCGATCCAATCCAAAACAAACCGAATCTACACATGCCCACAATTTTTTACCCAATTAAATTAGGTTGTTGATTATTATTTATAATTTGATGGATTCATTGAAGAATTATTTAAAAACATTATATTCAAAATATAGGCCAGCATTTTATTCTTTTACAAATATAACATGCCAGACTCTTTCAGTAGAAATATTTTGAGTAAACGATAAATCATTACAGGAGGGAATTTTTTAAACCTGCATAATCATAAAAAATAAGAATATATATTTATTCAAAATATAATATAAGAAAAATAAAAATGTAATAAAATAATAAATGGATAAAATATAAATAATAAAATGATATAGTCTGGATGATATACCAAAGAAATTTTCTTCAAATATTATCCCCCTATTATCTTATACCTCATGGAGTTCTAAATTTAAAATAATAAATTAGTAACCATATAATTCACAAAAAAATAAAAAACCATACACTCAATTACATATTCTATAAATTAATAGAGTGAAACATCATTCCCATCAAGGTACACATGTTGGGTAAGAGTTTGAGGACTCAATATGTGCCACAAAGAGACCTCAACTCCCACATTTTAATTACTTAAGGTATTCATGTGAATCTGTATAAAATTTAAAAAAAAACAAATAAATTTAATATACAAGAAAAATATGTCATGATTGTGATCATGAAACATATACATCATATAATTTATAACAGATATCTCACATACAAAAAAGAATGATAAAAAATTTCATTAATCCATGTTCAGGGTCCTCAATAGTGAAATAAAATAAACTAATGGAAAAATATTCATCAATATAAACGTACAAATGTAATTAAGGGTCGTAGGCACCAAAATATAGAGAGATTGATAATCATCCTCTCATGAGAGGTAATTTCATGTTCTCATAGTCTCTCCCATAAGATAAAATGATGAAAAAAAATACTTTCTAATTAAATCTCACCCTATATTATGTCATAAGAAAAAATTATTATTTAAAGATAGAAAAGGAGAGTCAAACATACTTACCTTATAAAAAAACACACCCAGCTAATAACCTATTCAATTGCCTATTAAAATACCCCATTCTCACTCAAACCATAAAATCACCCCCTAAATCTACTAGTTATTAGTATAATAAATAATCAATAAAGTCACATATGTATATGAAAATATTCTCATATATATAACATAAATAATAACATAATGCACTCTACATAATTAAAGGGATAACCTTGGTTGGATCCCAAATAATGTACATTAAGTATTTTCCTCGATGAAAAAATGTATCTATCTATAGAGTTACCAAACATAATTATTATATATTTTAATGAAACTATAAGTAATATATGAAATGATGAAAAGAAAATTCATATAAATAATACCAACACAAATAAACTCCAAAATAATTATAATTGATTAGTTGTACAAAATAATATATTATGATAACATCCTAACCCACAATTCCTCTCCAAACTAGTGGATCATAATCCCCATACCCGAGAGAATAATATTTTCGATGTTCTTCCATTTAAATTTATAAAATGGATTATTTAAAAATTTATTATCAATGTTAATTAATAACACCACTCCATCCCACTTTACTGAGTTCAAGCATTAGGTCACTGAATGTTAAGTATTGTAAGTTGATTTATACAATATTTATATTATTCATAGTAAAGAAAAAAAATTTATATTAAATTATAAAAATGAATTCTTAATATAATTCTTATCATAGAATAATTTTTTAAATTATGTTTTATTTCATACAACCAATTAACAGTCCTGAGAATAAAAACATAGATAACCAATTATATATAGAAATTTTAAAAATTAACAAACTCATTCAACAGGTAATTTTTATATCATGTAATCAAATAAAAATTTTAATAGTAATTCCAAGAATGGAACATGCTAATACAATCATTCAACATTTATAAAATTTCACACTGAAATGTTAAATGTTTATAGAAGTCTGCAGATTGAATAATATGACATACCATTTAATAAAATTAAAAATAATATAACCAAATTGATAATTTAAATAATTTTTTTAAAATTAGTAACTTTTTACCATTATTTTACTAATAATAATTATCCACATGACGTCATACCAGTAGGTAATAAAAGGAATGGGTTATAAAATGTAGCTTATAAATTTATTTAAATTTATATAGAAAACTACCATGGAAGAATCCTTACCTAAGAAAAGTGAAATATTTATATAGAGATCTATTTATAATAATCATTCTTGGAAAATGAACTTTGAAATAAGGGGGTATTCTCTACTCCTTGAGGATTCTTACATTATAAAAATAAACATTTGACTATTTACATATGTCTTTCCCATGGAACCAAATGTTATTGTTTTCCATTCTAATATTAGGTTTTCTCTTGGATATATTTCCTATGTGGATAACTAATTTAAATCATATTTAGAAGGATTGATTGATAAATGGTCAATATTAATTTTTTTCTCTCATAATTACATTTTAATGTTGTCCATTTGTAATTATGGGGGTGATGTATTTTAAACAAGGAAATATTATATATTCTTAAACCTATAGTAGCATCTAATAATGCATTGTTGAATCGTGATATTTCATAAAATATATTAAACCAGGATAATAATCTTCCATATTTTCAAGAATATAAATCAATAATTAAATATATTAATTCATGTTTCTTTCCTTATCCTAATTTTTTAAATGAAATTTCACATAACCTTTCTAATAAGATACCTATTTTTTATTGGAATTATTTTCCCACAAATTTTATTAAATGATTCTTTTAATTTCCAATTTTTGTCTTTGGGGTATCAATTGTTCATTTATATTTATATTATATCCATTTATATGGATGAGAGACTCATTTCATACATAATAGTTATATATAAATTCAAGAAGATCATATTGTTCTTCATGAGTTTATTCTTGTTTTGGATGGTAGTTTGTAGAATATCATTATGTAAATTCATATTTAGGATATCAATATCATTCAAAATCAAATTACAACACCTAAAATGATTTAAATAATTTTTTGTTACATCCATAAGATTATCCATTGGTTTAAATAAATTATATTTTCTCTAGTGAGATGGGATATAAATATTGAAAATTTTGGACTATATTTCCACAAAGGTAGAAGATGGTTCATCAAGACAGGTTTCATTCACTCATTATCCTCTAATTGATATTTTAATCTCTATTTATAATTTTTATACTTTTTATAAATAATTCAAAACATTTTATTTTTAATTGAGTATTTTAATCCTACAATTAATAAAACATTTATGATAAAAATAACAAAAAAATTCTATAAAGAGGATGAGAAATATATTTAATATTTAAATGATTAACAGGTTTTTTTAAATTCAATTTTTTTTAAAAAACATTGACTATGTTAATAGTAATTAAGTTTTACAAACTCTTTTACTTTGATCTTCTACATTATAACACTCTTATTTGGTGGTCCAAAGTTGTTATGAACATTGTTTTTAAGGGGGATTATCTTACTAATAAGGGCTTTAGTTTTTTATTTTCTAAATTTTTTTATTATCCAACATTGTCTTGATTAAAATTATTTTTATAAATGAAATCTCATTTTAAATTTCAAGAGATGAGGATACTCTGTAATGGTTTTATCATGTTGAAGTTCAATAACACCTCTTGAAAATTATTACTTCGTCCATATAGAGCAATCCTTTATAGGTAGTGATATTTATACTTATTTGTTTAATTAATTGTTGAAATGCCCTGAAATTTTATAAATGAAACATCCCTTTTGAATAAATAAATGTATTGTCAACTAATGTATTTTTTAAAAATGGAAGAAATATGGTTATTCTTTTTTGGTTGTTGTGTTTTGGATATAAATGACCATTATGTATAATAAATGTTAATAATATAGACATCTTACACCACCCATTATGATTAGTATATTAAGGGATATGGAGAATTCAAATTGATACGAATGAATGAAGCGATGGCCTAGAAAAAAAGGATCATACCATATAAATCCCTTGAATTAGAGCTTATGAGGGAGATAGTATCTCTATTATTTTCATTTAACCAATTGCAATACAATATTAAATTACAAAAGCAAAATAGATACCATTTCTCTAGAATATCATGCTCTTTGAGATCACATCTCATACTATGTATGTTGAACCAACCCATGAAAATGTCACCATCTCACACCTTAACCATAGGGCATTGGTTGGTGTAATAATGTGATATGTATATAGAGCGAAATAGTATGAGTTTTTATATTTACAATTTTAATAAAATAATATTTATATTTATTCATTTTATTATAAAATTGTAAAATGTTCAAATAATTTGTTTGAAAAAAAATATACATTTGGATACTCTAAAAAAAGATTTTATTATTTTGAAATATATATTTTCGATAAAGAGGCTAATTTAATGAATTCTTTAATTTTTGAAATAAATTATATTTTACTAAAATATTATTTTTAAATAATATTTGTTAAATATAAATGATAATTTTGTCTTATTATGTCAAGTGTAAGTTTTATAAGGGTATGAAAAAAATTATTATGAAAAAACATGTCTTTTTCTATAAATGAGGATTTTTTATATAAATGTTAAATTTTCAAATTATTAGAGTAATTTAGAAAATGAAATATTATATTTGAAATCAACATGTTGAAATTATGTAATATATATTTTTTTCATAATTTTCACAGATATGATTTTTTAGGTCTGAATTAAAGGCATTATAAATATAGGATGTGTATTATAGTATAATAATGACACCAAAATTTATGTTATGTACTCAATAAAAGTTATTCACAACCAAATATATACTTAATATTTAAAATAATGTTCTTTTTATGTAGTTTTTTAAATTTTATAAAGCCAAAATTAACCCTCTAAAACATATGTTATTCTTTATGGTCTTTAAATCAATTCACTGTAAATATGACTCACTTCTATATCACTATGTTATTTATTTAAAAGGTTTACATTATTTCTCAAATAAAATAATGAAATAAATCCACTTTGAAACATTCCATTGGAATTAATAATTGGAAGGTTTTTTATTACATTATCATATAGTGTCCAAACGTTATTTTGGAAATTAATAAAGAACTCTACTCTATTATAATATAAATCCACCCAATATCACATTTCACATCACCGAAAATTATTTTCATAATATATAATTCTATTTTTCATCAATATAGTCCACCCATGTTACTAGAAAATGATTCATAATATCATCCCATGATTTTAAATTCGTCAATTCAAGGTATGTGATCCTCTCATTATCATATTTATATATGAACCTTCTTTAAATTATACCTTTTAATTTCCAATAGTTCATATTTCAATGTTAACTTTCTAATACATCTTACATACCTTATAATTTAAAAGTGATTATAGATCCATTTAACACTCATTAATATATTCCATGAATTATTATGTACCCCTAATATGCTGCCAAAATTATCCAGTTATTTTTCTTGCCCAAAAATTGTATAGTGGATACCCATCATCATTTTTAGTAAATTGAATTCACCTTTATGTACCTATCCTTCACTAATTATGGAATTAAATTTTTGTATTTATGAACCCTGAATCATGGGATTAAAATTAATGCAGGACATCCTTGTGGTGTATGATCCATTTGGAAGACTTATGTATTTATATAATATGATTGTGATAAGTGGGCCCACAATTATGTATCCCTCTAAGGTTTTGGGTAATATATTTACCTTATTATATTCTATGTATTGTTCATAGGAGGTTATCCTAACAACTATGTGTTATTTTTTCTTTTTGGTGTACCTTGAAATTTGGTTATGATGCCATGTTTTATGGTGTTTCAACATTATCATGTTTCCTTTATGTTATCATGTTACATCCCACGACATTGTATAAGATTATAATTCTAACCCATCTTATGTTACCTTGATATGAATCGTGTATAACATAAACTTATTTAAAATACGGGAATATTTTTTTATTCCATTACTGGGATTCATCTCTCACCCCTTTCATGTGTACATCCCCAGGTAATCTCATCTAATTTTAAAATAATGATGTAATTTTTGGAGAATGATATGAAATTTTTCGATAACTTCATTGTAATTATATTGCATCTTTTTATTTTATGTACCTATTTTCTGAATTTCACATGGTGTAATTATATTTTGGATTTTACATTGTGTGAATTTATATAAGAAATCAATAAATTGGTTGTATTAATGATATGGGTTTTCCTTGTTGGTATCAAAGGAAGGACTTGTTATTTTTTAGATTAAGATGAGAAAATGAAATATAATTCATTAGTGTTGCAATTAGACATTGTAAAACATACCTACATTTAGTTAATGTATATATAATGTTTTTTCAATGATAAGAAATCTTTTGTTTTGATGCTACATGTGGATGAAACTCTGGAATAGAGATACCAAGTGATAATAAGCCTAAAAGGGTGATTAAAGATGGACTCAATCACACATAGTTCCTGATAAAAGGCCTTATTTTACACCAGGAGTGATACTCATGGGGTATTTTTATTAGTTAGTTAAAATCTCATTATGGACCATTATTATGGGTATATAAATTCAGAGATTAGTTTTGATAAAAAAATATATCATGGATAACATAGATTAAAACATAAAAATTCATTGGATAAGGAATATATATCAATTGTGGTTAGTCCTTTTAATATTCATTATTACCTATTTAGGTGTTTTATATTTTAAAATACCCATTAATTACTTTTCTTTTTATTATATTTAGTGGATATAAATAGGAGTAACCAATTCAATAACCAATGTGAGGATCTATGTTCGGACTTCCCAAATGAGATTCCCAACCTGATGGTTGTTGGAATCAAAAACATTATGGAAATACATTATCAATTTACTCATGTTTTTAATTGAAGCATAAATAAATAATAATTCTAAAACCCCCTAACATGAAAAAATTGGAATTGAGAATTTCATCCTATAAAGGCCTCTGAATTTCAGTGGAGATTTTGATCCCATATTCATGGAACAATGGATCACCTCTGTTAAAGATATCATCTCAATCCTCTAATGATTAGCTCAACATAGGACCATGATGACTATTTATCAAGTGGGAGGAGAAGCTAAAAAATGTGTATGGTGGTTATAAATGTGAATTTTGAGGAGGATCTTGAAGTTATGTAGTGGAAAGAATTACGTAAATGTTTTTCAACATATATTTTTCTCACATTCTCCAACATAGATATGTGAGGAATTTCATTATCCTCGAGAAAAAGGTTGAATCATCCATCATGGTGTATTACTTGATCTTCACAAGACATGCATTATATGACATCCAATTTTTCATTTCCCTTAAATATAAAGTCATACACTTATTTAGTTGGATTATACTGAGTCTATGAAAATCTATATCCATTTGGTTTATTAGATTCTATGATACATTTTTCAATTTTCCCTAAAATTTGAGATGGATAATAGTAAATCTTGTATTTTCAGGGGTATAAGGATAGTAAATTATAGTTTCATTATAGATGTATAATTGAGAAATGTAATGTTTGAATGAAATTCCAACATTCCACTTCAAAAAATATATGGAAGAATAATCCTGAAATTTCTTAATAGGGACATGGAAATGCATTGGGTGTGGGATGGATGATCCCTAAGATAGAAATTGATGACTTGATAAACCCTCCAATATGGTGCAATATTGGAAAATCCTGGTCAACCACCAACATATTTTATAGAATTTCACCTTTAATAAACAATGAATCTCTATGAATCAATTCCCCAAGCTATGTGTTTATGTAGAAAATAGATGATGACAAACATTCAAGCCTAGTGGATAAGGGAGAGCGTAAACCACAACAACTGCAGAGGTGGATCTGAATAAAAAAATAGTGATAGGTATGCTAGTTATTCAAAACATAATAGAGAACATGCTTTCAAATGTTGGTTCAATGTATTATTTTGTATCAATCTTGTTTAGTATAACTATTGAAACACCACCTCAAAATGTTGAAGTTTATTTATTTTTGAAGATAATGAATGGTTTAGTTGTTTCATAAAAAGAATATAAATCATCCAGTGTGTACATTTTTTGGAAAAACATTCCATATAACCCGATGATTCTTCATTAAGATGAATTAAATTAAATTTTGGATGTGTATTGTATTTCCATACATAGATCCCACATAAATTACTGAGATAAGGAAATCACCCTTTACATTTTGAATCATACTTAGATTCTATAAAAGTTCAAGGTAGAGGTTGAATCTCATTTACTATAATTATTTCAATTTTGGATATTATTTCTATATAAAAATTTATCAAATTATTGATACTAAGTAGAATACCATACTTGAAGACATTACCTTTACAATAGAATGCATTGATGAGTTACCCATAGAATTTAATAGTCATCCTCCTAGAGAAGCGGTTTAGTTCTCAAACAATATTTTATCTATATCCATTAAAATAAAAACTACCAATATAAAATTATAATTGTTTAATTTTAGGATCTAAATAAAAATTAATAGAGAATATGGATAAAGGACTTATAATCCAATGTGCATCACCATAGTTTGTGGCAGTCATCTTCCTTAAGAAGAAAAATGGTTCTATTCACCTCTATATGGATTATTGTGAACTAAAAAAATACTAAATTGAAGAACAAGTATCCACTACCATCTACTGATGAATTCTTTAGTCAAAAACATGGAGAACAATACTTATCTAAATAGGATCTTCGGTTGGGATCTTATAAATTAAATATTAAGAAGGGTGGTCTCCCCAGTAATGATTTTTCATACAAGGTATGGGAACAATGATTTCATAGTGATCCAATTTTAACTCTCTAATTCTCCAAAAATATTCATAGACATGAAGTACTATATCTTTATGGATTACCTCTACAATTTTTTGGTAGTCTTTGAAGATTATATTTTATCATCTCTAAATGCAAGGAGGAACATGATGAGAATTTCAATGATGTTCTAAAAAACATTGAAAAGAATTTTTTCATGTAAAATGAATTTGTGTTCTTAATGGATAATATAACACTATGAGGGTATGTTATCCAAAGCTAAGGGACATCTATGGATCCTAAAAAAATATATATAAATTAATGGATGACCAATGCCAATATTTATGGTTTAATTCCATAGTATTATTTGATAATATATGCAGTATCATCGATTTTTGAGAAAATTATGACGATTTTAAATCCCACTAACGAAGTTATGTCAGTTGGGTGTCCCATATTTCTAGAAAAATTATGACAAGGATGGTTTTAAAGAGTTAAAGTAGATTCCAATCGCAGCAATCGTACTTTCGTTACCCACTATTGGGGAAGGATTTTTGACCTAAAGTAATGTATCCAAAAGGGGATAGAATTGTGTAATAATGCAAGTGAAAAAGTGATAGCATATATCTCCCACCATCTAAATATCCAAGAGAAAAATTATTCATCATATGATATATACTTGGATACAGTGATATTCAAAATTAATATTTAGATTAATTATACATGGAGGGAGAAGTTTGATATATTTAAAGACAATCAAATCCTTAATTATATATTCACAAAAATGGGGATCAATATGTTCAAACAAAAGTTGTTATATGTGATAAATTGTTATGAATGTTTAGTTCATTATCATCCTAGGAATGTAGGAAAAGTGAATATTCATTGAATAGAAATAATTATACAGCCATATATATGAAGTGGATTACAAGTGATACAATATTCATGGGCATACAATAGTTATATATGAGAATAATAAAAGGATCTTCATGGAAACATGACAAATAACATACCAAATATCCATTATTGAGAGGATATGGGAAGCGTAGAAGGGTGATATGGTGATATAGGAAAAGGTAAAGAGTTGTTTTTAGTTAAAATATGCTAAATAAGGATTTATAATGATTATAACCTACATATGAGTCCCATAAAAACCATAACTATATAAGAAACTTTTGGATTATGTAAATTTCTTATCCTCCTCTATTCTCATAGGAATCGTAGAAATGTAATGAAATTTGAATACAGTTTTCTATATATAATATATTAAGAGAGATATAGTAGATAAATTATATTTATTCATTTTATTCCTACAAGTCAAGGTGGAATGAAAAATGTATATGGGTTTGATGAAACCATTTCTCATTCTAAAATTGTAATGGGATAACATTACAATGGAAGTTTTCATAAAAATATCAAGAACACATTAAATAAATAATTCCACTAGGGTTGTATTTAATCTACTTGTAAATTCATCACATTTAATTACTATAAAAAGATATTTAACACTTAATAAAATCCTCATGATATAAATAAGGTAAGTTCTAACACTTCTTGGATAACCACTCTCTATTAAATTTGGTCGATATCCTATGTTTACATTGAGGATTCGGAGAATTTGTTATCATTCATTAAAAATAGAATTGAGCTTCAGTACTGGTTGTTGGCCTAAAATGGATGGGCTTTATAAATTAACAATTCTATCTCTATAGGATATGTAGAGTTCATATTAAGTATTTTTACATGTATATTATGATCAACACCTTACTCTAATGGAGTTATCTTATAAATTTTGTTTTCAATCTAGCATTCAAATTTAAGGTTATATGGATCTGTATTAAAAGTGGTGTTGGACTGTAACATGATAGGATATTTTTTGGATTGGAATATTATGGGACAAACTATTATCCATGATATGAAAAAGAATATTAAAACAATTCTTCATTATATGAAATCCATAAAAAGTCGATAAAAATATATAAAGATAATCTTCAATATGTCCTGGATTTAGAAGTTGAAGATAATGTATTCCTTTATATATGAATATGGAAAAATTCGATGAGTTTTTGGAAGAAGTGAAATTTCATCCAACATACATCATCCCCTTTGTCATTATTTACTATATAGGAGAAATGAACTATCAACTGAAACTCCCACAATACCTATATCAAGTTCCTGATGTGTTCCAAGTATCCCTTTAGTAGAAATGCATACTATAACCCTCTAATGTAATAAATCATGAGTTCGTACCATTATAGAATGATATTTCATTTCAGGATAATTAATTGAAGATAATATATCCAAGATAAAAAGTTCTATTTTACAAGACAACTCAACTTGTTAACATTTTAGGGGAAACCCACATGTTATATGAAGTAGCATGTGAAATTTTAGAAGATAGAAAACATAAGTACATCTATCTATTTTAATTTTTGAAATAAAAATTTAATGGGGAAAATTTATGAGGAGGTGGAATAATGTAAAAAACTTAAAATTTTATTAATAAAACTCCATTTTTGAATGAAATAATTCCATATTAAGTAATTTAGTTATAGAAAACATATTCATACATTATTTAATATTTACAATTATATTATGTTCGACTGAAATGATCATTACACATCACAACCATTATTAATATAGTCACTGTATAGTGACCATTAAGATTATTATATTATAGGTTATGATAAATTCCAATTTATATAGAAGAAAGAAGCAATGGCCATAGCCAATAGGATCATACCATATGAAACCCATTTACTATAGAATTTGAGGTAGATATCATCTGTGGGATTATCCATTAACAAATCCAATCCTAATATTCAATAACTAAATTATTTGTGTACGCATTTTTTTGTAGAATTTCAAGATCATTGAGATCATGGCCCAAACAATTTACATAAAATCACCGAATGAAAATCTCACAATTTCACACCATATACATAGGGAATTAGTTGGTTTAATAATCAACTCTATATCTTCACCCTAATAGTATTAATTTTTAAATATTTCTTTTTATAATAATTATTATTATATTTATTCCATTTAATATTATATTATTGAATAATTAAATCTTATTTTTAACAAAAATCGTATATTGATACGATGAAACAAAAATAATATTTTTGGGAAATATAAAGTTTCAATCAAGTCACTCATTTAATGAATTCATAATTTTTTTAAATAAATAATATTTAAGTAATATATTAGTTTATATAAAGTTTATTATATATAAATGATAATACACTTTTTTATGTCAAATGAAATTTTTATAAGGGTTAAAAAACATTTATTTCATAAAAAGTCGAATTTTTCAATAAATGTGCATTTTTTATAAAAAAGTGTGAATTATAATATATATATATATATATTGATAACGAAAATATTATTTTATAAATCATTATATTGAAAATATAGAGAAAATAAGTTTTCATAATTTCAATAGACATCAGATTTAAATGGAAAAAAATAATTAGTATATAAATATACAGTGTGAATTATGACATCATAATGACTAAAAAGTGATGTATTATATTCCATAAAAGTAAAAAATGACCAAAAATATATATTTTCCCTCTAACAATTTTTTTTATTTTATTATATTAATTTTATACAATTTTCATAAATCATTCAAAACAATTTCTATTTTTTATGGATTTAAAATCAATTCTATTATGATCATGACTCATTTTCACCTCACAAACAGAGTTATTTTAATGATTTTTGTTATTATAATTATAAATATAGATATAAAGACCTATTTTTTAGAAAAAATGTGAAAGATGTGTGAATTTTTGGCATTTTAATTTCATTATACTATTCTGTCCAAAAAAATATATTGAAATTAATAAAGGAGTCTTCTCTATTTTACTATATAAACCCACCCAACCTCCCACACCTATTCATTAAAAACACTTTTTTAATGATATTCACCTACCCTTACCTATCTTGAGTCCTCCCAAGTATCCTCATGCTCTTATTAATCTCTTCCCATTTTTTGTAGTGTCCTCTATAGTGAATGGATCTTATCTATCCCATCTTTATTCACGTATCTTCTTTAAGATATCCCCTTTTAATTTATAATTGTTTGTAATGGGCTATCATTTTCCACCTCAATATTTCTAAGATAAATATTTCCAATATATTAGGGACCCCCCTCCATCACATTAATGTAGGTTAAAGGTATATTGGAAGTGTACGATGTGTCATTCCAATCATAAATGTTTATCATGATCGGTGATCAAGAAAATAATTCCATAAATATGAACACATTAATCAATGGAGTTAAATAAAAGAAAATAGACAAGGGACAGAAAAATGGAACAAATTTTAATTTCATCACAGTTTATTTATAAATAATTTATTTAATTAATGAATTATCTTACTTGAAATCTTTCATCATGGTTGGACCTAACAAAAAATCTATAATACACCATCATTTCATAATAGGAGTCAATAGTAGATTCTATCAAGTGGTTATCCAAACATGTTCTGAAAATATCCAAATATCACTTTAGGAATATTTGGGTTCATGCATGGAAGATCCTATAACGTTCATCGAACTCCTTTGTTCTCCATGAAATTATTTTCCAATGCATTATCCTTTAATCTATAGACTTGAGAGTGATAGGTAGAGGAAGATCGCTCTTCGTTCTTCGAAGTGTTCTTGGAGAACGGAGCTGTCTAGGGATTCATAGTATTCTCTATTATTTTTGTGCACAACCAATCAAATGAACTATAACTCCTATAAAATAATATAATTGGTTTTAAATATAATAATGGGTTATAAATAAACACTTTCAAAAGTCTATTTATAATTTTATAAATCCCTTACAGAAGCTGATGCCAAAATAATAATAACATTATAATTATCTCCCCTAAATGAAATTAACTTGGTAATTACATTAAATATTACCTAGTAAAATAATAATTAATATACATTGTTTCACGTCGGACCTAATAACACAGTATTTCACTCCTACAATATATTTATCAGACCTTGAATAATGACTTTTTTTAGTAAACAAATATCAATTAATAATTCACCAATAAATAAATAAATATTTTTTTAACTAAATAAAAAAACATATATATATAACAAATATTATGATTACATTATACTCACTCAAATATCTCATGATAGAATATATGTGACCAATATTACATGAATAATTATTAAAACGTGTGCTGGAATAATATTTATTCAATATTTTAAATAATAAATTATTTTATTTTATTTATGTGACATTATGAATACACTTACTCAGTAACACACATGGACTCTTCTTTGTGGAATGATGTGAAGCACCGAAAAGTACAAGGCTAGTGCCTAACTACTTTCCTCGGTACTCATTTAGAATTAATTTAATTCTTCAATGACAGAATACCTCATATGGAATCATATTATGTATTACAATATCATTAACATGATATCTCTAATCAAGCAGGTAGTGTGCCAATTCCATCAACCTATGTGATTGATATCTCATTATTTGACTTCCAAGAAATTGAACATGCTAATACAACCCCATGGCCATGGATTTATTTACACTCTATCATATCCTTAAAAGTTATTGAGATGTCAACTTCTGGTAAATAACATAATGTAAAAAATTATTTCTCACATTATTTATTAAAGAAATATTACTCGCGACGCACCTAAAGTATCTTACCCCACCGAAGTCGTATATCTTCATGGTTTTCAAGAATACATTAAAGTTAATGAATCATAATATTCATTAACAATAATATTAATGTCTAACTATCATTACACATGTCTTTAGATAGGAATATTCAATGATAGATAAAAATATGTTTTTCTTAATTATGGGTCTCATTCTTATAATATCATACACAAAATATTACCAAGGGAATACACCCTGATAAGGTACGTCAATTTACTATGAGTTTTCACCCCTGATATCCTATAACATTAGTGTCCCATAAATGATATAAAAATTCTATAGAATGTATATTTATGAATAGGATTGTAGTACTTATGAGTTCTCACCAAATATTGGAACTATTATGAACTTTATTATGACAGTTACTTTTGGGACATTACCACATGTTATGTTATGTATAAGAGAAATTAAGATGTGATAAAGAGTATATTGATATTAAAAACAATTAGTTCATGTTATAATAACTTACAAGGAAGTTGGTTATGGGGAACTAGCTCCGAGAGACATGTATGTTCACAAGACAAAACTATTAACAACCATCATTTTACTTTCTATCATATGATAATTTTTCATCTAATGAGAAATTCCATTATTATACGGGTAAATAATGTTATCTTCCATGGGTAATATTCTTATTGAAAATTCACCCCTTTGATAAAAATCCCTCTACATGTGATATTTCAAGAGTGTATTCTTTATCCTTTGGTGTGAATTTCACTCTTTTATTAGAGGGACCACTATAGTCTTATCAATATAAAATTTGATAGGGTCTTTAAATCTTAGTACCACATAATGATATTGGAATAAGAATCATATAAACAAATGATTCCTTGGATTCATCATAATTTTCTATATACTTGGTCTCTACTGTAGAATTAGTGAAAATTAGTTTCTTTGAACTCTTACAACACATAGCTCATCCATTGAGACATAAAACATATACATGCTATGATATCTGATTATTCTAGTCTATTTGAAATCAATAATCACGATAACCCCTAATTAACAGAACCTCCTCTCATCTATAAACTGGGAACGTATCATAAATTGTTTCAGATACTTGAGTATAACCTTAAAATTAGTCCAATGCTTTTCCCATGGGTCTAATTGATATATTCATTCCATGATAAATTCAATGGAGACATAATTTCTAGTAAACAACATAGAATTCAGGATTTTTCCTACCACTAATGTGTATGGGATATTAATCAGTCTCTATTCATCCTATTGTGTTGGGGACAGAATTTAATAAAAATTTGTAAACAATGGGACAAAAGAACCAATACCTTATAATATTGTTCGATAATAAATATCATTAGTATCTAAAAAAATTATGTACTTTGACTAAGTCCAAGAATCCTCTTGTATCAATCACGAGTGATCATGATCACTAAAATATATGGTGATTAATGTAATCTAGCATGGAGAGAAACATGTTTAAAAAATCCTTAAAAGACTATAATACTAGTATTTAATTTCTAATAAGTAATATTCCCCCAACACATACTTCTAGAATAGTGACTATGTTTCCACTGAACCTCCTATAATCACATGGAACACATTGACCAATAATGAAACAAAATTCATTTTACGATTCATTGTATCAAATTTACCATGATTTGGATTCTTTGCTTAATCTCAAAATGTATCACTGCAACTTTCAATTATTTTTGGCATCACATGGAGTAAAACTCCTCTATTTGTGCCATATAATCATCTTCCTTAATGATTCCATTAAGGAATTTAGTTTTAACAGCCATCAATCAAATATCATTTTCATGGTATGCTGATATATAACATTGAATATGGATAGAATTATACATGGATACTGGTGAAAATGGTTTGTCATAATAAAATAAATATAAACTATTTAAAACCTTTAGCCACTATCTCAGTGTTATATTTATTTACATTACCATCCATTTACTATTTTTTTCTTCAGTACCCCTTGAATCCTATTGGATATACATAAAGTATTGCATTACCTAAAACCCAAACATGGTACAAGACATGTAACCCATTTGATAATTAATGGATTATTTCCATATTGATGTTTTGAGCTCTCTAATACCTCTTTTTGGGAGAGATTTTCATCACTGAAAAACATTAATGAGTGACCATTTTTATTTACTTGAAAAAAATTTCTATTTGGATATCTCACATATCTTTTTCTCCTACACAATACACATGTTTCACGAACTTGTTCATTAACAGGGAAATGTGGATCATATTCTTCATCCATCACTTTTTTATTTTGAGCATGAACTTCATTAAATTCAATATTTCTCCCACTATCCGTTTAGTGGAATTTCTCCCTCGTAGGAAAGATGTATTTTTTTGGGATAATAACATTCTTGTATAAGCGGTTGTATAGGTAGTGTCCCTTTTCTCTAATTAATACACTGTAAAGTAACACTTTATTACCTAGGTACTTAGTTAGTTTCCTAAAATTGAGTTAAAAAATGCCTCACAACAACATAAACATGTATATTATAAAAAAAATTCTTTCCACAACATAACATGAAGGGAATTCATTTTTATACTTTAGTTGGTACCCAGATTAATGTGTATCAAACATTGTTTTAATTTAAACATGTAAAAGGGTATTGAATGATACGAGTGACTCATTATCAACCATAACATTTCTAACAATGTATGATTCCACCTTTCACTAATACCATTTTACTAATGTGTACAAGGTGTATTGAGTTTTCATAGAATTCTAAATTCCCATAGAAGTTCAATAAACTCTTTGTTATGATATTCCCCACCTGAATTTCATCAAATTTTATTTATCATCTTTCCATGATGATTTTCTACTTCATTCTTGAAATCTGTTATTTTTTTAAAGGACTCGTACTTATACCTCACTATGCGGACAAAACCATATCTACTAAGGGCAACAGAAAAAATAATTATATAATAATACCCGCCTCTATCATCTATGAAAATTTTTCCACATACATCAGTGTGTACCAATCCTAGAATCTATGTGGTATTTTCATGTCATCTATTGGATGGACATTTTTTTTGTTACTTGTAAATATAAAGAATTTTTTCAAGTTTATTTATCTTAAATTTCCCTAAATTACCATCATAATAATGCATTTTCAAACTCATCTTATTTACAAGAAAAATATTTTTATTCCATATTTGGGTGTCATATGAGTCATTTGAATATTATTTTTTATCTATTTTCAATACTTTTTTTATAATTTAATAGATAAACACCGTTATAAAAAATATCCAAATAATAACATATTATGACTTTATAAAATGAAATAATTTTATTTAGAAACTCAAAAATTATCTGATCTACATGTTGCTAGGATGCATAAATTATATTCTTGGAAACAATTGGTACATAAAAATAATATATAAAAACCTAAATCGCTCTCATTGGAAATGAAAGGAGGTAGTCATGAATGGATAGAGAAGTCCTCAATTAACCATTAAATGTTCACAACTCCACATATCCTCTCACAGTCTTTTACTTTCAACACGGTTCTTACATTTATATATAGATTTGAGCACCACATGTTGTATCTAAAAACGATTGAGTGGATATTGAAAGATTAAACTCAAAACAAATTCGTCATTAGTGTCTCCTTACTTCCTCGTAAAATGATTCCTCCAATGGATCATTATTCCTAATGAATAACATTGATCCAAAATTTCATAACCCCCCTAAAAACATCCTCTTCTTATAAATATGGTGCTCGGGGGAATTAATGTTTCTATGAGTCATGATCCCCTTCACCAAGTTATTCCCTTCCTTCTTCACCATACGGATCATAACTTCTTCAAACCCTATGTCCCTATCCACTTGGTGAATCAAAATATGGTTTTCTAAAATAATATTATCATTATTGAAACTATTGTAAATAACAATAAAACTAGAGATGGTCTTGGGTAGTGATTAAAGTGTGAGATCAGAATGAAAATCATTTGAGAATTTGACCCCTAATATTTTTAAGAGTTCAATGTTTCCAATAATATTGACTACATGAGGACCAGCTGGCACAAAAAGTTCATGATTTTTTTAGAAGATCATTAGAGATCTCTTATATCTATTTTCTCAAATTCTCATGAATGTGATCATGAAGGAGATGCATCACTCTATATGCATCAATTTCATCATGTTGCCTCAAGAGATCATTGGTCATTGATGATAGCATTAATCCCTAAACATCTATAGCATCAGCCTAATTTTTCTCAAGGAGAGACAACTCTTCATCACTAGACTCATTTCCAAGAATATGACATAATGGTTCTTCTATTACAAGAAATTTATATCCATAGAGATAGATAATGAATAACCTCATTTTAGATTCATGAAAATTTGTGCTGCTAATATGGTTATCCTTATCATGCATAGATCATTGTGATAAGTTTTAAGTATTTTTCGTTTTTGATTCTAAAAATAATATTTGACTAATTTTAGTACGTTATTTGATAATATTAAGAATAAAAAAATATTATATGTATTAATCACCTTTTACTATATTGAAACACAATATAACACACAATTTGATTTGGAATATCATGTTTCTTATATATTATAGTTGAAATGTTCTGCATTCCCCTTCCCATTAACCCAACATTGGTTGGTCAAGAAAGATGAATAGATTTAGGTAGGAATTCCAAAATCCAACATCATTAACTCATTGTTCCTTGATATGTTGAGAAGACTCCCAAATCTTAAAATCCATAAATTGGATTTCCTCAATGCTTGCCTCTCAGTTACACCAGGCCCTGCATTAGAAGTATACCCTTAATTTAAACAAAGTTAAGTCAACCCAAAATATCATGTAATAATTTCCCAATAATTTTAATCACCCCATCATTGGCTATTCAAGCACTCTAAACTATGGTTCGAGGTTAACTGATGTATTGGAAGGCTATATAATCTTAATATATATAATTTAGTGATTTTCAATTTCAATTATAAATTTCCAATTATTATATTTATTACATAATTTTTAATATTAAATGGATTAACATAACTTATTTACCTTGTCTTATATACCATTTATGAAGAATAAAATTTATTTTAGTTCTATCCCACATACTCATTAATTCATTAATTCATGTAATCATGAAAAGTCATCGTAATAAAATAACAATGAAACATGATTGAAATAAAATAATAAATATGTATTATCATAAGCTTTTACTAATGGTTAGTTTTTCTAGAGGATGATAAAACAACAATTGACCTAGGGTGAAACCACCGTGAACTGAATGAGATTCATGTTTCAACATTCCACCTATCAACCTATATACTATTCTGGTATTGGTTTCACCTCATCTCAAAACATGAACCAACTCCATTATTTTGGGATATCCATATATTACATTTTGTTTTACTCACATATAATATAGTGAAACATAGAGTTTACATATAAGAACCCATGGGAAAGAAAACCCATACACAATGAGATGAGATATGACATGTGGGACACATATTTAATATAATAATATATTAAATTAAACAACAAACATTAATTTTTTTTTCATATTATCATTATCATCCACATGTGTGAAATGTAATTATTATTTAACAAAACTAAAATTCAATTCATATTCGACATTCTATATGATAAATCATCGCGAATCAATTAATTATCTTTTTTATTTAATGATTCCCATTAACGATATTATAATATTATTTTCCTCAACATTATCATGGATCATAATTTTTAAAAAATTAAACAAATTTATTTATCATTAACAGTGTACATAACATTACTTTGGTGGAAGCATTGTGAATACCCATCAAAATCTATCCAACATGTATTATACACATATATTGTTTACCGTTGTGACTTATTTAATACATGACTTGTCATGAATTTTCATAATTTTTAATATCACTATAACGATTACGTGATTTACAAGATAATTCTATCATGTGTCTTGCTTCAATGAATGTAGAGTAATAAATGTAATATATACATGATATGTATATTTTATGTTATAATGAATTTAACTAAACATATATATATATATATATATTAAAACCTATCACATGGTGTGTACTACAAACTTAATGACCACATGGAATCACGTTTTGATATGGTTTCCACAATATAATTAACTAAATATAATTATTTACAATTTGGTGGAAGTACATGACCTATATATATGAGCTACATAACATTTATTTCTCTAAACATCTATCCAGAACACATACCTCGGGACTCATCATGTAAATTGTACCTTTGCAAAATGGGACTACACGTTGTATACAAATGGCTACACGGTGTGTGGCCACAAAATTACACGGTCATGATTTAGGTAGTTCATGTATGTAAATACACTATTTTGGTCGGATTGGATACTCAAGAGGGTGGTGAATTGAGTTCCTATTAATAATTTCTATTTAAAATATTTATATTGAAATCCCCGATTCATAAAACAAGTTAAACTGTGGTTAATTTATAATGATTGTGAGTGTTCAATTAGTTTCACAAAGATTGATTATTTCTCAGTTATCATAATCTAAAGATTACGTTAGCTTTTGAAAATAAATTACTAGCTATAAATAAATACAAACACTTTCTAGTTCAACTATCAGAGTTACTTTAAAACAGATTTGAATTTCAATGTAAATAGCATCGGAATATTGAAAATTGATTGAACAGAAATAAGATGCACAACAGTTTTAACCAAGAGGTTCAGTTTCAAGATGAGACTTAGTCCTCTCAAACAGATTATACAAAACTTTGATACACACCCTGGATCGGTGTTTACAATAGTACTCAGACTATCCAGGTCTTCAGACATCTACAACAGTTCTTCATGGGAAAGCAACAATAATAGCACAAAGGTTGTCCAGGTCCTTAGACCTCTACTATATTTATACGTGGGATACACAAAGGTGTAAAGAGTTTGGTGTCAGGATTTTTGTATCCTCTAGTTTAGATTAAGATTCATTTTGTGTCCAACCAGATAGAAGCACACACACTACTCGTAATGTAATAAAAATGATCATAGGAGAGCAATAATATGGAGATGAGTCTAGAATGTTCTTGTGTGATTTCAATGCTGCTCTGTAATCCTTTGGATTGAAGAAGATGAAGATTTGATTCCTTATCTAGAAGATTTCTTGAAAACAGAGTTTCATGGTTATGTTTATTTACATCTATTATAGGTGTTAAACATGAATGGGAGAGTATTCCTTGCAGCACTTGAACCTCCTCTTTGAACTTCCGTCCTTGATGTGTATGTGTGTTCTTCAAGTTCATCATTTGTTCTTCTTGTATGAGTCCCTTTTTTCATTCTCTATGTCCCACTCTTTATACACAACTTTTATCTTTCTTTTATTGCACATGTGGTTGTTCGACAAAAGTTCTGATTACTTATGCAGGTATGAGGTACGGTTCCCTTACATCCAACAAACATCATTAATTTAGTTCAAACATAAGACGTGATTACTTCTGCAGGTACGAGGTACGGTTTCATAACATCCCACAAACATAATTAGTTATTATCATTTGTATTAAAAGAAAAAAATATGACTATTTCTAATAATCAAACATAGATATAGAGTTTAGAGAAACAATGAATGGTTTCCATCGGTAGCTCTTTGTATCAGTAAACTTGTAGCAGTAGACTTGTACTGGTAGGTCTTGCATCGGTAGATATTACTCTCTATAACGGTAGCCTTATGTATTAGTAGCTCCATGTGTACTGGTATTTCCTTGAATCGGTAGCTCCATCAATCAGAATCTCTTCGTAACAGTGAACTTCTGTCAGTAGCTCTTCCTAGCTATCAGTAGTCGTTAACATCGGTAGCGGTAGCTCTCTCTATCAGAAGCTTCCTCTATCGGTAGCTCCATTCTATCGGTAGCTTGTATCAGTGACCTTGTTTATCATTAGAATTAGTTTATCTGTGACCTCTGTTTATCGGTTGCTCTGTTTGTATCAGTGACTTTAACAGGAGAATGGTGATAATGTATCTGTTCTATGCATTTCATTTCCAGATTGAGTTAGTATCAAGATTAATCATCATTAAAACATATATAATCATAAATAAACATTGAATAACATATTCCAATGATATGATAGGATCATTTTTATGTTCATATAAACTCATTAGCATGATTTCATAATTATAAAGTATAATTAATATATAGATAGAGATTATTTGGGATTATCAATGCATATATAAACATAATTGAGATTATCAAAACAAGTGATTCCAACAATCTCCTGCTTTTTTATAATCACAAATTATGGCATTATAATCCAGAATAAACTTTAATTAAGCAGATTAATGTACATCTAATGGAATTTCTCAGTGTGTTCTGTTCATGACTCTCAAATGTATCAGAGAACCTCAAATGTATTAGAGTTAAACTATGGAAAAACATAAGAGTAAAAATAAATAGAATATTCATTTCCCCCAAACACACGTATTGTAATATTCTCCCCTTAGTGTAATGTGTCCCCATATTATAATCTTCACACCCTATGTGATTAGAAAAAAAGGGAATAAAACAAAGGCTTAGAGAATAAATGAAGAAGAGAGAAAATAGATATTTGCAATTCACATTAAAAAGGTACATGAGGTATTACAAAAGAAATACAAAAAGTAAAAAGATTCCTATTAAATGTCCTAACCACTAATCAATCAACCTAATCAATAGGTAATTGGGATTTTTCTTGGGGATCAGAAGAGGATTCAGGCTTGTTAGGTGTAGGTGAAGGATTGGGAACACCAGGGGTGGTCAAAGGTGGTTGAGATACTCAAACATTATCGGGCCTATAATGGGTACTCCTTTGTGTGATCATAGAAGTAAGACTTCTTGAACGCTTGACCTGGAGTTAACTGAGGTGTGGAAGTAGACTGGCCAGAGACAGAACGGGCTAAAGGTAAAATTATAGGGGTACTACCACATGCAGAAAGGGCAGTAAGAGATTCCTAAAATCCATGATGATACCTCCCCCTCTCTCAATAGTAGTGATGAAATCATCCTTGTTCTCCATAATTTTGTCCAAAGTAGGGATCAACTCCCTGAGTTTACTAACTTATTATTTGAAGGCTTCAGTAACTGGGGGAAGTTTCAGATTTTCTAACAGTAGCTTGAAATGATTGGTTAAATGGTGCTTGGTGTACACTCAGAGAAAATAGTAGTTAATTTTGACATTGATTTCCTTCTGGGATGCATTATTATCTCTCATATAATCTTGGATAATTTTTCTGATATCCCAAGTGGTAGTAATCACCTGGGAATCAGATGATCTACTTGTACTAACTGGACTAAGTTATTATTTCAGCCCAGATCTAAATTGTTGGACATCAACTGAAACTCTGGAGGTCCCAAGAGGTTTTACAGTAAAATCTACTCTTTCTTCGATGGATTGTGTCAAACTACTTATCAAATCGTTCACAACAAAAATCTTGAGTACTCACATGTGTTTTTATGGTCTTCCTAAAATCATCAATCACATCCACAAACTAATTCACTTCACCTATAATGTAGTTGATGTCAGTATCAACATGAGATTTAGAAATCATGAAGGTGTCAAATGAAGCAACATATTGCTTCAAAGAATCAATAGCCTCTTTCAAACTCCCAATCTGATTTTGACACACTTTCACTTCATCCATTGCTTCTATCATAGCACATGACAAAAAAATTTTCATAGAAGATACCAAAGAACATTCCATCTTAGTTATCTCTTCAACAAAATAGGTTTTCAAATTAGATTTTAGTGCCTCAAGATCTCCTTTTCTCCCAATATCTTCAGGAATAGAAAGAGGAGCTACTGGTTGAGCATAAACTTCCTCTGAGAAAATATCATAAGACACTGGATGCCTTTTAATGGGTGTATCATCATCAGAATCAGTATATTCTAGTCCCAATACAAAAAATCTTGTATCTATAATCCAATCTTCCACTTTATAGGTCATAGAAATTGATCATATCCTTACAGGTTTCTCCCCCTCTACCTGATCTTCCACCACTATATCTGCAACCGCAACAGCAACCTCCTTGGGTAATTCCACTTCAAAAGAGTCAACTACAACCAATTTCATATCCAAACCAGGTTGCACAGGCCGAATTATCTCCGCAATAGGTAATGGTTTGTCTACTTCAAGAATCTCTTCAACATGCATAATAGAGTTATCAATCAGAGGACTGAGACTCAAACAGGTAGTTCCATTCTCAGGTACTTATTCCTATTAAACATTACTACTATTTTAATCTAGATCAGTCTTCCTATGATCTTATCTATGAAGGTCTTCATCATTTATAGATATATCTTCAATATCTTCTCCTTGAACTACTTCCCTTCTAGGTAGAGACACAGGTGAACTTTCCATTCCATATGAT
Source organism: Viscum album (assembly GCA_963277665.1). NCBI lineage: Eukaryota > Viridiplantae > Streptophyta > Magnoliopsida > Santalales > Viscaceae > Viscum > Viscum album. Next base: position 623,230,975 of record OY728135.1, on the reverse strand, counting down.
ACCTTTTCAGCAGCTGGGCCTGGATAAAAATCAGGATCCCCCATCTTCAATAGAGCTATCCTCATCAAGATCATCATAATTATATTGAGGTTCTCTTTCATCAGGTCCTACACCTGGATCTCTCTTATCTCTTGGCCGATTTGAATGCTCAATAGGGTTAAATTTATCATAAAGTTTCTCATTATCATTTAACCATTCCCTTTAACATGGGTTCCATCCAATATTCATGTACATAAAAACTTTTTTTAATACAAAAGTTGTCTCTTGAAACCATTGTCTCATCCAGATACTTTTCCACACCTTTTACCTTGATCATCAAAGAGATCATCTTTTCAAAGAATACAACATTTGTTTTCGATTTTGGCCTCGTCATATATTTAATTTAAATCATCAGAAGACTACAAAAATACACTTTGACACTATGAAATAGCAGATACAACAAGAATATATCTTGGAATCTGTGTTTTTCAAAGTCCCCTCTTCATCGACTTATGACATGCTGGATAAATTTGAATAGTAATCGGTTTTCTCCATCCATTTCTGTAGCAACTACTTTTCTTGGTGTGCCATCTGCAGTGAGCTCTTCCAAAGCAGTTTCATACTAAAAAATGCCGCTAGTTGGAGGTGTGGACTTCGAGAAATATCCAAACATTCCCTCGTGTGGAACTTTCAAGCACTCAACCCAATCAATGGAATAAAAAGATATTATCTTTTCATTCACTACTGATATCATTCTGTTCTCTCCTTTATATTTCTCAAAACAAAAAAACTCATATAATTCCTTTAAAAATTTAGGATAATAAGGACCCTTGTTATTTGTAAAACATTTCAGCCACCCTTGTTCCTCTAAAATCATTAAAATCAATGATTTGCTAGGCAGGAGCCATTCTGCACAGAGTTCTTTCTCGATTACTATTTCCCTTTTCATGAGATGGGGTTTATAGGTTCATTCCCTTCACAGTCACCACTAGACTCTACTTTGAGTCTCTTGGAATTCACCTCATCACCCTCATTACTAGCAGTCGGTCTCTTCACTCGTGCCATTCTACGAATCACGAGGTTTATGGTTTGAGAGAAACGAAGGCTTGGGAGATAAGGTTTAAAGGTAAAGGGTTCAAGGTGGATTGAAATGAAGTTAAGACTGATGTTTTATCATTTAGGAATCAAGAAATAAATAAATAAAACATAATAAATATAATAAAAATGATAGAGATTCGGACGGCTAAAAAACACGAAGTTTAAAATAGTGCAAACTAGCGGCAATATATACCGGTGAGGATTCATAACAGTGATGTCCACTAACAGTGAGGTTATAACGGTGAGGTCCACTAACGGTGAGGTTAATACAGTGTGGTCCATACCAGTGAGGTATTACGGTGAGATCTATATCAGTGAGGTATAACTGTGAGGTTTATCTAACGGTGAGGTTTACCTAACGGTTACGTTTATACTAATGGTGAGGATTTTCTATCGGTGAGGTTTAAGGAAAGATTATCATTCCTAACTCATGTCTAATGTAACTTAACCATTCTAAACATAAAGGTTTGGTAAATATGCCAGCTAATTGATGTTCTATGCCTATAAATTAAAGAATAATATCATCTTTTTGATAATGATCTCTCAAAAAGTGATGTCTTGCATCAATGTGCTTAGTCCTAGAGTGAGATATAGGATTCTTAGATATATTGATCGCAATAGTGTTATAACAGTTTATAGATACATGTCTAAATTGATATCCATAGTCCAATAAAGTATGTTTCATCCACAAATTTTTTGCAAAGAAACTACCAGTAGTTATATACTCTGCTTCAGTAGTAGACAATGCAACAAAATTCTACGTTTTACTACACCAAAATACTATGTATTTACGTAAAATGTGACATGTTCCAGAAGTTCTCTTCATATGTAACTTGCAACCAGTAATGTCAGCATCTGAATAACTTGTTAAATCGAATGATTGTCCTTTTGGAAAAAATAATCCTAAATTAGTAGTATCTTCACGATATTTGAAAATCCTTTTAACAACAAGAAATTGTGACTCTTTGGTATTAGCTTGAAATCTTGCACACATACACACACTAAACATAATATATTGTCAACTAGTAGTAAGATAAAGTAAACACCCAATCATACCTCTGTAACTGGTTTAATAAATTGGTTTCCCAGTTTTATCTACATCCAATTTACAAGTGGTACTCATAGGTATATCACTTTCCTTATTATTATCCAAACGAAGACGTTTTAAAATATCCTTTTTATATTTACTTTGATTTAAAATTATACCATATTCATTTTGAAAAACATGAAACCCAAGAAACTATTTGTGTTCTTCCATTAAACTCATTTCAAATTCACTTTTCTTACTCATTGAAAAATCAATACATAAAGCATTTTTAGAAGATCCAAAAATAATATCATCAACAATGATTTGTACTCTCAAAACATCTTTGGAAAAACTTTTGAGAAAAAGACATGGATTAGAAATCCCTTTAATAAAACCTTTTGAAATAAAAAAATTACTAAGACTATCATACCAAGCTCATGGAGATTTTTTTTAAACCATTCAATGATATATAATGTTTAAAAACTCGATTTTGAAAATAAGGATTAGTGAATCCAGGTGGTTGTTCAACAAAAACATCTTCACTTATAAAACCATTTGGAAGATAACTTTTATAATCCATTTTATTTAACTTGAAATTAAGATGAGAAGAATAAGAAAGTAAAATTCTAATAGCTTCTAACCTAGATACTGGTTTAAAGGTTTCCTCATAGTCTATTCCTTCTTCATGACTATATCCTTGTGCAACTAACCTAGCTTTATTTCTAACTATATTTCCAGACTCATCAACGTTATTTCTAAAAACCCATTTAGTGCCTATGGTCAAGGTGTCCTTAGGTCTGTCTAATAATTCCGAGACTTCGTTTCATTAAAATTGATTTAACTCTTCATGAATAACCATTACCCAAAACTCAACATTGATATCATCATTGATATTTTTAGGTTCTGACTATGAAAGAAAGTCTTGATGTTCAACCTGATTTCTTTGAGAAGATCTAGTCTGAGTTCCTATATCTAAATCATTTACAACATCATCTAAAGTATTGTTTTTAAAGGTCCTAGTTGGTCTAGAAAATGTAGGGATAGAAATTTTAGGTTAATTTACAGGTTCAGGTTCAACAGAAAGAGGTTCTGGAAAATTTCCAGAACTAGTTTTCTTAACAACAGGTTCACTGTTCTTTTCATTAAGGTTTATAATTGACAAATCATCTTCAATATTTTCAAGAGGGGTCTTAGGTTCATGTGGATCAGTTTCATCAAATTTTATGTGTACATATTCTTCCACACATTTGGTCCTTTTATTAAATACTCCATAAGCTTTTCTAGATATAGAGTAAACTAGAAATATTCCTTCATCTCTTTTGGATGAAAAATTATCAATATTATATTTCATATTGAGAATATAGACTTTGCAACTAAAAACTCTAAAGTAACTAACCTTAGTCTTCCTATTATTCCATAGTTTATAATGGATATTTTTAAGAACATGTCAAATCAAGACTCTATTTATAATATAACAAGAAGTATTTACAACTTCATCCCAAAAGTAAATTTATAAGTCATTCTCATTGGGCATAGTTCTTGAAATTTCCTTAAGGGTTTTATTCCTTTTTTCTACTACACCATTCTGTTGAGGTGTCCTAGGGGTAGAGAAATTGTGACTTTATCCATTTTTTAAGAAATTGGTTTCAAAGTAATGATTTTCAAACTCATGGCCACGATCACTTCTTACGGTCTTAATCTTACGTCCACTAATGTTTTCTAAAGACTTGTAGTATTTGATGAAATAAGAACAAGAATCACTTTTTTGAGCAAGAAATTATACAAAAGTGTATCTAGAAAAGTCATCTACTAGAACATAGATATAGTGCTTCCCATTTAAATTAGAAACTCTTGAGGGTCCAATAAAATCCATAGGAACTGACTCGAGAGGTTGAGAAGTTGAAACTTATTTCTTTGATTTGAATAAAACTTTATGTTGCTTTCCCTTTTGATAGGGATTACAAAAGTTGTCTGTTGGGAATTTTAGTTTGGGTAGGTCTCTAAGTAAACCTTTTCTAGTCAGTTTATTAAGTGAATGAAAATTTATGTGTCCTAATCTTATGTGACATAGCCAAGAATCTTTTTGAAAATTATTTAAACAATTAACCTTTTGTCTGGCTAAATAATTGATCTTTTGTTTTTTTTTTCATCTTTTTGATAGAGATTGTAAAAGATTCCCATCTTTCTGTTTTTTGTAAACTTTTTTTTCTAATGAATAAATGGTGCTTTGGTCTTTGACCAAAGCATTACCTTCTAAAAAAATCACGAGCAGTGTCCTATCATATTCCTTGAACATCCACTATCCAAGTACCATATCATCGTATAGGAACTATTCAAGAAAGATTCCTACAAAATATATTTAGACAGAAGATAACTTTGGTACCTAGATTTTATTGGGTCCAAAAAGGTTATCAAGTAAAATTTTAGGCACATGTATTTGTCTAATGGGTTTCCTATAAATAACAGATTCAAATGATTTTGATAAATAAAATTATTTTGGTCTATAAAATTTTGAATATCTAGATGAAGCATAAGAACTTCCAGAGCTGGAACTAGCTGCATACTGTCCAGATTTTGGAATAAATTTATTCTTAACAATCTGTCTCTGTCTAGGTTGGTATCCTAAACCAGTAGTATACTTTGGTGCAACTTGTTTTACAAGAATATGAGTGAGAGTATTCTTTCCATTTTTTAACTTCTCTATGTCTTTTCGATGTTTCTTATTGGACAATTTAAGTTCAGTATTCTCCATTAATAGTTGAGCTTTATTTTCCTTTTCCATACATGGATCAGATTTAACAGTACTGGTCAAGGCATATTGTTTCTTCAATGATTTGTACTTATATTTCATCTCATTAAAAGTATCTTCCAACATATTACAGTATTCAAATAATTCACCTTTAGACATATTATCATCATTATTTGAGTAACTTTCATTCCCAGAATAGTAATCATTGTGCATAGGGGAACAAAGTGTTACCTTAGATGTTTAAGTTATGAAACACATGTTGGCAGGATTATTTTCATCAGAATCAAAAGCTTCAGATCCACTTGAGCTTTCTTCAGAAGAACTCCATGTAACATTCATGTATTTCTTGTATTTATTTTCCTTGAAATCATATTTCTTCTTAAACTTCAATTTGGGATAGTCACCCTTAACATGTCCTTTCCTTTTACATTCATAACTATATCATCATATTTCTCAGATTTATTCGAATCTCTCTTCCAATTACCTTGTAGGTCATAATTACCCTTATAATTTCATTTTCTGAAAATTTTCTTTTTCCTATATATTTTCTTGAATCTCCTTGCTATATGATCCAACACTTCATCACTATCTGAATCTAAACCTTCACTTGTTGAGCTTTCAAAAGGTATGTGAACCTTCTCCTTACCCTTGTTCTTTGAGGTAGTAGACTAAAATGCCACTAACTTCATCTTAGGTTCATCATCTTCTTCTTTGTTTACCTTCAAATATTCTTCATTCATCATCAAATTACCAATCAGCTTCTGGATAGGTAGCTTAACAATGTCACATGATTCTCTTATAGAGATAGAGGTTCCTCTCCATCTGTCTGGTTGGCATCTCAGTATCCTCATGATTTTATCTTTTGCTGGAACAGATTTTCCCAGTGAGCACATTGTATTAACTATCTCATTAAACATGAGATACATATCAGAATTATATTCATCAGATTTCATTTTAATATTTTCATACTTAATAGTGTATGTATTTAGTCTCATTTCATTAACATTGGTTGTTCCCTTATGGGAGACAACAAAAGTATCCCAAATTTCATAAGCAATATTACAAGTAGATATTCAATTAAATTCTTCATATCCTAAAGAACAATAAAAAGCATTCATTTCTTTACAATTATTATTTTAAGAAGATATTGTAGGTTCATACCAAGTACTTCTAACCATTTTTGGAATCGTTTATTGGGTTTCTATAGCAGTCTAGATGTCAAATCCCATACTTTCCAAGTGAATTTTCATTTTTATTTTCCATTGGGCATAATTAACACCATTAAAGGAGGGAAGGATATTTGTAGCTACACCTTCTAATATGTTATCCAGAATAACTATGTTTTAAAAAATATATATAAAGATATAAAAATTTAAAATTAACAGAAATTTTGAGATATTTAAGATACAACTAAAATCATAGTTGAATTTTTTTCACAAATATAGTGTTCTGAAAAACATTTATCTACCACATCTGATAACAAATGTTGGTTAGAGTGTATACTCAAGAGGGGGTGAATTGAGTTCCTATTAAAAAATTGTGTTTAAAATATTTATATTGGGATCCCCCAATTTATAAACAAGTTAAATTGTTGTGAATTTATAAAGATTGTGAGTATTTAATTAGTTTCTCAAAGATTGATTATTTCACAGTTAACTTAATCTGAAGATTAAGTTATATTTTTAAACTAACATATTGTCTAGAAATAATTACAACCACTTTCTATTTCAACAATCAGAGTAACTTTAAAACATATTTTAATTTCAAAGAAATTACCAGTGGGGTATTTGAAATAGTTTAAACTGAAATAATATGCACAACAGTTTTAACCAAGATGTTCAGTCTCAAGCTGAGACTTGGTCCTCTCTAACAGTTTATATAAAACAATGATCCACACCCTAGATTAGGGTTTACAAGAGTACTCAAATTGTCCAGGTCCTCAGACATCTACCATAGTTCTTCTTGGGAAAGCAACAACAACAGCACACAAGCTGTCGAGGTCCTCAAAACACTATCATAGTTCAACGTGGGATACATAGTGGTGTAAAGTATTTTGTGTGAGGATTTCAATATCATCTAGTTCAATATAAGAGTAAGTGTGTGTACAAATATATAGAAGCACACACATTGGTCATAATGTAATAAAAATGATCAAATTTGAGAAATAATATTAAGATGAGTCTAGAATGCTCTTGTGTGATGTCAATGCAGCTCTGGACTCCTTTAGACTGAAGTAGATGAATCTTTGAGTCCTTCTCAGGAATTTTTCTGGAAAACAGTGTGTCAGGGTTCTGTTCCTTTACTTCTAGTATAGGTGGTCAACTTGAATGTGAGAGTATTTCTTGTAGCACTTAAACCTCTTCTTTGATCTTTTGTTCGTGATGTGTATGAGTGTTCTTTGAGTTCTTTAGGTGATCTTCCTGTATGTGTCTCTTTTTTTCATTCTCTATGACCCACTCTTTATATACATTTTTTGATCTTTCTTTTATAGCTCATGCGGTGGTTTGACATAAGTCATGATTACTTTTGTAGGTACGAGGTACAGTTCCCTGACATCCAACAAACATCATTAATTAATTTCAGACATAAGACGTGATTACTTCTACAGGTACGAGGTACAGTTTCCCGACAACCAACAAACATCATTAATTAATATTAATTGTATTAAAATCACAAAATATGTATGTTTCTAATAATAAAATAGAGAGATAGATTTTAGAGAAACAGTGATAGGTTTCCATTGGTATCTCTTTGTATCAGTGAACGTGTAGCGGTGGACTTGTAATGGTAGGTCTTTCATCGGTAGTTGTTACTATATGTAACAGTAGATTTATGTATCAGTTTCTCTATGTGTAGCGGTAGCTCCTTGTATCAGCAGCTCCATCTATCGGTAGCTCTTCTTAATGGTGAACTTCTGTCGATAGCTCTTCCTAGCTATCAGTAGCTGTTAACATCAGTAGAGGTAGTTCTCTCCATCAGTAGCTTCTTCTCTAGGTAGCTCCATTCTATCAGTATCATGTATCAGGGACCATGTCTATCAGTAGAGTTAGTCTATCAGTGACCTATGTTTATCAGTAGCTCTATCTGAATCAGTGACTTTAAAACTCAAATGATTATAAATTATCTATTCTATACATTTCATTTCAAGATTGAGTAAGTATCAAGATTAATCATTGTTAAAAGATTTATAATCATAAATAAACATTGAATAACATTTTTCCAATGAAGTGATATGATCATTTTGATATTCATATCAACTCATTAACATGATTTCATAATTAGAAAGTTTAATTAATATATATATAAATTATATGGGATTATCAAATAATATCTAAACATAATTGAGATTATCAAAACAGGTGAGTCCAACATAATAGACCTGTATAACTCAAAGGTCCAAACATTGTTTACATGGGGTACCTGATATATACACTGACAGATCGTCTGCCTGACTGGCCAAGTCATCACATGGTGTATGAAATTAAATAAACAAAATATATTATATGAAAATAGTTTGAACTAAATCAAAATTAATTCATTTTGTATTGAACACTACTACATGGTGTGGAACTCTGGTTACACGACGTGTACTCTCTTGTTATCCTGTATGTATCCTCAGCACCTATATCTAAGATCTTTAAATTTATTCTTTTTATAATATTAATCTTATTGATTAGATTTACAATAAATAATATATTAAGAAGAAGATATTGTAATTTATATTGAAATAAGTACTAAAAATGAATTGAAAACTAAAAGAAAAATTCATAATTCAATCAATGGACTTTAAATAATAATAAATATTTTTGTGACCATTTTGATACAACCTTTTGGTTCCATGAATAATGGGAGAATATAATGGGTTATTTAAAATGTTATTTGTTTTCATGATCAATGATCAATCTGAGATATACATGAAGATGTATATCCTAATCAACATAATTGAATCAAATACAATAAGCAATGGATAGAATTTCAGAACCATGAACATGATCATAAAATATTATTTATAATTATTTTATTGAATTAATAAATTTATTTATTTGAATCATTTTATCATTGATGGATCTAAAAATAGTTCTTTGTTTCACTATCATTTCATTGTTGTAATCAAGAGAATATTACCTATAGTCGTGATCCTCAAGTGTTCCAAAAATATCTACATGTCATCATAGGAATATTTGGGTGCTAGCATGGAATATCCTATAACATGGGTAACTCGCCTTTGATTTCCACTAGAATAACATCTAATGAATTCTCATTGATATCTATAGTATAGAGAGTGGGAGGTAGAGGAGGATCACTCTATATTATTAGGAGCATTATTGGAGAATGGATCTCTTGAAATCTTGAGAGGACTCTCCAAATTTATTTTTCACAACCAAACAAATGAGTTTCCTCTCACGTAAAATAATATAATGGGGCTAAAATCCCACTATGGATTACAAAAAAATATTTTAAAAAATTACCTATAATATTTATTTAATCACATTCAGATCCCCATGTCAAAATAATTAAAATAATAATACTATTTTCTTGAAATCCACATAACAAGAAAAATATATTAATTGTTATTTAATCAAATAATATTAAATATATATTATTTCTCACTCGACCTCAGAACATGATCATATATTCCTCTAAAATGTTTATCGTTACTTCAATAATGACAATTTGTTTAACATATAAATATCACTACATTATTCGCAAATAAATAAACAAATATTTTATTCAATAAATATTTATCAGATATTCTTCTCAAAAAATATTGTACCAAATTATTGGTCATAGAATATATTCGATCAAGAAAACATGAAAAAAAATTAAACTAACTGGGGAAATAATATTTATCTGGCATTTTAAATAATAATTTGTAATATATTATTTAACTGAATTCTGGATACACTTCGGGTGAGAACCTATAGGCCTCTTTTGTAGTGGGATTGGGTGAATCATCCTAATGTCCAACGATAACATCAAGCAAGATTCTAAGAAACCCATAAACAAATTAATCAATTACATGATGACATAATAAATAATATTGATGTTTAGTATGCAATATAATTATTTTAACATGATATCTATAATCAAGAAGGTTTCATGTTGATGACATCAAACAGTGTGTTCAATGTCTCTTTGTATGACTACCCAGAAATAGAACTTTCATATAGAACACAATAGAGAGGGATTTATTTTGGATATATAATTTCCATGAAAGGGTTTGATATATCTACTTGTCCTGCCCGAATGGACCAAAGTCATTCATTTTTATTGATTTTTTATAACCCCCTTTCATGGGATGAGGGGGAACCCTTACAAGGCTTGTAGGCTTAGGAGATTACATGACCCAAAGGTCGTAGGGAATTAAACTAGACTGTCTACAAGGAACTTCCCCTCCCCAGCATCCGCATCATGATAGTAGCTCTCCACCTTCGCATGGTCGCCTAGCTTGGCTTACTGTGCAAGCACAAGCTAGTCCCGATGGCATAGCCCTAACCTCTCATTCTGAAAAATCCATTTGGCGCTGCTCTGGTTAGTGCACTTGCGCTAAATCCTCTTATAGGGATGATCTTTATTAGTAGAGTTTTTCTGGGGAAACTGTACGTGGCCCGTAGGCCTTGAGGCGGTCCAAAGGCCTTAAAGGTGTCTAGAAATCCCTACTGACCCAAAGGCTCGGTGGCATTAAATTCTTAAGGACTCCAAGCCCTAACTGGTGGCTCAAGGTTAATAGTTCCCACTACTACAGTACCGAACAGTAACTGCTACAGTGTATGCTACAATTCCGCACAGTGTACAGTTCTACTACAGTACTGCTACAGTGCCTTCTACAGTACTGATACAGTACCTGAAAATAGGCCTCTACTTGGTTTTGAACCTGGGTCTCATGGATAAACTAAAGGATACCTCACCAACTGAGATGAGAATCATGTGAAAATATATACTTATCATAAACAATATAAGGAAAAAATCAATTCCCCCATTATTCATTAATGCATTATAAAAAGTGATGTACCTAACGTATCCTATATCGCAGGGAACATATGTCGTAATAATTTTCATCAACAAATCAATTTAAGGGACTCATATGTAAAATTATTAATATAAATAAAGTATAAGGATCAATACACACATCCACATATAGTAATATAAAATTATAAGAAAATATATGTTGACTTCCAACTGGCAGGTCTCATTATCATAATATCTTACTCTAGATATTACCAAGGAAGTACATCATGAGAAGGTTCCTCAATGTCCTATGGGTACCCTCCCTTGATAGCCTATATCATTTTACACCATAATTATTTCATATATCTATTGAAAATAAACTTATGAATTGTTTCATTTCACTTTTGGGATTTCATCATAGCGGGGAACTACTATTTTCTTTCTAGTGAGGCTGATAATTTTAGAAAATTATCACAAGATATGTTTTACTGATGAAAAATAATGATGTAATTAGTTCTTTATTATTATTAATATCTATTAATTCATGGTATAATATAGTACATAGAACATGGACCTAGGTAACCATAATCAATAATCAAATGGTCTGATAAAACAACATGTACCCCTATTATTCTGCCAAAATAATATCGGGTGTTTTCAATCTAAAAAATTATGTTATGAATAGACATACACATTTACCCTCAATGATATTCACCAATATTTTATCATCCTTCGTTAATTGGGGAATTGCATGTATTTAACTCACACTCCCAAATCATGGTATTAAAATTAATGAAATATACCATTACTGTGTATGATTTATATGGAACACTTATGCAGGTACATTATATGAACATAAAAGGTGTTTATAGAATCATATATCAATATAATGCATTGGGTAATGTATTTATGTCATGATATTTCTTGGTAAAATTGCATGATGTTATAATAATAACAATATTTTATGTTCTCTTACATGTTATCCATGAATTTTAAATGATGTCAAGTTTTAGGTTGTTTCAAAAATCTTATGTTTCCATTATTTTTTCATGTTATACCAAGCCTCTGTGTTTATGATTGTGATTCACACCAATGATATGATACCATGATATTCCTACTGTCTCACATTTTCTTATTTGAATTATTAAAATATTTTTTATCCCCCTACTAGGATTTATACCAAACCCCTTTCTGATATATTTCTTACAGTTTTCCCATGTAATTTTTAAAGAATGATGGAACTTTATGATCATGTTAGGTAATTTTTCAATAATATTTTATTACATTTATTTCATGTTGAAAAGATGTGTTCCAAATTTCCCAAATAAAATAATCCTTATAATATTTTATGTTTCACTCATTATGATTTTATGAAAAAAAATAATCAAATATCATTTATTAAAGATATGGGTTGTCATATTTTAGATTATAACATTTATTTATTTATTGTGGTGTAACATTAAGTGTAATCTATTACATAGTTGGATGTAATTTTTTGTTGTTTTATAATGAATATTGTCTAATATATATTTCTACTCATTATAATGTTCAGTATATGAATGATAGAGTTTAATTTTAAGAGATAATGTACTAGGTTGTGTGATAAAGGTATGAAGTTGGTAAGTTATTACATCACGTAATCACAGTATTTTATATCTAAATTAAAATGTTATGAGAAATTATATTACATAATAATTTTGATTTTAACCTTTTATTTTACTATTAGTTTATTTTGAAATCAATTTTCTTGAATCATTATTTTGAGACCATTCCTATTTTTTTAATGATAAATATTTCAATTTTTTCTTTGATTGACATTTTAAAGGTTTGGAACTTCATATGATCTTCATGAATGATATTTTATACAATAATGGTTAAACGGGTTATATTATTATGAGAATTTCTTTTGTTTTAAACAGCATATACATGAAAATAATTAATTATTAATTGTTATAAATTTATTTATTTTTTGTAAAATTTTTATGTGATATATGATATCAAGATATGACATCTCAAATATTCTACTTAGAGGCTATAAAATAGTCAACCATTGATACAATGAATGGCCATCTATAAAAAAGGGGCTAACTAATCTATATTTTATAGAATTTCAATTCAATCTAATTGAATACCATTATTATTTAGCCTTTACCCATTAGTTTATAGTCCAACCTCATCATAGATTTTAGAATAAGTCATACCAAGAAGATTTATTGGTGATTCACACTTCTTATGTATTCACTTTATAGAAAAAAGTTATTTTTTCCAGTAAAAGGTTTTCTTAAAATAAAATAACTAGGTTTATATTTAGTAATTTAAAATAAAAATCTTCATTAATAAAATTAAATATTCTAAATCTCTCATTGTATTTTTTTATAAATGAGTTTTTTTATATATTTTACAGAATATTTCACCTGGAGACATATTAGAAAACCCTCAAATGGTATCAACCCCATTTTATTAAATTTAATAAGAGTTTTATTAGTTCTTTTATAGTTATAAAATTTATAAAGATTATTACTATAATGAAATAATTATAGGGATATCATTAATCATTATAATTAGTTTCATGGAATTGAAATTTTTCCCTTCATCATTGTATCACAAAAAAAATTATATAAGTTAGGAATATATTTGACATGGTCAATTCAAATATATAAAACCTAGGGATCCTAAATTTCTAATATTATAGAGATAATTTTATTCTTATTACAAATAAAGCTTGAAATTGTTGTTTTAATTATATAATTTTATAGAGATAATGTGGTCTTTTACTAGAATATAGTTAGTAAAATGAGATATTGTAATTCAAATCTCATTAGAAATTGTTAGAGTATAACATTATCCAAATGACCAATAATATTGAATTCATCTGTAGTTCAAGTAGTAATATTGGGTATATCGTCATCTGTGATATAATATTTTTTTAAAATCTAGTCTATAATTTGGAAAATAATATTATAATTTATAATATGTTTAAAAATAACAATGAAAACATTTAAAATATTATTTACTTTATAAAAGTTTTAAAAATTTAAATTTGAATAATTCATGATTATATTCATAATAATTAGCAATAGTTTAGTAATAATAATGTTTTTATGTAATTTTTTTATATTAAAAATCATGATTTATACATTATTATGGTTATAAATATAATGTAAAATGTATATGTTAAAATTATACAGTTTTCATAAATTATAAAATAAGGCATGATAGAAAATATTATATTATTTTGGTAATTGTTTAAAAATAATTATATGAATAGGTTATATTACTTATATTGTGAAAAAAAATATAAACCATGGAAATATGGTTTTTTGTCAATTGTAATCACCCAAACCAGATATCCCTGACCCAATCCTGAATCAGACTTCCACGTGGGATTAAGTGTTCTTCTGAATAACATGTGTTAGAAAAATAGTAAAAAGGGATACGAAAAAACTAAACAATAATATAGAAAAAAAATTTGCTTTAATTTTAAAAATGGTGAAAAAATTAAAAAATATCATTCTTAAAATTGAGTTCTAATATTTCATTTGTAAATATGTCTGTATAACCAATACAACAATATAAGCAGTAAAGGAAAAATTCTTATCCAATAAGGATATAAAATCTTCTCCAATGGCGTATGTCCATTCATTTTTTTTTATCTCCACAAAAATAAATTCTAAGAACCATCACTAAAAAATACGTAGGGATCCCTTTTCCAGAATCATAGTAATTAACTTCCACACAAACACTGAGATGTGTTTCTTAGGGAGGGTTACACTATACTTAGTGTTATTTCTTTAAATCACACTAATGATTTCACATGTATGATCTATTCCAAATAATTTATCCAATGCCATTGGAAATAGAATAAACCATTATCAATTTAACAGTTCATAAACCCCATTTATCAAGGAATACTAAATTTTAGTATACATACCATGGAATTCGAATTTACAAACAATCCAAATCTATATATATTTAACAATGTGAGTAGTAATTTTATAATTTAGAGCATCGTGACAGATATAAATAGATAAAAATCTATAAACAAATCTGTTGACGCTCCTTTCCATCACAGAGTCTAACGAATTGAAAACGGAAATACCTTGAACCCAAATTGATTCATCCTTTTAAGAAAACATCAAAAATTGAAAAAGGCATGAACAAGGGTTCTTTTCCCTTTGGGTCGCACAAGTTCCCTCACTGTCATGAAAGTACACTTACGCTGCGCCTAATGGTCGAGCAAGTGAATTGTGCACCCTCTTTGAAAATCGCCCAGGGTCTTCTCTAGCCTATATATACACCCAGTGGGCCCCCCATTTGGGAGGATTTTTTCAAGAATTGAGATACAGATCTCTGAATTCCGAAGTCTCTTCTTCAGGTCTTTCGAAGACTTATAAGGTAATTCTTTACCTATAATGGAAGGTCTAAACAAGAGGAGTCAGTTCTAAGTGTTAGAATTCACTAACACTTGTGTGCCTAAGTGTTTTACCCTTAAGGTAAATGGACACACTTGTGCGCCGCCCTAATTCTTCACCATAACTTGCGCGTCATATTCTGGAAAGCCTATAAGAATAATTCTAAAGACTTTGATCAAGGATCGCCCAAATATTACTCAGGGCTAAAAATCCAGCAAGTACCCATGTGTCGCGCAGGTACACCTGCGCGGCCAGGACATACGCGCCCACACAGTACCTGCACGCCTGACAAGACTTGCACGCCTCTATCTTTTTGGGTGTCTTTCCTGCCCATTTCATCCCTCTTATGCCATTACACCTCTTTTATTCCAGATTCAGTCTTCAAGACACTATTCAAATCCATTTATGGCATGATTCCTTGATTTGGATTCCTTATCTGAAAGGAACTCTGTGGAACATCTCTCAAAACCTAGTGATTTATACATCTTTATGTCACTAAAGATTGAGATTTCATTCATTCAACCTCATACTTTAAGATGAGAGAATCCTTAACCCAGTCCTCCTTTTCTGGAATAATCCCCAGGCAAAATCCTCACAAATATGGGAATCCTCCTTAAGAGTAAGCCCCAGTCCCAAAATTCCCAAATATGGGCATCCTCCTTAGAAGTAAACCTCGACCCTAATTTTATTAACCTGGGCTTCCTTTTCAGGAGTAAGTCCCAGTCTCAAATATGGGCCTCCTCCTTAGGAGTAAGCCCCAAGTCCCTTTAATTTTCAAATACCTTTAACCTGGGCCTCCTCTTCAGGAGTATTCCCCAATCTTAATTTCCTTTTGATTTTGTCTTCCTTCTCAGGATTAAAACCCAATCATAAGTCCCTTCCTAACTTGAGAATCTTTCTTAGGAGTAAGACCAAAGATTAGAGTATCCAAATCTCTAAGAAGCACATATACCTTTATGTACTCTGTTCCTAGATTTCTCCCCGGAAGTAAATCTTAATCCATATCTATTTGGGTAGTCATACACACATAAGCCCCATGTCATTGCATCTTTCATGGCACAATTTTCTGGTTTCACCAATACCTGTTGTTTCTCACACTGAGCATGACTCACATGAGCTTATAGTGTAAAAGTAATCATGACATCTTTCTTTGAGCCATCAATCATGCATAAAAATCATACTCCCTTACTCAAACTACGTGGGTTCTGATTCCTTTTCCAAGACAAAGTATACGTAGGTATCCCATCAGCGGGTACGATTCCAACTCTGAAATAATCCATGTCATGCTGAATGACAATAAACATCAAGTTCCCCACTGAGTGGCTTTAAAACCAGTACGGTCATCATAATGATCAAGAGACATTTATATATTTAAGGATACCATAAACTAAGAATTTATATAAAATATAGATGATTCTCCATCGATGAGGAACCTCGAATACAAATAAACGATTCTCTAAATTTCCTACATATTCAATCATTGATTGCCAGATCTAATGGAAAGCCCATTTTATACATGTTAATGTAATAAGGATTCATGAACATAACATAAATCTATAAATAGAGTCTCGGAGTAGACAATAATTCCCCTCAAATAGGTGTGATGAGTCTGACCTCCCATCCTCTCGACCAATGAAAATTCCTAAAGCCTCATTCGTCCACAACTAATGAGTGCCTACCATTGGATAGTAGGTCCAAATGGATATGGAATCATTGGATGTTTTTCAGTTCTATGAACAAACCCGTTAGAAACCGATTGGAATGTTTGAACCTTCAATCAGCGAGGTCATCCCCAATTCCAAAGGGGAAAAATGGTCAACCTGACGTGAATCCTTAACCGAGTTACAATGATGTTTTACTTATTTGTTAGGCCCCTATTTAAAACTCAATGAGAGGGCCAACAAAAAAAATCATGGACATGTGTTTCTCATCCAAAAGATATAGTGTCGTAATTTATCATGATTACATTTGTTATATCAAACAGGCACTCATTTCCAAGATCTTCTACATTTCCAGAATGGATTCTCTTAAGTTCAAATCTGTGAATACCTCCGCTGTGAATAATGCTAGTGCGAATGCCACGACTGCTACTCCTGCTGGATCATCATCCACTCTGAGGATGACATCACCTACTCAGCGTCATCAATGATGGGTATCAAATGCATTGTTTAAGGAGTACCATCAACATGGTACCATTCTAACTCTGAAGGCTACTCTAAAAGCCCTCCAAGTGAACAATTCACCTTGGTCGTTCGGATAGCGATGACCAGCGATCAAGAAGCAGGAAGTTCTAACTACCGTCTCCAACCGTTTCGGGTCGTTATCCCCAAAACACAATCACCATTAACTCCCATATTCTGGAGAGGTGAATGAGAAGGTCCCTCAAGTCCTTACTTCAAGGAAGAAGGAGTCCTTCTCGACGGCTCCCATCAACAATCACCGCTAGACTCGTGCGGCAGTGTACCCTCAACATGATGAGGGTGTCGACTCCAGGCGTTCGGCTCAGGTTCCTTGAACCTGAGCAGGCAAGACGAATCGCCAGAGACAAAATCCCGTTAATAGTGAGCAGTTTCTCATCTCTACCATCTGTAGATATGTACACCAACCTAACTTGGTGGAAAGAAACGAGTGGGCACACACACCTTCCTATTTTAATTCTGCTGTCCAGCAGACTCATCTAGAAGCATCACACCAATCCCGTCAGGAAATTCCAGTGGAGTACTATAGGCGGGAACATATACATGTTTACACATCATCATCTAGTCAGTAGGATCGTCTTACTACATATGATGGAGCTCGTCGACCACGTTCAGCGAAGTGAAATCAGCAGACACATACACCTGCTAGTATTGATCAAGCCTACCAACAGTCTCGCTTGGTAGCACACGGAGAAATTAGTCAGAAATCTCCGGAGACAAATAGGAGGAAGACTCAACTCTTTGCCCCCATACTTGAGTACTGTAAGGATTCACTGATAGGAAATGGAGGATAGGAGCAGGCACAGACACCTACTCCAAGCACTAAATGGACATATATCCATGTTACGACAGAAAAAGTCACCAATCATATTCTATCAATGGTGAAAGAACAGAAGAAAATCCCTTCTCATATTCTGGATGCTTGTCAGGATATTATAACAGCTTTAGAAACATCTCAGGGAAAGACACATAAATCTATCCCTACCAGTGGAGTGACACATCAACAGTTCACTCTGGAACAGACACACACATTTGTTCCAGTCCAAGAGTGTTGTGGGGCATACTCCCCCATATCATACAGATAACCATGTCAGGCACATACACTTGATTTGAGAAGAGATTGTCAGCCTAACCTATCCAGTTCTCCAAATCAGGTATATACACCTACTCAGAGTGGCCACTTTCATCAACAAGTGGTTTCCAGGGTGAGTAAGAAGGTGTCTTAGAAGAAGACCCACTGAGCACAGTCAATAGATCAAGATCCAATCTATAACAAGGCCTTGATCGATGCTGGAGTTCTTGAATCTCTCAGACAGTTATCTATTGGATTTCAATATTCTACTCCCTCATTTCCCAATAGTGGGAACATTAATTCAGAAGGTCATCAACAGACACTTCCTCATGAAGGCTTTCATCATGATTGTTCAGTTGATCTTGAAGTTTCATCTTCAGATGAAAGATACAATAACCCTCTGTATGTCCAGAAGACCAAGGAGCAAAAGATCTCATCTTTTTCCATAACCCACCATGGTGGTCCTCCCCATGATGATGAATTTCGTTGTGAAAGTCCTCTCTGTAGTAGTGATGCACATTGCCTGGAAAATACTCTAGTGGACAATGTAGTGCCAAGAAATCCCTCTTATCTTGAGGCACTTGAAAATGTGAAACCAGTCATATCTGATGATTCATCGCTAGCAGGTGAAATACTTTCTCAATCGGAAGATACCCCAGGGTGCAGGTCATTCTTTGAATCACCCCTAACTCATGCATCTTCTAGTTTTATTAGTTATTTCTCTACCAATATTGTTGAATTTGATAAAGCAACATGGAAGCACCAACTCTGGTCAAATCGGGTAGAATAATTGTCATTGAATGATAAAGAGGAAATGCTAAACATGAGAAAACAACTGGCGAATGGTGAGGTGCCAGTCATGTTTTGGCCTCTGGATAACTCTCAGTATGACATTCTAGAGATGCTGATGGAAGATGGAATTCATGATATTCATCTCAACATATGGAAAAATCTTTTTCAGTAGAAGAAGAAAGTATTATCTTATGATGAATATAAAAATCATGTTAAGATAATAGAAGGGTTAAAATGTCAGATTGATTTGGCATCTCTATCAGTCCCTCGATATTCGAAGGCTGAAAAGCAGCAAGGAGCCCTTCAACATTAATGACTTGGCGCACTAAGAATATTGTTCCAGTTAATTGACAATGCCCCATCTGGTATTCATGTCAGAGTATGGGGTGTTCATGGAGCACTAAATTTGACTGTGCTCTCCAGTCAGCAAAGCCCACCGAAATTGGTCTCATGCAATTTTATTGCCCATGGTCGGCCACAATCTGCTGGATTTATTTGTAATCACAGGCTTTCCCAAGAACATGCTTCAATTAGTTCCTCTCAAAATCAATATTATAGAGAAAAAATTGTTGAATTACTCTTGCATCAAGAAAACGAGAATATTGAACAGGCCTCTCGTATAGAGCAAGCACATCATCAAGTGATAGAAGTGTCAGAAATCATCCAACGGTCTTTTGAACTGGGTGATAAAAGTAGACATCGATTGATGCATCCAGTTAATTTCTGGACCAAGGCCTTCAAGATCAGGATAGATTTTAAGAATGTCTCAGACATAGCATGTCAAGAGCCACCCCATCTTGCTAGACTGGGGACTCTTTTAAACCAAGCCTCAGAATCAACAAATAGGATTCGAGGAGTTCAGTGGGAACAGCAGGAATAACACCAGCTTATCAAACTAGGGACTCTTTCAAATCCTCAATCCCTCCCTCAAAGATAGTCAGTATTCTCACGGTTAGGGTAGAATCCCCAAGAGGAATAAAGATCCAAATTATCAGGACACTCTCTCAAAATTACAGTTCTCCAAGAAGTTCCTGAGGGATCGAATCAACTAAAGGCAATGTATCATCAGAAACATGGAAAAAGAAAATATCACAGAAATGCTATTAGAAGGGATGCAATGCATTACATATCAATTAATGTCATCAATTCCATTGTTTCTGATCCACCAGATTAGGCTCATTCAGAGGGATCAAATGAAGAGGTTCCTATTCAAGAAGTTGTATGAATGGACAAAAATGAAGAAGGTGTGCATACATAAAATCAAAGGTTTACTCAAAATATGGGTGTTCCATCAAATAACCCACTTCCCCCTCTCCGAAAGGGATCAAACAAGGTGAAGGGAATGAATCAGGTTACATATCCTTCCTCTGAAGAAGGCCAATCGCTCCCACTAGAGCCAAGATTTGCGCAACAAGAGGAAGAAATGAAGGAATTGAGGAGGATGAACGTAGAACTACGTCAAGGTAGTCTTACTCTTAAGCGTGCTGGAGTCAGTCAGCCAAAGGAGTTTGTTTAATCTACTAAGATTGATCAATAATATCCTCCTTTTATCAGTACACCCTCATAGGTCTAATCCTACGGGTCAAGTGCAACAACAATTGGCAATGCTGCCATTAGTTGCAGAACAACCTGCCATACCTGTCTAAGCTCCAGTCATTGCACCTGCCCAAGTCCAAATTCAGATGAATGTTTCTAAAAAGTTAAGAACTACCATTGAGTCATTAATAACTCGGTTAGAGACTATGGAAGGGAATCATGTGCAGTTTCAACCAGAAAAGGGAGCTTACCCAGAATGGGTAGATTAAATCCTTCCCCCATCAAGTTTTGGGAACCCTGTATTCCCTATTTTCAATGGATCAGGTGATCCTAAAAAGCATTTGACGCATTACGTGTCTTGTTGTGGTACTATGATGGGAACTCTGGAGCAGCAAGAAGTAGTGAAACTCAGATGCTTCGTTCGAACCTTTCAAGGACTAGCTTATGTTTGGTATACAAGCTTGCAATCCCTGTCAATTACTGGATTGGAGGATCTTCACAAAATATTTCTTCTTCAGTGAAGCTCGACGTTTCCAAAGACAACAGTTTTCGATCTTAAAAACTGTAAGCAAAGGGAGAATGGAAGGTTCTCAGATTTCATTGCTCACTGGAAGGGATTAACGTATTCCCTAAGCTTAGCACTCCCTCAGGAAGAACTGTTGCCAATATTTGTGGTAAATCTGTGTGACGAATTACACACGTCGTTGATCCTTGTGAAATATTCAGGAGGGTTTAAAGACCTTACTTCAATCTCTCAACAGATTGATGATTCTCTTATACAGACTAAGGCTAAATATCGTGTAATTCCATCATCTCCAAGAAAAAAGAATGGGTAATGCAGATATTGCTACAGTTATGCTTAAGGAAGCACCTGTACTTGCTTCTACTTCAAAACCTTCATCTTTTCAAAGTGCTCCACCTCCTGAGCTCTAACAACAATGGTCGTTTCGTCAAGAAAATCAAAGAGATCAAAGATGAAAACAATTCGAGGATCTGAAGAGAAAAACATACTCTTTTCAAAATGAACAAGTTCATGGTTACTTCATTTAGGCTCTGGAAAATAAATTTGTTCAGTTTCCAATGCCCAAAAGGCCAAACAAGGAAAGAGATGAATACCATCCCAATTATTTCCCCTTTCATCAATGGTTGGGGCATCCCATCCAGGACTGTTTTGTCTTGAAAGACCTAGTGCAAATGATGGTCGATTCGGGACAAGTCAAACTAAAAGGTTCTTCAGCTTAGGTAGCATGTGTCACTGCTACAGTTCCAGAGGAAGATGGCGAATTGAAAGAAGTCAAAAGAAAAAATGAACAAAAATATGATGATTGGATGGTCACAAAGATGATCAACCAAACTCATGCTATTTTGAAAATTCAATTGAAGAAACCAATTGTTCCTTCTTCCATGAATGATACAACAAAAACCTCTTCATCAGAGGGAAAATCCTCAAAGAAACGACATGATTCAAAGAAAGAAAAAGCATCTCAAGAAAATGAGTATGTTTCAAAGCCTAAGTTGTATTTGACTCTGGTGGACATCATGCCATCTACTCCAAATGCACCGGCACCGCCCCACCAAACGGCCCAGCCTAATCAAGCTAATCTGGCAGAGTCTTCATTGGATGAAGAGTTGATTTTCGGTTCTATTATCATTATTCATTTAAAAGATCCATATGCCAGTCGCATTATTAATTTTGATGAGCCCAAATTCCCTATATCAAATAGAGGAATCAGAGGATGTTCCAGAGGCTTAGGATATAGAAGAAGACGTGGATTTTTCAGAGGCCACTATTCCAATTCAATCCCTGCTAGAACTGTGTATGCAGCAGAAACACATGTTAGATCCCTTCAACGAGCTCAAAAAGAACAAGAAAGTTCTTCCACACAAGGAATACTCAGCCCTAGCACAATTATTCTGGAAGATTGGTTGAAGGTTCCATATTCTTCCTCTCAGTAAGAAAATAGACCAAATCGGTCTAATCTTCCAAAGCCAGGAGTATTACCAACTCTTATCCCGATACAAGATGAATCAAATTCAAAACCATCAACTTCCAAGGAACCTGCTAAACAACATGTTCCTATTGGGAAACGTAGAACTTGGATCAAAAGTATTATATATTGAATCATTTGTCCCAAGTACCGGCAAAGTTATCAATTCTGGATGCTTTGAATCTATCAAAGGAACTTCGGGAGGCACTCATTGAGGCTTTATCAAGTCCTCAAGAGATTGAAACTGAAATTGTTGCAGCTGAAGTCTACCATGTAGAGAATAATCCTACAGAATGTCATGCAGTAATATCTTTCATAGATGAAGATGAATATGATATCGTGCATGGACATATTAGACCTTTGTAATTATATGGAAAGGTCAATGGCGTAGACATCTGACGATTTTTCATTGATAATGGTTCAGGAGTCAACCTCATTCCCATTCATACACTTCGTCGATTGGGCCTCACAGAATCTGATTTATCTCCTTCAACTTTGATGTTACAAGGATATGATAAAAATGAAAAAGAACCACTGGGCGACATTACACTTAGAACTCAGTTTAGAGATCTTGTGTCCAATTCAGATTTCATGGTTTTTAATCAAGACTCAGCCTGAAACATCTTTCTTGGA
Organism: Viscum album; assembly: GCA_963277665.1. Classification (NCBI taxonomy): domain Eukaryota; kingdom Viridiplantae; phylum Streptophyta; class Magnoliopsida; order Santalales; family Viscaceae; genus Viscum; species Viscum album. Next base: position 623,207,542 of record OY728135.1, on the reverse strand, counting down.
AGACCCTATCTACATCGGCATGCGGCTATCCCATCGTCATACCATCAATGTCTCAAATTTTGTTTCACTGGTCAAGTTGGGACATTGTATGGTGATAAGGCCCTGTTCAAGACATGTGAATCTCAATACATTGAGGTAGAATTCTACCACATGAAGTGAAAGGAGGAATCCACAACAAATGAGATTACCAAAGATAATGCTTCGTATGGTTTGGAGAAGATTCCAGTAAATCCATTTACACATGTGAGTACAGATTATGTGTTGCCTATCAGTCAAATTGACAAGATAGACCCAAATCAAAATACTCTTATGGAAATATCCATAATGTCAATTACGGAAATCGAGCCCGACAACATGGGAGAAATTGGTAACCCACCAAGCAGTGATGAAAGCACAAATGGTGATGTCTTCATTTCATCTTCTGAAATCTAACAAGTTTATACTTCGCCAATCAGGCCATAAGAAGTTATAAAAACATCGTAGGTGAATAATGATATCGATTCTCAATCCATAATATCCTATTTATTAACCAAAAAATACCTTTAATCATAAATCGGGTTGGAAATGGAAGCTTCTTCTTCAAGATGTGCAAATTTTGACATCTCTTCTGATCATGAAAATTCTGCTTCATCATCTACTATGGAATTGGAAACAGAGGAAATAAAACATGTTGAAGAAGAAGTGGAAGATCTCAGAGATGCTCCTCCAGCATTTTAAGAGGGTATCTCTACCACCGTGGATGAACTTAAGGAAATAAATCTGGGTACAAAAGAAGATTCATTCCCCACTTTAATAAGTGCAGTCATGACTCTTGAAGAACAAGATATGTATATTTACTTTTTAAAGAAATATCAAGACATATTTTCTTGGAACTATACAGTGATGTCCGGGCTTGATCCTGATGTTGCTACTCATCATTTGGGTTTACCAGAAGAACATCAAGGATTTAAGCAAACCGCAAGAAGAACACACCCAACTTATGCTTCCAAAATTGAAGCTGATGTGGATAAGCTTATTAAAGATAACTTCATCCGAGAAGTTCAATATCCCAAGTGGTTGGCTAATATTGCCCCTATATAGATGAAGAATGTAAAATTTAGTGTTTCCATAAATTTCAATGATCTTAATAGGAATTGTTCTAAGGATGATTTCCCAGTTCTGATTACAGAACTTTTAATTGATGCAACAGATGGCTATGAAGCACATTCCTTCATAGATGGATATTCCGGATATAATCAAATGAAAATGGCCCTAGAAGACAAGGAATCCACAGCCTTTAGATCCACTTAGGGTATGTTTTTCTTCCGGGTAATGCTCTTTGGATTAAATATTACAGGTGCATCATATCAGTGTGCCATGCATCGTATCTTCAATCCCTTTTTAGGGAAGTTTGTTGAATTCTATGTGGATGATTTCGTGGTAAAATCCAAACAAAGTTCTAATCACTTGGATGATTTGGAAGTCATATTATGCAAGCTTCGATAACATAATTTGAAGATAACCCCCTTAAAATGTGCTTTTGGGGTAACCTCTGGGAAATTTCTCAGATTTTTTGTACAACATCGTGGTATAGAGGTCGATCCATAGAAGAAAAAGTAAATCCTTGGCATGTCACCTCCTTGAAATTTGAAATAATTGAGAGGACTTCAAGGACACCTATCCTATATTCGGCGTTTCATCACCAATTTGACAGGAAAAAGTTTACCCTCACCAAATTGATGAAGAAGAAAGTCACATACCAGTGGACTGAGGAATGTCATGAAGCACTCGATATTCTCATGAAATACCTCTTGAGTCCACCAGTAATCATTCCACCTATTGAAGGAAGACCACTTATCCTCTATGTGATAGCACTAGAGCAATCATTGGGTGCCTTTCTTGCTCAGAATAATGATGCTGGGAATGCAAACAGCCTCTACTACTTTAGTCGGACGATGCTTGAAGCAGAAACCCGATATTCAAGTATTGAGAAGTGATGCCTGGTATTAACCTTTGCAGTTCAGAAGTTGAGACACTACCTGCAACATCACGAGGTCCAATTGGTATCTTGTAATAACCCGCTCAAATTCATCCTTATTCGTCCAATGCTTACAGGACGTCTGGCTAGGTGGGCAGTTATTTTGCAGCAATTCGACATTCAGTATGTGTCTCAAAAGGCAATAAAGGGCCAAGCTCTGGCTGATTTCCTGGCTGAACACCCTTTAGTGGAAGACAAATCTTCAGATATTGAACTCCCTGTTGAGTAAGTATTCTCTATTTAAGAAATTCCTCAGGTATGGGAAATTTATTTTTATTGCTATTCCAGAAGTCCAACAGGGAGGAAAATGGAAATTCTTAAATTCAATAAAAGTTGTCTTAAGAATTGTACTCATTTCTCCAGAAAAAGTAGTGTTACCTAATTCCTTCTTATTGTGGGAAGGTGGTACAAATAATGAAGAGGAATACCAAGCTATCATTGCAAGATTGGAGTTGGTGCTTCAAGAACAAGTGAATCACTTAAGAGTGAAAGGTGATTCAGACCTGGTAATCAAACAAGTCAATGGGGATTATGCCATCAGAAAAGAAGAACTAATCCCATTGTCTGATTACATCAGATAGTTAATGACGGAATTCCCTTTGGAACCAACATTTTCTTATGTCCCATGATCCCAAAATGCCAAAGCTGATGCACTGGCTAATATAGCCACAGCTCTGGCAGATCCAAATCAGGACGAGACAACCATCAGTATTTCCCACCGTTGTACACTTTTACCTTATGTTTGAGCCAGAATAGAGGAAATTAAAGAAATTAGTCCCATTCCTGAACTGTATGGTCATACTATAGGATATATGTCACCTATCAAGGAATAACTTTAAAATGGAACACTTCCACCTGATAGAGCTGAGAAAGAACAAATCTGGCGACTTGTGGTCAACTTTACTCTTTATGATGGCCCAGATCACCTTGAGAAAATTCTCTACAAACGTGGTTTTGATGGAGTTATCTTTAGATGCATTGATGGCGAAGAGACAATAGATGTCATGAAAGATGTGCATGCACGAGTCTATGGTACCCACCCGTCTGGACATAGAATTTCTGATCAGATTCGAAGACTTGGATACTTGTGGCCTTTAATGATACAAGATTGTGTTGATTTTACAAAGAAGTGTCATTCATTCCAAATACACGCCAAATTCATTCATAAACCTCCAGAGTTACTTTATACAGATAAATACTCATGGTCATTTTCCACATGGGGAATGGATGTGGTGGGACCTTACCCTTCAGCTACGACCAAGCAGTTTAAGTATATTCTTACTGGTACTGATTTCTTTTCCGAATGCATAGAGGCAATACCTATTAAGGAAGTCAGTTCTAAATGCCTTGTTAGATTCATCAAGTCTAACATCATTACCATATTTGGTGTCCCTCATACCATATTGATGGAAAATGGCACCAACTTCTGTTCATTCGAGGTGAACAAGTTGTATCAAGAATACAACATCAAATCCAATCATTCCAATCGGTATCATGCAGCGGCCAATGTCTAGATAGAAGCTTTCAACAGGACTCTATCAAATATACTGCAACAGATGGTGGATAAAGATAATAAATCATGGTCTGATAAACTCTTTCATTCTTTATGGGCTTATCGGACTACCACCCATACTGCAACTCGATCAACTCCATATTCACTGGTATATGGAACGAAAGCCATCTTTCCCATTGAAGTTCAATTACCATCGCTTAGAGTAGCCATTTGTGATCAATCATCTACAGATGAACGATCTCAAAAGCGATTGGATGAATTGGAACTGTTAGATAAGAAAAGATTGTGCACTCTACAACACTTGGAAGTCTATCAGAATCGAATAGCCCGATCTTTCAACAAAAAGGTTCGTCTTCGTTCATTCACTCAGGGAGAATTGGTATTAGTTCTCAGAACTCCAATGACACATGGATAGAAACCTCCCAATCTTGAGCCAAAATGGGAAGGACCTTACTCAATACATAAGGTCTACTCCAATGGAGATTATTATTTAATCTCAATGGATGGAGAACTCATCACCACTCAAACCAACGCTAGATTTCTGAAGAAATATTTTTTATGAACACAAAATACAGCAACGGTCCATGCATACAACCTTAAACTATTTTCACGTCCCTTACATCCACCATGACGTTAAACTGCACCATTAACGGTCCATTAATACGACTTTAATCTATTTGCATGTCCCTTACATCCAGCATGACGTTAAACTGCATCATCCACGGTCAATACATATGACCTTAATCTATTTTTATTACTTTCATCCCATACAACATTAAACTGTGAAAAAGTTCCATAATTCATCCAACATGACGTTAAACTATGTCCCCCTTCATCGTCCTCGCTATTTGACATTAAACTATATAGAAGTCCCTTACGTCCAGCAAGACGTTAAACTGCATAACCAACGGTCCATGCATACGACCATAAACTATTGGTACTTACGTCCAACATGATGCCAAACTATATCATCCCTTTTTCATCCAACATGACGTTAAACTATGAAAAAGTCCCAAATACGTCCAACATGACGTTAAATGGTGTACTCTTTTGTCCTTACTACATGACATTAAACTGCACAGTCCTCTTTTTGTCCAACACGACATTAGACTGTATTGTCCCCATCGTCCTAACTACATGACGCTAACTTTATAGAAAGTCCTTCGATACGTCCTACATGAAATTAAACTGTACTTTATCCCTGCTACATGACACTAAACTGTGCATCACAAATAGTCCTAACTACACGACTTTAAACAACATAGTCCCTTTATATGTCCTACATGACATTAAACTGTGCATTGTTAAGGTTGTTTTTACCTCTTGTTTCTCACACCGAGTATGACTCACGTGAACTTAGACAAAACATCAACCATAACACTCTCTATGGGCTACTAACCATGTATAAGACCCAACACTATTTTTAGGTCATTGTCTCCATGGACAACTTGATCACTAATTCATTCTTTAATTGAACTATGCGGACTTTGATCCTTTCCTTCTAGGCTGGGTACGTAGAAAACCTCCCAAGGTTCAAGTCCAAAACCAATATCTTCACATTGGTTCACCTCCATCTCCTACAATGTTGATTTGTGAAACCGCCCCTAGAATCAACATCTTTACATTGATTCACTTTCACCCTTACTATATGACATTAAATTGTACATAACATTTTGTCCTGTATGACAATAAACTACAATATTCTTTGATACCCTCACCTGAGGGGGAACCATTATTTACATTGATTTTTCAATCATGTTTCATTCCAAAGACTACGTGCATACATGGAAATGCCCAAACCTTTTATCTTGGGTTAAACCATCATTGCACTAAAATCCCCTTTCACCATTCACATGTACGAACAACTTTTGTAGAGAGGGTATCTCTAGAACTACGTGGGATTTATTCACATCCTTATAGGATATGTAGGAATGTTCGAGTGTCCCTCAAATCTAGCCCCAACTGTTTTGGGCCTAACCCCAAATTACACTTTCAGTCCCATGGATAAAATGTCCCCATGAAAACACACACTGTGTATTTCTTATAATGGTCCAACCATTATGACCCTAAACTAATATCTCCAATACTTTGGTCTCATATGACGGTAAACTATAATTCAAGAACTATGTATGGCTTGATTCCCATCCTTATGGGATACATAGTGAATTCCAACATTTCTATTCAGGACCCAGCCACAACATGATTATGGTTATCACTGATCTGTGTATCGCTGCATACATTGGACAATACCCATCTTTAGGTATCGTAATCCTAATCTTGAATACTTCTAGATCTTCATAACCCTTTTCTTGACTTCTAATCACAAAAGGCCTGAAATTCCTAGAGTTCTTTTTCCTTACCATGTAGCACGTGCCCTTAGGCGGCTTTGCATAAACATTCTACAAAACAGACCTGTCAGAAAAAAGATGCAATTATTTGACTATGTATTCAATGCCCCTAGGTGGCCCTGCATAATTCAACCCCCTAACGGGTTTGTTAAATACCGGTAACTTCATTCTTTAGAAGAAACCCTTTTTTCCCTTATTTTTCTTAATGAATATATGTAGGGATCCGCAAAAATAGTCATCCTTAACATACATGTCACATATCCTTTCTCGTGATCAGAAATTATTTAAGTATATGGTTTATATTCTCATTAAATACGTTTGAGTCAGACCTTCATTGGAGTTATATTCATCCAGTTCTTTGATAATCTTGTTTGGAAATATCTTCTCTATATTCAAGTACCTATCTCCATACAGAAAATTCTATGCTTTTGAAAATTTGAATCCTCATAAACTTCCACTAGCTTTTTAGCAGTAGAAAAGTAAATTTCTAAGAGTTCTTTTTCCTAACTATGTAGCACGTTCCCTTAGATAGCCTTGCATAAACAGTCTACATAACGGACCTGTCATCCAAAACATGCTATTATTTGACTATGCAGCCAATGCCCTTGGGTGGCCCTGTATAATTTAACCACCTAATGGGTTTGTTAAATAATGGTAACTTCATTATTGGGAACTACTTCTTCTAATGCCTTTTTAGATCTTTTTCATATCATTCCTCTGATTCAAATTTTCTTAGGTCATACATTACATATTTACCCTCATACTTGAGTATGGTAGTATATTTTTTGGTAAATTTTCAAGGAATGGAGTCAATTGTAATTTATTCGGCCAAAGCTATTTCAACCTTAAACATTTGCCTTTTATGTCCAACATGCATGCCTTTTAACTACCAATAACCACAAAGACCCCAGGTTTCTCTTTATTCCTCAGAGTCAAATCCTATTTTCTTTCCGAATACAACTCTGAGGGGGGACTATTGTTTAATCTCCATTCCGTCACAGATTCTAAAGAATTGAAAAGGGAAATACCTTGAACCCAAATTGATTCATCCTTTGAAGAAAACATTAAAAATTGAAAAAGGCATGAACAAGGGTTCTTTTCCCTTTGGGTCACACAAGTTCCCTCACTGTCATGCAAGTACACTTGCGCGCCACCTAATGGTCGTGCAAGTGACTTGAACACCCTCATTGAAAATCGCCCAAGGTCTTCTCCAGCAAATAAATACCCCCGGTGGGCCCCCCATTTGGGAATATTTTTTCCAGAATTCAGATACAGATCTACGAACTCCCAAGTCTCTTCTTCAGGTCTTCCGAACACTTCTAAGGTAATTCGTTACATAAAATGGAAGGTATAAATAATAGGAGTAAGGTCTAAGTGTTAGAATTCACTAACACTTGCGCGCCTAAGTGTTTTACCCTTAAGGGAAATGAACACACTTGTGCGCCACCCTACATCTTCACCATAACCTGCGCGCCATCTTCTGGAAAGCCTCTAGGAATAATTCTAATGGATTTGATCAAGGATCTCCCAAATATTACTTTAAGGGTTGAAAATCACACAAGTACCTATGTGCCGAGTAGGTATACCTGCGCGGCAGGACTTGTGCGCGACCAGGACTTGTGCGCCCATGCAGTACCTGCACGCCTGACAAGACTTGCGCGCCTCTATCTTTTTGGGTGCCTTTCCTGCCCATTTCATCGCTCATATGCCATTCCACCTCTACTATTCAATATTCAGTCTTCAAGAAAATCTTCAAAGCCATTTATGGAATGATTTCTTGATTTGTCTTCCTTATCTGAAAGGAACTCCGTGGAACATCTCTCAAAACCTAGTGATTTACACAACACTATGTCAGTAAAGATTGAGATTTCATTCATTCAACCTCATCCTTTAAGATGAGAGAATCCTTAAACTAGGCCTCCTTTTCAGGAATAAGCCCCAGGCCAAATCCTCACAAATATGGGCATCCTCCTTAGGAGTAATCCCCAGTCCCAAAATTCCCAAATATGGGCATCCTTCTTAAGAAGTGATCCCCAACCATAATTATCTTAACCTGGGATTCCTTTTCAGGAGTAAGCCCCAGTCTCAAATATGGTCATCCTCCTTATGAGAAAGCTCCAAGTCCCTTTAATTTTCAATTCCCTTTAACCTGGGCCTCCTCTTTAGGAGTAAGCCCCAGTGTTAATTTCCATTTGATCTGGGCTTCCTTCTCAGGAGTAAAACCCAATCATAAGTCCCCTTCTAACATGAGCATATTCCTTAGGAGTATGCCCCAAGATTAGATTATCCAAATGTCCATGAAGCACATATACATTTATGGAACCTGTTCATGGATTTCTTCCCTGAAGTAAATATTAATCCTTATCTATTTGGGCAGTCATACAAACATAAGCCCCATATCATTGCATCTTTCGTGGAAAAATTGCCTGGTTTCACCAATACCTCTTGTTTCTCATACCGAGCATGGATCATGTGATCTTAGAGTGTAAAATTAATCATGAAATCTTTCTTTGAGCCATCAATCATGCATAAACATCATACTCCCTTACTTGAACTACGATGGTTCTGATTCGTTTTCCCAAAAAAGGATACGTAGGTTGCCCATCAGCGGGTACGATCCCAACTCTGAAATAATCCATGTCCTCCTGAATGACAATAAACTTCATGTGCCTCACTGAGTGGATTTTAAACCAGTATGGTCATCATAATTACTAAGATATGTTCATTTATTTAAGGATACCATCAACTAAGAATCTCTAACAAATACAGATGATTCTCCATCGATGAAGAACCTCGAATGCATATAAAAGATTCTCTAAATTTCCTACATATTCAGTCATTGACGGTCAGATGTAAAGGAAATCCCATTTTATACTTGGTAATGTAATAAGGATTCACGAACATAACTTAACTCTATAAACAGAGTCCCAATGTAGATAATAATTCTCCTAAACAAGGTGTGATGAGTCTGACCTCCCATCCTCTCGACCAATGCAAATTCCTAAAGCCTCATCAGTCCCCAACTAATGAGTGCCTACCTTTGGAAAGTAGGTCCAAATGGATATGGAATCATTGGATGTTTCAAGTTCTACAAACAAACCTGTTAGAAACCGATTGGAATGTTTGAACCTTCAATCAGCGAGTTCATCACCAATTCCAGAGGGAAACAAAATCATAAACCAAACAAACTATATTCATATTACAACAACTATGAATCATTAACCACTAAAATAAATCCATAGGGTCTTTCCACGTCACCCATGAATATTTCTTGAAATTTCATATGGTTATTTACAACAATAGTGTTCTAGATGTTCTTTTAAAAAATTACTTTTAATAACAAATACTGTTATTTATAAAATTAATTTACATTACTATAACTACCAAAATCAATATATCATAAATTCATGACTGGATTAAGCTAATCCCCTTAATTTTAAAAAATCACTTCTCACGACGTTGAATGCATAACATTGATGTTTTTCCTTAAAAATATTTACCAACTATTTAAATATATATATATATAATCCTTTATTCAAGATAATTCAAAAAATTGATTTTAAAAAATATCATTCTAAATTACGTAATTGAAATATATATCAAACAAAATCCATGAAATTATAATAAAAAATAATGAAATAGATTCCATCTTCCAAAAGTTGTTTTTTTTAATTTTCAACTTGATCATGATCAGATGAGATAATAAATAAATATCCTGAATCTATGCCATCTAAATTCACCATGAACCATTATTCATTAACCCCGATTGGATAAATATATAATTTATAAGTGTTTGACATGACTCATTCGCATTTAGTGTGACCATATGATAAACATTCATAACACCCATGTGACTCTTCAGTTCATTATACATGACTTCTATTGGTGCATGTCACCTTGAAATGGCCATGTGTACTCATTATCTATATAGTATAAAATAATGAGGGTCAGTGGATGGGGTCTACAGATTAATAATACCCTTTATTGATCATGTTATAATCATTGTAACCCCCCCTATTTTCTTTTAGAAAGGGAAAAGAGAAAATAAGAACATTAAGGCCTTAGGGTGGATAATATAACAGTTAAACCATGTAAATTACAATTCAACATCACTTTAGAAAATACCTTTAAAATATTTGATATTACAATAAACATGTTGTCATCCAATAAACATTTACCTTGTTTTTGAACCCCAATAATTAAGAAGTCTTCAAAGATAACAAAAAATATAATATTAAAATGTACTCCTCTATTTATAGAGCATATTTTCTATTATTTCAAAAAAAAATCATCTAGTAAATCATCCAAAAATTAATTAATCAAATATTTTATGTTCCCTCTATAACAACCAATTCGCCGCCACTATTACCGACATGGTTTCAACCAAACAAAATAAACTGAAAACTCCTTTCCTCTAAAACATTCACTGAATCTACATGTTAATAAAGCCTTTTTTATATATATACCAAAATAGTATCATCTAAACTTTCCAAATAAGTAATATAAGTATAAACAAAAAACAAAAAATCACTTAAATATCCCACCATTAAAAGTCATGATGACTAACATAAATCATATCCTATCAACATATTCTTTATTCAATATGGATGAAACATATTCCATTTCATTAAATTAGTTACTCTTATTTAGAATTTTCAATATTTTTTCATTAATCATGTATCAAAAAATATTACTTCATTATATAAGTAACCAACCAACTAAATAAATAACATTTTCTATTTTGGAAATTTGAATAAATAAATTATCATTATCTTCTAACAATATAATTATAATTCAATAACAATATAGGTTACTATTCTCCCCATAAATTTAATTTCCCCCAGAAAATTCATTCGGTTTTATTTTACAAAAAATTACATGGACACTCTTTTCATATATTTGCTTCTCTCTCACATGTCTTAAAGGTGAAACTAATAACATTAACTTAATATTATAACCAATGGAGTTATTTATCCTATCAATACCTTCTATTGTCTCTTAATATACCATATCAACATTTCAAAATTATTATATAAAATTTTATTTATATATATTCCCACTAAATAACATGATATGGGTTTGGTTGATACATCATTATCATGGAAACATGAAAAATATCATGTACTTAAACATGATTTGGTGGAAAATATAAAAAATAATACATATTCCTAATTCAATCAATTATTTAAAAATATCCCATATATCCTGATTCCATCTCTCATTGATTCCAAACCAATGATGTTGATATTATGAATACAGTCAAAAAAGAAAATGATGGTTGATAATAAAACCAAACACCCCTAATCAATTGTTTACATATATATTCTTCCAATTTTGAGATATCATCAATCAATTTTTAATTTGAGGATTAAAATATATTATATCATATACCAAACATAATTGTAGGAGAGAATACTCTACCATATCATCACAATATAAAGGTGATGAAAACTACCTTCTATATTGTGATTCAAATGTATTTATTTGTATTATTACATGATAAAAATTGTTTCATAAAATTAAACGGAATGAATTTTTACAAAAAAAAATATTCCAAAAATATAATCACACAAAAATTTTAAAACATATAATCCTATAAGGTGTGTTTTGATTTATGATTGATTTTGTAATGACACATTGTACCCGTCATCAACTAAACACTCACCACCAATTGAAATCCTCTCAAAAATATAAAAAATAAACATGGAATCTGTATCAGATAGAAAGGATTTAGGGATTCCATGTTACCATTTAATGTTCTTTATTTATATCTTTAACGATTATTATATAAAAATTTTCTTTTAAATGGGTTTAAAGTGATATTATTTTATATACTTCTCAACAATCAGTCATATAGAATTTTTATTATACAGTGGCCTTTAAAATGTTTCTAAAAAAATTAATCTTAGTATTCTTCTATTTCTATGTTAGCATAAAAAAATGATTCCAAATTATGGTACGTTAGTGATGATCAGACATCACCTATTTACAAATCAAACATCAACAAATAAAACCTACTATCTCATTTTTTTTACTCACTATAATAGTCATCCAATGTCAAAAACATCTTATTTATCCTAGTATAAACCACTATAAATAGAGAAATGAAATTGTTTTATAACATATTCTCCCAATCTTGAGGGAACCAACACCATATCTTACAAACAGAATGATCGGTCCATTGAGATAGACCATCGATCAATTCCACATCCACAATTTAAGGAAATACTAATCATCTTTCATTTTATATCCATTATTTTAACCTTATATACATGATTTTTAGGCATAAAAGTTGTGTCAGTATGATATACCACCATATGATAACACGCCTCAATATCCACTAATTTCATATCAACCATTAAGATCAATTATTTTCAATTATTTTTTAATTCCATTACCATTTTTTGTCCTTCTACTCAACGAACATGATATAAAATAACCCTTCCATTATGAATAATCCAACAAAAAGGTGAAATTTAGATGTTACCCATCACAATTTATTCTTTTTATATATAAATATCATTGATAGAAAATCTACTTCTAACTCCTATGAAAAAATTCACGTGCAAAATCTTTCAAAAATGAATATTTATTGAGATCTTCAAATCATGAATAATATCCTCTAGTTCTATTTTATGTATCAAATGTGATAGTAATTATTTTGATCAATACAACACCACATTTTCTACTGGTATTAGTATAAATCTTAAACAATCTAATAATGCATCAATAATTCTTAATAGAATTTTATTGTTTCTTTTAATGTCCTCCCTGGAATAGTATTCAACATTTTCATTAGTTTTTTAAAATATCTAAACACTTCTATATCTATTCAATCATTACTCCCTTTTAAGAACATACCATCATTGGTTATTACAGTTCTAGTAAACATTGAATAAATATCCTAAAAATTCATACCATTTTTAGAAAAACTTTTATCATATAAAAATTATATGGACACATCTAAGAAATATTACTCTCACCTTATCTAGGTATAAAAAAAATTTATTAGGAATAACGTATCCAAAAACATTATCACATAAATCCAAACATAACCTTTTTATATCTTTGTATATAATAAATTTTTATAAAATATCAATAAAATAATCATTTAATTTTTGTTACATTTTTATATTCAACTCATATAAATAAATTTTTCATCTAAAAATACATATAAAGAATTCATAATATTTATTGAATTTAAGATTAATTATAGAAATAAGAGAAATAAAAAAAATTGTTGTAAATTGTATTACCAAAACCATGTAATTATTGTAAATACTTGTGAAATATATCATTATAATTTCCTCAATCTTCAGCTTCAATTTTTTGTAAATAGATTTTTATGATATCATTTAAAACTAATTATCTATTAATAATTGTTCCAAAATATTAATAATATATGGTAAAGTAATGTAATTTTCATTTTCACTATGTTCAACGTCTATTAGTCAAAGTATAAGTATAAATTACCCCAATAATTATTCATAAAAGAACCACGATTTCCCTAGGTGATAAACATGATTGGATGAATACTTTTCCCACTAACTAATCCAATTGAGCCTTAAATTCACACAAATCAACATGAACTATGTGATATGATGGTGATGATATCCAACATATTTCTAATAATAAATCAGTCAAGAAATACATGTCTATACTTGGTGGTAGCCTAGAAAAATATCCAAGGAACAAATCCATGAAATCATCCACTATCACTATATACATTGGATTATCCTAAAATGTTTGATAAAAGAATGTACCAAAACAAATAACAAGTTAATGATCCAAGGATAGTAAATAATCTTCTAATGTGACCGATATGAATTCCCTACTCCCATAAAAATTAATGAACATTAAAACATTATAATGTAATAGTGAATATATGACCATATAACTAAATCCACGATATCAACATTAATATATAGTGTATCCCATTTATTGGATCTTGAATTCTCATATATTGATTAAAATACATCCAAGATAGTTTATATTATTAATCATAATTTAATAATAATTAAATCTAAACCATTTATCTATCTACACATCGATATGAGTATCAATATTTAGAAAATGAGATATTTTTTTCATATTAAAATTCAACTAATCTATTACATGAGATTATATTGAAGAATGAGACACATATTTATAAAAAATTGATGATGTCATTGTGAATGAAATATGAAAGTTACATCATCCTATAATAGATTAGTATTAAACATCATCTAATGTTTTTTTGATGAATAACATCCCCATAATCTTCTATGTCTTCCCTAGTTTAGGGTTATTACCTTTCATTATGTAAGACCCAATTATAATTTTATTTTGTATCTTAGAAAGTATCCTTAATAATTATTTTTTAATTAATCCCTTTATATAACTAAAACAAAACCACTTTAAATATCCTAGCATCCCACATTGATGACAATTCTTAGGATATTTAAGGAAATCAATTTTTAAATATATCATACCACCATATTGATAACACACAAACTATATCCCCAATTAGATAAATATGAGATCAACATTTTAATCTAAATAAATTCATTTGAAATTTAATTTTTCATCATTTTATATCTATTAGAGTAATTTTTTACACTATATGGATCAGAAATAAAACCATATTAAACATTAGTGTTCATTATATCAACAGTTTTCATCACTGATTTTTTACCATTACTGTAGAAGAGAGTAAGTAAAATAGGATAATCATTGAACTAATATCGGATTGATGAAAAATTTATAAGCACACATACTTATGTTTTCACTGAAATAAACTCTTATAAAACCATATGATTTCACCAAAATGATCAAAAAATTAAAGAACCATCATGTTCTATAGTTCCATCTCTAAAGACTCGTGAGATTTACTTATCATCATGGTCTCCAATTAGTGTTGTAGGAAGAAAACTTATAACTCAAACCATGTTAAATCCTTATTCAATTTTGATTATATTATAGTCTCCCAATAATTATGATGTTCTAACTCAAACACATAAATGGAAAATTATACCCTTTTTATATTTTGAGTTCGGAGGAACTAGAAGATACATTTTTGTGTTTACTTTTTATATTTTATATATTAATAAACAAAATGTCAATATGTTGCATTATATATATTTAAGAATATTATTAAAATATAAGAATCTTATTGATGTATAAGATGTCCATATAAGATGTTTCATGCTTATAATATAATCTTAGTATCTTATTAAGTTGTTTTAAAGAGAAATTCTTGCAAAAATATTTTTGATTTTTATAAAGAAGTTCATGAAGGCATTAGGTGATTTTTATTAACATTAGATAGGAATGTAAACGTAAAATGGGAATTAACATACACACATAAATGTTTGATAGAATATAGGAATTATATACAAGGGTAAATTGAGAAAATAATTACCCTTGTATAGTTATCTTCTAGCTAGATAACGGTAAACTAGTTTTTAAAAATTAAATTATGTGTATATTGGAAAGTTATATATATGTAAAGGTAAATTGGAAACTGTGTAACTGTAATGAGATACTCATGAGGATATTTAAAGGTACGTATTTATCAACATAAGGTTGATCTATAATGTAAATTGGTACGTATAGATTTATTATACTAGCATAAAGGTTACATGAGCTCTATTTAATGATATTGGATGCCTGTATAAGTGTAGAATTCCCATACATAAAAGAAACTAACATTGTATACAGGTAGCTAATACATCGAAAAACATCCAAAATTGTAGCCAAGGGAATGCATAAAGGAACAATTACCTTGTGTATGGGTAACCAATGCCTTATATATGAGTGAAGTGACATGTGTAAATGTACAATTATCCTGGGCAAGAATAATAGTTTCCTTACATAAGTGTAGGTAGTCATTTCATATACTCATGTATGGGTAACCCACTAGAGTTAGATAATTATAAATGGTGGATTCTTATACCTCCTAATGTGTAACCTGCCACTTTGTATGGATACTAACAATTTTCCATGGATTTCATAAGGGTATGAAAAAAAATACTACACCATAGGGGAAAATGTGTGGGAATTTTTTTATGTTTTTACCTCTTAATTGTTGGAGCTTCTATCACTTGATTATTGGATGAGTTACTACTCAATAGTTAGAGAAACTATAGTTATTTATGATGGTAGGAGATACTGAAACCACCTATGGCTATAAACAGGTCTATCATTAGACATCCCAATAAAAGGGTCTAGGGTCATCATTTGGCAATATGGGGTGCTACCATGAGTTTCAATTATTGAGTTTCTACTGTGAATTTTCAATGGTAGATGATACTTCAGAAGATAGTAGAGGATTCCATGCATATGATAACTAAGGAAGCTCATGCTATCATATACACCTATTTTCAAATAACAAAATGGATGGTTATTGAAATACATTTATTAATAGATGTGCTAAAAATAATAGATCACACATATAGAACTACATGAATACATGAAATATGAATGACATTAAAAAAAATTGTGACATATAGTTTATTTCAATCAATGGAATATAACAGGTTGTTCATGAATGGGATACTCATGCTTATAGACCTAAAAGAACATTAATAAGGATCTTCCAAGTATAATACCACATGAAAATAAATGAATAAGATATTTTTTATAATTCCATTTCTATTAAAACCCACATGGAGAAAAATAATGAAGTATACCTATGATAATAAGCATTTAAATTTTGAATTATGGAATAGTAAAAATGATGATGAACCTAATTTGAGCCTTCGAGGATGCTAATCACTGTGTCAATGTCATGAATATTGAATCATTGATGAGGAAAAATTCTAGTATATTACATGAAAAAAATGTCCAGAACTTATGAGAAGTTAATTTGTTTTCATTTAGAAAAAATAAAAAAAAACAAATAAATACATTTCTATTACATGTATAAATGAATAATAGATCACCAAGGAAATGATTAGGTAAATGAGAAACTAGAATTGAATTTATTATTAACATAATATATATATATATATATATATTTCATGTTGTTGAATAATTTTTTAATTGTGAGATATTAATGATGATCTGATATAGATTTTGAAGAAACTAATCTTTGGTATTGAATAGGTATAAAGATATTCTAAAAATCATTATTCAGATAAATTATAAAGAGTCAAACAATAAAACCAAATCCAGTGATGTCTATAATGCACATAAGAATAAATAGATAAGAATTATTGAAAAATAATGTTTTGAAAAATATGAATACAAAAATAACTAATTATTATGGTTGAGATTTGATATATTAGGGCCATAAAGCATGAAATAACATTGAAATAACTATGGTTATCAATGATCTATTGATTGAGGTATAATATGAGACTCAATTTTATTCAACGACATCCATTATATGAATAAGCAATATTTGTTTGGAAATTTGTTAGAAGGAATCTATTAGTAAGTGGAAGTTCCAGTATAAACAATTTTATCACAAAACTATTGGTTCGTATATAACCAATCCAAATAAATAACTTGTAGTGAGAGTATAAACAATGATGTATCATGGGAAATGATGATACCTACTCGACACTTGTGTTTGAATTTTATGTCACTTATAAACACAAAAATAGTATTGATAATAAAATTCATGGAAAAAGAAGGATGATCTTGGTAAAGAGTAGACAATACCATTAACAATAGATCATTAAAAATACTTATGTGTTGTTGTTTCATTTATTTTCTATATCAAATATGTAAGTGAACATCAATAGAATATATCTATTCAATATATATTAGACAATACTAAGTTATATAGTAAGATAATATAATTGAAATGATAGTAAAACATGGTAAAAGCTAGACAAACCGATTTCCCCTTCCCCTTAGTGTCCCATCACTATATATTTGCGATCTATAGGTGGTATCAGTGTATTGGTCTTCCTATGATTGGATCAATTTTTTTATCCAAAAATTGTTTTACAAGGATTATAATGATGTCTTGTTTTTGGGTAGGTCTTTCCATTTCAAATTATAGTATAATTTCTACCATGACATTATTGAATATGAAATAAATATAAGTGGATGATAGAGATGTAATCCTTATTTTCAAATGAGGAATAAGTTTCAAGTACTTTAAGAAAAGAAGCTATATCTGGATTGTAAGGATAAGAACTTGTGGTTTGATGTTCCAAAAATGATATAGACATAATTTCTACCTCATATGTATTAACAGATTCATTTTTCATTATGGTATGTGAAAACTATTCTTTAAAATATCTAAAAAATGAATAAAGTGAGTGATCATATATCAATAGATTCATCTGATGATACATTAAAACATTTACTATATTATTTCCCCAAGAAATATTTACATTTTTGTGATATTTAATTATAAGTGGGAAAACATAACTAAACATTATTCTAAGGATGATAACCTAGATAAAAATATTGGAAATGTTTTTTCTAACATTCATAATGCTCTTAAAACAGCACATTATCAATGTATATGTATTTAATGACAATATGGTGAGATTATAAAAATATTATGAATAATGAATCAAGACAATCCCATAAAGGGATGTGTCTACTAAATATTTTGGAAATAATATCCATGCACTATAAAAAAATATAAAAATAAAATTTATGTCATGAATGATCAAGTGGATATAAAATCCAAGATGATCAAAGATCTTGAATTGATATTGAAAGAAAAAAAGTAATTGGATAAAGTGTATTTTGCAAATATGAGTAAGGGAAATTATGATATAATGTAATTTACAGAAGATAAAATTAATTCCATCAATATGAGAATTATTATTTAGAAATAAAATTGATCAATCATTAAAATATTCATGTTGAGAATTCATAATAAAAGATATATGTATCTTCCACCACATAGTGTTCCATTGAGAATTATTCTAAAAAAATATATCTATCATATTCCATAAATACCATTACACAGCACGATGATGTGTCACTTGAAGCTAAAATAAATAGGTAACATCCATATCACAGTAAAATATTTTTTATTAATTTATTTCTATAAAAAGTATAAGCCTAAATAAAACATTTGAACCATATTTAAAAAATAAATATAGTGAAAAATATACCACAACATCCATTATGGATAGAATAATAAATGTGTAATATTATACTCCAATAATAGTCCAACTTGTGATGATTATGTCCAAAAAATAGTTTTCTGGTAATCCTATATATTTTTGAAAACATTGAAAATTTTAACTATGATCAATTTTTTTTTTCAATGTGGGATATACAATAGCTTCAGTCATTCTGAATTTTATTTTTTATAAAATTCATTAATTGATAAATTAAAATGTAATCTTATGTCACTTGAGGAAACACATATAAGAATAAGTGACATTAACATGTCAATATGAAAATGATACCATTAAACATATTTGATGTATTTAATTATCATTGTGATGTTGGAAGAGGTGTTGGTAACATATGTGATTCATGTATATCTCAACATTTATTAATGAATAATTAAAATTTAATAACATAGATTATTTAATAAATATAATTACGTATAAATCCATCAAAAAAGATTACACCAAAGATGTTTTTGGTGAATTCAAACTTGGGCACAATTCCCCAGAAAGATAGTATTCAAAATACATCCAAGAATATTTTAAAGAAGAGTTATACATCTATATTTAGGTATATGAACAAAGAAAATCATTTGAATCCATGTTGAGACTCAATGAAATCTCCCAGTGTACCAACATATTTTCTTCAATCTCTTACAGTTGATTTACGAATAGTGAGTAAGTTGGATGATACAAAAGAAAATTATTGTAAAAAAGGTAAAAAAGAATACTCCATGCGAATAAGATAAATTTAAGGATATGTTTTAAAAATATTACAAACATTTTTTATAATAAGATGTTATATATGATAGATATAATAATGATATACATAGTGTAGTATGATGTTTGACTGCCCTACCAATATAAGAAGAAGAAGCCATGATAACACATATTGAATCAATACATGAATATATTTTTAGGGATAATGAATGAAGATCCAAATCAGACAAGTAAATGGAATGTGTGATGAGATCTATTCTACCTCAAGATAAATCAAAACTAAAGATCAAATGTACATGCATAAATAATCAAAAATACAATTAGGCTTGGTTGATTTGGCCATCTCAACCTTGTTTCTAGCATTGAGGAAAACGATGACCCAAATTATTCTCTAAATATTTATAGATTCTATTTGTTCATAGAATTTATGGATTTTAAGGTGAATCGTGTTCTCAAGTGGGTGGGGTTACCTTAAAAGTGGTCATTTTTTTCAATTCCTAACAATAAAGATAGTGATATTGCCCTGTTGGTTTGATCATGTATTTGGTATCTTGAAGAATACATATTTATTAAGATTATCTTTTTTTTAGGTATGGATGTTTTAAAATAAGTACAAGATTAATTTCAATATTCATTTTGGTTGACTAATAATATTAGTAAAAGATAAAATTATTTCTTGAATAGATTTACTATTATAATCATTTATAGGGGTAACCCTTGAGGGAAAGACATGTGGTAAAAAATTTGGATGAATTATTTTCCTTAAGAAAATTTAGACATTATTGGATGTTTTTATTTAAAAATTCAATTGTGGGGGTATTTATTATTCATATCTAATCCTCGATAAAAAAAATCAGATTAGAAATAAAAGAGGGGTATAATTTTAACCAATGAGAAGAATAATGAATTTATTAAGATGTTCTATGGATGATTGAAAATACCACTATATGTGATTAAACATTTTCAATCTATTTTTTGAAAGCAGTGAAAGAGTTTTTTATTTATATTTTTGTATTTAAATTAGTCTATACCTATTTATTATCTTGGAATTTAGTGTTATAGTCCACGAAGAAGATATTGTGTTCACACTTCATCAAGTATCATTCTTCATTATATCGGGGAGGGCATTATAATCAAGATAAAACCCTCCAGTTTTCCTCACAAATAATGACTCCTGTAGAATTATCATGCAATGGCTGATGTCACTTTTCTATATATGAATTTAATTAACATTTCCTAGGTTATTTTTTTCTTATTAATAAGTTAATAGATAAATGAAATGAAATTTTTATGGTAATAAAGGTGTAGAGATGGTATCACACATATTATTGTATTATTTCCATTGGGTATTGACCAAAAAATATAAGGGGGAAATTATTGAGTCCAATTTTTGGATTCAATATTTTATTCAGAGTAATTAAAATATGTTGGAGTTGATATGTTAAAGAATATTTTTTCAGGATATAAATCTTATTGAAAACAAGAGATTCTGGGAAGTTTTTTGAGGCCTATAAAATATTCGTAAAATATTAGGAGCTATTTAGAAAGGGAGATTCATGAGAAAAGATATATTTATTTTTGAGGATGTTCAGTAAGGTACTATATGATTTAGGGTATGATTTGATATCTATATAACGATAAAATTGTAACTCCCTTACATATTTAAAGGTATGAAGAGAATTGGGAATTCTAGGTATATGTAAATTGAGAAAATCATTATCTGTGTAATGGTAACTGATATTGATATAATGGTAAACTGATTTTAGAGAATTGTGTTACCTACATAAATGTAATATATACCTATTTAAATGTAAATTGATCATATTTTAAAAGAATTTATAAACTCATGAGACTTTGGAATGGTATGTCTCTACCAAAGTAAGGGTGACACATGCTGTCTAAGGGTACACATTTATTTAAACTACTTTCTTAATTGTGACTTTAAATCTATTTAAGGGAAACAAAATCTTGTGTAAGGGTAGAATTATCACACTTAAAGGTTATTGACCATGCATAAGGGTAAGTAGTGCACATAAAATTAATTGTGTAAGGGTAGCCAACAAATCAAGTATCATGTCTATGGGTAATTGAAGGATTACATAAAGTCATAAGTATTTTGTGTTTGGATAATCAGTTACTTGAATAAGGATAAGGATGTATACATAAAGGTACAAGAATATTCTATGTGGGTAACCAATGTCGTGTGTAACGGTAAGAAGATATTACCAAGATCAACACAAGTGTATCCTACTAGAGTTTTGTAAGGGTAGGGGGGATGCTTCCTATACTTGTAGAAGGGTATCCCACCATATTGTGAGGGTGTCCATGAGATTCTATGTCTCACATAATGATAAGAAAAAATACCACACCAAAGAGACCAGACATTGGGACTGTGGGGATGGTGTTACTCCTCAAAAGATGGATAAGATACTGCTCAATAGTTAGGGGAGATAATTATAAATTGTATAAGGTACTACCATCTAGTAAAATGGTTTGAGATATTACTACCACCCACTAGTGGTTACAGTTTATACTTATTGTATTGTAATTATAAGGTGATGTTGTTAAACATTGACCATATGTGGTGATACCAAGAGCACTAACAACAGGGGTAGTTATCATTACTTTTTCATTGACGGTGAATCTTTTCCTGATTGTAGAGTCTTCCATGCGTATGAGATTTATAGAATATTTTTCATTAATACTCACATGTTCTAGAGTTGTAACATGGATGGTTATTGAGCTTCATTTTTTCATGTGGTGTGATTAGAAGAATAATTCATGCATTTAGTTCCACATTCATACATTAATGATGAATGATATGAAAAAAGGTAGAGGAAACCATTTTCTTTTCATTAAAAGAATATAATTTGCATTCTGTTTATGGGAAATTCATGAATATGGTCTTAAATGAACA
The DNA here is from genome assembly GCA_963277665.1 of Viscum album. Classification (NCBI taxonomy): domain Eukaryota; kingdom Viridiplantae; phylum Streptophyta; class Magnoliopsida; order Santalales; family Viscaceae; genus Viscum; species Viscum album. Next base: position 623,184,957 of record OY728135.1, on the reverse strand, counting down.
CGTATAAGGATCATTTATGTTAGATTCTGCATAAAAATAAATAAATAATCAATAGGAGATAATGTAATGGTTTTTATGAACTATGTAGAAAAAATAAGGAACAATACATTAGTTATTGGGGTGTTTAAATGGGAAATTATAGAAGAGTAATCATGACGATGCAACTTAGCCGAGCCTTTTAAGAACATATGTGTGGTATAATTTTCTTTATTAATTCTTATTTGATGTAGAATAATTATGAGATATTATACAATAAATAATATTAAGAACCGATGAGGTGTTAATTTGGTTTCATTATGAAAATATTAAAATAAATAATAAATGTTTATCAATTACATGTAGTATGATAAAAATGTCATTGAGGAAATGATCATGTGAAATAGAAACTGTTGTTATAGATATTATTATTATTATCATAACATACATATATATTATTGGTTTCTAAATACATTTTTAGTTGTTAGATATTTGGGATTAACCGATATAGATTCTCAAAAAAAATATTTGATGTTATTGGTGCATAATAGACCAAAACCCACACAAATTATTGTGAAATATTATAAATGTTTTAATAAATAAATTAACATGTTGTTTAGTTTATTTTTAATTGAAAAATAAGGTGAAAATATTTTCGGATATGATAGTTTGGAGTAATTTTCATTCAAAATAATTTTTTTTTCTAATAGTGATTTTATATGATAAGACCTATAATAAAGAAATACCACTGACATTTCTATGGTTGATTAAGATCTATTGATTGAGGTATAAGATCTTATTCCATTAGAAGTAGTTAAATCCTTGATATGATGTAGAGCTCTTGTCCATAATTTTTTTATGAAATAATCTATTATAAACATGTTGTTCAAGTATATACAATGCTAATAAATAACTAGTGGTGCCATTATAAACAAAATCGTTGAATAATTGGTGGCACATATATAAACAAAACCATACCTATGAAATTTATCTTAAATATGTCCAACACTTGTGTGTGTATTTCATATAACATGTAATCAATACATTTAAGTGAGAAGAAAATACATGAATTAGCTAATAGTTAATCATTGTAAGTAGTATAGGGTAACTCATTGAAGATGAAATTTGATTAGATATTTTTGTTTTTTTGTTTAATTAATTATCTTCATTACATGTTTATGTTAACCATAAGAGTTCATATAAAATTAAATCCATATAATAGGGAAACTGGTTTTAGAGTTATATGGTGTAATTAGAAAAATAATAACATAGTAAACATTTTTTAACTGCCCCCCCCCCCCCACTTACTCCTAAGTGACCTTACATGACCTATCTGGGATCCATAAGATAATTTCACTCAAAATGGTCTTAACATATTTTTCTCGTCCATCTCTTCTAAATATATGAGAATTATTCATTTAGAACTCAAAATAATGTCTACAATCCTATAAAAAATCCTGATTCATTTCTCTAATAGGTTCATGAATGACATATACTAAAGAAATAATGTGCTCAAGAGGACTTCCTTATTTTTAAATTTATTGTTCTTGATTAGGATGAGAAATATTTCTTGTTTCTTATTCATGAATTGGATTCCTAAAAATGTATTTATATAATACCATAATGAAAAATATTAAGCAATACACTAAAAATAAAATCATATTTTTACTCAATATAGTAGTATTAAAGACTCAAAACATTGATTTACATTTAAATGTATGTGGAAAATTTTACATTCTCATGATTCATTATTATTTAATTAACACAAGATAATCCTAAATAACTTCAACCAAAATCAATTCCAAATCTAGAAAAAATATAATATCATTTGAAATAATTTCAAAAACCACTTCATTTTAAGGAAATAATTTTAAAATATATTTTATAATAATTTCATTCTTATCTATGTTTACGAAGATTCATTAGTAATTTTTCTATCCCAACCCAATATCATTTTCAACGCCTACAGGGATGAAGAAACTATAAGTAACCCTTTGTTTATTTATTATTCCTTGATTACTTGGAAACTGATGTATCATTATGAAGATTTTATCGATGCTTTTTTATATGTACCCCATGACATAAAACCATCATAATCTCCATTCATACAACACCTCACAAGACTTGGGTTTAAACCATGTTAGGATACAGTTTCAAAACAAATTAACCTAGTTACCTATGTCATAGAGTTTAATATAACCACAAAATTTCCTCAAGTGTGTCTTTAATTCCTCAAGTTTGTATCTTTTCCTAAAGTGTTTTTTAGAAAATAAGGAAATTGGGGAAAATCCTAAATTTTGGGACTACACGCCGTGTACTATTCCACACGCCATGTACTTTGGCCGTGTGGAATGACTACACAGGGTTTGTAGCCAAGTTGGAGATGAAGGGTGTGAAAACTGACTACACGCTGTGTACTGGGTATGTACATGCCGTGTAGTCAGTCGAAAGGCATATAGTAAGGTGGTGGAGGCAGTCGCCAGCTGATCAACATTACACACCATGTACTCATGTATTACACGACGTGTACTAATGTCGACTGATGAATAGTTCCGGGTTGCCGCCAAAGGAACAGTTAAATGAGAAGTACACGCAGTGTACTTGAGAAGTACATGTCGTGTAGTTTTGTTTTCACTTAAAATGGGAAGTAGACAACCATGATCAAAATATTGGCTTAGAACTGGAGGAAGGATTCGGAAGAGAGGGCAAGTCCTTTGGAGATCCCCCGATCGACTATCGGGAATCCGTTCTCTGCACAGTCGATCTCCCTGGAACCTCACGGGTGAGTTCTTCCTCCTCCATACATAGTTCTTGATAATTATTCCAATAATGGAAGTTATTTTAGTTAAATGATGTTTTCTTCTATTTCAGATCTACATCATTCTTGGAAGATTCAAGGATCACCATTCACATATACCGTTCAGGGGCATTTAAGGTAGGTGGATTGGTGTTTAAATTCCAACAGTTGTGTGTTTTGTGTTCCGTTATGATAAGAACCCATGTTGGGGTTGTCGTGTGGCTGAGTCCTCGACTATTTTGAATACCTATAATTTTAAAGGTAATTAAATTTGATATTAAACTAATTTTTGGGATCGCTTCTTGGATCCAGGACCACCATGGGGTGTGTTCCTCTGTTTAGCCGTTTGGCCAGGATACCAGAGGGTATGCCATGTTTATTTTGTGCATTACTTTTTCATTGAAAGGAATTGTAAATAATTGCATTTTTTATGCTCTGGGATCAGCCTGGTTATATGCCTAAGGGCGTGGTTACTTTATATTCTTGAGGGTGTAGTTACTTTATATGTCTGAGGGCGTGGTTACTTTATATGTCTGAGGGCATGGTTACTTTATATGCCTGAGTGCGTGGTTACATTATATGCTTGAGCGCGTGATTACTTATTATTCCTGAGGGAGATATATTATATGGCCTGAGGGAAAGGCCTGAGGGTGAGATATTATACGGCCTGAGGGCACAGATGTTATATATCTTGAGGGCGTGGTTTTACTATATTAGCTAGAGGTCAAAATTCTGGTTGGCCAGAGGGAATGGTTCTGATGAACACAAAAAGTTATTAAATTAAAATTGTTAAATGAAAAATAAAATGTCAATATGACTGGTAATGTTAGTTACTTTTGAGTACTATTTAGTTTATTGCATTTTACTACTGGAAACTGTTGTTTTATATTTTCATAAAGTTGGGCACGAGCCTTTGGTGGGTGCCTACTGGTATTTATTTTTCACACCCTGTTTGGGTCATGTCTTCTGTCCCAAAAAACTTTGTTTCTACTGGTGTGGATATGGGAATGGGTCCCTATACAGGTACATGATTGTTGCTGAAGAGTATGGGAGCATGGGACCGAGCATAGGCTCGCGATGCTGGTGGATGTTCTGTTTTGTTTTCTGTACTCTGTATTATACTGTACTGTATTGTTGTGTAACATGTTCTGGCTATTTTTTTAGAACTTGAGACTTGTTCCATCATTATCTATATAACTTTTGGTCACCTTTTACTATAGTTTTTTATTTTAAATGTGTATGGTTTATTTATTCTGTTGTTGTTGTATGTTGTATATTTTATTCCGTTGCACTACACATTGAAAAATGGGGGCATAGTTTCCCCACTATCAGACTCGGGCCATCGCTGATAGTCGACAGCCTCTGGAATTTGGGGAAATGTTCTTGATGTCATGTGACCAATCGGGTTCGGGGTACTTGTGGAGTGGCACCAGGATCCGGGACGTTACAAAGTGGTATCAGAGGATTTTTTTTCTTTGACTTACTATTTGGAGCATTGGTGAAGGATAGGATTGAAACGGTAGTTGGTAATATGCTGTGCTCGGGCGTAGCTAACCCATGTATAGGGGAAAGCTAGACTACTTCATATTTTTGAAATTTTACAGTTGATTTGATTTTCACTGTTGGGTGACACACTTGTGATTGTGTTGTTTATATTTTATCTATGGGTTCTGTTTAGTTGAAACCCGACGAGATGAGGGTATTCTGTCTCATGCATCATTTTGGAACATGCTATAAATCACATTCCATTCATACTTCCATGCCATGTAGGTGAATTATAAAATGAAAGTTATTGTGATAGTTGTTGTGCTAGAAAAGCATACTTTTCTGATAACTGCTTTGATAAATACCTGCTATGTGAGAAGTTATTTTCTTGTGAGTCTGAATGAATGCCAAATATTGGTTTTTGGGGATTATGGGCCCTCATTTTCCGAAATTTGGTTGATCATTGACTGCTTAACTTGTTATAACAGTTATAAGATTTCAAACATTGATTCTTGGTGAGTATAGGCCCTCACAGGTCGGAATTTGGCACCTAGGTGTTGTTTTCAGTATTTTATTGTTCCAGAGTAGCTTAAGAGGCATACTATCCAGACAACCCAGTATACACGCCGTGTAGTTCCTCAAACACACGCCATGTGTTCTTCTGTTCACGAATAAAAGAGAACTTTTTTAGCACATGTCGTGTACCCTCAGTACATGTTGTGTAGTCGCTTCCCGTGTCAAGGACCATGTGGGAGGGGACACGGGGAAGGGAAATGCTTGGGGGAAACACATCGTGTACCGGATGTACACGGCGTGTAGTGTTGACCCAGAGTCCGGCCGTGTAACAAACAACATTGACAAAGGGGACCTTAAGACATACACACCATATTCACTATAGAACATGTCGTGTAGTCTGACCTGGGAGCCAACCGTCTAACTAAAAACATGGGTTGGTGAAAACCTTTCTTGTACACACCGTGTCCATCTATAACACGCTGTGTAGTGTGAGCCGTGTATACGACCGTGTAACTAACAACACGGTTCAATGGAGCTTTCCTAGTACATGTTGTGTACCTGTGGGACACACCGTTTAGTCATGTCTGAGGAAAGACCATGTTGATTTAGCCGTGTGCCTTTTAAAATGGGGTGGGGTACATGCCGTGTTCAGGTGTAACATGCCGTGTAGTTTAAGCCGAGTAGTCGACCGTATCACGAATGACACGGGCAGTAGGAATTTACACCATACACGCCATGTAGCTGTTATACCTGAAGTGTAGTCTTGTTCAATGGGATCCATGTGGCTTAGCTGTATAAGAGGACCCGAGCATGGGAAGAAAAGTCAAGTACACGCTGTGTAGTCAGTATACATGTCGTGTAGTCATTTTTTGAAAATATTGAAATTCCTTCTTCCTCCTGTTTCCTTTTTGGGTCCCTTCATTTTCAGTCTTTGATAATCTTGATCTAAGGTGCACGTTTGACCTTAAAGATTCATGCCACCAAGAAGACCATGTGTTGGTCACTAGGAGAACAGAAACAATTATACTCCAGAGATGGTGGGCCATGGGCTACTAATTGTTCCACCAGCAGAGCCCGATGCGTCGCCAGCCATTATACCAGGCACAGTCTAGGATGCGCAGTTCCGTGAAGGCTTCATGTGGTTCATGCAGACCACTCTTGGAGCACCGCCGGCTACCACATCTATGGTGAGCTAACTCATATATTCCAGCAGCAGAATCCGCCTACATTTTTAGGGGATGTCAGACCACAGGCTGCGGAGTCATAGCTGGGGTCTTTGAAAACTATTTTTGTGAATCTTGAGATGCCTCCAGGGCGGAGGGTCAAACTATATACTTATATGCAGCGTGATTCTGCCAAGAGGTGGTGGAATGTTACCACTCAGACAGATCATCATAGAGACATAGCGTGGAAAGATTTTTAGACAGTCTTTTTTGACTTCTTCTTCCCATAGACACTGAGGGAAGATAGAGCTCGAGAGTTCATGAATCTGCTGTAGGATGCTATATCGGTGATGGACTACACTACTCACTTTAATGAGCTTCATCATTTTTCACCCATTCTAGTGGGTGATGAGATGTTGAGGGCCAGACTCTTTGAGGATGGTCTTTTATATGACATTTGAGCACTTGTGAATGTTTTCAGGTTTCCTATAGTACATGCGATTGTAAGACAGGCACTGATTACAATGAGGAACCTTCGGGAGGATAAGGGTGTGGGCTTGGGCAGTTCAGCACTAGTTCCTGGTACCATTTCTTACGAGAATAAGAAGCGACAGATGAGTTTCTCTCACAGTGGCAGTAATAGCCAGGCGATTACTTCAAGTTTCCTAGTCAGGTTCTACCAGTGTGGTAAAGAGGGGCACAAGAGGCCATAGTTTCCACGTGACCTAGTGGAGTGCCGAGCTTGTGGAAAGATGGGTCATCTACAATGATTTGGCAGGGTGTTACAACCAGTGGCTAGTGAGAGGGGTTCCTTACAGACTCCACGTGCATGGGTTGGACCCACATCTTCTTAACAGTTGGGAAAATGAGAGACATCAAGATGTATAGGAAGAGGTGGTGGTTGTGGTCGTGGTAGCCAGACACCTATATCTCAGAGGTAGCAGGGTGGGACAGCTCAAGGGAGCCAGGCTGTGTCACAGGGTCGCGGCATTGGGTAGGAATATGCAGTATAAGAGACCCAACAAGAGAAGGATCTCGGACCTTCTACTTTCAGAGGTACTATTCTAGTAGCTTCTGTCTTATCTTCCGTAATTTTTAATATCGGTGCTACACATAGTTTCATATATGTGCCCGTTGTGGAGATCCTTGGGCTCTTTGTTTCTTTTTCTTCTACTATTATGATGCTAGACACTCTGTTGGGAGCTAGAACGGCTGGTGTGCGTCAGTGCAAGGAGTGCCCCTTGAGGTTGGTGGATGTCACTTTCTATGGGATCTCTTTGTCTTAGAGATGATGAGCTATGATTTCATCCTTGTGATTGACTGGTTGGTTCCCTTTCGATCCTTTGTGGATTGCTATCGTCGCTTGGTGAGTTTCGGGTCACCAGAGGGTAGAGAGTTTCTATATAATGGTAAATGGGATGTTCAGGCAAGTTGAGCTGGACCAGAGCATTGTGGGCGTGGTGGTGTGACAGCCTAGATTGTGAGTTTATATTTGGATGATCAAGGAACTTGTCAGAATGATTTCCCTCCAGTGGTTTATTGTTTCAGGGATGTCTTCCCAGATGACTTTTTGAGTCTACCTCTGGATCATGAGGAGGATTTCTCTATTGAGCTTGTGCCAGGAGTAGCGTCGATGTCCATTCCCTCTTATAGGATGGCTACACCAGAGTTGCAGGAGCTCAAGAAACAGTTATAGGAGTTAGAGGCAAAGGGTTTCATCTGTCTCAATACTTCTCCTTGGGTTCTGCCTATCCTATTTGCTAAGAAGGAAGTTGGTACCCTCAGACTCAGTGTGGATTATCGGAAGCTGAACCAATTGACAGTCAAGAACTGATATCCCTTGCCGAGGATTGATGATATTTTTTATCTACTTCATGGAGCACAAGTGTTCTCAAAAATTGAATTTTGATCAGGATATCATCAGTTGCGCGTGATACCATCAGACATACCACTTACAACCTTTTGGAGCAGATATGGTCAATAAAAGTACATAGTTATGTCGTTTGGACTCACGAATGCGTCAGTAGTCTTCATGGATCTGATGAATCATTTGTTCCATCTATATATGGATTCTTTTTTGGTAGTATTCATGGATGATATCTTGGTGTACTCTCACACTCGACACGACCATACCACCCATCTTAAGATCGTACTGAGTACACTAAGAGAGCATAAGATATATGCTAATCTCTCAAAGATCCACTTTTGGATGGACCAAGTTCTCTTACTGGGTCATATAATCTCAGAGGCAAGATTTGTTGTGGACTCATAGAATGTGAGAGCAGTAGTTTCCTGGAAGCATCCTAAGGATGTGTTTGAGATACGGAGTTTCTTAGGGATGACTAGTTACTATAAAAACATCATACAGGACTTCTCCAACTTTCCATCTCCGTTGACAGGTTTGACCAAGAAGGGTGTAAACATTGTTTTTTCAGAATATTTCGAGACAGCCTTTCAGGAGATGAAGGGAAAGTTGACATCAACACCGGTTCTGATACTTGTAGAGAAAGGGGATATCAATATAGTTTACTATGATGTATCATGTATTGGGCTGGGAGAAGTGTTAATGCAGGGCTATCGAGTTGTTGCGTATGGTTCTCAGCAGTTGAGGCCACATGAGAGTAATTACCCATCACATGATCTCATGTTGGATATAGTTGTTCATCCATTGCGCTGTTGGAGACATTGTCTCTTGGGAGATCATTTTGTGGTTTTCACCAATCACAAAAGTCTCAAGTACATCTTTAATCAGCGTGACTTGATCCTGAGACAGTGAAGGTGGGTCGAATACCTTCAGTCCTTTGACTTTGAGCTTATTTATACACCTGGTAAAGGTAATGCAGTAGTTGATGCACTAAGCATGAGGAATCAGATACAGGTAGTACAAGAGGCCAGTGTTGAGTGGCAGATTATGGATTTGTTATTTGAGATGCATATAGAGGTGCACGATAGTCAGGGGAAGACCTATCTTTCTTATTTAGCTGTGACCTTTACCCTCCTGGATAGAGTGAGGATGAGATAACTAGCTGATTCAGAAGTCGTAGTTCTGTGAGAGTCTATGGAAAGTGAGGACCCTCCTTCTAGTTTGACGATAGATGATGATGAGGTACAATGTTTCCATCGATGAGTATGGGTTACAAGGGATATACACAAGGACCTAATGCAGGAGTTTCATGCTTCAGCTTGGGATGTTCAACCCGGAGTTACCAATATGTACCGTGACTTAAGACGTCAGTACTAGTGGTCGGGTATAAAGAGAGAAGTGGATGGTTTTGTTATGAAGTGTTCCAACCATCATCAGGTGAAGGCGGATCATCATAGGCCATTCATACTGTTACACCAGTTACCCATTCCATAGTAGGAATGGGATGATGTTGTGATGGACTTCGTGACTGGATTGTCGTGGTCACCTTGAGGCAATGTTGTCATGTGGGTTGTTGTGGACAGACTCGCAAATGTAGTTCACTCTTTTCCAATCAAGGAGACCTTCGGTGTTGACGAGCTCAGAAAGTTGTATATCTGGGAGGTCATATGACTTCCTGGGGTTCCTCTTTCTATTGTTTTAGATAAGGATTCCCACTTTATGCCTCGTTTCTGGAAGAGTTTTCAGAGGGCACATGGTACACATGTGCTTCTGAGCACAGCTTACCACCCTCAAACTGATGGCCAGTCAGAGCGTATGATACAGGTGCTAGATGAAAAGTTGTGTGCATGCATCCTGGACTTTGGGGGCTCTTGGGAGAAGGATATATCCCTAGTCGAGTTTTCCTATAATAAAAGTTTACAGGAAACTATAGATATTGCACCTTAAGAGGCTTTATATGGTAGGCCATTCCGATCACCCTTGTGCTGGTTAGAGGCAGGTGAGGCAGATTTACTAGGACCACGCCTCATGCTGGAGACTTCTGTGCAGGTCTAGTTGATTCAGAAGTGGATGGCCACCACATAGTCTCATCAGAAATCTTATGTTGATCGCCACAGACGACCCTTGGTGTTCCTGGTCTGGGATAAGGTTTTCTTGAGTTTTTTTTCCAAGGCTGGGACACAGACGGATCATGAGACAGGGTAAACTTTTACCGAGGTATATGGGGCCATTTGAGATTCTAGAGAGAGTCAGGCTAGTTGCCTATTGGTTGTAGTTACCATAGAGGTAACGAGCCATGCACGATGTCTTCCATGTATCTCAGTTGCACCGCTATCATTCAGACCCGTCTCACATCATTCAGCTAGAGGAGGATGAGCTTCAGGTCGATGCGTCCCTTGAGGAGCATCCGATTCGTATCGTGGATAAGAGAATGAAGGTTCTCTGAGGCCAGTCAGTTCCTCTCATATGGGTGTTGTAGCAACATGGACTAGTTCAGGATGAAACCTAGGAGCAGGAGACAGATGTACGTGCTCAGTGGCCAGATCTGTTCTGACCTTTATCATCGCCACCCATGGAAGGGAAATTCGGGAAAGACTTGCTTTAAGGGGGGATGTTTGTAAGAACCCAGTTCTTATTTTTGAGGTACGAGTTTCTTATTTTCTCTTTTCCTTAAGTGTTTTTGAGAAAATAAGAAATTGGGGAAAAATACTAAATTTTTGGACTACACGCCATGTACGATTCCACACGTCGTGTACTTTGTCCATGTGGAATGAGAACACTGGGTGTGTAGCCATGTTGGCGATGAAGGGTGTGAAAACCTAATACACGCCATGTAGTGGGTGTGTACACACCGTGTAGTCAGTCAGCAAGCATGAAGTAAGGCGGTGGAGGAAGCCACCAGCTGAGCACCATTACATGTAGTGTTCTCTTGTATTACACGTCGTTTACTCATGTCGACTAATGAACAGTGCTGGGTAGCCACTGGATGAACAGTTAAATGAAAATTACACGCCATGTACTTGAGAATTACAAGCCATGTAGTTCGTTTTTTTCTATTAAAATGGGAATTAGCCAACCCTGTTCATAGGATTGGATTAGAAATGGAAGAGGGATTTGGAAGAGAGGGCCATACCTTTGGAGATCCCTAGATCGAGTACCAAGAATCTGTTTTCTACACCGTCGATCTCCCAAGAACCTGACGGGTGAGTTCTTCCGCCTTGCGTAGTTTTTTTCAAATTCTTCTTCTAAGGGAAGTTATTTAAGTTTGAACGAGTTTTGTTTTATGTCAGATCTACATTGTTCTTGGACGATTCAAGGATCTTAATTTGTGTATACCATTATGTGGTGTTTAAGGTAGGTGGATTGGTGTTTAAATTTCAACTGTTGTGCGTGTTGTGTTCTGTTGTGATACGAACCCCTGTTGGGGGTGTCATGTGGGTGAGGCCGTGATTGTTTGGAATAGCTAGCATTGTAAAGGTAATTAAATGTGATATTAAACTGTTGTTTGGGATCACTGCCTGGATCCAGGACCACCCCAGGGGTGCGTTCCTCTGTTTAGTCATTTTTCCAGGATACCCAAGGGTATGCCATGATTATTTTGTGCATTACTTTTCCCTTGAGAGGAATTATAAATAATTGAATGTTTATGCTTTGGTCTCAGCCCGGTTTTATGACTAAGGGCGTTGTTACTTTATATGCCTGATGGTGTGGTTACTTTATATGCTAGAGGGTGTGGTTACTTTATATGCATGAGGGCATGGTTACTTTATATGCCAGAGGGTGTGGTTACTTTATATGCCTAAGGGCGTGGTTACCTATTATGCCTGAGGGAGAGATATTATATGGCCTGAGGGCAAGGTCTGAGGGTGAGATATTATATGACCTAAGGGTGTGGATGTTATATAGCCTGATGGCATGGTTTTACTATATTATACTGAGGGTGAGACTCTATTTGTCCTGAGTTCATGGTTCTGATGCACATGGAATGTTATTAAATTAAAATGGTTAAATGAATAATAAAATGGAAATATGACTGGTAAAGTTAGTTAATTTTGGGTACTGCTTAGTTTATTGCATTTTACTACTACACACTATTGTTTCATATTTTCACAAAGAGGGGCATGAGCCTTTGGTGGGTGCCTACTGGGATTTATTTCTCACACCATGTTTGGGTCATGTCTTCGGCCCAAACAGACTATGTTGTTGTAGGTGTGGATAATGGAAAGGGTACCTATATAGGTACATGATTATTGTAGACGAGTATGGGAGCATGGGACTGAGCTTAGGCTCGCGATGCTGTTGACTATTCTATTTTGTTTGATGTACTCTGTATTGTATTTTACTGTATTGTTTTGTAACATGTTCCAGATTTTTTCATTGAACTTGAGACATGCTGCATCATTATCTATATAACTATTGGTCACCTTTTACTGCAGTTGTTTATTTTAAATGTACATGATTTATTACTTCTGCTATTATTTTATGTTGTATATTTTATTCCATTGTGTTACACTTTGACAAATGAGGGAATAGTTTCCCCACTATCAGACCTTGGCCCTCACTGCTAGTCGGCAGCCTTTGGCATTTGGGGAAATGCGCTTGAGGTCATGTGACCAACCGGGTTCGAGGAACTCGTGGAGTGGCACCCAGATCTAGGACATTACAAAAACCACATAATTGGGTAGTAATTTCTCATGTAATATATGAGAAACTATATGGAAAATGAGTTACTTTTATTTAAAAAAATATTATGTTTTAAAATAAATGTTTTAACAATGATTACCAATAATTAAGAGGAAAAAATTTAATAAAACCAAGAAAGTACCTGAAGATGTTGATGATAAACACATATCCCTCACAGATATCCAATAATCTCCAATGATTCGATGCAAAAAATTGTATCTCCCTCCAATTAATATAGCTCTTATGATCCATCCCTAAAGAACAGGGAAAACTTTACTTGTAATAAATCATGTTAAACAATGTATACAAATACAATGACATGTGGGAGTATTTCTGAGTAACAGATTCCACAATATAACATCCCGGAATCAATTTTATAAATTATTATGTTTGAAATTTTCTAAACAATGTAACCAATTACATTTTAAAAAAGAGAGTTATAAATATAATAGTTTATAAAATACTTTTTATACTGAATGCTAAATTCTATAATCCATACTAGATAATTAATATTTTTGAATATAACAATTTCATTTATGTCTAAAAAACAATAAATATATAATTTAATGCACTATGATCGATATACATAGAAAATAGTCATGGATCCAAGAATAAAGAAACCAAACTACGATCAGAGCTAACCTGTAGTGAATCATCAACCACTCATATGATACCATAAAGGGTTTCCACCCTATCTATGGTTATTTCTAACATATAAAAATTGTTATTTACAACCACGGAGTTCTTGATACTTAAGGATTTTTAAATCAATTTCTGAAAAAAAAATTGTATCGAAGATGAATTTCCTTCTCAATAATTACAATATAATATATTTCATAAATTTAATAAAAGTTTATAATTATGAACTTATTTTTCATATATTAAGTAATTTAACTTTAAAAATCATACTATCACAGTTTTCATTAAAAATAATCATTTTATATTTAACAAAAATCTATATCATATTACATTTTATAAAATCCAAATTACATAATTATTTAAAATAATATAATTCAAATATTGTTATTGAAATTAAAATCCATATTAATCGATTCTATTATAATAAATCTTAAAAGTATGACCTACCTACCTTATATGATTTATTTTGAATTCTCCTTATGCTCACAAGTTGATTCACTTTATAAGGTATATCACAAAAAAATCATCAAAAATCTACATAAATCATTATTCTCAAAACAAAAAATAAATAAAAATTTGATATATTATAGGCTATCATGATGTGTTCTTATTTTAGATAACACAATGTTGAAATGGTGTGACCCTTCTATGAATCATGGTTTCAGAGAACATGACCTATAGTGGGTGGGACAATCTCTCTATCACATGACTGAAAATATTATCATTGAGATATGGGCATATGATTTTTAATGGGTCATATCAAATGAGTTTCAAAACCCCCTTTCCATTTGGTATTTCCATGAGCTTAATATCATTAATCATTATCTATCTCTAAAATTTTGAGGGAGATAATTGAAACAAAAGGTTTTATAGTGTAAAAATGGATTATTAAAAAATTTAACCATGTTATTAATGATTCTTATCACATTAGAACATAACTTTATAATTTATATTAATTCTTATAAGACCCCATCAATTCATCAAATTTTAATATGTTTCTATAACCAATAGTGAATTAAAGAGAGGCATATAAACCAAGATAATATAAACTGTTACAACTATGTTTATAATATATATTTATATATTCTGTGAAAAAACCTAAATTCATGACCTGTAAATAAATAGAAAATTCAATTTTATTACACTCCATTACAATCCCCACCATTCTATCCATGCAACTACTCCCATGGTTTCAACACTTTAAAATTCTATACATCCTAAAATTCCAAAAAACCTTCTTGGAATCAACATATTTTTATATAACAAAAAAATAAAATTTCATGTCATCCATTATTAAATTTAGAACATATTCAAAAATAAAATTTAAATAAATTTAATTAGAATACGATAAAATCTTTTGATAACCAATCCAAATCATAACAACTGAATTAATTCTCCACATTATGTGAATGAATCCAATTCAATGTTGTCATGTTCTGTCCTCTAATAGTTTACATTCCAATATTTCTCCCTTAATCATATATTAGAAAATATTCCTTCATTAAAAAACCAAATTTTTTTAAATGAATGTCATGTTTTACCTTAAAAATACCATTTACTATTAAACTCAAGAGTATCTCGACATCAATTAATTAAAAATAAAAAGCAAAATATGTTCTATGTATGATCATAGGATTAAATAATTATAAAATATATAGTTATTAAATAACATAGATTTATTACATTATTAATATAATTTTTTTTCACTATTATAAATATAGGTCTATCCCATATATATACGCTAAATATTATAATAAAACATCAGTATATGTTGGAATATAATAATGATTTTAGGCACCATATGTATATCCACTATCCATACACCCTATAACAATTTTTTTGAATTCTATGGATATAGGATTTGAAAATAATCATGCTCGTGCACTCCTATTCATGGATTTGAATCCTTAACATTTTCCCAACCATGAATGGGTTTCTCTATAGCTGAATTCCTAACCATAAAATTCCATTCATATTCATATAATTTATCCTACAACTGAATTCACCTTAAAAAATTATAGAATTTATATCTATCGTTTATTCCTCATAATATCATTTTAATTTTCCTCAAGGTTACAATTAATAGATGATAACCCAATAGTTTTTGACTTATCGAGATTCATTTAAGAATGGTGTATTTGGATTTTTATTATGATTACTGATAGATTCAATAAATGATTATACATAATGTATTTTTTTTAATCTCTGTTGATTACATCATTATATTAAATAAAATACAAATTAAATTTTTATGACATATATTAAATATATAAATGTTCATATATTTATAGTTAATGTTAATTTTTTATTGTATTATAATATTATTATTGGAAAATTTAATTCCTAGAAAAAACATTTTTTAAAAATTTTTTGCGAATTAAAAACCCTTTTTAAATAATTTTATTAAAATATAGTATGAAATTATTCTAAAATCAAAAAATTTATTTCCCAATATTATTTATATATACTAAAATAATAGTCTTATGTATATGTATAACTTGGAAAATTTGTATTAAATTATAATTTTAGTTAGGTGTATATAGTTATGTGAATTATTTAATAAATAGTATAGATCATATAATAATAAATCATAATAAAATAATTTATAATAACTATATTTTGTAGGGTTAGTTCTTTAATACCCCATGCAACTATAAATATATCATAACCATTAATTTTTATTGTTTCAAATTTAATAAAGTGTAAAAATTAATCAAAATTGGAAGAAATAATAACATATGAAATTTTATATAGATATTGTGTTATAAATACATATTTTAATCTGAAAACTTGATATTGAAAATTCATTCTTTTAAGAAAAGATTTATAGATGTGATTGTGTCCTTAAAATTATGTACATGTGTATTTAATTGTTGGACTACTCTCATGTGTTATTTTGTATTCTAAAGATTAGTTATTGATATTAATAATATGATAATAGTATAAAATAATTATTTTTAGTAAAAAATTAACATTTTTGTATTAGTATTTATTAATTTAGGATGTATAGTGTTAATATAATATTGAGTATGTTTTTGTATTAGTATGTATTAATGTACAATTTATAGTAATGACAAAAAATTTACATTTTTGAATTTTTATTTTTCACAGCTATTCAAAAGTCATTACTATGTGAGTTACCATATCAAAAAACATATTTCAAACATATTATTTCATATGTAGTATTAATCCAAGAAAATATAGGGAATGTGGTAAAATTAAAAAGATTGATTTTCTAATAATATTATATCAATAAAAATATGTATGTACAGTCTAATATTATGTGTTATTGACCGTATAAATTTTCTATAGAAATTATTATTTATAATGAAGATTTATATAATAATTATAATATATAATTAATTTTAATTTATCACTTTAATATCTCTAGAATAAAATATATCATTTTCTAAAAACTTCACAACTATTTTTGGGAGAGAACTATGGTGACTAATGAGTGAAAATAATTTTTACACCTTGATAGAATCCCCACAAAAATTTAAAAACATTTTGTATTTTCAAAATAATTATAAGACACTTTATAAAGACTCTATGGAATTAGATTATTTTTAAGATATTTGTAAGATAAATTAATATGTGTTGATAATATACTTTTATAAATAAGAATATTTATGAATATTTTATCCCAGTAATGGAATATCATGGAAGACATTTAATACAAGAAATAATAATTTTTTTGTTGTAATAGGTAATGTGAATATGAGTTTATCAAGTGCTGGTTTTAATTGTTTTACTCTAATTTGTTTTTTATATTGTAAATATCACATTTCAATTATTATTTATAACACACCCCTATTGATTTGTATATAAATAATATTTACATTCTTTAATCATATCAGATTTTGATCTTCTAATATGATAAATGATTATGGTGTTTAATTGAAACCATTAACACTTTTATTAATGTATATTTGGAATATAAGTGTTTTTATATATATTGTTTATATAAGAGTCCTTTCAAATGATTGTTTTTCTTATATAGTTGACAAATAACATTTTATATTATGAAATGATGTCTTCATCATGTATGATTGGTGGACTAGATTTTTTACTTTTATGAATAATACATGATCTATGAAGATAATATTTTATCAATGTTTTAGTTTTTTTGGGAATAGATGATTGTTATAAATGAATCATCATTGCATAAGTAATGTTCAAACATTTGAAAACTCCATTGATAATTAAAACCCACCTCAATATATTCTAAGAATAAAAATATAAATGATATAGAAGATAAAAATTTTATACATTGGAAATGACGTTTTAATTATATAAAAATTATGATTAATTATAATGAATTTAATAACAATTGGGGAAAAATGTATTTTCATTAATTTATATTCTTTTTTATCTAATATTTTCCATCACTTATTTCTCATAATCAATGTTAAAAAATATATTTCAAATGTATCATTTAGTACTTTTAATTATATGGAGTATAGATAAAGATAATTTAATATCACAACACAACATGATATATTGGGGCATCAAACATGAAAATCATGAAGAGTTCATTATCCATAATTACTGAAATGTTTAAAGTGGTTATTATACAATGAAAAATTCAAATAAAAATTAATTTTATAAAGTAATTTCACCTCTAAAAAGAAATATAATTTATTTAAGTAATATATTAGGCTGGATGAATAAAATATTTTGTGAAATTGATATCTCTAAAAACCCAGGATTATCAAAACCATCTACAAGATTTTATTTCAATAAAAATTTGGCATATTCTATTAAATAATTTATGTGTAGAACTATTTATACTATGATACATTTATATAAAAATTGGGATAAAATTTTGGGTAATATTTTCTTAGAAGAAATTTCATTATATGAATCATAAATTATTTATCAGTTAAAAACAATTCTCTGTTTTTTCTCATGAATGATCCATCAATTCGTCAAACTTCCCATTGCAGTTATTATTGTGTGGTATGTTTATTCTAATTATATATATATATATAATTATTTACATAATTAAGTATAATTTTAGGAATAATATTGATCCTGATAGATCTATTACTAAAGATTATATACCTCATAATATATAATTTTTATTCAATTTATTTTTTTTAGACACTTTTTTCTTAATATTTTAGAATCTATTAATTTTTTATCTATACAATTTGTCTAATCGAAATGTAATGACCTATATAGTTCATAGTATAATTTTGAAGATTTAGGGATATGTTAAAGGAATATAGTTAAAATATTTTTATAAATAGAATGAGGTACACAGTGAGTTCATGGTCTTTATTAACTTTAAAGATTCACTATGCAACCTTAAGAGGGTGAGGTCTGTTTTTTAGACAAGGAAAAAGTGGTTAACAACCACAAAAAACATTCAATTTACTATAGAGGCACTAATTATGGACTGTACATGGTTTTTCTTAACATTTTCACAGGTTATGCAGTTTGTGGGCCTTGGGATAGTGATGAATGAAAGGTTCATAAATACTTGTATAAAATTGGGCTTTAACCTTATGATGGGTGTGCACATGGATAGTAGGCTTGCATCATTGGTTCACATTTAGTTAAATTATGTACCAAAATAATTTCCCCTTTAAAAATTTTATAAATTAAATTTCCCTCCATTACCGTTACACCAATGTTTCTTCTTCCTCCCTCATTTGTGCACAGCGCACCAACATGTGATATCTCTCCCCTTTATCATCTTTCTATTATATAGAGTATCTCTTAAATTCAAAATTAGATTTGAACACCTACAGTCACAATGAATTCCCCTCAGTATGTCTACCACTTTATTACCATCTTTCCCCTATTTTCTTCACCATTTTTTTCTAATCTCTATATGATCTAATGTATTGTATTTCCATGGACTTTGTCTTGTTTGAAATTTTCTCTTGATCCAACCCAACGGTCATGCCAATACTGTATGAGGAGTATAATACTAGAATAAGGATATTGGTCTTCTAATTTTTCTTAAAAATCCTAGTTTTAATAAGTTATTTACATTGTGATGTATATCATACATTTAGTGCATTGACTATAAAATGTGTAAATACTTTATTTAATTTACAAGACTATTAAACTGCACATTAATTAGACATGTGGATATTTTTTGAGTTTGAAGACATCAATATTAATTATCCATTAGAGTGGGTTCCAATAAATTATAATGGATATTATTCCTTCCTTGTGACCAAACACCCCTTGGGTGTGTTGAAAATTCCAATTATTAGTGGAATGTCATATTTTAATTGAATATGTTGTCAAATGTCATGGATACATCACTTTGACTCTTTTAACACATATAAGTTAAATGAATAACAGAATGAATGAAATGTAATTGTTAAATTATATAGATATTTTTCTAAAGCTATGTGTACTTAACTGATGTGGTATGCCTAATGTGTTTATTCCATGATGAAACAATTAAAAGAGTGGCCTACTTTGAGTAAGAAATGGATTCCCAACCAATAATTTTTTTGGATAAATAGAAAGAATTAGTGAAATTATTTGATAAAACATCCACGTGACACACCAACCTATGACTCAGTCCATGTATTAGATATCTGAGTGCCTAAAACATAAAATTGGTATTCAGTTTTGTAATCTAGAATATATATTAAAATGAATTATCTCACCAAATTCAAAATGATTTCCTCAAACAAAAATAAAATAATATTATCTCTATCAGTTCCACTCATGTTTATCTTGATTATACCTTGTACGTTACATTAGGATATGATATAAACTATTGGGGTAAAATTTCAATGGCTTATCCCATGTATTACAATTATACCTCATAGCCTAATATGTCAATCAGTTACTGTGAGGGGTCATGACCTTCTATTTTCATCGATTCCATGGGTTTCCCATGGACATATTATGATTAATATACTTGGAAAACTTTTCTATATTCATTGAAACCTTGACCAACTCAAGGTAACATAATCAGAGACATCCAGCATTAGATAAAGTCGGCAGGGTCGGTCAGGTATCCCATGAGGAAATCGAGCATAACATAACACAAATTTATGTATCTATATTTATGTATCTATATTTATGAATTATAAATGTACAAAATTAAATTTTATATTAATTGATTAGATATTCATTCAACAATATTGATGGTGGCATTATAAAATTTTCAAACACATTGTTTAGTCTTCAATTTAGAACATGTGCAAATAACATTAATACATGTAAAGACAACTGGAAGCATGAATCTAGGGAATCATGATTTCTTTTATTATGGAATATTGGATAACATCAATCATTCTATTCTTAATATTCAAATAGGGATAATTTTTTGTAATTTTTATCTGATTTATATAATGGTCTTTATTGTATTCCTAAAATGAAGTATAATTGTTTCCAAATATTTATCATCATTCTGTCATCATGTGTATGTGATGCTTACAACTATTTTGAATATTATTTATTTTTTGGTAGTTCTGTTTAACTAGATTATTATTCACACTTCGTTATAATTATACAATACTATTAAACTCAAATAAAGAGTCTATAGTCTCTACACTGTGAAATCATATACCATATCATCTAGTCAACAGCCTCCATCATATGGTAAGGTGTTGATGAATCCCTGTGGATAACCACGTTCGGTTACTTATGTGTGAACTGAGATATGGATGTCATCAATTGGTATCAAATATTTATTTTATTTTACCATTCTATTTTGGGATTTATATATATATAAGACTATGATATTTTTGAACTAGGTAATAAGTAATTTCATAGAGTAGATAAAACATGTTCTTTGGAATTTTAATGTTACCGAGGATGGGACATAAAATTATTGATTTCACCAATATCATTTTCAATAATTTCTCCATTGGGTGATATACATGAATTATATTGTTTTTATAATTATTAAATTTTACACGTGGGTAGGAATTGAAATATAACATTTCCTCATGCATCGTTTTAGAAACATATGTATTTGTATGTAATGCATATTCCATGATATGTTTATTTCATTATAAGTATTTCCTATTTTATATAGGTTGTTACATGATGTCTATATTTGAAATTTCCAAATATTTCTTGTAGGATAAAGGTTAAAATAATTGGTTACATAATTTTTATTTGTAAAACTAAATGGTTTTCCCCACATATCATGATAGTGGTACATTAAATAATAAATTAAAACATGGTTAAGACATGGAAAATTAATTAGAGATGTTGAAAAATTACTTGGTTTCAATTAAATGGTTTCCAATTGAATTTTATAATGTATGGGCCTATATAAATTTTGAATTGTGATATATATAATTTATCCATTATATATGTAATTCTTATATCTTAAGAGCATATTTGAAGGATATTTTTAGTAAAATGGAATTTTAATTGTAACTTTTATGGTTTACATCTTTATGAATTTGGATAGAAATATGCCTACCTGACCAACTATATATCTAAAAAAAATTAAAATTTTAATTCTTGATGGATTTTGTTTCCATAAAATGGGGATTCCAGTTGTAACCAAAATAGAATCTTCCACTATAACATTGAATTGAAAACACACATAAAATAACCCTTGTTATTGAAACTTGTAATTTCTCTTTATAGCTTGACAATAGACATTTGTAGTTGGTAAGCGTACATTATGTAGTCATGTATTCGTTATGTCCTCATCTCCATGTCAATATTCTTTTATTTGTAGTATCTTGTGTGGTTTATGTGTTTGTAATTGTAGACATATTCCTCCATGAAGGCCTCAGTTCCTGATCTTGGATGGTTATGGCAACCATGCTCCTAAATTGGTAGTATATAAAAAACCTATTGAGAAACTAGCATCGCCTCCAATAATAAAAGCTATTGTACTAGTGGTGGAATATGTTTCATATGTCCATGAATATTTCCAATAGAAAGTTCACTCATTGGGGGGAGCTTTGTGACCTGCAACTTCTATACTAGATTCCACCAGAGAATTTCAGTCGTAACACCATCTAATATTTTCGGGAGAAGGTAGTTTCGAGGCTACTAATTATTGGATTGTGGTTACTCTTCAAATCACTGAGAATATATTGATTACATACTAATGGAGGGTGATTATCAATGTGTGTATAATATGGGGATCTACCAAACTATGCACGGATATACTCACATAGGAAGATCAGCATTAGGTCATGGTTTGGAAGGATTTACAAACTAGTTTCCAGGGAAACTTCTTACTATAAATTTTAAAGTATGATAGGTGTATGTAGTTCATGAATCTTGACCATGTTTTTATGAACATCATGGATTACTAGGAATATATTACTGATCGTTAATGCTTCATTCCCACTCAGGTTGGTGACGACTTATCCAGGGAGAGATGTTTCGAGGAAGGACTTCAGTACGCCACCCAATATCTTGTGATGTTATTCTAATTAACCACAATGTCTATGAAATTGTAGGATATCCTTATCCAAAATAATAATATAATATATGATGAATTTAAGTTTCTTTTGGTTAAACTTCTATTCCATTTGGTGCATCATATATTGGTAGGAAGTGTCACTTATTGATTTTTTATGAGGGTAGTGACAGTCATAATATATGCACTAGAACATAAATGTTAATCCATCAAGTTGAAATATAATTTCACACAAATAATTTATATAATTGAGTCCTAGAAGAGCGTTTAGGGTATATAAAAATGGTAAATATATAGATATTTTTTGGACCATTCCACCAGTTCCTAGTGGGAGAGGGTAAAGACAAGCTATGAATTCTAGAGCAGGATCACCAGCACAATTCCAGGCTGGAAGCTAGATTACCATCTGTTGTATTGGTTGGAGAGAAGGTAAAGGTCATGGTATAAAAAATCTGATGTGTAGTTTCAGTAGAGAGGTCATATTTAGGGAGGTCAATATGTATCTTTGGGTCATCGATATGTCTAGTTAAATTCAGTGTCGTGTGTACTTGAGTTGTAGTGTTCGAATCCAACTAAAATGTGAGGTATGGTTTTAGTGGCCTCAAATTCAGTATATACATTATTTTATACTATTTATTCACATTAATTCTTATCTATGTCATTAATAGAGACTCTTATGAACATATTTGAGTACTTTTGTAGGGTTAATGACTCATGATACTATGTTGCGAGTACAGTAAAAACATATAATATTACGTAAGGAGTATCCCCTATACATCATCAGTTTCAATTTCTCATGGATTCGTTTCATCCTCAAGATGAGAGTATTTGAAAAAATTACTTGGATGGAATTTTTATCATATTTTTAATCTAATATTGACTGTTATATTTAGAGGGTGTCTTTAATATCACCCCAGGGCTGTAGCTACATTCACAATGGAGAATAGGATTTCCATGAATGTCAATATGGACAAGAAATTCATCGGTCAGGTGGTGTGTCCATCAGGATTTCCGTTGTTCTCATTGGTTATCAAGGAGTACGACAAGTTTTTTCCATCTAGTGGTAGCCTTATTTGTATATTTTTTCCAATATACTTTTATGGGATTCCACCTGAGAGATATGTAGAGTTTAACATTAATCTCTTTCTAGGAGTAGAACCGAAGTATATAACTCAATATGAGATTGCTTATAATGAGAATTAGGAACTCAATTTTGGTGACACAATAATTTCACACATATTATTTCATGATTCTTAGACATAAATACCCATTCATATAACACAAGGATCCTGAAGGACTATTGTGTCTATAAAAATAATCTCATATTACATTAAAAGGAATTTTAAACATGGAATAGTGATTTAATTATCCAATATAATCTCTCTATATAAAATTGATTTCAAAAAACTACAAGTGATAATGTTTGGAATACATAATGAAATGGGTGGGCTTAAAATCCATGTAATGGAATTAAGATGATAAGGATGGATAACAATTGAGTCAAAGGTATAACATGATATCATAAAAGAGAATATAAATGAGTAATCAAGTAGAATAATAACATAATGAGTATTGTATCATATGAAAATGTTAACATATTAAACCTGGAAAATATGATATAAACATGATTCAAGAATAAAATCCTAGAAAATATCACTTGGTGTATTATTATCCATAATGGATTATGTTTAATCCATAATCTTATACATGATGCCTCATGAGACTAATGATTTACAAAATGAATTAGAGAACCCCCTAGGTTAACCCATAATAACATGTTCAAAATAAATGTTTTCCACTTTAATAAAATCATTCAACATTAATTGAATAAAAATTAACCCTGAATGGAGATTATGTTCCATAATCATACATTATTTCATAATCAAATGAACATTCTTGATGAATTTATTTAAGAACTGGTTATAAGGAATGAATTACCATATCAATGGAATGGATAATAATCTAGGTATATATATGAGAGAAATATATATAAAATTGAGAATCATTCAATAGAATAAAAGTGAGATATAAATTAATTTTGAGAGAGAAAGATCATAACATGATTGAAAGGGTGGTTTAGAGAGATCCATTACCTTGAGATCGATTTGTCATGTTGTTTTTTATCTACCTAAGTAGTGAACTTAAGACTAATATTTGATTTCTCAATATCCATTTTCAATTTTAATATTCATTTTATGTTTTTAATTACCATTTCATATTAACTTACATAACCAATTAATTTCACATTGGAAATTTTAATGAAAAATGACTCATGGGTCTAAAATTACATTGGTTAGTTGACTATGGTCCAGAATATTATTAATTAGTCATACATAAAATCCTATAAATGAAGTAATTATAATTTTTTCCCATAATTTATTATTTTCAAACCATCCATTAAATAAGATAATAAAAAATGAATTATGTTACAATCATGGAGATGGTAGTTCGTATGCTTTCATGAGTAACATTTCTAGATGTAATGATCATAATGGAATGAAGGTAAGTGTAGTTTTTTATTTATAGGATAAAACTTATAGCGTAAATATAATATTTTTTTCATTAAATATCCATACCCTTAACATTAATGAGATGTGGTAAAAATAATGTATCACATCGCTTCTTTAGGTGGTAGTCAACCGTAGACACAAATGAATTTATCATTAATCCAATGAATGATAAGGTAAACAATTATATGATATATATATTTTAAATAATGTTTAATATTAATTTATTATCAAATATAAACATAAAGAATATCATTTTTACCTTAAATGTAATTATTAAGTTAAAAAGAATCACATCGCTACGCAAGGCGGTAGTCTATCGTACACACGAACGTCATTATCATATTCTCTACAGAATATGAATTAAGAAATAATATATGATATTATGATTCAATAATAATTATTTTATCATAAATGTAGTATATATATATTATATAATTAATTATATACATTTGTGATTAGTTAACATGGAAACCGAATTATGTTAGTTCATGTGGTGGTACTCTACCATACACGCGATCAAAGATTTCATTTCAAATTTGAGGGAGGAAGATATGGTTTTAGGAAATTACATTACCAAAATACTGTCTAGGATTGATTTATAAGCCAAAATAGAATTCTAGGTTCAGGTTATGGAAGTATTTCATTGATTATGGTATTTATTTTCCAAGAAATAGGTTTTGGATTTTTGTAAATGATAAGATAGGGGTGTCTGTTTATAACAAGGAAGGGAACATACTTGGAATGTTTCAAAAGATATTATTCCACCTAAGCTTTTCTCATGAATAAAGGATTAAAATGGATCCCATTAGTATTTTAGCTGATATATGGTCTAAATATGCCCACAAAATATGTATTATTCATGTTTTTTTATCATTTCTAACACATATCATTTTAGTTTATCCCCTTGGTAAACCCATTTTTACCATTACCATTGTAAATAATTTTTTTCTTTTTTCACTATTCAAAACCATAATAAATTAAAATGAACTTATTAAAAAATATATTTTATTATAAATATAATTATTCAACAAAATTCTCACATTCATATAATAAAAGTTAAGTATTTTTTATTTAAAATTAATCCCTTTGGCATGTAGAAAAAAAGGTTTTCCAAAAAGAACAAATTTCAAAAATTGAAAAAAGTATATATCAAATTTCAATGTGAAATTTATTCCAATAAACTAATTTGGATTAATTATTATAAATTTTAACCCTTTTTTAATATAAATTCAACATTAACATAAAACTGGTGTTCAAAATGTCTTGATAAAAGGAAGTTATTAAAAAATTGTTATTTTCACTATTCATCGAAATAAGAAACCAGTCAAAAAAATTGAAATAATTTACCCTCATATAATTTTGAAATGATGATTTAAAAATTAATTATATTTGTTAAAAATAGTTTTATAAACCTTTTAAAAATTTATTTCGGATTATTTATTCAAAGAGTGACTAAACCACCTTTAGAAAAAAATATTGAATTTTAGAAAACATTTCTTGTTCATTCAAATGGTTCTTATTTTATTTCTAATTAATAGAAAATAAATTAATTTATTTTATAAATTGGTAAAAATTATTTTTCATAATTGAATTATCCAAATTTATATTAGCCAATTTCATGACTAGGTTATAATGGTAATGTTCAAATAATAATATTATATTAAAGTGTTATCTTTTTTTAAACCTGATGTTGCATGAATTTGAAGGTATCGAAGATACTAAGTTAATTTAAATGAAATATAAATTATAGTATTTAGGTGTTAAATTATTCTCACCTTGAATAATTTAACCATAATATTTTTCACATTACATTCTAAAGTGAAAACAGTTTATTGTACTTTTGTTTCATCTCCTCTTATGATTCCCAGGTTTCTTCCCCAAACTTGTGGCTTCACCCAATCACATTGATCCGGTGAGTTTTCTTATTTCATGGATATTTGTCTCTATTATCCAATATCATCACCATATGCTCCTCATATTAATAGACTTTCTCCAATGGTAGCACCTCTAGATTTAGTACATGTGAGGGGTCTGGTATGTACCTCCTCAAGAGGGATACATGCAACACATCATGTACTTATGAGAGGTTAAGAGGGAGAGCTAGTCAGAAGTACACAACTCTAAAGAGATCAAGGGTATCGAATATGAAAATTTATCTAGGACTAATATTTCCTTTCTCTCAAAACCATATGAATTTATTCCACACGAATATATCTAAGAACATAATATTTCAGAACTAAAACTCCAGGTCTAATCAATGATTATCATATTAGATATTCAATGTATTTTGTACACATTTAATCTGATTTTGATTGATATAGAAATTCTATTTCATCTAATTTTAAGAATTAGTTCACACCATATTCCATTCTCCAACATCATCCCAACATGTATGATTCTATCACATCTTATCATATAGAGCCTCATAAGGATCCATTTTAATGATAAAATGGAAATCGTTGTTATATATGGGCTTTATAAAGGAAGGGTGTTAATACTAGAATCCTTGGGAATCAATATAATGAGAATTATTCATATCCTCAATAACATAAATTGTTCTCTTAGACTAAATATCCATATAATGGTGATAATAAATGCTAAAAATGATTTCATTATCCAAAGTTTTTGGATCGTTTCTACCAAAAATTATGGTTAACCTCATATATCTATCAAATAAAATATAGAGCTAAACTACATAGAATATAAAAATTTCCCATATAAATATTTTATAAATTTGGTAAAAGGGTAATTCATTTATTATAATATATAAATGATAAAAAAAATTAAGATAATTTACTACCACCCAAATAAAATTATTCATTTAGTTATCCTAGGGAATACTATGATGTAATCCAATGTTACGGTTTCCCATTTCCATAAATGAATAGGTAATGGTTTCATTATACCCTTATTGTTCTTTCATTTGTCAATGGATTTTTATCATACCATGCATCGAGGTAAAAATTCTACGATCTTCCTATTCATGTTATCCCACTATATTTTTTTCTTTAGAGTTCTAATCCATGTAGTGCTTCTTAAATGAATAAAGAATGATGATCGGTGTGAATCATAATGATTATCCCTCTTCAAAATTGGTTTTAATGGGATACATATCCAAGATCTATTTATTATAACCCAATATTTAGAAACATTGAACTCTAGAATAATCACTACCTTGTTCTGTAGAACACCATCATCTTTCTAGGCATCCTTCATCTTCTCAAGAATGATTTTTTGGGACATTATTTGGGAATGGTATGATTAAGATCAAATTAATATTCATATATCTATTACCTTAAAATATATGAATACATTATTCTTCTCTATTCCCAATATTAATAAAATTTCAAGATCCTTTCTTCTAAGGAAATCTACATCTATTTTCATTCCATGCATAGTAATTTGTTTATAAATCATAGTCATTCATCATCTCTAACCATAATAATCGGTTCATGTTAGGATCCTTCTCTATGAATATATATATTAGGCTCTTTTGATCCATATATATTTCACACATCTCTCCAAACATATAATCTCACCAAATATTCATCATAAAGATCCCTATAGTCCACTCCAAGTTACTTATTGGACAGTTATGGTCATAAACATTCTACTACATTGAGTAATAGGATATTATATTAAAATTACACAATATTACACAACCAAAAAACTTTTATGAAGCGTTTTTGTACACTAAAAATATTCCCCACTAGAGAAGATAATAAGTACTGTTGTGTTGATAAGACTCTTTTTCAATTCCTCAATGCACTCTTCTGATTCAGTAGTCTAAAAAAATTACTTTCTTTCGTGTTATCATGGTCATTAAGTTAGAAAATTGTAAAAAAAAGTTCACAAAACATCTGTAATACGCAGCTAATATATGGAAACTAAATAAATCCATGAAATATTTTTTACTAGACTTGTCCTCAATTTAATTTTTCTTGGATGGGTACAACTATATATCTTTTTTAAAGACAATATTCCCCAAGAATGACCCCTAATTCATTCAGAACTCACATTTTTTTAACATTTCATATATATTCTCCTTTATCAAGGTACGATAAAACTATTCAAATTCTCCTCATGAGGCTCAGTGTTTTTAGAGTATAACATAAAAACATCTATAAATACTACCACCAATTTGTTGAGGTAATTACTAAATACTATATTCATCATTTCCAAAAATATTTATGGTGCGTTAATCTATTTGAATATAATCACTATGAACTCATAGTGTCCATACCTAGTTCTAAAGGATGTTTTGGGAGTATTTTTGTTCTTCACCATTATTCAGTGATATCAAAAATAATGTTCTACCATAAATAAATATTTATCTTTAAATTATTGAAAGAAAAAGTCATATATAAATCATAGGTATTAATTTCTATTTTTCATTATTTTGTTATGTTCATGATAAAAAATATATAGATCCACATTATCACATACTTCTTCTTGATAAATATGATTGAGGTAACCTATAGTGAATCACTCATACATAAAACCCCATTTTCAAATTTTAATATAATTAATTATTCTTAATTAGTGAAGGAAATTATGTAAAGATTCATGGATATGGGTACAAGTGTTGATATTAGTTTGATAGTGAACGCAACCTCCCTGATAAAGGGAAGGCCAAGAAACTCTTCCAAGAATATATTATTATTATATATCTCAATTGGAATGTATTGATGAATTATTCTCTCATTTTTCGTAATAATTATTGATAGATAAAATTTATCATGTGTAAATAATATCCATTCAAGAACAAATGATTCCATGGAAGATTCATCCTTTAACATACACTAGTATTGATTAAGAAGAAAAATCGGGACATGATGAGTTATCTTCTTCTCTCAATAATTGATTTTTTATTTACATAAGGATAGATTATACATTTCTAAAATATAATCAAACTCAACTAATGGATGTAAAATGTGATTTTTATAAGATTAAGTCAACATAAATTTTCTGGGGAGAAGTTATATACTTGGGATATTCTGAACACTCTATTTCTTATTCTCATATATTTCTCAACCCTATGATTTTGAGTGGAATTTAGATAGCTCTACTAAACATGAATGATATTAAAGAATGTGTAGAACCATAATAAAAATATATGTTCATTATTATTTATTTAATAAGTGGATTATATGTAACCACATTATTATTGTTAACCACCTGATCCATAGAGATGGATTTCTCCATTCCTTGCAGACTTGGAGGATTTTTTAGTTGATTGTATCTGAAAATAATTGTTTAACGGAATTTTATTTCATCATTTATTTATTACTTACTGCTAAAACAATATATTATAGGCATACTGTTTATCCAAACATTCATTTATATCTCATCATTTTTGGTCTTATTCATTTACCCATGGAATAAATTATCACAATGCCTCTCTTTTCTACATTATATGTTACTTATGATTCCCCAGAAGAAGTTTCTATGATGATTCTTCCCAAATTTTTGAAGAATGGTATGTTGTATTTTATTTACTACATTGGTATTATTGATTGATACCATTTAAGAAAACTCAAATTTATATTTTTTACTCCCCAGTCCCAGAAGACCACTTAGAGTCATTAATATCAATCTCATACTTGAGAGAAAATTTTAAAGTATATTTATAAATATCAAGGTGTCATGCCATCAATTATTTTCACAAAATTGTATTAAACCCATTGAATAAATAGGCCACCATAGTTTCTATGCTGATAAATGAAGTCACATATGTACCATGAAAGCCATATAATGTTTTCCTCATACGTCCTAATAGACCCCCCTTCCTTTTTTTCAAAACAGAAAACGCATATTTATTTTAAAATGGGATATTTGGGAGGAATATTTATCAAAAAATATTTTCATGAAGTCTTCCCATAACATGGAATAAATATCCTCTTTGTAAATTCTTTTCGTGACCGATTTCCAATACTGATCAGCTAATCTATCAATTTGATAAATAGAAAACATAATACTCCCTTTACTTTTGCATTGAAGGGTGGATAATATATCCTCTATAAAGTTAATCAATTAATGATATATGATAGTATCATATGTTCCACTATTTTTAGGGGGCCTTCATATTTAAAATATTCCAATCTAACTTTATCCTTCTTAAAATCCGTACGATATTCCCCATGATTCATTTTATTATTTATATCTAGATAAATTGGATCTAGTAAATAAATGAATTTATAATATCCATCGCCCATGAGATTTGGATTATCAATGGGTAAATCCTCACATTTCCCATCATGTTGGTGATTGGAATGGTTTCTCCAATTTCCCTCCATTAACAATAAGAAATAAACACATAAGATTAGAAATCATTAACATACTAAAGTGGAAATTATACACATTAAAATAATATCTCGTGTATGAAATATCTATCCTGACCTATTTTACAACAGGTTTAAAAACATTTCATCTTTGGTAACATTTCCAATATTGTTTTCTAACCAAACAATTCATTCATTTTTTTCATAAATTGTTGTAAAGTGTTGGTTAATTTATAAATCATATCCACTAGGAGTTTCAATCATAGTTTGATGCATGACCTATTTTCTGGCACTATTGGACGATCGAGTCAAGCTAAATGAACCCTTTTTGGGGTTATTAACACTAGGTACAAATTTTCTAGATCCACATCCAATTGTAGTGTCTAGATATGGATGTATATTCTTGAAACCCACTCTCTTTATACTTTATAATGATTTTATTATATTTTATTATACATATAACTTCACATATTGTTTTCCATATACTTTCTCCTAGGATTCAGACTAATGATTCCTCATCATAGTCTGTAAGGTAAACTAATCTACTCTGATACCAAATGTGATTACCCAATACTTTTACACATATTTTTAGATGAAAATTAAATATAAATTTCCATTTATACAACACAATGATCGTAAGAGCCTAGTGTATATGAAAAAAATGTTCATATTACAAAAAAACATAATCATGGAATTGTTATTATATTCATTATAATGATACCTCAAAATAAAATTTTCCTCTAAAAACTAATTGATATAACCTCGGGAATACATAAATAAAGGGGTGATACTATAATACTAGAAAGATAATAAACATGTTAAGGAATCAGAACATGCATGTCAATGTTATAACATGATATCATGAAAATGTAGGTACTAGAGTAAAAATGTGGAATAATAACAAAGAGATCATGGTATCATAAGATCATTAAAAAATAGGATATGTGTAAACCAAATATAATAAAACATAAACACCATTAAAGGATAACTACCTAAAAAATATAGCATGGTGTAAACGGTCACATAATGGATTAGGTTTACCCCCATATAACATTATCTTTTTTATTAAATCATTGTGGGAAGGTCCCTACATAGCAAATTAAAGACATATAATGTAATGGATACTGAGTGAAGTATACCTAATAAAGTTACCAACTGTCATTAAAAGAACTCTCAACCTATAAAAATGGAAACATTGATCACCATTGGTAATATCAAAGGATAGGAAGTCAACAACCTTGTTCCCCTCATGCAAGGTATGAGTAAGTTACACCTGTTGATCAAGAAGATGGTTGCATTTGTGAAAATTGAAATAAATTATACAAGGATTTTGAATCCTTCACTTCATCCAACCATGGAGAATATCCAACTATATTTCCACTAACTCCAAAATATTGTTTTTAAAATGGCATGCCTCATGAACTATCAATATTGTTGAATATTCTTCTATGAGGGAATCTCCAACCCAAAGCCCTCACTGAAGGCCAGGAACACTACTCCTTGTGGGTAGTGTACCACTCTCACCCCTCTCATAAAACCATAGACATGTGATATCTCCACATTGAGGTTTATCCTGCTGTGAGGCAGGGTACACCTATCCCATCATTCCCATATGTTAACATTATGCAAGACTCCAGTAGAGTAAAGAACTTCCTCAAAGATTCTTCATGACATAGATTCCTCACAAATTGTGAAGAGGGGGACTATATTGTCCCTGATGTCCCTGGTTTTGACTAATATAGCTAGTCACGAATAGAACATTCCCCTATGGAGACTTCAGTTTTTTGGGCTCTAGATACTCTAATAGATGATAGAAAATAGGACTTCTCTAGCCTTCCATTCAGTAGAACTATTGTTTGTTCCCGAGAACTAGTACTGGTGAAAGTAATAATGGTTTTATACCTAATCACTCCTCATAAAGGCCTCAACCAGATATTTCTATATTATAGCTACCTAATCACTCAAGAATAATAGGTATTCTTTTGATTCATCCTTGGGATTAACATATCACAAACACTTTGATGGAATTTTTATCCATTTTATCCTCACATATACATCAATAGATATGTCTTGGTTATGAATACCCCATATGAGAAAGTTATTTTTCATGGCAAAGGAACTACACTATAAATCTTCATTTCATCCATCCGGTGTCCCATTCACATGAGTCACTAAGGGAAATCCTTTATCCAATAATTAACATGAATCCAAACTTATAAATATAAGCTTCTCTGCTTCTTCATTCAATGTGATGTTGTCAAAAATATTAATCTGGTTGGACATGAAGATGGAATAAAAAAAGTTCTAAATCTACTATCCTGGGAGGGGGTCATATTAGGTGTATGGAAACCAGGGAAGCCAAGCATTGATTCAACCCTACTATCATTCCAAAAATTAATTTTCCCACATCCCACCAGACATTTGGAATTATTGTGAATCACTTGTATATATTTAAAAATTATAAATTATTAATGAGATATAGTATGTGCTCCCATGATATTATGATTCCCATATCTCTTGTTGATGAACCTTTCCCAGAGTGATTTATTCTCCATAAATTCCCAATAAAGGTAAACTTTAATTCCTTTCATATCCCCTTTGATACTAAGGATATTAATAACACCATATTCTATCTCTGTGAAAACCTAATGCCATAAAGTCCAATGAAATATTCATTATTTGTGTGAGTCTCATAATAATATCATCAAAAAATCATCAATATTGTTCAACATAATCTTGGGAATGTTGAGTAGTTTAAACACATGGATGGAAATCGAGGACAGGACACAATTTAACTGGGTGATGCACCCCCCAATTGAATGGAAATGATTCTTCCAATTATTAGAATTTTCCATAATTTTACATGCAAGTCCATCAATGTGATGGATCCTAACCCCTCACAACATAATAGGATCTACTATATAATCCAATGTAATGGATTTATTATGCCTTCCCAATGTCTCCTAAATCACTTTACCCCTTCTTTATGAACACCGTTTTGAGATAAACATGATACTCTTCTCTTGGTTGATAGTTTCACAACTCCACCTATAGTAAGTCTCCATGGTCATGTCACCAAAAAAAATATCTGACACGTCACTCGTACTGGCTCTAACTCTAAATGGGATTAGGCTTCCTCCGTGATCATTCTTCTCTAGATATCTACTCAGGATATCTTGAACCAAACTTAAGAGACATGGAGAATGATTATCTCCTAATCAATATCCAAAAGGATGATTATAAAACCCACATTTTTTACCCATAAAAGTTATATCAATCCAATTTTAGATGAAGATTTTAAAAAAATCGGTCAACTTCCTTTTAGAGAATCCCAAATTTTACAACACATTAATGACAAAATTCCATTCCATATTTTCATAGGATTTGTGCACATTAACTTTAATCACCAAATTGGAACCAAGATATTTAATGTTGATATCCCCTACAAATTAATGTATTGTAGTGATGGTAGATTGGGTAGATCTCGACATGAAAAATACTTGTTGGTTTTCTGTAACCCAACGAGGAAGATGGAATGCTGGTCTTCTATTGATAATGTTTGGAAGGAGCATAAAAGAGATATTACACATACATATTATACTACATTTATTGAGAGAATAAGGTCATCCACTTTTATAAAGAGAATTAAAGTCGATGCACAAGAAACCCAATATAGATTCCCCATCTGAAAAAATTCCACAATGGGCTCAACCAACTAACCATTAACAATTTCCTACAAAATGATGTAAAAGACATATGAAAATAGTCCAGGGAAGGGGCACTATCAGCATTAAGGGGATGGACTGCCTCCCCAATCTCATTAACATAAAAAAATTTCTCAAAATAAAATTTAACAACATTAGGCACCACCCTTGACAGAGATATGAATAAATAAGTTTTATCTGAAGGATACCATTCCTCCATTGAATTTTTAGGAATAGTAATCATCATTTTGAAATAACCATAAGCCAAACCTCCCATGACCTAAATGTCACGAGTAAAAAAACCATCCTCTGTTAGGATCTTGGGATCCTTTGCGCAACACCTTGGATTGATGAAGTCCTAGAAGAAGGCAATATTTCTCTCTCCCTCTCAAAGATACGTCGCCATGGATCTCTCCGAGAAAACTCTTTCCTGGTATAAGATTAAAAAAACAAGTTAGTTCTTAAAATACACCATGGTACCAAAACATTAGTCATCCCAATTATCATCTATCCTTTCTGCAAGATTCTTGATTTTATCTTTCACCTCCTACATATTATCCATGAGATTGGGATTATATTTTTACTGGTTCTGTGGGACTTCTCTATATCTACTATGTTTTTTGTGTAAACCCATCTGCCATATGTTGTGCATGGCCTTCATCCAGGATGAGATCATCATTTTTTGAATACATATATTTGATTTCTATTGGTCGGAATTGAAAAAACAGCCATTATTTTTGGATTTCTACACCATCTTAATGAGGATGGGAGGATTGTCTAATACATTTTACACCATATGTTCTACCATTACATTTGGAATAGAAGATGTTGAGTACAAATTAGTTAGTCACTTTTCTAATCTACACCATGTGTGCTGAGAGCCTCTTTGTTTATGGAACCACGTAAATGTATTTCCCACAAATCCCAAATCCAATAAACCATTGTGGTAAAGGAAGGAATCAATGGCTTGATGATCAATGCTTGGAACCATTATGGATCCTTTTTTCTCCAACAGATCTATAGTGACATTAAATTCCCCCTAAAAACCATGCCTAATTCCTCTAAATCCAATTTTCCAGATTCTTATATAAGGATTCTCTCTCCCTATCCAAGCATTTGGAATATAATAATGATAAGAGGCACCTTGGGTCACCCTCATCGATCTGCATAGATAAATACTGACTAGTAGCCTCTAACAGATCCAATAGAATAGAAATCCACCAAAAATCCCAAATATTCTAATTGAATGGATCACCATGAAGAATTACCCACAATCCAATATTCCCACAAATACTAGAAATTTTCAAAAAAAATACTTATGTTCACAAATTTCAACCACAGACACCTTTTTGTGACGAATCTCAGAAAAAATGAAATCAGACTCAACCAGTTCCATCATACACTAGGTGTTCCAAATGATGATCGAACTTAATGAATATGAGGGCATCTGGACTTTTCCTCAGATGACAACATTCCATTATAATGAATTTAAGGATAACTATGATATGTAATTGCATTGTATCCAATGAAAACACAACTAAATGGAGACTAAAGCTTTACCCAATGCATTGGCCGCAATCTGGTCACTCCAATCATAACATGTTTATGATATATGTCATCCACATAATGTAAATCTATCATAAGTAATAACATAATAATTGCCTATATAAATCATGTGAGTTTCATAACCTTTCATTATATAATAATCATTGGAAATTTCATAATGATGGTATTCAATAAATGATTAAAATGCATATATTACCCCGTAAAATGAAGGGGAATAATCTAGTTTTAAATTATATAGATATATAAATGGATTTTATAATAATTCCTTGATGTTAAATAGAGGGATAAAGTGATTTAGAGATATAAATTTCATAAATCAAAGGAATGGTGGTTTAGAGGAATCACTTACCTTGAGCCCGATTTGTCATGTGTATTCTTTATCTCCCTAAATAGTAAACTTTATTCAATTACATAATTTTTTTTTAAGAAACTATTTCAATAATTTGATTCCATTTATTTTATTCATTGCGGTGTCATGTTAAATTACATAACCTATTTATTTCACATTAAATTTTTTAATGATAAACGGAACATATGTCCAAAATCACATAGGTAAGTGGACTGATGTCAATAATTTTATTAATTCATCATTTTTTAGACTTATCTGTGATTAATGAATCACTTAGAGGAGTAAATTAGTAATACCATTTTTGAGGTTCCTTTATTTTGAAACAACAATTTACCCCTATTAAGTTATTATCCATTCTTTTGGAAAAAAATACCTTCACAAAATCCTTGGAAACTCAATTATTTTCCAGGTTCACCACTCATAAAAAATATCTAAGTCCATTTTAGGGTTTGGAAACAATAAAATATCAAGAAAAAAACTAGAAAATAATATTTTTATGAGGGTAAAAAAGGTAAGATACACCATTACACCAGTGTAACAATATGTTCAATAAAACAGTTCATTTTCTTTATCTATCATTAATGATGTAAAATAAGTTTGTGTAACTAGTTTTGAAAGTGTCACCAGTTGGTTCAAAACTATTTATTTGGTTTCATTATCTACTTATACTTGAATAGTTCTTCAAAACACACATATTCTCTTTCCAACCCAATGAACGTTATACAAAATATTTCATGGACGCTGTTATCAAACAATTCCCTATGGATTAGTTTTATTTGCCTATAAAATTACGTAATTTGAAAAATATAATAGAAATAATAATATAGAAACAATTTTGAAACACATAAAAATTTCCCAATATATCTTCATCTGATGGCTCAGTCTATTCAGGTATGTCTGATTACTACAATCCTTATACTTCACCAATAAATAAAATTATTCTTGAAAGTTTTGTCTCCAAAATAAGTCTCTCTTCTAAACAATTTGGAAATATCTCTCTAACATTGAATTTGAATAGTTTCATCATCTATAGGAAATTTAACTATACATATTATTATTTATAGTATATCCTAGCCTATTATGAATGAGAATTTGAAAATATTTTCCCCCTCAACCAAATGTCATGAATCTAAAAGAAGAAATAAATTTTGAAATCATTAGTGACTCTTTCATTGCTTCTCATTTCATTTTTAATACTCTAAAAATTTATTTAATATTTTAAAAAAATTATATAATGATTTATAAAAATTCTTTAGTCTAATACAATTTTTTTATTCAATTCATCATTATGATGGAAACAAATGGTCACACTGATTTTCATGGAAGAGTTGAAGATAGCATTAAAACTAAATAATTCCCACTCTGATGATTGGTATCAGGTTAAATACATAATAACATCAAGACACTATGAATTAATCATTTCTGAAACATATTTATAATCATGTCATAAACATCATCATATCTTATAAATATTCAATAAATCCATTGGAAACACATTGACAATAGCATCCAAACTTCGTTGACAACATTTTTTCTAAAACGTCAAATACCCCTTAGAAAAAACATCAGCTAATATCTAAAAAATCTCATTTTTTTCAATTTTCCACAATGTTCCCATTCAACATATGATGATGTAAAATGTTTGATGAAATTTTAGTTTCAAAATTTGTTTAATGGATCAATACCCATTCTACCCGGATGAATCTCTCACTCACTTACTCAGATCGATAGGATTTAGTGATAGTCCGATGAATCAATAAAACTTTCTATCTGACGACTCTTTACTAAAATGAACAAAACACAATACATTTTCACTTGACCCAAATGAAAAAATAAATAAGAGTTATTTTTTTATCCATCCACATGACTAAAAACAAAACAACCTCTTGAAAACATTTTACTACATTGTTTCTCATCATCTGTTCGATAATTCTATGATTACATTTGGATTATTAGTACCTACAATCACACTTATTTATTTTGATAAACAAGATTTTTCAATTAAACTACCTCGGATTGATTAGTGTCCTGCCATGTCTGATGGACTGGTCTCAAAAGTGACTTTCTTCTTATAGTTTCCCTACAAATATACATTGATACTTATGAAATGTCCATCTAATGAGTCAAATAATCTATTGAATCATATAATCGGTTATATTGGTCTGCCACTACAGCCGAATCATCAATCTACTCAACATTTCTTCTTCCAAAAAATCATTCTTTTTCATGAATTCTTCATGAATTTTAGATCATTAGGATCAACATAGTGTTGTCTGACTAACAGTACCCAACTTATACTCTCCCTCATTATTTAAAAATAAATTCATCAATAGTCTCTAAAAAAATTATCAAATCTTATAACTAAACAAATATAAATGCATTATCATATTTTGAAAACCATTTCTCATACCTATTGAAATAATCCATCTAAAACCTAGTTGCTTCCAATCACCACTAGGCAGAGTCAACATATCCTAAGGATAAAAGTTAAACATGAACTTTATAATAATTTTAGAGTCCAATATATTGAGTTTAATTATAATTTTATTAAATAATAATTTATTGAAAAAAGAATTTATTTATCATAAAGACAAAAAATAAAAAATAGTTTGCACATATTTATTTCTTCATCTGAGAAACAGTATCAGCCAACTTTGTCCCAACAATATCCGCAATTGGATTTTTTTGTCAAAAAAGGATCCTAAATTAGGGAACATAATTTCTTAAGGATATAGATCACCAATAAATAATTTTATTCTAACCTGAGTGAAATCATTTTAAGAAATAAGAATCATTGATAGTAAGAAGATAATTTCTAAATGAAGTGAGTTAGGAATCATTTTTCTTCAAACATTCCAAAACACTTCTTTATTCCTTCCTTACTAAAATTAATTTCCTACAACAATATAAAAAAATATTTTGAACTATTAAAACACTTATATGTCATGTTCCTTGTTTACCCACAACTCTTCCTACATATAGGATTATTTAAAATATTTAAATCATATCAGTGCAAAGATTTATGAAGTATCCTTTTCTCCCCCTTGAAAACACTATCCAAATAATATATAAGAGAGGGGAGATTAACCTAACTCATCCTTAGAGAGATATGGGTTATAAATCCATGTTCAAACTCATTTTGAAAAATTATTACATTAGTAAATGTTTTATGATATTGTTATATTCATGTTCTAATTTAGAGACAAACTCCATATTGAGTTTATTTCTCTACATCTTATCAAATTATTCATTCATGGATGAATCCTCTTCTAGTGATTAAATATTCATTAAAATATTATTTCTCTAATTTTGAGTGAAAATAAGTATTTACACCAACTTTGGATGCTCCTCTTGATTGAACATTAGGAGGAGGGTCCCAAATAATGTTTCTAACATCCACATGTTTTCTCTCCCTTGAATGAGACGTGCAAACTTCTTCTTTGTCACTAAAAATAGTTAAGTATTCTTCTCTCTCTAATAACTTTCCATTTCATTTCTAAAACATATATCTAATCCCATTATTACACAACTAATTTTCATTCATTATGATTAGAAAACATGTTTTTCAAACATAAAAAAGTTTTAAAACTCTTTACTTTGTATGTTGTCTTCTGGTAACTACATTCCACCTTTATATCATTACACAAATGAACCATATTTTGTAAACACAACGTTTGTAACTTAAAAAAAAGTTTTGAAACACTCATTAATTTTCTTAACCCACAATCATACAAAATTTTCTTGGATTTCATCTTTTCTTCCCCCATAAAGTCAGATCCAATGCCATTGATTCTGAGATATTCATCATTGTCAAATTTCATTTTTCCTTCTTTTTCACCCATTACAGTCTAAAATAATTTAAAATAACCTTTCATAAAAGAGGGGAACCCAATTTCTTATATCCATGTCCATTATCCTTTGGTTTCTTTGAGAGATATTTTTAAAATAATAGAATTTTATTTCCACATATCATTCTTCACATCTGGATTGTAATAATTGTTATAAACATGATGTTGTGATGGTAACAACAAAAGGTATACTTTTAAAAGATTTATATGATGTTAAAATATTTTAAATATTTTTTTCAATGGTTGGAAGCAATTATCATCATTCAAACATCTTTCATATATTTATTCATTTGAGAGGACTGACCCCCCATTGATCTTACCACATAAAACACATGGACGATTTTTCATGTTTTTCATTAAATTGAATAATACTTTTAGTGTTACCAAATATACCACAATAATATAAGTAACCATATAAGAAAGTATTTCCTATGTAACATCCACACATTCCATAATTTTCAACATGTTTCTCAATTACATTCTTATCATTCATATTAGAAATTCTTAAAGCCTAATCATTTCTACTATCACTAATAATTTTCGTTATCAATTTGGATTTATTTCTATCATATTCAAAATTAAAATTAGAAGAATCACTTGTTTAGGATTCAAAATTTTAATAAAATTATGAATACTTTATATTATTGGTTTTTTCCACATACACGACCTTCGCAACTTTTTTTCATTGTCACTTCTTAAACTTTTTTTAAACCATTGAAGGAAAATTCTATGTAAATATCAGGTTCATCCCTTCTAGAACATTCAACAATCGTCCTGATATATTTCTCTACACATGTAATTCCATGCATGTATTTATAATGTTTTTTAAAAAAAGTTACAACTCTTATTACATTGAATTTAAAAAACATCAAGATATTCATTCTGATTCGTTACCTTATTATAAGGCATCTTCAAAATATAAACATCTTCTAGTATTTTATATTTCTCTTTAAGAAAGTACTCTACATTTTTTATATAGAATATTACTTATTTACCTTATTGATTTATTTTTCAGGTCATTCAATATAACCAAGACATTATTTCAATTAAATATTTAGTTGAAACCCTACTATAATATCTTCTTCTTCTTGTTCATCAGAACTACTACTTCAAAAATCCTTATCATTATCCATTGTAACAAACATGTTTTATATTTACTCTTTAGTGGATTCTTTAGTTTATACTGCACTATCATAATCTATAGACAAAAGAGTTCTCCATATAGGTTTGTAGAACTTAATGTGATTTCCATTAGAGTAATATTATTTAAGATGTTTCTTCCAAGAGCTTCTTGACCCACTTTCTCCGTCATGAATTTTTTCTCTATAAAATTTTTACTTATTACTTATTTAATGAAAATTGACTAAAAAACCCAATAATACATAATGATATCATTATATGGGAATATTCCCTATATAAATTCATATACCTCTTCTCACATTTTCTAAATAATAGGATAAAAATTAATCAACATTTTTAAATACCTGATTCTTGAATTCCGAGTCACCAACTTATTCTTCTTCAAGGAATAAAATATTCTTTCACTAATTGGAAGATCTAAAGGATATTTTTCAATCACAATTTTTATCCTTTCAAATCTATGTCCCATATCATTTAATTTTTATTGAGAGTATTACTATAGTCATCAGAAGTTATAGTTTTAGGACCTCTATCTCCCATGTATGAAACTATGGCTTCAAACTTTTCATGAAGAACTATCAAGATCCATTCAAAAACAGTAGTGTATTCTTACATCCCACCTAGTAATATAATGGTATGAACAATATCATTCAACCGTGTATAGAAGACACTAATAGATTCATCCACAACCATCTTAGGATCTTCATAATTCAACCTCCATATTTGTATGTTTACCTTATTCAATTATTTATTTCCTTTATATATTTTCATAAACATTTACCTGATACCCTTGGATGTTGCAACTCATTTAAATCTATAAAACTAACTTTTAGATAGTGATGGTACTAAATCATTTGTAGATATTACATCATTCTCATGGGTTTTCGTGTCATCAGTTGTATGGGGTGAATTCTCAAAATGAGGAGGATATCCATCGGATGTTGCTTCCAAAGCATTGTATACAAGATACATACAATTTGGAATCATTCTATCTTTCTATATATGATATTTATTATAATTTAATATTGGAATCCATTTATTGTTCAAAAAATTATGATTCAACATAACTACTTCTCCCAATAAAATCTAACAATGTAAAAAAAAGTGAACCAATGATCTGGTACAACATGTTAAAACCCATCTAGGATCAATGTATCATAGGTAAGGGGTAAATAAATGATAACTTTTTCATTTATGTTTTATTTATCTT
This sequence comes from Viscum album, assembly GCA_963277665.1. Classification (NCBI taxonomy): domain Eukaryota; kingdom Viridiplantae; phylum Streptophyta; class Magnoliopsida; order Santalales; family Viscaceae; genus Viscum; species Viscum album. The sequence continues at coordinate 623,141,850 of OY728135.1, read as the reverse complement.
GAAAAGAACCCTTTCCTACTAATAAATAATTATCACATTACTGAAAATCAAAACATTCAAACATCCAAAGGAACAAAAGTATTTACAAGGATTACTAGTTGGAAATATTTTCTAAATCAGGGGAATGGTTTGGAAATAATCCTATAGAATGATTTAATTTTTTGTGGATTCAACAAGTATGATGTACCCTTATACTAATATATCCTTATGATCAATGAAATAGTGCATGTTCCTATTCTGTGATGAAAGATATAACTCAAAATTTTGTCACAAGTAAAAAAACCTTAAATTGTTGGTTCGAAACAAATCATTATGATTCCATATCAACTTAAAATTGAATTGTTCATGAAAACATACTGCTTCACTTTCCTACCCCATAAAAGGTAGAAACAACCTTTCTAGACATTATTATAAAACCTCTGTCTGATCCAATTCCACAACTCGATTTTTTATTCTAAAACATAGATAATAAAAAATACTGTGGAAACAATTATAAACCACTTCAAATGTTTACAAAAAAGCTTCATCATATGGCTTGGTGTGATATAGTAATTTAGATTACTACCTTCCTTATACGCCTTTTATATGGAATCATCCTCAAGAAAACTATCTCTAAAAACATATTATATTGTCTAAAAAATTCAATGATCTTTCCCTAACAATACATGTTAATAATACCAGTATATTTCTAAAAGTAAAATTTACATCATTTTATATATAAAAGATACAAAATTAGTATGGGAGGGAATCTAAAAAAGTTTTTTTGTTCAACTAAATTTCACAAAATTAAACTTTCACATTCATTTCGACATTTTATTTGACTCTTTTAGCTAATATAATTTTTTCGATTCTTCTGGAATGTTCTAAACTCATATAAAAACCTAATGTTAAATTATTACTTATAACTTTTCTTAAGCCTGATATAATTTGATGTTCCATTGAAATTGTGCATTTGGATGAAAACATAAGGTTACATTGATTTTCTTAACCCACATCCAAATATAATAAGAAATAAATTCAAATCATTATTATGCTCTGTATAATTTTAATGACATAAATATTTTAAACCAATCTACTTTAAACCATTTTGGAACTTTGTTAGAGTTCAATCATAAACATCATCATAACTTCTAAAAATTCCAAAACCCCTCAACAACACTACGATAATTGCTTGAAAACTAGCTTGACAACATTTTCCCCCATCTTCAACCCCCCCAACAACTAATAGAACTATTCAAAAAAATCATGTTTACATTAATTGTACAAAACTTTCTCAACGCGCATCTGATGAAGTGAAGTTTACAACTATATACTGGCATCATATAGAGTCTAGTAGATTAAACTATGTTTTACTATGATGGATTGTTCTCTAACTCACTTTGTTGGATAGATTTCAGTGATAGTCTGATGAATCTAAACCACCTGTCTTCTGATGACCCTTGACCAACATGAAAAATAGAAAAATTATTTTCTCTTTATCCAAATGAAAAATAAATCAAAGTTATTTTCCTCATGAAAAAACCTGATGAAAACAATAACATGATGAAAATGGTTGACAACATTGTTGACTATAATCATATTGATCTGTCTATAATTCTATTATAATTATTAGTCCCAATAATCGCACATATTAATCTTCTTCAACAAACATTCCCAACCAATCAACCTATGATTCATTAGTGGAACCCCCATCTGATAGTTGGATGTTACCAATGAATTTCTTCTTCAAATCACTTAAAAATGACAGTTGATCATTATGATATGTTCATATGGTAAATTTTCTAGACTAAGAGAGAATACGATCTGATGGATTAGATGATTAGTGTAGTAGAAACATTGAATTCCTCTTCATTTATTCTTCAAAAAACTCATGCATTTATCATGACTTATTCTTGAAAATGAGAACATAAGGACCAACTACGAATAGTCTAACTTACAATACAAAGATCATCATTTACCCCCATTATTTCAAAACTATTTCATCCCAATTATTTCAAAATACTTACGATATTTTAGAAAAAAACAAATAATAAATCATCTTCAAATTTTTAATATTATTTATCATATTGATTGAAACATTCAGTCTGGAACTAATGTGATTTTGTTAACTACTTTAAAGAGTGAAGACATCCTCATTAGAAAGCTGAAAAAAATTCTATTCATTTGATATATTTACCTTCTCATTAGGATTCCACTTTTTTTCCTATAACCCATTCTTACAATGTGCCATGATTTATCACGATGATAAGAAATTACAAAACCATCAGTGTACACTTCTTCCTTAATTTGAAAACATTTTAGTAAATTTTTTAACCAAAGTCATCTGAATAATGGTTACCATTACAAAATTATCATTTTATAGATAAATTAAACTTTTATACAAGCAATTATTTATGGTTTTAAAAAATGATTTAAGTTACAAACATGGAGATGATAGACCATACATATGCATAATTAACATTTATATTTCATGATGTTCCAGGTATAAAGAATATATTTTTAATATTATTATTAAATGATGATAATTATATCATAAAAATAATATTATTTGGTAAATACCCTTAAACATATCAATATAGTTATTTAGTAATAAAAATGAGTCACATTGTTGTGTGAGGTCGTGGTCGGTGGTACACATGGAAAAAATTATCATTTATTCAATTAGTAATAAGGTAAAAAGGTATATGGTATATTTCATTTCAAAACCTGGTCATATTTTCATGAATACCATATAAAAAATCAAAATAATACTTAATATCATCCATTAAAATTGTATGAGGAAAATGTATCACACTATCTCTTGAGGTGGTAGCCCCATGTACACACGAGCGATGTAATTGAATTCTATATGGAATGGAAGGTAAAGAATTATATATGATATTATAATTACATTAGAATAATTTTATAATGAATATCATATATAAACAATATAAACATCACTATATCCATCCATTATATGTTGTTATGGAAAACTAATTATGTTTCTTCTTGAGGTGGTTATCCGTCATACACATGATAAACGTGTTTGTTACCAACATGAGGGAAGAGATTTTTATAAGTCATGAACTTAACATTAAAAAAAATCAGAATATAGAGTATACTGAGGTTATTTTTGGATCTTGTTTTAATAATATTATAGCAAGGTCAAATAAGTATTAAAATAATATTCTCGATTAACTATGCTACCTCTTATTCAGAAAACTTCTGCTAGATTACAGTAGTAACATTCCTACAATGACATTATGGTCAAACTAAAAATCTAAAATTATTTCTCTTAATTATTGAAGTAATTTTTTCATTTTTGGATGAACCAATGTGTTTTTTATGTATTTAATGGATAGGATCGGGGTGGCCTTTTATAAGTTGGGGATATGACACCGTAGGAATTTCAAAAATGAAAGGATTACACCCATGTTTTTCCCATACTAGAAGGCTCTAAAATGGAAAATTTCATAACATAAGAGATATGATGTCGAATTGTGTCAATATAATAGTAAATAAAACGTTTTTTGTGATTTTAAGCCATTATCTTTTAAACTTAACCCCCTAGTAATCCAATATTTAACTTAACCGTGGTAATGTTTTTTACTGTTTTCCCTAATCAACATGGTAAAATATTTTGTTGACCTAATTATATAATATAAATTATGTTGATTAAAAAAATTTGAATACATTTTTTCAAATTCAACTCCCATAAGTGGGATATTTTAATTTTTATTTAATACCACATACATGTAGAGAAATGGTTTTCGAAAAGAAAAACATTCAAAAGTTGAAAAGGTTTTAACATCAAATTTCATTATAAAATTGTTTCCAATGACATAATTTGGATTAATTAATATATAATTGAACAATTATTAATTTTAAAACCAAATTAAAATAATTTATTTCTTATAAATTCATTAAAAATAATTTATAAAAATATATATATTTTTCAATATTCAAAAAAAAGAAAACCCTTCATCAAAAATCCCAAAACATTTCCCTAAGATAATTTTCATATTATGATATCATGAATTAAGTTCATTTTTGGAAATATATTTTATATGTTTATTAAAAATATATTTTAAATGGTGCATTTAAATCATGATTAAATCACATTTTAGAGAAAAATACTATTTTTTATAAAAAAATATTTTTTATTAAATTTTTTATTATTTTATTTTAATAATTATATAGTCATTGAATTCATCTTATAAAATTATATAACATATGTTTTGTAATTATTTTATTCCATTTCATAACCACCAATTTAATGGCTTGTTTAAAATAATCGTTTTTAATTAATAATAATTTAAGAAAGTATCACATTTCTTTTAAAACCATTTTATGTGTATTTTAAACACTATATAGGAGAATAAATTTATTTAAAAGTAAATATATATTAATGTCATGAGATTTTATATTATTCCCCCCTTAAATAATTCCACACTCAATACTACAAATTATATGCTACGGTGCAAACTGGTTAGTGTACTTCTATTTCATCGCCTCTTCCAGTATCCATGTTTTTTCATCAAACATGTGTTTTGGGATTAATACTTTGACAATGTGAGTTTAATTATTAAATATTGTTTTTATCTATGATTTATGATATTTAGTAGCTTCTCCTCATTTTTAATTTCATTTAGGAATGGTTCCACCTCTGGATTCGATAAATTTGAGGTGTCTGGTATGTGCTTTTTATTAGGATTAAATAGAACATATCATGTACATGAGATATTTTTTGTGATATTTATAGTTGGTAGGAAACACCTCTAAAGTATTCAAGGATATAAATGGGTTCAATGTGTCTAGTATAAGTTTATCTTTCTTCCCAAACCTTATGACTTTTTATATTGTCAGTTATGGAGGAACACCTTATTTCTTACCTCAAACACTATTACCCATTGTCAGTCATATGCATAGCTATATTTTTTAATATTCATGGATTCCATGTGATGCAGAATATCTTGGACCATCACAATTTTCTCTTGGTAAAGATAAGTTTTCTTTTGCTTCCTATCTCTAATTTTATCCCAATATGCCATATTTTTGGCATCGCGTACCATTCAGAGACCCATAAGCTTCCATTTGAATTTTGGAATGGAAATATTTGTTGTAAAAGGACTCTACGAGAGAATGGTATTAATCCCAACATTCATATAAATCCATTTAAAAAGAAATTATAATATCCTCTAGAATTTTGGTGGTAATTTAAGAATATCCAATCAAATCAGGTTGATATGCATTTTTTTAATTGAGATCTGCACCTAGTGCTAGATGAGGTCCTCTCTAGAACATTGAGGTGACCCTTGAATCATGATCAGATATAATAGAGAGAAGAACTCAAAGAAATAATAAAATCTCCCAAACATATATCTCAATTCTTTGGTGAATACATAAATCATACATGGTAGAAATGAAATTTTCAATCCTTGTAAGGTGATCAACTACCACATAGATGATTTTAATTCCTTTAGGAGTCCTATAGATTCCAACGTTGAAATCTATGGTTATAATTTCCCATTTTCATACTAGTATGGGAAATGGTAGAATCCTAAACTTATAATTCTATCATACATATTTTATTAGTTGGAATACCACAAATCGAGATAAAAATTACCTAATCTTCCTCTTTATGTTTTCCCGGAATAATTTTTTCTTCAAATCTCTATACATCTTATCCATTCCCAAAAAAAATAGATAAGTATGAGTTAGGTAAATCATTAAGAATATACATCATCAGATAATTGATTTATGGGACACAAATATGGGTTCTATAACTTATAACTCTATATTCATCAAATTTAATCTCTGTAATATTTTCTACATTAATCTGTAGAACCTCATCAACATTTTTTTCCTCCTTATTCTTAAGAAAATAGATGGTGGACTCATTATTTGAGTATGTAGGGATGAATATCCATTTATTATTATCATATCCATCCTTAATGAATTTAACAATAATGGTTCATTTCCAATTATTATCATTGGTAAAATTGGTGGATCCTTTTTGTTTGGATGGAATAATACAATGTAACACCAGAGAGGGTGAATTGGGTCTTTTCAATAATCTTCCACAATTTAGGAATTAAATTCATTTTTGTGGTTTATTATGAAATATAGTGATAAAAATAATTAAAAATTGATAAATTGAAATAAATAACATAAAATATTTACAGTGTTTTGGGGTGAAAAGATCCCCAAGTCCTCTCCACCAATACTCTTTGTTTCAGCATGGGGAATTTCACTAGTAATTTCCTTTATCAAAAGACCTTCAAATCCAAAACCGAGTACAAGAAGTTTACACTGTTACAACAAGGATAAAATAGATCCTTATGGTTCTATAATGGGGAACTGATTATCCACATCCTAATTCAAGAAGCTTAAACCCCACCACTACTAATTACAAGAATTTTATACTCCAATAAATCGAAAGAGTTTTATTTTTTTAAAGTTTGGTTTGATCTTCATAGTTTCAGTAACAAAAACTAACATTTTATAGACCTTCTTCATAAAAAATGAAAATTTTAATATTGACTAATTTTGAAGTGGACTTAGTTTCAAATGATATTCTATATGAATATCTACTAACACTAGTAGTGATCTTACAGTAGCATGGGTTTATGACCTGTATGGATCTAAAGTGTATCCTATTCTACAAATACCATAGTAGATTGTTTATTGTAGAAGATATGTACAAGATACTCATGAGAATTCAGTAATATTTATGATAATATTGTATCACTCATATCACAAGAATATATGATTTTAAAATACTCCAATCATATAAATATCTTCCTTTAGGCTGAACATATCAAATATAATCACCTGATAGTTCCTAGGTATTAAAATTAAAAAATATTCAATGGGAGTAGAAACCTCTATTATGAATAGAAATGACTTTATCCAATAAATATGGTTCTTTGAAATAGTAAAAGTTATCTTTGAATTATCCTTTAATTATTTCAAGAAAGTTGTGTAAATATCAAATAAAATAACAAATTTAACTATTCAACATTGAATAGTAAAATGTGGGGTTCATTTGGGAAAAAAATCCAAATTTTGGGTTCAAATACGTATCATTAATTTTATGAAGGTATGGTAAACAATGTAAGGTTGATCATAAAAGTAAGGTGGATGAACCATTTGTTTCAATATCAATCATAGGGTTCTTTAACCATACTTTCCTATATATAAAAATGTAATGTTTCATCTGAACATATGGCTCTTTAAACATACATTTCCAATAATGTAAGGTTGGTGATCCATACATACTATTCTAAACATTGGGTTCATTCATTAGTATTGTTCCAAGAATAGGGTTTACTCCTTACATTATGTTTATCAACGTAGTGTATGAACATGGTTTCTAGGATACACTAAAATGAATTTCGAATACATTAAAGAAGATTACATTTGAATTAAAGGCTTGAATATAATTCTAGAATAAATATTGAAATATATAATAATTTTCAAAAATATAGTTAATGTAATATCATTATTAAAATAATAAAGGGTATTTACAATTATCAAAATCAATATTATTTATAGAAAATTGATTAAAAAATACATGCCCAACAATCTCTCCCTTATAGATGATCAAAAAAAGAATAAAATAATTAATATTAAATATAGGATTTTGTAAACACATTTAAATAAATATTAATATTTCAGTTTTATGGTACTATTTTTATTAAACATAAATTTGATTGATATTTTAAATAAATAACAGGTTGCATTTACCAAATTTCTCCACCTTTTGTGATATCAAAAATAATGTATAATAAAATAAATTATAACAATTTCAATTTTTTATTGAATAATAAATAAATTTCTATAATGTAATGTTATGATAAATAAGATATTGATTCTTGAAGTAGTGCCAAACAAATAATAAACAAATTAAAATGATATATATATATATATATATAAAGAATAGAGGAGTTTTATTATAAGAAAATTACAACTAATGTAGGGTTTTGGTATAAGGAAACAAGTTAGTGAGAATTTTTTCTATAAGGTGGAAGGGTTTGGTCCAGATCATGTTTTATTACTAGTTCTAGTATATCCTAATCCACTTAAAAAATCCTTTTATTTCTTCCAATTGAGCTTCAAACATTTCATAAATAATGTATACAATCTTATTTATCAAACATCTTGAATCATTATTGAAATTTATATTTTCAATCTAATTGAATTTTTATAAGATAGTGAGATTCTCCTATCTCAAAAAAAATAAAGCTACCTTTTCACATATGTTATTGAGAAGCATCTGGATACCTGGTTCAATGGACGTCGGTTTCTCAAAAAGTTATATATGATTGTCCAATAAAACTAACAAGGGTTCACTTTTCCACTAATGACTTTATTTCTTTTCATTCATAGCTTCCATTGAAAATGTGATAGTTGGAAACCTTTTGATCAGATTTGGTGACGTTTGAGGGGAAGAGGTAGAAGGGGTGACCTAATTAACACTCCACTTGCTGATTGAAATTGTCTTCATATTACCATTTCATATCTAAAAAACTATTATAGATAAATATTCTGATTTGAGCTTCCCAATATGATTCTATATATCCCTATTGTGGGAATTAAAATCCCTTTTGGACGCAAAATGTTTTCTGACCACTTCAAACTGAGTCTGAATAGGCTCCAATTCCATCCTCTAAGCTGATGAATTATTCAAATCATCAAAATATTTTCTAGCCACTTTTATATCCCATCGAAGACTAGAATTCTATTATTTAACCATGTTAAACATAAGTATAATATCATTAATTTTTTTTATGAATCAGATGCCCCTTCATCTAGATTCTATGGATGAAATGTATCTTCAAAAATATATAAGAGATTGGAATTAGACACTTCCATATACTTCCCACTTGAACATGATATTCCATCAATTACATCTATCCTCTCTCCTGAATTTGATATAGTTAATTATATAGAATGTCCAATGATAGAGATTTCGTTATTTTCAATGATATCAGTGGTCAGAGTGACTGATTGTTTATCTACTTGTTCTCCTTGAGTAGCTTCTTTTTATTGATATATTTGATTTACATCATGAATCTATTATGATTTTCATTCTTTATGTTGATCCTCAGCATGATTTGCTTCATTCAAACGAATTAAAAGAGTTGTAACTTCATATAGTAACACTAGTTCTTCATGCTAGGGTTCTTCAATACTCCTCTATTTTAATAAATGTTCTACATGAACTTCTTCTTTTGAACCTTCTTTTGAAAAACATTATCACCATTTTTAAACCTTCTCTTGATATGTTGTGAAACACCTTCTATTATGGATTATCCAACATATTCATTTCTTATTTTACCTTCTTCACCATAAGAAAAAGATCCAGATTTTTGTTGGCCATCTGCACCAATAGGCATCATCTTACCTTTTATTATTCTCTAAAAGAAACCAAGTTTACAAATAGTACAAACAGTGAACACATTTCTATGATGAAATTATAAAATAGAATCCAAAAAATTATATTCCACATAATAAAATTAAGAGATATGATCCTTCCATAAGGATATAATATCATTCTTGCCTCTAAATGGTTTTAATAACTTAGAAATAATATAATATATCTGGGAATACTTAGCATGATTTCACTAATAAAAAACATAATGTCCATATCCGAGTATAAAATATTCTCCATTTTAGCAACTATGGGACTAAAAGAAGTTTGAACAAATATTACTAACACATTATGATCCACCTCATGATCCTTAAATAAAATTTTCATAATTTTCATTGAAGTAAACAAAAAAGAAAATTTATATTTATTTATTTTATCGATTTTTCCAAATAATTGATGATAAATGTGGAATAATCATTCATTTAGGTATTTTAAAATATGGGTGATTTCGACTGGAGAGATTGAAAATTCCTTATCTTTTATTTAAGAATATATCATATCATTGGATTTTCCAAAACAAAATTTAATATTGCAAAAAACGTTATTGAGTTATACCTCCAAAAGAAAATATGTATTCTTCTCATTTAACAAAAATTCTTATCCTTGAAACATAAGGAATTGTTCGAGAAGAAGGTTTGTCTCATTTAGCCAAAAAAAATTGACAACCTTTCTTTGAAGAATATTTTTTGAGGGAAAACACTAATTATTCAGATCACTTGTTTCAACTTCATCATTTCACTTGTTCTTCTTCATTTTTGAGAATCTGAAGGTTGAAGGTTTTGAGATTCTAACGTTTAGGAAAAAGATGATGGTTTTGGGAGGTGATAATGAGTTAAAATAAAAAGTAGAAAAAAGTAAAAATGGTTTTCTGACGGATAGTGACATGGTCTGATTTCACATTTTAGTTACATAGGATAATTAATAATATTTTAATGTTGAAAAAACACAGTTAAAAAATGAAATGGAAGAAAAAATACATTCAATCAAATAATCAAATAAATTAACATATTGAAATAAATAAGAAAATTTTCAAATAAATTAAAATAAATTAAAATTAAAAATATATTAAAATAAAATACACAGATAAATATTTAATTCAAATTGAAAAAACCAAACTCTCCCTTAATAAAATCGAAACCTGCACTGGGATGTGGTTTTTTGAAAATATCAGCTAATTGATATTCGATACTAGATAATTTTAAATATATATCCTTTTTAAGAACATGGTCTCTTAAAGAATGATACCTTATATCAATATTCTTATTCCAAGAATTACTTGTAAGAGTTTTTTAATTATTTATATCACCGGTCTCATCAAATAAAATGTATATATTATTAAAATTTTGTCTTTAGTCTAGTAATGTGGTTTTCATCCAAAATAATTGTGGACAGATACTTCTAGTAGAAGTATATTTTACCTCAGTTGTTGAAAATGAAACTGTGTGTTGTTTCTTATGTGAACATGATACTAAAGAAATTCAAAAAAGTAACACGTTCCAGAGGTACATTTTCTATATAATATACATCTTCCAAAATTGACATCTAAATATGAAATATAATTTAAATCATAGGATTTTGGGTAAATAATAGATTGAAAAAATGATCTATTTAAAAATGTAAATTCTCTTTTGTCAGTAATAAGATGAGATTATTTTGTATTTTACTGATATCTAGCACATAAACATATATAAAACAAAATTTCTACCCTGATATGAGTAATATAAAAAAATCGAACCAATCATACCTCAATAAAACATATTATCAACTAGTTTTCCATTGTCATCCAAATCATGTTTTATATTAGTACACATGGGAGTTGTATGTTTCATATTGGTATCAAGTCTACACTATTTCAATAAATCAATAATATATTTACATTGAATTCAAAAATTCGTAATCTTGTTGATAAATATGAAGTCATAAAAGGAAATTTAATCCTCCCATCATACTGATTTAAAATTTATTTTTTCATTAGTTTTGTAAAATCTTTACATAGAAATTCAGGGGGATAAGCCTGTAAGGGGTACTACGATGCTAGGTTTTCCCTCACTACCGCTCTCTCTCTCTCTGACCTCCGATAAGCTTCTCTTCCCATCGACTCTTCTCTCAGTGCATTTTTGGCGTGGTTCCTCTCTGGTGGTGTTGATGGGCTTGTTATCATCCCAGGTGGGTTGCTTTTCAAGGCGGCCTGAGGTGGACCAGGGTGCGGGTTTCCTGCGATTGGGGGTGTCATCGAACATCGTGTTGTCTGTGAGTGTTTTGGGTTGATTGGTCTTTGGGTACGATTTTGAAGGAGACGGTGGGGCCTGATTCACATTTCTTGAATGTTTTTTCTCATGGAGGTGGAGTTTTTTCAGTTAAGTTTTCTTGTGTTGGTTATGAATGTCCCAACGGCGACAGAATGGTATTTCTTCGGAAAACATCATTGTTTTCCGAAGATGGGCAGTTTAAATATTTGATATGCGGTGATGAAGAGGTTGATTTTTTGGTTCTTGTTCCTGCTGGAATTGGTTTTTATGGCAAGGTTGATGATTTTGTTTCTATGTTATGCTTCTGATATATGCTTCCATAACTGTTTTTTAGTTATTTTGTGTTGGTGATGTTAGTCGCGATGACGACATTTTGGGCTCTCGTTGGCATTGTTTGATCTGCAGAGGTGCTGCTGGAGGGGGGTTTAATCCGTTGTGGGCATTCTGGTGACTGTTCCTAATGATCTCTCCAGTGAACTGTAAGGATGGTGATGTACCTTCAAGGATGGTGATGTCCTGCATGGATGGTGATGTGTGATGATGGGATCGCGGCTCAAGGTGCAGCGCGTGGTGTACGGTGGATCGTGGCTGGATCGGATTTTGAATTTTTAATTTGGATGATTTCTGTATGTACTGAAATTTGGAATTTGGGGATTTTTGTACGGGTATTGGGAAACCCATAAATTGGCTTTGTAAAATGGAAAAAAATTATTTTCATCCGCTACAAAAAAAATTATTTGTTAAACCAAAAATAACATCTTCAATATTAATTTGAAATATTAAAATATTAGAATGAATATTTTTCTTCAAATGTGTGGTATCTAACAATCCATATTTTTAAAGAAATGAACTTAATATTTCATACCAAGAATTAGGTTATTTTTTAAAACCAATTAATGATTTATTATATTTAAAAAAAGAATTTGGTTTTTGAGGATTTTAAAATTGATGAGTTTGTTAAACATAAACTTCCTCTATTAAATATACAATTAAGAATGAATATTTAACATCCAAAAAATATAATTTTAAATTAATATAACATACATAATCTAAAAATATTCTAATGGATTTTAATATTTCTATAGGGGAAAGTGTTTAATCATAATATATACCTTCATTAAAATTATATCCTTTAACAACTAATCTATATTTGTTTCTTGTTATGATCCCTTGATCATATTGTTTATTTATAAAGACGCATTTGGTTCGGATAACTGTATAATTGGATTGTCTTTCTATTAAATACCAAATATAATTTCCATTGGATTTTTTTATTTCTTCTAGAATTTCTAACATCACATAATCATCATAAATGGCTTCCTTTATAAATTTAGGTTCCAAAGGAGATAGAAAGTGAAAAAATTCTAATAGGTTTACTACATTTCTTCTAGTTCAAATTCCTTTATATGAGCCTCTTATAAAATTTTCTAATGTATTGTTCATTACGATTATAGACATCCTACGTAAGAAATTTTCTAGGTTCTTCAGTTTCATGTACATTTGAACTGGACAGAATTTTATTTATATAAATTTAAAAATCATCTTTATATAATTCTTGTCTCATGTTGTCAAATTAATTAGTAATTTCATCTGTTTGATCATTTTCTGTAATTAAAGTTTCAGTTTCATCAAACATTACATGAACTAATTATTCAATAAGACGTTAATTTTAATTAAATACTCGATTTTTAATAAAGGTAGTACGATATCCTACACATATTTCTTCATCATGATTTGGATCGAACATAACATGGTTTTCCTTTGTATTAATGATTTAAACCTTGCATCCAAATATATTAAATTACTTTACTTTAGTTTTACTTTTATTCTTATGTTCATAGAGAGACCTTTTTGAAATATGAATTATTAAAACTATATTCATTATATAACATGATGTGCTTACATGTTATGCCCAAAAATAGGTAAGAAGGATGTATCCATTTAGCGTAGTCCATACCATTTTTTGAATAGTTCTATTTCTTATTTCTATAATTCCATCTTGTGGAGGTGTTCTTGGGGAATATAAGGTGTGTTTAATACCATGTTTTTAGGGAAACGAATTAAATTCATGATTATAAAATTCTCTACCATGATCCCTTCCTAATTAAATTATTTTAAAACCTTTCTTTTTTTGAAACATTTCACAAAAATAATCAATAATAGTGAAAGCCTAACTTTTTTATGAAAAATATACCCAATAAATAAAGAATAATCATCAGATAAAAGATAGAAATATAACATACCAGCCAAACCATCTACTCTAGATGGTCTAAACAAATCTATGTGGATATGTTCCAATGGATTAGATGTAGCAATGTTGTTAATAGATTTGAAAGAATATTTGCACTGTTTCACAATTTGACATTCATCACAGAATTTATCATTGTAAAATTTATAAAATGGTAAATCAAAAAATAACTTTTTCATTTATAATTTATATAGGAAATATATATTATAATGACCAAGTCTCACAATCCAGATTCATGACACACTTTTCTTAGAAGATAAACTGTTCACTTTTTTTACACATAGAATTTAAATCCATAGTATGAACATTATCAATTCTTGGTGCCATAAACATAAACATTTTATCTTTAAACATAGAACATGAATTGTTAGAAAAATAAACATAAATAATTCATCACAAAGATGAGATATAATTATCATGTTTTGATTTAACCATTGTATATATAGTACATTGTGGATTTATATAGTATCTAGATCTCCATTAATTCTAACTCCAACAATCATTCTATTTTCATTATCACCATATGTGACTAAACATCTATCCATTTGAGTAAATGAATTGAAATTTTTTTAATATCCACTAACATGCGTGGATCATCCACTTTCTATATACCATATATCATAATTTTTCATGTGGAATTTTCCCAAAAATGAATTTAAACAATTTTTTGTAACCCATATTTGCATGGGTCTGATAGTGTCACCAAGCAGTGACAAGGGAATCCAAATTTGCCTAATTTTACCATAATTCATATCACCTGTTGCAAACTTAATTTTAAAAATGAAATTATTATTAATACCACTAATTTTAGGATTTCATCAAAAACAGTTGTTAATGATATGAAATTCGGTTCTACAATAATAACAAGTAACATTTTTTGAATTGGGAAAAATTTACATTGCATACAATTTTAATATTTTAGCATTAATTCCTATTCCAAATTTACACTTTTAATTACATTCTTTCAATGAATATCATTTAAATTTTTTCACCATTACTAAAAATAAGAGCAGTAATTTTATAAGATTCTAATTCATCATGAAATTTTTTAATCCTTTTTTCATTATCAGTACAATTTGTTGCTGAAGAAATGAATTTTTTTAGAAAAATCATCATGATGTTTTATCATAGTATCTATTAATACTAAAACAAAACTGTAAATAATCATCACTGTTTTATGCTTCTTTT
The DNA here is from genome assembly GCA_963277665.1 of Viscum album. Taxonomy (NCBI): domain Eukaryota; kingdom Viridiplantae; phylum Streptophyta; class Magnoliopsida; order Santalales; family Viscaceae; genus Viscum; species Viscum album. The sequence goes on along the minus strand of OY728135.1, from coordinate 623,126,750 downwards.
AAAAAAAATATCTATCTTCTAACATAGAGTAGTAGGTAGATAATTTTTCATTTGAGAAACTACTAATTTATGAATCAGATGAGTACTAGGATTGTACCTCTTCATCTTCATCCATAAATCCCATATTAGTTTTGATATTTTGTGGCTATCTCTCTAAATATAATTTTTAAGAGATACTGGAGACACCAAATACACCCAAGGTACATTTCACTTCTGTTTTTCCATTTATACTCACAATCAATTTTTTCTAATCATTATTTTATGTCCTTATTCCTTCATTAAATTATGGGAAATATGGTCTCATTTGACCTGATTCTATGCATTTAAACCATCAATCATAGTTGGGTTATTTATTATTCTTTTGGATGAATTTTCGAAAGAATATATTAATTTTTTAAGATTTTATAAACATTCTGGATAGTTGATCAAGTTCAATTTCTGAATCTAAGAAATCTGAATTTTTTCTATTTTTTCTTCCTGTTTTTTTTCATCAATGATTCCGGGATGTTACTTTTAGGATTTTATTTTAACCTTTCTATAAAAAATGTGATCTTCAACTTCATCTTGAATTTATTCATCATACATCATCAATTATCCAAATAGTTCATTCATAGTCAAATTATTGAGAGGTAATGATTAATGAATTTCAGCAAATATGTCCTTCCACTTTGAGGGAAGTACTCTGATTAATTTTTTTTCTTGATAAGATATACTTAAGGGATCTCTAAAGGAAGTAATATTATTGATTATATATTTTAATCTTCCATTCATCTCTGTGAGGTTATAATAACCAAATATTCAATATGTGTCAAATTTTAGCTTTGTAGTAGCAAATCCCTTTTCTGTTATATTGTCTTTTCTTTCATAAAAAATCGCAATAGTTTTCAACATCACATAGGTAGTAGGGAATTGTAATATATAATCAAACTCATCATGTCGAATTCCACTAATAATATCATTCTTATATTTTTAATTGATATCATATTGAACTTTATTTCAGTAGTCCAAGTCTATTGTTTTTTAGGAATCGCAAAATGTGTAATGATCTTCAAATAGATTTTAAACATAAGATTCTTTAGATAGATAATAATTATAGATTTATAACATCCGTAATTTATACCTATAATGTATACAACACAAAACATAGATATTCTTTCTTTAGGATAATCCATTTACATAATATTTGTATTTAACTTGTTCTTTTTATCTTTCCATCTCTTTATCCCAAAATCTCTCAACTAATACAAATTGTTATTTCAGAAGAATAGAAAGTGATACAAGAGGGGGGGGGGGGATTTGGCCTTTTCATTAATCATAGTCAATTTTTAATTTACATTCCCTTTGTGATATATATAGATATTCCTAGTTCTATTATATAATAATAATGGGAAGTGGTGAGGTAGAATGAATGAAAATAGAAAGTTTATTATGGTTCAGGGCATAAAGATCCCCTAGTACACTCCACCAATGCGAACTTTGGGAGCATAGTAAATTTTAATATAAATTCCCTCTAATTACAAGCCCTTTAAATCCACATCTAAGTATAAGAAGTTGAAAAATTTACCACAAGGCTAAAATATAAACCTATAGTTTTCTTATTGGGTATCAATTATTCATAAATTAATAAAAAAATCTGATAATTCACCACAATTATGTATGATTATTTGATAGTGTAATAAATAAAAATTGTTTGATTTGTTGATATTTTTTTTGATCTCTATAGTTCAGGTTGTAGCAACTGAAAATATATGGATCCTATTCTTTTTATTTGATAATATTCAATAAAGAATGATTCTTATTCAATCATGGTTTTAAATGATCTTCATTATAAATATCAACTAATAGTAGCAGTAATCATATAGGAGCATGAGGATTAAACATGTATGTCTCAAATGTGTAACCTCTTTTGAAACAAATAGAGTTGGTTATTTTTTTGTGGTAGATCTTTAAAATATATTCACAAGAATTCATTTGTATTTATATGAACCCTGCATCATATGTATCACATGTATACATGATTTGAAAATTCTATGTTCATATAAATATAAATATTTTGGTTGAACAGATCCATGAATGATCCCTGATAGATTGTGGATATTCGAATTTAAAAATAGTCATCGGGAGTCGTAACTTCCGTTATGAATAGTAGTGAACTTCCTTAATTAATAAATTTCATTGAAACAATCAGAATGAGCTTGGATTTGAGTTGTAATTCTTTCCAGACTATTTCAGAAATGTCAGATAAAATCATTATTTTAAATATCTAATGTTGAATAGTCAATCATAGGATTCATTTACAAAATGAAAAAAATACCAAATCTACTTTTCAATGAGGTAGAGTTTATTTTATGAACATAATATTGACAATATATTTTTTATCATAAATGTAAGGTTGATGAACCATACGTTTTACTCTCAATTGTTGGGTTCCTTAATTATATTAGGATATTTAACTATAATTTCCTATCTTTACAAACATTAGGTTCCAACATAAAGTAAGGATTCTTATCAATAATTTTTTTATAACATAGGGTTGATGATCCATGCAAACTATTCTAAACTTAGGGTTAATTCCATACTCATTTCTTAGATCATAGTGATTATTCCTTACGATATTTTCTTCATTGTAGGGTTTGAACAGTGTTTCCATATTACACTAAAACATGTTCTGAACACTTTCACGAATATTCCTAGAAAATAAAAATCATGAATATAATTAAAAAATAAATATTTTAATGAATAATAATTTATTAAAATTCACTTAAAGAAATATCATTAGTGTAAAAAAACATTGTTATTTGTGAGCATCAATATAGATAAGATTTATAGAGTAATGTTTAGACAATACAAGAAAAAACATTCTACATAGATAGTCGAAAACCTTGTTTGGTTCCCCAATATGGTATTGGATTGAGAGGTCATGGTGTTTCACCATCTCTAACCATCTTCATTGGTGAATGTTTCACTAATTATATGTGAATATATATTGGAAGCTATTTCGATTCATTTATATTTAACACTTTTCCCCATAGGAATATCGTCACATGGACTACAATGAAAAGTTCACTATAACCACCTACATGTTATAAATGGGATTTTTATTCTCATTAACATTTAAATTCATTTAGGATAAGATTTTACATTATCTTTCAGCATTATTACACTACATAAAACATACTTTTAATCATTATTGTAAACCATAAAAAGTTACACATATGAGGGAAGAAAATGTACTGGTGGAGTGATTAGACTACTTTTCAACTCCTCAAAGTTATCTCCACATTTACTAGTTTTTAAAAAAATTAATAATTTATGTGTTATCTTGGTTATTGGGTTTTACAAACTCAATTTTCTTCCAAAATTCATCGATAGTGCCCATATAATCCAAAGAAACTATGGATCTCCACAACAGATTTTAGTCTTGGATATTCTTCAATTACCTTTGTCTTACACGGGTCTAGACATAACCCTATGCTGGTGATAATATTCCTCGTGAATGAAATTTCCTTCATCTAAAACTCACTTTTATTATACTATTTATATATCTTCTCCTTTCTCAAATCCCTTATAATAATATTCTAATGATCCTCATTCTCCTCAATTCTTATTGAGAAAATCATAATATCAACTATAAAGACTACAAATTGTTTTCGAGGTAAACCCTAAAATCTCTATTAATTAATTACATTATGATTTATTAATCATTATTACTCTTTAATGGAATCACTCTAAACTCTTAATGTCTATATCTTATAAGAACATATGTTGGGGGCATATCGTGCTTCTTCACCTTTAATTGGAGAAATTTAGTACGAAGGTCCACCTTATCGAAATATTGAGCTCTATATTGTAGATAGAAAAAGTATTATATATGTGTTTGGGGATACTTTTTCTTTATCATTGTTTTTTTACATCTTGAAAACCAACACAAAGGCCCCTTTTCTATCATTTTAATTGAAAAATATGATTGATTAGCCCCATAGTGAAGCACTTGGGTGTATTAATCCCTTTTATTGAATCTATTTTAACATATAATTATGTTTTGAAAACTAAAAATTGAACATTATATAATGATTATTGAATATTGGTAATTTTTAAGTAAATTTTAGATTGAGAAATAAACATCTCAATTAGGAATAAGTCCAGAAAACTCTTCATGGAATACATCAGTATAATCCCACACATTGAGAATATATTAAAGAATGAGCATATCTTCTGTCATAATCATTTTTGTAAAATATTATTTATCACATGGAAATAATATCTATTATTTAATAGAATATTCCTAGGAAGATTTATCCTCTTTCTTACAGTGAAATAGAATTGATGGATGTTGTGGGATGTAAAGAGTGATCTACCTCTCTCTATAGATAATAAATTCTTTATATAAGGTTATCCAATCCATGAAAAAAAATTGTTTAAAACTATAATAAAGGATTTATGATGGGATTTTATTGAATATTAAGTCAACAAAAATTTACTTGGGACAAGTTATATACTTTGGATGATATCATCACTCTTTCTCCTTCTCTAACACATATATTAAACCCATTTTTTGAGGTGGTGTTTGAATAGATCTTCTAAACTGGAAGACAGGATAGAATCCGTAGAACCATAGTGAAATGGAACTTTTAATATTATTTTATTATTAACTAGAAAAACATTCCCCACATCATAGTAGGCTTCCACCTCAACTTTACTGATAACATAATCCCGTATATTTTTCCTTATAGGTTGTTATCGATTCGTGTCTCTAACAACCCATGGATTAAGGTATTATACTAAATAATTACCATGATCCTTATACTTTAAAAACTATACATTATGCATACTGTTGATCAAATCCTTCTGATGTTATTCCTAATTAGTGGGTGTCTTCATTTCCCCACTATAATTATAAGCCTGGTGTTCCTCTTTTCCAAAATTGATGCATCTTATGGATCCCATAGGTAGTTTCCTGGATTCTACATCTCACACTTTTTCCATGTAGGATTTTTTTATTTCATTTCTATGTGTTATTTATCTATATATTCCCTACAAGAAAACACTATTTTACAATTTTATGTCTTGTTCGACAATTCCATTGAGATTAAACATTCTCCGTCTTAACATTAAAGACATAAAATAGAATATCTTTATAACAATAAATAAATCGAATCACAAAATATTTTAATATACTTGGATATCACCCACTAAAAAACACACCACCCAAACATAGATGTTGATAAAAAAACTATAAGTGTGACATACATGCCTTTTAAGGATTTCCTCATAAGACCCGATTGACTTCTCTTTGTATTATTCTCCATACAAAGTAATTCTTAATATATATTAAGACTGATAATTTAGTAGAAATATTTATAAAAAAGTATTTTATTGAAGTCATCCTATTCCATGGAATCAATGTCCTCTTTTTAAATTGTGTTCTTGATTAGTTTCCACCACCGATCATCTTCTCTACAATATGATAAATAGAAAGAACGAAATTCTATTTCCTTATGCATTAGAGGGCATAGAATATGTTTTCAGTGGAGTTAATCCAAAGTTCAATGATGAAAGGATCAAAAGCTAAAATAATATTAGGGGGACCTTTGCAAAAAAATCAACTATAGCATGATCTTCAATAGGATGTGTGTTGGGTTCTGCATTATTTATAGTATTATAGATGACATGATTTAATTGTGTGAGTAATTCCATGAATTTATTATCTCCCGCACACATGAGATTGGGAATATCATTCGTGAAATCATCAAATTTCCAATCATGTTTTCGGTTGGTAGGGATTCTAGTATTTCCCCCATTAACTGAATAAAATAAAAAGATCGGATGAGCATACATTAATATAATAAACTGATTATTTTAAACAAAAAATTATAACTCTTAAATGGTATGTTTTTCTTGAATTATTGGACACCCAGTTTAAATATATGTTATCCATTGAAATTTTCTAATTATGTTTTCTATCCTAAAAAAATCATTCAAATCCCCCATAATGGTTTGTAAATAGTTTTTATTTTCCCAATAATGTCCCCCAGGAGTGTAAAACCAACTGTTTAGAAAGGTTGGTTTTCATGCACCAGGTGATGATCTAATCCATCAAAATTATCCCTTTTCGATGATATTACCAATAAGTATATTTTTTCTACATCCATGACCACTTTTAGTATCTATATATGGATTTATATTTTTGGAAACCACTCACTCTATACATCAACATGATTCTAGTGTATTTTCTAGTACTTTGAATTGTCCATAGAGTTATCAACATAATTTTCCCTAAGGATATAACTAAAGATATGTCTTTATAGTTACAATATATTAATATAGATATCATTGAAACAATATATTGTGTACTACCCCTTTTACACATATTATTACAACATTATTAAACATAAATTTCCATTTATACAATACAAAGATCATGAAGTCCTTGTGTATTTGAAAATCTAGGTCTATATTCAATCAAAAGGAAGCATGAAAATTTAATCATTATTTTATTCACCACATTGAGAACCCTAAATTTATTTTATATCTTGAAACAACATCTAATAACATATGGAATATATAGTGAAATGGGTGGTTTAAAAATACTAGTAAGGGAATAAACATGACCGAAAAACATAACATGTGAGTCAACGATATAACATGAATTCATATAAAATTTGGATCTTGTGTTATCAAGTTTAATAATGAAATAAAGAGAGTGGTATAATAATATCATTGAAACATAGTACATTTTTAAATAACATATAGTATCACTTAAGCCTTTGTAATGGATAACTACCTAAAAATGTCACGTGGTGGAAAAATTCCAATAATCGATTATGTTTACAACCAAATCATATACATGACACCTCATGAGTCTGGATCATTACCCAATTCATTAGAGAAATATTTTGGTAGAACCATCATAATATTTTAATTATATACACATTCCACATAAAGTAAATCAATCATAATTCATAAATTAATAATTACCATTTAATAAAATTTTGTTTCATATTCATTCTTAATATCATAATCAAAGGAAATTTCATTTATATGATAATGAAAAATGGTCACCATCATGAGTCATACCGTAAAAGGAAGATATAATAATCTATGTATATATGTGAGAGAAATATATACATAATTTCAAATAATTCCTTAACATTAATGAGATATATAATGATAGTTGCAGAGATAATGTGCATAACTTGATGGAAATTATTGTTTAGAGAGATCCCATACCTTGTGCCCAATTTTACACCTTCATTCTTTTCCCCCATAAAAAATAAAAATAATTTAGTTTCACTATTTATTAATAACCCTTTTCACAAATATTAATACTTTTATTTTATTTATTACATTGTCATATTAAATTACATGAAAAATTACTTTCATATTTTACATTTTAAGGATATATAGATCATATGTCCAAAATCCCTTCGGTGTGTTGAATAAGGTCAAATAGATTACTAATGAATCATACCCAAAATTGTATCCATGAATTATTTATCATTTTTATGCAATAATTATTATTTTTATACCATCCATGAAATATGGTTAGGAAAAATGAACTACATTATAATCATGGAAACTGCAGGTCATACGTACATAAGAGTAACTTTTCCATTTGACGAAAATCATCACATAAAGATGGTAATTATAATTTTATTATTAAAATATTATAATTATGTCATAAATAACATATTATTTATTATATACCCTTACACATACCATTTGTTTTATATGGTTACAAAAACAAATCACAATGCTTTGTGTTGCGGTAGTTTGTCATACATTTGAGAGATGTTATTTTTATTTAATTAATGATAAGGTAGGAAATTATATTATATAAATATTATCAGGAAAAAATATTCTTTCATATGTATAATATATAAAAATAAAATTAATCCTTATTCACATCCATGTAAATATTAATTTATATATGAATCACATAGCTTCACAAGGAGGTAGCCCGCCACTCACACAAGAATCATTTTTTGTAGTCTCTACTAAATGTAAAGTAAGATCATTTATATGATATTATAAATAAGAAAATATAATTACAACATTTAGTTAATAAAAAAATTATATTTATTTGTGAGAAGTGATTATAGAAAAAAAATTATGTATGTTTGTAGGGAGTTATTCTACCGTACACATGATCAATGTTTTCGATTCCCAGTGGAGGGAGGTGGAGATAGTTGTACATCATTCCATTAACATTAAAAAATATATTTATATTATAGATAATATGATTATTATATCATCACATTTAACTAATATTTTAATGACGTGGAATAAAAAATAAAATAAAATTCTTGGTTACAGATGTTACCTCTTATTTAAATAACATCTTGTAAATAGTACTAAAATCCTTGTAATCTAGATTAATGAAAAACTTTGAATTTTGGATGAGGTAAGGGAGGAAAGAAATTTATTTTTGTAGGGATTATATTAAAAAATATGTTTTTAAGTGTTTAAAGGAGAGGATAGGAGGTGGCCTTTTAATAGTAGGGGAGGACATAGTTTAATGTTTTGAAAATAAATAATTCCACCCATGTTTTTAACAAAAACATAATAAATGAAATGTGATCATTTTAGAAAATTAGAATTAATAACATCAAAATAAGAGTACAAAATTATATTTAGAAAATTTTCAGGTAATTTCGAAAAAATAAAGATTGTTCCCTAAGGTTGTGTGTCGATTACCATAAGTTAAATCAGAATAACATTATGAATAAATACACACTTCATCATAGAGATTGTATATTTCAATAATTATGATGATATAGAGTCTTCCAATTTCTTTTTGAGATCTGGATACCATATACTGTGAGTTAGGCCCTCAAATATAACATGTACATCATTATGAATTAATTATGACTGTATGAATATATATTCATATTGTCTAGTCTCACCAATGAATCATTTATATGATATGATCGCAAAAAGAAATTTATAGATTGATATATTTCACATTATAGGATACATTATATTAGAATAAAAAGGTATATATGTATTCAGATAAGTTGAGATTCATTGCTTATTAAGAACATCCAAAGAAATATTTCAATATATATATCTTTTTAGGAATAGAAATTTTCTATTAGTGTTTCATAAAAAAATTTATGCCCTACAGAACTACTTATTAGATTGAATAGAAAAGAATTAATGTTTGTATGGTCTGAATATTGATTGAAGGTCTTTTATAAATTGAAATAATGTTGACCCTAGAACTGATATTGATTTTTCTTAAGCCTAGATGAGGCTATATAGATTATTGTGACACATAAAAATATATTTGGGATATGTTTTTATTCATGTGTAATGAGTAATATTTTATGGGTATTATTAGATAATACCTCATGATCATAATTACACACACATGACCTCGAGTTAGTAGTAGTTGTTCATGATTTTTGTTTCTATATACAATACATGCTTGAGGAGAAATTAATGGTGTACATGGAACATAAAATACACGAGTAAATATTATATCCATGTGAGATGAACCAATGGTAGTGTAAATGGGTTTAATATATTTAATATTTTATTATTGAACATTCTTACGTGCCATGAAAGGGAAATTTATTTTCCAATGTTCCAAAATGGAAGACTCAGACAGCAGTTGTTAAAGAAATCTATATTGAATTGTATTTGATGGATCATACTTATAAGAAGAATGTAGAATTATAAGAATGTCATGAGAGGAAATGTTTAAAAGTTTTACCAATCAATTCATCACATCAGGATGGGATAAATATGAAGATAACTTTAGATCTGAAAGGCTTGGTGAAGAGGGAAACTATTTTGGGTGAGGACTCACCACCTGGTATTGATGTTAATGAGGTTGATACCCTTTGAATCCATGAATGTGGATGGATACTTATAGATGTATGAGATATGTTGATATGTGAGTCACATGCTTCATTGTAGGAATAATATCCTAGACTCATGATAGAGTTCCATGATTTATTTCTCCCGTATTGCTAGCCTAGAATGAAAAAAGATATTACAAGCATTGTTACTAGGTGTCACACTAATTAGAAAATGAATAAAGAGTACTAACAACTTATAGGTATCATATATCCTCTCATAATATTGGTGTGGATATGGGATCATCTCACTGTGGATTTCATGTTGGTGTTACCAAAGTCATCTTAGGTCAACGACGTTGTATCTGTGATTGTGGACAAGCTGATCAAGGTCATCCATTTTATATATATTTGAGAGACCTTATCAGTTGATGAGCATGAATGGATACATGTACAAGAGATAATACACATTTATGGGGTTCCAAATACCATTTATTAGAGAGGTATTCTCAATTTATATCTCATATTTATAAGGTGTTATACACCGATCTTGGTTCATATGTTCTTCTGAGTACATTATATTTCGCTCAAACAATGGTCAGTCTAAGCACACTATTCATGTACTTGAAGAAATTATTCAAGTGTTTGTCCTTAATTTTGGAGGCTAATGGGAGAATAATATGTCCCTATATGAGTTAACTTATAATAGAATATTTCATGTGACTATCCAAATGGCACCATATGAGGAACTCTTGGATTGTTCTTATCACTCACCTCTAAATAGGTAAGTAGTATGGGAGCCTGTGATATTGGGATCTCCCATTATTCCAGATACATTATAGTAGGAATTGTTAATTGGGAAATTTATGTATATATATAAGTTAATGTAGAAGTAATATATAAATCACCATTACTGACCTTTGGAGATTGAGGTGGGGTATCAGGTTTTCTTATATGTTTCTATTATATTAGGTCCTTAACAAAATCTAAACCAAGGTAAGCTATCACCAAGATTCATCGTTCCTTTTGAAATTATAGAGGTAGTTGACATGGAAGAAAACGATATCACTTTTCCTTATTGGTATTGGTTTATACAACACTTATTCAAAGTTTATTGGATCCACTATTACTATTCTAACCCATCTCATGAGGTTGAACTTGATGATGTTGAGATAGATAATGATTCTTCTTTTAAATAGTATGTCATATGTAATGACCTGTCTTTTTATGAAGGAATAGATCATATGTTTTTATATATTAATTCCTTAAACATACCTAATATTTATGTCTAATAACGTCATGGGGGTCTTGAGTTCTTTTAGGACTCATTCAGATCTCGGACCCCCAAAATGGGGAGAAAATACTTGGTCTTATGGTTTTCATGGAATCGTGCAACTTGGCGTGCATGAACATGAAAAGATACAGAGTTTTGACACAGAGATTTTTGTATGGTTTTTGAATTTATAGTTAAATGGTGTGCCTAACTGGGTGGAGTGACCCTATGTAGCATTGAAGTGTGCACATTTTGGCCAACCATGTGCCCTTATGTTTTGAGGTGAAATTACCAATTTTCTATCATATAAAATTATAACCTATTTTCCCTTTTCCACCCATCTCATTCTAGTATAAAATGCTTATTCTCCCTCACATAGCTCAAATCCTCCATAAATATAAGAATATAGATAACTCTTCTATCTATAATCTGATTCACGATCCATATAAATCATTGGATCCACCTTAGTCCATTCTACGATACTCTCTCAGCCAATCAAGTTTTTTTCTAAACCCATGGAACTATTTAAGAACAAGCTCTTTTTCTTATTTTTAGTGTGTTTTATAGTTTATTATATCTCTTCCTACCTACTATAAATATGAGGCTGACATAGAAAGAGGAGTAATATATGGCCTTGAGGTAGGTGTTCATATCATTTTCCATTATAGTTTTAATGATCCATAGTTATGTCGTTGTACTACATGCCAGTTTTTATTGAAGGTTATTTTTTATGTGGTTTATTCATATAAAATTTGGTTATAAATATTTTATATAAACTTAATAACCCTTATTTAAGAGTTTATATAATTATTTCCACTTTTTTGGACACCCCATGGGTATACCATTTGGTATTGTCCTTTGTAGCTATTTTCAAAATTTTCCCAGAACCAGTTTTTTCTTTCGTATTATAAATAAAGTCAGATAAACATTGATTTAAAAATGTTTCTAGTTCTGGTATGTTGAAATGGTTAATTATGTTTTGTTTTTAAAGAATTATGCTTTCCCATATTTAAATGAATTAATTTAATTAGATTGAATTAATTATAAGGGTTGTATGGAAACACCTATTCATGTAAAATGCAATGCAATAAATTGAATTTTGAAGCATTATTTATATTGATTTTGGAAAATAAGAAACAATTGAGGTAACACCAAATTCTATATATTATAAAATTAATATTCCTTGTTATAGGGATGATATTATGCTAAGGGATCTTTTCTTCACGATGGTATCGTGCTCCATTACAATTAGTGTTTAGCATGATGTCTCTCTCCACTGACATTATTATGATGGTGGCCTTGACGTACTATGTTCCATTTTTCATCTGATGACATGATGGATCAGTCACTATCATGTGTGTTATACCAGATTTATCAAACTCTTATTGGGTTTTTAGGACAGTAACATATTTCTTGAGCTTGTAGGCTAGTTAGACTAGTCATGGATGTAAGAGTTACGCCCTGATCCAGCAAGCACTAGTATTCCATGTATGTGGCCACCTATGCGAGCACCTATATGGATTATATATGTGGATGAAATATATAACTACACTATATAAATTTTCTATATATATTTAGTGAATGATCTTATATTTCTCTTCTCCATGAGCCAAAATAGGTTGACCCACTTGGATTCAATTATGAAAATGAGCTCGAAGTTATATATTCATTAATGATAGTAAATTATTTATTTACGTATGCACACTGTTTAGTTACAAACACTACTTGGATTATGTGTAGAGATTTATGGTGGTGGAAAAAAGAGATTTTTCAGTCACACCCTAGTCATGATTCCCTTGGTACTAGAGAAGATTACCTTTCTATAGGTTTTGATAAGGTAAAAGGCCCTACATTAGGTTGTCAATATGAAAATTATTGTTGACGATTAGGAGTAGATGATCAAACACAGTCTCATGATTCTAGTAGATCATTTTATAGTATTTTTATAACATTCATATTGAATGATTGCGTTCATGTTCACATGTTAGCTTTATTTATTATCATACAATGTATCCTTGTGTTGACACTTCCATAAAGTATTTTCATTATATTATTCTGTAATTTAGTTTTCTATTTATGCTTCTATAGTTATTGTCGTTATGTATGTTCATGTATCTCTATAAAAAGTGACTTGTACTAATAAAAATCACAAATAGATAAAAAATATGTTGTTAAAAATGAGTAATTACAATGGTTATTAAAAAATATTGTAATTGATTATAGTGCCATCAAATATTTTTTTTATAATAGTAGTTTAATATAGATAATATATTTCCAATATTTCAATATTTTTGTTTATCATTGTATTACCCACAGCAGTTTTATCCAAAAATGTAAATGATGTTATTATTATTTTAAACAAAAACTCGTTAATAATTATAAAATAAAATCAATAAATAATTTAATAATATCACATATTCTAATAAAAATTATATATATATATATATATATAATTTTCCATAAAAGTTATTTGGTGTCATGAATCACATGTAAATTTGTTGTATGTTTATAATAGATTTTTTATTGAAAAATATAAATATTTCAAACATAATATATATATATATATATATCTGTGTGTGTGTGTGTGCGTGTTTATTATGATATTTTTTTTAAATTATTATTCTCCATAAACCATTATTTTTATGTTTAATTATTAATTTATGATAAATAACATTAAAAAAATTCCCAAATCTATTAAATCTTGAAAAAACCAGATGCAATTTAATTTACCAAATGGTTGTAGCACCATCGATGGTGCCCCAAAAACCTTAACATTCCACCCCTTTTCAACTACATTGGTTATTTTTCCACTCGATGATCATAAATTTGTTTGTTATTGTTGTTTCATAGCCTTCCCATTCTCTTCATCACCCTTTTTTCACATTCCATTCATAATTTTATCCACTCTGTGTGGACATCACTAGCCCTCATTTCTCTGAACAACCCACCACTTCACTAGAGATCAGCTTCTTGTTGCCAAATTTCTTGTCCTTCAACGTTTCCATAATCAGTCCTCGCACAAAATTCATACAAGGGGCTCGATTTGGATTTTTTGGAAGCTCAAATTATCATATCGAGAGGTGGGAAAAGGGATTCTGGTCCATCATGAATGAATTCAACCTACAATGATGGATGGAATTTTATTATTTCTTGTCAAATTATGATGATTTAAATGTTCAATCATGTGATGGATGGTTATTAATAAATTAATTACTTTAATGGAGTTTTGGTGTCTAGATTCAATGAATGATTACATTCAACAATAGAGCATTGGATTAGTTGATGCATTTTTTTTCATACATGTATCACTATAGAAGACTCATGAAAACGATTTTTGTTATATTTACTTGTGAGAAATATTCTATATATGTGATTTTCATTGATGTAAATATACCAGAGTTGATAATTAGGCATGTGGTTCAGTTGTGGTCCATGTAGTCATTTTGTGGTAGCGTATCATAGTTTGGATTCACGGTAAAGTATGAGTAGGTCGTTTTCCACCATATTTATCTCTATTCAGGAAGTTATTATGAAGCAGTCATGTTAAATTACCGGTGGTCTTGGTAGTGATTTTCTAGTAGGGTATAGTATTACCTCATACATATTTATTTTTTCTTATTTATTTCTCAGTCCTTACATCATTATATTCTACAAAATGATCATTTTTACGTAGATGTATATCTATTTCACTTAATAGCATAATCTAGAGATTCAATGTAGTTTTATTGTATCAATTTCATAGTTCCATTAGACAATGAATGAATTAATATCTCTCATCTTGTATAATTTCTTCTCTTGTTTCCTTCAAATACTTTATCCAGTATATGTATAATCATTTTGGTTTTTTTAATTCATATATATCTATTTTTTCATCTTAAATTCCATATTATTTTACTATAAATTTAATGAAAAATTCCATGCATGAATTTTTATAAATCAATATATTTCAATTAATTACGTTTACATTTATCATAATTCTTGAAGATTAATTTTATTTAATGAATTATTGAAATTGATTCAAAATTATTTTCCCATGTTATGAATATATTATTGAATTAAGATAGAAAACTTATGTTTATGATATCAAAATTCTTATTAGAAATGTAAAAGTTGAGAATCATTGTCTTATAGATTTGATAATTTTGATTTTGATTGATTTATAAAACTTTATACCTTGTTTGAAGTTATATATTCAATTATTTTTGGATGAATCAATGGTTTTTAATTTCTTGTTTAGATTTATTTCATTTGTTCTATTAAATTATCTCATTTTTATAGGACTTACTTTTTCAGAACCATCTATCAATATAAAAAACATAATAAGATTGATGAAATTACATTCCTTGAGATAAATAATGTAAGTTCAACACTAATATTAAATAATTATACAGGAGAAAACATTAATGGTGTGGTGTAACATTTTCAGGATAGGCTAGAAATTCTAGAGACCAAACTCATAGAACATAACCAAATTTTTTGAAGAAAATTGAAGATAGGTCATTTTATATGAGTTCCCATTGATATTCTAAAAGGTTTTATACACACCATTAACCTTCAAAATTAAGGAATAATGTATATAATATTGTATCATGAAAAATACTTAGTTTAAGAATTCTTTTAACTGATGAAGTTAATTTTTAATAGGGATTGACATGATTCTAATGTGGTTTCTGCATTTCATGCATGGGGAGGATGATATCATATAAGAGTTTGTTGTTGTAGAATTCATTGATTGAAGGATTACCACAATGCATTCTCTTAACTATGAATATTCACACCACATAAAGCGAGGTCTGCAAAACTAGAGGTGAAACAGAGAAAAAAACTTTCTGTAATTTTGATTTTCATTAACTTTTTTGTTACATTTGGATTCTTTTAGAAAGGTAAATAACTCAATGTTATTAAATGGGTGTATGATTTATATGATTTTTAGTAAGGATTTTCATAATTAATTTAAATTTCAACCTATACCGAATCTAATATAATTACCCATTTAATATGTAGTCATAAATATTTTAAAATGGTTTTTAAATTATAATTTATTATTTTATCCTCAAATGTTTCCTTTTTATCATTCATGTCTAAATTTATTTGTTTCATATAATTTTGGGATACGTCCATTCATAAAAATATAGTCAATTACATGTATTTTATTTTAATTT
The DNA here is from genome assembly GCA_963277665.1 of Viscum album. Classification (NCBI taxonomy): domain Eukaryota; kingdom Viridiplantae; phylum Streptophyta; class Magnoliopsida; order Santalales; family Viscaceae; genus Viscum; species Viscum album. The sequence goes on along the minus strand of OY728135.1, from coordinate 623,110,512 downwards.
CATATTATATATTCCTCACACCATGAACATAATTAGAATTCAAATTAGTGTTAAATTGTTTAATAATACTATTTATCCCATGTGTAGAATACTGCTGATGAAGGATATTTTTCATTTAAAAAACAGGGTTGTCTATGAATTTGTACTGCTATATTATTTTCCAGTACTCATGATTTCAGATAATACTCAATAACTATGACTATATGTGGTATTATTGCTTGTGAATTAGGTTCTATAATAATGTATCAACTATAAATAGAAATTATATTTGTAGTTTTGGTTTATTACTTTTCATCAAAAAATATTTTAACACATTACTCATTTACATTTCATTTTAAATTTATCTATTACAATTATTATTAATTCTTTTATGATCCACATAATCACATCTATTCTGGCCAATTTGAGGTCAATACCTCTAGATTCATGCCCACATATAATGCTAGTCTATATTAAAATCTAACTAAATTGGAACCCCAGTTAGTTCATTTGATTCAACACTTTTCTTGAAATTAGAATTTATACACTGGTAATTTACAAAAAAAAATATGTTTTCATTATCTAACCCCATATTTACTAATTAAAAAATTTCAATTGAGAATAAATATATATTTAATTGTATTTTAATTATAAGATACAAAATCTACCCCCAATACTATGAAGAAAATTGAAAATATAATAGATTCTACGAATAACACAATTCCTTTAAGAAGAAATTGTTAAAATGAAATAAGTCGGTGTAAAAATTGTAACTCATCTCCATCATTGATCATTTCAAGATATCTATTAGTCTCTTTATTATAGATTTATATATTTATCCATTAAAATATTTTGTAATTAAAAATATATTTTGAATTATAGATATTTTGTTTCATGTTTTTACAGATATAGAGTGAAATTGTAAGTAATTGGTCGTAGTGGATTTATCTTTGTTGATATTTTTAGAAAACAAGTATTGAAATTTATATAAAAAAGAATGTCCAAATTAATGATATTCATATTCAGGAAGGAATGAAATTTCCTAATATAATATGTTTATATAATCTCTACATATTATAACAGATGTTGATCTCTTTCTTGTAATATAGTGAATAAATTGAGATTCCAAAAAAATAGAATATCATCAAATCCAAACAATTTTGTAAGAATGATTTGTTCCATTCTAGTCCTGACTCAATGATTTCAAAAAATAGTTCATAATTCATATGTTTTATAATGTGGAAGGATTTATCACCACATTAAATCACTACAAGTGGAATGCATTGGGAGAAAACCTGTATTAGGGTAGCTGACTAGATATTAATCTGCATCGGGAGGGATTTCAATCCATTTCCCTTACATTGTTTCAACATATTTTGCATTGTTTTTTAAACTGGATCTATTAGTGCATGTAAGTTTTTCCAAATTTTATTAATGATGTGATGTGAAGGTGATATAAATTATTCATCATTGAATGAATACTTCACTTTTGGTGATCTCTTAGTATGTAGGAATAGGAAGGATCGAGGTTTTAATTCACTTCCCCTGTAATGTTTGGGATGATTTTCCCTTGATTTTGAACTGGTTTTGTAAGGGGATTCTTGTTTTTCATATTTTTAGGAATGATTTGTAATGCATGTGAAATTATTGATTAATCATTTAATAAATACTTAACTTCTATTGGTCATATTCGTATGATATAAGAGGAATGAGAATTGAATTCCCCGAACATTATGGAAAATCACGCATGTGGGCAGGAGTCGTGAAAGACGAACAGGAATGCTGAACTCACACAAGGCCAAGGCACATTGACTGCTGGAATCCCATCAGGAAGAAATAAATGTGTAGTCATTTTTTTGTGCCAAAAATCATTAGGTGGAACACATCAATTGTAAAAACTCTTCATGTTGGTACCCAAAAATATCAAAAATATTCTAATTTTTAATAAGAATTTTCACCTGTTACAACATAAATAGAAAAAACACCACTGGATTTTTGTGATTTTTTCAAAATTATTATCCTAATTAAATATTTCTACTCCCATTTAATGATTTTTTTCAAATTAAGAAATTATTCTTAGATTTTAGTCATTTGGATTACTGAATCTGGAGATGTCAAGAGAGATGATGTAAAATGATGACAATGAAAATCATTTTTTTGACTTCAATTTATTTCTAATTTGGTTTTCATTCATGAAGATATTTTATAATGATTTTTGGGTATACTATTTGGTTGTTTTTTTGTAGATATTAGAGTTGATGGGTGAGTCATAGAGGCGACTTGGGGATTCTCACTAGCACTCAAGCTGTCATGATTTTTTCTTATTGGTACTCGATTTGGCTAGTTTTTTGGTAATGTTATTTGGTTGTCTGTTGTAGATATCATGAAGATAATGGTTGAGGTACGATAAAAAATTGAGGTTTATTTATGGAGCTAGATATGGCTTGTACGTCCTATGGTATGGATGGTTCGTTGGTTCTCACTGGTCCCTAGCACAGGAGATGGATTGCAGACATGAATTGGATAGTGATGGAGCTATCTTGCCGGCTTGAGTCACTGGTTCTACCTAGTCCCTAGTAATGGAGATATCTTTCTAGAATGTATGATCTGGTGCTGGAGAATACTTGGCTGGTTCTGGAGCTCCCATGGGCTGATGTTTTCACTATAATGGATAGTTTTATCACTATCAAGGGATGGTGTTGTCGATGGCATGTATGGAGTTGGGAATGGGTCTGTATGGCTTATTTTATGGGGTGTTGTTATAGATCATGCATTTTTGTATTAAATTTCATTATAAAAGTACTTGAATTAGAACATTTATGAAAAAAAATTATTTTTATTAATTAAATATTATATATGATAAATTACTAAATATAATATGATGTTTTACTAGAAATAAAAAAAATATTTTCATTTAAATGTTATTTATATAAAAATATTATAGGTTTGAAATATTGTTAACAATATAAAGTTTTTCATTTGATTATGTGGCCAATTGTTTAACCAAGATATATATTTTCTATGGTTTTATTATTATTGTATGAAAACTGTTTTATCTATCACCAAAACATTTACTGAATATGTTTTTATGGATAGTTTAGTGACGGAGACATATATGTTGGAAAAATGTTTTACAAACATAAAATTGAATTTTTCCTACATATATTACCTTGTTGGAAAAAGTGAAATAATTTTTACAGTATTCATCCTTTATTATTGTATGTTTATTTTTATCTCTAATTTATTACTATGAAAAGATTTTATAGTCTCTCCAACATACCACCATTACACCCATAATGTTATTCAGCAGTCTCTATGGTATGGGGATGTGTGCTTGAGTCTATGTGACCCACCTTCTCAAGGCACATGTTAAGTGTACCTCGGGTTAGGACATTACAAATTGGTATGAGATAATTATTTATTCCTTTTTCTTATTATTTTTTAATTGGACTATGACTAGGAGTTAATTTTATGTGGAATTGATCATGTTCCAAGACGTAGATAACCCATGCAGAGGGAAAATTAAAAGTACCTAGGATGGTTAATTATATTTATTAGTTATGCCATTTATAGTTGATATGACCTCAAAATAGGTTGACAGACATGTTTCATGAAGTTATTGATATTGAAAAGATTATTTATTCACATTAGACTAATAATATGAGAGATTTATATAGGTTTAGCCATCATATTAGGAAATGTAGGACTAATATTACATGCATTTATTCATGTCATGTCTATTTTTAGCATGCATTGCCTATTTCATATTGATAGTTCAATGAATTTGTATTGAATTATGATGAATCCTTTTGTAGGGATTGGAAAACATAATTGATACAAAATGTAATTTCCATAACATAATAGTTTTTTCCTGGATAGGCTAATGTAGGAACCTTAAGAAGTCAATTATGGAATTTTTATCCATGGACTATCAGTCACATATGCTTTAATGTGTTATTGTGTTAGTTTAGTGGATTCCATATTTAAGATCATAAGTTGTATGAGACCTTATTTATTGAAAATGGTAATCCACCCAAATCAACCATTTAATGTAATTTAAATATATGATTTTGTAAAATTAAAATGAATATTGTCTTTAAAGTTAGAAAATCCATAATATATATATATGAAACAGAGACATAGACCTGAATTCTAAATTATAAGTGGGTTATGGGGTGTCTATTAAATAATACAACATATTATAATATCTTCTACTACCTAGAACTGACTATTAGAGCAGGCCGATAGGATATATTATTACTATTTGATGGCCATATACTTTTCCTAGATTCCTATCTACAGTTGTTTCAGTTACTTAAATCTCATCAAACATGTTAATTTGGAATTTTTCTGTTATGCTGCAATGAAGTACTCTGATTGCATGACCTAAAGGCCATGATGACCTTGTACATGAGGTGGAGAGACATGAGCCGCCATTGATTCCTTATGAAGTTCCACTAGTGGAACTTCATCTAATTCTATATGTATGAACAGACACCTAGTTCCAATAAGGGTTCATACATACATTACAATATATTAAGGAAGTTTTTTGATGACCCCCTAGTATATAAGAGTTGACTATAATGTTCCAGAAGAATCATCCTCCATCCTTTTGGGTGGACGGTGTACCACATATTGTTGAATCATGTCTTAAATGCATTCTATAATTATTCGACCATCTAGAGATGCCTCTATAGCGGAGGGTAAATCTCATAACCAATCTATTATGTGATTCTACTAAACATTGGTGGGATATTTTTTCCATAGGCTAGTTTACAATAGGGTATGGTCTGAGTGGACTTTCAGATATCATTTATTGACTATTTCTTCCATTGGACCTTGATAATTGATCTTGTTAGATCATTATTTGTCCTTTAGAATAGTTTCATGTTGATGATGGAATTATCAGCTCACATCACTAAATTACAGTGCTTGACACCATCCTTTTTTGATTATGAGTTGACTACTATGATGTGATTTGAGGATTGGATTGCTTATCCCATTTACTCATGTGAGAATGAACTTCTATTGGCCACTATTTTCCATATTGTGAATCTGAGCATCATCACTGAGTGAAACCTAAGGGGATTAAGTGATGTGAAGTAGGGAAGTTACGCTTCCTTGAAGAGGAGTGATTTGTCCAACAATAAGGTGCGACACATTGAGGTTACCAATGGTGTTGTTTCACCAATGTGGTGGGGTGTGTAATAAAAATCCATAGTGCATGAGGAACCTGATTGAGAGTCAAGATTGTGTCTGGATGGGTCTCCTCTATTGATTCTGATGATATTTTTAAATAGTTCCTTATTATTGAGGTTTTATGACCGAACCACCATCAAGAGTAGGATCAGTGACTCCTCATCATATAAAATGCTGATCTTGCATAGATCATTCTGGCAGATAATGTGGGCATGGACAATGATTCCAGGCTTTTAATTTTCATTATCATCGGCATGGACATGCTCAGGATAGTCAAGCAACATCTATAGTGTACAATTATATCCATGTTTATGTATTGAATCCCACAATAAAGGGTCATAGTCTACGTTCGTATATTTTTATAGATTCTATTATTTTATCCCCTTCATTATTACCTAGCTTACTCGATACAAGTGAAACACACTCCTTGTTGTCTGCTGAAACGCTGGGGAGTCTATGATTACTAATAGAATACTCTAGTGGTGTTAAGGCACTTGGAATGCCATTGTGATTTTGGGATAATGGTATACACATGTTCATGGAGTTCCCCTTAAATAGTTGGGTGTTGTTATCTATGGAGTTTCATCATCCATGAGATGATGTCGTTCGATTTCATTATTGAAATGCTCCAGATTGTTCTTTATCAGGACCTAGTGGAATGATTTCATCATTGGTTGACATTCATATCACCTGAGGGTAGAACATATAACCATAAGGTAGATTGTGATAGCTAAGAAATTTGAGCTAGAGTCAACTGTACTGGGCTAGGTGGAGTGACATTCTAGACAGACAGTCCCTTTATGAGAGAGCATTGAATGTAGTTTGCATAATTTACTCTTATATTGGATCATTTTAGGGACATCATCCTGAATGAATTACCCATTATAACTCTAGAGAAATACGATTATTTTAGTATTGAGATAGTTCCTTGTGTGGGACCATTTCCTATTCCTCTATATGGGATGGAACCTACCGAGTTCTTGGAACTCATGAAGCAACGAAGATATATAGGCTAAGGGTTTTATCATACCCAAAAAATTCCCATAGGGTAAACCAGTCCATTCACAAAGAAGTTGTATAAAATCCTTATATTTTTAATAGATTTTTTATAGCTAAACTAGATCATAGTAAATAATTGGTATCCACTGCCAAGAATAGACGACCTCTTTGATCAGCACCTAGGAGAGAGAGTTCTCAAATATATATTTGAGTTTGGGCTATCATCATGTTCTTTTAATGTCATCTAACATACCTCTTGTAGATTTTAGGAGCAGGTGTGGTATCTTTGAGTCTTTGATTATGTCATTTAGACTCACAAAATCCACCTTTAGTTTTCATGGACCTTATGAATTAGGTTTTCCTGCCTATTGGGATTCAATCATTGTAGCATTTGTTGATGATAACTTTGTGTATTCTTGCTACATAAATGACCATGAAAACCATATTGAAATTCTGATGAATACACAGAGAGATAATTAAAACTCTATTATTCTTAGAAATTCATCTTTTGTATCTATAAATTTCACATCTTGTGTCACATTATCTCAATGAAAAATGTTTTAGTAGACTCAGTGAATGTGAGAGTTTAGTTCCCTATGGGAAGCCCAATAAAATCATTGAAATTTGATGTTTCCTTAGGTTGGATAGATATTAAAAATGTTTCATTGAGGATTTTTCATGTTCAGAAGCACTGCTCACGATATTGAAAAATAAAGGTGTGAAATTCATTTGGTCATTATCTTTTGAAGAAGCCTTTCAGGAGTTGAAGGGATATTTGACTTCAACCCTGATACTAATTCTGTTAGATCCAATTAGGAGGTAAATTATATATCCTGAGCATATGGTATTGGTATTGTAGTTTTTCTTTTTGTAGGATAAGTGATTCTCACATACGACTCTTTTTAGTTGAGGTATCACGAGTAGAATTACTTGATGCATGACCTCAATCTCTATTTTTTAGTGAATTCCATACACTTTTGGAGACACTATATACATGGTGGTCATTTTTTGGTATTCAATGATCATAAAATCTTCAATTAATTCTTTATAAATCAATATCTGAAACTTATAAAATAAATATGGGATGAGTACCTACTATATAATTTTTTAGCTTGCCTACATTAGTGGAAAGGGAAATCCAATTGCCATTTCTCTAAGCAAATGAACCAGACACATTAGGTTCAAGAATCTGGTGACAATTTTTGGCTTATGGCCTTATTCTAATATAATTATATTGATTTTATGATTTCCATGGTTAGACTATCCTTTAAGACTTATGAGTGACCTCAACTATTTTAGAATGAGTAAGAATGACGTACTTATCTGATCATGAAGGACTTGTCCTTCTATAATGTATCTTAGAATATGGTATATATAGCAACCAAAGACTTTTACATAAAACATTTCATAATTTTATGAATAATTAATCAACGGAGTACACGCCAAGGATTTCTAAGTCTAGTGTCTTGTAATACTATTTACATATAACATAAAACATGGGACTAAAAAACATCTTTATTTAATCTCCATAAAGAGCTTCTAACTTTCTTTGAGCTCTTACATCCGCATAGGGTACCCTTGGGAACACATGAACAAAGGGATGAGCTGAAAAGCCCATTAAAGGAATGAAAATAAGGATACATCTCAAGCACATGAGTTATGAGGCATGACATAATGATATCTAAAGAATGAAACTTATAAAATAATTTAATATAAGAATGGGATCTTATAAACATGAAATCATATAAATGTGGCATAATCATAAATCATATCTTTAGTACAGGTCAAGGCTAACCTCCAATCCCATTTCCCATTTTAGTATAGGTCAAGGCTAACCGACAATCCCGTTTCACATCGCATCTCATGAGACTTAACCTTACACTATGCATTAGAGGACTATATGGGTGCACCCATCTCAACATATTCATGAATATTCTTTCCACATAAATAATCTTAACAAATTAATAATCATACATAATCAACCACACATAAACATAAGGGTACCCATGGAAAGAATTGGGTACCACAATCATGACATAAAAGATATCAAATGGGCGTATCACGAAGGTGTCCATGAAAGGAAAGGATTAGAACATACATGGAAATTAATAGGGTAAAATAGGCATAATAATTGTATGTGGTGTCAAATATAAGTGACAACATATTATTAATGTATTTGATAACCATTAGCATTAAAACATTTTTCTGCGTTTTTAGGAAAATACTCTAGAGATTTTCCAATAGAAAAGAGGAAATTCTTTTATATAAAACCAAAATAGAACTAAACAAAATTTCATAACAAAATTACAGATTTAATAAATACAATGGTCTTTTAAAACATAAGATAGAGTACACTTGAAATTTTGGTAAAAATTTGGGAAGTCCCCTTAAAACAAGTTTGCTTATCGGAAAGTTTTAAGGAGGGAATCTTTCAAAATCGTGTATATCCCTGAAATAATGTGATGAAAGGGTCTTGATATAAGAATAATTTACAAATAAACATAATTTATAATACTCACATAAATAGATAAGGTAACACCTTTTGAATGAAATATAAGGCAACCCGAAAAAACAATGATGGTTCGGGTAGAATTCGTTAAGATTTTATCGGCATGGTGTCAGGTGTGACCAAGAAGGATTGATGAGAGAGAAATGAGGTTTCTCATAACTTATAAATCTATAAGGAAGTATGGGGGAGGTTCTCAAACATACCCCATCATTTTCTAGTACACATAAAAAGGCATAGTATAGAGGACACTCTTTATTAAGAGAGAAAATGAGACGATCTCTTACCTTAAATCTGTTAGTTTTCTCCAATTGTTATTAATGACCTGAATAAAAAAATTAGGCTTATTAATTAATAAGTACAGAACCTCTCCTATATTTAATTTATTTATTATGACCTTTTTTAGTTCATTCAAAGCATTTTTTATTAGTTATAAGGTTCAATTTCATTGTTTGCGCTCGTCTGTTTACTTGGCTTTAAAAGATCGGTTCACTTATATTCAAGTTTGAATTATATGCAAGATGAAAGTGGTTGTCCAGAATTGAAGTTATATTCTTTATTTCATATCCTGGAGATTAAATGGTTTTAATTTTAATTAGGTTACTTAGAGTGAAATCTAATTATTATATATACTACCTTAGTGATAACCGTTTTTGTTAATCGGTGGATTTGATTACAAAGAATGTGTTTTGCTTTATAACATAATTCCATTTGAAAAAAAGTATTACAGAACAAAAAAATAGGATATATTACATATATAATAATCTGGATCAACCATAACACAAATGGTTTCATGACCATAATTAAATAAAATAATAGAAATTGATAAATCGTTGTCCTTGAATTTGCTAAATTAGCACATCTCAAACGGTGCTTTCATTTCTTTCAAATTAATGGGTGGGGAAATGAGAGAATATAATGAAATATACCACTAGAATTAATACATAATATTACATGTATGTAACTAGATTTATCATACTATTATGTTGAAGGTAGGTGAGGAAAGAAATCAAAAGAAAAGAACTTAAAAGAAAAGAAGAAATTTGGGAAGAAGAATTTACCTCTTGAGACTTCCTCCTTTGAGAACCTCTTAAAGGGATAGGTTTTTGTATTTTGAGGTGGATGAGAGATTTTGGACGTGCTGGAATACCATGGGGAGTGATTTGGGTAGAAATTATAAAAGGCTTGGAGCTTGAGAGGGGTGGAGAAAAGAGGGAGTGAAGGGGGGTTTTATAGTGGAGGAGAGGAGGGATTTCAAGATATTATAATCCTTAATTTATTATTTATTCACAAGACAAAGAATAGTATGTATTCCATGAAAATGAATAGTAAATGGGTCATGTGAATTCGAACCAAGTGATCTTACATCCACATAACATCATAGATGACTCAATTAATCCATTATTTATCATTTATTGTGAATTATCGGATTCTACTGTTCATAAAAAATTATAGTATTTCAGAAAAATTCCAAAAAATCACCCTAACCATTTACCAACGTGTAGAATCCAAAAATGAAGTCCATTTTTCAAGAATAATTTTCTAAATATGATTATTTTAATATTTAATTAAAATAATATTATTTATCAAAATCATATTTAAAACATTCATTAACTCATTCTAAACTATAGGTATACCGTACTTCCAACATGAATATTATTTTTATACCACCATAGGTGAGGTTACTATTCATTAGGGTATATCACTATTCATAAGGGTATGTTACTATTCATTAGGGTAGGTTTCTATTCATCAAAAATTCTTTTTGTTTTATTCGACTCCAAAAAAGATCTTGAACACAACCGTGTATGTCGGATTTTCAAAATTCCAAACACAGAAGTGACAACTTATGTTTAAAAGTCACTTATCAATTAATAGTTCATTATTATGTGATTTTAGGGAATATTTATAAGAAGGGAATTTCCATTAAAACCTTTTTTCCTTATATTCTTCCCCCCTTGAAAAATTTCACCCTCGAAATTTCATTTTACACTCTAGGCCAAAAATAGTTGTGGGTACTTTTCCTTTATTGATTCCTCCAGTCCTTATGTTGCTTCCTGAAAAATATGGTTCCTCCACAACACATTGAAAATATGGGTTTTCTTGTTGCGTAGAACCATATCTCTCAGATCCTGAATCTTTACTGGATGCTCCTCATGGGATAGATCATCTTCCAGCTGCACCACCTTTGAGTTTAGTACATTTGAAGGTTCAGGTATGTACTTGCTGAATAGTGATATGTGGAAAACATCATAAACGCTAGCCATATTTGGTGGAAGTTAAAGACGATAGTCGATGGATCCTATGCAGTCAAGGATCTCAAAGGGGGCAATATACCTTGGGATTAGCTTCCCTTTCTTCCCGAATCACATGACTCTCTTCCATGGAGATATTTGAAGGAAGACTTTATCTCCAACATCAAACTCCAAGTCCCTTCGATGATTGTCAGCATAGCTCTTTTGCTGACTTTGAGCAGCCTTGATGTGTTTTTTGTATGACTTGAACCTTCTCTATCATCTCTTGAATAAGATCAGGTCCATGTATCTTTCTTTCTCCAACTTCATCCCAAAAGATTGGAGTTCTACATCGCATTCCATAGAGAGCTTCATATGGAGCCATCTGAATACTCGAGTGCAAGATATTGTTGTATGAGAACTCAACCAATGGGAGATTCTAATCCCATCCACCTTTGAATTCTATATATGAGGCTTTAAGCATTTCTTCAAGCATATGAATAGTTCTTTTAGTATGGCCATCAGTTTGGGGGTGATAGGTTGTGCTGAAAATTAATTCAGTACTCAGAAAATGATGAAGGATCCTCTAGAATTTAGATGTGAACCTTGGATCATGGTCAGATAAAATTGATATTGGATCACCATGCAGTCTCACCAATTCCGTCACATAAAACATTGAAAGTTGTTCAAGTGAGAGAGCTTCCTAAATAGCTATGAAATGGGATGTCTTGGTGAGTCGGTAAACCACAACGCATATCGCATTATTTCCCTTCGATGTCTTCGAGAGACCCATGGCAAAGTCCATAATAACATTTTACCATTTCCACATGGGTATAGGAAATGGATGCATCATACCTTTGGACATTTTTCACTCAGCATTAACTTGGTAACATACCAATCACCTTGATATATATTCCGCAATCTCATTCTTCATGTTATCCCACCAGAAGTGTTCTCAGAGATCACGGTACATTTTGGTACTCCCAAGATGGATAAATAATGTCAAGCTATGTGCATCATTCAATAGATCCTTCTTTATCTCTAGATTAGATGGTACAAATAATTGTGTCCCAAATCTTAAAACTCCTTCCTCGTCAATTTTGAAATCAGTGGATTTCCCATTTTTAATAGCTTCTATCCATTTCTGAATTTCCACATCCTTTCTTTGAGAATCATTTATTTTCTCAAAGAGGGATGGTTGAGGAATAATTTGAGAAAGGATTGATGATGTTCCTCCTTGAATGATTCCCTTTTCCATACTTTTCAAATCTAAGAAGATCGGATCCCTTTCCATTCTTATCATTGATAAAGATGCAGGATCCTTTCTACTTAGAGCCTCTTCCACCTTGTTTTCCATACCGGGATGGTAGTGGATTGAGCAGTCATAATCCTTGATGAGCTCTATCTATCTTCGCTGGTGCATATTAAGCTCTTTATGTGTGGATATATATTTGAGACTCTTGTGGTCAGTATATATCTCACAATTTCCCCATAGAGATAATACCGCCATATTTTCAACGCAAATATCACAGTCGTCAACTCCAGATCATGTGTGGGATAGTTTTACTCATGGATTTTCAGCTACCTTGAGAAATAGGCTATTACTTTATCATTTTTCATTATCACGTAGCCTAATCCTTTCTTAGAAACATCACTATACACCATAAATAGTTCCCCACTTGAAGGGAGTGTCAGTATCGGCGTAGTGATAAGCCTCTTTTTCAACTCCTTGAAACAATCTTCACATTCATGTGTCCAGATGAACTTTACTCCCTTCTGTGCCAGCTTGGTCATTGGGTTTTACAATCATGGAAAGTCCATTAAAAATCGTCGATAATACCCAGCTAGACCAAAAAAGTTGTGGATCTCCATTAAAGAAGTTTTCCTCAGACACTCTTCAATTGCCTTCGTCTTGGAAGGGTCCACAGATATCCTTTTCCTAGTGATAACATGCCCCAAGAATGATACATCCTCTATAAAGAACTCACATTTATTGTACTTTGCATACAAAATCTCCCTTCGCAAATTTTTTAACACAATTTCCAAATTCTCCTCATGTTTCTCCTTTCTCTTGGAGTATATCAGAATATCATCAATCAAGACCACCACAAATTTGTCGAGGTAATATCTAAAGACTCTATTCATTAAATCCATGAAAATTTCTAGATCATTAGTGAGTCCTAAGGGCTTTACTATGAACTCATAGTGTCCATACAACGTTCTAAAGGAAGTCTTGGGAATATATTCCTTCCTCCCCTTCAGTTGGTGATATCCCAACTGAAGGTCCACCTTAGAGAAATAACTGGCCCATAAAAGCTGATAGAATAAGTCATCTATCCATGTAAGGGGATACTTGTTCTTTATAGTGATTTTATTGAGCTCTCGATAATCAATGCAGAGGTACATTGATCCATCCCTCTTCTTGAAGAAGAGGACTGGAGCACCCCACGGTGAAGCACTCAGGCATATAAAACCCTTCTCCATATTCTCCTATAACTCATTTTTTAGCTCTTCCAGCTCTACGGTGGCCATTCTGTAAGGTGTCTTTGATATTTGCAGAGATCTAGGGATAAGTTCAATTGAGAACTCAACCTCTGGGTTAGAAGGAAGACTGTGAAACTCTTTGGGGAATACATCAGTGCAATCCCTCATGATGGGCATGTCTTCATTCAAGATTCTCTCCTTTTTATCAATCATTTGAGCTAGGTATGCATGATCATAAAAAATTAATATCCACATTTGAGATGATGCTTCTAAAGGAGACTCACCTTCCTCCTTGCACATGTAAAGAATCGGAGGATGATTCGGGATGTGAAGAGTAATCTCCCTTTCCCAACAATTGATGTTGGCCTTGTACAAAGATTTCCAATCCATACCCAAGATAGCATCAAAATCCACTAAAGGAAGTATGAAAAGATTTTTTGGGAGGTTCAGTCCACAAACATTAACTGGGGAGGAGTTATAAACCATGGATGAAATAATATCCCCATTTTTTTTTACTCAAAGATAACTTTTCCTCCAAATTTTTAGGTGGTGTTTGAATAGTTCTACTAAAATTGAAAGATATGAAAGAATGCATAGATCTAGAATCAAATAGTAAATTCTCTATTCTTGAAAGAATAACAAGCATACTTTTCACCACATCATTTTCCGGATCCACCTCAACAATAGTGATAGCAAAATACCTTCCTTGTTGACTTGGAGGTTGTTGCTGATTGCCTCCGATAACCCTCAACTTAGGGAAATTGTTCACATAATGCCCAAGCGCCTTGCAGTTAAAACAATGCACTATAGGCTGAGTGTTGATCTGAACCTTCTGTTATTCTTCAACATTAGCTGGATTTTTCATATCCCTTCAGCAGTTCTTGGCCAGATGAACAATCTTTCAACATTTAAATAAATTCTTGGTTCCCTTGAGATAGTCACCAAGATGCTTCTTCCCACAATTCATGCAAAGGGGAAAGTGAGGCTTCTTTCTATCATGAGATTTTTTTGATGAACCACCCATGTTATTCTCCATTTTACACTTCTTGTCACTAGGACCATGAGACCACTGAGAGTCTCCAATCTCCATTTCAACCTTGAGGGCACAACATAAAATCTCCTCATAGCTGTCGAAGTCTCGAATAACCAACAATTTTCATTGACTCGGCTTTAGTCCAATAAATAAGTGATCCACCTTGCATTCGTTGTTCATGAAAAATCCAGAGGCGTATATTGAAAGCCCTGTAAAGTTCTCTTAATATGCCCTGATGGACTCATCTTCCTTCTGTTTGAGTCCAAGGAACTCTCTTTCCATCTTGAGATGGAGGGTTCGAGGAAATTATTTGTTGAAAAACATACTCTTGAATTCCTCCCAATATATGGAATCAATTTCCTCTTAGGACTTCGTATTCGTGATCATTTTCCACCACTGATCAGCTTCCCCATCAGAAAGATAGACTACAAGTACAACTTTATCTTCTTCTAAGCACTGTAGGATAGAGAGAATATTTTCAATGGATTTAATCCATTGTTTTGTGAGGAGGCGATCAGAAGACCCGCTAAACATGGGAGGCCTTTGCTGTATGAAGGACTATATGGCAACTTGCTCTTTCCTAGGAGGAGGGGGACGTTCCACCAGATTCAAGTTATTATTCATAACTCGAGCCAGCTGAGAAATTACTTCCATGATGTTTTGAGCACCTGCTTCCATCACATTAGGCATGTCATTAGGGAAATCATTACATTGCCTATCACATTGGTTGTTGGAACATGTTCTTTTATTTCCAACCATTAACTAAGAAAAAGAATGTATAATTAGAGGTCATTAATACTTAGATATTGATCATAAAAAAGAATCATTGAACATTAAAGGATAAACTTATAAAGAATAAGTACATCCTAACTTTTTATTCCTTAGGTTTATATCTAGGTTATCCTCGATCTATTTCTTAACTTATATTCTTATGGGATTTTTTTGTCCCTTAATAATGGTTTTTAATAATCTCATGAATCTACCAAAGCATATCCCCTTGGAGTGTCATAACCAATAGTGCAGCAAGTCCTATTATCATGCACCAGTTCCCATTCGAGTCTAGATCAAAGTGGTTTTTTGGGTTTTACCACTAGATACATCTGTGTTATAGCCTCCTCTACCTACTCGTATCTAGACAGGGATGTATTTTCTTGATAAACCACTTACTCTACACTCACCAAAATTTAGGGTTGTTTTCTTATACTCATTCTCATCCTTAATGTTCTCACTAAGGTTCTATATTTCTAATCTCCAAAAATAACTAGACCATGCTCTGATACCATCTATAGTGACCCAAGCCTTTTACATAAAACATTTCATGATTTTAAGCATAATTAATCAACAGAGTACAAGCCAAGGATCGTTAAGTCTAGTGTCTTGGAAGACTAGGTACATATTATATAAGACATGGGACTAAAAAACTTCTTTATTTAATATCCATAAAGATCTCATAACTTCCTTTGAGCTCTTACATCTGCATAGGGTACCCTGGGGAACAGAAGAACAAATGGATGAGCTAAAAATCCCTGTAAAGGAATGAACATAAGAATACATCTCAAGCACATGAGTTATGAGGCATGACAAAATGATATCCAAATAATGAAACTTATCAAATAATTTAATATAATCTTGGGATAATTTAAACATGAAATAATATAATTGTGGAAGTATCATAAATCATATCTTTAGTATGGGTCAAGGCTAACTACCAATCCAGTTTCTCATTTTAGTACGGGTCAAGGCTAACCGCCAATCCCATTTCACATCGCATCTAATGAGACTTAATATTACCCAATGCATTAGAGTTATATCTGGGTGCAACCATATAAACATATTTAGGAATATTCTTGCCACATAAATATACATACATAATCAACCATACATAATTATAAGTGTACCCATGGAAAGAATTGGGTACCACAATCATGACATACAACATATCCAATGGGAGTATAACGAAAGTGTCCATGAAAGAAAAGGATTAGAAAATACATGGACATTAATAGGTTTAAATATGAGTATAACATGGTAATTGGTGTAAAATATAATTTACAACATATTATAAATGTATTTTAGAAACATTAGCATTAAAACATTTTTCTGCGGTTTTAAGGAAAACACTCTAGAGATTTTTAAATTGAAAAGAGGGTATTATTTTATACAAAACCAGAATCGAACCAAGAATGTTTTCATAATAAGAATACTTATTTTATAAATACAATGGTATTTTAAAACATAGGATAGATTGCACTTTAAATTTGGGTAAAAATTTGGGAAGTCCCCTTAAAACAGGTTTGCTTATAATAAAATTCTACGGAGGGAATCTTTCAAAATCATGTATATCCCCGAAAGAATGTGATGAAAGGGTATTTATATAAGAATATTGTACAACTAACCATAATTCATAAGAATCACATTAATATATAAGGTAACACCATTTTTAAAGAAAGATAAGGCAACCCAAAAAAAACAAAGAAGGTTCAGGTAGAATTCGTTATGATTTTATCTGCATGGTGTCATGTGTGACCAAGAGGGATTGATGAGAGGGAAATGGGGTTTCTCATAACTTATAAATCCAGAAGGAAGTGTGGGAAGGTTCTTAAACATACCCCATCATTTTATAGTACACATAAAAAGGCATATTATAGAGGAAAATCTTGATTAAGAGAGAAAAGGAGAGGATCCATTACCATAAATCTGTTGGTGTTCTCAACTTGTTATTAATGTCATGAATAAAAAAATTAGTCTTATTAATTAATAAGTACAGAACCTCTTATATATGTAATTTATTTATTATGACCCTTTTTAGTTCATTCAAATCCTTTTTGATTAGTTATAAGTTTCAGTTTCATTGTTCGGGCTCGTTTGTTTACTTGGATTTAAAAGATCGGTTCACTTATATTCATGTTTGAATTATATTCAATATGAATGTGGTTGTCTAGAATTTAAGTTATATTATTTAGTTCATATACAGGAAATTACATGGTTTTAATTTAAATTAGGTTACTTATAGTGAAATATAATTATTATATATATAACCTTACTGATAATCATTCTTGTTAATTGGTGGATTTGATTAAAAAGAATGTGTTTTGATTTATAACTTAATTCTGTTTGAACCAAAGGATTATATAACAAAAAATAGGGTATATTACGTATATAATAATCTGGATCAACCATAACACAAATGGTTTCATGACCATAATTAAATACAGTAATGAAAATTTATAAACGGTTGTCCATGAATGTGCTAAATTCGCACATCTCAAACGGTGCTTTCATTTCTTTCAAATAAAAGGGTGGGGAAAGGAGAGAAGATAATGAAATATACCACTAGAATTAAGACATTCTTGTACATGAATGCTAATGGATTTATCATACTATTATGGTGAATGTAGGTGTGGAAATAAATAAAAAGAAAATAACATAAAAGAAAAGAAGAAATTTGGGAAGAGAAATTTACCTCTTGAGACTTCTGCCTTTGGAAACCTCTTAAGGGGAGAGGTTTTGGTATTTTGAGGAAGGTGAGAGATTTCGGAAGTGGGGTAAGAACTTGGGGAGATATTTGGGAAGAAATTAGATAAGGCTTGGAGATTGATAGGAGTGGAGAGAAGAGGGAATGAAGGGGGGTTTTATAGTGGAGGTGAGGAGGGATTTCATGATATTATAAACCTTAATTTATTATTTCTTCACAATAAAAAGAATATTTGGTATTCCATGACCAATAATATTATATGGGTCATTTAAATTCAAACTAATTGGTCTTACATCATCATAACATCATTGATGACTCAATTAATCCATTATTTAGCATTTATTATGAATTATTAGATTCTACTATTCATCAAAAATTCATGTATTTCAGAATACTCCCAAAAATTCACCCTAACCATTTTTCGACGTGTAGAATCCAAAAATTAAGTCTATTTTTTCAAAAATAGTTTTCTAAATATGATTATTTTAACATTTAAATAAAATAATAATATTTATCAAAACCAGTTTTAAAACATTCATTAACTCATTCTAAACTATAGGTATATCATACTTCCAACATGAATATTATTTTTATACCACCATAGGTGAGGTTACTATTCATTAGGGTATATCACTATTCATAAGGATATGTTACTATTCATTAGGGTAGGTTACTATTGACCAAAAATTATTTTTGTTTTATTAAACTCGAAAAAAAAATCTTAATCACAACTGTGTATGTCGGATTTTCAAAATTCCAAACACAGAAGTGACAAGTTATGTTTAAAGGTCACTTATCACTCAGTAGTTCATTATTATGTGATTTTATGAAATATTTATAAGAAGGGAATTTCCATTTAAAATCTTGGTTTGTTACAGTATGTCATCATATTGGTCTATAGATATGGAAGATAATATACTTTTCCATTGGTGTGTACGTGTCCCAATAGTCATTAGAGAGGAGATGATGTGGGAATTTGAAAATCATCATGGGATGTTCACCCTAGTGGCACCAACATTTATCAGGATCTATGATGCCAGCACTAGTGGCATGGAATGAAATAGGATATAGTGATCTTCAACACATGATGTTCCACCTGTGACTTTTTGAATGTGGAACATTAGTGACTTGAAGGGCTTTTACAATCATTGTCCATTCCCAAGTGGAAATGTGATGATGTCTTTACGGGATTTGTGACCAGTCTACCCAGAATACCATTAGGAAATAATATAGTGTGGTTTGGTATTAGTATTTTCACAAAGATCATAAAATTGTTACTGGTTAGTGATAACTTCTCAGTAGATGAGTTAGGAAGGTTGTACATCTAGGTTGTTGTACGTTTTCATGGATCTCACCTTTATATCCTTTTTGGATAGAGACACTCAATTTACATTAATTTTATGTAAAGGGTAGCATAATTTCTTGGGTACATGGGAACCTATGAAAATGTACTATCACACAAAGATCGATATGAAGACAGGGCATTCTTTTCAGGTTCTAGAAGGCATATTTTGTGCATATTCCCTTAAATTCTGGGGTTTCTAGGGGAAAAAATTCCCCTCTAGGAATTCTATAATAATAATAGCATTTAAGATACCGTCAAGATGGATCTATATGAATCCTTATATTCTATTCCTTTCCTCTCACCTATGTTCTTATTATATATAGGGGAGGTAGGTATGCATGGACCACATCTTGTGCATGGGACTACAAGTTATGTCTAGCTAATCAGAAAGTGCATGATGACTACTCAATACAGAGATCAGTCATATTCTAATAGACATCAGAGACCTCTCTAATTTGAGTATGGAGACCATGTTTTCTTGCAAGTCTCACTCAAGTCAGTACATAGATATATTTGGAAGAACAATATGCTCTCACTGAGGGTCTTTGGACTCTTCTAGGTTGTGAAATAGATCATACAAGTGGAATCTAAATTGAAACATCCCCAGATATATTGGTCAATTCATGATGTATTTCACATATCATAATATTTCTGATACAACCAACACCCATCACACGTCATTCAACATTATGAGGTTGAACTAGATGTGGATTCTTCTTTTGAGGAGTATCCCATTTGTATTTTTGATCAGAGTTTGAATACACTCAGAGGTAGTCCATTTCTTTTGGAATGGTTATTATGGTAGCACAGATGAGTATATGACTGGGCCAAGGAATATGAATCAAATATATAATCTCAGTTGGCGGAACTATTTTCATGAAATTCATCATTACCCTCAAAAGTATAGCTCATGGATGAGTTGATTTAACTGGGGACTTTTATAATGACCCGTATTTTCATGAATGTCTGGATCTATTGGTTTTCAATTTAAATTCCTTAAATGACCCAAATATTAATTTTAAATCAATTCATTGGGGTTTTAGGTGTGTCTAGGGCTTTTTTGGAACCCATATCCCGAAAATTGTATAAACCTACTCAACCATATGGTTATTATGAATCTATATGACCCGGGCATACAATTGTGTGGTGCTTTAGAGTTTCAGGAGAGAGGATTTTTCAATGGTATATGAATGGTTAGATAAACTCTGAACCTAAACATGTGGTGTTCCCACATATAGCAGTGAATGGTGCATGGTTAATGCATGGTTAGGCCAATCGTGTGGCCAAGTCGTTCACCCTTAGTTTTTGAGGTAAAATTTAAATTTTCCCACACATGATATTATAACATATTTTCTATTTTACACCACTCTCAATCTTGTGTATAGAACTTATTCTCCATCTTGTAGCTCAAATCCTATATAGATCTAGGTTTGAAGATAATTCTTCCTTATTGAATCTGATTGATGATAAATATGAATCATTTCATCCATATAGTTATGTTTTTCAATCATCTCCCATACTATATATGTTCATTTCAAAACCATCATGCTATTTATGTGAAATATCACTTTACCTATTTTTTAGAATGTTGTATTGTTTCTCAAATATCATCAATTCTACACATAATCTAAGGAAAAAATTGATTTCATGGTCTTCTATAGCCTTGAGGTAGTTGGTCATGTCATTTACCTTTTTCGTTTTAATTCTTCGTAGCTACATTGTTGTGTCGCACACAAACTATTTTCAAGTGTCCCATTTTATTTGGTTTTTTCATATAAAATTTATCATTGAACATTTATATACACCTATTATCCTTGGATAGGTTTTCAATTGATGGTTCCTTATTTTATAGACACACCTCTGGTGTTCCATTTTGGATGGTCCCTTGAATCTATTTTATAAAATTTATAAAAACCCATTTTTTCTTTCTTCATAAACATAATGTAAATTTTCCATTGATTTTTAAGGTTTATATAACCCTAGTAACCCCTTACGTGTTTGGATCAACACATAATTGGAATTACCCATGTAGGAAATTTCCTTATTTGATTATGTATCCTTTTTAATGGATGTTGAGCTTTATAACTTGAATTTTCATATTCAAGTAATTTATGTTGGTTAATTATGTCAAGTTGATAATTCATGAATATTTTCCTCATATAAATTAAATAACATAATTAATTGGAATGACTGATAATGGTTGTATAGCCACAACTATTAATGTTAAATCAATAGTAATCAATTGAATTGTGAGGTCTAATTTAAATTGGACTTGTCTAACGAGACACATGATAGGTAAATCCTAATGCCATATATTATAAATGAGATACACCTTGTTGTGGTTGTGGTATAATGGTAAGGGTTCTATTGAGAATAAAGGAATTACGCTCTCTTACATCAGGTGTTGAGAATGATGTCTCACACCACATCCACAATTAAGATGATGGGTGTGACACGCCACATTACTTTGTTTGTGATATGATATGATGGATCACTCACAATCCCAAGTGTCATGCCTGAAGTTTCATAGTCCTATTTGGATGTAGTGAAAGTAACCTACTGCATGAGCTTATTCAATCATTATACTAGTAATGGATATATGAGTTACTCCCTAGCCCTACCAACACTATTATTCCATGTATATGGCCACATTCATCCATAGGTGGATGGTTCATATTGGTGAATGAATTTTTATAACTATATTATACTATATATATATATTTAAAATATCTATAGTTGATGATCTTATATTTCTCTTAGACATGTTCCAATGTAGGTAAACCCACTATATGTCCTTTAGGAACCTTATAGGGTGGTTATTTATTAATCCATCATTATCAGTTAATTACATATTCATCCACACTATTTAGTTACATAAACTTCATGTATTATGAATAGGTATTGTTAGTGTTGGCGTATTGATATTGTTCTCTCCCATACAACTCTGGATTCCCTTTTACCTGACAATATTAAATTCTTATTGGAATTTATATGGAAAAAAGGAATTACTTTAGGTTGTTGATATGCTTACATATATTAGGAGTTTTGGATTAGGGGATCGAGCATGTGCTCATGATGTTAGTGGATAATTTTTTTTATTTATTTTAACTTTTTTATAACATGTTATTATTATTTTTACCCTATAACATTTTTTGCGTATCATAATTACATTCATCCATATAATAATACTACCATAGAGGATTATGAATATATTATTCTGTAATTTAGTTATCTATTTATACTTACGTAGTTATTGATGATAAGTCTATTCATATATGATTCTGCAACTATTGTATCTTTATTTTTATCTCTGTTGTTCCACTATGACATGAGGGTATAGAATCCGCACCATACCACTTTTACACCATTTCTGGAATTCAAAAACCTATGGTGTATTGGGAGCCATGCTTCAGGCCATGTGACCCGCCATCTTGGGTCACATGATAAGTGGACCCGGGTCGGGATGTTACACTGTGCATATCATTGATCCATTGTATAAGGGATTTCTATGGAAGAATAGTTATTACAGTTTTTGTTATTTGGAGACAAATTAATTTATTGGATTATAATTTGGATTGAGAGGCTAATATATGTTCTCAATGGTTGGAGTTATTCTTAGATGTTATTATCCACCCTTGGAATAGAATCTTGCAGACCAGTGGTCTAATAGAGTGGAGGGTGTAAGATCTTTTTTTATATAGGTATCAATTGTTTTTTAAATCCAATTATTTAATCTATAAATATGTTTCTAGATGATTCATTGTGGTTCTGGGATTTTTTGGGCTTTATTTGAGACCTGCAATTCGAGTTATTAGAGAAACAGGTTGAGGCACCCCATTAGAGAATAGTTTTCCCAAACCGTTCACCCAAAAAACGTGTCTCTGATATGGTGATGAGATTTTTATTAAATCATGAAAATAGGGAATTATGGACATGAAAACCCAACTACATAGGCACCTATAATGTTTTTAATTCAATTTGACTAACTGTGCACATCAACTATCTTGGGTGTTGTCCTTGAGACAATGTTGAATGCATGGTTCATGCATGGTTTTGTCTTACCCTATTCATCTACTATGAGAGGGTTGTGAGAATTGATAGATGGTGGACATGGTTGGAATATGGTTATCCAAACCATGAAGAAAAATCATTTCCACCTAATAAAGGATTTGAAATTACTTTTCTCCTATTTATACATAAACCCTTGCTTCTTATATATCCTTAAATTTTTCATAATACACCACTATGTGAGTACTCTCCCTTTTCTCCACTTCATAAGAATTATTGTATCTCCTCCTGACAAACTCCTCATTGAATATATTTGGTCATGTTGGTTCTACCTTAGTAATTATGGCACAAGTTAACCTTCTTCTATGGGTTTCCATTTCCATCTTTAGTGTTATATCTGAGTAACCTAAGAAACCCTATTTATAGATAATTTTAATAGTTAGACTTCTTCTCTCAAACCATACAAAATTTAAGGATGATAATGGATGAGTATCTTAATATGAGGTTAAGTTAGGTGGTCTTCCACTTTTCTTTAAAATTAATGGTGTATATAATTTTCTATTATTGTGAAACACATTTTACAATCAATGTATTGACTATAAAATTTTTAACAACTATATATAATTTCCTATACCACAATCTGAACCTTTCATTGGTCCAATTGACATTGTTAGATAGTGAAGACCTCATTATAAACCACTATTTATGATGGGTTTTGTTAAATTATACTGAATACCATTCTTTCCTTATGACCAAACCAAACATTCAGTGTATTGAGATTTAAAGTTATTTGTGGAATTCCATAGTTGAATTAATTTATTTTTTAAATGAAATGGATAAATTACATGGATGTTTTTATCACTTATATGTTAAAGGACTAATAGAATGAATGAAATTTAATTTTAATATGAGTTGGTTGTTTCTATTTTCCCCTGAGTACATATTAGATGTGATGTGGCTACCATGTTTGGACATTGGTTACACTTTTAATTATGTTCTATACATTATTTAAGACATATATTCCTATTCTATAATGAAATGGTTGGACTCAAAGTGTATCAGATGATTGATTGATGTGACCATCAAGTGGGACACCTCATTGGGGATTGGTCAATGTATTAGATATTTGAATTCCTGTGATAAACACCACCAATTCGCATGCATATTTAATAAAATAAAATTACATGGATGGTATCCTTGTATTTGGATTATTGTCCACATATATGTATTTCTAAATATAATCTCTCTACATTCCACTCAAGTATATCCTGATGCTACTTTATACATGTCCCTAATCATATTTATAACATCATGGACTGATATTATAAGGGTTCACAAATTTGATTACACCAATACCCATTAGCATAATATTTTGATCAGTGTTTTGAGGATATTAGCCTTATATGTTCATCTATACCATGGATATACAAGGGATCCATTATGATTATTGTATAAAAAACATTGAAAATGTTCTTTATAACCATAAAATATGCTTGGTCACATGATCATAGACATCAGGATTAGGAAGAACATGGTAGGGAAGGTACGTATCCCATGAGTAACCTAATGTGAACAAGATGTATATTTATTTAATGGTTTGTATCTATTATACCTACTCTAAATTACATTTTATATTCATAGAATCTATTTTTAATAGAATCATTTTTTTTGGGGCCTACTATGTTTTACTGACACCCTGATTGGGCCGATATTTGGTACTCTCGAAGATTAAATGGATGGGGGTAAGGATATATGGATGTTTTGAGCTGTGGATTCATGATTTCTTTTAGGATGGGATCACAGAACACAATACTAAGAAAGCAATAAGGGTGACCTAGGAGATATATTTTTGGTCCATTTTTTCATATATTGGAACTATATTGTATTCCTTATTTTAATACTTCATGTTTCACAATTTTCATCATCAAGACAAAATCATATATTTGTGATTCCTTATGCTATTATGTCACTTTATTATTATTCGGATGGTTACTCTTCAACTTCCATATTATTTCAACCGATTTATTATTATTCATATTTTTATACTACTGTAAAGATAGAATATTCTCCCCACTATGCCACCATAGATCCTAACTACTAGTCAACATCCTCTATCTTCTTAAGATGTGTGCTTGTGTACATGTGGCCATCTTGGTTTGGTTACATATGAGTGAACCAGGATTAGGACATCACCATTTCGACGATATCTATATTAGATGTAATAATACAATGATATCCAAACATTAGAAATAGATGATTATTGAGATAGGTTTTCCATCACATCCCATAATATGGGGAATTCCTTGATTATATATAAAGGGAAATTTGATTCTAGATGTGTGGGATACAGAAAGTCATACAGTCTTGTTAAAATGTGATGTGTTCAAATACTATATGTACTATATAGTTTGATAATCTGTAAATATTATCTTAAATAATTGTTTATATATCTTAAAATTATAATTTCCTAATTTTTATGGAACATAATTTAATAATAAATATAAGTCAGCGTCATATAAGTCAGCGTTATATGCCTCTTTGAATGTGAGATACTTCTCATGGTAAGAAATTTCAAACATGGTTGAAATCTAGGTCCATACCATTACTCTGATTGAATAGATAGTTATTATTTATTATTGACTATAATATGATTAATCCTTTTAGGTATATATTTGATGAAAAAATGAAGTTTCTCTAGAAACCAGAGTATTTCAATTTGGTCAAAATAATGTAGTTCATTAACCTAAATGATAGATCGTCAATGGGTATAAATTAATTATAAACGGTTGTGTTGTATACATAAAAATAAAACCTCCTATAATTTTGTTAATATAAATGTTTGATTATTACGTTTTTGAATTAGATAAAATGATTCATTATGAAAATATATCATATTATAGAGTTGGAGATAAAATGATCATATTAGATTATTCATCTCATGGTCTGGTAACAGTGATAAAGTGAAATTTGTATAATTCAATAACATGATAGAGAGTATATATATATAATTATATATTTTTGGTTACTTGAATATATAATTTCTATCCAATTGATGATCCATGCATTATTTAATTGTTGGTGGAACATGTTCTATTTTGAAAATTAACTTATAAAAACTCAAATCGATGTCATTATTGAATTTGCCTGACGATATTTTTTTATTAAAGAACATATGAAACTAAAATAATATATTCCATCATTGATGTTATCTAAAATATTTCATAAGATAATGATAATTCGTTACATTTTCAATTTTATTACAAACTTGAAGATTTGGTGGGATATTTATTGTAAAGACTATACGTTTCTTTTATTTACTAATTAATTTTTTCACTGTCATTTTCTTATTTTTTAAATATATATTACCTATTTTTTCATTTAATTAGTTAGGTATTTTTTCTATAATTAATTTTATAATAATATTAAAATTAATTTTCATGTATGAAATAATTAAAATATTGATGGGTAAGGAAGGAAAATAATGTCTAAATAAGATAATTGATTTTAGTAATTAAGGATATATCCTCTAATTTCCCTTACAAGTATAGTATTTTAATTTTCAATATAAATTATTTAATATAATAAATTAGTTTATTTATCTTTTTTTTCAATAATGTTACACTTTATGGGTGAAATCTCTAATTATACCATTGATAATATTAATTAGAATTTCCCATTGAGGAGGGATGGTATTGTAGATTATTGAAGCATATATTATACAAGATATGACACTGAAACCTAACCCTATATCTTTTCTTCCACAAATTCTCATTCTGTAGTCCCACATAAGGAAATGAGAATATTTAGACTATTGATGATGTATCTACCATTTCACCCAATTATTATGGATCATAACCAATTTGGATTAGTTTTTATCTAATAGTTTCACTTGACAAGAACATGTATTTTAGAATAGAAATGTTTTCACCATTATTTTTCTATTTTATGATAACTAATCACCTCTACTTTTAGAATCCAACAACTTATTTGTTGAACCAGTTTACTAGTTATCCCAACTCCTAGGAATTTTATAGTCACACTCATTTTATATTTACTCAAGATCCTACTAATAATCCTTTCATTACTAATCAGACCACATTCATTAATCATTTATAGTATTTTAATCCTTCATATCCAAACAATCTTTCATGTCCACACAATCCATTAAAACCTTATAAACTTTTTAGATTTTTGACCAATCAATATCATGTATATATGTACAAATATATTATATTATTTCATAATAATTTTATACATGTTATAATCTGTATTAAGTTTATTTTTTGATTTTAATATGTATTGTTTGATCAACTACTATGAGCTATGGATGTACACTTATGCATAATGATTGTAACAAAAAAATAGAAGTTATGGTTGAGTATATAAAAATATGTAACAATGATTGGGAAACACATCATGGAATGTATAATCATAATTTGAATCTTTTATAAGTATATTGGTATCATTAAAATTTAAAAATTCATTCAATGACACATTAGTGATTAAATAAATTGTATTGTATGTGAAGATATAAGGGTAAAGAAATTTTTGACAATAGATTAATCATTATAAAAATATTGTCTAAATTAATTTTACTTTTTATCATTTTTTTCCAGTTTCTTGATGTTCATGTTGTCATAACATGATGGTGGATGGAATTATGAGACTTTAATGAGCATATAATCATGAATTTTATATTTAATAGTCCCGTAGAATTTAAACTGGGATAGATGATTTCCCTCCCCTTAATGATTATCTAGTTACATAATACCATGATATGACTGATTTAATTAAGATTTTTAGGTTTAACGATTTATTGAATGTTAATGTTTTTTATTTCATAGAATATTATTATTAATATTAAATTCTCTAATACTATTATTATTATTACCACAAAACAAATTTTATATACATTTGGGGTAAATATATAGTAGATAATTATTATTAATTTTACACATAGCTTATTTTTTGTTGGTTTTTTATAGGAATATTAATAACATAAAAATTAGTTTTATGAAGTACAAGGATACATCATGATAAAATACTATGCTAGAACATGATAAAAATCTGGTATTTTCATCTACAGATAACTATTAATAGTTTTTTGTATGAAATTATTTTTCATAAAAATGTAGCATAAAACTTCATTAAATCTAATGATGTTATTATTTAGCCTATATTTTTTAGACACCTGGTTAAACATACACATTGGCAATATCATTATAATATAAAAGGAGTTATTTGACCAATGAAAGATATTTACTAAAGGAATAAATATTTTTTTTAATTTCAAGACATATATTCTTATAATTAATAATATAGAAATTTCTTTTCATAAATTTATTATATTATTTATTTATATATGATGGTTCTGAAAATTGAAGGTTATGTACAATGAGAAAAAATATTTTTCTCACATTGAAAAACTGATATAATTGAAGATAATGTCAATATGAAAGAGGTGACTGTAAGAATATTTTCAATAATTTGAAATTTTAATATCTTATTCATAAAATTATATCACATTTGTATTGTGAAATGATTTATTTAAAATATCTTAATGAGAAGTATGATGCTAAATATGACCATCATGATCAATGTCCCTAGAAGTCAGGTGAGGATCACTAAAGGTGGCTTTTTCCTCAACCCTAAAATATTATTTGGTGGTATGTGTATTATTGTTCATTATGTATTTAATTGACTGATGATAGTACTATGAAATTGTATTAAGATCCCACATTATAATATACATAGGTAAAGAAAATTTTTCTACATTCATGTTAATTAAATCAAAGGATTGACATGAATCTTATGAAATCTATCAATAAAATGTGTTCCTTACTTCCTCAAGATATTTCAACAATTTTTTACACTTTTATATTGATGATGAAATGATATCAAGTTTTTATATTTGATGGGGATAATGTTCTATGTAGATATCATCATAATAAATGTTGAGGTCATTATCATAATGATGATGTTGTTCGAGGTGATGGTCCTATGAATTATGTTTAGGATAAAGATGATGGTATTGGTAACCTATATGATTGCATTTTAGATTGAGATTGTGATCATCTCAATTCATGATTTTTTTGAAAATATTGGTCCTTTATACTTCTCATTTTTATCATTCTTTATTATATATGTTTAATATCAAATGAGTTATATGTTTTAAATTTATTGAATGTAAATTATATAATGTTTTTAGTCCTCGAAAAACGTATTATTGTAAATAATGATACATCTGTGATTGGATTAGTTCAATAAAAATATAGTTATATGTGTTTTTGGATGGTATAATTGTCTGTAGGTTTAGACTGTGAAGGTTGGATTTCTATGTGTCTTATATCCATGATTCACTTCATTTGTGGTATCACATATCATGGTTCATCAACTGTGGTTATAAAAATATATATAAATAGTTTTTCAAAATTGTTTGTATAACCTAATGTTGATGGTGTTTATAGCGACCATTGTTTATATACATTACTATTACATCATTTTATAGATAATCAACATAAAATCACTACACAATAAGGATGTAAGTGTTTATTTTCATGGTGAAAAGAGTTACACACATAAAATTTACAAAATAAAACATAATTATATATTTAATTCCTCCTTATCTAGCTTCATATTGGCCGATGAATTCTCCTTTGTACATTTAATCACCTGAGGATATACATGGAAGAAAGGGGTGAGCTAAAATCCTAATATGATGATAAATATGAATAGAATAAAATATATCATTGGTTGATTATAAATATAAAAACATCATCATAAAATAATCATAGGATCATAATCATGAGAGTAAGTATTAATATAAGGCTTGGAATGTGGAAATACATAATAATGAGACATCATGTCTTAAAGGTTAACTGCCACACATATATTTGAAAAAAGTTAGAATCATGTTCATATTTTTTCACATTTCTCATCAGATTATTCTAATTACCCAATACATTGGAGTGATATATAATTGCAGTAACATCCATAAATTCATAACATTTACATTGCACTATATAATTTCAGGTTCAATTGTCACATCATAACATTAACATTATCATGCATTCCAAAAAAATTATGTTGATATTTATCATAAAATGATCCATGTAATGTTATGTGTTTATTTTCATAAAAAAGAAATTCAAAAAAATTGGGTTCCAAAACTAATTATGGAATAACATACTTGATATATAAATCATTATACTTGAGCGAAGAATCAAAAATCTCAAGAAGTAAATGGTGTGTTTTTTTGAAAGAATAGTTCTTTTAGAAAACATTATTTTTTTCATAAACTCAAGTAAGAAAATTTGTATCCCATAAAATGTAATATAATAATTATGAAATGATATTTATGGAATATCAAAACTGAAAATGGTGTGAAAGAGGGAAAACCAAAAGAAAGAGTGTTGGGTTTGAAAATTCCACATACAGTGTGTTTGAATATGTCTTTCATGTTAATATACTATAAAATAACATTAGATACATTAACTAAAAATAAATAAATTTTTATACATGATTTTTTAATTATGTTTTTATTGAGTTCGTTTATTGGATTTTTGATGAATTATAGTGTTTAATTGCATCGTTTGGGAGTGTTCATTTTCTGGATTTTCATGACCAGTTTACTTGAATTCAGGAATGAAAGTTCATGTAAAATTTATTTAAATATCCAAAATTTTAATTATATGTTATTAATGATATTATATAAGTTTAACTGATCTTATAAAGAAATTTTTTTATGGTATGAGGTCGAATCATTAGATAATATTAAATGATGATTTTTTGGGTTAATTTCAGTGGTTTTTCAATCATAACGAATTCCTTTTGTTTTATCATTTAGTATTACATATAAATGTTACGTATGAAACATAAAATGGGTTATAAAATAAAATTTAGATATTTTTCAACTTTTTAATGGTTTTATTAACATCCTTGAAGGCATTAAAATAAAATAAAAGTGCATCACCTACGATGTCGGTAAATTGACACATCATAGAAGATGATTTCATTTTTAGATGATAAAGATAGAGATAAAGGAGTTTGATTGTGGATATTTAATTTACATGATACCAATATATTATATAAAACATACTAGAGTTATCACAACTTTTGGATAAGATAACTTTAGGATACTAGATGAAAATAAATTAAATTGAAAAGAAATAAAAAGAAAAAGGAAGAGGATCTCATCTCTTTAATATCACTTCCTTGAGAACTACATTAGGTTGAAGGTTTTGGTCTTTTTAAGGTACCAAGTTATCATGGTAAGATGATATGGGATTGGGTGGAAGTTTGGGATAAATTTGGACATGTCATAAATCTTGAGTGGTGTGAGGGGAAGAGGGGGTGATCAGTGGTATTTATGGTGGAGGTGAGGGGTGTTTTCTCATTGTTATATTCACTTTTTTATTAAATTGTCTCATAAATATTAATAAGCTGAGAATAATCTCTAAATATAATAAAATAATTAAGGATAGATCGAGATTTTTGGCTAAAATCATCCTTACATCATCTATGACTCCATAATTAATGTATTTAAATG
This sequence comes from Viscum album, assembly GCA_963277665.1. Classification (NCBI taxonomy): domain Eukaryota; kingdom Viridiplantae; phylum Streptophyta; class Magnoliopsida; order Santalales; family Viscaceae; genus Viscum; species Viscum album. Next base: position 623,078,702 of record OY728135.1, on the reverse strand, counting down.
TGATTGTAAATTATCGAATTTTACTATTCATAAAAAATTTATGTAATATAAAAAAATACTAGAAATTTAGCCTAACAATTCTAATAAAAGTATAATTAAAAAATAAAATCAATTTTATTAAAATAATTTTATTAATATGATTAATTTAATTTTTAATTAAAATCTTCATTTACATGGAAATTACAAATTTTAAAATTCTAACTAATTTTATAACTCCTGAAAAATTTACATAAGGTTTCAATAAATTATATTAAAATAATTATTAATCAAAATATTAATTTATTAGTATAATTTCAAAAATGAAAAGTCTTTTAAGTTAATAAATTAATCACAAAATTGTAATTAACTTTTTATGACTTAAAAAATACCAACACTTAATTAATAAATTTAAAAACATTTATTTACATAGACTATGATATAATTATACCATAATTTCTTTTATAAGATGAATATATTTTATATACACTTTCATGGTTGAGGTTACTATTCATTTAGCCGATTTACTATTCATAAGGGCCATATTACTATTCATATGGTCAATTCACTATTTCATCGGTATTGGTTCCCCAAATTCTAGAAAAACATATTATTTCAATAATTATTCCTTAATAAATATTTTTATGTTCTATATTTGAATTTATGAGTTTTATACTATCTTAAATTACTATAATAACGGATAAATAACATTGATATTTGTTTGGTTCATTGCATTCTTCCCCATTTTGAAATTTCACCATAAAATTTTAGTTTTACTTGAAATGTTGTGGGTACTTCCCCTAAATTGCCTCCTCTAGTTCCCAAGCCTCTTCTTCATACATATGGTACCTTCACAAAACATTGACAAGGTGGGATATCAAATTGTGTAGAACCTTATCTCTCTAATCCAAAATCATTATTGGCTACTCATCCTAGGAGAGATCATCTTCTAGTTGTATCTCCTCTATGTTCAGTACAATGGGGGATATGATATGTACATCCTGAGTGATACATGGAACACATCATGAATGTGTGCCATATTAATTGTTAGTTCAATATTATAGGACATGGATCATATGAAATCAATAATTTCAATGGGGCCAATGTATTGTGGTATTATAATCCTTTTTTTCCAAACAACATGACTCTCTTCCATTGTGGTATTCAAAGGAAAACTTTATCTCCAATGTCGAACTCCAAGTACCTTCAAAGGTTGTAAGGATAGTTATTTTCTAAAACTAATAAGCATTGATTTTTTTCTAGGTTACTGAAATCTTCTCTATTATATATTTCCCAATACCATGTCCTAATTGCTTTAATTCACCAACATCATCCCAACTAGTTGGAGTGCAATATCTCTTTAGATAAAAAACATGATATTGAGCCATCATAATACTCAAGTAGAAGATATTACTGTATGGGAACTCAACTAATGGGAGACTATGATCCCATCCACCTTTCAATTCCAATGGTCAGGCTCTCAGGATATCTTCGAGCATCAGAAAGGTCTATTCAGATTGATCATCAGTTTGTGGGTCATAGGCCATGCTAATTTTTCATTTAGTACACTTAGAATGTTAAAGTCTCCTACAGAGTTTAAATATGATACAAGGATTATAATTAAAGGAAATCGTGAGTGGAACTCTATTCAGTCTCAGCACTTCCTTCAAATATATATATTTCCATGTTTTCATGTGAGAGATCATCCTGAATAGTTATAATATGGGCAGCTATGTTGAGTCAGTCCATGAAAAACCATATCGCATTATTTCATCTTGATTTATTCAAGGGACTTCTGGTAAAATCCATATTAAAATTCTCCAATTTTCACATGGGTATAGGCAATGATTTTATCATCCCATTGGACTTCTATCACTATGCATTATCTTGATGAAATATTAGACACCTTGAAATACACCCTGAAATATCTTTCCACATGTTGTCCAACCGAAGTGTTCTTAGATATCACAGTACATATTGATACTCTTAGGATGGATAGAAAAAGTTGAGATATGTTCTTTGTCCAATAGATTCTTTATTATCCTATGTGTTGATGGAACACAAATCCTCATTCTATACTAAATCAAACCATCATCATCAATATTGAACACTTACAATTTCCCTTCCTTTACTATATCCACTGTCATTTATTACTCCAGTTCATCCCTTTGTGCCTCATTAATCTTCTCTTGGATAAATGGTCTAGAAATAATTTTGTTCAAGGTTGGATTTATTCCCTAATATTAACATATTTAAATACATTCTTTTTATATCCATGGATACAAGGTCATTCCCCATCTACAACATGGATTGAGTAGTATGTTCTTTTATGATAAGAGCATCAGGTAACTTGTTCACCTAACTAGGATGATAGGAAATTGACTCATGGTAATTTTAGATTAGATATAACCATATCCATTAATTATTTTTGAGAATACATTGTGTGAATATATACTTTAGGATCTTATGATTGGTATATGTGTCACACTTCTCACCATATAGGTAGTAATACAAGATTTCTTATGGAAAAATCACAACTCCTAGCTCCATAGAATGAATAAGAAGGAACTACTCGTGGATCTATGACATTAATTAGGTACAGGATATTACATTATCATTTTTCATGATTATAAATCCCAATCTTTTTTGGATGAATCACTGTGCATAAAAAAAATATAAGGTCTCATCCATAATCATTACATAATCTTTAGTTTAAGTCAAGAATTTAATTTCCTTCACATTGAGGATCTTTTCAGGTCTAGAGTACTAGATAATTAGGATAGAACTATTACATAATAGAAAGCATAAGAATGTAAAGTTTACACTTTGAACTAGAATCCAATTTATCAATAAAGGAAACCCTCTTGAAATAAAACAAGATTTATTTTCGAGAAATAACCTCCATTCTTTCATCATTACATCTTCATTTTCTTTACCAATCATATGACTAGTGAAAAAAATTAAAACGTGGTATGAGCATAAAAATATCAATAATGGATATAAAAATTAATGAAACCATTAGTCCTTGAATATTTTCAACTGATGAAAACATATTCACAAAAAATAGTATATTCACCCATAAAAGATGATTTATTTAAAATTATAACTACCATACTCTTTATTTCGTATTTAAACATGGGTTTTTACATAAAATTGAACATAATTAAACTCAAATGATTGAGAGGTCTAGTGTCTTAGGGGATTAAGAACATTACATAATAATATAAAATATAAACCACACATCTTTTTTCATGACCACAACATTCCTTCCTACATAACATTGCATGCGATAACATGAGGACATATATAAGAAAAGGGTGATATACACATCCAAGTAAGGGAGTAAACAAAGAATAACATGAATAATATAATACATTTTATTCAAAATGGATATTAATATAGAATAAGTCAAATTTTAACATAAATGTAGGATATAGAATGATTATCATAACATGGAAATGTTAAAACAACTTAAAACACTACATCATTAACATAAAGGAAATAGGTAAACCCATGTCCCAAAATGGCCGAAAAAGGTAAAATAATGGAATAATGTAAAAACTATACCCAACATGAAATATCATGTTTAAACATTACTCAATGCATTGGAGTTCTATCTCAGCTCACCCTTCATAATCATTTCAATCTAATGCTTAATTATGCCACATATATCACATAACATGGATTATTTCAACATCATCATTTCTTCCATGATAATTTAATATGGAATTAATACATATATGTTACCATTTTATTAGTATGTTTTTATAAATATTAATACCCTTTATTGGGGAATGGGTATGGTATTTATTACATGATGATTTTGGCATGGAAAATCGTGATGCAATTTTGGAAGAAAAACAGTGTCATCGGGAAGTTCATATTTTGGGTTGATGAGAGAGAAAGTGTCTCTCATTGTTTATTCATTGGATGGAAAGTAAGGGGATTATGAAACATAATATCCCAATATGTGAAATGAATTTATATTCATAATATAAAATAAATGCATAAATGGAAATGAAAAGTGAGCAATCTCTTAAGGAATTTTGGCCTAGTAACAGGTCAGTTTAAAGGATCGTAGGGGGATTAATGGAAGGTAATGGAATATAAAATCATTTATAAAAAAATATGTACAGTAAGGAGGTATATAAAAACATACCCCAAATAAAGAAAATGGATATTAAAAGGAATGAAATAAAAGAAGTTCTTGATGAAAAAAGGAGGTAGGTAGATCCCTTACATTGATGTGTAATCCCAAAGGCTTCGTAGAGGATTCATGGGAGCTTGGGAAAACCTTAGGGGGAATCTAGGGAGTTGGTGGGATGATGTGGAAAAATCTTCAAAGAGCATTAGCGAAGATAAATCGGTTCTTTTGTGGGTTTATATTGGAAAGGTGTGGGGATTCTTTATTATTTTCATTTTGGAAACTACATGCTAAAATATTAAAAATCCCAAACCATCCCCTTGTTTCTTACAATGTTTTCTTGAGAAGGGTAGTGGTATACATTATTTTATAATTATAAGGTCCAAATATATTAAAATACCACCCTTTCAAGTGTGGAGGTGAGTGACACTTTCATGGAAATAATTTTAAAATCATAAAATCTTAAATATGTCTTGGATGATTCACCAGAGCATTATAAAATAAATAAAATAAACCTAAAACAAATGTATAATGAATTCAAAACATATATTTGGTCTAATACAACTTTATACTATTTTATTACATCACTATTGGGTGATTATGTTTTTATGAAACATATAATATATTTATACGGTATATAATTATTCCTAAAATTAGACTATCTAAGAAAATTATTTAAAATTCACCATTGGATATTTTCGATTTCTTGATTCAAAAAATAATATACATTTTAAATAAATAATTTTATAAATAAATGGTTTTCAATTTTAAAATAAAAAACTAAAATATATTGAAAATTGATAGGTTTTGACAAAAATAATTTTAAGACCAAAGTAAAAAGTAAAATTAACTTCATAAAAATAATAAGATAATTTATATTTAATAAAATTTATTAAATATTAATATTTTATTACAATATTATTAATTTAAAAATTACAATAATTCATCAAAAAATATTTCTTAATTGAATTTTAATATTAACCAAAAAAATACTATTTGTGATTTTAAAATCATTTACAGAGTAACAATAATAGAATAAAAGTATATTCATTATTATATAAAAAAATAATGTAAAACTAATAACGGTATTATCTTGTTACATATCCATTTATTAAACTGAAATATTCTACCAGAGTAATGTGTGAGATGGTGGGGCTTTGATGTGGTCATTCGCTGAACATGGTTTGAGTAGTAATCTCGATGAGATTGAACTTATCATGTAAATGGTTTCTACTATTTTTAAGTTGATAGATCCTTGCTTGGAATTGGTCTAGGTCAAAGCCTAAAAATTATATCTCCCTCACAATATTTGATAATTGTGATTCCATGGTTACAATCATACTGGATGAGGCCATCACTTCTTTTGTTTGTGTCAAAAGGATATGTTAAAACACTGTATATATAGTAGTCTTGTGATCACTATTCAATGAGTATATTATCAACGGAAAGTATAAAAAATGGTCATTTAAATTAAATTTGATAAAATTAAACAAAAGGAGTTCATGTGTATTCTATATCCATAAGACATATATTTAAAATAACGTTAATTTTATTTATAAATTTTCGAGTCATTATAACCTCCCCCACATAGAAATTTCACTGTGGAATTTTTCTTTTAAAAAACTGAGAAAATGATGGTAAATCTACCTCATCACTTCATCTGATTCCCACCTCACTTCTAAAAACATGTTTTTTCTCCACAACACTTTGACCAGGAGAATTATCTTATTTCGTAGAAATTTTTACCAATGATCTAATATATTACCTGTCGATTAATCATATGAGAGGACATTCTCTAATGGAATCACATCAGGATTGAGTACATGTGATGGTTCTTGTATGAAATTCCTTAAGAGTGTTTCAGGGATTACATCATGTACTTGAAACAGGTATGGTGGGAGTGTTAGTCAATAGGCCACTACTCCAATGTAATCAAGGATCTCAAAAGGGTCGATGTACTTTAGACAAAGATTTACCTTCTTCCAAAATCTCATAACTCTATTATATAAAGATATTCTTAGGAATAACATGGATCCAACATCAATCTCTAGGTCACATTGATGATAGTCAGCATAGATCTTTTTCGATTATGGGAAGCATTAATGTGATGCGTGATGGTCATAAACTTCTATAACATTTAATTCACCATTTCTAGACTGATATTTTTTTGTTCCCCAAATTCATACCAACATTATAGTGTTATTAATCTCTTTACCTAAATGGATTCATAAGAATCCATTGGGATACTGGTGTCGAAAATGTTTTTGTAAGATAACTCCACCAAATGAAGATATTAGTCCCATCCTCCATTGAAGTGCATTTAGAAAGATATAAACAGGTGCTCAAGTTTCTGGATAGTCCAATCAGATTAAACATAAATTTGATTGAGATAGGTCAATTTTAAGTTCAACTCAGTGTTCAGAGCCTATTGGAGACTCGTCCTAAATATAGAGGTCAATCTTAGATCTTGATTAGACACAATCGATAGTGGAACTCCAATAAATCTTACCACATCTCTGATATATATCAGTGGTAGTTAATCCAGTGATAAATCCTCTAAAATTTAAAAGATGTGTGAAATCATAGTAAGACAATCCATAACAACCTAGATATCATTATTTCCTTTAGATGACTTCAAAATTCTAGTGACAAATTCCATGGTTTTGTTTTCCCATTACCATGTTCGTATGACTAGTGGTTGCACCATACCCTTAGACTTCTACCTCTTAACCATTAATTGAGAACATACCAATCATGTTGAGGTATATTTTTTTATCTCCTCATCATGTTATCCCACCAATTTTTCTCCTATAGATCTTGATACATATTTTTGTTTCCTGGGTGAATGGAGAAATTAGAACTATTTTCATCCTCCAAAAGTTATTTCTTTAACTTTATATTTTATAGAACATATAGTCTTGACCCAAATATCCCAATTCCATCATCATTAACATTTAAATCCATTGATTTCTCATTAGTTATAGTTTCCACGATCGTATGAATTCCCACATCATCTTTGTAAGCATCCTTTAACATTTCCAAAAGAGATGGTTAAGAAATCATTTGCAAAGGGATTTATTTCATTACATTATTTGTGATTCCCATGTCTATATTCATCAAATATATGATGATTAGATATTTTTCAATTCTCATCGGTGATATAATTTTTTATTCCTTTCTACTCAGATGAACCGCCTCCTTGATCTCTTTTCTATGGTTGTAATGTATTGAGTTATAGTAATCCTTGATGAGCTCTAATTATCTTCATTGGCACATAGTCATCTCTTTCTATGTGAATATATATTTGAGATTTTTGTGATTCTGATATATTTCAATCTTCTCCCCAAATAAATAATTCCACCATATTTTCTTTTGAATGATCACAACATCCAACTCCAGATCATGTGATGGATATTTTTCATCATGTATTATCAACTTCCTTGAGTCATAAGAAATGACATAGTCATTCTGCATCAATAAACATCCTAGACCCGTCTTCGAAGCGTAACGAAGGATTATGAAAATCTCCCCACTTGTGGGTATTGTGATAACAATGGGATTTATAATCCTCTTCTTCAACTACATTTATCTTTATTCACTCTCATGATTCCTAGAAAACTTGAATCTTTTTTATTTATCTTGGTAATAGGGTTTGAAAAATGTGAGAAAATTCACAATAAACAATGATAATATCTAGCTGACCCTAGAAATATTTGGATATACATCATAGACATTGGCATTGGAAATCCCTAAATTTAGTTTTTTTAGAAGGAACCACATATAACCCATTTCTTGTGGTAATATTCCCCAAGAATTACACTTACTTTTGACAAGAACTCAAAATTTATTTACTTTCTATTGAGCTTCTCCTTTTAAATGGTCTCTAGAATAGTGCTCAAATGCTCCTCATAATCCTCCATGGTATTGGAATATATTATAATATTTTCTATAAATATTACAAAAAATTTGTCGAGGTAGTCTCTAAATACACTATTAATCAAGCCCATGAAGATTGTAGGAGAATCAGTTATTCTTAAAGGAATTCCTATGAATTCATAGTGACATTACCTTATAAAAAAATAATTCTTGGGGACATCCTCATTCTTCACCCTTAATTGGTAATATCCTGACGAAAGATCCACCTTGGTGAATTATTGGTCTCCGTGTAGCAAATAAAAATAGTCATCAATTCCTAGAAAATGAAACATGTTTTTCATCATGGGTTTTTTGAGCGCATGATATTCGATGAAAAGGCACATTGACCCATCCTTTTTCATAAAAAAGAAGACTATTGTAGCCCATGTTGAATCACTTGGACTTATAATCCATTTATTTATATTCTCATGTAATTGTTTCCTTATCTCCTCCATCTCTACAATTTCCATTCTATATGGAATCTTAGATATTGGCAATGCCCTAGGTATAAGATCAATTGATAATTCAACATCTATTATAGGAGGAACACCACGCAATTCCTCATTAAACACATCAATGAATTCCCTCACAATTGGAATGTCTTTAAAGATGGTTCTTTTCTTAGACTCAATCATATGAGAAAGATACACATTCTTGTAGGACAGTAATATCCATTCTTTAGATGATGGGGAAAAATAATATCCATCCTCCTCCTTGCACTTGTACAGAATCGGGTGTTGATACACCCAATGGAGAGTTATTTCACTCTCGCTGCAATTAATGTTGGATTTATATAGGTAAATCTAATATAGTCCATGAATTGTATAAAATTAAACCAATGTATGAATGATGTGGTTTTCTTGGAAGTTCAATCCACAAATTGTTATAGGGGAGGAATCATATGAATGGGATTCTTTAATTTCCAAATTTTCAATTTTTACCTACATCTCTACTTCCATGATTTGTGGTGGTGTTTGAATTTTTCTATAAAACATTTTGGATATATAATACTGTGTAGAACCAGAATCACAAATATGTTATCTATTCAGGAATGAATAACAAGGGTACTAGTAACCACTTCGATGTTTGGATTGACTTTGGCAACAGTGATGGAAAAATCTCTCTTTTTCTATCTTGGAGGTTATTTGTTGCCTTTGAAAACCTTTGGCTTAGGGATTTGGTTTAGAAACTGCCCAGATAATTTTTAGTTGAAAAAATGAACCATGCATTGAGGATCAAATAGAGAATTCCTTTCCACTATCACATAAGTGGGTTTTTCTTGTTATTAATCATGGTCTTGGTGAATTTACATACCACACATAAATAATTTCCTCATCCCCTTTAAGAAATTTCTATGGTGCTTCTTTCGGTAGTTTTGAGAAGTGAGGCACTGCAATTTGTTTAGCAACGTTGGATTTATCCATCAGACCGACATAATTTAATTTTCCTTTCCACTTCCTATACCAATGATACCCCTGATATTCTCTATTCTTCATCTCGAAATTGAGGATAAATATAATAATCTCTTTATAGCTTTCAATGTTGTGGATCATTAGGGCTTTCCGTTGGACAGGTTTTAGCCCACCAAAGAAGCGGGCTACATTTTATTCTGGGGTAATGAAAAAACAGAGGTGTATTGTGTAACTCTAGTGATGTTTTCCTATTACATCCCAATAGATTAATCATCCTTTTTCTTTAGTGCACATAAATCTATTTCCATATTGATATGAAGGATTAAAGGATAATATTTATCAAAAAACATTTTCTGTAAATCCTACAAACCCATTGCCTTGATATCATTCACTAGCTTCATTTTTTTGATCAATTTCCACCATTGAGTATCTTCACCCTCCAAAGAATAAGAATCCATATGAACCATATATTATTTGGAACATTGATGTTTGGAGAATATAATCTCATTGGAATGGATCCATTGTTCAAATATTGAGGGGTCTGATCATCCATTGAAAGTAGGAAGCCTTTGTCTCATAAAACTCTGTAATATAACTTATTCATTCATGGGGGGAGGTGTTTATTCCACTCATTATCTATATTTCTATTAAAAAATATATTAACAGATCTATTATTAAGAAAAAGTGTGTGATTCCTGCTCCCATTGGATTTGGAATCTTATTTTAGTAGTCATCACATTAATTATTGCATCAGTTGTTTGCCTTATTCCCCCTATTACCATCCATTATATAGAATAAAATGAAAAATCATGGTAAATATTTTAAACTACTAAAACTAAAAAGGTAAAACCAATTACAAAAAATAATAACATATAAATTACAATTATCTCCTTGACTTATGAATATATATGCTTCGATCTATGTTATCCCTGATCTAATTCCTAACATAAATTCTTTGGGGAATTTTTTTTCTTCCCATAATAAAGGTTTGTACTAAGATTATGAATTTAATAAATCATATCCTTTGACATTGTCGAACCAAGAGTGTATAAAGGATCGTTGTCATGCACCAGTTCTCATTCGAGTTTAGCTCAATGTGGTGTTTTTGAGTTTTACCCCTAGATATATCTATTCTAGAAAAAACCATACTTTTTTTGTGTCTATATAAGAATGTATTTTTTGATAAACCACTTACCCTATACTCACTAAAATTTAGGTATTATTTTTCTATACTTAGTCTTATCCCTATGTCTTTTACTATAGTTTTCTAATCCTAATACCAAAAATTACTAAACCTATATCTCCTATTTCTACTTTGAGAACCCCACCCTTTATTTCATATTTAAACATGATTTAATAAATAAATATGTACTTTATAATACTCATTATATCTAAGGTTATTTTGAATTTTTGGATTATGAACATTACATAACATCTAAAAACATGAAAAAACGCATTTATTGAAAAATTATTTTACATGACCACAACATTCATTGGTACTAAGAATTTCATGGGATATCCTAAGAAAATACATAAGAAAATGGGGAGATATAAAGCCCAGTAAGGGAAAAAACAATTTATAACCTTAATAATACATTACATGAAAAAAAATGTATGATATAACATGATTATCATAACATGGAAATGTTGAAAATACTTAATACGCTACATCATTAAAATAAAGCAATTGGGTAAAAAAACTATCCCAACATGGTGGAAAATTGAAATATAAAGGAATAAGTTAAACCCATATCCCAATATGATGTATCATGATATTAAACATTACACAATGAGTTGCAGTGCTATCTGGGCACACCCTTAATAATCATTTCAATCTTATGATTAAGTATGACACATAGATCATATAACATGGAATCATTCAACAACATAATTTATTCCAAGATCATGAAAAGTGGAATCCATTCATATATGTCACTATTATATAAGAATTTTTTAATAAAAGGTTAATACCATTGATAGAGTATTGGGTATCTTATTCAATACTCGATGATTTTGGCAGGAAAATAACCGTTCAATTTTGACAGAATAACAACGTCATATGGAAATTCATAATTTGAGTTGATGTGATGGAAATGGTTCTGTCATTATTTATAAATGGGATGGAAATTATGTGGATCATGGAACAAAATACTCAAACATTTGAAATGGAATTTAGATGCATCATATAAAAATAAATGATTGAATGGAAAATAGAAGGGGGAAATCCCTTACAGAATTTATGTATAGTAACAGGTGGGTTCAAAGAATCATAGTGGGGATTAATGGGAGTGAAAATAAGATCACCTCATCTATAAAAATAATGAAATGTAAGAATTTATGGAATAAAATATCCCAAATCAAGCAAATGTTAATGATTATTTATGACATTAAAGAGGTGCTTGAAGAAAAAGGAGAGAGGGAGAACCTTTACATGGATATGTGATCCCAAAGGCTTGGGAGAGGCTTATTGGGAACTTGGGGGAGACATTTGAGGACTCTAAGTAGTATGGGGAAGTGGTAGGTCTAACTTTAAAGATCTTGATTGAATATAAATCAGTTCTTGTGTACGTTTATCGAGGAAAGGTGGGGGAATTCTTTATTATTTTTGTTTTGGACAGTGCACACTAAAATAATAAAAACCACAAACCATATAATGGTTTTTTCAATGATGTTTGTAGAATTTTATTGGTAAAAATTATTTTATAATTATAATAGACTAGGATATTAAAATATTTCCCTTTGTTATGTTGAATTGAGTTGCACTTTCCAAGAAACGATTTTAAAATCTTAAAATAATTTATATGTCATCGAGGAATCATTAAAAATTTATAAAATAAATAAATTAAACAAAAAATTTAATTATTTTAATTTAATAACACATATATTGTATAATATACCATTATAGGATTTTATTACATCACTATTGGGTCATTATAGTTTCATAAACCCTATTATATATTTATACGGTATTTATTTTTTACCCAATAATTCGGTTGTATCATAAAATTATGAAAAATTCACCATTGGAAAATTTTGACAACTAGATTCAAAAATTAATATTAATATTATATAAATAATTTTCTAAATATGTTAATTTTTTTATAATAATAGATGCTAATTATTGAAAATTGATGGGTTTTTACTAAACTATTTTCAAACCATAATAAAAATTACAATTAACTTCCTAAAAATTATATGATCATTATTATTTAATAAAATTATTTTACTAATAATATTTCATTATAATATTATTTATTTAAAAAATACATTAATTATTCATAATATATTTCTAAATTTAATTTGAATATTAAAAAAAATTGTGCTTTAAAATTAATATAAAAACATTAAATTATATAATAAAATTATATACCTTATTAAGTAAACAAATAATGTAAATAATAATAATTCTTGGGTATTCTTATATATACCTTTATTACACAACAATACTCCCTCAGAGTAAGGTGTTAGATGGTGGGGTTTTCATGGGGTCATTAGGTGAACATTGTTTATGTTTTGATCTCGATAGAAAAACTTCTCTCATTGATGGTTTTTCTCATGCTTAAGTAATTGTATCTTGGCTTGGTCTAAGGAGAAGCCCATAACTTTTCCACCTTGAAATCACATTTCATTTTTATAAGACACGAACTCATAAATGAAAAAATATTATTTTAAAATAAAATTTAAAACATGTAAACTAAACATCAATACATAATGCAGACATAAAATATAGAAATTCAATTCATGGTGTATATGTTAAAAATAATTCCAAGCTACAAAAATAATAAATGCAATTTTAATACACATTTAAATTTTTTTTCAAAAAAATTAATCAATGTGTTCAATAAAATATTGAAATTTTTGAAAAGAATATACACATTAAAACATTCCATTCTACATAAATAAATATTTTAAATTGTAAAGACCCATAAATTTCACTGAAATTTTTTTCTTAATTTCATTGGGATTTTACAAGAATGTAGTTTCTGACGGCACCTGATTCTGAGGCCCGGTGTGCCCAGAATCAATTTCTGAAGTTTAGCTCAGTTACGTTCAGTGAACGAACGAGCGGGTTTTTCGAACTTTTGAACCACTTCTCAGAATCGAAATCTGAGGACACCGATGGAATCGCAGATCCGGTAATTTCATAAGGAGACCTTTTCTGACAGTGCATTTTCTTGGAAAGAGTTGTTTAAAATTTGAGGTTTAAGTGAAAAATAAAATAAAATTGTATTCCAATTTTATTTCGAGCCTAGTTGGTTTTAACCTATGTGTGGAAGTTGGGAAACTATCCAAGTTAGGATAAAGGTGATGTGGGGCCCACACGAACCCCACCCTTTCATATTCCCTAACCCCCTTAACTTTTTCCCTTGAAACCCCATTGTTTTTAATGATTTGACTTCCTTCTTCACATTTATGATGCCAAATTAATACAAAATTCAATTTGAAAACTCAAGTTTTATTTATGAGGTGATTTGTTTTAAATTTTGGACTTTCAAATACATTCCATGCTTTAATAAAATAAGAGGGAATTATTTTATTTGGAGTTGGATCGTTGTATTGGGGGATTGGAGGAGATAGACTTCATCTTCTTCGTTGGAGAACGTGAAGAACGCAGACGTCTACCCAGGCTTCCTCTCTTCCAACGATTGATGAAGCTTTCCCTTTCTTTGATACACGCCAACTCCATCATCGAAACCACCCCACGATGCTGATTTCCACAACGCTCTTCGATCGTCTACTCGTTATCGAGGTAGGGGGATTAATTTTAGAATTGTATTATTCCCTTGGTTGTTCTTTATAAAACAAAGAACCCGGATCAACTCATCATTATGTTGATCCGTGAATGTTTTATTTTGCGGGTTGGGAATATTGGTATGATTCTTTTTATTTAAGAGGTTGTAGGGGAATCTCATTGGTATTCTTTTTATCTTTGAGAAAAGAACGACGAGCGCAGACCAACCATTTCCAGGTTGATCTGCGGATTGTTCATTCATGCGGGTTGATGTTGGGGTTAATTGTTTTTTTTTGCCCGTGAATTATTTGTCGTACGTCGACTTCTATTTGTTGGTCGCTTGCTATCATTATAACGGGAGGAGGTCGGACTGCACAAACACGACCGACCCTCTTCCCCCTTGTTGTTGATTATGTTGCGGCATGAATGAAGATGGCGCGGTGCAACGACATCGCGCGGAAACATGGAGAATTATGGTAAGGATGCACGGCACTGTCGCATCGTGTCTTTGAGGTCGAACGAAACCACGGCCGGAGTCGGGGCCACGGAGGTGATTCGAAGACTCCGCTGGTTGAACGTTGTACGCGGATTGATGGGTGATGACAAACGGGGCCACAAAGTCATTTTGAAGCCTCTGCAGTGAAGTTCAGGTCCCAGGAGGACCATTGGCGAATGCGGTGAGCAAAACGGACCACCGGAGCACGTCTGGTGGTCCGCGGAAGGCGGCGGCGGCACGCCCCGCCGGCGCAGCGGCGCCAGCGACCGGCGGTGGCGGCGCGCCACCGGGACATGAACCCCATTAGCCGAGCCACGGCGGTGGCCGAACAAGAACATCTTTGTCATTCCAGAGGCCATGCGGCATGGCTTTAAGCCGAGCCAGTTCGTCATCCGCGGGGGGTTGTAACCCCCCCCCCCCACCCCCACACCCGCTGGCCACGCGTGCGCCGCGCCGTGCCAGTCCCAGCGCCAGGCCGGGCCGCCAATGCCGGGTCGGGCCGCGCCCAGGCCGGGCCGGGCCGCTCCCAAGTGGGCCGGACCCGGACCTGGGATGGGTCGACGCGGTTCGGGCCGACCTAGGGGGGCCTCGGGCCGGGTCGGACCGGGCCCGAACCCCATATTTTTAGGTAGTTTTCGTTCAAATGCCCATAACATGGGCTAAGGACCTCTGATCGATGCACCGTTAGTTACGATGCGATCCTTGGATTGCGGCGGTCGTTTCAGTATATTACACTTAGTGATTCAGAGAACTTTAGGTACAACCGAGTTGGTTCGAACACGAAACCAATCGGGCCCTCGGATCAGAAACGCTTATAACCTGAGCTCTGGACATCAAAATGATGTGCCGTCTACTTTCTTGGATTCCTCTTAGTGAGACGGACTTTTTGGATTACTCCCCTTGTGGTTTGGACACAGTCGGAGTGTGGTCAGGTTGGCTTTGACTTAAAAACAAACCAGGCCCCTGGAACAAAAAAGTCAATAACTCTCAGACCGTGCGTCTGATTGACGTGCCGTCTATCACGTTGAGTTCCTCTTGTCGAGATGGAAATTTTGGAATTCTTTTCCTGAGTTTTGGACGTAGATGGATAGTGGCCGGGTTGGATTGAACCTGAAATCCAACCGGGCCCCTGGAACGGAAATGATGATAACTTTCAGACCGGACGTCCTTTTGAAGAACCGTCAGCAGCGTTGGTGATCACAATGAGAAATGGCCCCTGTGATTATACCATATAAGATTTCGGGGTATAATTGAGATACGTCCAAGTTGGTTCACACACGAAACCAACCGGGCCCCTGAGACAAAAAGGTTAATAACTCACAGATCGGGCGTCCGATTGACGCATCGTCTATTGCGTTGTGACCTCTATGACGAGGCAGTCCTTTTAGATAACTCTTTGTGGGACTTTGTGATACTCGAAGCATCGACTAGTAGCTCGTGGAGCAGACCCACCCAGAGACGAGCGTATGGAGTTCGGAGACCATGTAGCCGGCTGAGACTTGAAGACTGCTTGACCGACTCCACTTGGAGTGAGTCGACTAGCCAAGTGGACTGAGCACTACGTTGTTTGGGTGCAGACCCATGGCGGACGGAGCACTACTATGTGATAGTGCAGACCCGCGGTACTCGTCCGGAGAGTACCTCTGTAGTCTATTAGGGGGTTTTCACTACTGTGTTTGTGTGTCATACCCTGGCGGGAATCACTACTGTGTTTGGGTGGATGACTCGCGGTACTCGGCAGGGGGAGTACCTCAGCAGTCATAGGTTAGTGAGCAGTAACTCGGAGTCGTGATAGGACCACTGTACACTCCAGTGAAGGGGCACTTCAGCAGTTACGGTTTCGATAATGAAAATCCGGGTTTGAGCTGAGTCTTTGATTTTTGTGTTTACCTCATGATCGAGATGGGTCACTTGATAACTTAGGTGTATGTATGGGCATATACCTAGGTAGTGGTTATCCGTTGATTTCATAATCTTTGTGTTTCCTCGTGATTGAGATGAGTTACTTGATAACTTAGATATATGTATGGGTATATACCTAAGTAGACGTTATCTGTTGAGATCTTTCATTGTGGTTATCCTTGTTGGATTTAGTGAGACCTTGAGGGTCTCAGGGTCCCTAATGACTATCGTTATACTCATCCCTGCACGGGCTATTCCCGCACCTCGTTGTGTTGGTTGCAGATGACGGGCAGCGCAGACAGAGGCCGAGTGTTCGAGGACTGGACTGTACCCGGAGGTGGACCTCACGACGAGACAGTATCTGGTGGTGGACTTCACAATGAGATGACACTTGGGTTAGGTTGATGGGAGAGAGCTTTGTGGAGTCTATCTGTACCTACCCTTCCAGTTAGATTCGTGGTGGACGATCCAGGAGCTACGCTATCTGTACCTACCCTTCAGGTTGGATCCGAGGAGGACGCCCCAGGAGCTTCTTCCATTCTTCCAGCTGTTTTTATTTCCTGTTGTACTTTTGTTCAGTTTTATTTGTACATTCGATTGGGTTTTTATTATGTCCCATTTTCTTTTTAGCACTTCCTTTTGTACTTATTGTTTACTTCCACTTGTACTCTGTGGTGTTTTTTTACGTTATAAAGGCAATGCCTTTCCAGTTATCGGGATTTACGCCTTTGGTGATAGTCGCCAGCCCCTGGCCTATGGAAGGCGGGTTTGGCGTAGTCACAGCACGGGCCCCGAGGAAGGGTCATGAAAATTTGGAATCAGAGGAGTCGGTTCTACCGCAGAACTTATAACTCTGATATTTTATTTATGTGAAACAATAGTGTTAAGGGTACCGAGTTTGGTTTTCAGTTCAGGAAGTCCAGTGTTGGTGCGGCGGCCGATGTATCCGTACACCAGGACCCTGACTTCTGATTTCCGAATTTGTTCACGAAAACACTTATTGCATGTGTGTTTCCAAATGTTTTAAAGTTGACTCAAACCAAGTCAGATCACCAGGAATAAATCGTTTGACCATGTCATATCTGTTCATGATGTCTCCATTCAGACAGTCAGTTGAAGTTCTGAGATATTACACGATGACGGCCCACCGAGCGACGAGGCTCCGGTGTGGGGCCCTTTTACTATGTTGGAACCCTCAGGTGGTGTACCAACAACACCACCACCTGTTGGGCATCAGATGCCACCAGCCATACTAGCGAACTGTTCACGCTGGCAGAGCGCATTGCACGAGTTCCAGCAGCAGAGGCCTCTGAGGTTACGAGGTGAGGCAGATTCCCAAACAGCAGAGGACTGGCTGGAGACGATTGATAGAGTTTTTCACCTAGCTGAGACATCAGTAGAGTGGATGGAGGACATGGGTACTAGTGTTTTCCAGTGAGTGACCATGAGGATGTTCCGCATAGTGATGAGGCTTCGGTATGTGGATAGATGCATGAGATAGTTCCTTCGGGTAGTGTGTCAGCTATACATCACTACTTGTTGGTCTTTAGTTACAACCTGCGGTACCGGTAGGAGAAACATGTAGGCTTACTTCCTTAGAAGTGTTCCAACATCAGATACCCTCATGTTTTGAGGTGAGCCCGACACACAGGCAGCTGAGAACTGGCTTGAGGAGGTGGCTGAGAGTTTTTCTAGAGCTTATACAGCTTCGGCAGGACGATGATTCAGTAGCTGAGTAATCATCGAGGCGTACCAATCATTCTTGGAACTTGATGACTACGATATTATCAGTGCTTTAGAGCTCGGACCTCAGGGAGAGGTGTGTTTAAAGGATATCTGAGTAAGCACTCTTTTCTCTATGCATTCCTACTTATGTTAGGGTGCTAGAAAGAACCTTTGTGGTTGAATGTTCTTTGGCTGATCAGTTTTAGCTAGTGAATGTTAACAGTGGGAAGATGCGAACTGGTGTCAGTCTTAGAGACTTGGATGTGTAAAATGTTTCAATAAGTGTAAGTGCCAAGGAAAGATGAATTTGTAGAGCAGCGGACATGGAAGAAGAGCTAGGAGAGCAGCATGTGGTGGTGTACATTTCAACATGTAACAACCGCCCGCCTTTGTTGTCCCCGCCAGGCTTAGGGAGTTGGATGGAAGGGGAAGAGAGTAGCTACATGTGGTCAAGGAGAGTGACACAATGGCTCTAAGAATGATTTGAGGGGCAGTCTGTGTCCACTATTAGCTTCTGTAGTAATAGACATTGATACGAATCATTCCTTTCTTACATGAATCTTTTCCAAGAACTAGAGTTTTCGGTAAGCCGTAGACTTGACCCACACATCTGGAGATACCTTGGGAGGAGACTCGATAGTCAGACATATGTCGACAGTGTCACCTGACCCACGAGGCGAGAGTTTTTGTTGGAATCTCTTTGTGGCAGCGTCGAGGCCTTACGATGTTGGTATGAGTATGGATTGGATCCACAGTTCATACACGGATTGACTGTATTAGGCAAAAAGGTTGTGGTTTATCTACAACGTTGGGATGGGGGTTTCCTTGGTCGGTGAAAAGGAAAACCCTGACAGAACATGATGGAATCATGCATAAGAGGGTGCATTCGATCACTCATGAGATGGCCAAACTTACTTTTGTGCCAAAATTCTCCAGAGTTGTGGTACCACTTCCAGCAGAGCTTTCAGGAGCTAAGTAGATCAGTGCGCCCAGCCTGTGGGCGTTGGTTACATAGTTCACTGCGATGAATTAGGGACCGGACTCGAGTGTTTCCTAATGTAGGAGTGGGCAGTGATCGCCTATGGATCACAACAGATGAGACTGCACAGAGCTGACAGGAAGCCTCTAGAGTTCAAGGATGACGACAACGTCCTTATATGGGTCTCACCTCGATGAGGTTTACGGAGATGTGTCCAAGGCAGAAAGTAATCTCCGAGGTTCAGTAGACTATTCTAGTCCCTCAACTGGGTAAGCGAGGTGGTTTACCACTTGACCCATCCACCTCAATTGCACCAGGTGCATGACAACTTCCACGTATCTCAACTGAGGAGATAAGTGCTTGACCCAACGCATGTCATCGACCATGGGTAACTGGACTTTGGTGATAGGGTGACTTTTGCGGGGTTCTAGTAGAGGTTGAGGATCGACAGGAGGAGGTCCTACGAGGACGGTCGATTCCTCTTGTGTGCTTTCGTTGGTAGCGCCGGAACCTCCAGGGGAGCACTTGGGAGAAGAAGGCTCAGATTCGTGCTCAGTACCACTTTTGTATCCCTAGTTTGTGTTAAAGCTTTACGGGGGCATAAATACCTTATGTGGGAGTAATGTAAAGGCCCAGAAATTTCATGGAAAATTTTTTCTTAACTTTCTTTGGTATTTTACAAGAACGCAATTTCTGACATCACCTGATTCTGAGGCCCGGTGTGCCCGGAATCAATTTCCGAATTTTAGCTCGGGTACGTTCCGTAAACGAATGAGCGGGTTATTCTAACTTTTGAACCGGTGCTCAGAATCGAAATATGAAGGCACTGATGGAACTGCAGAGCCGGTAATTGCTTAAGGAGACCTTTTGCGAAGGTGTGTTTTCTCGGGAAGAGTTGTTTAAAATTTAAGGTTTAAGTGAAGAATAAAATAAAATTTTATTGCAATTTTTTTCTAGACTAATTGGTTTTAACCTATGTGTAGAAGTTGGGATATTATCCATGTAAGGATAAAGGTGAGGTGGGGCCCACACGAACCCCACCCCTTCATATTCCCTAACCCCCTTAACTCTTTCCCTTGAAATCCCCTTTTTTTAATGATGTGACTTTCTTCTTCACATTTCTGATGCCAACTTAATACAAAATTCAATTTGACAACTCAAGTTTTATTTATGAGGTGAGTTGTTTTGAATTTTGGATTTTCAAATACATTCCATGCTTTAATAAAATAAGAGGGACTTATTTTATTGGGATTTGGCTGGTTGTATTGGGGGATTGGAGGAGATATAGTTCATCTTCTTCGTTGGAGAATGCAAAGAACACTGATGTCTACCCCGGCTTCCTCTCTTCTGACGATTGACGATGCTTTCCCTTTCTTTGATGCATGTCAACGCCGTCATCGAAACCACCCTGCGATTCCACTTTCTGCGACGCTCTTCGATCGTCAACTCGTTATCGAGGTAGGGTGATTAATTTGAGAATGTTATTATTCCATTGGTTGTCCCTTCTAAAACAAAGAACCCAGATCAACTCATAATTAAGTTGTTCCGCGAATGTTTTATTTTGCGGGTTGGGAATATTGGTATGATTCGTTTTATTGAAGATATTGTAGGGGAATCTCATTGGTATTCTCTTTATCTTTCAGAAAAGAATGACGAGCGCGGACCAACCATTTCCAGTTTGATCTGTGGATCGTTCATTCATGCGGGTTGATATTGGGGTTAATTTTTTTTTTTTTGCCCGTGAATTATTTCTTTGTCATACGTCGACTGCTATTTGTTGGCCGCTTGCTATCATTATAATGGGAGGAGGTCAGACCGCACAAACACGACCGACCCTCCTCCCCCTTGTTGTTGATTAAGTTGCGGCATGAACGAAGGCAGCGCGGTGCAACGGCACCGCACGGAAACAGGGAGAATTATGGCAAGGATGCATGGCACTGTCATGTCGCGCCATTGAGGCCGAACGAAACCGCGGCCGGAGACGGGGCCGCAGAGGCGATTCAAAGACTCCACTGGTTGAATGTTGTGCGCGGATTGATGGGTGACGACAAATGGGGCCGAAAGTCATTTTGAAGCCTCTGTAGTGAAGGTCGGGTCCCGGGAGGACCATTGCCGAATCTGGCGAGCAAAACGGACCACCGGAGCGCGTCTGGAGGTCCGCAGAAGGCGGCGGAGGCGCACCGCCGGGACAAGAACCGCCATGGCTGAGACGCGACGGCGGCCAAACCAGAATGTATTAGCCGTTCCGGAGGGCATGCGGCGCGGCATTAATCGTGCATGTTCGTCATCTGTGGGGGGTTGTAACCCCCCCCCCCCCCCCGCACCCACTGGCCACACGGGCGTCGGGCCGCGTGCGAGGCCGGGCCACCCAGGCCGGGCCGGGCCGGTCGGGCCAGGCCGCTCCCAATCGGGCCGGACCCGGACCCAGGATGGGTCGACCTGGTTCGGGCCGACCCAGGGGGTCTCGGGCCGGGTCGGATCGGGCCCGAACCCCTTATTTTCGGGTAGTTTCCGGTCAAATGCCAATAACCTAGGCTACAGACTTCCGATCAACGCACCGTCAGTTTAAATGTAATCCTTGAATCGAGGCGGCCGTTTCGGTATATTACACTCAGGGTTTCGGAGAACTTTGGGTACGGCCGAGTTGGTTCGAACACAAAACCAACCGGGCCCTCAGAGCGGAAACGCTTATAACCTGAGCTCCGGACATCGGAATGACGTGCCATCGAATTTTTTGGATTCCTCTTAGTGAGACGGACTTTTGGGCTTACTCTTCTATAGGATTGGATGCATTCTGAGTGAGGTCGGGTTGGTTTTGTCTTAAAATCAACCAGGCCCCTGGAACGAAAAAGCCAATAACTCTCAGACCAGGCGTCCGATTGACGCACCGTCTGTCACGTTGAGTTCCTCTTGTCGAGAAAGAACTTTTGTCATGATTAACCTGAATTTTGGATGCATATGGATAGTGGAAGGGTTGGATTGATCCTGAAATCCAACTGGGCCCCTAGAACAGAAAAACTGATAACTTTCAGACCAGACGTCGTTTTGACGAACCGTTAGCGGCGTTGGTGATCACAATGAGAAAAGGTGCCTATAAGTATACCTTATGAGAGTTTGGGGTATAATTGAGATACGGCTGGGTTGGTTCGCACACAAAACCAACCGGGCCCCTGGGACGAAAAGGCTAACAACTCACAGACCGGGCATCCGATTGACGCGCTGTCTATTGCGTTGAGACCCCTATGACAAAGCGGTCCATTGAGATACTTATTCCTGGGACTTTGTGATAGTCGGAGTATCGACCAGTAGCTCGTGGAGCGGACCCACCCGGAGATGAGCGTACGGAGTACGGAGACCGTGTAGCCGGCTGAGACCTGACGACTGATTGGCCAACTTGACTTGGAGTGAGTCGACTAGCCCCATGGACGGAGCACTACTTTGTTTGGGTGCAGACCCATGGCAGACGGAGCACTACTGTGTGACAGTTCAGACCCGCGATACTCATCCGGAGAGTACCTCTGCAGGCTATTAGGGGGTGTGCACTACTTTTTTTGGGTGGCATACCCTGGCGGGAAGCACTACTATGTTTGGGTGGCTGGCCTGCAGTACTCGAAAGGGGGAGTACCTCCGCAATCTTAGGTTAGTGAGCAGTACCTCGGAGTCGTGACAGGACAACTGTACACTCTAGAGACGGGGCTCTTCAGCAGTTATGGTTTCGATAATGACAATCATGGTTTGATCTGAGTCTTTGATCTTTGTGTTTACCTCATGATTGAGATGGGTCACTTGATAACTTAGGTATATGTATGGGCATATACCTGGGTAGTGGTTGTCCGTTGATTTCATAATCATTGTGTTTCCTCATGATTGAGATGGGTTACTTGATAACTTAGGATTATGTATGGGTATATACCTAAGTAGAGGTTATCTATTGAGATCTTTCTCTGTGGTTATCCTTGTTGGATTTAGTGAGATATTGAGGGTATCAGGGTCCCTACTGAGTATCGTTATACTCACCCCTACACGGGCTATGCCTGGACCGCGTTGTGTTGGTTGCAGACGACAGGCAGCACAGAGAGGGGCCGAGTGTTCGAGGACTGGACAGTACCCGGAGGTGGACCTCATGATGAGACAGTATCTGGTGGTGGACTTCACGACAAGACAACACTCAGAGGAGTTTTACGGGTGAGATCGTTGTGTAGGATATCTCTACCTTCCCTTCAGGTAGGATATGTGGTGGACGGTCCAAGAGTTGTGCTATCTGTACCTACCCTTTAGGTACGATCAAAGGAGGACGCCCCAGGAGCTTCTTCCATTCTTCTAGCTGTTTTTCTTTCCTGTTGTACTTTTTTCAGTTGTAGCTGTACTTTCGATTGGGTTTTTTTCTGGCCCTTTTGCTTTTCATCACTTCATTTGGTACTTAGTTTTTACTTCTGCTTGTACTATGTGCTGGTTTGTTTACTTTATAAAGGCAATGCCTTCCCAGTTATCGGGATCTACGCCTTTGGTTCTAGTCGCCAACCCCTGGCCTATGGAAGGCGGGCTTGGGGTAGTCACGGCACGGGCCCCAAGGACGGGTCGTGACATAATCCATTTTGACAAAATGAAAATTAATGAGAATGATTTCGAAAAATAAATCTTTAGAACTTTTAAAATGATGTTTTAGTTAAGGATTCTCTTATATCTTAAGGAACACCTAAATAAAAAATATTAAAGAATAAAATAATACATAACATTAAATATCATGTGAATGTAATATTTCAGAATATAACTTGTCAAATTTATGTTCTACACATTGTTGGATAATAAAGGTACAAAACAAAAAGGTGTTTCTCAATGAATGGAGACGAAGACTAAGTCCCTTAGTGTGAGTATGACTCATCAGCTAAATTATTTATATTCATGTGTAATTATATTAGGTTAATTTATACGTAAATTATATCCTTTTTCATGTTTATTATTTCATTTATATAACTTATCACCTTGTAATATCAATTTCAAAATTAATTATGTTCATGCCAGAGGTTCTGTCGATATTCAATACTTGAGTCAAAAATGAACTTGGTGTGATGAAAATAGTATATGTGGTAATAAGTATATCAACTCTAGAATATTATTCATTAAATAATTATAATTTTTATTGATCAATTATAATTTTAAATCAAAAATTTATATATGGTTATGACAACAGTACAATGTTATAATCATGGAAACTCTACGTCGTACGTACGAATGAGTAACATTTTCCATTTTTAATTGATCATTATAGAAAAAAGGTATTTATTATTTTATGATTCCAGAATTATAATTACATCATAAATATGTTACTAATAATTTAAATATAGTTAATTATATCATAAAAGTGATATAATGAATAATAATGAGTCAGATCGCTTCGTGGAGGTGATATGTCACACGTACGAATGAACAATGTTACCATTTTTATACACATAGATTGTAAGAAAATAATTGATATATTATTATCCTATAATGATAAATATGTGATTAATATCACATATGAACATTAATTACATTATTATTACCCATCACGAGAGACAGTTATGTAAAATTAATAAGTTCGGTTTGTGGATGTGATAGTTCGCACATACACACGAACGATTAATTCCTTTCCCATTAAATGGTAGTTGAGACAGATTTAGGTGACTAAATTAGAATAATAAAATATATTTATATTTAAGATACATGATTTATTATATCTTCATACATGATGATTATTTTAAGGAAATTGGAAAGGAAGTTACATAGAAATACTTCAATAAAAACATTACATTCCCCTCCGATGATCACATTTCCTAACACGTTAACACCTTGAGGAACGATGTTCATCCTAAAATATGTCCTCATATATGTAGGGAGAGACTATAGGAAGGTTTTTGGGTAGATATTTGAAGAACCAAATGGTTTTGGATGTGTGGTTAATAAAGAATAATTAGTTCCCTTTTTAAGAGGGGAATGACACTTTTACAATTATTAAAATTATTAAATTAATATAAATTAATTTTTTGTTAATAAAGGTTAAAACTGATTTAATTAGAATATATAATTATTTTAGGTCAAATAGTAATTATAAAATTAAAATTAAACAAGTTTTTAATATTTTCAATCCTTATCTTTTGGTTTTAATACCACTTAACTCTTACCGTTTTATAAAGTAATTTACAAATTGAGAGTTAAAATAATTACCAAATCATGAAAAACAATGAATGAATGATTCATTAATGAAATTATTTGAGTTATAAAAAATTTTTGTCAAAGAATGAATTTTTATAAATTTTATATCATTTAATTATGTATTTTATAATTTAGCTTATGAATTATGTTAATTTTGATAGTATTCAATACATGACTTTTTCAAAAAAATTATACCAACTTTATTCCCTAAAAATAAACTACATTAACTCAATAATAGCATTTCATACTTGTTCAGAAATTCATGGATTCACCAAATATATCAAATTAAATTTATTTTAATATTATTAATATAATTTATTTTATTATTTATTTAATAATTCAATTATTTCCTCATCATTGTGTCACTATTAAATTTAATTATTTTTTCCTAAAAATTATAAATATATTTCCATGATGTATGTAGTATTTTGTTATTTTTACGAACTATTCATAGTTTAAGATATCACTAATATAACCCCATATTAAAATTGTTTTTTTAAGGAGAGATATATTTATGACTTATTTTCCTTTATATTGAATTAAATGTTATAAATGTCATAATCACTTGAAGGAGGCTTCCAAATATCATAATTTTGGCCAAAAGATATTCATGGTTGATAATAACTCAGAAATTAATATGAAAATAACTTTTATGGTAATTTTATAAAATTATAATCTTAATTTTACCTTTAATTTCCCTATTTACCTTTAACAATGGTAAACAAGTACAAAAGATACATTTCATAAAAAATTATTTTGATCCTATTGGACCAAATTTTTTATATTGAGTACAACCACGTATTTTCATTTTTAAAAATTCAATTAACAGAAGTGGTTAAATTATACTTAACATTAATTTCATTGGCAGATATAGAAATGGTATTTTTAGTAAAATGTCTAAAATGTCACATAGTTTTTATGTTTAATTTTAATTTGAAGAATCATCCAATTAACTACATTAGATTAACTTTATAATGAAAAAAATATAATTATAACTTAAAAGAATGTAAAATTATAATCTTCCAATATAAATAATTTTGATGAAAAGGGAGTTTAAATTTAAATGCATCATTTTTTAGTGTTCATTAGATTATGAATTTATCATAAAAATGCCTAAAATAATTACTTTTCTGAAAAAATCTTATTTTATTCGTAAAATTATTTTTTTCTTATATAATGTCTATAATAAATATAAGATAATTTTTAAATATCATATATGATGTATATTTCATTAATATAATCCCACAAAATAGTGATTTTATTATTTTATAAACAGAATTATTTTCCCTTAAATATTTTTTTCATAAAAACACATCCTTTATATTGAATTAGTTTTAATTTTCATTTCTAATTTTTTTAAACAAAGAATCATTGAATAAACATGGGTAAATACATTTTTTCAAATAGTGTTAATATCATTAATTCATGCCATTATCACATGTATGAGATAACTAGAACATAAACTAATAATATTAATAATATTTTCCTAGTGTAACTCAGTAATATTTGCAAGGTAAGATTTCAGAGAAACCCTCTGTTGAATTCCAGGAGTTCTCTCAGATATTACATCCCTTTTAAAGTAAAATTACTATATAATTCAAAAATATTAACAAATATGAAAAGTTATTATTCTATAATTACCTGGGAGGTTACATCCTTCACCCCCATTCAAAATTGGGTCTCCGTAATTTTTGAAATTAGCTTGGTAATTATGGTTTCAAATTTCAAAATTTCATCATTGAAATACCACATCAAAAAATAGTCAATAAAAAATAAACTTTAAAAGAAGGAAATTGAAGTAAAATGGTCGTCTGAGATAATTCATACTATTATTCTATTTAGTGAAACATGGATATGGAAGGAAAACTAACCATTATATTCTAAAGGATTTCAATATAAAACATGATCAGGAAAAAGTTAATAATTAGAAAACCACAACTGTGTGATGGGTTAAATGCACTTTTATTTTAGTATAGAAAAAATAAACAATAAACATTTTTTATGATCTTTTCCAAAATTTTATGAAATTATTTTACTACAAATAATAATAACATAAGGAAACATACTTACTTGAGAAGAATATATTCATCCTTTTGTACAATTATACAATAAACTCATCTTTTTCTTTGAACGATGGGCATTTAAGATGAATTTTTCAAACCTGGAGAACTAAAATCTACTTCTAGATCATCACATAATCCAACAAGATTATCTAAATAGTTCTCTTATTTTGAAACATTATCTAGAACCAATATTTTTGGGAATATTTAAAAAATATATCCAAAAAATAAACCATTGGATGATGAAAAACTTTGTTTAATATCCAAAATTCAACTATCATACAAATAGTTCAACATATACCATTCAGCAAATAATATTCCTTAATATTCCTCCAATAGTCAACTCTAATATTGAATCCCAAAATTCATAAGGATTTGATCACATAGTATTCCAGGATAAATTTTAATATTTATCACCAAATAACATAATTCACTCTTAATTTATCATACCAAAAAATAATTTCCTAATTACATATTCTCTAACATAGGTTAATAATTTCAATAAATAACATAATTCCTAAAATTCAACAATTAAAAATCCTAGATTTATCCAAAATCTAATTCAACCATTATTATTCAAGTAAATTCATATAGTATTCTATTTACCTTAATCATATAATGTTCCAAAAATATTTAACTTCTTACAAAATATCATTTGTCACTTATTCCACAAATCATATTCTAATATGAAGGATATCCATTTGAAAAAACATAAGTCTCCAAAATCAAAATATTTCTATTTCATCAACTATTTAACTAAAAATAGATAGTCTTACTAACAGTGGAAATAATTTTGGCTAGTAGTAGATGATAAATCCTTGTCACTATTTAGTTTTTGGTTTTAATCTTACAATCATATCCTATTTTAGGGGTTGTCACCCTTTCTGTGGTTTTTTCGTTTTCCAAAACTGAATAATTCTTAATACTCTTATAACATTTCCAAAATGAGATCAAATCCTAAAAAATGACTAGATCATATTTTGTCCTAAAAAATTATATCATACCATTAGTTCTGCATCCCAAAATGTAATATCCAATAATTAACTCAAAACAAAGATAATATAACACCTAATGGTCAACGATACATTTGTAATTATTTCATCAAAAGATAAGAAAATTCTTAATCAAATAACATTTTATCTTATCACACATCAGGGTTAAACATTATAAAAAAAAGTATTCCAATGTAATCCTACAATCAAAAGATCATTATTACATTTAAACAATATATCATCCTATAGTCTATCATTATTTTTGAATCCCTTATATGTGTACTTCTTAATCATTAAACATTATTCATGTTACCCAAACAAGAATTTTCTATATTATTCATTCATACTTCCTTCATACAAAAAAAATATAAATTATGTCCTAATATTCAATAATTTCAAAATATCAGACAAGAAATAATCCATACCTTTCATATATCATTATTAGTTTCCATAAATTCAAATTTAATGGAATTAGATATTGCTAAAAGAATATTTGTATGATCATTATAATATCATTCTTAAACCATATTATTCAGAAATCTATTTTCATAATGATCATAGTCTCCATATTTAAAACATTCAATTGATTACTTAGAAATAACTTCATTCCCTTTCACATAGTCAACTAAACACTTCCATTTTCCTTGTAATATTATTTCTTTATGACCTTCCTTACCACGTCTATAACACATTTTCGTCCCATTAAAACATTTTCCTAGGTGTTTCATTCCACACACATGACACATTTTTTGATTAATATGATTACCATTACTATAATTATTACATGAACTACCATATGGATTCATTTATCTCATATATGATGCATTAGAAAAATCACCATGGTTCAACTTGTTAATCATCACTCCCAATAGTTGGGTTAGAATAACTATAAGAGTTTACATTGAAACTTCCATGTCATTTATTTTCTTATTCATATAACCACCACATTTTCCTTCACATCCAATGTTACATTGCTGCCTACAGGATCTAGACATTTACTAAAAAAAATGTAATTGTGAGTAAATCATTAAAATAATCATATAAAATCTTCTGAGGAATTCAAACACTATGATATACTTATTCATGTTATCTCAAACCCATTTAATTTACCTAAAATAACTATGAAAATATTTATTATTATAATGATTGTGGATATATATAACTTGTAACTTATGCTTAAATATAACCCTAAACTCTAAAGTTATCTAAACCCACCTCTGATACAAATTGTAAGGACTCAACCTTAATCACTGCTGAATGTTGAGTTTTAATCATGAATTTAATTTATAACACATTTAAGATCATTTCATGTATAGGATATTAGTGAATTAGTCCAGAACTATTACATAATGATACCATAATAAAGAAAAGTGGACACTTCCGAAAATTATCCATTTTTCACCAAAGTAATCACTTTTAAAATTAAACATGATTTCATTTCGATGCATATCCTCAAATTTTTCATCATGAAATTTTACATATCCTAACCAATATTAATTCCTGGGAAAAACAATTTAAAACTTGCGATGATCATAAAACGCTCAGTAGCTGTTATAAATATGGAATAAAAACATTAGTCTATGATTATTTTAAAGACAAGAAAACATTTTCACAAAATAAAACTTTTTACTGATACGACATAAGTTCTTTAACATATCCCAGTAAATCGAATGATTATATAAAAAATCCTTAGAAATCATTAATCATAAAGGTAACTTTTGGAAACCATATCATACTTAAATTATATCTTCCTTATTTACATAGGGAGAGGGGAGGGGCACTCTTGGAATTACAAAAAGTATTAAATTAATATAAATTCATTTTTTATTCCCAATTTTCCTCAACCTGATTTAGATGATATATTTATTTTTGGATGAATACTCATCATCCAGTTAAATGTATACAAGTTTTTAATATTTCTTAATCCTTATCTTTTTTCTATTAAACCCTTTTAACTCTTACTCTTTTATCAATTAATTTACACTTTGAGAGTTAAAATAATTAACTAATCATGAAAACAAAAAATTATTAGACAATAATTACATTTTTGGAGTCATATAATCCATTTAGTTGAAGAATGGGTTTTTATAATTTTTTTATCATTTAATTAGGTATTATATATTTTAGGTCATGTATTATGTCAATTTGGACACTATTCATTACATTCCCATTTTAGAAAATCATAACCACTTGATTCCTTTGAAAAAACTAAATTAACACAATCCAAAAATGTCATAGTCTTCCATAAAATTCATATACGGAAAAAAATTAATTTAATTTAATTCAATATTATAAATATCATTTATTTAATTCATTCTTTATTAAATCAATTATTGTATCATCATTATGTCCCTATGTAATTTAATTAATTATTTTCGAAATATTATAATTAAATAACAATGATGTAGGAATTGTTTCATGATATCTATGGACTATTCATAATCTAATATATAACTTATGAGATTTCCAACTAAATTTTTGGTTTAAGAAGATATATATTTATGACATATTTTCCATTACATAAAATTAAATGTTTTAAATGTCATAATCATTCCCATGTGGCTTCTATGGGTCACACTTTCGGCCATAGGATGTTAATAGTCTATAATAACTCAACCAATAATAATATTAAAAAGTGTTGAGGTAATTTTAAAATATTATAATATTAATTTCTATTTTTATTACATTGCTTACCTTTAACCGTGGTAAATAAAATACAAAAGTCACTGTGCACAAAAAAAATATTTTCATCCTACTTGACAAAATTATTTATACTGAGTACTATAATGTATTCCCATTTTTGAAAATTTCATTCTCATGAGTGGTTAAAGTAGTTGTAACAGTAAGTTCATTGATGGATATAGAAAACGAGTTTCTTTAGTAGAATGTTCAAAGGTTCACATAGTTTTTCAATTTAATATTTTATAAAAAATGTATACATTTAACTAAATTGGATTAAATGATAAAACAATTAATCTAATTATACCAAAAAACACTATCAAAGGATAATATATCAATATAAATAAAATAGATAAAAAGGTAGTTTGAATTAAAATGATGTATTTTTACTTTTTATTAAGATATAAATTTAATCTGAAAAACACCCAAATTCAGCCAAATTAAATTATGAGGTAACAATTTCAACGAAGATGTTTATTTTTTCAAATTAAACATATAAAAGATGAAAACTAGATTTAAAAATGTTTTCACTATCAAATATTGAAAAATTAATTTTTAAAAAAATACTCCTTTTA
Organism: Viscum album; assembly: GCA_963277665.1. Lineage (NCBI taxonomy): Eukaryota > Viridiplantae > Streptophyta > Magnoliopsida > Santalales > Viscaceae > Viscum > Viscum album. Next base: position 623,046,923 of record OY728135.1, on the reverse strand, counting down.
TTAATTAAATTGAATTGCTTCTTATACCATTACTAAAAAACATATAATATAAATTTTAAACATCATTTTCGATTTATATTTACCTACTGTAATAAAAAAAAGTTATGTGATTATTTTATAAAAAAATTATTCGCACATAAATATTTTTTTTCACAACAACACGTCTTTTATATGAAAATGATTTTTATTTTCATTTCTAATTAATTTTCTAGACAATAAATCAGTATATAAATTGTTATGAACCATTTTTAAATAATTTAGTTGTTATCTTTCATTCCTGAAATTCTAATGGCTATATGATAACTACAACATAAAATAATAATATTAAGAATATAGTATTTTTTAGTATAAAAAAGTCATATGTCAAACATAATATTTCATTGAAACCTAGTGTTGTCTGTTGGTTACACTATCCGACATATCATACCTTTTAAAGTAAAATTACTACTAGTTCATAAATATTAAAAAATAGGAAAATGTATTATTATATAATAACATGTAATGTTACAAAAAATATTCTCCAATTTTCAGTAATATGATCACATGTGCAGTGATCAACCACTTCTTTAGTTCTTTGAAGATTTCCTCACATTCTTCCATCCGGACATACATTACTCCATCCTTTGTTAAATTATTTTTCAGGAAAGAAAATAAAGAAAAATTTCTCCCAAAACATCGACATTACACATCTAGTCCAAGAAAAATATGATTTTTTGTGATACTAGAGGATTTGTTTCATTCCTCAACTGCCTTTTTTTAAGGGTCCAAAAATATTCCCTCACATGTGATCACCTGTCCCAAAAATGTGACTTACTTCAACCAAAGTTCACAGTTTATAAACATGGAGCACAACATCTCCATTATTAATGTCATCAACACAAGCCTTAGATATTTTTAATTTCCTTCCTTTATCTTCAATTTGATTATAATATCAATGATAAAAACTACCAAAATTTTGTTTAGATAATGTACAAAGAATTTCTTCATTAAATCCCTGATGATTTTAGGGGAATTAGTAAGTACTAAGGGAATAATATAAAACTCTAGTGCCCATATCTTATATAGAAGGTAGTCTTCATAATACCGTCCTTCTTCACCTTTAGGAGATGATATCCAGAATGGAGATCCACCATTGAGAAGTACATATCTCGTCACAACTAATTGAAAGAGTTTTCAATCATTGGAATATGATAGATTATTATGGTGATATTGTCGATTTATCAATAACCAATACACATCTACATATATATTTCCATCTTATTGACAAAGATCATTGGTGCACCCCATAGTGATACACTATAGAGTATGAACCCTTTTTTCAAATTCACTTACAACTTCTTCATTAACACCTCCAATTTGATAAGGTACATCGCATATGAACAATTTGAGATAAGAGTAGATATGTCTACAAGTTATTTTAAGAACACTACCTCATGATCTAGGAGAAGTTTGGAAAACTCATCAATAAATACATCACTTCATTCTTGCACATTGGGTATTTTCTCAATTTAGATACATTACATTGACTCAACCATTTGAGAGAGGTATGATTCTTTAAAAGAAATCAAAAACCACACCATTGAAGAATTTTACAAAGGAGAGTCCTGATCTTCCTTGCTTTTATAAAGGATCATGGGATAATTACAAATATGAAAAGATATTTCCCTTTCCTAATAGTTTATTTTCGCTCTTTATAATGAGAGTGTTACTTTAATATGTTTTCTTATGAATTTTCCATTCATTTATGTTTTGAAATTAAAAAACACATTTTCTTAAGGAAATTTATACTTCTTTAAGAATTATTTTCTTTGGGTAAATTTTATTTCTCTAAGAAAAGATTTAACTTTACCTATGGTTTTCAATGTATTTTCTAATGTTTCATAAGTCATGTATAACCATATCTTTTGGAATTAAACATTAGGATCCGTATCAAAAACCTCATAATATTACATTTACTTAGATACTGAGTCTTTCTATTTTGAAACACTGAATTCTATGAAATTCAGACTTCAAATTCTCTAAAATTCAGACTCTGAATCCTTTGAAATTTGGACACCAAATTCTCCAAATTTCATACTCCAAATTCTCTAAAATTAACACTTAGAATTCTCCAAAAATCATACACCTAATTATTTGATATTAAAACTTTTAATTACTTATAATTTCAACTTTCAATTCCTCAAAATTCTTACTCTGAATTCCTCATAATTTAAGTATAGAATTCCCCAGAATTGATATTCTGATTTATTTAGAATTTAGACTCTAAATTCTTCATAATTCAGACTCCAAATATCAATTTTTTCCGAATCCTTTTGCTGAAATTTTTGGACATTGATTATTTTTTCATGGATTTAGATTATTTATATTTGTATAAGCTATATTACATTCCTAATACATTTTTTCAATTTTATTGGATCCTAGTTTCATAATAATGTTATTTCTTTCCAAACATATTATTATATCTTAATCATGATAATATTTCCCAAGTTTTTCTGATAAAAAATGATGTTTTACAATTTGTTTCTAATTTATTGGTGGTTGATTGTCACGTGTACTGCTCCCTCTGAAATTCAAGGAAAAATATGACCATATGAGGATGGAGCTAACCATTGGAATCCTTTCCTTTATATAAGAGATCATTTATATGAGCTCAATACACATTGAAAGAAATTACATTCTCTGATGCTATGAAGTGATTTCTAGAGATATAATCTCATTCCTTGTACGATTTGTAAACATTTTGTTAAGCCTTTAACATATTTTTCATCTTAAATTATGCGACGTAAATTTTTGGAATGTACAATCGAGGGATTCTAGGTATATGAAGACTGGGGTTTTGACTACGTTAATTCTGGAGGAATTATGGGGATAAGAAGACATAGGTTCCGACTACATTAAAGTTAGAGGACTTATGGGGATGAGAAGAGAGAGGTAACATCTACATTAAAGATCAAAGGATTGTAGGGATAACAAGACTAACTCTGATATTCTTATCAAGAGATTAACCTAGTGTTGGTAAGATAGACATTCTTGAATTTATAATTCAAGGTACCTTTATACAAGGTTTTTGGATACCCTTCTTTTTGTGTTTAAATATTTCCTACTTGTTTACTTGTTCTTATTACAGGTTTTAATTCTATTTTTTTAAAAGAATTTATTACTTTTTTATACATTCTTATATTTGTGTACTCGGATAAATAAGATTATATATTCTTTAAGGTAGATTCTTTCTATAATTAAAATGTGTTTAAGATCCATTAAGTTTAACTTGATTAAGTTTAGGTTTCCTATAATTGGACCTAAGCACTTCCAATTATTCTTCTGATTTAGAAACAAAGAGGGTTTGTGAATTTACATTATTTAACTTTGTCAAATATAGATATCCTTAATGTTAAAAGAGAATGTTTTTAAACATAAAAGTCAACCCCTCTTGTAATTGAGCATCTACATCTATATTTAGATCCTATAATTGGTACCATATGAGGTTTTTTAAATAAATATGTTCTCAAATACATTTTTCTGCTCTAATTTATCTAGCTCATGTTTTTATTTCTCACATTTTCATGATCATATTTTTACAAAATATTTTCTACATAAAATCTATTGTTACTAATCCTTTGGTAAGAATTTATTTTTTTATAGAATTGCAGGAATTAATGTCAATTCTATAGAAAATATAAATCCTAACATGCCACCAATAATTGATTGTTATGATTATGAGTACTAGATGGATAAGATGATGAGTTTTTTATTAACATTGGAGTTGATAACTTATTCATGATTACTGAAAAAATACAAGATTCCTAAAAAATTATAACATTCAGAAATCAAAGAAAAACAAGAATATCAACTTAAATACAAGGTAACCAATACTCTTTTCTTTTCCATAAATAGGAATATATACAATCAGAAGCATTCTTGTAAAGAAACCAACTATATATGGATGATATTGTAAGTTACACACTTCATAACATCAAAAGAGGTAGAAACTAGAAGAGACATGTTAATAGATTATTACCATGGATTCTTATTTCCTTATGGAGACCCTTTTTTCAATATGAAACAATGATTAATGATTATTTTCAATAGTCTTAAATCTATGGGAGAGAAATTTTGTGATGAGGATGTTCTTTTGGATAAGATTATTGAAATAATTTACAATGTTAGGGAAACTAAAAGGATGGTTGTTAGTGAAAATAGAGATGTATCTAACATTAGTATTGATGATTTATTTGGAACTCTTCTTCATCATAAAACATGAATGAAGAGAGATTTTGATTCCAATAAAAATAAAAATGGTGATGGATGTATTGCTTCTACTACTACATCCAAATTCAAGACTCCAGAAAGGGTAACTAGATCTAAAGCTAAGTAAACTATTGTTATATCTAAATCAAGTGACAGTGAACAGTCTGAGAAAGTGTTAGCCAATATTTCTCAATGAATTAACAAGATTGTTTGAACTAATGATATTCAGAAAAGATATAATAAGAAATATATAATGGAAGATAACAATTCCTCAGTAACATGTTAGGAAATAAAAATGGATGGAAACATCATACAAGATAGTCTTGTGCTGAAGAGAAAGGACAGAAAGGAAAAGTATTCTGAAAGGAACAAAAATAATTTCTACGAATATAAAGTTAAGATTGTATTTAGGGCTAATGAAACCCAGAGTGCTAGTGGTGGTGACTCATTATAAGAATCCTTAGAGTATGAATGTTCTATTAAAAATAATATTGGTCTTACATCCAGATTACCTATTGAAAATCATTGTCTTCTAGATAAGGTACATTGTGTGTAATACTTAATCAATATTTCATTAAATTATAATTTTAATAATGAAAAATAATATTTATATTTAGATGAAGAATCTTCCTCTTCATAATCTAATACATTATATTCATTTGAATAAGTATCTATATTTTCCAAATAATATTTCATAAATAATTGTACGTTTAAAAATAAGTTAGAGAATAAAACTCTAGAATTTTTGTCTAAATAAAAAACTATCATATCATTATAATGATATTTATAAAAATCTATTGATTTGTAAATATTTCCTAAAAATCTTATGTTTGTTAATTCTGAGAAGGATAAACCTTCCATGGATCTGGAAATTATTAGTTCTAAGAAAAAAAATTAGAGAGTAACCCAAACCCTATAACTAATGATTATAAGTATTATAATTTAGTCAGCAGACTAAAATCTGAAATTTTTTCTTTAAATATACTTTTATCAAAATTTATTTATAGAAGAATAGATTTTAATAAAATATATTCATAACTTCATCCACTTATGAATAGTTCTGTATTCGGTTATACTAAATCCAAACTAATTTTTATTCATTACTATTTTGTTCCCAGAAGATCTTTTTTTTCACTAAAGGTCAATTTGGGGGAAATAGGGAGAAAAATTTTTCACTAAATAAAACTCAATCATTAAGTATTCATTAATCATATTTTTTTAAAAAAAATGTTGATACCTATGATTTTAATTTTTGAAATTTCTAGATCCCTGAAAGTCTGGATTCCGAAAGACTAACTATTTTATTTTCAATAATATAATTGAAGTACCAAAAACAATACATTTTACATAGAAAGTGGAATTTATAGGTACATTATTGGTAACAAAAACGTCTCTAAAATGATTATCAAGACGAAAGGAGAAAAATTAACATTTAGATCTAATGCTCAGGGGGAAATTATTTTTATAGTTAACATTTTCCTTCTAGGAAAATCTCTAATTTAAAAAGTTATATTTGAAATAAATTTTTTTTGGTATTAAGAACAAACTTATAGCATAATCCAATTATGTAATGAAATTTACCTGGTGAATTTTAGGAATGATAAATTATTAATACATAATTCCAACGAAAAATTTATTCTCTCTTCCCATCTGCTTGAGAGTGTTTATACAATAATCATAAAAGATCGTAGGAGCCAATATCTTCTTTTCCATAGTGAAATGGAAAATTAATCATGGTTATAGAATATAAGAATATAACATTGTAACATTAAGAACATTTGAAAATCACAAATAATTGAAATTTTTAGTGATCTACTGGTGCTTAGATTTGATTATTCAAATGTTTATTATCCTTTTCAATATAAAAAGAAATATAATTCAAGCTTAAAATCAGTCAATTATGTATCAACTTATGATGCACTATAGCTAGTGCATATATATCTTTTCATTCCAACACAAACTGGAAGTATTGGAGAAAAATACTATATATTTGTTAAAGTGGATGACTACACAAGATTTACAAGGGTTTATTATCTAGAAATGAAATCTAAAGAGTATTCTTATTTTAAAACATTTAGAGCCCATGATAAAATGATAAAAACCTTAAATTGATAACTATTTATAGTGATCATGGGGGATAATTTCAAAATTCAGATTTTGAATCCTTTTGTAGTAAGAATGGAATTACTCATAACATCACATCCCCAAGAACTCCTTATCAAAATAGTGTTGTTGAAAGAATAAAACGAATTATTCAAGAGATTACTAGTACCATTTTGAGTGAATATTCTATTTCTAATAAATTTTTCGGATGAAGCTGTAAGTACCACTTGGTATACTATTAATCGATTATTATTAAGAACTTTTCTTAAAAAAACACATTATGAATTGTGGACTTGTAGAAAACCTAGACTTTCTTACTTCAATGTTTTGGGATGCAAAGTATTCATCTTTAATACTAAAGATAACTTACATAAATTACACCCAAATCCAATAAAGGAATCTTCTTAGGATACTCCACTACATCTAAGTCTTATACAGTTTTTAACAAAACGTCATGTACAATTGAAGAAATAGTGCATGTTAAATTTGATGAAATTTATCCGTTTTTAAAAAACCCCAACATACATCTTTGGATGTGGATTCAAAAACTAATTATCAACATTTTTTGTTATAATCTCTTAATAATAAAAAAAATCAAGAAATTTTTTATGAAGTATTTACCCCATAATATTTTCTACCTTATGTTGATGAACAAGTTTTACCAAAACCAAATTTGTAGTTTCTTCAGAATCATCCCAGTGATAGTATCATTTTTAATGTAAATCAAACTATATGAACTATATGTTTTTTAATAAATTAAGTATAAAATCATGCATTTATTTCCAAATTAGAACAAAAAAAATTCATAGATGAATCTTTAGGTGATGAATATTTTATTAAAGCAATGCAAGATGAAATAAATGAATTCGAAAGGAATGGAGTCTTGACCATGGGTGAATGACCAAAAGAAACGACTATAATTGGAGTAAAATGGGTCTTCAAAGATAAATGTGCTTAAAATGGAATCACTCTAAGAAATAATGCTCAATTTGTTGCATAAAGCTATAATCAACAAGAAGAAATGGACTATAAAGAAACTTATTCTCTATTAGATTAACTTGAATTTATTCGTATTATATATACATATCATGTATTCTTTAATTTCAAACTTTTTTAAATGGACATGAAGTGTTCTTTTCTTAACGTATTTTTACAAGAGGATTTTTATATTGAAAAACATCCAGGATTTAAAAACAAAAAATATCTTAAACCTTTTTTAAACCTTATTAATGATTTATGAGAACTTAAACAAGCCCCTCGAGCCTGTTATCATAGACATAAAATATTTTTTCACAAAATGATTTAGTTAAGGGAACTATTGATCCTACACTTTTTATGAAGAAAGATAACAAATTTGTTTAGATTGCTCAAATATATTTTAATGAAATTATATTCAAATGAACTCAGAAATCATTAATTGATTCATTTCAGAATCTCATTAAATCTATGTTTGAAATGAGTATGATGAGTGAGTTATCAATTCTCAATGGTTTTCAAAGTTCTCAAAACAGGAAGAACTTATATTTCTTTAAATAAGTATATTAATGATCTTCTTAATAAGTATGGATTCAGCAAACTAAAAGCATACGTACTCCAATCAGTATGTCAGATTTTTTTATCTAGATGATGCTGAGAGTCTAGCAGATCAAACATATTTTAGAGATATGAGAGGAATTTTATTCTACATAACGAATAGGATTCTAAACATAATGTTTTCAGTATGATTATGTAAAAAATGTAAACATAATATAAGTTAATAACTTTAAATTAATTGAAAAGGATTTTTTTCTATTTAAAAAACATGGATATAGGACTTCTTTAATCATCTAGAAATGGTTTTGTTTTACAAATCTTCTCGTATGCTAATTTTGGTGGATGTAGAATAGATATGAAAAGTCCATCTTGAACATCAAATTTAATAAGAGATGCCTTAGTTTATTGGTCATTCATGAAGAAAAAATTAGTATTACCTTCAACTACTAATGTTAAATATATAGTGGCTACAATTTATTGTGCTCAAGTTTTTTGGACGCAGCACACATTGGAAGAATATAGACTGAATTTAACCAAAACAAAGATATTGTGTAGTAATACAAGTTCTATTTCCTTAAGAAAAACATTTTACATCACTCTCATAAAAAGATAATAAATATTAAGAATCACGTTCTTAGGTAACACACACTTAAAAGAGATAGAATTCATTAATTTATCAAAATATAAGATCAACTTGCTCACATTTTCACAAAATATTTACCCTCCAATAGATTTGAATACATTAAACAAAAGTTAGGAATGATAACCGTAAGATAATCTTCCATATTAACAAGTTATTGAAACCTATATCCTTACATTAAAATACTCTTTTTCATAGGTGGGGAACATTTGTTTTTTATTTTAAAGAAAATTGAATATTTTGTTTGAATGATTTTTTTATTTTCTTAATAAATTTTTTGGAAACCTAAATTTTTTTCCATAGAATTTTTTTATGGAATCTATGTTCTTGTAGAAGATTCATATCAGCATTGATAATTATTTATAATTAATCCAGAAGGTATGTTTCCATTCATAAATATTCTTAATTGTATTTATTTATATGATGGTATTTCTAACTAGTTTTATGAAAACTCTTTGAGATTCCCATTTTTTTATTCCAATTTTCCATTAAAACATAAAAACATCAGAACCTATAAATCCTACATCATCATTGATATAAACCATTAGATTAGATCAATCTTCTTTTAACCATTGGATTCAATTGGGAATTCAAATATTTATCGTAAACCTATATAAAGGCCCCATTTATTCGTTTCCCACATCTTTTATCTCAATATTTTTTACTGAATCTATTTCTCCCTACTAATCTGATGATCAATTTTTCAATTTCCTTACATTATAAATGTCACTTTAGAATTCCTCTCAAAATTAGATGTCCTCATACAAGGAAATCAATGATTGGAAAATTTAAATAGAATAGTGGGTCAAAAAAATTATTTTTAACATATGATTATATAATTTCTAAAGTTATAAAGAAGAATATCTGAGAAAGTTATTATATAGAAAAGTTTATGAATTTGGGTCCATTTTATCCAAACCTTCTTATAGAGTTTTATGATAAAATCCTCTTTTATGAAGAGGAGGAAGGGAAAATTTTTCTTTTAAGAGTTATGGAAATACCTATTCATTATCCTTCAACATGGCTGAAAACATTCTGGATTTTCCTTACAAAAGTGACATAATATTTTGATCTCATATGTTTCTAGAAAAGGAAAAATGTTTTTAGAAGGAAAATAAAATTTAGGTTCCTGGACTCATAAGAGTCTAGTCACCAATAATAAATCATCTTATTTCCAACATCAGATTATTAGCATTGTGGGTGAAATTATTTTCAATTCCAACAAAGGGATATAAGGACACCCTTAAGAATTGTGATATTTTCATGATGTATTTTTTGGTGAATCTAAGAAAGGTAAGTCTCATCAAGTAAATTATTCATACTATCACAAATATCAATAATGATACACAAATTTACAATATATTTATGTATCTGGTCAATATGTCAAAGATCATTTTTCTTTTCTTAAAATCCTTCAAAATATCATACAGTTCAAAATCAAGAAACTTTTAGATAATTTTGTTGAGTGATGAAACATTAATGAGGATAATAATTGGTTTTGGTATAAAGACAAGATAATTATATGATCTTCCTAAAACTAAGATTCAATCTATCACCTAGAAAGTATAAGTTAGTGCATAATCCAAGATAATCCAAGATAAGAGAAAATAGAATAAACTCGAACCAAAAGAAAAGTATCCCATTCTAGAAACTCAGTCAGCTCCAACCAATCCAAAAAAGGCCTTTCCTAATTAACTGGTAGAAAAGTGTAGATATAAGAAGAAGAAAAAAATGAGGGTGGTGCTATTTTTGGTTTAGACCCAGCTGAGGTCAAGGACTTAAATATGTATGCAACAAAAGAGCTTCCAAAACAAGCTAATGAAATAAAAATGAGGAATCTGTTTTTAGAAGATGATTTTTTCCAAGGATTTCTCAAATATAATAAGAAATAATCAGAACAAATTGTGATACTGGAATCCTTTTTTATAGAATCAATTCATTTAGAACATCAGGAGTGAAAATTTCAATTCCATAACCTATTGTGGAAAAGAGGTAGTTGAACAAGAACAAGAAGTGTAAAAAGAATAGGAAAGTGATAATGTGATCAAACATGTGGAAGAATATTGTGAGAGGGAAAGTACATTGGAAAAGATGTCAATATAAACGTCACAGGTAGAATAAACCAAGATAATCTCACAAGAGAAAGATGATGATTCCCTTGATGATGTTGATAAACATACTGATGATGAAAGTAGCAATCATGATTTCATACATCATGAAGATACTAAATAAGGTACTTAGAAACATTATTTTGATAAGATAATCCATGTCTTTGATTGTGAACATGAGTCTCTGAGAGATGGTAAGTTTATTTATAACATTGAGAAATGAAAATGGGTGGTTGTTGATTCTCCCAGAAAGGTTTTAGTTTTTAAATCTATGAAAGATAATGTATAAACATCCAAAAATAAAGTCGAAGATAAAGATAATGTTTCCTCACCAGCAAGGAAATCTTCTTCAGAATCCTCATCCACCCTGAGACAAGATTTTTTTTTCAATCCTATGAATAATACAACTCATATAATACCATTATTCCCACGTTTCTATTATAGATTTCAGTTTCTCCCGCAATGTATTAATCAATGGTTAGATTCCATAATCATACTCATAGAAAAATGTATCAATCTTGGAGAAGAGTTCATGACTTTTCACATTGGTTATGATGCTCATAGGAGATCATGAAAAGAAATAACCAAATGGACTAAGTCAAAATTTTATGATCTAGAATTTATAGATGATTTCTGTGACATAGTAAATGATTCCATTTATTATTCATATGGCGTCACAATAAAATTTATTTCAAATCGATCGAACATATTTAATTAATAGACAGAATCCCAGATTCAAGAGGGAAAAGAACTAAATGGATAGCTCAATTAAGTAGAATTAAATATGAAAAGGAAAATAAAACTAAAGAAGAGTTTGATCAAAAAATAAAATATCAAGAATAATTGGTTAAGTCTCAAGATGGATTTATTAATTCCCTAGAATAAAGAATCAATGTTCTCGAGAACAAAAATCAGGATCAGGATTAGCTTCTCAAGGGATTTTTGGATGAAAAAAAAGAGCATGAGCAGTTTAAGTAATCCTTAAGAAAGGTGATGCCAATGGAAAAAAAGAATGGATGATTTTCTTTAAAATCTGATCTTTTTTATTCTCCTGCTAATATTTTCCAATCATAATGAAATTGTTTTATACTTGCATTGATTACCTTGTATATTTTTATCCTTTCTGGTATATTCACTTTTCCATTCCCTTCATTCCTTTTTGAAGATCACAAAGGGGGAGAAAATAATGATACAATGCATATTAACAATAGAATTCCCTATGTAAGGTAGATAATACATAAAGATATTATTAATAAAGAAGAAGTAACTTCTCTATGAATGAAAAAAATACGATTATCATGGATTTCAAATCCTTAGTGGGAGTTAGTTATTTTCGTTATGTATCAATAAAATTGGGAGATAAGTATTTCATTTAAAGGTTTAAATGTGAAAACCTTATTCATTATTTGCATTTTTGAAAAGATGTTTGTGCTTTCAAAAAACGGGGAGATTGTTAAGTCAATAAGTTCCCTTGTGACTTTTCCTTTCCATTATATTATGAAAATCACAAACACATTTTCTTATGGAAATAGACCATTCTCTATGAATTATTTTCTTTATAAAAAAATTCATTCTATAAGACAATTTCTAAAATTTCATGTGGTTTTAAATTTTTTTATGTTTCTTAAAAAAATTAATAATTTTTTTGTTAAGTCAAATTTCAGATCCTTATCTAAAACCTGTAAATCATATAGTTCCTTATATACCGGGTCTTTTTATTTTCAAAATTCAAACTCTCTAAAATTCATACACTGAATTCTATGAAATTCAGACTCTAAATTTTCTAAAATTCAGACACTAAATTCTTTGAAATTCAAACACTAAATTCCCTAAATTTCAAACTCTTAATTTCGTAGAATTTAGACTCTGAATTACTTATAATTCAAACTCCAAATTCCTAAGAATTTTGACTCAGAATTCATTAGAATTTAGATTTAGAATTTTTCGTAATATAGAATCTGAATTTCTCAGAATTATGATTCTGAATTCATCATAATTCAGACTCCAAATTCCTCTGAATTTAGACATTGAATTCCACAGAATTCAGACTTTGAATATCTATTTTTTTCAGAATCATTTTGCTTATATTTTTAGACTCTGATTATTTTTCCCCACATTCCTATTATTAATATTTTTTTAAGAAACATTACATTCCTAACATATGGTTTCAATTTTAATAGATCCTAGTTTCATAAACATGATATTGTTTTTCATTACATATTATTGTATCTTAAGCAAGTTAATGTTTCCCATGTTTTCCTATATAAAAATATTCCATAAATTTCTTAACTAACAGTTGGTTTAATGAAACATGTACATGTCCCTCCAAATATAAGAAAAAATATGGATTTCGGAGGAGGGACCCAACCATTGGAATCTTTGCCTATAAATAGGATAACATCTGAATGATCTCAATACACATTGAAGGAGATTATATGACACGATGTAATGGCAAGAGAGAGAGACTATTGTTCCTTGTGTGATTTGTGAACATCTTGTTCATCTATTAACAACTTGTTCATATTTCTTTGGGCAAATCTGATCATTACTGTATAAAATCGAGGGCTTCATATGATAGGAAGGAAGAGGTGACAACAACCTTAATGTTCGAGGACTTACAGGGATACGAAGACAGAGGTTATGACTACAATAATGTTCGGGGACTTTTTTAGATAAGAAGACAGAGGTGTCCACTACCTTAATATTCGAGGGCTTGCAGGGATAGCAAGATAGAACCTGATATTCTTGTAGAGGGCTTACCCTTTAGTGGGTAAGAAAAACATTCTTTAACCTATAAATCATGTGACCTTAATCAATGGTTTTTGGATACCACTCTCTTATGATAAAATATTCCATACATGTTTACTTATTCTGGTTACATGTTTTTATTCTTCTCTTTTTGTAAAATAAAGAAAGTATAATATTCTTATACTTTCTTATATTTTTGTACTTTGATAAAAAATATTTCATACACTTTATGGTATAATATTTCTCTAATTAAAACCACTTTATGTTTTCTTATGTTTAACTTGATTATGTTTAGGTTTTTTATAATTGGACATAATCCCTTCCAACTATTCCTTTGAGTTTGAACCAAAGAGGGGTTTTGAATTTACCTTATTTAACTATATTAAACATATGATTCATTGAGGTTAAAAGTGAATGTTTTTAATCATAAAATTATCACCTTAGAATTGAGCATCTATATCTATATTATGATACTACAGATAGAAAATTCATTCTTAGTATTGTGTTTAATTATACCAAGGTATGTATCAAGAGATTTTATGGAAGAATCTTCTATCATATGCTAATAAGAGAATATTTTGACACTGGGGTTTCTTTGATTGCTCCACACGGTCTTTTATAGATATCTGTACTTAAAGGTTTTGGGACATCAATTCAATAGTTCTATTAAACATATATTATATAAATAAATCCGTATAACCGGAATTAATTGAGACCTTTTCCATTCTTAAGTGAATATGAACTGTACCTTTCACGAATTTATTTTTTTGATCTGCATCTATAGTAGTGATTTCAGAAACCTTCCATTTCTATTTTTTATTTGGTGGATGATGATGTTGATTACCCTTGAGAACATGAGGTTTAGTGAAATTTCTTGCATAGTTCCCTTTATCATTAATAGTTGTAGCATTGGACCATAGGCAGTTCTCTTCTTTAATTAACCTCATTTTCCATATTGATCATTTCAGTTCCTCATTCATGATCTTGGTGTCCTTCTCTACCACAATTGAAGCATTTCCTTATCCCTTTGAGGCAGCTCACATGATGCCACATCCCAGATTTTTTTATCTGAGGGTGGTTTAGTTTTATTTCAACTTTTCTCATTATATTCTCTAACCTAAAACATTATCTTTCATTTCTTCTCACTATATCCATGGGACAATTTTCCAAACATCATATCCAGTTTGAGAGCACATCGAAAAATTTCATCATAAATTCCATTGTCTTGTATTGTAAGAACCTTTTAAAGGTGTTGTTTTAAAACACTAATGAATATTTTAGTTTTTATATCACTATTTATAACAAATCGTGAACCTATAACAACCAAATATTCCATGTTACACTTCTTTTTAAACAATTCAATAGCTTTTGATTCAAGCACCACCGAGTTCGAGAACACTATGATCTATCAAACTAGTCATTTAAAAAGATGTTTTGAATAATATTATCCAAAATATGAAATATATATACTATATTATTAATCAAGATTTTTTAAATCCATCCAAATGATTTTATAGTAATAAGATAAGAATTATTCCCATTTTACACATTAAAAGGCTATATTTTCTTAAAGTACTTTTATTGCATTTAATAAGTGAAACCATTTAAAATAAAATATTTTACACTTATATATATTAAATTTTAAAAAATAAACTTTTTATTTAAAATATTAATATCAACATTTAATTTGTTTCAAATTTTTATTTTTTTATTAAGTCCCATGATATGTTGAATACTAAAAAATACTAAATTTTAATTGAAAACAACTTCTATTATCGAAATAATTTATAGAGTAAAATTAAACTTTTTATTCATTTTAAATATTAATTCTATAATATATTTATCATTTAATCTAAATTAGGTCATTAGAATTAATTTCACATTAAAATAGTAAACAAACACATGTCTCTCTTTTATGGGTTTTTGTTTATAAACCATGTTTTCTCATTCAATCAATGGGATTAATTTTATTTCAAATAAATCAAATTTAATGTTTTCAATTTTGAAAAATGGATTTCAAATTTCGAAACATTGTATCAAAATTATGTTAATATGTATATTTTATTTATTGAAATTATTAATAGTAAATTTTTTACTTATTTAAATAAAGTGGTTATGGGTAAATCATGTAATTAAAGGTAAAAATGAATAATAAAATTAACCTAAAAGATATCAAAATCCTACTGGTTGAATAAATTATTAACTTATCATATATAGTTATGAATTTAATATTTTAATGAACATTTTTCCCTGAATATGAATAAATATTTTTAAAATCAATGAATGTGAAAAACTATTACGCTCTTATTTCTTATTTGCATTATATTTTTAATATAGGTATATCCAAGAGAAAACATTGATTTTAAATAGACTCTAGAAATATAAAATAATTATCTACATCATTGTAATTTCTTTATAATTTTTAGAGATTAAATAATAACCATAATGATGACACAATAGTGATACAAAAAATATTTTATTACTAAAAATATTAAATAAATGGTATTAATAATATTAATGTATGTATAATTTGAATTAATTAAAATTATCTAAAATATTTGTAGGATACTATTAGATGTTTTTAGTATATTAAATGGTTTTTTTAATTTATATTTTGTTTTTAATTTTAATTGAATTCAACATAATGAATATTATCATAATTTAAAGTATTCATATTTTCGAAAAATATCATTTGATTAAATTATTTAAAAATCCTAAGAATAATTAAAAAAACAACAAATTGATAATTATAAGGTCAAAAATATCATAATGTTTCCATTTATCCACAATAGACACTATATTTTTAAATATTTATAACTTTAAATATTTAGAATATTATTACAAAAATTAAATTTTAAAATATTATTTAAGGATAAATAAAAATGAAAGGTTTCAAAATTAAATCCACGAATGAGTAACTTTTATTGGTTGATAGGATTTCGACCAATCCCTATCTTATCCTTAAAATAACCCACTTTTTTCTATTTGAAATCAAAAACCCTTTTATATTAAATTAATTGTTGTAAAGTTTCTTAAATATCCCCTCGACTCTATTATAAAAGGAATATATCCTTATATTTTATTCAAACCTCTAATGCCCTTTGGTTCATCCAAAAACAACCAAATTATTCTCCAAACATCTATCAAATCATCCTAGATTCTGTAATTTATAATGAAAACCAACCTAATAAGTCATTTCATTCAAATATAAAGTAGATACTCTTTGAAGATGTAATTGTTTTACTATTTTAATTCAATTTCATTCCTTCTTCTACATCCTTATTCTATGTTTCTTCTATACTAATGTAGTAAATCTAGTATCATACACATGATCAGATGTTATAATGATTATGGGATAACCATATTCATCATTTTATCTATCCTACAAATAAAAATATCACTATGTGTGCATACTTATGGCTTACCGTATCCACATTATGGTGAAAATTGTTACTCCACAATACATTATTTCGATGTGTACAATGATAAGTATAATGAATTTAAATAATGAATATAACATGATAATCATTATGTATAATTAATATATCATCCAATTGCATACAATTTTAACATTAAGGGAATTATACTGTTGCTTGTGCGTACGTACGACCTACCATCTCTACAACTTCATGAGATTTACCCTCCAATACAACCATTTAAGAATGATTTGGAAAATGTATATAATGAATGAATAAAATATTTATGAATTTTAAACAATTCTGGATATAAAGAAGATATATCTTATTCATAAGAAAAATAAGTACGTTTCAAAATAATCATAATAAAATAAAGTAGTTCACACCCATAATAATGAGAACACTAAAATATTAATAACAAAATGATATAACAGAATCATATATGATATTAAAAATATGTATATGGTCTTAGTATAATTTAATAATATACATTAACAATTATAAATGAGTTTAACTAACCCTTGAATAAAGGAAAGTTCAAGATAATGGTTAATTTCAAAATATCATTATTATCCAATGTTTTTATACATAGGTATCTACTAGGACATCTTTATCATCAATTTCTATGTTTCATAAATTGTAATTCAAAATATTATCAAAAAAATTTAAATTCATTTTTACACATTTTTTACTTTTTAAAAATCTTATTGAAATGAATCATTATGTCGTTTTCTAAATGAGGTGCTTTTTGACTTTTTCGAAAAATTAAGGAAAAAACATTTTCTTAACATATACTACGTGAGTAGATATTTTACACTATTGTGACACCATACCATTTTTTTGATTCCCTTAAAATATTACATGGTTATTTTTGAATTAATTATTTTATTTTATAATTGTGCGTCTTTTAAATTACTTCAATGTAAATAGTGATATTTATCTCAAATAGTATTAATGACTTTATTAGATTATTTTCATCTATATCGACATCCATTATTGGATTTTATGGTCAATTGAGGTTGATTTATTATGATACAATATTTTATATTCTATTGAGGGTTTTATGATTTGTTTTACTGTGGATTTTTTATTTTGGTACCATTTATATTTTATGGTAAAATTATCAACATTTCGTAAGCTAATTTTAATATGAATGGTTATGTTATGTTTCGCCCTTTTCCTATGAGTAATGCATTGGACTTGGTAAGTGATGTTGTTTCCCATAATATCCCCTCAATGAATTGGTAGGTTTGATTAGATAAACTAGTTTTGGGTTTTATTCCTTTATGTATGGTATGGCATTAGGGCTTGAAGCTGTGGTTATGATGTCCGACATTATGCATTCCCTCATTATGATATTAATTATTGATATTAAAATTTTAATATTCATGTGAATGTTTAAATGAAATTATTAGATTCATTCTTTCCATATAACGATGAATATTATGTTTAAAAGTATTGTGTTTCGATTTTATACCTTGCCTTAAATGTTTATGATTATTTATGGTAGCTTATACTATATTGTTTCTCCTAACCAAGAATCATAGCTCACCCATTTATTATATTTTATTTTCCCCCAGGATGCGAAGAATCATATTATGACTGACATTCTAGGATACTATACGATATTTGATTGTAATAAATTAAGACACTATTTTGTTTATCATTTTAGGATGTAATGTAAAACTTTTGTATGTATATAGTTTTTTCAAGGATAATAAACTAATCAGAAATTTGGGATTTAATTTCTTTTGATATTTCCAATGCCTTAAAATAATAATCTGACTCTGGGTAACTATGTTTAGGTTGTTATAGTTGGTATTATATTATGTTTTGTAATAACCTTTGAAACTAGATTTAGAAAAACATTGATTATTGAACATTACCCTATGATAGAATTTTAAGATTAGTATAAATGAAAATCCAAAAAAATTGTAATGTAAAGATTATGTGGGTATTTTAACAAGTACATCCCAGTTTAGATACAAAAACTGGACATGGTTTTGGAACATGTGTACCTAGAAGTAACAACATTGTCAAGGTGTTTTTGGCCTGACTCGGTGTAACATGGTACATGAAAATGGGTCTTACTACACACATGGTTTGAAAATATCAGGGTATATACATAGGCTAATAAACATTTTCCTTATAAATCCTTATGAAGGATTTATTATTAAATAAGTCCCTAAATAAAACCTTTTTTTATTATGGATTAAATATTCATAAAATTTTCAATTTATGTTAAGTATTTTATTAGTTTTGAATTAAGAATTCTGATTCCTAAACTAATCAATTGTATTCTACAGATTATAAATGGTTCCAATTAAAAAATGGAAATTGTCTCAATGTGCATAATCAATGAAGGGATTGACCTCCAATGTAGGATAATGATTGTGGATCTAGTAATACAATTGGTGATGAAAAATTTATATCTATACTAGGATAGGTGACTCATGTTATAAATAATAACCTTACCCATATGGTGCACCATGATCCATATCATGGAGGATTATTGTTATCCTTATACATTAGACAACAACAACCAATATTCAATTGAACTAAAAAAATTTGATGAACAATGTATAAGTTCCCTAGAGAAAATATTATTTTTTGTGAGCAATGTAAGAGAAAAGGTTGGCATGCTAGTTTATCGACTCTTAAGGGATGTGGATCAATGGTGGTCATTAATGTAAAAAATTAAGTAAGATGAAAAATTATGAAATATGGAATGGATGGAGCCTAGATAACTTTGCAAATAAAAATACATTCCTCGTGTACAACGAGATGATATGGAATAGAAATGTATGAATCTTATGCAGAAGGAGGATGAGCGAGTTGCAAAGTATGAGGCAAACATCAAAAGGATAGAAATGGATTCTACAGACTACATACATAACACAAGAATTAATATTGACTGGTTCATTGAAGTATTAAAAATTTTCCTCTAACAGGAACAGTTCTCAAAATCATTCTCATCGTTAGAAGATATAGTCTCATCTTCTATTAAGATGGAAAATCAATTCTCTAGGTTTTATGACATTAATGTAATGAAATAGACAAATAGGGACTCCAAACACTCTGGAAACGTAAATAAGGTGAAGAAGGAAAAATATGGAATTAAAACCTACAATAATTCTGGGATGAAACACCCTGGTACATGCCTAAATGGGACGATATGTCGTTATAAGTGTGTCGAAAAAATTCTCCATGCTTGTGATTGTAAGTAGAAGAAAGAACCAATCAATGTTAAATGAAACAATTTTATATAAATTGTACATTCTTCAAATTATTTTCCTATGTTTCAAGGAAACATCCCTTAAAAATTCAAAGGGATAAAGGACAAGCTTATATTATCAAAACTATTGAGGTAGAAGTTCCCAATTATTTAGTGGTAATACTTTAATTATTTCATCAAAAATTAGCTAAATATTTATTTGATTATGGATTATCATATCCATTAATATCTTCCTTGGTTTATTTAAAAATATTATAATTAAAATTTACATTAACAATGGAGTTTTCAATTAAAACACCCAAGGGAAGTCTCAATGCAATAAATATATGTTAGTAAGATCCCATTGTGGCATATAAATGTGCCTCTATAGCTAACATTGTCATCATAATTATGGTCAAATTTTTATATAATCTTCATTATGGATTGGCACTCAATATTTGATGAAAAAATATATTTTGAGAATAATGATGTTATGATTTGTGAGGAATATATAGAATCGATTATCATTAGATCTGAAACATCATGGCCTAATTATTATCATAACCCACCCTAATAGATTTTCTGAATGAGATACTTTAGAAGGAAGTGGAAATAACCTCTACCGATTAATAATGAAATATTCAAATTGAGGATGTACCTATCATGAAGGAATAAATTGATGTTTTTTCTAAAGATTTAGTTAGACACCCCCAGAGCATGAAGTTGAGTTTTTTATTGATTAAATCGATGATGAAAGGGTAAAATCATGGAATCCCTATATAATGGTTATAGTGAAATTTGTAGAGTTGAATAAATAAATACAGTAGCCAAGTAATAAGGGATTTATTTTGCATAGTTTTTCTCTATGGGGAACCCTGGTTAATTTTGTTAAGAAGAAAGATGGATCTTTTAGGCTATGCATTGACTTTAGAGAATCTAATTCTATTACAATAAAGAACATGTATAATGTTCCTCATGTTGATGATTTTTTTTATTGAATTCATAGAGATAAATATTTTATAAAGATTATCCTTTGTTAGGGATATCAAAAATTGTGGGTAAAGAATAAAGATATTATAGAGACATACTTTCAAACTAGGTATATGCATTATGAGTTTAAAATAATTACATTCTGAATAACTAACGCACCCTCTATTTTCGTGAATCAAATGAACTGATTTTTTAATGAATATCATTATAATTTTCTCATAGTATTTATTGATGATATCTTGGTATAATCCAAATTCAATGAAGATCATGATAACAAATTGTGGAATGTTCTGAATGCTCTCAGAAGGAATTATTTGTATGGGATGTTTAGAAAGTATGAATTATAGTTTCATGAAATTTCCTTTCAAGATCATATTTTCTTGATCGATGGAATTTCTATTGATACTTCAATGTAAAAGGAAATCCATGAATACACGGAACTTATGAGTATAAATATGGTACACAGGTTTATTGGTTTAACAGGCTATTATCAGTGTTTCTTTTAGAATTTTGATCGATTGGGTAAATCATTAATCAAGATCACATGTAATGGGGTTAAATTCATTTGTACAAAAGTTTGTGAATAATGTTTTCAAAATATTAATATATTATTATTCAATGATCCTATCTTTAATTTTGCATAATGGAATAATGATGTTGTGATTTATAATGATACATAAAGGAAAGGTATTAGTTGTGTCTTTATGTAGAATGGTATGGTTATTTCTTATGCATCATGTATATAATAAATTCATAAACAAAACTGTCCAACACATGATATTGAGATAGCAGTAGTAATAATTTCTTGAAATATATAGAGAATTTATATCTATTGTGAATGATGTGAGATATATACTGATCATAAGAGTATAAAATATAATTTCTCTCATAAATAACTCAACATTAGACAAAAGATATGGGTTGAGTTATTCAAGGATTATGATTTCACTATACACTCTCACCTAGGGAAAAAATATGGTGAAATATGATTTTTGTAGGAAGGACCTCGATGTTATAGAAAATGAGGGTTTAAAGTAATAATATTTTTATAGATATAATAAAAATGGATATGAAAATTACCATGGAAAGTGAAACATCACAACTTTTTCAAATGGTTTGAAACCCATCTTTACTAGAAGAGAAAAAAAGTTCTCAGTCTAATGATGAAGATCATCAAAAGAAAATTAATGTTTTGAATGATGGCAGATTGATTAACATTGAATTTTAAGATGGTAGTTTTATATTAGGGAAGAGTCTTTGTGTTCCCTATATACCTGAGTAAAAAAATGTAATTATTGGATGATGTGTATAGTTATAATTTCCCTATACACTGTGGTAACACTGAGATGTATAGAGATTTGAAGGAACATATTTTTTGGGAAAACATAAAGAGGGATATTAATGATTATGTTCCATGATTATTGGTTTTTAAATATGTAATGTATGGAATAAAAAATCCTTGAGAAGTAATGAAACCTCTTCCTATATATTTGTGGAAATGGGATGATATTTTATTGATTTTTTCATTGGGAAACCAATGAATCCTATGAGAAATGATGAGATATGGTTTATTTTTTATCATCTTACCAAATAATCATAATTTATTTCTATAATATAAGATTTACCACTTGAACATTTAGATATAATTTACATTTATGTGGTTGTAAGAATTCACAGTGTAACCCTATCAATTCATTCAGACTATGATCCCAATTTTATATAATGACTCTGGAAAAGTCTTCAAATGGTCCTAGATACTAAGATTTGTTGAGAAATGCCTACCACCCTCAAAATAATGTATAATTAGAAAGGATTATTAATACATTATTAGACATGTTGAGATCTTTCTCAAATGACTTTTATGGTATGTGGGATCAATATTTACCACTAGTTGAATTTTCCAATAACAATAGATTTCATTCAAGTATTCAGATGGAACCATAAGAAGCGTTATATGGAAAGGGATGTCATACACCAACATGTTAGGATTCTTTTGGTGAATTAAAACTTGTATGCCTATAAAACTATTAGGAAACAACATAAAAAGTGAATATTAATCAAACTCGTATCAAAGAATCTTAAAGTAGAAAATTTTGACATGTCGATAACCGATGGAAGGGTGGGAATTTCTAGTAGGATATCATGTTTTCATTAATTTATCTCTATATAAGGGTGTTATATGATTTGTTATGAAGGGTAAGATAAGTCCTAAGTACATTGGACATTTATGAAATTCCAAAATTAAGTGGAACTATAGCTTAGTGTTGAGAAATTCCACCATGTCTCTCCATAGCGCATGATATTTTCTACGATTGAATTTGAAGGAAATACATTCAAGACACAACACTTGTACTCACATATGAAGTGGTATGACTTGAATTAGATATTACTTAGTGTGACGAGCCTATCAATATCATTGACACTAGAGAACAAGTTTTGAGAAATTAGATGACATGAATTGTAATGGTTCTTGGAGAACCCCTAAAATATATGTGGAGATCTCAGAAACTTAAGAACTAATGATTAAGAACCACAAAAATCATTTTATTATGTGATTCTATATAAATTTTTAGGATGACTTTATTTTAAGGATGGAATAATGATTCCCCCTATGCTTCCACAGTATGATTCTTTTTAAATAATTCAACAGCTTGCGCTGCAAGCAACACCGTGTCCGAGCACACTGTGATCTCTCTAACTAGCCATATAAAAAAGAGGTCACAAATAGAATTAATCAAATTATGAAAATTATATTCTATATAATTAATCAAATTTTTTTACATCCATAAAAATTATTTTATATTCATAATATAATAATTAATAAAAACATTCACATTAAAAGTTATTTTTTTGTAAAAGTTTTTTTACAACCTTTTAAGGGAGAAACCATTTTAAATATAATATTTAACACATTTAAATATTAAATTTAAAAAATAATCATTATATTTGAAATATTAATATTGAAATTTACTTTTATTCAATTTTAGGTATTTTTATGATAAGCTTCACGTTTTGATGAATAGTGAAAAATACCAGGAAAGTTTGAACCAGGAGAAAGCCTGGTCCTGCAAATTTATTGAAGGAAAAGTGCAAGTAAAAGAAGTAGAAAAAATAAACGTTACATTACATAAAAACCATATGCATACCTTTCCCCATCATCAGATAACTCATCACCAGGATCAGCTGACTCCCATTCAGAAGAATTGTACTTCCGCATCAACTCATGATACATGTTTTTCTTTCTAAGCATTTCGACAGACAATTTCTCCTTGATTGTCCGTTTCTCGTTGGTCGCTTTATCTATCTTAGGGGACCCTCCCCTTTGATTTCCAATGTTCCAATTTGCAAAGACATTTCCTTGGGTCCCAACATTCTTGTATGCTGACCTTGTCACCATTGGTTTGGGAAGGTCTGAATAGTCCCTTTGTGGCTTCCTCTTGCTTTGAGATTTTTCTTCCACTTCCTTGCTCAGGGTCTCATTATTTCCATTCTTAACAGCATCACTGTAGGATGTTTTGTGACTATAGAGCTCTTCTTCACAATCATATCTATCCCCCCACTTCTTTTTATGGGCCATAGGAGGGTTGACACTACTATCCTTCCCACCCTCCAGTTGAGGTGTCTTGATTGGGTCATCACTATAGGGGCTTTTTAATTCATCAATCATTCTGTCCAGAGTAGCATGGCCTTCTTTCTCTACAATTTTCTCTGCCACTTCAAGATCCTTTGCCTCATTTTCTCGGTGAAAAATATTATATTTAAATTGAAAAAATCTTTTTTTTATCAAAATACTTTATAGTGTTAAATTATAATTTTTATTGATTTTAACATATTATTTGATTATATTTTTATAATGTAATGTAATATAGGCCATTGGAATTATTTTCATATTAAAATTTGATATAAACACAAGTCCATATTTTTATGGTTTTTTACATTTAAACCCCATTTTCTTATTCCATCAAATGGATTAATTTTAATTCAATTACTGAACCTTTTATGTTTTTAATTTTTTAAAACAGATTCTATATTTTGAATCAGTGGGTCAAAATTATGTAAATATGTTTTTTACATGATGAATATTAACTTTAGTAATTTATTTTATTACTGTGGTTAAAGGTCAATCATGTAATTAATGGAAAAAATAAATTATAAAATTACCATAAAACTTTTAAATACCCTATTAGAAGACTAAATTATACACTAAATATCCATTTTTATATATAGCACCATTTAATGCAGACTTTTCCATTAATCTGGTATCGATATTACTAAAATCAAGTAATGTTACAAAACTCCACAATATCATTTCTTATAAGTATAAAAATTTTAATATAGAGATCACCAAGATATAACATAGATTGTAAATAGTCTATAGAAATGAAATATAATTACCTATATTGTCTTTATTTATTTATAATTTTTATAGATTAAATAATTACCATTATTGATGTTAGATTAGTGATGTAGAAATTATTTTATTAATAGTATTATAAAATGAAGTGTTTTAAAAATAATAATAAAATAGAATTTGAATTAATTAAATTTATATAAGATTTATATATGTGACTATTATAATTTAAGAGTTCATTAAATTTTTTTTTCAAATATATATTTATGCTCAAATTTTAATTTATGCCAAATTAATGAATAGTGTAAAAATTGACACTCTTGATAATTTATAAAAAACATTTGATTAAATTATTGAAAAGTCATAAAAAATTTAAAACATCAAATTTATAATTATAAGGTAGAAAATATTATATAGTGTCCATTTATGGATAATAGACACCATATAATTACATTTATATTACATTTTAATATTTAGAATATTATTACCAAAATTAATAGTTTATAGACTAATTAAGCGTAAATAAAAATGATGAGGTTCAAAATAAAATCCAAGCATGTATAAATTTTATTATATGTGATAAATTAGACCTATCCTCATTTTATAGTTAAATAACTCATTTTGGTCTATTTTTAATTGAAAAAATTTAATATTAAATTAATAGTTTTGTGGTTCCCAAAAGTGCCACTCCCCTCTCTTATAAAAGGGAACCTCCCTTTATCTATTATTAAACCCTTTAATTCCATTTGGCATGGCCAAAACCTAGCCAATTATCCTCAAAAAATCCACTCATTATCCTATAATCAATACTTTTGGATGAAATGTATCCTAAGATTTCATTTTGTGAAAATCATAAGGAGATACTCGAAAAAGATGTAATAGTTTTACAATTTGAATTAAAATTTCTTTTTGCCTTATACATCATATTCCATTGGTGACTCCATAATAAATTAATATCTAAAATATCATATAAGTAATGATATTTTATTATTATTATGGTACAACAATATTCCTCATTTCATCCATCCTTCAAATAACAATATCAACATGCATGTATACGTATAGCTTGTCATCTCCCTCATAGTGGTGTGAATTGTTATTCAAATCTAATATATTTGAATCAGTATAGAGATGAATATATTGGTTATAAATAATTAATATTAAATGATAATTATTGTTTATAATTAATATACCATCGAAGTCCATAACATTTTACCAATAAGGGAATGATATCATCACTCAAGTCTACGTATGACCTACCGTCTCCACGGCGCAATAAGATTCATCCTCCACTAAAACCATTTAAGAATGATTATGAAAAAATATAGAATAAATTAATATAATATTTATAAAATTCATAACATTCTATATATGAATAATATAAATATGATTCATAAGAAACAAGGCTTACACTACAAAATAAACTTAAGAGAATAAAGTAGTTCACGCACGAAATAATGATAATAATAGAATATTATTATCATAATGGTATAAAAGGATCATATATGATATCATAAATATGTATATGGTCATGTAATAATTTACTAACCTTATTTTAACATTATACAAGAGGATAACACACCCTCTACTAAAGTTAAGTACAATGTAAGGGTTCATTTCAAAATATCATTATTATTTGAGGTTGTTTATACATAAGTACCTACTAGGACATCTTAATCATCTGGGTATATGTTTCAAAAAATGTTATGAAAAATATTATTGAAAATTGTTTAAAGTCATTTTTACCCATGTTTTACATTTTATAAAACTTAGTGAATTGAATCTTTCCATCATTTTCCAAACTGGGTACTTTATGAAATTTTCAAAAAATTATGGAAAGAATGTTTTTAAACATTTACAGTGTGACCAGCTATTTTACTCCATTATGAAACCATATAATTTTTAATATTCTCTTTTAAGAATTCAAGGTTAATTTAAAATTAATTTATTTCATTTATAATTGTGCATCATTAAAATTATTTCAATGTAAAAAAGGGAAATTTTTCTCTAAAGTATTAATGATTTTATCAGATTATTTTCATCTATGTCAACATCAATTATTGGATTTTATGTTCAATTGAGGTTTGTTTATTGTGATGAAATATTCCTTATTATGTTGAAGGTTTTATGATATGTTTGAATGTGGATGTTCTATTTTGATATATTTAATGGTATATTGTTAAATTATTAACATTATGTATGCTAGTTTTAATATTAATGCTTATGTTATGTTTCAACCTTTTCATATAAGGAATATATTGGTATTAGTAAGTGATAGGTGGGGACCATTATATCCCCTAGTTGTACAAGTAAGTATAATAATACAAACTAGTTTTGGTATTTATTTGTTTATGTATTGTTTTAGCACGAGATCTTGATGATGTGGTTATGATGTCTGACGTTATGCATTCCCTCATTATGAGATTAATTTTTGATATTAAAATTTTATTATTAAACTATTATAATATTCATGTGAATGATTAAATTAAATTATATGATTTATTCCTTCCATATTTTGATGAATATTATGTTTAATGTGCTTTTGTTTTAGTTTTATACCTTTCCTTAAATGTTTATGCTTGTTTGTGCTAGATTTAATTATATTGTTTGTCCTTACTCAGAATCTGAGCTCACCCATTCTTATATTTCATTTTCACTATGATGAAATCCATTTATTATGACTAACCAGTAGTAATATTCTATGGAATAATAGTGTTTTCAAATGAGACACTATGTTGTTTTTAATTTTAATACGAAATATAAAACAATTTTTTATATCGACTTTTTTCAAGGATAATAAATTGATCGGTCCACTCAGATTTTATTTCATGTGATCTTTCCAATGTAATAATATAATTCACCAAATGTATGTAACTAGGGTTAGGGTGTTATATTTTGTATTAGATGATTTTTAGTATAAACCTTAGACACTAGATTTATAAGAACATTGATTAGGGAACATTACCCAAAGATATACTTTTAGGAGAAGTATATAAGAGCATCAAAAAATTATGTTAATGTAAATATTATGTGGGTATTTTAAGAAATACTTCCCAGCCTAGATACTAAAATTGGGCATGGTTCTGGTATATGTGTACCTAGGAGTAACAACTCTAATAAGGTTTTCTGATCCGGACTTGGTGTAACGTGGTACATAACAATGGGTCTTACTAAACACCTGGTTTGACACTCCCAAGGGATTTACATAATATAATTAACATTTTATTTACAAATAATTTGGAATGATTTATGAGTATATATGTCTCCAAAGAATCCATTTTATGATTATGGATTAGATGTTCATAATTTTTTTAATTTAGGTTATTTATTTTACAGGTTGGGAATTAAGATTTATTATTCATAACCTAATATAATGTATTGATTTTTTAGAAATGGAACTTAATGGAAGGAATATAAATCAAATAAATTCATGAAATCCATTTAGTGATGTATCTTTTATGAAAGATAATGAGAGTGGAGCTGGTGATACAACCAGTGATGAGTAGTTTACAACCATATTGGGATAGCTGACCTAGGTTTTGAATAATTACCTCTCTTATAAAGAAAAAATTGATCCAAAATACATAGAATAAGTGTTTGACTACTTCATGAGACAACATCTTCTATATTTCAATAGGAATAAAAATAAATTTTTAGTTGAACAATGGATAAGTTCCTTAGAGAAAATATTTCTTTCTTTGGAGAGGAATGAAAGGGAAAAGGATTTCATGGAAGTTTATCATCTCTCAGTGGATTTGGATTAATGGTGGTTATTAATTAAAAACATTAAGGATGATGAAGAGTTATAACATATGTAATAAGGGATTTTAAATAACTTTTCATGGAAAAATACATTCCTCGTGAATAGTGAGATTATATGGAAATTCAATTTTGTGAATATGATATAGAAGGAGGATGCGAATGTTGCAATATTTGAGGATAAATTTAATGGGTTATCAATCCATGCTATATACTACATACGTAACCAAATAATTAACATTTATGAATTAATTAATGGATTAAAATTATTCCTATGATTTGAACTGGTATTAAACTATTTCCCACTGTAAGAAGATCTAGTCTCATGTGATATCAAGAATGAAAATCGATTCTCAATGTTTTAAAATATTAAATTAAATAAATTTAATGTGAGGTCCACTAAATACTCTAGAAAACTAAATATGGGGGAGAAGGGAAAATTTTAATTTCCACCCTACATAAATTGTGGAATGAAACATCCTGGTACTTTCATAAAGTGGATGAGAGATTGTTATAAGTATGTAGAAAAAGGCCACCAGGAACATGATTGAAAGGGAAAGAAAGAAGCTATTAGTGTTAAATGCTACAATTGAATAGAAATGGGAAATTATGAAAATAATTGTCTTATGTGTCAAAGATAATTTTCCCCAGAAAAGGACAAGGGAACAAGGACAAGTGTATGTGATCACAACAGTTTAGGTAGAAGTTCACAATGATGTGGTGGAATGTACTTTAATTATCTGTTAAAATTTATCTAATTATTTATATAATTTTGGATCATAATTTTAATTTATAAAGTCCTAGTTTTTTTTAAGAATTCTATATTTTCAATTCACATTAATATGGTAGTTGTCAATCCAAACCCCTAAGGGATGTCTAATTATAATAATGTTATGTTAGGTAGTTCCCATTATATATTATTAACGTCCATATTTAATGATATTTTTCATAATACCTATGGGAAAGTTTCATAAAATCCATTGTATGGATTGGCTACCAAATTATTATGTGAAAATTAATTTCAAGAAGAAGGATGTTATGGTTTTTGTGGAATATGTAGAATCCATTATCTTTAGAGTCCAAACATCATCACCTAATTCTTATCATAACTCATCACCAGTAGCATTAAATACTGAGATTGTTGGGGAGGAAGTTGAAATGACATATATGGATGAAAAAT
Source organism: Viscum album (assembly GCA_963277665.1). Classification (NCBI taxonomy): domain Eukaryota; kingdom Viridiplantae; phylum Streptophyta; class Magnoliopsida; order Santalales; family Viscaceae; genus Viscum; species Viscum album. The sequence continues at coordinate 623,016,633 of OY728135.1, read as the reverse complement.
GAAATATTCAAATTGAGGATGTTCCCATTTTAAAGGAATATCTTGAGGTTTTTCTAAATATTTACTTTGGCACCCCCCCCCCCTCTTCAGAGTGTGAAGTTGAGTTTTTTACTAATTTAATCTATGATACAAGAACAATATCAATGAATACCTATTGAATGGATACAGTGGAAGTAATACAGTGGAAGAAACAACTGGAGTATTTGAGAAATAAGGGATTTATTTTCCCTTGAGTTTCTCCATGGGGAGCCCTGAATAATTTTTTAATGAAGAAAGATAGATCAATTAAGTTGTGCATTGACTATAGAGAATCCAATGTAATTAAAATAAAGAAAATGTATCTTATTCCTCACATTAATGATTATTTTGATCTACATCAAAGAGTGAAATATTTAAAAAATATTACCTTCGTTCTGGATATCAGGAATTGTGTGTAAATAAGGAATATATTCCCAAGACAAAATTTTGATCTAGGTATTACCTTTACAAGTTTAAATTAATTTCATTCGGACTAACTAATTAAACCTCTATTTGCATTAATCAAATTAAATGAGTGTTCATGGAATATCCTGAAAATGTTTTTATTGTATTTGTTAAGGATATATTGGTACACACTAGAAGCTATGAAGACCATGATTACCACTTGTAGATTATTCTAAATACTCTTATAATAAAGAAGATATATGAGAAGTTTAGAAAGTGTTAATTCCTACTTCATGAAATTTCTTTTCGTATCCATTTTTCTTCAGTGGTTATAATTTATATTGAACCTTAAATAAAAAAGGAGATCCCTGAATGTATATCACTGAATAAAATAATATAGGTACACATTTTCAGAGGTTTAGTAGGTTACTATCGATGTTTCATTGCAAATTTGTCTTGATTGGATAACCCATTAACCAATCTCACGTGTAACAGGGTTAAATTAATTTATAAAAATGTGTGTGAAGAATGTTTTGAAAATTTTAAGAGATGATTAGTCAATTCGTATATCTTCACTTTAGAAACTGGGAATAATGGGTTTGTGATTTATAATGATACATCAAAGAAAGGGATTGGTTTTGTCCTTATAAAGAATGATATGGTTATTCATTACCAATCAAGGAAATTAAAAATACCTAAAAAACTATCAAACTCATAATGTTGTGTTATTAGAAATAATAGCTTCTATGAGGATATGGAGACACTATCTCTATTGTGAAAGATATGAGATATATACTTATCACAAGATTTTTAAATATATTTTCATTCATAAATAACTCAACAAGAGAAAAATTATATTGATTGAGTTACTAAGGGGATATGATTTCACTATAGACTATCATCGAGGTAAGGAAGGTAAGGTGGAAGATGCTTTTTTTAATAAGGGATGTGATGTTATGAAAAAATGAGAGTTTATAGGGATATTCTGTTTATACATATAATAAAGTTGATATTGGAATTACTATGTAAAGTGAAACTTCACTACCTTTTTAAATGGTTTCCAAACCTTCTTTTCTAGAAAATATAAAATAATCTCAATCTAATTATGGGGATCTTTGAAATGAAAATTACTGTTGTAAATGATGGGAGATTTCTAAACATCATATATAAAGAAAATATTTTCCAATTTGGGAATATTCTTTTTGATACCTCCATACCCGAGTTAAAAATGGAATTATTAGATAATGTGCATAACTATAATTTCTATATACACCCTGGTAGTAATAAGATATTTAGAGATTTGATGGAATATTATTGGTGAGACAACATAAACAAGGATATTTCTAATTATGTGTCATGAAGGTTTTTCGGTCAATAGGTACAGGATGGAAGAAAACATCAACGAGGATTCATGAAACCTATTCCAATATATAGGTGTTAGTGGGATGATATTACTATGGAATTTTTCTTGGGGATACAAAATAATCCATGATAAAATGAATGGTATGAGTTATTGTTGTTCATATAACAAATTAGAACCTTTTCATGGTATAAGAGAAGATTTACCACATTATAATTGAGAAGTAATTTGCATTAATGAGGCTGTAGGAATTCATGGTGTACCCCTATCAATTTTTTATGACTGTGATCTCTATTTGACATCATGATTCTGGAAAAGTCTTCAAAAGGCACGAGATGTTGATCTTCATTTGAGCACTGTTGAAAACCCTCTAACTACTACACCATCAGAATGACATATTTATAATTTAGAGGACATGTTGATATCTAGGTCACATTACTTTGTGGGTGGGTTTGATCAGTATTTACCTCTAGTGGAATTTTCATATAACAATAGCTTCCATTCATGTATTCAAATAGAACCCTAGGAAGAATAATATGGAATGGGATGTCATAGAATAACATTTTGGGATGATGTTGGTGAATGAAATCTCATAGGCCAAGAACATGATGAGGAAATAATGGAAGAGGTGATTATTATTCAAATCCATATCAAAGCAGGTCAATGTATGGAAATAGATATGTTGATATCAGAAAGAAGGATTCATAATTTCTAGTGGAAAATCAAGTTTGATTGAATTTATCTCCTTGGATGGGTGTTATAATATTTCGTATGAAACGTATGTTAAGTACAAGGTAAATTGGATATTTTGAAATTCTAGAATTAATTGGATATATAGTATAATATTTTGTAGTTCCACCATGTATCTCCAAATCCCATGATTTTTTACAAATATAACTATTAATGAAATAAATTTCAGACCCAACACTTGTACATACCTATGAAGAAGTATAACTGGAACCTAATCTGTCTTATTGTGAGGAACCTATCGATATTCTTGACACTAGATAACAGGTGTTGAGGAATCAGATGACATGAATTGTAATGGTTCTTGGTGAAAACATAAAATGGATGAGGAGACATGGGATCTTTAAGAACATATGATGATGATTATCCCAAATCTTTTTATGATGTGATATTATTTTAATTTTCAGGAAAAAATTATTTGAGGTAGGGATCAGTGTAACACCCCAAGATTCTACCATATGCTTTTTTTTAAATAATTTAATATCTTGTGCTACCTGGAACACCATGATATAGAGCACTATGATCTGTCAAACTAGATATTTAAAAAGTGGTTATGAAGACTATTAACTGAATTAAGAAATTTATATACTATATAATAATTCAAATGTTTCTACACTAATCAAAAATATTTTTTAGGCATAAGGTAAGAACTAATAAAATTTTACACATAAAGGGCTATTTTTCTAAAATAAATATTAACCCCTTTTAATAGAGAAACCATTTAAATAAAATATTTGACTCATTAATCTATTCAATTTTACAATATAAACAACTTATTTTCAAGAGAAAGATCCAAATTTAATTCGGTTCAATTTCTTGTATTTTTTGATAAGATTCATGTTTTGATTAATAGTGAAAAATAATAAATTTTAATTAAAAACACCTTTTTTCATCAAAATTATTATAATTGATAAATTATAAAATTTATTTATTTTAAATTACAATTTTATTTTATTTTTACAGTTTAATCTAACTTTGGTCATTGGAATAATTTTCATATTAAAATTGGATATAAACACATGTCCATCTATTAATTGTTTTTAATTTTAAAACCCAATTTTCTCATTCCATCAAATAGTTTAAATTTAATTTAATTAATCAAACTTATTTGATTTGAATTTTTAAAAATGGATTCCATATTTTGAATTTTTTGGTAAAAATTATGTAAATAGGTTTTTTGGGACATTATGAAAAGTAACATTAATAATTGTTTTATTTCCATGGGTAAGGGTAAATTGGGTAATTAAAGGTAAAATAAATTATAAAATTAGCCCAAAACCTCTAAATAACCTATTGGATGAATAAATTTTTCACTTATCATATATTTTTCTAAATGGAATCAATTAATGTGAACTTTTATATAAATTTGATATAGATATTATTAAAATCAATGAATGTGACAAAATGTCCCACTCTCATTTCTTATAAGTATAAAAACACTAATATAGAGATCACCCGGACATAATATCAATTGTAAATAGTCTACAGAAAGATAAATATTTACCTACATAATATTAATTTATCTATATTTTTTCTGATTACATAATTACCATTAATAGTGACCGAATAGTGGCATAAAAATTATTTTATTAATAATAATATCAAATATATTGTTATAAAATAATAAAAGAAATATAATTTGAATTAATTAAGGTTCTCCAAAAAATGTTATATGTGAATACAAAAATGTAAATATTATATTCAAGGGTTTTTTCAATGATATATTTCTATATTAATTTTAATTTTAGTCAATGTAGTTAATATTTACAAAATAGACACTTTTTATATTTTCTAAAAATAACATATGATTTAATTATATAAGAATCATAAAAATATTTATGAAACATAAAATTTATAATTATATGGTCAAAAATATCATTAATTGTCCATTTATGGATAATATAAACCGTGTAAATAAATATTAATATCCTTTTAATATTTAGAATATTATTACCAAAATTAAAATAAATCAATTAATCATGGATAAATAAAACTGATAAGGTTCAAAATAAAATCCAAGAATGTTTAAATTTTCTTGATTTATTGGGTTTATACAAATCCACATATTATGATATAAATAACTCAAATTGGTTTATTTTAAATAAAAAATCAATTTATATTAAATTAATAGTTTAGAGTTGCCAAAAGTTCCCATTCTCTCTCTTATAAAAGGGCACCTCCCCTTCTCTATTTTCAAACATCTAAAACCCTTTGGCTCAGCACGACCCTACCCAGTTCTCCTCCAAAATTCTTGACCTTAATTATAGATTCTATACATTGGGATGTAATGCAGCCAAATAAGTCCTTTTTTGAAAATCAAAAGGAGATACTCGAAAAAGAGGTAATTGTTTTACCATTACAATACATTTTTTTCATCTTCTACTTCCTAGTCCTAAATTGATTCCATACTAAAGTAGAATATAAAGTATCTTTTAAGATATTATATATTATTAGTATTATAGTAAAACCATATTCCTCTTTTAATCTATCATATGAATAATAATATCATTGTGTGTTTATACATACAGCTTACTATCTAAACATAATGGTGTAAATTGTTACTCAACACGACATTATTTGGATGTATATAATGATTTTTTTAATGGATATAAAAAATTATTGTGACACTATAATTATTATTTATAATTAATATAGCATCCAATTTCTTAATATTTAACTATTAAGTGAATTATATCATTGCTCGTTCTTACGTACTACTTACCATCTCCACAACGCAAGGAGATTCATCCTCCAACAAACCATTTATGAATGATTATGAAAATGTATATAATGAATGAATATAAAAAATATGAACATAATATTTTTTTGGATATAATGATGATATATGTGATTCAAAGAAAAAATACATACATAAAAAAATAATCATAAGAAAAAAAATCAGTTCATGCTAGAAATATTGATAATACTATAATATTATTAAAAAAATGAAATAAGAGGATCATATATGATATCCTAATTGTGGATATAGTCATTGTATAATTTAATAACTTACATTGACCATTTTATAGGAGGTTATATCACCCTCTATTAAAGTAATGTACAATGTAAGGGTTAATCTCATAATCTCATTATTATATGAGGATATTTATACATAAGTGTCTACCGAGACATCTTTATCATCCATGTCTATGTTTCATAAAATTTAATTCTAAATATTATCTACAATCCTTTAATGTCATTTTAGCCATTTTTAATTTTTATAAAACGTTTTTAAAGGTTTATTTTTTTCATTTTCCAGACGAGGTTCTTTATGATGTTTTGGATAAATTAAGGAAAGAATGTTTTTTCAGACTTATATGGCGCGATCAGCTATTTTTACACCATTTTGATTCATTAACATTATGAAGAGTTATTTTAACTGTTTTAATATTATTTTCAAAATAAATATTTAAATTTATAATATATGGATTTGAAATGATTTCAAAGTTAAAATGGATATTTCTCTTTAAGAGTTCTAGTGATTTTATTAGATTGTTTTCATCTTTGTCGATGTCCTTTGTTGGATTTTATTATTAATTGAGGTTTATTTATTGTGATAAAATATTCCATATTCTAGTGATTTGTATATTATATTTTTACTTTGGATGTTCTTTTTTGAAGAAATTAATTTTTTATGGATAAAGTATTAACATTTTGTATGTTATTTTTAATACGTATTTTTATGTTATGTTTCACCCATTTCAAATGAAGAATTCATAAGACATAGAAAGTGACAGTCGGGGACTGATATAGACACTTTATGCATGATTAGGTCTCATGAGATGAACTAGTTTGTGTTTTTACCAATTTATGTAGGGTCTTAGCATGAGGTCAGGATGATGTTGTTATGATGTCCACCATTATTCATTCCCTCATTATGACATTAATTAATGATATTAAATTATGATTATTAGACTAGTATAGTATCCATGTGAATGTTTAAATGGAATTATTTGTTTTATTATTGTCATATTATATAGAAGAATAGTTTTTAAAGGATTTTGATTCAATTTTATAGCTTTCCTTAAAAGTATATGATTATATATGAAAGCTTCCTCTATATTGTTTATCCTTACATAGAATCTAATATCACCCCTTTATTATGCTTCCGTTTTCCATAGGATGCGAATAATTATATTATGAATGTCTATTAGGGATAATGTAAGGGATAATAGTTTTTTCAAAGGATACACTATGTCGTTTTTCGTATCATGATTTAATGTAAAGCCTATGTTTATATCTTGATTTTTCAAAGGCTAATAAATTAATCAATCCTTCATGATTGGATATTATGTGATCATTAAAATTTAATAAAAAATGAAATGACACTAGGTAACTAGGTTTGAGGTGTCATAAAATCATACCTTACAAGAAATATTAAATTTTATTCATAGTTTATTATAGATTATATTTCATTTTGCTTCAACTCTATGAATTCTCTCTCAATAGTTGTTCAAAAATTTCAAGTTAAAAACTTTTTAAGAAACATTATCTTAATGTCTTCCCAATTCATATATAAAATTTTATCCTCTGGTAAGGTGTTATTAATCAATTCCCTTTATTGATGGTCCACTCTATAAAAATGGTAAATGTCCAGATTCAGATTTTCAATCTTAGAATAATGAAGAACTGAAAATATCACCTCCATTTCATTGACCCACTATTCCACAACTAGTGGATCAAAAGATCCACTAAATTGTAGTGGAAATTTCCACCTAAATGAATCGATATCGAGTATATTCCCCTTAGGTGAATGAGGACATTACATATTATTTAGTTTATAATACATAACATGAGACAGCTGGGTAAGGCTCGCTATAAAATTTTTAACTCCACCTCTCAATGTATTGGTGATGTTGTTTGAAAAATAACTGTGTTTTTTCTCACATGGTTTGTTGGCCTTGTACTTCTGGTTCCCAACATTTTCGATAATATAAAAGGTATGAACAAAACATAAGATAATAATTTATGAATAAATAATTTATTACATTGTGAACATTAGTCTAAATTCATATCTTGTGGGGTCCATATGTTTAAAATTTTCTAAAACAATGCTTCTTGGGAGCTTATTTATTCTTAGTATCATACTATGGGGTTTCACTAAGATTATATAATCCTAATTTCCAAATTAAAAAAAACCATACTCTAATACCAACTATAGAGGGATTACTTATTCTTACATTATAATTACATTATCTAAAATAAAAATGAAATAAATTAATTACAAAATTAAAATCCAAGGATTTGGTGTATTGAGAAAATTATGTCCATACATATCATTTAAAAAAACCTAAACCTTAATTTTTAATCCATGTTATCTATCTTATTATTATCCCTTCAATTATCCTTAGTACATGTAATCACCTAAGGATGTACATCAAATAAAGGGGTCAGATAAAAACCTAGTAAGATTATTGATAAGAACAAGAAACAATATAACATGGGGTGATTATAAACAAAACATCATCATAATATCATAAATAAAGGATCATAATCATCAGAGGAAGCATTATGATAAGTCTTTCAATGTGGAAAAGTATAAAAATGAAACATCATGTCCTACTGGTTAACTACCTCACATAGTTGTGAAAAATATAGAATCGTATTCATACTTTATTTGACTTATATCATGAGATACATTCAACTACACAATTCATTGGAGTGATATATAATTTTGGTCTCACCTATCACATCATAACATTTACATTTTGCTACATATTTCTGGCCGCACCAGTCACATCATTACATTTACATTATCATGCATGCCACGTTGAACATATAAAAATATTTAACATAAAATTTCTATTGAATGCAATGGGTTTAATTTTATAAGGAATACATTCTTAAACATCATGTTCGAAAATTACAGACTAATTAACATACTGGATATTCAAATCATCAACCTTGATTGAAGAAGAAAAAATTTCGGGAAGTAAAAGTTATGTCTTTTTGAAAGAATGGTTCTTTTAGAAAATATTATGTTTATCATAAAATCAAGTAAGAAACATTTATATTAAATTAATTTTAATATAATTATGATGAATTTATAATTGGGAAATATTTATACTGAAAGTTGTGTGAAATAGGGAAAACCTAAAGAAAGAGAGCTGTGTTTGAGAATTCCCCTTACCTTGTTTCTGAATGCTTCATTCACAGTAAAATATTATATAATCACATTAGATTGATTAATTAAAAATAATTATAATTTTATACATGAATTTTATTAATAATAGTTTTATTTAGTTAATTTATGGTATTTTTTATTACTTATATTGTTTAATTTCTTCATTGAGGAGTGTTCATTTTCATGATTTTCATGATCTATTTACTTATATTCATAAATGGAACTTCATGTAAAATGCAGGTAAATATCCTGAATAGTTATTATATTTTATGAATGAAATTATGGAAGTATAAATTATCTTATAATTAATTTGGTTATATGATGTGAGGATGAATCATCAGATTCATATTAATTATGATCATTTTAGGTTAATTTTGTCATTTTTTCATTCACAACGAATTCATTTTGCTTTATCATATATTATTATGTATAATGGGTACTTAAAGAAGATAAAATGGGTTATAAAATAAAATATAGAATCTATTTTAAACTATTTAATGTCTAATAATTTTTAATAAGGTTTTAATGTTTAATGAATGTGCATCACCCACGATGTTAGTAAATTGACACATCATGGGCGACGATTTAATTTTTTTAATAAAATTTTGAGAGAATTGAGTTTAATGAGGGATATTCCATTAACATCATACCATTATAGTATATAAAACCTACTTTAGTTATCATTACTTTTGGATAAGATATTTTTAGGAGATGGGTAAAAAATAAATGAATCTCAAAAAAAATAAAAAGGAAAAGGAAAAGGATTCCAGGTCTTAAATCTATCCTCCTTGAGAACATCCTTAGGTAAATGTTTTTGTTATTTTTATGATCCCATGATCTATTTGATGTAGGATATGGGATTTTGGGGAGTTTTGGCTAGAATTTGGCCAAGTCTAAAAGCATGAGAGGTGTGAGGAGAAGAAGGGCTGATCAGTGGTATTTATAGTGGAGGAGAGTAGTGTTTTCTCATTATTATATTAATTAGTTTATTATCATGGATCCAGAATATGAATAGATTGTGAATTATCTAAAAATATATTAAGATAATGAATTTTAATTTATCATTTTGGGCTTAAATCAGCCTTACATTATCTATGACCCCATGAATAATCTTTTTAACTTTAATTGTAAATTATTGTATTTTACTACTCATCAAAAAATTGAAGTATTATAGAAAAATACAAAAAACTAACCCTATAAATTATTAATATGTTGAATTATAAAATGAAATAAATTTTATGAAAATAATTTTCTTAATATGAGTAATTTATTTTTTAATTAAAAGATCCATTTACATGGAAAATACAAATTTTAAAATTAAAAGTGATTTTATTACACATTGAAAAATTAAATAATGTCTAATAAAAATATATTAAAAACATAAGAGATAAATATATTTATTTATGAATATATTTTGTGAAAATAAATTTTCATTTAATATTTTAAATTAATCATATAATTTTTGTCAATTATTTCCAATTTACAAAAATTCCAACAATTAATTAATAATTTTTTAAACATTTATTTATATATACTATTACATAATTATAACATACATTCTCTTATAAGATACCTAAATTTTATTTACACTGTCATGTGTGAGGTTACTATTCCTTTGGCTGGTCTAATAATTATAAAGGTTGTATTACTATTCATATTTTTTATGTTACTATTTCTTTGGAATTGGTTCCTTAACATATAGAATACATATAATTTCATTAATTTTTTTATTATAATTTTTTTATTATTTTCTATAAGTGAGATTGTGTGTTTTATACTATAATATATTACTATTATAAGGGAAAAATTCCATAAATAAAAGTTTGGGCTGATTCTTTGTTATTCACTATAGTTTAGAAAATATTTACTATAACACAGAGCCATTTTTTAGGGATATACCCATGGTTTAGAACTGTTGATATTTCCCTCAATTATAAAAATGTTCATATTAATTGAAAATATTGAAATTTTATATTTTAATAAATCATGTGTTTTAAAATTGAAGAGTTCATATATTTACCTTATATATATTTAAATAGGAAGATTTCATGTTTGAGAAATAGGTATAATGTGTATATATTTATATTAAAATAAAATTCCATTTTATTTATGAATTATAAATTACTTATATTCATTTTTTTAAGAAAATGTTCATTTTTTCACTTTCCTATATTAATTAAATGTTTATTTACTAATTCATTATTTTATTGATGGATAAAAAGTTATTATATTATGAATATATTTATATATAATTACAAATTATTAGACACTCTATATAAAATGTCATTCCGTATATTTAACGAGTCTTATGTTATGTTATAACATATAATTTATTTTATTTCTTTAATGTTAGTGATTTATTGGTTACAGTTATTAATTAAATACCTCATTAAAAAAATTGTTATATATATATATATTTAATCACGTTGAAACCATGACACACTCTTGGTTATTCATGTATGGATAATTGTCATTTTGATAATAAAATATACTAAACATGGGCATGAAATTCACTCTATAATGGTGAGTTTAAATACCAGTCACACCATAAATTCTATTAATAAGGATTTAAATTTCTTATGATTTCAATAATCAATGTTAAAGAGTTTCATGTGAAATTTTAATGTGATGAATATGGATTATTGTAGGATTATATAATTAAAATTATATTAAGGAATCATAAAACAAATAAATGATTATATAATGATTTCTATATCCACAAGGTTATGACATGTTTGTAACGCCCCGACCCCAGCTACCCAGAGTCGGTGCATTACTTCGTAACATTGGCATGATCACAAGAAAGATCAAATCTCGAAAGACCGATTGGTTTAGTAGCCTTGGAAACACTAGATATATTCATAAGTTTTACATTACATCATAAAATCAAAAACTACTACAACAACATAATGTTTCCACAGTCCACACTACAATCCCCTCATAATATCCCTGCAGGTCATTCATAACTTACATCTTCACTTCCTGGGAAAAATAAAACATAGAAAAGGTGTGAGCTCAAATGCCCAGTAAGGATAACAATATAGCGGAAACTTTCATCAATAAGAATAATCATTTAAGGAAATGTATAACTAAAACAAAAGCCTTTTAAACATGAACTTTCAACATGGTATGGCATAAATAAAATGAAATAATGCCATTTACTTATTCACATGGATATTCCACTAATCGAATAATCACATGCAAAAATAAATAACCACTTTCATAATGTTGGAATGCATAATGCCAGACTATCATAACCACATAGCCAAGGCCTCGTGCCAAGACTACAAATAAAATTTTGTCAAGGCCTTGTGCCAAGACACTAGTTTGTCTCATGAGACCTACCGATGCATCGAGGAGCTATAGCGGGCTCCACCCGTCACTTATTAAGTCCAATGCATTCCCATATGAAAAGGTTTAAACATAACATAAACATTCGTATTAAAACTAGCATACGAAATGTCAATACTTTCACAATAAACTATGAATGGTATAAAAATAGCACATCCACAGTCAAACATATCACAAAACCTTCAATACAATATAGAAGTTTTGTATCATAATAAATCAACTTCAAATAATCTTAAAATCCATCAAAGGATGTTGACATAGATGAAATCAAAATTCTTTTTAAAGAAATATCTCCTTTTATTTTGAAATCATTTAAGATCCATATAAAATAAAACATTTTCTTTGAAAATATTCTTATAAGCTTGTAAGGAAAGCTTTGAAGATTTTATAACGGCGTAAAATAACCGCACCCGCCGTATAAGTTAAAAAAACATTCTTACCTCAATTCTGTCGAAAAGGTTAAAAAGGACCTTGTTTTGAAAACGACGGAAAGATTCCTTTATAAACCTCTTATAAAAAGTCAAAAAAAGGTATAAATGACTTTAACCCATATTCTTGTAAATAGTAAAAATGTTTTGAAATACATTTTTAAGAAACATGGATGTGGATGATAAAGAGATCCCAGTAGATTATTACATATAAACAACCTCGGATAATGAAGAGATTGTGAAATAACCCTTACCTTGTACTTTTCCTTGGTTGGGGTAGGTTAACCTCCTGTATAATGGTGAAATAGTTGTTATTAAATTATACAAGAATCATATATATTAATATGATATCATATATGATCTTTTAACATTGATTTGTTAATAATATCTTAGAATTATCGTCGTTTCGGGAGTTAACTTACTCATTTTCTTTTATATGTTTTGTTACATAAGCCATGGTTGTTGTATCTTATTCATATCCAGAATGATATACAGTCCTTAAACATCATTTTTAAATCATCAAATGATAATTATACTTGAATGGATACGATGGAGAATGAATCTCATCGCGTTCGTGGAGACGATAGTCCGTACGTACGCACGAGCGACAATATCATTCTTTTGATATTAAAATAATATCTAAATGGATGGTATATCATATATACAGAATCATTAACATGTTATATTTATTATTTACATGAGTTACACATCATTATTATACCCATCCAAATAATATTATATTGAATAACAATTACACCACGACGTGGAGACGGTAAGCCGTACGTACGCACGTATGGTGACATGTTATTCAAAGGGTGGATAGAATACTGAATATGATTGTACCATATTTATAATAACATCACAGTATATGTGAGATACTGGAGTTATTATTTCAGAATGGTAAGAACAAAGGAAGAAGAAGTGGAAGAAGAAATGAACTTAGAAAAGGGTGGTGAAATCATTACCTCTTCTTCGGGTTCTTCCTTTTGATTTGATCAAAAGGGCTCCTTAGGTTGGCTTTCTGATCAAACTAAGGCCTCTAGGTTGTATTGAGGGATTTTGGGAGAGTATTTGGGCAGAGTTTGGCCGAACCAAAAGGCTTTGAAGGTGTGAAGAAATGAGAAGGAGGAGTGCCCTTTTATAAGAGGGGTGAGGGGCACCTTTGGAAAAGTTAGAAATATTAATTTATAATAAATTCATATTCGGTTTCTAAAGGCTCCAAAGTTGACTATTCAAAGGATGAGGTGGGGATAGGTCGAAAACAACTCATCCAATAGAATTTAGACAGGTTTGGGTACTTATATTAACCTTATCTTTAAGTATTAACTCTAAGTTAATTAGTTTCACTTTTACAATGTCTCTTTGTATTTTATATATTATGGTTAATAAACTTACTATATACATCCAAGCGACCCCCAAGTGGTCCATTAATGATTAACCTATCATAATATAAGTCTCTTGGCCGAACCTTAGATTTTTAGGAATTTAATATCAATTAATAATATAATATTTGTTTTAAGAACTCTTTTATGTCAATTTTGACACTATTCAATAGTTGATTTTTGTGAAACTCATAACAGATTTATTACTTCGAACAAAGTCCATTAAATCAATCCTAATATATCATATTAGCCTATAAAATTAGTTTAATTCATTAAAAGTTTCATATTATATTTATTTGGGTATTTATAATATCAATTATTTTAATTTTTCACTATTCTATTAATTACTGCATCATCATTGTGTCATAAATAAAATAACTTATTTAATGTCTAAAAATTATAAATAAAATATCATTATGTAGGAAATCTTTTTATCTTTCTAATGAATATTTATAATCGAAAATCCAACATGTATAACCCTATGTAAAAATTGTTGTTCTAAAAGATATATGCTTGTGTCATTTTTGTATTCATTTTGACTTAATTAAAATAAAGTGTCATTATCACTTACAAGTGGATCCATGGGGTCCCAAAATAGACCCAAAGATGCCCATGGTCGACCATGTATCAACCAATAGGGTTAAGACACGTTTTAGGGTAATTTAGTATTATTATAATATTATTTTGTTTAACCCTTATTTACCGGATTTACCCTTTAACCATGGTAAATAAAATATTTACCGCAGTAATTATTCAAAATGTGTAAAAATAAAAGTTACCTATTTACACAATTTGAACATCCTGATTCCAAATATGGAATTCATTTTCCTAAATTCAAAACACAGAAGTGGCAGAAATTAATTTAAAATTAATTCCCGCTGTCAAAACAAAAAGCGTGTTTTTAAGAGATAATAACTATCAAAAGATTGACACTTGTTTATGTTCGGTTTAATTGTAAAATTATGTCCAATGATAAACATTAAATTGAATGGTAAAAATATATTCTAAATATACTTTAAAACCACTCAAATTCATAATTTATCACTATTAATTATTTTGATTAAAAAAGTTGTTTTTAATTAAAATTTAGAAATTTTCACTATTCATCAAAATATGAAAGTTATCCGAAATGTACCAAAATTTCACCTTAGGATAAATTTGATATTCTGAATCCAAAAATGAATTCCATTTTAAAATATAAAATATATATAACTTCAAAAATTAGGTATTACTATTCATAACAGCTAGTTTGATTGGTTACGGTATGTTAGAACTCGAAGTTGCGTACAACACACGCTACTGTTTTATCCAAAGGAAAGCGTACCGTGGACGCTTGGGATGTTTCATTTTAAATTTTTTGATGTCTCCATTTAGTCAAAAAGTTTAAAATATTGTATTTAAAAAGGTTTCACTATTAGAAGTTGATAAAAGTGAAATACTGAAAATGAATTTGTTCTTGCATTATGACTAAGAAACTCATAATAGGGATTCTAAAATTATAAGGATTATATAAAGTTCAAAATGTAGTTAATACTATTCATGACCTCTTTTAATGGTGTGATTGAACTCGGTGTTGCGTGTAGTGCAAGTTATTGAATTATTTTTAAGAAATAACACACTCTGAAATCCTGGGGTGTTACATTCTCCCCTCCTTCAATAAATTGCGTCCTCGCAATTTGAAATTGTTCTTCGAAGATAAAAGATTGAAAGTAGAAAATATATTTGTGGGAAAACCCACATTGGAAATTGGGTTACTAAAATCTAGTCTTAATATGAGGAAAAGAGAAATTAAAGGGTCACCACCAAATTATGATCTCGATTAGGAGAACATTGGTGGCAATTAGAGACATATAACTGGAGGAAAAACGTAAATATTTATAGGTAGTGATTGAGGTCATCAATCACAAACAAGTGTATAATTGAGGTCCTTAAACTCATAAATCTATGATGATTTGAAGTACCATCGGTTCAACAAAATATAGGGTATTGGGATAACACATTTTTGACGTTTCAAAATATCTTAGTTGAAATCCCACATCGAAAAATGAATTAACGAGGCCTCTATTTAAAATAAAGAGTCGAAAGTATGAAGATTACCGAAAATAACACATACTAGGGTTCCATGTAAGAAAATATGGATATGGAAGAAAAATCTAGCCATCAATTATCTGATGGAGAGTGGTAGAGAACATGGCTATGAAAAGGCCAACAATCCCAAAGCCATAAATTTGTGATGATTTAAGGTACCATCTAGGAAAACATTTTTGTTCTAAGTTTCTATTATTAATGTTGAGGAATCTATTTATGAGATTGGATAAGATAATAAGGAGATATACTTAGTTTATAATTAGAGTTTTGTCCATTAATAAATTTCTACCATAAACTCATCTTTCACTCGTAAAAAAAATTATATTTATACTATTTGTACAGGGTTCCAAAATAAATGAATTTATAATTCATCTACCAGATCTTTAAAAAAACAACATTATTTAATCCAGGACATCTCATGGGCCAGTGGTAGGTGATACACCCTTGTCGCCCTTCAGTTGCGGGTTCAAGTCTCGAAGCCTTGCCGGACGCGACGGGTTGCCGCCCAACCTCCGGGTTTTCCTTTTATGGTAATCCAAAATAATCCAAACTAGAACTATCCAAAATACTTCTGTCCAAACTTACAGTCCAACATTTATAAGGTAGGTAAACATAATATAGATCCTTTTTACCCTTCAATAGCATATGAATACCTTCATCTTGTATTCTTTTAATAAACTGAAACATCTTGAATTACCATATTCCTTATTGATTACATTCATGCTCCCCTATTCCATATAGAATGCTGGATATACTTCATTAATCCAAAAATGTTTTAAAACCCAACAATGATGGAATATACAAATCATTAATTAGCTTCAAGGTAGTCAATAATATCCAATATAATTTATCCAAATCAATCATGTATTATTCTAAAATCACCACCTCGGTATCTGAACCATATTATGGTTTATCTTTCTCTCAACCATATATTTTCCAAAAATTTATCCTGCTATTGAGTCACTTTTCTTTGTTCCACACAATCTCAAGTCCTTAATGAAATAGTACTGCAGTACAATCCTTATATACTCCATAATTATTATAACAAGTACATTGTTGATACAACACTCAATTGACATAATCAACATAAGAACTCTAATCATTCCTCTTCATCTGTGGTAGTATCATAACTTGATTATTATCCAATAGCATCATTTGCGTCATAGACTGATGACTGGGACATAGGTTCGCGTAGTGTCCAAACTCCTTGCAAATGAAGCATTGTACATTTGAAACCATTTTCTTACCCTTGCAGTCACGTACTTTGTGCCCTTTTCCTCCACACTTATAACAAACTCTCATTCCTTTCAGGCAAGTTCCAGGGTGTTTCTTTCCACAGTTACCACATATGGGAAAATTATTCTTTTCCCTCTTCCCTTTATCCATATTTCTCTCTTCCATCCTTTTCTTTTCTTGCTTCCCTTCAAAGCCATAGGACTCAGTAAACTCTTTACTTATCTTATCAATACATGATATTATTTCTTCATATGATGATAATACATGGGAGACTATTTCTCTTATAAATTCTAGCTTAAGACCATGAAAGATATGATCCTTCCTTCTCTTTGAATCATGTGTATTTCTGGAGTTATCATTCCTTCTACTGGGTGCCATTTCTATACCATGTCATAAACTAGATCAGTTTATGAATCAAAACACATAATCCCATACTTATAAAACACTTAACATAAATTGGACTATTTATGGATATAATCCATAATCATAAGAATGTTTTCTTTGAGGAAGTATATACTCATAATCCCTTCAAAATGATTTGTAAAGAAAATGAGAGTTATCCTAATCATATCCCCCGGGAGTGTCGTAACCAAGAGTGCAGCAAGGCCCGTTGTCGTGCACCAGTTCCCGTTCGAGTCTAGCTCAAAGCGGTGTTTTCGGGTTTTACCCCTAGGTACATCTGTGCCAGAGCCGCCTCTACCTGCTCGTATCCAGACAGGGATGTATTGCTCGGAAAACTCACAAAATCTCTACAATACCAAAATTCTAGGAAGTTCTTCTATACTAATCCTCAAAGTTCATCTTAGGTCTACGTGCTCTAATCAGAGTTTATCTAAATCTAGCTTCCAAGGTTTGTACTAAACTTCCTCTGATACCAACTGTAACGCCCCGACCCCAGCTACCCAGAGTCGGTGCATTACTTCGTAACATTGGCATGATCACAAGAAAGATCAAATCTCGAAAGACCGATTGGTTTAGTAGCCTTGGAAACACTAGATATATTCATAAGTTTTACATTACATCATAAAATCAAAAACTACTACAACAACATAATGTTTCCACAGTCCACACTACAATCCCCTCATAATATCCCTGCAGGTCATTCATAACTTACATCTTCACTTCCTGGGAAAAATAAAACATAGAAAAGGGGTGAGCTCAAATGCCCAGTAAGGATAACAATATAGCGGAAACTTTCATCAATAAGAATAAACATTTAAGGCAATGTATAACTAAAACAAAAGCCTTTTAAACATGAACTTTCAACATGGTATGGCATAAATAAAATGAAATAATGCCATTTACTTATTCACATGGATATTCCACTAATCGAATAATCACATGCAAAAATAAATAACCACTTTCATAATGTTGGAATGCATAATGCCAGAATATCATAACCACATAGCCAAGGCCTCGTGCCAAGACTACAAATAAAATTTTGTCAAGGCCTTGTGCCAAGACACTAGTTTGTCTAATGAGACCTACCGATGCATCGAGGAGCTATAGCGGGCTCCACCCGTCACTTATTAAGTCCAATGCATTCCCATATGAAAAGGTTTAAACATAACATAAACATTCGTATTAAAACTAGCATACGAAATGTCAATACTTTCACAATAAACTATGAATGGTATAAAAATAGCACATCCACAGTCAAACATATCACAAAACCTTCAATACAATATAGAAGTTTTGTATCATAATAAATCAACTTCAAATAATCTTAAAATCCATCAAAGGATGTTGACATAGATGAAATCAAAATTCTTTTTAAAGAAATATCTCCTTTTATTTTGAAATCATTTAAGATCCATATAAAATAAAACATTTTCTTTGAAAATATTCTTATAAGCTTGTAAGGAAAGCTTTGAAGATTTTATAACGGCGTAAAATAACCGCACCCGCCGTATAAGTTAAAAAAACATTCTTACCTCAATTCTGTCGAAAAGGTTAAAAAGGACCTTGTTTTGAAAACGACGGAAAGATTCCTTTATAAACCTCTTATAAAAAGTCAAAAAAAGGTATAAATGACTTTAACCCATATTCTTGTAAATAGTAAAAATGTTTTGAAATACATTTTTAAGAAACATGGATGTGGATGATAAAGAGATCCCAGTACATTATTACATATAAACAACCTCGGATAATGAAGAGATTGTGAAATAACCCTTACCTTGTACTTTTCCTTGGTTGGGGTAGGTTAACCTCCTGTATAATGGTGAAATAGTTGTTATTAAATTATACAAGAATCATATATATTAATATGATATCATATATGATCTTTTAACATTGATTTGTTAATAATATCTTAGAATTATCGTCGTTTCGGGAGTTAACTTACTCATTTTCTTTTATATGTTTTGTTACATAAGCCATGGTTGTTGTATCTTATTCATATCCAGAATGATATACAGTCCTTAAACATCATTTTTAAATCATCAAATGATAATTATACTTGAATGGATACGATGGAGAATGAATCTCATCGCGTTCGTGGAGACGGTAGTCCGTACGTACGCACGAGCGACAATATCATTCTTTTGATATTAAAATAATATATAAATGGATGGTATATCATATATAAAGAATCATTAACATGTTATATTTATTATTTACATGAGTTACACATCATTATTATACCCATCCAAATAATATTATATTGAATAACAATTACACCACGACGTGGAGACGGTAAGCCGTACGTACGCACGTATGGTGACATGTTATTCAAAGGGTGGATAGAATACTGAATATGATTGTACCATATTTATAATAACATCACAGTATATGTGAGATACTGGAGTTATTATTTCAGAATGGTAAGAACAAAGGAAGAAGAAGTGGAAGAAGAAATGAACTTAGAAAAGGGTGGTGAAATCATTACCTCTTCTTCGGGTTCTTCCTTTTGATTTGATCAAAAGGGCTCCTTAGGTTGTCTTTCTGATCAAACTAAGGCCTCTAGGTTGTATTGAGGGATTTTGGGAGAGTATTTGGGCAGAGTTTGGCCGAACCAAAAGGCTTTGAAGGTGTGAAGAAATGAGAAGGAGGAGTGCCCTTTTATAGGAGGGGTGAGGGGCACCTTTGGAAAAGCTAGAAATATTAATTTATAATAAATTCATATTCGGTTTCTAAAGGCTCCAAAGTTGACTATTCAAAGGATGAGGTGGGGATAGGTCGAAAACAACTCATCCAATAGAATTTAGACAGGTTTGGGTACTTATATTAACCTTATCTTTAAGTATTAACTCTAAGTTAATTAGTTTCACTTTTACAATGTCTCTTTGTATTTTATATATTATGGTTAATAAACGTACTATATACATCCAAGCGACCCCCAAGTGGTCCATTAATGATTAACCTATCATAATATAAGTCTCTTGGCCGAACCTTAGATTTTTAGGAATTTAATATCAATTAATAATATAATATTTGTTTTAAGAACTCTTTTATGTCAATTTTGACACTATTCAATAATTGATTTTTGTGAAACTCATAACAGATTGATTACTTCGAACAAAGTCCATTAAATCAATCCTAATATATCATATTATCCTAGAAAATTAGTTTAATTCATTAAAAGTTTCATATTATATTTATTTGGGTATTTATAATATCAATTATTTTAATTTTTCACTATTATATTAATTACTGCATCATCATTGTGTCATAATTAAAATAACTTATTTAATGTCTAAAAATTATAAATAAAATATCATTATGTAGGAAATCTTTTTATCTTTCTAATGAATATTTATAATCGAAAATCCAACATGTATAACCCTATGTAAAAATTGTTGTTCTAAAAGATATATGCTTGTGTCATTTTTGTATTCATTTTGACTTAATTAAAATAAAGTGTCATTATCACTTACAAGTGGATCCATGGGGTCCCAAAATAGACCCAAAGATGCCCATGGTCGACCATGTATCAACCAATAGGGTTAATACACGTTTTAGGGTAATTTAGTATTATTATAATATTATTTTTTTTAACCCTTATTTACCGGATTTACCCTTTAACCATGGTAAATAAAATATTTACCGCAGTAATTATTCAAAATGTGTAAAAATAAAAGTTACCTATTTACACAATTTGAACATCCTGATTCCAAATATGGAATTCATTTTCCTAAATTCAAAACACAGAAGTGGCAGAAATTAATTTAAAATTAATTCCCGCTGTCAAAACAAAAAGCGTGTTTTTAAGAGATAATAACTATCAAAAGATTGACACTTGTTTATGTTCGGTTTAATTGTAAAATTATGTCCAATGATAAACATTAAATTGAATGGTAAAAATATATTCTAAATATACTTTAAAACCACTCAAATTCATAATTTATCACTATTAATTATTTTGATTAAAAAAGTTGTTTTTAATTAAAATTTAGAAATTTGCACTATTCATCAAAATATGAAAGTTATCCGAAATGTACCAAAATTTCACCTTAGGATAAATTTGATATTCTGAATCCAAAAATGAAGTCCATTTTAAAATATAAAATATATATAACTTCAAAAAGTAGGTATTACTATTCATAACAGCTAGTTTGATTGGTTACGGTATGTTAGAACTCGAAGTTGCGTACAACACACGCTACTGTTTTATCCAAAGGAAAGCATACCGTGGACGCTTGGGATGTTTCATTTTAAATTTTTTGATGTCTCCATTTAGTCAAAAAGTTTAAAATATTGTATTTAAAAAGGTTTCACTATTAGAAGTTGATAAAAGTGAAATACTGAAAATGAATTTGTTCTTGCATTATGACTAAGAAACTCATAATAGGGATTCTAAAATTATAAGGATTATATAAAGTTCAAAATGTAGTTAATACTATTCATGACCTCTTTTAATGGTGTGATTGAACTCGGTGTTGCGTGTAGTGCAAGTTATTGAATTATTTTTAAGAAATAACACACTCTGAAATCCTGGGGTGTTACAATGTTAATATATTCAATAGTAATGATGTTAATAAAATGAATAAAATAAAAGAATTCATTTAGAAAAGTAAGGATATATATGTAATATTTATTTGAAAATAGCCATGAAATAAAATAAAAAGCGCATAAAAATACTAAATATATGATTTATTTAAAAAAAATCAATACCTCAATCATTCATTATGAGTGATTTTTTCCCAAGTTGAGATGCCATGAAATTCATAATATAAGGTAAATAGAATATAAGTGGACTAAATAGTATTATGTGCCTATATATGATATAAAATTTTGGATACACTTAGTCAGGTAACTCTGAAATCAATAAATTTCTCATTGAATGGAGTTGGGTTAATTCATAATATAGATCAAATAAGTGCATGGTTTTAAAATAAATCCAACAGTTTATATGATAAAATTTTCATGATGTTCGACATAAATAGATAAAAATAATAGAAACAGAAACATGAACTCAATGATTTCAAAAATATATATCATTCCACACTAAAAATATATTATAAAAATATGTTGTCAAAATTTTAGAAATATTATATTCATTAAAATTCATCATTTCATATTTTTAAAACATTATACTCATTTGATAAATTATTCTATTATATATAACATCATAGTTATTTTATCATGTATCTTGTATTTGAGATAAATATTATAAATTAATAATTTTAGTAGATGAAATTATTTATTATAATATCAAATTTTAAGAAGATTGTTTATATAATATGGAGTTTTATGTGTCATAGAAAAACCTCCTCTTAACCAACAAAATCATTGGGGCTAGTGAAGAAAATAAGGATAATTAAATCATGAAAATGGGATATCTATGCACTATCTTCATCCAAAATTGGTGAGGGAGGTGATGAAAGGATGGTCCCAATGGTGTATGTTGATTGTACAGAAGTATTGGACTGGTCTTCATTATCTAATGGCGAGTTTTCTGACATTTGGAATTCCCTATACAGGCATGAATATGTTCTGAAATGGAACTCTTGATAAAATGTTAGTCATGGTGAGAGTATCTTTTGGTTCCATAATTGTGTATGGAACAAGATTGGATTCACATGGAGTTTTTCCCCTAGCATCATGTTATTTTCAACATGCACTCATCATTCCATTATTAAATCATCCTTCATCATCAGAATCAAGATGTTTCTAATCCCAATGTGTTATCCTCAGTCCATGAACTATTTATTATGGATTCCCCAATGGGTGACTTATAGGCCAAAGTGTACATTTATATTCTCTTGGATAACACCAATCACACATAATGGGGATCTTTAACTTAGTGAAATGAAATTCATGTAATTTAAAACATAATATTCATGATATTTAGTAATCCAGATTTTACAATATATGATTAAATAAAGTATATGGGTTTTAATCATTGATTATGATGTATTTGATGTCGGAGACCACAAGAGGAGTCCACATACCATCTCTTTTCCAGTTTTGATTGGGATGTAGTGGTTTGGAATGGCATTGATTCTCTCACTAAACTAGATATGCTGGGAAATATGGGTGATTATTTTATACAGAATTGGTTCCATGGATTGGGATATGGTAATAAGTATCAAAAGGTGAGAATCACCCTACTAGCTAGATGATTTTGTATCATATAGAACATTGTGTATAATTCCAACCTCAATGTAAAACCCAATTGGATATTGTTCTTATTGGTTTTCACTTGATGGATTTCTATGAGTTTGGTCTAATTATTGATGAAGTAGGAGAATATAAGATCTTTGAAAAGGGTATTTTATGGTTGGAGGTATTATCCTTCCTCCACTGGATTGATCAACTGGGGAAGATGGGTTCACTAGGATCCCCCATAAGAGGTCTCAAACTCAACATTGAAGGATCATTACTCTCAGTCTTATGAAAGGAGAAGGTGTGGTTCATGACCATAATGGTACTACTATGATATCTTTTAGAAGCTTTGACAGTGGGCGTGATTTAATCATGGATGAATCGTATGCCTTATTGAATGGTCTGGAGTTACGCCTTACTAATAATATCACACTTTATGCTATTGAAAAATATCCATTATGATATATAATACCATGAAAGGAATGACATCAACCCTTGATCCATTACTACCTCATACAGATTCGTAAAATACATGATTCCAATGGAAAGATATTTCTCCCCAAATGGTGGGATGAAAATAACTCAGCAGAGTTTCATGCATCAAATGGTATCCAAGATAGTCCCTATTTGATTTTATCAGGCATGGGTTCCCACACTACCATGTGTTTTGTTCTTGTTTCCACTGAATCTATTTTTTTAAAAATATTTTAACCCCCCATGTTCTTTTTTTTATTTATCTTCAACTTTATGGAATAATAAAGGTCAATATTTTTTGTGTATAAAAAAGATGATAAATCTATACTAATAAAAAGATAATCAAAATAGATATAATTTTTTTAATGAAATTATGAATTCTTAAAAAATGTGAGAATATTTTTATCAACACATGTATGTAATGTAAATTAGTATATAAATTATTTAGAGATTTTATGGTTTTCAATCAAGTTTAATCTAGATAAGGATTTTTGACAGAACTAATTGCAACATATATTTCATTAATTAATTATAAATTATAACATGATTAAAAAAATACATTAAAAAATATTCTAAATATTATTGTGGTAAATTAACATGACATGGGGATTTACCTACTAATGTTCTATGATGATTTCATAAAATGAAAATGGTAAAAATATTTTTCATGACCCATCCTTGGAACCCGTTTCATAACTACCCCAAGTCCACCTTCCATAGGCCAAGGTCTGGTGACAAGCAACAAAGTCGTAAATCCCTACGATGAGAATGAATTGCCTTTATAAAAAGTAAACACAAACAATAGAGTACACAACTGGAAGCAAAACACTAAGTAAAACTGTATACAAAAAGAAGTGATGGAAAGTAAAATGGGTCAAAAATAGAAACTCAACTGTAAAGTACAAGTACAACTGAAAGTCAGTACAACGGAAAGCAAAGTAAAGAAGCTACTAGGTCGTCCTCTAGGGTTCCTACCTGAAGGGTAGGTACAGATGGCCTCCTCAGCAGTGCACATTTGTCTTTCTCCTCTATGTACCATCACACTGAGTGGTCCACCTCTAGGTATCGTCCAATCCTGCAACTCTCTACCTCATCTAGCGCTCACTACTAGAAATTTAGGCTATAGCCACGGTTTCAAAGCGTGGCTATAGGTTATAGCCACTGTTCAACGGACCGTGGCTAGTATTTGTGTGGCTATAGAGAAAGACCTATAGCCACAGTTTCAAACTGTGGCTAAAGGGCTATAGCCACAGTTCAATGTCGTGGCTAAAGGACTATATCCATGGGTTGAAACCATGGAAGTACATTAAGCCATACAGGTCCTATTTCCATGGTTTAGAACCGTGGATATATGTTTTTAGCCACGGTTTAAAACTGTGGCAATGGACCTACAGCCACGGTTTAAAACTGTGGATGTAGGCCTTCCCATTTCATAAACCCCCCCCCCCCCCTTGAACACCCCCCTGCACCCCCATGCCCCACCTGGACAGCCCCCCCCTGCACCCCCATGAACCCCCCCCCCCTACACCACCATGCACTGCCTGGATAGCCCCCTTGCACCCCCTTTAACATCCCCCCCGCACCCCAATGGCCCCTGGACAGCCCCCTTGCACCCCCACTGGACCCCCATGCCCCCTGTATAGCCCCCTTGAACACCCCCCCCCTCGGAAATCCCTCTTTAACCCCCCTAAACATCCCCCTTGAACACCCCCCTACACCCCCATGCCTCCCCTGGACCCCCATGCCCCCTAGACATCCCCCCTACACCCCCACTGGACACCCCCCATGAACCGCCTGGACATCCCCCCTGCACCCCCTTGAACATCCCCCCCCCCCCCCCCCGTACCCCCATGACCGACCTGTACATCCCCCTTGCACCCCCATGGATAGCCCCTTGCACCCCCACTGGACCCCATGCCCCCTAGACAGCCCACTTGAACACCCCCCCCCCCCCCCACACACACACCCCATGCCCCCCCTGGACCCCCATGCCCCCCCTTCACCCCACTGGGTAGCCCCCATGTCCCCCCCCCCCCCCACCCGGACATCCCCCATGCCCCCCCCCACCCAGACAGCCCCCTTGCACCCCCACTGGACACCCCCTCCCCCTGGACATCCCCTAGATAAAATGATCTCTAACTCATGTGGTAACTATCTTGGTTCATTAAATATGTAATGAAATTCAAAAATAAAGTATTCCATTTTCTACTAGTTTTCTTCCCAAGGATGGTTTTTCTTGGTAACAAAACGTTTAAATTTAGTTTTATAAATCCAAAACTGTAAAAGAATAATCCATGGGTAGAATATTTGTTTTCGTTCAGTGGTATTTGTATCTTCTTGTCTCCCCATGTATATAAGAAGGGAGGGTTGTATCATTACTGTTTTTCTCTAGGCTACAGAATCCAAGAGTTGACAAAGTGCAATTAATCTGAAGCGATGGAGAGATGGAGATAATTTCTTAGTGGAAGGTGTACACATACGTGAAGCCGAGTCAAAAGTTTTTGGTGATAAAGATCATGTAGGGGAAATATATTGGAAACTCTATATGTCTCCTGCAACACTAACAGTATGTTAGAGAAAGGGTTAATTGTTGCACGAATAAGGTGAAAACTGGAAATCATTTGCATTTAAAGAGCGAAAATGAATATCATATTAGGTGGATGACAGTGGAAGTTAGAAGAGAGAGCTTCTCGAATGTTGCTTGTGATGTTCCTACTGAATACAAGTTTTTGGGACCTAACCAGTGTGTTGACCTGATTTTTTTTACAAAATCAAAGAAAAGAAGAAATTTGTAATTGTATTGTGGTGCGGCACAAGTGGTTGTGGAAAATCTACATTGTCGGCATTGCTGGTCAATAGGATGGGCATCACAATTGTACTTTCCACAGTTTCTTTTCAGCACACGATGAGTGTGTTAGCTGAATAAAATCGAAGTCCTCTACTGAGGTCTTTAACATATCATAGAAAGGGAGAAGAGGAGGAAAAGGTAAAAAATGATCCCACAAAGGGGAACTTCAACTCCAAGAACCCATAGTCACATCCACAAGAGGGTGTCGGGGAACTGGGCAGCGCGGACAAGAACACTAAGGGAAACTGCTTAAACAATCATAGATCATGTATGGAAGAACAAATCATGATGAGTGTAGGGAGGAAAGATCATGGAGCATGTAATGGAGGTTTTAAAGAAAACATTTGCAGTGTTGTTTTGTTTTCATTGGAGCCTAGAAAAGAGACGGTGAGGTAGAAGTTTTCTCGGGCTTTGCAAGAGCGACGACAACAGACTATATAAATGATGGAAGAGTTTCATACGAATTCTGTGACATGGGAGGACAAAAACTATAAGGGTAGTGTATCAATTGGGTTACCAAGGATGAGTGGTTTACCGGTAGGGTTTGTGTTTAATACGTGCAGCAACTGTGATGTCTTAACGTTCATGGCAGCGAATTTTTCCCAAACCAGCTCAAAGATGAGGAACTCATCACTGTCCTAGCGCAACACTTTTCATTTAAGTTGTTGGTAATTTTTTATGTGAGGAACAATGTAGTTCGGTTTGATGGGGTTCCCTACAAACTTGGTCAGCCCTCTATCGTGGTTGTCTATTCAGAAAAGAAAAATGTTGGTGTGTCAACGTTCAAACCACATTTTCTTAGAGGAACACTAGAAATCACATATGTAAACTGCCCTACTTGAGCTCATGGTGATGGAGTTGGAAAATTCATTAGCAATTCTAAAGCTCTCTGTCTGCATCTGGTCAATTTTCATTACAACTTCGAAGCTCGTGAAGGGGTTTCTGATGTATTCTGTGAAATTATTCACAAATAATGGAAAACAATAAATGAAAATCAGTTGTGATGAATATTTTCTAGAGTACTCTAGTTCAGAATGTCCAAACACTTTTTGTCGAGACTCTGTTTCAAAATTTTCTCATCCATGGTAATTTTCATTTAGCACCATTTTCGTAACTAAGAAACAAAGCTGAACCAGATCTGGTAAAGGATCATAGTTAACCTAGAGGAAAATCACAAACCTTCTTATTTGGTAAAACTGAATGTTCTCCTCCAACGCTTATAGGATTGACAAGGGATACCAATGGGAGTCAGGGAAATGATTCAGAACCAACTGGTAATTTCATCCCATCATGATAAGAAGATCCATGTCTTTGTTACACATGCACTCAGGATAGGATTCAAGAAGCAGAATGATAGAAACAGTTATGGATTCAATGTAGATAGAGTTGGTGAGGTTGTTGCTAAAGCTGATGCAAGTGTGCAGCCATCTTCAGAGGGGCTACCATTCCAGTGTTTAGGAAGTCATGTCATGCTTTTTGGACTTCCACCTGAACAAGGTGGTTTTTAAGGAGGGGTAATGTTAAGAATGTGGGGGCTTGCTGGAGCTGTCAGTAGGAGAGTGTGGGTACTACCAAAGATAGATTTGTATTTTAGTTTAGTTAGTTTTGGAAGGTGAAACTTTTTAATTTCGTATAGGTAGTGGTTGGGCGTCGTTGGCTGGCGGGTAGGAAAATAAATAAGGGGTAAGCGGGTTAAGAACGGGTAGGGATTCATTTTTTGAATTTCATGAAGGTTGTTGGGGGCTTGGACGTTGGAACATTTTGTCTAGCTCTCGGAGAAGTGGTCTTCTCCTGTGGTTCATGTCTCTTCTTCTTCTTCTTCCTCTTCCCCTTTTTCCCTCATCCCAACTATAATTCCTATTTTTTATTGGTTTTATATAGTGATCGAATCTATATACTACTGATTTTTTATTCTCTCTCTCACTTAATATTTACATAACTTTCATTTCAGGTCCTCCCATAGCTACTAAATGCATTCCTCTTGTTGTGTGGTTCAGGGTGTTCAAATATTCTTTTGGTCAACAATCGTGCCTTGTTCAGTGGCTCGTGAGTCACCACAGTGATCCCAATATCTGGTCTTCTTCTTCTTCCTCTTCTCCTTTTTCCCTCCTCCCTACTATAATTCCTATTTTATATTGGTTTTATACAGTGATCGAATCTATATACTACTACTTTTTTATCTCTCTCCCTCACTTAATATTTACAAAACTTGCATTTCAGATCCTCCCTTATCTACTAAATTCATTCCTCTTGTTGTGTGGTTTAGGGTGTTCAATTATTCTTTTTGTCAATAATAGCGCCTTATTCAGTGGCTCGTGAGTCACCATAGTGATCCCAATCTCTGGTCTAAGTCCACCAATAAACATACTGATATTCACTTTTTGGGATTTGAATGGATTTTTTCTCGCACATCTTAGAATGTAGGAGGGTGGGGGCTGGTATGGTGGCTGGTGCGGGCTGAAGTGGCAGATGAAGGCCAGAAGTCAGGCGGTAGGGGGACAGCATGGGGCTGGTGCGGGCTGCAATAGGCGGCAGGGGGCCGGTGTGGGTTGGATTGCAGGTGGGTGGGGGCTGTTGGGCATGTGGAAGGGGATGTTGCGGGCGGGTATGTAGGAATTCGGGGGTTGGTGAGGGATGTAACTGGAGGTTGGGGATGTTTTTTAGGTGGCATAGGGTTGGCATCAGTGTTTTTCAGGAGGCTAGGGGGTGGGGAAACATTCCAGTCATCGCCCCACCGACAGAAATTGTGATTAGTCAGTCTTAACATTGATCACAAGACTCATGTAATACTATCAATGTGAACAGCCACGAGGTGTCGTCTTTGAGTAGGGCCAAATCACGGCGTAACTGCGGCGTGACCGCGGCGTGTCCGCAGCGTGACCACTGAGTGACCGTGGTGTGACCGCGGCCTGACCACGACATGTTGGCCCGATCCAGTAACATCCGTGGGGCAGCATCTTCTAGCCAGGAGAGAAGGGAGTGAGGGGAGGCGGGGCAACATTCCGGTCATCGCCCCACCGGCATAAATTGTGATTAGTTAGTCTCAACATTGATCACATGACTCATGGAATACTATCACTGCGAACTGCCGCAGGGTGTCATCCTAGAGCATGGCCAAATCACGGCGTGACCGCGGTGTGACCATGGCGTGACCGCGGAGTGACCGTGGCATGACTGCGGCATGTTGGCCCGGTCTAGTGACATCCGCTGGGTAGCATCTTCTGGCCAGGAGCGAAGGGAGCAGGAGGAGTTTGGGAAACATTCTGACTTCCCCCATCCCCCCTCCCCCTGCCCTCCAAACATCCCCCTGCCCCTACCCCCTGCCCCCCTCCACCCTGCCCCCTGCCCCCCACCACCCTGCCCCCTGCCCCCCTCCACCCACCCCATGCCCACTGCCCACCTGCCCCCATCCCACCACCACCCTACCCCCTGCCCCACTCCACCCACCCCCTGCCCCTGCCCCCCTCCATCCACCCCCTAACCACCGACCAATGATCATATTGCAGACTATGAGATACTAAACAAACATGGTATTCTTCCTTAATAGGTTCCATAGTCTTCATGGCCAGATAATCCTCACCTTCTTTGGATTTTTTCTCAAATGTTTTAGGATTCTTGCTTACAACCCTTGAAAAAATCATAGATATTGTGGTGCCTAATTTCTAAATGGAAAAAGAATTAGGAGACACTTGTCCCTCCTTAGGATTAGTTTTATCTGAAGCACAGTGGTGTTGTACCTGATGATCTTCAAAAATTTCAGAGAATTATATCATTATTGAGTTTAAAGGACACTGTGACTAGATTATCCTCCTCACCTCCCCTTCATGTGTCAAAGTACCCTTTCTATCCGGTGAATCACTAGCTATAGAAGCATAAAACACATGTTCACCATGAAGATTAGGGCTAGAACAATCCTTGAATATACCTTTGGACTGAGACTAGAAGTTCACTATGCTATTTCCTTAAAGAAAATAGGACAAAAAGTACTCCTCTTATGATTCCTAGACAATGTGTTGTTTAACTTTGAACTATTTTTCAGTAGAGAACCAAATAAACTCTAGATGTCTCTTAGACAGTTCAATATCTACAAACAAAAAAATAATGAATGAGATGTTTCCCTTTAAGAATATTCTGATCGACCTAAAATATTTCCATGAATTTTGCTACAAATAGTAAGAAAAGAAGGATTTTAAAAAAGGCAGATGTAATCTGATAATCTAAATCCATTGGAATGAAAACTGAGAGTCTCTCCTAGAGTGAACAGTTAGGTTCCACTGGTAGAAGAAACATGGTTAACAGTTGAAAGAAATGAATATTTGGACAAATAAAAATCCATATCCACCACTTCATGAAACCTGTGGAAGAATCAATGAGAAGTTAGTTCAATACACCTATGGTGGATCAATTCTTTTATTAGGGAAGTAAAGAATTAGAAAATTTAAGGGAATAATGCTCGACTGCTGGAAAACATTTAAAAAATTCTGAAACATTCTAGTTAACCTGAATACTAGTGATCGATCTTGAAAGAAGTGATTTCAAAATTGATGCATGTCGAACCATAGAAAAAAAGACGTAGAAGTACATGAGACTTCAAGGTAGCGAATAATAGATAAGGTGAAGGATGGGAAACTATTAAGGGAAGGTGTAGGCCCGAAGGCAGCTCCAAACCCTTGGAACCTCATGTCATCAATGATACTTAGTAATTTTTCTCATGGATGAGAAGTCGTATAGTGGATAGTTTTTAATGACTATGGATTTCTTTTTTGGGTTCTTAAATTTTAATTTTAGTGATTTCTAATTAAAATCATTACGTTTTAATTGAAATTTTATGTTTCAGGTGGATGGATTTAGTAAAGGGGGAAGAAGTATGTGGTGTTCCTAAAAAGCAGTAGATGGGGACACCAGTTAACTATTATAAAGCACCCTGAACATATTAATAGTTATAGTGGGGGAGGGTTGGCTCTAGACTAGCTACTGTATGGTTGATGTTTGGAACCAAAACATTTGTGGCCATTGGACAGTTGGTGGTTTTCCACTGGGTAATCAGTGCCTTCCTTGGCCTTTTTTTCCATAAGAGCAATTTATGTCAATTTAATCATGGATTTTGGAGGTGGATTATAATGTAATTGGAGTATTTGTTCCACTTAGATTCAAATAGGATGATATGGATGGCATGAGTGGATGTTTTCTCAGATGATTTAAAGAAATGAATGCTAATCTATTATGACTAGAGGATTGGATGACCCCCGATATACCTAATTCGGCGAGGTTTGGAGATCTATCAATTTGTAGGAATACCTAGAGTAATACCCCATGGGATCAGGAAAATCATAGGTTACATAACATGTAATCTAACATTTCTGGTACTGTGGGACCCCTGGGCTGTGCAGCTGGGCTTTTGGATGGATTTAAATATCACATGCCATGTGACATGGTCACACAACATGGGACCCATCTTAAAAGTCTAATGGAACATAAAGAGTGTCTTGGTTCAAACAACCATTTTAATAAAAAGAGGTAACCCCCTTAAAGGATATAAAAAAGGTCAAGTACGATGTGTGATTTATGACTAACAACAACATCAAGTATAAGGAAAACATCAATGGAATAATTTTAAGCAAGGTATACCATTGTGAGTTTTCGTAGGCAGCGCACCTCTGTTGGAGGGGTTTTATTACAAAAACATAACTTATTTATCAAATGAAACAATTATCTTAACTAACACCTATTAAAGAATTGCAATTTAATATAAACATGCAGAATTTAGAAGGCAACTAAATGAAATTTAAAACATTCTTGAATTAAATAGGTTAGGAGAGGGACCATACCTCATCCTCAAGGTGTGTTTGCTTTTGACGACAACAACTTGAATCTTCCTTTTATCCACTTGCATGCATATGCAAGATAACATATATATAAGGACACATATCCCCTATGTACATATTTTCATGGCCAAATATCCACAAGGGGGTCCTTAGATATATGTTTATACTTGCATATAGCCCTTTACACTTACATGCATATACATTTTTCATATCTATATATAAGCACACCTAGCCCCAATATTTATATCCAAACTGCCATGAGTGAATATACATAAAGGGGGAACTTATATATGCATATTCCTACCTATGCATACACATGTAATCCTTCGTCAACGGCAACTCGAATCCACCTCATCGAAATCCAAAACACACAATAAAAATATAAGGAACCCAAAAATAAAAAATGCCCAAATTAAAATTGGGCCAAAGAATAAAAACGGAATAAACATTACCCAAATCTTGAACTCATTGTCTTAAATGGTGGTGGATATAACCGTTCTTATCATAAGAAACCACCTATAAGAAAATAGTGGGAAAATAAATGAGATATAAAAACTTCTTATATATATGTGATTGTTGTGTCAACTGTACATGATAAATGATACATAAATCCATAACCAACAACGAACAAATAATATTAAAATTGATATGTACATCCCAATACTAAATAACATCATCATTAATAAAGCTCTTTATTTTTAAAACATCACCTTCAATTTCTTATTCAAAAATAAAAAATCACCAAAATATGAGAATAAAGTAAACCTCTATCACCACTTAAAAGTGAGAAATAGGGATTTGACATTGTTATTAACTTAGAAAATCTATTCATTGAATGTATAAAATACCTAAAACACTTCATTCCTATATCCTCCTTAATTTTCTTGATTGAAACCTCATTTTTTAGCATGTTCTTCTTATAGAATTCAACTTTATTCTTTGTTTATATAGGTTTATCAATTTTATAAAGTAGAGAATTTTCCTTCTTTTTTTCTTACTAAATACGCTTGGATTTTTCAAACCAGATTGCTAATATGATTAGACAATATTTTGGTGAAATATTTTCCTTCTTCTTGATTGTATATTCCTTCTTTGTAGAAACTATTTCTGAACATGCAATAATTGGTTCTTTCCTTTTATCTTTCATCAATTATTATTGTTATGGAATATATGTCATAAATTCTCAACAATTTGGACTACTTGGTTTCCTTTCCACACACACTTTCAACAACCTTTAGAGTACCATTTTTAGTCTCCCTTTCAAACTCCACACTACAATTGTCAAGCACTAGCCCACTAAAATATCAAATATTTATACATAACCCAACACATTGATCTGAATGACATATTATAAATAAAAAATATCAAAATAGCATACTTACCAATATAAAATCCTCATAATTAACTAAACATACTGACTATACCAACTACTATAGGTAAATAATTAATTTTGGTGTGGTATTGGAACCAAATATTGTTCATCCAACATCCATCTCCAAACACTAAATTCATCCATTTACTGTCTATGTTCATACATTTCACAGCTTTGATATTGATAACCATCCCATAATATGGATTTCACTCAAAAAGGACAAGTATGAATCTCCCCATAATTGTATTATCGATACCATCATCAATCCTACATACACATGTCTAGTGCCTCATATCAAATTATGATCACAACAGAATATCCTAGACCAATAATCTCAACAAAATTACTTCATTTAAAATCTATCATCTTTCAAACACACATTATAGCCAAAAAAAATAATACATTAAAAGATATTAGATAGAGAAATCAAAATTATAGAAAAAATAATAAATTTAGGAATATGATTAGCCACTAAATGAGGCTAATATTCATTGTTAATATACTTAATTTTCATGTTCTTTGTTATTCATAAATACCATTTTAGTGCATTTTACACTTTGAACATCATTTCACATTATGATTGTAATACCTTCTTAAAATGCACTATTATGTGGTACATTTTTGAACATCATTTAAAGTACCCAATGATTCATCTGATTTTAAGGAATTTAATTATACATATTTTAATTTGATATTTTTGTAAATTTATCTACACTTAAATATGATCATGTTTGATTCAGGGATCAATGGAGAATTCATGGAGGATGATGGAGATATTTGGCAACGAAAGGAAGCAATTCTGGAGAAGGCAGATTGGACACCAGCCCAATGATGAGACTGTGGGTCCCAACATACAGGCCCAATTAATCCCAAATTTCTTGGGATACTAGAAGACATGTACAGGAACAAATCACTCTTCAGGAGTTAATGCTAATTCGGCCTCCATGGTGGTCATTTAGGCGGCCCAAGTTAGAGATACAATTCTGGGCCAGATTCTGCGGCCCAGAAAAACAGTCCACCAATTTGATCATATCTCGGAATACACAACTCCAAATGGGCCCACATTTTACAGGCGGTTAGCAGACATCCGGAGCTCCATTTTCTTCTTCTATGGCCCACCCTGATTCGGACTTCTAGAAGGTCTTCCACACGCGTCTGTTCGGTGGATGAAAACTGGCTGCCACCTCGGGTCAAGGGTGGAGAAGTCACCTCTCCACCTACTTTCCACCACCTATGCCTACCCTCATTGATTGGGATGACTTGTACTGTTGGTGGTTCGACCCAAGGCTCCCAAAATGCCTATTTAAGGCAGTGGTGGTGAAGGAGTTGAAGATCTTGGATGCTTTGTTTACTTGTAATGTTATGCTGCCTTTTTGTTGCCTCAATTTTGTCTTTCACATGTAAGTTGTTCAATTCACTTTAGTTTCTTAATAAAAGTTCTTCTTCTACTCTTATTCTATTGTTCTTAATATCACTTTGATACCGTTGGATCAAGGTGTGAATTTATTCACACCAACCCTTGTGAAATTATTCACACAACGGTGGAGTGATCATTTTATTTTTGTTGTTTTCTTTACTTCTCCATTCCTCCCTTATGAGTCTACTTTCCGCTTCCATTGAAACCATGGGATCAATGGAGGGCTAACCCACTTATGGGTTGATCCAAGGGAGTAGCAAGGGGCTGGATTGGATGTTATTTATCACCTAATTAATGTATAATCACTTCTTTAATTGGGATTTTTATTTGATGATTTTTAAACTCCATCGTCCTTGTTGAAGTTAAGGCCACACACTTCAAGTACTAATACGATCCTTTACCTTGAAGTGCTCAAAACTTTGATCCTTCAAGTGTATAGGTGATTAGTATTAGAGGGTGTAGGCATTAAACCAGTAAGTGATGATGTTGTTTTATCTCCTTAAATGAACCCATCTCAAATTTAAGAAATTGAAATCATTAAAAAGAAAATACATCCAATCCACCCCGAGTGATAACCTAGGATCAACTCATTCTTTTAAATTGAATCCACTTAAATCTTTTAGATATCTTTAAAACCCTTCCAAAATCAATCCAAGTTGGCCACTTCATAGCCAAAAATCCATCCCTTAGGTTTTGTATCTTAGGTATCTTCTTTGGTCTCTGTGGAATCGACAACCCAAGCTACACTACAAGGACCGTTCTACCCTTCTTCTCTTGGGTAAATTTGGGCGTGAACCAAATTTTGGCGTCGTTGTCGGGGACCAAGTAAGTACCTTAGATCCAAAAAAAAAAACCTTCCTTCCTCACCTCCATTCTTCTACTCTCACCCAAGATCTCTTATCTTTTCCCTTTCTCGCTTTTTTTTTGGCGCATGTCCGCCTACACCCGCGATTTCTCAAACAGACTAGTTAAGGTGGAAAGTCCTAGGATAGGGGAGTCAAGTGCACCTAAGGGATTGTTTAAATCAGATTCAAATATTCTTGAAACCCCAAAATCAGAACTTGAAACAAGTCCAATGGAGGGTCATCCACAAAATCAAATTGTAAACCCTGGGGGGAATCAAATGGGAAACCAAAACCAAGAAGCTCCAAACTTAGGGAATGTAGTTGATCAAACCATGAACGACTACCTCACTCCAGCTTGGACCAATGCCCCCTCATGCATTAGACACAATTCCATAGGAGACACCAACTACATATTCAAACCCCATGTCCTAAACCACCTTCCAACATTTCATGGGATGGAGTCAG
The DNA here is from genome assembly GCA_963277665.1 of Viscum album. NCBI lineage: Eukaryota > Viridiplantae > Streptophyta > Magnoliopsida > Santalales > Viscaceae > Viscum > Viscum album. The sequence goes on along the minus strand of OY728135.1, from coordinate 622,979,702 downwards.
AAATGCCATACCTTCATGTCAAAGAGTTCAACGACATTGTTGAAACCATGTGTCCCCCACATCAACTAGAATCCGCTAAGATGAGGCTATTTCCTTTTTCATTAAAGGATCGAGCTAAAAATTGGCTAAACAACTTGAGAACTGCATCAATCCACTCTTGGGACCAACTGCAAAGAGAATTCTACAAAAAATACTTCCCTCATCACAAAACAATTGCACTTAAAAAGAGCATCCAAAACTTTTTTGAAAAAGAGGGAGAGTCATTCTATGAAACATGGGAGAGGTTCAAAGACACCCTAAACATGGTTCCACACCATGGGTTTTCTATACCTGAACAAGTGAGAATTTTCTATGAAGGGTTGGGTCCGGGTAATAAACAATTCATTGACATGATGTGTAATGGAACTTTTAAAAACAAAGCCCCAAATGATGCTTACGAGTATCTCGAAAGTCTGGCTGAACAAAACCAAACTTGGGGAACTTCACCTTATTCTGAAAAGCCACAAAGAACCACAGGAATTCATACACTTAGAGAAGAGGAAGGCCTTAGGGCTAAACTCGCAGCACTCTCTAGGAAGGTTGAAGAGATAGACCTTAGGAAAGTCCATGAAATCCAAAATGTAGACCTTGTTTGCACAATTTGTGAAAAACATGACCATAAAACAGACAACTGCCCAACCATTCCATCCATCAAGGATGTTCTTCTAGGAGGACCCCCAGCGGAAGTCAATGCCCTAAACTTTCAAAAGCCCCAATACCAAAACACCTTCAATCCAAGGTACAATGACCACCCAGGCTTCCGCTGGAAAGATAACCAACAACCTAGCCAACCACAGGGACAAAATCCTTACCCCCATCAGAACTACCAAAACCATAACCAGTTCCAAACCCAACCTATCCAATACCAACAACCACCGGTCCATTTTCAACAAACCATCCCACCTCCAAAATATCCCCCTGGGATAAACCAACCTACTCAAGCACCCACCCAAACTGTTCCACAAAGACTACTAGAACAACTGTGCAAACAAATGGAGAGGATGAACTCGGAGGTATCTTCCCTAAAACAAGAACTTCAAACCATCAAAACAGGAAAGGCACCCATGCCTACTCAGGCGGTGCCGTCCTCAACTTCAAGGGGAGAGTCAAGTTGTGCTCAAACAACTCATGAACAACTAAAGGCTGTGACTGTTTTAAGAAGTGGGAAATCAATTGAGAAACCTGAACAACTAATTCAGAACCCACCTGAAGATTTAAACTTGGATGAGAATTCAAGTGAACCACAAGATCAAACTGAGGAAACTGATAACAATGTGAAAGAAACAACTCTTCAACAAACAACCCCACAACCTGCACCATTTCCCCAACGCATGAGGGGGAAATCCAAGCCTGAACTGAGTGAAACATTGAGGGAAATCTTCTCACAAGTCAAGTTGAACATACCCCTTCTCGATGCAATCCAAACCATACCTTCCTACTCAAAGTACCTTAAGGACTTGTGCACTTTTAAAAGAAAATTTTCACATAAAAACCAAGTCCTTTTGGCTGCTAATGTGAGTACCACCATTCAAGGGACCATTCCTCCTAAGTTGAAAGACCCAGGTTGCCCTTACATTAATGTTGAACTAGGAGAAAGCAAAGTTGTCAAGGCCTTGTGTGACCTAGGTGCTAGTGTCAATCTCATCCCATATGCTGTGTACAGCCAGTTAGGCCTAGAAGAGCTCCAACCCACATCTGTCACACTTCAGCTTGCTGATCGTAGCATTAGGGTTCCCAAGGGGATTTTAAAGGATGTTCTGGTAAAGGTTGAAAACTTCATCTACCCTGCTGACTTCATTGTCCTTGACAATCATCCAAGCTTAGTTCCTAGGGATCAAACCCCAATCATCCTTGGTCGTCCTTTCCTTGCAACAATCAACTCTGTTATCCGAGTCCGAAATGGGAACATGACCATCACCTTTGGGAACATGAGTCTAGACTTGAACATCTACAATGCAAGCTCACAAATAGGGGATGACGAGGATATTCATGAAGTAAACATGATAGGAAGCATTGATAATGAATCCATGGAACATCAAGGAATATTTGATGAATGTTTAAGTCAGAATGAGATTGATTTCCTTTGTTCACATGAAGGAAGTTTATCTCCTTGGCTCGAATCATTTTCAAATTGCTCCTATAATGATGTCTTAAGACCAACAATCAGTGAAACCTTTCAGGAAAACACATTCATGGAGACAACTCAAACTCCCTTCCCTAACCCAGGTCAATACAATCTTGTGGCTGAAACTTCTACACATGGGGAATCAATTCAATCTGAAAATCTAGGAAACAAATTTGATCTTGATCCAATGCCCCAATATTCTGCTGAAATTCTGAACCAACCAGATCTTGAATTGAAGGAACTTCCTACCTCCCTCAAGTATGCCTTCCTAGGGGAAAATCAAACACATCCTATAGTCATATCTTCTTCTCTTGAAGCCAATCAGGAGGGGATGCTTCTAGATGTCCTTAGGAAACACAAGAAAGCCATTGGTTGGACCCTGTCTGATATTCCTGGGATTAGCCCACTTATTGGAACTCATAGGATTACTCTTGAATCTGAATCCAAACCATGTCGTCAACCTCAGAGGAGACTCAATCCAAATCTTATGGATGTGGTAAGGAAAGAACTTCTTAAGTTGTTGAAAGCTGGTATCATCTACCCCATAGCTGAGAGTGAGTGGGTAAGCCCAATTCAAGTTGCCCCAAAGAAAGCTGGAATCACTGTGATCACTAATAAGGATGGGGAAATTCTTCCAACTAGGGTGAGTAGTGGCTGGAGAGTCTGTATTGACTATAGGAATCTCAACTCTTGTACCAAGAAGGACCATTTTCCCTTGCCCTTTATTGATCAAGTCCTCGAGCGAGTGGCGGGTCATCAATTCTATTGCTTCCTAGATGGGTACTCAGGTTACAATCAAATTGAGGTCTCCCTAGAGGATCAAGGGAAGACTACATTCACATGTCCTTTCGGTACCTTTGCCTTTAAACGCATGCCGTTCGGGTTATGCAATGCCCCTGGAACCTTCCAGCGGTGCATGATGGGAATCTTCTCAGACATGGTAGGGGATTTTCTTGAGGTCTTCATGGATGACTTCTCTGTGTTTGGGGATACCTTTGAGGGATGTCTGCAGAATGTGGATAGAGTCTTGTCAAGATGTGAAGAAAAAAATCTGGTCCTAAACTGGGAAAAATGCCATTTCATGGTTAAAGAGGGACTTGTTCTAGGCCATCTGGTCTCGAGTAGGGGGATTGAAGTTGATAAAGCAAAGGTTGACATCATTCGTCACCTTCCATCACCCAGAACTGTTAAGGAAGTGAGGTCCTTCTTAGGACATGCTGGTTTCTATAGAAGATTCATTAAGGACTTTAGTTCAATCTCTCGCCCTCTTTGTGCTCTCCTAGTAAAGGATGCTCCATTTGTTTGGACAGAAAGCTGTGAGGGTTCATTTTCAACCCTTAAATCCGCTCTCACCTCTCCTCCCATTATGAAATCTCCAAACTGGGACCTTCCTTTCGAACTCATGTGTGGTGCCAGTGACTTTGCTGTAGGAGCTGTGTTAGGACAACGGTGTGATAAAACTCCATATGTCATTTCTTATGCAAGAAAATCCTTAAATGATGCCCAAATCAATTACACCACCACTGAAAAGGAGTTACTTGCTGTTGTGTTTGCCTTAGAGAAATTCAGGTCCTACCTCTTAGGATCACCCATCATTGTATTCACCGACCATTCAGCTCTAAAATATCTCTTCCAAAAACAAGATGCAAAGGCTAGATTGATTAGGTGGGTCCTTCTTCTTCAAGAGTTCGATTTAACCATTAAGGATAAAAAAGGTGTCGAGAATGTTGTAGCTGATCACCTCTCTAGGTTGGAATTCAAGGACAAATCACATCACCTTTCTGTGTCTGATTCATTTCCTGATGAGAACCTCTATTCTGTGAGTGATTGCCCTTGGTATGCTGACATAGCCAACTTCTTAGTTTCAGGGGTCATTCCAAAATTCTTAGGGACCCAAGCTAGAATAAAATTTCTTTCTGATGTCAAGCATTATGTGTTTGATGATCCATACCTATATAAGATCTGTCCTGACCAAGTTATTAGGAGGTGTGTGCCAGAATCCGAACAAGAGTCCATCCTAATGTTCTGTCATAGTGAGGCTTGTGGAGGTCACTTTTCCTCTAAGAAAACTTCTGCCAAGGTTCTTCAATGTGGTCTCTTTTGGCCCACCCTCTCAAGGGACTCCTACACATTTTGTCAAAGCTGTCCTAGGTGTCAACAAGTAGGGTCCATCACAAAAAGGAATCAAATGCCTCTCACTCCAATATTAGTGGTTGAAATCTTTGACTGTTGGGGAATTGATTTCATGGGTCCCTTCCCAAACTCTAGGGGATATCTTTACATTCTCTTGGCTGTCGATTATGTCTCAAAATGGGTTGAGGCCATTCCTACAAAATCCAATGACCATCAAACTGTGATTAGATTCCTTAAAGAAAACATCTTCTCTAGATTTGGGATTCCTAGGGCAATCATTAGTGATCGTGGAACTCATTTCTGCAATCGCCCATTCTCATCGCTCATGGAGAAGTATGGAATTTCTCACAAAGTGTCCACCGCTTACCACCCACAAACCAATGGTCAAGCTGAGTTAGCCAATCGAGAAATCAAACAAATTCTTGAGAAAACTGTCAATCCATCTAGGAAAGATTGGTCGAGCAAACTCTTAGATGCTCTTTGGGCATATCGAACAGCATTTAAAACTATCCTAGGAATGTCCCCATATAGGTTGGTTTATGGTAAAGCATGCCATTTGCCAGTGGAGATTGAGCATAAGGCCTTTTGGGCAATCAAAAAAATGAACTTTGACATTTCTTTGGCCGGAATAAAGAGGAAATTGGATCTAAACGAGCTTGAGGAACTTAGGATGGAGGCTTATGAAAATTCAAGGATCAATAAAGCTAGAGTTCAAGCCTACCAGTCTAGGAATCTTAAAACTAAACACATTGAACCAGGGAAACCTGTGCTTTTGTATAGTTCTAAACTTCATTTGCACCTGGGAAAGTTGAGGTCTAGATGGTCCGGTCCATACATAGTGCATAAGGTGTACCCCCATGGGGCTGTTGAAATTCAAGATCCCACCAATGGTCAAATATTTAAAGTTAATGGTCATAGAGTCAAACCATTCATAGAACCATTCCAAAAACATGAAGTTGATGAAGACCTGAGTGAAACTACCTTTGATGAAAAAAAAACAACAATTAATCAATAAGGGGTTTAAGTCGAGCTAACGACGTTAAACAAAGCGCTGCACGGGAGGCAACCCGTGGTTTTTATGTTTCTAATATTTCTGAATCATCTTTATTTTTCAAATAAGATTACTTAATCATTTTTATATTTAAAAATAAAAAAAAAATAGACTCTTGACCTGTTCTTCTATTATGAGTATGGATGGGTACGAAAGAGGAGCACCATATTCATCCGTGTCACGTGGTGTGATCCTTGAGTAATACCTTACCCAGAAATTTAAAAAGAAGACAATGTATCATCAGTTTATTTTGTTTTTATTATTCAATGGGTTAAAAAAAATATATAATAATACAAAAAAAAAAAAAAGTCCACGCCATAGGCCGTGGGGCAAACCCCGTCACAACCGGCGAAGCCGCGGGGACTCGAACCCGGGACCGAAGGGAGACAGGGGCGCGCGCTTACCACTGACCTGCGGCTTCTTGTGCTACCTTATTCTATAATTTTTATATATATTCTTATATTTTACTTCCTTTATTATATAAATATATATATATATATTGTTTGTTTTGTTTGTTTTGTTTTTTTTTCCTTTTTCCACTAGGGAACTTTGCAAGAGACATGGATATCAAAGGAACAAATTCAAGCTGCAAGAACTTCCAACTTCAACCACCAGGTGACTTCATTCCATAACCCTCATTTTCAATTTCATTTTTGAACTTTAATTCTCTACCTCTACCCCCTTATAAATTTTCTTTTCTTTAAACACTGGGGACAGTGTTGTTTTAAGTTGGGGGGGAGATAAAATAAAAAAAAATGCTTTTGTGTCAAAAACAAAAATTGAATGATTTGAAAAAAAAAGTAAATGGAAGGAAAAATTCCTTTAACTTCGAACATGGTAATACACATTGCACACTTTGAAACTGAATATCAAATAATTTAGCATGCCCTGATTTTGATTTTAATCCTTGTATAATTTCATGAGCATAGATTTTGGAAAGTGTGGCTGTCCAATGTGATATGTCATCATTTATATTTTCATCCAAATAAAAAAAATGCCACAATGCACGTCCTCTAGACTGTGGGGTACTAATTTGAATTTTTGGGGTCCCATAATAAATAGCATAGGATGGTTTTATTTTTATGAATAATATGAGTACTCAAAAAAAAATTATTAAAAAAAAAATTATTAAAAAATAAAAAATAAATAATAAAAATAAAAATTTGCGTGTAGAGCAATGGATTGATAAAATGCGAGGCTTTCGGCACTTGGGGATCGTGACTCCAGAGTTGTCTAGCCCTGAGTTTTTCAATCTATCTCTATTTATGGTAATATGACTTTGTTTTTGATTAAGTTAACTCGAGACGATGCCCGAGTATGTGGGCTTCACTTGGTGCCCTAAGGCCTTTGAGTCTGGGAGTCATCGGCAAAGTCTTGCTACATGGGTTAATTTGATTAATTGCAATCTCAATTACTATAGCAATATTGAAAAAAAAAAATCAAAAAAAAATAGGGATGAAGAATGCTCATATTAGGATTAAATGTGATTCCACCTAGCGCTTCCATGATTTCCCCCTTGAATGAAAATGAACCCCATATCTATTGTGATTCACAACACATCATTACACCTAATTGAGTTGGATGAAGTATGATGATGGATTTGATCAAAGGAATGGGCTTGGGATTGGGATCTGCTTATGAAACTATCTCGTATTAAAATATTTTGATGGGTTTCGTGATTGTTTGGTATAAGGTTTTTTGGTGATCATTGTGTATTAAAATGTTTTTGGAAAAGGGAATTCGAATTTCATTTTTGATGAGATATATTTTGCTCGGGACTAGAAAAACTCAAGTTGGGGGTGTGATTAGCCACTAAATGAGGCTAATATTCATTGTTAATATACTTAATTTTCATGTTCTTTGTTATTCATAAATACCATTTTAGTGCATTTTACACTTTGAACATCATTTCACATTATGATTGTAATACCTTCTTAAAATGCACTATTATGTGGTACATTTTTGAACATCATTTAAAGTACCCAATGATTCATCTGATTTTAAGGAATTGAATTATACATATTTTAATTTGATATTTTTGTAAATTTATCTACACTTAAATATGATCATGTTTGATTCAGGGATCAATGGAGAATTCATGGAGGATGATGGAGATATTTGGCAACGAAAGGAAGCAATTCTGGAGAAGGCAGATTGGACACCAGCCCAATGATGAGACTGTGGGTCCCAACATACAGGCCCAATTAATCCCAAATTTCGTGGGATGCTAGAAGACATGTAAAGGAACAAATCACTCTTCAGGAGTTAATGCTAATTCGGCCTCCATGGTGGTCATTTAGGCGGCCCAAGTTAGAGATACAATTCTGGGCCAGATTCTGCGGCCCAGAAAAACAGTCCACCAATTTAATCATATCTCGGAATACACAACTCCAAATGGGCCCAAATTTTACAGGCGGTTATCAGACATCCGGAGCTCCATTTTCTTCTTCTATGGCCCACCCTGATTCGGACTTCAAGAAGGTCTTCCAGACGCGTCTGTTCGGTGGATGAAAACTGGCTGCCACCTCGGGTCAAGGGTGGAGAAGTCACCTCTCCACCTACTTTCCACCACCTATGCCTACCCTCATTGATTGGGATGACTTGTACTGTTGGTGGTTCGACCCAAGGCTCCCAAAATTCCTATTTAAGGCAGTGGTGGTGAAGGAGTTGAAGATCTTGGATTCTTTGTTTACTTGTAATGTTATGCTGCATTTTTGTTGCCTCAATTTTGTCTTTCACATGTAAGTTGTTCAATTCACTTTAGTTTCTTAATAAAAGTTCTTCTTCTACTCTTATTCTATTGTTCTTAATATCACTTTGATACCGTTGGATCAAGGTGTGAATTTATTCACACCAACCCTTGTGAAATTATTCACACAACGGTGGAGTGATCATTTTATTTTTGTTGTTTTCTTTACTTCTCCATTCCTCCCTTATGAGTCTACTTTCCGCTTCCATTGAAACCATGGGATCAATGGAGGGCTAACCCACCTATGGGTTGATCCAAGGGAGTAGCAAGGGGCTGGATTGGATGTTATTTATCACCTAATTAATGTATAATCACTTCTTTAATTGGGATTTTTATTTGATGATTTTTAAACTCCATCGTCCTTGTTGAAGTTAAGGCCACACACTTCAAGTACTAATACGATCCTTTACCTTGAAGTGCTCAAAACTTTGATCCTTCAAGTGTATAGGTGATTAGTATTAGAGGGTGTAGGCATTAAACCAGTAAGTGATGATGTTGTTTTATCTCCTTAAATGAACCCATCTCAAATTTAAGAAATTGAAATCATTAAAAAGAAAATACATCCAATCCACCCCGAGTGATAACCTAGGATCAACTCATTCTTTTAAATTGAATCCACTTAAATCTTTTAGATATCTTTAAAACCCTTCCAAAATCAATCCAAGTTGGCCACTTCATAGCCAAAAATCCATCCCTTAGGTTTTGTATCTTAGGTATCTTCTTTGGTCTCTGTGGAATCGACAACCCAAGCTACACTACAAGGACCGTTCTACCCTTCTTCTCTTGGGTAAATTTGGGCGTGAACCAGAATACCTCATTATAGTACTAAAAGTCACTTCAGCTAGGATGGATTATCCCAATATAATGGTATAGAAACCCACATCTTGACACATACATGAAACCCATTATTCTCATCCGAATATTAAGGGAATGCACGCACATTCTTGATACATGTAAAATAGACCAAGGTTCATTTTTTTTTCTAATATTGAGCTGAGATATTACTCATTCAATTTACTTTGTCACCCTCATACTGAGGCTCACCAACCAACATTCATTCCTACCTGGTTTCCATCCTTCTCAATGCACCTTCTTATGCAATGGATGTATCTACATAGATAGCTCAATATTTCTTGAATATCTCCTAGTAGAAGTCTAGATAAAAGGATGCTACTCATGCCCATAATGAGTACATAAGACCATTTAAAAAATAGAATTCATTTATGAATAAATTTCATTTGATGGATGGAATGAAATGAATAAACATTCAAATTTAGTGGAATACTTCATTACTGATTCACATAATGATATAGATCCATGAATCCCCAAAACATGCTCTTATTTTGTAAATCTACCATAGCCTCTCATAGAAGAGGTAATGAAACATGATCCATAAATCCTCCCCATTCCTTCTTTTATGATCAAATATATTTATCCATTCTGATTCATCTTCTTTGAATTTAGAAACTTCTAGCTTCACACATATATCCTATAGAGTTCCAATACTTTCAAATAGGAACTAAACTATATTCAACATATTCTAAACATCCTATGATTCCATTTCACTACTGAAAATTAGATATTTTTACTCCTAGAACTCATGGATAACTTAGAAAACCATTGATTTTCCTTTTTGAAGTCCTTGGACAATGGATCAAAATATTTGTAACATAATATGAGGGAAACAACCACTTGAGAATATTTCCCATAAGAACACAATTATATACTAATTAGATTCCTTGTTGATGAATTTTGACTCAACATCATCTCGTAATAACAACATCACTAATTAGAAACCCATTACGCCACAATCCTAAGAATGCATTATTACCACAAAATCATGAAACTACACTTAATCCTTACATCATAACAAAATATCATTTCCAAAACACCAAACCCTAAGGTTTATCATAATAATCTAAGGGTTACTATCCTACACACCAAGCATAACAACCAAACCCCACACATTCACCCTTGATAATAAGAAACCCTCCACCCCCTTAACAGATCTAACAAGCAACTTCCTAATAAAAATACACAATAAAATCACCCAGAAATCACCAAAATTCCCAATATCGAGAGTTTTACATCAAAACATCAAGAAAATCCCCAACAAGATCCACCAACTTGAGAGATTAACACCAAAACAAACCCCCAAAGACAAATCTAAACCATAATCAATACATAGCCATCATACTCCAAACGCCACCCTAACACCCGAACTCACCTGATTTGAATAACAAAAATGTATCTGGTTTTTCATCCATCATATGATATTTTAAACCACCAAAACTCTTGTAAACATATAAATTCCAACCATTGGAGAAAATACACGAGTGAAATTTGAGGGGTTAAAACCCTAAATACCTGGTTCGTGTTTAGAACATCATAATATGTTTTAAGGAGTTCACTTACAAGCTGACCAACACTTTTGGAGTTGATGAACACCAAAACAGGACAGGTTGGTGAGTGGGAAGCATTTCTAACCATGGATCCGATTTTAAAATTATAATTAGTAATGAAAAAAAACTTCACATTGGTATTGTTTTTAGTTCCTCCCATGATAACTTTTCAACTGCACGTTCAAATCAGATCGGTATGGTGCTATAGAATCAAAGGTTTTCAATGTAGTTAACAAAGACATAGCAGTAGCTCCCTATAGTTTTCATCAAGTAAGCACCACATGCTAACTCAATGACAAGAATCAGCAGCCACATACATAAAATTTTTAACTCCTTCAAATTTGAACCACAAGACATTCTAACAAGCTTATCAATGCAAAAAAGTACCATTTAAGAAAATAAATAGAGAACATCATATGAGGATAAATAAAACCCCACATCCCCAATTACTTGGAACACAAGACAAAGGGGGCTTTCATTTAAAACACTGTAAATGTGTAGGTTCTCCGGGAAAAAAGATAACAATGTCATAAATGAAATAAGCATGGGATTTAAAAGAAAAATCCAATACAAATTAACAAACTGCTTCAAACAAGTAACTTCACCTAACAAGAAACGAATAAATAAGGAAAATCCGGAAGTGCGTGGAAATTACAAACAAGCCATCGAGTATACTACCACACGAATCCAAACAAAACCAACCCAAGCAGATAAAATTTCTTTGAACAAACAAAAACTAAAGGCAACTGCCAATGACTAAATAAATTGAAAAGATGATCACAAATTCCCAATTGTACAAGAAGTAAAAACCTAATCCGCTCTGTCTTCCTCCCCCAACTGTCCATAGTAATCTGGGCCATGTGAATATCATTCCATAATAGAAATAAAAAAAAGAACACCATCCACGGGAGGAGGATGCTTCGATCGACAAAACATAAAAGGTTTATAGTGAGAGGGAAATAGAAGCATGGAGATTCAGAAAGTACATAGAAATTGAAAGTTGAAGGGTCAGTGGATTCCTACTTCTGAAGGGCCTCCGTGAACAGCGTGAGAGAGTTTATGAGAGAGGTCGATGGTTCGGAGTGGAGGGTCGCGGTGAGAGAGGTTGACGGTAGTGTGAAAGACCGCATTGAGTGGGAGCGTCAGGAGGAGGGTGCCATGGTGAGAGCTATAGACAGTTCAGAGAGTAGGGTCATGGATTGTGGGATGAGGATAAGAGAGGCCAACGGTTCATAAGGTAGGGTTGCGGATCGGGGGAGGAGGAGAGGATAGGTCGACGAAATACAAAGAAAAAAAACACTAATGTTTAGAAGTTTAGCCACGGATTTTTAATTAAAATGTGGCTATAAATAGTTTATAGCCACAGACCTATAGAACTCTAGTTATAGGTCCGTGGTCATAGATTAAATTTATAGTAGTGGTTGTCTGTCATCTGCAACCAACACAACGAGGTGCGGGCATATCCCGTGCAGGGGTGAGTATAATGATACATAGTAGGGACCCCGAGACCCTCAAAGACTAACAAAACCCAACAATTATAAATCACAAAGTATGAAATTTACAGGTAACCCCACTTAGGTATATGCCTATACATATACCTAAGTAATCAAGTAATCCATCTCAGTCATGAGGTAAACACACAAGTTACTGACTCAGCTCAAACCAAGATTTTATTCAAGGGGGTAGTACGAAGCATCAACATCAGTCAAACTATTGAAACCTCAGCTGCTAAAGTACTCCTCTTCGATAGAGTATCATGGGCCTACCGCATCACACATAGGTTCTTCCAACTGTACTGGACTACTGAGGTACTCCTCTTGTCGAGTACCATAGGTCTACTACGTCACACAGAGGCGCTCTCCACTGTGGGTCTGTCACGTCACACAGAGGCGCTCCCCCTCGTAGCCTGCTGAGGTACTCCTCCTGTCGAGTACCATGGGACTGCCGTGCTCAGAAAGAGGTGGTCCCCACCGTGGGTCTGCCACGTCACACAGAGGCGCTTCCCACTTGGCCAGTCGAGTCACTCCAAGTCGAATCAGTCAAGCAGTCGTCAGGTCTCAGCCAGCTACTAGGTCTCCGTACTTTGTCTGCTCACCTCTGGAAGGATCCTCACCATGAGCTACTGGTAGATACACCAACCATCACAAATAACCATGTAGAAGTATCTCAATGGTCCGCCTCATCCTAGGGGTCTCAATGCAATAGACGACACATCAATCGGACGCCCGGTCTGTGAGTTATTGACATTTCCATCCCGGGGGTCCGGTTGGAGTTTAGGTTCAAACTAACCCGACCATACCCCAACTATGTTGAAACCTCAAGTGGGGTATTCCAAAAGAACCGCCTAGCTCTAAGATTTCCATTTCCACAGACGGTTCTCCGATCAAACACACATTGCCACAGATATGAGAAAAAAAGTGAATTGGGTCAAAACTAGGTCCGGGTCTGGGCTAGCCCAGTCGGACCGACCAGGCCCAACCCGGTCAGGGCTGACCCAACCCTGTTTGAGTTGAACCGACCCGGGTATAGATCCGGGCCAGGGTCTGACCTGGCCTACAGGTCCGACCTGGCCTGCTAGAACTAGCCCTGCTCGCGGGTGGCACAGCCCGTGTGGCCCGTGCCGGTGGCCCATCCCGCGTGGCTGGGAAGCAACCTGCCAGCCAAAGTGAGCAGGTGGTAGAGCCCTGTCGGGCCTGCCCAAACCATGAAATGGGGAGGTGTTAGCCCCCCATGCAACCCTAAAACGAAACGGGTGCGTGGTGCTGGTTCGTTCGTCATGAGACCCCCAGGGTCCCTCCTGGTGCGCTCCCCGCTGACGGCCAGCACATCCTACCATCCCTATCCATCTGTCGCGGCCTGTCTGGCCACGACTTTCATTCAGTGTGGCCAGACGGCGCCTCTCCCCACCGTTCGACCACCGTAGCCATTCCACTCACGCGGCAGGGCGGTGTCGCGCCCCTCTGTCGACCCTGCAGCCCTCGCACCGCCGGTTTCTTTCGTGGTCGGCCCGTCGCCGGCCACCGTTGCTCCACCGCAACTCATCAGTCGTGGTCGGCTCCTCTAGTGGTGATGTTTTGCCACTACCTTCCTCAAAAATGTGAAGAAAACGGAGGGGGTTCGGGCAGTGTTTGTTCGGCCCGTGCCCTTTGTGTTTGGGTGGTAACAATCGGCCTCAAAGATGACAACTAACGAAGAAGAATAGAGGGTAAAACTCAATCATAAAACAAACCCTACCTCATATTGTTGTTCGTTGACGATGTCGCAAAAAGTCGGATGTCGTTCCATTGACGTCATAAAGAAGATAAAGAAGTCGAGGACGACATCATCGGCATTCTTCAAGGACAGAGATTCCCTTTCTTTCCCCAGTTGAAGATCGTTCTTCATTGGCAAAAGAGGCGTTCTTCATTGGGAGAATTAGTTCCTCCAAGATCTTCCAACCCCTCTCCTAATGCTCTACCAAATGAAAATTCCAACCAAAAATAATTGGTTAAGCTAACCCATTATTTAATTGTTGGCCAAAATATTCAAAAGATTTCGAAATAATTAATTAATGTTCCATTAATAAATTTGAGTGGATTGGCACATTTATGAGGTATGTTCAAAGGTCCCCACCCCCCACTTATGGAGAGCATCAAGGAGGTTAAAACCTGGTTGGTCCCCACCCCCATTAATTGTTAAGAGGTGTTTAGACCTCAGGTGGGCCCTACCACCATAACCTCTCATGGGAGGTTATGGTGTGGTGACCCCCACCTATGACCTCCCCTTGGAGGTTTTAACCACCAAATAAATAAAAATATGTTAACACTTTATTTTTATTTAATTTTATTGAAAACCCAAAATCTATCTTCCATTATTGACCAACTGTTGTCGAGTTGAAAGTATTCTTAAGAGAATATCGACGCTACGAGTTCAACGGTGCCCTCAGATTTCAATTCCAAGCACCGATTCAAAAGTTATAAAATCTCGCTCTCACGTTTACTGATCTTACCTGAACAATACTTTACAAATTGATTCTGGGAAAATCGGGCCTCAGAATCAAGGGTCGTAAATTTTTTCGAACTCGTAAAATTTTCTTGTATTTAAAAACAATCCCAATGAATTTCCAGGTCTTTAAATTCTCCCCACCTCATGGATTTACGTCCCCATAAGCTACATCTCGAACTAAGAGATCAAATGGGGGTACTGAGCATGCATCTAAACCTCCCACTCCCATGTGCTCTCTTGGAGGTTCATGTGCTACCAACGAACGCGCACCAGAGGTATCGACTTTCAACAAAGGAACCACTCCCCTCAATCCTCAATCTACACTAAAACCTCTGTAAAAGTCATCCCATCTTTGACATCCATCTCTCCATGGTCGATGATGTGGGAAGGGTCATGAACGTATCTCCTTATCATAGATACATGGAAGACATCGTGCACCAGATGAAACTAAGGTGGAAGTGCTAAGTGGTAAGCCACCTCGCATACTCTGCTGAGGACCAGGAAAGGTCTGATGAATCGCAGAGATAACTTCATGGCTCGTCCAAATCTCCATAGACCTCGTTGAGGTGAAACCCGTAAAAATACGTGGTCTCCATCCTCAAACGCTAAAGGTATCTGACTCCTATCAGCATATGACTTCTGTACGCTCTATGCAGTCTTCATCCACTCCTGGATGATCTGCACCTTCCCTGTGGTAGTGCATACCATCTCTAGTCCCACTAAAGCTGACTCCCCTGGGTATATCCAGTAGAGTAGAAATCTGCAAGGTCGGCTATACAATGCCTCATAAGGTTCCATACCGATGGTGGAGTGATATATTTTGTTATAGTAAAACTCTAAAAATGGTAAATAATCCACCTATCTATGACCACAGTCGAGGACACAATATCAGAGCATGTCCTCGAGGGTCTGAATGGTTAGCTAAGTCTGACCATCTGTCTGAGTATGGAAGGCAGTACTCAAGCAAAGATGTGTCACAAAATCCTCCTGCATCCCCTTCCATTACTGGGAAGTAAACCGTGCATCATGGTCGAAGACAATATAAGAATGTAATCTATACAAACTCGCAATATCTTGCATATAGAGGTGTCTCAAGCTCTCTACTGAACCTAGATATCTGATTGATAGGAAGTGGGCCGACTTGGTGCGTTGGTAAACGATCACCCAAATCGAGTCGTGACCCCTAGATGTACATGGAAGACTAGACATGAAGTACATGGATATCCCATCCCAATTCCACTCTGGGACCTCTAAGGGATGAACCAAGCCTGCTGGTACATAGTGCTCTGCCTTCACTTGCGGACAATAGAGGCACAGTGAGACAAACTATGCTACTTCTTTCTTCATACCTGGCCATCAGTGCTGTCGCTGAAGGTCCTCGTACATCTTCTCCACTCCTAGATGTACCAATATAGGGGATGTGTGGAACTCCCTCATCACTTCCTCATAAAGTGCCACTGGTACCATGCTATGTTTTCTAAGGAGGATGACGTTCTCTCCACCTTCATAAAATCCATCAGGTACCAGTCCTGTGGATATCTGAGCACATCGTGTCTCGCAGTCAGTGTCCTCGGTCTATCCCTACCTCACTCACTAATGTGGATGGGGAATGACTATAAGAGACTGTAGAAAGGATGCTCCATCTCTATCCATGAAGGATATTTGTTATGCAACCAGCTGCTCTGTCACCTTTCTTAGAGGCTATATACCAGTCCTCCTGTTGAGCACATCTGCAACAATGTTCCCTTTCCCAAGAGTATAGACTATCCCAAAGTCATATTCCTGGAGGAACCCAATCCTATTTTGTTGTCTCGGGTTCAGGTCCTTCTGATACCATGAGACTTTTGGGATCAGATTACACGGTAAAATTCTCGCACATCAGATAGTTTCGCCACATCTTCAAGGCGAAGATCAATCCTGCTAATTCTAGTTCATGGGTAGTGTATTTCTTCTCATGATGTCTCAATTGTAGAGAACCATTTGTGATCACAGCTCACTCCTGCATCAGGACACACCCAAGTTCGGTCCCTGATGCGTCGTAGAAAACTACATACCCTACGCCCTCCTCAGGAAGTCTCAAGATGGGGGCACTAGTCAGCCTCTACCTCAGATCCTGAAAGCTCTGCTGGAATCTCTCCAATGACACAAAGGGTTTACCCTTATTTGTTAAGGATGATAGTTGTGCTCCAACTCTAGAGAAGTCTGGAAAAAATCTCCGGTAGTATCCAACCAAGCCCAGGAAACTATGTACCTCCTTCACACTCCTCGGTGGCTCCCAAGAAAGTACCGCCTCAATATTTTCTGGATCTAGATCAACTCTAGCCTTTGATATGACATGTACCAAGAAGTAAACTTCTTGAATCCAAAATAGGCACTTCGAGAGAATACCACTAATTTGGTTCTCTCGGATTGTGTCCAGTACTACCTGCAAATAGTAGGCATGCTCCACCTCAGTAGTCGAGTAGATCAAAATATCATTGATGAAGACCATGACAAAGCGATCGAGGTAAGGATGGAAGATCATGTTCATCAGAATCATGAACATTGTTGGATCATTGGTTATGCCGAAGGGCATAACCAAGAGCTCGTAGTGGTCATACCGACACCTGAAGGTCATCTTATGCACATCCTCTTCTCGAACTCTGAGCTGGTGATATCCTGATCTGAGGTCTATCTTCGAGAACCAATGTGCTCCCTTGATCTGATCAAAGAGGTCGTCAATCCTCAGGAGTGGGTACTTCTTATTCATGGTCACCTAGTTCAGGCGACGGTAGTTTACACAGATCCTCAATCTCCCATCCGCCTTCTTGGCGAACAAAATAGGGGCTGCCCAGGGAGAAACATTGGGCCAGATTAATCCCTTACCCTGCAAGTCCTCCAGATTTACCCACAGCTCACGAAGCTCAGTGCGAGCCATCTAATATGATGGAGTAGATATTAGTGTCATCCTGGGGTAGAGGTTAATTTTTAAGTCCACCTCTCTTCGAAGTGGTAGTCCTGGGACATCATCAGGAAAAACATATGCGTACTTTTCCACCACTATAGGATAACTTGGACTCTCCACATCAACTACTCTGAGGGTAAAACAGGCCAATTGATGAGTGATCGACTTCTCCCTCCCTTGAGTAAGTTCTTCATGTGTTGCAAATGTTCCATTCTCATCGGTGAAGGTGAACCTAGTCCCATCCGTGCGAAAACACCACACTTTGCACCTAATACAGTCAATCTGAGCATGGACTATAGATGACTAGTCCATACCCAAGATGACGTCATAAGGCCTCGACGCCGCTACAAGGAGATCACAGTAGAAGCTTCCACCTCATAGAGTAAGCTTACACTACTGGCATTAGTGCGTAATCATCAAGTATACTCCCGTAGGAGTATCTAACTGTAAGGATCGAGTCAATGGCTTTGTCGGATTCTTTAAGCTCCAAATGAGGGTAGTTGCAATGAAAGAGTGACTGGAACCTGTGTCTATAAGAACTGAAACTAAGGTGGAGTTTACATAGATTGTACCTCAAATCATCTCCAGAGAACCATGGTCGTATCCCTCAACTACCTGAAGCTGAGATCTCCCTTGTCAACCTGCTCCATACGGTTGGGGTGGTCCTCTTGGAGGTGGTGGTGATAACACCTCAAATCGCCGCCCACCGCCTGCTGCTCGACCAGCTCCTCTACCATGTCCACCTGCTCCCTACGGACCACCTCGATCGAATCTCTGCCTTTTCCTGGGAGATCCCTCAACTGTTTTCTGATCATCAGCACAGCTGGTCGGATAGTCACGATCCATGTGACCTTGCCTACTGCATGAGTAGCAATGTCTTCTCCAGGAATGTATGTCCCTACCCCGGGTGCACCGAACAACTGATCCTGAGTCATGAGGTCATCCACCCTTTGGTCTGGTCCTCTTGGACCTCTGTTTCATCTGTCTACTTCCAGCTATAGAACACTTCGCTGCGTATCGACTAGTGGTGGGTCTCACGGCCGGAGACTGCTCAACAAGGAAACTCTCCACTAAGAGGGATCTCCCTAACACTCCTATCTATGGCAGAATGCTAAGGGATTTCATCGAGGCTCTAATCTCTCATCTGAGCCCCTACTCAAAGGTCTGGGCCCTGAAGAATGGGTCTCGCACCATTTCTGTGGAGTAGCGCGAGAGGTTAGTGAAACCCGCTGAGTACTGAGCTACAGTCATACTACACTTATCTAGATATAGTAGATCCTGTATCCACACCGCATGAAGGGTGGCCGGTACAAACGCCGCCTAGAACAGGATCTCGAAGTATTCCCATAGAAGTGTCACCTCATCATCCACCAGGAGCATCAGGCTCCACCATCTACCTACTACTGCCTGAAGGAGACTCGTAGTAAGGATCACCATAAGTTCTTCTGGGGTCTCTACTAGCCTGATGACTCAAACCATATCCTCCATCCAATCCTCATCCGCCTGTGGGTCCATCTCTCCTCAAAACCTGGGTGGACTCTGGTGTTGGAACTCATGAAACATTTTTAAGTATCGTGCATCGTCTGCTACTAGGGCTGGTGGAATCAATGGCCCAACGGGAAGTGGTACCACTGGTGCCTCAGCTAGTAAAGGGACCTGCACCAAGGCCCCGTCGCTCAGTGGGCTATCAGAGCGTACGACTCTCGGGGCTCGGCGGGGAGGCATCCTAAAAGAAACAGATGTGACACGGTCAAAAGATTATACCTGGTGAGCAGACCTTGGTTGAGTTAGCTTAAGAAATATTTTAAAGACACGCACGCAATCAGTGTTTCCGTGCACTAATTCGAAAATTAGTAGTCAGGGTCCCAGTGTATGTATAAGTCGGCTGGCCGCACCAACACTGGACTCCCTAAACTGAAAACCACACTTATTACACTTAACACTATTGCTTAATAGAAAATAAAGATCAGAGTCCTAAGTTATGTGGTTGAACCAACTCCTCTGATACCAATTTGTCACGACCTGTCCTCAGAACTCATGTCGTAACTATCCCATACCCGCATTCCATAGGCCATGGGCTGGTGACTAGAACTAAACGCATAAATTTCTAAGCTGGGATGGTATTGACTTTATAAAAAGTAAACACTCACAATAGAGTACACAACTGGAAGAAAAACACTAAGTAAAACTGTATACAAAAAGAAGTTTTGGAAAGTAAAAGGGGCTAGAAATACAGGCCCAGCTGTAAAGTACAGGTACAACTAAAATTAAGTACAATAGAAAGCAAAGTAAAATAGCTACTTAGTCATCCTCCATGGTCCCTACCTGAAGGGTAGGTACAGATGGCCTCCTCAGCACTCCACTTATGTCCATCTACTCCATGTACTGTCACACTGAGTGGTCCACCTCCGGGTACCATCCAGTCCTGCTACTCTCTACCTCATTCAGCGTTGTCCATCAACTACAACCAACAAAACGAGATGCAGGCATAGCCCGTGTTGGGGTGAGTATAATGATACTTAGCAGGGACCTCAAGACCCTCAAGGTCTCAGAAAATCCAACAAGGATAAACCACAAAGTACGAAATCAACAAGTAACCCCACTTAGTTATATGCCCATACATATACCTAATTTATCAAGTAATCCATCTCAGTCATGAAGGAAATACAAGTTACTAACTCAACTCAAACTAGGATTTTTATTCAAGGGGGTAGTACCAAGTATCAACCCCAGTCAAACTATCAAAACCTAGGTTGTTGAAGTACTCCTCTTCTATAGAGTACTTTGGACCTGCCGCATCACATAGAGTAACTTCCCACTGTCCTACACTACTGAGGTACTCCTCTTATCGAGTACCATGGGTCTGTTACGTCACATAGATTCTCTCCCCACTGTAGGTCTGCCGTGTCACACAGAGGCGCTACCCCTCGTAGCCAGCTGAGGTACTCCTCTTACCGAGTACTGTGGGACTGTCGCGCTCACACAGAGGAACTCCCCACCATGGGTCTGCCTCATCACACATAGGTTCTTCCCACAGGGCCAGTTGAGTCACTCCGAGTCGAATCGGTCATGCAGTCGTCAGGTCTCAGTCTGCTACTGGGTCTCCATACTCTGTCTGCTAGCCTATGGAAGGATCCACTCCACGAGCTACTGTTCAAAACTCCAACCATCATGAAGTCCCATGTAGAAGTATCTCAATGGTATTCCTCGTCATATGGGTCTCAAGGAAACAGACAGTGCATCAATCGAACACTCGGTTTGTGAGTTATTGGAATTTATGTCCCGAGGGCCCAGTTGGATTTTAGGTTCAAACTAACCTGATTGTACACCAACTGTGTCCATACCTCATGTGGTGTATTCCAAAATAACCTTCTTGCACTAAGATTTTTGTCACTGTAGACGGTTCATCTATCGGGCACTCGTAGCTGAAGATATGGGCAAAAGAGTGAATTGGGTCAAAACTGGGTCCGATTCCGGTTTGGCCCCATCAGACCGACCTAGCCTGACCCGTTCTGGGCCAACCTGACCCGGTTTTGGTCAACCCACCCCGGGTTCGGATCTGGGCCGTGGTCCGACCTGGCCCTCCCGTCAGTCCCGGCCAGTCGAAACCAGCCTGGCCTACAGCGATGGCCCGACCCGCGCTGGGTGGTCCAGCCCACGGGTGGCGCGGCCCACATGTCCTGTGCTAGTGTCCTAGTCTACGTGGCTAGGAGGAAACCTTCCAGCCAAATCCAGAAGGTGGTGATGCCTTACGGGGCCCACCCTAACCATGACAAGGGGATGGGTCAGTGCCCCCCATATCCCTAAAACGGAACTGGCGCGTGGCACCGGTTCATTCGCTACGGGACCCCCAGGGTCATGCCTGGTGCGCTACTCACCAATGGCCAGTACAGCTGGTCGTCCCTGTTCTTCTGCCATGATTTTCCTTCCGCGCGACGCGACAGCACCGCACCACACCGTCCGACCGCCACAACTCTCTTTGTCGCGGCCATTCAACCCACGTGGTATGACGGCGATGCGCCCCTCCGGACACCCAATGGACCTTGCGCTGCCGGTTTCCTTCACGGTCGGCCCTTCGCCAGCCGTAGTTTCTCTTCCGTGGCCCCCACCTCTAGCGGTGTCATTGCACCGCCACCGTCATCAACAAAGAGAAAAAAACAGAGGGATTTCGGGCCATGTTTTTTTATCCCATGCCCTCCGTGTTAGGGTGGTAACAATCGGCCTTAAAGATCACAACTAACGAAGAATAACGGAGGGTAAAACTCAATCATAAAAGAAACCCTACCTCGTATTGTTGTTCGTTAATGATGTTGTGGAAAGGCATACATCGTTCCATTCATTTCGGAAAGGAGACAAAGAAGTCGAGGATGATGTCGTCAGCATTCTTCAAGGACGGCACTACCCTCTCTATCCTCGGTTGAAGATCGTTCTTCATTGGCAGAAGAGGCATTCTTCGTTGGGAGAATTTGTTCCTCCAAGTTATTCCTACCCCTCTCTCAATGATCCACCAAATGAAAATGACAACCAAAAATAATGGGTTAATCTAACCAATTATTTAATTGTTGGCCAAAATATTCAAATGATTTCAAAATAATTAATTACTTTTCAATTAATTAATTTCAGTGGATTGGTACATTTATAAGGGAAGTTCAAGGGTCCCCCCCCCCACATATGGAGAGTTTCAAGGAGGTTAAAGCCCGGGAGGTCCCCACCCCCTTTAATTATTAAGAGGTTTCTAGACCTCAGGTGGGCCCACCACCATAACCTCTCATGGGAGGTTATGGTGTGGTGGCCCCCACCTCTAACCTCCTCTTGGAGGTTTTACCACAAAATAAATAAAAATAATCTAACACTTTATTTTTATTTAATTTTATTAAAAACCCAAAATATAACTTCCATTCTCGACCAACTATCATCGAGGTGAAAGTCTTCTTAAGAGAATACTGGCAGTGTGAGTTAAACGATGCCGTAGGATTTCAATTCCGAGCACCGGTTCAAAAGTATTAAAATCCCACTTGCATGTTTACTGAATATAGCTAAAAAAACTTCAGAATTTTATTCCTTGCTCACCAGGCCACATAATCAAGCACTATAAATTTTCACGGACTCGTAAAAATCCCATGTATTTAAAAAAATTACACAGAATTTCCGGGTCTTTATAATATTGTCCAATGAATAAAAATATGAATGTTTTTGGGGAGTATGAACTTATTTATCTGAAACCGAATGGGGGTTAAAAAATAAATGAAATTTTTCAACATTGAATGGTTATACATTGGGGAAATAATTTCATAACAATATTTAAGGGGTTAAAAAAAAGAGGGTCTAAAAATGGGAATAATTTTGTAATTCACAATTATTTTATACAATGCCTTATTAATTAATTTGAATATTTATGTGAATTGAAAAATGATGAAGGGTTGATTGAGGGAGAATGTTTTTGATTTCTAGGAAGTATAATAATGGATTGATTCTTCATGAGAGGACACATTTATCCAATTTATTTGATAAAACTTGATGGACATGTGTTATTCTTATTTGAATATATCTTTTTTGATAAAAGTAATACATTTAATATAATAAAAAACTATTATTAAAATGTAATAAATTATGGATATAAACACATTTTTAATTTTCTTACATAGACTACAACATATTATGATAACGATTATATATATTATAGTATTATGTTTTTTTATTACATAGAAATTAATTTATTTATTGAAATGATAATATATGATAATTTTTTATATTTTAATATTTTTCTGGAAAATGTATCTCAATAAAAATTACATGTGACATAAAAAACTCAAATGAGATATGATTATGATTTTATTTGTTATAAAATAATGAATATCATATGAGATATGTTTTTTTGGAACATAAAATACTAGTGTGTCTTAAATATTTAATTTAAGAGAAATTTATTTTCTAAGAGGCTATTGAGAGTTAGTATTCATCTCAAATAAGTATATATTTAATAAAAATATAACAAAATATAACAATTTTGATTATATATATATATATATATTAGTTTAATCCATAGTGAATGATACCAATTAAAATGTATTAACTGCATAAAGATTTATTTAGTATATTAATGTTAAAGTAAAAGCTTAATATAAAGAGTTACATCGTTTCTGACTATACAAAATATCAATTAATGTTTGTGTTCTTCCATATTTTTATAAATGTTTTCCATTTTTAACAGAAAATTAAAAATACATCATAATATTATATATATTTTTCGTATAAATTCTCAGTGATTCATAGAGTCACACTAAGATAAAGGTGAATCTAAGTTGAATAATTTTACTAAGTTCTTTAAATATAATATTTTTCCTATTTATGTATTTGAATTTTGTAATCGATTTATATATATGATCAAATTTATTATTTCTTACTTCAAATTAACACCACATGAATTAAATGATGTAATTATATCAAGACAAATAATAGTTCTATATGTTTCAACCTAAATGTGGTAATATTAACATTATTGTGTTTAATTTCAACCCATGGCACAAATTTATCACTATTTTATATAAGTGAATAAAATTGGGCGAGTAGTTATCATATTATACTCAAAACTTTCATTATTATGGGAAGGTATCAACCTAAACTGCTTCGGTAGTTATAATCCAAACCCAAAAACTATCTCACCATAATATCTCTCTCATCAACTCTACATTGTCCTAATAGTTACTTGAATGTGATTATATTGTATCACTCTAGTATTAAATAGTATACTTTGAAATCATGAACAAGATCTTCCTTCCACACTGGGTATCACTACATCAAAATAATGATATATTATTCACCAATCAGATTCTTATATGACTAGTATATAATTTTTTATTGTTGTATGAATATCATTAAATTCATGTAACCAAGATTCTAAACCATATTTAGGATTATTTAACCACTTTCCGAAACATTATGAACATATATTTTTGGATATCCCTCCTCTTAATGGTTCTTCAATATTCAGAACCTCTATATGTTTTCAACAGCTATCGATATTGCTCACTAGATTCAAGATTCTAATTTTTAGAAAACATTCACTTTTGTATCATAACATCATGTATAGTATTCTCACTTATTCAACCAAAATGATATTTATAAATTATAGGTAATCATTCCCTCTTATATATATTGATGAATTCGTAGTATCATCATTTCTAAACTGTTAATTACATCCACGTTTTTATATATCTTATTACTTTGATCGACACAAGGAATGTGAGATCAATGCTTCAATTCCTAAAACATTCTCAAAACCCAATAAATATTATTCAATTACACTAAATATAATAAATAAAATATATATCAAGTGCTCCATATTATTTTCAACCATAATCAATTCTTCCACAAATATCCACAAGATTATTGAATCCATCATTGTGATTTTTTTATCTTATAGTCCAGCTCAACAACTTAAAATATAAATTTATTTCACAGAAATGATAACTGAAATCTCCTACCATCCCCTAGTTGTTTAAATTTTATAGAAATTAGAGTAATATAACAATGAATTAATTTTTTTATAATTATTTTCCTTTCCTTACATCTACACTACTCAATCATATAGCAGCTTTGTTTCATTAAAATAACTCAAACACTACTTCTGAGCTTCTAGTGTCCTTTTTATGATTCACCATCACATCATCAGAGAATTTTAATACAACATAGTACATTTATATATTTATATAAAATTTAATTATGATTCTATCTAGCATCATATCACCTTGTCTTATAATCATTTTAATGTTTTGATCTCCTTAATTTTTGATAGTCTTTAGATTCTGATATCCTCAAATTTTTATTACCTTAACATATAATCTACTGGATTTCATAAATTTATCATCATAAAAAACCATTAATAAGAAACTATAACAACTTCATTTTCAACATCACATTAATTTTGATTCCATTGATCCACACCATCCTTTACTAATTCAATTTTCTTTCACATTACTGGGATAAATCAATTACACATTCGTTACTCATATGATTTTATATTTAAATCCAAAATACTTATCAAATTTCTTGACTACATTAATATATAAATTTATAGTTTTATCTTCACTATTAGTACATGATTCTACAATATTATCCTTAAAATATATTGATTCATCTTATGAATTTATCTTCTATAGTGGCTGAATATTTTTTCCCACTATAGAAACCATTGAGAATTTAAATCATCTTGAATTATAGTTTATTCTCAATCAACCCTGATGTTTTTTTACATTATATTATTTTTATAGAATAATATAAATTAACTAATATATTCAATAATTAAAATATATCTCACAAAGTAATTAAATATTTAACTTTTTATTAATTATTAGGTTATACTATTGTGTCCTTTAATCCATTATGATAAATCAATTCAAGCTATATCTATAACAGCTGATACATTACATATATATTTATTAAATGAATTTAAAGAATAATAAACTTAAAAAAATATGACCATGATCATATATATTTTGTGTCTTTAGAAACTGGGAAACATAAGAAACTAGTTCATGAGACATCTATATTTCATCCCACTTAATTATTTATAACTGCACTCCTTTTGAGATATATTAATTAATACCCTTCTTTATGAACTAGGGAAATGAAAAATATGAAAGGGTGATCACATATTTTCAGTAAGGGTAAAAAGGGACATATTAGTCATATAAAAAATCAGAAGACATAAGAACATTACATTTTAAATTCATATCCTGCAAATAAAAGATCATGATATCATGTCATGTGATAAATTATAAAATTTCATTAGAATCAATGAATGTAAACGCAAAATACATATAATAATAGATTAAAATTTATTCCATACACATTAGCATAGAAAATAATTTAATATTAATCCAGGATCATTTCCTAGACCATCATAGAGGACAATTTCCATTACTGAAATGAGTTCACTCTCAATACCAGCCTTATATTACTTAAACAATATCATTTCATGTTACTTACCTGTATATCCCATGAGATATAATTCATTACCAAATGTATTTTAGGGAGATATAGTTCCCACCCATCTCGTAATAAAATCATTCTTATGTATTCCACAGAAACATAAATCATTCATCATAAATCAAGGAAAAAATTGGTGTCTTTAAACACCATTCCACCATAACAAAATACAGGTAAAAAATGGATTTCATAAATAGATTTATGTTATAAACATAATCAATCCATTGAAACAACATGGATATAATACATGAAACATAACCCCATTATGTAATTCCATCTTAGAAGGAAAATATTTTTTTTAGAAACAATTTAAATTAATCTTGAGGAAGGTATCCTATATTATTAATAAACAATTTATTTTCACAAAATTCTATGCAATTTTAAAAGAAAATAATTTATTTTAAAATAAACTTGAAATATTTTACAGCAATATTCATGGAAATAAGGCATTATGAAATATTAAAAATCTATTCATGCCTTATAAGATAAAATATAATCCATCTTGTACTTATGTCATAAGGTTAAAAAGAACCTCTTATCAAAAATGACAAAGGATTCGCTTCATACTACATAATAATATTTCCAAAATGGTTATATCTTACATTAAAAAATTAGGAGGATATAATGAATATTTTGGATTACGTATTTAGGAAATATGATGGAACGACCCAGGTATTTATAGAATAATACTTTTTGATTTCTATTAATACTTATGAATAATAAATTAATTTTAATTTAATGGGGTCTCTTTTTCTAATAGTGTACTCGACACGCAACAACGTGCTTCTTTTAAATCATACATTTGACACAACATTGGGTTGTACTGAAAAATAATACCATAATTGTATTATTATTTTAAATGGTATTTAACGGCTATCCATTAGAATGACGGGAATGTATAATATCAAATAAATTTTTAAATATGGTTTATACATGTTTAAATTATGATTCATTGGTTAACAAATATACTAGAAATGTAAATAAAAATAAATTCATTTTTTTTTCAGATAAAAGAATTATTTTTTTTCTAAAAATGCAGTTTTACTTCCTTTTAATAGAGAATCCTTTTTAAATATAGTTATTGATGTATTTATATGTTTTATTTAAAAAACTAATATATAGTATTGTTAAATCCAAATTTAATTTGGATGAAATTTTTGTATTATTATGCTGATTTATATTTTTTAATTAATAGTGAAAAATATTGAATTTTAATTCAAAACATTCTTTTAATGTAATTTATTTATATAGTTATATTGAAATTTTAATTGCATTTATTGTTTAATTGTATTATATTTTTATCATTTAATCAAATTTTTTTATTATATGTAATTTAACTTTAAAATTGGACATAAATACATGTCAATCATTTGGTTTTTTTTAATTATTAAAAACATGCTTTCAGGTTTTGACAACAGAAATTAATTTTTAATTAATTTTGGAAGCTTCTGTGGTTTCAATTAGGTAAAATTGATACCATATTTGGAATCATGAGTTCCATATTATTTAAATAGGTAGCTATTATTTTTAGACATTATGAATAGTAACTTCAGTAAATATTTTTTTACTATAGTT
The DNA here is from genome assembly GCA_963277665.1 of Viscum album. NCBI lineage: Eukaryota > Viridiplantae > Streptophyta > Magnoliopsida > Santalales > Viscaceae > Viscum > Viscum album. The sequence continues at coordinate 622,951,712 of OY728135.1, read as the reverse complement.
AAAGGGTCAATTTAGTAAATAAGGGTAATCAAATAGTATTATAATAATATTAAAGTACCCTAAACCATGTCATAACCCTATTGGATTAGATATGTCCACCCCAGGTTATCCTTGGGTAGATTTTAGGACCCCATGGATCCACTTTTGTGTGAAAATGATATTTATTTAATTTAAATTTAAATTTAAGGAAAATATAACCTAAACCTGTATCTTATAGTTAAAAAATTATATAGAGATATATAAGTTATCATTTCATCTATAAATATGAATTATAAATCTAAAAGGATTTACTACATCATTTTATTTTATTTATATTTTTTAGATATTAAATATATAAATTTATTCATGACACAATGGTGATGTAGTGATTACCTTATTAATGAATTATTTAAATAAATGAGATTATAAATATTAAAATAAATATATTTTTTAACTTTTAAAGCCATCCAAGAATCTTGGGGTTCATTATGACTTGTTATCTTTGAATTAATGTTTTCTTTTCAAAATAATAATGTTCAAATGGATTTTTATTAATTCATGATATGAATAGTATAAAAATTGACATAAATGAGATTTTAAATAAAATATTATTTTATTAAATTATATAATAGTCCTAAAAATATTTGATTCGTAAAGTGAATTAGATAATGTTGGAAATGTCATTAATGAACCACGTTAGGATCTATTTCAATTTTAGGGTAATTATAATAAACATATAATTTAAATATATAAAAATACATGTTAAGAGTTAAATTTGTTAACTAAGGGTTAAAGCTAAATGATATTGTTAAATTTGAAACCAAAACTTGTATAAAACCTATTGGTTGAGAGTATTTCAAACAATACTCACCTTATCTTCGAATTAAATGGGTTTTGATCCTTCTGGAAAATTGAAATTTAGTTTATAATATAATAATAATTAAAGATATTCCTAAGGTTCCCCTCCCCCTCTTATAAAAGGCCACCACCTCTAACCCTTACTCACTCCTCTCAAGCCCCCTTTTCTAATCCTAACACTACAAAAATAATATCCCAATATCACTCTCTTCCTCCTAGAATACATACAATAGGAAAATGGAAATTCAAGAAATCCATTTGGCTCAAATCAAAAAAAAGATACCGCATTTGATGAAATTAATTAATGAACTAGCTAAGTCAGACATTAGGTAAGGATACCTTTCACCATCCTATTTTATTAAAAGATATATTTTATGTTATTCCTTTAAATTTTAATTTTAATACTTTTGGATATGTTCTAATATATCCTTGTTTTTTTACGTTTTATGTCCATGTGATGGGAGACCCTTTTCTCTCCCATCAACTCATTATATGAATATTAAGGTGATGTTTTTGGGTTATAGAATTTTTATAAGGAATCTTCTTAACCTAATTTTATTTATTTGGGTTGATCTTATACTTTTTTTTATTTTGTACAATTATTATGTGAGAAATGTATTTTGATATCTTATCTTCCATTTATACATGTTTTATGTGTAATTGTAGTGAATCACCATAATTGATCGATTTTATTTAAAAAAATGATCTCTGTAATAGACTTCATCTCAATATCCACTCCTTGGGGAAAATTTTTATATGTACACTACTTTCTTTTACATGGTGTATAAACCAATTTTAATTTTAATTTCTTTCAAATGGAATCTTCTATCTATGAAGCATTTTTCTAAATGACAAATGGATTGTTTTTAATGTATGCAGCGACAAAGACATCTCTGCCACTTTAATCATTATTTGGCTTCCTCAATAAGCCTTATTGTTTTAAAAAAATACATTATTCCCTTTTTGGGTGTTTCCATATTGAAAATAGTTTTTAATATGGATTTTTTATTTCAATATCCTAAAATAATTTCTTGTGATTGTGAATGAAATGTTATTAGTGAAATGTTGATATTTGATATATTTTATTTCTTATGATTATATCATCGTACTTGGACATTTGACAGGTGGTTATGTGATAAACTGAATGACGGGTGTTTCCGTGCAATCCAAGGATGGGTGGATACATTATAACCTCTAATACATTGGGTATGGAAGTCAGAGGTATGGTTATTCCATTTAGTGATATGTGTGTCAGTTGAATGTATGGTTATTACATTTTAGTATGTTTATGTCTGAAGTAAGCATTATATGCTATATATATCTTTATATGGGATTTATGGTAATCATTTGATTACAAAAATTGTATGAAATGATATTATAATTAGTGATTTGTTTTTGAAACTTCATAAAGGTGAAAGGTATTAAATTATGATAAAGTATTCATGGTTTACTTGTTGTTTTGAAAAAACTAATAGTTTTCCTTCTTTATGTATCCCTTACTTAGATTTTTATGCTCATTCCAATTTTTTAAATATTTTTCACAGGACTTAAAGATGAATAGGGTCATCGAAGGGATCATGTAAAGGGTATGCTATCTAAAACATGGAAATAGACATATTTCTCTTTTTAAGAGTTTTTGTTTTATAAAAAATGGATAGTTAGTATAAGTGTTTTCTTGTAATATAAAAGTTGTTATGTATAAGTTATGACCTAATTCTATAAATCTCTAAACCTGAAAAGATATTAAATGTGAATTATTAACTTAATTAAAGATTATGTAATGTTTAAGGTTGGGGCCTCATAGTTTGTATCCAAGGTCAATCTAGATACCTTTAGAGGTTAGGGTGTTATTTAAGCATAAGTTACCTAACTGTAATGGTTAGAATATTAGAAAGAATCATAGTTATTTAAGATAAATTTAATGTGTTTAAGATAACATGAATAATTATATCTTAGTGTTTAACTTAGTCATATGATATTATATGATTATTGTACTGATATACTCATTCTAAACATTCTGGTTTTAGAAAACGGCTCGATATAATAGTCACCAAAGTAACAATGAATGTGATGGAAACTATGGTGGTTTTCTAAATGAAAAACTGAATGAAATGGGAGCTACAATGAGAACACTTTTGGTTATTATTAACCTACTATCTTGAGTCATGATTGACCACATCAACCTTAGTTATTTTTCTAAAGAATCATATATTCATGAAATGAATCCAAATGGATGTTCATTTAATAATTATAAAGGTATGTATATTCAAAAACCGATGTGTCAAAAAAGTGGAAGGAAACACCTGTGAAAATTTTTCATAGGGATGGGAAGATGTTACAAATGTGGTAATGATGGTCATAAAGCAATAACCTGCCATGGAAAAAAGGAATCATCTAGTTGAATAAAGGAAAGGTAATAAAGTTTATTCCGAAGGATCAATTGAATTATTTACATGTGGTGTGTATGGTTTTTATACATATAGATGTCCTAGGAAGACGGCTTGAGAATAGGATCAGATTGTATATATATATGTTTACCAATTTCTAATTCAATTATAATTTATGATGAGGAATCTGAGAATGACCTATGAAAGGTGTGGATTATTTCTTAGATCATGTTTTAACATTTCTAAAATATTAGGATATTATGCATGATTTTGTTTGTAGGGAATAATTATAAATGAATAATAAGGAAAAACATGGAAAAGTATCATGAAGAATGTTCTATTATTAAGATTTCTAGAAATTGAATAGTTATATTGAATATATAGATGATGATATTATTATATTTATAAATATTTGATTACCTTGGATGAAATTTTCAAGTATATGTAACCTTGATGTTTGATATGTGAAAATGTTATTCGAGGAAGAATTATCTTTTTTTTGTGTGGACATAAAAAACAACCATAGGTGTTCATCTGATCTTTTTTTTAGGAAATTATGGGTTATTAGTTTTTGGGATAAAAAATGTGAGGTATGAAATAAACTTTGAGGTTAAAACATGTTATGGTTATTTTTAAGGATTTTATCTAATTTATTAATGTTATCGGAATTATACGACTTTTGTAAAAGGAAAACATGTAGACTGTGTGACAACCTATTGGGTCCCACAAAGGTACAGGAATCGAACCCACAACTAATGTGTGACTTGGATGTATCACCTTCTGATGGACTATGTGAACTACCTATTTATTACGAATTATTCTTTTTAGTAAAATGATTTTATGAAACCACATAAAGTTGATTTTGGGAAAAAAATTATCAAATAGATATACTGAGTCTAGGAAAATTATTTGGTGATTAAGTGATACATGTTATTTTAGAAGATTTTTTCTCTTTTGGGAAACTATATGACTATGTAAAAAAAGATACTTTGGTATTTCATTTGAGTGGTAATGGTGAAATTTTATTTTGGAAGAATCTATGTTTTTATTGTCTACTTATAGTGATTTGGGTTGTTTATAGAAATGATTATCCTATCATAGAGAATATGTGATTAGGTTAATTACATTTTAGTTTGAGACATTAAGAGTACTCAATGTTATTTTGAGATAAATGTTAATATTTACTGTATAAGAGTGTGTGATTAAATTCATTATATTTTTGGGGTTCAATCTTAGATTGGAGTATATTGAATAATTTTAAGGAAAATAGTGTATTGAATGGTATTTGTTGAAATTTGGGTACTATTTGTTGAATTTTGGAGACTAAGAGTATTATTTCTTTTTATAAAGAATTATCCTATTGGGGATTATCTGATATCACACTAACCATTCTAGTTTTGGTAAATGTATAGTGCTAGGTAAAATATATAGCTCATCTTTTGTGGATTATTTGATTCTCTGGAAATTGATTCTAGCACTTCATGTGTGACCATGTAGTCTTCCATACTCTTCGTTTGAACAAAAAATTAGTTTTTGTTAAAAAATTATTAAAGGATGAAACACTACTTGAAAATTAAGTATATTTCTTTATGTACTTAGTAAATATCATAAATAAATTCTTCAAAATTGTTAAACGTAACATAAAACAAAAAAAAATTTCTATTTACTTTTCCTACTAGGGAATTAAATACCATTTAACCTATCACAAGTTTCTGGTTTTCTAGTGGTTAACTTTATCATATTAATATTTTCTATCACTCTCTATCATAACATGATGTTGAGTTATCTCTTTCATTTCCATGTTTTCATGGAACCTGGTATGTTTTATCTCGAGTGGACTTTATAATTATTTTTTTCTTTTAATGCGATAGTTTTATTGACTCTTTTTTCTGATATGGGGATTTCAATGAAGTTTCCTAGCATAGTTTTAAAATTACGAGGATGAAATTTCCAAAATGGGGGAAGGATATAATGACCCAAGTCTTTATATAATAATACTTATTTATTTGTATTAATACTTATGAATAAGATATTAATTTTAGGATAAGGGGAACTCTTTTTCTGATAGCATTCTCGACAGGAAACAATGAGCATCTATGAAATCATACATTGCACAAAACATTGAGTTATACTAAAATGTAATACAATAATAATATTAAAATTTTAAATGTTAGTTAAATCCTAACAAATTTAATGGTGTGAATGAGTATTATCAACTAAATTTTGAAATATGTTTTATACATGATTAAATGATGATTCATTTGTTACCAAATTTATTAGAAAGGGAAATTAGAACGTATTTAATATAATGGTTGTGTTTTTATGGAAACCTATTTAAAAGAGAATAATTGTATTTTCATAAAATTTATTTATTTTTATTTAATGAAATATATATATATATATATATAATTTGATGTTTTAAATTCATCTTATATGTTTTCTAGATATGATATAAGAATAAATATATTTTTTCAGATAAAAGAAGTATTTATATAAAAATTTAGTTTTACCACCTTTTGAAGGTAAACACTTTTTAAATATATATTTTTAACCCCATTATATGTTTTATTTGATAAAATAAACTTTTTATTTACAATTGGAACATCAAAATTTGCTTTGGATGATATTTTTTTATTTTTTTCTAATGATTTTTTTATTGAATATTGAAAAATACTGCATTTTAATTCAAAACTGAATTTTAATATAATTCATTTATATAGTTAGAGAGAATTTTAATTAGGTTTAAATTGTAATTGGATTATATATATATATATCATTTAATCTATGTTTTTTCATTTGAAGTAATTTAACATTTAATGTTGAAAACACATTTCAATATTTGGTTAGTTTTTACTTCTTAAAAACACACTTTTTTATTTTTGACAATGATAATTAATTCTAAATTAATTTCTGAAATTTTTGTGCTTTGAATTTGGAAAAATGGGCTCCATATTTGGAATCTGGAGGTCCAAATTAATTAAATATGTAACTTTTATTATAATTCATTATGAATAGTAACTTCATTAAATATTTTATTTATCATGTTTGAAGGATAAATATGGTAAATAAGGGTAAGAAAATAATATTATAATAACATTAAAATATCCTAAAAACAATAATAACCTAGTTGTATGAGATATTTTCGATCATGGGCATCCGTGGGTCTATTTTAGGACCCCATGGAGCCACTTGTGTGTGAAAAGGATATTTAATTACTTTTTATTTAATGTTAATGAAAATATAACCTAATCATGTATCTTTTAGTAAAACAATTTTTATATGGGGTTATATAAGTTATATGTTACACTATAAATAATAATTAGAAAGATAAAAATAATTTATACATCATGGTAGTTTATTTATGATTTTTAGATATTATATAAAAATTTCTTTATGGCACAATGGAGATGTTGTGATTACCTTATTAATGAGTAGTTTAAATAAATTAGATTATAAATATTAAAATAAATTTATTTTTAATCTTTTTAGGACATAAATGATTTTTGGGGTGTATTATGAGTTGTTATATTTTAATGAATAAATTTTTTTTAAATGAATAATGTTTTAATTGAATTTAAAAATGTACTCATATGAATTGTTTCAAAATTGACTGAAAAGAATTTTTAAAACAAATATTAGTTTACTAAATTATATTATAATACTAAAAATATAAGATTTTTCCAAATAATTTAGATAATGTTGGAAATGTCATTAATGAACTAGTTGAGGTTCTATTCGAATTTTATGGTAACTATATTAACCATATAGTATCAATATACAAGAACACATGGTAAGAGATAAATTAGTTAACAAAGGGTTAATCTATATGATAAGGTTAAATTTGAAACCAAAACATTTCTAAAACCTATTTTATTGAGAATATTTCTAACAATACTCACCTTATATTCTAATTATATTAGTTCTGGACCTTTTTAAACTTGAAATTCAGTTTACAAAAAAATAATATTTCAAGATATTCCCAATGTAGCCCTCCTCCCTCTTATAAAAGGCCACCTCCTCTAACCCTTACTCACACCTCTCAAACCCACATGTCTCATCCAAACTCTACACGGGTTATCTCCCAACTTCACTCTATTCCTCCGATAATCCTTTCCATAGGAAAAAGGTAATTCTAGAAATCCATCTGGCTCAAATCAAAAGAAGTTACCCGGTTGAGGAAATTAAAAAATGAAAGATTCAAGTTAGAAATGAGGTAAGAGAACCTTTCACCATCCTCTTTTAGTCAAAGACATATTTTATGTTATTATTTTAAATTTATATTTTTCAAATTTTGGTGTATTTTCTTATATATCCTTATTTATGGACATTTTATTTCCATGTGATGAGAGACCCTTTTCTCTCCCATCAACTCATTTTCTGAATTTGAAAGTGACTTTGTTAGGCTGCCGAATTTTCATAAGAGAACTTCTTAACAGATTTTCCATTCATAGGGATGATCTTATTCTTCTAGTTTATGTATTTCTATGATTTTCTAATAAATGAATTTTGATATCATATCTTCTATTTGAACATCATTATATGTACTTATAATGAATACACATAATTGATCTATTTTATATATATAATGATATTTGTAAGGTACTTTGTTTAAATATTCTTTTATTGATGAATATTTTTGATTTATACATGACATTATTTTATATGGTTTATAAACCAATTTTAATTTTAATTTCATACAAATGGAATATTTTATCTAAGATGCATTTTACTAAACCAAAAAAAAAATTAACATATAAAACGACAATTACCTCTTCGTTCCAATAACCTTTATTTGGATAACTCTATAATCCTTAATTTTTTTAAACTGAAAAGAAATACCATATTCCCTTTTTAGTTGTTTTCATATTGAAAATGGTTTTTGAAATGGATTTTGTATTTCAATATCTTCAAATGATTTCTTGTGATTTTGAATGAAATATTATTAGATAAATGTTGATATTTACAATATTTTATGTGTTATGACTATATAATATTAAATGGACATTTTATGGGTTGTTACATGAAAAATAAAATGATGGATAGTTCCCTGATAAACTAACTACGGGTGGTTATGTTATAACCTCCAACGCATTGGGTATGGATGTCGGTCATATGGCTAGTAAATTTAGTGATATTTGTGGAAGTTAACCATATGGTTATTCCATTTATATATGTTTAGGTCCCATGTTACCCTTATATGGTATATGTTGAATTCTATGGACTTTATGGTAATATATCAGTTTCAAAAAGGGTATTCAATGAGCTTACTCTATGTGATGCGTTTTTTCTACTTATTAAAGGTGAATGGTATTAATTTATGATAAAGTATTCATGGTTTACTTGTTGTTTTGAAAAGCTAACAGTTTTCATTCGTTATGTATCCCTTACAGTGCTTTTTATGCTCACACCATGTTTTGATATGTTTTTCATAGGACTTAAAGATGAATAGGGTCAAGGATTTGATCAAGTAAAATTCATGTTGTCTAAAATATATAACTAGACATGTTTATTTTTTAATATTTTTTGTTTTATGAAAAAATAGTTAGTGAGTATAAGTGTCTAATAGTAATATTCAAGTTTTTATGTATAATTAATGACCTTATTATATAAGACTCTAAACATGAAAATATCATCAATGTTAATAATTAAATTCATTCAAGATACTATTTTGTTTAAGGTTGGGGCCTTAAATATGGGCATGGATGACAAATATACTCTAATATATACTTACGTATACGCAATATCAGATAATTATGAGATTGAAAAATTGTACATAACCTTTAGTCCGACATTCTTTTTCAATATAATGATTTAAATAATTTCATTTACTTATTTGATTATCATTTTAATTTTTATGATATCATATAAGATCATTTTATCATCTATTGTTAATAACATATCATTATTAATCGTTATTCGGTCATTAATGGCTTTGTTTTCTTATGCATGTTTTGTCAAATATGTTCTACTTATTCCCTATATTCCATAGTTATTTCATTCAAAAAAATATATTAACAAAATATATACCATATTTATTAGTTTTATACATTTATATAGTCCTTATTTAATAGATATAATGTAGAATGAATCACATCGCATCGTGGAGACAGTATGTCGTACGTAAGAACAAATATGGATATCAGTCCCATATTTGAGAAATAGTATGGATTATGATTGTATATATTTTGTTCTATAATAAATATCATGCTATAATAATCACATATATTTATTATTTCATTCATTATACCCATCTAGGTACGGTTTTGTTGAAAACAATATTACACTATGGCGTGGAGATGGTATGCAGAACATACACAAGAGGGGTGATTTAATTTTCCGTAGGATTGATTGAAAGTGAAAGTTGTGTGTATCAAAATAATAATAATATCTCATTATATAATTTATAATTTTTTTATTACTTTATAATGGAAAAAACTCATGAAGAGGAAGTAGATGAAGAAATAAGTTTGAAAGAATCGGTAAAGGAGAATACCTCTTCTTAAATGTACTCCCTCTAGATCACTTCTTAATGCACTAGGGTTGGTATTTAGAGAATACCAGAACCTATATAATTTTACCAGGGAGGTAATTAACAGAAATGGTTAAGGTATGGCCATGATTGAAAGTTCAAAATGATGTGAAGAAGTGAGGTATGATGTTCCCTTTTATAATTTAAGTGAGGGGAACTTAAGGAATCTCAAAAAAATTAATTTATAATAAAATTAAACCGCATCCAAAAACCTCAAAATTGTCATAATTTTTAAGATGATATGAGATAAGGTTGTATTCTAATCAACAAATAAATTTTATACAAGTTTTTCTATCAATTTATAAAATATTGTTTTATTTAACACTTAGTTATTCTTTTCAATTTTTATCTAAGGTAACAAATATTCCAATATTAAAGGGTAAAATATTAACTTATATGATGTAAATTAGACTATAAAAAATATTATTTATAATATTTTAGGCCGTACCGTAATTTTTTTAATATTTTCAAAAACAATTATGATTTTTAAAATAATTTAATAATGTAATATTTTGATAAAGAATAATTATTTTCAATTTTACAATATTCAATTCATTGGTTTTGGGAAAATATAAAGATATCAAGTAATATTTGAGGGAAATATTTTATTATATTTCTTATAGGTCAAAGTCATAGTGAAAATTCATTTGATATATTAATTATCCCAAATTTTATTAATTTTAATATTTTTAACAATATTTATTTGTTATCTGCATTAATAAAATAATTAATACATCAATTTTTTGTAATTACTTAATATACATATTTGTTTAATAAATATTATAAATAAAATACCAATAGGAAGATATTTCCTACAATTTTCATAATCATACTTTTAGTTGAATAACTTCTGTAAAATCCTCTATAAAAATGATATATTTATGAAAACATGAATGTAACAACTTTAACATCACTTGAAATTAAATATTATAGGTGTAATAATATTTTCTATATTGCACCAAATGGTTAATATCTCTACTCTTGGATGATTATGGTCAAAATATACTCAAAAAATATGTTTTATCACGTGTTTGTGTATTTTTAAGGTAATTTTCATTTTAATATACATTATTTTATTGAGTTATCATTAAATAAATAATTTATTCAACATCAATGTATAAGCCTTTATGAAAAATCATTACATCATAAAAATTAAAATTTAATTAACATGATGAAGAAAAATATTTTATATTTTCAAACAGTATTTATAATTGAATTTTTCTTCAACGTAACTTTATATTAAAAATGTTATAGTTATTAAACTTTGAGTAAGTCATATTTTACATTTCATTTAAAAAAATTAAATAAATTTATTTATCTCATACAAGTGGCTTCCAAAGTATACCATTTATAACCAAAGAATATTTAGGTAAAACAAAGCCATATAATGATTTTTATATATGTGTTTTGATAAATTTATAATATTTTGTTTACCCTTAATTACACTATTTACCATTTTACATTATTAATAAAAATTACCAATGTTAATATTCATAAGGCCCAAAAATAAATCAAATCAATTTACATAATTTATAACAAATGATGTAAAATATAGAATCTATTTTTCTAAATTCAAAACAAAAAAATCAGTAATTAAATTAAATGAATTATCATTGTTGGATTGAGAAAACATGATTTAAAAGTTAAAACATTATAAAACACTGAAATGTTTTTACATCTGAATTAAATGTAATAATAACTTCAATGACGCACAATATATTAAAGGATAAAAATATTGTCTATTTATAATTTAATATCATTCAATAATATAATTTAAATGTATAAATAATTTTGATGGAAATATTTTTATAAAATTAAAATTTAGTATATTTTTCTATTAATCAAATAATGGATGTTATTAGAAAAATATCAAAAATTCATTAAATGTAAAATTTTATTTCCTAGATATAAATAATAAGTTAACATTTTCATGTTAAAAATATTAATATTCCAAAATTTACTTTTAAAATGGGTTTTTCATTAAAAGGCTGTAAAATTATCTTTTTAAAAAAATTTGGTTTTTATACATCAAATTGGGTTTATTCATTCCCAATAACTAAAATATATGTTTGATGATTATGAAAAATATATATATATATATATATATAAAGTTTTGGGTCGAAGCCTCATTTGTATTATTTAAGTAAAGAAAAGTCCTCTTTTAACTGGGTGGAGGGAGACCCATTATATATCCCGAAGGCCCAGTGGGCTGGTAGCCCATTAGATAGCTTGTAGGCCCAAATGTTTTGCCTAAGGCCCGTTTTTTTTATATTAACTCGGCTGATACAGTGCTCGGCGCAGCTACAGTACCCTACCACCGCTACAGTACCCGCCGATCAACAGTACCACCACTGCTACAGTACCACTACAGTACTACTACAGTACCTGCGCCCCATGGTTTTTGAAACCCCATTTTTCATGTAAGATTACAGGGTTCTTACCACTAACCCAAACCTCAACTACAATATTTTATTAAATATATAACATGTATATTTCATTAATTTTATTTATTAATTATAATTCAGTAAATTATTTAATAAAAATAAAAATAAATAACTGATTTATATTTTTCTATTTTAATTAGTAGAAAATTAATTCAGAATACATATTCATAAGTTAGTTTTATTTACTCTCACTAACCTAACAACTGAGTTATAATGGTCATTTTATACTAATGGAATCTCATAGTTTGTTTAAACTCATGATTACGTGAAATCCATGGTATTGAAGAATTTAAATTATTTAAAAATAAACTACATAAAAAATTTGGGTATAAAATATTCAACCATCTATAAGTTATGAAAACATCCAGAAAAAAAACATTTTTCAACTGTAATTAATGTCACATCAATGAATCATTATTTTTATAACATTTATATTCATCACAACAAATCCATTAATTAATATTTTATAAATAAAACTTAATTTATTATTTTTCCTCTTTCAAATACATGGAAATTTAAGTACATTTACACACCCACTATAATATCGTTTATATATTAAAAAAATAATATTACCTATCATAGCGGGCCTTGGTAATTTTCAATTTTTAACACTTTTTATTCTCTTTTATGAGTGCACAACATCAAAAAATTAATTTTCAAAATTAATTATTCATCTTCTATTAGTTTAGCTTCATTTATCTATAATATTATAGATTCACTTCAATATAGAATCTACACCTCATCATGTAACTTCTAGATAATATCATTCACACTACATCACTATATATTAATTCATCTATAGTTATTCATTAGAAGGTAACTACTAGAGAGTGTATCTTTCCAAAACAACATTCTCATACTTAACTCAGTCATCCTCAACCAAACATATTTTTCATTGAACATAATTTTTCATACATTGTAAAAAAATTATGGATTCTCACATTATTCCTCCAAAATATGTTGATGGTCAGATTTCAATAACAGTCCAATATTTTCTTAGATTCACACTTAGGTTCCAGTCAACAATCATCACATATATCTACATCCTGAAATATTTATAATAAAAAGGTAATGGAATTATATTTATATTCAATCATTAATCATATAAATTGCTTTTATAAAAAATATTCTCCCTTATTTGTTAAACTTATACAAACATTCAATCACCAACAATGTTATCTTATAGAATGAGTTCTGGACTATTTTATGTTCCAGTGTATTTTCTTCCAAAACAACTATAGTAATGTTTTTTCATATTTATTCTCCATATTTATCCCCACATATCAATTTTCATATATATTGATTTATAATTCTCATTGAAAATAAATACAAGACTCTTCATCATTCCATCATTTTCTTCAATCATCCGCATTAGATTTGTTTTCAATGCACAATATGAACGAAATTCAATGATCTCACATGTTTCTATCATGTATATATCTCCCCTTGTTGAAAGTGATTATAAGTATCTAATAGTACTGTAATATAACACTCATCATCAATTAGATTACCAAAAAACATTTCATTTTCTCCACTTTTACAGTGAAAAAACACAATCACATTAGAGAAGTATGAAATCACTTATATTAAATCATTGATCAATAAATTAATAAACTCTATTTATCAATGAGAAATTATCAGTATAGAGAAAAAATTTTAATAACATGGATTTTAAATACATCTATAAATAATATATTAGGTGATAGAAACATAGATGTGTTATTTTAGGGTTTGTTGAAGAGTTTTTCGAGGAATATCTTCTATTTAAACAACAATAAAATTAAAAACAATCAAACCAACTAATTATTATTCCCTTTGAAATTAACTTTTATTCTTATTTTAAAATTATTTATATCTTCCCATTACTTTTGAAATATAGTTTTCACACAAGGATAGATGAATATATAAAATTTACATCATCCAATACAATATTGGATTTTAGAGTTTTAATACCCATAATTCCATCATCATTCCAAGCCTCATTGTTTGTAGTCCAAAAATATAGATATATAATTTTTGGTACTTCCTAAAAAAATTAAAATTTGTATCATTAATCTCAACCCAATAAATTTTTAGAATCTTGTATTCAATTAATTCTCTAATTTCATATTTTTTTCATGAGATATGGTTATCTTAAAGTTGTTCAAATTAGCTCTAAACCAATGTGTAAGTGACATCCATATTCATAATAAGTTTTAATTCTAACTAATGTATTTTCAAGATGTAAGAAATGATACCTATTGGGGCACTATATTAGAGAAATTACATATTTCTATAAATTATTCAAAGTAATTAATTTTTTTCATTTGTTCTCCCCCTCACTTCCATTACCTTCAATTCCCAATAAAGTGAAAATAGATACAATATATATAGGAATAATATATTTTATATTTTTTTCATAGATATATCTACATGGTTGAGAGATATTTCATAAACCACAAACTCCATCCAATTTAGCTATACATTACTTCATGCTTTCACACATGATTTTCAATTCATAAAATTTCATGCATCGTACGGACATCCTATTACCATTATCATTCACCTAGAAAATAACAATATTTTTTATACTGTGTCAAGGAACATGAATTCATTTAAAATTACTAAATCTACCATTCTATGTCAAGATGAACATTCCATATATTCATGCATCTTTTGGAAGATGCTCATATTTCTTCTTGTGTGAAAATTTGTTCTTTATATAAACCATTATTATAAATAAACCCTTTGATACATTATTCCATATATTCACTATATGATACTAACCTTATACAAATATAATTTAATTTTTAGGTGTGTGACTAGATTTTTTTCATCTTCCACAAAATCTTTCATAATTACTTAATTTTCCTACTGTAACCAAATTTTCCTAAATTTCCAATTCATTATTAGAGATATATCTCACTAAACCAATTTTTTTAGTTTAATGGATTGAATTACTTTTTTTACTTCATCATTCGTGATTTTATTTTAAATTTAATGGATAACATGAAACTATCCATGATGTGTCTTTTCCTTACAAAATAAATTCACCTCGTATTTGGTGTTGAAAAATACTTTATACTCTTCATGAGTGTATTTTTTTAGTATCTTCATTTTCATTAAATACAAATTTAAACTAACCATATTTATTCCCATTATTTATCTTCATATTTTATGGAATTCATCCTTTTTTATTAATTGAATGATGATTGGTGGTTGTAAACCCATAATTATCATCATAATGATCACTTTTATTATGAATTTTATAGAAGTTTTCATGTTATTCAAATATTTAATATGTGAATATATTTTCATTATTAATTGTAATTTTATATCACCTATCAGTATTATTATTGAATCTAAATTCACTCTCTATTAATACAGTCCTTCTTAGTCTTTCAATAATTAACATGTTATTCAATCATTTCATTTCTAGGAGTATTAAATATTCCCAACCCAAATAATTTGAAATGAATCTTGTTTTATTTATTTGAGTTATAATTTGGATGGTTTTAACCCCAATATATTTTGATATGAATAATCATACTTTAGATCTCCTTTTAGAGGATTTATATTCCTTCTTTTACATTCAACCAATTTTCATAGACAATTGGTTTTTTCAAAAAATGTTTGAAACCTCTTTTATTAATAATATAATTTTTAAGATACACTGTGAAATTAAATGGAATTATTGATAATTGATTTTCCAAAATGAAGAGTAAATTTTTTCATGATTATTCATTGGATTTATATTCAAAAAAAATTCTGAAAATCTTTCCTTTAGAATTAGTCTTTTTATAAGGAAATCTCTTTTCATAATTTTTTAGGGCAACGAATCTTATTTCGGCTTCATTTGAAGATTTATATTATGTAACTTTATTGTCTCTACATTTTAATTATAACTCATGATAATTTAAATTTAATTATTTTTCTTATATTCATGATAGTTCATTCAATATCTAATACCACTCTTTACATATAATCTATATTTTCATGATATGTAATTTTTTCTAATACATAATATGAAATATCTATTATCCTTGTATCCTTGATTTCTAATTGACTATCCTTGACATCAATGATTTATTTGTAAATTCCATAAAATATGTGAATCTCCTAAACAAAAAAATTATTAATCAATGTGCACTCACAATTTATTTATAAAAATTAAACTTTAAATATAGAAATATTTTTATTTCATTGTAATATAGATTATAATCTATCGTATACAGGTTGAATGAGAGTGTTGCCCTTTATTCATTTTTTAGCTAATGAATTATCTATCTCATCAACAACCAATTTCTTCAATGCTTATTCATAATTTAGTTCTCTAAAACTATTAACATATAATTTAATAATTCAATAGAAATTTTCATCAATTAATCCTTGACATTAGATTGGAGTTCATCAATAGATTTAATGGACTCGTAATTTTCAAAGATTGAATTCTGTTTTTCAAGAGGATTTTTCTTAATAGAATTATAATAACGGTTACCAGTATTCTTACTTTCATGTAATGGTGTATCCTATTACAACTGTTTTAAAGAAATTATCTTCATTAACTTACTAGGATTTATTTTCTTCTTGGTGTTAGTGTTTCAGATGAATCATCTATATAGTTATTAATATGAATATATTTATTATTCTAAGACTGTATAATAAAAAAATCCTCAAATATTTACATTATTTAGTGTCACATAATAAACTGTAATAAAATATATAGATCAATTTAAAAAATAACTTTATTATATATAATATCAAATGAATTTTTTGGGTCATGCATTTACATTAAGTCATCACATTAGTTGGTATTCAATCACTTTTCTAAATTCTATAAATTAAAATTTTACCAATTTTTTTATTCAAATATCTTCTTAGTTAAAATTTTTGGGTATGTTTATTTGTTCCTATCACACATTCACACTGCATAAATCATTAAATATAATGAGATCTCAAAACACTATTCTTGCATTATTTACCACTAATATGAGAGTAAAATCATTTACATGTTCAGTCTTATCTCAATACACAGATTGATCACTTGGACATATAATTTTTTACAATTTAATGTTAAAGTATCATCCTATACTCAACATCTACACTCTTTTAGGTTATTATAACCAATAAATCCTTAAGCAGTTATAACCCCAAACTAAAACTATATCATGAGAGTCTCTTACTCTGGAAAACTCTTAAGTTTCATGATTACTTCCTGAAAATTATTAATTAAGATAACTCCAATATTCAATATTCCTCTTTAAACACCAAATAATGGTCAACATCTACTCTTGGATGTGATTTCCTCACAATAATGAGATATTATACTTTAATCAAAGTATATGTAATCTGGTAGATAATAATCTATAATGTGATTATTTTCAGTCACTTCATGTAACTATGATTCTAAACATTATACAGGATTTGGAGGGTGGGACTCACTCAGTAACTTATAGAAGATATATTTGTATAAAGTCATATTGTTCATGTACTTCGGTGGTGAAAACATCTATATATTGTCAACAAAAATCGGTCTTTCTCACTATGTTATGGATTCCTATATTCTAGAAACCAGTTAAATATTTTTTAGAACATTAGTTTTTATATTAACAATTCTCGAAACCAAATGAAATTTAAAGCATATTTTCTAGAATCTTCCTCTGTTTTCAATTCTCAAATAATAGTTGTAGTAGAACATAGATATCAAATAATTCACTCTTTATATAACTATATTTAATCTAATATATGTGAGGAACATGAGCTCCATATTCTGATTCTCCCACCATTCTCAAACCCGAGTCTATCACATTTAATGCCTCTGGCGATGTTAGACTATGACTTCATTAAAGTCTATAAACAAATTAGTATCAACCAAAATCATGGCTTTAAATAATCTCATACAGATTCCTGACATAAACTTCATGTTTTTTATCTTGATGTAACACAACGAAATTCTAAAGATACCAATATTTGATTGATTGCATGACATGCAACACCAAATGCATAAGGGGATATAATACCATAATAATTTAAAATATATTTAATAAAATAAATAGATTTGATATATTCTACATTTTTCAATTCATTCCACAACAATTTTATTTGTGATGCATGCAAGAGACACTTCCTTCAAAATCTTACATTACATGCATGAAGAGGTTTTATCGATCCGAAAAAATAATAAAATATTATTATTTAATATGATAAGACATGCCTTATAAATTAAATATGTTTTTTATAAATTTCATTATCTAAATTATAAAAATATAAAAATAATCATTGGTTACATTGTAATTAGAAATAAATATGAATATTTATTGAATATAAATGAAAATATTATTATTTTTATCCTTGCAATGCAATTTTAAATGAAGGATTTAAATTAATTAATTATTATTGAGTAATATAAATGTGATAAATATATTAAATATTAAATCATGTATTTTTTATATTCATCCAATATATTTTACAAGATTAAGATAAGTCTAAACCCACTATTACACATAAAATATTATATTTTTATAAAGGTGGATTTTCCACCTAGTAATGCTGAACTTATTTTAAATAAATATTTTGACCTATTTATAAACATAATATATAAAGCTAAAAATTATATTTGGAATATAAACATAAAAATTAACTTATGATGAATTCTTGATACATTTATGTGAAGATTCATTTTCTAAATGAATACTGAAAATTACTAAATTTTCATTTCAAACTACTTTTTAATCTAATTTATTTATAAGGAAAAATTATGTTTTAGATTTGATTTAATGTTTAAATAGATGATATTTTTATAAATTAATCCAATTCAGTTCTTTAGGATCAATTTCACTTTGAAATTTACTATACAAACATAGCAATATTTTGGATGTTTTTAGCATAAAAATATGTGTTGTTGTCCCATCTACATGATTAAATTTAAATTAATTTATTCCAATCTTGTTATTAGTATTTTTAAAATTGGGTTACATATTTTTAACTAACATTATTTATAATTTATAATAAATTCAACTAGTTTTGGACCAAAAATATTAGGGAATGTAATGAAAATTAATTACAATTATTAAGATAAAATCAATCTTAATAAGAGACTGAACCTCATTATTAAGGGCCCTAATGACATAGAAACAAGTCAAAAAGACATAGTATTGACTTATTTAGACCATATAATACCATGGAACGAATGTTGTTCATTATTGGAGATAATTTCAATATCAAAAACGTGTATGAAAATCCTTTGTCAAAATATTATAGGAGTGCAACTCCTCCTCCACTATAAAATGTCTTCCCTCCTCCCACTTTTACAAACCTAAAAATACACTTTTTATCAACCAATATATACCCATATATCTCGTAAAAATTTCTAACATCATCTTATATGCCTCCCCTTAGTCATACATCCATAAAATGAAGCTTTTTGGTATAAACCAAAAGACATTACCAAACTAAGAGGTAACATCTTATCTCATGCTCCATAGTTTCATTTCTATTATCCAACCCCTAAAATCCATTTACTATATTCTTATAAAACAAATATTTTATCCTATATATACTAGAATTTTTTAATTAGAATTTTTATACCGACACTTACACATAGTTCCATCAAATTTTGAACAAATATATTGTTTCATTCTACCGTAACTAATGCCTCACAAAATGATAATTGTTCACTTCTCCATTACGACCTCTCGTGGTGGAAATTATGATGGAAACTATATTTTTATATGATATATATCATTTTTAGTAATTATTTAATCATATTTAATTCTTTTATAACACATATCTTTATACTTTCCATTTTTTGTAAAAATGATAACATCATTTCTAGAATTCTAGACTATCACCCCCTCAAAGGGATGTGATTCGTTCAAACGATACAAGGAATGTATAAACAAATATTATAATTAAAAACATGAGATATAAAAAACATATATATGATATTCATTACATAATTAACTTTATTTAAATATACAATATATATATATATATAATTTTCATTATTACACTTTCACACCCTAAAAGGTGATATTATCGGTTGTTGACATGTGAACTACCGCCTCCTCAACAAAATTTAATTCCTTGTACACCATAAGAATTATATATATATATATATATATGATCAAATATAATTATATTTATTATATTAATATTATTCTAGTAAGATATGGTGTTACTTACCTTCCTTCTATAATGATCAATGAAAAATGAGAACATTAATCATGCGTATATTCAACCTACAATCTCTATGATTGTATGGTTGATTAATTTATATTAATAATATTTAATTATTGATTATAATAGAATAATTGATACATAAATATTATAATTATATAATTATTATTATTCTGGATATGAAGTATCCATGATTAAAATAATAATAACAAAAATTTATAAGTCAAAACATACTTTAGAAAACTAGGAAACTAACACATAACGTATTGAAATAATAAATGAGTGTTAAAAAAGGAGATAAAATTGTATAATAAATTAATATAATAAATTATAAAAATTATTATGGTTCTTTTAGAAGATAATAACATATTTTAAATAACTATATAGGTGGATAAATACCACAAAACATAAAGGATGGATAAGGTAAGTGATTCTTGTAATACTTTTCTTTCAATGAGGTATATGACATATACACCATTAACATATTTTGTGTTTTTTATATTCATGACCATTTAATACATTATATAATGAATCATTTTTCATCATGGTATGAAAAAATTAATTAATGGAAAATATGATTTAAATTTTTCAAGTGGTATGGGACACTTTCGGATGTTTAAAAATTATTTTCCTAAAAATTGATCATAATTATTATCTTTAAATTATCACTTCTTTTTGTGATTATTAACATTTGAATTAGAAAAAATAACATTATTATAATCATTTTTCATTGGAAATTACCTTGAAAATCCATATTATCACATGATGGATATTATTATTACTTGAACATAATAACATTTTACATATAATGTTCACTTTGATAGTTATTCAATTAACTATGGAATTATTGATAAATGTGTATCTCTGATTCAATTCAGTTACATTTTTATAAGAAATTTTTTTTATTATATATATGATAAATTCCTTGGAAATAAAATAAATAGATTGTGGATTATTGAAGACAAGCCATATGGTTTGGTGATCAGTTAATACAATCTCCCTAGTGCATTGGTAGACTCATTAGAGGAATTAATTGGCCAAATCAAAATACATAAACTATATCTTGATTGTAAATGTATCATGTGACTAGGAAACATGATGTTTGATAATCGAGTATTTTTTTTAATTCTGTTTTTATTTATCTGTGAGATTTTGTGTCAACCTATCTATGGATGAATTTTTCAACCAGTTTGTTGATTTAATGCAATGTTTTTTTTAGTTTCTTACCATTCCATATTGATATAACCTTATGTAGTTACATCAATGCCATGTGTTCTAATAATTTTACCTAGCCATATTAATTTATTCCCATTGGGTGGTTATTTTTCCCAATTTACATACCCTTAATGGGCATTTGAGATAAACCTTACTATGTTTCCTTGCCCCATTTTATAAAGAATAAATCCTTGAATAAGCATTCAAGGACTCTATTTACTTTAATTTATTGTGTATAATGCTTTTATTTACTATTTACCATTTTATTATGGGTATCATGAATGTAATTTGGGTTTCTATGAATGATAAACTAATTGGTCCATTGGGATTTGATTCTTTTTCATCCTGACAATGTAATAAAATAATGTACCTGCTCTATGATTCTAGGGTAGGGGTATTATAGTTGGTACAAATAATGATTAATAACAATCGTGGAAACTAGATTTAGAAAACATATATTAAGGAGTATAAACATAAGATAGACATTGAGGGTTATTATATAATAACATCATGAAATTTTGTTAAGGTAGATATTATGTGGGAATTCATAGAAATACATACCTATTTGGATACTATAAGTGTAATAAGATCTTGAAAATATGTACCTTAGGTAATAACTATAACAACCTATTTCGGGTTAAACATGGGGTAACCTGAAACATGATAATGGGCCTTACTACACACATAGTTTGACGCTCTTAGGTGATATTCTTCTAATAATTTACATTTTATTTACCAACCATTGAAAATGATATAAAATTAAATATTCCACTAATGTAAACAAATTCATTCATTCTATGATTTAAGATACATTTATGTTGTGTGTTATACCTTGTTTAGAACTATACATCATGATATGATTTAATCTAGTATATCCTATTGTTATAAATGGATCTTATAATAGGGAATGGGAACTCCACTGAATCATGTGATCGAAAGAGTAAAAAGGATCATATCTTTTATGTTCATAATCCAAAAT
The DNA here is from genome assembly GCA_963277665.1 of Viscum album. Classification (NCBI taxonomy): domain Eukaryota; kingdom Viridiplantae; phylum Streptophyta; class Magnoliopsida; order Santalales; family Viscaceae; genus Viscum; species Viscum album. Next base: position 622,929,164 of record OY728135.1, on the reverse strand, counting down.
TTTGAAGAGAAGTAGTGTCCCACTTGTTATATTAACATGAGGAAATAATATCATGTTTTAATGAGATAGGTAAATAATACTCCAAGCCCTATGTCTTTTAAAAGATGTATGAGAAGAAGAGGATGATAGAGGAAAAGATAAATAAAGGGAAGAATAGAATGAAGGATTTCCCGACTAGTGATAAATTGGGAAATAATCGCCCTAGAAAATTATTGAAGGGAATTGTAATTTTATATATGTGTGAAAAAAAGACCAACATTAATTTGATTGCAAGTTTAAAATAAATTTATTGATTTACAATGCTTCCGCTGCAAGGAGATGGGATACTATTAAAATAAATGTCTCAAGTATCAAAGTAATATACACAAAATGAAGCTATTGGATAATGATTGATTTATTCTACTTCCACATATGAAGATAAAGGATTCATATGAATATCCAATAATTATGTCATTTGAATATTTCTTCAGTAATGTACTGGTTAGAAAAATTATGGAATATATGATGATGTTATTATATTACTTTTTTTCATGTATATGAGATCATATGTTGAATGGTACCAATAATATATATTTATTATAAATTTTACATTTTCCTAAAACACATCATTGATGGGAATAAAACCCTTAATAAGTTCAGGATGTTAAGATAATGATGAATTAATGATTAATTTGGATGATTGTTGACTACCATGAAACAGATTAGAGTATCATTGAAAATGTTTATATGATATCATTTATGGAGTTTAAAATACATTTTTATTTAAGTAATATTTCCAATAACATGTTTCATACAAAAATAATATCATAGAATGCATTATCAAACAATTTTTTATGGTAGTTCGAGTTACTAACATATTTTAAGAGGATAAAAGATAAAGTTATTCACATATTTGGAATGTGAAAATGTAAGCTTCTTAATGTTTATTAAAGTATAATGATCATTTCAATTTTTAGATATAGTGGCCTTCCTTCTAATGTGTTTGATAATCATATTATTTAAAATTTAACCATTTGTGAAATAATTTAAGTTGATCATAGGATGATTTTTTTGAGGTTAATTTATTACCTACCCATATGATGCATCACATGATAAGAGATGAAGTATAAATAATACAAGGAATAACCAAAGTAAATTATTATGTTTAAAAAAATTTGTATTTATTTATATTCCCAGAGAGTGAAATGATTATTTAACTACCAAAAAATGGTTTTGAGACAAAAATATTTTCATATTATCATCATTTTTTATGAGATCCAGGACATTAATTCACACCAATGGTTTGTGGTTTTCTAGTCAACAACATTCATCTAATTATGTTCTCTAGAACTCTCTATCAACAAAATTTGGTTGTATTTTTCGTATGTATCAATGATTCCATTTTCCAACCATGTTCTCTAATTAGGGAACCTAGTTACATGACCTTTGTACTTCACATTCTCTATTTTCTAGATGATGTTTTACCAACCATTCTTATTATGTGGGATCTGAACATAAGATATATAAAAAAATATATTACCAATATCTTGTTTAAATTAATATAATGCAATTTAATTAAGGTGGGGAGAATTTGAAACCCCAGAATTGAAAATTAATAATCTTTTATTAAATATTGTTCATCACACGTGACACCAAGTACTTAAGGGAATATAATACATTGATAAATTAAAACATATTAAATATTTAAAAAATATTCAAAATATTATATATTTTTCAATTCACATAACACCGATTTATATTACAATACATCTAGTAGAACGTTTTTTCAAAATCTTACATTACACGTTAGACCCAGTTTTAATGAAAAAATATATATATTATTAAAATATAATAATTTAATATAATAATACTTAAACATTCCATTAATTGAGTTTTTACAAATTATATTAACTAAATTAAGAAAATATATGTTTTACAATAGTATAATATTAAATAATTGGTTACATATTAATTACAAAAGAATATGAAAAATGATTGAATGAAAATACAAATATTATTATTTTTATGCTCACATTGATATTTTACAATAATAAATTAAATTAATAAAATTAGTGTGTGATGGTATTATGATATATATATTATATATTCAATCAAATATTATTGATATTAATCCAATATATTTGATAGGATTATGTTAATACTAATCCCAATATTACATATAAAATATTATATTTTTATAAAGGTAGTTTTGTCACCTATTAATTGAGAGCTAATTTTAAATACTATTTATGACACTTTTGTAAGTTTAATATGTAAAAATAATATTTATATTTGGAATATAAACATAAAAATTATCATAGGGTTAACATTTTCTATTTTTTTGTGAAGATTTATTTTTTAATGAATACTGAGAAATATCGAATTTTCGTTCAAAACTAATTTTCCATCTAATTGATTTATAATGGAAACTTTTGTTTTATATGGGAATTAAAATCTAATAAGATAATATTTTTATTATTTAATTTGATTTATGTACTTCGGATAAATTTAATTTTGAAAATTAATATAAAAAATTATCAATATTTGGATGTTTAAACCTTAAAAACATGGATTATTGTTTCATCTACAATATTACATTTAAATTAATTTATACAAGTAATGTGATAGGAATTCATAAAAATGGATACCATATTTGGAATAATAATTTTATATAATTTTTTAAAAGGTAAAATTAGTTTTTTACATAAAATATATGTGATCGTAATTATAATTAATTAAAATTATTAAGGTAAAATTAAGCTTAATAAGGGACTAAACATCAATCTTGATGGACTAATTAACCTAAAAACATTTCAAAAACATTTTTTCTAGACATATATAGACAATATATTCCTATTTAACAAATTTTTTCCATAATTGGGTCCACATTCAATGTGAAAAATTTGTATTGGATTCCATTTTAAAAATATTACAAGAGGGTTACTCCTCCTCCACTATAAAAAGGCCTTACCTCATCCCGATTATTCACATCTCTCAAGAAAAGTTTTCTCAAAAAATATATACCCAAATATCTCATCACCATCCCTCCCCTAATTCTATAAGACTCACATTGAAAAAAAATGTCCAATGAAGCCTTTTGGTAAAATCCAGAAGATGTTACCTGATTAAGATTTATCAAATTCTTTGAAGATGTTTAGTTTCATTTCCCTTATCAACCCCCGCAAATATACTTATTATATGAATACATAACAAAAATATATCATCATTATATTTTTATATTTTTATGGTATGGTTTATACATACACATATTAAAACATCCATCTAATTTGTATTGAACATATTGTTTCTATGTATGGAGAACAACTACCTCACGAAACAATGATTGTTCATTTTTCCATTACCACATCACATAGTAAAACTTATTATTGAAAATATATTTATATAGGATATATATGATATTTATTATGTTTTTAGGGTTTTTTAATTATTTTATAACACATATCTTTATACATTCCATTTTTTTTAAAATGATACCATCTTTTGGGGAAATGTGGACTACCGCCCCCTCAATGCAATGAGACTCATTTACATAATAAATGGAATATATATATATAAGATTATTATAATAAAAAATATCATACATAACCAACATATATATTAAATTCATGACATAATTAAATTTCTTGATATAATATATATATATATATATATCATTTTTGTTATTACCCTTTCACAAACTAAAAAGTGATAATGTAGGTCGTGGACGTGTGGAAAACCATATCCTCAACATAATGTGATTCCTTTTACATCACAAGAATATATAAAAGTATATATGATACAATAATATGTTATTTATGATGTAATTATCAATATATAATGATATAGTGTTACTTACCTTATTTCCATAATGACTATTGAAAAATTAGAACGTTACTCATGTGTACATACTACTTACTGTCTCCATGATTGTAATGTTGATTCATGTTTCATAAAAAAATTAATGATTTATTTTAAAATCATAATTTATTTATTTTTATTATAATAATTTAATTATTATTATTATGTATTTGATTAAACCAGGATATATATAATAAAAGCAACAAATTACAACTCAAAACATACTTGCGAAAACTAGGAAACTAACACCCAAAGTAGTGAAAATAATTAATGAGTGTTAACAAACAGGTAATAAAATATTATAATAAGTTGATATATTATATCATAAACATGATTATTATTCTTGTAGAAGTTAATAACATATTTTATACCATTATATAATAGGATTAAGACAATAGAAAATAAATTATGGTTATGGTAAGGGATTCTTGGCTTAATTTTATTTATGTGCAACATACACCATATACACCACTTACATATTATGTGTAGTGTATCTAATAACCATTTTAAAATATTATATGATGAATAATTTTTCTTCATGGCATTAAAAACATTCATTAATGTGAATTATGATTGAAATTTTTCATGTGGTATTGGAAACATTGGGATGATTAAATATTATTTTCCTAACAAATGATCTTTATGATTGTTTATAAAATCTAACATAAATTTTTTATTGTTAACTTTATCTTAAAAATACTCACTTTATTGAATTATTTTTTCATTGGAAATTACCTTTAATATCCATAACGTCATATGGTTGATATTATTATTGCCTAAGCTGTATATCAATTTACATATGGTGTTCACTTTGATAGTTATTTTATTAAATCAGGAATTATTGATAAATCATTATCTTATATTCAGTATAGATATATTTTGATAAGTTATTTTTTCTAATAAATATATAAGTAATTATTCGAACATGAAAAACATTGGTTTGAGACTTTTTAATGCAATACCTATATGTTGGGGGCCAGTTAATTCAACCACCTTGATGTATGAGTACACTTATTTGATGAATTAGTTAGACAAATCATAATTGTTAAACTATATATTGGTGGTAAAGGAATCATGTTCTGGGAAGACATGATTTTTAATAATTAATAATTGAATTTATTTATAATTCACTTATTGTTTATCCATGTCATTTTTTAGTTGACATATCTATGCATTTATTTAATTTTCAGTTCATTGATTTAATAGAATGTGTTTTCAGTTTCTTACTTTACCATATTGATATTGACTTTTCTAGTTATTATAATGTAATTTGTTATCATATTTTTACCTTTTCATATTCATTTATTCCTATTGTTTCATTATTTATTCCTCTTTTATTTCCCTTACAGGGTATTTAATCTCACCCTTATTATGTTTCCTTGCCCTATATTATGAAGAAGAAATATTTGAATAAGAAATATAGGATTTTGTTCATTTATTTTTAATATGTATCATATTTTTATTTTATCATTCCCATTATAATATGGGTATCAAGTGTGTAATTTGACTTTCTATGACTACTAAACTAATCGGTCTTTTGGATTTGACACATTGTAATAATACCAATGTAATAAAATAATGCACCAACTCTAGGCTTCTAGTGTCAGGGTGTTACACTTGAAGTCCATATAAGAATCACCACCATTATTTGAATTTTCATAAATGATATTTTAAATACCGTAAAATCATCTAGTCTATCAACATCTACCGAATTATGAGTAATCCGACATGGACTGCATTCTTCTTCTACATCCAATTATTCCTTAACCTCATCATTAATAAATCATTCACAACATTAGGTTAATTTAAATAAATCTAAATAAATCTAAATTTTATCATAAATTAAAATATTATTCTCCAATGTATTTATCACTTCATTCAAACTCTGGATAATTAAATATCACCTTCATAGATTCCTATTAACTTAACTTTAGAGCTTCTTTAACTCTTGATTTCTTTAACATCCAATCAACTTCAGTACCCCATAACCTTAATGTAGCATCACTATTAGCTTCTAATCCATCATTTTATAGTCTTCCCAATAACTTATCATTTGGAAATATGAAATTTATTATCTTGAAACCCCTTCTATATAGAACTCAAACAAAATCATCTTTAGTTTAAACATTTTTTAATTCACATCATCCTCTAGTGATTCTATTTTCATTCATTTCCACAATATTAGTCAATAACACATACATTACATTGATACATTTGGATTTATATCAAAATGATTTATTATCATTATGAACTGCTTCTGCATATGATATTTTTCTTTGGGCATCACCATTATCCCATGATACTTCAAGAGTTTCCACAAAACCTATTTCTTTATTTTCTAGATTCACATTACACAAACACTCATGTTCATTTTATTATTAATTTTTTTCATTTTTTATAAAAATTGGCATAAATCAAAGTTTATTCCCAAAAAACAATGATGTTTGTTATTTTAAGAGATCAATGTAACATATTTTTATGTAACATCAAAATTCTATATCTAGAAAATATCTCAAAACTTCGTAAAATAGATAATCCTTTCATAATTGTAAGGATACACTAACATATCATGTGATATATTTTGTTAAATTAGTGTATTTGTATTAAAAATTATGGAAGATATTATATCTTTCTTGTTCATAACATTTCTTATTCAACCTCATCCCCCTGTAGTGAATCATCTATACGTGTAACTACAAGATTCTTCATAAAGTACCCTTTATTTATCTATTCACTTCTCTATTTCAAAGTAATTTTTTAATTTCTCAAATCTTTCTCCAATTTAGTACCATCATAAATCCACTATTGTAACATTTATATACTTAGAATCTGACTCTTATTTATTATAATTTACTTTTACTTTGTAAATTTTTACTCTTGAATACATCTATCATCGATGTATATAACTTGTAGATAATAATTTCCTCCATAAATGGTTCATCTTCTATCATTGTATCATCATTAATCAATTATATATTGGAGGCACTTTATATTATAATCGAATCTTCATCAAGTATCATCTTCACAATAGATTCTAGGATACATCACCATATATACCTACATATATTTTTCTTCATTGATAAGTAACATACATATAATATATTATTTGGTTGTTGATCTCTCTAATTAAACTTAGTTTACATTATCCATTTGTTGTTTAACATTGAAAATAAGTACTCAAGACTTGTAAATTGATGGATTTATTCTCACATTCTTCATCCAAATCATGTATTTAATAGTGATTTGATCATCCTTTAGCAGTTTTCATGGATTCAGATTTTTGAATAGACCAGTGATCATTAGATACAATAGCCTCATGAAATAAAAATATTTACTAAGGAATCATATTATCATCATCTTTGATATTTACTGATATCCACACATATAAATCAAATTTAGGTCCATCATCCAGATACATCATATGGATTTTAATTACATTCTTCGTAATATTATATATATAGATTTGTACTCCTTATATGTTTTTTAGAATTATTTTTTAAAACAAATATTGTACATTCATTACAACATCATTATCTTACTATAAATTCATATATTATCTTTATCATCTATTGATTTTATGTATTATTTATATAAAACAAAAATCTATTAATAAATCTATTTGGTTCGACAATGTAAATTTATTTTGATAAAAAATTTAGTTGTTACAAATGAATATTATGATTTTTAATCTCATATGTATCCTAATATATTGTATTCAATTATGTGAACTCACTAAAAGAGATTAGTGGGAGTGTTATTTTATTATATGAATGAATGTCGATGTGATATGTGTTATATAATTATATAACATGAGTTTTATAGAGAAATCACAACTTTTCATAAAATCAATGAACAGATAAATATAAGTTCATTATTGAAAAAATATATTAGAATATTATTGGACCAATATTTTATGTGTAGGGTTTTGTTAGTATTTAACTAAATTTAGTTTCGATATTATAAAAAAAATTCTTCTCAAATTTTTTTTTACTATTTCATTCATTTATAACTGTTACATAATTAGATTTGTAGGAAGAACATTACAAAAAATTTCATTCATATAAGAATCATATAATTGAGAGGAATTTGTAATACCATTTTTTCTTTCTAGTTCCAATTAAACATCTAATCATTTAGGTGGTATTTTGATACCCATACTACATTATTTTGAAAAAATAGAGTTGGAACATCAAGAATAAAATAAGACATTAGCAGTTATAGAGTGGATAGTAAGTGTACCTTTAACCACTTCATTATTATACCTCACATATACGATAGTAACCAGATGAGATTTTCCTTTTCCAATTGGTTTAAGATATTTCTGACATTTATCATCATTATTAATCTTCATATTTGAGCTCTGGTCAAAATGATTCCCATACAATTTTTGTTTGAAATACTATATTGTGGTTAGTGAATTATATCAACCATTCTCTATATCATTAGAAAATGTTTTTTTCTATCATGTAATAATTGGATTTTCTATTAACCATGCATTCCACAAATAACACATTTACAATTTTCAATGAGACAATTTTCTCTATCATTCCATCCACACATTGAGGATAAAGGAAATATCATTTTCTTCCCTATATGGTTTTTATAACTTATTTTCAATTACATATTTATTTTCTTATAAAATCCACAATATTATTGGGAAAATATAATATATATTCTCACCTTTATATCACGTAACACAATTTCTTCATAGCTACTGATGCCTCTTATAGTTATTTCCCTTCAGATACTTGGTTTTAAGACACTGAAGAATGGATCTACCATTCATTTAGGTCATATGATAATACCATAATTGTACCATGAATGTCTTTTAAATTTACATCTTCAATACAAACATATTCATTAGACTCTTTCTTCAACTAAAGTAATTCCATTTCCATTTTTCTACACAGAATACAAAGAATGAACTTATTTAAAAATAATCTCTAAAGCTCTTCTGACTCTATATGGTTAATTTCTTCCCATTCCTCTTCGTTCTATATAATATTCCACTATTGATCTACTTTTCATTCTTGATAGTAAACATCAAAAAAAATGTTTTCAGGATCCGAACACAAGATAATGGAAAATAGCATTTTCGTGATATTGAAATATATCTCATTAACTAGTGGATCAGTAAACCCACTAAATTAAGGATAATGTTTCCTTATTAAGGGATCAATAGAAAATACTTCCATCATTATCCCTTTTTGAATATCCTCGTGACTCATGGATTGAGAATGTTACAAAAGAATAAAAATGATATTTTTCATTCCATAACCCATAACATTTGATTGATCCAGGGGGCAATCATTACATTGTCAGTCAAATTCCTTTTTAATATGGTTCCTTTGGGTCATATCCAGTGGCTAGAACCATGAACAATGTCATGATAATCAATAATCACATTTTAAAAACATATAATCATGAAAACTTATTTAATATATGTCAAAATCACGGCATAATATTTTTAATATATGAAACCTTAGGTTTAATAAGGGTAATTCCAGAGAATCATATATTCAAATCCTTCATAATTGCTCATAATGAAAATATGTATTAACTCAATCATATTCCTCAGGATTGTAAACCCAAGTGCTCAGAATGGGAACACTCACTATAAACCTGAATTATGGTCGATATATACTCGACCAACTATTTTTGGGGTTATTACACCTTGATGAATCATTTCCAAAACAATGTCTACCTGTACTTTTTAGAAATTTATGTTTTCTAAGATAACTATGCACTTTTATTTACCATAACATAGGAATTTATCATACACTTTGGATTATACTATATTATCCCACTAAATTTTTCTCATCCTAGATTTAAAAGGTAACTATATATTTATCTAATAAATAATATAGAAAACCATTTTTTACACATACAAATATCATCTTATAAGATAAATATTAATTACCTAACATTATTATCCATTCAAAAATAATACAGGTTTTGTGTATTTGAAAAACATGGATACATAAAAACGTTGTTAATAGGAGATCAAAATCATCTCCCACTAAGCTCTTCAAAAATATATACCTTATTTTACATATCATACCTAAAATATTTCTTCATATCCTATGGAAAGGAAACATAATTAAGGGTGAGATCATATTGTTAGTTTGTTTATATGTGGTAGATATAGATATTCACTTAAGAATAACATGATAATAAGTATTTGTTAATAGGATATTGACATATGAAAACCAAAACCATCATATCATAGATAAAAACATGAATAATGGAATAATGGTTGGTATTACAAAAGTGGTGGATCATAAAGGAATCAAAGAACATGATCGATCAGTGATTCACATTAGAATAATACAAAAGTATACATCATACATAGAAGAAACTTTTAGTGACCTATTCTGTATTGACTAGTTATTGGGGTTAATTATTGGTTTGCCTTTTATAATTTTTCTTAGGATTTTATCCTCTTGGACTTGTTAAGTTTCTGGATCTACATAGTGGTATCTCACAAACACACATCATATACAAAAATAATATTAGAAAGAATAAAACACCTTGTTTTATAGGGATTGGTATAATGATATACTAATTATTTATTTGGTTATACTCCCATCATGGGTTATCTATTAATATAATATCATCGATTAAAATGGATTAGGTTGAAACGAGTTACACACCCCATTAGTCCTTCAACATATTGATCCTGGTTGTACACAACAATAATCCAACACTACTATCCAATTTCTTTATTCCCTAAACTATTATATATTTATCTCAAACCTATTCAAAAACTAGTAATATGACCAATCATATTGCCATCCTTATTTTTTTTGATTCTTTTATTTAAATATCTACTACTCCTAGTCGGTTATGCACTAATGGATAATAATCTCACCCCCCCCCCCAAATCATTCTGGATTGACTAGCTTAATTTGTTTAATTGTAGGATCCTCTATAAATAGTGATTACATTTTTGGTCTTTCTCAAGTGATTCTGATATTTATTAGATGATCAATTCTTCCTCAGTTAATAAAACTACTAGGGAAAGAATTCTTCCTTCTATCAAATGAATAATAATCCATAAAAAATTTCAATCCAAATTCTCATTAACTTCTCCATTCTCATTCATATTGGATAAAATTCACGAGTTTCAGAATTTTCAACCCTAGAATATATATATATATATATATATATATATTATGATATTATTTTAATTATCTAGATCTTCTGGTATCCCAATTTCTTCTAGAATTGTACATATATAAGTAATAATTTAACATAAAATCTCCATTATCTTGTGAAAATTTACAAATGGGTGTGAATAGTTATTATTCATGTAAAAATAACCTTGTTATTTCTGTATTATATTATTTTTAATCATAAATAGAAGATTGGTTGATACCACATGTACATTTTACTATATTTCACTATGCACTCCCTTACTTCATCCAACAGGGAAGATATGTGGTATATCAACTATGTGGGATATCATGATCTTCGCTACTTCACAAAACAAAATTATTGGTATACCATGTATCATAGTGTATCAAAATAATTTACACTAACCATAGAGGATGTGCATATCCCATTACCACAAGTTGTCACATAGAACATGTTATTCACAATGAAAATGGAGTGTTATTTGAAAAAAACAAATTCATATGGGATTCTCTTCTCATTCATGTAATAGCATCATGTAAAGGATTCTTTCTTCATGAACCAGAAGGATTCACAATGGATTTTTTTCACATAAGAAATTTAAGAGCTCTCTCAAGATAGTAACAACCCCCATCATCTTGGAATCTCTAATTTTGTAAGCAATTTCCACTACATTGATTCTCCATGAATAATGGTAGGACCAATTTTTATTTAACAAGCCTCAAATTTTGTTATGTAAAGGATATTTTAAAACATTGAGTCTGGTGGATTTTCTCATTCATACATAAATAATAGTGGTAAATTTTATAAATTTATTTCATGGTTCATTCTATATAAATATAAAATTATGATCACATGTATGTTTAAATCTCCAACTCATATAGATTCATAAAAAACCTGTGAAACATAATTTTTATTCAGTAGATACATGTATTCAATTAATTTGTATCCTTGCAACATAGATATTGAATATTTTGTGGTTTGATGTCATTAAATTTCATAAACTAGGACTTAGTATGACTTTAGTTACCCCGACTAGATCGATGGTGGTCCAACCGTATACTCTAGCATATGGAACCCATAGAGAATTGTTTTCAGTGGATAACAATGAGGGATCAACCAAAAGGTCCAAATCAAAAAGATATGACTACTATAGAAATGTATGTATCATTAAATATGAATTAAGAGTTCTCTTCTAAGGCTCATTCCCACATTGGTAGCCCATTAAAAATGGTTCCCAATAATATTATAAGGTGTTCTATTATCATTTTTAACATGAAGTGGGGGGTCATTACCCACACCACATGCACACATTCCTCACAAACCGCATTATGCTGCACTGGCCCCCCAGCACCCCTATCCTCATGTTCTCTCACCTATTTGTACTCTCTTGTGGGATTCTACACTACCTAATTTCTCCTACCACCTTATTCCTAACCTGGAGATTGTCTCATATAAGGTGATCCCTACTTCCACTTGTGAAGTCGTGGTCACCGGCTTTCTAGAATAGTGTTAGACATATTTTTTAATAATGTAAACCAAATAAAATTCCCTATTCAATATAATTCTTCATGGAAATATATAAGAATAATTTTCATATAGTTGATAAATTAATACTCCTTATAAAGAATATATGGATATATGTTTTCATATGAACCTTCTTTTTCATTGAAGTATTTAGTTTTTCTTACAAAAACTTTTCATCATGAAAATGATTATTTATATGATATTTTTCTTTTCTTCTTCACCTAAATATGGAATGACAAATTTTTTCTACATTGATAACTCCTTAGTATGTATATTTTATTTTGACTATTAATTTAGAAATAATTGTGGTTAACAAGGAGAATTGCTCATGTCTGATATCCAATTCAATAAAATTAATCTATAAATATTCTCTAATCATTATCACCTCATCCACCAAACACATATTTATGCATTGAAAACTATAATTTCTCTATCCTGATGTAAGATCCCATTTAATGAATCTATAAAAATAATTTAAACATCACTACTTCATCTAAAATCACTAAAATAAATACTGACATATTATTGTTAAAAAAGGAAACACATAGGTTCAATAACATCCCCATTTTTTGTTAATATAAACATATATCATGGAGGTTATTATGTATTGAAAACCTTATCCAAATTTTTGAATATAATTCAAAATAGAACTCATGTCTTCCCATATCATAATTATTCTCAAAAAAAATCTCCACTTTTTTAAGATTATTTATTGTACACATCTAATAGAGGAATGATATCACATTTTTCACATAAATAAGTAAATTTATTTAATAATCACTTAGCCTTTGTGTGGAATCCTAGTATATAAAACAAAATATATGTATCCATGGATTTCTAAGTTTTCTATAAACCACAGTGCATGTGAAACCATACTAAAAAATATCAATTAATGTTTTAAGGGTGAGAAATAATAAGATATGTAAATGAAATGATAAATAAAGCAATCATTGAAACTAACAGATTATAATTTTTAGTTGTAAAAGATATATCCCCAAATTTATCTCATTGTATCCTAAAAAACACTACCATAACTTATACGATTAATACAATTGAGAATGAGGGATTTGACATTCATTGAATATCTCATTTTCCATCATTACAAAGATATTAAGAAGTTACTCATTCACTATATATTGAAGATTTAATGGATTTATATCATCAATACTTCCCCTAAATAGATTAATAAATATCCTTAGATTAACTTCATGTTAGTAAAAAATCATATAAATATAGGGGAATAAGGTAGTACCTTGTTTTTCATTAGAACTAACATTTTGTTCGGGATCTTCTTCTCAACCTAGGTTGTTCTATTCTCCTAATAATAGTGTGGGGGATTTCATTAGACACATATTTATATTTAGTGTCTCATTTTTATGAATATATTATATATTCCAACAAAATTACAATTTGACTGAAATACCTTCTTCTATAATTGTCATTTGAGAACATGAAGCCTCAATTGATTTCATATTATTTTTAAAAAGCTCCAACTATCCAGGAAGGTATCTCAAAAATTTGTTGGTTGTGTGTCCAAACCTCATGATCCATTCACACATGACATTATATTTATTTAAATTCCCTATTGTTGTTAACATCTAAATTGTTTCAGACCATCTTCTAAAGCAACATTAATTCCCTTGACTTTATCTTGTTTTTCATCTTCTTCTAATTGTTTAGAAAATTTCACTTGATTTGGAAAAAAATAACTAAAAATAAATTCATGATATTGTTAGGCTTCTAATAATCAACACATGACATGAAACTATTTTTATATTAACCCCCTTCTCATTCAGAACATAGGGACTATCACTTGGATGTATATTCATGAATATGACATCTATGGGAACTTTCTTTTAATATCTTCCAAAAACATCTTATAAGCATTCAAATTTATTCATTATTTTATTTCTAGATATTTTTTGGGTCACATAATACATTATATGAGAACTTTTTCTAATCTATTCTTCATTACTCCCCCTTGATCAATTCATATTTCCTGGAAGTAAACTGTTATATTAGTAATATTAGGCATTGAGCATATATATTTTACTGCACCAGAAAAAATCATTGAACCTATATTTCCAGGTTCATATATATTTTTTATATAAATCTTATGTTTTTCTAGTTGTTTATACTAAACCATATGTTTCTTAGGGGTAGTGAATTTCTTATGATATTTTATTCTCTCATTTAGGTTGAAAAATATAATTCATGTTTATTGTTTGTGATAGTTCCATTAACAGCCCTCTTCATTTGTTCACATTTTAAGAATGACTTATCTATTTATTTTTTTACCTATATCCATTTTTTATAAAGTCTTAAATTCAAATTATTATATTATTTGTGAATGATTGATAAATTCCACTACTAATCATAATAGTTACAACTAATATTGAAGTAATCATAGAAATATCCAAGGAATTAAAATATTTTCGTTGATGATATATTAATTTTCTATCAATTTTTATTCTCTAAATAAGTTATAATATTATCTTTGTATTTTAAACCCCTAAATATAGTCCTTATATTATTTTGATGATTTTTCATGTTTTGAAACATTTCAAATCCTCATTCCGAAACATCCAGCAACACTAAAAATATCCAATGAATCTCATTATCTTCATTTATAGTCTATTTTTTATAGAATTCACAAATTATGAAACATAATATAATTTAGTGGAACCACTAACCCTATGGAAACTTCATTGTGATCATATATTTATAAAAATTTTCTCATTAACATAAAATGTTTTACAATTCTAAATATTTTTCACCATCAATATTTTCTCAGATTTTGGATTAAAACATATACCATCACATGAAACATCGTTACATAATAAGATAGTTTCTTGGTTATGGGAGGCCTTATTATTAAAATATATTTACATTTTGTTATAATTTTATCTCATTCTCTTCACAAATTTGTGATCCATAAAGAAAACATTTGTGGAAACATATATTTTTATAGAAATTTGGGATGTTTTAACTTGTGTTAATTCCTGATTCTTCATTCACTTATCTAGCTCTAGGTACTTCATTTTGAGAAAGTTATTCTCATAATCAACTAATCTCTACATGCCTTCTGAATTCTACATCTTAATCTTAATTTTTTCTACATTCATATTTATAGATTTTTCTATGGAATTTTCAAGCTTCTTGAACCTATTATATTTATCCTCAGGTTTATTACACTTGAAAACAAAAAAAACATTATCCAATTTTTACAAATTTTCAATGGATTTATAAATACAATCTTAATGAAATAATCAACAAAATAATTTCATTGTAATTTTTTAAGAAGGTTTGTATATATTTCATTTCCTATAGATTTTTTTAATTCAATTTTCCATAAAATTTATGAGATTGTTGATTTTTCAACCCTTTTAGTCAATTCTTCTTCTAAATAATTTGCATATTTTTCGGTTGTAATTGTTAATTTTTAGTACACTTCACCCAATAACAATATTTTTAAAAACATATTTACAAAAATTATTAATATATTATTTATTTTCAAAAACATATCACCATGTAATCCATCATTATCACAAAATGAGTAGGATTTATTATAATTATAATAATCAAATTATTTTTTTTGACATATACCACTTTCATTACATTTAGTTAGTGGTATCTCTACCATTAATGTATAGTCGTTATTCATCTTCCTTTATGTCATATATTTCTATTCATCTGATTCATAGAAAAAATTTGTAGATTAGTATCCTTAGGAGTAATGTTTTGCATCTCAAGTAGCTCACACATTTTTTTAATTCTTCACTACATTATAGCTATCATGGTTCTTTAGAGGTGACAGACCCTATGATACCAATTTTATTTCCCTAGGTTAAATTTACCAGTGAGAGGGGGGTGAATTGGTGGCATACGTTTTATAAATTATTTATTTTTAATTCAAACTCTTTAAATTGTAATGGTTTTCAATATTCATTGTTATATCTCATAGTCTCAAATAGTATTCAGAAATAATAATAGAAAGAACATGAAAAAAATAATTAAATGTTTTTTAATTCCATGTGGGTTATTCCCCCAAACAATAATTATCCAATAAAATAATTTCTATATGTACAATAGTTTATGTTGCAACAAGTTATACACCCCAATAATCATTCATCTAGTTGAAACCTATGATACCACATAGAATTTAACTCTTCTGATTCAGTTGGTTATACCACCCAACTATCTTCTCCTCTCCTCAAACCTTTTTATAATCCGGTTATACGATCCTCTCACAAGATTCTACTTATTTTTTGGTTTTTATCCTTTAAAATAATCATCATATTGTTCTATATTATTCCAAAAAATGGATGTGAATACACCTCCAAAAGCATAGTGGATAGACTTTCCAACTTGTGTACAAATCAACATCCTATGACACTGGTGATCAAGAAAGTATTTCTTGATCAAGTGATTGAAATATTCAGTAGATAATCTTGTCATCACTTATTAATCAAACTATTTGATAAATATTTATTCCATATATATGAAAAATACTCAAACTCAGTCATTCAATGAATGATATCTACACAAATTCATAAATATTATTTTATGCAAGAATAACACTTTCTCAATATCAACCCACATTATTATTGACTTCTCAATCCTAAATCATATTTTATAATATTTGATTTATTCTCGTGATTAAATTATAAAAAATATATATTTTTCACACTGATTTTATGTGATTTATTTCACTTTTCATGTATACCAATTTCCCAATGATTTTTACTTATGTATGTAAGCATGAAATGTCTGTTGTTAACTTTCTTGGGAATAAATAGGAATGGTTGTGAAATTTTATTCTTCATTAAAGTCTAAAAAAGAAAATTATGCTATTTTATTTTCATTATTCATACCAAAAAACCTTGTTTAATCATTCATGTTCATTGTACTTACATGAATTGTGTGTTATCTTTATTCACACAACAGGGAATATAATCTGTATATCATGTGTGTCAGATAACATTATATTTGATACCTCAAGATTTATTGTATATGGATATGATGTCTCATAGTGTCTCATTGTTCATTAAAAAATAATTGGAGGTTACGCATATAACATTATCCATCATAGAAGGTGTTATTAATTTAACTAACCTAGTGTTCTTTTTGATAAATCATATTCCTTCAAGAATCGCTTCACTATATCCTATGAGTATATTGGGAGTAATTCAATTTTCACAAACTATAATGCTTCATGATGACTCATTTTTCATCAAAAAACTCTGTTCCCTCTTAATATGGTAGCAAAACCTCCTTGGTTTGTAATCTCTCTATATATAGGTGAGTTCCACCAAATTAATCCCCTAGGAATAATGCTGATTTAGGGATTTAATCAATGATCCACAAACTGTTTAATGCCAATGATATTTTTAAACACCTATGATTTTATCTTTTTCTGTAACACACACCAATAATTTCGACGTATTTTCTAATGTGAGATTAGGATTCATTCCTCACATGCCTTTGATAATGATCACATGTGCCCTTAAATCATGAACTCATATACATTTACAAAAAGAACTTTCAAATTCATTTTCATTCATATGAGACAAGTATTTATTGTTAAATAAATTCATTCATAATTTATATTTTATGTAGAGGGGTTTAATATCTCATCATTTCATATACTTGGCCTTATTGTGGCCATGGAAGCCCCGACATCGATCGAAGGTGTTCTATCTGTCTATTATGGTGTGTAGAATCCTTATAGCACCAATGGATGTAGAAGGTGATGGAGGTCAATAAAACATTCTAGATCAAAGAGATTTGATGTATGCAGAAATATTTTTATAATTATGAATGATGTACAATTTTTTACTATGCCTGAGTCCCACATTGGTAGTTTATACATACTATAACTTTCTAATATTATAATGATTTCATAATCAGTTGGAGATAATAGTGGGCGATTAGCACCCAAAACATATCCACACAAGCCTCATGAGTCACACCATCCCACAATAGCTCATCAACACCCCTTTTCCACTATTCTCTCAAGCATGATTTCTCTCCTATATGCATATACATGACCTAATTTATTCTATTACTTCATGCCTCACTTACATGCTTTCTCCTATGTGGTGATTCATGCTCCCATAAGAGCGGTCGAGCTAGCCATCTTACTATCTTAGGTTCGGACTAATTTTTTATTAATGGGAACCAAATAAAATTTAAGATTCAGTATGATTCATCCTGAAAAATATATAATAATAATTTTTATGGCCCTTATAATGTAATACTCTGATGATAAATATATGAATATATTTTTTCAAGCCCACATATTTTTTTATGGAATTCATTAAAACATCATTCACAAAAAAATCATCATATAAATGAATATTTACATGATATTATTATATTATTATTAAACCAAATAATCAATTTACACTTATTGATTCATTTTTAACTCATTATAATATGTATTTGACAATGAAGACCAATTCAACAATAAAAAAATTAACACCGAAAACTGACCAATCATGACATCCAAGTACAACATGTGAGGACATAATAAATATACAAGCATCATAAATGTTTCCAACAACACATATTGACTTATTGGAAAGGGTAATTGTACAAGGATAAAACATTATTTTATTAAATTAATCTATAAAAAGTCTCTATGAATCACTAAATCCTCCAAAATGACTAAACGCATATTAACACATCAATGAAAAAAATGAAAATTTTATCGTCAACACAAATAAAATCATCCCATTAGTAGTCAAGGTTCACTTTCAACACTGACATGTTATATTGGTTTCTCTCCTGAAACCATAAAATCTATAGTTAGGGCTCACTCCTAACACTATCATAGTGAACAGAGTCCCTTAATATTTTTGGTTCACTCCACATTCCAGTCCTTATTATGTCATTAGATATTCACCATTTCCCAACACATTGGTGACATATATAATTATAATCCCAAAAATCATATAATGGAATTCATATATATATATTAAATAATATAAACTCATCATATCATAACCTTTATAAAGGAAATGAGTTTCACAAATATTTGATCATTTCATCATAGAAAAATAGCCTAAAAATAAACAGGTTTCATAACATATTTTCATCATAATAATAAACTATCTAGCGAAATAATAAAGATTGTATAATTTCATCATATACCAAGTAAAGATTATATGGAATAAAATTATGTAATCTTAGATGAAAATATCTTTACAAGTTTTCTTAGAATCATTCCTTAGAGAAATAATCATTTAACATTGTAATCACTATTTATAAAATCCAAAAAAAATTCAAATATTGAAGAAAATATTTTCAATGAATAAGACTTGAAACATGTATAGTAAGCATAAAATGATTTAGTGTTCATCACAATGGTAAATTATAATCATTTCGTGTAGGTTAAAATAAATATTTCTTTCACATTTTTAGTAATGAGTAAAAAATACCACGTTTGAAAAATTATAAGAAGATTCATTATAAAATATTATTTTTAAAGTCAAACATGGTTGAGAAATAATTTAAAAAAATCTCTGAATATTAAAAATATTTTTTTTAAAAAAATTAGATAACAACGACATGGAAGAAAACGATTCCTATCCAAATTGTACGACATATTAAGATTTCCTTTACAATATTCATTCATCCTATCGAGTAAATGAAATGAAATTGAATAGAAATCTTGTAATATTTAGAAATAAAAATATCAGAAGAAAATTAAAGATATTTTTGAGTGGTATATCATGATATTACATCATCATAAACTTAATCATAAACAATCCCAATAAATAATGAGATTGTAAAATAAAACCCTCACCTTAAGATTGACTTTCATAGAAACCAATTTTACCTCTTATATAATAAATAAATAATTATTGTAATTATATATTATATTACTTTATATTCGTATATTATCATATATACAAGACATATAAAATTTAAACAACCTTATATTATCAATTCTTTATTAAAAGAGGTTTTTTGGGCATTAACTATTTTTTTTCATATGGATTTTCATTCAGTTGTTCATACCGTTATACATAGATCATTATTCCATAATCAAAAAAATATTATCTATGATATAAATAAAACAATATATTTATTATATATATATATACATAGATATATTAATCCATAAATGGTAGAGCTAAAAAATGATTCAAACCATTCATGGAGATGATAAGTCGTATGTATGAATGAATATTTTTTTCTCATTTTAATAGACGGTATGAAAAAAGTATTATAATAATTCATCAATATTGAGTCATTAATATATCATATTTATGTTATATTTTTTAATCTCCACTTTTTAATAAATATTTAATTCTAAAATGAAAAATGAATCAGATGTCTTTGTGGAGGTGGTAGTCCATATACACAATAACAACATTATCATTTTTTTATAGATGGGTATAATGTGGGTAATGGTTGTTCCATTATCATAATAAACCTTAAAAATATGGAAGATTATGATTTTAATATTTTTATAATGAATACAATGGATTTGGTTGAGGTATAAGAATAAATAAACATGAAAAAATTGATTATGAGTTATACGTATTTTTTAAAACTCCTTTTTGGATTAATACTTTATGCTTGAAGGGATTGACTTTTAGAAAGATAATATGCTCTATTATGTAGTGAAATAATCTATTAATTTATTATATAAGATATTCACTAATCTATAACACTCAAAATTTATGAGGAATAGATATTAGGTTCCTTTTGAAGGATGTTCGGTATTGTTGTGTACGGTTCATATATATTATGATATTATTTTAAGTAGTAATGTTGGAACGATATATTTTTGTAATTTTTTTGTATTTCTTTAATGAAAATTGAATTTTTTTTTCTATGTCTATAATGTTCAAGAAGGTGGTTCCAAGGTCACATGATATGTTTAAATGGGGTTTCCCATGGTACTCGATACATTATACCCCATCACAATACGGGTGTATATCTTTTCACATGAGACTTATGTGAGTATGCATCTGACAAAATTTGTTGATCCATTTCAGTGATATGAGGGTGAATCTTTTACTAAGTCAACGTTTCATGAGATTTTATCCATGACAGTTTCTTAGTTTTATTGATGAAATAACAGTTTGTCTCCCAATTACTACATAAGATTGAGGAAAACCATCACTAACGATATGTGTTATATTAATATTTAGATGAAATTTAAAATTACATATTTACTGAATTTTACTTACATTATAAAATTTAATTATTATTTTTCTATGTTTTTATAAATATTTTGTGTTTTCACTCTATATCATTTCATAATATTCATGAAAACAAATATATAATGGAATAAATTATGGATGTTGTTGTTTGTTGCTTATTAAATTTTGTACCCACACACTAAATGTGATCCTTTATGGACATGCATGAAAAATATTTTTTATATGATAAATATAGTATGGGATGTGGATTTAAGAAGAAAATGTATATTAGGATACATAATAGTGGTAGTTTTCTGGTCAATGTAGTTCTGTATCTTATTTGATTACTTATTTAGTATGTTTTTTTATGATAATAATATTATGCGATCATATTTTTTGTTTATTCATGCATAATATATTTTTTTTATTACACTATTTCATTATTGTTAGTTTGTATCAAGGATCGGATTTTACCATATTTCTATGTTGTACAATAACAGGTTATATATTTGGGTCTTTTTATTTTTATAATATTGTATTCTGTGAAACAGATTTTATGTTTCTCTATTTTTTATCATTATTATATACCTCTATATCATAAAATAATCACCTATATAAATTCATTCTTGAGGGCATTTAATAAACAAACTCAAGCCATCTAAATAGTGATCAGAACATGGATACTACTGTATTTTATAAAGGATGTCTTCCCAAAATTTACATAAAATTATGTCTATTATATCATAATACACTGTCTGATATACTATGGATGAAGTATATCACATTATGTGATACACTTGTGTGCCTTTAGATATATTTTATATCCCTCCACTTTATTTCATCTCATTATTTCCTATATATGTCATTATTTTATCTATTTCATTATTCAATGGAATGTTTAATGTTTCAATATGTATGCATATATATTAAAAGAGTTTAATATTTACATACTGGAGACAAATGATACAAGAGTTGTAATATATAATTTATCTCAAATTGTTATGGAACATTTAATGATTACATTGCATAGAATATTCTTCATTTTATGATTAATGGACATATAAATAACCACATGATTCTTAAGAGATAAACTCGGTCCATTCTAGAATATGGTTTATGATCTCTCATTCCATCCCAAAATTTATTATTAGTTACTAATATTTCATGGTTACTCATAGGACATATAGGCATGATATATGATTTATATTTCTGATTGTAGAAGTATGGAAATGAATGATATTATTCAATGGTCATTATAAAATACATTGAGGATTTGACTTACGTCAACAATGAAAAAATAAAGCACAATATGTTTATACACTATTCATGTTTCTTCATTTTATCAAAATTCCCTTAGATGATATTAGTTCTGGTGTATTTTATAGTCTCATTTAGAAAATACATATGTACTCAAAAACCATCAATGGTATATAATCATAATCCAGTAATGTTTGGAAAATATTTGTAGTCTATAGATGATATTTAATTTTAGAAAAAAATGATGTCATATACGATATTATAGATATGATGCTAGACATAATATTCATTAGAATTATGTGGCTCTTTTATAACATTTTACAAACGTATTGCTGGAAGTTGTATGGAATTTTAATGGTTGTAACATGACATTCGTGAGTTCTTAAAATAAAAAAATTAATATTTCTAACGATAAAAATATGTCACATGTGCGGGATATTGGATCCTATGATTTCATCAATACATTTATACAATGATAAATGATGATAATATGGTATTTTAGGTGTATGAATTAGATAATGACATTATTAAGGCTCATTGCACACCATGATCTAATCTTACAACTTTTCATGATTAAATATTAGTGTGAGTGATTCTAAGGATAAATTATTGAAGTAACGTCTCTTAAGAAAATTAAATTTGTAGTATTTTATTTGAAACAATAAATAGGGGTGAAAATGGAACAACATAAATTAGAGATAAAGATCCTAGGATTACTAAATCACACATTATCCATGATCCATGAACTCGCATGGTTGATTTTTAAATGAAAATATAAAGACGAAGGTATAAGATGAGTAAATTTATATTCTCCTATATATTTATAAATAAAATCAATAATTTCATGAATATAATACATCATAAAGGTAAAGCTTTGATAAATATTTAAATGAAATTTTCAAATTGTTATCCTCACTATATACCCTTCAATTAAATAAATCTACCCTGAGATACAAAAAAAATTAAAGACTCAAATTTTCCCAAGGTAGTAGACTATGGTGAAGTAATACCATTTCTCCATGGTAGTTTTATGGGTTTTAATGTTTTAATTTTTATAATGAATTATCTTGAAGAGGGTATATTTTCCAAGATTCATTAATTTTTATGCTCCTCTATCATGATTATACAGTCATAAAAACGCATGAATATTTAATATTCTTACCCACATTGATTATAAATAACATATATACAAAAAAATATCTCAATATTTTGTTCTTTTATTACCATGGGTCCTTACGGTATGTTTAATATATTACTTCCTTGATAATAATAATTCAATGTCTTGGGGAATCCATGTCGTGTCATGTTTCCTTGCATTCTATAATGGTTATTCAAAAATATTTGTATATCCCATTGCAACAATCTAAATTTGAGAATCACATATTCACCTTCGTGGGATCTATTTAGGGTTTCTTATATATATGATATACACCCACATTATTTATATTCCTTTCATAGGGTAATTCCTAACACTATTGGTTTCCCATCACTGATCATTATTATCCATGGTCATCCTAACATAAGTTCTACTAATGAACATAGTCATAGGAACTTAATATAGTAAACTAATCTGTCCTTTTCGAAATAACCAATTTTTTTGACATATTAGTCCATACTTCTTAGACATAAAATAGAATTCATAATATTTTGATTCATGATGTTAAAAATTTATATATTCCAAATTATATATATTTAAAATGAAATAATAATTATTAAGGATGACCTTCGCAGACATCTAAGATGAAATAAAACTATATTGTATGACATATTTCTAGGGAAAATTTTCCAAACTAATTCATCAAAGAATAGTTGCATTCCATAACATGTTGACAAAAACTGTATCCCTAAAATAAATGGGTTTATATTCTATAAATAGGGATACATAATTATCCCATTATAGGATCAATAGCAACATTTTTGTAACACCCCTCTTTATATGCCTTCATAAATTGATTTGAAATCATTATCACATTTCTATAGGACATTATAATATTGAGAGACAGCTATTTATTATGAACTATATTTTATTTCTTACTCATTAAGTGTGATATGATTTAATTTTATGTTGTGTTATTTTAAATATGTTAATGCTAGTAAATACCATCTATTATCATTAACAAATATTATTTTTAGGAATGATTTGAAGAATAATCTGACACTTATGACATTATATTGTACTTGAATATTTGTTTCCTCATGGGATGATTCAGCCTCACATCCTCTCAATATAAAAAAATTATACCATCACTACATAATATTTAATTTCTTAGGGAAATGTTTGAAGAAAGAGGTGATCTTAATCTAAATTCCAATATTTTTGAAAGAGATTAAGAGTTGATATAACATTATTTGTGATATTATACTAATTGGTTACATAATTATTTATTTAATATAGGTTATAAATGGTATTATAAATTAATGGATGACCTGTTGTCATGATTTTTAATTAGTTTTGAGGTAGTATAGTGGAGAAAAAACTCCCATGATTCAAAAGCACTATTTACCGGTTACATGAACACACACACACACACACACATATATATATATATATATATAATATCCATATAACTTCCATTGATATGTTGAATTGATGTATGATTTCACCAATATAATACCTCAATAATCAAATTTTGAACATGTTGGTAAGAGATTAGTCCCAAAATAATGAAATTTGGACATTGAAGGGAAATCAAAAGAACCTATCATGGATAAATATGTGAAGACAGATGTCACATCTACAATAATGTAAGGGGTATGTAACTCCATCATTAAATCCAAAAATTATAGTTGTCACTCCCTTGAGTGAGACACCATTTTTCTATCCAATCTAGTGGAATTTTATGAGGACATCACCTATGCCCATATAGATACCAAGAATTCTCCATGTAGTAATCCTAGTATTTATGCACAACTACACCATTGTAAAACCCTAAGTACACTATCAACTAATAAATAAATTGTTTCCCTGACCATCCAGGATTTGGATCCAATAAATGATCTTTTTGAGGGTGTATAACTACCAAATACAAAATAGCATGTTGATGTTCCTACTATTGTATAAATTTTTAATGTTTATACAAAATAATTAAGGTACCCCAAGGATTGTAAAAAAGGAATATTGGTTCGGAGGAGAAAATAGTCTTCTAATCATGGTTTAGTATCCTTGCATACTGACCAAACCCATAAAAATGAAAATTAACCACTTACACTATCCTATATATAATAACACATAAAAGTTATACATATGTACTCCCAATGAAAATGTGGAACACAATATGAATGGAGACGCTCCCCACTATTCTATCAACATAGTTCCTCTTAATAATGACACATTAGAATAGTATAAAGGTACATCCCATATCATCTACATATCAATTGACATGGTGGTTCACTGTATAATACCTTATAGAGAGTCCCTTATAATAAAACATAACAAAATCAACATTGGGGTCCTCCATGTGATACTGAATATGTAAAAAATGAAGGACCATTCTATGGTATCAACCACAAATGTCATCCCTATGAAAAATCGTCATTAAAAAAATAAATTATACATTTATAGTAAAATATAGAAATCATGGAGTCCCTTCTAATGGTATCCACAATGAATGTCTTAACAAAAATGAATAATTAAAATAATTTCAATTTTCATCCAAATATGATGATGAATCCAACAATTATGAATGCCCTTTCTATGGTATTTCCTTCATAGGTCCTCCTTGTGATGGAGAATTATCCCTATAAGGATTTACTCCCCGTCATAATTAATACACAAACCTTAGAAGCCCTCCCCATGGTATTCACTATACAATAACATATTATGATAAATAATTGGATTATTAAAGATGTCCTCCCTAAGATTCATTCTATAGAGGTCCTCCCCATAATTATGAATCAAATTGTTATAGTGGTTCTCCCTACATAAAAAACAACATCCAGTATAATTTAATTCCATATAGAATCCATAATGGAGGACCTCCTTATGATAATAAAAACGAAATGGTCATCCTACACATGTCAAAAAATAATATAACAAACATGGAGGCCCTACCTCTATTCAAAATCATTGAGGTAGTACCTTATATAAAGAATCAAACTAACATGGACATCCTACCCATATCAAAAAAATACATAAATAATAGAACACCTCCAAATTATATCCATAGAGAAGGTCCTACCCATGAAGAAACATCAGACCGGCAAGGAGGACTTCCCCATGACAAGAAATATATACACCATAGAGGCCCAACCCATAGCATCCACCACATAGTTCATAATAATGAAAAAATCAAACAAATGTGAAATTCCAAAACCTTTATTATTAACTCCATGGTGGAATTTATTATAAAGATATACTTCTAAAATGTTTCCATCATTATTTGAAACTACTTTATTATCTAGAGATTGTTTCACTTTGTCGGTGGGTGAGTTGAGATAAAAATCATTGTTTGTCTCTAAAATGGATCATTTTAACTAGTATCAAGTTGAAAGTGTGCAATTTGATCTGATAAAAATCAAAAAAGAAGTTTTAAGTTAATTAGTTATAATAAATCAATCAAATGATACCTATATGGGATATAAGCCAGCTTCTAATGATATATTGGATTAATTAGATAGTAATAAAATACTAGTTATATATTAGACTATTTCAAATAATCATTTAATTATTCTTCAGTACATTGAGGAATATTTTATCTGATTTTTGTACCATAACTTGAGGGTAATCTTCAAATGAATTAGATCATTTCACTTGACTTATATTATGTATGATGATCATCTCAAGGTTCATGAACAGAAATTCCACCAGAATGACCTTATTTACATCGACCTAATATTGAATCATAAATATGAAAAACAATGCCTGTTCTTTTAATATGCTTGTTCAAATAATTTACTTCAATTTAATAAATCATTGAGGAAGATTCACCATCGTTGACATTAGATTCAGGAAATAGATCACTTTGTTGAATTTATCCCTCCCCCCTCACAATTTACCAACTAGGGAACCATATGTTATCATTTTATATCCTTTATCATATTTATCACACCAAGAAATTGGTAATTTTTTCACCATTAATGATTCTCTGAATATTATGTATGTAAATATCAATTTTCTGGCTTAATAAGACCACTATACCAATATAGTTCAAAGGAGATGTTTCAACAAAATCAATCAATTTCTAGAATCCTTTTTGAATCAACTAAAATTATAAAATTTGAATTAAACAAAAGACCATAAAAACATGTAAAGATTAAACAAACCCTAATAGTTGTAACCCTCTAATAAATATATATAAAAAATACCCCCATAGACAATAATTAGAATAAAATATCAAGAATAATGAAGAGATAAACTAATAGTTACAACACTTCTGGGTAATTCCCAACCTATAGGGATGTAAACCAATTTACCCACAACAAACTCTTAAACCATTAATCCATTAGAATAATAATATGATCATTCATACTACCCGATAATGATGTTAAAAATTAACAAGGCTATGGGAAGTTGAATAGATAACTAAAAATATATATTTTCCTTTTAATTTACAATCCATTAAAATTATAGGAAATTCTATTAAAGTTACATATCATAATTATTCCCCTACATGGATATAAAAATGAAAGAATGAAAATGGGTAATACCCTAAAGGTCAAAAAATCCCTTCTAAAGAATGAAAATTGGTATTACTTGTGATATAACCATGCAAGTTACTCAAAATTTGATGAATCCTAATAGTTATCATTTGTGGATTATGACTTTATTCCCATGGGATTTTCAATTGTTCATGTAATTGTTATTGGCTATATTAATGACAAGAAACATGATGTTGATAATTATTTGGAAAATGAAGTTGTATTTATAGATAATATTTCACATATTAGGGTAGATGATGGAGTATATACCCAAAATCAAAGGATTCCCCCAGTAATGGGATCTCTAATAAATTTAGAATTTCTAGTTTCTAAACACATTTTTAAAAATGCCAAGGATTTTTATATATATGTTTACCCCTATCTACATAAATCAATAGAGAGACCATCCTACAATAAAATAGGTATCCAGATGATGGAAAATTGATAAATCTTCATCAAATTAATGTATAATTACTTAGAGGAAATATACCCATTGAGAATGATTTCTATATTGAAGTTATACCTCTACTGGATGACTCTACTCACTGAGATGATGTGGATCAACCCAAAAATTCAAAACCAAAGCCTCTAGATTACCCAATAAAAATTTTATATATTAGGATAAATTCTTGTTTAATATATGGACAAGAATATTTCTCATTGTATCATTATCCACCACAAGCTTATGTGAGTCGTTTGGGATAGATTCCCATATAGGGGTTGACATCAAAGGTAATGACACATTAGAAACCTCTCACTATTTTTTCACTATCAATCTATTGAGAATGTTAAATTATAATGTGAAAACATCTAATGATATTAATATTAAAAGAAGAGGAAATATATGTTTCATTGTCGCAAGAAGAAGAAATGTATTTTGCGATCCCAGAATAAATCATGTCTGGATAATATTGATCATTCCTAGAGAATGGACATTGATTCAAATATAATATAGAATGGTAATTTTATTTCTCTGTAATCTCAATCTTTTTTAATATATGGGTATGATATTTGTAATAACATGGCTATTAGTGTTTATTTTATTGATTCTATCCAAGTTAATATAATATTTATAAATGGTAAGACATATATTAAACCAGATCAATATTGTCATGTCATTATACCATATGTAGATACGTCTTAATTGGATAGGAAATTAAGTAAGTATAGATATATTTTGATGGGTAACCAGTCTATTATCTCATCAAGAATAGGTGGTATGTATGAGAAATTTTTTCAAGTGAAGGTCACGGTGTTTTAGAAACTATAAAAATTCTATTTTTTAATCTATATGCAGTTGGTACTCCATCAATAACATGATAGTTTATTATCATTATTAAATTACAGAAGGTTCATTGTTGTGGTTTAGCTACTCACTAGTAACATGGTAATCTATATGATGTTGTTGAGGAGCATGAAGGGAAAAATAGGGTTGTCTCCATTGTTCCCAATGATCAGGAGGAAATTAATAGGATGATTTAGACTTAAGGAACTAAAAAACAGGATAAGCTTGTGGATGACTCCTTTAAAAAACCTATATTTAAATCTTCTGTGACCAAAGTGAATAAAGTTGTGGTTGATGAGGAATGTTTTAAATCGTTTTCCCATAATAAATCTAGGCCCAATAAAGGATAATCAAATTTAAATCCCTTAATGATAACTAGGTCTTAGAGGTTTACACAATCTGATTTAGATTGAGATTAATATTTTAACAATTTTAATCATTTTTACTATAACAACTAATGTTTTCTAGTTTTTAATGAGGGTAGGTTCATTGTCTGACTACATTTCTTTTCCCTTTATTACCAATTTTATTTCTTTATAGAAGGGGTATCTGAAACCCAACATGTTCTAAAGTTAGTATTATGAAATATTATATAACTATTAGTTATTCAAACATGATCTAACAAACCTTCAACTTATTGTTATATGTGTAAGTTTATCTGGGTAAAATAGCTTAAACATTTAGAGTTTATTCATAGGTGATCTATTAATGATTTAGTTTATATATACATAATTGATATTCTATAAAGTATATATTCTTATAAGAATTTTATATTTAGAAATTATTCTTATAGGGATTGTGATTTATTATTAAAAATATTATATAATCATTTATTCATATGTAAACATAAATATAATTATGTTATTATGACACGGTGTAAATGATATAAGATTAAAATTAAATGAATACACGAGTTATGATAATTCAATCATGGTTTAAATTTGACAATATTTCCCCCTAAGAATCCAATTGTTGATTTTCAACAAATAATTACTCAACATTAGAATGTTTAATAAATAATGATATGATATTTTGAAGAATTTTTAACCTAGACTATATCTACATTTATATTTTCAATACTAAATCCATATCTAAAGGGCATAATGTTATATATTTTCATCTATAAGATAAAATAAAACCATTGACTCGATATTATTTAAATTACTCTCTGAATTTTTTCATCAACACAATTAATTAATTGATGTTATTAATTTTGAAAAATACACAAGTGCTACTCAATACTCATACTCATAAAAAACATTTTATCACTAATGTCAGGAATCATTTATGTTCCATTGTTATTGGTTTATGTGATTTACGACGGAATGGAATACAGAAAATGGTAAAAATTAATCCTTATATTACTTTTTGTCATTGAAAAATTAATATATGGATTTTGATCCCTTAAGATCTACTACCAGTGAAGATATATTTTTATAAAGGAGAATCTTATTTGGTTAATTATGGTTCTATATAATTTTTTCATGATACTTTTAACATAATTAAAATTACATGAATATATATTTCAGTTCACACTTTTCATTCAAAGTGTGGATGTGAGGTCAATGGATAGGAATTTTGGTTAATATCTTAGAAAAATATTTTATTATTATAAATAAAAATTTGCATCTACTTACTCCCATAATAATGATACATAGAAAATTGATTTTAATAAAAAAAAAATCCTACCTTTAGTGTTTTTGGAGTAGAATAGAACATTATCTCGATGCCTTTGAAAAAATAAAAAACCATAGTTTTTGTTTTCCTCTATTTTTTTCATAATTCATTGAAAATAAAATTTAAAATAGGATGGAATTATAGAGATTATTTGAAGAGGAAAGTTACAATTTTATAATTTGATATTAATGTACTCAATTAACAATTATTATGATTCGTTATAACCAATATCATTAGTATATTTGGAGACCCTGAACAATAAGATGTATCCAATAACAATATAGTTTTTGAAACCAATTAAAGACACTTTATTTTTCTATTATAATAACTTAATGTCTAAATCTATCATTACTTTGGATGATATTTATACATTTTTTCCCTAAAAATTTAATTATATGTTATGGAAAATAAGAATTGATGACCTATCTAATGGTGGGAAATAGAAAAATGAGAGAAAATATGATTTTATTTCTATGTAAAAGGGTTTGAAATATTTCATAAAGATAAAACTTTCATAGAGACAATTACATGGAATATTTATTGAATAATTTCATTATTATTTGGAAACTGTAACAATCCCATATAATTAATATAGTGTATTATAATATTTTTATGAGCAAAGTGCCATCTTGATGAAACTATCTACCAAACAAGAATAAAGTCATAGTAATAACATTTATTATTTTTATGGATGTCTATAAGGTTAGAGGGAACGACTTTCACTCTCAAAATGGTAGTATTATTAGGTCCATCCCATATTATAGTTATGATCTAAATATTTTCACCTTATATGTAACATCCCATGTAAATAATGAATAATAAATTTTCATAATTATTAATATTTTTTAATTAAATATAAATTATATTTTAAATAGGATGCTATGTTTGATGGCATACCCGATACACAACAACGGGTTTCTTTGAAATCTTATATTGAACACAAATAATATAATAATATTATTTTAAATGGTAGTTCACGTCTGACCGTTGTATTGGTGGGAATTAATACAAATATATAAAATATTATTATACATGTTTGTTAAATGTTTTTATATTTATCCAATAAATTATAGAGGCTTAAAATAAGAAAGAATACGATTTTAAGCATAAATACTCTAATATTCATTAAAAGGTCTATTTACCGCTTTTTAATGGAGAACCCTCATTAAATCTAGTATTGGTCCCTTTTTATATGTTCTATTTTACAAAATAAAAAATTTATTTATTATCGGGACATCAAAATTTACTTGGGATGAAATTTTGGAATTTTTCTGATAAAAATCATTTTTAATGAATTGTTTAAAATACTATATTTTAATTCAAAACACGTATTTAATCTAATTTATTTATAAGGATATATTATATTTTTAATTGGTTTTAAAGTTTAATTATATTATTTTTTTACAATTTAAGCTAGTTTGGGTCATTGTAAGTAATTCCACTTTAAAATTGGACATAAATAAGTGTCAATCATTGGATAGTTATTATTTCATAAAAACACGCCTTTTGTTTTGACAGCGGGAATTAATTTTAAATTAGTTTCTCCCACTTTTGGGTTTTGAATTTGTAAAAATCGATTTCATATTTCGAATCAGGAGGTCCAAATTGTTTAAATAGGTAACTTTTATTTTTAGACATTATGAATATTTACTTCAGTAAAACTATTATTTACCATAGTGAAATGATAAATCTGGTAAATAAGGGTAAAAAAATATTATTATAATAATATAAAATTTCCCTAAACTATGTCCTAATTCTGTTGATCGATACCTTTCTGACCATGGGCATCCTTGGGTAGATTTTGGGACCCCATGGAGCCACATTTAAGTAATAATGGAACTTTATTTTAATTAATTTAAAGTAAAGGAAAATGGCATAAACAAATATCTTTTAGTAAGTCAATTTTTTCATGGGGTTATATAAGTTATCACTTCGACTAAAAATATGAATATTAAATCTAAAAATATTTCCTGCATCATGGTAATTGTTTTATAATTTTTATACTTAAAATAAATAAATTATTTATGACACAATAATGATGCAGTGTTAACCTCATTAATGAATGATCTAAAAAATAAGATTATAAATAATAAAACAATATCCAAAACCTGTACAATTCTTATTGGATGATTTTATTTAGAAAATGAGTCATCATATCTTATAATTTAATAATTTTTTGACCTTTTCAAAACAAAGATAAGTTTATAATAATATAATTGTTGCAAACTTTCCTAAAGATCCCATCCTCCCTCTTATAAAAGGACACCACTTCTATCCCATTACTCACACCTCCCAAGCCATGTGGCTTGTCTAAAATCTGCTTAAATAAGCGCCCCACATCCTTCTCCTCCTATGAGAAGCCTTAACTTAGGAAGAAGTCATGTTAAGTAATTATTTTGGTTCAAACCAAAGGGAGATACCCAATTTAAAGGTAACATCTTCTTTTAGGTTCTTTTCTTTTATTTTACTTATCCAACTCCATAAACTCTTTTAATTAATTTATTTTAAAAAAACACTAGTATCCTATATACAATAGGTTTTTTTATGAGAATTATTTTAACTACACTTACACGCACCACCAACTAATGGATATGAACATACTATTTCTATTGACGGCGAACTATTTCATCACGAAACGATGATTGTTCAAATATCTTCAACTGCCTTTCATGGTGGACATTGTGATGGAACTAAATTTATATATGATATATATTAAGTTTATGTTTTCTTTATTCTTTAGTATTTTTCATTTATATCATACCTTTATAGTTTCTATAATGGTTAAAAGCGCTAATTTCATTTGAGGAAGTACGGACTACACCCCTCAATGTGATATGACTTGTTCATGACTTATATGGGATGTATAAAGGATGGATTTAATGAATTTATATATGATATAATACTAAAATTATAATATAACTATATAAAATAATGGTTTCATTAAATTTAATATGAAATAGAAATGAAAGTAGTGTTCATGCGTACGTATGGTTTACCGTCTACATGAACGGTGCATTTCATTTCTTACCTATAAATGATATTTAATATTATAAATACATGTATATACTAGATATATATAATATATATGATATATGAATCATTAATACCATTCTGTATATCGTGAAAGTTTGACCACATGAACAACTAGTAATTATAAATAGTCAATTATTGACTCAAGTACCAAATATTGTCAAACTAACCATTATTAACTTGAATGAGAACATAATGTTTATAAAATGGTAATAAGTGGTTTAAAAGGATTGATAATATTGAAAAAGGTTCTTAAGAAAGTAGAAAGTAACGTTAGTTTATTATTCAGGAGATTAAAAAATGAACGGGTCAAGTCAGACATGAGGTAAGGGACTTTGTCTCAATCTGCTTTCATTGAGGAATATTAAGTTTTATACACAAATTTCTTTTATACGGTGTATAAACACCTTTGAATTATCATTTAATTCAATAATAATATTTTTCTATGAGTAATTTTACTAAATAACAAAAAACAATTTACGTAAGTGGTGACAACAACCTTTTACATCACCGCAAGTATTATTTGATCATTGGCTTCCGTAACAAACCATAATGTTTTTAAAAGGAAAATAAATATCATATACACTATTATGTATTTTGGTATTGAAAATGGTTTTTATAATTTATTTGTTATGTCAATATATTTAAATGATATATTGTGATTTAAATGAGGAAATGTTATATTTCCTTTGTGTTTATTTTATGTTTTATGAATATGTTATGTTTCTTGGGAATTGTTATGTATACAGGTAGTTACATGAGAAACCAAAGGATATGAGCCTAAGATAACTCTACAATGCATTAGGTAATGTGATGGAGGTAAACGTGAATGTTTCTCCTAAGAGATTATGGGAATATGCAGTGATTAGTATTCCAAATGTAACTCCCTATGTAGCTATGAAAACTACAATGTAAGTATGTTATGGATGCCAAAAGTTACCTTTATGATTTGTGTTTACTATGTAAATATTATGATTTCATGAGGTGTGTTAAAGAGATTATGTTATGTATGTAATGTTGAAATAATTTTTTCTTTCTTTGTTTTATAACCCTTTTTTGAATTTTATGCTAATCCCAAGTTATGAAATGTTTTTCACAAGACTTAAAGATGAATAATGTCAAATATGGGATCAAGGAAATGTCATGCTGTCTAAAACATTGGACTAGACCTGACTCTTTTTTTCAAGAGTATTTATTTTATGAAAAAAATGTAAACTTAGTAGAAGTATCTACCTTTGTAATTTTTGAGATATAATGTAATAATTATGGCCTAATTTTTTAAAACTCTAAACCTGTAAATATCGTCAATGTGAATTATTGATTTAATTAAAGATTGTGTAATGTTTAAGGTTGGGTCCTAACAGTTGGTATTAGAGGTCTATTTAGACTACTTTAGGAGTAAGGATATTGTTAAATTAATGTCCATAAATTAATTTATAGTCAAATTGATGTGATATATCATTTACGTATTAATATGTTGCTTCGTCTACGATTTTTCTTGACTTTAGAATGGTTTTCAACAGAGTAAACAAAGCTGATTTGATGGGACAACATCAAGAAGAAGATAACCTTCCAAATCAAAAACCTGATATGGTCATAATCGGAAGTTAAAAGTTTGTTGCAGTGATGGCACAATCGACTCGGGCGATAAATGTTGGTTGTATCCATGCATGAGATCAACCAAATCAATCATAGAGGAACATGTCATTAGTAGAGCATTTCATGAGGCAACATCCCCCATCATTAATAGGTTCATCTAACTTTATGATAGTTGAAGGGTGTATTTAAGCATTAGAGACTATTTTTTATGTCATGGTGTGTTCAGAACATCAAAAGTTTAGTCTCTCTATTTACCGTATTGAAGGTGAAGCTTATCAGTGGAGGCCGATGGTAAAAAATACCAGGGATAGTGAGGATATTGATACTCTTTATTGTGATGAATTCAAATATTTGTTTCTTGAAAAATATTTTCCTAAGGTGTTTTGACTTACGATGGAAAAAAAATTATTGAAATTGAGGCAAGAGGATGTCTCAATGGCTGCTTATGATGAAAAATTCACTTGAATGGCATGGTATGCTCAAAATTTCATCTGTGATCTTGATAGTAAGATAAATTGATTTTAATCAGGACTGAAGCAATGGTATCTAAGAGTATTACCATCTCGTTAATTCAAAATCTATGAAAAAACTAGTTCGATGTGCGGAGAAGGTTAAAATGGAGTTTTCTGATGATCAGGACTTCTTTGAAAAACAGCAAGATAAGAGGTCGAGGTGGCAGACAAAAGGGGAGAACTCTTCAAAAAAGTCTGATGGAATGAAAATTAAGATTACAGTTTGTGAAAATTATGTTAAAAATAATGCTGGGGAATATCTTTTGAATTCTTGTAAGTGCTACCAATGTGGTAAAATGAGACATAAAGCTCGTAATTGCACTCAAAATGATATGGGTAATGGCAAGACAATATCTAATTTACAATTTGTAAAATGTTTTCAGTGAAATGAAATTGGTCATTATACAAATGAGTGCCAATAAAGAACTCAACATAGGGGAAGAAACCAGAATATAAGTAGAAAAGGGAGGTTAAATCCTTTTTTACTACTTCAGTTGATGTTGGGCCATCAAATTAAGTTATATCAGGTACACTATTTTTTTCATATTCTGCCAATGTTTTTTTATTCGAGGTCTACACATTAATCCATTTCTGAGAAGATTTCTAGTAAATTGGAAATTCCATCTCAAGATATGAATCTTTTACTTATGTTAAAAACACCTGGAGTAAATTTTGAGATAAGAAAAAATTTAAGAACCTTCATGTCCTTGTTTGCGGAAAGAATCTACCATAAAACCTTAATATTTTTCCTCTAGTAGAATTTGATGTTATATTGGGTATGGATTGGATTTCTGTTTATCAGGCTAAGATTGAATATTGAGCTAAAGAGGTATATTTTCAGAAAGAAATTCAGTTTGTGTACAAGAATGAACCCTTGCTTTTGATAACATATCAAGAAGCTGAGAAACTAGTAAAATATTGAAATGAATGTCACCTTGCACATATTGTAGAAACAAAGGGAACTGTCCAGATTAATGATGTGCCAGTTATAAATGAGTATCGTGATGTTTTTTCTGATGAGTTGCTAGGTATTATACTTGATCAGGAAGTTGAATTTATTATTGACTATGTTCATGATAGTAAGACAATTTCAAAACCCCCCTATCGAATGGTTCAAATTGAGCTTTTAGAGTTAATGAAGAAATTGCATGAGTTATTAGAAAACAATTTCATTCAACCGATCACATCACCATGGGTTTCCTCTGTCTTGTTTGTTAAAAAGAAATATGGTTCAATGAAAAATTTCCATAATTATAGAGCATTTAATAACATCAATTTTAAGAACAAGTATCCTTTTCATCATATCGATGATTTCTTTAATCATCTCCTGGGAGCTCAATATTTTTCAAAGATTGATTTGAGGTCGGTATACCATCAGTTGAAAGTAAAGAAAGTAGACATTCCTAAGGCCACGTTTCATCTTAGATATGGCCATTATTAATTTTTAGTTATGCCCTTTGGGAAAAAAAATTCACAAGTTTTATTAATGGATCTTATGAATATAATTTTCCATGAGTTCTTGGATAAGTTTGTGGTTGTGTTCATTGATGATATTTCGGTTTGTTCTAAATGTAAAGTGGAGCATGAAATTCATTTAAGGGTTGTCTATTAATATAAGGACTCAGCCTTAAAACAATACATTATCTTGAATTAAATGATTAATTGACTTTGAGGATCATTTTAGGATTATATTTTTAAAGAATTGGGCCATAACTATAACATTACATCTCATTAATTACAAGGTAGACACTTCTACTATTTCTCTATTTTTTAATAAAATAAAAACTCTTGAAAAAAAGTCATGTCTAGTTCCATGTTTTAGACAGTATAACATTTCCTTGATCTTATCCTTGACCCTATTCCACATTATGTCATGTGGAAAACATTTGAAAAACATGGGATATGCATAAAAATATCAGTAAGGGATACACAAAGAAGGGAAAATGTTAGTTTTTCAATGAAAAAAAGTAAACCATGAATACATTATCATATGTAATACATTTCACCTTTATGAAGTAGAAACTACTCTTCGCTGAATAAAACATCATTTATTACCCTTTTGTAACCAAAATATTACCATAAACCCATATAAAGAACACATAACATATAAAGGTAACATTGGACATTAATATACTTATATGGAATAACCATACGATTGACTTACACATATATCACTAAATAGAATAGCCATATAGAAGACTTCCATACCCAATGCATTGGAGGTTGTAACTTAAAAACCTGTCCTATTTTATCATGGCACCACCTGTCATTTGGTTTATCATGTAACCACCCGTCAAATGTCTAAGTACCATTATAAAATCATAACACATAAAATATTGAAAATATAAAAATTTCACTAATAACATTTTATTTCCAATCACAAGAAATAATTTCAAGATTTTGAAATAATAAATCCATTTCAAAAACCATTTTCAATACCAAAAAACCCAAAAATAGAATTAGGGATTTCTTTTTCATTTTAGAAAACATTAAGGCTTATAGAGGAAGCCAAATAATGATTACAGTGGTGGAGAGGTCATTGTCACCACAAATGTTAAAAACATTCCTTTTTTCAACTAGTAAAAGGCTTCATAGAAAAACGATTCCCTTTTATTGAAAGAAAAGGTCAACGGGTTTTATTATAAACTGAGTAATAGAAGAAGCTATATATTATTGAAATAATCCTCAGTGAATGGAGATTGAGACGAAGTCCCTTACCTCGTGTCTGAGATGAATCGTTCGTTATTTAATCTCTTGAATAATAAACTAAAGTTAATTTCTACTTTCTTAAGAACATTTTGAAAGTTTATAATTCAATTTATATCACTTATTACCAAGTTATAAACATTTTTTAATCATTTTAGTTAATAATGGTTGTTTTGTCGATATTTGGAACATGAGTCAGAAATGAACATCTTATAATTACATGTTGTCCATGTAGTCAATAGCCCATTATCTCCTGAAATATATTCATGATTTAGATATCATATAATATATATATATCCTGTATATATATATGTATTTATAACAGTACAAACATTTGGGTGATAAGAAATAAAATGCACCGCTCATGGAGATGGTAAGCCCTACGTACGCATGAATTCTACTTTCATTTATATTTCATAATTTATTGGAATTAAAACATAATGATATATTGGTATATTATAATTATAGTATAATATCATATATAATATCATTAACAATATCTTTTATACATCTCACATATGGCATTAATGAGTCATATCACTTTGAGGGGGCGGTAGTCCACAATTCCTCAAATGAAATTATCGTGTTTACCCATAATGGAAACCATAATGGTATGATATAAAAGAAAAATACAAAAGAATAAAGAAAACATAAACATAATATATATCATATATAAATACAGTTCCATCTTAATGGCCACCATGAGAGGAGGTAGGAGATAATTGAACAATCATCGTTTCATGAGGCGTTAGTTTTCCATTCAAAGAAATATTATTTTATTCACCCATTAGATGGATGTGTGTGTAAGTTTAATTCATATAACTTTCATAAAAATATCCTAGTATATTGATGATACTGGTGTCGTTATAAAATAAAGGAATAAAAAAGATTTTAGGGGTTGGAGAAGTAAAATAAAATCAAAGAAGAAAAGAGGAATCATTAACTTTCATTTAGGTAACTCCCATTAGTTTGAACCAAAAGGAATTCTTGAAGTGACTTCTGATTGAGGTAAGTATTCTTGGTGAATGAGATGGATTTTGAGAGCTTATTTTTTCCGTGGTTGGATTAGCCAAAGGGCTTGAGAGGTGTGAGGAATGAGTAAGAATTGAGGGATTTTTATAAGGGGTGGGTGGGGATCTTTAGGAAAGTGTGAAAATATTATTTTATTATATAATGATATTCAGTTTATAAAAGTTAAAAAATAATTAAAGTAAAATATAAGATGACTTATGGTTGAAATAAAATCATCCAATAAGAATTGGATAGGTTTTGGATATTGTTTTAATATTTATAATCTTATTTATTTAAATCCATTATTAATAAGGTAAATAATGCATCATTATTGTTCCATAAATAATTTAATTTATTTTATGTATAAAAATAATGAAAAAAATACCATTATATAGGAAATATTTTTTAATTTCCAATGAATATTTATAGTCAAAAAGATAATTTATATAACCCCTTGTAAAAATTAATTTACTAAAAGATTTTTTTTATTTTTGCCTTTACTTTAAGTTAATTAATATATAGTGTCATTATCACTCCCAAGTGGCTCAATTGGGTCCCATTATCAACCCAAAGATTTCCATGGTCGTAAATGACTCAACCAATAAGGTTAGGACGTGTGTTAAGGTAATTTTTTATTATTATAATATTCTTTTTACATTGAATTACCCTATTTGCCTTTAACCGCGGTAAATAAAATTCAAAATATATTATTCACCAAAATTTATTTTCATCTTATTTAACCACATTTTACTTACTAATAACAACCATGTATGTCAAATTTTCCAAATTTAATCCACAGAATTAGAAAATTTCATTTAAATGAAAATGTCAGATTTTATCTACTACTTAGTGGTTTCACTCTTCATCAAAAATTGATGTTTTTTAGAAAACTACCATAAATTTATCCTAAGGTATATTTGATTTTCTGAATTCCAAAATGATGTCTATTTTAAAAAAAAATTAAAGATAGAAGTTATGACAGCCCAGATCTTTTATTACACAATTAAACATGATTTATTACATAAACTTCACATGATACAACAAAAAAGATTGATATTTCTAGTGTATTTGGGGATTAGGATAATTACATAACAACTAAAAACATGAAATACAACATCTTTATTGAAAACATCCTTTATATGAGCACTACATTCCCTCATAACTAGCATTTCATGGGATAACCTGAGGACATGCATAAGAAAATGGTGAGTTATAATGCCTAGTAAGGGAATAATCATGGAATAACATGAGGAATACAATAAATGTTAGAAAAAAGGAATATGAATAGAGAAAAATAGAAGAAAAAACATAAAGGCATGATAAGTCATGATAATCATATCATGGAAATGTGTCAACAACACTTAACATGGAATTAGCATGAGCCAAGGCTCATTGCACATGGAGCATGAGTAAACCCTCATTGCACTTGAAGCACAAGTAAACCTTCATTGTACTTTAATTATCAAGAGTAAAAACCCATTTCATATAATTTATCATGATTTTATACCCAATGCATTGGAGCGCTATCAGGGTGTACCCTTTCTTAAACATTTCATTTTATGCATAAGTGTGCCACATGGATCATAAAACATTGAATCTTTTATTCCATGATAAACGAATGTGGAATAAATACATGAAACTCTTTAAACAATAATTAAATGTGCATAAAGGTTAATACCCTTGATAGATAAATTGTCATGTTATTCACTGCACAATAACTTTGGCTTGGAAAACAACGATGCAATTTCGTTAGCCATAACGGCGTGACATAAGAACTCCTAAAAAATGTTTAGTGATATAGAAAGAGGTGTCTCATCAAATTTACATGAAATGGACAGTAAGGGGGTCATATAGATACATTTCCCTACAAACATAATGCAATTTACATTCATAATACAAATGAATTACTTAGATGTAAATGAGGAGAGAGAAATCCCTCACAGAATTTCACCATGGTAACGGGTGAACATGGGACACATTAATGAGATAGAAAGGTTTATACCATCATCAAAACATAAAGAGGGCAGTATGGTGGAGGTTAAAAATCATACCCCCAACATTTTTTATTAAAAACAAAAGGCCATAACAACTTAAATAAAATTGGAAAAAAAGAGAAAAAAAGAAATCCCTTACTTGGAAGTGTGCTTCCAAACGCTTGAGAGAGGCATGAGAGAGGCTTCTTGGGAGCTTTGGGCACATTGGGAAGATTCTAGAGAGATGAGTGAAGAGGTTGGACGAACTCCATAGGCTTTTTTTAGGAGGAAGTGGGAGCTTAGGTGCATTTATCTAGGAATGGTGAGGAAATTCATTATTATTTTGATTTGGGACACCTCACATAAAACTAATCCAAACCACAAACCATACCATGGTTTTTCCAATGTTTTTTGGAAAAGGGAAGTGGAAAAAATATTTTTTAAGGCCAAAGTCCAAACTTTTTAAAATGATGGGGTTGCGTATGTCGAGGTGAGTCACACTCCCAAGGAAAACAATTTAAAACGACAAAATGTGTAAAAAGTCTTGAAGGGTCTTCTAATTCATTGTAAAATAAATCAAAAAAAAACTCATAATTACATTATTTTAATGATAAAACATTTATTTGACGAACATAAAGTTTATATTATTTTATTACATCACTATTGGGTCATTATGAGTCCATAAAACACATAATTTATTTAGACGGTATTTAATTTTTACCCAAAAATTTGACTATCTCACAAAATTATGAAAAATTCACCATTGGATAATTTCAATATCCTGAATCTAGAAATAATATTAATTTTATCTAAATAATTTTATAAATATGTTAATTGTCATTTTT
Organism: Viscum album; assembly: GCA_963277665.1. Lineage (NCBI taxonomy): Eukaryota > Viridiplantae > Streptophyta > Magnoliopsida > Santalales > Viscaceae > Viscum > Viscum album. The sequence continues at coordinate 622,885,976 of OY728135.1, read as the reverse complement.
AAACAAAAACTAACATTTATCGCAAATTCATGGGTTTTGATAAAAATGGCTTTCAAACCATAATAAAAATAACAATTGAATTCATAAAATTATAAAATCATTTATATTTTATAAAAATTAATTTAATAATAATAATAATATATTATTAAAATAATATTTAATTCAAAAATACATTAATTTATCAAAATATATTTCTTAGTTGAACATTAACTAAAAAATACTAATTGTGCTTTAAAAAACTATTTAAGATTTAAAAATAATAAAATTCAAGTATATTCATTATTATATACAAAAATAATTTACATAACCATAGTGATAAATTCTTGTTACATAACCCCTTATAACATCCGCATATGACTGAAGGGTAAGGTGTGCGATGATGACCAACTCTTGGTGTGGCTCAGATAACATTGCATGGGTGGTAATCTCTATCAACTCCCACTTATTTTGTAGGTGGTTCCACTTGAGCGTAACATATTCAAGATTGGCTTGGGCTTGGTCAAGTGAGAAGCCCAATGATACCACCTACTTTTAGAGCTCCGACAAATGGTCTTCATTTGGGGAAAGTCTATTGGATGAGGCCATCGCTTCCTTTGTTTAACTAAATTTGATTTGTTAAAGCCCTCTATTTATACTAATAATGTGATCACTGTTCAATGGCTATATTAACAGTGGTCACAATTCTTAATAGTATTTTAAAATCCAAAAACATAAAACAAAATAAGTTCATATGTTTTATAACCATTTCACATATTAGGACATTTAATTGATTAAGAGGGATTTCCCTTAATGAATGTTTGGGTCGTTACAATATTCCCCCCTTAAGAAATTTCTCCCTCGAAATTTCCTTTTCCCATAATAAAACAGATTTTGATAACTCTGCTTCATCATTTCCTCTGATTCCCATGTCGCTACCTCAAACTTGTGATTTTTCACAACACTTGGATGAGGGGAATTGTCTTATTTTATAGAAAGTTTTCTTTATGATCTAAGATCTTCACTGGTTGCTTCTCATAAGAAATATCATCCCATAATTGTACCACCTCTGAAGAGAGTACATGTGAAGGGTACAGTATGTACTTCTATAAAAGGGATACATGAAAGACATCATGTACTTTGTCCATGGTAGGTGGAAGTGCCAGTCTATAGGCCACATCCCCAACACGATCAATAATCTCAAAGTGGACAATGTACCTTGAACATAACTTACCTTCCTTTCCAAACCTCATGACCTTCTTCTATGGAGATATGCGTCAAAATTCCATTTCTCCAACTTTAAAATCAAGGTATAATCGATGTTTATCATTATAAATCATCTATCGACTCTGGGTTGACTTGATATGCTGCTGAATGGTTTTCACATTCACCACCATTTCTTTGAAAACATTTCGTCCATGAAGCTTACGCTCACAGACCTCATCCCAACACACCAGTGTTTTTCATCTTTTCCCATATAGGCCTTCATATGGTGCCATTTGGATGCTCGAGTGGAAACTTTTATTATAAGAAAACTCTACCAGAGGAAGATGTTGATCCCATTCTCCTTTGAAGTCTATTGAAAACGCTCTCAACATGTCCTCAAATGTTTGGATAGTATGATCGGATTGGCCATAAATTTGAGGATGATAGACAATACTAATGTTCAGTTCAGTTTTCAGATCATGTTGAAGTCTCTTCCAAAACGTAGATATGAATCTTGGATCTTGATTAGACGCAATAGATAATGGTACTCCATACAGCCTTACCACTTCCCTGATATATAATTGTGCTAGTTGTTCAAAATAGAAATTCTCCCAAATAGCAATGAAGTGTGCAGTCTTTGTAAGATGATCCACAAAAACCCATATTGCATTATTTACATTTGATGTCTTCGGAAGTCCGGTGACAAAATCCAAGGTGATGTTCTCCCATTTCTATTCTGGTATGGGCAATAGTCGCATCATCCCCTTAGACATCTACATTTCTGCCTTTACTTTCTGACACACTAGGCACTTTGATGTATATTCAGTGATCTCCTTCTTCATATTATACGACCAATAATTCTCTCAGAGATCTTGATACATCTTTCTATTTCCTAGGTGAATAGAGGAATTTGAACATTGTGCATCATCCAAAAGTTCCTTCTTCAGATCTGTAATTGATGGAACATGTAGCCTTTTCCCAAATCTCATAATTCCTTTTTCATTAACATTAAACCTTGAGGATTTCCCTTCTCCGATAGGTTCAACTTTTTCCTGAATTCTCACATCATCATTTTCAGCATCCTTTAACCTTTCCAAAAGTGACTGTTTAGTAATCATTTTTGAAAGGATTTATGATGTTCTATTTATTATGATTCCCATGTCCATATTCATAAAATCTAAAAATATTAGATCCTTTTCAATTCTCTTCAATTATAGAATCACTGGGTCCTTTCTACTTAGGTCATCCTCCACCTTTTTCGCTTTCATAGGGCGGTAATAGATTGTGAATTCATAGTCTTTGATCAGCTCTAACTATCTTCATTAGTTCATGTTTAATTCATTCTGTGTGAATATATAATTGAGGCTTTTGTGGTCTGTATATATTTCACACTTCTCCACAAAGAGATAATGCCGCAAAATTTTCAAAGTGAAGATCACTCTAACAAACTCAAGGTCGTGTATTGGATAGTTCTGTTCATGAACTTTTAGTTTCCTTGAAGCATAGGCAATGACTTTGTCATTTTTCATCAACACACATCCCAGGACCTTCTTCGAAGCATCACTGAATACCAAAAAAAAGATTCCCACATGTGGGTAAAGTTAGCATGGGTGTAGTGATAAGTCTCCTTTTCAACTACTTAAATCTTTCTTTGCTTTCATCACTCCAAGAAAACTTTTCTCTCTTCCGAGTTAGCATGGTAAGATGATTGGAAAATCATGAGAAATTTATCACAAATCATCGATAATATCTAGCTAACCCCAAGAAGATATGGATATACGTTACTGATGGTGGACTCAACCATCCTTCAATTGAATCTGTTTTGAAGGGATCCATAGATATCCTGTTTCTTGTGATGATATAGCCCAAGAAAGTGACCTCCTTTAACCAGATCTCACACTTGTTTTACTTTACATAGAGCTTATCCTTCTGCAAGGTCTCTAGTATAGTTCTTACATGTTCATCATGATCCTCCTTGATTTTATATGATATCAGAATATCATCTATAAATACTACCACAAATTTGTCAAGGTAATATCTAAAGACTCTATTAATCAAGACTGTGAAGATTTTTGGATCATTAGTGAGTCCTAAAGGAATTACTATGAATTCATAGTTCCCGTATCTTATACAAAAAGAAGTCTTGGGGATATCTTCCTTCTTCACCCTTACTTGATAATATCCCCACCACAAATCCACCTTGGTGAAGTATTGTGCTCTGCACAGCTGATCGAACAAGTCATGAATTCGTGGGAGAGGATACTTGTTCTTTATCATGGTTTTGTTGAGCTCACGATAATCAATGCAAAGGCGCATTGACCCATCCTTCTTCTTGACGAAGAGGACTGGTGCACCCCATGGTGAAGTACTTGGGTGTATAAACCCTTTATCTAGATTCTCCTGTAGTGGTTTCTTCATCTCCTTGATCTCCACAACATCCATTCTATACGAAGTCTTGGATATTGGCAATGTCCCGGGTATAAGATCAATTGAGAATTCAACATCTCTTCTAGGAGGAAGACCAGACAATTCCTGAGGAAACACTTCAGTGAATTCCCTCACAATAGGCATGTATTCAAGGATGGTTGCCTCCTTGGACTCAATAATCTAAGCTAGATACACATGCTCATAAGGCACTAATATCCATTCTTGAGATGATGGAGCCAAAGAAAATTCATCTTCTTCCTTGAACATGTATAGAATCGGGGGTTGATTCTCCACATGGAGGGTTATTTCCCTCTCATGGAAATTTATGTTGGATCTATATAAGGAAAGCCAATCCATGCCAATAATTGCATCAAATTCCACCATATTGAGTATGATGAGATTATCCGAGAAGTTCAATCCATATATTATGATAGGGTAGGAGTTATATTCATGGGATGCAATGATTGTCCCATTTTCTATACTCTCCAACATCTTCACTTCCATGATTTCTGGTGGTTCTGGGAATGTTCTACTAAACTTTTGAGATATAAAATAATGAGTATAACCTGAATCAAAAGGTATATTCACTATTCATGAATGAATAACTATTGTACCTATCACCACTTCAGTGTCGGGGTTCACATTGGTAGTAGTGATGGAAAAAGCTCACCCTTGCTGCCCTGGAGTTTGTTGGTTACCTCCGAAAACCCTTGTCTTAGGGAATTGATTTAAAAGATGTCATGGTTCTTTGAAGTAGTAGTAATGAACCATGTGCTAAGGTTTGAACGGAGTGTTCCTCTATTCTGTCTCATCTGTGGGTCTTTCTTTCCGACAATTAATAGCCAGGAGCCCTTCTCTTCTACACCTAAAGCATTTCCCCGTCCCCTTAAGGCAATTTCTGGGGTGCTTCTTTCTGCACCTTTGGAAAGTGGGATACTGGATCTTCTTATAACTGATGGATTTATCCATCAGACTGACAACATTGAAGTACACCTTAAGCATCCTATCCCCATGATTCCATGAGATTATTTGATCTCTATTTCGACCATGATGGCATATCAGACAATTTCCTCATAACTGTCAATGTAACGGATCGCCAGCACTTTCTGAAGGCTAGGATTCAGCCCACCAAAGAAGCGGTAAACCATGCATTCGGGGGTAACAACAAAGCTGGAAGCGTATCGTGAAAGCCTTGTGATGTTTTCCTCTTACGCTCCAATAGATTCTTTATCTTTTTGCTTGATTCAATGAATTTCCTTTATATCTTAAGTCATAGGGTGCACGGAAAATATTTATCGAAAAACATCTTCCGGAAATCCTTCCATTCGAACGCCTCGATCTCATCCTCGGACTTCGTATTTTTTATCAAAATCCACTATTCATCAACTTCACCCTCTATTTTTATAAGAATCCAATAGAACATTATCTTGTTTAGAACAATGAAGGATGGAGAAGATTCTTTCAATGGATTTGATCCATTGTTCAGCGATTGAGGGATCGGTTGATCCATTAAAAAAAGGAGGCCTTTGTCTCATGAAGCTCTTGATTGTGACTTGTTCTTTCATATGGGGGTTAAATGATCCTCTAGACCCATGTTTCTATTCAAATCTTGAGTTATCTTATAGAATATCATGACAAATTTCATGATTCCATCTCCCATTGGATTGGGCATCTCATTAGTACATTCATCACATTGATCTTCACATCTGTTGTTAGCCCGAGTCCTCCTATTACCAGCCATAGGCTGGAATGAAAGTAACGTTAGGGGTAACACATAAAGGGTAATAAAAGAACAAAACCGATGACTTCAATAACTTTTATTTCAATAACATATAAATCTATTGGCTTCAGTCTATGTTATCCGTGATCTATATTCTAACATATATTCTTAGGGAATTTTTTGTCCCTTAATAATTGTTCATACTAAGCTTGTGAATTTACCAAAGTATATCCCCTGAGAGTGTCGTAACCTAGAGTACATCAAGGCCCATTTTCATGCACCAGTTCCCATTCGAGTCTAGCTCAAAGTAGTGTTTTAGGGTTTTACCCCTAGGATACATATGTGTCGGAGCTGCCTCAACCTGATCATATCCAGACAGCGATGTATTTTCTTGATAAACCACTTACGCAATACTCACAAAAATTTAGGGATGTTTTTATTATACATATTCTTTTCTCTATGTCATTACTAGGGTTTTCTAAACCTAATCCAAAAAATAACTAAACCTATCCTCTGATACCCACTATGACAACCCTGATCTTTTATTACACAATTAAACATGATTTATTACATTAACATCACTTGATACAACAAATAAGATCAAGAGGACTAGTGTCTTTGGGGCTTAGGATCTTTATATAACAACTTAAAACATGAAATAAAACATCTCTATTGAAAACTACCTTTACATGACCACTATATTCCCTTGTACCTAGCATTGCATTGGATAACCTGAGGACAAGCATAAGAAAAGGTGAGCTATAAAGTCTATTAATGGAATAATCATGGAATAACATGTGGAATACAATACATGTTAGATAATAGTAATATCAATACTTAACAAGAGAATCATAAACATAAATGCATGATAAACCCTGATAATGATAATAAGGAAATGTGGCAACAACACTTAACATGGAATTATCATGATCCAAGGCTCATTGCACATGGTGCATGAGAAAACCCTCATTGCACTTGAAGAATGAGTAAACCCTCATTGAACTTGAATTTTCTTAAGTAAACACCCATTTCACATGACATATCATGATGCTATATTTACCAAATGCATTAGATTGCTATCAAGGCACAACCTTTCGTAAACATTTCAATTCATGCATAAGTGTCCCACATGAATCATTCAACATAATATTTTATTCCACGATAAAAGAATGTATAATACATACATGAAACTCTTTAAACAATAAGTAAATGTGCATAATTGTGAATACCATTGATAGAGAAATGGGCATTGAATTCACTACACAATGACTTTGGCTTGGAAAAGTGCGGTGCAATTTTGGCAGCATAACGGCGGACCATAAGAACTTATAAAAATGGTCTATGAGAGAGAAAGGGGTGTATCATCAAATTTACATGAAATGGACAGTAAGAGGGTCATGTAGATACATTTACCACCAAACATAATGGAATTTATATGCATAATACAAAATAATTACTTGGATGTAAAAGAGGAGAAAGAAATCTCTCAAGGAATTTCAGCATGGTAACGGTTGTACATGGGACACATTAATGAGAGAGAAAGGGGTATCCCATCATACAAACATAAAGAGGGAATTATGGGGAGGTTAAAAATCATACCCCCAACAGTTTTTATTGAAAACAAAAGGTTATAACAACTTAATGAAAATTTGAAAAAAAAAATGAGAAAGGAAGAAATCCCTTACTTGAAACTGTGCTTCCAAAGGCTTGAGAGAGGCTTGAGAGAGGATTTTTGGGATCTTGGGGGACCTTGGGAAGATTATAGAGAGAGGAGGGCAGATTTTTGACAAACTCCATAGGCTTTGAGTGAGGAGAAAGTGGGAGCTTGGGTGGGTTTATATAGGGAAGTGGGGGAATTCATTATTATTTAGGTTTGGGAAATCTCTCATTAAACTAATCCAAACCATAAACCAGGCCATGGTTTTTGCCCGTGGTTTTTTGGAAAAGGGAAGTGTAAAACAATATTTTATAAGTCCAAAGTCCTAACTTCTTAAAATAATGGGTTTTCTTATATGGAGGTGAGTCACACTCCGAAGGAAAAAAATTTGAAAAAACAAAATGATTAATAAGTCTTGAAGGGTCCACTAAAGTTTTGTAAAATAAATCAAAAAAACCTAAAATCACATTATTTTAATGGTAAAAATTATATTGTCTGAACATAAAGTTTATAGTATATTATTACATCACTATTGGGTCATTATGATGTCATAAAACACATTATATATTTAAACGGTATTTAATTTTTACCTAAAAATTTGATTGTCTTAGAAAATTATGAAAAATTCACCATTGGATAATTTTGACGTCCTGATTCCAGAAATAATATTCATTTTATTTTAACAAATTTATAAATATTTTAATTTTCACTTTTAAAATAAGAACCGACATTTATCAAAAATTCATGGGTTTTGGAAAAAATGGCTTTCAAACCTTAATAAAAATTACAATTGCATTCATAAAATTATATGATAGTTTATATTTAATAAAAATTAATTTATTAAGAAAAAATAATATTTTATTAAAATATTATTTAATTAAAAATCCATTAATTCATCAAATTATATTTCTGAGTCGAACATTAAATAAAAAATACTATTTGTGACTTAAAAACTATTTATGAAATAACAATAATAAAATGAAAGTATATTCATTATTATATACAAAAATAATGTACATAACCATAATGATAATGTCTTGTTACATAACCTCTTATAACACCCGTAGAAGACTGAAGGGTAAGGTGTGTGATGGTGACCAACTCTTGGGGTGGCTTAGATTACATTACCCATGTGGTAATCTCTATCAACTTCCACTTCTCTCATAGGCAGTTCCGCTCGAGCCTAATGTATTAAAGATCGCCTTGGTCTTGGACAAGAGAAAATCCCAATGAAGCCACCTCCTTTCCGAGCATCGACAAATGGGCATCATACGGGGTAGTCTGCTGGATGAGATCATCGTTTCCTTTGTCTTAGTAAATTGTATTTGTTAAAACCCTATATTTATACTAATAATGTGATCACTGTTCAATAGATATATTAGCAATGGTCACAATTCTTAACAGTATTTTAAAATCCAAAAACATAAAACAAAAGAAGTGCATATGTTGTAAAACCATTTCACATATTAAGACATTTAATTTGATCAAGAGGGATTTCCATTAATGAATGTTTGCGTCATTACAGAAGTTGCATTAATTAATTTAAAATTAATTCTCATTGTCAAAACAAATAACGTGTTTTTAAGAAACAATAAATATAAAAAGATCCACACTTGTTTATGTCCAATTTCAATGTGAAATTAATTCCAATGACCAACATTGGATTAATTGGTAAAAATATAATTTAATTAAACATTACAACCCATTAAGAAGATAATATAACCATATAAATAAATTAGATTAAGAGTCACTTTTGAATAACAATACAGTATGTTTCACTATTCATAAAAAATAAACTTTACTAGAAAAATACCAAAAATATACCCAAAGTAAATTTTGATGTCCCAAATCTAAAAAATATTTTTATTTTTTTAAATTGAACATATAAATGTGACTGAAACTTGTTTTAAATATGGTTTTCCATTAACAGGTATTAAATTGTCCTTTTAAAGTAAATTATTCTTAATATTAGATTCATTCACATTTTAAACCTCTTACTTTTATTAAACAAACATGTATAATCATATTGTAGTTATTTTTATTCATTCCCGCCAATACAATGGCTAGGAGTTAACTACCATTTAAAATAATTATATTATATTACTAGTGTAGAACGTAAGAATTCAAAAAAACTTATTGTTGTGTATTGGGTATTCCCTCAAACATAGCAAACCCTTTAAAGTAAAATTAATATTTAATTCACACAATATTAATAAAAAAGAGAGTGTATTATTTCATTATTTACCCGGGATGTTACAAACTTCCCCCTTTTGGAAATTGTGTCCTCACAATTTTATTCACTTATAAAATAAGTGGGGGTATTTATCCCTCATAAAATTTTCAGATTAGCACATTGCCTCTTTAACCATATGGTTTTTCCACAAAACCTTTACCTGGTGAATTACCTTATTCTTCCGCACTTTCTCTCTGCGGTCAAGAATCTGGACCAGTTGTTCCTCAAAAGACAGATTCTCTTCCAACTGAACTACCTCTAGACTCAAAACATGAGATGGATCTAGCATATACTTTCTCAACATTGAAACAAGAAAAACATTGGGTACCTCGGATAAACATGGAGGTAAAGCCACTCTGTATGAAACTGATCCAACTTCATCTAGGATTTTATAAGGTCCAATGAACCTCAGACTTGATTTTTGTTTCTTACCAAAACACATCACACTTTTACATGGAGAATATTTGATAAAGAAATGATCACCTATCTCAAAAGAGATATTCTTCCTCCGGTTATCTGCATAACTTTTTTTCCTGCTCTGACTTGTTCTCATGTTCTTCTGAATCAACTAAACATTTTATTCCATCTCTTCTACCAATTCTACTCCCATCAGCTTCCTTTCACCTACTTCATCCTAAAATACTGGAGTTTGACAACGCTTTCCATATAATGCCTCAAATGGAGCTATTTGTATACCGGAATGAAAACTGTTATTATAATAAAATTCAACCAAAGAAATATGTCGGTCCCACCTTTCCTGGTAATTCGGGGAACAAGAACATAGCATATCCTCTAGTATCTAAATTGTTCATTCTGACTGCCCATCTGATTGTGGAATAAAAGTTGTTCTAAAATTTAATTCAGCACCCAATGACTTCTAAAGGCCTTTCCAAAAGTTATAAGTAATCCTAGGATCACGATCAGATATAATGGAGAGGGGAACACCATGAATCCTAACTATCTCTTTAACATACAACCAAGAAAGTTGATCTAGATACAAAGTATCTCGAATAGGAAGGAAATGAGCAGATTTAGTCAACCGATCAAAAATAACCCAGATTGCATTATTACCCCGATATGTCTTTGGTAATCCTACAATGATGTCCATGGATACATATTTCCATTTCCACTCGGGCATCGGTAAAGACTGAAGCATCCCTTTCAATAATTTTGGCTCTGCTTTAACCTGATGACAAGTCAAACACTTCACAGTAAAATTAGAAATATCTCTTTTCATTCCATCCCAATAATAATACTTCCGAAGATCTCTACACATATTTGTACTAAAAGGATGAACTGAAAACGAGGAACTATGAGCATCACATAATAACTCATTCTTCAACTGTGAATCAGAAGGCACACATAATCCTTCCCAAACCTTAAAACTGAATTTTTATCAACATTAAATTCAGGAAAATTACCATTCTGAACCAACTCTACCTTTTTCTGTAACTCATTGTCTTCTTTATACACTTGATTTATTATGTCTGATAGAGATGATTTCACTAACACCAGATACAAACCAGAATAATTTCTTACACCAACAACTTATATTCCAAAGTTCATCAAATCAAAAACCAAAGGATCTCCTTCCAAACATATCATGGTTAATGAAGGATTACTTTTTCGACTTAAAGAATCAGCCACATTATTTTCCTTTCATTGACGGTAATAAATTGTGAAATCATAATCCATGATTAATTCCAACCATCTCCTCTATCTCATGTTCAATTATTTTTGAGTGAATATATACTTCAAACTTTTGTGGTCAGTATATATTTCACATTTTACTCCATACGAATGATGCCTCCAAATATTTAAAGAAAAAACAATAGTATATAATTCCAAATCATGTGTAGGGTAATTTGACTCATAAGGTTTCAACTTACGTGAAGTGTAATAAATTACCTGATTATTCTTCATAAGGACTCATCCAAGTCTGTTCAATGAAGCATCACTATAAATAACAAACTCACCATTTCTGGAAGGTAGTTCAAAAATTGAAGCATTCACCAATCTTCTTTTCAATTCCAAAAAAAAATTCACATTCTTTTTTCCAGATAAAATCAACACCTTTTGGAGTTATCTTAGTCATTGGACTAGATAACCGTGAAACATTCTCAACTAACCTCTGGTAACAACCTGCCAAAACAAGAAAACTACGGATCTTAGTTATATTTGTGGGTCTTGGACATTCTAAAATAACTTTTTTTAGTAGGATCAACACTTATGCTATTTTTTTAACCAATGTGACCAACGAAAAAAACTTTGTAACCAAAACTCACACTTTCTGAATTTTCCATATAGTTTTTTTTAATGGTTTCAATACAACCCTTAAATTAATTTCATGCTCCTCTTTACTTTTTGAATAAACCAAAATATCTTCAATTAACACAACCAAAAACTTATCCAAAAAAGCATGGAAAATTTTATTCATAAGATCCATGAATATAGTAGGTGAATTGGTTAACCCAAAATGCATAACTAAAAATTCATAATGGCTATATCTAGTATGAAATGTGGTATATGGAATGTATGTTTCCTTTACTTTCAACTGATGGTACCCCGACCTCAAGTTAATATTTGAGAAATACTGAGCTCCTTGGATTTGATCGAACAAATCATCAATATGAGGCAATAGATACTTGTTCTTAATAGAGATGGTATTTAATGCTTTATAATCAATACAAAGTCTCATTAAACCATAATTATTTTTAGCAAATAAGACAGGAGCACCCCATGGTGATATGCTAGGTCGAATGAAAGCTTTATCTAATAAATCCTTTAATTACTTATCTAACTCTAAAAGATCAATTTGAGGCATTCAATAAGGGGGTTTTGAAATTGGATTAGAATTAGGAACTAAGTAAATAGAAAATTTAACTTCTCGATCAGATAGAATACCAAGAAACTCATCAAGAAAACATCAAGATACTCATTTACCACTAGTACATCATTTATTTGAACAGTTCCATTTTTTCAACAATATGTGCAAGGTAACATTCATTTCCATATTTTACTAGTTTCTCATCTTCCTGATATGTTATCAAAATCAAGGGTTCATTATTGTACAAAAACTGAATATCTTTCTGAAAAGATATCTCTTTAGCTCTATAGTCAATCATATCATGATAAACAGAAATCTAATCCATACCCAAAAAAGCATAAAACTCTACTAGAGGCAAAATAATAAGGTTTGCAGGTAGATTCCTCCCGCACACAAGGACATGATGGTTCTTATATATTTTGTTTGTATCAACATTTCCCTCCGATGTTTTTACCATAAGTTAAGGACTCATATCTTGAGATGGAATTCAAAATTTACTTGAAAACTTCTCAGAAATGAAATAATGTGTATACCCTGAATAAAACAACACATTGGCATAATCTGAACAATTAAATAGTGTACCTAATACTACTTCATTTTATGGTCCAACATCTGCTGAAGTAGTGGAAAAGGACTTCACCACCCCTTTCTGCTAGTAGTCTAGTTACTTTCCCTCATTTGAGTTCTTCATTGGACACTCATTTGGATAATGAACCATTTCATTTCACTTAAAACATCTCACCACTAGCTTTTCATTGCCTGCTTGCTCATCTTCCTTATAGTTATGTGCAATATGACCAGACTTACCACACCAGAAGCACTTCCCAGACGTTGATAAACATTCTCCTGGATGCTTTTTACCACACTTCTCACTAGATTGATATTTAGTTTTCTTACCTCCAGACTTCTTTGATGAATTGTTTCCCTTTTCCTACCAACTGGACCTCTTGTTCTGTTGTTTGTCAAAGAACACTTGATCATCAGCAAACTCCATTTCCACTTTCTCTGCACATCAAACAAGATTTTCATAACTGTTAAACTCATGAGAGTCTAATGATCTTCAATATCATGGCTTCAATCTTGTCTAAAATTGATTTATATTACTATCAATATCTCGGATGAAATTTGGAGCATAACTTTCCAATTCGAGTGAATTTGGATTCATAAGCAGCCACTGAGTCATCCTTCTACCTCAATTCTAGGAATTGTTTTTCCATCCTAAGACAAAACACCTTAGGAAAATATTTCTCAAGAAAAAAACCTTTAAATTAATCCCAATCAAGAGCATCAATATCCACACTATCCCTGATAGTTTTCACCATCGACCACCACTGATCTGCTTCACCTTTAAAATCGTAAACATCGAGACTAACCTTTTGATGTTCTGAATAACCCATGACATCGAAAATTTTCTCCAATGCTTTAATCCACCCTTCTTCTAGCATAGGTTCGAATGATTCGTTAAATGATGGGGGGTGTTGCCTCATGAAAATCTACACTACTTAAATGTTCCTCTATGGTTGATCCGTATAATCTCGTGCATGGATACCACCACAATTTATAGCCTGAGTCAACTTTTCCATCACTACCAAAAACAGTTCAGTTCCGATTCTGACCATCTCAGGTTGCTGATTTGAAAGGTTTTATTCCTCTTGATGTCATCCCAACATATTTTCCACGTTTTCTCAATGTAAAACCATTTTAAACAAAAAAAACATATTAGGCTAAGCAACATGGAAATCAGTAAATGCTATATCATTTCAATAATAAAAAAAATTAATTTATGGATATTAATTTAACAATACCCTAACTCTTAATGTTTTCTAAACCGTCCTATGATACCAACAATAAGGACTTGACCATAAAACATTAAATAATATTTAATTAAAAAAATATTCACATTGAGGATCTTTTCAGGTTTGGAGTATTTGAGAATTAGTCTGTAACAATTACATTACATCTCAAAAATTACAAGGTAGACACTTCTACTCAGTTTCCATTTTTTTTTATAAAATAAAAACTCTTGAAAAAAAGATTCATGTCTAGTTCCATGTTTTATACATCATGAAATTTCCTTGATCCCATCCTTGACCCTATCCCACTTTATTGCCTATGAAAAACATCTCAAAAACTTGTGATGAGCATAAAAAGATCAGTAAGGGATACACAAAGAAGGAAAATTGTTAGTTTTTCAAAACTAAAAGTAAACCATGAATATTTTTTCACAAGTAATACATTTCACCTTTATGAATTATTAAGTACTCTTCGCTGAATAAAAGATACACTACTTGAAAAGCGACCTATACCCACGGTTCAAAATTGTGAGCATAGCCCCCAAAACCGTGGGTATAGGCTATACACACGGTTTTGGGAATCATGGAATGGAACGGCGTCGGTATAGGGGTATCAACCTATACACATGGTTTTGGAGAACCATGGGTATAGGGGATTCAATGTATGAACTACTCATGTTCCAATGTGGCACACAACATACCCCACGGTTTGAAAATCGTGGGGTATTTAAATTCAAAAAATTCGCAGCAGACGGGATTCAAACCCGCACTCATGTTGCACCTCACGGCTATGAACCACCAAGGGACTAACCAAGATTCGAATTATTTTGGTTATATATTCATACATCAATGTATATATATTAATTTAATCCACATGGGGTACTTAAAATCCAAAAACGCAGGCAAGGGGATTCGAACCTGCGTCTGACGCTAGGCCTCACAGACGCGCACCACCAACTGACCAACCGAGATACGATTTTTAATTTTTTTATATATATACATAAACGTATATATATTAATATAATCCACATCGAGTATTTAAATTCATAAAATGCATACCGTGGGATTCAAACCCATGTCGCACAGCCACACCTCCACTACTGACCAACTGAGCTAAAGAAATTCAAGAGTATATAAATTTATATTTATATAAATATATTTAACTAAACCATGAAAAAATATCTTCCCGCCAATTTTTTTTCATGTCCCGGCTAATTTTTATTCCTCTCCATAAGCTATACCCACGGTTCTCTAGAACCGTGTGTATAGGTCTTCAAAAAAACCCCAATACCCACAGTTTTGAAGAACTGTTGGTATAGGTCTTCGGAAAATACCCTATACCCACATTTCTCCAAAACCGTGGCTATAGGTGAACCTATACCCACGTTTTGAAGAACTGTGGGTATAGTGGTACTATATACCCACGGTTTTTTGCAAAACCGTGGGTATAGACCTATTTTCTAGTAGTGATCATTTCTTACCCTTTTGTAACCAAAATATTACCATAAAACCCATATAAATAACACATAACCTATAAAGGTAATTTGGTACATAAACATACTTAGATGGAATAACCATACAATTGACTTACATACATATCACTAAATAGAATAGCCATACAGCCAACTTCTATACCCAATGCATTGGAGGTTATAATGTAACCACTCGTCCCGGTTTATCATGGCACCACCTGTCATTTGTTTTATCACGTAACCACCCAGAAAATGTTCAAGTACCGTTATAAAATCATAAAACATAAATTATTTCAAATATAAACATTTAACTAATAACATTTAATTTGAAATAACAACAAATAATTTCAGGATATTGAAATAATAAATCCCTTTCAAATACCATTTTCAATACTAAAACACCCAAAAACAGAATAAGTAATTTTCTTTTCCTTTTAGAAAACATTAAGTCTTATAGAAGAAGTCAAATAACGATTACGATGGTGGACTGGTCATTGTTGCTGCATATGTTAAAAACATTTCGTTTATTGTTTAGTATAATGCTGCGAAGAAAAAAAGATACCCTATGAATGAAAGTAAACGACAAAGAGTTTTATTATACACTGTGTAAAAGAAAAAGGTATATATTATCGAAATATGCCTCACTGAAAGGAGATTGAGATGAAGTTCCTTGCCTCATGTCCGACTTGACACGTTCATTCTTAAATCTCTTGAATAATAAACTAAATTTAATTTTACTTCATTAAGAACCATTTAAAAGTTTATAATTAATTTTATATCACTTATTACCATGTTATAAACATTAATCAATTATGTTAATAATGGTTGTTCTTTTGATATTTGGTACTTGAGTCAGAAATGAACACCATATAATTACAAATTGTCAATGTGTCCAATAGTAAATTTTCTCCAAAATGGAATTCATGATTTAGATATCATATACATCATATATATCCAGTATATATCTGTATTTATAATAGTACATAACATTTGGGATATATTAAATGAAATGAACCGTTCATGGAGATGGTAAGTCATACGTACGCATGAACGCTACTTTCATTTCTTTTTAGTAATTTAATGGAATTAAAACATAAGGATATATAGGTATATTATAATTCTAGTATAATATAATATATAATATCATTAACAATATCCTTTATTCATCCCATATATGGAATTAACGAGTCATTTCAATTTGAGGGGACGGTAGTCCGCACTTCCTCAAATGTAATTATCGTGTTTACCCATAATGGAAACAATAAAGGTATGATAAAAAGGAAAAATAAATAAGAATAAAGAAAACATAAACATAATATATATCATATATAAATACAATTCCATCTTAATGGCCACCATGAGAGGTGGTAGGAGACAATTGAACAATCATCATTTCATGAAGTGTTAGTTTTCCATCCAGAGAAACGTTATGTTATTCACCCAATAGATGGAGGTGTGTGTAAGTGTAATTAGAATTATTCTCATAACAACATCCTGGTATATTTTGGATCCTTTTTTTGTTATAATATATAGGAAAAAAAATATTTTAGGGGTTAGAGAAGTAAAATAAAAAGAAAGAAGTTAAGAGGAATCGTTACCTTTAATTTGGGTAACTCCCTTTGGTTTTAACCAAAAAACTTCTTGAAGTGCCTTCTACCTAAGGTAAGTATTCTAGGAGGTGGAGAAGGATATTGAGAGAATATTTTTCAGGTTTTGGATGATCCAAAGGGCTTGAAAGGTGTGAGAAATGTGTATGAAGTGAGGGATTTTTATAAGGGGAGGAGGGGCACTTTAGGAAAGTTTGAAAGTATTATTTCATTATATAATGATATTCGGTTTCTAAAGGTCAAAAACTAATTAATGTAGAATATAAGATGACTTATGGTTGAAATAAAATCTTCCAATTAAAATTTTACAGGTTTAGGATTATATTTTAGTATATATAATCTTATTTATTTAAATATTCTATTAATGAGGTAAATACTGCATCATTATTGTGTCATAAATAATTTAATTTATTTGATGTCAATAAATTATAAATAAAATACCATTATGTAGGAAATTATTTTAGATTTTCGGTGAATATATATAGTCGAGAATATAATTTATAAAAACCCCTTGTAAAAATTAATTTACTAAAATATATTTGTTTTTGTCATTTTTGCCTTTACTTTAAGTTAATTAATCTAAAGTGTCATTATCACTCCCAAGTGGCTCAATGGGGTCCCAAAATAGACCCAGAGATGAACATGGTCATAAATGACTCAACCAATATGTTTATGACATGTGTTAAGGTAATTTTGTTTTATGATAATATTCTTTATACTTTGAATTACCCTATTTACGTTTAACCGCAATAAATAAAAGTCAAAAGATAATATTCACTAAAAATTGTGTTCATTTAATGGAACCACATTTTACTTATTAAAAACAACCATGTATGTTAGATTTTTTATGTTTAATCCACATAAGGGGTAAAATTTCATTTAAATGAAAATGTCAGTTTTAATCTACTACTTAGTGGTTTCACTATTCATTAAAAATTAATGTTTTTCAGAAAAGTACCAAAAATTCAACCTAACATACATTTTATAATCCAAATTCAAAAATTATTTCTATTTTGAAAAATTTTAAACATATAAGTTTCATTAATTAATTAAAAATTAATTCCCATTGTGAAAACAAATAACATGTTTTTAAGAAATAATAACTATCAATAGATCGACACACGTTTATATACAATTTCAAAGTGAAGTTAATTCCAATGACCAAAATTTGATTAATTGGTAAAAATATAATCTAATTACACTTTAAAACCAATTAAAAATATAATATTACTATATAAATAAATTTTATTAAAAGCAACTTTTGAATAAAAATACAGTATTTTTCAATATTCATAAAAATTGAGCTTTACCAGAAAAATACCAAAAATTTACCCAAAGTAAATTTTGATGTTCTGAATCTAAAGATAAATTTTATTTTTTCATGTAGAACATATAAAATTGTCCAAAACTAGATTTAAAGAGGTTTCTCTATTAAAAGGTGGTAAATTGACCTTTTAAAGTAAATTATGCTTAAAATTAGATTCATTCAGTTTTTAATCCTTGAAATTTTATTTAACAAACAAGTATAATCATATTTTAGTTAGTTTCGTTCATTAGTGCCAATATAAAGGCTAGTAATTAACTACCATTTAAAATAACATTATTATATTATTATTGTGCAAGGTAATATTTCAAAGAAACTTGTTGTTGCGTATCGGGTATGCCATCAAACATAACAACCCCTTTAAAGTAAAAATAATAAATAATTCACAAAATATTAATAAAAAAGAAAATGTATTTTTTCTTTATTTTCCCGGGATGTTACATGTAAACCTTAAAATAAATGAAACTATATGGGAAATTCAGTAAGTGTGAGTTTTGGTTACAAAATTTTTTTTCCCTTGGTTACATTGTTTCAAAAAATGGAATAACTACTGATCCTTCTAAAACAAAAGTTGTTGAAGAATGGCCAAGACCCACAAATATAATTGAGATATGTAGTTTTCATGGTTTTATAGGTTATTACTGGAGGTTTGATGAATATTTTTCATGGTTATCTATTCCAATGACATTGATAACTCGAAAAGGAGTTAAGTACGTCTTGAAAAAAAATGTGATGATTGTTTTTAGGAACTAAAAAGAAGATTGGTGAATGCTTCATTTTTGGCATTGCCTTCTAGAAATGGTGAGCCTATTATCTATAGTGATTGTTCATTGAATAGACTTGGTTGTGTCCTAATGAAGAATGATCTGGTAATTTTTTATGCTTCACATCAGTTGAAAACACATGAGTTAAATTACCCTATGCATGATTTGGAATTAGATTTTATTATTTTTTCTTTAAAAAATTGGATTCCTCATCTGTATGGAGTTAAACATGAAATATAAACTTACCAAAAAATTTGGAAGTATATATTCACTCAGAAAGAATTAAACATGGGACTAAGAAGATGGTCATAATTAATCAAGGATTATAATTTCACAATCCATTACCATCAAGGAAAAGAAAATAAAGTGGCTGATGTTTTGAGTCAAAAACATAATGCTTCATTAACCATGATATGTTTTGAATGAGGTCCTTTGGTTTTTTATTTGATGATCTTTGGAATCGAAGTTGTTGGTGCAAGAAATTCCTCTATATTGTTCTAGTTGTCAGTGAGATCATCTCTATCAGACATAATTAAGAAAGCATAGAAGGAAGACAGTGAGTTATAGATAAATGTAGAGTTGGTTCAGAAGGGTGAGTTTCTTGATTTTATCATTGATAATGATTTTATTTACTGATTTGGGAAGTGATTATTCATGCCTTCTGATTCATAGTTGAAGAATTAGTGGTTAGGTGATACTGATATTTCTCCATTTTCTGTTCATCCTAGTAGTACTAAGATGTACAGAGATCTTCAGGAGTATTAATAGTAAGATGGAAAGAAAATATATATTGCAAATTTTATTATGAAGTGTTTGACTTGTCAACAGGTTAAACTAGAGTGGCAATTACCAAAAGGGATGGTTCAGTCTTTACCAGTGCCAGAGTGGAAATGGGAAAATATATCCATAGACTTTGTTGTGGGATTACCAAAGACATCTCGGGATAATAATGCAATCAAGGTTATTATTGATCGATTTACTAAATCTGCTCAGTTATTTCCTATTCGAGATACTTTGTCTTAAGATCAACTTTCTCAGTTTTATGTTAAAGAGATATTTAGGTTTCACGGAGTTCCCTTCTCTATTGTATATGATCTTGATCCCAGGTTTACTTATAACTTTTGGAAAGGCCTTCTGAAGTCATTGGGTACTGAATTAAATTTTAATACAGCTTTTCATCCTCAATTAGATGAGCAGTCAGAATGAAGAATTCATACCATGGAGGATATACTACATGCTTGTTTGCTGAATTACCAGGGAAGTTGGGACCAATATTTTTCTATTGTTTAATTTTCATATAATAAGAGTTTACATTCCAGTATACAGATGGCTCTATTTGAGGCATTATATGGGAAGCTATGTCAAAATCGTTTTTTTGGGATGATGTAGGTGAAAGGAAGATAATGAGACTAGAATTGATAGAAAATATGGGAAAAAAAGTTTAGTTGATTCAGAAGCACATGAGAACATCTTGGAGTAGGTATAATAGGTAAGTGGATAACTAGAGGAAGGATCATTATTTTCTGGTTAGTGATCATGTCTTTCTCAAAGTTTCTCCATGGAAGAGTGTGATTCATTTTGTTAAGAAGGGAAATTGAGTCTGAGTCTCATTGGAACTTATGAAATCTTAGAGAAATTTGGATTAGTTGCATACATAGTGGCTTTACCTCTACACACTAGTGCATAAAACATTGTTTATGTCGGTTATTTTTCAATTTTTACGTCGGTTTTTAGCCGACGTTAATACGGATGATGTTATAAATAATTTTTTTTACGTCGGTTATTTAAAAATTGACGTAAAAAATATAACATCGTGGTTTTTATCACATCGTTTAATTAATAACTGACATGAAAAAACCCGGGGGGTTATGACGTCAGTTATTATATAACCTCCATGATAAACCGGGGGGTTATCACGACGGTAATTTAATAACTGATGTGATAAACCATTTCCCAGGCCTTTTATCACGTTGGTTATTTAATAATTGATGTGATAAAACATTCCACATGTGTTTATCAAGTCAGTTATTAAAATACCCAACGTGATAAACCCTTCCCGATTTCTTTATCAAGTCGGTTATAAAATAACCGACGTGGAAGAAAAATTTTTTTAAAAAAAAACTAATGTAGCCCTCTGCTATCCCCCAAAAACAACCAGAAACCAAATCAAGAATTCGTACAATAAAAACAGAAGTAGATTGAAAAAAGAACTAAAGAAAAATTAAGCATTTACATTGATAACATATAAAACTTACCCCACTTGATAGCCCCCATCACACCCATGGACTGCCTCCGACCCCTTAGACAGCCCCATACACTCCGGGACAGCCCCAAACACCCTGGGACAACCCCCCCCCCCCCCCCCCCCACTGGACTCCCACCACCCTCTGAATATCACCCCTTCACCCCACCACACCCCTGGACTGCCCCCCGACCCCCTTGACATCCCCAAACACCCCGGGACAACCCCCCCCCCCCCCCCACCCTCCTAAACAGCACCCCTCACCCCACTTGACAGCCCCCACCACACCCCTCAACTGCCCCCTGACCTCCTGGATAGCCCCAAACACCCAGGGACAACCCCACCACCCTCAAGTATACCCCCCCACACCCTGGACAGCCCTCCCCCACCCCATTGGAGCCCCCACCACACCCCTGGACGGCCCCCTGACCCCCTGGACAACCCCAAAAACCCCTGGAAAACCCCCCACCCTCATGTATACACCCCACCCCCTAGAAAACACTTCTACACCCATGGACAACCCTCCCACACCCATGAAACAGACCAAAAAGTTACTAAAAACAAACCAGAACCCCCTCACCCAACTAGACTACCCAAACCACACCCCTGGACACTCCCCCCCCCCCCACACCCCTGGACATCACCACCACCCCCTGGACATCCCCCCAACCTCTTGTAGCCCCCCCCCCCCACCCCCTGTACAACACTCCCACATCCCTGGACAGCCCTCCCACACCCTTGAAACAGACAAAAAGTTACCTAAAACAGACCAGAACCACATCAACACACTAGACAGCCCCCAACACACCCCTGGACTGCCCCCCCCCCATCCCCATGGACACCCTAGAACCCCCCCCCCCACCCCACCCCCACCCCTGTAAACCCACCTCACCCCACAAGGCACCCACACACCCCTGGACACCCCTCGGACAGCCTCCCACTCCCCTGGATAGCCCTTCCACCCTCCTAGAAACGCTCCCACCCCCTAGATTGCCCCCCCCCCACCCACCAAACAGTCCTCCCCGACCCCTGGACACCCCCAACCCCACTGAACACCCCCCACACCCTGGAACCCCTCCCCCCAAACCATAATCCATACCATAAATACCATCATAAGAAGACCAAAAAAAGTAGAGAAAAATTAAACATTCGCATATATAACATTCAAAACTTTCACTGTCAACATAAAAAAAACTAAATCCAACCTAAACTACTACCAAATACACAATTACGATGACAAAATTCAAAATTACATTTTACATATCAAACAACTAAAATTCAATCAAACTTGTTAAAAATTTGACCACTCTAATGGTAAGTGTTTTATTTCTTCAGCAGTATAGGGTAAAGGGTCATCAAAAAGATACAAGTGAAAAGGATAGTAGTAAACGTGTATAATGAATAAATAAAATTGAAATATTATGGAAAAGTTTAGGAGGAAATCTTACCAGGTCAAAATTCACAACTGCCTCAGTTGTTATTATTTCATACATAAATATTAACATATAATATCCGCATTTGATGACTCCTTGTTATTCATGACAATTCGTTTTGAATGAGTGTAAATTCAATATATTATTTTTATGTAATAAATCAAAAAGTAAAAATTATAAATGTATATTTACCTTCTCATTTACATATTTGATCTTTGCACTCCTTTTCTTTGTGTTTTTTCGAAAGTAGGCCCATGCCCTATTAGAAAATAATACGATTGGGGTAAATTTATAATTCATTATAATATATAAAACTATTGAGAAATTGAAACTTATTTTTCCAATATATTCTTAAAAATTTCCTGCACATCATCATGGACAGAGCATATCCAATAAAGTGATTTCTCCCTTGGGAAAAAGACCACTAACATCCAATGATCACAGATAAAAGGAAATTTAACGTTAGTGGTTTTTTATGTTAAAAGATAATTAACTCTTTGAGAGAGGTGTGTTTTATACCTCTTACAAAAAGTCATCATCCAACATTGTGTGACTATATTCATTTCAAGTCTTTCAGCAATATAAAGCATTCCTTGTTCCTCATCCAATGCACATGATTTAGGGGAAATCAATTACGGGTCCATGAATCCATATCCATCTGTCAGCTCATTCCTATCACAAATTTTATAAAGATAACTAATACAAAATAGACATAAGTATACATTTTTAATAAATATAATGCAGGGAAGAGGTGTTAAGACATACATGGAAAAAATTTACACCACGTTGATGCCCAACTTATCTCCAGTAACAAGCTCCATGATATCAGTTTTCATAATCCCCACACTTATTTCACATCCACAAACATGATCTTCCATTGGAAACACATAATGACCCACCAAAAAATTTGAATATCTTGACAATCTATCAAGACTACTAGAATCTTTATCTGATGTCACAACCATTTGTCTTTGTTGTTGTCTATAAAGTATTTCTTTAACTTTTAAGTATTCCTATAAAAATAAATAGAAAAATATATTAGTTTTCAAATGATAAAACAAATTTAATAAAAAATAAAATAAAAGATATAACATTCATACCTCTATGGTAATGAGTTGAAGAAGTCTGGATGTCCAAATTAAAAAATGGTCGATACTATGTCCAACTATCGTCACCTCATCTGTAGGTAATGGTGCTCGAGCTAATCTATCTATACTATCCTGTACAGTGACCATCTGATTCTCTACCTCTAATTGTTGATGATGAACTGTATCTCCTATACAATATACCAACCCATATAAAACTATATGATGTTGAGGATCAACAACATACAACTCGCAATAATTAGGAAGCTGCGGTGGAGGAGTAGGATAATAAATGGGGTCCGCAGGCTAAGGTGGGGGAGTGGGAGCTACTGGCGGAGGTGGAGGATAAATAAGGTCTGCAGGAGGAGGTGGAGGGGTGGGAGCTACAGTCTGAAATTGTCTTTTCATGTCTGCAAACATAGATTGTACTAACTCTCTAATATTTTCCTCCATCATTGCATTATGATTATGAACTTCAGCCTCCAAGGATTCTATTTTTTTATAAACCCCCTCAACTTTAGAAGTTGAAGAACGTGGCAACACTTTTCTTACTGATAAACCTGTCAGATATCATCTTACATGACCAGGATGTTCGGGCTTTCCCAATGCTACAGATAAAATATCTTTCCTCCTAGTAGTTGTAAATGCCCCTTGTGAAATCTTCTCCTCAAGAGATTCCTATATTAATTAATTGAACATTTCTATAATGATTGAAATTATATGAAGAAAATAATTAACTTAAATAAATAAAATAGATATCTTACAATCCTCTCAGCTATGATTCTTGATTATTTCAAATGATATTTCTCTTTTTTACCCTTCTGATCTCTCTTACATTTTTCATGTCTAGATGGAGGGGATAGAGGGGCCACCTCTCCAGAGCTTGAAGACTCAGCTCTTAGTTGTTGAAATTTTTCCGCCATCATTTGTTCTTCCAAAAATGCATACCCTCCCCAAGATAAACTATGAGGGTATACATTTTTAGATTGGATCTCTTGATGATCTTTCCTTGTTCGCTATAAATTAAGAATAAGAAATCATTAACAAAACATTAATAAGATCATTTATATAAGAAATTTTATAAAAGATTACATTTCCCTTACCAGAAATGAATCTTTTCTTCTAATTTCAAAAAATGGCCTCCATGTGTCTTCATCTTTAAAAGGATATATACGACATGGATTTTCATGACTCCTATGACCATAAATGAAATCAGATCAGAGGGTTGATTTGAAATCCCTCCATCTCCTGGTTGCCAATGATAAGCATTTCTTCCTGACTCCTTGAGTGTCAGGAATATCAAATTTCATCTAATAAAGAAGAGGCTAAACATATTATATACACTAGAAACATTTAAAGAATAGTCAAACAATATCAAAAGATCTTACCAAAATCGTCTCCCACAACTGAGAGATTATCGCTATATCCACACTTCTCGAGTCATCATACATAATTCTTACTTTTCTCTTAGCATGAGTTGCTACAAAACTCTTAAAATCTTTTGTATTTGGACCTCTAGGAATATCATCATCACCAAACTCAACAAGTATCCTCTGATCCTGCGTACGGGAAAGTGCTAATTTTGGTAAACGTGTAAACCCACGTTTACCAACCTTTGAACTCTTTGTCATAATAGGAGCACATGAGGAATATTGGGGAACATCAAGAGGAGCATTTGAATGTTCCTCCCCAGAGGTATGACAAATATGCTCATCTCTAGAATCATGTGGTTGATCAACTGAATGATCTGTCATTATCCTTCAAATCAAAAAAACAAACATTAGTTCACAAATATGAAAATTCAAATATTTTAATACTACTGTAATCAGAAAATAGAAAAGTTTACTAAGTTACGTAATTGTAAACATTGGTAATATGGTAAGAATGTTAAACAATGATAAATATGGTCAAGATGGTCAAGATGGTAAACATTGTAAACCTGGTAATCATTGTAATGTAATTGTCACTAAAGAAAAATAATAGATATATAATTCATATAATGGTAAACATGATATAGTAAACTAAACGAACTTAAAACAAACAAAAACTTATACTAATTTTGTTTTAATACATGTTTTAATAAATAAAAAACATACAATATATAACATTTTATGAAAGAAATAAATGTAAACAAGAAATAAACATAAGTTACCTGTAATTTTAGGAATGTACCAATGGACTGTTTACCCAAATTCCTTCATCGTGATCGTTCCTTATGGCACAAACCATGTCTTCAATATTCTCATCATTATGTTCTGTTAATCTTTCCATGGAAGTATGGATATCACATAAATCAGCATCTTCATCAAGATCATCCTCACCAACATTTTTTTTCCATGTAAAACAATATCCCCCTCCATATATGATTGATCTACTACATAGAAATTTTTTTCATGTGTTGCCATTATAAAAGAATCAGATGTGTCTTCCAATCTATTTAGATTAATAAGTTTCATTCAAAATTCATCGTGTCTAACACTGTAGTTACCGATAAACCATTTACAGTTAAAAACAGGAACATCAATTTTAATGTAATCAACCTCCCATATGTCTTCAATCAATCCATAATATGTACTTGATGCAGAAATTGGGTTTTTGTCCTTAACACTCGAAAAATTCATTTCTTCTGCAAACACAAATACACCACTATTTTGAACTACACTTCTGTTGTCCTGAGCTTTCGTATGAAATATATTTCCATTAATGTCATAACTGGACCATGATATCACATTTAAACATGGACCACCCACTATCCATTTTCATGTCTTTGATACATCTTATCTATCAAGCAAGGTCTTTTTAAACCATGAAAAAAAAGTTTTTTTTCTCATTCAAAATCCACATTTCTTTCTTTTTTGGATGACATTATTTCAAATCATTAGTATGAAATGTGATATATGGTTGAGCATCATCTATGTTATTCAAGATGTATGATTCTAACTTCTTCATCTGTTCAGCTAACAATGATTTGACTTTCAATCCACAAATCCCTTTTCCCTCATTATTAAATCATTCATGGTGAGATGGAGGTAAACCTATGTGTTGTGCCACAACCAAGTTGCTCATACAAAACTCTACTACCTCCTCATAAATATACTTTTCAAAAATGGATGCTTTAGGTATATAAGGATTTTTAACATACACCTTTAATATTTTCATATAACATTCAAAAGGATACTTCCAACAAAGATATACAGGTCCACAAAGCTTTATTTCTCGGACCAGATGAATCATTAATGCACCATTATACCAAAAAAAAGTTGGAAGAAAATACATTCCCAATTGACAATGTATAAAAATTGCATCCTTTTCTGAAATGTTCAAAGCATTCACATCAATATCCTTATTATAAATTGAATTGAAAAAATAACACAACTTCATTATAGTCTTTCTAACACTGATGGGAAATATTCCTTGCAATGCAATTGGTAGAATTTATTACATAATGACGTGACAATCATGTGATTTCATACCTATAATCTTCAAGTCCTTCAATGAGAAAAAAATTTACATTTTCAGAATAACTTTGAGTCACTTTGATATCATGAAGACACTGAAAAAACCTAATATTCTCCCTCTTCGATAATGTATGACAAGCCGGGGGAAGAAATGTTCATCTTCCTTTAGGAGTGGGAGCTAACTCCAAACGTATTCCCATTGATAGTAAGTCTAATCTTGTATTCAACCCATCTTTTGTATTTCCTTTAATATCTAACAATGTTCCAATCAAACAATCACATATATTCTTCTCCACGTGCATGACATCAATATTATTTTTAACTTCATGATACCTCCAATATGGTAGCTCAAAAAATATTTACCTTTTATTCCAAATATGTCCATCATTACTAGATTTATGTGTCTTTCCCAATGTCACATCATGGTTTTTCACCCTCTCAGAATAAAAAATCAAGGGATAAAGGTTTTGGAACATTATCAAATTCTTGTGAGCCATTGAATTCCTTTTTTAGTCTTCTATAAGGGTGATCCATAGGCAAAAACGTTTGATGACCCATGTACACTGTTTTCCTCCCATGATGCAATTGACAATATGACACCTGTTGTTCGAAAATTAGACATGATTTATGCCCTTTAACACTATATCCAGACAAATTTCCATATGCTAGGAAGTCATTTATAGTGAACAGAAGCACTGTATGCAGTTGAAAATATTCCATTTTATAAGAATCATACACCCTAATACCATCATCCAATAACAGTTTCAAATCATCAATCAATGGTGAAAAGTAAACATCAATATCATTGTCAAGTTTCTTTGGACCATAGATCATTATACTCAACATGACATATTTACATTTCATACAAACTTTAGGAGATAGGTTGTAAATTACCAATAAAACAGGCCATGAACTATGTTTTCTATTGAGGGTTCGGTATGGATTCATTCCATCTGTGCACAACCCTAGTCTGAGATTTGTAATTTCATTTCCAAATGTAGAATACTGCACATCAATTTTCTTCCATTGTGGAGAATCAGCTGGATGACATATTTTTTCATCACATACCGTCTCATCAGCATGCCATATTAACCTTTTTTCATCATGTGAATTAGAAATTAAAAGTTTGAAATGATGAATTATAGGAAGATACAAAAATAAATTTGAAGGGATCTTTGTAATCTCTACATCAGCCTGTGATTTTTCTTTCACCTTATACCGTGATGTACCACATTTAGGATACTCTGACAAAAATTCATATTCCTTCCTATATATAATGCAGTCATTTGGACAGGCATGCATTTTCTTGTATCCCAATCCCATTGGACATTATATTTTCTTGGACTTATAATGTGAATATGTAAGATCATTATCTTTTGGAAGAATGTATTTCATCAATTGTAGGAGCTCTGTAAAACTTCTGTCACTCCATCCATCTTTCACCTTCAGGTTAATCAATCTTAACACCACCAAAAAAACTGTAAAATCTGTACAACTAGGATATAATTGTTTTTCAGCATCTCCATATAGATGTGCAACTGCCAGTTCTATCTCAATTTGTTCTTCTACAATATCGTGAGTCATTTCTTCAATTCCAAAGGAGTTACCATCTTGGGAATCATCATCATCAGTGAAATTTCGTCCAGTTTCACCATGCCAAATCCAAGGGTTGTAATTTAGAATAAAACCATGACAAATCAGATGATCTTTTGTCACTCAACTTTTCAACTTCTTCATATTCAAACATTTTAGGCATGGACAGAAAAAAATGTCACTACTTGGAAAATTTCGTTTAGCAAATTCCAAAAAGGCATCAACACCTACCTCATATTCATTGCTCATTCGATGTGTCGTAATCCAAATTCGACTCATTATTACCTATAACAAATATCAAATATAGTTTTTTTAAGATACGACAAATATATGTTTATATGAAAAAAATCATAGTTTGAATGTAAATCAATTTTGAGATATAAAAAAATCAATGCGTATTTAAAAAAATGTGATTGAATATTATTTTAAAAACAAATTATTGTTAGATATAATAGTTTTAAATTCCATTGAATCAAAGAAAACCATGGGGCCTATAGTGGTTGATAGAAAATTGGAGAAAATGGAGTAAACTTGAGAATCAAATCAAATTTAAAATAAAAATTCAGATGGAGAAAATCACAATGTAAATCCAATCATCATAGCACAATCATCATGTCATAATCTCAAAAACCACAATGCAACAGTCAATCCCAACTAACACTTATCCCCCACCCCCTTGGACACCTCCTGGACACCACCACCCCCTTGTACATCCCCCATCCCCTAGACACCACCCCCCACACCCTTGGACACCCCATGGACACCACCACACCCTTGGACAGCCCCCCCCCCCCCCCCACACCTCCTGGACACCCCCACCCCCTGGATAGCCCCCACCCCTCTAGACAGCACCCCCACCCCTCCTGGACACCACCCCCACCCCTACCCCCTTGGACACCCCCCAACCCCCTGGATAGCCCCCCACCCCCTGGACAGCCCCCACCCCTCCGTGACACCACCCCCCACCCCTACCCCTTGTACACCCCCCAACCCTCTGGATAGCGCCCACCCACTGGAAAACCACCAAAACCCACTGGACAGGCTCACACCCACTTGGATAGCCCCCCACACCCACCCACCCCCTTGTACACCCTCCTGGACACCCCAACCCTCTGGATACCCCCCCCCGAACAACCCCCCAAACCCTCTGGACAAACCCCCACCCCCTAGACAACCCCCCACCCCTCCTGGACACCCCCACCCCATGGACAGCCCACCACCCTTCTAGAAAGCACCCCCACCCCTTACCCCCTTGGACAACCCCCCCCCCCCCCCGGACAACACCGTACCACTCTAGACATCACCCCCACCCCTCCTGGACACCACCCCCACCCCATTGGACACACCCCCCCCCCCCCCCGGACACCCCCCAACCCTCTGGACAGCCCCCCCCCCCCACTCCCTAGACATCCCCCCACCCCTCTAGACACCACCCCCCCCACCCCCACACCCCTTCTGGACACCACCCCCACCCCCTACCCCTTTGGACACCCCCCTAGACACCCCCAACCCTCTGGACAGCCCCCCACCGCCTGTACACCCCCCACCCTTCTAGATAGCACCCCAAAACCCTCTGGACAGCCCTCACCCCCCAGACAACCCCCAAAATCCTTTGAACAGGCCCCACCCCCTTGGACAGCCCCCCACACCCACCCACCCCCTTGGACCCCCCCCCCCCGAAACACCCCCCCCCCAACCCCACCCCAACCCTCTAGACACCCAACGGACAACCCCCAAACCCTCTGGATAGGCCCCCACCCCCTTGGGAAACCCCCCCCCCCCCAACTCCACCCCCTGGACAGCCCCCACCCCTCTAGACAGCACCCCCCCCCCACCCCTTCTGGACACCACCCCTCACCTCTGCCCCCTTGGACACCCCCCTGGACACCCTCCAACCCTCTAGACAGCCCCCCACCCTCTGGACAACCCCCCACCCCTCTAAACAGCACACCCCACCCCTCCTAGACACCACCCCCCACCCCTACCCCCTTGGACACCCCCCTGCACCCCCCCCCCCAACCCTCTGGACATCCCCACCCCCCCCCGGAAAATCCCCCAAACCCTCTGGACAGCCCCCCACCCCCTTGGACAGCCCACCCCCCACCCACCCACCCACCCACCCACCCCCTTGGACAGCCCACCCACCCCCTTTCCCCCCCCACACACACACACACCCGCGCGCCTGGACTGCCCCCCCCCCACCTCCATTGACACCCTGGAGATCCCCCAACCCCCTGGACAGCCACCAACCCTTTTGACAGCCCCCCAAAACCATGGGATTTTAACCTCATGCTACTATTTTTGGAATATCTAGAGAATTTAACCTCAAGCTACTAGTTTTGGTATCATGCCATTATTCAAAATGGGAACCATGAATTGTATCTCCTACTAGTCTAAAATTCTATTTTGTGAAATGAATTGGTTTTTAATATCATATTAAGACTTATAATTGTCCACGAAAATAAGCGACGTAAATAGATTATGGAACAAAAAAAGTGATACCCAAAATAGAAACAACCAAGGATCCAAAACAAACATTCCACCATGAAAACCATATATATACTTATAAAATAAATCACGTGTGTACACATAATAGGTGTATCACAATGGTTTATATATAAATTGCAGTAATATAGGTGAATGAGATCATTAGTTGTTAATGAAAACAAAAATGACCATCAATGTCGGGCATTCGCAAAACAAAAACAAACTAAATAGAAGTAGGTGAGGCTTACGTGAATATTGTGAGTCGATCTAATAGATATGGGGATAATAAATAATATGATGATGGAAAAACAAGGTAATAGGGTTCAAAATCGAAGAATCTTACCTAGTTTAAACAAAAAAAATCAAAAAACGTAAATATAGACTATCCAGGAAAAAAATGAACGAAATAAAGTTCTGGGAGGCTTACCTGAGTGTTGCGAGTTGAGGTGATAGATCTGAGGAGAGAAAAGATGATAAACGATGATGGAAAAATGTGTTTAACACAATGAGATCGACGAGTCGATTAGGGTTTACCGCGTGAGAGAGACGAGTTGACGGACTGTCGATCGAAAAATCGTAAATGACAATCCACGAGGTGTGATAATTTTTTAAATGTTTTATAACGTCGGTGATTTAATAACCGAAATAATGAACTGTTTTTATTACATTTATAACGTCAGTTATTATAATAAGCGACGATATAAATGCATCAGATACGGCTTTTTTTATGTCGGTTATTCTATAACCGACGTAAAAAAATCCATGTATTTGTTTTTTACGTCGGTTATAGAATAACCGACGTAAAAAATACATCAAAAATCACAGTTTTTTACGTCGGTTATTCCATAACCAACGTAAAAAATTTTGCGGTTCGTTTTGTTACATCGTTTATCAAATAACCGACGTCAAAAAGCCCTCAAAAGATGCTTTTTTTTAAGTCGGATATTTTATAACCGACGTAAAAAAATTCCTATATACCTCGTTTTTACGCCGGTTATCAAATAACCGACGCAAAAAACACCACGCTTTGGTTTTTTACATAGGTTAATTTATAACCGACGTAAAAAATGAACACGCGCGATTTTGAACGTCGGTTATTAAAATAACCGACTTTAAAATTTTAATCACTGCATTTTTTACGTTGATTATAAAATAACCGACGTAAAAAACCACGTTTCACAGATTATCACATCGGTTATATATAAACAACGTAAAAAAATGGTGATGTAAATAACGTTTTCTGCACTAGTGACGTTTATCCCTAGTAAACAAAGTTTTTCATGTTTCAATGTTGAGAAAGTATATTCCAGGTCCATCTCATGTTTTGAACCTAGAGATAGTTCAGTTGGAAGAGAATATATCTTATAAGAAATTTCCAGTCCAGATTCTTGACTGAAGAGAGAAAGTATCGTGGAATAAGGTAATTCACGAGGTGAAGGATTTGTGGAAAAACCATATGGTTTAAGAGGCAACATGGGAATCTGAAAATTCTATGAGGGATAAATACCCCCACTTATTTGATAAGTGAATAAAAATTACGAGGACACAATTTTTAAAAGGGGAAAAGAAAGTAACATCCCTAATAAATAAATAATAATACATTTTCATAATTATTAATATTTGTGAATTGAATATAAATTTTACTTTAAAAAATATTCTATGATTGATGGCGTACTCGATACGTAACAACGTGTTTCTTTGAAATCTTACATTGCACACAAATAATATAATAATATTATTTTAAATGGTAGTTAATGCCTAGATGTTGTATTTTTGGGAATGAATATAACTAACTACAATATGACTATACATGTTTGTTAAATTTTTTTACATTTATCCAATAAATTTTAGACGCTTAAAATAAGAAAGAATCTTATTTTAATCATAAATACTCTAATATTAATTAAAATTTTGATTTACGCCTTTTAATTTTGAACCCTAATTAAATGTATTTTTAGTAACTATTATATGTTCTATTTGACAAAATATAATTCTTCTTTATAATTGGGAAATCAAAATTTAATTTGGATGAAAGTTTGGTATTTTTCTGATAAAAATCATTTTTAATAAATAGTTAAAAATATTATCTTTTAATTCAAAACTTCCTTTTAATATAATTTATTTATAAGGATATATTATAATTTTAATTGTTTTTAATGTGTAATTATATTATTATTTTTAAATTTAATCCAATTTCGGTCATTGGAAGTAATTTCACATTAAAATTGGACATAAATAAGTGTCACTCTTTTGATAGTTGTTATTTCTTAAAAACATGCATTTTTTTGACAGTGTGAATTAATTTTAAATTAATTGCATTCACTTATGTGTTGTGAATTTGTAAAAATGGATTCCATATTTGAAATCAGTAAGTCCAAAAAAATTTAAATAGGAAACTTTTATTTCAAGACATATTAATATTTAATTCAGTAAAAGTTTTATTTACCTTGGTTAAATGTTAAATCTTATAAATAAGGGTAAACAAATATTGTTTTAATAATATAAAATTACCCTAACATGTTTCATAATCCTAGGTTTTGATAAATTTCTATCCATGGTCATCCTTGGATCAATTTTGGGACTCCATGGAGCCACATGGGAGTGATAATGACATTTTATTTTAATTAACTTAAAGTAAAGGCAAAAATGATATAAACAAACATCTTTTAGTTAATCAATTTTTACATAGAGTTATATAAGTTATCTCTTATACTATAAATATGAATTTAAAATATAAAAAGGTTTCCTATATTTTCGTATTTTTTTATAATTTTTAGATCTCAAATGAATAAAATTATTTATGACACAATAATGTTGAAGTGTTTACCTCATTAATGAATCATTTAAATAAATAAGATTATAAATTCTAAAACAATATCCAAAATCTATCCAATTATTATTGGATGATTTTATTTATAACATTAGTCATCCAATATTCTACTTTAATTATTTTTTGAACTTTTGAAAATGAAGATAATTTTATAATAAAATAGTTATTTCGAACTTTCCTAAAGAGCCCCCCCCCCCCTCTTATAAAAGGGATCCAATTATTTCCCATTCCTCACACCTCTCAATCAACATGGATCATATATCCTCTACCTAAATAATAACCCCAAATCTCTCTCATCCTCCTATAATCCTTACATTATGAAGAAGCAACTGCAAGTAAACCATTTTATTCAAACCAAAGCGAGATAGACGATTTAAACGTAACGTCTTCTTTTATGTTCTTTTCTTCTTTTTAGTTCTCCAAACCACTAAACTATTTTTATTCATTCCTATTATAACAACACCATTATCCTAAATATACTAGGTTTTTTTACAAGAATTATTCAAACTACACTTACACACACCTCCATCTAATTGATACGAACATACAGTTTCTGTGGACGGTGAACGACTGCCTCACGAAACGATGAATATTCAAATATCTCCAACCGCCTCTCATGGTGGCCATTATAATGGAAATTTATTTATATATGATATATATTGGGTTTAGGTTTTCTTTATTATTCTTTATTTTTCATTTATAACATACCTTTATGTTTTCCATAATGGGTAAACGCGATAATTTCATTTGAGAATGTACGGACTACCGCCCCCACAGTGTGATATGACCCATTCATGCCTTATGTGGGATTAATAAAGGATTTATTTAATGAAATTATATATGATGTTATACTGGAATTATAATATACCTAAGTATAATTATGTTTTCATTCCATTAAAAATGAAATATAAATGAAAGTAGTGTTCATGCATACGTACGGCTTACCGTCTCCCTGAACGGTGCATTTCATTTTTTACCTCTAAATGTTATGTACAATGATAAATACATGTATATACATTATATATATGATATATATGATATCTAAATCATGAATATCATTCTCGATATAATTAACTTTTGACCACATAAACAACTTGTAATTATAATAAGTCGAATTTTGACTCAAGTACCAAATATCGACAAAACGGCCATTATTAACTTAAATGATTACATAATGTTTATAACATGGTAATAAGTTATCTAAAATGAATTATAAACTTAAAAAAGGTTCTTAATAAAGTAGAAATTAACTTTGGTTTATTATTCAAGATATTAAAGAACAAACTGGTCAAGTTAGACACGAGGTAAGGGACTTCATCTCAATCTCCTTTCATTGAGGCATATTTTGTTTTATACACGACTTTTTTTTATAAGATGTATAAACACATTTGAATTTTCATTTAATTCAAAAGGAATATTTTTTTATGAGGCATTTTACTAAATGATAAAAAATGCTTCTTTTTAACGTAATCAGTTACAATGATTTTTTCCACCGTCGCAAGAATTATTTGATCTTTGGTTTCCTTAAAAAGCCGCAATGTTTTTAAAAGAAAAATAAATACCATATACTATGTTACATATTTTGGTATTGAAAATGGTTTTGATAACAGATTTATTATTTCAATATATTTTAACGATATATTTTGATTGGAATGGTAAAATGTCATCTTTCCTTTGTGTTTATTTTATGTGTTATGAATATTTTATGGTTCTTGGGCATTGTTACGTATACGGGCAGTTCCGTGATAAACCTAGGGAGGGTGAGCCGGAGATAGCTCTCTCATGCATTGGGTAACATGATGGAGGTAAATGTGAATGTTTATCCTAAGATATTTAGGGAAGATATTATGATGGGTATTCCAAATGTAACTCCCTACGTATAGTGAAAGCAACAATGTAAGTATGCTATGGATGCCGCAAGTATACTTTAAGATTTGTGTTCACTATTTAAATATTATGATTTCATGAGGTATGTTAAAGATATTATGTTATGTATGTATTGACAAACTAATGTTTTCATTCTTTGTCTTATAACCCATACTGAACTTCTTATGCTCATCCCATGTTTTGAAATTATTTTCAAATGACTTAAAGACGAATAGGGTAAAGTATGGGATCAAAGAAAAGTCATGTTGTATAAAACATGGGATTAGAAATGAATCTTTTTTCAGGAGTTTTTATTTTATGAAAAAATTGGAAACTGAGTAGAAGTGTCTACCTTGTAATTTTTGATATGTAATCTAATAGTTATGACCTAATTCTCTAAAACTCTAAACCTTAAAAGCTCCTCAATGTAAATTATTAATTTAATTCAATATTATGTAATTTTTATGGCCAAACCCTTATATCATACGCCTAAACAATGAAAATAGTCATTCTCTCATATAAATAAAAAATTTATTGGAGAAAAAAACTTAATGAAATTTAGATTAATAAAAATAAGATCTATTATTTTTCATTTGATAAAGTTAGTTGTTTTTAAATTTATATACTGAAAAAAATTTGATTACTCTTCATAGGCCTATAATGAGGATAAATCTCAAATGATATGTCACCCTAATTAATAACCTTGTATATTTTATACATTTTATTTAAATAATGGTAGATAAAGAATAAGTAACATAAAATATTCATAATTATCTTGTGACATTCGGGCCAGGAACCTTACATAATGAAAAAAGATGAATTGTAGGATCTTTCAAATAAAAATTTAAATAAATATTTTGACTATATGGCCTAAATGTTAGTGAATCATATGAATGTGATATTAATATCTCATGTCAGCTGTTGAATATGTTGTCCACAAGGATAGCTACCATTATTAGAAGGATTGTTCAATATGTTTTGAGAATGTGTGAATAGATATGTGTAAATAATTTTTTAAAAATTACATTTATGTTGGATTTAACTAAATAATTGAATGAATTCTATTTATATGAAATAAAAACAAGATAATTTTGAGTCAACACAAATATTTTTTAAAATATATTATCAATTTTACTTTGAATAATGAGGTAGTGGAAGAATCGTTCAAAGACTCTATAGAGTATTCAGATTCTGTATAAAAATTATAGTTTCATATATTATTTGTAATATTGAATCATATGTCACATTGGATAAATAAATAAAGTTGTGAGATGATTTATAAAAAAAACTAGGATGGATGATGAATTTGGAAATTATAGGCGATTAAATCCCATGTTGTGTTTTTTTGTATAGGAATTAAAATGTTTATTTTCCCATAGAGTTGAACAATTATCAAGAGGGGTGGGTTTAGTTCATAAAAAATTGAAAACATAAAAAATACCCTCTCAAAAGATATTTCAAAGTTATATGACACTTCTCAATTAGATACACAATAGAAATTAAAAAAGGTAATACAAGAATCATGAAATGGGGTATTTTAAGTTTTTCAGTTCATAATTATCCCCTAATTCAATCCAAAGAAATTGTATCCATGAGTGTAGAGGATTTCATTATCCCAACCCCTTTCAGAGAGGCTCCCCAGCTGAGTGCTTGTTGAATTCACTTGTTAAAATATCCAATATTTTTTTTTGAGACACTATTAACAAGTATTTAATATAGTCTTCCACCAGAATTCATTTATGAAAAGTACAACTATAATAATAACAAAATTATGTGTACAAAAGATAAAATATTCATTATATAATTTCAAGCATCGACTTATAATTGAAAAAAAAATGTTTTAATGAATGAAAAATAATTAAATATAATTCACCATAGGTTATATGGATATAGAATATATCTATGATAATTCTGAATAGTGGCATATCTATAGAAATTAGATGTGTGGCATGAATAGATTGAAAAATATCAAGCTTTCATACATCTTGTTCATGAGTATGGACAAATCATACCTATATATATTTTTAATTCTCTATAATTCAACATTTAAGAGATAAAAGTTATATTTATTCACAAAAAGTTGACATATATTATTCATGTGATCTTCTCCAAAAATATAAAATTTAGTAAAAATAGTAGTGTTTGTTTTCTACATCTTTACGCCTTTTTTATTTATGTTTTATAGTAAATATAATCATTTTTTTATTCACCATTTTTTTATTTGTAATTGTAAAACCCCGATATTTTATGAAATATATTATTTTTAATTTCTTTGATTTCTTCTATTATTTTACTATACGCAACATAGTATTAGCTTGCAGTATACGCAATACTATTCTTGGCTTATGTTGCAC
The DNA here is from genome assembly GCA_963277665.1 of Viscum album. Lineage (NCBI taxonomy): Eukaryota > Viridiplantae > Streptophyta > Magnoliopsida > Santalales > Viscaceae > Viscum > Viscum album. Next base: position 622,847,622 of record OY728135.1, on the reverse strand, counting down.
GTAAGAGCGACCTTCCTCGATAGCGTATGTTGTACGCAATTTTGAGTTTCACTAAACAATGATATATTATTATGAACTAGAAGTTATGAATAGTATTAACTACATTTTTAGTTTTATGAAATTATAATTCATTATTCACATATTATAGAACAATTTATGAGAACAAAATAAATTTTTCACGTAAAATAATTATTTTTGAAAAAATGCAGTTTTGTCCCCTTTTGATGGTGCACCTTCTTTAAATCCAGTTATTAACATGTTTATAAGTTCAATATGAAAAAATAATATTATTCTTTGGAATCATGATATAAAAATTTACTTTGGATAAATGTTTTATATTATTCTGATAACTTTAATATTTTAATGAATAGTAAAAACACACTATATTTTAATTAAAAACAACTTTGTTCATCGTAATAATTTATATGGTAAAATTATAATATTGAATGATTTTATAGTATAAATAGAATATATTTTTACCATTTAATTTAATTTATGTCATTATCATTGATTTTACATTGAATTCATAAGTAAAATAATTTCAATCTTTTACAATGTTTTAACTTTTAAAACACGTTTTCTTAACAATGGTATTAATTTTAAATTAAATTCTGAAACTTCATTGATTTGACTTTGGAAAATTGGATTCCATATTTGGAATTAGTAGTTCCAAATTATGATAATAGGCTACTTTTCATTTTTTTGGCACTATGAATAGTAACTACGGTAAATTTTATTTACCATGGTTAAAGCTAAATTGGGTAATTAAGGGTAAATATAATATTATAAAATTACCCTAACACTTGTCTTAATATAATTGGATGCTTATATTTCGTCCTGATTCATATTTGGGGAGAAATGGAATCCATTGGAACACACTTGGATGTGATTAAGACCTTTAATTTATTTTATTTTAATGAAAGTGAAATATGTTTTACTCAGACTTTCATAATTAAAGTATTTTTAATATAAGTTTATACATAATATAAATTTGATTATAAATACTCATTTGAAAGATAAAATGTTTTTATTTGTTATGGTAATTAATTTTTAATTTTTAAGAGATATTTAATTACCTTAATAGCTTATACATTAATGATGTAGAAATTATTTATTTAGTAAAAAAATCAATAATATAGTTTTTGTTACAATAATAATACCAATAAAAAGGACCAAAAACTTGACCAAACCTTATTGTTCAAGTATATATATACCCTAATCCTCCAAGGGTAGAATTATGGACCATTGAGAGCTTTATAAAAATGATTATGACATTTATATTATTTTAGTTTAAATGATGTCAAAGTTGTCGCCTTCATACTTTAATAAAGATAAAAATTTAAAAGTGGGTTGTTTTCAAAGATAAATTCAACTAAAAGTATTATTATGAAATATATTATATTTATCTTCATCATAGTATTTTATTTTTAATTTATATACAAAAATAAGTATATTAAATATTTATACAGAAATGTTGTTTTAATTATTTTATTATGATAAATATCAAATAAATGATTTTAAAAGTATAAAAATAAATATTATATAAACTAATTAATGTTATACACTAATTTTATAGATTAATATGACTTTTTATTAATCTATTAAATATGATTTTTGAAAATATATTCTTTTTTTATTTTATTTATATTCAAATAAATGAATTTTTTCAAAATTGACACTATTGATATTTTATATTATTAAATTGTTTAAAAATCACAAAAATATTAAAAAATTAAAAATTAAAATTTATATGATCTATAATTTCATAAAGTATCCAATTATGTATAATTAAAAACACATAAGTATGTATTTATAACCATATAAAATTTATTACATTTTTACCAAAAATAAAATTAAACAAATTAAATAATGATAAATAAAATGATAAGGTTTAAAATAAAATCATAACATGTATAAATTTAATTTTTTGATGATATTAAAACCCTATCTTATCTAATATCCGAATTGGAGTCAATTTTGAAGTTTTTAATTGGGCTTTGGGTTTATTATAAATTAATATTTTATAGGTTTCCAAAAGTGTCCCTCTTTTCTCTTATAAAAGGGAACCACCTCCCTCTCCTTCTCACACCATTTTGAGCCTTCAATATCGGCCAAAACGTACCAATTTCTCTTATTCACTTCCCTAGAAACATAATAGAGGTCTTGTTCTTCTTCAAATACCATATTTAGTTCCCTAAAAGGAGGTTTAGAAGAGGCGCGTTGAAGAAGAGGGAATCTCTTTTACCGATTCTTTCAAGTTTCTTTCTACTTCAACTTCCTGTTATTTAGTTATTTAATTATAAATTAATAAAATAATTATCACTAATATACTGATATGATATTATAAATATGAAACAACTCCATTTCACCTTCTATCCATCCTACAAAAAATGAAATCACCGTGCATACGTACGTACGGAATACCGTCTCCACGCTGTGGTGTAATCTTTTTTCCACCACCACCTTACTCGGATTGTTATAATGGTGTAAAGAATAACTATATATGGTTATTATAAAATCATACTGTTTATGATATATTATATCATCGACTCCAATTCCATTCAATAATTATGGGAATGATAACATCGCTCGTGCGTACGTACAGATTATCGTATCCACGACGTGATGAGATTCATTCTCCATGTTAACCATTCAAGAATTATTATAAAGTATATATAATAAGTAATCAATAAAGATATGACATAATATTGATATTGTATTTATGTACATATATGTATCATTTACTTAATTCCATTCAATTCAATAAGGAAATGAATACAGCGTTCATGCATACGAACGACCTACCGTCTCTATGAATGGTGTATTTTATTCCATTTATCAATATATAATATATATTTATATGCTGAATATATTATATATATATATATATCATTTTCTACATTCTTTAATTAAGTAAATCAGTTTCTAAGTGATAATATCAAGAACAACAAGTCCAAACACATGTGATAAATGAAACGATTTTACCCAAAATGTTGCTTTAACATGGAATTGACAAATGAATAGATAATATAAAGTCATAAGTTAATCATATATGATATCAAAAATATTACTATGGTTCTGTTACAAGTTAATAATATTTTTAAACCCACTATACAGGAGTCTCGGACACATACAGAAGAAATTGTACATAAGGTAAGGGATAATTTTCCAATCTCATTTTTAACCGAGATTGCTTATACGTAAGTATTTACTGGGGTTATATTTTTCATCCATACCCATATAATGATTTTTATAAAGTGTTTACTATTCTTCCATGTATGTTTAATTTCATTTTTAACCCACTTTGACTTTTACTTTGTGTTATGGAAGGAATCTTTCTTTTGTTTACCATACGAGGATTTGACTTTTTGGACAAAAGTACGAGGAGGATGTTTATTTAACTTATACAGCATGAACAGATTTTTACAGTTTCATAACACCTTCTTTTCATGAATCTTACTCTACAATATTTCGTGATTATTTTTAATAAAATCCTTTTCTTTTAAAATTTCATGGCATTTTGTGAAAAGAGAGTAATTTTGATGAAGGAAGGATATTTTTCCTCAAAAAAACATGTCAAGTATTTATTCAAAACTATTTCCAATCTAAGATGACCTAATTTTGTAATATTATGTTTCAAGTATAATGTCTCTATTATTTTCATGGTTTGATTTTTATTATGATGAAATATATCCATTTGTTTTATATGGATTATGTTAATACGGGATGATGTTTATGAAACCCATTTATTCTTTAGGTTATGATGCATGATTGATGATTGTGTTGTGCCACAAGTAAGAATGATTTCAATATGATATGGTTGGGACCTGTATCTCCCTCCAATTCATTGGGTAAAGATTTATATCTCATTAGATATACATGGCTGGAATGGAAAGTTAATCCGGTTTAGAGATATAGGACTGGAATGAGGAGTGAACTCGATTTAGTAAGGGACTTTGTCAACTATAATAGTCTTGGAAGCAATGCCTTGGCTACTATGGAAATCATAACATGTGCTTAAATATTTCCACACTTAAATGTTTTATGCCGATGCTATTTTATCATGGTTAATGTTCCTTTTTTATCTATGCCTTATGCACTTCCATGATTTATGTCATTACTCATGATTTTGATGTTTTATGTTCATGTTCTTACGTTCAAATGTTTAGGAATTATTTTATGTTCTCTATTTTTACCGTTAATGAGCATTTGATCTCACAGTTTTTATGGTTTCCTTTCCCCAGGATATAAAGAAAGGTTTTAGGTAAGAAAACCAAAGGGGAAGATCTTTATGGGAGATGTTGAAGATCTTTAACCATGATTAGAAGATTATGTTCTGAGTTTTCAAAGATACTAAACTAATACGGTATTTGGGCATCTGTTTTTGTAATATATTAATTATTCCACAAAAGTAATGTATTGTCTATGTACTACAAGTATGGGTCTCTAAAATTGGTATCAGAGAGAAGGTTTAGTTAACCTTAGGAAACTATGATGTGAAAACTTTAGTGAAGTCCCTAGAGATATTTATATGGTATGTTTATGGATTTCCCTATGGTTAAGTATACGTATAGGTTATAGTCCTAGAATTACAGTAATGATCTTAGAATTAAACCTATGATGTTATATATTGAAGGTACTCCCCCTTTATTATGTTGTTTTTTTAGTATGATTTTTGTCTCTCACACTATTCTTTTTGGGTTTTAGACGATGGCTGGAACCCGAAGGAACCGTGTTGATCAATGTAATGGAAAATGAAATGATTTTCCTCTTGAAAAACAAAATGTAATGGGAGATGGAGTGAAAAATCTTATTTCTATACATACATAATCTATGAATTATTCTGGACTTATAAATGATCATAGAAAGGAACAATATTTTGTTGAGTCCTTCATGAGGCAATGCCCACCTTCTTTCAGTGGGTCTTCTGAACCACTTGTTTCTGAACAATGGATCAGTACCATTGAAAAGATATTTTCCATACATAGTTGTACAGAGCTTGAGAAATTCATTTTGGCTATTTACCGGTTAGAAGGTGAAGCGGACCAGTGGTGGACTCTAATTAAGAATACAAGGCCCCAAGATGAAATTGAATCCATGGAACGGGATGAGTTCAAGAACTTGTTTTTTAGTAAGTACTTCCCTCGTATTCTTCGATCAAAGATGGAAAAGGAGTTCCTCTATACTAAGCAAAAGGATGAAGAATCCTTTGTTATATACAAGGCAAATTTTACAAGGCTTGAAAGGTATGCATCTGGCTTTATCATCCAACCTGAAAGTAAAGTTTATCGATTCTCCAGTGGCTTAAAACCAAGTCTTCTAAGGGAATTAGCTATAAGAGACTTCAGTACCTATGAAGAAATTGTAGGTTTTTCTATCAAGGTAGAACAAGAAGTTGGTGTTACATATCCATCTCATGGTTTTGACAAGAAATAAAAGGTGGAGTTAAAGGAAAAATCTCAGAACATTGGTGAAAAGAAGGTGAATGTTTCATTATGCTAAAATTTTGGAAAGAAGCACGATGGAGATTGTCTAAAAGGTTCTAGAAAATGTTTCAAATGTGGAAAATAAGTTCATCGGGCATTTGAATGCCACAGTGATGGGAAAAATATGTCTAGTGATGCGAATAAAGAAAATTCTACATAGAATTCATCTCTTACACTTCAATGTTACAAGTGCATGAAAATGAGGAATTATGCTAACCAATGCCCTAATCCAACTTTTAATGATGATCGACATCAACAACCTCTTAAAGAAGAGGACAAAGGGAAGTCTCATGAGATCACTATTGGCGATGTAGATTATGACAACGATGTGGTGGAATGATTATGTGATTCTGTAACAAGATTCCAAAATAATGTTTTAGAATCTCATTTATAGTATTATGGAATATTGGAATATATATGTATTGGTTTATTGTGGTTTTCAATAATTATATGGTACCAGTAAAAATGGAAAGTGATTGAAATATTTTCAGAAAGAAGATGATATGTGCATAATGAAGGGATAAGAAGAAAATAATATGTTTGATATTATTAATGAGCTCATGGCTGATATAAGGACAAAGTTATATCATGGTTTGAGTATATAGAAATTTTGGGATTTTGGTATGTGGAAAGAGTTAACTTTTGACAACATTCATGTTTTCAATACAGTTCTACGGTAATTCATGTTTCAAGAGAATACATGATTAATGTAATCACATGTTTGGAATGTGACCAACAAGATATATCTTGATATATATGAGGGATAAATGATGGTATTCACGTGCTTGTTATGTGACCTTTCCAGTAATCATTTTCTTTATGAGATTTGACAAATGTATTTTGGATAAGTCTAAATATTGGAAAGGATTATGTCGGACATCAGATAGTATTGTTTAAGGATAGAACTTTTTTTTATATTATTTTTGTAATGTTATAATACTGTAGTTTTAGAAAAAGGACAACCTGCAGGATGGGAGGCAACCCGTCACATCGGACAAGGTTGTGGGAATCAAACCCACATCCGTAGTGCGACAGGCCATTATCACCCACCATTGGCCTATAAGAAGTCCCTGGTTAGTATAAACCAGTTTTATTTTATTAAGCGGTATGATAGATGAAGTATAAGTCCATTTTTTGGAACCATATACGATTAATCTCTCCATAGATGGACTTATGTATATAACTTTTGCTAACCTTGTGTTTGAGACAGATGGAATGACCTATCATTCTATCGTATGATCTACTAACACTTCACGAAAGACAAATTCAACTTCATTTCATGAATATATAAAGTAGAAATTGTTTAAGGCACGAGCAACGGTGAGATTGTACCAAAATCAAGTAAGTATTTCTTTTATTTCAAAAACTCTTCAACATTTTGGAAATGATCTTGAAAACCAAAAATGTTGTCCAAGTGCCCTCATATATGATGAATCTGATGGTACCTTATATCATCACATATTTATGGCTTTGTGATTGTTGGATTTTTCATAGCCATGTCCTCTACCACTCTTCATCATAAGATGATGGTTATATTTCTCTTCCATATCCGTATTTTCACCTATGTTATCCTATGTAGAAACCCGGTGATGAGTTAATTTGGGTAACTGTTACATTTATTACTTAACTTTTTAAAATTTAGTTTTAGTATTCCTTTTGACGATGTGGTTTTCTATGAAAGAAACTATCATGTAGTAAACGATTTATAACCCCGGTGAATTTCGAGGGAGAAATTCATTTTAAGGGGGATAGAATGTAACACCTCGAGATTTTATGAGATATATTCTTTTTAATTTCTTTTATATCTTCTATTATACACTACAAGAATATTATCTTCTACTATATGCAACACCGTATTATCTTGCAGTATATGTCACACTATTCTCAACTTTTGTTGCACGCCAGAGAGACCTTCCTCAATAGCGTATGTGGTACGCAATATTGAGTTTCACTAAACAACGATATATTCTTTTGAACTAGACTTTATGAATATTAGTAACTACATTTTGAATTTTATGACATTATAATTCATCTTAAACATATTATATAACATGGTATGAGAACAAAATTAATTTTTCAGGTAAAAAATTTATTTATTCAAAAAATGCAGTTTTGACATCTTTTGATAGCGCATCCATATTAAATCTAGTTTTTTACATGTTTATAAGTTCAATTTGAAAAATTAAAATTCTTATTTGGAATCAGGATATAAAAATTTACTTTGGATAATTTTTTCATATTATTCTAGTAACTGTCATATTTTAATGAAGAGTGAAAACATGCTATATTTTAATTAAAAACATCTTTTTTCAACGTAATAATTTATACGGTAAAATTATAATATTGAATGGTTTTAAATTATAAGTATAATATATTTTTACCATTTAATATAATTTATTTCATTATCATTGATTTTACATTGAATTCATAGGTAAAATCATTTCAATCGTTTGCAATGTTTTAACTTTTAAAACTCATTTTCTTAAGAACGGGATTAATTTTAAATTAATTTCTGAAAATTATGTGATTTGAATTTGAAAAAATTGATTCCATATTTGGGATCATTAGGTCCAAATTATGTTAATAGGCTACTTTTTATTTTTGGGCACTATGAATAGTAACTACGGTAAATTTTATTTACCATAGTTAAAGGTAAAATGGGTAATTAAGGGTAAATATAATATTATAAAATTACCCTAACACTTGTCTCAATATAATTGGATGATTATATTTCGTCCTAAGGAATATTTTTGTCGAAATTAAATCCATTGGAACCCACTTGGATGCGATTAAGACCTTTAATTTATTTTATTTTAAAGAAAGTGAAATATGTCTCACTCAAACATTCATAATTAAAGTATTTTTAATGTAAGGTTATACAAAATATAAATTCATTTATAAATAATCATTTCAAATATAAATTTTTTTTCTTTGTTGTGGTAATTTATTTGTAATTTTTAAGAGATATTTAATTTCCTAAATAGCTTATACATTAATGATGCAGAAATTATTTAATTAGTAAAAAATCAATAATATAGTTTTTATTACAATATTAATACCCATCAAAAGGACCATAAACCTGACCAAACCTTATTGTTAGAGTATTTCTATAAACTAATCCTCCAAGGGTCGAGTTATGGATCATTGGGAGCTTTATAAAACAGATTAGGACATTTTTATTCTTTTATTTTAAATGATGTCAAAGTTGCCACCTTCGTACTTTAATAAAGATAAAATTTTAAAAGTGGGTTGTTTTAGAAGATATATTCGACTAAAGGTATTATTCTGAAATATATTATATTTATCTTCATCATAGTAGTTTATTTTTAAGTTTTTATACAACAAATATGTATATTAATTAAATATACACAAATGTTGTATTAATTATTTTATTAAGAGAAATTTTAAATAAATGATTTTAAAAGTATTAAACTAAATAATATATGAAATAATTAATGTGCTCAACTTATTTTAAAGATTATTATTACTTGTTATTAATATATTAAATAGGTTTTATTTGGAAAATATATTCTCTGTGGATTTTATTTTAATTCAAATAAATTAATTGTGTCAAAATTGACACTATTGATATTTTATATTATTAATTTTTCTTAAAATCACAAAAATATTTACAAATTAAAATTTATATGATATAATATGTCATAAATGATAAAATTATTTATAATTAACAACACATAAGTAAGTATTTATAACCATATAAAATTTATTACATTATTACCACAAATAAAATTAAATAGATTAAATAAGGATAAATCAAAATGATAAGGTTTAAAATAAAATAAAATCATTTATAAATTTAATTGGTTGATTATATTACAACCCTATATTATCTATTATTCACATTTGAGTCAATTTTTAAATTTTTAATTGGGTTTTGGGTTTATTATAAATTAATATTTTTGAGGTTTCCAAAAGTGCCCCTCTCCTCTCTTATAAAAGGGAACCTCATCCCTCTCCATATCACACATTTTTGAGCCTTCAAGATCGGCCAACCCCTGCCAATTTCTATTATCCACTTCCCTAGAAACATACTAGAGATCTTGGTCTTCTTAAAAGACCAACTTTAGTGCCCTAAAAGAAGGTTTATAAGAGGCGTATTGATGAAGAGGTAATTTATTCTACCGATTCTTTCATGTTTCTGTCTTCTTCAACTTCCTCTTATTTAGTTCTTTCATTAAAAAGTAATAAAATAAATATAACTAATATACTGATATGATATTATAAATATGAAACAACCCCAGTTTACCTTTTATCCATCCTACAGAAAATGAAATCACCGTGTGTGTGTGTGTGTGTGTACGTACGGAATATCGTCTCCACGTCGTGGTGTAATGTTTTTTCCACCACCACCTTACTTGGATGGGTATAATGGTGTAAAGAATAACTATATATGGTTATTATAACATCATAATGATTCTATGACATTATATCATCCACTCCAATTCCATTCAATAATTATGGGAAGGATAACATCGCTCGTGCGTACGTACATATTACCGTCTCCACGACGTGATGAGATTCAGTCTCGACGTTAACCATTAAAGAATGATTATAAATTATATATAATAAGTAATAAAGAAATATATTACATAATAATTATAATGGATTTATTTACATATATTTTTCATTTTCTTAATTCCATTCAATTCATTAAGGAAAAGAATACAGCGTTCATGTGTACGAGCGGCCTACTGTCTCCATGAATGGTGTATTTCATTCCATTTATCGATCTATAATGTATATTTATATGTTGAATATATTATATATATATATATATATATCATTTTTTACATTCTGGAATTAGGTAAATTAGGTTATAAGTGATAATATCAAGAACAACAAGTCCAAACACGTACAATAAATGAAACGATTTTACCCAAAATGTTACTTTAACATGGAATTGATAAATGAACGGATAATATAAAGTCATAAGTGAATAATAAATGATATCATAAATATTATTTTGGTTCTGTTACAAGTTAATAATATGTTTAAACCCACTCTAAAAGAGTCTCAGACACATATGGAAGAAATTGGACATAAGGTAAGGGATAATTTTTCAATCTCATTTTTATCTGAGATTTCTTATATATAAGTATTTATTGGGGGTATATTTTTCATCCATGCCCATAAAATGTTTCTCATAAAGTGTTTAATGTTATTCCATGTATTTTAAATTTCATGTTTTCCCCTTTTTGACTTTTAATTTGTGTTATGGAAGGAATATTTCTTTTGTTTACCATATGAATAACTTTTTGACTTTTCCGACAAAAGTATGAGGAGAATGTTTTTTTACCTTATACGAAATGAATGGATTTTTACAGTTTCATAACACCTTATTTTCATGAAGCTTACTCTATAATATTTCATGATTATTTTTAAAAAAATCTTTTACTTCTAAAATTTCATGGCATTTTGTGAAAAGAGAGTAATTTTGATGAAAAAAGCAGATTTTCCTTAAAAAAATCATTTTAAGTATTTATTCAAAAATATTTCCCATCTAAGTTGAAATTATTTAGTATGATTATGTTTCAATTATAATATCTCTATTATTTGTGTGTTTTGATTTTTATTACGATGAAATGTATCCATTTGATTTATATGGATTATGTTAAGATGAGATGATATTTATGAAACCCATTTTATTCTTTGGGTTATGATGCATGATTTATGATTGTGTTTTGGCACACGTAAGAATGATTTAAATATGAGATGGGTGGGACTTATATCTCCCACAAATTCATTGCGAAAAGATTTATATCTCATGATATAGACATGGCTGGAACGACAAGTTAATTCGGTTCAGTGATGCAGGACTGGAACGATGAGTGAACTCGATTTAGTAAGGGACATTGTTCACTATGATGGTCTTGGCAGCAGTGCATTGGCTACTATGGAAATCATAAAATGTATTTAATGTTTTCCACAATTACATGTTTTATTCCCATGCTATTTTATCATGGTTAATTTTCCTTTTTGATCTATGCCTTATGCACTGCCAAGATTTATGTCATTACTCATGATTTTGATGTTTTATGTTCATGTTCTTACATTCAAATGTTTAGGAATTGTTTTATGTTCTCCATTTTTACCCTTACTGAGCATTTGATCTCACCCTTTTTATGTTTTCTTTTCCCCAGGATATAAAGAAAGGATATTTGTAAGAAAACCAAATGGGAAGATCGTTGTGGGAGATTTTGAAGATCTTTCACCATGATTAGAAGATTATGTTCTGAGTTTCCAAAGATACTAAACTAATACAGTCTTTGGGAATCTATTTTTGTAATGTATTAAGTATTCCGAAAAAGTAATGTAATTTCTATGTACATCAAGTATGGCTCTCTACAGTAGTGACCACTTTTTGATACAACAAAAGTAGGTGTTGAATATTCGATGAATAATTTGACAGTAATGATCTCCTCAAAATTGAAAATAAATATTGAGAATAATATTATTCCTTACATGAATTATTATTTTAATTACATTATTTTCAAGGGAATTGAATAAATAACTTTACTGAATTTTTCAAATATAAGTTCTCCGTAGTAATTTATTATTCTGCATAAATAAATTGATCTCAGAATGAAATCGCTACTCGTCATATGTTATTACCCTCTTTATATGATACATTTTTTGGAATCATTGTTCTATATGATAATTATTCATCATATGATAAATAAAATTTGAATTCAATGATTTAGTTATTCATATGACGATATGAGATGTGCAATAAAAATGACTTTTATAGATATCATTACTACAATTTTATGGGATCAGAGGAAACAATACATGAATAAATATTCCACACATAAGACTTTTTAAGTCAATAGGATATTTTAGTCATGAATAAAAATATTAAGATCATTTTCTTCTAATATATGATGATTTTTTACAAATACCCTCAAGGATAAAATTATTAGTCAAATAATTAATTCTAGAATTAGACACTTTTCTAGATCTTAGTTAAATACATTTTGAGAAAGAGAAATCTAGTGAACCTGAGATAATTACCATAGTATATCGACTAAAATACATAGGATAAATTATTCACTCATGACTGTTATATAAGATATATTACCTAAAAAATTTGTTATACTGGAATAAAAAAATATTTGAACAAAAATATTTATAGTGTAATTTAAACTTAATTAAATATATGATACTAACTATAAATCACGTAAAACAGTTCTTATTTAAAGAAATTTGGATTATTTGAGCATCATAACATATATAATATTAGGACCAATTAGTAAAATATATGTTTTCCAATAATTTCCCCATTTTTATTATCAACAACCCCATAAACATTACTCATGTATAATACATTTCTTTATTATGTATAAACTATAAGGGTAGAGATTTGTTTTATTTTATATAGATTGTCTCCCCCTTATGTGACATTAAATAAAAATACAACGAAGTGAGATAAAGCACATTAAATTTAACATAGAGAAATATATAAACATGTGGTTATAAAATGTACTAAATTTAATAATTTATATTTGATGTACTTGTAAGAAAATGTTAGAATAAAAAGTAAGAAAGAAATGAAAATGAACCATGAAACTTAAATGATAAAAAAGTATTAGTAATTGATCACCAAAATGGATAACAATAACGGTTAAATGATAATAAAAAAACCAATTTACAATAGTAGATGTCATTATTTTTTATTCATAGTAGGGTAGGAAGAAATTACAGAATTAGACGGTTTTATATTAGGAGTTCGTTTCTTGAAAGAAATAATCAAGGAATGGTCTTTCTCAAGAGTGTTTAATATATAATGATATAGATGGTTCAAATCACTAAATGAAAAAAATAAACCATAATCCAATTAAATAGTGATATTTTCTTAGGGTTTTACACCTTTTTCCATATAAATAATATTGGAATTAGTTAAGGGGATATAAATATATGAGGTAGAATGAGAGATGGTATTATAGTGTTCTATAATCTTCTGAATACGTTTTTGGTATATGGTAGAAGATTCAAAGACATCATTCGTATTTTACATTGTGGAAGTCAACACATCATCATAGCAGGGAACTATATATTTTCTATCTCTCACCTAAAAAAGTGCGTAAGAAAAAAAATTGTAGTTGAAGTTGTATTATTTTCAATAATCAATAACAAAAATGTATGATTTCCATGATCTTTTTCCAATTATCTTGCAAATATTTTTGAGATGAGGATAATGTGAACAAATTATTATAATAATCTTTAACAATTACATAGGTATAACAAAAAAAACCCTAATGAACTCGATGAATGTTAAATAGTTGTATGAGAATATTTTGTGTGTATATATATAACTACACATTTTTTATGAGATACCTCCTTCTGAACTATAGGGACTTTCTAAATAGTCCCATATAAAGTTTCCTCATATTTTGAGTGAAGATATGCATTGATAATATCAATAATTTTGGTTATATTAGCATACAATACATTAATTTTTCAATAAATTGGAAGTTCCATTTTTCATCTTCTAGAATAATGGACTAAGATTAATCATGGTTTTTCAAAAAATTATCCTTTAACGATAGACAAATGATAATTAAAAAACAAAAAGATCATAGAGGGATTTCCATAATACATGAACTTATTATATGAAATGATATTTAAATTCAATTAATTCATAGGTTAGTGTCCATAAAATTTCTTGAAATTGTCCAAATAATTAGAGTCTCAATACATCAAATATATTCAATTAGTTTTTAAATATAAGGATGATAAAACATACTCCAATTCTTCCACTATATAACTTGAAATAGATGAAGTGCATAGTGAACTTGTCAGAGCAGATGGTAAAATTTAATTAGTGGGGATCCTTTTGATGTAATCGAACTACTAAATCATTATAAAGGATTATAGATCCACATATTCCTTACAAACCATTTCAGCTATCAATGTACTTTTTTTTTATATTCTCAGTGATCAGTACATAAAGTATCCATTTCCATGCTCAATTGATTTAATTTATAAAAAAAATTAAGATAAATTGTTTAAATCTAACATTCTGAATTAGTGATTTCAAACCCTTGAAATTAGTGGCTATCTTCCCATTGTGTCTATTTATTATTGTTATTATTATTATTATTATTATTATTATTATTCTACTATAATATATGGTAAAACCACCACACCTTTTCTTTTTGACATCGAACATATAATGGTTTCTTCTATTTCTTCTTCATCAGAGCAAAGAATATCAGATCCTTTAAAATTTCTCATTTCACCATTAAATTTTATTCTTTCTTTGGGACTTGACTCTATATATATTACCATTTGGATGTTATAGATCTCAATATAATCAAATCTAAAATTTAAAATGGTTATAACCATTTTCTCACCAATCTCAAAAGTAAGCATCCTTATAAATGAAATACACTTCACTAGTATGATAGGAGATCCTAGAATAACATGATAAGATATATTCTTAGTCTTGCATGCCTCAAAAATATTGTTGATAGTAATTAACAATTGAGGTTATTATAATTTAATAGTCTCACTAGTATGTCATTAGATTGTATCTATGTCCACAATAACATGTATGTCCTAAGTATCATCAACGTTTTCTTCTACAAAATCATTTTCCTCTACTCTATCTCTTATATCTACAATATGAATAACCAAAACCTAGGATCTAAAATAGTTTTGTTAAAAGTCTCAATGGAGATTAATTGTATTTCTATTTTTTCATAGTAAGAGGAACATCATAAATTTCATCCTCTATGGAATCCTAAGTACAAAAATTTGATGTTCCAACTCCAACACCTCCAACAACAATTGACGCTCTAATGAAATTATCCCCTTTAACAAGCACATGGATAAATTATACATATTTTGTAACATTATCCACAAGATTAAATGATGTGGGGATCCATAAATACACAATATTTTTATGTTTTATATTACATAGATTGGTCAATCTATGGTACTTAGTCTCCATCACATGAATAATTCTAATCATAATTTTTACAAACACAGGTGTAAAGATTCATTTTAAAGTATAATAACATAAAGAATTATTGTTTTCATGTTACATATTTTTCAATTTTTCCCCTGTAATACGTTATTTATATTTAGTCAATATAACATATATAAAATAGACATTTAGAAAAAAATTTATATCTCATGAATATTATGTTACAATATTCTGGATGAACAATACCAAAAAAAATTATCTCATACTCATGATCCTTCATAGCCTCCCTCTCAAAAACTATACCTCCAAATAGATACATCATGATTTAAATATATCTACCTCCTCGATAATCACAATGAGGTTGTTGAAGTAAAAATTCTCTTCATGGGGCAACAAAATACATTATCAAGATTTACTAATGAGATGGATAAGGTATTATCATTAACAATTGAAACTATAATGACTCCATCCTCATAGAATATAAATTTTATATTCTAATAAAAATATATAACCATATTATAAGAGAATAAATCAATTACTTTATCCTAATTGATTATCTACCATCTTTGGAAGTTGAGAATTATCATCAATTACATTTTTTTATGATCCTACCAGCTAGAATACAAACTTTTCAAGTGAAAAAAGTTTTAAAATTTCTTTTCTCCATTAGATCTTCCTAATGAAAAATTATATATTCTACTAATCATACCATTTATGAATGAGAGAGATTTAGTGTGAAGGATAAATTATTATGTGAAGGGTGAGAAGGGTTGGATTCGAAATCGATGAGACTATGAGGTTTGAAACTGTTCAAGGTTATCAATCCAAAATATGATATACTATCTTATGGAGAATATAAAGATACAACTATAGTGATGTGATAATAAGTTATAATAGATAACATAGTTTCATGTAACTATTATTATACAAGAAATATTTTAACTAAATAAATCAAAACTCACATAATGGAAGCATCTCATCAAATGCACCATTTTAATAAAAACATCAGTATAATATATTTGACATTATAAATATTTTTAAACTAAATAAAATTAATAATTATCATTATAATTTAAAATAAAATAAATCTAAATCATTTTTAATAAATTCAAACCAATCGATTGGAAAATTACGTTGTAAAAATGTATGCTATGTTTTTTATTGAAAATGAATTCCAAGGATTTATCACATTTTTTTGATTGATAAATTAGTAAATGATGTATTTGATCAATATTGTTGGATCATGAATGGATTAATGTATTTTTTTTTAAATTTGGATAGTAGAATTACTATCACATTTAATCATTACATGATAAAAATTAAATCAAAAATCAACGAAAGTGTTTTTAATACAAAATAATTGTGTATAGAAACTACCTTCTCCAGTATACTTAGGCTCATTAGCTAATAATAAAAATAAATTTTACTTATTACTAGAAAAAATAAACCAAGGGATTTACTAATAAATTTTAGAGTCCTAATTTACTGTTTGTATCTAGTCTACAACCACTAAATTTTGTATCAAAACTTGAAATTAAATCATACATTTTGGATTTTTGGAAAAAAATAAGGATAAAGAAACATCTCAATTCAAATACCATTAATTTATTTCCACATCTTGTAAAGTTGATTCTTTTTTATTTTCCTGAAATCCTGAACATATTCATAAAAGAACATTTTATCTAGTATAATAGTATCCAGATATTTAAAACATCTAATATTCCATCTATATAACTTGTTTTCAACTGGTTTATTAGCTTCATCCAAGTACTATTTAATATAAGAACTCATAAGAGTATAATATATCTTATTGTTTTGGTTCCCAATTATCTTCAAAAAATCATGTGTGTATTTTCATGGATTTATGATTTTTACAGAATCATTTTTATAAATCTAAAATCCTATGGAAAATGTTAACTCACTCATCATACTCAATTCAATTTCATTTTTCATGATTGTATAGAATTATTTACATAATTTTTGAATGGTCGATAAAAAAATCACATCATTTAAAAAAGTTTGAACTAATAAAATATCATTTAATGAACATATATTAAATAATTTCAGTTATTATAAATAATCATTAAAACCATTATTATACAAATATCTAAGTTCAAGTTTATGTCTATAGTGATATATAATATGTTTTAAAACTTAATATGTAATGTGATGGTTTTTAAAACTAATATATTGTTCTATAAAAACATCCTATATTAAAAAAACATTTAATTATTGTGATTTTACATCCCTCTAGAATAGTTAAAATAACATATAAGATGTATATTCTAAAAGGATCCAAATAGATTCTAACCTAGAAATAGGGGAAATCGTATCATCAAATTATATTCCTCCTAATTTGGTTATAACCTTTAGCAACTGTCTTGTAATTATATCTAGTGATCACACCGTGATCTTACTGCTTATTTTTTAAAAACCATTTAGTTCATAAAATAGGATAACATGAGGGTATATAAACTAAATACCATACCATATTTCTATTGAATTGATTTATCTCTTATTATGTGTAAGCTCCAAAACTCTCATCATTTCACACATCTTCTATAGTTTTATTCTATAGTATAGATTGGAATGAAAATATTCATCATGGTTTACTACTCATATTCTAGTTCAAACTCATGCATATAAACATAAAATGATTTTTTCAATGAGATTATTTTTAAATGTTTTAGTATTTTAATGTATAATATTTCAGTATTAACACTTCCCAATCATTTCATATAGTATTTTTCATGAATAATTTCCACATCATCAATAATTTTATCTTCAATGATATATTCATGCTTCATGACGACCAAAAAATAACTTATGTCTCTAAATTGAGTTTTCTTATCAACAATATCACTTTAATTATTTTTTAAATAGGAATATTCTATAAAAATTCATGACATACTATTATAGACTACGTATGATTTAGAAGTGATAAAATGACCTAGTATGATTCCTTCATTATCCTTTTCATAAAACATTACAATATTAAAATTTGTGTTCCAAATGCACACATACCATCTAAAACCCCTACAGTATCCATAATTTTATGTTCTATTATTCTATAGATAATAGGGTATTTTCTTAGAAATTATTCCCTATTAAAACAATATTAATGACATAATATGTTGTGTTTAAATTATTATCCAAAAAATGACATCATGTTACATGCTCACATTACAAACTTATTGTAATTTCGTAAAGTTTCATATTTCTCTTTTCATCATCACAATTTAATTCAGGTGTTCTGGGTGAATAATAGATATTTTTTAGTCTATTTTTTTGAGAAAACTGAATCAAATTCACATTCCCAAAACACTCACCCATGATCAGTTTATGAAGTTTCTAATTTAGAAACATTTTAATTTTTTTTCTTCCAAAATTTAATTAAAACAAAAAAATTACTCACTCTTAAATATCAATAAAAAAACCCATGTAATTCTTGGAAATCATCATTCAAAAAATATACAAATTATTTTCCCCAATGGATTTCTGTTCTACATGTAAAAAACATTACCTTATGGATATGTTTTAGTGTTCTACAAGATTCAACCTATTTAATTGTTTTAAAATATGACTTTTGTGGATTTCTCATTTTTTAGAATGACATATTTACCTTTTTACTAGTTTGAGTTCTGAAAAATCATAAATAAAAATTTTATTATTTACATTTTTGAAAAAATATACCTAAAAAATGTCTAATTAGTCTAGGTTAATTGTAGGATTTATTAATTTATTCACACAAATAGAATAAATATTTTAAATAAATAATATAGATCTAGAGTGTAAAAATAGTCAATATTCGTGGAAATAAATATAATTATTTTATATTTCAAAATAGATTAATACTTAACTGTAAAAATAAAAAAATCTATCATCATAAAGTTCATGGATACTTATCAGGATATAATTTATGACATCAATATAAAGAAATCTATTAATGAGGATTGAATTTGGATATTTAATAGATCCATCTATAATAATCATTAAATATATATTATCATTAAAAAGTGACAAATGATATATCAATTTTGAGTAGTTAGGGGATGTTAGATAAATGTCCACTCATAGATATTGAACTTATATTGTCTATTAACCATTATTAATTGTAGTCCATATGGTTTTTTCCTATAAAAACAAATTATGTGGGAATATTTGTTGGTACCCAAATGTTATTGGGTCTAGAAGTGTTTGTGATTAATGATTTGAGAACACAAATCTGTCTATACATTAAAAAATTTATAAAATTAGAATTAGGAATGGTTATGAAAAAATCAATCTTTTCACCAAAAACATGAAATTATCTTAATGAATAATTAATAAAATAATTATCATCTATTCTATAGTGTACATAAGTAATACTAGACAGAATTCAATTTTTGGAACTAAGAACAATGTAATCATTATACAACATAGGGTTTTTACTATTACTATTTCTGAATTCATTACAATTATTAGATTTTTTATAACCATGAATTTGGTTTCGATAATAACACCCTATTAAAGAAACATGATGTATTTTAATTTTCTTACCACATTCATTAAATCATTTTTTTTCTCGAACATTATAATATGAAAAAAAATCCATATTATATATCAATTATGAAATATATTTGGATATATTTCCCTTTTAGTCTAGAATAACATTATCGATTTCTTGAAGTGGATTGTTATTATTATGTATATATTTGTACACATCTTCTACTATTGATCAATACTCACTTAATACATCATAAGAGAAGATATCAATTTTAAATTTTGATTCATGACCTAGAGAATAATAAAATTATACCTCAGTTAAAGACATAATTCACTTTCTTTCTTTTTTATTTTATAATTTAGCTTCAAATTAATATTTAAATATATCATTAAAATATATTAAATAACTCAATGTGTCATTTGTTTCCTTTTCCCACTTCTTTTAATAATAAAATTTGTTTATAAACATCTTTTCGGATTACTTCATATCTTTTAAATTATGGTAATCAATATTCATATTCTAGATCTTCATTTGTTTATAGAATCCTAATTTCATAGTATCTTCATAAAATTTCATATACAAGTTAAAATATTTCTTTATATTCTTATATTATTGTATGAAAAATTAATTTTTATAAAAATTTAACAATTTCTTCATCAAATTATGGTAATATTTAATATTCCACATTAAATGAATCTGGTAATAATTTTTATTCTAGTTTCCTCTCATCCTATGATGTAGGCACATTCAATTGATTATTTTGATTCTTAATCAGATTCCAATCATGAACATATTCTCTAATATCATTCTCATGCATCGTAAGATTTCAAATCAGATCATTTATCTTCAAATCCTTGATAGGTAAGGATTTCATAATGGTAACTTGTATTCTACTACATCTTAAGGGCCAAAACTATAATTACATCATAATATTTCACTAATATGGAAATAATAGATTTCTAGGATGCAACATTAATGATCATAAGATTGGTTATACTGTCTATTTGAGTCATTGTTTCACCATATATTAGGATAAAGTTTAAAAAAAAGTCTTTTTTGTTTAATACCTTAGTTTCTTAAAAATTTTAGTTCCTTTATAGTAATAAATAAGATTTTCCCTCATCTAATTTGTAGTAAGGAATTATAAAACATGATTTCACTCATCAGGAACAAGACCCAATATAATAAAATTCATTTCACTTGAATTAAACATATAATTCACATATTGAGAAGAAAAACATAATTATGGTCTACATGTAATAATTAGTTAAGGTTTTATAGTTTTAAAATATATTTTAAACCATTATTTTATATATATATTAATATTTGAGCCTTTTATTATCCATAGTTCTCTTCATTGATATATAGATCTCATATTACAAAGATTATTTCTTTTCTATTTTCCATTATATCAATATTAGAAAATGTTCTTTACATATACATTATTAATGTTAAATAACTACAAACTCAACTACTTTAATACCTATTTTTTCACATAGGGTTGTAAAAATACACAATAGGAGGTTGAATTGGGTTCTTAAAAAAATAAAACAAAAAATCCACCTCTAAAAAACAAGATACAACCCAATAATTCTAATTCAGATAAAAATAGAAAATAAAAATCAACTGAAAAGGCATGGAATATGATATTTTTAGTGGGTTTGGAAACAAATATCACATATCATACTTCACAAACACATTCTTTATGAGCTTAATGATTTTCATTATACCAACCCTTTTCCTAAGGGTTTCTCAGCTAAGTGTAAGCAGTTATCACTTAGTAAAATGATCAAGGTATTTTTTCATGATCTTACTGAAAATAATTATCCATATTATCTAACCACACTTATTTAAATGAGTTAACATATAATATATAAAATAAAATATTATTGATAAATATTACAACTCCAATACATAATCATAAAAAACAATTGATAATTGATAAATAATGGTTATATAGAAAGAAATATAAATCGACGCATATATAAATTAGTTCTATGAATATGAAATATATATCAAATAATATTCATAATTTTTATATATTTTTATATAAAATTTGTTTTATTAATAACATCAAAAAAATGGATTTACAGAACTCACCATCTTAAATATGTACGATTCCTATTTATTTAAAAACAATTAGTGTTATCTTCTTCAATATATGAGATAGAATATATATTTTTTCAAAAAAAATCATCAATAATTATACATAAAATATTCTCCAAAAAATAAAAAAAGGACTACCTATTTTCTACAGCATCAACCATTTTTTGAATTATATATTTTATAGGAGATAATTTTTTTATTTAGCATTTCCAAATTTTGAATCACCATGTTATGATACTAAAAAGGTAGTAATTTACATTTCATGGAATACAAAAATGGTAATAAATACCTAAAAATAGAAAATAAATATTGAAAATAATATTTATCATCTCATGATATCTTCTTTAAATGTGTTTTATTCTTAAAACATTTAAATGGGTAACTTTACTAAATTAAAAGAATACATGTTCTCCATAAAATTAAAATATCCTCATTTGATAGAATGATCTCATGATGATATAATAACTCCTCATATGATAATTCCATCACTGTAATATAAATTTATCTTTAATTGGTTTTATAAAAAACATGTGTCTAAGATAATTGATTTATATATATGATGTTCAGAGACCCGAGAGATAAAGTGTTTTGATAGGTATAAATAATTTCATTTTTAAGCTCATAAGATAATATACATGATGGAATATATTGAACATAATAATTGTGGGATTCATAGGATAATTTTCTTATTAATTCCCCTTGTAAGATAAGTATACTAAAACATTAGATGATTTTTATACAGAGACTCTCATAAAATAAAATCCTTAGACAAATAATTACTTCAAGAATGAGTGACTTTATCCATCCATAGAATAAATTCATTCGGATAAAAATAAATCAATTTAACAATATGTAATTCTAATTGAACAAAGAATATAGTACATAGGATATATTCTTCACACTTCATATATGTGTATGATATCTTCCTTTTTCAGCTCTATTTATACTTGAATAAAAAAATTTGAACTAAATGATATCTAAAGAAAATAAAACTCAAGTAAATATGAATTATTTTCCTGAAACATATTATGATAATATTATTAGTAAAAAATATTTATTTTTCAAGTATAAAAATATATCATATATATGGATATGTTTTAATAACACATGTGTCTCCACAAATTCATATTTGTGCTTTACTCTTATGAATTGGGTAGTGATCTGATGTTATATAAAGGAAAAAAATTCCATTCCATGTCAAGCCACAAAAGAAATCTTGAAAATAGATAATAAATATTATAGGAATAAGAACAAAGATAAAAAAATTCTATTGTGTATAGAGATCCAGTGCGGGTTGACACTAGCATGGAGAGTAAAGGTCACCATCTTAGAGAAAGAACTCTATAGGATATCATGGTGGCCCACCGGACAACAAAACCCTAAGGGTCTTGTTAAGTGGAAAATGGGGAGATTATTATTGTAAATAAGAATGTATACCAATTTATTTTGTTATGCGTTATGGTCTAACATAGGTTCTATACACAGCTTGAGATGTGTGATAATCCATTTTTATTCATGACATAGAATGTCATGTCATATCTAAGTCGATAATACCCCACAAACAACTTCTAAACAAATATGATGACTTTATATTTCAATAAAATAATAAATGAATGGTGTATTGGATTTAGAATTATTATATGAAGTAAGAATTTGTATATGAGATCATTAGAATTCATGAATTTAAATGTTTTGTGGGATGCTACATATTTCTCAAGAGTTGATGAACATGAATGAGCATGAAAGAAAATGACATTGTTGGAATTAATTCATTCAACAATGATACATCCATATCAAATATGGATTCTCTCATATGATTTTGAACCCCTCATATGAAAATAAATTCATATTTACACAAGTTGGTATTATATCATAGAAATCACATTCTATACTTCAGAAGTAAATGTGAAAGGCTTACAATGTTTGAATACTGAAAATAGAAAAACATATATCATAAGGTTTATTATATTTTTATTTATGGTTGATATACATAATTTGTAAAGTAATAAATTCTACATCAAACATATAAGGGTTTATTGGTCCTCGATTTAGGGCTATCTTCTGATAAATTTAGAATTCATAGGGATCATAGAGTTGATTTCTATTGCTACATAGAGTTTTTTTAGAACTATATTTTGTACTAAAAAGTTTCATATGGTTCACATGAGATGAATTTAAATGCAATAAATTTAATAATAATGTAATTCTAGAAAAGGATCCATGATTATTTAATGGTTTATTTCACAATGAATTATTCTGTGACAATAATGTTGGTTTTACTTTATAGAAATAAATAATTATATACAAAAAATTTAATGAATATGTCCTGATATTTGTAACGTCTCGGATCCGGGTGTCACTCAATGGGTTCCTCGAACCTGGTTCGTCACATGACCTCAAGCACATTTCCCTAAACGCCAGAGGCTTCCGACTAGCTGTGAGGGCCAAGGTCTGATAGTGGGGAAACTATGCCCTCATTTGTCAAAGTGTAGCCCAGCGGAAATAGTAATAAACATACAAAATTGGAAGCAATAAACAATACCCAACTGAATTGGATAACAGTATAAAATTGAAATATAACAATCATTGTGTGTATATATATATATATATTTGATCCATTATGTATCTAAGTCTAGGAAAGAATCCAATATAGGATACACAACAATCTAGAGTAATCTAATAAAAAGTACAAGTACTGCAAAGGAAAAACAAAATAGTGCAGCAGGAACTCAGTTGCATCATTAGCCTAAGCTTTGTCCCATGCTCTCACACTCCTCTGCAACAATCAAGTATCAGTATAAGGAATTTTTCCCTTATCAACACCTACAGCAATATAATCTTTTTGGTCTGAAGACATGACCCAAATAGGGTTTGAGAAACAAATCCCAGTTGGCAACCACCAAAGTCTCGTGACCAACTGTCAATGAAAATTTGAAATAGCAGTGTGCAGTAATAAAATGCAGTAAACTAGGCCGGACTCAAAAGTAACTATCTTTACCATTTACATTCCATTTTATTAACTATTTATCAATTCAACATAGTTGTATTATATGTTTTTGAGACTCAGCCTAAGACGAAACTTTCCAATACAGTGCCGTAATAAAAACAACAACATGATATCTAACATGTAGAAGGTAAAACAATACCAAGAATGTGCTTTTGCTTAGCTAGTATAACAAACACTATATAAAATATTCAAATGTACTTTTCCCTCAGGCTAAACAGTACCTTGCGCTCAGGCTAATTATAACCTTTTCCTCATGCCAAATTGAAATGAAACCCTCAGGTATCTGCCCTCAGGAATAACGAGTAGTTACCTCATTCATACAAGATATTTCCCTCAGGCATGGAAGCAACTGCCCTCTGGCATAGAAAACATTGCCCTCAGGCTAAATGAAAAACTTTCCCTCAGGCTAAACAAACACTTTCCCTCAGGCCTTTCCCTCAGGCGAAAAGAACAAAAGCAAGTAACCGCGCCAAGACCAACACATAGAAATAAATTATGTACATTTCATCTCATGATAATTCAAAGAATTCTAAATCACGGCATACCCTCGGGTATCCGGGCCAAATGGCTAAATAAGGAAAACGCGCCAACTGGGTGGCCCTGGATCCAAGCAATGATCCAAAACAGTAGTTATACATATTCATTAAATTACCTATACAATTTTAGGTATTTAATTAATCAAGGTCTCATCCATACGACACCCCAACATGGGCGCATATCACAATGGTATACAAAAACACTCCGTAGTTGGAATTAAACATCAGACCACCTACCTTGATCTCCTCCGATCAATATACATGAACGCCTCCTCCTGAAACAACCGAGAATGACATAGATCTGGGATAAACATTTACCCATTCAGACATAAATAAAATACCCTTGGGAAATAATTGGTAATAATAGCTCAAGGAGAAGGAAGGTCTTACCCACATGGTTCAAACAAGATCGACAGCAGAAGAAACAGATTCCCGGCGTGCGATCGGGAGCTCCTCTAAGCTCTGGCCTCTCCTCCCGAGCTCCAAATGCGTACAAATCCTCCTCTATCGAATTAGGTGGCTATAGTCTGTTTGAAGAGAAAAAAAAAATTACATGGTGTGTACTCTCAAGTACACGGCATGCACTTTTTCATTTTTTTAACTATTCCTCTGGCGGTTAATTTTCACCGCCGCGTTGTTCATCTATCGACATGAATACATCACGTGTAATTCTGAATACATGGCGTGTAATGTTGCTCATCTGGTGGCTACTCTCACCAACTTACTGTTCACCTTATGACTGATTACACGGTGTGTAAATACCAAGTACATGGTGTGTAGTTAGTTTTTACACCCTTCATCACTGACAGGCCTACACTCCCTATATACTCATCCCACATGGCCAAATTACACGCTGTGTGAAAATGTATAAGGTGTGTACCCACAAAATTTGGGATTTTCCCCCATTTTCCTTATTATATCAAAAATAATTAAAAAGGAAAAAAGAAACATGTACCTCAAGAATAAGAACCGGGTTCTTACAAACTTCCCCCACCCTTAAAGCACTTTTTCCCTGAATTGACCATCCAAGGGTGGTGAAGACAAAGCTCAGAACAACTCTAGCCACTGAGCACGTACGTTGGTCTCCTGCTCCCAGGTTTCGTCCTGCAATCGGCCATGCTTCCATAGCACTTGTATGATGGGAACTAACCGGCCTTAGAGAACCTTCGTGATCCTATCAACAATATGAATAGGATGCTACTCAAAGGATTTGTCGGCCTGAAGCTCAACATTCTCTGGCTGAAAAACATGAGATGTGTCTGCATGTTAATGGTGTAGCTGAGATGCATGGAAGATTTCATGCATGGCCTGGTACCTCTGTGGTAACTCCAACTGATAGGAAACTGGCCCAACTCTCTCCAAAATCTCAAAAAACCCCACATACCTTGGTGAAAGCTTACTGTGTCTCCTGATCCGTCTGTGTCCCAACCTCGGTGAAACACGTAAGAACCCCGGATACCCGACCATGAACTCCAATGGTCGTCTGCAGCGATCATCATAAGATTTCATATGAGACAGTGTAGTAGCCATCCGCTTCTGAATCAACTGGACCTGCTCTAAAGTCTCCTGCATGAGACTGGGTCCCAGTAAAGCTGTCTCACCTACCTCCAACCAGCACAAAGGTGATTGGCATGGCCTACCATATAAATATTTGTAAGGTTCCATCTTAAAAGTTTCATGAAAACTATTATTGTAGGAAAACTCGATCAGGGGTATGTGCTTCTCCCACGAGCCCCCAACATCCAGGATACATGCACGCAGCATGTCCTCTAGAAATTATATCGTACACTCTAACTGGTCATGGGTCTGAGGGTGGTAAGCTGTGCTCAGAAGCACCTGTGTCCCTAGTGCCCTCTAAAAACTCTTCCATAAGCAAGATGTAAAGCGGGCATCCCTATCTAAAATGATAGAACGAGGGACCCCATGAAGACGTAATACCTCTCGGATATAGAACTTTCTGAGATTGTCAACACCGAAGGTATCCTTGATCGAAAAAAACTGATCTACCTTTGTAAGTCTGTCAACAACAACCCACACGACATCACTGCCTCGAGGTGACCTCGTCAACCCGGTCAAGAAATAAATCACGAAATCTTCCTATTTTCTCTTCGGAATGTGTAAATACTGTAACAGTCTGGCTGGCCTCTGATTCTTTGCCTTCACCTGCTGATAGGTGGAACATCTCTCAACAAAACCAGCTACTTCCCATTTCATACTCGGCCAACAATACTGACGTCTCAGGTCACGGTACATCTTGGTAACTCCAAGATGCACTACCCAAGCTGAAGAATGAAACTCCCGCATCAACTCCTCACTAATATCCCCTGTAACCCATAATCATCCATGGATACGCAACACCTCATCATCGTATATCGTCCAACTGGGAGAAGGGTCCTCACTTGCCACCGACTCCCATAGAACTAGGCCTTCCAAATCAAATAGTTGTCCCATCCTCACTCTATCCAAGAGGGTTGATGTCACAGCTAAGGAAGAAAGATAGGCTCACCACTGACTATCGTGCACCTCCAAATTCATCTTAGAGAACAAATCCATAAGCTTCCACTCACCACTGACCTCCTACACTACCTCTAACTAAGTCCTCCTACTCAGTGCATCGGCAAATTTGTTACACTAAACAGGCGTATAGGCAAACTCAAAGTTGGAGGACTGAAGGTATTCAACCCACCTTCGCTATCTCAGATTCAGGACACGCTGGGTAAAGATATATTTTAGACTTTTGTGGTCTATAAACACCACAAAATGGTCTCCCAAGAGATAATGTCTCCAACAGCGTAATGCATGAAAAACTGCAGCCAACCCCAGATCATGCGTCGGGTAATTCCTCTCATGTGGCCTCAACTTCCTAGACCTATATACGACTACTCGGTCACCCTACATCAACACTGCTCCCAACCCAATACGTGATGCATCACAGTAAACTGTGTAGATCTTCCCTTTCTCTTAAAGTACTAGGACTACTGCTGATGTCAACCTTCCCTTCATCTCCTAAAAGGTTGTGTCGCAATCTTTTGACAAAATAAACTTCACACCCTTCTTAGTCAAACCTATCAACAGCGCTGAAAAGTGGGAAAAGTTCAGTATAAATTTCATTTAGTAACCTTCCAGCCCCAAGAAACTTTGTATCTCCAACACATTATAAGTATTCTCCTAGGAAACTACTGCTCTCACTTTCATTGGGTCTACCGCAACTTCTTCCTCTAAGATGATATGACCCAGGATGTGAATCTGGTCCATCCAGATGTGGCACTTTGAGAGCGTAGCATATAGTTGATGCTCTCTTAGTGTACTCAAAAGGATCTAAATATGGGTAGCATGGTCTTATCGAGTGTGAGAGTACACCATGATATCATCAACGAATACTACCATAATAGAATCTAGATATGGGTGGAACACACAATTCATCAGATCCATGAAAACCGTTGGTGCATTCGTGAGTCCAAACAACATAACCAAGGACTCGTATAGATCATAGCTGCTCCGAAAAGCTATAAGCGGTATGTTCGATGGTCTAATGCGTAACTGATGATATCCAGATCTCAAGTCGATCTTCGAGAACACCTGTGCTCCTTGAAGTTGATCAAAAATATCATCAATCCTTGGTATGGGATATCGGTTCATGATCATCAACTGGTTCAGCTTCCAATAATCCACACAAAGTCTGAGGGTATCATCTGCCTTCTTAGCAAACATGACAGGCGAACCCAAGTACTGGGTCAGATGAAACTCTTTACTTGCACCTCCTCCAACTACCTCTTGAGCTCCTGCAACTCTAGTGTATCAATCCTATAAGGAGGAATGGACACCAGTGTTGCTCCTAGCACAAGCTCAATAGAGAAATCCACCTCCCACTCCTGTGGTAGACCTGAGAAGTCATCTGGGAAGACATCCCTAAAATGATCAACCACTGGAGGTAAAACCTTCTGAAAAGTTCCCTAGTCATCCAGATACAAATTCGTAATCTGGGATGTCACTCCACCTCACCCATGATGCTCGGGTCTATCTCGGCTCGCATGGACATCCCATTCTCCCTTGTATAGAAACAATCTGCCTTCTGGTGATGTGAAACTCACCCTACGACGATAGAAATCAACAAACATTTGAAAGGGTACCAACCAGTCCATCCCAAGAATGAAATCATTGGTTTTCATCTCTAAGACAAAGAGGTCCCATAGAAAGTGACACCCCCAACCTCTAGGTGTCACTCCCTGCACTGATGCACACCAACCGTTCCCATTCCCAATGAAGTTTCTAGAATCCTAACATCATAAGGAGAAGAAATACAGAGCCCAAGGCTCTCCATAACAGGCACAGATATAAAGTTATGTGTAGCACCCATATCAAAAGTACTGAATATAAGACATAAGCTACTAGAATAGTACCTCTGATAGTGGAAGTTCTGGGATCCTGCTCCTGTTGGGTATGTTGCACTGCATATGTCTGCCCAGTGTCGCGGCCCTGCGACACAGCCTGGCTACCCTGAGCAGACCCGCCCTGCTGCCTCTAAGATCCTAGTGTTTGGATACCATGGCCA
Source organism: Viscum album (assembly GCA_963277665.1). Taxonomy (NCBI): domain Eukaryota; kingdom Viridiplantae; phylum Streptophyta; class Magnoliopsida; order Santalales; family Viscaceae; genus Viscum; species Viscum album. The sequence goes on along the minus strand of OY728135.1, from coordinate 622,817,500 downwards.
CGACCACCACTTCATCCTGAATGCCCTGACGTATCCCAATTCCCTGACTAGTAAGAAGTTGTTGTCTTTTCTCCTGTACATGGAGTCTGTACAGAACCCCTCTCACTAGTCACTAGTGGAAATGCCCTACAAAAGCGCTGCAAATGACCCATCTTGTCTCAAGCTCATCACTCCACAAGGTCACGTGGACACTGAGGTCTATTTTTCCCCTCTTTACTACACAGGTAGCACATCATTGGGTCACATGAAGAAATATTCTGGCTAGTACTGCCACCGTGAGAGAAATCCATCTGTCTTTTCCTCTTGTCGGTAGAAATAGTACCAGAAACTTGGGCCGACATGCCTTGGCCTACAACACTAGCTTCCTACAGGTTTCTATCAGTAATCAGTGACTGGTTCCTAATAGCATGCACTATAGGAAGCCTGAAAACATTCACCAGTGCTCGGATGTCATATCGAAGACCATCCTCAAAACCTCTATCCCTCAACACCTCATCTCCCCCAGAACAGGTGTGAAGTGTTGTATCTTAGTGAAGCATGCAGAATAAACCATCACTGACATAGAGCCCTGCTGTAGATTCATGAACTCCCGAGCTCGATCTTCCCTCAGCATCTATAGGAAGAAGAAATAATAGATGACTGCTAGAAAATCTTCCCAAGCCCTATCTCTGTGATGCTCAGTTTGGGTGGTAACATCCCACCATCTCTTGGCAGAATCATGCAGCATATATGTAGCGAGCTTGACCCTACACCTAGGAGGCATCTCCAGATGCTCGATAATCATCTACATAGAACCCATCCATGACTCCATAGCCTTTGGTCCGCCATCCCTTCAAAACATAGGCAGATGCTACTGCTAGAATATACAAGTCAGATTTTCCATAGATGTGGCACCCAGTGGTGCTCCCTGGAAGGTCTTCATAAACCTCATGAATCCTTCACAGAACTGTTCATCCATGCATGTGTCTGTTATAACGGTTGGCGCCACATTTGGCTTTGCTCAAGGATCCATCGGTAGCTCGTGGCCTACCATCTCTGGAGTATACTCATTGTCGCTCTCCTGGAAAAAAACTCGAGGTCGTCTCGATGTCATGACTCTACAAGGTCTAACACATGCCTTAGATCAAGATTATCAAGGACTAATAACTGAGAGTGTAAAGAGGGAACATGGAAAATAAAACTTTCAAGTTTTACAAAACAAGACTACACGGAATGTATAATGTCTACACAACGTGTACTAGACAAGATTCACTAACCTGTTTTGTCTGTTACATGGCCGGGTACACAACTCAGACTACACAGTGTGTTCCAGATAGACACGGCGTGTACTACATATATTATAACTGCCCGTGTTGTTAGTGACATGGCTGACTACTTGGCTGACACTACACGGCATGTTACACCCGCACACGGTGCATACACCACCCCCATTTCCCCAGCCACACAGGAAAGTCCACACAGTCTTTCACCAGTCATGAATACATGGCATGTCCCTCAGGTACACTACGTGTTTAAGAAGAGGCAACACCGACCCGAGTTTGATAGTTACATGGCCGGATCCCCATGTCAAACTACACGGAGTGTATAATCTCATATTTCTCCACCTGTGTTGTTAGTAACATGGCGGACACAGGTTCAACACAACACGGTGTATATTATAACTACATGGTGTGTTCCTTAAAAGTTTCACTATCCCATGTTTCTACCTACATGGCTTATGACACGGGTAGAAACTACACAGCAAGTACATACGGTACACGACGTGTACTTAAAAAATTTTTCTTCCCGAATAGAAGATTAAACAGCATGTAATCAAATCTACACTGCATGTATTCTGGGTTATTCTGGACAGTAAGCCTTAAAAGCTACTCATGAGCCCAAAAAAAATACTAAAACCAACAACTAAGTGCCAAATTCCAATCTTTGAGGGCCCATACTCCACACGAATCAAATCTTGGAATCTTATGTGTGTTATAACAAGGTATTCAAGTCAATGATTCACCAAATTCTGGTTGATGAGGGACCATAATCCCCAAGAACCAAAGTTTTTAGTTCATTCTCCAAAACCTCAAGCAACAATACCTTATCAAATAATAGGTGTTTTTATCCAGGCAACTATCTCAACATCATGCATTTACTAGCACAACATCTGTCACGACAACATGCAATTTCTAATGCACCTACATGGCATGGAAACTATGCATGGAATGTGATTCTAACATGTGCCTAAATGATGCATGAGATGGTATACCCTCATCTCATTAGGTTGTAACTAAATAAAACCCACGTATAAAAATATAAAAGGAACACAAAAAGTGTGTCACCCAACAGTGAAAATCAATCAATTGTAAAATTAAAAAATCAAAAAAAAAATCCAACACGAGGTAAATAGGCTTTTCCTAGTACATGGGTTAGATAAACCCAGGCACAACTTATTACCATGTACCTATTCCGTCATATCCCTCTCTATAGGCTCCAAAAATTTTGTCAAAAAGAAAAGAACCTCCTCTGATACCACTTTGTAACGTCCCAGATCCGGGTTCCACTCAACTGGTACCTCGATCCCAGTTGGTCACATAACCTCAAGCATATTTCCCCAAACGCCAGAGGCTGCCAACTAGAAGCTAGGGCCTTGGTCTGATAGTGGGGAAACTATTCCCTCATTTTTCAAGGTGTAGTGCAGTGGAAATAGTAATAAACATACAAAAGCGGAAGAAGTATACAATACCCAACTGAAATGGATAATAGTAAAAAAGTGAAATATAACAATTGTCATATATATATATATATGATGGTGCATTATGTCTCAAAGTCTAGTAATGTTTCCAAAACAGGATACACGAAAATCTAGAATAATCCAATACAAAGTACAAGTACAGCTAAGGAAAAACAAAACAGTGCAGTAGGAACTCATCAGCATAGTGGGGCTAAGCCTGGTCTCATGCTATCCCACTCCTCTGCAGAAATCAAGTACCTGTATAAGGACTCTTTCCCTTATCAACACCTACAGCAATATATTCCATTTGGGCCAAAGACATGACACAAACAGGGTGTGAGAAACAAATCCCAATAGAAATATAGTGACCCGGCCATTTCTTACATTACTATTATATCAATTTAAAGATAAACAACACAATAGTATTACACATGTAGAATACAGAGGTTTAGTGTCTTGGGCAAACTAGGACTACACATAACAAGTACAACATCAATCATAAACATTCATTTAATTTCTTCTTCTATAGCTTCTTAGTAGCACTTGTCCTCTCCTTAGTACATGTAGCCACCTAAGGATATACATCAAAATGGGTGATCTAAAAGCCCAGTAATAGGATAGATAAGAATAATACATCATGGGTTGAGCATAATCATAACATAGGCAAAATATCATGATCATGAGAGGAGCATAAGTAAAAGACTTGAAATGTGGCAATGCATAAAAATGAAACATCATGTCTTAGTGGTTAACTACCACACATACTTGTGAACAAAGCTAGCATCATGTTCACACATCATTTCACATTTACTGATGAGATTCATCACTTTAGCCAATGCATTGGAGCGCTGTATAATTCTGGGCGCACCTGTCACATTTAAACATTCATATTGCGCTATATAATTTCGGGCGCACCCGTCACATTATAACATTATAATTATCATGATTGAAACATAGAACACATATCAAACATGTACATAAAAAACCCATGGAAAGGAATGGGTTTCATCTCTTAATAACACGTTCATAAGATTTGCGTTCCCAAAAGAAAGAGGGAACAACATACTTGATACAAGAACTATCACCCTTGAATGAGAGGTAAAAGGTGAGATCTCGAAAGAAGAGTTCTTTTGGAAAACATTTTGATGGAGATAAAAACCAGTTACAAACATGTATATCCTAGAAAATTAATGGAAATGATGAACAAATGATCTTTGAAGAGTAACCATATCAAAAATGGAGTGAAAGAGGGAGAACCCGAAGGAAGAAAATTGGGTTCGAGATTTCCCCTTACCTTGTACTCGAATGCCTCCTTCTATTTAATGTCCTGTATAATGACATTATATTCATTAATTAGAAATTTAAGAACCTTTTATACATTAATAGGGTTCATTCTGGTTTCATTATTTCATATTATGTTCCTTTGGATGACTTATATAGTTTAAAAACATTGTTCGGGGATGTTCGCTTTTATGGTTTTCTTAAGCGGTCCACTTGTATTCTAAAATTGATGTTTGGGTAGATCATGGGTAAAGATACAGAACTTATACTACATGTTATTAATGATATTACAGTAGCTTTAATAATTTTATAGAGAATTATATTATATCCAAGTGGACGAATTATTAGATAAAAATTTAATGATGTTTATTTAGGTTAATTTGGGCGGTTTTTGGATCACAATGATATTGTTTTAACATTTAACTTAGTAATAAGGCCATAGGTTATTTCCAGAACATAAAATAGAACATAATACATATAAAATATTCTGGTTCAACCATAAAATGGTTTCATGACCAGATTGAAGGTAGAAATGGAAGAAGAGAACATGTCATTTTTTAAGGTGATAAATTTAGCACCTCATGAACAACGTTCTCTTTAATAAAATAAATGGAAGAGGGAAAGGGTGTGGGTGATATAATATGACATTAGAATCATAATATTACAGTATATATATAATACTGGATTTACATAACAATTTGGATGAAGATATGTAGGGAGAGATCATGAAAGGAACTTGAACTTGAAAGGAAATTAAAGGAGAAGAGAGAGAGAAATTACCTCTAAAATTCTTCTCTTGAGATCCTTTTTAAAGAAGCTAGGCTTGGTCTTTTGATGAGACCAGAAGCTTTTTGACGTGGGGTATGATCTAGGGAAGGTGTTTGGGCAGAGTTTAGAGAAGGCTTGGAGCTTGAGAGGTGTGAGGAAAAGAGGGAGTGAAGGGTGGCTTTTATAGTGGAGGGGAGAGGGGTTTCATTAATATAAAATTGATTAGTTTATTAATTTCACCTAAGACAAGGAATAGTGAGTCTTGGATGACCAAGAATAGTAAAAAAGGCACGTGAGTTTGGGATTTGGGTGCTTACATCAATTGTGATGTCAGGAATAGTGGGTTTTAATTAAAATGTATTTATATGGTAAATTAATGTATTCTACTATTCACAAAAAAATTAAAGTATCTCAGAACAATCCCAAAAATATACCACAACCATTTTTCGATGTGTACAATCCAAAAATGAAGACCATTTTTAAAAAATAATTTTCTAAATTTTATTAATTCAATAATTAATAAAAATCATAATTTACTTAAAAAACAGTTTTTAAGATTAAAACTGAATTTATAGTTCTTTCAAAAATTAGGTAGGGTCTTATAAAATTATCTAAAAACTATTATACATTGATTACATAATTTATGAATACATTAAAGGAAAATAAATATTCTTTTAAATTAATTAATTAATTATAATTAATTATTTATGACTTATAAAATACCAAAAATGTTTACTAAGGTCAAATTGTCACTTTCTAAGATGTCTAAATTTTATTTTATTATTCATAGGTAATGTGACCCTTATTTACTATTCATCATGGTCATATTACTATTCATAAGGGTAGGTTACTATTCATAAGGGTAGGTTACTATTCACCAAAAATTAATTTTGTTTCATTAGACTCCAAAAACTGTCTTGAACACAACCGTGTATGTCGGATTTTTAAAATTCCAAACATAGGGGTGACAAAATTATGTTTAAAGGTCACTTATCACTTAGTAGTTCATTATTTTGTGTTTTTATGACATAGATATAAGAAGGGAATTTTGTATTGAAATACATTGGGTCGTTACAAGAAACCACCAAAGGCCCGTGCCTAACTGTCAGTGAAAATATGCAACAGTAGTGTGCAGTAATAAAATTTCGTAAACTAGACTGTACTCAAAAATAACTATCTCTACCACTTACATGACCATTTTATTAATTATTTATCAATTAAAAATAATTGAATTATTTGTTTCCATGACTCAGCCTCATCCGACAATCTCATATACAGTGCCGCAGCAAAAACCAAAACAGGCTATCTAACAAGTAGAAGGTAAAACAATACCAGGATTGTGCTTTATCTTGGTAGGTATAACAAACACTATAGAGAATATTCAAATGTATTTTTCCCTCAGGATAAACAGTACCTTTCCCTCAGGCTAATTAGAACCTTTCTCTCATGTCAAACTAAAACGAGACCCTCAGGTATCTGTCCTCAGGCATAACAAGTAGTACCCTCAGGCATACGACATATTTCCCTTAGGCACGGAAGCAACTTCCCCCAGGCATATGAAACATTTCCCTCAGGCTAAATGAAACACTTTCCCTTAGGCTAAACAAAAACTTTCCCTTAGTCCTTTCCCTCATGTGAATAGAACAGAAGAAAGAAACTGGGGCAAGCCCAACACATAGCAAGAAATTATATACATTTCCTATCAAGAAAATTCAAAGCATGCTAAATCATGGCATACCCTCGGGTATCCTGGATAAATGGATAAACAAGGGAAACACACCTACTAGGTGGACCTAGATCCAAGCAATGATCCCAAATAGAAGTTATAAATATTCATTAAATTATCTACACAATTATATGTATTTAATTAATCAAGGCCTCAGCCATACAACACCCCAACACAAGCGTGTAGCACAATGGTACACAAAAACACTCAGTAGTTATAATTAAACATCAGACCACCTACCTTGATCTCCTCCAATCAATCTATGTGAATGATGCCTCCCGAAACAACTGGGTATGACATAGATATGGGATAAACATTTACCCATTCAAAGGTAAATATCTTCCCCTCAGGAAAGAATTGGTAAGAACAGCTCAAGGAGAAGAACGATCTTACCCCCACAGTTCAAAAAAGATCAACGGTGGAAGAAACAGATTCCTGGTGTGTGATTGGGAGCTCTTCCAAGCTCTGACCTCTCCTCCAGAGCTCCAAACACATCCAACGCCTCCTCTGCCAAATGAGGAGGCTACTTTCTATTTTAAGCGGAAAAAATAAACTACATGATGTTTATTCTCAAGTACTTGGTGTGTACTTTTCATTTTTATAACTGTTCCTATGGCGGCTACATTTCACTGCTGCACTATTCATATGTCGACATGAGTACATGGAATGTATTTATGAATACATAGCGTGTACTTTTGCCTAGATGGCAGCTACTCCCACCACCTTACTATTCACCTTCCAACTGATTACATGATGTGTAAATACCAAGTACATGGTGTGTAGTTAATTTTTACACCCTTCATCGCCGATAGGCCTACACACCATATGTACTCATCCCACACGACCAAAGTACATGGCATGTGGAAAAGTACCTGATGTGTACCCACAAAATTTGGGATTTTCCCCCATTATCCTTATTTTCTCAAAAACACATAAAAAGGAAAAGAAGAAACTCGTACCTCAAGAATAAGAATCAGGTTCTTACATTATTTTAATAACTCTTAAAGATAATATTATAGGTTTTATAGATATCCAAATGAAAAATATTTATTTGTATTTTAATGAGTTTGAGATTAAAAAAAATATTACAGTCTAATTTACGGGTGTTTCATTATTCAAATAAAAAATATTCATCCTCGTATCAACTAATATATAAATAAAGGATAATATGGAAGAATGGGTTTTTAATTGTGTATAATCTGATACTATGATCATTGAAAAAAACAATATCATGTATCAAAGATAGATACAGAGATCCTTTGACCAATTCATAACACGAAGAAATAAAAAACTATTAAAAAATCAAGGTATAATAAGAGTATTCCATTGGTATCTACATTTATTAGAATAAAATTGAGATGTTGAGTAGTTGAAACATCTACTATAATTAATACTATTTGTTTTTAGAAAATTAATGTTAAGAAGATATAAATATAAAAATATATAGAGAGTTTGGGGAGATATAATAACACGGACAAGCATATTTTCATTCATTCACTCTTATAACAATCAATAATATATTTCATGGTGAAGGATATATCATTAATATTGATTTAGAAATAATCAATGTAGAAAGGGTGTTTTTTTATGGGTTCAATGAGGTTATTTGAATAACTAGAGGCTATAAAATAGAAAATCTTTTATTCCTTGTTGGACAATGTACAACTATAAAAAGGTGTTTTAATCCACTAGACTAATAAAGGAACAATGACACTATATGACATGAAACTAATATTTTCATATACATCCTTGAATAACTATATTAACAATAATATAATTGATTCAGAAAAATTCCTTGAGTTCCATTCCTTTTGTGATAGAGGTTGCTTCCTAGCGGAAGGTGTCCAATGTTAAACTTTTTTAGACTATACCCCCATATCAGAGTGAGTAACAATGATAAATAACCAATAATATCACATATCATAGTGCATATAATGAATAATTAAAAACAATATGTTGCAATAAAATAAAATCTAGTAAAGGCGTAAGAATCCATTTCATACATACAATGACTAATAACCAACTGGGCTTATCACATATACATAATAAGCAACATAAAATTAATACAATAAGATCTATCATTAAATACCATTTTTTCTCATACCAAGTCTCCAAGACTCTAAATCAACACATTCCTGATCATAAGACTCTACATGAGAAGCTCTAATTGATCATTCAACCCTATTCTTCACCCTATCAATCATGTACCTATTCATTTATTGAAATAAGACATAAGGTTTTCATCCACACCAAGGTGCACATATATGGTGTGGGAAATAAATCTTATTTAGACAACCCCAATGGTAAAATTATAACCAATTATCACAATTTCATGCTCATATAATATTCTTATACAATAGGAAGAAAAAATGGAATAAAAATAAATAATATAAAACAATCATTGATCAATTGGTTATGTGATAATAATCGACAATACCTGCTTGGTCCAGTGCCCAAAATGTATCTGAACAAGCTATATTTCTATAAAGTCGTATATTTCCCAGTAATGGGATCCCACGTACTCTCCCTCACCAAATATATAATTCAATTTTAGGTATTAACATGACATTATATAATTAATAATAGGTGTACTACTAAATGCATGAGTAACTAGAAGAACCTAGACAATGTCTTAGAATTCCCTATTCCAATCCAATATATGATTAATAGGTTCCTATATATAGTTACCACATACTCTATAAACAGGAAGGAATTTTTTATGGGATTACCCTTATAAAATATATAAGGAATACTTTCTTGATCCTAGATGATAACTCAAAAACCATTAAACTATAAGGACACGACCTTAGACCTTACTTACTATTGAATTAAATAAATAATTCAAATTGAGGATATTTTCAGGTTTAGAGTTTTAGAGAATTAGTACATAACTATTAAATCTCAAAATATTTACAAAGTAGACACTTTTACATAGTTTCCATTTTTTTACAAAACATGAACTCTTGAAAAAAAGACTCATGTGTAGTTCCATGTTTAAGACAACATGACTTTTCTTTGATCCCATCATTGACCCTATTACATATTATATCCTGTGAAAAACATTTCAAAAACATGGGATGAGCATAAAAATCTCAGTAAGAGATACACAAAGAAGGAAAATTGTTAGTTTTTCAAAGCCAACAAGTAAACCGTGAATACTTTAACATAAGTAATACTGTTTACCTTTATGAAGTAGTAAATACTCTTTACTGAATAAAAGATCATTACTTACCCTTTTGTAACAAAATGATTACCATAAAACCCATATAAAGGATACATAACATATAAAGGTAAATTGGGACATAAACATATTTAAATGGAATAACCATACGATTGAATTCCACACATATCACTAAATGGAATAGCCATATGGCTAACTTCCATACCCAATGCATTGGAAGTTATAACGTAACCACTCGTCCTGGTATTCACGGCACCACCCGTCATATGGTTTATCACGTAACCACCTTTAAAATGTCCAAGTAACATTATAACACATAAAATATTGATAATGTAAACATTTCATTTGCAAACATAAGAAGTAATTTCAAGATATTGAAATAATCAATCCATTTTCGAAAACCATTTAAAAAAATATTATTGACTCAAAGTGTCTCATACAACATTATATATTTTAATGGAATTATAATTTTAAAACATTAATGTCCATATAAATAAACACTCAGAACCATTTTTAAAACATTGACATTAAAGATAATGATTTAGAATAATAAATCTTCAAAACATTTAAAAATGATATTTTTGTTAAAGAGTTTTTAACAAAATGAGAGACTCTTGAATATAAATAATTGTGGAATAACATTTAATCAGATCATTATAATATCATGAGAATAAAGGGATTCATGATATAATATTTCAATGGATAATATATACACCGTATAAGAGTGACTTGGTTCATAACAACAATGAAGTCTCAATGGAAATGTAAATTGAGATGAAAAATATAAATACACCCAATATAAGTAGATATTAAGTTTAAAACAACCAGAGTTCATTCACACATATTCATAGGATGACATATTCAATAACTACAAGCTGAACCCAAAGAAATTGAAATTGGGTTAAAAAGATCCATTGTAAAAATTCGGCAGCCTAACGGCATCACTTTAAAATTCAGAAAATGAGTTGATGAGACAAAAAGGGTATCTCATCACTTGGAAATAAATTTTACATAAATAAGGATATATAAGAACATATCCCAACATAATAAGATGTAAATTAAATGATATAACAAAAATAAGTCTTTTAAAAAGAGGAGGGTGAAAGGTTCCCTTACCGATTTGGTAACTTACAAATCATATGCCACATGAAAGAAGGATCATAAAATGAATATGTAAATACCCATAAATTAAAGTATCTTACACAAGTAATACAATCATGGGAAGTACATACACCACACAAAAGGAAGTAGTGTCAAATATTGCATGAATCTCACAGGGATAAAAAGTGAGATGAAAACCCCTTACCACGTTGTAATCAATCAAGTCGTATGACCCAAAGTTAATAACCACCAAATAAATCACATAATACCCTTAATATAATGATAATAATGATAATATATATCAAAAGGAAGTACACAATATACCACATGAAATAAATAATGTGTCGAACAATGGAAATCTCACGTAATTAAAAGTGAGATAAGAAATCCCTTACCTCGTTGTCCGACTTGACCCGTTCGTTCTTTAATCTCCTGAATAATAAACTAATGTAAATTTATACTTTCTTAAGAACCTTTTTTTAAAGTTTAATATTCCTTTTATATTACTTATTACCTTGTTATAAACATTATTTAATCATTTAAGTTAATAATGGTCATTTTGTCGATATTTGGCACTTGAGTAAAAAAAATGAACAACTTCTATTTACAAGTTGTCCATGTGGTCAATATTCTATTATATCCGGAATGGTTTTCATGATTTAGATATCATATATATCATATATATCCATTATATACATGTATTTATAATAGTACATAACATTTGGAGGTAAGAAATGAAATGCACCGTTCATGGAGACGGTAAACCGTACGTACGCATGAACGCTACTTTCATTGTTATTTCGTAATTTTAATGGAATTAAAACAAAATTATACATAGGTATATTATAATTCCAGTATAATATCATATATAATATCATTAACACTATCCTTTATACATCCCACATAAGGAATTAACGAGTCACATCACTTTGAGGGGGCGGTTGTTCGCGCTTCGTCAAATTAGATTATCGTATTTACCCACTATGGAAACCATAAAAGTGTGATATAAATGTAACATCCCATGTAAGTAAATAATTATGGATTTTAATATCTATGTATATTTATGAATTATATATTTTTTTAAAGGCTTAAAATGAGAATAAATCCAATCTTAAGCATAGAATACTCTAATATTTTTAAAATATTGTTTTACTGCCTTTTGATGGAAAACCATTTTTAAATAAAACTTTTGACAATTTTATAAGATCTATTTTTCAAAATAAACTTATTCATTATAATTTGGGACATTTAAATTACATTGGATAAATATTTGGTATTTTTCTGACAATGTTAATTTTTTCATGAATAGTGAAAAATACTGCATTTTACATCAAAACTGTTTTTCACCTAACATAATTATATGGTTAGATAGTCTTTTTAATTAGTATTAAAGTGTAATTAGAATATATTTTTACCATTTAATCCAATGGGGGTCATTATAATTAATTTCACTTTCGAATTGGGCATAAACAAGTGCCAAGCTTTTCATAGATATTGTTTCAAAAAACCCGCTATTTGTTTTGACAACGAGAATTATTTTTAAATTAATTATTGTAATTTATATTTTTTGAATTTGGTAAAATGTATTCCATATATGGAATAAGAAGGTAAAAATTATGTAATTAAGACTCTTTTTTTTTTGGACATTATGAATAGTAACGATGGTAATTATCTTTAATTATCTTGATTAATTAGTAATCAGGTAGTAAAGGATAATAAAATAATATCATAATAATAACAAATGACCCCAACATGTGTCCTAATGCAAATGTTTGTGTAATTTCTGACCATGGGGTTCCTTGTTCCAAACATTGGGACCCCATGGAATCACTTTTAGGTGAAAGTGAAACTTTATCATTTTATTTTTAAAGAAAGGAGAATATCACTAAAGAATGTATCACCTGAGTAAAAGATTTTTAGTTTTGTCTAAGTAAGTGATCTCTTAGACTATAAATATTAATTTAAAATATAAAATTATTTCCTACATCATAGTATTTTTTTTAAAATTTTTAGATATTAAATAAATTAATTTATTTATGACACCATGATGATGCAGCGATTATCTTATTAATGGATGATTTAAATAAAATGAAAAAATAATGTAAAATATAAACATTAAACTTGTCAAAAACCTATTGTCTGAGTATATTTCGAACTCTTATCACCTTATACTCGAAATATATCAATGTGGGACCTTTAAAATCCGAAACTCATTTTCAAATAAAGTAACATTTCTTGACATTCCAAGAGTGACCCTCCTCCTTCTTATAAAAGGCTCCCACCTCTACCTCTTTACACACACCTCTCAAGCCATTTTCTCAGCCAAAAGCTGCTCATTTTATCTATCCACATCCCTCTCTTCATTATAGAAGCCTTAACTTAGGCAGAAATCTCTTCAATAAACCCTTTTGTTTCAAACCAAGAGGAGTTACCTGATTTAAAGGTAATGTTTTCACTTGTGTTCTTTTGTTTTATTTTTCTTCTCCAACCCCCTAAACTATTTTTATTCATTTATTTTGTAACAACACCAGTATCTTCAATATACTAGGATATTTGTATAAGAATTATTCGAGCTACACTTACACACACCTACATATAATGGTTAAAGGTCATACTGTTTTCGTGGATGGTGAATTTCTACCTCACGAAACAATGATTGTTCAATATTCTTATAACACCTTAAAATGTGGCCATTAATATGTAAATCTATTTATATATGATATATATTATGTTTATGTTTTCCTTATTCTTTTTTATTTTTCATTTATGGCATACCTTTATGGTTTCCAATATGGGTAAACGCGATATCTCCATTTTAGGAAGTGCGGACTACCGCCCCCTCAAAGTGATTTGATTCGTTAATGCCTTATGTGGGATGTATAAAGGATGGAGTTAATGAAATTATATATGATATTATACTGGAATTATAATATACCTTTATATCATTATGATTCCATTCCATAAAATATGAAATAGAAATGAAAGTAGCGTTTATGCGTACGTACGGCTTACCGTCTACATGAACAGTGCATTTCATTTATTACCTCGAAATGTTATGTAATATTATAAATGCATTTATATACTGGTTATAAAAGATATATGTTATATCTACATCATGAATATAATTCTGGACATAATGGATATTTTACCACTTGAACAACTTGTAATTATAAAGAGTTTATTTTTGACTCAAGTACCAATGATCGACAAAACAACCATTATTAACTTAAATAATTACATAGTGTTCATAACATGGTAATAAGTGATATAAAAGAAATAATGAACTTGAAAAAGGGTCTTAATCAAGTATAAATTAACTCAAGTTTATTATTCAGGAGGTTAAAGAACGATCGAGTCAAGTCGAACATGAGGTATGGGACTTCGTCTCAATCTCCTTTCATTGTGGCATATTTTGTTTTATACACAACTTTATTTTATACGGTGTATAAAACCCTTTGACTTTTACGTTTATTCAAAATGATAATTTTTATACAAAGCGTTTTACTAAACGAAAAAAGGGAATGTTTTTGTCGTACATATGCGGGGACAGCGACTTCTCCGCCGTCATGACCATTATTTGAGTTTCGGCTTCCTCTACAAGCCACAACTTTTTTTTAAATGGAAAATAAATACCATGTTTTAATTTTCTTTTATTTTGGTATTGAAAATGGTTTTGATAATTTTTTTATTATATCAATGTGTTATTGATAGCTTGTGATTGAAATGTGGAAATTGTATGTTTGCTTTATGCATGTTTTATGTGATACGATTATGTTATGGTTCTTGGGAATTGTTTATGAAGATGGGTGGTTCCATGATAAAATAAGGGCGGGTGAGCTCGATATAGCACTCCAATGGATTGGGTAACGTGAAGGGGTTAAACTGTAAGGTTTCTCCAAAGATATTTAAGGAATATATTGTGATGGGTATTCCAAACGTAACCATGAGGGTTACTCCCTATGTAAGAATGTTATGAATGCCTAAAGTTACCATTATGTCTTATGATTTCTATGTTTTATTCGTGATTGGATGAGGTATGTTAAAATTCATATGTTTTATGAGTAAAGTATGATTTCATACATGGACTAATGTTTTCATTTCGTGCGTTTATATCCTTTATTGAGCTTTTTATGCTCATCCTATGTTTTTGAAATGTTTTTCACAGGTCAAGGGAAAGGTACATGATGTAATGATAGTGTCAAGGAAATGTCAAGAAAGAATCCATGTTTTATTTTAAATATGTTTCTATTGATGGGAAAAATGAGTACTATCTTTTATGTAACCACTTTGTTTAAATATGGAATGTAATGCATGATTTATGATATAATTCTCTAAAACTCTAAACCTGAAAATATCCTCATCATGTATTCTTGAAATAACTCAAGATTAAGTAATGTTTAAGGGTGGGGCCTTATAGTTGGTAACAGAGGTCAGTTTAGGTAACTTTAGGAGTTAGAATTCTATTAAATTGTTATCCAAAAATACTTTTTTATGGTCAAATTGAAATGATATAGCATTTAAAGATTACCATGTTTCTTCATCTAAGACATGTTTGTTCAGAATGGTTTTCCACAGAGGAAATAGGGAAGCAGTGCTAGGAAGGAAAACAGCAGGAAATGACCTTCCGAATCAGCATCCTGAGATGGTCGGAATTAGAAATGAACTGTTTGTTGTAGTAATCTCACAGTTGACTCAAGAGATAAATGGTGGTGGTATCCATGCACGAGATCAGCCAGATCAACCGCAGAGGAACATTTCAGTGGTAGAACATTTTATGAGGAAACAACCCCCATCATTCAGAGGATTATCTGACCATGTGCTAGATGAATGGTGGATTAAAGAACTGGAGAAGATTTTCGATGTCATGGGGTGTTCAGACAATCCAAAGTTTAGTCTTGCAAATTACCATTTGGAGGGTGAAGCAGATCAGTGGAGGTCGATGGTTAAAAATATCAGGGACGCTAAGGAGATTGATGCTCTCGACTGGGATGAATTCAAAGGTATGTTTATTGAGAAATATTTTACTAAGGTTGTTCGACTTAGGATTGAAAAACAATTCTTGGAATTGAGGAAAGGGGATGAATCAGTGTATTCCTATGAAAAAAGGTTCACTCGATTGGCAAGGTATGCTCCAAACTTTATCTGAGACCTTGATAGTAAAATCAATCATTTTTACTCGGGAATAAAGCCATAATATCGAAGGGCATTGGATTATCGTGAGTTCAAAAGTTTTGAAAATCTTGTTCGATGTTCTGAGAAGGTGGAAATGGAGTTTTCGATGATCAAGTGTTCTATATCAACCAATAGAAGAAGAGACCGAGGTGGCAGGAGAAAGGGAAGAATCCTTCAGAAAGGTCTGATGGTAAGAAAACTAAGTTTTCAATTTGTGATAAATGTGGTAAAAGGCATGCTGGGGAATGTATTTTGAATTCAGGAAATTGCTAATGATGTGGTAATATGTTACATAAGGCTCGTGATTGCACTGTAAAATATCAAGGTGATGGTAAGACCAAATTTGATTTATAGTTAGTGAAATGTTTTAAGTGCAATGAGATGGGTCACTATGAAAACGAGTGTCTAACAAAGAGCTCGAGTGATGGGAAACAGTTAGACTACAAGTAGAAATGGGTGGTGAAATCCTTTTCAACTACTTTAGAAGATGTTGGGCTATCAAATGAAGTGGTATCAGGTAATTTGTTTGTTTTTCAGTTTATTCTAATGTGTTGTTGGATTTAGGGTCTACACATTCCTTCATCTCTGAAAACTTTTCTAGTAAATTGGGAATACCATCTCAAGAAATGACTCCTAAACTTATGGTAAAGGCACCTGGGGGAAATGTTGAGGAAAAAAGAATTTATAAGAATCTTCATATCCATATCCGTGGAAAGAACCTACTTGAAAAACTTATTGTTTTACCTCTAGTAGAGTTTGATGTTATCCTCGATATAGATTGGCTCTCTATTTACCATGCTAACATTGATTGTAGAGATAAAGAAGTTTCTTTTCTGAAAGACTTTCAGTTTGTGTACAAGAATGAACCCTTGCTGTTGATAACATATCAAGAGGCTGAGAAACTTGTAAAAGATGGAAATGAATGTTACCTTGCACATATTGTTGAAAATAAAGGAACTGTTTAGATTAATGATGTGCCAGTGGTAAATGAGTATCCTGATGTTTTTCTTGAGGAGTTTCCTAGAATAATACCAGATCGGGAAGTTTAATTTACTATTGACATAGTTCCTAATGCTAAGACAATTTCAAAACCCCCTTATCGAATGGATCAAATTGAACTTTTAGAGTTGAAGGAGCAATTGCAAGATTTATTAGAGAATGGTTTCATTCGACCTAGCACATCACCATGGGGTGCTCCTGTTTTTTTTGTTAAAAATAAATATGGTTCAATGAGACTTTTCATTGATTATAGAGCCTTGAATAAGATCATTGTTAAGAAAAAATATCATTTTCCTCATATTGATGATTTGTTTGATCGGATCTAGCGAGCTCAGTATTCTTCAAAGATTGACCTGAGATCGGGTTTCCATCAGTTAAAGGTAAAGTAAGAAGATATTCTGAAGACTGCGTTTTGTACAAGATATGGCCATTATGAATTTGTATTAATTCCTTTTGGGCTAACCAATGCACCTGCTGTGTTCATGGACCTTATGAATAGATTTTTCCATGAGTTCTTGGATAAGTTTGTGGTTGTTTTCATTGATGATATTTTGGTGTTTTCTAAAAGTAAAGAGGAGCATGAAAGACATTTAATTGTTATTTTGAAAACCTTAAAAGAAAAGAAATTTTATGGGAAATTCGGAAAGTGTGAGTTTTGGTTGCAACAAATTTCTTTCCTTGGTCCCATTGTTTCTAAAGATGGGATAAATGTTGATCCTGCAAAAACAAAGGTTGTTGAAGAATGGCCAAGAACCAAAAATGTAACCGAGATTCGTAGTTTTCTTGGTTTGATAGGCTATTACCAAAATTTTGTTAGAAATTTTTCACGGTTATCTAGTCCAATGACTAAGCTAAATCAAAAGGGTGTAATGTTTATCTGGAAAAAATAATGTGATGATTGTTTTCAGGAACTGAAAAAAAAAGATTGGTGAAGGCTTCAGTTTTGGCACTACCTTCTAGGGATGGTGAGTTTGTTATCTAAAGTGATGCTTCATTTAAATGACTTGGTTGCGTCATAATACAAAATGATCAGGTAATTGCTTATTCTTTACGTCAGTTGAAAACTCATGAGGTAAATTACCCTACACATGATTTGGAATTAGATGCTATTTTTTCACTTTAAAAATTTAGAGGCATCATTTGTATGGTGTAAAGTGTGAAATATATACTAATCACAAAATTTTAAAGTATATATTAACTTAGAAATAATTGAACATGAGATAGAGGATATGGATTGAATTAATCAAGGATTGTGATTTTGCAATTCATTACCATCCGGGAAAAGAAAATAGAGTGGTTGATGCTTTGAGTCGAAAAAGTAATGCTTTATTAACCATGTTGCGTTTGAAACGTGATCCTTTGGTTGAGGATTTGATGAACTTTGTCATTGAAGTTGTTGGTGCAAGATGTTCTTCTGTTTTCTTTTAGGTATCAGTGAAATCTTCTCCATTAGACAGAATTAAGCAAGCATAGAAGCCAGACAGTGAGTTGCAGAAAAAGGTTGAGCTAGTACAAAAGTGTAGGTTCCCTGAATTCAACATTGATAATGAATATGTTTTGAGATTTGGGAAGATATTGTGTGTTCCTTGTGATACAAAATTGAAGAGAGAGTTGTTATGTCAAGCTCATAGTTCTCCGTTTTCAGTTTATCCAGGCAGTACTAAGATGTATAGAGATCTTCGAGAGTATTACTAGTGGGCTGGAATGAAAAGAGATATTGTTGATTTAACGGTCAAGTGTTTGACTTGTCAATAGGTTAATGAAGGGTAGCAGTTACCGAAAGGGATGCTTTAGCCTTTACCAATACCATAGTGGAAATGGGAGAATATAACCATGGACTTCGTTGTGGGATTTCCAAAGACACCTCTAGGTAATAATGCAATCTGGGTTATTGTTGATCACTTGACTAAATCTTCTCATTTCTTTTCTATACGAGATAATTTTTCCCTAGATCAACTTTCCCATTTTTTATATTAATGAGATAGTCAGGTTACATGGAGTTCCTCTCCCTATTGTATCTGATCGTGATCTCAGGTTCACTTCTAACTTTTGGAAAGGCCTTCAGAAGTCGTTGGGTACTTAATTAAATTTCAGTACAGCTTTCCATCCTCAATCCGATGGGTAGTCAGAACGAACAATTCAAACTTTGAAGGATATGCTACCTACTTGTTTGATGGATTATCAGGGAATTTGGGACCAACACCTTTCTTTGGTTGAGTTTTCTAATAATAATAGTTTTCACTCTAGTATATAGATGGCACCATATAAGGCATTATATAGGAAGCGGTGTCGAACTCCAGATTTTTGGGATGAAGTGGGTGAAAGGAAGTTGATGGGACTAGAATTGGTAGAAGAGTGGACAGAAAAAGTTCAGCTGATACAGAGACATATTAGAACAGCACAAAGTAGGCATAAAAGTTATGCGTACAATAGGAGGAATGATCTCTCTTTTGAGGTAGGTGATCATGTTTTTCTCAAAGTATATCCATGGAAAAGTGTGATGCGATTTGGTAAGAAAGGAAAGCTGAGTCCAAGGTTCATTGGACCATATGAAATTCTAGAGAGAGTTGGATAAATTTCATACCAAGTGGCTTTTCCTCTGAGTTTATCTCAACTACAAATTGTTTTTCATGTTTCAATGTTAAGGAAGTACATGCCAGATCAATCTCATGTTTTGACTCCAGAGGTAGTTCAGATAGAAGAGAATCTATCATATGAGGAACAACCAGTCCAGATTATTGACCACATGGATCATGTGTTACAGAATAAGGTGATTCATCAAGTAAAGGTTTTGTGGAAAAACCACATGATTGGAGCGGCAACATGGGATTCTGAAAATGCAATGAGGGATAAATATCCCCACTTATTCGATAAGTAAATAAATTTCACGGATGCAATTTTCTAAAGGGGGGAAGGATGTAACATACCAAGTAAGTAAATAATTATGTATTTTCATATCTATGTCTATTTTTAAATTATATATTGTTTTAAAGGCTTAAAATGAGAATAAATCCAATCTTAAGCATAGAATACTCTAATATTTTTAAAAGATTGTGTTTACTATCTTTTGATGGAAAACAATTTTTAAGTCAAACTTTTGAAACTTTTATAAGCTTTATTTGTCAAAATAAACTTATTCATTAGAATTGGCACATTGAAATTTACATTGGATAAATTTTTGCTATTTTTCTGACAATGTTCATTTTTTTAATGAATAGTGAAAAATACTGCATTTTACATCAAAACTATTTTTTCACCTAATTTGATTATATGGTTAGATTGCCTTTATAATTGGTCTTAAAGTGTAATTAGAATATATTTTTACCATTTAATTCAATTTTGGTAATTAGAATTAATTTCACTTTGGAATTGGGCATAAACAAGTGCCAAACGTTTCACAGATATTGTTTCAAAAAAAACCCGCTATTTGTTTTGACCACGAGAATTATTTTTAAATTAACTATTGAAATTTCTAAGTTTGGAATTTGGTAAAATGGATTCCATATTTGTAATCAAGAGGTCCAAATTATTTAATTAAGAATCCTTTGTTTTTGGACATTATGAATAATAATGACGGTAATTATCTTTAATTATCTTGAGTAATTAGTAATCAGGTAGTTAAGGATAATAAAATAATATCATAATAATAACAGACGACCCCAACATGTGTCCTAATTCTACCTGTTGTGTCATTTCCGACCATTGGATGCCTTGTTCCAACTTTGGGACCCCATGGAATTACTTTATGGTGAAAGTGACACTTTAACATTTTATTTTAAAAGAAAGGAGAATTTCACCAAAGAATGTATCACCCGAGTAAAACATTTTTAGTTTTGTCTGGGTAAATTATATCTTAGACTATAAATATTCATTGGAAACATAAAAATATTTCCTACATCATAGTATTTTTTTCGTAATTTTTAGACATTAAATAAATTATTTTATTTATTACACCATGATTATGCAGCGATTATCTCATTAATAAACGATTTAAATAAAATGGAAGGATAATGTAAAATATAAGACTTAAACATGTAAAAAACCTATTTTATGAGTATATTTAGAACCCTATCACCTTTTCCTAAAAATATATCAATGTGGGACCTTTAAAATCCGAAACTCATTTTAAAATAAAGTAACATTTCTTGACATTCCAAGAGTGCCCCTCCTCCCTCTTATAAAAGGCCCCCACCTCTACCTCATTACACACACCTCTCAAGCTATTTGATCGGCCAAACTCTGCTCATTTAATCTCTCCACATCCATCTATTCATCATATAAGCCTTACTTTAGTCATAAATATCTTCAAGAAACCCTTTTGGTTCAAACAAAGAGGAGTTACTCGATTTAAAGGTAATGTCTTCACTTTTGTTCTTTTGTATTATTTTGCTTCTCCAACCCCCTAAAGTCTTTTTATTCATTTATTTTGTAACAAAAATATTATATTAAATATAATAGTATGTTTTTATAAGAATTATTTTAGCTAAACTTGCACACACCTACATCTAATGGTTAAAGAGCATACTGTTTCCGTGGATGGAGAATTTCTGCCTCACGAAACGATGATTATTCAATATTATTATAACAACTTAAAAGGTGTCCATTAAGATGTAACTATATTTATATATGATATATATTATGTTTATGGTTTCCTTATGCTTCTTAAGTTTTCAATTATTGCATACCTTTATGGTTTCCATTATGGGTAAACGTGATATCTTCATTTTATGAAGTGCGGACTACCGCCCCCTCAAAGTGATTTGATTCGTTAATGCCATATATGGGATGTATAAAGGATGGTGTTAATGATATTATATATTATATTATACTGGAATTATAATATACCTTTATATCATTATGATTCCATTCCATAAAATAAGAAATAGAAATGAAAGTAGCATTCATGCGTGTGTACGGCTTACCGTCTCCATGAACGGTGCATTTCATTTATTACCTCTAAATTTTTTGTAATATTATAAATGCATTTATATACTGGAAATATATGATATATATGATATCTAAATCGTGAATATAATTCTGTATATAATTGATATTTTACCACATGAACAACTTGTAATTATAAAGAGTTTATTTTTGACTCAAGTACCAATGATCGACAAAATGATCATTATTAACTTAAATAATTACATAGTGTTCATAACATGGTAATAAGTGATATAAAAGAAATAATGAACTTGAAAAAGGTTCTTAAGAAAATATAAATTAACTCAAGTTTATTATTCAGGAGGTTAAAGAACGATCGAGTCAATTCGGACATGAGGTATGGGACTTCATCTCAATCTCCTTTCATTGAGGCACATTTTGTTTTATACAAAACTATCTTTTATACGGTGTATAAAACCCATTTACTTTTATGTTTATTCAAAAGGAATATTTTTATAAGAATCATTTTACTAAATGACAAAAGGGAATGTTTATGTCGTACGTATATGGAGAAAATGACTTCTCTGCCATCGTGACCATTATTTGAGTTTTGGTTTCCTCTACAAGCCATAACTTTTTTTAAAATGAAAAATAAATACCTTGCTTTAATTTTCATTTATTTTGGTATTAAAAAAGGTTTTTATAATTTTTTTATTATATCAATGTGTTATTGATATCTTGTGGTTGAAATGTGGAAATTATATGTTTCCTTTATGCATGTTTTATGTGATACGATTATGTTATGGTTCTTGGGAATTATTTATGAAGATGGGTGGTTTCGTGATAAACTAAGGGTGGGTGAGCACGATATAGCTCTCCAAATCATTAGGTAACGTGAAGGGGTTAAACGTTAAGGTTTCTCCGAATAGATTAAGGAATATACTATGATGGGTATTCCAAACATAACCATGAGGGTAACTCCCTGCGTAAGAATGTTATGAATTCCTCAAGTTACCTTTATGTCTTATGATTTCTATGTTTTATTCATGATTGGATGAGGTATGTTAAAATTCTTATGTTTTATGAGTAAAGTATGATTTCATACATGAACTAATGTTTTCATTTCGTACTTTTAAATCCCTTACTGATCTTTTTATGCTCATCCCAAGTTTTTGAAATGTTTTTCACAGGTCAAGGGAAAGGTACATGATGTGATGATAGTGTCAAGGAAGTGTCAAGAAATAATCCATGTTTTATTTTAAATATGTTTCCATTGATGGGAAAAATGAGTAATATCTTTTATGTAACCACTTTGTTTAAATGTGGAATGTAATGCATGATTTATGATCTAATTCTCTAAAACTCTAAACCTGAAAAGATCCTCATCATGTATACTTGAAATAACTCAAGATTAAGTAATGTTTAAGGCTGGGGCCTTATAGTTGGTATCAAAGGTCAGTTTGGATAACTTTAGGAGTTATAATTCTATTAAATTGTTATCCAAAAATATTTTTTTATGGTCAAATTGAAATGATATAGCATTTAATGATTACCATGTTTCTTCATCTAAGACATGTTTGTTCAGAATGGTTTTCTGTAGAGGAAATAAGGAAGCAGTGCTAGGAAGGCAAACAGCAAGAAATGTCCTTCCGAATCAGAATCCTGAGATGGTCGGAATTGGAACAGAACAGTTTTTTGTAGTAATCTCTCAGTTGACTCAAGCGATAAATGGTGGTGGTATCCATGCATGAGATCATCCAGATCAACCGCAGAGGAACTTGTCAGTGGTGGAACATTTTATGAGGCAACAAATCCCATCATTCAGAGGATTATCTGACCATGTGCTAGCTGAAGGGTGGATTAAAGCACTGGAGAAGATTTTTCGATGTCATGGGATGTTCAGACAATCAAAAGTTTATTCTTGCAATTTATTGTTTGGAGGGTGAATCAGATCAGTGGTGGTCGATGGTTAAAAATATCAGGGACGCTAAGGAGATTGATGCTCTCGACTGGGATGAATTCAAAGGTATGTTTCTTGAGAAATATTTTCCTAAGGCTGTTTGACTTAGGAGGAAAAACAATTCTAGGAATTGAGGCAAGAAGATGAATTAGTGGATTCCTATGAAGAAAGGTTCACTCGATTGGCAAGGAATGCTCCAAATTTTATCCGAGACCTTGTTAGTAAAATTAATCATTTTTACTTAGGATTAAAGCCAAAATATCGAAGGGCATTGGATTATCATGAGTTCAAAAGTTATGAAAAGCTTGTTCGATGTGCTGAGAAGGTAGAAATGGAGTTTGTCGACGATCAAGTGTTCTATAACAACCAATAGAAGAAGAGAGCGAGGTGGCAGGAGAAAGGGAAGAATCCTTCAAAAAGGTCTGATGGTAAGAAAACTAAGTTTTCAATTTGTGATAAATGTGGTAAAAGGCATGCTGGGGAATGTCTTTTGAATTCTGGAAATTTCTATTGATGTGGTATTAGGGGACATAAGGCTTGTGATTTCACTGGAAAATATCAAGGTGATGGTAAGACCAAATTTGATTTACAGTTAGTGAAATGTTTTAAGTGCAATGAGATGGGTCACTATGAAAACAAGTGTCTGAAAAAGATCTCAAGTGATGGGAAACAGTTAGACTACAAGCAGAAAGGGGTGGTGAAATCCTTTGCAACAACTTTAACAGATGTTGGGCCATCAAATGAAGTGGTATCAGGTACTTTGTTTGTTTTTTCAGTTTATGCCAGTGTGTTTTTTGATTCAGGTTCTACACATTCCTTCATCTCTGAAAACTTTTCTAGTAAATTGGGAATACCATCTCAAGAAATGACTCCTAAACTTATGGTAAAATCTCTTGGGGGAAATGTTGAGGAAAAAAGAATTTATAAGAATCTTCATATCCATATCCATGGAAAGAACCTACTTGAAAACCTTATTGTTTTTACCTCTAGTAGAGTTTGATGTTATCCTGGGTATGGATTGGATCTCTATTTACCATGCTAAGATTGATTTTAGAGATAAAGAAGTTTCTTTTCAGAAAGACTTTCAGTTTGTGTACAAGAATGAACCCTTACTGTTGATAACATATCAAGAGGCTGAGAAACTTGTAAAAGATGGAAGTGAATGTTACCTTGCACATATTGTTGAAAACAAATGAACTGTTCAGATTAATGATGTGCCAGTGGTAAATGAGTATCCTGATGTTTTTCTTGAGGACTTGCCTGGAATAATACCCGATCGGGAAGTTGAATTTACTATTGACTTAATTCCTAATGCTAACCCAATTTCAAAACCCCCTTATCGAATGGATCAAATTGAACTTTTAGAGTTGAAGGAGCAATTGCAAGATTTATTAGAGAATGGTTTCATTCGACCTAGCACATCACCATGGGGTGATACTGTTATATTTGTTAAAAAGAATTATGTTTCAATGGACATTCCATTGATTATAGAGCCTTGGATAACATCACTGTTAAAAAAAAATATCCTTTTCCTCATATCGATGATTTGTTTGATCAGCTCTAAGGAGATCAGTATTTTTCAAAGTTTGACCTAAGATCAAGTTACCATCAGTTGAAGGTAAAGGAAGAAGATATTCTGAAGACCGCGTTTTTTACAAGATATGGCCATTGTGAATTTGTAGTAATGCCTTTTGGGCTAACCAATTCACCTGCTATATTCATGGACCTTATGAATATATTTTTCCATTAATTCTTGGATATTTTTGTGGTTGTTTTCATTGATGATATTTTGGTGTTTTCTAAAAGTAAAAAGGAGCATGAAATACATTTAAGGGTTATTTTGCAAACCTTAAAAGAAAAGAAATTGTATGGGAAATTCATCAACTGTGAGTTTTGGTTACAACAAATTTCTTTCCTTGGTCCCATTGTTTCTAAAGATGGGATAAATATTGATCCTGCAAAAACAAAGGTTATTGAAGAATGGCCAAGACCCAAAAATGTAACCAAGATTCGTAGTATTCTTGGTTTGATAGGATATTACCAAAGGTTTGTTAGAAATTTTTCACGGTTAACAAGTCCAATGACTAAGCTAAATTGGAAGGGTGTTAATTTTCTCTGGACAAAAGAATGTGATGATTTTTTTTAGGAAATGAAAAAAAAGATTGGTGAATGCATCAGTTTTGGCACTACCTTCCAGGGATGGTGAGTTTGGTATCTACAGTGATGCTTCATTTAAAGGACTTGGTTGCATCCTAATGCAGAATGATCAGGTAATTTCTTATTCTTCACGTCAATTGAAAACTCATGAGGTAAATTAACTTACACATGATTTGGAATTAGCTGTTGTTGTTTTCGCTTTAAAATTTTGGAGGCATCATTTGTATGGTGTAAAGTGTGAAATATATACTAATCATAAAAGTTTAAAGTATATATTCACTCAGAAAAAATTGAACATGATACAGAGGATATGGCTTGAATTAATCAAGTATTATGATTTTACAATTCATTACCATATGGGAAAATCAAATAGAGTGGTTGATGCTTTGAGTCGAAAAAGTAATGCTTCATTAACCATGTTGAGTTTGGAATGTGATCCTTTGGTTAAGGATTTGATGAACTTTGGCATAGAAGTTTTTGGTGTAGGATGTTGTTCTGTTTTGTTTCAGGTATCAGTGAAATATTCTCTATCAGACAGAATTAAGAAAGCATAGAAGCAAGACAGTGAGTTGCAGAAAAAGGTAGAGCTGGTTCAGAAGGGTAAGTTCCCTGAATTCAACATTGATAATGAATTTGTTTTGAGATTTAGGAAGAGATTTTGTGTTCCTTGTGATACACAATTGAAGAGAGAGTTGTTATTTGAAGCACATTGTTCTCCGTTTTCAGTTCATCCTGGCAGTACTAAGATGTATAGAGATCTTCGAAAGTATTACTGGTGGGACAGAATGAAAAGAGATATTGTTGATTTTACTATGAAGTGTTTGAATTTTCAACAGGTTCAAGAAGAGTGGCAGTTACCGAAAGGGATTCTTTAGACTTTACCAGTACTAGAGTGGAAATAGGAGAATATATCCATGGACTTCATTGTGGGATTTTCGAAGACACCTTGAGGTAATAATGCAATATGTGTTCTTTTTGATCACCTGACTAAATCTACTCATTTCCTTTCTATACGAGATACTTTTTCCCAAGGTCAACTTTCCCATTTGTATATTAATGAGATAGTCAGGTTACATGGATTTCCTCTCTCCATTGTATCTGATCATGATCTCAGGTTCACTTCTAACTTTTGGAAAGGCCTTCAGAAGTCGTTGGGTACTGAATTAAATTTTAGTACAGCTTTTCATCCTCAATCAGATGGGTAGTCAGAATGTACAATTCAGAATTTGAAGGATATTCTACCTTCTTGTTCGATGGATTATCAGGGAATTTGGGACCAACAACTTTCTTTGGTTGAGTTTTCTAATAATAACAGTTTCCATTCTAGTATATAGATGGCACCATTTAAGGCATTATATAGGAAGCGGTGTCGAACTCCAGCTTTTTGGGATGAAGTTGGTGAAAGGAAGTTAATGGGACTAGAATTGGTAGAAGAGTGGATAGAAAAAGTTCAGCTGATACAGAGACACATGAGAACAGCTCAGAGCAGGCATAAAAGTTATGCGGACAACAGGAGGAAGGATCTCTCTTTTGAGGTAGGTGATCATGTTTTTCTCAAAGTATATCCATGGAAAAGTGTGATGCGATTTGGTAAGAAAGGAAAGCTGAGTCCAAGGTTCATTAGACCATATGAAATTCCAGAGAGAGTTGGATCATTTGCATACCGAGTGGCTTTACCTCCGATTTTATCTCATGTACAAAATATTTTTCATGTTTCAATGTTAAGGATGTACATGCCAGATCCATCTCATGTTTTGAGTCCAGAGGTAGTTCAGCTGGAATAGAATATATCTTATGAGGAACAAATGGTCCAGATTATTGACCACAGGGAGAAAGTGTTACAGAATAAGGTGTTTCATCATGTAAAGGTTTTGTGGAAAACCCACATGATTGAAGCGGCAACATGGGAATCTGAAAATGCAATGACGGATAAATACCCCCACTTATTCGATAAGTAAAAAAATTGCACGGACGCAATTTTATAAAGGGGGGAAAGATGTAACATACCAAGTAAGTAAAAAATTATGGATTTCATATATATGTCTATTTATGAATTATATATTGTTTTAATGGATTAAAATGAGAATAAATCAAATCTTAAGCATAGAATACTCTAATATTTTTAAAAGATTGTGTTTACTGCCTTTTGATGGAAAAAAAATTTAAATCAAACTTTTGATAATTTTATAAGCTCTATTTTTTCAAAATAAACTTATTCATTAGAATTAGGACATTGAAATTTACATTTCATAAATTTTTGGTATTTTTCTGACAATGTTCATTTTTTAATGAATAGTGAAGAATACTGCATTTTACATCAAAACTGTTTTTTCACCTAATTTAATTATATGGTTAAATTATCTTTTTAGTTGGTCTTAAATTGTAACTAGAATATATTTTTACCATTTAATCCAATGTTGGTCATTATAATTATTTTCACTTTGGAATTGGGCATAAACAAGTGCCAAACTTTTCACAGATATTGTTTCAAAAAAACCCGCTATTTGTTTTGACAACGGGGATTATTTTTAAATTAATTATTGCAATTTCTATGTTTGGAATTTGGTAAAATGGATTCCATATTTGGAATCAGAAGTTCCAAATTATGTAATTAATACTCTTTTGTTTTTGGACATTATGAATAATAATGACGGTAATTATCTTTAATTATCTTGATTAATTAGTAATCGGGTAGTTAAGGATAATAAAATAATATCATAATAATAACAAACAACCCCAAAATGTGTCCTAATGCTACGTTTTGTGTCATTTCCGACCATGGTATGCCTTGTTCCAAGTTTGGGACCCCATGGAATCACTTTTTGGTGAAATTGACACTTTATCATTTTATTTTTAAAGAATGGAGAATATCACTAAAGAATGTATCACCCGAGTAAAAAAAAATTAGTTTTGTCTGTGTAAATTATATCTTAGACTATAAATATTCATTGGAAACATAAAAATATTTCCTACATCATTTTATTTATTTTTGTAATTTTTAGACATTAAATAAATTAATTTATTTATTACACCATGATGATGCAGTGATTATCTCATTAATGAACGATTTAAATAAAATGGAAAGATAATGTAAAATATAAGACTTAAACTTGTCAAAAACCTATTGGATGAGTATATTTCGAACCCTTATCACCTTTTCCTCAAAATATATCAATTTGGGACTTTTAAAATCCGAAACTCATTTTAAAATAAAGTAACATTTCTTGACATTCCAAGTGTGCCCCTCCTCCCTCTTATAAAATGCCCCCACCTCTACCTCTTTACACACACCTCTCAAGCCATTGGCTCGACCAAACTCTGCTCATTTAATCTCTCCACATCCATCTATTCATCATATAATCCTTACTTTAGGCATAAATCTCTTCAAGATAATCTTTTATTCAAACAAAGAGGAGTTACCTGATTTAAAGGTAATGTCTTCACTTGTGTTCTTTTGTATTATTTTGCTTCTCCCACCCCCTAAACACTTTTTATTAATTTATTTTGTAACAACACTAGTATCTTCAATATACTAGTATGTTTTTATAATAATTATTAGAGATACACTTACACACACCTACATCTAATGGTTAAAGAGCATACTGTTTCCGTGGATGGCGAGTTTCTGCCTCATGAAACGATAATTGTTCAATATTCTACTAACACCTTAAAAGGTGGCCATTAAGAAGTCACTATATTTATATATGATATATATTATGTTTATTTTTTCCTTATTCCTCTGATGTTTTCATTTATGGCATACGTTTATGGTTTCCATTATGGGTAAACGCGATATCTTCATTTTAGGAAGTGCGGACTACCGCCCCCTCAAAATGATTTGACTCATTAATGCCATATGTGGGATGTATAAAGGATAAATTTAATGATATTATATATGATATTATAATGGAATTATAATATACCTTTATATCATTATGATTCAATTCCATAAAATATGAAATAGAAATTAAAGTAGCGTTCATGTGTACGTACGTCTTACCGTCTCCATGAACGGTGCATTTCATTTCTTACCTCTAATTGCTATGTAATATTATAAATGAATGTATATACTGGATATATATGATATATATGATATCTACATCATTAATATAATTCTAGATATAATTGATATTTTACCACATGAACAACTTGTAATTATAAAGAGTTTATTTTTGACTCAAGTACCAATGATCGACAAAACGATCATTATTAACTTAAATAATTACATAGTATTCATAACATGGTAAAAAGTGATATAAAAGGAATAATGAACTTGAAAAAGGTTCTTAAGCAAATATAAATTAACTCAAGTTTATTATTCATGATGTTAAAGAACGATCGAGTCAAGTCGGACACGAGGTATGGGACTTCGTCTCAATCTCCTTTAATTGAGGCATATGTTGTTTTATACACAACTTTCTTTTATACGTTGTATAAAACCCTTTGAATTTTATGTTTATTCAAAAGGAATATTTTTATATGAAGCGTTTTACTAAATGAAAAAAGGGAATGTTTTTGTCGTACGTATGTGGCAACAATGACTTCTCTACCACCGTGACCATTATTTGAGTTTCGGCTTTCTCTACAAGCCATAACTTTTTTAAAAAATTAAAAATAAATACCTTGCTTTAATTTTCTTTTATTTTGGTATTGAATATAATTTTGATAATTTTTTTATTATATCAATGTGTTATTGATATCTTGTGATTGAAATGTGGAAATGTTATGTTTCCTTTATGCATGTTTTATGTGATACGATTATGTTATGGTTCTTGGGAATTATTTATGAAGACGGGTGGTTCCGTGATAAACTAAGGGTGTGTGAGGCCGATATATCTCTCCAATACATTGGGTAACATGAAGGGGTTAAACGTTAAGGTTTATCCAAAGAGATTTAGGGAATATACTATGATGGGTATTCCAAACGTAACCATGAGGGTTACTCCCGGCGTAAGAATGTTATGAATTCCTCAAGTTACCTTTATGTCTTATTATTTATTTGTTTTATTCATGATTGGATGAGGTATGTTAAAATTATTATGTTTTATGAGTAAATTATGATTTCATACATGAACTAATGTTTTCATTTCATACTTTTATATCCCTTACTGAGCTTTTTATGCTCATCCCAAGTTTTTGAAATGTTTTTCACAGGTCAAGGGAAAGGTACATGATGTGATGATAGTATCGAGGAAGTTTCAAGAAAGAATCCATGTTTTATTTTAAATATATTTCCATTTATGGAGAAAATGAGTACTATATTTTTTGTAACCACTTTCTTTAAATGTGGAATGTAATGCATGATTTATGATCTAATTATCTAAAACTCTAAACTTGAAAAGATCCTCATCGTGTATTCTTGAAATAACTCAAGATTAAGTAATGTTTAAGGTAGTGGCCTTATAATAAATGGATAATATAGAAGCATAATGAAAACATAAACATAATATATATAATATATAAATACAGTTCAATCATAATGGCCACCATGAGAGTCGGTTGGATATATTTGAACAATCATCGTTTTGTGAGGTGTTAGTTTTCCATCTGTAACGACCCAAAGTTTTTAAATGGAAAATTCCCTTCTTATATTTATGTCAAAAAAACACAAAATAATGAACTACTAAGTGATAAGTGACCTTTAAACATAATTTTGTCACCCCTATGTTTGGAATTTTAAAAATCTGACACACACGGTTGTGTTCAAGATAGTTTTTGGAGTCTAATGAAACAAAAATAATTTTTGGTGAATAGTAACCTACCCTTATGAATAGTAACCTACCCTTATGAATAGTAATATGACCCTTATTAATAGTAAATAAGAGTAAAATTACCTATGAATAATAAAATAAAATTTAGACATCTTAGAAAGTGACAATTTGACCTTAGTAAACATTTTTGGTATTTAATAAGTCATAAATAATTAATTATTATTAATTAATTAATTTAAAAGAATATTTATTTTCCTGAAATATATTAATAAATTATTGAATCAATGTCTAATAGTTTTTAGATAATTTTATAGGACCCTAACTAATTTTTGAAAGAACTGTAAAATCAGTTTTAATTTTAAAAAACTGTTTTTTTAAGTAAATTATGATTTTAATTAAATATTAAATTAATAATATTTAGAAAATTATTTTTGAAAAATGGACTTCATTTTTGGATTCTACACGTCGAGAAATGGTTGGGGTAAAATTTTGGGATTTTTCTGAGATACTTGAATTTTTGATGAATAGTAGAATACATTAATTTATCATATAAATACTTTTTAATTAAAACCCACTATTCTTGACATCACAAGTGATTTAAGCACCCAAATCCCGAATTCCCAAGTCTTATTTACTATTCTTATTCATCCAAGACTCACTATTCCTTGTCTTAGATGAAATTAATAAACTAATCAATTTTATATTAAGGAAACCCCTCTCCCCTCCACTATAAAAGCCACCATTCACTCCCTCTTTTCCTCACACCTCTGAAGCTCCAAGCCTTCTTGAAATTCTGCCCAAACACCTTCTCTAGCTCATCCCCCACGTCCAAAAGGTTCTGGTCTCATCAAAAGACCAAGCCTAGCTTCCTTAAAGAGGATCTCAAGAGAAGGATTCTAAAGGCAATTTCTCTCTCTCTTCTCCTTTAATTTCCTTTCAAGTTCAAGTTCCTTTCTTGATCTCTCCCTACCTATCTTCATCCAAATTGATCTGTAAATCCAGTATTATATATATACTGTAATATTATGATTTTAATGTTATATTATATCACCCCACACCCTTTCCCCCTTCCTTTTATTTTATTAAAGAGAACGTTGTTCATGTGGTGATAATTTATCACCTTCAAAAACAACATGCTCTCTTTTTCCATTTCTACCTTCAAATCTGGTCATGAAACCATTTTTATGGTTGAACCAGAATATTTTATATGTATTTTGTTCTATTTTATGTTCTATAAATAACCTATGACCATATTACTAAGTTAAATGTTAAAATGAGTTCGTTGTGATCCAAAAACCGCACAAATTAACCCAAATAATCTTCATTTAATTCGTATCTAATGATTCATACACATGGATATAATATAACTCATTATAAAATCATTAAATCTCTTGTAATATCATTAATTACATGTAATATCAGTTCTTTAGGTTTACCCATGATCTACCCAAACATCAATTTAAAAATACAAGTGGACCGCTCAAGAAAACCATAAAAACGAACATCCTCAAATAATGTTTTTAAACTCTATAAGTCATCCAAAGGAACATAATGAAACCATAATGAACCCTATTAATGTATAAAAGGTTCTGGAATTTCTAATTAATGAATATAATTTCATTATACAGGACATTAAAGAGAAGGAGGCATGCGAGTACAATGTAAGGGGAAATCTCGAACCCAATTTTCTTCCTTCGGGTTCTCCCTCTTTCACTCCATTTTTGATATGGTTACTCCTAAAAGATAATTTGTTCATCTTTTCCTTTACTTTTTCTGGGATATACATGTTTTTCACCGGTTTTTATGTCCGTCAAAATATTTTTCAAAAATAACTCTTCTTTCAAGATCTCACATGTTTCCTCTCATTCAAGGACGATGGTTCTTGTATCAAGTATGTTGTTCCCTCTTTATTTTGGGAACCCAAAGCTTATTAATGTGTTATTATGAGATGAAACCCATTCCTTTCCATGGGTTACTTATGTACATGTTTTATATGTGTTCTATGTGGCAATTATGATAATGATAATGTTATGATGTGACGAGTTTGCCCGGAATTATATAATGCAATATGAATGTTTAAATGTGAAGGGTGCGCCCGGAATTATATAGCGCTCCAATGCATTGGGTAAAGTGATGAATCTCATGAGTAAATGTGAAATGATGCTTGAACATGATTCTAGATTTGTTCACAAGTATGTGTGGTAGTTAACCACTAAGACATGATGTTTCATTTTTTATGCTTTGCCACATTTCAAGTTTATTGTTTATGCTCCTCTCATGTTCAAGATCTTCTTCCTATGTCATGATTATGCTCACCCCATGCTATATTGTTCTCATCTATCCTCTTAATGGGATTTTAGCTCACCCCTTTTGATGTATATCCTCAGGTGGCTACATGTACTAAGGAGAGGACAAGTGCTACTAAGAAGCTATAGAAGAAGAGATTAAATGAATTTTTATGCTTGATGTTGTACTTGTTATGTGATGTCCTAGTTTTCCCAAGACACTAAAACTCTAGATCCTCCATGTGTAATACAATTATGTTTTTTATCTTTGAAATTATGTAATAGTAATGTATCAAAAGTTCGGGTCGCTATAGTTGGTATCAAAGGAAAGGTTTAGTTAATTTGGGAATTAGGATTAGTGAACCCTAAGAAAAACCTCTAGCATGAGACTAAGTACAAATATGCACACAAGGATATTTACCTCGGGATACCATATGTTATGTTTTTGGTATAATTGTTTAAAAGGATAAGTTATTCATGACTTGTTTACTAATGTTTTGTTCTAACCTTTTCTATTTTAGAAAATGGTGGGAACCAGGAGAAATCAGGACAACAACTCTTGCGAGGGCCAATGCAACGATTGCCCGAACGACGTCCCCAATGATTTTGGAGGTGGAGTTCAAAACTTCATGGCGATGCTTACCCAATTATCTCGGGTTATGAATAATAACCATAATAATGGGTAACGTCCTCCTTCACCAAATAGGGAGCAACTAGCTATCTAAATTTTTATACGGCAACAACCACCGACGTTTTGTGGATCTCCCGATCCACTAGTTGCGGAATAGTGGGTCAACTCCATGGAGAATATATTTTCTGTTCTTCACTGTTCCGAGACGGAGAAGGTGACTCTAGCCATTTATCATCTAGATGGAGAAGCTGATCAATGGTGGGCTTTGATTAAGAACACCAAGCCAAGGGTTGAAATTGAAGAGCTGGAATGGGAAGACTTTAAGATAATGTTTCTTAATAAGTACTTCCCACGAACTCTTCACACGAAGATGGAGAGATAATTCATAGAGCTCAAGAAAAAAGAAGGAGAATCTGTCACAACCTATGAAGCAAATTTCACAAGGATCGCAAGGTATGCTTCGGGTTTTGTTATCAACAATGATAGAAAAATCAATAGATTCTTTAGTGGATTAAAACCACATCTTCGAAAGGCTCAAGAAATTCGAGACTTTGGGAGTTATGAAGAAGTTGTTCGATGTGCTCTCAAAGTGGAGATGGAGTCTGTATAATGGTCCCATGGCTATGGTGATAGGAAAAGAAAGATGGAGTTTAAAGCTGGTGGATCTAATGACAATGATGGGAAGAAAACACAATGACCCACATGCCAAAAATGTGGGAAGTTGCACAATGGGAACTACCTCAAAGGGACGGGTAAATGCTTCAAGTGTGGGAAAGAAGGACACCAAGCTCACGAGTGTCGAAAAGACATGAAAAGGAAGGATAATGTACGCAATGAAAGGAGAGAACCACTCTTGGTTCAATGCTACAACTGTAGGGAGCTAGGGAACTATTCAAACCAGTGCACTAAACCTCGAGCTCTTGAGGGTAATCAGCGCCAACAACCACCAAAGCCAAAGGAACAAGGGAAGGCTTATGCCATCACTACTACGGAGGTGGAACATGATAATGAAGTCGTACAAGGTACACTTCCTATTCACTCAAGAATGGAAAAAGTCTTATTTGATTCTTGTTCTACGCATTCCTTTATGTCTTTCATGTTTTCTAGAACTATAGAATCGAATCCGTGAAACCTTGAAGTAGAGATGTCTGTAAAAACACCAAGTGGTGCAATCATTGTAACCCAAGTGTTTGATTCTTCTCCTATTGACGTATGTGGGAAGATCCTTCCGGCAAATCTCGTAATACTTCCCTTGGTGGAATTCGACGCTATAATGGGAATCGATTGGCTCTCATTATATAGAGAACATATCAACTGTCGGGAAAAGGAAATATATTTTCATATTCCGAACCATCCCATGCTCCTCTAAAAATGCAAGGAAGATCATGAATCTCCTTTGAGAAATCCTTCAATGGTGTGGGTGATGATTCCCTATGAAGAAGCATACCTCGCCCAAATGTTTGAGTCAAAGGAAAGTTACAACCTTGAGGAAATGTCCATCGTAAGGGAATACGGTGGTGTATTTCCCAAAGAGTTACCTGAAATTCCTCCGGATCGTGAGGTAGAGTTCTCAATTGAACTCATACCCGGAGCTACTCCTATCTCGAAGTTCCCCTATAGGATGGATCCTATCGAACTGGATGAGTTAAAGAAGCAGTTTCCAGAGCATCTGGACAAAGGGTTCATATGCCCTAGTGCATCACCTTGGGGTGTGCCAGTGCTCTTTGTAATGAAGAAAGATGGAACAATGTGGTTGTGTGTCGATTATCGAGAACTCAACAAGATCACCATAAAGAACAAGTATCCTCTCCCAAGGATTGATGACTTGTTCGATCAGTTAAGATTAGCTCAATACTTCTCAAAGGTGGATCTTCGTTCTGGATATCATCAAGTAAAGGTGAAGAAGGAAGATATTCAGAAGACTGCCTTCCGTACAAGGTATGGGCACTATGAGTTTTTGGTGATGCCCTTCGGACTTACTAATGCCCCTACAATATTCATGGATTTTATGAATAGAGTCTTTATACATTACCTCAAAAAATTTGTTGTAGTGTTTATTGATGATATTCTAATTTACTCCAAGAGTAAGGAGGAACATGAAGAACATCTAAGACTAGTGTTGGCGACATTGAGAAAGGAGAAGTTGTACACCAAGTTCAGCAAGTGTGACTTTTGGATGAATCAAGTCACGTTCTTGGTACATGTGATCACAAGCGAGGGAATTTCTGTGGACCCTTCAAAGACAAAGTCGATTGTGGAATGGCCCAGGCCCTCTAGTGTCACAGAAATATGTAGTTTTCTTGGATTAGCTGGGTACTATCGACGTTTTGTGAGAAACTTCTCACGATTGGCAAGCCCTCTAACTAAGTTAACAAGGAAAGGGGTAAAGTATGTCTGGACGGATGAATGTGAGGGAAGCGTCAAGGAGCTAAAGAGAAGGCTGATCACTACACATGTACTCACACTACCGAAAAGTGGTGAAAGTTTTGTGATATACAGTGATTCTTCAAAGAAAGGATTGGGTTGTGTACTCATGAAAAATGATAATGTGATAGCCTATGCCTCACGACAGTTGAAGATCCATGAGCAGATCTACCTGACGCATTATCTAGAGCTGGAAGCCGTGATTTTTTCCTTGAAAATCTGGTGGCAAAACCTTTATGGTGAGAAGTGCGACATATACACCGACCACAAGAGCCTAAAGTATATATTCACACAAAAGGAGCTCAACATGCGTCAAAGGAGATGGTTAGAGCTAATCAAGGATTACGATTGCTCT
The DNA here is from genome assembly GCA_963277665.1 of Viscum album. Lineage (NCBI taxonomy): Eukaryota > Viridiplantae > Streptophyta > Magnoliopsida > Santalales > Viscaceae > Viscum > Viscum album. The sequence continues at coordinate 622,780,149 of OY728135.1, read as the reverse complement.
ATTCACTATCATCCTGGAAAGGGGAACAAGGTAGTTGATGCTCTAAGCAGGAAAGAACCTGCAACTCTATCCATGTTGAGGATTGAGAAAGACCCTATCTTCTTGGATATGAAAAGGATGGATTTGGGAATTGTAAGGTCAGGGGATACATCCTACCTTGCCCAAATGATTGCGCAACCATCCATCCAACAGAAGATTAAGGAAGCACAAAGGGATGATGTGGAGATACAAAAGAGGGTGAATGCAGTAAAGGAAGGGAAGCTGCAAGAGTTCCATATCGACGATGATGGTGTGATTCGGTTTGGAACGCGGCTTTGTGTGCCTTCATCACCCGGAATAAAGAAGGAACTATTGGATAATGCACATAGCTCAACTTTCTATTTTCATCTTGGAAGTACCAAGATGTATCGTGGTCTCCGAGAACACTTCTGGTGGGATAACATGAAGAAGGAGATTGCCGAATATATATCAAGGTGCTTGGTATGCCAGAAAGTTAAATCTGAGCGGAAAAAGTCCAAAGGTATGATGCATCCATTGCCTATACCCATGTTGAAATGGGAAAATGTTACTATGGACTTTGTCATGGGTCTCCCGAAGACGTCAAGAGGAAATAATGCGATATGGGTTGTGGTTGATCGACTCACCATGACTGCCCATTTTATCGCTATTCGGGAAGACCTCTCACTTGAACAACTTGCAAGGATATATATGAAGGAAGTAGTGAGATTGCATGGTGTTCCACTCTCGATTGTCTCTGACCATGATCCAAGGTTCACGTCTAAATTCTGGAGGAGCCTTCAACATGCTTTGAGTACTGAATTAAATTTCAGCACGGCCTATCACCCCCAAACTGATGGCCAGTCTGAAAGGACTATTCAGACGCTTGAAGATATGCTAAGAGCCTGCTCTCTTGAATTCAAAGGTGGATGGGATCAGCACCTTTCATTGGTTGAGTTCTCATACAACAATAGATTCCACTCAAGTATTCAAATGGCTCTGTATGAAGCTATTTATGGGAAGCGATGTACAACTCCAACCTTTTGGGATGAAGTTGGAGAACTAAAGCTACTTGGTCCCGATCTTGTTCAAGAGATGACAGAGAAGGTTCAAGTCATCCAGAAGCACATCAAAGCTGCTCAAAGTCGGAAAAAGAGCTATGTTGACAATCGTCGAAGGGACTTGGAGTTCGACTTTGGAGATAAAGTATTCCCTCAAATATGTCCATGGAAGAGAGTCATGAGATTTGGGAAGAAAGGGAAGACAAGCCCAAGGTACATTGGCCCCTTTGAGATCCTTGATCGTATTGGAGCTGTGGCCTATCGTCTGGCACTTCCACCGAATATGGCTCAAGTTCATGATGTGTTTCATGTATCACTACAGAGTAAATACATACCAGACCCCTCACATGTACTAAACGTAGAGGTGGTACAACTGGAGGATGATCTCTCCTATGAGGAGTAGCTGGTAAAAATTTTGAATCGAAGTGATAAGGTTCTACGCAACAAGACAACCCGCCTTGTCAAAGTGTTGTGGAGGAACCAAAAGTTTGAGGAAGCACCTTGGGAACTGGAAGAGGCAATGAAGGAGAAGTACCCTCACCTGTTTGTGTAAAGTAAAATTTTGGGGGCGAAATTTCTTAAGGGGGGAAGAATGTAACGACCCAAATTTTTTCAATGGAGAATTCCCTTCTTATATTTATGTCATGAAAACAAAAAATAATTAACTACTAAGTGATAAGTGACCTTTAAACATAATTTTGTCACCCCTATGTTTGGAATTTTAAAAATTTGACATACACGGTTGTGTTCAAGATAGTTTTTGGATTCTAATGAAACAAAAATAATTTTTGGTGAATAGTAACCTACCCTTATGAATAGTAACCTACCCTTATGAATAGTAGTATGACCCTTATGAATAGTAAATAAGAGTAACTTTACCTATGAATAATAAAATAAAATTTAGACATCTTAGAAAGTGACAATTTGACCTTAGTAAACATTTTTGGTATTTTATAAGTCATAAATAATTAATTATAATTAATTATTTTAAAAGAATATTTATTTTCCTGAAATATATTCATAAATTATTGAATCAATGTGTAATAGTTTTTAGATAATTTTATAAGACCCTAAGTAGTTTTTGAAAGAACTGCAAAATCAGTTTTAATTTTAAAAAACTGTTTTTTATGTAAATTATGATTTTAATTAAATATTAAATTAATAATATTTAGAAAATTATTTTTGAAAAAATGGACTTCATTTTTGGATTCTACACGTCGATAAATGGTTGGGGTAAAATTTTGGGATTTTTCTGAGATACTTGAATTTTTGATGAATAATAGAATACATTAATTTATCATATAAATACTTTTTAATTAAAACCCACTATTCCTGACATCACAAGTGATGTAAGCACCCAAATCCCGAATTCAAAAGTATTATTTACTATTATTAGTCATCCAAGACTCACTATTCCTTGTCTTAGATGAAATTAATAAACTAATCAATTTTATATTAAGGAAACCCCTCTCCCCTCCACTATAAAAGCCACCCTCCACTCCCTCTTTTCCTCACACCTCTCAAGCTCCAAGACTTCTCAAAATTCGGCCCAAACACCTTCCCTAGATCATCCCCCACGTCCAAAAGCTGCTTCTCTCATCAAAAGACCAAGCCTAGCTTCCTTAAAGAGGATCTCAAGAGAAGGATTCTAAAGGTAATTTCTATCTCTCTTCTCCTTTAATTTCCTTTCAAGTTCAAGTTCCTTTATTGATCTCTCCCTACCTATCTTCATCCAAATTGTTCTATAAATCCAGTATTATATATATAATGTAATATTATTATTCTAATGTTATATTATATCACCCCACACCCTTTCCCCCTTCCTTTTATTTTATTAAAGAGAACGTTGTTCATGTGGTGATAATTTATCACCTTCAAAAACAACATGCTCTCTTTTTCCATTTCTACCTTCAAATATGTTCATGTAACAATTTTTATGGTTGAACCAGAATATTTTATATGTATTATGTTCTATTTTATTTTCTGGAAATAACCTATGGCCATATTACTAAGTTAAATGTTAAAACGAGTTCGTTGTGATCCAAAAACCGCACAAATTAACCCAAATAATCTTCATTTAATTCTTATCTAATGATTTGTCCACATGGATCTAATATAACACATTATAAAATCATTCAAGCTTCTGTAATATCATTAATTATATGTAATATCAGTTATGTATGTTTACCCATGATCTACCAAAACATCAATTTAAGAATACAAGTGGACCGCTCAAGAAAACCAAAAAAACGAACATCCCCGAATATTGTTTTTAAACTCTATAAGTCACCCAAAGGAACATAATGAAACCAGAATGAACCCTATTAATGTATAAAAGGTTATAGAATTTCTAATTAATGAATATAATGTCATTATACAGGACATTAAAGAGAAGGAGGCATTCAAGTACAAGGTAAGGGGAAATCTCGAACCCAATTTTCTTCCTTCGGGTTCTCCCTATTTCACTCCATTTTTGATATGGTTACTCCTCAAAGATCATTTGTTCATATTTTCATTTACCTTTTCTGGGATATACATGTTTTTCACTAGTTTTTATGTCCATCAAAATGTTTTCCAAAAAGAACTCTTCTTTCAAGATCTCACCTTTTTCCTCTCATTCAAGGATGATGGTTCTTGTATCAAGTATGTTGTTCCCTCTTTCTTTTGGGAACCCAAAGCTTATGAATGTGTTATTATGAAATGAAACCCATTACATTCCATGGGTTACTTATGTACATGTTTTATATGTGTTCTATGTGGCAAGTATGATAATGATAATGTTATGATGTGACGGGTGCGCCCGGAATTATATAGCGCAATATGAATGTTTAAATGTGATGGGTGCACCCGGAATTATATAGTGCTCTAATGCATTGGGTAAAGTGATGAATCTCATGAGTAAATGTGAAATTATGCGTGAACATGATGCTAGCTTTGTTCACAAGTATGTGTGGTAGTTAACCACTAAGACATGATGTTTCATTTTTTATGCTTTGCCACATTTCATGTTTTTTGTTTATGCTCCTCTCATGTTCAATATCTTCTTCCTATGTCATGATTTTGCTCACCCCATGCTATATTGTTCTTATCTGTCCTCTTACTGGGCTTTTAGCTCACCCCTTTTGATGTATATCCTCAGGTGTCTACATGTACTAAGGAGAGGACAAGTGCTACTAAGAAGCTATAGAAGAAGAGATTAAATGAATTTTTATTCTTGATGTTGTATGTGTTATGTGTTGTCCTAGTTTTCCCAAGACACTAAACCTCTAGATCCTCCATGTGTAATACTATTATTTTGTTTATCTTTGAAATGATGTAATAGTAATGTATGAAAAGCCCGGGTCGCTATACAATCCATATAAACATTATTATCTTCATCCATTAGATGGAGGTGTGTGTAAGTGTAGTTCAAATCCTTCTCATAACAACATCCTAGTATATTGAGGATACTTGTGTGTTTACAAAATAATGGAATAAACAGAGTTTAGTAGTTGGATAAGTAAAATAAAAGAAAACAAATTAAGAAAATTGTTACCTTTAATTTGGGTAACTCTCTTTTGGTTTGAACCAAATGACTTCTTGAATTGCCTTCTGCCTAAGGTAAAGCTTCTAGAAGAAGTATAGAGTTGTAGGGAGCTTAATTGGTCAGATTTTGGACGAGCCAAAAGAATTTATAGGTGTAAAGAATTGGTTAGAAGTGGTCTCCTTTTATAAGGGGGGGAGGGGCTCTTTAGGAAAGTGTGAAAAAATTATTTTATTATATAATTATATTCGGTTTCTAATGGTCCGAAAATCATTGTAGTCAAAGATAAGATGACTCAAGGTCATAATAAAATCATCCAATAGGAACTCTACAGGTTTTGGATGATATTTTAATCATTATAATCTTATATATTTAAATCATTTATTAATGAGGTAAATACTGCATCATTATTGTGTCATAAATAACTTAATTTATATGATGTCTGAAAATTATAAAAAAAATACCATGATTTAGGAAATAGTTATATATTTATAATGAATATTTATAGTCTAAAAGATAATTTATATAACCCCTTCGAAACATTAATTTACTAAAAGATATTTGCTTTTGTTATTTTTTCCTTTACTTTAAGTTAAATAATCTAAATTGTCATTATCACTCCTATGTGGCTCAATGGGGTCCCCAAATCAACCCAAAAATTCCCATGATCATAAATGACTCAACCAATAAGGTTTGGACAAGTGTTAAGGTAATTTTAAATTATTATAATATTCGTTTTACCTTGAATTACATTATTTACCTTTAACCGCGGTAAATAAAAGTCAAAAGTTACTATTCACCAAAAATAATTTTCATCTTATTGAATCACATTTTACTTCTTAATAACAACCATGTATGTTGTATTTTTGAAATTCAATTCACAGAAGTGGTAATTTTTCATTTAAATGAAAAACTTAGTTTTTTTAACTACCACTAAGTGGTTTCACTATTCATCAAAAATTGAAGTTTTTCATAAAAATACAAAAAATTCAGCCTAAGATATATTTGATATTCCAAATTCAAAAATGAATTATATTTTTCTAAATTCAAAACATAGAAGTGGAATTAATTAATTTTAAATTTAATTCCCGTTATCAAAACAAATAGCGTGTTTTTAAGAAACAATAACTATCAAAAGATTGATACTTGTTTATGCCCAATTTCAATGTGAAATTAATTCAAATGACCATCATTGGATTAAATGGTAAAAATTTATTTTAATTTCACTTTAAAACTAATTAGAAAGATAATCTTAACATATAAATAAATTATATTAAAATGCACTTTTGAATTAAAATACAATATTTTTCAATATTCATTAAAAAATGAACTTTATCGGAAAAATTCCAAAAATTTACAAAATGTAAATTTTGATGTCCCCATTCTAAAGAAGGATTTTATTTTGTTATATATAATGTATTAAAGTGACAAAAACTATATTTAAAAAGGGTTCTCCATTAAAAGGATATAAATCTTCCTTTTAATGTAAATTATGCTTAAAATTAGATTCATTCATATTTTAAGCCTCTAAATTTTGTTGGATAAATGTAAATACATTTAACAAACATGTATAATCATATTGTAGTCAGTTTCGTTCATTCCCACCAATACAATATCTAGGAGTTAACTACCGTTTAAAATAATAAAATATTATTAGTGTGCAACGTAATATTTCAAAGAAACCTGTTGTTGCGTATCGGGTATGCTATAGAACATAGCAACCCTTTTAAATTAAAATTAATATTTAATTAAAAAATTTATAAATATGAAAAATTCATATTCTTGATTTACCTGGGATGTTACATCCTTCCCCCCTTTTTGGAATTGCGTACTCGCAATTTTAAAAATTGGGCTCTAAAACTTTTTGGAAATTCCCATATCGGAAAAAAGAGTAAGTAAAACTATCACTTTAAAAGAAAGAAATAGAAGTAAAATGGTCACTAAAGTTAATCCATACTAAGATTCCATGAAAACATGGATATGGTGGAGAAACAAAAGGGCCCGGTTTTGATGGGGAGTGATAGGAAACATGATTAGGAGAAAGTTAACCACAAGAAAATCACAAACTTATGATGTGTGTAAATGGTATTTGATTCCCCAATAGGAAAAGTTAACAGAAATTTTTTTTTGTTTTAAGTTACTTTTCATTACTTGTCATGTATACTTTCATCTCTTACTATATTTCTCACACAAAAGCATATTTTCACCAAAAGATGAGTATTTAGGATGACTTGTTCGCATTAAGAGTTTTATAATCAACTTCGAGAGAATCACCTAATCCCTAAAAGATAAACTATATATTTCCCATGTCTTTAGAACATAACAAAAACCAAAATGGTTAGTACAAGATCAAATAATCCCCAAAAAGGATAATCTTTTACAAAAAGAAAAACTACTCTTAATCTCCAAAATTTTCCAACAAAACACAAAGTTCATCAAAGACCATTCAATAAAAAGTTATCCTTAAAATTCTTCAAAGTAATACAAACTAATATTGAAACCCAAATCTCCGAAGGATTTAATCACATAGTCTTCCAAGATAAATCTTAACATTTATCTCCAAATAACATCAGTTAATCTTAAAGTCGCATATTGAAAAGTAATTAACCTAATCACATATCCTCCATGATTGGTTAATCATTTCCATAGATAACTCGAAATCAAATTATTCTTAATTCATAAGATCATCTAACTAAAAAGAATAAGTCATACTAACTAGGGACTTCACATAGTCCAGTGGTAGTCAATAAATACTAGTCGCACTTTCTTTGTGGGTTTTATTCCCACAGCTTCGTCCGACGCGATGGGTTGTCACACGTTCTGCGTGTTGTATTTTTTCAAAAAATATATAATTTTATAACATTCCCAAAAAAATATAAATTCATCAAAAATAACCATAACATATTTTAACCACTAATTTTATCTAATAACTTTCATTTTGAATCCCAAAAAGTATTAACTGGTAATTTCCTCAAATTCAATGATCATATAAACCCATATAGTTCTTTAAAATTGTATCCACAAAAGAAAAGATAGTTATTCCTTGAATAAAATTTTCATATATCAATCATCAGGGTTACACGTATAATAAAAAGTCTTCTCATATAATCTCATCGTTAAAAGAGCATTAATACTTTTAAGCATTTCACCATCCTAAAATCTACCATAACTCTTGAATCCCTTATATGTTGAATTCTTACGCATTCAACATTCTTCATGATCCATTAACCATTACTTTCCAACTTATTCTGAAATACCTCTTTCCTACAAACAAAATAATGATTCATATCCTAATATTTCAATAATATTAAAACATATGTTTAAGAAATAATACATGCCTTTCATTGGTCATTGTCAGTTTCTTCATCCTCAATCGGAATGGCATTAGGTATTGGTAAACAAATATGTGTATGATCCTGGTGATCCCATTCCCAAAACTTTTTCATAGGACATGTGTTTGCATAATGACTATACACACCACATTTAAAAAATTCAATTGATCCCTCGGAAAAGAATTCATTCCCTTTCATAGAGTCAACTAGATGATTCATTTTTTTCATGGCTGGTTCTTGCTTTATAACCTTCATTACCACATCTATAGCATCTTTCTGTCCCTTTGAATCATTTTCTTAGGTGTTTCTTTCCACATCTTTGACACATTGGTTTTTTAACACACTTCCTTTATGATTATTAACTGAACTTCCGTAGGGATTTGTTTCTCGCATATATGATTCCTTATAAAGATCACTAAGGTTTAGGTGGTCAATCATGACTCCAGATAGTTGGTTGAGAATAACCACAAGTGTTCTCATTGCAGCTCCCATGTCATTCATTTTCTCATTCAGAAAACTATCACAGTTTTCTTCACATCCACTGTTACTTTGGTTCCTGCTAGATCTAGCCATTTACTAAAACCAAACTTTCAGTGTGATTATATCAGTAAAATCATCATATAATTTCTTATGAGGGGGTTAAACACTAAGATTTACTTATTCATGTTATCTTAAAAACATTCACTTTATCTAAAAAAAACTTTGACTCTTTCCGAAATCCTAACCATTATGGTAATGTCACTTATGCTTAATGAATATTGTAACCTCTAAAGTTATCTAAAACAACCTCTGATACCAACTATAAGGACCCAGCCTTAGACCTTAATTAATATTGAATTAAATGAATAATTCACATTGAGTGTATTTTCAGGTTTAGAGTTTTAGAGAATTAGGACATAACTATTACATCTCAAAAGATTTACAAAGTAGACACTTCTACACAGTTTCTATTTTTTTTACAAAAAATGAAATCTAGAAAAAAAAAGATTTATGTCTAATTCCATGTTTAAGACAGCATGACTTTTCCTTGATCCCATCCTTGACCCTATTCCACATTATATCCTATAAAAAACATTTCAAAAACTTGGGATGAGAATAAAAAGCTCAGTAAGGGATACACAAAGAAGGAAAACTGTTAGTTTTTCAAAACAACAAGTAAACCATGAATCCTTTAACATAAGTAATACTTTTAACCATTATGAAGTAGTAAATACTCTTCACTAAATAAAATATCATTACATACCCTTTTGTAACCAAAAGATTACCATAAAACCCATATAAAGAAAACATGACATATAAAGGTAACTTAGGACATAAACATAATTAAATGGAATAACCATACGGTCTACTTCCACACATATGACTAAATGGAATATTCATACGACTGACTTCCGTACCCAATGCATTGGAGGTTATAACGTAACCACCCATCCTAGTATTCACGGCACCACCCGTCATATGGTTTATCACGTAACCACCCATCAAATTTACAAGTACCATTATAACACGTAAAATATTGCAAATATAAACATTTCACTAATAACATTTCATTTTCAATCACAAGAAGTAATTTCATGATATTGAAATAATTATTCCATTTTCAAAAACCTTTTAAAAAAAGATTTTTGAATCAAAGTGTCACATACCACTTTGAATATTTTAATGGAATTATAATCTTAAAACATTAATGTCCATATAAATAAATACTCAAAACCATTTTTAAAACATGGACATTAAAGATAAATATTTTGATTAATAAATCTTTCAAAAATTTAAAAATGATATTTTTGTTAAAGAGGTTTTAACAAAATGAGATACTCTTGAATACAAATAATTGTGGAATAACATTGAATCAGAAATTTATAATATCATGAGAATAGAGGGATTCATGATATAATATGTCAAAGGAGAGTATATACACCATATAAGAGTGAATTGGTGCATAACAACAATGAAGTCTCAATGGAAATTTAAATTCAGATGAAATCCATTATAAAGATGGTTTCCTTAAATTAAGGATAAATCAATCTCATAATTATGTGTGAAAAATATAAATACACCCAATATAAGTGGATATTAATTTTAAAACAATAATAGGTCATTCAAACATATTCATGGGATGACATATTCAATAACTACAAGTTAAACCCAAAGAAATCGAAATTGGGATAAGAATTTCCCTTGTAAAAATTTAATAGCCTAATGGCATCACTTTAACATTAAAAAAATGAGTTGATGAAACAAAAAGGGTATCTCGTCACTTGAAAATAAATTTTACATGAATAAGGATATAGAATAACATATCCCAACATAATAATATGTAAATTAAAATACATAACAAAAAATAAGTCTTTTAAAAAGAGGAGGGTGAAAGGTTCCTTTACCGATTTGGTAACTTACAAATCATATGCCAAATGAAAGAAGGTTAATAAAATGAAGATGTAAATACCCATAAATTAAAGTATATTACACAAATAATACAATCATGGGAAGTAAATACACCACACAAAATGAAGTATTGGAAAATATAGCATGAATCTCACAGGGATAAAAAGTGAGATGAAAACCCCTTGCCACGTTGTAATCAATCGAGTCGTAGGACCCAATGTTAATAAACACCAAATTTTTTTCAAGATACTATTAATATAATGATAATCATGATAATATATATCAAAAGGAAGTACATAATACAACAAATTCAATAAATAAGTGGCAAACAATGGAAATCTCACAGAATTAAAAGTGAGATAAGAATTCCCTTACCTCATTGTCCGACTTGAACCATTCGTTCTTTAATCTTTTGAATAATAGACTAATGTTAATTTATAATTGCTTAAGAACATTTTTTTAAAGTTTATTTTTACTTTTATATTATTAATTACCTTATTTTAATCATTATGTAATCATTTAAGTTAATAATAGTCATTTTGTCGATATTTGTTACTTGAGTAAAAAAATGCACACCTTATATTTACAGGTTGTCATGTCGTCAATAGTCCATTATATACAGAATTTTTTTCACGATTTAGATATCATATATATCATATATATCCAGTATATACATGTATTTATAATAGTACATAACATTTGGAGGTAAGAAATGAAATGCACTGTTCATGGAGACGGTAAGTCGTACGTATGCATGAACGCTACATTCATTTATATTTCTTATTTTAATGGAATTAAAACATAATGATACATAAGTATATTATAATTACAGTATAATATCATATATAATATCATTAACTATATCCTTTATACATCCTACATAATGCATTAACGAGTAACATCACTTTGAGGGGGCGGTAGTCCGCGCTTCCTCAAATGAGATTATCGTATTTACCCACTATGGAAACCATAAAGGAATACTATAAATGGAAAATAAAGAATAATAAATAAAGCATAAACATAATATATATCAAATATAAATACAGTTCCATCAAAATGGCCACCATGAGAGGCGGTTGGAGATATTTGAACAATCATCGTTTCGTGAGACGTTAGTTTGTCATCCACAGAAACATTATGTTCTTCATCCATTGGATGGAGGTGTGTGTAAGTGTAGTTCAAATACTTCTCATAAAAACATCCTATTATATTGATTATAATGTTATTTTTTCAAAATAAAGGAATAAAAAGAGTTTAGGGGTTGGAGAAGTAAAATAAAAGAAAACAAAATTAAGGGAAATTGTTACCTTTAATTTGGGTAACTCCCTTTTGGTTTGAACCAAAGGACTTCTTGAAGTGACTTCTTCCTAAGGTAAGGATTATAGGATGATGATAGGGATGTAGGGATATTAATTGGGAAGTGTTTGGATGATCCAAAATACTTTAGAGGTGTGAGGAATTCATTATAAGTGGTCTCCTTTTATAAGGGGGAGGAGGGGTCTTTAAAAAAGTGTGAAAACATAATTTTATTATATAATTATATTCAGTTTCTAATGGTTGAAAAATCATTATAGTCTAATATTAGATGACTCAAGGTCGAAATAAAATCATCAAATAGGAATTTGATAGGTCTTGGATAATATTTTAATCATTATATTCTTATTTATTTAAATCATTTATTAATATGGTAAACACTACATCATTATTGTGTCATTAATAATTTAATTTATGTGATGTTTAAAAATTATAAAAAAAATTCCATCATGTAGGAAATTATTTTATTTTTTTAATTAATATTTATAGTCTAAAAGATATTTTATATAACCCCTTATAAAAATTAATTTACTAAAAGATATTTGTGTTTGTCATTTTTGCCTTTACTTTAAGTTAATTAATCTAAATTTTCATTATCACTCTCAAGTGGCTCAATGGGGTCCCAAAATAGACCCAAATAGGCCCATGGTAGTAAATGACTCATCCAATATGGTTTGTACAAGTGTTAAGGTAATTTTGAATTATTATAATATTCTTTTTACCTTAAATTACCTTATTTACCTTTAACTGCGGTAAATAAAAGTCAAAAGTTACTATTCACCTGAAATTATTTTCATCTTATTAAACCACATTTTACATCTTCATAAAAAAAATGTATGTTTTATTTTTGAAATTAAAGTCACAGAAGTGGTAAAATTTCATTTAAATGAAAATGTCAGTTTTTTAACTACCACTAAGTGGTTTCACTATTCCTCAAAAATTGAAGTTTTTCAGAAAAATACCAAAAATTAAGCCTAATATATATTTGATATTCGAAATTTAAAAATGATATCTATTTTCCAAAATTCAAAACATTGAATTGGAATTAATTAATTTTAAAATTAATTCTCGTTATTAAAACAATTTATGTGTTTTTAAGAAACAATAACTATCAAAAGATTGATACTTATTTATGTCCAATTTCAAAGTGAAATTAATTCAAATGACCATCATTGGATTAAATGGTAAAAATATATTTTAATTTCACTTTAAAACGAAATTAAAAGATAATCTAGTCATATAATCAAATTAAATTAAAAGGCACTTTTGAATTAGAATACAATATTTTTTACTAATCATTAAAACATGAACTTTATAGGAAAAAATTCAAAAATTTACACAAAGTAAATTTTGATGTACCCATTCTAAAGAAGGATTTTATATGGTCACATATGATGTATTAAATTGACAAATACTATATTTAAAAAGGGTTCTCCATTAAAAGGTGATAAATCGGCCTTTTAATGTAAATTTTGCTTAAAATTAGATTCATTCACATTTTAAGCATGTAACTTTTATTGGATAAATGTAAATACATTTAACAAACTTGTATAATCATATTTTAGTTCGTTTCATTCATTCCCTCCAATACAATGGCTAGGATTTAACTACCATTTAAAATAATAATATGTTATTAGTATGCAATGTAAGATTTCAAAGAAACTCGTTGTTGCATATCAGGTATGCTATCGAACATAAAAAACCGTTTAAAGTAAAATTAATATTTAATTCAAAAATTAATAAATATGAAAAGGACATATTTTTTATTCACCTAGGATGTTACATAATCATTGTCTTAATAGAATATTCCCATACTACTATGTGTAATACAATCATTGTGGATCAACCTGGTCCTAAGAAGTATCAATAGAATCTATCCTAGAAATCGCCATCAGTCCCCAAGTATTTCACAAACATCAATCCCCAGCTATTTCACAATCATCATTAATCATTGATGATAGGATAACTAAGAGGGGTTGTTGTGATGCACTATATAACATCCTGTGTTTCCCTTGTTCAAGGAGAAATCCAATAGACACATGGCATTCCGATAATCATTGTAATAGATATTGGACCTTGATCTCACCAGGAATCCAATTATCTATGGTGATGATTCCCAAATATATTATTCATTCTTATAATGTTATAATCAATTTATATAAGGCTCGTACACCAAATCTAAGGGGGTAACTTTGGGTATACCCACCATGCCATCGCAAAGAGGTTAGTCCTTATTCCAGGCTATCTAAGAAGCACAATTGTAAATCATAGTTGTATCAATAATAACTAGTAGAAATAATAAATAACATAGAGAGATTTTTGTAAGACTTATACCCATCAAATCTTTCAAATACCATTATGCTCTGAAGTTCAATATAGGTTCTATGGTGACAACCCCTACAATATCTACCTAATCCCACAAAACACTTCCTAGGAGATAGTTAACCACACTGGAACCCACTGGGTTAATCTAGGCCAAAATATATGAGTGCAATTCCAATCTAGATAATTAAGGATAATATATTAGTGGAGGAATCCAGCTTTTTATCCTCTAAGTTAGTATGTAAGTAGAGGAATCCATTTTAGGATCAAAATATATATTAAAAAAGTGTAGGCATCCCAGTTCGGGTCCTCAAAACTCAATATAGGATGTTAAAAACCACTTGGAATAAAATTGGGTTAATATGTTGGTAAAGGAATCCCTCATTGGATACTCTCATCTAGATCATAGGTGGAGACATCCCTCTTGGGACCCTCTAATTAAAACTAGTCTCTCTAGTCAACAGCTATCTAACTAGGTAATCATGTTTCCTGTATTGGAAACAAAAAATATCATTAGACTCATGGGAAAATACAAATAAACATAATTTTAGAGAGATGTATCATGAACCGTCTTAGTTCCAATGTTCCATTGTAGTTTTTCCAGGTCACGCAACATATCTTCCTCATCGAGTCTCATCTTATTCCCACTGGGCTATACCAAGATACAATAGTTGATGACGTGTGTGATCAAATTCCATGTCCTCCCATCATTCTTATGAACCTTGGATGGGTTTCTCCTCGCATCGCATTCTAAAGACCTTTGAATTATTTTACTGGCGGAATAACAAATCCATAATAGCTTTCTCAACCAAAAACACCTATTATAAGTAATCAAATAATTAAACTAGTTCCACCATCTCAATATACATGGAAAAATAATCCCAATTCACTTCAATTTTGTCCAATTATGACTTTGGGTTATAAAATCACCCAGAAACCCTAAAATGGGAACTGTTGGTGTAATACACAATGTGTTCCTTGAGTACTCGATGTGTACTCAAAAACTCCACCATGCCCATGTACATCTGCACGACATGGATATACCTTGGATATTTCCATGTAATAATGTAGTGGAACGGGTAAATTTGGTGTATTTATATGTTCAACTGTATAGATAGTAAACTCCATGGGTCCGGTTTTGCACTACTAAATGGACATGTACCCCTTGTATAAGGTGTTTTCCAAATAACCCATCCACCTGGACATGTTTGACTTATTAGCATGTACTCCGATTATACTACATGTTGTCCAAAAACTCCCATGGAACAAGTAATCACATATATGGACATGTACCACTACATAGTGTGTACTCAAAGTACCCTCCATGTAGTTAAAAAAATCATCTACCTTAATCATGAATACCACAAGATGACTTTTCTTGAAATCATACGCCATGTACTATAGATTAATGATTGGAAAACCCCTACAAATTGCGCAAAACACATGTTTTCCTTAATTTATTTTAGGTTCACCCTAAATGGGTCCTAAAAAATAATTATAGCAATTTTAAACATAAAAAACTACGAATTTACACGGATTTATGGACAAAACATAAAATCTTTCCCACCATCTAAAATAAAACATTTTATCTTCACATCAAATCCACAAAACCCACCTATCAACGCCTGATCTAGCTCCATTATGGTTCCTCGAGTAGTTCCTCCTCCTATAATCCCCTCTTCTTTATGTATCTCTACCTCTCTTGTCCATGTGACTAAGAATCCTAATGTGGGGTTATATATGAATATATAGATAACAATAAGATAAAAGAAAAGGAAATTGGAAATGTAATATAATATGAAGAAAAAAAGAAAAAAAATTGAATAAGGACTCGAGCTGAGCTATGAACTCAAGGATATGCCTCACATATGAAAAATAACATTTGGACTCAATCGTGATGAAATAATATCAATCCAAAAAACCATTAAAAATACATGTCTGAATGAACTCATAAGAATAATTAAATATTTAATTAATTACATTTTAAATATCAAATTTCCCCAAATTTTAATAGATTAGAGATCTACCAAACTCTTATCCTATTGTAAACACCACATTACAAGACAAACTTTGTTTTAAAAAATATATCCAATATCATATAGTGGGATGGAATTACATTTTACCCCATATGAGCATCCATAAGAATATTTTTAAATTCATATTCATTTCACAATCAAACAGAAATGGGTAATTACATGTGTAATATGGTTTATGAATAATTTAAAAATTCATATATGAGCATTTTCCTCTGTTGGTCGGAGTGGATACTCAAGAGGGGGGTGAATTGAGTTCCAACTAAAATTTATGTTTTAAAACTTTGTCTTAAAAGCCCCCTAATAAAATACTAAATTAAACTGTAGTGAATTTATATCAAAGTAAGGGTTCGGTTGGGTTCTCAAGGGATTGATTATTTCCCAGTTAATCAAAACAGAAAGGTTGATTAACTTTTGAAACCAACTTACTGATTTACAATTAATATAAACACTTGCGAATTTAATTATCAAAGTGACTTTAAAACAGTTTTGGTTTAAAATAAATTAGCAGCGGAATAAAGAATAACTTTGAAAGATATAGAACAGCAGATATAACCAATAGGTTCAGTCTCAAGACGAGACTTAGTCCCCTCAATAATTTGTATTAAGATGATCCACATCTTGGATCGGGGATTACAACAGTATACAACTGTCTAGGTCCAAGACCTCTACCACTGTTATCCATGGGAATAGAAACAACAACAACCAGCTGTCTAGGTCACATGACCTCTACCACTATCCCAGTGGGAAATAAAAGAAGTAAGAGAGTTGAGTGTGGATTTATAAATCCTCCTGCTAAGGCACAGGAGACAGTGTGTGTGTAAAATACAGCATATAACACACACTGCTCAATATGTAAAAAGATAAATCACAGAGCAAATATTTAGAGTTTAGAAATGGCTCTAGTGATTTTCGTGCAGTTCTGGACTCCTTTGATTGATCAGAATTCACTCTGAGTCCTCTTCTCGTTTTTGTCTGGAAAATAGAGTATCGTCTATTTCCTTGACTTCCAGGTTCATAGATAGAGAAGAAGTAATCGATGAAGTTCTTGTTTTATGTCCTCGTTCTCAGCTCTTCACTGGTTAGCACGATTGTAGGTGATCTTCTTGTAAGCTCATACGTCTCTCTTCATGTACACCAGCTTGAGTGTTCTTCACTTGTTCAGTGCGGCTGCAACCTATTCACAGCACGTGTTCAACTCTCTGATCTATTCGTGTGTATACGCGCGCGTGTGTCTCTCAGCTCGACAACAGCATCCTTCTTTTAAAGCACGAGCTCCGGCAAAAGATATGATTTCATTTTTGCAGGTACGAGGTACAGTTTCCTGACATCCAGCAAATAGACATTAATAATATGTCAGTGCATTAATATATACCTAATATGACCGTTGGTTAGGTTAAACAATAATAAAGAATTAAAGAATGTCGGGGTTCGGTCTCTGAACGGTTTCTCATGATAATGGTAGACTTGTGTTACAGTAGGTGTCTGTAGGTCTGAGTATCAGTAGACATTTGTAACGGTAGGCTTGTCTGTCGGTAGACATGATGTATCGGTAGCGGTGGACTTGTTACAGTAGCGGTGGTTCTGCCTTTACCAATAGCGGTTACTCTCTATCGGTAGTTGTGGCTCTTCCTTGTAACGGTAGCGGTAGTTCTCTATCGTTAGACTTTGAATAACGGTGGACTTCAGCATATCGGTAGCTGTCAACTTTTTTGTAGCGGTAAATGTCGACTTCATTGTATCGGTAGCTGTATCAGTAGAAGTTAATGTATCGGTTGCTGTGATCTGTAAGGGTTGCTATCTTGTAACGGTAGCTATTTGTTCTGACGGTAGCTATTGTATAACGGATGCTCTACTCTGTATCGGTAGCTAGTTTGTAACGGTAGCTGAAAAACTGTTTGAGCATTCACTTGGCAGAATGAGTTAAGTCATAGTAAACATATATCGAATAATTCAAAAGACTAAATATAAGCATAATAAAGGTAACAACATATATTAAAGTATATTTGGAATGTATTAAGCATAATCAAGATATAAAGAAAGATTGGTTGGGATTATCAAAACACAATAAAGCAACTTAATTCCAGAGGGTTCAACAATCTCCCCCTTTTTGATAATCACAACTTATGCCAAAATAAAGTAATATCAGAGAAAATAATATATATATCAAAGTATGATATCAACAGTATAGTATCAGAGAGAAAGAAAAAAAATATCAGGAATCGATATCAAAAAAATATCAGAGTAAAAATATGAAAACAGGAATATATCAAGAAATAATGTAGTATCAGAGGAAAACACAAGCAAGATTCTTTGGTTTGCATATTCCTCCCCCTATCAATTTAACTACAGGATTCTCCTCCAAAGTAGTGATTTTCTCCCCCTTTGTCCCCTTAGGTGAACAACATGCTCTTTCTCACTCTCTAGGTACAGTTTCTAAAAATTTCTCCCCCTTTGTGATTAACAAAAAGGAGGTTATCAGAGAAAAGAGAAGGACTAGGAAAGAAAATATACAGAGTAATATAGACAGTGAAGAGAGGAATGAAGTATTGGATTGATAAGAAAAAGATACATTGGGAAAGTCATAAAAGTACAAAAAATACAATGAATACCATCAAAAAAATAGCTAGAAGCACTCAATCATACTCTTGAACAGGTGTCTTTCCCTTGGGATCAGCAGAGGGTGTAGAGGTAGAGTCAACAGGCTTGGGGATTCCTGAAAGAACTACTGGTGGATCAGCAACTAAAACAGTACCAGATCTGTAATATGTCTCTCTCTAAGGGATCAAAGGTGTCAAGCTCCTGATGGCTTGAACTGGAGTCAGTTGAGGAGTACTCCTAGAGGAAGAAGGTGGAAGGGTAGGTGGTACAATAACTGGCCCAGCATCCATATGTAGGAAAGGCAGTAAGAGATTCCTCAAATCCATGATGATGCTTCCACCTCTATCCATAGCAGATACAAAATCATCTCTGTTCTCAATAAACTTATCTAAAATAGGAGTAAGCTCCCTGAGCTTACTAACCTGTTCTCTGAAGGCTTGGGTAACTGGAGGTAACTTCATATTCTCAATCAAAAGCTTGAAATGGTTTGTCATTTGGTGCTTGGTATAAACTTTATCAAAATAAGCATCCACCTTATTTTTTATTGCCTCTTGAGAAGCAGTAGCTGCCCACAGGTGATCACGAACAAAACTACTAACTTTCCAAGTGGTAGAAAGAATCTGGGTATCTGATGCACCACTGAGACTGGCCTTATCCAATTCTTCATGAACAATAGTGCATATTTGGTCAAGGTTCACACTTATGCTTGATGAGGGAAGAGGTTTCATTGAGAAGGCCACTGTCTCCTTGAAAGAGTGAGTCAGAATACTAACCACCTTCTGAACAAGTTCATCCTGACTGTTCATATGTTCTTTAACTGACTTCTTAAAGGCCTCAAAAACTTCCACAAACTGTTTGAACACTTCTTTGATGTATCGAATGTCAGTGTGAACTTGGGTTTGAGAACTGTTAAAAGCAGTCAATGAAGCAATTTATTGTCTAAGAGTAACTACAGCTCCTGTCCAACTCTCAATCTGAGTGTGGAACACTTTAAGTTCATCCACCATTTCTTTCACAGGCCTGGACACACTACATCCAATGGATAACTCAAGGGATTTCTCCATGCTTTTCATCTCTTCAACCATACTTTTCTTCATATCTGCCACCGATTCTATTATTGCTTCTATCAACTCAGATTTTAATGACTTAAGATCCTACTTGGTTGCCACATTGTCAGCCACAGTAGGTAAGGTAAATGACTCCTTTTGGGGTTGGTCTTCCTCATCAGAATCGCGATAAGAAATTCCAAGAATCATATATCCAGGATCTGATGTCAAACCTTTAATGTCATATGATACTGATACTGATCCAAGATTCTCTCCCTCACTTGGAACAATTTCCTTAGGTATCTCTTCCAACTCTTCTTCCTGAGATAATTCAGCAATCTCCTCGACAATTACAGTAGATCCAGTAGCCATTTGTTCTGAGTCATTAATGACTCTCTCATCAACAGGTGCTGCTGCTATGTCTTCCTAATCAGGTACTATCCTGACTGTACTGACTATTAGAGGACTCAAACTGAGCTCTTTTTCAACATTTTCCTCATCATCTGCTTCATCATCAGCCTCCTTTTCTTTATGATCAGATTTAGTTGTCTCATCCTCCTCAGAGGTGTCATTGAAAACATATTGGCATGATTCTTCTCCATCTTCTGTAGTCTCTTAATCATTGTCCTTCAAGAAAGTTTCTCTCTTTGGTAGTGCTTTTGGAGGGCTAGCTGCTCCATAAGAAATAACTTGATGCACAGGACTAGGGGGTAAGTATGGGTCTCCTCCTTCCTCAACTAAAGTCTCTTCCTCCATAGCTTCATCATCACTGTAGACTGGTTCTGGCTCATCTGGTCTAAGACCAGGATCTCTCACATCCTTTGTTCTAGATGGATGATCCACAGGTTTGAACTTGTCATAAATTCTTCCATCATCATTTACCCATGATTTCTTCCAAGGATTCCAGGTGACTTTTATGTATTTACAGATAGTTCTTGTAATACAGAAGTTATCCTTAACCACTACTAGCTCATCTTGAGGTCGAGCTATCTCCATCGCTTTCAGCATCAAAGAAATTAGCTTTGAAAAAAACAAGGCATTTGATTTTGCCTTTGGTCTAGTCATCTATTCTACTTGAACCATAATCAATCTACATAGATTAATTCTCACATTGTGCTTCAGCAAATGTAACAGATATATGTCTTGGAATCTTAAATTGGAAAAGTCTCCTCTTCTCGGACTAACAACATGCTGAATCAATTTAAATAACAGCTTATCTTCTCCTGCCATCTCTGCAGCAATCACCTTTCTAGGAGTCCCATTCCCTGTGAGTTTCAGCAACGCATCTTCATATTGAAACACATCACTAGTCAAAGGTACAAACTTGGAATAATAAGTAAAATCGCCCTCATGAGGAACTCACGGGTTCTCAGCCTATTCTCCTGAAGTAAACGACACTTCTTGACCATTCACATATGAAACCATTCTGCTTTCTTCTTCAGACTTTTCAAAACGAACGAATTTGTAGAACTGTTTCACTAGTCCTGGATAATAGGTCTGTTGTTGTTCGAGAAGCATTCTAGCCAACCTTGTACTTCTAACACTCTAAGAACCAACGACTTGCTTTCCATAATCCATTCTGCACACACCTCTTTTTCAACAACTATCTCGCGCTTCGATAGGTGTGGGTTTACTGGTCTTCTCTGAGCTACACTTCCACTACCACTTCCACTGGCATCAGTATTTGCTACTTTTTGTCTCTTCGCTGCCAGTGCTTCATTTCCATCAGTCATCTGGGGTCTATTGATGCGGGCCATTACGGATTTGAGTCTAGGGTTCGGAAGGTCGAGAGGTTTAGGTTTAGGAGAGTTCGAGCAGACAGGTTCTCGGTGAGATTGAGTGAGTCTAGTTTGAGTTTTAATATCATTTAGGATTCATAAATCACATAAATCATAAATAAAATAAAATAGTTCGATGACTAGGATTTATAGAAAAATACATTGCGCAAATGTACCTGTAAAGTCTTCTAACGGTAAGGTTTTTCTAACGGTGAGGTCTCCCTAACGGTTTCAAGGGTAAGTTATCATTCCTAATTCATGTTTGATGAAACTTAATCATTCTGAACTTAAGAGCTTAGTGAAAATATTAGCTAATTGAAGTTCAGTGCCTATGAACTCAAGTGTTATATCACCTCTTTGATAATGATCTCTTAGAAAATGGTGTCTAACATCAATATGTTTTCTTATAGAGTGAGACACATGATTCTTAGAGATATTAATCGCACTAGTGTTCTCACATTTGATTGAAACATGTTTAAAGTCAAATCCATAATCCAGTAGTGTGTGTTTCATCCACAGAATCTGTGCACAGCAACTACCAGCAGCGATGTATTCTGCTTCAACAGTAGACAATGCAACCGAGTTTTTTTCTTACTACACCATGATACTAGGGATTTTCTAAGTAAGTGACATGTTCCAGATGTGCTCTTCCTATCTAACTTACAGCCAGCGAAATCAGCATCTGAATAACTTGTTAAGTCAAATGATTGTCCTTTTGGATAAAACAAGCCTAAATTTATAGTATACATAAGATATATAAAAATCCTTTTAATAGAAAGCTAGTGTGATTCTTTAAGATTAGCTTGAAATCTAGCACACATACATACATTGAACATAATATCTGGTCGACTAGCAGTAAGATAAAGTAAACTCCCAATCATGCCTCTATAATTAGTTTGATCAACCGGTTTCCCAGATTCATCAACATCCAATTTACAGGTGGTACTCATAGGTATATCACTTTCATTAATACTATCCAAACCAAAACGTTTTAATAAATCCTTATTATATTTACTTTGATTTAAAATAATTCCATCTTTAGTTTGAAAATTTTGAAAACCAAGAAAATACTTAAGCTCTCCCATTAAGCTCATTTCAAATTCATTCTGCATAGCCTTTGAAAAATCAGTACATAAAGAATTTTTAGAAGATCCAAAAATAATATCATCAACATAGATTTGTACTATTAATACATCTTTTGAAATTATTTTTATAAAAAGAGTGGGATCAGCTATTCCTTTTGTAAATCCTTTTGAAATAAGAAAGTTTGAAAGTCTTTCATACCAAGCTCTTGGAGATTGTTTTAAACCATATAAAGCTTTAGAAAGTTTAAAAACATGATTTTGAAAATGAGGATTTGAAAAACCAGGTGGTTGTTCTACAAAAACATCTTCAACAATAAAACCGTTTAAAAAATCACTTTTCACATTCATTTGATATAACTTGAAATTCAGATGTGATGCATAGGCAAGTAAGATCCTAATAGCCTCTAATCTAGCTACAGGTGAAAAGGTTTCCTCATAGTCAATTCCTTCTTCTTGATTGTAACCTTTTGCAACTAGCCTAGCTTTGTTTCTAATGATGTTTCCAGATTCATCAACTTTGTTTCTAAACACCCTTTTGTGCCTATGGTGATAGTGTCCTTAGGTATTTCTACTAATTTCTAGACTTTGTTTCATTCAAATTGATTTAGTTCTTCTTGCATAGCCATTACCCAGAATTCATCATTGATAGCATCATTGATATTTTTAGGTTCTAGCTGTGACAAGAAGGCTTGATGTTCAACCTGATTTCTAAGAGAATCTCTAGTCGGTGTTCCTCTATCTAGATTTACTACAACAACATCTAAAGGATGGTTCTTTAGAATCCTAGTTGGTCTTGAAAAGGAAGGGCTAGAGATTTCAGGTTCATCAATAGGTTGAAGTTCAACAGAAGCAGGTTCTGGAAAATTTCCAGAACTTGATGTTTTAACTACAGGTCCACTATTTTTATCATTAGGGTTTAAAACAGAGAGATCATCTTGAATATTTTCAAGAGAGGTCTTAGGTTCATGTGGATCAGTTTCATCAAATTTTATGTGAACAGATTCTGCCACACATTTGGTTCTCTTATTAAACACTCTATAGGATTTACTAGAAATAGAGTAGCCTAGGAAAATTCCTTCATCACTCTTGGATGAAAACTTGTCAAGATTATCTTTAGTATTAAGAATAAAGACTTTGCAGTCAAAAAATTTGAAGTAGTTAACCTTAGGTTTCCTATGGTTCCACAACTCATAAGGGGTCCTCTTAAGAATGGTTCTAATGAAGACTCTATTAATAATATAACAAGCTGTATTTACAGCTTCAGACCAAAAATAAACAGGTAGGTCATACTCATTAAGCATAGTCCTAGCAATTTCTTGCAGGGTTCTATTCCTCTTTTCTACTACACCATTTTGATGGGGTGTCCTAGGGGCAAAGAAATTGTGACTATAGCCATTGTGTGAGCAGTAAGATTCAAACTCATGATTTTCAAACTCACGGCCATGATCAATTCTCATAGTTTTAATATTAAGTCCACTAAGGTTTTCTACAGACTTGGAGTGTTTTACAAAGCAAGAACAAGCTTCACTTTTGTGAGCTAGAAAATATACCCAGGTATATCTAGAATATTCATCTACAAGAACATAGACATAATGCTTCCCATTTAAACTAGAAACTCTATAAGGTCCAAATAAATCCATGTGAACTAACTCGAGAGGTTGAGAAGTTGACACTTATTTCTTTGATTTAAAAGAAACTTTATGTTGCTTTCCCTTTTGACAGGGATTACAAACTTTGTTTGCTGGAAATTCAAGTTTGGGTAGGTCTCTAACTAAGTTCTTCCTAGCAAGTTTTCTAAGCGAATGCACATTGCAGTGTCCTAATCTTCTGTGCCAAAGACAAGAATCTTTATGAAAAGCATTTAAACAAGTAATATTTTGCTTAGCTAAAGAATTTAAATCAACAGCATAAACATTTGCATTTCTCAAAGCAGCAAACACTAAAACATTTTTAGGTTTAAAAACATTGCAAGAATCATTTTCAAATTTAACATAAAAACCATCATCACATAACTGAGAAATACTTAACAAATTGTATTTAAGTCCATCAACAAATAAAACTTTAGAAATTAATACTGAGTCAGTGTTACCAATCTGGCCTAAGCCGGTGATTTTTCCTTTTGAGTTATCACCAAAAGTGACAAACCCTCCGTCAACTCTGACTAAGCTTTTAAAGCATGAGAAGTCTCCTGACATATGTCTTGAAAATCCGTTGTCCAAGTACCAAGTCTTTTTACAGGAGCTCTTTAAGCAGGTTTCCTACAACATAGATTTAAACAGGAAATGATTTTGGTACCCAGATTTGCTTGGGTCCAGACAGGTTAGCCAATAACACTTTAGGTACCCATATTTGTCTAATGGGTCTCATAAAATTTCTAGAATCAACAGATTTTGAAAGATAACCCTTATTAGATCCATAAATATGAATATAATTAGTTGAAGCATATGAAGTTCCAAAGCTAGCTACATTCTGTCTAGATTTTGGAATGAATCTAGTTTTGGTAATTTTCCTTTGTCCAGGTTGGTATCCTATACCAGTAGTGTATCTAGGTGCTAGTTGCTTGCCTAGAATTTGAGTAAGAGTATCTTTACCATTGGTGAATTTCTCTAAGCCTTTCTTGAGTTGATCATTAGAAAATTTTAGTTCAGTATTCTCTTTAAGCAACTAAGCATTCTTTTCCATTTCAATATCAAGATCAGATTTATGTTTAACAGTTAAAGCATACTATTTATTTAAACCTTTGTATTTGTCTTTCAGCTCATTACAGGTTTCTTCTAACATATCACAATATTCAAACAGTTCAGATTTAGACATGTTATGACATTCAGAATCATCTCCAGAATAATATGAATTAGAAGCAGGAGTTTCAGAAGTTACATCAGAAGTGTTTGTCATAAAACACATGTTCGCCTTATTTCTGTGTTCAGTTTTAGAAACATCAGATTCACTAGAACTATCCTCAGAAGCACTCCAAGTATCCTTCATGGCTTTCTTATACTTGTTATCCTTGTATTCATACTTCTTCTTATATTTCATCTTTGGACAGCCTGTTTTTATGTGTCCATTCCTTTTGCACTCATAACATACAACTTCATCTGATTTATCAGGCTTCTTCCAATCCTTTTTCCAATGTCCTTTGTTTTCATACTTACCTTTTAGTTTGAATTTCTGAAAAACTTCTTCTTCCTATAAATTTTTTTAAACCTTCTGGCAATGTGATCCATCTCAGCATCACTGTCAGAATCACTCTCACTGTCTTCATAGCTTGAACTTTCATTTATACCTTGAAGCTTTTCCTTGTCCTTATTCTTTGAGGTTGTAGTTTTGAAGGCAATAGACTTCCTCCTAGGTTCATCATCTTCTTCTTTGTTCACCTTCAGTTCCTTTTCATACATCATCAGTTTTACAATTAGTTCTTTGACTGGTAGTTCTCCAATGTCACACGATTCTCTAATTGAGAGAGAAGTTCCCCTCTATCTTTCTGGTAGACATCTCAGAATTCTCATAATTTGTTCCTTTTATGGAACATCCTTTCCTAGATAAGTCATTGTGTTGACAATTTCATTAAACCTGAGAAACATGTCAGAAATGGGTTCATCAGGCTTCATCTTAAAATTATCATACTTAATAGTATAGGTATTCAATCTCATCTCCTTAACATTAGTTGTTCCTTCCTGAGAAACAGCTAAGGTATCCCAAATTTCATATGAAGTTTTACAAGTATATATTCTATTAAATTCTTCATCTCATAGAGCTCAGTATAAAGCATTCATAGCTTTACAATTATTATTGTAGGCTGTCTTAGTAGCTTCATTCCAAGTTGATCTAACAGTGGTTGGTATTTTGTATTCAGATTCTATAGCAGTCCAAATATCAAAACCCATGCTCTCTAAATGAATTTTCATCTTGATTTTCCACTGAGCATAGTTGTTGCCATTGAAAAAGGGTTTTCTATTGGTAGCAACACCTTCAACTCTATTTTCCATGATAACTAAATTAAAGAAAACAGATAAAAATTTAGAAATAACAGAAATTTTAAGAACTTTAAAATACAACTAAAATCACAGTTGAAAAACAGAGTACTTTAGAAAATATTTTAACATCCTCTGATACCAAATGTTGGTCGGAGTGGATACTCAAGAGGGGGGTTGAATTGAGTTCCAATTAAAATTTCTGTTTTAAAACTTTGTCTGAAAAGCCCCCTAATAAAATACTAAATTAAAATGTAGTGAATTTATATCAAAGTTAGGGTTCGGTTGGGTTCTCAAGGGATTGATTATTTCCCAGTTAATCAAAACAGAAAGGTTGATTAACTTTTGAAACCAACTTACTGATTTACAATTAATATAAACACTTGCGAATTTAATTATCAAAGTGACTCTAAAACAGTTTTGGTTTTAATGAAATTAGCAGCGGAATAAAGAATAACTTTGAAAGATATAGCACAGCAGATATAACCAAGAGGTTCAGTCTCAAACCGAGACTTAGTCCTCTCAACAATTTGTATAAAGATGATCCACACCCTGGATCAGGGATTAACACAGTATACAAGTGTCCATGTCCAAGACCTCTACCACTGTTATCCGTGGGAACAGAAACAACAGCAACAAGTTGTCCAGGTCACACGACCTCTACCACTATCCCAGTGGGAAATAAAAGAAGTAAGAGAGTTGAGTGAGGATTTACAAATCCTCCAGTTAAGGCACAGGAGACATTGTGTGTGTAAAATACAGCATATAACACACACTGATCAATATGTAAAACGATAAATCACAGAGCAAATATTTAGAGTTTAGAAATGGCTCTAGTGATTGTCGTGCAGTTCTGGACTCCTTTAATTGATCATAATTGGATCTGAGTCCTCTTCTGGTTTTTGTCTGGAAAACAGAGTATCGTCTGATTCCTTGACTTCCAGGTTCAGAGATAGAGAAGAAGTAGTCGATGAAGTTCTTGTTTTATGTCCTCGTTCTCAGCTCTTCACTGGTTAGCACGATTGTAGGTGATCTTCTTGTAAGCTCAGACATCTCTCTTCATTTACACCAGCTTGAGTGTTCTTCACTTGTTCAGTGCGGCTGCAACCTATTCACAGCACGTGTTCAACTCTCTGATCTATTCGTGTGTATACGCGCGTGTGTGTCTCTCAGCTCGACAACAACATCCTTCTTTTAAATCACGAGCTCTGGAAAAAGATATGATTTCCTTTTTGCAGGTACGAGGTACGGTTTCCTGACATCCAACAAAACAGACATTAATAATATGTCAGTGCATTAATATATACCTAATATGAACGTTGGTTAAGTTAAACAATAATAAATAATTAAAGCATGTCGTGGTTTTGCCTCTGAAGAGTTGCTCATGATAACGGTAGACTTGTGTTACAGTAGGTGTCTGTAGGTCTGAGTATTGGTAGAAATTTGTAACGGTAGGCTTGTCTACCGGTAGACTTGATGTATCGGTAGCGGTGGACTTGTAACAGTAGTGGTGGCTCTGCCTTTACCAGTAGCGGTAACTCTCTATCGGTAGTTGTGGCTCTGCCTTGTAACAGTAGTGGTAGTTCTCTATCGTTAGACTTCGCATAACAGTGGACTTCAGCATATCGGTAGCTGTCAACTTTGCTGTAGCGGTAACTGTCGACTTCATTGTATCGGTAGCTGTATCAGTAGACTTTAATGTATCGGTTGCTGTGATCTGTAACGGTTGCTAGCTTGTAACGGTAGATATTTGTTCTGACGGTAGCTACTGTCTAATGGTTGCTCTACTCTGTATCGGTATCTAGTTTGTAATGGTAGCTGAAAAACTGTTTGAGCATTCACTTGGCAGAATGAGTTAAGTCATAGTAAACATATATCGAATAATTCAAGACATAATTTAAGCATAATGAAGGTAACAACATATATTAAAGAATATTTGGAATGTATTAAGCATAATCAATATATAAAGAAATAATGGTTGGGATTATCAAAACACAATAAAGCAACTTAATTCCAGAGGGTTCAACATCCTCATTCTACTATAACCACACTCCCACTTTTAGATATTGATCATGGCCTTGGAACATAACTTGCACCGAAAAAGGAGAAGGATTTCAAGGAAAACATTGTAAATCTCTATATGTTATTGTTATTATTTTTATTTTTCATTACAATCTAAGGTGAGGATTAATAGGAAAATAAAATTTAAATAAATATCATCTAATATAAAATTTTCAAGGATAATGGGGTATAACTAAGAAAATAAAGTTAGAGTCGATAAAATTTGGGTACACTAATTCAACACCCCTATCAGTGTCAATGTGTGATCCATTTGGAACATTAGTTAGTACTAAAAGAAACTAATTATCCTTTTATTGGATCTACATTGTTGTTTAGTTTTTTTAAATTATATTGATGGGAAGTTCGGATTTTCGGAAAATTATAGATAATCTCAATTGGAAAACCTTGTAAATATATTCGTCAAATATTCAATGAAGCAAGGATACCCTACAAAATAGGAATAAAAGTGAAGTAAGAAGAATGATTAATCAAATTACAGAGGAATTAAATGTGCGATTTTGTATTACAATATCATTAACAAAGACCATTTTAATTATACTATATGTGACTAAAATTAAATAGATGATTATACTGATCCATTTGAGAATATCCTCTATGAGGTTAAGGGATACTTATGAGAACTTTCTAATTTAAAAATTCTTATATATATTTGAATTTATCATGAAACTATATAATAAAAATTCAAAAATGATTGAATGGTTTAACAATATGGGGTTTACAATAAATATTACTATAAAACATTTACTAAATGTATTTATTATTTGGAGAAATCCATTTCATATTATAAGGAAAAGTGTTTACTGGTACAATATGCCTTCTAAATACACATCATGTGGAATTTAAGGTTGATTAAAATTTTGAATAATGATTCATGAAATGGATAATAAACAACATTCATTAATTAATGTTAAATATAATAAAATTTAATTCAAATTTAGTTGAATCAAATAAGTGGATAGGATGATACCGTAGAAGACCAAGATTCATTAATATTATATTAAAATTATTAAAAGGAAAGTGAAAATAGACTGAATATTCTAGAGGATGTTCAAACAAACCATGATATTTTGGTAATTGAGAAAGAAATAAAAGTATCAAATCTAGAATAAACATAATCATTATTTTTTCAAGAAACAAAGAAACACCTGACTTATGTAATAAATTCTTAGGTGGTCGCATGTGTTAAAATTTCTCTAATTTCTAGCAATATGTGCATGGAATCATCTTCTAATAAATCCACTGTAGTTATTAATTCAAATTTCTTTACATAAAAAATATATTTATTTCACAATTTCTTTTGTATTTTTCCAGTTTTAAAGGAAATATTATAAAATAGTGGTAGGGGAAATGATGGAAATTCTTCTATCATGCCACTAGTTAATATAAAATATAGTGAAACTACTGGTTCCCAAAAATAATCTCAATAATTTGAGAAAAATTCCTAAAAAATGATCATTCAAGTAAAATAATTTGTCATATCATGCACTTTGTAGATATAAAAAATGGTTTATAGGACATTTATTGTGTTATTAAATTTTTAGGAATATGAAATTATATTTTTTTCATAAAATTTATTTATAAATAACTAAATTGAAGCCAACTTTGATGGGATAAAATTATGTTATAATACCATATTCATAGACTAATAACCTGTTTGTTACAAATATGTTTTAATGATTAATGATTTTTTATGGAATATACACTCATTATGGTTATTATGAATTAGAGTGATTGTTTTAACCAACCATTAATGCACATAAAATTCAGAAATAATGAATAATACTTAAACTAATATATGAATATGGTAATCCTTTGGATAGAGACTAAAAAAATAAGGAAATTTTAAGGAGCCTAATAATATATATATTAGGTTTAAAAAATAATAGAATGTTTCTATTATGTTATGTGATGACACCCCATTGACATGTACAAAAAATCTATAGATAACTTTATGAAAATAATTTCAATGTAATTAAAATATAATAATATTATATTTTTGAAAAATAATCTCACAAAAACATATAGAAATGCTAAACAGGTTGTGCGAGTTTCTAATGATTATTTTATTTTTCGGTCATCTAAATTATTATAAGAATAAGAGATAAAGGAAACCCAAATGAATTAAAGTTTTAAATGAGAATACTTAATTAAAAATAAAAAATTTAAAATTCATGGAATGTTTCTGATAAATTATTACAAATATATTTTATTTATTATATGTAGGAGGTGTGACATAGATTGATATACTTCTAATAATTATATAACTATGTTTACATCATAAGAATAATCCCTAAAAATAATAGAGATTTCATATGGTTTGATTGCTTATAAGAAGTGTAACATTACACATAATTACTTTGAAGTATTAAATCGATACACGATGTCTGATGTAAAGATAGATATGAAGTAAAATGTTCATTAATACGGAATATTTTAAAATATAGAAATTAATGAGCAACCTGGTTATGAAATAAATATAAATATTTCTGTAAAATATATTTAAATGATTATTCCACCTAATTCCCTTAATATTTTGTGTATTGTTTTCATTATATAGATGCATGTAATTGAAAGTGAAGCTCATTCTTGGGGGAGACTAAATAAAATGTGTAATTTGACAGAAGTGGAATGAAAAATGGAATAGGAGCAAGCTGGAATAATCATTATAGTCATTATAATAATTAAACATTCTCCATTTTGGTTCACTCTAAAAAATGTATAATTTATAGATTATCTAATGAATATATTTACTATGATTAAGATGACCATAATTTTGTTCTTAAGGGTGTGACAATTGGATAAAATTTGAAATATTTCGAAAACATATGACGAAAATGTTTTATGATATCGGGAGTCCCTTAATGGGGTTATATCCTGATTAAGGTGTTTCCAAAGTTAAATTGTTCCATAAAAAATAGGGAATTAATGGAAAACCCTTTATAAAATATTAGTTTAATTCTTCTAATAATTTTTCCCACTATTAAATAGGTTATATTAAATCCTATATAAAGGGGAATTAATGTTGATGAGAATAATGAGTTCAATGGGAAGTTATTTATATTTTACTTGAACTTTATAATGTGGTTTTGGATTTGAGTACTGGGTATATGTATATTCTTTATAAATCTATGTATACGAACCCAATAAATATATTTTATAAATGGTATTAAATGTAAGTAAAATTAATAAAAATAATTTAAAAAGATTATTAATCACTTTTGTTTTCTAAATTAAGTTATCCCATATAGTCCTAGAGTGAAATAACTAATGGGAAATTTGTAATAAAATTTTTAGTGCCAATTCTACTCTGAATATATTCAATATAAAATAAAAAAAAGAAGTGGGAGTAGAATTTGTTTCAATACAAGTGATATTCAACCCCTATAAACCCCTTTGTTTTTATTTTTAATAAGTGGGAGATAAAAATGAGTTAATATTCACACATATTATAATAAAATTATTTGATAGTATTGATAAAAGAAAAAAAGAGATATTGAAGTGACCATTTAAATTGGTTCATTTTTGGCTATTAGGATAGCTACCTTGATGGGAAGAAAGTGCCAATTTTTGTTGATAATTTATAAAGAGATAATTGTAAGTGAGATTCTTCAAATTATGAATATTTTTGAACAGATTAATGCTTCAAATAAACTATGTTTATCTTGAAAAATAAAAAATGTAATGGTGAGTTACAACTAAGGTTTGTGAAGTTGTTTTGAGGTGTTTCCATTGAATATTGAGTTAGTGGTAGAATCATTAATGTAATCAATATATAATTCACATATTAAACAAAAATTGGAGTTCCATTTTGTATTTATAATTATTAATATTATAAATATGTGAATAAATTACTGGTGTTTTTATATGTTTTTTATAATTAATTATGAATTCTATTGAAGTTGGGTGTTATTTTTTATTAAAAAGGGTGTTTTTATTTATTTGGAAATTAAGTTGAAATTTTATAAGTGTGTGTTCCTCTTATGTAGTAGTGGGTTTTCTAATATATTAAATAAAAATTGTTTCCAAACATGGCCATACACAGTTGAATAATTGACTCCTGTCATTGATGAACATATGAGAAATATCGAACAGAACATGCCCTAATGGATAGAGAGATATTGTAGATTGAAATTGGTAGGGATATATTCTATAGATACTATAAGGGAGTATAATACGGTGAATCATGGTGGATTTTTGGTTAGGGTATCCATAAGGGATTTTTTGGTGGGATGTAGATCATAGGAAATTATAAAGTAGTCTATATTCGATATTTTTCCATTATTTAATAAACTAACACTTATATAATACATGGATTAATATTCATGTTATGTTTAAATGAGACAGTGTATTATACAGTCATCATCAACCTTGCACTTGAATATTAGATAATCCGGCATTGCACATTGTTAAATTTCACCTTGGTCATGACTACAGAATGAATATCATGATTGTATCTTCCAATAACAAGAATAATGTTATGATGGAATGATCCTATTTTTGTAATAATTTATTTGTAATATCATTGGTATAACATACATGTTAAATATTTTTCATTTACGATAGAATAATCAAGAGTTCATGAACATTAATAACAAAAATAATAACAATAAGTGTAAATTCATTTATATAGGAAATATTCTACCATATGATACCTGGATGATCTCACATCAAGATGAACCTCTTAGATAAATTGGATGTTAGGTTGATACACATTCAAAAAATATTAGAAAATTCATGCTACACTTCTTGAGTTAATGTGTGAGGTTCAAAATGTCCTGAAACCTCATATGGAAGACTATAGTGTGTGGGATCAACTATTTATCTATAGATGGTTGTTATGAAAAATTTTAAAATTCAGGAACACATCATCAAACCTCATAGTGTTGATTGGTCATAGATGTAGGGTTCCCATTTGATGAATGTAGGGTTTAATGTGGTCATTGAGTTGTTTTGTAACACTATACAAGGTTTTTTTACAACTATGTAGAGTTCCACACAATAATGGATGATACTCAAGAGAATAACATCCATGGAAATAAATGTCACAATAATGTGATTCAAGAGAAGGATGCTACATGGAGTATTTTTTCAAATCAAAAATAATAATTATATAATAATTATTCAGTTTTTATATGTTATATTGGAATAATTTTAAAAATAATTGTATGTGGATAAGATTTCATGATATTTGAATATCACATGAAGATAAGTTCCCAGGTCTTATAGAGACTAAAATAATAAATGTTTACAGGGATTTTAATATGCTTGATTTTTAAATAAATTTCACACCCACATTTATTGTTGTTTTCTTATACAAATAATTAAATATTATCCACATATGTTCTGAATATATAAATATTAGATAATGTGGAAGATATTTTTTTATGAAATATAAGCTGTTATTATGATCTACAAAAAAATCTATTCTATGAAATAGAAATTCAAATATATTCATATATCTTATCAAATTGAAGAAATAAAAACTATCATAGAAGGATGGTATAAGTATAATATTACCGTGATATCTTCACATCATATAAGAAAATTGAGAAGATAAGTGAATGAAATTGATTCTAAAATTTATAGTCTTTGTGGAAATACTCTTACAGAATAATAGATTCATTGTAATAAAAACATATAGTGATTTTGAGGTGATATGAAGTACCAACATGCATAGTTTCTTGATTATATTCTTAAGGAAGTCTATTATTGGTTTCATGAGGAAGAAGATCGTATATAGTTTGATTTAGTGATATATGAGGTAGAAAGGGTGATATTTTTTAGGTGTTTACAGAGGTTCATTGAATAATTGGTGCATTAATTTTAAATAATGCCATTATTTAAAGTGAGGGGTTGGAGAAATCATGGGAGGTAGTCGTTGTCTCAGTGCTCATGGAAGAACACTATCCAAATATTTTTTGAAGCATGTATAATATAGTGTAGGAAGAATTTTAAAATTCAATTATGTGAACTTAACATATTATATTATAATAACTCTCCCATTTTTAGTGATTATTATATGTCTTAAAATTCAAACCATATATGAAAATGATTAAGATATCAAGGAAAAAATTATAATTCTCGTTATGGTATTATTCCTATTTTTATTATATATTATTTTATTCGGTGAGGATTTATAGTACATCAAATAATACATAAGTCCTTATCATAAAAATTCTTTAGTAATGTGTTGGTATTAATATGAAAATAAAATAAAAATCAATAAAATACGTGTACACTAATTCACTACCCTTTTTGTGTATTTGCATGATTCACTAGGAACTTAATGATCATTATAGAATAATTGAATCAGAAAACCATGAAACTAATACCCTCAATAATGGATTTTTAGTACATTCTCACTATTAAAATTTCTAGAGAAGTTAGAATAAAAATGATAAATAAATAATCAAAGGATTATTCCCCCATGGATACCCAATCCAATGTAGGCCCTCATGGAATTCATTCCCCTATTAGTAAGAGCATGGGAATCAAACCACCAAATGAAATCTTCTTCTAATGAAGGACACAAATTCCCAAAAATCAATATTATTCAGATGATGAATATATGTGTTGATAAAAAACGTTTTTGAAATATAATATTCATGATGTTTTCACTAATGCATATGGGGTATTGGAAGAAACTCTTGAGGAACACCCAAGAGTTAGGGACTATTTATTTAAAATATCATACATTCTACCAAATCTAGGAGAAAAAAAAATTAATGATACCCATAAGAGATAAAATATAATCCAATATTGACTAATTCTCACCATAATCCCATATGATTTGTGGGAAATTTTATAAAAAAATACACATCTAATTATTTTTGATGTATAATTTGATAATTTATCACTATAACACATGTTGTATGGGTGGAATTTTTCAAAACCCTAGAAGTGTTGTATTTACAGGTCCAAAAATGATTATCTATTGAGCTTGAGAAAAAGACACGGAAATATGTGTAGACCAAGGATAAAATATATAACATATTATGAAACCAATCCACTATTTTGGAATGAATATTAATCTTAGATTACATTCATTTCTATAAAAAACATATATTGACACTACTAAGGATTTATCAATTCTCTAAGAGTTTAAAATGGACGTACAAATTACTTAGGCGTATTGTGTTATGATTAGATTAATCGAATTCCAAAAAAATAATCTTCATTTTAAAAGTAATATAAAATCACTAATAAATGAATATCATATATCTGTATATATTTATCATGATTAATGTTGTTATCATTCATAAATCCTCGGGGGACAATGGTTTATGGATCCACCTTAATCTAAGTTGAACCCTCCACTATTTAAAAAAGTGGGTGAAACATTTTTATTTATAATTTGATTATTTGAGGTTTTGATATGATAAAAAACAATCTCATGACAAAGAGCATGTACAAACCCCAATTTTGGGATCTTGGGTCTGGAATAGAGATTAAAATGGTTCATTGAGTCGCTAAATTTAATTCTAAGATAGGAAGACCTTATCGAAATCTAAATATTGTAGTTCCCTTCCCATATCATAAGATATTGAATTATTTTATTAATGTTAAAATAATTGTGATTTATAGTGATATTTCCCCTTTAAATTGACACAAATTTCAATATATTGACTTTCGATAGTACAAGAAAATGTGAAAACAACTACAGATATAAAATACAGAATAGGTGGAAAATGAAAATGGATTAGTGTGTACCTACACTAGTCCTTGGAAGAGTTTGAATGATATTTTCTTACACCCAATATATAATATTCAATAACAAATCATGGATTGGTAGGTTACCTTATCCTTTTGGTTAAAGGTAAAGACCCCTATAATAGTATTTTCTCTTATAATGGAAAAATGGGTGCATATTTTGAACGATATTCATAATTTAAAGAAAGATAGATTCTATGGATAAAACCTAATCCCATTAAATATTTATTAGAGAACATATCTTTAAGAATATATATTATTCCAACAATGTGGAAAAATACCATATAATTTCATGAAATAAGAGTGCATCTCTAATAAAATACCAAGGGTATTTGAGACTCTATCATAATTAACATGACCTCATCAGCTATAATTGAATATATATCAATTTTTTATAACCATCCTTCTAAAGAGTTAAGTAAAAATCATATTCAAATAGTTGAGTATCATAAGAAGATCATTCGTCTAACCCTCTTGATACTAATGAGAAATATCTAGTAAGATACCCTCTACACATTTTTAAAAGTTGTTTATACCACAATTGAGGATATCATGTAATTGAATATGAGAAAAAAATTGCCTTTATATTCTAATTATTAAATCCATTCATCCTCATGAGAATTATAAATACATAACATTATTTAATTGACACTGATATTTCTTCATTTGAAGTTACAAGTATTTTCTTGATTAAAATCTACATGTGATTATTCATAACTAACTTCTATAAGTAAACCAATACGGTTATAAATATTCAGCGTGAAGGATATATCCAACCCAATTATGTATGATATATGATAAAGTGGAAAATTTATTCATGTTCCTCTTCATATAATTGGTTTAATAACCCAATTTTATGGAAAACATATTCCTCATTAAAAGTAAAAATGGATAGGTCAGACTATGTATAGACTTTCTAGATTTTAAAATTCATCTTCCAAAGGATTGTTTTCTTATATTCCTAATGTAATTGTTTATTAACACAGAACATTATTTTAAATTAAATTTATTCATGGATAAATATTCTATAAACAACCAATATTATATATCCTTTAATTTTTAGGAGTTAATTAGTTTTTGGGAACCTCGGAGAGTATATTGAAAATGGGAGGTTCCCTTAAATTTAAAAAATATTGGTTCATGATATCAAATGGGTATTCATGAAACCTTCTTTCATCACATATTAATATATTTTTAATGTTATATAGATGATTAGTTATTAAATTCACATCAAATTATAAACACTTTACTATCCATGAGGCGGTGTTTCCAAATATTGGTCACAAAATCCAAATATAAATCCACTACAGTAAAAAATTTTAGGAATTCTTTGAAATTATGGATTTTTTTGTCATTATCAATGCATTGAGGTTGAACATGATAAAATAAAAACTATTCACATTCTCCCCTCCAAAAAATCTATAATAATTAAAATGATTTTATAGAATCCTTTCTCAAATTAGGAATTTTAGTAAAAAACATGTTATTAAATGTTCACACTCCACCAAGATAATGAAAATGGTTGTGACATTCTTGTAGGGTGAATAATATTATAGTTCATTTGATAGAGTCAATAAATTATTTTCATAGCCTCTATATTTAATTCTTCCAATGGAAGTTTGGTCACTCATTCTCTAAGTGTTATAAATAGAATAATCTCTTACTTCCCTCCCTTCCCATAATAATTATGAGGCTAAAGATAATAATATATATTACATTATTTGAATTAAGTTGGATGCTGAGAGTAGGTTTACCCCTTTCAATAGGAATTATTTTCACTTAATATTTTTTATAAAATAGTTGTGTTATTACTTATTTCACCATGAGCTCTACCAAGCCACCTAGAGAGGTCCATTTATTAAACCTTCAAAATATATCTTCAATATTCACATATTTACTAGCTGATTAATAATATTAGATATTATTATTTATTATTTTAACATCCTATTCATTTCCTAAATGATGACCAAAGGATGTGAATTGAAAAAAAAAATCCAATCAAAAAACCCATCCCTAGGGGGATTTCCTTTAGATACAGAGCACTCTAATGGGTAATCATTATTTGCTAATAAATCCAATAAAGAATAAAATATATACATTTGTGGTGAATTCCTAATTATGACTATGAATATGATGTATGATCTAAAACTCACTCATATTAGTTTTGGAGTAAACATTATTTCTCCATTAAATTCTCTCTTATCGTACTCTGTTATTCTATTAGAGGGTTTAAACAACAATGAGGTATAAAATAAAGACATTATCATAGACATGGGATTTTATTTTTAAATACAAAATATTTTAATTTAATATTAAAAAATAATTTAGAATAGGAGATCAAAAAAATAAATGAATAATAACCCAGTAATAAAGTGGAATTGATATACATACTATGGGATTTGTTTCCCTATGTCCAACTTCTATGTAATTTAGGAAAACATGTATTCATATTTTTGAATATTAATAAACTTATTATCACATAATTTTTTTCTTCTATATTTTTTTTAAACAAATGGAGTCATGAATTGGTCACCCAAATCATGCCCCAAAGAATCATTTTTTTCTTCTATATAACATAGTACGTGATAATGTTCTAATATTAGTTATTGCGCTAATCGTTCGTAGTCGTTCCGCACTATGATGAGAACCCAGAAGGGCTAAGAAACTATTAAATATATATGTTTTGTAGTATAATGAAATAATTTGAGGGAAAAATACAAGCTATCAAAGGTGGATACTCACATGACTTTGACGCCCCTTCTCATGGTGTACGCCCTTGGTAATATCAAGAAGGATATTAAGAGAATGATACTCGCTAGTAAGAAATCCGCATTTATATGTTTCATTGGATGTACCTATCTGTGGAGGTGTGTTTTGATACATACACATTAATATTATTATTAATTAGTATTATGTATCATGCACTTTGATATATTGATGGAAACCGTGATAATAGATGTTCACAGTGAGGTAGGATACATTGGGTGTGTCACGAGTAATATTGTATAAATGAATAATGTGATAAATTATATGTCTCTTATCTTCTCTATAATATTTTTATATATTATTCCATTTATGGAAATGATATATCTCAACTAAAAAATTTCCATGGTGTTCTATAGGCATGTTAAATTTTATATGACTCAAATAAAGAGACCTAGAGCACATAGGTTGATGGCACCGACATGTAACCTACTTGGTTAGAGATATCATGATAAAGGGATTTATTACAATGTAAGAATCTGTATGTGGTATTATGTCATTTACACACTAAATTCTTACTCTATAGGTGCCTTTTCATGTTTCTAGATGCAAACATTTGACATTAGAATGATTCACCTAATACCACTTAAAAGGCCTAGAGGGTCACACACTAAGTGTATCAAGAATATCAATTAAATAATAATAATGTTATTCATTATTTACCAAGTTAAATAAATTTTATTTTCAAGGGTGGTTTAATAATTATCCATGTTTTATTTATCACATA
Organism: Viscum album; assembly: GCA_963277665.1. Taxonomy (NCBI): domain Eukaryota; kingdom Viridiplantae; phylum Streptophyta; class Magnoliopsida; order Santalales; family Viscaceae; genus Viscum; species Viscum album. The sequence continues at coordinate 622,740,416 of OY728135.1, read as the reverse complement.
TATTCTATCACCAGTTATTTGAGAGAATGTAATGTGAGTATAATATTTAATAAATACTGAATTTTCATTTAGTGAATATAATATTAATTTATTTATTGTTGACTAATTCTTTGATATGAAATTAATAAATAAAAATACAATATTCATGGATCGACAAAACATTTGGAGGAATGGAAGACCATGTTTAAAAGTTTGGTGAGAAATATTAATTATTGAATATTATTTATTTAAATGAAATTTAATTCAATTCACAAGTTAATCACATTTCTAGAAATAATAATATTATTTTTATTTTTATTTGACGTGCGACATAGTATATAGTGAATAAATAATAAAGGGAAGGTGTAAAATTATTTATTTCTAACCTCAGTGATATATAAATCCAATTATATTATTTATTTCCAGAGAGTTAGTTCATTTTGTATTGAAAAATGGATTTGGAGAATCCACTGAACCCCTATGGACCTATCTTCTCTACGAATGCTCATAATAATAGAGAGAGATATTCCTCCACCTCCCACTCTCAATTTATGATAGATCTAGGATAATGTGTCGGAAGCACTTCTCGAGGTGATAAAATGAGGACGACACAAGATATAGGATCTGACATGCTAGCACTCGGATATTCCTATGATGACCTTTAAATATTTTGGCAACACATGTGGATAACTACTAGAGGTAATTTTCTTTGATTCCTTCTACTCAACGACCATAAAATGAAGATCCATTTTTTGATCCATCAATTATGATTGAATTTAAATAAATAAATTATTTTATTAATTTAATTAATTATAAATAATAAGTGATGATCTTGTCCTTGGTTTTGGAATTATAACCCTTGTATATTTTCATTGATTCAATACCATATATCATTGAGTTTATCATTGTGTAAATCATGGATTGATCATTGATCATAACCAAAACAAATTGGTCACAACCCATCACACACATCCACTATACTCGGAAGCAACAAGAGGTATTAGAGCGGTTCCAAAATTTCTTAAAATAAATTTAACACCATTGATTTATTTACACATTGTTATTTAGTTCTAAATTGAATTTTAATCATTATTTTAATCCAAATTGTGATATTTTCTTCCCCTTTATTCATTTCTCGTAGATCTAATCAATATGATTAATAATATAAACAAAATAAAATCAACAAACTCATCTAGAGGTGCTAGGGATTTTGGAAAAATAACACAGGAGTACACACCATGTTACTGAAGTTACACGTCGTGTAGTTGTGTTTAACACATCATGAATTAATTCATAAATTAATTCATATTGTGTTCATTGACGACAAGAGGTGTATTTATTTCATAGGCCACATGCTGATTAGGTCAACTTGGCTCACAGTCAACCAGAGTACAAGCCATGTTTCTTACATACATATAATTTATTCACTTTGAGTGATAGATGAGGCTTTTATTACCATATATAGCATACAAACTAGAGACCGTGTATCTCGTATACCACATTCTCTATAGTCACTTATACATTTCGTGTAATCTAATTTTCTGATGCATGGTTTTAAACACTATGCCCCTTGGTGTGTGGCTCAGATACATGGTGAGATATGTACATGCCATGTAGCATTCTATATACACCATGTAATGACACCAAATAAAAAAAATTATTATTGATACTAGGTAGAGATTATCGACATGTGATTGATTGCATGTGGTCATTAATTTGATAGGACACACCATGTGATGGGTATTTAATATATATATGTGTGTGTGTGTTTAATTAATATCTATGTACTTTTCAGTTCTTCATATCATTTATGAGTTGTATTATAGTTTTTAATCTACGTGCATTAATGAATTCCATGATACAATAAAATAATTTAAGTTTTATAATCATTAAGTTGGTGTTTCACATCATAAGAGTACTAGAGATTCTTGAATGCTATATATCACAAAGAATAAACTGTATACGAGTATAATATATTTTGGGTAGATCTAGATAGTTATTCACCATGTTTCCTCCAAGTTATATTTATGTACACAATTAATTTTAAATAAATTTATGTAGTTCGTTTAAAATAATGTTGGATAAGAATATAATGGATATTTGGATGAGTATTAAGATAAAATAATTGATTAATTAAGGGTGATTATTAATTGATTCAATCATTATTTATCTTAAATCAGAATTATTAGTAATTTAATTATAGTTTTATTAAATGTGAAATTCATTGCATGCATGTTTATGATCATGAGCATAGACAACACCTGTCTATGTCAATTTTTCTCTTAATGTATTATTAAATAAAAATTCTAGCATGTGTTCCTTATCTTATCTTATTATGTAAGGGCCTACATACCCATGTATTCTTTTATGTAAACCCTTTACCCTTCAACTATGTGTGAGTAAAAGCATCTGTAATGGATGGAGATCCCAAGATAGTGGAGGAGGTTCACGTTTGGGAGCGAGATGAAAACAATCCAACAATGATACATAGGTGGAATGATGGAATTATATAAATCTAACCTTAATTGGTTCAAGTTGTTTTTCCCATAGGTCAATGATTAGTTTATAAAACTCTAAATAAATAAACCATTATTTAAAGCTCATGATCACCCCACTTTACTATTTTATTTCTATCAAGTTCCATGGTTATTTCATTATGGATATTTTTTCACAATCAGATGAATTAATGAAAATAATGATCATTCAATGCAGAACAAAAATAAGTAAGATTATGTGAAAATATTATCTAAGACATGGTAATTCACTTAAATAAATACACTTAATTTTAACAAGAATTTGATAAAGATAATAATGGATAATTTTAAAATAAAAGGATAAAAACCATCGATTTATATATATTAAGTCGGTATAGCATGCCACTACATTAGTTAAAATCAAACCCTAGTTCAATTTACATGAATAACAAATGCTTGGGTTATTTAAATTATCCATAAATTCTAACATTATGTTTTGGGATGAAATAACTTAGTTCACATTAAGGTTTATCTTCCAAAGTAAGAATTGGTATAACTAATAGGCAAGTTTTCAGGAAATCCAATTTTATGATTTCTGAATTGGGGAGTCCACTCAATAGACCAGGGAACTATGAGTTAACTCGTTTGGATTTTGTAATGCCTACAAAAAACCATTAATTTTTATTGACCAACCAAATTTGGGGTAATTAGAAGAGGGATATGGATACTCTCCAGTAGAATGACCAATTAACAACATTCTATGAGTCCATTGGTGAGGGATATTTGGTTTTGATAAAATATTACGAAATTATTAAATATAATATTTATTTATTTTCTTAAATATTATAAGATAATGTAATAAAACTCTTCTCATCATATTTAAATAATCATAATAAAATTTACTTCAAACAAATCGAAGTGATTCGTACCTAAGAAGGATAACCTTCTCAGCGGAACAAATTTCCATGATTTAAAAGGTTCTTATGCATTATCCTTTTCCATGAAAGGAAATTATATGTTCTATAAGAACCTATTCCTAAATAACCTAGTAAGGAGGTTAGTAATGAAAAATTATCTCTCTATGATAATCATATAAATGATGATATAGATTTTTATTGTTTCATGAACTCATCCAGGACCATTTTGATTTGGAAGCAACATGAGGACATGAATGTGTATAGAATGATGTCTCATCATTAGGATCCCTATCAATAGAAAGTGACACGTGAGAGATATGATATCTCCAATACTTTATTTAAAACTACACTAAGAGAGTTTTTACTAGCAGAGACTCATGTATTCTTTCTTATTGGTTGCATTGAACACTTAGACATCTTAGGGATTATGTTTCCAGATGAGTTGAATACAGATCTAATATTTTAATTACTACCCAAGGACTTCCCCTATTTTATTACCATTTAAAATATGATAAATAATGAGAAGATACTTATGGAACATATTATGTTGATTTTCTGTGTGGATATGGACAAGGGGTATGATAAACACACATTCCTTATAGTAAAAAATAAATGGAATATTAACGAAAACGGGACGAATACTCACAACAAGCCTAAAGCTCCTGATCATCATCCTTATAAGAAGATAAATATCCCATGTTAGGGTAAGGAGAACAATGTATTATCTTTTGTATGTTACACTCCATGAAACTGGAAGAGGAATTGAACCAATAAGTAAGGGGAAGATGATGGTCCATTCATTATTGTATGTAATACTTTAATATGTACATAATGGGTATTATATACACCTTATAGTGATCAAATATATATCCAAATGTAGGACCCCATTATATTTTGAAATATTTCTATAGGATAGGTCGATTTGAGAGATTTTAATGGTGCTAGGATGGCTACTTTGGATATTAGTGTGTAAAATATTTCATTACTAGTGAGAATGATTTCGGTTTTAAAGTATTTTTATTATGTTCCAATGTATTCCAAAAACATAATTTTTGTGTCAAACATATACTCATATAGTTTTATTTTCTTATTTTGGAAATAAAATTTCTTTATTTTATAATGACATCAAAAGTTTTGATATGGAAAATTTAAATGTTGGCATTTATCGATTAAATTACAAAAACCAAGAAATGTCAATTGATAACAAATCATTTCCACCTGAACTATATAACACCCAACATTGTTGTCACCATCTTGGGCATGTAAACAATTAGTGTTTGACAATGATCTATTTAGATTCTTATTTAGACTCATATGAGTTAAAACCACTTGAATTGTAGAATGCTCATTTATAAGGAAAAATGACCAAACCATCAATCGGTGGACAGGGTGAAAGGTCTATATGGATTCTAGGATGAGTACACAATGATGTGTGTGGACCATTTCCAATATATGATATAGGTTGATATTCTTACTTCATAACTTTAACTGAATACTTGAGTAGATATGGTTATGTCTACATGGTTAGGTATAAGCTCGATTCTAAAATGAAATTCGAGGAATCTATAAATTATGTACAAAATCAACATGGAAAGAAGATGAAGGAAATTTGATTGGACCAAGTTTAGGAATAACATAACCAAGAGTATATTGTCTTTATACAGTAGTTTGGGATTCTATCTCAACACATACTACCTTTCAAAACATAGTGGAACGATGTTTAATAAATGATGAACTGTACCTTGTGAGAGATGGTAAGTTTGATAATGATTCATACATATCATCCATTATCTTTTAAGGTATATACATTACATGATTCAACATGATCATTAAACTAACTACCAACTAATGTGGAAAATAGATTTCTCTTTGAGTTATGATGTGGAAATAAAAGTGTTTTGTTTCATACACATGTATGGGGTTGTGATGTGTTTTTATGTCCTTCTCCAGAAACAAACTAGAACCCTGTTGTACAATGTGTATCTTTCTAGTGTATACCATGTAAACAAAGGGATACTACCTATAAAACCCATTGAACAAGGGGTTAATTTCTCAAGAAAATCCATTTTTATTGAGAGGGAAAACATCTCCAAAAAGGATAGTTGGATAAATATTGACTTTGGAAAAGTTTATACTCAAGATACATGAGAGTTAACATAAGAATAGATTCTATAAGTCCCCATATAAAAAGTAGTTACAAAAACAAAAGTGTTGCCACCAAAATTTGGGAAGAAGAAGAAAAAATGGAAACCCTTATATACTGCCTCATGAAGATCATTCGCAGAGCCCTGCAGCACCGCGACTGGTGCCATGCTTCACCTCCGCGAACCCTCCATGGAGGAAGGAGGTGGGAGGCTCAGCGAACCCATTTGAATTTTTTGAACCCACCATAGATCAAGGAGGCAGGAGGATCCACAAACCCATTTGACATTTGCGATCCCACCACGGAGTAAGGATTCGGGAGGCTCTGCGACCCCCTTTGACATTTTTTAAGCCGCCGCGGAGCAAGGAGGTGGGAGGCTCTGTGCTTATGAAAAAATGCCACATGGCTTCGCGCTGAGCAAGCTCTGCTTCATGGCGCCTCTTGCCTATATATATCGGGCTCCCCTCGATCCCAAAAGACATATCCTCCAACATTACACCTTCTTAGCTCCAAAATCATGAAGCAATCTCTACTCTGTGAACCATGATATCTTCATGGTACTTTTTCATCACAAAGTGCCTCCCCCTTTGCAGGAATTTCGCCCCTCTTCAAGGAGGGATTCCCTTCACGGATCCCACAGGCCTTCGCAATGGAAGGGGATCCCCAAGGGAACTCGGTTCTTCACGGATCACTTATGCTTCGCAAAGAACCCTCCATGAAAATGTGACCCAAATGCTAAGGAAAGGTAAATGTGCTTCAAGATTCACATTGCTTCACAATTCAATACTTCACAAGGCACCCTGGCTTCATGAAGTACTTCCCCTTAAGGTCCTTTCCACTTTGCGAAGCACTTTCCATATGCACCAATACCCTACGCCTAGGCTAGCCCACTTCACCTCACGAAGCATACCCCTTCATGAAGCCCCTCCATTAAATAAAGAACCAGCGCCTCATGAGGATTCTACATATGAGCCTCTTTTCTCTACAACTCCTATTCCCAAGTGACCTTTTAGGTTTTCACGATGTAACTTCAAAGTCCCTGGGGCGGTGATTTCTGTAGAATTGCTTCACTTCATGTTTCTTCGCATAGGAATGCTAATGGATATTTCTTCTTCACATATCCATGATAACATGGACCCCTCAATGGATCACTCCATAACACCCTTTGGTATTTGTCACCACCAGGGAAAGGGAAACCACATTGGTGTAAGCCCCTAGCTTTTATTCCATGAGGTAGCATCCCTAATCCTCCTATCTTCCTCGGTGACAAATACCTATCCCTTTGGTATTTTTCACCATCGGGCCTCCACCCAGGAGTAAGTCCCAATATCTGTCTCCCTGGGCTGTGGACCACACATAAGCCCATGTTTCTACTTTGGTCCGCTAACCATGTGTAAGCCGTCATTCCACTTCCACAGACGCACCTTCCGAAACATGATCATTATGCCTTTGTTGCCTCTTGTTTCTCACACAAAGCATGATTCACATAGGCATAGAGTAAGTATCGACCATGACATTCTCTCTAGTCAGCCTAGAGCATAAGACCCACACCCATTCCAAACTACGTAGAATTTGATCTTTCCCAAGGCAAGGTACGTAGGATACCTCCATGATGTTCAAGACCACTAACCATTGGTCCTGAATATCTTCATGTCAGCTCACCAAAACCCATCCTGAACTATTTAGACTTTGATCCTTGCCAAGGTTAGGTATGTAGGAAGCCTCCTCGAGGTTCAATCCCAACACCTATCGGTCCCAACCATATTCACGTCGGTTCCCACACCATTTAAACTACATGTACATTGATCCTTTCCAAGGTAAGGTATGTAGGAAGCCTCCCTGAGGTTCAATCCCACTAACCTTTGTTCTCGAATCTTTTCACGTCAGTTCACCAACCCTTCTGAACAACATGGACTTTGATCCTTGCCAAGGTAAGGTACATAGGAAGCTTCCCCAAGGTTCAATCCCACCAACCATTGGTCCCGACTCTCTTCACATCGGTTCACCAACCCCTCCTGAACTACGTGGACTTTGATCCTTGCCAAGGTAATGTACGTAGAAAGCCTTCCTGAGGTTCAATCCCACCAACCTTTGGTTCTGACACCCTTCACATCAGTTCTCACTCCTTCTGGACTGTGTGGTCTTTGATCCTTTCCAAGGCAAGGAACATAGGAAGCCTCCCTAAGGTTCAATCCGAACAACCATTGGTTCTCAGCCCCTTCACGTCGGACCACCTTCATCATGCATGACGTTAAACTGTATGCCCCATTTTCATCATGCAAGTGGTTAAACTACATCCACCATCCTAAAATACATGGTCTTTGATCCTTATCTCCTAGAGAAGGTACGAAGAAGGCCTCCCTAAGGTTTAGCCCCATTTGTCGATAATTCATTGTGACCCCCATCCAGTTTTAAGCCATTGTGACCCCATCCCGCGATTAGCCGTTGTAATACCCTACCCAAAAGTAATCCATTTTGGACCTCACGCATCGGTAAGCCATTGTGATTCCATTTCGGCAGTAAACCATTGTAAAACCAAACCTAGAAGAATGTCGCTGTCGTTTCTATTTTTGGGACCCATATCGCTGGTCTGTCCAAGTGGCGTAAGACCAACCTTGAGCTGCTAACCATTCGTAATCCCTAGTATATCATCGGGTCATTTTCCTTTGTGCACACCCCGATTACATACTCCCCATCCTGAATTATATGGAATTTGATTCCCTATAACAGGGATATGTGGGAGGTCTCTTGGAGACTCAAGCCCAATATCATTATCACCCACGAGTCGACTCCATCTCATTCCCCATCCACTTCATTTAACAATCCATTATCCATATTGATTCTTACCCGGGACAACACATCCTAGTGATATCATGCAAATTCATCTCTTCACTGATCCTAGCAATAATCTGGTTATTAACCATGTTTTATCCCCGACATCAGTGTTTCCTCCAGGGGTTTCAACTATTGGATCCACTCTAGTCAGTGTTTCGATTAGTTCGGTATTTCTCCGCTATACGTTAAACTTGTGGAATACCCTGGGATAAACATAGTAAGCTGAGGGAAACCTCATATTCATGCCTATGGAATATAATTCCCCGCATTTGATTTGGGATGTATTGGGCTTTTGTGCCCTCAAGAAGCCCTATAATAAGGGGAAGAAACCCAGACGCACTAGTGTTCCAGCGTCCAGACATTCCAGTGATGTCCAACGTGACTAATCCCACTACCGAAGGATGATTCCCTACCAGAACCCTTGGAATGTCTTGACAGAAGTAGTGTAATCAACTGGAATCCATGAAGAAATGGCACTATGAATAGTTTCACGAACAACATCTTAGTCTATAAGGGAGACCCAGACAAGGTGATGAGCTTCATGGAGGAATCCAAAGAAGGAAGAACCGACATCCTATCATATTGTTTCAATCAAGGATCAAACGTCCCTTGATAAGAGACAGATGTCGCCCGCCTTTGGAAAGTGGGAATGCAGGAAAAAAGCTATGCACCTTCTATAGATGGATGTGTTCACCCCATCGAAAGTGTCAGAAATAGAAATGGTGAACCTGGCATGAAATTCTTCTCCACAATGTGGAGATTAGTAGAATTAGAGAAATCAGTGGATTAGTGTGTCAACGGATCTAGTTATATGGCTTCGGGTCCCGCCAAGAAAATAGCAGGCCTGGCTTGAAACTCACCAGAAGTTGGGACAATCAAGATGTTGAACACCCTGGTTTGCGATGTTGTCTGCATGGATCCTTCTTAACAGCCATGTGGGAAGGAATGGCACTGGGGCATCGGATGTCGATTTCTTTTTTTTTTCAGCACTAATGGTTTAATCTCCCTGCTTTTCAAGGAACCAAACTACTGCACTATCAACCTTATCACCACCCGCCCACCAATACAGGGATTGGGGAAATTCCAACATGGAAATCCTACATGGCTCAACCATTTCGGCGACATATTCCACACCCACAGCTGTTGGGCCACCATGCCCCATCTCCCCTTATGAGCATGTACAACGAAGGGTGATAAGTGAGATCATACGCTGATACAAGGAGGAGGGGATTATCCCGACTCAAGATATGGCCCACTGGGATTTAGAGGCCTCTACGCCTCATTTCCACCACCGCCCCCAAGGGCCACGCCGAAAGCCACTACTCCCCACTGTGACATCCAATCGTTTTGGGAGCCTCTCCCCAGAACGTCTCGATGGCTCCCTAACCTACGCTGATAAGGTAGGGGATGTCTAGGACATCCTTGCTTGGATCCCATTTTAGGGGGCCCCATGGAGGGCCCCCAATAGGTCTTTCCAGCCCCACCACTCAGTCCCATAGGCTGGAGAGTGTGTAATTTATGTACCTCCACCACCAAACCTGGTCAGGCTGACCCAACGCCAGCATCAGGCACATGATGAGGAGGACGTCCGCCATGGGGCATCGATGTCAGCAGCTTTTGTAACTCGTGCCACCACTAATGTGTATCATCAACCTCTTGTGCACACTGAGTTGGGGAACTTATATACCCAGCCCAGATCGAGGCCCCAACTACCCCATGGGCAGGCTGGGTAGACTCTCTCAGCTACCGGTGTTAGGAGTACCCACCTCGGATCGACCCGCGGCAACAACACCGAGTATAGAGGTCTTCCCCGCACCACCACCATAGAGAATGTGGGTCCCCCCCACTTCCATGCTCATCTTGGAGGTCCTCCCCATGCTACCTTCAATCGAAACAAGGGTCCTCCCCACGATAGTGACACTCAGTATGGAAGCCTCTCCCATGCTCATTACATTGGGTATGGGGTCATTCCTCCTTCCATGGATAGCCAAAATAGAGATGTTATGCATCCGGTCAATATCCAGTATGGGGGGATTCACCATGTATTTGAAGCAGCTGGCGAAAGTCCTCCTTGCCTTAGTAATTTGTGGAGTGAAGGCTAGCTTCTCTTCAATAGCACCCAGCATGGAGGTCATACCTGTATTCGGCTTGACCATTACGAGGACCCTCCTCGTATTGAAACTGCTAGGGGATGCAAACATGGAGGTCCTACCCGTGCTCCTATCAACTCTAGTGGAGGTCCTAACCACTCCAGCATTTCCTGTAGAGGTCCCCTCCACACATCAGTCAGTTGACACTGAGTTCCTCCACGTTTTTCATTGGATATTTGTCCAGGTGCTCCTCGCACCCCAGCGCACTCAGGCGGAAGTCCACCCCGACCCCACACCAGTACGGCCGAAGGAACTCATCGTGCAAGAAATATACCCTACCCTAAACAACTATCCTGGGGAAGTAGGTTGAGTCCTCATCATAATAAAAAAACCCCGAGAATATTCAGACTGAGATCAAACCAGTTTGCTTCTCAGATTCAAAGGTGGAATATGATTCAACGATGGAACCCTCGACTAGATCCTATGTGTCGAGGGATTTGGTAGGAACAAGGCACATAATTCTCATACTTCCTCAATGTGAGGTATATTATATCCCCACCTCCCTCCATTCATGCTTTGTTTTGGGGGTTTCCAATGGTTTTATGGAGAATAGGTGAGTTTTCATGAATTGGGCCAAACCGTGAGCCCAATTCCAGATTTAAAAATAAATTTTTTTTCTTTTATAACATTTTCATTTTTTTAATATTTTTCAGTCATTCCAACTCCTAAATGTCCTCCCCTGATATATTAACACAAAAGTTAAATTTGGGGCCTTTATAAATCCATAATCATGGGGGATTTGAGTTTTTATTTGTGAATTAGGCCAACCTGAAAGCCCATTTTCCAGTTTTAAATTGATTATTTAATTTTTTAATATATTATTCATTAAAATTAATTTTTCGGTGATTCCACCTCCCCCTCAACCCTAAGAAAACCAGGCGAGCTCCCATTCATTTTCCCCCTCTTTGTAGCTCGTTTGCATTGCGATTGAGTGCTGAAAGTCTTAGGGTTTCTAAAATCGGTCAGATTTGAGGAGGTAAGTTATTTCCATCATAACTCTCTCAATTATTACTCTTTTTCCCCCATTATAGTTCCTATATGATATCATAATCCTTTTTATAACATCCCTTGAATGGTTGGATGTTTTCAAATTCAGATTCTGGTGGATTTTGGGTCGTTTTATTCAAGATTGTTTTGAGTAAGTGTTTCTCTCTTTAATTTTTCATTCTCCTTAGGGTTTCCTCCCTCTTTAATTATGTTCTAAAATGTCCAGAATTTAGTGTTAGATCCTAAGGTCTGATTTGGTATCTTTTGGGTCAATTTTTGGTGGTCTAGGTCTGGATTTATATTCCTTGTGGTGCGGCGGTGGTGCGCTTAAGGTTTCGCACCAAGTTTTGAGGGTTTCGACTCAAAAGGTAGGTGATTCCATGTGTAACCATTTTATGATGAGTTAGATTTCTTGGTTTATTAATTTAGTATGTTTATAATCTTATTTTTGTGTTGTGAAAACTATTATTGATGAATTTGGTTAAACATTTAATTTTTTGTTTTATTTTAGCTTGAAATTTGGTACTTTTCATGTGTGACTCTTGGGGTAATGTTTGGGTTTAGTTTATAACATATGAAAGTGATTTATTAGTCTTGAAAGGGGCTGCCAATTCTGGTTTGGTAATTCCTTATTATCATGTGGGCCTTGAAAAGAGATTTTTTATTGAGTTTAAGCTGTAAAACTATGTTGTACTTCTTGAAGGTGATTTATGAAAACGTGTGTTTTTCATGTGTATCATTGTGGTATTATTTGATGTATTTTTACAACACTTGGGGGTGATTTAATAATTGTTTTAGGGCTGAAAATTCTGTTTTGGATTGTTATTGGAATGATTTTGGTTTTGAATGAGGGGTTTGAAATGAGTTTAGTGTGCAAACAATGGTTATACCTCTTGGGTTTGTTTTATATAAATTGCAAATGTTTTATATGGTTAAACAAAGTTGGGAAAGGGTGTATATGTACTGTTTGGGTGAGTGTGTTCACCTAATGTGGGTTTTTGAATGGTAATTTTTTGATTTGAGATGTCAAACATTTTTATAATGTTTTATAAATTGCCGATTTTTTTTTACTAAATTGTGTTTTGTGTGCGAAACACGGGTGTGGGATGTTTCGTGTGAGCTTATTGATAAAATGAATTGTGAAGTTAGAAGGGTATTATGTGACATGTGTGTGGGCTGTTATGTGAGTTGAATATCTTGTAATGGTTTTATAAAATCGTTTATAGGATTTGTGGAAGTGTTAAAGAAATGTGAAAAGTGTTGTAGGCAATTTTGGTGTGAGTTTGATTTCAAAATGCATTTGAATGAAAGGTGTAATTTTTGAATTGTGTGATGTACATGGGGATGTTTGGTTAATGTGTGATGTGGAAGTGATATTTGCATGTGAAAACTATACTTCTTCGATTGTTGAACTTGTTTGATCACAAAGGGAAAACCCAGGTATCTAGGTGGGTGGACGTGTACTAGTATGCTAGTGAATCCGTGGGGTTTGGCCTCAGTTTCACTTAGCAAGATTGATGCTTATAACTCTAACTAAACTATGATGATGATGATTGGGGACCACTAGGTTATGGTTATGATCCCTACTAGTGGATCATGAAAGAGAATGGATATTTTTTGTGGTTACTCTCACCGAGATACGAGGTACCTGGGACCCACAGCTAGCTATTGCCTAGGGGTTATTTCCTATTACTTGTGCTCATTAGATCCTTTGTATTTACCGTCGGTATACGATATTGTTGGCTGGAAAATTCAGTATCTTTGTTATTTATTTTAAAATTTTTGGTCCTTTAAAATTATCCCACATGAAAACTGTTTTCATTTATTATTACATCCTTTAGAAAATTGTAACTAGCATTTCTTATTTACAAAACTTTCAATGCTTTTTGTTATGAAATGTTTATCACATGGAATCTCTTAGAGGTGGTATCCTACTAGGCTTTCTCTCACACCCTACTTACACCTTTGGGTGTAAGTAGACTTGCTTATTTTATGTCACAGGTTTGGGTACAGGTTTTATGCCATTGGTTCAGGTTCTTAGTTGTCCATTGGGATGCAGTGTCGTGGAGATGGCTTGAGGGCGGTGCCTCTTTCCATGTGGAGGTTCTTGGGCTGTCCTTATTTTTTTTTATACCTTTGTAATGGTTTTTAAATATAGTTTTAACTTATGTATTTTAGTTCTGAAATTTTGTAAAAGATGGTTTTAGTTAAAAAATCCAGATTTTTTTATTGAGTTTGTTTGTTGTTTAATGTTTATAAAATAGGGTAAATCATTCCCAATTATCATGATATGATACCCGGGTACTTGTGCCAGACCGTGGGGATTGGGAATACCCTTCGGGCCTTGGCACGGGCTGGGTTTGGTGCCGGTTTGATGGTGACCAGATCCGGTTCGTGACAAAATGGTATCAGAGGAGGTTCTGGTTAACTCTTTGGGTAAAGTTATTTAGGGAACAGTCAGGATAGTATAAAGTTAGGATTGTTGGGACTTGGTAGTTCGGTTATGGTAGTGTGCCTGATCACCACACCTCATGACAGGATTCGAGTCGCAAGGGGAAGTCGGGATTTATCTAATTCCATTGGTTTTCTTAGTTTGATGATGATTAGGGGAAATGAAAAGAGAGTTGGGTTAATGGTCTCAGTGAGCTTGCAGGGCCTAGAAAGCCATGTGAAGCCGAGGATATTCCATAGAACACTCTATGTGACAGTGAAGTGATTGGAATATGGCCGCAAACCATATTTCCAAGTCACCCACTAAAACTAGTTTTCTCTCGAATTTTTTTGTGCTTTAGTTTTGAAATCTTGGCACTTTGGTTTTAAGGTGACTTGGTTTTTAGAAGAGTAAAGTTTTTATGAAATGATTTTCAAATAAAGAGGGAATGGTTTGGTTTATTAAATGGCGGAACTAAATTTTCAGAATTGATTTGAAATGTAAAATGGTGTGCTTACACCTCTTTGAAAGCAGGAACTATATTGAATTTGGTTTTGAAAAGTGTTTCCAATAGAGTTTTCTAAACAATCAGAGTGTGTTTTAATGGGACGAGATGTTTTGAAATTGATGTGAATATCTTGAAAGTGAGTTATTTTCTAAATGGTTGTGACTTTCTGAAAATTTTTGTAAGATGTGAGTTGGGATTTTAATCTCGTGGTTAGCAGTTTTGAGAAAAAATGATGTGTTGGTTGACCGTTTTGTTTTTGAAAAGTGAAATGAATTTTTGTTTTAACCATTGGTATTTTTGTGAGAAACCACATGCATGGGGTTATATGGGAAGATGGATGGTTGATGACATAACTGGATGAGTGTCGAGATGGATATGAGGTGGGTTTCCGCTGTGGCACAGAAACATGCATGTGTAAGGCCCATGGGATACCATTGGTGGATGCGCTAACCGCTGAACCATTTGTTTTCAAAGAAATGTTTTTACAGAGAAACATGAAGACTTGATGAATTGTTTGGAATGGTTAATATTATGTGTTTTTTGAAACTGTTGATTTTGTGGGATGTTTTGAGTCCAAGAACCCCTCCTGTTTGAACTCTGTTTTGGGTTTGGGTTTGATTAGTAAGTTGTGTTATAGGGATAGTTAGTGGTCTCATATGAAAAATGTTTTGGGACACCTTTATGATGGTTCCCAACATGTGTTTGGATCTGGTTTGTGGTATATCTTGACTAATGGTCCATCTTGGTTGGGTCCTTGGGTTCAACCGTTGAATAAGGTACACCCCCATTAAAGGTTAGTCCACAACTCAAGTGCAACCAGGATTGTTTCACCATTTGAAGACCCTCCAGTCAATCGATATAAGGAATATTTTTCTTGAGATTTTTAGATTGAGTATACACCCATTCATTTCTTTTATTTTTAGATCCTCTTGTAATGGTAGAGTGCTCGTGGAAGGGTGAAAGAGACCATAGTTTCTTATGTTTCCTAATTTGTCGAAGGTGGATGTGGTCTAGGGTTGTTAGTGTGGATGACTGTCTCGATGGTGTCTAAGAGGGCCTTTGGGGTTCTTCAAAGTTTCTTTGAAGCATGAATTCATGTTAAACCACTAGTGTGGGAAATATTGTCATGATAGGATATTGTGGCCACTTTCTAGAATTGTGTGTTGTTTGGGGATGTTGTATAAGGTCCCTCTCCATGCATTGTTTATATCAGTCGCAATGGCCATGTCCGGTGATGCCTTATGATGTCATGTGATCAATTGACCATATAAGTGAAAGTAGTGAAATCATCTAAGAGTCTCTGTTGTGTTGGGTGAATGTCTCCCTTGGAAAAACATCAAAATCTTCCATTTTAGAGGAAGGTGAGTGTAGGTGTTCTTTACTTCTATTGTTTCTCACCTGAAGAAACAAGGTGTGATGTGTGTGCATCTTCTTAGCCCTTGTTTTAGTGAAATATCGGGATACGGTAAAGTGAGTATGGAATTTGTTATGTATGGAAAACATATCTTGGGTTGCGGTGTAGTTGTTGGTGGCACCAAAAGATGAATTCTCATTCAGTGGGTTTCTAAAGACTAACTGTGAGTCTGAAGATTTTTCAATCATTTTAGCTCCAACCATAGGTCTCAGAGAGAATCTGGCTCATAGTCAGGGGAAATCACAGGGTCATTTAAACCCTTGTACAAAGTCCTATCCTAAATATGAAAGATAGGATGAGTTTGAACCTCTGGTATCATTATCTTTCTTCTTTTGTTCACATTTGGTGGAAATAGATGGAGGGCCTTGTACCCATGACATTGCCCAATGTCATTCCCTCCCCCTTTGGTTTACATTGAGTCTTTGGAGAATGGTTGGAAATTTGGCTAGACATGTTGAGCACATGGTTTGTGAACTATTCAGAGAGACTGTGTGCCTAGAAGCCATGCAGTAAGATTGATCAGCACAGTTAGTTCATGGTTTCAAAAACTATGCAGACTAACCGTGCGACCTTCCCAAATCGTGAAATTTTTGGGTCTTTCTGTGCCGGCCTATGCTGGCCGATTAAGATGGTTGGTTCATATGGTGGGGAGAACCACTATGATTCCCATGTATGTTCCTTAGGAAATTTTGAATGGAATTCTACCCTAGGTACCAGGGAGTCCGTTCCGGCCTCCCCCTATTAGTGTCATGATTCTGTCTCAAAAAAAAATATTGGTTGTCTCATATAGTGGGGAGCATATTAGTGTCCCCCCGTACCAGTAACATAGATTTATCTATGGTTTTGTATTGTTGTAGATATTCTTGTTAGGAAATATCTAGCTATCAACATCTTCCTTGAGTAAACTTTGGGACTAGAGAGCACCCAATGGTTTAGATAAAGTAAGGTAAGTGTAACCTTGTTCAAAGTTGTTGTTCGTTTGGGTGAATTGCTTGAGTCTTGTTCGGATGGTGTTTGAAGAGATTTATTTTGGGATAAAGTATGAATTTTATTGATCCTTTTAGGAAAGTGGTTTAATTTATGGTTGTGAGATTAATCCTTCCTTAATTGATCACTGGAGGTGTTTTGGCCTTTGGGGGTGAAACCTCGCAAGGGAGTACTAATTGGTTTCTCAGTGGGGTTTGGTTGTTGCTTTAACCTTGCTGTGACTTTCCGGGGCGGAAAGTTTTCAAGGTGGGGAGAATTGTCACATTAATTAACTTATTTTCATGTTATTTTTAATTTATTTTCCATTCATGCTTTGTTTTGGGGGTTTCGAAAGGTGTTATGGAGAATAGGTGAGTTTTCATGAATTGGGCCAAACCGTGAGCCCAATTCCAGATTTCAAAATAAATTTTTTTCCTTTTATAAAATTTTAATTTTTTTAATATTTTTCAGTAATTCCAACTCCTAAATGTCCTCCCCTGATATATTAACACAACATTTAAATTTGAAGCCTTTATAAATCCATAATCATGAGGGATTTTGGTTTTTATTTGAGAATTGGGCCAACCCGAATGCCTATTTTCCAGTTTTAAATTGTTTCTTTAATTTTTTAATATCTTATTCATTATAATGATTGTTTCGGTGATTCCACCTCCCCCTAGACCCTAAAAAGCCCAGGCGCGCTCCCATTTATTTTCCCCCTATTTGGAGCTCGTTTGCATCGCGATTGAGTGCTGAAATTCTTAGGGTTTCTAAAATCGGGCAGATTTGAGGAGGTAAGTTAATTCCATCATAACTCTCTCAATTATTACTCTATTCACGCATTCCAGTTACTATATGATCTCATAATCCTTGTTCTAACATCCCTTGAATGGTTGGATGTTTTAAAATTCTTATTCTGGTGGATTTTGGGTCGTTTTATTCAATATTGTTTTGAGTAAGTGTTTCTCTCTTCAATTTTTCATTCTCCTTAGGGTTTCCTCCCTCTTTCATTATGTTCTAAAATTTCCAGAAGTTAGGGTTCGATCCTAAGGTCTGATTTGGTATCTTTTGGGTTAATTTTTGGTGGTCTAGGTCAGGATTTATATTCTTTGTGGTGCGGTGGTGGTGTGCTTAAGGTTTCACACCAAGTTTTGAGGGTTTCGACTCAAAAGGTAGGTGATTCCATGTGTAACCATTTTATGATGAGTTAGCTTGCTTGGTTTATTAATTTAGTATGTTTATAATCTTCTTTTTGTGGTGTGAAAAATATTTTTGACGACTTTGGTTAAAAATTTAATTTTTAGTTGTATTTTAGCTTGAAATTGGGTTCTTTTCATGTGTGACTCTTGGGGTAATGTTTGGTTTTAATTTATAACATATGAAAGTGATTTATTAGTCTTTAAAGGGGCTGAAAATTCTGGTTTCATAATTCCTTATTATCATGTGGGACTTGAAAAGAGATTTTTTATTGAGTTTAAGGTGTAAAACTGTGTTGTACTTCTTGAAGGTGATTTATGAAAACGTGTGTTTTTCATGTGTATCTTTGTGGTATTATTTGATGTATTTTTATAACACTTGGGGGTGTTTTAATAATTTTTTTAGGGCTGAAAATTTTGTTTTGTATTGTTATTGGTATGATTTTGGTTTTTAATGAGGGGTTTGAAATGATTTTAGTGTGCAAACAATGGTTATACCTCTTCGGTTTGTTTTATAAAAATTGAAAATGTTTTATTTGGTTAAACAAAGTTGGGAAAGGGTGTATATGTACTATTTGGGTGAGTGTGTTCACCTAATGTGGGTTTTTGAATGGTAAAGTGGTGATTTTAGATGTCAAACATTTTTAGAATGTTTTATAAATTGCCGAAATGATTTACTAAATTGTGTTTTGTGTGCGAAACACGGGTGTGGGATGTTTCGTGTGAGATTATTCATAAAATGAATTGTGAATATGAGAAGGGTATTATGTGACATGTTTTTGTGCTGTTATGTGAGTTGAATATCTTGTAATGGTTTTATAAAATCATTTATAGGATTTGTGGAAGTGTTAAAGAAATGTGAAAAATGTTGTAGGCAATTTTGGTGTGAGTTTGATTTCAAAATGCATTTGAATTAAAAGTGTAATTTTTGACTTGTGTGATGTACATGGGGCTGTTTGGTTAATGTGTGATGTGGATGTGATATTTGAATGTGAAAACTATACTTCTTGGATTGTTGAACTTGTTTGAGCACAAAGGGAAAACCCAGGTATCTAGGTGGGTGGACGTGTACTAGTATGCTAGTGAATCCGTGGGGTTTGGCCTCAAATTCACTTAGAAATATTGACGCTTACAACTCTAACTAAACATTGATGATGATGATTGGGGACCACTAGGTTATGGGTATGATCCCTACTAGTTGTTCATGCATGAGAACGAATATTTTTTGTGGTTACTCTCACCGAGATACGAGGTACCTAGGACCCACAGCTAGCTAGTGCCTAGGGGTTATTTCCTATTACTTTTTCTCATTAAATCCTTTGTACTTACCGTCGGTATATGCTATTGTTGGCTGGAAAATTCAGTAGCTTTGTTATTTATTTTAAAATTTTTGGTCCTTTAAAATTATCCCACATGAAAACTGTTTTCATTTATTATCACATCCTTTAAAAAATTGTAACTAGCATTTCTTATTTACAAAACTCACAATGTTTTTTGTAATGAAATGTTTATCACATAAAATCTCATAGAGGTGGTATCCTACTAGGCTTTCACTCACACCCTACTTACACCTTTCGGTGTAAGTAGACTTACTTATTTTATGTCACAGGTTTGGGTACAGGTTTTATGCCATTGGTTCAGGTTTTTAGCTGTCTATTGGGATGCAGTGTCGTGGAGATGGCTTGAGGGCGGTGCCTCTTTCCATGTGGAGGTTCTTAGGATGTCCTTATTTGGTTTTGTACCTTTGTAATGTTTATTAAACATGGTTTTAACTTATGTATTTCAGTTCTGAAATTTTGTAAAAGACGGTTTTAGTTAAATAATCCAGATTTTATTTATTGAGTTTGTTTGTTGTTTAATGTTTATACAATCGGGTAAATAATTCCCAAATATCATGATATGATACCTGGGAACTTGTGCCAGCCTGTGGGGATCGTTAATGCCCTTCGGGCCTTGGAACGGGCTAGGATTGGTGCCAGTTTGATGGCGACCAAATCCGGTTCGTGACAAGCGCACTCAGGCGGAAGTCCCCCCGACCCCACACCACTACGGCCGAAGGAACTCATCGTGCAATAAATATACCCTACCCTAAAAAACTATCTCGGGGAAGAAGGATGAGTCCTCACCATAATAAAAAAACCCCGAGAAGATTCATACTGAGATCAAACCTGTTTTCTTCTCAGATTCAAAGGCGGAATATGATTCAACGATGGAAACCTCGCCTAGATCCTTTGTGTCGAGGGATGTGGTAAGAACAAGGCACATAATTCTCATACTTCCTGAATGTGAGGTCTATCAGATCCCCACCTCCCTTCATAGGTACATCCCTGAGGATGAACATTTTTTATCCCCACTTGTTCCAGTTGTGCAATCACCACCATCATCACCAGAAGCACTCTTTACCTCGACTAAAGATATCACATAGTTTTTCTAGGGTTCAATGGTGGATGAACAATTGTGTAACCCATCACCACTATCCTTATTCCCTATTCCAGAAACTGTGGTCATCATCCTGTCTTACCAAGATGTGGTGGCCATGTCACTATAGTCTTCGGAGGATATCCCAAGATGCAGTGGCTTTTCAGCTCGCTCACTATATTTTCCATCATCCGGCATGACATCTCAGTGGTTCGCATTAGTACCACTACTGGTTTCCTAGCCACCTCTAGTAGATGAGTGGGGAAATGAAGGGCCAGACCCTGAATTTGGACCAAAGAGCTTGTGGGATTGGAAACTTTCACTGAGATTTTCTGGCCAGTTGCAGATCCAAATTTTAGGGCACTAGAAGCACTCACCCAGGGGGAGGTTGGATGCTTTTTCTAGACCCTGTGGGTGACTCATTTCTTCCTTCGACATTAATGAGTGACATATCCCAAGATTTGGGAATACTTAAAAGATATCTTCCAAAAATGTCATTTAGTTGATTTGGCCACACTCCCCATGGCCCAATGCCCTATGTCACCAGGCCGCCATAAGACCATCCAATAATGGGGTGTCCAGAGCCTTAAAGTGCATCGTAGGGTAATCCGGGAGGCTACTCCCTATGTTCAAATTTATGGGTAGGGGCAGTATGTGGCCCTCCATTTCTGTTCCATCCATCGCCAGCCCAATTTTCCAAGAGACATAAAGGATATGCCTCTTGGAAGGGTCACTGTTAGCATGGATAACCTATCTGAGGGACTGAATGAGATAGATATCCTTGCTGGAGACTTACCCCCTGAGGGAGTTCCCCATCTATTGGATCCATTGGGAAGGGTCACCCACGAGTAGATAAATCTACTGGGTCATCCCGTACCCACCGAGGCAATACTCCCTAGAAGGAATCCCAACTAGGTAAAGGGTCTCCTCAGAGCCGTCAAACCCTACAACCCATTTGGCACCATGAATATGGAAGAAGAAGACCTTGAAAACACAGTGTTGTGTCAGAAACTTTCCGAACAAAAGAAGTTGGTCAATGACCTCCTTGTTGAATGCGTTGTGGAGAGACGGCCATACTATGATGATCCTTGGACAGGGAAGCGGGGGTAGGCACAAAATCCCCTTGGTGAACATCCCCCATGTTACACTAACCATATTTCCCATGAAGATAGGGTTGAGGCTAGAAAATATAGCAAGAGAGCATGGTTTGTGTCACCAAAGGCTCCTGAACGGTGTGACAATTCTCAAAACACAGGTCCAATTCCCACAACTGCTCCACAGGTCATTTCACCAGCCACTCCATGAGATGTTGGGCGTGTTTATCGTGTTGAAGAACCTTCCAATGCACTAGTGTATTGGGATCCCCATCAAGACATTAATCTATGCCTGGATGATACAATGATGTCACTCATCACCCGCCTTGAAGCCTTAGAGACTCGATAGGTGGCAATCTGGCCTATGGAAAGCCATAACCGGAATGGGTGGAGGATATTCCAGTGCCCCCAGGTTTTGAGAATCCCACCTTTTCCCCCTTTAATAATATAGGGACACAACACAGCACTTAGACCACTTTATCTCAAGGTGTGGCACCATGTTGGGAACTCCAGCGCATTAGGATGCTGCCAAACTCCATTGTTTCCTACAAACATTGGAAGGGCCGACATTCCTCTGGTACATCTAGCTCCATATCGGGTCAGTGGAAATATGGGAGGACCTTCGAAGGTAATTCCTCTACCATTTTAGTTTCACCAATCGGAAGATGAGTTTTGCGGACCTCTTCAAGTGTAAGAAGAGGCCTGATGAGGGCATTATTGACTTTGTCACCCAATGAAAAGGACGCACATACTCTCTTGACATGACACTGAATCAGGATAAATTAATGACGATGTGCGTAGGGAACATCAAGACGAAACATGTCCCCTCTCTGATCACCCAGAACTACCCTGGGGGATTCTGAGACTTCTATGATAAGGCCTAGTACCTAAAGGAAACCTTACAGTAGGCTAAATAAGGAACATCTTTTGCCTCCTGCAATCCCCACGAGAAGGGTCTCCTGGGCCGAACCCACCACAATGGATAAAATAGAGGCCCCAAGGAAACTATATTTGTTACCATTGGAGCCACCTCCACAACCTTGCAGAGGCCCTCCACCTTAGGCATAACCTCTAGCCCAGCAGTGCCCACCTCAAAATCAGTAGGTGTTGTTGCGTAATGCGCCGCCACCGCCTAGGAAAGATAACCAAGCTCTCCCTCCTCAGTAGAATCCTCTAGCCCCTCTCCAGAGTCCTGCTCTGAGGTCCCCCTACCCAAAGATGAGGAACCATACCTACTCATTCATCGAGGCACAAGTCCATTGTTATTTCTAAAGTTCCCTAGAGTAGGGGATTGTACGTTTGCCTGACTGCAGGAGTCCAGAAGAGGTGAACCTCATTGATCACCATTATTACTGCACTTATCACTGGATCCTGGGGAACACTCTCAAACAGTGATATATGCTCAAAGACTGGCTTTATTATCAGGTGGATAACAACATAGTCTGGTTTGGCCTAGCTCTAGCACATGTGGCATAAATCTTTTTGAGACCAGACAGCTGCAGAAATAGTGAAGTCAAGTGGCATTAGGTTTCTAACCATGGGTCCTAGAAGTACGATGAATGGATGGATCGTCAAATAGTCAAATGTTCCCATGGTGTTATTCGTGCATGCCTGAATTGTCCAGAGTCTTTATAAGATGCATCAACTATTTCTACATCGTCGTCTCAGTCGTCCTCTTTCCAGAAGAGCAAACATCAACGATGAATGAGAATGAAAATTCCCCTACTGATTCAATCATCATCCCTTAATCCCAGTGATTTCATGCCCCCATATATGGAGATCCCTCGCAGAATCCGTATAGTAGTGGACATCTCTTCGAGTCACGGTCAAGGGTACGCATCAGTTAAAACCGTAGATATGTTAATTCCCTACATGATTCCTTACGATGATGAGCACCAAGTGGATCCCCCCAATGTCCCAAACCATTTCCAGTGTCGACAGAGCCTCAACAA
Organism: Viscum album; assembly: GCA_963277665.1. Lineage (NCBI taxonomy): Eukaryota > Viridiplantae > Streptophyta > Magnoliopsida > Santalales > Viscaceae > Viscum > Viscum album. Next base: position 622,716,952 of record OY728135.1, on the reverse strand, counting down.
TATGGGCTTTCTGAGTGCCTCGGTCAGTACATATAGCCAGGAAGTTCACATGACCGAAAAAAAGTAGCAGTCCAAGCACAGAGCTCATCATATGCAACCTTATCATCTGGTGATATCAGGCCCACCTTCGTTGTTGTTCATGTTGTTGGACTAGGCAGATTCACCTCGACCTCATCATGACCAGCCATGCTTTTCCATAGGCTAGTCTCAGTTTTCTGACCCTCATCTTATAGTCACTCCACAGGATTTGACTATTGAGTAGTAGGATATTCCTAGCACCAGTCATCCATCGGCCCAGTCGGTAGGGCCCACCATAACTCCTGTCATAGAGCAACATCTTGTAAGCAGAAGTTCATGCCTAGAATTGAATTATGATGTTATCAAACATCTTTCTAGAATTCTAGAAAAAATCTCCCTCTTGGAGGCCCTCTACCTGTCATCAGATATGTGTGAGGCCCTCAGCAAGGCTTTAAGAAGCCCCTTTCAGTTTGAGATGGAGGTTAGCAGCCACAGAAGCCTTTCATGCTGAGGCAGTTGAGAATGCTGAATTTCAGGCCATCATATCATTCTATGGAGAATATGAAGGATCTCCCATACAAGGGAACATTCTCCCACTATATGTCACGACCCCCTACCCACAAAGTGTACCCCTCCTGGGCCGGTAATGTGAGAATGGATATAATGACCCCTGATTCCACCTCCATTAGGCCCCAAGTTGGTGACTAGCACCGAGGGTATGGTAACACAAAAAATTGGAGTCATTACCCTCTAACAGAACACATGCGTAAGATAGAGATAAGATAGACACCAACCGAATCCAACTCAGAACTGAAATATAAAAGAAACCCAAGTTCACATATGTAATGCCATGAAAATGTACTACAACTGAAAGGGGAAAAACTTCAAGTACCCAAAAGAAAGTAAAAACAGCAGCAACCACAAGCCCGAACAGCTCGTGAAACCACAAGCTAGTAGAAACCATCTAGATCTCCAACCTTCTCCAAGTTACCTGAAAAACAGGTTGTATATACATAGGGTGAGTATAAAATTATACTCAGTAAGATCCTCCCTGAAGCCTCTCGCGCAAAAGTAAAGAAAGCATGCTAAAGCACAATGAACAACAAGTGAAACTAATATGTCACCTAAACAGGTATACTAAGTTCCCAAAATCACCATGGATACTTTCACAAAGTAATGCATATAAGAATATATCATATAATAAATAATATCTAGGGTAACCCATTACTACTTCCCCACTAGTTTTCCTCTTTTCCCCAACGTCGCACATCCTGGGCATATCTCTCCAAAATGGCTTGCCTGTAGAAACCAGGGAGAAGCACCACAATGTGCACCTTGTGCAACACAAAGGTATGCCTGCAGACACCTGGGCGAAGCACCACTCCATCCTCACAACCAAAAGTAACCAGGTAGTTTCTGGGATCCACCACATGTTGCATAACATGTAGCATACGTCGGGTATCATACCACAAGCCATTACATCCCACACACCGAGTAAGGATCCTGAATCCATCATTTCCTATACACGTTACACATATAGTAGTCCATCGGATACTATGTCCAGAATACATGCGTGTGAATAACCACAATCCATTACAGCCCTCTACACACATATATGGGGAAAACTAAACGTTGTGCCTACCTGCACAAGTATCTACCAAGAGAATAGAGTGGGGCTAAAGGGGGTAGTCAGTCATTCTTCCTCCCATAGGAATATTGGGGAAAACACCCCCCCCCCCAGGGCTCAGAATCCCCAGGGTGTCAGTTGCCCTTACTGATAGGGTGGAGTAGCGTATAGAAAACACAAAAAGTACAGAATATATTATATCTCACAACCACACTATGGGCATTACCTAGTCTTAGACACAACTACAGCTAACGCCTCTCAGACTCCGGGATGCTACTTCTAAGACTAGGTATCCTATAAGAACACAACCATTTAAAGAGCATTATTAAATTACTTCATTCCCTTTTTATCAGTTCCACTATACGTTAATTAATTTTTTAAACATTAATTAACCATGAACAATCCCACATTAAATTTAATTAGCATCACACCCAAAATCCATTGTTCGTTCAAAAGTTTTCAACCTCATCATTATGTTCTGGCAACTCCAACCCCATAAGTTGACACCATTTAATCAAACATTCATTACAAAAACACTTTCCCATATTCCCAGGCATTTTAGAAAATCATTCTATGCTACTAACACAAAGGGGCTCAACATGGTGAGTAGATGTACTACCTGTCGAGTCTTTGTCGCCTATAGCAAGAGAGTAGACCCATTCTCCCTTGATAAGCTAAACATGGAAAGCACGTGGAATACCCTTTGTGTATTCGCCTCTTTTGGAAGAAGGGTAAGAAATACCAGCTGCCTTGAGCAGTGCAGAAAATTAAAGCAGATAAAAAACCAAAGAATCATCTAGCATCCAACAATCACATCCATCTCATTCCATCATCCCTAGTGTCCTCCCCGACACCCACATGCATAAACCGATGCATCTCGCCATTCTAGGCGTCATCAGTTGCCACAACCAAAAGGCCTCTATGCCCCCACATATCACAACACCCCTCCAGGGTCACGTCACAACACAAATAGCAAGAAAAACAACATCACATCAATTGGGATATTGGCCCCTTTAACAACCTAGAGGGTAACTCAGAACCCTTCAGGTAATTATCAAACAATGAATTCTTTAATCCATCTTGAATTAATAGATTTAGTTCATAGGTTCCAAATTCAGGAAACATAATCAGTAAGCTACCACAAATACTTGATCATGCTTACTACGCCAATTTGATTAACATAAAATTACAACAAGAACCAGATTCATTTACATTACTATTTATCTTTAGCCAAACAATTATCAATTAATCTCAGTTTACATTATTTACCGATTTTCATCAAGAACAAACAGCTAAACAAAGAAAGCATAGATATCACACTATGTAGAAAAACAAGAGGTAATAACATAAGATTGATAAAAATTTATTAATCTGGTTCAAAATATTTATTATGTAAATTTCATTGTAAACCAGTGGAATTAAAAATGATACCAATATTGTTGCATGTAAAATAAAGGGAAGAAACGAATCCCCTACCTCAAAGGTTTTTGACAAAAACCCCAACAAATGAGGAACACACAAAAAATCTGGGTTGATTCTCCAAGAATCCTCCTTAGATCTCTTCTCCTAACACAACCAAGACCAAATCCCATCATATTTGGCATACACACACTTAGATCTACCCATAACGGGTGTAGATCTAAGAAACTGAGAGAAGAGGAGAAGTAGATCTAAGTAGATCTAAGAAACCTAACAAGAACAATCACATACCTCAAGAAATAGGCTTCGATTCACCAAGAGAAGCCTTCTGATCACCTCCAAAATTATTGGGAGAGGTTCTCCTACCTTCAAGGGAGGGTAATCCCGAGTTATAGCTTATTTGGAGCTTAAACGAGCATGTTAGTGGAAAAATGGGTGAGATCCACAATTTTTGGATCTATTTTAAGTGTCTGCACGGTTTTCTCACATGGTTAGACAAATCATGCCCTTACCATGCGGTCGCTACTACCTCGTCAAACACTCCTCACATGGTTAGGCCGCATGATTAGACAAATCGTGCACTAACCATACATTATCCACTATCTCCAATATTAACTATGCACGGTATGGCCGCACGGTTTAGACAAACCATGCGTAGCCTATGCGAAAGCTACTTCCCTTTAGTTTTCCTTAAAGATTCACCCAAACGCACCCCCAAGTAACTACTCGAAAACAAGGGTAGTTAGAATCATCAAAAGTACCTAAAGATGTAACGTGATGTTACAATTCACAATTGTCTTCCATTGAAATGGTTCAACGGAAAGGAAGACTTTGGGAAAGCGTTGGGGATAAGTTTCATTGACCTCCCGGAATGCCTATAACACCACATTTTCACAAAGTAATTGACTGGAGAGGTCTGGGCCATTGCATCAGATACCTCTCAAAACATTCTCTTCCTTGAGAATCCAAAACCCAACTAAAGAGAAAACGAAACAGGGTCTGAACAACCACCCATCGAGATACCTCTCAAAAGAGAGCAATCCACCATAACAAAAAAGGGAGCCTTCTCATAAACAAGAAAGTTTCATAACCACATAAGTTACAGCGATACATGAAAATTGTTAAACATCAAACAACTCTGGGTACTGATCACGTATCTGTGACTCACGTTCCCATGTACTCTCCTCCAAGCCACTGTGTCAACACAAGACATGAACTAAAGGAATATAATACCCGCGCAACACCTTATCCTTGTGGTCTTGGATCTCCACAGGTTGCTCATCAAAGGTTGCATCATCATCAGCATCGATATCCCCCCAATCGATGATGTGAGAGTCATCATGAAGATAACAATGGAGCTGTGAAACATAGAAAACATCATGTATCTGACTCATCTGTGGGGGAAGTGCTACTTGATACTCCACAACTCCAATATGAGCTAACACCTCGAAAGTCCCAACAAAGCGGGGAGAAATCTTACTTCCACGTCCAAACCTTCGATGCCCACAATGGGGAGTCACCTTCAGAAACACATGATCCCCAACATTAAACTCTAAGGGTCTTCTTCTTTGATCATAATATGATTTCTAACAATCTTGTTCTATCTTCATCCTCTCACAAATCACCTAAACCATCTATATTTTATTCTGCACTAGTTCCAGTCTGAGAATTGCTAGCTCTCTGACCCCAGTCTAGCATAATAGACAACGGCAAGGCCGGCCATACAAGGCTTCAAACGGCACCATACCGATCGTGGAGTGAAAACTATTATTATAAGAAAAGTTCACCAAGGGTAAGTTCCTCATCCATGAACTTCTGAAATCAAGAACACAAGAGAGTAACATGCTTCTAGAGTCTGGATGGTTTGCTCTGTCTGACCATCTTTATGAGGATGAAAAGCAGTGTTAAGGAATATTTGAGAACTAAAATCATGTTGGAGACCTCTCCAAACTCTGGAGGTAAAAAGAGGATCTCGATCAGAAATGATCATCCTAGGGACTCCATGAATTCTCACCACCTCTTCTAGATACTTCCTCGACAAAACTCCCACTGAGCTTGACTCCTTGATTGCTATAAAGTGGGCCGATTTTATTAAACGATACACTACCACCCAAATAGCATCATTTCCTCCCAGATCTTGAGGTAGACTAGTAACAAAGTCCATTGAGATGTCCTCCCACTTCCACTGAGGAATATCTAATGGCTGGAGAAGACCACTCGGAACATGGTGTTTGGCCTTCACCTTCTGGAAGACTAAACATCGAGACACAAACTCCGCAACCACACACTTCATCCCAGGACACCAAAACTGACTCCTCAAGGCTCAGACCATATTTGTAATGCCAGGATGTACCGCTAAAGGTGAAATATGTAACTCTTGTAGAACATTCTCATGCATCGCCAAGGGAACAAAAAGCCTTCCATGATACAAAACTCGGTGTTGTTCGTCCTCCGACCAACCATCAGGGGCCTCACTACAAAAAACTTGGTCTCTCCAGACCTCCACCTCAAGATCCCCCAACTGGGACTCTTCCACCTTCTCCATTGGGGATGACTGTACCGTCATCTAAAAAATACAACCTCTACACCCAACTTCTCCCATATCATGATGCAATGCTTACATTTCTTCCTTTACTCTCCAGGAATCACAATATTCGCGCACAGCATCACTATGTGACTTTAGGCTCAGCACGTCATCTACAACATTACCTTTTATAAGTTTATATGATATTTTGAAGTCGTATTCCTGTAATAACTCCATCCATTGATGCTATCGTATGTTCAGGTCATGCTGGGAGAAAACATACCTCAAACTCTTATGATTGGTGAAAAACACATAGTGCTCACAAATGAGGTAATGTCTCCACAACTTTAGAGAAAACACCACGGCTACCAACTGAAGGTCATGGGTGGAATAGTTTCATTTATGGGGACGCAACTACCAAGACCCATAAGAAACAACTGACCTCTGCTACATGAGAACATAGCCTAACCCCAGATGTGAAGCATCGCAGAAAACATCAAACTGAACTCCCTCCGCTGGAAGACAAAGGAGTGGAGCACTTACCAACTTCTCCTTTAGATACTCAAAAACTGCCTAGCACTGATCAGTCCATATGAATGCCTGATCCTTCCTGGTCAAATCAGCTAAAGGAGTCACAACTCATGATATATTGGATATGAACCTCATGTAGTAGCATACGAGACCAAGAAAACTTCGCACCTCTGACACTATCATGGGGGATGCCCAAGACAAAACTGCTTCTATCATTGATGGATCCACAACTACTCCCTATTGGGACACAACATGCCCCAAGAAATGGACTTCTCAATCCCAAAACTCACACTTATACAACTTCCCAAACAGCTTATGTTGGCGAAGAATTCCCAAAACGGCTCGTAGAAGCTCTGCATGCTCCTCTTCAGATGTGGAGTACACAAGGCTGTCGTCGATGAGAACTACCACGAACTTGTCCAGGAACTCACAGAACAAAGCATTAATCAATACAATGAATATATCTGGAGAATTCATCAATCCAAATAGCATTAAAATGAACTCATAATTCCCATGATGACAATGGAAAGCAGTCTTCGGGATATCCTCATCCTTCACACACATCTGATGATATCCTGGCCGCAAGTTGATCTTTGAGAACCAACTTGAACCCTTTAGTTGATCAATTAAGTCATTAATTTGCGTAAGAGGATAGAGATTCTTTATTTTAACTTTGTTTAAGTGATGATAATTGACTCACAACTGAAAACTACCGTTAGCCTTCTTCACAAACAAAACCGGCGCACCCCACGGTGACACGCTTAAACGAAAAAAACTGCACTGTAACAGACCATCAAGAAGTATACGTAGCTCTCGTAACTAATAAGGGGAAATCCTATATGGATACATAGAGATAAGAGACACTCCTGACTATAGCTTGATCCCAAACTCGATCTCTCGTCGATGGGGTAATGCTACAACCACTTCTGGAAAAACATCAGGGTACTTTTCTAAGACCCTAGCAAATTCCAACTGCTAAACCTCTGAAGAACTCAGCATCATCGCAGCCATCATGGATGATAAGAATAGAACACACCTATGACCCATCCAAGGATATCTCTCACCAACAAACACAACTTTCTCTCCATCTGCACCAATGAAGATGACCTTCTTTCTGAATCAATCCACGATAGCCTGCACCGAATACAACCAATCCATGCTGAGGATGACATGATATGGTTGTATTCATAAACATTTGAAATCTCCCCAAGATCAGTGTTTCCCCAACACTAGATCATAGTTTATACATACTTCATACAAGTTAGCTCAACCTCCAACTAGCGTAGTCAACGCCAAGGGAACTAGAAGCCTCTCTACCTCAAGTCCCAAAGCATGGACAACGGTAGGTGATATGAAGGAGTGTGTTGCTCCTGAATCAAATGAGGCATACACCAAGGTAGAAAACAAGAAAAGGGTACCTTGAATGACATATGGCTCACCTGGAGCTGGAAACACTAGAGCATGAAGCTGACCATGACATCCTCCAGGGACTCTCTGACCCTAATGACAACCACCACCACGGTCGTGCTCTGCTCTTTGAGGACGGGGAGTTTCATGCGGTTATCCTCTGCCTGCCCCATCTACCCTCTGGTGATCTAAAGATGGTGCAATCGATTGCTACTGCCTCGGCTGGAAATTTCTCAACGGAGGAACCTGGAGCATATAGCCCGGTGCACTATGACCACTCTGAAAGGTCGTGCACTCCTGCTATTGATGACCACAACCACCACAAGAAAAACAAGCACCTGATCTCTTGGAATAGGCCTGAGAGTTGATTCCTTTGGAGAAACAAGATGTGAAGGGCTGGGACCTAGCCCCGACTAAACAAAAACTCTTTTCCATGAAAACTAGGAACCCCAGACGACAGCTCTGCTTCGTGTGGAATCATTATGATTCCCCTCTCGTGATGATCGGGTCTAGCCCAAAGTCCTCTCAGTAACCTCTACCCTCACCAGCACCTCAAGATATGTCTTTAACATAAATGGGGTGACCTGAAGCTGGATCTCTGGATGAAAATCTTCCTCGTAATGCCTCGTCCTGGCCTCCTCATCTGGTAACAGGTCCAAAGCATATCGTAAAAGGTTCCTAAAACGGATTCCAAACTCTCAAACAGTAGAGATCCCCTGTCGAAGGGTAAAAAGCGCCTGGTGACTAGACGCCAATGCAGTAGAAGAAAGGAACTTGACTCTAAAATTGTCTTAGAACTCCTCTCATGATATCGCTAACTCCACATGATCCCCGAGGAACAAGAACCACCACTACCTTGCTGCTCCATGTAGCATCATCACAACTAAGGAAACCCAGTGGTCCTTCCAAGTATAGATCAAAACAAAGCCTATCTCGACCTCCTCTAACCAATCTTACATGACTACATCTAAAACGGAGCCCTCGTACTTCTACATACTCTAACACTAAAACTCTCGGAGTGTCCTCCTCCAAGTGTTTTCATTTTTAACCTCTACCTTGTAAAAATCTGCTGGAACAGCCTGATGGACATTTTCTGTGCAAACCTAATGAAGACATTGACATAGAGCCATACCTGTAAAATAAAAAACCATTAGAGCTCCTAAACCTTCAATATAGAAGACTCAATATTAATTAATTAATTATTTTCTTTTATTCATTTTAGGTTAACCTATCCCAAGGTCTACCCATTCAAACATAGGCACAAAGAAGAACGATGCATGATCCCTTCCTTGGTATCTACCCTGCAACTAGTATCACCTTGTTTAGTAGCCATTGTAAACTTAAAGGTCCATACATCAGATCATAGGGGTCCCTAAACTCCTACGTCTCAGCCGGTCTCTAGTGTTTATCTCACTTGTTAAACATGAATGACATTGTTTCCATACAAACCCATGCAACCTCACATGTGCCTAACTCCAAACTCCATCCAATCCCTCAACCAGACCTCTAATAGCACTCGGTCATGACCCTTCCCCACAAAGTGTACCCCTCCTAGGCTGGCAATGTGAGAAGTGGGATAATGACACCTGAGTCCCACCTTCAGTAGGCCCCTAGTTGGCGACTAGCACCGAGGGTATACTAACACACAAAATGGGAGGCATTACCCTCTAAGAGAACACATGCGGAAGTGGGAGATAAGATAGACACCAACCAACTCCAACTCATAAATGAAATATAAAAGAAACCCAAGTGCGTGTATGTAATTCCATGAAAATGTACTACAACTGAAAGGGGACAAACTGCAAGTACCCAAAAGAAAGTAAAAACAGCAACAACCACAAGCTTGAACAGCTCCTGCAACCACAAGCTAGTAGAAACTAGCTTGATCTCCAAACTGATCCAAGTGACCTGAAAAACAGTTTGTATATACATAGGGTGAGTATAACAGTATACTCAGTAGGATCCTCCCTAAATCCTCTCGTGAAAAATTAATGAAAGCATGCTAAAGAACGATGAACAACAAGTGAAACTAACTCGTCACATAAACATGTATACTAAGTTACGAACCTCACCATGGATACTCTCACCAAGTAACACATTCAATAATATGTCATATGATAAAGAATATCAAGGGTACCCCGCTACTACTTCCCCATTGATTTTCCGATTTTCCCCAACATCGCACATCCTGAGCATCTCTCTCCAAAAAGGCTTTCCCGCAGACACCTGGGTGAAGCACCACAATATTCACCTCGTGAAACGCAACGGCTTACCCGCAGACACCTGGGTGAAGCACCACACCATCCTCACAACCAAAAGTAAACAGATAGTTTCCGATAGACACCACAGCTCGCATAACATGTATCATACGTCCGGTATTATACCTCAATCCATTACAGCCCATACACCGAGTAAGGATCCTCAATCCATCATAGCCTATACACGTTACACCTATAGTAGTCCATAGGATACTGTATCCAGAATACATTTGTGTGAATAACCACAAGACATTACATCCCTCTATACACATATATGGGGAAAACTAACTGTTTTGCCTACCAACACAAGTATCTACCAAGAGAAGAGAGAGGGGCCAAGGGGGGTAGTCATCCATTCTTCCTCCCATTGGAAATTTGGGGAAAACACACCCCCCACCCAGGGCTCAGAATCCCTGGGGTGTCAGTTTCCCTTACTGAAAGGGTGGAATAGAATATAGAAAACACAAAAAGTACAGAATATATTATATCTCACAACCACACTATGGGCATTACCTTGTCTTAGACACAACTGCAGCTAACGTCTCTCAGACTCCGGGCTGCTACTTCTAAGACAAGGTATCCTATAAGCACACAACCATTTAAAAGGCATTATTAAATTACTTCATTACTTTTTTATCTGTTCCACTGTACATTAATTAATTCATTAAACATTAATTAACCATGAACAATCCCACATTAAATTTCATTATCTTCACACCCAAAATCCATTGTTCCATCAAAAGTTTTCAACCTCATCATTAAGTTCCAGCAACTCCAACCCCATGAGTTAACACCATTTAATCAAACATTCATTACAGAAACACTTTCCCATATTCCCAGGCATTCTAGAAAAGCATTCTATGCTACTAACACAAAGGGGCTCAACACGGTGAGTAGATGTATTACCGGTCGAGTCTTTTCCGCCTATAGCAAGAGCGTAGACCCATTCTCCCTTGAGATTATAAACACGGAAATCTTGTGGCATACCCCACATGTCTTCACCTCTTTAGGAAGAAGGGTAACAAGGACCAGCTGCCTTGAGCATTGGGGAACAGTAAAGGTGATAAACAACCAAAGAATCAGAAAGCATCCAAAAATCACATCCATCCCATTCCATCATCCCTGGAGTCCTCCCTAACACCCACAAGCATAAAACGATGCTTCTTGCCACTCTAGGCATCATCCTCTGCCACAACCAAAAGGCCTTTATGCCACCATATATCACAACACCCCACCAGGGTCATGCCACAACACAAACAGCAGGAAAAACAACATCACATCAATTGGGTTATTGGACCCTTTAACAACCTAGAGGGTAACTCAGAACCCTTCAAGGAATTATTAAACAATAAATTCTTTAATCCATCTTGAATTAACAAATTTAATTCGTAGGGTAAAAATTCAGGAAACCTAATCAGTAAGCTACCACAAATACATGTTCATGATTACTGCGCCAATTTGATTAACATCAAATTACAACAAGAACCAGATTCATTTACATGCCTCTTTATATTTATCCAAACAATTATAAATTAATCATGTTTTACGTTCTTTACCGATTTCCATCAAGAACAAACAGCTAAGAAAATAAAGCATAGATATCAAACTATCTAGAAAAACAAGAGGCAATAACATATGATCGATAACAATTTCTTTATCCGGTTCAAAATATTTATTATTTCATTTTCATTTTCATTTAGTGGAATTAAAAATGCTAACAATACAGTTTCACATAAAATAAAGAGAAGCAAAAAATCCCCTACCTCAATGTTTTTTGACGAAACCCCCAACAAATGAAGAACGCATATGAAATCCGGGTTGATTCTCTAATAATCCTCCTTAGATATCTTATCCTAACACAAACAAGACCAAATATCATCATATTTGGAATCCACACACTTAGATATACCCATAACGGGTGTAGATATAAGAAACCGAGAGAAGAGGAGATGTAGATCTAAGTAGATCTTAGAAACCAAAGAATAACGATCACATACCTCAAGAAATCGGCTTCAATTCTTCAAAAGAACCCTTAGGATCATCTCCAAAATGCTTGGGAGAGGTTCTACTACCTGCAAGGGAGGGTAATCCCATGTTTTGGCCACTTAGAAGATTAAACAATCAAGTTAGAGACAAAACGGTTGATATCCACAATTTTAGGATCTAGTTTAAGTGTCGCACGGTTTTCTTGGACGGTTAGACAAACCGTGCGCTAACTGTACAGTCGCTACTGCCTCATCACACACTCCTCGCATTATTAGGCCACATGGTTAGACAAACCATGTGTTAGTCACATCCTATAATATTAACTACGCACGGTATGGCCGCATGGTTTAGACAAACCGTGCGCAGCCTATGCAAAAGCTACAGCCAATTAGTTTTCCTTAAAGATTCAACCAAACGCACCCCCAAGTCACTACTCTAAAACAAGGGTAGTTAGAATCATCAAAATTACCTGAAGACATAACATGACGTTACAGTTCACAACTGTCTACTGTTGAAATGGTTCATTGAAAAGGAAGATTTTGGAAAAGCATTGGGGATAAGTTACCTTGACCTCCCGAAACACCTCTAACACAACATTTTCACAAAGTAATAGACTGGAGAGGTCTGAGACATTACACTGTACACCACTGATCAGTTCTATGGCATGGTGGTTTGTCACTTTCTTGTCGACACGGGCTCTTGGATCAACCAAATCCCAACTCAAACACTGCAAAAGCTAGGAATGTCTGAGGATGATCTGATTCCCTCTGCCCTATTATTCCATGGTTATGGCAAGAAAGTGCAGAAAATGGTTGGAAAGATCTTTTTGAAGACCGAGTTCAGTGGTCTAATTTTTAGCATAGAATTTATGGATGTCTCCCAAGACATCGCCTACAATGAGTTGATGGATAGGTCATGGCTCCACCTGCATGTAGCAGTTCCATCATCATATCACTAGTGCCTTAATTACTCATTTATTGGTCAAGTGGGTGTGCTTAATGGTGATGCATCCCCCTTCGTCTCTTGTAAAGCCCTCTATCTAGATACTGACAATTTCAAGAGAAAGGACATTGAGATTTAGACTAATGAGGTCGAGCATGCTACAGCTGCGACCGACCCGTGGGCGGATCTAGATGATGCATACTTCTTTCATGTCCATCGATTGGAGGCTACAACACCAAACATGGGGCAATGCTTCATTGTTTTTTGGAACAAGGGGGGGACATTCCCATGTCTAAGAAATGCCGAAAGGTCACCTCATACTCCTACAAAAACCAGGTTTAGGTGATCCTAGAGCCTCCTACTCTTATAAGGTATCAGGATGTCTGCCCCATGGCAACGACAATACATCACACTTGCTTGTTTCTCCGGGATGGAATTAACCAGCTCATGACAATGCACCAGTATTGTTTCAATATAATCAAGTGTGGACCCTTTGGCCATAGACGATATGGGATTGGATCAATAGACTTCATCGATATGGTTACGGTAGCACAAGAGTTCCCTGATGCAGTTTCCACTGCCGCTCAGGCTAGTACGAGCCGCTAATTGGGAGCTGTCGATGAAGAGGAAGCTCCTCCCACTGAGGATCCTCCCTCTATAATAGATGAAGAAGATTTAGAGGATTCTCCTCCTACCATTGAATATGGAATATCCAGCACGGTTGAAATCTTGGTACTGGTGAACCTTGATATCCAGGCATACATGAAATCCGCATTGATCAGTGCCACTATGCCCCTGGAGAAGCAACATCAGTACATAGATGTCCTTAAACAAAACTGTGATTTATTCTCATGGAGTTATGATGAGATTCCAGGACTATATCCTCAGGTATCCATCCACCACCTCCATCTACCAACGAATCATAGTGGGTTCAAGCAGCCTCCCAGAAAGATGCACCCTTCTCACAGTGCCATGGTTGAGGTAGAAGTTAATAAGATCATTATAGAAAATTTTGTTAAGGAGGTCTAGTAACCAAAGAGGATAGACAACATTGTGCTAATAAAGAAGATGAACGGACATATCAGGTTTAGCATCAACTTCCAGGATCTCAATAGTCACTGTCCAAAAGATGATTTTCCCCTTCCTATGATGGAATTATTGATCGATGCTATAGCTGGGTTCCAAGAAAAGTCATTCATGGATGGGTACTCTGGGTCTAACCAGATCCAAATGGACCCAAAGGACGAGGAGTCTACAGCCTTAAGGGCACCACAATGTAATTTTTGTTCCCATATCATGCCCTTCAGTTTAAGGAATTTGGGTGCAACCTATATGAGGGTTATGAATCATATATTTAAGCCGATCCTTAGAATATTGGTGCAATGTTACGTAGACGACATGGTGGTCAAATCTCACAAGCGTTAGGACCACTAAAAAATACCCTGACAAAAGTGTTCGGCTTCTTCTGTTCCTGTCACCTGAAGAAGAATCCATTAATGTGGGCCTTTGGGGTCACCTCTAGAAAGTTTCTCGGCATTTTTGTCAGATATAGGGGCATTGAGATTGACCTAGATAACATCAAGGCCATTATCCAGGTGTATTCTCCAAGCAACATTAGAGAACTTCAAGGCTTCCAAATCCACTTATTCTACATATATCGATTCATCGCGAATTTGGCCGGCAAGTGTAATCCCTTTTCTCAGCTCAGGAAGAGAGGCATCGTCTATGAGTGGGACGAAGAGTGTTAGACTACTTTTGAGGAAATCAAGAAGTATCTGATCCAGCCTCTAGTCTTAATTCCACCCATCTTTGGAAAGTCGTTGGTCTGTTATGTGACCACCCTGGAGAGATCTCTCAACACCCTTCTCACCCAGAAGAATAACAAGGGAATGAAGAATAGCCTCTATTACCTCAGCTGCATGATCCTCGATACAGAGACTAGATAATCCCCTATCGAGAAGAGCTATCTTGTGCTCATATTCGCAGTACAGAAGTTGCGACATTATATGAAGCACCACGAAGTAAATTTGGTGTCCCCAGTAGATCTGTTGAAATACATCCTAAACTACCCCATGTTGACAGGTCATCTAGCTTGGTGGGCAGTGATTCTCCAGCAGTTCGACATTAGGTTTTTCCCTCATAAGGCTATTAAGAGGAATGCATTGTAAGACTTAATTTCTTCTCATATAGCCCCCATGGACAAATCTTAGGACCTTGATTCTCTAGATAAGGCAATCCTCTCAGTAGACCAAGCCATACCATGTTGGAAAATACACTTCGATGGTGCTTCCTAGAGCCCCACCAGAAGAAGGCTCAATGACTCAAGGCTCAACAGAGTAGGTCTAGCTATCGTCTTTATTACCCTAGCACAAGATATTCTACTATAATCATTCATGTTGTCAGAAGGTTGCACCAATAATGAAGCAGAGTATTATTCTCTCATCACTGGCCTCGAGCTGGACCTTAAGATAGACGTTCCCCATTTTCATGTGAAAGGGGACTCTGAACTGGTCATCAAGCATATTAACAGTGACTATGTCATCAAAAATCCAGAGCTTGTTCCATTGTTGGAACTCACCCTCCATCTAATGGCCTAATTCCCATCTTGGAAAATAATTACTCATGTCTCTCAATCTCTGAAGGTTCGAGATGATTCCCTGGAAGGACTAGCTGCATCACTTGTAGAGCCTAAATAAGATGACCTGATTTTCCACGTGGCACACTGAAGATTCATTGCTCCTGTCACTCTAGTTGATGATGACAGCCTACAGGTAAGCCACCATACTGTTGACGCCTCCATGTAAGGACCCTCAGGTCCCCCTGATGCAGTTATTTAATTGATTCCTGACAGGAGAACCTACTTTTTCATGTTCCTCCAAAATAGTAATCTCCTGATAGATCGGGCTGAGTGTGAGCGAATTTGATGTCGTGCGTTACAGTTCACCCTCGAGGAAGGCCCTGGTCATGAGAGGATCCTCTACAAACATGGGTTTGATGGGGTCCTCCTCTATTTCCTTCAAAGAGCTGATATTTCCTAGGTCATGCAAGATGTTCATGTTAGTTTCTGTGGGTCTCTTCAGACTGGGTCGAAGTTATCTCACTAGATCCAGAGACTCAGGTATTTTTTTTCCTTCTATGATCCATGACTGAATTGAGTTCACCATAAGGTACCATACATTCCTAGTTCATTATAACTTCATGCATAGACTACCATAGCCTCTCCATTCCACCAAGTATTATTGGTCATTCACAGTATGGGGACTCAATTTCGTGGGGCCATATCCACCGGTGACTACTCGCTAGTGCAGATTCATCCTGACTACTACAGATTTCTTCTCCAAGAGGTCACAGTTTGTTCCATTGTTGACTTTGTTAGATCCAAAATCATCTACTAATTTGGAGTCCCTTACACAGTCCTCACCAATAACAACAAAAACTTAGAAGCAGTTGAGCTGAGGAAATTGTACGCTAAGTACAACATCCGTTCTAACCATACCTCCCACTATCATATGAAAGCAAATGGATAGATCAAGTCATTCAACAAAACCCTCTCTCAAATTATACAAAAAATGGTTGTTCAGAATACGAATAGTTGGCCAGAATAGCTCCCCAACACCCTCTGGGATTATGGGATGATGGCTTGTAATTTGCACCCAGGTGACCCTGTATTCCCTGGTGTATAGAATAGAGGTTGTCCTGCCCATCGAGATTCAATTGTTATCACTGTGCACAACTGTCTATGATCAGAAAGCACCAGATAAAGAAGCTGAAATCTATCTGGATGAGTTAGAAGCGCTCAATGAGAATAGGCTTCATGCCCTTCACTATCTGGAAAGGCATCAGAACAAGATAGCTAGATATTTCAACAAGAAATTTCTCCTCTTCTCCTTCTTGCAAGGCGACTTGGTATTGGCCCTGATGGAACCAATGATGCCCAGAGGGAAACCACCCAAATTGGAGCCCAAATGGGAAGGACCTTACATCATTCATAATTTTTCTCTAATGGCATGTAATCACTGGTTACCATGGATGTTGAGTATATAACTCCTCCCACCAATGCCAATTTCCTCAAGAAATATTGTTCTTGAGTTTCCTCTTACGATTCTACATGACCTTAAACTATATGATCCAAAAATAACCCAAACTATGTAATGTTCCAGCACGACACTAAAATACATCAGTGTCGTACATGACCTTAAACTGTTCGGTCCTACACGGCCTTAAACGGTGAAATGTCACCCATGACATTAAAATATGTGTCGCCCTACAAGAGGTTAAACTACACTTACCAGAATTACATATTTCTTTATTACCATCCTCATAGGATCCGTAGGAATACTTAGAAACCTCATAAAAATTCCAAACCCACACTCTTATTGTTAGGATACCCTTCCTAGGTGTAGTTACCTTGGAGTGTCTCATGTGATGAAGCCTATGTTTCTTTGGATACACTCATGTAAATATTACAAAGGTCGTTCCATGTGTCCCTCCTTGTTCTTCTAATCCCCAACATCCTTAGCGCATAACGTTAAAATTCACGGACCTTTCAGAATTATGTGTGGTTTGATTCCCATCCTCATGGGATATGTAGGACCTCCCAGACATTTTGTTTGTAGGACCTTCCCCAAACATCGAGATATCTCATTGGGACAAAACACATGTTTTGGCGCAAGCTTTTTTCCTTATTCACGTCGAGATCATCATGACCATACCGTGTTATATGATATGGATGTTGTGTTTCGAACCTGTTCAACAACTATCCTTTTTTGTAGTCACCACCCCCATATGTCCCAAACATGGAGTGTAGTGGTTCATTATGCCCCGTTGTCCATCCAAACCTCGGTCTTCCTTGAGAAGGAGTGTAATTCTAGCTATTGGACCCTTATTTGATGGGGAGATCCTAGTCCTTCTACTTGTTTCCCAAACTGAGAATTTCTCACATTGTCTTAGGATCTATGATGAGGCAATCCCACAGAAAAGGTCTTATGGCTACAGTTGTCTGGGACACCCAGCCTCAGGTCCTTAGACCCCTTCGGCCCCCTAGCCGAAGTTCTCATTTGGGATTGTACGTTGTGGTATGGACTCACATCCTTATACACATCAGGCTATTTTTCTATGCCAAAAATATCCCCTTGAGACATATATTCTGTCATTTATCATCCATATTGTAAGCATTGGCCCTGCCATGCTTCGCAAGACACATCATTTGGGCTTACATCACCTTCTATATCCAAAAGGACCCCCGGATGGCATAGATGCTCGACCCTAGGGCTCTCCTACCATTACAGTCTAGCGTTGTCGAGGACTAAAAGAAGTAAATTGATACATGTCTCATGTTTCTTATATGGGGAATGGTCGACACTCAATTTTTTTCCCCGAATTCCATTCACACAAGTGTGGATACTGTGTTGACAACCTGATCAACAGTTGTGATCTATCATTATTTCTGATTTCTTTTCCTCTATAGGAATGATTATTTTCCCTCTATATCCCATGCATATGACATTAAACTAGGCATATGTGGACTGAGATCTATGACCATAAACTATGATCGTCATAATCCTCACTACAAGGCGTTAAACTGTAAGTTGGCTGTGACATTCTGTTTGTGGCCCAGCCTTAGGTCCCTCAGATTTTTCGGGCCCCTGGTCCATGTTCTCACTTAGGGTGGTATGGTGTGGTACGGGGTTACGTCGGGTTACTCGTTGTGTCGTACACTTACCTCATTGGGGTATCTTGACCTTTTTTGTGTCCTTGTAGCATGATGATAAACTGCACATAACCCTTTTACCAGAACGACATACAGATTTATTCTCATCCTCATGGGATACATAGGACTCCCCAAACTCCTAGTCTTTATGTCCATCCCCATTTCATAGAAACCACCTTATCATTTTGTCCCCTTAACCTAAGTTCTTCCAGGAGAGGGGTACACGGTGTGGTATGGGCTTATGTCCCCATTCACATTGGGTTTATAACAACAAAATTGCATACCTCTCTCCCCTAGGAGGACTTTTCCCCCTTTCCCTACTCTCATCTATTTGAGTCGGCTTCCCTTAATTCGGGTCCCTCGGCCCTCTTCGGTGATTCACCAATGGGCCCATGAGTACTCTGGTTTAGTGCTTGGAGTTTCGAATTCTACCTGGACATGATTTCATCCATTTTTCATGCTATGTGTTCCCCTTCATTTGTACTCCCATTATCTTTCACATCCGAAACAACCCCTAAATTGCAAGGATTCTAGGCCTAAGGGATCTCCTACCATTACGGGACAACGTCCTTGAGGGTTTCAGACAACAAATCAATACAAGTACCGCATTGCAAATATGGTTATTGGTCGAAGCTCATTTGGTGTTCCCATTTCAAGTCACACGATATGGATATGATGTTTGGAAAATGGTCAATAGTTATCCTCCTTCATCACACTAACCCCTTTAAGACATAAATTTTGGTTACACGATTCACATAATTTTCCACCGCATTGTGTCCAAGTGGAATTTCAAACTTCCTAGTAGTATCCCTAAGTGCGCATTTTCAATTTAGGAGGACAAAGCCACGGTAATGTGTCATTATGGGATCCCCAATGACTTCCCTTTGGCGTTTTTTCCATGTATTGCAAAAACCTCTTCTGTCCTTGTTTCCCACACCGAGTTTGAATCACATGGGCTTAGGGATCAGATTGAGGTCCACACTTAAATGGAAGAATTCCACTTCTCTATGGTTAGATCCCTAAGACCTTAACCCAAGATCTCTTTTAGAGATATGTATGGCCTGATTCTCATTCCTATGGGATACACTGGAATGCCTAGACATCTCATCTTTGGGTCTATCTTGAGTTCCACTAATTTATCTATTCTATTCTTCGTTTTGGGCCCTAGCTCTTATAAGACCACATGATGTGACATGTATGGACTTATTCATTCATTCACGTCGGGTTTACAATTTCCACATCATGTAATCCCCTTCAAAGATCTAGTCCCTCCTACCATTTGTACTTTTTCCTTCATGACATTAAACTACACTTTCTAAAACTACATATAGCTTGATTCCCTTCCTCATGGGATACGTGGGAACACTCGAAGATATCTTATTTGGGTCCAGCTCAACTAAGATATTTTCTCCCATGCCCCATATTCTCTATCGTTTTCTTGCCCCCTTATCCCGAGGTTTCTTTCTTGGAATTTCATGTGGTGTGCTATGGGATTATGTCCTCATTCAAGTTGGGTATGCTTTATCACATCATGCACATTCCTTTTTTAACCTCATATTTTTTGTATATGTCTGAGCCATTTGACTTTAAACTATGTTTCCTAGTCCCACATGACTTTTAACTCTTACGTCTATACTGGACGACGTAAAAGTGAATGGTTGGTCCCATCACATTACCCAAAACTGTGAAAATATCATCCTGGAAACATGATGAAAAATGGCACTACATCATGGTTTCCTCACTTGGAGGGACATAATGTTTTGTATCAGTCACACACCATACCATTTTTCAATGCCTACACACGGCTTTATTCTTGTGGCGATTCCTAGACATTCCATCCTAGGTCAATCGCTTCACAAAAAAACAACATACATCCATCCTAAAGGACAAACAAGATCTATCAAATGCTGCTTCTTTTAGTGCAAGGGCTAGACCCTCACGAACATAGTACCTCTAGCAGTGGTGTCTTACCGTTCCATCCCTAGAAATATGTGTGGCTTGATTCTCATTCTCATGGGATATGTAGGAACGCCTATGCACTTTGCCTCAGGCCTAGTCTAACTTTCATTTTCAGTCCCTCAACCTAAAATCTCCCCAAGGAACACATGGTGATTTGGACTCCATGTCCTCATTCACAATGGGTTTCAAAATTACCTCACCATGTGTCTACCACATTCTGTACCATCTCTAGTCTGAGTTATATGACCATAAACTAAGATCACTCTGCATCCTTTCCTCAAGATGTTAAATCGAAGACACCTTACAAAACTACATACTACTTGATTCACACTCTCATGGGATATTTAGGAATTCCCAGATGTATTTTCCTCGTGTCCAACCCCAAGAATCTGAAATCTTTTCCTCTCTCTATTGGCCCCTAGGCCCGACCCCTTTTGGTAACATGTGGTTTGATGAGTACCTCATGGGTTCTCATTCAAGTCAGGTTTTTCAATAGTTATATTGTGTGCCCCCCATGCCTTTTCCTAACCTAGTCTGAGTTCTATGATAATAAACTAAGATATCATTATGGGAACTATGCATTAGGTTTAGATACTTCATCTCCCTACGCCTAGTCAATTAATTCAATCTCTCCTTAATGTCCCATCCTACGGCCATTAATTTGGGAATCATGCAACCTCAGGAAACTTGTCTTTGGAGGGGGACTCAAATACCTCTATCTGATATGTCTTGTTGTCATACTAAGATGCATTATGATAGCACCCGAAGTGTGGAAATTTCATAGGGACATTCCCTCGTTCCATGTCCAAGCTTCATGATCCCATCATTTGGATCCTCATCCTCTTCCATGTCTAAGGGGACCCCCTTTACAGCCTATTCTCATGCCACACTAGCTTACCTACCGTCTTTGGCCAACATCCCTGAGGACCTCTAACGACATTCACGATAGGTACCGGGTTTCGAACATGGTTAGTGGTCGACCCTCATTTGTCTGTCCCCATTCCTGGCTAATGCAAAATGGATACTATGTTTTAAACATGGTCAATAGTTACCCCCTATCGTCACGCCACCATCATTGCGGTCCAGATCTCGGGCATCATGATTCACACATTTCTGCTCCCTTATGTCCAAGTGGAATTCCCACATACTCATATTTACCTATTCACGCATCTGGGTGCACTATATAGGTGGTTAATCATCATTGGTACATCATTCACCTAGCATCCCATTGCCCCTGAAATGTGTTTTCCTATTCTAGGGAAGTCCCATCACTACCCCTTGTTTCCCACATCAAGCATGACTCACATGGGCTTAGTAGTTCTGGTAGGATGTGTACTAGAGAAACCATGACACACATTCCTTTCTTCATCATGTATGACATTAAACTACACTTTTAAAACAATGTATGGACTGATTACCATTCTCAAGGGAAACATAGGAATTCCCAGACAACCAGTCTTGGGCCCAACTCAATTTTCACTTTCAGTCCCTCAACCTAGGGATTCTCCCAGGAGCGTGTGGTGTGGCGTTGACTCTTATGGTCCACATTCATGTTAGTGTATGTATCGCACCACACATTTCCTTCCTGGGTAGCCATTTCCTTAATGCATGACATTAAACTGCAGTTCTTCCCTGAACAAGTTTAGGATGCCCAATGTTAATCATGGTATACATCAGTTTCCTCTCCAGAGAAGATTATTCATACCAGCATTGGTATCTGACCATGTCGTGCTTCAATAACTACATATGTCTTGACTATCATCCTTATGGGATACATAGAGACACCCAGACATTTCTCCTTGGGCCCATCCCTAGGGTCATTAACCCTTCTGGCCCCTTCAACCCCGATCTAAGTCCAGGAAGAATGACCTTTCAACTATGTGCATTGTCCTCACTGTAATACGTAAAACTATGTGTCATTCCATGTCCTAACTAGAGAGGTCATGTTTGGAAGTAGGTATGACCCCTGATCAGATTATGTACCAACCTAATGTGCCTTCACCACGGTGGTGTAATTTCAAGAGTGTTGGACTCCATTTGAACAACCCATCACACCACTATCCACGCTTTGTGTGCCCTTTATTCAGACCCTCATCATCTTTCACATCTAAGGGATACCCTTAATAGTATGGATTCTAAGCCTATAGATCACCTACTATCCTGGTCCAATGTTCTAGAAGACTAATGAATGGAATTTCTAGTCAATCCCCATGTTTCAAACATGGTCAGTGGTTGACCCTCATTTGTTATCCCCATTTCAAGCTAATTCAATAAGGATACTTTTTTTGAACATGGTCAATAGTTATTATTCATTGTCACGCCATCCCAACAGTGTTCCAAATTTTAGGTATCGTGATTCAAACCTTACACTCCCCTATGTTTGGATTAATTCCAACGCCCCTGGAATGACCCCACTCATGCACTAGTGCACACTGGGAAAGCGATGGTTCAACAGTTCTGAGAGATTCATCCTCCAGTCAGGCCTCTCCCATTCTTCTCAGAAATATGGACTGGTTGTTCAAACCCCTGATTCCCAGAGTTTGGTTTTCATTCTTATATTCGGGTGGAATGATAATGTGGTCATCCCTTGTTTCTCACATTGGGCCTGACCCATGTGAGCTTAGGGACTGATCTCAAGATGTTTCATGAATATAAGAAAAATGCAATAAACTAAAAATAAATAATAAAATTCATGAATGCATCAAGCATAAATAGTCAAATCATGAAATTGGGTTCAAAAGTTTCATGCATCTCAGTACTCAAGGATCGACCCCTCCCATGGATTGGTTGACCCTGTCAAAAGAACGTTGCATCTCCGCCACCCAATGGATCGTGGAGCCTAGGATCCATTGCCACCTATTCAGTTCATGCTCCTCCTTGGTAGTAATGGGGCATAGTTTGTCACCCGCAGCCTGGGCGTGCTCCTCATCGCTCAGGGCAATATCCATATCTTCAGAGGCTTGTTTCATCAGCTCTTAGGCCTTTTCTAGCTGGGCATTTAGCCGCAATATAATCTCTAACTATGCATTGAGGAGATCATAGTATTCATCTGCCCAGACCTGCAGTCGTTGAATCTCGTTTTTAGCCTCCAAGAGCCTCTTGATGTTCACCGCTTTTCTCCATTAGTAACCCACACCATGCCTGCAATCATACTCCTGAATCTTCTCCTCCATGAGATATCAGATGAGCATTTGAGGATACTGGGCATCTACTCCCTCAGTGCACAGTTCACGTCATCATGAACGAAGCCACTCTATCTAGTCAATCCATAGTGCTTGGGGGGTTAAATCGATAAATCACTTGATCAGCTTCTAGGAGCAGTGATGAACTATATTTATATCCTCTTCATCAGAGGCTGTTTCGTCCCATTCGGTAGGGTTGGTAGGCTCGTACGCAGGGAACGCCCCCAAGAACTCATCAGCAGGGTCCGCATCTGGTGTCTGATCAGGTATGGTAGGACCCAGGTTGTCAGGACAATCTTCATCATCAGATCCCACTTCCATTATCTCTGGCACAACCATGGAAACAGTCCCACCAGTGATCTATGGCCCCAAATCTTGGTCAATCTGGATATCTGCCTCCATGAACACCGACATTCCCCAGGGAAAAGCACTGTCAGGAATACCAACAATCCTCTCCAAGGTAGCCCACACCATTTGAATAACTGTACATACCAAAAAGGAACAGATTTCAGTCAGCCTGGTCAATGTGGGGTAGTCATGATTTTTGTAAAGTAGACTTATAGATATCAAATTCTCGGTCTCATTTTCAGGTTGTTGTTGTGGGGACCCTGAGGCATGGCCCTCCATATATTTTCAAAATGTCTAAAAACTCTAGAAGATCCTCCTCGGGTATCCTGGCCCCACAAGATGTGGTAATCACCCTAGTCGTAGGCGGGGATTCTAAAGGCCCTGCATCTGCATCCACTAAGGGATTAGAATGAGTTCTATGAACAAGGCTCTCGTGAATAGTTTCAACATTGGTGAGGGTTCTAATGTATACTGTAAGTGGATCTTATGGAAGGATCTCATGCTTTTACCACAAGGGCCTCTAAAAATTCTTCAAAATTTGAGCCTTGATCGCCAACTTCTCCCTCTTATCAAGGGCTCCCTCTACAAGCCTCTTCCCCCTAGGAGGATTCATATAATTATTCTAGAAGTGGGAACCGTTCCCTCAAATTAGTATCCGAGAACTACGAGGGATCCATTCGATCCAACAATACCTTCACCTGATCTATCATTGGACATGGAACACCCTGAGAGTGCAAGAAGTCCTCCAAATTATCCAAGTATTGCTCCACCTCTGCCCGGTACACCGCAATGTTGGCCCTGATATAGTCTATCCCTGACAAGTCCAACCCGAGATGGTTCAGGTGTTGCCACATCGTGGACAGGCCGATGAAGTTCTAGTTGACTTCATAGATGTCCCAAACCTCTGAGAAGACAACATTATCTAGAATTTCTATGTAGCGCATCTACTTACTTGGAGCCTGAGTGGATATTCTACAGAATACACTCTATGGCATCCCCTCTGGATAACTCTATTCTTCTGGGACCACCGGGTCCGCTGCTATTGCTGGATCCACTGCCACTCCTCCCCCTAAACCAGCATAGGTCTCGCCGCCATGGCAGCCCTTCCAATTCGGGATGCCCTTTCCACCTTCTGGCCCCATCCTCGAGATTAGGGAGGCACACCATCATTGGTCTGAATGGTTGGATGATTCAGCATCTCCCTCATGAAGGATACCTCCTAGCTTTTGGCGTACTCCTTCACTAACCCAATGATGGCAGTGGACGGAGGCAGCTCATTTTTCATCTTCCTAGCTTCCCATACGAACATGAGCCACATCTACCTCATCACACATGGATGTTCCTCACAGCGTACCCCTAAATAGATATGTGGTTCAGTTTCTCCATACACAAAAATTTCCAGGTGAATCAGTGCAGGGTCTACGGCTCATAGAGGGGCTCACGGTCCATTCTTTCCAACAGGACTCCACCTCGAATGTCCAAGAGATAGGACCAATTATCTTACATTCCCTCGCTATCATTAGTGGAAGCACCTGTTGGAAGCAGTAACAGATGAAAGTTAAATTCATCTACCTTCCAAACACGGTTCAGTACTGCCTGCATAGTTAGCTTGGTCGGAAGGCTCCCTACAGTGTTTAGGATGGATGGGCGGAAGTTCAATTCCAGAGGGGAGATGGGTTTAGATATTCATAGACCCTCCCTGATGTGTGCCTCAATCCACCCATACAAGAGGTGGAATGGCCCACATATCCTTTATGGACTCTTCCCCTCACTGATATGCCACAACATCTTTTTCATCTTGGTGATCATGGAGATCTCAGGGTTGACCCACCCTCCTATCGCCAACATTGACACCATGATAAAAGTGCTTGGTCACATGCCCATGTTTGTATCCCTCATCAGAAGGATCCATCCATAGATGAGAGATGCAATGAATGAGAGATGCAATGATTTCTCCTTGCCTCATTGATCCCCCTTCAGTAAAGTTTGATGCCTCACCGAAAACTACTTATCTTCAGGTAAATTCATGAACTACTTGAAACATTTCTTGAAACAGACATTCCTCACTACTTCCTTTTCCTCTGCCAGCACTAGCTCCATATACACTATCTCTAGTGGAAAAATTATCTCTGGATCGTCTCACACACCCATAATGGGGAGGAGTTCATCAAAAATCTCCCCCAGTATCAGGACCCCTGATATTTGATGCATATCCCATAAATTGATGCCAACCTCCCCATGGTGTAAGTGGAAGGTATTGGTCCTCGATGACCACTTGTTCAACATCTTCTACATCAGCTGCTTTAGTGGATAGATATGGAATTAGGAAGCCCAAGCCACCTCATACAGTCCCACTCTTCTCAGCTTTTCCCGAAACTCTTCACATGAGGAACCTACATAGTAGGCTTAGGCCCAGTCATCTGTAAAGTTACCACCCTGGCACAGATCCCACTCATCATACCATCCCTTCCCCAGGTTCCTTAGGGATACCTTCAAGATTGTATGGTACATAGGAAGGGATCTCTCCAGCCATAATTCCATCCTTTCAACATTGTTCAAGTGATTGTATAGGAAGTCATCATTGACAGGCATCAAGTCCTCCCGGGCAATGCCGTCAGCCACCCTGAACCACTGGCGTTGGCATGGAGTGCACCTAAACTAGTTAGCTGGTTCGTCCCTACTTGCTTCATGGATGAAGACGTCATCCCTCATCCCAAATCCATATAGAGGAAGCCTCTTAAATACTAGATAATTCCTTTGGATTTCCTAGAGCAGCTTCACCAACAAATCATGGTCAGAATGGATCAGTACCAACTCCCCTAGACCAAAGCTATTCTTCATCTCCTCCATTCGGGCAGCGTCTACAAGGACCACCCAGCAGCCTCTTGGTGGGACATTCTATTTTTAATATTTGTAATCTTTTCATGAATCCCTTTTTTGGAGATTTCTTGTAGATACAATTCACGGTGCTCGATCCCAGCAACAGAATCATGAAGCCTTGGATAGACCTTCAGATGCAAGCTGCAGAGCACACCATCGCGGAGTCAAAGATTCACTTGTCTCCATGAAGCAGAAGGCCCGATTTGCGGAGAGAAATCATGGAGTATGTAGAGCATCACAAATCGAGAGTGCTAAATTCCAAAACCAAGGAGAATAGAAAGGAAAAAAGAGAGTTTAGCTCCTCTTTTTATAGGTGAGGACCCCTAGGGCTTTGTGGAGCATCTAATCACGACAAGATTCATGGTGCACTCAGCCAGCCCGTCATCTCTCCACTTTGCGAGCCTATTTCACAAGTCAAATTCACAATTGGCTGATGGATTTTGGTGATTGAACCTTAGACATTGACCCTATATTTCTCCACTGCTCCATGTATGGGGGGGCGTTTGTTGGCACCAAAATTTGGGAAGAAGAAGAACAAAAAAACCTTATTTACTTCCTCACAAAGCTCGTTCGAGGAGCCCCACAACACCGTAGAGGGTGCCAAGCTTCTCCTCTGCGAACCCGCCGTAGAGAAAGTAGGTGGGAGACTCTGGGAATCCATTTGACATTCACGAACCTGCCGCAGTGCAAGGAAAAGGGAGGTTCCGCGAACCCATTTGACATTGTGAACCCACCATGGATCAAGGAGGCGGGAGGCTCCACAAACCCCCTTTGACATTTGTGAACCACCACAGAGAAATGAGGTGGGAGACCCCACAGTTACGAAAAAATTCCATGTAGCACCGTGCCGAGCAAACTCTGCTTCGTGGAACCTCTTCAATATAAATACCAGGCTCCCCTCGAGCCCGATAGATGGATCCTCTGACCGTTTTCCTTATTAACTCCCAAATTATGAAGCAATATCATCTTTTCAAACCATGAGCTCTTCATAAAACTTTTACATTGCGAAGTGCCTCCTCCTTTGCATGAATTCAGCCCCTCTTCAAGGAGGGATTCCCTTCACATAGCCTATAAGCCTTCATGAAGAAAGGGGATCTCCAAGGGACTTGGGTCTTCGTGGAGCACTTATGAATCATAAAGAACCCTCCATACACATGTGACCAACATGCTAAGGAAGGGTAATTCTGCTTCACGAATCACATTGCTTCACAATGATATTCTTTACAAGGCACCCTTTATTTTCAAAGTACTACTCTACTAGGGCCTTTCCACTTTGTGAAGCACTTTCCACATGCACCTATACCCTACGCCAAGTCTAGGACACTTAAATTCATGAAGAATACCCCTTCGCAAATCCCCTCCACTATATGAAGCACCAGTGCCTCCCAAGGCTTCTACCCATGAGCCCCTTTACTTCGGAACCCCGTTTCCCATGCGACCTTCTAGGTTTTCCCGATGTAACTTCAAAGTCCCTTGGGTGGGGCTTCCCGTTGAGTTGCTTTGCCTCATTATTATTCACATAGGCATGCTAATGGCTATTGATTCATTGCATAGCCACACTTACATGGACCCATCAATGGATCACTCCATAACACCCCCTCACCATCGCGTTGTTGGTGCCTTCCGTTCACCAAGGTTTAATGGGTGCCAGTTATGGAAGCCCTAAGGGTGCGGAGTTAACCCACCTCGTCTGGGCCATAGGAATTTTAGCTGGAATGTGCCATAGTTCTCAAAACACGATGTTAATCTATGTCCTTTACCTATGCGTCTTATGTGGGTTCTCCACCTTGGACATTCTGCACGCCCACTGGTCACCATAAGAGTGAAATCAATCCTTACATGGAATGAGAACCTATTTATTAGAGTGGAATCTGTCTGCAGGGAAAGTTCAACCACCTTGGTGTAATTCCCTAGCTTTCCTTGCATGAAGTAGCATCCCTGCTCCTCCTCTCCTCTTTAGTGGAAAATACCTCTCCCTTTGGGATTTGTCTCCACCGAGCCTCCACCCTGGAGTAAGTCCCAATATCCATCTCCACAGGTTGCAGACCACGCATAATCCCATGTTTCCTCTTTGGGCCACAAACCTTGCGTAAGCCCCCATTAAACTTCAAACAAATGTAACTTCCACGATGTTATCGTCTGGACTTTGATGTATCTTGTTTCTCACACTGAGGATGATTCACATGGGATTAGATTAAGCATCGACAATGACATTCTCTCTGGGAATCCTAGAGCATAAGCCCCACACCCATTCTGAACTATGTGGACTTTGATCCTTGTCAAGGTAGGATATGTAGGAAGCCTCCTTGAGGTTCAAGCCCACTAACCATTGCTCTGGACTATCTTCACGTTGGCTCACCAGAACCCGTCATGAACTATGTGTACTTTGATCCTTTCCATGGTAAGGTACGTAGGAAGCCTTCCTAAGGATCAATCCCAACACCTATCAATCCCAACCATCTTCATGTTGGTTCCCACACCATCTAAACTACATGTACTTTGATCTTTTCCAATGTTAGGTACGTAAGAAGCCTCCCTAAGGTTCAATCCCTCCAACCTTTGGTCCCGACTCTCTTCACATTGGTTCACCAAGCCTTTCTTTACTATGTGTACTTTGATCCTTGCCAACATAATGTACGTTGGAATCCTCCCCGAGGTTCATGCACACAAACCATTGGTCCCAACTCTCTTCATGTAGGCTCACCAACCCCTCCTGAACTACGTGGACTTTGATCCTTTCCAATGTAAGGTATGTAGGAAGACTCCTTGAGGTTCATGCCCACCAAAATTTTGTTCTGACCACCTTCAGGTCGGTTCTGACTCTTTCTAAACAATGTGGTATTTGATCCTTGCCAAGGAAAGGTACGTAGCAAGCCTCCATGAGGTTTAATCCCAACAACCATTAGTTCATACCCCCTTCACATTAGACCACCTTTATCCCACATTATGTTAAACTGCAATCCCCCTTTTTCGTCTTACAAGACGTTAAACTACTTCCACTATCCCGAACTACATGGGCTCTGATCCTTATCTCCTAGACAATGTATGTAGGAGGCCTCCTTGAGGTCCATCCCCATTCAGTGGTAAGCTGTTGTGACCCCATCCAGCGGTAAGACATTAAGACCTCGTTCAACAGTATGTCATTGTGATCCCCTAACCAATGGTAAGACATTGTGGACTTCACCTAACGGTAAGCCATTGTGATTCCTTGTCAGCGGTAAGCCGTTTTTAACCCAAACCCAACAATAAGCCGTTGTCTTCTCTATTGTTGGGACCCATATCGCTGGTATGTCCCAGTAGTGTAAGACCATCCTCTGGCTACTAACCACGTGTTAGCCACAGTATATCATCAGTTTTTTGTCCTCGGTGCACACCCTAATTCCATACTCCCCATCCTAAACTATAGGGATTGGATTCCCTTCCATGATGATACATAGGAGGTCTCTTCAATACTCAAGCCCAACATCACTGTCGTCCACAAGTCAACTCCATCTCATTCTCCATCCACTTCATTTAACCATCCATTATCCATCTTGATTATTACCCGAGCTATAACATCCTAGTGAGATCATGCAAATTCATCTCTTCACTGCACTAGGATGTACTCGGGTAACTAACCATGTGTTATACTCGATATCAGTGTTTCCTCCAGGGGGTTCACCCATCTGATCCACTCTAGTTAGTGTTCTAATCAGTTATATCCATCTTCTCTAGACGTTAATCTCATATCATACCGTGTGATTAAAATAGGAAGCTGAGGAAAACCTCAGATACATGCATATGGCATATAATTCTTGGCATTCGACATGGGATTCTTAGAGCTTCCACGCCCTCAAGAATCCCTATAATAAGGGGAATAAACCCATACTCTCTAGTTTTCCAATGTCCAGACATGCCAATGATTTCCAACATGACAAATCTCCAATCCAAAGGTTGCTTCCCTGGCTAGACCCCTTGGAATGTCCCGAAAAAAGAAGTGCAATCGACTAACATCCATGATGAAATGGAAATGGGAAGAGTTTCACAAAAAAACATCTTATTCTATAAGGGAGACCCAGACTAGGTGATAAGTTCTGAGGAGGAATCCATGGAAAGAATAAATGACATCCCATCATCTTGTTTTGATCAAAGAGAAAACATCTCTAGATAAGCGAAAGATGACGCCCGCCTTTGGAAAGTGGGAATGCGGGGCAACAGCCACACGTCCTCCATAGACGGATGTGTGCACCCCGATGAATGTGTAATAAACAATAAGTATTATATAAGATCACATGAGATGTAAGAGAACCAGATATATATGGTTTTATTATCCCTGAAGATAGTGACTCATTATTGGTTGAATAGGATGAACCAATATCCTATAAAGAGATATCAAGGATCTCATAAGATACTATATGTCAAGAATATATTAATTTTGATAAAGATTCCATGTATCAGAAGAAATGTTGGGTTATGTTCGATTCCACATTTCATATAAAGCTTATAGGATGTAAATGTGAATTCAAGTGAAAACTGGACTTGCAAGGTAACGTAAATACCGAAGAACGGTTTAAACAGCATCAAGGAATCGACTATGATAGAACCTCATCATTATATTCAATGTTTAAATTCATCAAAATTCTAATTGCTAAAGTATCTTACTTGGGCTATGAGATTAGGAGGATTGATGTCAAAACTACATTCCGTAATGGGAATATACAAGAATATTACTATATGACACAACAATAAGGTTTTTTAACTCTATGTGATTCCAAAAGAATATTCAATTTCTAGAGATCCAATTATGGATTGAGGAAATCATCCATGTAATGGAACATTCAATTATATGAATCCATAAATGAATTTGGATTCATTAAAAAGGAATTTAGGTTTAGTGTTTAAAAGAGGTGTAGTTAGAATGCGATTGTTATACTAGTAGTATATGTTGATGGTATATTACTAATTGTAAATGGCATACCTGTCATACAATATTTTAAATATGTGTTAAAAAAGTTCTTCTACAGGAATATCTTTGGTGATAAATCCTATATTTTAGGGAATAAGATCATTCATGATAGATAAAATAAGATTCTTATAGTAAGTCAATGTTTAAATGTTGATTAGATACTAAAGAGATTTATTATTTAACAATCCAATAAGGGATTGGTTATAGTGTCACATGTTTTATATCTTTCTAATAAAATGCTACTATAGAAACAACATGAGATATAGAGAATCAGTAAAATCCCACATACTTCAGTGATAGGATCAATCATCTATTTAATTTTATATACTAGACAGGTTGTTGCCTATGCACTGATAATGGTAGGCATATATCAAGATGATACAAGAGAATATCATTAGAATGTTTTTAAGGTTATATTTATGTATCTGATAATAACTACTAATATTTTGTTTTTGTATGGAGGATATAGGGATCTAGTCATCAGGGGTTGTATCGAAGTTAGTTTTCAAACAGACTTGAATGATCTGAATTTCAAGTCATGCTATTTTTTTCAATGGAAGAGAGGTGAGATCAAATAATTAAAAGTAGATAGTTTTCAATAATTCTATACTGGAGTCTGAGTATATAGTGTCTTTTGATATAGCCAAGGAAGATGATTGGATTTAAAACCTTTTGTAGGAGCTTGATGTGGTACCCAAAAGTAAATACCCTATCGCATTTTAATGTGATAATACTATAGTGGTTTCTCTTGCAAAAAAGAAAAGTCTAGACGAACAGAAAAATAATACACTCCATAAGTATCACCTATTGAGGGATTTTTATCAAGAGGGTGAATTTTTAGTGATAATATTATCTACATAAGAGAATGAAGATGACCCCTTGACTAATGTACAATCTCTTCATAAGAATGAGAATCATTTGAGAGCTACAAGACTAAAGGTTATTAGCAGTTGGCTCTAGTGTATGTGGGAGTCTATTTGAGTTACAACCCTAGAAAAAACATTTTTATACTTTATGATAACATTTATTCATGGTTATTAATATCAATAAACTTATTACCACATTACAGTTTTTCTTCTACATAAGATAGTATTTGATAATTTCCTAAGTATAGATGTCATGCTAAAAGGCCATAATAGTTCCCCACTATCATCAAATTTGATGTTCAAATATATGGATGTGTTTATTCATCATTTTACATTAATAATACTATTAATTATTATTATGAGTCTTGTAAATTGATGTATTGAAACAAATTATGAAAATAGATGTTCACGGGGAGGAAGGATACACAAGGTGCATCATGAGTAATATTTCATTAATGAAAATTTTTATAATGGATTCTTTCCTTTTGTTCTTTAATAAAATTTGATATCTCATCCAATTTTATAGAAATTATTTAGCCTAAATAAATCCTTATCTATTAAGTTTGATAGTAAAATTCAATTTCTGGGTTGTTAATGAATTAGACATCAAGAACATAAGTTGATAGAACTGGAATTCAACCTTCTTAATTAGATATATCTAAATAAATGGTTTATATAATTTAGTAAGAATATGTATGGTGTATTGTTTAATGGAAACATCAACAAATTTCCTTATTCGTTCCTTGGATGCTACATGATCTTACCGTGGACTATAGGTTACACCACATATTTCCACAGAAAAAGAGTCCTAGAGGGTCACATACTATGTGTATCTAGAATATCAATTAAATAAAATTTTGTTATTTACTATTTAAAAATATGAATAAATATTATTTCCACACATGTTTTATTAATTATTCATGTTTTCTTGATCGCATATATTGCTTTCCTAGTTATTTGAGAGATTATAAGGTGAAAAAAATATTAAATAAATATTTATTACCTATTTAGTGAATATAATATTTATTTTTTATTAGTACATAATTCAATGATATTTAATTAATAAACAATAGTAATTTTTAAAGGCCTGATAAATATTATGGAGGAATGGAGGAAAGAGTAGAATGGTTCGGTGAGAAATAATAAATACTGAAATTTTTTTCATTAAATAATATTTAATTTAATTTTAATGTTGAAAACATGTTTAGAAATAATATTATTATTTTTATTATTTTACATGGATTTCATAGGGATTAAATAAATGACTAATGGAACTTTTGAATTATTATTTTTTAACCCTAGTGACATATAATCCCAATTATAATATTTTCTTAGAGAGACATTTCATTTTTTTTGTTTTTCACAACATATTTGGAGAATCCTTTCATTTATTTGAGTTATCTCTTCTCCAATAATTCTCCCAAGAATAGAGATCAGTCATCCTCCACCTCCCACTCTCATGTCAAGATAGATATAGGATAATGCATTGGAATTAGTTCTCAAGGACATCAATTTCGAACGACGCAAGTGATAAGATCTATCCTGTTAGAACCCAGAGATTCAAATGGTGATGTTTAAATAATTGTGTAATTTGTGTGGATCACCTCTAAAGGGAATATTCTTTGAATCTTACAACACAATGATGGTGAAAAGTTTTTATGCTTTTAGATCCATAAATGTAGAAAAATTCCATCAAGATAATTATTTATTTATTTAAATTAAGATTAAATAGTATGTGATTATCCTATCTCTAGGTCTGATGTAAGATCCCTTGTCTACTATTATTGATTAAATTCCCTATATCACTTCATTTATCGTGTTTTAAATATGGGATTGATAGTCGATCATGATAGAAGTCAACATTGGGAACAACCCATCACACGATTCTGCAGTTCCTGGAACCAATACTTACTTCCCCACATAAAACATTTAATATTAACATTTCATACTAAGATTATTTAATATTAAATACTATAAGTATTTGATATTCAAGAAGATATGTTTGATAAAATATAAATTAGTATTAATAAAATTGTATAGGAAAAATAATCATTCTTATTTCACATTTAATTAGGAAATTTTCTTTTTTAATAAGGAGGTGAATGAGGTAGATGAGATTGATTCTATGATGGACTAGGCTAAGTATTCATACCCATAAGTTGATAAAATCATAAAAGTTATGATCCTAAAATTTAATTATGTTTAAGATTGATGTTACAATATGTTTAAGATAAGAAATTAATGCATTCATCGATGGTAAGCAAACATCATCCTTCATAATGATAATATTTTCCAAAAAACCCTTCATAAATGAGGTTTTCATATAGTCATTCAAAAAAGAGAAGTACATTCTGGTATATTATTATAGGATAAATTTCCCTCCACTATAATAAATCCTACCTACACAAGGACCCACATCCCAGAGGGTTGTAAAAATAATTGAGATCGGTGTCCTATTCCATCAATTCATCAGAACAGTTGGGATAGAACCAAAAAAGTATTCATATCCCAACAGTTCTTCAAAACTTTTGGGATAGATAAATGATGATCCAAAAACAGTAGTCGTATCCCAATGGTTCCTCAAAACCATTAGGATAGGTTAAGTCTATCCTAATGATTTTGTGTTACCATTAGTATAAAATCAAAATAGTAGTCATATCCCAATAGTTCCTCCTAACTGTAGGGATATATCCGAAAATAACGGTGCCTTTCTCAATGGTTATCAAAACCATTTGTATATGTAAAATTATTTTTTATGAATTCATCTAAAACATATAATCAAATAAATAAATATATTAATTATATATATATCCAAATATATTCACAAATATAATTGTATAATAGTGGTTAGGTCTTGGATATATAAGGTGTAGGTCATGGGTTCACACCTCAACTATGTATTTTATTTTACATTACCTTTACCAATTGTTTTCCCAAAACCATTGGGATAGGTCTATCCCAACACCAAATCAGCCAACGTCCCTCCAAAACATTGGTATAGTCTATTCTAATGGTTTCCAGAGTTATACCAATGGTTTGGAACCATTTATATATGCTATTTTCCAATAGTTCTCATAGTTATAAAAAAATTATATTCTAGTATATTTGGTGAACACTACAAATGAAGAAGCCTCTCTCATCCAATCAATATATTTGGATACTTTTATACCTCAATGACACACAAAATTTTTGATTTTAGAAAGAAGGGATACATGGGCAATGTGAATTCTAAATTTATTCATCAACAAATGTAGTTTACGTAATCTAAGATGTACTCTTTTCCATTTCATATTTGATGAATAGATTTTATAGTTCTTTTCACTCATGTGAATTTCAGGTAGTTAATGTTCACTATTACTCTTGTTTATTTATTTTCCAATTAGGTTAAAGTTGTATCCTTGGATGTGATTTTGGTGAAATCCATGATTAATTTTTTCAAATCCTCTAATATAATCATAGTTGGATCCCTTCATACTATCATAATTTATAATTATATGGATTGTTATGTGTATGAGTCTAAATGACTACATTTGACATAAAACACATAATCGAAGTAGTATTCCTTATAGCATAATTCTATAAATTGGAAAGTAGTGTCCTTCAAAAGTTATTTATCAAATATCCATCAAAAAATGGTATCCAATTACAATAATTATTGGATTCATAATCTACTTAATAATTTTTGGACCAACCACATCATTATGAATACCAAAACAATAACATCACCATATTTTATAGTATATTGAACCGATGAGATATTACATATTGATGTTCAATCACACTCTCCCCCATCAACCATTTATAATTAATTTAATGATGATTAATGGTCACAATTTTTATTTCATTACTTAGAATAATTTATTTAGAAGTTATTAAAATAACTTTATATCCTTGATTTTGACTATGATCATATGACATGAGGGTCCAATAAAAAATTTCACCTATGGGATTTTGTTCAAGGAGA
The DNA here is from genome assembly GCA_963277665.1 of Viscum album. NCBI lineage: Eukaryota > Viridiplantae > Streptophyta > Magnoliopsida > Santalales > Viscaceae > Viscum > Viscum album. The sequence continues at coordinate 622,680,386 of OY728135.1, read as the reverse complement.
ATTGATGTTATCTTTAATGACACCAATGACACTAGTGAAGAAAACACCAAAATTATAACCCAAAGGGGACATGATATTATACATAATTTCTATACCAACAGATCATATTCCATGATTACTCTTTATGGAGAGAATATAACAGTTTTTACTATTGAATGTTTTCTTAAAAACTAATTTCTTTAATATGTGACCATCGATTCCAAGTTTCTAGTAGTATAACTATAAACTAAAATACATAGTGGTCTTAGTTATATTATTTTATATTTTAAGATATAGAGGCCATATTCATATTATCTTAAAAATCCTATCATAATAATCCTACTCATATGGTCTTAATTTGAAAGATATAATAGTTCATTTAATATAATCATTAACTGTATGATATATGTGCTAACTAGTGTAAACATAAACTACCTAAAGTGGTATATTCCATAATTCCATAAATAACATGTAGTGTTATATAAAACTCAATCCCCATTCACACATTAATTATGAGACCAGAGAGATATATGACCTCATGACAATATCCCCATATACCAAAAGCTACCAAAAATATGTGAGGATCTAATGTAACACTATGGGATGACTATTCCCTTATTAGATAAGGAAAATAATAGTTTAAATAATAATATAACTCTTGATGTGTAAGAATAGTGTACATCACAAAAAAATCTGATTAAAAATTTTATACAGCCTATGGAATATCAAAATTGATGTTGAAAAAATAACAAAATTCATATATTCATTATCAAAGTCTCTCATATGTGGATTGTATACATCAAGTCAAAAGTAAACAAAATAAAAAAATCAGAATAATACAAAACTTGTCCCGAATTGTTTATTAGCCTCTTCTCCCATGCCTCATAACTACTATCCAAATTCAATTATTTGTCATAATAACATTACACATATCCTAACATGCAACCATGAAGTTTGATCAAGAACCCATTGTGTCCAAAGAATATTGTGAGTACAACTCACTAGGACACGAATAATGGTTGACCTAATTATATCCATTATGATAAAGTGAGTGTTTATGTGATTAATTATATATCTAATAAGATAAATAAATAAACACCATTAACCCTTGTTATCTAAGATTACACCTCGGATCAGGTATATATTTTTCAGGCAATTATAGAAATCATAGAACATTTTTCAAAAGAAATGGGGGAGATGTTGCCCCATATAACTATCTCATCATATCTATCATGGGTGATACCATGTGCCTGGTATATCTCATGTATTAAATTTACTTTGTGGAATTATTCCCAAATCCTATATCACATATGTCGCGTCCATTGGGGGAATGGTACTCACCTTGTATATCTCATATATCATATCTATTAGGGGAAAATGTTCCAAGGTCATATATGCCATATATCATACTAATTAGGGGTAATTCAACCCTCTCCATATGTCTCATATATCATATATATCTGGGGGTTATGTCTTCCATGTATATCTCATATATCATATTTGTCAAAGAGAAATTCACCCACCTACTATATCTCATATATAATATCTATCTGGGGAAATGGTTCCTACCCCATATATCTCTTTCATAATATATATCAACGGGAAAGCTACCCACCTTCTATATATTATATCATATCTATTTGTGGGTAATATATTCCACCCCATATAACTCATAAATCATTAGTGAACCCCTTAGGTTTCATCTAATTTCTCCGCCTTTCCCCCAAAATAATTCTCACCTATCTTGGTGACCAATGGTAAATATTTACATATTTCAACATACTGCTCATAGCCAAAATAAGGGGGTTATTCATAATGAAATAAAATATAAATAAATTATTTAATTTTTAATTAAACTATATATTAGTTCAGCATCATTTCACATTTTACCCACAATGATAGTATGAATAGATTTATGGATAACATTGAGACCACCTACATTAATCATGAAATAATATACTCATCGAATATTAAAAACTAATTTGATATCAAATGGAAGGAAATTAATATTCCATAAAAACCACTAAAATAAGGAATAAGAATTTATTAATCAAATAGAACTATGAAATAACCTAATATAATGAGTAAGCGTGGATACATATTGATATATTTACCTTCACCTATCACCCAGATCAAACTATGCTGGAAACTATTAAAAATTATGAGAGATCCCACTTTATGTCAAATAGGAGAATGACATCACTATTTTCAAGGGTTTACTATGTGTGGATTATCAAAATACCTTACTTTTCTTTTGAACATATTTCCCATATTTTATTAATATTATGTAAAATTCTGGTTAAATTTTTCATTTTTGAAAAGTTGGTACACTCTAGAACCCCCTTAAAATTATATTTTTCATCACCCTAGTAAATCCAAATCAAATGATATTACAAATAATATAAATCAAAAGTTTTTAACAAAATTCATTACTCCTCCCATTATATTTAATATCTATAAGTCACATGTAAGTTTTTTTCCTCTGAAAATCTCCATACATGAAAAATTCCTAACAATGTTTAATATATTACTTCATACATAATATATTTTTATTAGGGAACTTTTATAGGAAATATATTTCATATAGTATAGACCGTAAATAATATATTTAAACCATCCATAAGTTTTTTTCTTTTCCAAAAACCAATTTTTAAAATTTTTATTCCATGTATAATATATGACTCATCGTGTAATATATTTTTCATAGATAATAACTTATTATGATACCAATAAGGCCCATATATAATAAATTTCTTTTATAATACATTAGTTTGTCCCCCTAGAAAAAACCAATATGTAATATCTTTTTATCATGAATAATATATTTTATACATATATAATATAATATTACCAAACATAATATAATTTCTCATAAGTATATCATTTTTATCTTATTTATAGATATTTTTATTCTTATCCTAGATGTACAAAATATTTTAAACCTGGGAAAATTAATATTTTATTCATTGCAATTTCAAGAAAAACTAAAAATAATAATAATAATAAAAATTTACACCAAACATTACCCTATTGATCTAAACACATACAACTCCTCTCCAAACAACCATATAGTATAAATTTAGTAGTCAATCTACCGCTAACATATCATATTAACATGACTTGATTTATGATTTAATTCAATCATTCCAAAAAAATCCACTATGACTCAATAAAATTGGTTGAGACAGGGTTCAACACAAAAATCATACCTGAACACCCAAATAATTGAAAAAAAACCCACAAAATAATTAAATATATAAATTTTAACCACAATTTTATATTTAATCACAATGTGAAATTGGAATAGGTTTTTTGGAAAATATTAAATCAAATACACATCATGACTGGTCAATGATTTTACAACCTCCCTCACCATATATCTTCTCATCCTAAATATATATTCTCAAAAATCACTAGGTCAAATAAATAAATAAAAACTCAACAAATTAATCCCACATATCAGACTCCCTCTCCAACATATCCTCTTTAATGTGATTATGTTTTCACAATACCCATACTAATGGAACTATCTTCCCATGAAAAGCGTTTTCACTCTGGTATGCTATAAGAATTAGTTTTTTCTCAAACCCCATATCAACAATTAGAGTGATTTCAATAGTATTAATCACATAGAAATGATATCAATAGTATCATTAAGATGGTGATATATAAAATACATCATAAATAGGATGGAAAGGATGAGGAAATCCTAATTATTATGCCATTATATTGATCCATTCCACAATATCAAATGAACCTATATACCAAGGTGCTGACTTCGCCTATCTCTGAATATGGTGATGTACCATTTAATGTGACACCCATATAAATAATTGGTTTCCCACCACAAACTTTATAGTATGGAATCAATAATCTCTATATGAACGCATCCAACTTTGAACGATCACCAATTACATCATGGTCAACTATATAAGCATTAATATCTCATATATGAGAACTCATTCAAATAACTAATGTATTTACAAACTATAGTCATTGTAATGATGATTGAAAAGGAATATCTTATAATAATTCAAAAGGATCCATCTAAATTTATGTCTGATTACTTTTCTTATAGGAGAACTTCACAAGTGATAAATGGTTCTCCCAAGTTCCACCAAAGTCAATGAAAAACGCCACAAAAATACCCCTTCTCTATGAATAGTATACTCTAACAACACATTTATATAAGGATTAAAAATAGTGATCATGTGAGCCTTTATATATAGATAATTATATAATCCACTCTATAATCCTGAAGTAAAGTGGTAATCCATTTCAAAGACAATCTCTGAGGTACTCCCTGAAAAAAAAACTATCTTCTGAACATAGAGAATTCTTATCTCATTAACTATATCAGTCTTATATATTGGTATAAAATGGGACACTTTAGAGAACTGATCCACAACCAACCCCACTATAACACTACTTTAGGGAGCCCATGGAATCCTTATCGATAAAATCCATAGTCACATCATCACACTTCTACTGAGGAATTTTAGGTCACTGATGAAGACCAGTGGGTTGTATATTCTCAGCCATAAATAATGAAATTTGGGGAACTATGTAATGAAAAATAACATATCACTATTTACCATCAGAACCTAGTACTATATATATATATATATATATATTGGTACATATTTTTAATATATCGATGTATGGCCCATCTCAAAGACTACGATTCCCTCCTTAACTTTAAAAAATGATCTTATCAACTAAAACATGACCATATAGACTCTCATACTCAATCTATGATCCAAACAGCACTGACCACTTTTATAAACAACTCCAATCATTGAACCCAAATATTATACTCCCTGTCCCATATCTCATCTAGAATATGGGATTATTTCCACAATACCCATGATAAAGGAACTATCATCCCATACATATTCATTTCTCTTATATCCACTACACCAACCAGATCCTCCTCAAATGATACATTGACATTTATCTTGATTTGATCAATATTAATCACATGAGGAGCGTATTAATAGTATCATTTAGGTTGTGCCACATGTAATACATCATATATAGCACAGAAAGGCTGACAAATTTACAAATGTAATTTCATTGCATTAATCCTATCTACAATCTCAAAGGGACACATATAACTAGGTTCCAACATCCCATGTCTCCAAATGATGTGAGAGGTGCACTCAATATTGAACTATTAGATTCCTACTCTAGAGGCCAATCCCTATGTAGTGATGGATTTTGTCCTTCTCACTCCCAAATCAGAGGGGGAGGGACACCATTCCCTAGGGGAATGTCCTCCTTCTTTTCTACCTTTCTCCAACCCCAATATCATCCTGCCTTCGCCCCATATCATGATATGTCATAAAGTTATTTATCTTCATGATGTCACTCCTTTTCTCGTTCTTTTTTCATCGGAGTTATTTGAAGCCTCGTCCCTCCTGAACCAAACCATGGTGGATCAATTCAGTTCCCAGGATCCATTGTCGATGTTTTTGATTGATTTTTTTATAATTTTGGGGTCTATAGGAGCATAAAACCGTTTTCCTCTAGGTAATTTGGCATATCATGTTTCTTCCACATTAGAGGAATACCTGATCATCAACTGGTATCATGCTCCCCCAACCTACAATAGCTCCCATTTATAACTATTTTGATGGTCATATGAGTTTGATATGAAATGGGGTGTCCCAACTATGGCACTATGGGTAATCATTCCTGAATCCCCTCTCACTTTTTAAGACCCTTAAATTATCTGAGTGCTTGAGATATGGTTGTTCATTTTTTCTAATAATACAATAGAACATCTCTATTCTATCACCAAATCTTACCAATAATTTGTTTCAATGTAGATGTTTCAAAACCCCATGTGGAGTGGGTTTGGATCTCTGTTGGGAGTGACTTTATTGTAAATATTTTGTTGTTTTCGAGTCTTGGTTGGATTTTTTATCATCCAATAAACACTTGGGGATCATTCTCTATTCCTTCCTAAAATGAGGTATGGCCCGTCAAGGGGGGGGGGAGTTTCATCCTTTAGGACTAATGAGACTAATGTTTCTACCCTCTCTATTGGGAGTTTGGATACCAGAGATGCCCCAAATTTTAATCTTATTAAGAGTGATCTGGTTAATGTGTACACAGACCCTATGGTGGTAGATATCATTGATAGATTGAAATGAGATTTGGGTTTCTTGAGGGGAATATCATAGGTCAATGGGATATTTGGATCTCCGCCAAAGGATACTCCCTATTTTGTTGATGCATTTAAATATGGAATCATTGGCAAGGGGAAGATGATCAGACAAGTATCAAAAGTGGTTTTCAATAAAACTCAATCTTCCCCAAGCCCACTCTCTTCAATTTAGGTCTCTCCTATTATGAATGTTTCATCAAGGCATAGGCCTCCTATCCAGCATGCTCAATCCATCTCAATACAACACCATAATCAATCCTCTCCCATGAACGAGGATGGGAAGGGGAATGTGGTCCCCAAAGGATGGTTTATATTTATTCTAAAATTTGAAAGGAAAAATGATAGTTCAATGTACCATGAGGATACTGAGCCATATTCTAGAGAAATAGACTCACAACCAAATAAGGATAAAGGGAAAGAGCCCAACACCATTATGAGTGTGGGATCTAGTTATTGAAATGAAAAAAAAGGAAACCTTTTTTTGGATGTTTTCCAATCATCAAAGGGAAAAAAATAAAGAACTCACTAGGACTACACCAGTATACCAAAATATATGGTCACAATATCCTTAATTAAAGTTAAAAATGTTTGGGTAGTGACAAGGCTGATCAAATCAATAGGTAATGAATAATTTTCTCATAAGACTGTAATATAGGGAAAGCCTGAATCAACATATAGTGTTTGGGAACAGGAGGAACAAGGTGGAACGAGTATGGACTATTAGATCCTGTTGGTAGATCTGGATGATAGGGAGTCTATTTTTTTTTTATCAAAAGTTGATTTCATTTAACAAAACTCTGAAGGGTATATATTAGGAGGTTGCTAATGGATCAGAAATTCTAGAGATCCTTCTTCATTCTAATTAAATGTTTCTAGAGGGTTCCTTCATGATCAATATTTCAAAGGATGATGCTCATAGAATGTTTTAATGGAGACTACAAGTATATTCAAATAAATATCAGGTTTTATTGGATTGATAAATAGAATCCAATATTGATGTGTTTCTTTAAAGAGGGCAAGACAAGATTAGAGGAAAGTGTACATACATGGGAAATGATGGCATTATGGTTTGAGAAGCTCATCAAGAAAGATATATATCTGAACGTAACCTCTATCCAATGGAAATTATATTTATTTAATTCTTTAAAATCAATTAACTTATATTTGAATGACTAAGTATTTTCATATTCTTTTTGATCTTCTGGATCTATGACCTTATTGGTTTCCCACTTTTCCTCAAAAGTGATTTTTTAAATAATATAATTTAACTTTTTTTCCATATTATGTGATGTCTCATTCCAGGTTCCTCTCATAGAAATACCCAAACTCCCACCTCAAACTATAGAGTATGAAATCACTTATCACTATATAGCTTCTTCCTACTCTATGTAGTCACCAATAGCTTCTTGAGTAACCAGATATTATCTAACATAACCTATTTGAGACTAAATCCAATAACTATCAACATTATGACCTATAAGAATTATTAAGATGATTGAAATTCCATATAGTATAAATCCTCATAGTGAGCCATCTGAATTGATTCCAAAAAACTATTCTTATAGGTGAACTTTTGATGTTACAAATGGTTCTACCAAGAACCTCAAAATTTCTGGACACACACTCACAATAATATACCTAGTTTATGAATTATATTCTCCAACTAATCATTTATCTAAGGATGAAAATACGTACCCAGATGAACCTCTATACCAAGTCCCTTATGAAAAACTCACAAGAAGAATGATCTAAAGTGTTCATCAAAATTTGATACAATTTATTATGCACTCTAGGGAGGAACAGTATCCTATAGTTGTAGACCATTCCCATACCATTAACTATGTATGTATCCAATAAAATATTAAAATTATACACTATGGTGAACTAGTCAACATCACCCTCACTACATCACTACCTCTAGGTTTCCTTGAAACCCTATAAAAAACCATATTCACATCATCCCACTTCTACTTAGGAATGGGTAGTGACTGTAGAATACAAGGGGTCAGTGATGTTACCCCATAACCTAATATATGGTATAGAACAATATAATTATACTTACAATATCCCTCATTATCCTAGGCCACCAATATAGTCTGTAGATAACATGGTGTGACTTTTTGAAATCAGGATGTATGGACCACCTCAATGACTTTTATTCCCTCATCAACTCCTCATGAATTATTATGGATACTATAACATGTCCATTAACATAAATAACCTTGTCATTTTCAACTAACTATTCTGGCATAGGCTCTCTATCATATATTTTTTCACAAATTAGAAAACTATATAGATATACTAGATGAATACACTTCACCCTAATATGGAGTGATAAATTAGTAGATAATGGTATAAGGGTCTGTCGGGCCTGGTACTCCTAAACCTTTTGTTTAAGCTCTGCAATGAGGGTCATTATCTTCCACTCATTTCTTATCTCTTTCAACACATGATTCCGATTATTTATTCTAGATGCAATAATTGTTAAATTCCACTTCTCAATATTATATTTCTTCATGAAATCAAAACACTAATGATACTCAAACCACTATTATTCTAAGACATTCTAGTCATGGTGTGAGAAAATATACCTCACGTTATGGTGTTCAGTGTATACAGTAAACCTCTATCCCCAAATTTAATGTCACCAAAATATAAATGTGTGCACCACCTCTGATAAGTTATGTTATTGTATTGGGTAGTTTCATTGATGAGGCCATATCATCCATGACCCATATGAAACTAGTACATTTTCTTTCATTGAAACTACTCCTAGGATAACTCCCTATATTTCAAAATCTTGGGTATACTCCTTAACAAGTTCAAGTAAGTTCCAGATTGGTGGTGATGAAAATATCTATTTTATATCTCGAAAGTCTTTATCATAAGTGTTTGACATGAAATACAATACCCATTCCTATTCAACAATATCATCATCACTTCCAAGAATGAGGGGCCCTATATAAACCACTAGTAAAAATTGTACAATCCCAAGAATATAAAAATATCAAAATTATTTTTGGTCCTCTCAAAAAAACCCATAGCGATGAACTTCTCAGTGTTTAATGTGGTTTCAGGCTCTAATATCACATTCCCCATGATGTTCCCTCATTCAGTCCAAAAATGAAACATTGAGAGCCTTTTATAAATCCAATTCTCCCCATGTTTACTCAAATTGATCTTTTAATATTGATTGGGCACTTGCTTGAGTCTCATAAAATAAAATCCACTATTATCATTTCTGAAATTTCCCATGGTCACCACATACTCTACCCCCAAACCAAATGGCCCGTAGTACTCTATATATTTTTCTATAATGGTGTACCTGATCTAACCCATAAACCCTTTGTTTTTTTGGGTCCTCTATCACTAAAAAATCTATAATCACTCATACAATACCATTTTTTGTTTCCCAACTTCCCATATAACTGGAACTCAACTCATTTCTTATCAAATTGATGAAAAGTATAACAAGAAATTCAACACTAATGAAACTCCACTAAAATTAATCCATGAGGTGGGTGAGATAGACCACAGCTCCATCCCCTATTTATGACACCTCCATGGAATAAATACCCATATTGGAAATACATAATATCTAAGGATCCATCAAGGATTCTTTCTTGTACAAGTCAATTGTATAGAGCCTCTTCCCTTATTTTGGTTCCTCTCAATGATGAGGGCCAGATCCACCCCCTCAGAGAATATAGATTTCAAAAAATTACATTCCTAAACCCATATTGCTTATATGATACTATACTCACTACATATAACTTGAAATATCCCATCCCCTATTAATATTTTGTCATATTTCATGAACTATATAAATTACATATCATATTTCATCACTCAAATCTCCCCCTTAGTGAGTTTCATAAATTCTCTATTTTTATCCATCTTCAACATCTTTGGTAATATGTGATCAAAGAACTATGTCTATAATTATTTTCATGATAGCACAATGTGATGGTCTAATAAGACAAAAACATCCCACTAATACTTCATTGGGCATCACAATATATATTTATCTAAATTAAATCTCCTCTATATGAGTTTATTTAAATGATTAGAGGTATCTCAAATAGACATTACCCAGATGGAAACATCTTGGTGGGCACCCTCCCTAGAGAACAATTATGTGTATTATATCTATAACCTCTAGGTAATATCTAATAGAGATTATATAGCCATCAATATATCATTATCCATAGACTACACTACTCTTAGTAAGCTCTCATAGAGATGATTGTCCATTTCCAAGAATGTTGTTGTTTGAGGCTCCAAACCAATCACCAATGGGAAATTCTCATGTGAATCCTCTTTATGTTTTTTAGATAGGCAACATGGAGGAATCTATTTATAATTATAAATACATGCCTCAGAACAAAGTTTCATTACAATTCTAAATATCATAGTTGAGTTGATGTAATAACACGAATCGTGTCCTACTATTATAAATATTCCATATCATAAAAAGTGTCATAACATGGGATTTCTATCTAACCTTGTATACTTATACTAAGGTTTAAAATTAATTTAATATTCGATTCATAGAATTCTTTTTATTTTAATTTTAACATAAATATATATTTTTTTGTTCAGTGAAATGAAATTATGTTCAACATATATAAAGAAATGACCATTATACAATTCTCTTGATATTTTATTTAATTACTATTATTCATAAATCGGGAAATTTATCATCAGTAACAATAATAAAATCATCAAATGAATCAACTAGATAATATAACAGATTAAATTAATATGATAAAACATCATAAAATGTACTAAATTCACTTTAAATAATCAACACCTATATCATAGTTGAGGTAACCAATCCATAGATGCACAAAAACAACCTATGAATCATTTTTGTCTAATATGACACGATAAATCTTTCCCTCTTTCCATTTCAATCTGTGAGTAAAAAATTGAGAAATCATATATCAAAATATAAAAGTGAATCATTCGAGGTAAAGTAGGTCAACTGAAAAATAAAAACCCATGAATAAAAGTCCCATCCCTAGTAACATGGACTTCTCTCATATGTGGTATAACTACTAATAGCCCAAACTTCTAAACTAAAATATAACAATATATTATCCCTTGTATACCTCCTATAATTAAAATTAAAATGAAAATACTAATGCTTTAAAAATATTTATAACACCCCAGCTCAGTTCACACTATATTAAATACATTTAACATCCATGTAACATAATTTAGGCCTCATTATACTATAAATTCTATAGAATAATATTGAGGGTCTAAGGTAAAATTATTTATAAACTATTCCATTATATAATATTAGTAAAATAATATAAAAAATAATTTTGAAAAGATATACATATATGTTTAAAGAAAATAGATATCATGAAATGTTCTGATAAAAAATCATTTGAAATCAATTATATATTAAAATGAATATTCTAAAAGTCATACAGACCAAATTAAGATCCCTCGTGGGTAGATCCTATACATAATGTTCAAAAGAATAGAAATATTGGAAAAATGTCCACCAATTTAAAATAAAATTGTTGAAATCGCTGATAAAATCCATCAAAAAAGTTAATTTTCTTAAAATAGTGAACAATGACAAATAATCCATCTTCATTTTAATACTATAGATAAGGAATAAAAAATCCCCTTTAATTTTAATTAATTCCACCGTTCATCAGTGGAGTCGAATATTTTAATCTTAACATCATCAAAAGAAATTAGTTAGAAATATTTGTATGGTAAATATGATAATAAATGATGAATTTTACCTCTAATCAATAAGAAACAATGCCTACCGATGCAATTGTTTAATGATGAATTAATTGAGGGAAAGATATGGTTTGATGGTAGTGTTGTACCCCTCTCTCTTGGATTTTAATGATCACAATCACTCTCATCGTGTTCTAACTTGTTTTCAAGTGTTTTGATGCTAGGAAAAAGGTTGCCCAGGAGTTGGCCCAAGAAGGCTAATAGTGGACTCTCTGAGTCCACCGGCCAACCAGTGGATTCCCACCGGCCAGCCGGTATGGGCACCGGCCAACCGGTTCTTTCCCACCGGCCATCTGGAGGACCCAGGCAGTCGGCTTGCCCACTGCCTGGTGACACCGGCCAACCGATGGATGACCACCAGCCAGCCGGTGGAACCCAGACAGAAAGCCTGCTCTGTCTGGACCACCGGCCAGCCGGGAGCTCAGCACCGGCCAGCCGGTGGACCACCGGCTAGCTGGTGAGACACCACCGGCCAGCCGGTGTGCCCAGTCAAACTAGCCGTTGGGCTTTGACCAGACATGTACTTTTGACCCCCAACGGCTCCGGAAGCCCTCCAACGACCATATTGAAGTGTTTATGGGTATTTATCCTATAAATAAGAAACCATGGATGCCGGGAACACAACCGAAACATATTTTGATGTCTTGACGCTCTAACGACAAATCTCAAAGGCATCTTGTGATCCATTGCTATCCTTGAAGCTTGAGCTCCCTCTCCATCATCTGCTCTCACACTTTTGGCGCTCAAGGCTTCCGTGTGTTTGTATTATTTTATTTGTTTAGTTCTTCATTGGGTTTGGATTAAAACAAACCTCTCATTTCCATTCTTTCTTTCAATTGGATTTCTTGCAATAACCATAATAAAAAAGCAAGATGTACGAAGGTGTTCTAGCCTACCTTAAAATGGCTAGTGGGTTTCTTGCTACAACCATAATAAAAAAGCAAGTTGTACGAAGGTGTTCTAGCCTACCTTAAAATGGCTAGTGGGTTTCTTGCTACAACCATTAAAAAGCAAGCTGGCGTATTAATCTCTCAACGGTTCTTGTTGGGAGCAGAGACGTAGGCTTGGGAATTAAGCCGAACTTCGTTATCAAATTGTGTCTTGCCTTTTTTATTTTCGCTGCATTGATAATTGTTTTAAATTGTTAATTATTTTTGAAAAGGCAATTCACCCCCCCTCTTGCCATCCTCTGCGACCCAAAATTTGGTATCAGAGGGAGCATTTGTGTAAAACCTTAACCGGTTACAAACTTAAGATCCTTAGTGATGGCTAATTCCTCGCATGCTCCCGAAGGGTATTCTATGACTCGGGCTCCATTCTTTGATGGAACCGATTACACTAATTGGAAAACTCGCATGATTACTTTTCTTAGAAGCATTGGTTATCCTATCTATAGGATTATAATGCAAGGCTATACTTTATCTAACAAGGATGAGTCCAAATGGACCCCCGAAGACATTTCCAATTTTGAGCTTGATGGCAAGGCCATGAATTCTCTTCATTGTGGGCTAGACCGTAATGAATTCAACCGTGTTTCTACTTGCTCCTCTTCTTATGAAATTTGGAAACTTTTAGAAGTAACCCATGAGGGCACTAACAAAGTCAAAGACACTAGATTAGACATGTATCGCCAAGATTTTGAAAGTTTCACCATGCACCCACACGAATCAATTACTGAAATGTTTACTCATTTTACTGACGTTTGCAATGGAAGAAAATCTCTTGGTGAGGATGTTTCTGCAGAAATGATGGTCAAGAAGATTCTTTGGGTCCTACCAATATCATGGGAACCAAAGGTGACCGCAATTCAAGAAGCAAAAGATGACAAGAAAATGCCGGTTGAAGAGCTCATTGGATCACTCATGACCAACGAGATCACCATGAAGTGGCAAGCCGATAAAGAAGGTAAAACCTTCAAGGAGAAAAAGAACATTTCTTTCAAAGCAAAGGAAGAAATCTCCTCCGCTGATAGCGAATCCGAGATTGTTCAACTAGAAAGAAAAATGAGCAAATTCATGAAGAAAAAGAAGAACTTTCGAAGGGCATAAAAGGAAGAGCCCAAAGCGGAGAATGAAGTTACATTATTTGAATGTGGAAAGAAAGGCCACATCAAACCGGAGTGCTCCATTTTCAAGAAAAGGGTAAAAGAAAAGAAAAACAAGAAGGCTTTCAAAGCATCCACATGGAGTGCAAGTGATGACTCCATGTCTTCAAGAGACTCAAGCGATGAAGGTGAACAATGCCTAATGGCATTTGATGAGGTATCTTCTTCCGAATCCTCTTCCTCATCTTCCTCTTTCAATAATGACATGTCCTATGAAGATCTCCAAAATGAGAGAGATCAATTAGAGTAAGGTTTTCACGAACTTACCTCTAAATTTATGGCTTTGAAAAAGAAAAATAAAATTCTCATTTCTGAAAAAGAACAACTTCTCAAAAATAATGAGGAACTTACCCTTATGATCCAAGATATTCCAAATGTTGATTCTTTGAATTCAACCATTAAAGATCTAAGGGAGTCTCTTGCCAAGTTCACCCAAGGTGAACAAAATTTGACCAAATTACTAGGTTCTCAGCATTCGGCTAGAACAACACATGGACTTGGCTTTAACAAACAAGCCACTTCTTCTAGAGCACCCACTACTTTTGTAAGGGGGATCTCTCAATATAAATTTTGTAATTATTGTAAAAAGACCAGGCACATGATTTATGAGTGTGATTGTAAAAATGCAAGGTATGGAAGCCCCAAAACCATTACCTACTCGGATGAGTATTTTAGATGGCAACCCTCTAGAAAAATATGGGTTCAAAAGTCTCTTTTAGCTAATCTTTCCGGACCCAAACTTATATGGGTACCAAAGTCTATTCTCTCTTGATTTTGTAGGATAAACGCCAAAGAAGTAGGACTTCGAAAGGCTCGTGGTATCTCGACAGCGGATGCTCGAGGCACATGTGTGGCGATCCCTCCGAGTTCAACTCCCTTGAAAAATTCGATGGAGGATATGTCACCTTCGGTGACAATTAAAAAAGCAAGATCGTCGGAATAGGTACCATTGGATTTGGTAGCACCTCTTTAATTAAAGATGTTTTCTTTGTTAAAGGTTTAAAACATAATCTAATTAGCATTAGTCAACTTTGTGATAGTGGTTTTTCGGTGAATTTTCAAAATGATTTATGCAATGTGTTTGATTTTCAAAACAAATTGATATTTTCTGCTTCCCGTTTTCAAAATATTTACATTATTGATTTAAAGTCTTTAGCTAGCCAAAATGTTAAATGTTTAAGTGATCTTGACAATGAGTCTTTTCTTTGGCATAGAAGGTTGGGGCATTATAGCTCTCATTCACTTCTAAAGCTTAATAAGAACAAGCTCATCCGTGACCTTCCTAAACTTAAGTTTAAGAAAGATTTGATTTGTGAGCCATGCCAACTTGGAAAGAAACACAAGTCTTCTTTCAAATCTAAGAAGGAAGTGTCCACTTCAAAATCTCTTGAGCTCCTACATCTTGATCTTTTTGGTCCTACCCCTGTAGCAAGTCTAGGTGGAAAATCCTATACCTTTGTCCTAGTAGATGACTTTTCTCGTTTCACTTGGGTTTTCTTTTTAGCTCATAAAATTGATGCTTGTAGAACCTTTTTGAAATTCTTTAGGAAAGTAGAAAACGAAAAAGGATATAAAATTATATCGCTCCGTAGTGACCATGGAGGTGAATTCGAGAACAAAGAATTCGATGAATTGTGTTTCTCTCAAGGATACAATCACACCTTCTCTGCCCCTAGGACTCCACAACAAAATGGAGTGGTTTAAAGGAGAAACCGAACTCTCCACGAAATTGCTCAAACCCTCCTTAGTGAATTCAACCTCCCTCAATTTTTCTGGTCCGAGGCAGTTAACATTGCTTGTTATACTATCAATAGAGTCCTTGTAAGACCCCTTCTTAAGAAAACCCCCTATGAACTTTGGAAAGGCAAATTGCCCAAAGTTGGTTAATTTAAAGTGTTTGGTTGTAAATGCTTTATCCTTAACACAAAAGATAAACTTGGGAAATTTGATGTCAAATCCGATGAAGGTATTTTTATTGGGTACTCCAACTCATGCAAAGCCTATCGTGTCTTCAACAAACGTTCAAAAACCATCCAAGAATCATCTCATGTCAAGTTTGATGAAAATCTTCCAAAACCCCATCCGGTCATTGAAGATGTTGAAGATAAGCTTGATAAACTTGAATTAAATGATTCCTCTTCTCCTCTCAAGGAGGATGATGATCATGGACCTTCTTCACCTTCTTTGCCTTCCACCTTGCCTAAGGTTTGGAAACCTTCTAGAGACTATCCATTAGAAAATGTTATAGGTGATCTTCAAGCCGGTACTCAAACTAGAAGATCAATCCTCAACGAGGTTGAAAATCAAGCCTTCATTTCTCACCTAGAGCCTCAAACCATTAATGATGCCATTAATGATGAGAATTGGGTTCTTTCAATGCAAGATGAACTAAATCAATTCTCTAGAAATGATGTTTGGACTCTTGTTGAAAGACCCAATGATCATCCAATTATTGGCACTAAATGGGTTTTTAGGAACAAACTTGATGATCAAGGAAATATAACCCGGAACAAGGCTCGCCTAGTAGCTAAGGGATATAATCAAGAAGAAGGAATTGATTATGGTGAAACCTTTGCACCCGTTTCTAGATTGGAATCCATTAGGATCTTGTTGGCTTTTGCCGCCCACTTAAATTTCAAACTTTTTCAAATGGATGTTAAAAGCGCCTTTTTAAATGGTTTTATTTCAGAAAAAATCTTTGTTGAACAACCTCCCGGTTTTGAAGATCCAAAATTTCCAAATCATGTTTTTAAATTAACCAAGGCTCTATATGGCTTAAAGCAAGCCCCTCGGGCTTGGTATGAGCGGTTAACAAAATTCCTTTTAGAAAATGATTTTAAAATGGGTCAAGCTGATTGTACCCTCTTTTTAAAACACACTTCAAAAGATCTTTTAATCATCCAAATCTACGTCGATGACGTTATCTTTGGTTCTACCAAAGAATCACTTTGTACTGATTTTTCAGATTTAATGAGAAAAGAATTTGAAATGAGCTTTATGGAGGAATTGAAATTTTTTCTCGGTTTTCAAATCTTTCAAAATTCAAAAGCTATTTTTCTAAGCCAAGGCAAATACACAAATGATCTCTTAAGTCGTTTTGGTATGGATCAAGTAAAGGCAATTAGTACCCCCATGAGTACTTCCTGTAAGCTTACATTATATGAAGTCGGGAAACCGGTTGATAACAAGCTTTATAGGAGTATGATCGGGAGTCTACTTTACCTAACTGTGACCCGTCCTGACATCATGTTCAGTGTTTGCCTTTGTGCTCGTTTTCAAGCCAATCCCAAAGAATCTCATTTTAAATCGGTCAAAAGAATCCAAAAACATTGGTTTATTTTATCCTTCTAATACTTCTTTCGAACTTTATTCATATTCGGATGCTGATTTTGGCGGATGTCAATTAGATCGAAAGAGTACTAGTGGAACCTATCATCTGCTAGGCAAGTCCCTTGTATCGTGGAGTAGCAAGAAGCAAAACTGTGTTGCTCTTTCTACTGCCGAGGCCGAGTACGTAGCCGCTGGGAATTGTTGTGCCCAAATTATTTGGATGCAGCACACTCTCTTGGATTAGGGTCTTTCCTACGATCATGTCCCTATTCGGTGTGACAACACTAATGCCATTAGTATTTCTAAGAATCCAATACAACACTCTAGAACAAAGCATATAGACTTAAGGCATCATTTCCTTCATGACCATTTTCAAAAAGGGGATATCACTTTGGACTTCATTTCTACTCATTTCCAATTAGCTGATATTTTTACCAAACCGCTCCCAGTTGACCGTTTTGATTTTATTAAGGGGGATTTAGGAATGATTCGTCAATGAGCACTATTAAATATTTAACTCTTTTTTATTTTAATTCTATTTTTTTTGTTTATCTAATTTCTTCTCATTTTTTTCTTTTTCCCTCCTATTTTGATAATCCCAAAGGGGGAGAAATTTCTCTGTTTACAAGTTTCATATTTCAATTGATTAAAGTGCTCTTTTTAAATGTTCAATTTTTTTAAAACCGGTAAGTTATTGATTTTGTTCCTTTTAAAAACAAATGACCTATGGTTACAATTTCAAAATGACTCATTCTCTTTAGATTAAGATCATTTTCAATACATGGTACATCTCTTCAATTTATTTTTTTTTGAAATGATCTCTAATATATATTTTTTATGTCCAAAATTGTTTATTTAAGTTTTCAATTGGCATATCCTTTTTAAAGCATTCTCTTTTGTGATTGTGATCATCAAAATAGGGGGAGATTGTTGTACCCCTCTCTCTTGGATTTTAATGATCACAATCACTCTCATCGTGTTCTAACTTGTTTTCAAGTGTTTTGATGCTAGGAAAAAGGTTGCCCAGGAGTTGACCCAAGAAGGCTGATAATGGACTCTCTGAGTCCACCGGCCAACCGGTGGATTCCCACCGGCCACCAGTCAGCCGGTGTTAGCGCACCGGCCAGCCGGTATGGGCACCGGCCAACCGGTTCTTGTCCACTGGCCAGCCGGAGGACCCAGGCAGTAGGCTTGCCCACTGCCTGGTGACATCGGCCAACCGGTTGATGACCACCGGCCAGCCGGTGGAACCCAGACAGAAAGCCTGCTCTTTCTGGACCACCAGCCAGCCGGGAGCTCAGCACCGGCCAGCCGGTGGACCACCGGCCAGCTGGTGAGACACCACCGGCCAGCCGGTGTGCCCAGTCAATCTAGCTGTTGGGCTTTGACCAGACTTGTACTTTTGACCCCCAACGGCTCCGGAAGCCCTCCAACGGCCATATTGAAGTGTTTATGGGTATTTATCCTATAAATAAGAAACCATGGATGTCAGGAACACAACCGAAACATATTTTGATGTCTTGACGCTCTAACGACAAATCTCCAAGGCCTCTTGTGATCCATTGCCATCCTTGAATCTTGAGCTCCCTCTCCATCAGCTGCTCTCACACTTTTGGCGCTCAAGGGTTCCGTGTGTTTGTATTATTTTATTTGTTTAGTTCTTCATTCGGTTTGGAGTTAAACAAACCTCTCATTTCCATTCTTTCTTTCAATTGGGTTTCTTACTACAACCATAATAAAAAAGCAAGTTGAACGAAGGTGTTCTAGCCTACCTTAAAACGGCTAGTGGGTTTCTTGCTACAACCATTATAAAAAAGCAAGTTGTACGAAGGTGTTCTAGCCTACCTTAAAACGGCTAGTGGGTTTCTTGCTACAACCATTAAAAATCAAGCTGACGTATTAATCTCTCAACGGTTCTTGTTGGGAGCGGAGACGTAGGCTTGGGAATTAAGCCAAACTTCGTTATCAAATTGTGTCTTGCCTTTTTTATTTCCGCTTCATTGATAATTTTTTTAAATTGTTAATTATTTTTGAAAAGGCAATTCACCCCCCATCTTTCCATCCTCTATGACCCAACAGGTATATCTTAATTAGTGTTTGATTGTTCTTGAGGTGTGTGATGTTAATAGAACCCAAAAAAAGATGAAAATTAAATGTTATGTGAAAATAAGAAAATTACCCCTCTTAAAAAGGAAGAAAACCCAGGTCTATTAGTTACTCAGTAAACCTCCATTAACAACATAATATACCATTGTATGATCAATGGAATCCTATCCGAATTTTGGTGTCACTCCTGTGGATTTATCCCCTTCAATGTTCCCTAACAGGATTAGTGGCACTCTACTATGTACTCTCTTGCCTCTTGGATCCACCTTATTAAAACTAAAAAATCATAAAAATGTTCAATTATAACATATAATATTTTCAACCATTTCACTATCCTTTAACATGGGGTTTAATGTTCCCAAAACACAAAACATAATCACTCTCCTAATCTAATCCTAAAATTTTAAATCAATCTTTATATTCTTGTACTTAATTTCCAATATTAATTTCAAAATTGTAATATTATTAACTAAATTATGTCATTTTAATTTATAAAATTGTGCAATATATATACCTTTAAAATTTTTATTTAGTATATAAATACTGAATATGACTATGCCGGTTAATACAATCATATATGAGTTTTGGTGAAAATGTGTTTTATTTGTATCTTGATTTATTAAACAATAATGTTTTTCACATAAATTACTTATTATATAAGTTTTAATATGAGGGTTTCAAATTAATTGGTTAATTATAGTGGTTTGGGATGAGTTTACCCTTTATCCCATTATTTATTTACTTTTATTTCTTATTATTTATTATATAATTTTGAGAGTATAGAAAATTAGAATCTTATTTTGGGTCTTATTGTAAATCACACTTTTCTAACAATTTCAAACCAATTTTTTAGATTATTGAAAATTTTGTATGGAATTTAACAAGTAGAATGTGTAGTTATTAATGTATATTATCCAAATATATGTTTAATCTTGATGGAAAATGAATAAAATTATAAATTGAGGTATTTTATTTGAAAAATGTATCTTTGAAGTAAGAATTGAAGAGATTGAAAATGTCATGGATATCCCATTGAATTTAATTCCATTGAAATATTTGGTTACATGAACCATTATGGGTTGAATAAAGAATAATTCCATTAACGATTTTTAATATGTTGAGAGACCAGCTCTATTTTATTAAACAATAAATAAAATAACCTTTTAAATTTGGTTGAGTTGGTATCCAATGCATGTCCCATAAACATAGAGCCACGTATTCACATGAGAATCATGAACTAAAATCCCAAACATGGTCCAACGGACCTAGTGACCCATAGTCCTCAAAAATTATCATAAATAAGGACATTCCTTGATGGACCCATGGAAACAAACCAATGTTAAGAACCAGTCTGAAGTCTTTCCCTCCATCCATAGCTTGATCAATTTTAGCTATGATGATATTCAATAATGTTGAATCACCTCCCCCCCCACCACCCCCACTAAAATTTATGTTGTTCTGGTCTGATAACATGTGGTCGAGAACCCATTTTTCCTACATTGGAGTGTGTGGGTTGACCAGTCGTTGGGTTCCAGCACACCAACCACTCTATAAAACCACCCACCCGATGATACTTTCATGAAAGATGTTTGAATGAGGAGTATTAACACACACAACCCTACATCAAGGTCTCCCACCTAGAATAACATGTAATATGTGTTGAAATGCATTCCTAATGAAACAAGACATAGATTGGTCTCATTATATCACCTTCAACAAAAAAAATATGTAAGATGTCTAGGGATCAAATGGAAAAAACATACATGTCGTGATGGATGTAGACAAATGAGAGGACGTGAAGACCCAAGGGTTGTAACAACATAAGATGTATCCTAGAGAAAATCCCAAGGCACCATCTTCACCCTCTATAGATGAAGAGAAACTCCATTCAAACCTCCCAAATACATGCCACAATCGCTATCACTGTCCAAATCCATGAGCACCGTGTATTCCTTCACCAACCACCTAAAAGCACTCCGATGAAAAACTCAGGCCACCATATTCATACACATTATCATCTTCATCCATGGAAATGATAATCATCACAACTTTTATCACCATTATGTAAAAAAATTCACCCCACCATCACCACCCTGAATACCTCCACTACCCCCCTGGGATGATACATCAATGATGACTACACTAACATAACCCAATGATGGAAACCCCATAAGATATATCTCAAAAGGTTCAGTTCTAGAAAAAATATGAAATTTTTATGTTGAGAGGGAATATGATGCACTATTCCAAAACTGATATGAGTGAGGACTTCCATGAGTACCACCAGCTGAATAGTAAAGGAAGAGGTGAAATGTCTAATATTATAAGGGCACCACCATCACCAATAAAGAGTGGATAACCCTAATTCATGTTCACGAATGATTTCACCTAGAAACACTAAGAACCTAATTAATCCATAAACATTATTAAATAAATAAGTATTAAAACTATTAAAAGTTATAAGAGATATTTGTTTTTCTTTACATGTAGAGATACTCTGATTAATGTAGTAGTAGGGGTTGTTGCAAACCCTTTGATGGGTATTTTAAATTTCATGGATGGGTTTTGTATGATGGTTAACTCTTTATAGGATAAATTTTGTTCGGGTCAAACTAAATTTGAATGGTATATTAATTGGGAATAATTGAAGATTATTATCCCTTAAAATAAAATGAGTTAATTGGTTAAATAATATTAATTACATGAATATTTCACTAATAAAAAATTATATGATTATTCTTTCCATAATTACCTCATCCTAAACATCCAAAACTCTAGTTAAAAACATTTTCTTTACATGCTATCTTTTATACCAATTGAAGTGAAAAAATTGTGAATCCTTATTTATATTATCAATAATAAAAATTTTATCACTTAATAACCTAAGGCCTCTTAGGTTTTATGTTATTGATATTTAGGGAGACCATTACCTAAACAACACATTTCATTAACATAAATTAGTAAATTTTCCCATTATACTAAGGTTTTTTATTCATTAGGAAAAATCCAATATCTACCAAAAAATTATCTACATGTCATACCCTTTTTGAAAAACCATGTAGGATATTGTTATCAATATCCTTGGTAAAATGGAAACAAAATATGAATGTTCTCAAATCTCTAGTAAAGAAAATTATATTCTATAATAATTAGATATCGTAAGATATTATAAGAAGTATATATGTGTATGATAGAATAACAAAAGTTCTTTGATTTAATATAAGATATTCATGCCCCTAAAAAACATAACAAGAATACATTTCAAATTCATTGAAAAGAAATTTTATAAAACAATCCCATAAAAAACATAAAAGACTAATCACAAAGATTACATAGAAGAACATGGGAACTCCTGAAAGAAAAATATTTTCATTGAAAAAATCCTTCACACCTTCAATATATCATAAACATTACCTAAATAAAAAACTCATTTTATTACCTAAATAGTACACTAAGTGTCAAATAAAGTCTAAAAATATAAATAGGTACTTGGGGAAATCATCTTTATATCGCACTTATAATCCCACATATAGTTAATCTAATAAATGATATACCATATGTAATTACTTCAAATCTCCCTCATCTACAGAAAAAATCATTACCCAATGCATTTAATGGATCAATCAGATTCACTTTTCATCATTAATAGTGTATAAGAACAATAGTTTTTTGAAACAATAATTTTTTCTTTTTATCACAAAAATCATAATTTCATTTTTTATTCCATCATATCATAATTAACTTATGAAAAAGAAATAGGTTTCATGATAATTTCTTAAAAATATCTTCATAATATATCCATGGAAACAATTTTGATGAAAGAAAAATTAGAAAATATCCCTAGTGAGTAATATGATTCATTAAATTATGTTTACATAGATGAAAAAACTTTACAAATTCTTTTGAAACATACTTTCAAAAAGCAAGATAAAATATCCTTTTTTAATCCTTTATAAATATATAATTTCATGAAATACCTAGAAAATTATTTTCTATGAAAAACATGGAAACTATGAAATGAATCTTAATAATAAATTAATTAATTAATTATGGTAAATCTTTTAATGTTGATGCTATTAAATAAAACATTCTTTCTACACTTTTGCAAAGAAAGTAAAAAATTGAGTCATATAGAAAACAGTTGAAAATGTTGTATTTAGTAATTTTTAATGTAATTAGAAGATAGTAGAAAATCATTTTATGTAAAATTAATGAATATATAAAAATTTAAACAATTTTTTTTTTCAATACTGGCAACGAGGAGAAATAGTTTTTTAAAATACATTAAATCTTTTAATGTTATGATTTATAACGAAACCCTATATGGATTTTAAGATTAATAACATTTTCAAAATGAAAAACATCAAAAAAAACTTTTAATAACATGTTAGTAAATAGATTCATGATATTATATTTCAAGTAGGTAGAATATACACAGTAAAAATGAATATAGGTGTATCAATCAAATCTTGTCTCAGTGGAAGGATGATTATGATGAGAGATCCTTACAAATCAAGTAATGGTTTCATACGAAATCCATTAAATGAAGGAAAATATTATTATTACATAAAACCCATGACATACATGAACAAATATTTTCCCAATTCATTAATAGGGAAGTAATAACAATATATAAATGATATAATGGTGTACAACAAGAAACATGTTACACCGAATTGAATTTGAGATCAAGAAACCCATGAAAAGATCGTAACATTTGAAGTAGGAATCCATAAATGAAATTATTCTATGAAAATAATGTGAATCCTTATAAAATAATTTTAAATACAAAATAAAACCATCATTATTCATAAGACACATAATCAAGGTATGACATGATCAATTAATAAGTGATAAACCACAATGAATGGATATGTCTTCTATTTCGCCAAACATTTTCGAACCCCTTGTATAATAAATTGATTCTAACTATATGTTTATAAAAATACCATATTAATTATTATATTCCTTTATATCATTCACTTATTGTTTATTATTATTCAATTGTTAATAGTACTTTTTAAAAAAATCATTATTTATGTATAAACTCTCTGGTTTCCCATGCATGATTCGATTCAGTGGTTTTGGTCCTTAAAAATTGGTCATCGTTTCATCATCTATATAAAAAAGAAAAATTTTATGGATATCATTTTTATAAATTAACTATAAATTTATAACTATTCATTTGAGGTTGTTAATAAAATGGGATACATAGATTTATGGAGGTGATAGTACACACACACAGAGAGGCGATGTTTTAATTCTCAAATGACGAAAGGATAATAAATTCGATTTTTTTTAACATTAATGACTATTGTTAATATTATAAATATAATATTTATTCAATGAATTCATCCATATGATCAGAAATGTTATATGGTGTTAAAATTGATATGTGTCGTTAAGGGTGGTTGTAGTCTGCACATAATCTTGTGTGACATTTCCATTTTCCAAAGATGAGTGTATGAAGGTAGATAGTATGTTATATTTATAGAATAATAATTATATTATTAATATCATATATATTCAATAATTGAATCCTTGTAACTATCCATGTGAGGCATTGATGAAAAATGAAAAACATCACTTTTGTGAAGGTGGTAGTTGACACATTGACACAAGTCATGTTTACATTTTACATTGATTGGAAATGGTATAGAAAAAGGATAAACCAAAAAATAATTAAATTTCTGTATATTAATGATACTGAGGTAATTTTATTATTATGTTTATGAAATATTAGATTTAGTTGGAAGAGAAAAATACTTGAAATGACTTGGTAAAGGCAATTATCACTTATTTTCATATCATTATTCCAATTAAAAGTAAGTACTACGGAGGAGAAGGTACCCCCCCCCCCATTCATTTTGGAATGGAACCCCATTCACCGGGTGCTCCTTTATACTATCGTCTCCCCTTCTTCATTCTTGTTCCCCCCTCTTCCCAACAATTTTCTATTCCATGAGACTCTTTTTCCCCTCTGGTTCTCTCTAATGTGGGTTCCCTCTCGCTTCTTTTTCGGAATTCATGCTGATTTTTGGGTGCGGTGGAAGCCCTTGGTCGCCCCAACATTGCTCTAGCCTCAGGATCCTCTGCGCCTCCCAGAGTCAGATCTAGTGTTGTGGTAAAAAAGTGGCTTTGGTTTATGAGGTTAGGTAGACGATGGGTTTCCAAGTGCTGCTGGAGTTTGTTCATTTTGTTGGGTATTCTTATAGGTTTTATGCTTCATTGACAATAGTGGTGTTCAGAACCCTCAGGTGCTCAAATCCCTGCCCTGCCCTCACATTCATCACTGCCTCTCCTAGTCAGATCTAGTGTGGTGGTATCTGTAATATTTCGGGTTCTGTGGTGCGGAGGCTGTTGGGGATCTCGGCGTGACCCGAGTAAGTATTCTATTGTGAAGATGATTCATGATTTGTCTAATATACATAGTTATTCTTTTTTTAAGCTACCGGTGAAGTTGATTTGTGTTATTTTGCGATTTCTAGATTTATGATCGCTCGGTAAATTTGGTATTTCATGTATCTGTTTTGGTGTTTCTCGTTTTTGGTGCGATGATAAAGTTGTTTTCGATGGTGATGAAGATGGAGAAGCGATGATGGATCATCTATTTTGGCTTGTCATGGTTGAAGTTTTTATTTACTACAAAGATTGTGTTTTTTTGCAGGCATTAATGCAGCGGCTCCGGCGACATGTTGGATGGTATCTGATGGGAGGTTCTTGGGCTTTTTGGATTAATCTAGGATATTTTTCCTTATAATTATAATAAAGAACATATTTCAAATACCATGTTAGAGAGAATGAAATTTTTTTAAATATTATTTCTTAATAGAAAAAGTAATTTCATTATATGTACAATTTTTTGAAAATTGTACTTGTATAAATTGGGAATAATAATAACCGCCACCATGCAATTTAATATAATATTACGTGATATTTTAATTCATTATCCCTTGATTTGACGCTTCCACCCTATTTTACATTTACTCTGGTGACTCCATTTTTATATAGGTAACTTATTTTTATGACAAAAAAGTATGAAATATTCCTTATTACAAAATTTCAAATTTTTAATCCAAAATATGAAAACCATTTTTCCATAATTAAAATCCCTATATAGAAAATATTAATTATAAAAAAACAACATGTATCTTAACAAAAACCAGTTTTTTGAAAAATTCTCTTTTAAACATAAAATGGATTTAATAGGAAAAACTTGTTTATTGACGATACATATGGAATTAATTGGATTATTTTAATTAAGAGAGGATTATTTGAATTTAAAAATAAACCAAAAACCAATGTTACCTTATTAACACATTATTTATAATAGAAAAAACAAAAAAAACTTTTTATTTGAATAAAACAATTTCTTAGATTACCAAATAGTCCATCATCAATTAATAAAGTCAAGTTTATATTTTTAAATACATTATATTAAACATTTATTATATATTCGGTGTACAAAAAAGTTTCATAATGTTTCTATTCATTACTTTATCAAAATAGTTTTATAAAAGTGACAATATTTATGAAATTAGTATTTTTGTTATTCAACCAAAAAACAAGTATTTTTTTGGGAAATCCAAAAAAAATATCTTAATCTTATATGTTATTCCTTATGTAAAATATTCAGTCTATTTTATCAATTTAATTTTTTAAATTTTGATATTTAGCATTTAAATGAAAATATAGAATATAAAGAATGCTCACATTTATAAAAAAAATGATCCTTTCATACATTAAATATTCTTAACCTTATATATCATTAATTACCAAATAATGTTAATTTACCTTTAATGTTATTAAATTATTATTCCATGTACTCTATTTATGTGTATTTCACAAACAATTCAATAAGATATTTACTTAAGGTGACAAATATTAAAATCTTAGAGTGTTATATTCTATCAACTATAATGAAATTCCATCCTCATAGTTTTTGACTCCTATATGTAGAATAAATGTTTTTCAAAAATTTAGAATAAATTTCATATTGTAGAAAGAAAATTTGAAAATTAGTAATTCAAACATATTCCTAATAATTAAATCATAAAATAGTGGAAAACATGACATATGTATATTATAATTCATATATATATGTATGTGTGGAAAGAAATAGATTTTAATCCATATCAATTACATTCCCTTTTGAGAAGAACATTAATGATTAGGCTTATACTAATAAATATAACTTTTAATAAATATATCATGAACTATTCATTTATCATTATGATATTTTTTTATTGTAAATGTGTTTTGAAAATCATACCATTGTAATTGGGTAACATTTTTTACATACGACTCATTATATTTATCTTCATTTTTCTAAAGGTATTATTTTACTCATAAGATAGAGAATATGAAAAAATATATTTAGTTGATTTATTTCCATTACCTGAGCATAATTTCATCTTTTAGTTGTCTTTTAATCAGTTTTCCATATTTGATTTATCTCTTGTTCGTAATTCTAAATGAACATGTTGACCTTTTCATTCATTAAGCCTTAAATATAAATTTTAATAAATAATAAGATATAAAAAATGATGAAACTTAATTCCTCCTATATGCATACAATTACTAAAAGTAATAATTATTAGAAAAATATAATATTATACATACTATGAATAAACATTCAAATAAGGAAATAATAAATTAGTCCCTAATAACATAAGAATAACACCCAATGATCAAATTAATATCTTTTCATAAACAATAAACCAAAAAACTCTTCAAATTAATCCGGACCAACTGTAATGAAAAAAATCAGAATTATTTACTAACATATTCTTATATGATTAACATTTTATTTATCTCAATATAGCAATAATTAGTTATAATGTAACATATAAGAAATATATATACCATAATCATATATTATGTAAAATATGATTTCAAAAAATAAATTGAAACATCATGATATAAAATCACAAAAAAATGCGCTATAATTAAAAATAAAATAATATTAATAATTTTATCATTATATTAAATAATGACCTTAAGTGTTATTTATACCCTCTTCATTCTTTATTCAATAAATACCTCAAAAAATATAACCATGTCACACAATCAATTATTAAGGTTATCGATACCATTTAACATATGTTTCTGAAAGATAAGTCATTCTTTATTCTTCATTTAATATAAGTCAATTTGAAATGGAATACAATATTATCTCATAATTTTCCATTCACCATAATTTTATAATGTTCCAAAAATTATGATAACCCTTTTCCTAATTAATGAAAATTACCACAAAATCTTAGAATGTATTTACCCAATTGGATATATATTCCTTTAAACAAATGTAGCCTCAATCATTGATGGTAAAATATACTTCAATATTCTATTAAAGACAAAAAACTCCCTTAGTATCCTTATTCATCTTAAACTCAATCACAAAAAACAACAAAAGTTGTATCTATAAAATTAAACATGTGATCATCCTTATATTTTCAACCCATAAGAGTATCCAAAACTCTTAAATTATCATGATCTGAATTATTAATAACCTATGATGTTATTTAAACCCTTATTCTAGTGCCAAATATAATTCCTTGAATTCGTACATCTAGATCTGATGTTAAAATAAATTCTTTATAAACTAACATTGACACCAATAGAAGAAACCCAAAAATTTAGCATTACTTAATTTCATTACCAACAACAAACATTGAGTCACATAAATTTTCAATACCTTTTAGTATTATATTTTTATAGAATTAAGAATACCATTTTGTGAAAAAACCCATGTCATCCTCATAAAATGGGTATTTTCCCCATTATAACCATATTATATAATTTTATAAGAAAACATCAGTATCTCTTGTAAAATTCTCCACACATGATACATACATAAACATATCATATGTATTACTCTTCATAATTACCTGAGGAAAATGGAATCATATGGATATTGAGATTAAGTACTTAATAAGTTATAATATTGTCATTAATAATCGAATATCATAAGAGATTATAAGAAGATCATATGTATATAAGAACAAAATCAATGTTAATGGATATAAAATAAAATATGTGTACCTAGAAGAAGCATAACGTAGATACATTTTAGATCATTATCTAAATTACTCCATATAATTACCCAAAAATTAGGCATAATAAAATAATGATGATTATTAAATGTGAAAACCTAATACCACTTGAAATTAATCTCTTTTCATTGTAAAAAACACCTTTAAAATACCATAAGCTTTCCAAAATCAGAACCCATTTTCTTTCCAAAATATTTCCATTAATAATGATATAAATCATTGAAAAATATATAGGAATCATGGAACATCATTTTCATATCACTCTTTAATACACACATAGATTCACTCTTACAAAATGAATGAAAAACACAGTTATTTCCAACATGTCTCTTCTAGAGAACATATAACTACCCAATTCAATGGAGGTTTATATTGAACATAATTGTTATTATAAATAATTTCCATAAACACTAATTTGTTGAAACACATAGAATATTTATCTATTCCTCATAAAACTCTTAAAATAATTTATCATTTCTCGATATAATATAATCAAGTTTCATGAATATTTTGAAAAAATATCATCATAATACATGCAGAAGAATAAGGTTGATGGAATCATTATATAATGACCCTAGTTAATTATAAGAACCATTTTGGGATGTTTTAATTGATTATAAATTCTGTTTATAAAAGGTTTTAAAATATTCATTTGAAAAATAGAAGGGATGTCATTTTCTTTTGGTAACCCTTTAAAGAACATAAATTTCATATATTAACGGGAACATGATTTTATTTCAACAACCATGGGAACTTATAAAATAATCTTAATTATAAGAAAATAAAATTTTGGAACTCATGGAAAACATTCGTATACAAACAGTTTGGAACTGTTATTATAGGTCCCCTAACGGTTAATACAGCCTATACCAGTGGTTTGGGAATCCATTGGGTGATTTGGCGTTAGGAAACACCTATCCCAATGGTTTGAAGAAAACTGGTGAGAAAGACCTTTACAAATAGTTAGAAAACTGTTGGGATAGGTAAATCTAAAAAACACTTATAGAAGTGATTTGAACCCACAACCTACATGTTATATATCAAATCCTACCCCACTATCCTATAGTTGCATTTGTGAATATATTTGGATATATATATATAATTTATATATTGATTTATTCGAAGATATTCGACAAAATAATTTATAAAAAATATGGTGAAATATCCCAACAGTTATCAAAACCGTTGGGATAAACCTTTCCCAACAGTTTTGAGATCCGTTGGGATAGGTACCCACCATTTACCAAAAATTTAGGAAACCCAATGGGAAAAGTGGTGGCAAAGTACCCTTTCCCAACGGTTTTCCCAAACATTTGAGAAAATTGGTCTCAAAGTACGATTTCCCAATAGTTTTCCAAAACCATTGGGAAAAGTGAACCCTTCCCCAACCGGTGTAAAAAGTGGTCTCAATGTACCCTTTCCCAATTGTTTTAGAAAAATCATTGGTAAAAGTTGACCCTTTCGCAATGTTTTGGAAAAACCATTGGGAACTGTGGACCCTTTCCAAACGGTTTGGTCAAACCCTTGGGAAAATTGGTCTTAATGTACCCTTTCCCAACGTTTTGGGAAAACTAATGGAAAAAGTGGTGTCAAAGTACTCATTCCCAACAGTTTTGAAAAAACCATTGGGTAAGGGGAACTATAACAATGGTTTGTTTAAACTATTGGTATAGATGTGTTGGTATAGGTAGGATTTCTAGTAGTGTGGTGAAATATCAATTCATGTTGTATATATTATGAAAAATATTCTTTTCAAGCTTTTGTAATGAAATTCAAAAGTGAGTTATATAGAAAAGGATTGAACATATTAAATTTAATGATTTGTATTGAAAGTAATTTTTTTTATAATATATCTTTAACAAAAAATAATGTATAGATAAAAATATCCATAAAACGTTTTTTATAGCAAACTTTTGACATCACCTATTTTGATAATCCCAATTATGCTTTCATATACTTTGATAATATCAATATAATGATTTTCTATATATTAATTCTTTCAATCTGTGATCAAGATGATAATAATATTAAAATAATACCTAATATATGTTAATCCATGTCTATCTATGTTTATATGAGTTCTGAAGTTCTTCTAACCCATTCGGATACGCTTTGCATAAAATAGAAAATTGTTAAGTCACTGATCTGGGTATAGCTGCTGATATAGAGCTACCGATACTCAGTCTACCGATAGACTTAGTCTACCGATAGACATAGTCACTGATATGCTAAGGCTACCGATATGTACAGAGCTACCAAGAGAAAATGAGCTACCGATAGAATAGGTCTACCGATATGCATAAGTCCACCGGTGAGCAAGTCTACCGACAGATTCAGTCTACCGATAGAGAACACTAAGAGCTACCGATATGAGCTACCGACCGGCCTACTGATACACAGACTGGCGACTGATATGAACCGACTAACACCGTCTACCGATACAAGTATAGAGCTACTGATAGAACCAGTCTACCGAGCTACTGATAGAGTAAATCTACTGATAGAAGGAGTTACTGATACCTAGAGCTACCGATACCAACAATCTACTGATGCAAGTTCAAAGAGCTACCGATGGAAGGTTCTGCTACACAAAAGACCACCGTACACATTTACCAACACGATCTACTAATGATTGACCAACCGGTCAAACTCTATACTCTCAATACTATTTATTTATTAAGCTAACAGTTACATGGGATATTTTTAATGCAGTTAATGTTATTTAATGATCTTTTTTTCCATGTAAGGGAACCGTAACTAGTACCCATGCAAAAGGTAATAATTCCCATTTGCCAGAGCTGAATGATATAAAAGGGAAGATAAAGACCTAGCTGAAATTCATATGTGAAGTAGAGAACACTGGGTGTGCATACGAAAAGCATCAAGGAACTAAGAAGGCACACGAGTGAAAAAGAAAAGGGCTGAACATCATTCAAACATGGTGCATTCGTGAAAGGCTACATCCATACTTCAAGAACACTGGACATACACGAAGATACTCATTTTCAAGGAGAACACAAGCTGCACCTTGAGTGAAGAACTACCAAAAACATTTCATGCACTCAAGCTGACAAGATGGACCAAGAATCAAAGAAGAAAACGACACTCTGTTTTTGAGCAGAAACTAGAGAAGGACTCAGAAGTTTTTCTGATCAACCAAACGAGTCCAGAGCTGCACTGCTAATCACTAAAGCTTTTCTAAACTCTTTCTCACTTTCTTTAGTGATTCTATCTTTACATTTCGAGCAGTGTGTGTACCCTTTTTATTTTACAGACACACTTCCTCCTAAGCTAAATTGGAGGATTATTAAATCCTCACTCAAACATTATAACCCTTTGTTTCCCACTATGGATAGTGGTAGAGGTCGAGTAAGACCTGGACAACCTGTGTGTTGTTGTTTGTGTTTCCCACGTAGAACTTTGGTAGAGGTCTTTATACCTGGATAGTAGTGTACTGTTGTTTACCCTCGATCCAGGGTGTGAATCAATTTATATAAATTATTGAAGAGGACTAAGTCTCGCCTTGAGACTGAACCTCTTGGTTACCTCTGCTGTTCTTTTTAGTTTAAGTCATAAGCATACTATATATATTTATTTCATAATCCACTGCTATTACTTTGAAATACAAAACTATTTTAAATCTAATTTGATAGTTAAATTAGCAAGTGTTTATAATTATTGTAAACCAGTAAGTTAGTTTCAAAAGATAATTTAATCTTCAGATTAAGTCAACTGAGACCTAATCAATCTTTGAGAAACTCATTGAACATTTACACTCTGTATAAATTCACTATAGTTTACCTTTGTTTTTAAATTGGGGGATTTTAAGAGAAATATTTTTAATAGAAATTTTTATAGGAACTCAATTCACCCCACTCTTGAGTATCCACTCCGACCAAAATTTGGTATCAGAGGATTGTTTTTGTTAAAGGATATTTTACATACTCTATTTTTCAAATATGATTTTAGTTGCATCTTTAAAGATCTTAAATTTCTGTTAGTTCTAAAATTTATCTCTTTAAAAATATTTTCTAAAATATACCTATGGATAATATATTAGAGGGTGCTGCTACTAATCGACCACCTTTCTTTAATGGCACCAACTATGCCCAGTGGAAACTTAAGATGAAAATTCATTTAGAAAGTATGGGTTTTGATTTCTGGACTGCTATATAGTCTCAATATAAAATTACAGAAACTAAATGAACAACTTGGGATAAACATACAATGTCTGCTTACAATAATAATTGTAAAGCTATGAATACACTGTACTGTGCTTTAGGAGATGAAGAGTTTATTAGAATATCTGCTTGCAAAACTGCTTATGAAATATGAGATACTTTGGGTGTTTCTCATGAAGGAACAACCAATGTTAAAGAAATGTGATTGAATACTTATACTATTAAATATGAAAATTTTAAAATGAAAACTAATGAACCTATTTCTAATATGTATCTCAGGTTTAATGAGATAGTCAATACAATGAGTTCACTTGGAAAAGCTGTTCCAACTAAGGAAAAAATCATGAGAATCCTGAGATGTCTACTAGAAAGATGGAGAGACACTTCTGTTTCAATTAGAGAGTCATGTGACATTGGAGCACTACCTATAAAAGAGCTTATTGGTAAATTAATGATGAATGAAGAATATCTCAAGGTGAACAAGGAGGAAGATGATGAACCTAAGAGAAAATCTGTAGCTTTCAAGTCTACTACTTCTAAGAGCAAATATGAGGAGAAAATACATGTACCTACTGAGAGTTCAAACGGTGAAGATTCTGATTCATACAATGATGATGAAGTGGCTCAAATAGCCAGGAGATTCAAGATGTTCTATAGGAAGAAGAAATTCATCAGAAAATCTAACTACAAAGGAAAGTATGATAACAAGGGACATTGGAAAAAGGATTGGAAAAAGCCTGGCAAGGAGGATGATATAGTCTGCTACGAGTGCAAAAGGAAAGGACACATCAATGCTGACTGTCCAAAACTAAAATTCAAAAAGAAATATGATTATAAGAACAAGAAGTACAAGAAAGCTATAAAAGATACTTGGAGTGCTTTAGAGGACAACACAAGTGAATCTGAAGTTTCTGATTCTGAGAAGAATCGTGCCAACATGTGCTTCATGACCAACACATCCAAGGTACCTGCTTCCCCTGTTCTAAATGATTATTATTCTAGAAATAGCAGTGATTCAGACAATGATGGAAATATATCTAAGGATGAAATGTTTGAATACTGCAATATGTTGGAAGAAACATGTAATGAACTTAAAGACAAATATAAGTCATTAAAGAAACAACATGCTCTCACTGGCACTACTAAATATTCCTTTGATATAGAAAAAGAAAAGAATGCTCAACTATTAAAGGAAAATACTGAATTGAAAATGTCTAATGAGAAACTTAGAAAGGACTTAGGAAAGTTCACAAATGGAAAAGATACACTTACACAAATTTTAGGAAAGCAAGTTGCACCTAAATAAACTACTAGTTTGGGATACCAACCTGAAAAAAGACAGTTCACTAAAACCTGATTTATTCCTAAATCTGGAAAAAATTCTACTTATTCCAGTTCTGGAAATTTGCATGCTTCAACCAGTTATTCATATGGTTATAGATCAAATAAAGTTTATCTTTCAAAATATATTGATTCTGTAAATTATATGAGACCCATAAGACAAATATGGGTACCTAAATCTTTGATTGCTAAACTATTTGGACCTAAGAAGATCTGGCTACCAAAATCATTTCCTATCTAAACCTATTTTGTAGGACACATGTTTGAAGAGTTCTCTAAAGAAGGTTTGTTACTTGGAAAGTGGATATTCAAGACACATGTCTGGAGATTATTCATGCTTCAAAAGCTTAATAAAGGTTGATGGAGGCCATTTCACCTTTGGTGATAATTCTAATGGAAACATCATCAGCCTAGGGCAGATTGGTAACACTGATTCAGTTTTAATTTCTAAAGTTTTATTTGTTGATGGACTTAAATATAACCTGTTATGTATTTCTCAGTTATGTGATGATGGATTTAATGTGAAATTTTAAAATGATTCCTGTAATGTTTTTAATTCTAAGAATGTTTTAGTATTTTCTACTTTAAGAAATGAAAATGTTTATGTTTCTGATTTAAATGCTTTAGCTAAAAAAATGTTACTTATTTAAATGATATTCATAGAGAATCTTGGATGTGGCACAAAAGATTAGGACACTGCAACATCTATTCTCTTAGAAAGATGACTAGGAAAAACTTGGTTAGAGACCTACCTAAACTTGAATTTCTAAATGACAAAGTTTGTAATCCCTGTCAAAAGGGAAAGCAACATAAAGTTTCTTTTAAATCAATGAAATAAGTTTCAACTTCTCAACCTCTTGAGTTGGTTCACACAGACTTTTTTGGACCTTCAAGAGTTTCTAGTTTAAATGGGAAGCACTATGTCTATGTCTTGGTAGATGACTTTTCTAGATATTCTTGGGTATACTTCTTAGCTCACAAAAGTAAAGCTTGTTCTTACTTTGTTAAATACTCCAAATCTATAGAAAATCTTAGTTGACTTAAGATTAAAACTCTGAGAAGTGATCATGGCCGTGAGTTTGAAAATCAAGAGTTTGAATCTTTATGCTCACACAATGGCTATAGTCACAACTTTTCTGCTCCTAGGACACCTCAGCAGAATGGTGTAGTAGAAAGAAGGAATAAAACCCTTTAGGAAATAGCTAGAACCATGCTTAATGAGTATAATCTGCCTTTTTACTTTTGGGATGAAGGTGTGAATACATCATGTTATATTATTAATAGAGTCTTAATTAGACCAGTTCTCAAGAAGACCCCATGTGAGTTATGGAACAATATAAAACTAAAGTTAGTTACTTTAGAGTCTTTGGCTACAAAATTTTTATTCTTAATACAAAGGATAATCTAGAAAAGTTTGCTTCTAAAAGTGATCAAGGATTTTTTTTGTTATTCTTTAACTAGCAAAGCATATAGAGTCTTTAATAAAAGAACCAAATGTGTTGAAGAATATTTTCACATCAAGTTTGATGAAACTGATTCACATGAGCCTAAAACCTCTCTTGAAAATCTTGAAGAAGATTTGAGTGTTCTAAACATTAATGATAAATCTAAAGAACCTGCTGTAAAAATATCCAGTTCTGGACATATTCTAGAATCTACTTCTGTTGAACCCAAACGTGGAGATGAACCTGAAATTTCTAGTCCTACCTTTACTAGATCAACAAGGATTCTAAAGAATCATCCTTTGGATGCTGTTGTTGGTAATCTTGATAGAGGGACATAGACTAGAGCTTCTCTATGAAATCAGGTTGAACATCAAGCCTTTCTTTCACACCTAGAACCTAAAAATGTCAATGATGCTATCAATGATGAATTTTGGGTAATGACTATGCAATAAAAGTTAAATCAATTTGAAAGAAACAAAGTCTAGGAATTGGTTGACAGACCTAAGGACACTTTAACAATAGTCACTAAATGGGTTTTTAGAAACAAAGTTGATGAATCTGGAAACATAGTTAGAAACAAAGCTAGGCTAGTTGAACAAGGATATAGTCAAGAGGAAGGTATAGATTATGAGGAAACCTCTGCACCTATAGCCATATTAGAAGCTATTAGGATCTTACTTTCCTATGCTGCTCATCAGAATTTAAAGTTATATCAAATGGATGTTAAAAGTTCTTTTCTAAATGGTTTTATTGTCGAAGATGTTTTTGTTGAACAACCACCTTGATTTACTAATCCTCATTTTCCAAATCAAGTTTTTAAACTTTCTAAAGCTCTATATGGTTTAAAACAATCTCCAAGAGCTTGGTATGACAGACTTTGTAATTTTCTTATTTCAAAAAGTTTTACTAAAGGGATTGCTGATCAAACTATTTTTATTAAAAGAATTTCTAAAGATGTTTTAATATTTCAAATCTATGTTGATGATATTATTTTTGGATCTTCTAAACACTCTTTAGGTACTAATTTTTCAAAGAGTATGAAAAATAAATTTGAAATGAGTTTAATGGGAGAAATCAAATATGTTCTTGGATTTAAAGTTTTCCAAAATGAAAATGGTATTATTTTGAATCAAAGTAAATATACAAAGGATCTTTTAAAATGTTTTGGTTTGGATAGTATTAAGGAAAGTGATACTCCTATGAGTACTATTTGTAAATTGGATGCAAATGAAACTGGGAAACCAGTGGATCAAACTAATTACAGAGGTATGATTGGAAGCTTACATTACCTTACTAGTAGTCGACCAGATATTATGTTTAGTATGTGTATTTGTGCAAGATTTCAACCTAATCAAAAAGAATCTCATTCACTTGCTGTTAAAAGAATTTTTAAGTATCTTAAACATACTGTAAACTTAGGTTTGTTTTACCCAAAAGGACAACCCTTTGAGTTTATGAGTTATTCAGATGCTGATTTTGCTAGCTTCAAATTGGATAGAAAAATCACTTTAGGAACATGTCACTTATTGGGAAAATCCATAGTATCTTGGTGTAGTAAAAAGCAGTATTCTGTAGCATTGTCCACTACCAAAGCAGAGTACATAGCTGCTAGTAGTTACTGTGCACAAATTATGTAGATGAAACACACTCTTTTGGACTATGGATATGACTTTAAGCATATTTCAATCAAATGTGACAACACTAGTGCAATAAACATCTCGAAGAACCCTGTGTCTCACTCTAGGACCAAACACATTGATGTAAGGCACCATTTATTGAGAGATCATTATCAAAAGGGTGATATTATTCTTGAGTTTATTGGTACTGAACATCAATTAGCAGATATTTTCACTAAACCTTTGTGTTCAGAGAGGTTAAGTTACATTAGACATGAGTTAGGTATGTTTAACCTTGATCGTTAGTTACTCTCACTGATGTAAAATTATCACTGATGTGAAATTATCACCGATGTGAAATTCTCACCGATGTAAATTTCTCACCGATCTGAAATTCTCACTGATGTGAAATTATCACCGATGTAAAATTCTCACCGATGTGAAATTCTCACCGATGTAAAACTCTCACTGATGTGAATCCTCACCGATGTAACCTCACTGATAGGAATTCTCACTGATAAACGCTACCAATGAGTGCACTGTTTTAAACATCTGTCTGACACCAGAATCTGAATTTTTTTTGTATTATTTATTTTTATTTATATATTTTATGATTCCTAAATGATAAAACTAAAGTTCGAGCTACTTCTAAATCCACCGAGCCTCAAACCTTTACCCTCAAACCTTAGCTCACGAATCCTTAGAGAACCCTAAATCCCTCGAATCCGAGATGGAAAAAACCAAACTCACTTCTGTTAGAGATGTTTCTGATGAGCCGAAAGGAAAGAAGAAAAAGTCTATGTCAGAAGAAAGTGGCAGTACTAGCAGGACATGATCAGGAAGACGACCAGTAAATCCTCATCTGCAAAATCGAGTTATTTTGATTGAAAAGGAGCTGTTTGTAGAATTGATGCTTCTTAGCAAGTCCTTAGTACTTGAAGTGCTTGAAGATCAAAAATGGGTGGAGTTTTTTTCAAACAAAAATAGTCCCTACTTTCCAAAGTTATTGAAACAGTTTTATGAGTTTGTAACTTTTTAGAAATCTGAGAATGAAAACTGAGTGACTTCGTTTGTGAATGGAAAAGAGATATCGCTTTCTTCTGTTGAATGGGTTGAGTGCTTAAAAGTTCCACATGAAGGGGTATCTGGATATGTCTCGAGAGCCATTCCACCTACTAGTGATATTTTTTACTATGAGACTGCTTTGGAAGAGCTGACTGGTGATGGAAGTCAAATACAAGTAGTTGTTGTAGAAATGGATGGAGAGAACAGATTGCTGTTCAAATTTGTTCAACATGTCTTGATATTTAGGAGAGGAGACTTTTCCAATTTGAGATATCATGATATCTATCTCCTGCATCTTTTAAGACATTGTGTAAAAGTTAATTTGTGCAGATTCCTTATGATCCAAATGGAAGACATCA
Organism: Viscum album; assembly: GCA_963277665.1. Classification (NCBI taxonomy): domain Eukaryota; kingdom Viridiplantae; phylum Streptophyta; class Magnoliopsida; order Santalales; family Viscaceae; genus Viscum; species Viscum album. The sequence goes on along the minus strand of OY728135.1, from coordinate 622,640,864 downwards.
CAAGGCCGAAATCAAAGAAAAATTCCCTATTCTTTGCTAAGTTAATTTCTATAATGATCAAGGTAAATGGGGTAGCTGAGTCTCAAGATGAGACAATAGTAGTAAAGAATAAATTTTGTATCACATCCATAGTGTGCAAATACATGAGGATAAATTAGAACCCTTGGAGAGGAGAATGGGTCAATGATGACCAGAAGGTATATGAGATATTCAATCCTATGGATCATCCTTCAAGACCAAAGGATGTGAGGGATCCAGGTCTGAGACCTGATGAAGAGGAGCCAGAATACAGTGATAATTCAGAAGAGGAAGAGTCCTATACTGATGAAGGAGGAGACCCTGACTTACCTCCTAGCCCAACTCCTGAAAATTAGGATCAAATTAAATCAGATAAGGAAGAAGCTTCTATAGAGGATGTTGAAGAAGCTTCTCTAGAGGATGTTGAAGAAGCTGCTGTAGAGAATGAAGAAGATGTTCATGAAAGTGAAGAATCTCTGTCAGCTGATTTGGTCCTGAGTCCAGTGATTGGACAATCTTTAGTTCCTGCTATGAATGCAAATGAAGTTGACATACCCTTTCCTAGTTGGGAAGACCCTTCAGCTATTGTAGAAAAAGAATTTATAGTGGAAGATTCTCCTGAGAAATGAAGACCTGCTGAAAATACTGAGAATGCTGTTGTTTTACTTGAGGATTCACCAATTGAGGGGGAGCATCAAACCAATGATGGAATTGTTACAGTGGCTTCTGGAATTGAATATTGGGCAGAAGACCCAGGTTTTGTAGTCTGCGATTTAGACTATCCTGATTCTGACAATGAAGCTTCTCTCAATAGACCTAAGATTACTTATGGTGTTGAGACTGAGTTACTAGCTGAAAATGTGGTAAGAATGCATGACCTGGATACTTTAAAGAAAAAGCTTAAGGAATGTTCTGTGGAAGAGGTAAAGAAGATGGAAGTTTCTCTGGTCTCTTCATTTCAATCGATCATGACTGACTCAATGTTCAGTTTAGCATATGAAATAGTACCCACTACAGTTTCACCTACTGATATGATCACTAGGGATGATATGTAATCCTTGAAGGATGAGTTGAAAGAATATTTTAATGCATTAGTTGCTGAGACGAATCTTTGTTTTGATGAAGAGATGAGGACGTTGGAAAGATCTTTTGAACTCTCTCTAGGTTGTAATTTGTCAACCTTCATGGCAGAAATAGTGGAAGAAGTTAAAGACTTCCAGGCTCACGTTTCTAGACTTGAAGCAGATCTTGAAGCTCTAAAGGAATCTTTTGTTTCTTTAGACTCTTACATGGGCTCAAAATCCCAAGAAGACAAGGCTTTAGCCTATGTCAAGAGTGTGGTAAGCCATATGGTTTCAATGTTCGAAAGCTTGAAAACATCCACAAAAGATCATGTTAAAACCCAGGATTCTCAAGTTCAAAATCTTATCAGTGGGTTGACCAAGAACTTCAAAGAAACAGTAACCTTCACTTTGGTTCTATTGCATCTAAACCCTCAGTGGATATGAATCAAATTTGAGCTGTGATGAAGGAGGAGCTCGGTTCAGCTTCAACCAGTGGCTCTGTGGACTCATCCGAGCTGAGAAAAGTTGTGCTTGCTACTCGAGATTCAGCTAGAGAAATAATGACGATAGTCCAATACTACATGAGAGAAGCTTCTGCCTCTTAGAAAGAAGTGAAAGATAAGGTGGAATCCTATTTCTCTAAGATTTTCACCAAGCATCAACTCAACAATCACTTCAAACTTATGTTGGAAAATTTGAAAATGCCTCCTATCAATGATGCTTTCAGAGAAAAAGTTAGCAAGCTAAGTGAATTGACTCCAGCGTTGGAAAAATTAATTGAGAACAAGGATGACTTCATATATTCTATGGAGAGAGGAGGAGGAATAATTATGGATTTCAGAAATCTATTGCTGCCTTTTCTATATGTTGATTCTAGGCTAGTGATTGTACCTCCAGCCTTACCAGCCTCTGCCTCTACTGCTTCTCCAGTTCAGATGACTCCAGCTCAAGCTATTCGAAGCCTTACACCTATGATCACACAAAGGACTCCTCAGTACAGACCAGGAACAGTTTCTGTGTCTCAGCCTCCAATGATCATTTCTGGGATTCCGAAGCCCTCACCTCCAACCACTTCACCTGAATCCTCTTCTCCTCCCAATGGAAAATCTCACATTGAGGACCTTGATTGAACAAGTGGATAGACTGTTTGATAGGAATCCATTATATTTGGTTTATTTCTTTGTACCTTATTTGGGACATGAATCGAATCTATTTTTTTTATCTCTTTTATCATTTTTATTTTTATTCCTCTTCTCTATGGTTTCCCTATTTTTGATTATCAAAAAGGGGGAGAAATACTTTACCAAGATTTTACAAAATGGGAGAAGTATTAAAGGAAGAATAAATAATGTAGAGAAATTATCAAAGGGGGAGAACTTTTTATCTAAGGAAGAGGTATCTTGCTTTTCCTCTCTGATACAATTAGATTTAATTCTCTGATACCATTTTCTCTAACTCTCTGATTCCACTAAATTTAACTTTTGATATCATTGCATTTAATTTTACCTCTGACACTATCAAATTTTCTTCCTCCTATGATCCATTATGTTCTATAACATACTGTTTCTCTGAGATAATTGCATTTAATGATATATCCTCTGATACAAATGCTCACTATTTTAAAATGATAATATCATAAGTTGTGATTATCAAAAAGGGGGAGATTGTTGACCTCACCTGTTTTGATAATCCCAATTATGCTTTCATATACTTTGATAATCTCAATCTAATGATTTTCTATATATTAATTCTTTCAATATGTGATCAAGATGATAATAATATTAAAATAATACCTGAGATATGTTAATCCATGTCTATCTATGTTTATATGAGTTCTGAAGTTCTTCTAACCCATTCAGATACACTTTGCATAAAACATACAAGTGTTAAGTCACTGATCTGGGTATAGCTTCTGATATAGAGCTACTGATACTCAGTCTACCGATAGAATTAGTCTACTAATAGACAGAGTCACCTATAAGCTAAGGCTATCGATATGTACAGAGCTACCGACAAAAAATGAGCTACCGATAGAACAGGTCTACCAATATGCATAAGTCCAACAGTGAGCAAGTCTACCGACATATTCAGTCTACTGATTCAGAACACGAAGAGCTACAGATAGGAGCTACCGACCGGCCTACTGATAAAAAGACTGGCAACTGATATGAACCGACTGACATAGTCTACCGATACAAGTATAGAGCTACTGATAGAACCAGTCTACCGAGCTACCAATAGAGTAAGTCTACCGATAGAAGGAGTTACTGATACCTAGAGCTACCGATACCAACAAGATACCGATGCAAGTTCAAAGAGCTACCGATGGAAGGTTCTGCTCCACAAAAGACCACCGTACACATTTAACAACATGAGCTACTAATGATTGACCAACCAGTCAGAATCTATACTCTCAATACTATTTATTTATTAAGCTAACGGTTAAATGGGATGTTTTTAATGCAGTTAATGTTATTTAATGATCTCTATTTCCATGTCAGGGAACCGTACCTAGTACCCATGCAAAAGGTAATCATTACCATTTGCCGAAGCTAAAAGCTATAAAAGGGAAGATAATGACCAAGCTAAAAAGCATATGTGATGTAGAGAACACTGGGTGTGCATAGGACATGCATCAAGGAACTAAGAAGGCACACATGTGAAAAAGAAAATGGATGAACATCATTCAAACATGGTGCATTAATGAAAGGCTACATCCATACTTCAAAAACACTGGACATACATGAAGCTACTCATTTTCAATGAGAAAACAAGCTGCACCTTGAGTGAAGAACTACCAAAAACATTTCATGCACTCAAGCTGACAAGCTGTACCAAGAATCAAAGAAGAAAACAAAACTCTGTTTTTTGAGTAGAAACCAGAGAAGGACTCAAAAGTTTTTCCGATCAACCAAACGAGTCCAGAGTTGCACCGCCAATCACTAAAGTTTTTCTAAACTCTTTCTCACTTTCTTTAGTGATTCTATTTTTACATTTTGAGCAGTGTGTATACCCTGTTTATTATATACACACACACTATCTCCTAATCTAAACTGGAGGATTCTTAAATCCACACTCAAACTTCATAACCCTTTGTTTCACACTGTGGATAGTGGTAGAGGTTGAGTAAGACCTGGACAGCCTGTGTGTTGTTGTTTTTTTCCCACGTAGAATTGTGTTAGAGGTCTTTGGACCTGGACAGTAGTGTACTGTTGTTTACCCCCGATCCATGGTTTGGATCAATTTATATAAATTTTTGAAGAGGACTATGTCTCGGCTTGAGACTGAACCTCTTGGTTACCTCTGCTGTGCTTTTTAGTTTAAGTCATAATCATACTATATATATTTATTTCATAATCCGCTGCTATTACTTTGAAATACAAAACTATTTTAAAGGTACTTTGATAGTTAAATTATCAAGTGTTTGTAGTTATTGTAAACTAGTAAGTTAGTTACAAAAGTTAATTTAATCTTTAGATTAGTTCAACTGAGACATAATCAATATTTGAGATACTGATTGAACATTTACACTCTATATAGATTCACTACAGTTTAACTTTGTTTTTAAATTCGGGGGATTTTAAGATAAATATTTTTAACAAATTTTTTATTGGAACTCAATTCACCCCCCTCTTGAGTATCCACTCAAACCAACACAAAAAATACTAATATTGAGTTAATTAAAATACATCAAAAAATTTAATGTGATGATTTACAATAAAACCACTTACGAATTATAAATTTAATAACCCATTTAAAATGAATAACCTGATTAGAAAATTAAAACACAATGAGTATAAATATATTCATGATATCATATATCAATTATTCAATATATAAACTTATAAATGAATATACATGCATTAATGGAAATATGTCTTATAGAAGGAAGTTCAAGATGAAAAATCCTCAAAACTTTTGTAATGTTTTGATAAAAAATCCATTAAATGAATGAATATAATATGATTCTATAAATAGATTTATTTATTTAAAATAATATTTTAAAATTAATATATGGGGAAATAATTATACTATATAAAAGAAATCATGATGCACAACATTAATCAAGTCTAAAGGGATTGAATTTGAGACTATAATACCCCTACAGTGATCATAACATTTCATATAGAAATACATCAATGAAGAGAATATGTTAATTAGAATTAATTCCAAATAAAACATATGTAATCAAAATATAAAACCCTAATATGTAATAAAAACATAATTTTTTCATGACATAATCAATGAAAAAGTGATAATACCAAACGAAAGGAAATTCTGAAAAAGAATCCCCTTACCTCGAACCTCTATTTGGTTGAAAATGTTCTAAAATAATATATAATATATAAATACATGTTATAAAACAAAAATATATAGATAATAAAACTTATCATACGCAATACCACTCTATTATTATTTATTTTTACCTATTTATTTATAATAATTTGATAAAAACTCTATTTTTGTTGTAACTATCTCATTTCTTATGCATGTTTCTATTTGACGATTTTGAACCTTTAACATTTGTTTTTTTAATCTGATAAATATTATTAAATAGTATATAATTATTATTTTTAAACATTAAATATTCTTTTATAACTATCCTTGTGCAATGGTGATGAAATATGGAATACATCACTTCTTAGAGGTCGTAGTTAGCCTGTATACACAGGTGATGTTTTCATTTTTCAATTGATGGGAAGGAAATAAAATAGATAAAGGTTTAAATTTATATAATAATAATAATATTATAAATATAATATTTATTCATTAAATCAATTTATATGATATAATATGTGAGATGTTAATGAAAATTTAAATGTATCATTCACAGAGGCAGTAATTTGCAAGTATACATGAGCAACATTACCATTTTCTAATTGATGGGATCATAATATGCTTTGTAATGTATTATATTCATTTAAAAATAATTATTTTATTAATATAATATCTTTTTAATAATTTAACTTTTGTTACCAACCATGTGATGCGGTGATGAAAAACAAAAAACACTGCCATTGTGGAGATGGTAGTCTCCATATATGCATGAGAAACATTTTAATTTTCCCTAGAATTTAACGGTGATGGAATAAGGTTATATAATAAATATAATAACATTTATGTATAATAAATTCAATTATAACATTTTATTTTTTTGGATATAAAATATTCTATGTTGGTGAAAGTGGAATTAATCATGAAATGATTCCTTAAAGATAACTACCTATTTTTTGGATATCCTCATTTTGATTAAAAATAAGGCATGTTGAGACCATGTCTATGGTAATAAAAGGAGCTTGGGAATTTGGTTTGGGAAGTTTGGAGATGGATTTTTGTATAATAGTTTAATAAAATAAAACTCATAGGTTCCTTTTATATGGTCAGATTAAGTCCCCATTATTGAAAAAAATGAATGGTGTTTTCACAAATTTAAGTCTTTAAGGGTGTTGTTTTAAAAAAACAAGATGATTATAAATAGAACATAGATGAAATTATATAAAATTTAGCATCCCTCTAGTCTGATAACAGTATTTTTATATTATTTAAATCAATTAAATAACATATTGATTAAAATTAAATATCTAATATTTCATTGTCATGATTATTCACATAATTGGACCTTAAATGCATCTATATAACTATGAATTTATAATTAAAAACATTAAATAAAAAATTTCCCATTATTATTATCAATTAACTAATGGTATAGAAAAATTTATCCAAATTGTATCACATTTAATGTTTTTAAAATCATTTACTTGATTTTCTTTCTTCATGCACAAGCATCATGTTAAAGCAACGTAATATTTTTAGATAATTATTCTATTGTTTAAAATTTAAAAATCTATTATTTATATAAATATAAATTAATTTCCATAATTATAGTCAAATACATTATTAAATAATTTATTTTTATTCTTCTCATTAGGATAAAAACTTATTTAAAATATTAATTTAGCAAGATTTATATTTTTGAAAACATTATATATTTATATAAAATTGAAATTCATTCTCAAGAAGAGTCAAAATTTGAAAAAATGGAAAGTAATATAAGATGTATTTCAAGAAATAAATCATTATCTCATTTCATGAAAATATTTTTTGATATTTTATGTCTTTGACACACAATTTGACATAATTACCTTATTTTACCATTACCATGGTAACTGCACTTTTTTCCATGGTGACTTTTTTTATGACTAAATAAAGGGTCCATATTAATTTTTTTAATATTATTATCCCAAGTAAATAACAAATATTATAAATTAATATTATCAAATGAGTGGTTAAAATTTATTTTAAAACAATTATATGTTACACAATGGAAAACAATTTTTATAAAAATGTCATTTTTCACCATAAAAAACAATTTATAAAATGATAATGTTTAATGTTAATTATCATTAAATGAAATGAATTATTTTTCATAAAAGGATACTTATTTGACTATATAATCATACTAAAACTGTAATTAAAATATTTAATACATTATTTAAAATTGAAAAACCCCAAATTTTTTTTACATGTATGAAAACATTACCTAGTTTTTATATAATATAAACAAAGATTTATAATTTCAAAAATATATTTTTAAACTATTTATATTAAATATTTTTTATATGTTTTAATTTGAAAATGTTTAATAAACATTAAATTCTTTATTATATAATGATAAGGACATAAATTTAAGGTATTTGTAATAGTGATATTTTTCACTATTCAACGAAAAATAAACTATTTCTGAAAAATTCCAAAAAAAATATTTAAAAATATTTAAAATTATAATGTTAAAAAAATATTCCATTTTATAAGTATCAAATTATAGAATTTATAAATTTAAATATAAAATTTAATAGAAATCCAATTTTATAGTAAAGTGGTCTTTTTAATAAGTAAATGGTCTTAATCTTATAACACATTAATTATCAAATAGTATTTGTTAATTTGTTTGGACATTATTTAATAATAATATAATTATTTTTAACATTAATTTTAATAAATTATTATTAATTTTTTTTGGATTTTTTTATATCACACTTTATTTGACATGATATTTTCTTAATATAGTATATACTAAAATCTATGGGTATTTCACTTTCCATCCTTGATATAAGTTCATATTTTAAAGGTATCCATTTTTAATATTATTAATATTTATAATATGTTACATATGAATGATATTATTTGGGTGTCCTATCATTTTTAATTAATGATGACTAATTATGGATTTAAGATTTGGTAAGTGGACATCAATGTCTAGAATCTTTATATCCCTTAAAATGTTTATGGATTGGTCATCTAAAAATTGATAAATTAGGGTATTATAATATTATTGGTCATATAAAGTCTTTTTATCCCATTATTATCAATTATATTATCAAAATTATCCTCCCTTGGATTGTTATGCAAGATATTTTAGTTTTTCTCTTTGACATGATTATGAAGTGTAATGTCAAGACTAGATATAATTTCAAAAGAATTTATTTCCACCAGTCAATCTCATAACCCACTTCTTCATTTCCTATAGAGAAGGATTTATATGATAAAGTGTTTTATAATCCCTATCTACCAAAAGACTAGTATGTTTTTCAGATAGATATTTATCATACTTTTTCTTCTAAAATAAACTTTGAAAGAAGTGGTAATAAATTTTCCTTAATGATTATTATATTATAAATAATAATAAGTTGTTCATTTAACTAGGTGATGACCATTAAAGAAACGAGCATGGTTTTTAATTTAAATATTTTATTTTCTCGAGATTATACATTCTATTTGGATGACTAGTTAAAATATTGTTTTAAATGATTGTAAGTTTAACTACCTATATCAGAGTCCTTTTCTTGTATTACCATAGTAAAGTTATCCATTTAGAAGTGTGGGCATAAGGTCGTTTTTGATAACTAAATACCAGATGTTGTTTTAGCAGTAATGTTATCTAAAAATGTTTTTTATAACTTGATATTTTTCCAACATATCAAACAAGGTCACTAGGATTATATAATTTGATGAATGTTTTTCCTTTAATCAATAGATTCATCATTTGATCTTTCATACTAATAAATAATATAGTGAAACATTAGATAACCATTATTACATGCTAGTAGTTTTTATTGGAATCCACCAAAAGCATATTTTATTAAATGATAGGTTGTTTTCTCCTTTTTAGTTGATACAACAATAGGAGTTCTAGAAATGGGAACTTTTAGCGATATTAATAGAGGACGGGCTCATTTGATCCTTACTAATTAAATAGAGACAATAGAAACTTTTATTTCCTTTGTTCAATAGTTATTTAAATCATGATTGGTTAATAAAACATCATTTGGGAATTAGATATTGAGTCTATTTTCAATACATTTATTAATCATTATGATAATATTTGAAGGAATCAAACTATTTTTTATCTTAAGCTTCCTATTAACAAATTTTTTAAATACATAAAATTTTACATGGTTAAATTGTGCATGAAATTTAGTTCAGAGTTACATGGAAAAATAGCCAAGTGGGGTGGAGTGAATTGTACTTTTAAATTTTTTTTAAAGAAATGTTATATAATTGTTAATAAAAATTAGTATAGTAGAAAATAAAATAAAATTAAAATAAGATATTTTATTGTAGTTCGTATCTAAATGATCACAATCCACTCTTCCCCCCTATAAAAAACTAAAATAGATGTCATCCATTAAAACTAAAATAATGGAATCATACAATTACTTTTTACCACCCAGAGTCACAACCTGATTAAAAATACTTTTCCACTAGAGGTTTAATCCCTAAATGAACTCCATTTTTCTGACCTAGAGGCACTACACAAATAGTCTTCCTTTTTTCTAACAGAGTTAGAAACTAATCCCTAACATTTTTTGGGAGTAAGTACCCAAACTCCTTCCATTTAATGATCATTACTACCCTTTAAAATTATGCGCACATAAAAAGAATTTAAAAAATATAAATCATAGAACCAGAAGAATGTATCAGAGTTTGAGTGTTAAAGAAACATGAAATTATCCAGTAGAAAATGATCAATTTATGTTATTTTAGTTGAGAGAAATAGTTGATAACCAAAAAAATGATGTTATTTTATAGTTCAATAATAGCCTCAACCTTTTAATCTTACATTGGTTGAATAAACTCCATATAAACAGAGTTTCTATATGAATAGTAACTTAAATAAAATAAATAATATTTCATAATTTATGTTCTTTAAGTAAGAATATTGTATTTGGATTCAAAAAATAATTACACATTCAACCCCACATTTTCCCTTAATGATATTCCTTATGAATTTAATTAATTAATGAATGAACCATTAATGAATGTTCACCTTGATATTCTATAAAAAAATTACATAGTGGAACCCATTATAAAAAATAACATTGAATTGAATAGTAATTATTATTATCCTAAAAATACTCTTAAATAATATTCGAGACTGATTACTCATATTTCATTTGATTTAAATTTATATATCAGAAGTTCAAAATTTTATCATGAATACCCATGCTAGCTTTGACCCATGTGAATCACATTTAATTCATAATAAAATAATTGAAAACATATTCTCATGGATTCTAAATAAATAATAATAAGTTATGAAATAAATAAAACACCAATATTTTCCATGATAACCTTGTAGTATATTGAAAACTCAATAAATATGTAAAAAATATAAAATTTCGATGTTTTATAATATACTGAATAATATCAAAAAACTAAATATGAAAATATATATAGGGGATATAAATAACGGATTAAAATAATTTATTTATGTTCAAGATTTTTTTAGGTGAGTCACCACATAAGTGAATTTGTCAAATATCAAAAAATTTAAGTTCAAAAATTCCAAAGAAATATAGAACATGACATATAATATTTCATAAAAAAATTTCATTTACAATGGAATAATAATATTTAGATCCATGTTAATTATATTTAAATAAATTCATTATATTTATAGATAATTAATAATTTCTTTAATAATACTTTTATAGTTCAATTTATCATAAAAATATTATAGAAAATTATTTCTAGAAGACACCATAATTCAATTTGAAAACATGTAGTTAATTATAACCAAATATTGGAAATGCAAAAAAAACAATATATAGTTTTACTTATTAGAATAAAATGTAGATATTTTTTTTATATATCCAACTCAATAATAATAACATAATTTGGAGTTACTTATGCCCCTATAATGTCGAAATACCTAAGGTGCCTGATTCTGGAAAAAATGGCCTTGTGAAAGAATTGGATTCATCGATTTTGGATATGTGGGAGATTTGGCGATGTGGGAAAAGTAAAAAACCAATATAAATTATATTTTAAGGTCTTAAATGATATTTTTATCCTAGGGACACTTCATGAGATATGTATAACATGTTATAAACAATCTAAACATGGAACTCCATTTAAATTAATTATTTAATAAAAAGATATTGTCATCGTTAAGAAATATTTTAATTAACGCATTAGATTAACTATCTAAAACACTAAAAAAATATATGATAAAAAAATATAATCAATGATTAAATGATTAAACAATAATGAAAAACAAAAATATTCTTAAAACATAATAATTATTTGAAAAATTATAGTCATGTATATTAGATTATTTAAACTTATGCAAAATAAGAAATGTAATGTTTTGTGATTATAAAAAACATGTATTGTGAATTTAAATTTTTTTATGGGAGTAATAAAATAAATAAATATTTTAACTAATATAAACAAAGATAGGTTCAAGGATGCACTCAAAATTATCCCCTTTTGATAATTAAAAAACAAAGAATAATTTCAGAACCTCTCCCATATTTTCAAATAATCAAAATGATAAAGATTAAATATATAAATTTAACTATATTTGAAATGATTACATTTTCCCTCAATTTTGTACCATCATATATTTTACAAAATAAATATAAACATTGTGAAGAACATTTCTAATCAATTATATATCAAAACATGTGTTAAGTAGCAATTTCCAAATGGGAAGAATTTTAATAGTTGTTTATGAAAAACAGTATGAGTGACACTTCATAAAATAATATTTTTATAAAAAATGAAAGGTTATGACGTTTTTTTAACAAACTCTTGTGTGTATGAGAAGTGTTAAAAAATAAATTTACTTCACAAATATATATAGAAATTATAGAATATTAATCTAAAAATAATAATTGTAGATTTAAAAAATATGAAAATTTCAATATGTTATCACCCACAAACTCCCCTGAAATTCATGTCATAAAAAAGTGTATTTATATATCCTTTGTTCCATCATAAAGCTTGATTTTATAGAACTAATTAAATTTTAGGTTATTTGTAAAGATATCAGCAATTTCATTTTCTGAGGAAGTAAAATCTATACTTATATTTTCTTTCTTATCATCATCTCTAAGAAAGTGGAATTTAATATCATTGCATTTAGTCCTGGAGTGTTGTAATTAGTATTTTTAAATTCATATAACATTATTTTTACAAAAAATATGAACATTATCTAAAAAAATATGAATGAGTTTACTTAATCCAATAATATAGTTCATAATATGATGTAAAACATAAATATTCTATGTATTAATATCATTAAATTCATTATCACATTGTCCTGTATCCACTCAACAGTGGGTAATGAATAAATCTGAAATGAAGGTCACTGATGCACAATAGGTGATGTACTGTTAAAAGAATGTGGTTTTATCATTATTCATCGTTGGATAACAACATTTAGTATCTGAAAGAGCTAGTGTATTTTTTTCATTGAATCCCATCAAACTAAATATTTAGAGCATAAATGAAATATACCTGAATTAATCTTTATTTAAATATTATATCCCAAAAATAAAAATTAGAGTAGCTAATTAAATCTATTAAATTTAAGCATTGTAAAATAAACTGAGATTATAATAACCTTTAACATATCTAATTACCCTTTTAAAAGATTTAATGTGGCTTTCATTATGGTCACATTGATATATATCACACATGAAAACATAGAACATTAAATCTGTCGTAGAAGTTGTTAAATATAATAGACATCCAATCATTTCTCGATAATTTTAAATATAAACATATTTTAAATATTTATCTAAATCTAATTCTCAATAAGTAATCAAGGGAGTGATATTAATTTTAGAAGATTTTAAACCCAATTTCCATACTAATTTTTTACCATACTTAGACCAATTTATTAAAACTTCCATCATCTCATTGATTAAAATTTAATCCAAGGAATAATTTTAATTCCACCAGCATAATAATTTCAAATTCACAAGTATTCAATTTTGAAAATTCATTACAAATATTATACTTTATTGATACAAATAAAATATCATCAATATATATTTATACAATCAAAATATTATTATAATATTTCTTATTATATAAATTAGGATAAAAAATTCCTTTCTCATAATAGTTTATCAAAAGAAAACTAGTTATCCTATCATATCATGCATAATGATATTATATTAAACCAAATAATTACGTAGAAGATGCAAAAATGTTATTAGGATGATTCTCATTTTTAAAAAAATAGCTATATTAACATATCCTTATTCATAAATATAAAAATTAAAAAAATCATTTTACTTCAATTTGAATGAATTTAAAACCATGAAAATTATAATTATATTATCATATCCAAATTTATTTTAACCTAGAAAAAAAAATATTCGTCAAAATCACTGACTTCTCCTTGAGAATATCCCTGAGAAACTATTCAGAATTTATTCTTAACTATATTTCTAAATTCATTAAATTTATTTCTAAAGATGTATTTCATTCTAATAACATGATAATCTTATAGTGGAACAAAATATGTACACACACTTTTCCTATTGAACTTATTTAATTCATAGTTCATTGAAAAATACAATTTGAATCATGTATGGATTCATAAAAATTCTTCATTACAAAATTAGAAACATAATCATGATATGTGAAAACATTTGAAGTATATTTTCTTATTTGAACATTTGATTGAACATTAATAATCACATTATTTATGGGATGACCTATATGAGACTTCCATTATTTTTCAATAATAGGATTATATTGAGAAGAAGTATTACCCATTTTTATTTTCAATAATTTATTAAGGAACCTATTCCTAATTAAATTCACTAAACTCATCCCCAAATTGATCAATATCATCATCTATTTTATTCATATTATTTTAATTAAACATAATATTAATTGATTCTTCAAAAACCATGGTTCTTTTTTTTATATTCTATAAGACTTAATATTATATTAATATTCATATAAGACACAATCATTATATTTTGAATCTAATTTATCTAATATATCCTTATAATTAAGAATAAAATCTTTACTACATCTATTCTAATATAAACAGTTTTATTTTCTCTAGCTTTCCGAAGCTAATAGTGTGTATTTTTCAACAATGGCGTTAAAATGATTCTATTTTAAAAATAATTAGTAGAAATTAGATATTTTGACCTGAATAATTTACTTATGTTAAACCCATTTAGTATGGTCTTATTCATTTCATTATGTGTTCTATTTTCCCTTTCAACTACACAATTTGTCTCTAGAGTCCTAAGAGCAATTTTTTTAATTTCAAATTTTCATGAAAAATCTAGATAAATAATGCAATATGTAATTCACCACCATGATAAATTTTTATTTATTTAATTAGGTCACCTTTATAATTTTTAACTAATTTAAAAAAAATAGTAAACTTAAATAATATTTTATATTTCAAAGTGAGAAATTAAACCCATATATATATTGTAAAATCAACATTAATAAAAAATATATTTTACCTCCTGATCTACAAGGTTTAATAGTGGAAAATAAATCTAAATGAATAACATAAAAATTCCTTAAATGTTTTACTTCTTTACCTAACATAAAACCATTTTTGTGTTTTTTACCATTAAACCATGCATCATATACAAAGGTGCCATCATATTTTAGTTTGGGTAACTACAAAAAAGGTTGGTTCTAAGATAACTTGTGTATCAAGTGAAAATTAGAATGTTCTAATCCCAAATGATAAAAATTATTATATTGAAAATATTATAAAAATTTTGCATTTATATTATTTGATTTAGAAAAATTAATTTAATAATTTTTTTCAATTTTTATAGATAAATACATATAAATAGTTGAAAGCAATATATTTATAATTTTGTGATTTCACAAACATTCCAACATCACATTGCTGAAAAATAATTATTAAATTATGTATCAATACCTCAACATATATAAAAATATAAATAATAACATAATTAGAAATTACAACCTCAACAAAACCTTTAAATTTTCATTTTTAATTATCACCAAAGGTACATTAACTCTATAACATTTTTTGAATAATAGAAAAATTACAATAAGACCAGTCATGTGTCTTGAGAATCCAATTTCTATATAACAGAATAGCGATTTGATTCTTCCAATACATAATTCAAACAAAATCATATTTTGTAATGATTTTATACACTTGAAAATATGGTTCTAATGGGATTAAATTATGAATTCATAGGAATCCAAACCGACTTCAAACATTTTTTATAGTAAATATAGATTATAAAGATTTAGAAATAAAAGCCATAGTATATACAATATATTGTGGAAATATAAAGGATCACTCATTATCATAATGACCATTAATGTAACATCTAAAACAAGTTTAGTAGATTAACTTCCAATATAGATTTTAATATATAAATACATTTAATTTTTTCGGGTAAATTTTTTTCATAACAAAGAATGGATCACCTTTTGTTTATATTATCAAAACTCATCATTTCATCAAATTTTTCTTTACCATGGAAAAATTGGAAATATTTGACTTTAAACTTTCAACATCAATTTTTATCATTTCATTCTCCTTTAGACTGGTATAATATTTTCTTATTTCAAATTTATGGGATTATGATTTGAATTCATCTTCCATTTTTAGACTATTATTTTTAATATGTGCAATTTTCATGTTTTCTTTAGAATTTTCAATATCTATATGATTATAATTGTTTTCATCATATATAAGTTTATTTATATTTTTACTCTCTTTATGAACATCGTTATGTTGTATCATAATATTTTTTTATAAACGAGTATCTTTTTCAAATTTGTGTTCTTTTCTATAAAAATATTTATGAAATTATTTAGTAGTGTGTTTTTCATATCTTGTGTTAGAATATGAGTAATAAGAAAAATCCCCTACCCTATTATGAGAATGCATTAATTACAGGTTTTCAATATCTTTTTTAGAAACTAATTCATTACAGTACTAGAATCATTAGTACAACTCAATTCAGCATTCATTTCCATTTTTCATTCTTGTATTTGTTTATATTTTTCTTTTCTTTATTTAGTATAGGGAATTGTAGACTGATAAGCCACCTTTTCCAATACTCATAAAAAATTATATGTTGATAAAAATTAGAAATCAAATTATGTTTTTCATCTCCTTATTATCATCCTTAGGATAGTCAATTTGGGATCAACTTGTGTAAAATTTCTTCCTTATATAACAATATTTTGAAATATAATATGTATCATTCCTATCACTTCTCTATAATTTAGAATCAGAATAGTTTGTAGTAATATTTGATATTTAAAACATTCCTTTCTTTTTTGAATTATCTTCATGAGTAGTATTTTTGATCTCTAATTCACATTGTAATATTGAACAAATACTCTCACCAAGTGTATATTCCATTAAAATATTAATTTCACAAATAGAATCATGTTTAGCTTTCCAATTCATAGGAATTTATCTAAGAAATAATTCAACATGAAATTTATTTTCAAGAGTATATTCTAAAGAAATCATACCATTTACAATAATAGTAAATATAAGATACATTTGATTAACAGTTTTATTATCTCTAATTTTAAATTTTTGATACTCAACTATTAAAATAACCAACTTTGTCTAATTAATCATATGTGTACCAAGATGTGTGACTTTCATAATTTTCCAAATTTTATAATATTTTTTATATGTTTAAACATTAATTTTTACATTTTAATTGATTGAAAAATATAGCATATTCATCACTATTTAATTCAAAACATACATTAACACATTGTTTTTGAATAATGATTCAGGTTTACCTTCTGTAAGATTTTTTAGGTTAGACATAATTTTCAAATGATTAATTCTTACATTCTTAATGAGTTCTCCTATTAGAGACATCCAATAGCATTAATTAGTACTATAAAAATGAGGTGGTTTTTGACATATCCATCCTTCATTTAATCTAGTCCCTACCATCTTAAACATTATATTTTCCCCATGATGTTTATGTCATGAATGTATTAGAGTAGAAAGATATATATACATATAATGATCTAGGTTTCCTACTCTAACACCAATTGTTATTATATAGTTAGGATTTTAAGATATCCAAGAGGGATGAATTTGAAATTTAAAAAAAAAATTATGAAATTTTATATCATTATTAATAAAAATTAGTGTAGTGGAAAATAAATGAAAATGAACATAATACATTTTTATAGTGCTTCAATTCTAATTGATCATAATACACTATTCAACCCTCTCATGAACTAGGAGACATTTCACCTAATATAACCAATATAATAGAATCATTCAATAGAATTTTCCACCAAGAATAAAAACCCAACTAAAATCAATTTTCTCATAGAGGGTTAAACCATAAAAAAATATACCTTTTCCCACTAGGAGGAACAACCCAAATAGAATTAAATTTTCCTCCAGAGGTACAACCCAATGGTATACTTGTGTATGGGAGTTAAAAACCACAATCTAACCTTTTAATGGGTGTATAACCCTTTAAAATCACAACGACAACAAAAGAAAGGAAAAAAGTTAAACCAAAGAACAAAAAGAATGTATCATGGTCTGAAAGTTGTGGTGGAATGAAATTATCCAAAATTAAAGGGTCAAATAAAATAAGTTCACTTGCGAGTGGTATATAACCACTATAAAAAGTATTCAATTGTAAAATTTAAAAATATCTTCATTATTTATATCTCACACTAGTTCTATTAACTCTATATAAATAAATTTGCTTTATGCACAAATTTTTTTTAAATCAGAAGATAATCATATCTTTTACATTCTCAAAGAATAAATCATGCATTCAACATCATTGAAATTATATATAGTTTTTCTTTCCTTTTAATTAACAATATTCCACATGTATTTTATTTGTAAATGAAAAAAATCATTTTAGAAAGTTCAACATAATATTATTTATAATAAAAAACAACTACACATAGAAATCCATTATAATATTTAATATTTCATTTAATAGTAATAATTAATAAACTATAAATAAACCTTGATGATATTCGAGACGAAATATACATATTTCGTTGAATTTATATTTAAATATATTAATTTTATAATTTTATCATGAATATCCATGAATTCAATGACAAAATATAATATCATTTAATTCATAATAAAAAAATTTAAAAAATATTCTCATTCATTATAAGTAATTAATATATAAAAAATAAATTCCTAATTTTTTCCATGAAAGACAAGAAAAAATTTTAAAGGTTAGGAATTATGTAAAACATAGAAAATTTCATCATTATAGAATATATTATATAATATCAAAAAAAACAACATGTATTAAAGGCTATATAGGGGATTTAGGTAGAGGATTCACATAGGTGATTTATCTAGGGGGTTTACTTATGTGATTTACGTAGTGGATTCACCGTGTAATATAATTCATCAACAATCGAAATATTGAGGTATCCAAAATCTGTAAACATTATACCGCTTGAAATATACACTTTTAAATGTTAAAAAACATTAAAAATGGAATAATCAATATTAGCTCCAATTTATTTATATTTTTTAAATTTTATTATATTTTCATATAATCATTAATTTAATTAATTGGTCTTATATAAATCATGTTACCATCAGAATAATATAGAAAAATAGTTCTTGAAAAACTATTGAATTTATATTAAAAATATTTAGTGAATTCCATCATAATTTAGTACAATGATAAGGATTAATTTAGAGTTATATATTCTAGTTAAATGTGTATTATTTTTTATATTTTTAACTCAATAATAATAAATTAATTTAGAGATATTTTTTCCAAGTTATGGTTGAAATACATAGGTACCATATTCTGAAAAATCCACAATGTGGGAGAATTGGTTTTGTGGATATTGGATCTATGGGAGATATGACTTCATGGGAGTAGTAATTTGGCTATTTGGGAATAGTAAATCCTAGTATAAAAGATATTTTGGGGCCTAAAATTACATTTTTATCCTAATAACAATACATGATACTTTTAGAACATTTTATAAATGTTAAAAACATGAAATTTCATGATAAATTAATGATAGAATAAATATATAAAATCAATGTTGTATATTATTTTAATGAATACATAAGATAAACTAAAGAAAATATTAATAAGACAATGATAGAACAATACAATCAATGATAAAATTAATTAAAAATATTAACATAATAAAATATGATTAAAACATAATAATTCTTTGAAAATTTATAATTACACAATTAATAGAATTTAGACATATACTAAATAAAACAAGGAAAATTATTTAATTATAAAAAATGAATTATTATTTTAAATAATTATGTTTTGTGAATAGAAAAAATAAATATTTTTCATTATCAAACCATAATGAGGATCATGGATCCACTCAAAAGTGAATGCTAAAAAAATAAGGATTATATTTCTACAATAGAAGATGATTTTTATACAGGATTGGTTTCAATCAAACATTTTCCCTTAGTAGATATTTTAATTTTAAATTATTATGTTTATATTTTTCATAAAAATATTAAATATTTTTAAAGGTATTTATTTATTTTTGTTTTAAATTTATAAAAATATTTCTGATAAAAATATCATACACAATCCTCAAAGAGAAGGTTAATCTAGTTTCATTTTATAAATATATGAATGGGATTTGTTAATTTTAATTTTCTAATATATTTGTATATTCAGATGGTAATATAATTTTCCAAAATTTTATACTATGGTGCTAGACATAATAACACTCTTATTTGGTGGGTAAGAGTGGTTTAGTGGTAGTTGAGGGGGTAATGGCCTATAAATTGAGGCTTTAAAGTTAGATTTTCTCATAATTTTATCATCATTTACCATTAATATATTTATAGAAATATTTTTTTATTAAGTAAATATCTTTTTAGAGTTTAATATATGATGATTATTGGTAATTCTTTTTCATATTGATGTTCAATAATTCCTTTTAAAAAATTTATATTCATTATCCAAGATATTTTGTTTCTAGGGAGGTAAATTAAGACGTCTTTTTTATTGATTTATAGTTATAACATGTTTTTATTATTCATAGTATATAGCTAAGTATATACTATTTGATAATTTTTATCATCTGTTTTTATCTAGTGAATATTTTTGTAGTAATTTTTTTATTAATCATGTTCTTTATTATATAAATTATAGTGATAAATTTCTTAAGACAATAAACAATGTAGTGTCAAAAAATTTAATAGTTGGTTGGTTGTGGTGTATTGGAATGATTGATCCCCCACCCTTTAAATTATAATGTTATGAGACTCTATTGTATTTCATGTTTGGGAGTTTCACATTGGATTCTCATGAACATTCATTTGGAAATCATTATTCTATAATTATGAGTTCAAGTTCATTCCCTAAGACTTTGTAATGTTACATTTTCATATATTGGGTTGATTAAAATTATTGTAGGTTAGTCTATCATATATTCATTATGAAATATATTATATATAATAAATCATAATATGGAAAAAACTTGATCATAACACCATATGAATTTTTAAAATGTTATATGAAATTGTTTTTTGATTGGAAGTGATAAATGAATATTATTGTTTAAAATTTTAACAAACCATACAGGTTTAACCGAACACATCAACCAAGATAGAAAACCCAAGGCCTAAAATAAATTCTCAATCACTACGGGATAACTGTAAGAATATGTGTATCAATATAGAAAATAATTATTATTATTTAACCCTCAACATCAACAATACATGCATCTTGTACCAATGAAAAAACATATGATAGCATAAACAAAAAAAGACCATAAATAGGAAGTCTTAAAACAAACATGATATATTAAAATAAAAACTTTCAATAGAATAGAACACATGGTAAAACAAAAGACAATATTCTATCTTTCTGTGCCCACCATTCACCACTCTCTCAGTCCACCTTAAGACAATGTAAATTATGAGGAGTCACTAAGTAATATGGTTGCATTATCTTTAATTGTTTCCTAGAAAACAATGTCTAAATACATCTAAATATATATGTTGGGTGTGAGGTAACAGCCAATAGTATACCAAGATGATTCTCTAAATTGACATTTTCCATGAAACATTTAGTTATAGTTTAAAAAAAATCTAGTTTCATAAATTGGTACATTTGAAAAAACAATTCTCAAATATTTCCATCAATTTTCATTTTTAAAACAATCCATACTCAACTAATTTTGAACATAAATATAAGATTTATTTTATTAAATAATATAAAATAACCAATTAATCCATGTATATTAAAAACAAGTGGGAATGTGAAGAATAATCATCCATGTAATGTCTACTAGTAATGAGAAAATGTGCCACATGATAGAGATTATGATATGAGGATATTCGAGGAACTCTAGTTAGAATAGTGAAACCTTGTTCCATAAAAATACATGCATCCCATAGTGTTCCCCATGTTCCAAAATCTACGCTTACATTAAAGAGAATATAAGACCCATATTTTCAATTTTATATTTGTGTAATTTCATATAACACTTATCATTTATAAAATATGTTTTAAAAAAAACACATTTAAGATATTTCCCATCACCAAAAAAAATCATGGAAGAATAATGGATTCATATTTAACCCATAGAAACATTAATCAAATAATTTTAATATGGAAAAATAGATATATTTCACTAGAATATTCAGGTTTTCAATGGAAATGAATCTATTGAGTAGATACACCAACCTTTCCATTAGAGGATAAATCGATGTTTTAAAATTATACGATGGGAAGTAAAAAGATCTAATCCCCACAAGACTAGATTTATAATTAAAATCACCAATACACTACCCATAACCCTAGATTGATCAATCATAGACTAATTTTGTTCTAACAGATCAAACATAATAAATGTTGAGTATTGATATAGAGAAAAGAGGATAAATAAAGAGGATATATTAACACAATTTGAAGATATCCATAAAAACCAGTCAATAATTAACAATGAATCAAGGGTATAGTTCTATATATCATCATGGAGGGTATGGTTTGAGATAATTTTGGATTGGGAGTAGATTAGACTTAAAAAAACTATGGTCATTGGTACATTTTTTTATTTTAGTAAATTTAGATTTGGTCATATGGTTAGGATGAACTATAGGTAAAACTAGGTGTTAACCATACAATAGCTATCATCCCTTTAAAAAATGTCTTATTGTTTAATATAAATAATGATATGATTAAATAAACCATGATCAAGCTATGTTATAGTCACTGGAACCATACTTATTCATCTTCATGGTTTTCCAATTGAATCGCAGGGTTAGAAATGTTTTTCTCAAAGTACATAAATTATCATTAGAACCAATAGCTCCATATGTAATGGTTACGGCACTATTACTACTAAATGTGAACCTAAACCATGTCCCTAAATTATTTCACTGTGTTCTTATAATTTCAACCTTTCAATCCTTAAAACCTCTTAAATCGAATAATAGATAAAAAAATGTTGTATAAGATGGTATACATGTAACCCAAAGAGTGACATATTTCTCCCCATAAAAAAACATGTTTTCCACAGAAAGTGACCAATATTACAGACTTATGGACAAATAACTGCACTGGTGTGTTAAAAATTATTACTACTCTCACGTCTCATAGTTATCCCATATTTATTAAAATATTACACTAACCAAGGAATGATTTTATTACAAAACATCATATAAAAAATATCCATAATCCAAACTTTTTGTTTAACAACTAATGTATCTGGTGTGATCTTAACATCCTCTCATTAAATAACATGGGAAGGGTTTTTTTTTGTATTTCTTCAGCTATGAAACATGGAACACATCATGAATTGATAGAATGTGAGATGGTAACTTCAACATATGTTCCATAATTCCATGTATCTCAACAATATTATAAGGACCAATATACCATGAATCCAACTTGCCTTAAATTCCCAAATTATCCCCTATCAAAGGAGATATTCTGATAAAAACATGATCACCCACATGAAATTATAACAATCAATGATAGTTGTCATCATAAGACATTGGGTGGCTCTGGGCTATCACTAACTTCTTATGGACTGACTACACGTTCCTTATCTTCTCTTGAACAATACATAACCTCATAAGTGACTTCTCATTGATCTATTATATACAAATAGTAAATCTTCATGACAACCACAAAATTATTTAAATGGTGAAATTTTAATCAAACCCTAATAAATGTTGTTATAGGAAATTTTTTTCAATGGAAGTTTCTTCTTCCATGATCCAATAAAGTCTTGAATCTATGCATGGAGGATAAATTCTAGAATCTGGATAGCTCACTTAGTTAGACCATTAAACATAGGATGATACATCATTATCAACATCAATTGAGTACCCATTGCCTCTTACAATCCCTTCCAAACCCATGATTTAAATCATTATTATCTATCAAAACTAATTATAGATATAAACACATATAAATTCACATTCTATAAAACATACAAGTTCCCATGAACATTTAACTTTAATGACTCGTTAACTGAGAGGAAATTGGAAAATTTAGTGAGTCAAACAATGATCACCCAATATAATCCTTTCAACCAGGTGTCTAAGTTTCTCTAATAATTATTTCTATGTATATTGTATCCAATTTATAAATAGGAATTGGTATGGGTTGCAACAGACCAAAGGGTCTCAAATGCACAACCTTAATGTCATAGCACATTAGGCATCATGACCCGATGTCTTTAATCTGCCACCTTATCCCTAGACACAAATACCGATGTCTCCAGTCATGATACATTTTTGGAACTCCTATAGTCACTGAATAGGTTGCTTGATTTCCATAATCCATAAATTGGTACCTCCAAGTAGTGAAAATGACTAATCATCCTAGAGAAAATCAAATATCCATCAAGAGACTTATAGAAATCACCATGGCCACTCCACTATATATTATTTTACTAAAATAATAACAATTGATGTTTGTTCCTTGAACAATCCAAATATGATCATTAAATGAAAAATCACCTCCCACACAAGCTAAGAACACCTTCTCATCACTCCATTCCATTTCCAATCATATTTTAGCAAACATAATCATCAAATACCACTCTTCCAGGGATTCTTTTATGGATTTAATTAGTAACTTTTTTCTTAATGCATAAATGATGAAAACCAATTTTCCATTATGATATAAAATATCAAAATCAATGATATAAATATATTCATCTTAGTGTTTGTGTTGTATGTTCATGTCACTAGAGGTCAAAATTTAAATCAGGAACTTATGATATGAATACACAAAAAACCATTCACGAATTAAATAGTGTTTCCAAATATTGAGATAATAAATCGCTAAATATTACACAATATCATGGTTAGGATAAGTATTCTCATAATAAAATACATGGAGATAACAATATGCCTCCACTTTCATTGCCTAAATCAGAACACAAATCAATCCCACACTAGAGGCACTATGGAAAACATCATATTTTAAACCTAACTCATGATGAATTAGAACTATAATAGAAGAAAACCTCACCTTCAGTTACTAAAATGTTCTATGAAATTCTTCATTCCATTAGAATTTAATTACATTGTGCGTTATCTCTATCTAATGAGATTTAGTTTTGGAGAAATATTGAAAAGATATCCATTATAGCATTCTAAACCCAAGAGGCACTAGATAGCCAATACATTTCTGGGTTTTTCCTACTATGTAGCTACTAGAATATTCTCTGGATCCACTAAGAATCCCCCCTTAGATGTAACATTCCCTATAATGTTTACATATCAGATCAAAAAACTGAAATTTTGATAGATTCACATACAAAAAATATTCTTTTAGGATTTTATGAATAATACTCAAATGATTTATATGTTCATCCTCTGACATGGAGTACAAAAGATATCATTCCAAATTAAAATTATGAATTTGTATAAGAACTAATGAATGATCCAGTTCATCAATGCTGTAAATACTACAAAATAATTTATAAGTACGAATGGAATAAATAGAAACTTGAAATTATTATTCCAAAACATCAAAATCTATCATAGTCATATATTCTTCTCTTACTCCCAAACTATGGTACCCCATTCATAGTTCAATACTAGAAAACAAGCGGACTCTTCTAAGTTGATCAAATAGAGAAACAATCCTAGGTAAAGTGTATTTATTCTTAATAGACCTATGATTATGATTTCAGTAATCAACATGAAGCCCAATTGTTTCATATGCCTTCTTCGAAAATAGAACAAGTGAATACCAAGGTGAAATTATAAGATTAATAATTCCCTTAACCATAAGATCATCAAGAATAAATTCAACCACAATCAACTTAGTGAGTTCTATATGATATGAAGTTATATAAATGGGCCATATCCTAAGAATAAGGTCAACAGAAAACTCAAACTTCCTATAGGGTTGTAAACTAAAAAATAATTAGGTTATACCACATATCACTGACTCACCACTCTAGGAAGAATATAGATTAAATTTCTATCAATTATATCAAGATATATCTCCAAAATATTGAATGAGATAACATTATCATACCAAAAAAACATGCCTCTCTCTCGATAATCTTGGATCCCACTGACCTTAAAAGGCATAAGGGACTCCATCAGATGATATAAACTAATCACAATAATGATAATAGTCATTCTTGGACATAAAATTGATCATCCAATCCATTCAGATAGTAAGGTTGATGATATCAATATCAAGAACATAGAAATCCCATATGACTTCATCCTCGATGTTTACAAAAGGTCTCATAGTAAATTTGAAATCATGTTCACCATTACAAATGGTTTGTAATGATCCATCATTAATGTAATAATCTCTAAACACAAACCTATTGTATCAATAAATGTAAATTATATAAAGGAATTAGATGCATTAGTATCAAACATTACTAGAAACGTAGATGAATAAATAAAAATTATCCCACTCATAGTAGTTGGACCTTATTTAGATTCCGCTTATATATACTCCACTATATAAATAAATATACCCTTATATCGTCCTTATGCATTCATTATTTTTTGGGTATCCCCTTTAGAATAATTTTGAGATCCCAGTCCTCTTTAAAATTATATTGGAAATGAAAGAATATAGTAACCATGGATACAAAACTAATTTCTGGATGTGTCTCTATAAATAATTTTTAGATATTAATAGACCATATATAGATGTGGAATGATCTTGTTATTATTCTATAATCTAGGTTTTTGGGTCCATATCTCTCACAGGGGATACAGGAACTCATGGCTCTATCCTCACTTTTATTCATAACTGCATCCACTACCCTAGTGTGGCTCTCCTTACTTCTTCTTCTATCCAGAAGACACATCCATGATTCCTCTTTTCAATAATAAATCTTCCCTAAATCTAATATTTGTGGGTATTTGACAGCTTCCATAGATACATTATCAAATACTAATTTTTTTTGTTAGTAATAAAAGAATAATCATTGACTGAATATAGTCCCTCAAATCTATATTTAACCTTTGATATTTATGGTAGTAATTAGAAATTACATTTTCTTATATATTCATTGACTCAACCAAATGAGTATCATAATACATAACCAAGTGATACAGTTAATCCAATGTCACAAATTTATAATTGTTCACAACTCAAAAATTTTCAGCATAAAACTACTAATTGATGACCTTTATGCAAGTGATCTAGATAAGATCCTCACGAGACATAGATTTTACAATGTATTCTCACCAAATTAATTTATAGTCCCCCAAGTATATAATTTTTGAAACCAACCTTTTAGTCATATATATTATTTAATAGGTGTAAAATACTTTCAATCCATTCAATAGAATCCTTGGGTTCCTAGGATCCTTTGTCACCTAGAATGATATTCCGATTCTTCATAGTAAACACCGAGTTGTTGTACACCATCCATTATTGGTTACCAATATCAATCTAAGCCATATTAATGATTTTATAGAAATATATTTTCACTATAAAAGGACTTAGTAGAGTATTTCCTTGAAAAACATGTCTTGAAACATCCTTTCTTACATTTGAAAGAGCTATTCTAGGAGGATTTATCTATTGTCCACAAAACATAACACCTGATTATCCCATGATTATATCTTTGGATCAAAATATAAACCCAAAGAATCTATATAAATGGAAATTAATAAATTAAATTTAAAATAATAAAATATTCAATGAATAAAAGAATAAAACCATTGAATATTGATTGGAAGACATGAAAAAGTTCGTAAAAAACCCCAAAATCAAGCTCAATCTTGGTGAAAATTTCCTGACCACCCATGGTAACTTGAGATGAGATATGGAATTGAATAGTCTAGTAACCCTTCCAAACTTACTATCTGAGTTCCAATGATACTAATAAAGTCAACCATAAGCCTATAACAAATCCCAAGTGGTGTCATCACACAAATAGTTTTTTATTTTATGAAAAACCAATTTATAATGAAATAACACTAGTCAACCTCACACATCACCCATGAAATCACACAAAAAGGCATGAAGTTTCTTCACTATCATCATAAGTTGTTTAAAATCACATGGATATAAATATATTAAATTATAAAAATTATTTAACCATGATAATCACCAATTATTTTCTCATTTACAAAAGGAATAAAATGTCACCATAAACTAAAAACTATATACAAATGAGATGTTTTAAAAAAATGAGACATAACACGGAAAACGTTTAATGGTTTGAAACACACACAAAAACATGAAGCAATAGTCAATCATCATGTGAGTATCACTCACCACCATATTAAACCACCTAATTGTGGCATCAACTTATAAGAACCCCTAATATACATGATTTATTCCCCTTCAAAAGTTTAGTATAAGAAAATCTCTATATAATCCCAATGGAATATGTAGGGTTGGAGGAAACTCGTAGTAGGATACCACCATAAAATAAAAAATGTATTTCTCTAAGAAAATATTAGTTCTATATTTTTTTTAAAAATTTGTTCCATAATCCATTACATATGGAAACATATTTTCATAAAACATGCCTTTGATTTTCCTATTTAATACAATCTATATACCAATCCTTAAGAACATGGATGAAAACATGTATGATTAAATTAAGATATCTAACCATGAAATACATGATTAATAAGCTGGTGGGTAAGTAAAGAATAAGAATCTATTCATTTCCACTAAAAATGTTCTAATTGGATGAAAGGCAGATACTACGATACAAAGATATCCAAGGAAATATATATTGCATAGTAAATCCTACATCCATACCAAGACACAGATCCTAATGTCTTACAAAATTTCTAAAATATACCATTATATGAAAAATAATTTGATCCCCATATTTTTAAATTTTTTTTGAGGAATTTTAGTAATCACCCAAACATCATAAAACTTGTTTCCAAAAAAACTCCCTTAAAAATATTTCTTATCACTAGAAGATATCAAGTCAGAATCATGGATTCCTAGTAATCCCTTAAGAAAATAAAACCAAACACTTTTATATGCTAAAATAGTAGGATTTCATAGGAACATTAATGTTTTTAATGGAAAATTACTCATTGAGTAGATGTACCTACATCACAAATGGAGGAAATGTGAAATCCTTTCAATCTGGTGATGGAAAAAATAGATCTAATCCTCACAAGCCCAGATCTAATAATAACATCATAGATTCTCTTCTATAACCCTAAATCTGACCATCACTTCCCAATTAGGTTCTAAATGGTGAGGGAAAATATAGATCAAAAGGAAATCTGTAGAAATGAGGATAAATCGAGAGTATATTAGAACACATCTCGATGAGATCTACTCAAATCAATTGATAATCACTACGTTATTAAGGGACGAGTCATCAATAGAATCATAAAGGGTATGTATAAAGTTAACGAGGGATTAATATGTTATTAGAGTTAAAAACATACATGGTTATTAGAGTAATTTTCTATTTTAATAAGTTCTAATAGGATCACATGGTTAGAAAACATGGTTAGAAAAATGGTGTGCTAACTATGTCATAGATATTTTCCAATGTAAATTGAGTCACACCGTTTCTTGGGAATAACCTCATTTTTTTAAATTCATGGTCATGATATGAAACATCCTCTACACCTAAACCTATTCATCCACAAAGTTTTTTTGGTAACTTTCAAGGAAATACTAACTATTCTCAAACCATATAAATATATACTAAAACAAACTGAGTAAAATTAAATAGTTTCCTCAGGGTTACTACAGGGTTTCTACTAAAAGTATGCCTAAATTTTATAGTTGAAAAATTTACCTATGTTATCCAAATTGAAACCCTTGGCTCTGATAATTTCCTCAAACCATATAAGGGATATGATAATTCTCTAGAAGAATACATACATGGGATCTGAAGAGAATATAAAAAAATCATGTGATATTTGATATCAAATTCATACATATAAAATCTTCTACTTAAAGTGTATTAAATAGTTGACCCTTGAAATTTCAAAGGTGTTTCTCTATAAAAGAGGATAATCAGGAGATGATATTTTATTTTTCATTAAATATATTCAAATAAATTTGTTCTTTATACTTTTTTCATTTTATCTAAGCCCTAACATGTCATAGAGTGAAGAATAAATACTTTTATGACAAGTTATTATTGATTAAATCATCCCATGGAAACTCTTAGTGTGGAGAAGTTATTTTTTCTCTCTGAAATACAATCCTCAACTACAAAATTGAGGATTATCTTTCTTAATATAATGGTGTGGTAATTAATATTTTACGTTATTATTTCGAATCACGCAAAATATATATTGCATCATATTTCATTTATATGTTCCTTTACAGTTTTTTTGTCATAAAAACATCTTGAAATCCAGTTATATAGTATCAAATCAATTATATTGTTGTTTATTAGAGTTTCAATTGTTTTTTGAGAATTCGAAAAATATTTGAAGAACAATATTATGACCAAAAAATTATATGGATATTACTGGTCATTTTAAATAGTTTTCTAGAATAGAATATTTTCATTCATCATACCATCATAAACAAGGTTTTGAAATGACACTATCTGTGAAATTCTTGTATCAAAAACTCAAAACCATGTATTGTATATCTTCAACATATTTGAGATTATATTTTTCATATTTCCAGAAAAATGTGACATGTCATTTTTAATGAGATAATGGTATGGAGAAAACATTTCCTCTAATTAGAATATATATATTAATATGAGATATACTAGTAAAAATCTCATTAAAATATGTGATATGATATCATTGTCTGAATGACCAACAATATAGTATTACTCTATACTAAATGTAACAATAAACGGTATTTCATAATATAAGATATTACATGTTTTTTTATCTTATTTATAATTTTATAAATGGTATAACAATTTGTCAAATTATATATATATATATATAATAAAACATTTAAACCATTTATTTATTTCATATGGGGTCCAAAAATTAACTATGAAAACATGTTGAATATTTTTTAAATGTTCATGAAACATTTAATAAAATAAATTATATAATAATAATATTTAATATTATACTTGTTTATTTACATGGATTTATGGTCATAAATTTAACTTAAAACCAATATTTTATATTTATAAAGTGTTTATAAATTATAAAATACAACATAATTTAAAAAATGTTATATTAATTAATTAATTTATAACAAATCATTATATGTATTTATTTGTTAAATATTTTGAATAATTTTTTTAATCATTTGTAAGATAATATTTTTGGTATTATAATTACCTATGTCAGATATCTAGGACCTGAGCTTTGATCAAGCTACCACATAAACTCTATTGTATACTCCAATCACTGACGAATGATAACCAGTAACATGGAATGCAACAAGGAAAAAAAATACATAAACTTAAATGCATTTTTTATTTTAAAAAGAATGATATCCTTTAAAAAACCTTTTAAAAATTGGTCATAATATTGTAATTGAAAATTTAAATATAATTAATATTGGAGGACCAAACATAGGCAACCAACAAATATCCCTCCAGTTTAGAAAATATTCACCAATGAAATTTTAATCTAAGATTATATTTTCCCTTCCCAAATATGGATTCAAAGATCCATCTGTGATGAAGAAGGTAGCCTTTCATTTTTAGGCATCATAGTAAACAACATCCTTATATATATTAAACTTTTAAGGTAGATTTGAGTAATAATTTAAACCCTATGATTTATTTGAATCAATATCATACACTCACTTACGTGATCTATTCATAACAATGCAACCTGTTTTTCTAGAAAAAGAAAAAAACATTTATCAATTTATCATTTTATAAAATTATTTCAGTAAATCATTAAAAATTCAAATATTCTTACTATGGAATTCATATTTCTAAACATAATAAATTTATTTATTTATCAAAATTGTATTCATAATTTCATAATTTCATGAATCATGACCAATATAATGAAAAAAAATCATACAACCAAGTATATACCAAAATATTTATGATCATAGGGAACCTATAGTGAATCATTACCCACACATATGAACACAAATGATATTTCCACCTTGACCATAGTCATTTTTAAACATTTCATATTGTTATATAGAACCTTGGATATCACACTGATTGTTTTTTAAATATATTTTTTAAATGATCATTTTATTTACAAAATGACCTTCGATGAAAAATATTATCATAATCAGTATATGTTAAATTCAAAACCTATTTAATAAAAAATCTAATTTTTTTATATCCGATGTCTTGTGAATTTTGAAGTCTAACATTCTTATTTTTCAATAGAAATAGATATTTTTTATTATAACAAATCAAGATAACCAAACATTTTATCAAAATAGTTTAACATAATTATTTGAAAAAAATATCATTTAAAATTATTTAATGAAAAATATATCAATCACGATACATGAAATAATAATCAATTAAGGAATAAATTTAATCTACATAACATTGGTGATTTCATTATAATTTTCTATGAGATCTGGAACGGATGACACTAATGAGTAAAACCACATACTGAAATCATTTAAATTCCTAATGATCAATTCTCTTGTACCAAAAGAAATAGATATCTAATTTATGGGAGATTTGTAATAGTCATGCTCATTCTTCATAAACCTATGATAAATTAAATTGAACCCCATATAACTATTGAGTTCAAAATTTATATCCTTTTAGGATTTTCATATCCTTTATTCCACTTAACATAGTATAGATTAGATTCTTTTTATATGATACAAAATAAGTAGGGATAATTGGTGTGCTAGATATATTATCACGAACATAATTCTATTTTGTATAAACCTTATGCTATTAGTATGAACCTATTTACAATATCATAAATCCCCCTCTATTCACTTATAGATAAGGAAAAGTGAAAAAAACGGTCTTCATGGCCTAATGGTGGACTATATAACAATTTTACCATATTCATAACAACTCATTATCTCTTTAGAACATACATTTAAAAAAAAATTATATTCCATTGATGTTGTTGTTCTACAATCCCATCGTATTGAGTTTTGACCTTGGCCAATAGAGAAGTCATGAGATATATAAAAGTGGAGAATATGAAAATTCACTACACTTTTTATAGACCACATTTCAATATGCATTGATATAAATTTTTCATGTATAAATACCTATAATTAATGATCTATATCCCTTTCATTTCCCTTCATTATAACATTTTCACTAATACATTACCACTATGGTGTCTGACACTCCAAATCCTCTATTATCATAAAAAATTCATGGAATCAACATATTAATAAATTACTTTAAATAATTCTACCATTATTATTTCATGTCAATATTCACCATAGTTAATACCTATACAAAAGTTCCATTTGAAATTTCCTAATTAAATCACAATTAATAATTATGAAATCCATGTCAAATCATAACATTACAATTTATTATCCATGTCACATGATAGACACTTATCCCATTCCTTAAAAATAATTCCTCTAATATTACATATGTCAATATTATACATTAATAACATATAAAAAATATCATTTGAATAAATAGTCAAACAATGATAAAGATAAATCTAATTTTCCATGGAAATGAATTTAATAAAAAAACTAAAATTGTATCCACAAAAATTAATTAAACACAAAAAATTACTATGTTTATAATTCTCCCTCTAATAAAAAAATTATAGACATAAATTTTCATTGAGTTTTCTTTTAATAAAATATATTTTTTGAATATTTTTATATGTATTCTTCTCTCTCCCCTGATTTTATCTTAAATATTCCATGTTACAAAAACATTCAAATAAAAGTAATTATTTATCTCCCAATGATTCTTATTTTCTCTTAATAACCCTTATCAGACATTATAAAAGGAAATATAAGCTTATATATCAAAATAATCCCACTAAAGAACATGAGATGGGCTTTGTCGATACTTCCTTAATTAGGAAACAAAAAATTCTTCATATAATGCAACATTGGGTAGTGGAAATTAAAACAAATTAGATGAATTCATAATTCACACAATGATTTCAAATAGTTCCATATATCAGGATTATATATTTCCTTTTCTCCCAATCATTGATCTTCCAACTATATAGGCATTCATAGTAGGACTTAATCACTAATCATAAACTCTAACATCCATTGATGATGGTGTGTATATTAATTCTACTAATTCTATGATATCAACAATCACTTTTTAATTAGAGGATTAATATATAATAATAGTTTCACTAAACCCATCACTAAGAGATACCTCTCTCTTAACACATCCAAATATATAGGTGGTTGAAACTACCATTCATATTATGATATGAAGCAATACATCTATGTCAACATTTGATTAATTGTTTTAAGAAAATTCCAACAAGTGGCTAAAATTATCCTATGATTTAATAATTTTCAGTACAAATTTTTTTAATCATTTCATATTATATGTTTTTTATTTCATTTCTCATCTATTTGAGAAAGATATAATTCACTCATATATTGAACAGAAGGAGTTACACAATGATTCATGGGGGGGTGGGGGGTGGGGGGTTAATTGAGTTTATAAAATATTAACCAAAAATAAATTGGTCCTCAAACATAACTTAACTCTTTAAAAAAATAATTGGATAAAATATGGATATAATTAGATTAACATAAGAAAAAGAATTTATAATTTTTCACATCATAATAATACACTATTACACACCAATAATTCTCTCTTTATGAGTTTAGTGATTATCAATATGAAAGTATTGTTCATAGGGACCTCAAAATTTTAGTGAAAGAAACTAAATAAGGTAACATAATGGTTCTATGATATTTTACTGGGATCCCCCTTATTACAAGACAAATCCATGGTCCCTAAAAAAGAAAAATGTTTTAGGAAATATAATTAGATTAATATCATAATTGAAAAATGAAACTGAAAAAAGATGATTTTTAATTCTAGAGAAATAATATAACTCATATTAATTGATCTCGATTTCCTCTTGACTGTAAAGGATATGTTTTTTAAAGAATAGAATCATTATTTATGTATTCTAAAAAGAAATCTTGGAGTCTCAATTATGTGTAGTAATGTAGGGTATTTTTTTAATTTATGGAAATATTTTTCCATTTTCTCTATTATATTTTTTGTTCAAAAATTCAAATATACCCTAATGGTTAAGAAATATGATAATAATACAAAAATAATACATACATTCCTATATGTGGCCTTTGATTTAAAAAATGTAAACACATAGATAAATTTTGACCATAATGATAGAATATATTTAAACTAGAGAATTATTTAAAGTAGACATATTATTAGATTTATCTTTATTTATTCATAAATAAAAAATTATAATTGGAAGGAAAGTAGGAATGAACTTTCTTTGAGTCTCTATAGTGGTAAAAATTAACTCAAATGATTAAATAAATGTTTTAAGAAAAACAAATTGTAATAAGTTAGCTTCATATAGAATTATCATACTTTTGGGATATTTCCTCCATCACAACCTCATAAGTGTTAACAAAATTACATAAATAAATCATTTGAGAATATGTTTACACGAAGATAAATCTTCAACATCATAAGTTAATCTTCTACATGTGATTTTTGTAGCATTATGTTACCTAATTTTAAATATTTTGTTTACCATTTTTTTATCTTCTTTAATTTTAGTTTTATTTGGTTGTCATTCTGGGATAATTTGGTAAATTTTGGAAGCTCAAGGGGTTGTAGAGAGTTGGTGAGTGATTATAGAAAAAATGGTTTTTTAGAAAACTGTGCACCCTATTATAAGTCACTAGAAGTGGTGCATGATTTATCCAATAAATGATGAAATTCCACCAAACCATAAAACCCCAGAATGTTAGGGTTTTCATAATTGATGCATTATATGTCAAATAATGCTACCTCCATGGATAAACCATCTACCTTACTATTTGGGGTCAAGATTAAGGTGCCCAGTTTGTCTAACCATGTGGAACTACCCAGAATATTTCATCAATGTGTTTTATTTAATTCAATTTTTTTTTGAAATCCAAAACCCCATATTTATCTTTATAATGATTACTACTCTACTCAAATTTTTTTTCATCATTATAGGGTCCCAATATGTGAATTGTGATCCTCTATACATATTTTTTTGCAGATCAAAGTGTCATTGATCTTGATCAATTTCATCTAGGTAGGTGGATCTCCTCTCATGTGGTTTCTTTTGATCTACCTTCCAATCCTCCCTATATACTATTGTATCATCATTTAATTGATGTATATATACATTATATTATTGTATATCGATTCTAGGTTAAGTTTATTGATCTCTTATTCCTCGTTCTTATTTGGAAATCACTTTGCAGGTGTTTTTTTTACCGTGTGATTAAAGATAGCTGATTCAATAATGAATTTACTAATTATTGAATCACAGTTAACTTTATTATAATTGAAATGAGTTTTTAATTAATTTAAAAACCATTATTTTAATGGATTTTATGTGTGATTTTAAATTCCATTGTGTTTTTAGAACCCCCAATTTTAACAGAAATGAAATGTAAGGTGGATTTAAAAAGAAAATAATTTTTGATTTTGAAATTAACATGATATATATATTTTTTGTTAATCCTTTAGAAAATTGGATTTAATGTGATTAATTTTTTGAAATTAAATGAAATAATAATACCTTTTTTTTGAAATGACAACTACATGTTTATAACTAAAAATTGGGAAATTTTAATTTGAATTGATTTGAAATATTTGGTTTTCCCATGTTTGATTGATTAATCATTGAAGAATTTATTAGCATAGGTAGTTAGTGGTAAATAGAAAATCATGCTAGGACCTTTCCTACCTTTAAATGGATTGATAATGAAAAATATTACTAAAACAACTGATCCATGACTACCCATGATGGGTTCCTCTATTGGGGAGTATACTTTCAATGATAGTTTCCCTAGTTGGTGTGTATTTATGTGTGAATGCCTAACCAAGGAAGATAACATTATTGATATGTTTGAGGATCCTATTACATAACAATAGACTTACTACAGGTATTTATTACATGGTTATTTTCTATGATTTTTTGACTTGATTACACATGTTATTAATTATTGAACTGTTTAATTCGTTCCAATTTTTTTACATAATTTTTTTTATAAATTTTTTATGCTAGTTATAATAAATTGTTCATATATGTTAATATGAAATAATTTTTTTGATTAAAATAATTGAATGATGTACCATGAATGGATTAATTTTAAAAAGAAACAAAATGGGTTTATTTAATTCTCCATTGATTTTGTAAAACTTGGTGATACCATACTAGTATTTATAGCTCACACTCTAACATTTACTTTGATAATTTATATAATTTATAATTCTTGGTCTAAGTAAAGGTAATGTTCCACTTAGAGGTGGTGATTTTTTGTGATCCTTAGGGCCATGGAGTTGTGATAGTGACTAGTGGAGTTGTTGTCCACTTGTTCTATGGGTGTACTTTTTAGAAACTTTTCATTTGGTTGACATTGGTGTTTTCTTTTAGGATGCTTGTCTATATATTTAGGTAGTGTTTGACCTGGTAAATATTGGTACTTATACTTTTGGATTACTAATCATACTATATTTTATCATTTATCATAATTTTTTGTGTAAAAAATTATTCTCTCATTGAATTTGTATGATGCATGTTTTTAGTAACCAATCAATGGGGATCATGAATGCTCTTTATGCCATGTAAGGGCAAGAATGGTTATTAGGGTTTGAGGGTATCCAAACTAGTTTGTAAAAATATTTCATTCATTCATAATATAATCTTATCATTGTAAGATAATTAAACTGGAAGCACTACTCTATAAGATAACATTTTTAACCAGAAAATGGTTTGATCTTCATATGATAAATATTTACTTCATCTGATAGTTTAAATTTTCGAGTACCAAAATAATAACTTTTTGAGTATGTGGGATAGTTTTAAACATTGTATGATAAAATTATCTTTGTTTGATAATTCCCTCCTCCAAACACATGGATCATATAATATTATACTACATGATATGATAAATATCATATTTATGACTTTCATTGGACACTGTACTTTGATAAGTAACTAATATTCAATGAGAAGATATCTTTATTCCCATACAATTATTTCCTTTAACAAAAATAGAAATCCTACATGTTTATGAAAATTATCATCTCTTATAATAAATCATCTCCTCGTTTGATAATTTATCATCTCATATTATAATTTAATTATAAAAATTATTCAACCATGAAAAATGAATAACTAAAACCATGTTGAAGAAAAATATTACATTATGAAAACACATA
This sequence comes from Viscum album, assembly GCA_963277665.1. NCBI lineage: Eukaryota > Viridiplantae > Streptophyta > Magnoliopsida > Santalales > Viscaceae > Viscum > Viscum album. Next base: position 622,602,744 of record OY728135.1, on the reverse strand, counting down.
ATAACATGAAAACACATAATCATAAATAATAAATTTAAAAAATGGTTATTTTGTGAGAATGAAAACATATAAAATACTATTATTTGTGGGAAAAAAGTAGCGACAAGAATATTATATTCAATTGATAACTAACTAACTTTTTCACTACTCTAGAAAACTGTAAAATAAAATTGGAATTCCAATTAGATAAAAAATATAAAGAAATTCCATGTAACCTTGTCATATTATTTATGGGAAACATACTCAAGTATTTAACTAAAAATTTATTTTGAATGGTTAGGAATTAATATTTTTTTCAAGTTACGCAATAGTCACCCAAATACATCTATGATTCCATAATAACCTCTCAAATCTAACTTAATATCATACTAGTTCTATTTTAAATTGGACATAGGTTATAAATGTATTATGGGTATTTGATTCTCATTTTCACCTAATTAAGAAATAAAAATAATGACATAAACCCACAAATTTCATTATTTATTCTTGATCTCCCACACATTCCTCTAATTTTATGACACACATTCATTATCCTTTAATGAATCGCCCAAATCGAGTTATAGAATAATTTTCTAACATATACTCTATGATGTTCAAAAAATAAGGAGTTGTATTTTTTAAATTTTGGCGATAAAGAAATAAATTTAAATAATGTTATTAAGGATGTGGTGATTCAAAAATAAATGGGAAATGAAATAGTTACTATTTCTTTATGAACATGGATAGAAAAAAGCAATGTATAAACCCTTATTATGATGACTATTGAACTAGAAATCATTTCGATGATAAGTATTTCTCTAGTAAGATACATTATCATTAATAAAATCATGAGACTTTAAAACTAAAATAAATATTCGATAAATACATTTTCCATAATGATTTTGAGTTAATTTGAGATGTTTTTAAGTGTTTAATAATTCCTTGGGATCGGTGAAAGTATTTATGATATACATTGAGTCAATTCAGTAATATACTTTCTAGTCATAGAAATTTCAAGAAGGTATCTATATAAGAGTCTCTTTATGACTCAGTGTAAAAGGTTGGTAAAACAATTTTGTCTATGTAAGGATAAATTGAGTTGTGGATACATTAATGAGAGTAACATAAGTATTGTTCATACATATTTTGAGACATCAAATGTGTGATATAGAGTAGCTTGAAAATCATTTGAGGGATTTATATAGATAATTTAAATAACAATGTAGGCCTCATTTGACTAAATAAGAATCATGTTATAGTTGTGTAAGAGTTATCTGGACTTGTTTATACATCATTGCATACAACATATTTATCATTTACTTTGCTAATTTTTTTTTATAGAGATTTATATTAAAGGAGATTCATAAGGTTGAATTTTTATTGAGAATAAATTCCAAATATTAAGAATGGATAATCTTAATAAACAGAATATAAATCAGTTAATGGGGTAAAACTATTCTTCATGAATTGAATCACCACAATAATTTGAAGTGATCATGATCCAAACTATTGGGATGATAGAATGTTATATACTACAATGATATGATCCATGATGAAATAATTAATACTTTTAGAAACACATTGATTAATTGATAAAAACCTTTAAATATGTGGTTTTTAATGTCTTTTATGAAGAAACTGTATTCAGAAATTAATATAATTATTTTTTATGTTATCTAAGATTTAAGTCTATAAAATATCCTTTATTTCTAATGAGGAGAACTAATATTAGTTTAGAATCATGTATTTTCTATGAATCCTCTATGGATAAAATATTCAAAAAATTCTTTGTGAATATAATATCAAGAATTGAAGAGGATATTGTGTTTAGGAACTATGATATAAAATTGACTATGAACTCGATATACTAAATTTATGATGATAGAATAAGAGGTAAAATTTTGGATCAATCTAAGGATGAGGAGAGTTGATGCACCTATGTGTTCGAGATGATTGGTCAAAACCAAATTAATGAAGATCTGGAGAGAATATATATAATTGGTAGATCAAATTGTGACTATAAATTTCAATGTCCATGATGGTACATTAGTAAAATAGTCGATATTTTTTTTCATATTGGTGTATCTATATCAAATTGTATAGAATCAACCCAGTATAAATTGTTATGTTTATAATTTTTAACCATATTTTTTAGTGGTTACTGAGATGTTTCATTCTCCAATGGGCATATAGAGAAGAAGCATAGTGGGAATATGAGTGGATTTCCCTCATAATGTTTTGTGGTGTAACTAATTTGGTATATAGTGGAGAGTCCATGAATAGAGAAATAAAATCATGACTGTGAGTAATATTTTAAGGAAAAACTTTTTAAATCCTTCAGGGATATATTTTATTTAATTTAGTTTCATATATGGTAAATTTTGTATAATATATTGAGTGGATTATGACTTATATATGTTCAAGAGGTTGAATAAAAATGAATTTTTTGGGGGTGTCCACATAATTAATGGAAGGAACTTTCGTAGTTGGAGTAATATGATTCTAACACAAACATTTCCATTGATGCAAGAGATTCTAGAATTATAGGATCTCCACCTGTTAATATAAATTTTTTAATGTCCACTACTAATAATAGAAATGTGTAAATATATTGAAAATAAAAAATATTCATTCTAATATTTCTTTAATAAAATTATTACCCAATTTCATGGGACTCCAAACATCCTAGAGATTGAGGAGAAAATGGAGAGGAGTTATGAAGGGAACACTAATGTTAAAAAATAAAATATTCACGTTTGAAAGTGAAGGATTTCAGATATTAAAATGGATCAAAATGATAATATTATTGATTATTTCATAAAATTCGATGAAAATTTCCATATTATATGAGAATTTTTTGAGAAAATGTATGACAATATAATTATTAATAAAATTATATGGAAATTTATAGATATTTTTTTATCCAAATATTTTATATTTTAAATATTCATAATATCATTCTATAAATGAACTCTATAATATGCATATTTATTATAAAATTAGAAAGGATCAATCCTTTAAGAAAAAAGAAAAAGGTTATATTTATTCTAAATCCATGGGAATGAATATAGTAAGATATAATGAAATTATATAATTAATTGATTCTAATTATGAGTATGATTAGGAATATTTCAATAAAATTGTTCCCCTTATTTCAATGAAATTCATAATTTTCAATATTAAGTGAAAAAGTCAAGAGTCCACCATGGTGATACACTTGTAATCGAATAAGACACATTACTATAAATAGACCAAATAAGAAAATGACTAAATTTTAATTATATAAGGAGGCTGCTAAATTTATAAATCATAACTATAGTAGATGAAATAAATAATTATAGTTGAAATAAAATAAATGCATTGATCCAGAAGGAACATTCTGACAAGTCATCAAGAACTCAATCTGATGTTGATGTCAAATTTTTTTATTATGTTGAGAAAGGATTTGATACCTCATGTAGTGATAATGAGGAATAATTGATCGAACAATATTTGGTACAAAAAGGTGATTTGAAATCATGTCATGAGAAAATAACATGGATCAAGGAGAAAAATATGATGACAAAAGAGAATAGTAAGATATCTACTATGAAAGAGGAATATATCAAGAAATAATTAATAGATAGTAATGATATAAAGATATATAAACTTATGGTGGAGGAGTAGGAAAATATTATTAATGATATTAAAGAAAATTGTAATCCCCTATGATTTTTTATTATATTTTTTGACAATACAAGTGAAAATTCAACCACCAAATTACTTGTAGATAATTCTCGATAAAGATGATCAGATTCATTTCATGCTTCCAATAAATATAGATATGGAATTAGTGATAATTATAAAATTGTTATGGATTCATTCAAGTAGTATCTACAAGAGAGAAATATGTCAATGCTAGTTTTGAGTTTTGGACAATTGGAGCTCCCTTTTATAGTTATTATTATCATTTAAAAATGTACAAAAATGTTGTAATAGGTTTTGGGATATTGGAATGAAGGATATGGGAGATAATGGGATAATCAATCAAGACCTGAAGTAATTTCAATTAATTTTGAAAATAATTCTAGAAAATATAGTTGGCGAGAGTATTTGGGATTTTACGTAAGTCTTGGTTTCCATATAGTCTTCCTCACCTAAGTAAACATCCACTCTAGATTTACACAATTTTCATATTGGATTCTTTAAGAATCATCTACATTACATAAAATATAAGTTTTTCAACACTACCACCATATAATTTGTGTAAAAATCATTCACCATTGTGTAAGGGTCATCTAGCTTTGTTTAAGGGTCATCCAATGTCTTATAGGCATCTTCTTGCATTATGTAAGGGTCATCTAGGGTTCCATATAGATGAATACAGCTCTTCATTACATCATATCATCCCTTTTAAAGAATCATTTTTCTTACATATACATGATCATATCTATTCTTATACATTATTGTGAGATATATAGAAATCATACTTTATTTAAATTCTTAAGGATATAGAGTATGAATTGAGATTATGTTGAGACATATCTATTTTTTAAAAAAATTATATGTGATGGTATTTAAGAGAAATATATTTATATATTTTTTTTGAAAGAAATATTGATTCAAAAAGTCAAATAATGAATATTTTAAAGGGATATTATGAAATTATTGAAGATGTTGTTACTCTATATGTTCCTAGTGGTTTTCTAAGTCTAGTGATGATTTCACTTTTATTCAATGCCTCAAAAATCATGGACCTTCATGATGGGAGTCAAGATTCAATATGAAATGAAGTAGTTGCATCAATATTTTTCTATTCTCTAATAAGGGGAGTTGTAGTTACATTTCTATGATTTAAATAGCACAATATATTGGTAATCCATGATGTAATTTGGAGAATATAAATATAAATGCCATATTTGTTGTAATAACTAGGGATTTCACTATATAATCGACTTAAATAAATAGTTTATTAATTAGATTATTTTAAAAAATATACCAAAATAAGATGGTTATAAACATTTTATATTTTGTGTATTAAATAGGACTATTAAATCATATCCATTAAATTATCTAGTATAAAATGAATTAACCATATAACAAAATCATTAAATAAAAGTTCGATAAAATGGAATCTGGTAGTCGAATCCTTCCATTAGAATCCGTTTTCATATAATTGGAAGGATGTTAAACTCACTATGTTTTTCCTTAAACTAATACCATTATTTAATCGATTAAATATGGATTTAATAATATCCTAATTGAGATATGATTAAGCTTTTAGAACATTTTGTGATATCCACGATCTATTAATCACCACCTGCAATTGGCACTACCAATTACCTAACCCTTAGATATTTTTTAGAGGATATAATGGGTTTTTAAGTGTAAATTATTATGATATCAACAAGTATTATTATCTATATAATCAAAAAGACATGTCAATTTAAAATCCATTTTAAGAATAATAACATTTTTTCTATGTTATTCATTCCTATAAAAAATAAAATAATATAAATTTCAGATAAGAATAAAAATTAAAATAATTTATCATCCTTAAAAAATATATTTCTTGAAAATAAATAAAAAATAATTCACAAATATACATAAAAATATATTTTCTTAATTTGTTTTTATTTTTCACCTTGGATCATTATTTTGTAACAAATTTATTTAAACATTAGAATTTTAACATAATAAACAATTAACTTTTAATTTATCCAATTAAAAATTTACCTATTATAAATTTATTAACTTTTTAACAAGAGGACATTTTTCAGTTGAAGAATAATATTTTTAATAAAATTATGATTTTTAATATTTTATCTTTATTTAAGAAAAAAAAGTGGGTTAAAAAATATTTTACGTAATAAAATATGTATTTAAGGAATAAAATTACGAGTTTTAGAATATTCTTTGAGCTTTTAATACTTATGCCCCATATCTTTAGAACTATAGTAATATATTTCTTTAAAGAAAATGGTTTTAGCTATTTTTATAAATAAATAATTTTTAGGGTAAAATTCTACTTTTGATTTTTCTTAAAGCCTCATAAAATTAATTTTTTTCATTATAAATCAGTTTCTTCTTTTTCTTAATTTTTTTCTATTATATTTTACCCTATAAATAATTATTAAACCAAAAAACATTTCATATCTAACAAATATTTTTTACGTGATTACCTAAGTTTTTTTAATATTAAATTCAAAAATATACCAATTTTTTTTAAGGAAACATGATTTCAAAATTTGAAATCATAAAATTCAAATTAATTAATAATTTAAATGTAAAATTTTCTACTAAAAATTAATTATCCAGTTTTAAATCTTGTTATTGTGGTAAAAAGATTATTTTTCAAAGAATATTTTTGTACGAAATATAGTTTATTTTTATTAAATTAAATGGATATATTATTCAATATTAATATAATTTGTTTTTTAAATTTATATTTAAATGAAGTAAAACTAGTATAATTGGTAATCAATGTTAGATAATATAAAGGAAATTATATAAATAAAAGGGAATTCTTCTATGAAAAAAAGATTCCAACAAATAATATATTTTAATTAAAATTATATTTCTCAAATATTAAAAAATTAATTTAAAAAATATTTAGTCCCAATTTGGGTTTAAAAAATCATAATTTTTAATGAAGGGAAATTTATATTTTTAGTGATAAAATAATCATCATAATTAATTATTAATCATAATTAATAAGGTTAAAAATGGATAAATAAATTATCTAGAATTTTTAATATTTAAAATCACTTAAACAATCTATAAATAAATTTTATTTATTATTTTATTAAAAATATTATTTTTCAAAAAAATCATCTAAATCATCTAACTTACACAACCAACCTAACACCGATGTGATTTCATTCTTACCCCTTATCTAAATCTAGTTTTCCTTGGACAAGACCCACTTTTCAACTATAAAAGGATCTGAATCCAACCCATTATATCCTCCATATCTACCCAAAAGGGCTTGATAATTAATTTACCATATGTATTCCAATTCAAATTCATCCAACCATCATCCTAATATTTTAATAAGTCATCCCTTGATTTAATAATCATGTTTTAAAGGTAAGGGTTTTCCTCCTAATTTTGATTCGTCTACCAATTTTTGATTATCCATTTTTTCATATGATTATGATTCAATGAATTCATTATCCATTATTTTAATTAAAAATGACATCATAACAATGAGATATTGTCCTTCTTTCTCATTAAAAACGTTTCAAAATCCCTTTTGTATGGTCATCATGCTGTTAAAATCACTCATTGATTCAAGTGATTCTTTTTGACTATCCCTTTTATTTCCATATGGTTATGAATACATGCATTTATTTTCGATTAATGCTTTTCAATATGATTCAATAAGGATGATATATTAACCTTATTTAACATTAAAAATTTTCTTAATATCTTTTGTATAGTCTCCATACTGGTGAAATTAGTCCTTCATTCAAGAACAATCTTTATTAGAAACCTTTTAATTTTCATGTAATTATTCTTAAAAATTTCTATAATAAATCCATTAATATGATAATTATTAACTGTTTGTTAAATAATATCTTTCTCTCTCATTAATATTTTTCCATAATCCTTTGTATAAAGATAATTATTCCAAAATCACTCTTTGATTTTCCTTGTAATATTTTTTTATTGTAAGGGTTTCTACAACTCAGTTTTCAATTCATTGGGGTATAACATTTCTTACATAAATATAATTATAAATATTTATTTCTTTATTTCTAATTATATAATTTATATTGTGTTTTTATTTATTATAAGGTGATATTAATTCTCATCATCAACAACTTATTATTACCGACAATTAATTTTGAATTAAAAGCGTGGAATTTGTAGGAATAAATCTCATTATTACTAATGAATATTTTGTAAAATATTTATATTTTTATTCTATCCAATATTATCCTATATTATTTGGAATGATATTATTGATTATTTTATACAATTCTCATAATTCTCTTCATCCCTTTTAAAAAATAAAATTAAATACAGTTTTTATGATGTCAATTTTTAAATAAAAAGTTATTCAAAAATATATATAATTTTATATAAATTCAAAAGAAAATTCTTATCAGCCACCCCACATTAATCATGATAAAATGTAAGTATTTTAAAATATCCTTTATTAATTTTTATTTTTCCAAATAATATGTTTTCAATGTTTTCAATTCGCTCTTTTTGAAAATAACATTTGAAAGTCACGCATAACATAATCATTTTATGATAATGTTAAGAATGTTTTATAAAATATCTTTTACATTTACTTCCTTGTGACCACATTATTCCACCATATGTTTCTTCTATACTAATCGTCCGCTCTACAAAATTTCTAAATAATTTATTTTTCTCCAAATTCTATAAAATATTTCATTTAATATGTTTTCATAAGTTATATGACATTTCTTATTTAAAATGTTTTTTTTCTAAAAATTCTAAAAATTGTTATTCATCTAACTAATTTCCAGTTAATACATCTTGAATCAAGGTTATTATTAAAAATATATCATCCATCCTCTTTCTATTTATGGATTATGTAGCATCCATTTTTATCAAATTTATGATCTTTCACTACATTTTTCTTGCCAGTCTATCCACTATGAATATGATTAAAAATTCATCCATTGTATTCCATAATGAATAACCTAACTTGAATTCCATTAATAGATGGGTATTCACCTAGGTTCAATACACTGATTTATTGGATATATTATTTCTTTAATCATATACCATATATCGATTTAGTGTAAATACCTTATGATTTATCATGTTGACTCAATGGTATTTACCAAGAAAGTAACTTAACATTATTGAATAACAATTTTTCATCAATTTATCATTTTATGATTACTGATGGAAATATTAATGACTCCCATACATGGATTATGTTGAAAAAGATATGAAACCCATTTTCCTTATGTGTTTTTTGGACATGTTGAATGAATCCCATTTTATTTCCTTAAGTTCTCATGATATGATGAAGGATTTACTTATTATGGAACATGAATGTATATATGACGATGGGTGAGTTCCTATATCACCCTCAAATGTGTTATATTTTAGTTTGTGTCTCATGAAATAAGTATCAATGAGGACATTCTAGTTTCTCATAATAATGGGTACTGATTATGTGTAACATGAATGATATGTTCCCAATATTTATGTATTTTCCTTATTTTAATGAATTTTCATATATTTAGTATTTTTCAAATTAATATTTTATTCTATCGTGGAACTTGTTTATTGAATCATAATTTGTATTTATCTTTAATTTTACACAAGATTTATGCTATGATTTATTATCTATGCTTTTTTGGGTGTGAATTTTCATTTAAATCATGGTTATACCATTATAATTATCTTATTTTCTACAATAATATTCAATGGTTAATACTTTTATTTAAAATTATTATTCATCTAAGCTCACCCCATTCTTATATTTCACTTCCATGGGTAATGATGATGAGTATATATTATGAGATATCTAGAAGGTTGTCTAGTATATTTTTTATTATGGAGTAATGCTTAAAAGTTTTGTAAAAGAAATTAATATTTAATTGGTCCCCACAGATACTAAACCAAACATTATTGGTATTGTGTGATTATTTTGTGAGACGTAATGTTTACCTTGATGAAATGTTGTAAACAAATTCATGTAAATATCATGTTGTTGTATTTGTTATCATAATTGATTTTAGTTATTTTTGAGGATTAGTTTAATAATTATATAGATTATGATGAGAGAACCTTATTGAAAATCTTATTGATGATTTTATGTATTGTATTGTATCTTAATATATTGGTAATTTTTTGAGTATGTATTTTTTCTTTAAAATATCTCTGACGGGATAATGAAATGTTAATGCAGACTCAGACATAGTTTTATATAAGTGTAATAATTGTGATGAGGATATGTTGGGTATTAGTATAACCATGACCTCCTACATGATAAAGAGGCCAAACTACACATTGGTGTTGACAGTCTTTTGGGATATACATTGGTTAATCACTTTCTCCATATAAACCATTATAACTGATTTTTGTTGTAATTTCTTTAAGGGATTGGGTTATAAACCATGAAAGAACACAACCTAAAGTAAACATGGTAGAATCAATAGAGTTATAGGATTAACCAAGTATTACATAGTTGAAATGAGTGCAACATGGTTTGAAATAAAGGTATAAATGGAGAAAATATCTTAGTATTGAGCTTCCATATTTATATACAATAATTATTTTGGATGTTATAAGAATGATTTTTATAATATTTTGTTGAAATGAAATTGTAAAAGAAAAACTAAGAAAGTTATGTATACAAAAACCCATATATCTAATAATTTAATGAGTTAAAATACATAACAGGTTGAGAATATTAGTATATTCCTCTACGATGGATAAAAATTTATTTTCCTAGCCACACCAAAGGTACTGGGGATGATATCTTAATAGAAATTTAATCATGATAATCAGACCTATTTTTATTAATGAGTAATATTTATCAATGATATTTTTGTATATTCATAAAGATAGATTAAATATATAAGTATTTTTATTTAGTACCTCATCTTTAATCATTTGGAAACATCTATTAATTGGTATCAATAGTATTGAAAATCGATTTTATAACAAGGTTATATTTTATGGATATATATTAGAGAACACAATATTGAAGTATGAAAAACTCTTACGTTTAATATATGATTGATGTTAAATTATTAAAGGGGTTATTAATTTTGAGAAAAGTGAGTAAGATAGTATTGATATCCTTAAAATCTATTTTTTATTTAAGGAAAAAGTGATCGATGCTATTTATGGTAAACTTTAGCTCATTTTTTGAGATTATGATATATAGTAAAAAATATCTAACTTTATGAACTAGTGATTAATATATTTTAGGGTTAAAGATATAGTAAACTTTGGGGTGAATATATGATTTCCAAATATTTTAATATCTTATATATTTGACTGAATTATGGAATGGTTTGTAATAGATAATAAATTATTAGGATATATACGTACTAAATTACATAATCATATGGATTATTAAATTTAGTTTATAAATGATAGGTAAAACGGTACAAACTATGTAAGAATGGTAGATTTCATAATTGTTTTTATATCCCAAATGATCGATATGTTAATATTTCACTCACCTACATTCATCTGTGAGTGATAAATTAGATTATGAGGATGTAATTTATTTAAGGGGAGAATGTAAAAAACTAGAGATTTCACACTGTATTATTAAAAAATAATATATATATTAATTAGTATGTTTTTCATGTTATACCAAATTAAAATGAAAAAAACCATGATATATTTTTAATATTAAATAAGAATGTTAAAATGACCATTAAATTATCTTGTATAAATTGATGTACAAAATCAAAAAAAAAAATTTGTTTCAAGAAATTTAATACATAAAAATGATCCTTCTATAAAAATAAAACTTGTCTATGCCCATAAGAGAGTTATATTTACAAGGTGTTCCAATTAACCAATACCAAAATGAACTTGAGAAATTATGGCTTGAGTGAAATAATATGCGGGAAAATATTAAGCTTATGGAATAGATTGTGAAATCTATACTAGCTGATTCCCCACCACAAAATTCCACTACTAGTTACCTTATCCTTAGATATTATGTAGAGTTTATAAGGGGTTTTTATGTATAAATTAGTATTATATCATAAGTTAATTAATATCTATAGAATCAAATGGTAAGATCAATATAAAATCCATTTTAACTTTAGTATGTTTTGTTCCTTGAGTTATGCATTCTTATATTAAAATTATCTTATATAACATTTAGATATTAATTTACATAAAAATAATTTATCATTGATATAATTGATATTTCATGAAAATATATAAGAGTACATTGACATTAAATATTAAAATTATCTTTTTTGAAAAATATTTTTTCAATATATTAGGCCATTATATTGTGAAAATTTCTATGAACAATAGAAATTGAAATTAATAAAATGAACTTAATTTTTTAATAAAATATCTAAAAAAATTACTTAATATGAAATTTTTATCTTTTTTAAAAAAAGTACGAATTTAAGTTAAAATTTTATCAAAAATTATGATTTTTATGATTTAATAACTACAAAAGAATAACCTTGAAGAAGAAAAAAATTAGGTAATAAAATGTGTATTTATCCAATAAAATTATGAATTTTTAAATATTCATTGATCGTGGAATACCTATCCTCAATATATTTGGAAATTTAGTAAAATGATACTTTAATAAAAAATAATTTTCAGTGTTTTCATTGAATCATGCTTTTTTTGGAGTTATTCAATTTTGGGTTCTTTTTAAAAACAAGTAAAATTTATTTGTTTTCATTATAAATAAATTTATTCCATTTAAATCACAAACCATGATAAGTTTACCTGATATATAATTTTTAAGATACACATTTTGTCTAAAAATTTTTTTTTATGCTATTACCTATGTTTATTCTATAAATAACATTTTTCACATATAGAAGTTTTATATAATAAATTATTTAAAAATGTGAAATGAAAAGGATCAAATTAGTTAATAATTTTATTTTTAGTTTTGGTCATTAAAATTTATTATAATGGTTAAATATTATTTACACGATAAAATGGTAATTTTTTAAAGAATAATAAATTTATAAATATAGTCTACTTTAATAAATTAAATGGTTCTATTTTAAATTAAGATGATAATATTTTATATAAATTTATATTAAAAGTAATGAATACTTATATATTTTTTAATTAATGATGAATAATAATAATAATACTCAGTGAATATAAATACATATTATATTAAAATTGTCTTTTAACAAATAAAATGTATTATTTTGAAAGGTAATTATCTCATATTCAGAAATTGAATTAGTTAAAATGGATTAAAAAATATGAGTCATCATGTAAAAATTTTGTGGGAAGGGTTATCTTATATGTTTTAGTTATATGGTAATTACCATGATTATTTTTTTAATCAATATTAATTAAGATAAATTGTTAAAAATAAAGTATCACAAATTTCTAATAATTAATACTCATTTAAACCATATAAAAATCATGTTTGTTTTAGAATCAAACCCACATGTCTCACCTATCATTTCATCACCAAATTCACTTTACACACTAAACCCTAATTAATTTTTTATTAAGATCAATCTGGCTCAAAAAAAATATTAAATATATTATCTCAAATTTTCACTAATTAAAGGTCATTTACACTGTATATAAATCCTTTTTTGATTTTTCAAATCATACTCACAAGTATTAATTACCATATTATCACCTAATTCACTCAACTCATCAAACTCACCTAACACAATTTTGATTCCATTAACACCCCATACCTTACTCTATTTTTTCATGAAAATGATCATCTTTTTTTACTAAAAAATAATATCAGTGCTACATATTATCTAATTCCTCTCCACCAAAAAAATCCTTTATCACAAATTTCCTTTCCCTACCACTCTTTAAATCCCTGTCAAGGAGTCTCAATGATTTTGAATTTTCCTCTAACTCAATAAAACATTACTTATCAAAGTAAGGGGTTTTCATCTTCTCTTTTTGATTCGAGTACATGTTTTTTATAAGATATTTTTAATTTAATAATATTATTCTTCAATCTATTCATAATAAATTATTTAATGTACAATTTATTCCCTTATAATGATATATTACCCATATATCTCATTAAATCTATTTCATAATCTCTTTTGTATAGTCGTCATGCAACCGTAATCACTCCCTAATCAATCAATTCCTTTATGATTATCCATTTTATGTCCATGTGATTACAAGGATACACAAGAAATTCATACCTAATTATTACATCATTTTAGATGAACATTAAATACATATTATAACCACACACACCCACTAACTATAATGTTCTAGTGTCTTCAGATACTAGATACATAAACCATCTTATTTCATGAATGATCTCCATCATCTCCAAAAAAAATTATATCCCATAGTAAACTTCTTAGATATAACCTACAAGAAATCCTTTCTTCATCACTTTTGCAAAGGAAAAATAACAAATCATTTGACGATATGCTTATTAAGTGTACACATTTCATATATCAATCAATGATCCTAAGTGAACATAGTATAAGAATATGTGTAAGAGTAAATGGTCACAAAACACAATAATCATACCCAATAAGTCGAAGATAATTAATCAGAAATCATTGAATAAATTTTTTTTATAACAAATGAATAATATAACAAGTGTTTAAAATCAACAATAATCAATCATGTGCCATAATATCATATCATAAGCATAATACATAATTGTTTGGAATACACATAAGTATAGAAAATTATTTCAGTAGTCAAGTCCCCCTACTATGTCTATCATAGTATATTAGCTTTAATCCCAATTCTGTTATTATCTTATTCTAGGTAAATTCCCAATATTATGATATTAGATAATGACCCATGATAAATTGGGATCAATCCTCATTCTATACATTATTATCTTTTGGGATATATATATATATATCTTTAACCAATATATTGAAAGAAATATATAATTCTGGTCCCACCCATCCCGTTATGATAAACATATATCTATATTCCATAAGATCATAAATCAGTCATCAGGTCATAATTTCAAAACCTCTAGACAAAAATGGGTTTTATAATCATTTCATCTTTTCATCACATCATAAATTAGGGGGAATGGGATTCTGAATGATTTCATTGTAGCTTAATTATCTCAGGGGAATGAAATGGGTTTCATAGAATCATTATTAAATCATCATCCTGATCCATATAGATAAATAAAATGGATTTTATCAATACATAATGTCCCCATAAAATCATAAAAAAACTTAAAATGATCTTGACATAGGTAAAAAATATATTAAAAAAATCATAAGAACCATTCATTGAAAACATTATAAAATATCCTCCTCTTTTTATAACATTTTAACTAAAAATTCCTAGAATATTATGAAAATACATATCAATTAAAATTACAAATAAAACATGTAATGGAAGTGTAAAAGTAAATAATTATAATTATAGTAGGAAGACCTCTACGGGATATATATGTTAAGAAAAAACATTCATTTAACTCCATTGAAAAAATTAAAACATTCCTTGTTGAAAAAAAATACATAAAAAATATTCATTTTAAAGACATTGTTAATAAAATCAATGTTACTGAAAATTAATATTATAGAACATTTCATGTATATATAATAAATTCATCAATTTTTTTTATGAATATATACAGGGAATAAAAATTCCATCTACCAATGAAAAAATAAGTTTGAATTTTCATTAAAAACATTTTCTTGATCATTTTAAGGTTCAAGGAGAGGAAAACAGTACAAATACATCCAAAAAATGGAAACTAATAGAGGATAATAAAATTTATAGATTTTAAATTACATGATTCATAAAAATTTTCTCAATGTTAATTCAAGCACAAAAAATCCCAATTAAAATGAGATTGAAAAGTAAATCCCTTACTTCAATTTTTGTCTTGCTTCACACACGTTCAAATCTACTATATAATAAATATTTTTTTATCAAAAACATATACTATATCCATGTTCATACATAATATACTATTTTTAATTTATTTATAATTTCAAATTATACTTTTTTATAATATATTTTTTAAAATTAATATTTAGGTGAAAAACAATCTATTTTCCTTGAATGTTTCAATTTAATGTTTTTTGTACTTGCACCTTACCCATGATTGGTGATTCTGAGCAGAGAGGAATAGCTCATGAGGTGAAATACAATATCAATAATTTTAAAATTTCATTGATCATTTTCATATTGTACAAGTCATTAATGTCATGACCAATTATTTGTTTCTAGGGAATATTGAAAAGGAAGGTCATCGGAATAAAGAGAAGATATTTTCCGATTAAATTTATACATAATATAAATAGATTAGATTAAACGATACCTCATTATTTTCCATGTATTTGATGAAGATTTTTATTTACCTAAAACCATTACATTAATTTATCATTTCTATTCTAGGATCCATGTTAGAATCCCTCTATAAATGATTCATATGGGCTCATAGGACCTCCAAAAAAAGTCGATGAATAATTACGTGTTATCATGCCATATAAATCATCTTGTGACATTCATTGTGACCATTATAATGATTCATTAGAAATTTAATAATCATCCTTACACTATCATTACATATATCATGAAGGATGAAGGAGAATATCTCTAGCTTTCTCCTGTCTTGATATTTAGCTCTATATATCATTGTGCACGACATTTCTAAAATTCAATAAAAAAACTAGATGAGAGACATAAAAATATATTTATATAAATATTATTAGGGTTAAAATATTGTTTTAATTTACATAATCACTTATATAATAGGTTAAACCATATATAACCCTATAACATGTAATATTAATATTAATATTATATTTTTTTTATTACGGTGTGTTCAAACTATTATAATGATAAATAATATTTTACTACTTAGAAAATTAATATTTATCATTGAAAATAATTTTTTTCCACTAGTAATCCTTTGTATTTATCAAATACAAAAATATATATTTATTCATTCAATAAATTAATAAATATTATATTTCTTCATAATTAATTATTTACCCTAGGAATAAATATGTATTTAATATATCTAATAAATAAATCATAAATAAAACTATTCATCATTCTAGGAAAATTTACTTATTCAAAAAATAATTTCAAAATATATTTTAGTTGGTATCATTGGATAGACTTAGTTTTAGACCCTATTGGATTCATTCTTGTTGGCATTAGGTACGTTTGCCTAATGTCCAAGATTAATGTCTAGTTATAGGTCAATATTTGGAAGAGAAATATTTTACTGTCGAAAAGTTGATGACCACAGATGATTGATCACGATATAATATAATATGTATATCATGATATCTCATCAAGAAGGTTCATCAAATTTTTCATCAACATATATTCATGATAAATATTTCTTTAACAATCTAAAATAATATCATCTTAACATAATTTCCATGTAATTTAAAGGAACTATTCTATTTTAATCAATCGGACATGATATCAACTTCTATAAATATATAAGGTAAAAATAATTTATTGACTTCTTCATTAATAACATATAATTCATGACACACCTAATGTTCCATACTTCCTGCAAATATATGATTTCATAATTTTGTTCAGTATATCAGATGTTCCTAGAAGGCAGTGGTTATTCTTTTAGGAATGATTATATTAGAATATATTTTTTTCCCAAACTATACGTACATCTAAGGAATAGTAATTAGGTAGTACGGGGTCGAACCCACTGGGAAAATTCGTAGAAAAGCTACATAACGATTCAAACCCTTTATAAGGATTACTGACATTCACTCTTAATGTTTGGGTGTTCTGGAATTATATATCTTTAATTTAAAATAGAATAAAAAATAAGGTATCAAGGTTATTTTTCAAGATTTATAAAGAGGATAATCCTAAATATTACTTGAGATAGTCAAATATATTAGCCTATAAAGAGGTGTAAGGTTCACTAATTGGTTATGGAAAAATAATTGGATCTTCCAATGTTGAAACTATCTATTGGTCTGAGTATATATAAAAACCTAAATGAATTTTACATAGCATATATAGAATTAATTGTTATAGGATAATATCCCAAAAATTATCAACTTTAATTAGGTTAGGTTTATTCTATTTCTCCTCTCATGGTCATTCTTATGAAAGAGAATGTGATAAAATGTTGTTGTAATACTAATTAATGTATATTGGGTTACTGAGGTTCAATTTCTAGATTCATTAGGCCCATAAAAACCCATACTCTCGACCCCTAACCCTAAGTGTAATATAAACAGTAGATGGTTTGGATCAAAAGTACTGAAATAATAAATATGCTTATTATAGTCAAAAAACAATTTAGAAATGAGAAATACTCAATTAATATAAGTATGGATCAATCAAAAACAAAAGGTGAATGAAGAAAAAATGATGAACAACACATGTTTTTGATGTTAAATGGAAATTAATGTTGAATCTAACATTATAATGGGAACTTAATTGAAAATATTTAAGAACAGATGTTGAATAAAAAAATGAAAAATAAATTGATAAAATGAGTAAATTAATGAATTAAAACTATTTCAGAATAAAAATTGAGAAGAAACAGATGTGAAAATGATAATAACCCTCATAAGTTTCCACTCTAATTCATGGTGGAATCACCAATATATTTTTGTGCACATGATTTATATGATGTGTAAATAACTCATGTCATGTTTTATCTTTATGTGGATTCCTGAATAGATTTCCCATTATGTGAAGGCTTTACACATTATGTATATAAAATCTATAATATCTTATAAGAATCTCTAATCTTGTGGATTTCATGGACTATATCTTTACTAGGATGAGATATTGAACTTTTTTCACATCATAAAAATTATAAACTTAGTGTATATGATTCACATCATTAACTTTATTCAATTGGTGTAATTTTGTTTGGAATTGAACATTTAAAATTTCTTGACATTTAATGTCACTGCACATTGTTTAAATTCTTCATGTATTTTAATTTACCACTAGTCGACCTTTGATTTTTAGGGATTTTATGAATAAGGAATACACATAATTAAGTCCTTTTATAACATGAAAAACTGTTGTTTTCTATTTTTCAAAATTACTTCCACGAGTCCACAATTAAAAATTATTATGAGAAAAAAACAAAACATATTGCATTATGAAATAAAACATTAATAAAACATAAAATTTTTTACCCAAAATGTGTATATAAATTTCCCTTATCTAACTTGCCCACAATTGACCAATTTTTTCCCTCATGATAAATGCATCTCAATAGGGTTT
This sequence comes from Viscum album, assembly GCA_963277665.1. Lineage (NCBI taxonomy): Eukaryota > Viridiplantae > Streptophyta > Magnoliopsida > Santalales > Viscaceae > Viscum > Viscum album. Next base: position 622,583,892 of record OY728135.1, on the reverse strand, counting down.
CGAAATGAAACAATTTTAAAATTTGGAAACTTGTATTACAGCTATAAAAAACAATGTTTATGTGGAAAAAGTATATTTTATAGAATCAATCCATCAGAAAAAATTTCTTATGCATCATAGTTCAATTATTTATTAAGATTATTTCTTCCTTTAATTAAAATTTCAAAAGTGTTCCTCAGAAACTATACCCACTTTGTAATTTTACTCAAAATAAGTTCTCTTTTATCATTCAATGTGAAATAAAATTGGATTTATGCTGTAAGAACTCAGTTCTTATTCTTGAGGTATGGGTTTCTTCTTTTCCTTTTCCTTTAATGTTTTTTAGAAAATAAGGAAAATGGGGAAAATCCAAAAATTTATGGGTACATGCCGTGTACTTTTTCACACGTCGTGTACTTTGGCCATGTGGGATGAGTATATAGGGCGTGTAGGCTTATCAATGATGAAGGGTGTAAAAAATGACTACACGCCGTGTACTTAGTATAGACACATCGTGTAATCAGTCGATAGGTGAACAGTAAAGCTATGGGAGTAGCGGCCAATGGAACGACAGTACACGCCATGTACTTAGAAATACACATCCAGTAATCAAGCAGGCTAATGAACAATGAGGCCGTGGAAAGTGGACATTAGGGGAAAATTTAAAAAAATAGAAATTGCACGCCATGTAATTGAGAGTACACGCTGTGTAGTTTTATTTTTTTTGTTAAAAATAGGAAGTAGCATCCACTTTTGACAGAGGAAGATTAGAAATCGACATGAGCCACGGGAGAGGATGGAACTTTGAGGATCTCTCAACCACACACCGAGACTCTGATTCCTTCTTAGACGATCTCATTTGAACCCTGTGGGTGAGATATTCTCTCTTCTTGAACCTCTTCTTCAAATTCTTGCTCTAAGGGATTTTTTTTGGGTTTGAACGCGTAAATTTTTATCCCCGATCTACATCATTCTCAGTTGATTTGAGAGTTGTCTTCATGTATATCGATCAGAGGAGATCGAGGTAGGTGGTCTGGTGTTTATTTCTGACTATCGAGTTTATTTTTTGTACCGTTGTGCTACGCACCCATGTTGGGGTGTCGTTTGACTGAGGCCTTGACCATTTAGATACCTATAATTGAATAGGTAATCTTTTTATTATGTATAAACTACTATTTGGGATAATTGCCTCGATCTAAGGCCACCCCGTGGGTGTGGTTCCGTTGAATATCTATTTGGACAGGATACCCGAAGGTATGCCATGATTATAACACGCTTTGAGTTCTCTTGAGATAAAACATATGTGAAATGCTTGCTTATGCTTTGGGCTCGGCCCAGTTATTTTCTTTTGTTTTGTTTAGCCTGAGGGCAAGGTTTGTTTAGACTGAGGAAAATGTTTCATATGCCTGAGGGAATTATCTTCTATGCCTAAGGGTAATATATCGTACACCTGAGGGCAATATTCGTTATGCCTGAGGGAAATCACCTGAGGGTTTCATTTCTATTTATCCTGAGGGCAAGGCCGGAGGGAAAGGTTCTTATTATACTGAGGGCAAGATTCTTTTTAGCCCGAGGGAAATGGTTCTTATGTCTGAGGACAATGTTTACTTTAAATATTAATTGTGGCGATTTCTTATGTTATACCTATCAAGATAAAGCACAAGATTGGTATTATTATTACCCTCTAATTGTTAGATAGCCTGTTGTGGTTTTTGTTGTGGCACTCTATAGGAGATTGTCGGCTGAGGATAAGTCTCAGGAACTTATAATTCAATTATTTTGAATTATTAAATAATAATTACAATGGAAATATAAATGGTAATAATGTTTACTTTTGAATACTTCCCAGTTTACTACATTTCATTAATGCACACTATTGTTGCACATTTTCAATAAAAGTTTGGAACGAGCCCTTTTTGGTTTCCTATTGGGATTTATTTCCCCACACCCTAGTTGTGTCATATCTTGGGCCCAAACATATTATATTTTTGTAGGTGTTGATAGGGTAATGAGTCCCTATACAGGTACTTTATTGTTGCAGAGGAGTAGGAGATCATGGGACCGAGCTTAGGCTTGCGATATTGCTGAGTTCCTACTGCATTGTTTCGTTTTTCTTTGATGTACTTGTACCTTGTGCTGTATTGTTTTAGATTGCAGTGTATCCTATTTTTGCTACTTTCATAGAATTAGGGACATATTGCATCATCATATATATGATAGTTTTCATCTAGTTATTGTTTACTGCTTCTGCTTTTGGTATGTTTATATACTGTTCCACTGCACTACACTTTGAAAAATGAGGGCATAGTTTCCCCACTATCAGACCTAGGCTCTCACTTCTAGTCGACAACCTCTGGAATTTGGGGGAAATTCACTTGAGGTCATGCGACCAAATGGGTTCGGGGAAACCGTGGTGTGGAACCCGTATCTGGGACGTTACAAAGTGGTATCAAAGGATTTTTCTTTTCTCTGAGTTATTCTATTATTTGGTGATAATGGAAAGAGATAGATTGCTAAGGGATTAGTTAATAACTATGCCCATGAGTAGCTATCCCATGTACCAGTAAAGCCTATATTTCCTCGAATTAAATTGTGATTTTCTGTTTATAATTATTTCAATTGATTTGATTTTCACCATTGGGTGATGCACTTGTGGTGCACTGTTTATATTTTTATACTTGGGGGTTCTATTTAGTTGTAACCCAATGATATTAGGGTATTCCATCTCAATCATCATTTAGGAACATGTTAGAATCACAAGCCATGCATGGTTTCCATGCCATGTAGGTGCATTAGAAATTTCATGTTGTTGTGATAGATGTTGTGCTAGAAAATGCATGATGTTGTGATAGATGCCATGATAAAATACCCGCTATTTGATAGGGTATTGTAATGTAAGGTTTTGTTAATGAACACCAAAATTTGGTTCTTGAGGAGTATGAGCCCTCATCAACCGGAATTTGGTGTATTATCGACTTATTTACTGTGTTATAACACATATAAGATGCCAAGATTTGGTTCGCAGGGAGTATGGCCCCTCACGAATTGGAATTTGGAACTTTGGTGTTCGTTCAGTGGTTTTCTGGACTTTGGAGTAGTTTCTGAGGTCTACTATCTGGAAACCCATACAACACGGCGTGTGGTTCTATGAACCCATGCCATGTACTCTTCTGTTTGGGAAGAAATGAAAAAAAATTAAGTACACGCCGTGTACCTTATGTACATGTTGTGTAGTTTATAACAGTGTCATAGGCGGTGTAGGCAGAAACACGAGTTTGGAAAAACTCAATAGGGAACACATCGGGTACCGATTGACCACACCGTGTTGTGTTGACCTTGTTTCCATCGTGTGACTAACAACACGGATGGAGAAATATTCACTTAAACATGTCGTGTCACTTTCGAACATGTCGTGTAGTGTATTCTGGGAATCCGACCATGTAACTAACAACACGAGTTGGTGTCATCATTTCTAGTACACACCGTGTCCTTCTGGAACACTCTATGTAGTGTGAGCCATGTATTAGGCCATGTCTCGAACAATAAAGGTCAACGAAGCTCATCTAGTACACGTCGTGTACCTGTGGGACACATCGTGTAGTCTTGACCGGTGAGAGGCCGTGTGGACTTGGTTGTGTGGCTGGGGAAATGAGGTGGTGTACACGTCGTGTGTGGGTGTAACACGCCGTGTAGTGTCAACCGAGTAGCCGACCATGTCACTAACAACACGAGCAGTTGGAATCTAAGCCATACACGTCGTGTCCATCTGGAACACGCCGTGTAGTGCGAGCTGTGTATCCAGCTGTGTCTTGAACAAAACGGGTTGGTGAAGCTCATCTAGTACATGCCATGTAGACCTTATACATTCCATGTAGTCTCATTCTAAGGAGAGTTGTGTGGCATATCCATGTAGAAGGACTTGGGCAGGGGAAGAAAATTCAAGTACTCGCCATGTGTGTGGAAAATACGCCGTGTGTTTGGGGTGTTACACGACCAGTTCTGAAAGAAGTACACTTCAATGTGAAAGACATATGAGAACATTCTGTGTAGTTAATATACACACCATGTAGTCTTGTTTTGTTAAAATTGAATGTTTCCTTTCCTTGTTCCCTTCCTACGTTTCTAATTCTTACTCCTTGATGATCTTGATCTAAGGCGTGTGTTTGAACTTGTAGATTCTTTTCTCTAAGACAACCATGAGTTTTTTTTCTAAGAGTGAAGCAATGATTATACTCTACAGACGGTAGTCCACAGGCTACCGATGGATCCCCCAGCTGTGCCAGATGTCGTGCCATCCATTATACCGGACGCAGGCGCAGATGCACAGTTCTGTGAAGGCTTTATGTGGTTCACGCAGAACATATAGAGAGCACTGCCAGTTGCCACATCTATGGAAGAGCTGATGCATATATTCCAACAGTAGCATCTGCCTAAATTTTTTTGGGATGGAAGACCATAGGATGTAGAGTCTTGGCTAGGTTATATGTAGATGATCTTCGAGCATCTAGAGTTTCCTCCATGGAGGAGGGTCAAGCTCGCTACTTACATTCTGCGTGATTCCACCAAGAGATGGTGGGATGTTACCACCAGTAATGAGCATCACCGAGACATGGTGTGAGATGATTTTCATATAGTCATCTATGAATTTTTCTTTCTAGAGATACTAAGTAAATATCAAGTTCTAGAGTTCATGAATCTGCCGTAGAGTGCCATGTCCGTGATGGATTATTCTGCCCGCTTCACCGAGCTATAGATTTTTGCACATATTCTAGTGGTTGATGAGATGATGAGGGCTAGAAGCTTTGAGGATGGTCTTTGATATGACATCTGTATGCTGGTGAATGTTTTTAGGTTTCCTACAGTGTATGCTATTGTAAAATAGGCGTTGATTACCATGCTGAACCTACGGGAATATAGTGGTGCAGGACAAGGCAGTTAGACATCGATCTCCAGTACTATTTCTATCGGTAAGAGTAAGTGTAAGATAGATTTCTCTCATGGTGGAAGTACTAGATAGAAGAACTCTTCAGGTGGACCGGAAATGTTCTACCAGTGTGCTAAAGAGTGGAATATGAGACCTCAGTGTCCCCATGACCCAGTTGAGTGCCGAGCTTGTGGGAAGGTGGGTCATATGCAACATTTTTTCAGGAAATTTCCACCAGTGACTAATGAGAGGGGTTCGGTGAAGACTCCACTTGTAGGAGCATGGCCGCCAGCTTCTTACCAATTAGGGAATTGGAATACATCAGGACGTTCATGCCGAGGTGGTGGTCGGGGCCATGTTATCCTGGCACCAGGATCTCAGAGACAGAAGGGTGGGTCCGCATAGGGTAGTCAGGCTGTGTTGGAGGGCCGCGACACTGGGCAGGCATATGCAGTGCAACAAACCCAACAAGAGGAGGATCCTAGACCATCCACTATCAGATGTACTGTTCTAGTTTCTCCTGTTTTATATTCGTTATTTTTCAATACTGGTGGTACATATAGCTTTATATCAGTGCCTGTTGTGGACAACCTTGGGCTCTGTGTTTATTTTTCTTCTGATATCAGGATGCTAGACACTCCGCTGGGGACTAGAATAGCAGTTGTGTGTCATTTCAAAGAGTTCCCCCTAGAGGTTTCTGTGTGTCACTTTCTATGGGACCTCTATGTCTTTGAGATGGTGAGCTATGACGTAATTCTTGGTATGGACTGGTTGGTACCCTTTCAAGCCTTTGAATATTTCTATCATCACTGGGTGAGTTTCATGTCACTAGAGGGTGGAGAGTTTCTATACAAGGGCAAATGGGATGTCCAGGAAAGCTGAGCTAGACCCGAGCATCGTGGGTGAGGTGGAGTGATAGCCCAGATTGCGAGTTTATATCTAGATGACTAGAGAACTTGTTAGAAGGATTTCCCTCCAGTGGTTGATCATTTCAGTAATGTCTTCCCAGATGACATTCAGGTCTACCTTTGGAGCGATAAATAGATTTCTCTATTGATCTTGTGCCAAGAGCGACACTAATTTCCATTACTCCTTACAGGATGGCTACACCATAATTACATGAGCTCAATAGATAGTTAGAGGAGTTATAAGAAAAGGGTTTCATTTGACCCAATACTTCACCTTGGGGTTCAACTGTCCTGTTTGTGAAGAAGGTGGATGGTACCCTCATACTCTGCGTAGATTATCAGAAACTGAACTAGTTGATGGTTAAAGAACCAATATCTCTTGACGAGGATTGATTATCTTTTTGATCAAATTCGAGGATCATGAGTGTTCTCGAATATTGACTTGAGATACAGATATCATTAGTTGCGCGTTAGACCATTGGACATACTGCTTACAGCCTTTTGGAGCAGATATGCTCTATACGAGTACTTGGTTTTTCTGTTCGGACTCATGAGCGCACTAGCAGTTTTCATGGATCTAATGAATCTTGTGTTCCACCCATATCTGGATTCTTTTGTGGTAGTCTTCATGGATGATATCTTGTTCTACTCTCACACTCAAAAAGAACATGCCACTCATCTTGAGATCGTACTGAGTACACTGAGAGATCATCAGTTATTTTCTAAGCTCTTAAAGTGCTAGTTTTGGATGGACTAGATTCACTTCCTGGGTCATATCATCTCAGAGGTAGGAGTTGCGATAGACCTAGAGAAAGTGAGAGAAATAGTTTCCTAGGAGTATCCTAAGAATGTGTTTGAAATACGGAGTTTCTTGGGGCTGGATGGTTACTACAGGAATTTTATACAGGACTTATCCCTCTTAGAAGCATAGTTGATGGGTTTGACTAAGATGGGTGTGATGTTTTTTTGGTCAGAAGATTGTGAGATAGCTTTTCAAGAGTTCAAGGGATGGTTGACATCAGCACCAGTCCTGATACTTCCAGAGTAAGGGAAGAGCTATAAATTTTACTGTGATGCATCAGGTATTGTCATGGAACTGTGTTGATGCAGGGCGATTGAGTAGTTGCGTACGGGTCTCAGCAGTTGAGGCCACATGAGAGGAATTACCTGACGCATGATCTTGAGTTGGCTGCAGTTGTTCATGAATTATACTATTGGAGACATTATCTCTTGGGAGAACATTTTGTGGTGTTTACGGACAATAAAAGTCTTAAATATATTATCACCCAATGTGACATGAATCTGAGACAGCGAAGGTGGGTTGAATACCTTTAGTCCTTAAACTTTGAGCCTGCCTATTCACCCAGTAAGGGTAACACAGTAGCTGATGCACTGAGTATGAGAACTCAAATATAGGCAGTGCAGGAGGCTAGTGGTGAGTGGAATCTCATGGATTTATTCTATGAGATGCATTTACATGTGCATGATAGTCATGGTCGAGCCTATCTTTTATCCTTAGTTGTGACTTCTACCCTCCAGGATAGAGTGAGGATGAGACAACTATTAGATTCAGAAGGCCTAGTTCTACGAGAGTCGGTGGTATGTGAGGACCCCCCGCCTGGTTGGATGATAGGTGATAATGAGGTACTACGTATCCATAGATTAGTGTCGGTTCTAGGGGATATACACGAGGAGTTGATGTGGGAGTTTCATACTTCATCTTGGGCAGTGCATCCCGTAGTTACCAAAATGTACCGTGACTTGAGATGTCAGTATTGGTGGCCGGGTATGAAATGTGAGGTAGCTATTTTTGTTACGAGATGTTCCACTAGTCATCAGGTGAAGGTGGAGCATCAGATGGCATCCAGACTGTTATAATAGTTACCCATTCCAGAGTGGAAATGGGATGATGTCACGATGGACTTCATGATCGGGTTGCCGAGATCACCTCGAGGAATTGATACCGTGTGGGTTGTTGTGGATAGACTTACAATGGTTTCTCACTTTTTTCCGATCAAGGATTCCTTTGGTGTAGATGAGCTCAGGATTTTGTATATCCGAGTGGTATTAAGCCTTCATGGGGTCCCTTGTTCTATCGTTTCTGATAGGGATGCCCGTTTTACATCTTGTTTCTGGAAGAGGTATCAGAGGGCATTGGGTACGCATGTGATTTTGAGCATATTATACCTCCCTTAGACCAATGGCCAGTCAGAGCATACAATATAGGTGCTAGAGGAAGTGCTGCGTGCATGCGTCCTAGACTTTGGGTGCTCTTGGGAGAAGCACATACCCCTGTTCGAGTTTTCTTACAATAATTGTTTTCTGGAAACTATTGAGATGGAACCTTATGAGGACTTATATGGTAGTCCATGTTGATGACCCTTCTGCTGGTTAGAGGCTGGTGATGCAACTTTACTGGGGCCACGTCTCATGCATGAGACTTCAGAGCAGGTCCAGTTGATTCAGAAGCGGATGGCTACTGCACAGGCTTGTCAAAAATCTTATGCTGATCGCTGCAGATGACCCTTGGAGTTTGTGTTCGGGGATCAGGTTATCTTGTGTGTTTCACTGAGGTTGGGACACAAGCGGATTAGGAGACAAATTAAACTTTCACCGAGGTATGTGGGGCTATTTTAGATTCTCGAGAGAGTCAGGCTAGTTGCCTATCATTTGCAGTTATCATAGAGGTACTGAACCATGAAAGATGTCTTGCACATATCTTAGCTGCACCGTTATTACTCAGACCATTCTAACATTTTTCATCCCAAGGAGGTTGAGCTTCAGGTCTATGCATCCTTTGAGGAGCATACGATTTGTATTGTTGATATAAGCATGAAGGTTCTCCAAGGTCGGTCAGTTACTCTCGTATGGGTGCTATGGTAGCATGGTCGAGTGCAGGATGAAACCTAGGAGTGGGAGACTGATGTACATGTTCAGTGGACAAATTTGTTCTCAGCTTTATCTTTACCACCCTTAGAAGGGAAATTCAGGGGTGAATTTCTTTAAGGGGGGAAGTTTATAAAAACTCAGTTCTTATTCTTGAGGTACAAGTTTCTTCTTTTCCTCTTCTTTTAATGTTTTTGAGAAAATTAGGAAAATGTGGAAACATCCCAAAATTTATGGGTACATGTCATGTAGTTTTTCACACACCGTGTACTTTGGCCGCGTGGGATGAGTATACAGGGCGTGTAGGCCTGTCGACGATGAAGGGTGTAAAAAATTACTTCACACTGTGTACTTAATATATACACGCCATGTAATCAGTTGACATGTGAATAGTAATGTGGTGGGAGTAGCCGCCAGTGGAACAATAGTACACGCCATGTACATAGAAATACACACCATGTAGTCAAGTCGGCTGATGATCAATGAGGCGGTGGACATTGGTTATCATAGGAACAATTAAAAAAATGGAAAGTACAATCCGTGTAGATATGTTTTTTCATTAAAAATAGGCACTAGACTCCTCTTTCGATAGAGGAAGCTTAGAATTTGATGGGATCAATGGGAGAGAAGTTCGGAACTTGGAGGAGCTCCCGACCACACACCGGGACTCTGATTCCTTCGCTGATGATCTTGTTTGAACCGCATTGGTGAGATATTCTCTCTTCTTGAACCTCTCCTTAAAATTATTTCCCTAAGGTAGGTTATTTGGGTTTCAACATGTAAATGTTTATCCCAGATCTACATAGTTCTTGGTTGATTCAAGAGGTGTCTTTCGCATATATTGATCAGAGGAGATCGAGGTAGGTGGTCTGGTGTTTATTTCCAACTGTCGGGTTGAATTTGTGTACCGTTGTGCTACACGCCCATGTTGGGGTGTCGTATGGCTTATTACTTGACTGTTCAGATACCTAGAATTGTATATGTAATCTTTTGATTATGTATAAACTGCTGTTTGGGATGGTTTCCTTGATCTGGGGCCACCCCGTGTGTGTGGTTCCCTTGTTTAGACGTTTGGAAAGGATATCTGAGGGTATGCCGTGAATATAACATGATTTGAGTTTTCTTTATAGGAAACATATGTGAAATCATTGATTATTCTTTGGGTTCAGCCCAGTTATTTTGTTTTGTTTTGTGTAGCCTGAGGGCAAGGTTTGTTTAGCCTGAGGGCAAGGTTTGTTTAGCCTGAAAGAAAAGGTTTCATATGCCTGAGGGCAGTAGCTTCCATGCCTGAGGGAAATACCTCATATGCTTGAGGGAAATATTCATTATGACTGAGGGAAATCACCTAAGGGTTTTGTTTCTGTTTAGCCTAAGAAGAAGTCCTGGGGGAAAGGTTCTGATTCGTCTGAGGGTAAGATTTAGTTTAGCCTGAGGGAAAGATTATATTTAGACCAAGGGAAACAGTTCTCACGTCTGAGGATGATGTTTACTTTAAATATTCACTATGGTGATTTATTATGTTATACCTGACAACTTAAAGTACAGTCTTGGTATTTTTATTACCCTCAACTTATTAGATAGCCTGTGGTGGTTTTTACTATGGCACTGTATAAGAGATATTCGACTGAGGATGAGTCTCAGGAACTTATAATTCAATTATATTGAATTGTTAAATAATAATTAAAATGGCAATATAACTGGTAGGAATGTTTAATTTTGAGTACTTCCTAGTTTACTGCATTTCATTATTGTACACTACTATTTCACATTTTCACTAACAGTTGGGCACGAGCCTTTGGGGGTTGCCTAAAGGGATTTATTTCTCACACCCTGTTTGGGTTATGTCTTGGGCCCAAAAAGATTATATTGTTGCAGTTGTTGATAGGGGAAAGAGTCCTTATACATGCACTTGATTGTTGTAGAGGAGTAAGAGAGCATGGGACCGAGCTTAGGCTTGCGATGCTACTGAGTTCCTGCTACCCTCTTTTTTTGCTTTGTTTTACTTATACCTTGTGTTGTATTGTTTTAGATTGTATTGTATCCTATTTTGGCTTCTTTCTTAGAATTAGGGACATATTGCATCATCATATATATGACTATTGTCATTTTTTACTTTTGTACTGTTCTCCATTTTATCTTGGTATTGTTTACTGCATCTTCTTTTGGTATGTTTATATTCTGTTCCGATGTGCTACACTTTCACAAATGAGAGCATAGTTTCCCCACAATGAGACCTTGGCCCTCACTGCTAGTCGGCAGCCTTTGGCATTTGGGGGAAATGTGCTTGAGGTCATGTGACCAACCGGGTTCAGGGCACCTGTGGTGTGGCACCCAGATCCTGGACGTTACATTTTCTCATAGCCTAAATACATGTTCATAACAATCAGATTGCATCGGTTCTATCATCTCTGCTTCATTAAAGAAAATAAAAAATAATTCAAGATTGATTCATCAATAAGGTTCAAATGTATCTAATGATGAGGAAAAAGGTAAAGTGATAAAAAATATTCTCAAATTAGAGGGTATTCTCAAATATATAATACATGAAAATTGTGAATAGGGAAATAAAGTAACTCCTCCTGGATAAATTTTTTCCATGCCCTAAATTATGCAAGGTGGGTCCATGAATGTGTTCAAAAATTATAAAGAATGTACCATGTATCTTTCTTTTTATTTTTCTTTATTTTTTGAAAATCATGTATAGATCATGTATCATATCCATCACCTAACCACTTATGATCCATTATATTATTCATTTATCTGGTAATTGTGATTTTTGACCTTCCTAATACAAACCCCATTTTTTCATACATATTTTTTATTTCCTTTCTCAATGGAAAGGGTAATAAAAAAAACTTTCCATGAATAATCATAAGCCATAGAATATCAATCTAGAGAAAGTGTCACCATGTATCTCATTAATATTAACATCTTGTTTCCATTAGTAGTTAAAAAATTTCAACACTTATTCAAAGACATGTAATGGATCGTACCAAGATCAGGGTAGGAAGGGAAAATTATCCTGAAATGGATCCACCCTTACAAGGTTGTTAATGGACAATATTGGATAAGTAAGGAAATATTTACCTGTGAGTAGCAGGAAAAAGGTCTCAAAAATTATTTCCTTAATAATTTTAAATGTGTATTAATTCAATAATGGACATAATAAAATCTTAATAAATGTTCCAATAGGTTTACATTTCCCAATAATCTCTTAATAAATTTTTCTAGAAAAGAATATTATAGTGTAAGTCTATAATCATCTCAAGAAGAAGACTATACAAAAATAAATAGCAATCACTAGTGGAATAATATCCAATAATATGTAAATCAAATGAAATAACCAGATTTAGAAATTTTAATTTACGAACTCAAATCCATAATCATGCTAAATATTCTAACCATGAATAAAATGGATTTCAACAATATTAAACCTAACTTTTTATTTTATTTAAATGTGTAAATGTATACTTCTAGTTTAATGAATTATTATAAAGAAAAAGTCTCTGAGACTTCTGAAAATAGGAAATAATCCACATGAATCGAAAATACAACTCAGAAAAGACCCCTCCATGCCTAAAATGATGTAGTGTTTGCACTGTTCTGGAAAGAATCATTAGACAGAAATGAAGTATAGTGTATAGAAAAAGGAAATGGAAATTGAGATATGAAAATTAGGGAAATAAGATCTCCCTATAGTGAATGAAATTATATGGGGAAACTTTTTGAATGGTGAATGTAAAGTTTTATACCCACAAATATTATTAGAAAAAAAATAACTACATTAGGTAAACCATTTTTCCCCACTGCTTAACCAATTTCGAAGTAGATAAGTCTAAAGGAACATAGAGTTGACAGTAATGAAAATTATCTCTAATAAATGTATTATATGACTATAGTAACATTTTGGATGACCTATAAACAAAAATTATAGTGAAGGAAATCTTAGGCCCTAAAAAATAAATATAAATGAATGAACTTTTTTTCCTCCCATAATGAACTAAAAATATCATCATCATCCAGACATATTTACAAGGGAATCAGTAAGTTTTGTCCAATGGATAATAAATCTAATAACTCCCATATGAACTAGTATTTGTGTCATCAAGCTCACATGAAAACTTCACGGGATCAACCACCAATAGATATCATTCCTATTGTGGATGATGCTATTACTGAGGATAATTATGGGGATTGATATCCTCAATCCATCTCAGGATTTCATCCAAATTTTGATCCATCTTATGTGAGAGTTTGGTCAATGGTTGGATAAGCACGTGACATACCATTGATGATGCAGAAGATCTAAACATGACTAAAGTAATGTATCCATGAAATTAAAATAAGGCAGCAAGATGTATATCCAAAAAACTACATCCCATATATATATATGTATATATGAGGATTGATAGATAAAAGTAAAATGGAGTAAAAGTAATAAACAAAATACCAAGGATAGCCTACATCTATGTAGGGGACAAAGAAAGTACTAAATATTCAGGGCATGATCTCTGGTATCTACACCAAAAGTGTCCTCAAAACAGTTGGGGTCTAGAGTAGCTCTTCCAAGTCCATCTCATTGATTGAGTACTGGGTCGGATGATTGACCTCCATAAGATATTTTGTGGTGTTGGAAAAAGGATCATATGAGGATGGAGGTTGAAAGGAGGTGATCGATACTGAGGTTTTAATTATAGCAGTTTCATTGACTAGAGGTATCTCATATCGATATGAAATAGAGGGGCCCTTTTCCTATTGGGACAACTCTAAAATATACCCCTATTTTATTTTTTGGTTTCTGATTTTGGATGGTAGATTAGACGGGGTGGGGGAGGTGTGGTGAAGGTTGAATAAGAAGTAGCGGTAGGTGGGTTTGGGTGGGAAGTTTAATGAACATGTGAAGGGGAGGAGTGGTTAAATGAGATAGGTCGGTGAACGAGATATAGATCTAATGACAAATATTCATTTTGTTATCAAAAATATCAGGGATAAAAGACTATAAATCCAAGGTAATGGGTGGTGGTGGTAAATATGCATCAGAGGTAGTGGGAGTGGAGGTAATAATTAATGTAGGTGCAGTGGTGGCAGGTGTTATGGTAGTTGTATGGGTAGAAATGGTGGATTTTGGTACATGGGAAGGAGAGTATGATTTGACTACATGTAGGGATGGATATTCATTAGCAACATTAATTTACCATGTCACCTATATACTCCCAATCTCTATCAGCATTCCCATTGGATCAAATATAAATCCCATCAGTTAACCTTGTGTCCTACTCGCTTGGGTTAGGTAGAACATTGAGATAATTCATGCTAAGTAAACAACCAGACTACCGATGGATGATTTATGAATGATTACCTAAATCTATATCAAACTCCCATGAGCATCACCTCGATCCATCTAAGAGTGAGCTAGGGCCTTAAGAAAGAGATTAAGGTAAGAACCTCAATATTGGGTGCACTTCATCAAGAAAAGATAACAATGCTATATGGGTATCTAGATATCCTTTCCCAAAGATGTACAATATCAACCTTGCATAACTATAGCTATAATATCAAAAAAAACATTATAGGTGATGAATTCGAAGGAGAGAAGTTCATGGAAGACACCACAGTTTCTATGGGTGGAATCCCAAGGCCTACCTCAGAGTTTGAAGGTGACGGAGTTTATTGTCTACTCGAAGGTGACAACAGAAATAAAAGAATAGGTCCCCAAAGGTTTCCTCATGCACCTGGGTAGTGGGGGAGAGGTTCAACCTATCGATGAGGTCAAATAGAACCTAGTGAGTATGTATCCTCTTGAGTATTTTGAGGTATAGGGTCTTGTTGGTCTTCATATACTTAGCCTAAAGATATACCATCTTGACTTAGTGATCAAGTGTTGATAAGTGAAGGTAGAGATAGAGGTTCGGGTAGGGATCAACCTATGACCCATTGAATGAAGAACAAAATCCCTCATAGGATAAGGAGAAGGAATTAAAATAGGTATAAGAGGAGTTGGGAGGCTTATTGGGATACGTAGGAGGATTCCCCTACAACATGGGAGGCAAAGACATATCATCTCACTTAGGAACTTGTTTCCTTGGAGATGTGTGGGTGTTTTTGGTGTCGTCTATGTTCGATGGTGAGGAATAGGAATGGGATGGAGAATTGGTTGGGATTGAGAGGAGAGGAGGAAGAAGGAGGATGAATTATTGTCGGTGAGGTAGGATGAGAGGCTATTAGGAGAAGAGGATGATACCTGGTTGAGAGAGGAGGGGAGAGGTGATTGGGAGTGAAGTTGGGGTAGTGGATGTGAACCTAAGGTTAACATAATTTAAAAGATCCCAATAAGGTACACATCCTTAATTAGGTACACTATTTGTAAATAAATATTTTTTTATTTTCTTTACCATTGAAATTTACATGCCATGTAAAGGTTACAAGATTTTTATTTGCATTTTGTGCCCCCTTTTGGTCAAGGTCCTTTTGAAAATCCTACAATTTTTCTTTAATATTTATGGAGTCTAAACTAACCTCTTATATCCTATTAGACCCACCTAAGGTTACCTCATAGTCAGTGATTCATTTAACATTGAGATATAGAATCCTTTTAGTTTCAATGGTTTTAAGAGTAATTATTCACCCCTTGTAATGTGGATCTTCATCTATCTTTCAACTTTTCCCAGTAACCTGGAAGGGTGGTTCTACACCATTCATAATTTCAAATTATCTATATGGGAAAACCTTAATGATTTTTTAGGAACCCTACCATTGGGATTTCATATTTCTAGGGAATTATTTCAATTGAGATTTGAATATTAGTACTTTATCCTTTAGTGAGAATATTTTTCATGCAATGAAATTTTAATTCCACATCTCATCCTTATTTATAAATTCTATAATTTTTATAGTAATAATTCTTAATTTCATCCATATCATATATTTGGAGTATTATTACTTATCTAGCTTTTTGAAAATCCATTTTAAATTTTATATTTCTCAATAAGATCAGTTCTCAAATTCCACTAATAGGTTGCACGGATTTTTGCAAACAATTCAATATAGAGTAATACAGATAGATGTATTGAATGATGTGTGGTATGCCTAAAGTGAGTAATTCAATTTGATAGTCCGGTTATTTATACTTGTGTAGAGTTTATTCTATAAGATTTTTTTAATTTCCATATTTGATAATTTTAATTTCCCTATTATTTGTCGATGGTAGGGAGTTAATGTGTCATAATAAATTATATGAATTTTGATTACACCCTTGAAATAATGTTTTACCAAATTCATTCATCGATCACTAATGAGTAATTAGGGGATTCCAAATATCAAGAAGATATTTTTCTGTATAAAATTCATGACTAGTTTTGATGTGTCATGAGTGGTCTGCTCAGCTTCTAAATATTTTTATGCATAGTCAACGACCACGATGATATAAAATTTCCCATGGGAATTAAATAATAACCCTATAAAATAAATCCCCCATACATCAAAGAGTTGGACTTCCACTATAGGATTTGGGGAATTTCATTTGTTTTTACTATGGTTCATACCAACTGGAATCAATCACAGTTTTAAAAAATGTTCAATTCATCATGATGAAGCATGACCTAGAATAATCCACTTTGAGATATTTTATCCATATTATACCTAGTGCCATGATTCCCACATGTCATTGATGTGTGACACATATCGAGTATTATTTGTATTTAATCTTCTAGGATGCATCAAAACATTATTAAATTTGTAAAACACTTAATAAGTAGTGATTAATCTTATTAATAATTTAAATATTCAAATAATATTATCTTCCATTGTTAATATGTGAGTTTTAGGTAGAGTGTTCCCATGGTGAGATAATATAAAATATCCAATAAACATGGTCGGTCTTGGATATTTATTAAGAATTAGTTATCATTAGAGAAGGAATCCTCAATTTCAAATTTGTTTTCATCCTTAATTATAGGAAATGTAGGTCTAGATAGATGATTAATGATTACATTCACACCCCTTAGTATATTTTATATTGATATTGAACTCTAGCAGTAGTATGATCAACTATATCAGTCATGGTTTGGATTTCCTTTTTTACTTATTATATATTTATGTTCTGCATGATTATTGTAGATTAGTACTTTGGATAGTACATACTATGATCAATAAATTTTGAAATAATATATGAATTAAATAATCTACTTTTTATTAGTTTTATAATTTTTTGTAATGTCATTCATTATGCGACTTAAATTGTAAATGAGACAAAAGGTATTTTTGTATCACTATCCCAAGATAGTGCCAACATCAAATTCACCATAGTCACACATTAGCTCGATGTCCTTATCTCAATCATGGAAAATGATGAAAGGAGATGCAACCAAGATTTTCTTTATGGTATTTAATTCCCATTGACACTCTTCAATGAAATCGAATGGAGGGTCTTTTGATAGTAAGTGATTCAAGTGGTGGGATAATTTTGAAAACTAGTTTACTAAGGAGTGGTATAATCATGCATGGACCAAAAAACTAGTTATCCATTTTACTATTATAGGATCAGATAAGTATTATATTATTTTATTTTTGTTGGATCCATTTACATTACTTTCTTCAAGATTTTACATGCGAGGATTACGCCCCAATAGAAAATGAAGTGACATTTTATCCCATTTTCATTTTCTTTATTGTTCAACACAACACTATAAGACTCGGACCAATTTACTCAAGAGAACCCCAAAATATCTTCCATATATTAACAAAATATCCATAAATATTTCTATGAACTCCTCCTTCATATCATTGAATATATGTGTCATGCATCGTTGAAATTTTTTTGGTGTGTTACATATACCAAAAGACATACATCTATATATGAAGGTTCTGAAGGGAAAAGTGAACGTGGATTTTGAGTAATAATTTAGTTCAAATTAAATTTTAATTTATCTTAAATATCCATCTAGGAAAAAATAGAATTTATAACATGCCATACTTTCTTTCAATTGATCAATAATGGTTTTTGGGAAATGATCCATCCATGTTTCGATGATGAGATTTCGATATTCAATATAGAAATGTCACAAATTGATGATTCATGTTGACATTACCTCATCTTCATTATTTTTTACAATGGTGAGGATATCGTCCATTTAGAAAACTTATAGTGGAATCACTCATTTACTATTTTACATAGGAAAAATTATCCCAATGTCAATTAGTTTCAACAATTATTTCTTAACTCCCTCTTTAATTGGTGGGGTGATTTAGCTCTGGGGTTGGTATTTGGGTTTACCATCTTCTTAAAATAATATATTTTAGTTTAATATTTTGGGCTTGATCAATTTAATGTCACCCACTACCCAACAAATTGAGTTTTAATGACGTTTTTGGATTTCAGTCAACTTATAATCTTGTATTTGGGTCTGATATAAGATGATAATGACTGGAAGTGCATCTGATATCTCTAGGAAAGAGTACATGAATGTTGTTGGATGAGTATTTCGTTACAATTTTGGTGGCCTAAGGATAGATAGTATTAAAGGTGTAATAGTGTCCCTTGACAATGGTTCAATTTAATTTACATCCTCACAATCACTTCCTTCACATTCATTATAGGATAGCCTCTATCTGACATCCTTGATGGTTATAAATTCATCTCTATCATCAAATAATAACGATGGATTGAAATACAAAAATAATCATTGACTTTATTTGTAGAATTTACTATCTTGAAAATTAATTTGTCATCTCCAAATATGAATATCAATCACCCTTGAATTTCAACAGTCACCACATTACCAGTATCAAGAAATGGGAATCCTAAAATAATGGGAATGCCTTAATATTTTTCCATGTCTACAATGATGAAATATTTATGAAAGATGTATTTTTCAATTATGACTAAGATATCCTTGAGAATAAATGGATGGTATATTACTGATTTCTCATCAAGATGCAATTCCACCCTTGTTGGCTTCAATTCCTCAATAATTAACATTCAGAATACACTCTTAGTCATGAGGTTAATGCTTTCACCCACATCAAATAATTCTTTTAAAAAGTTGAATTCTACTATAGTACATGGAATTGAGAGACTACCAGGGTCTCACATCTTATGTGGAATATTATGCTGAATGATAGTAGATAATTCATCATTTAAATAAATGTCTCTTAACTCTTACATCATCCTTCTTTTGGAAAGAAGTTCTTTTAAGATTTTGGTATAGGTAAGCATCTAATCGATGGATTTAGTTAAGGGCATGATGATGTGTAATTGATTAAATATCACTAAAATTATTTTAATTCCCCCCTCAATCTTTCCACTCCTTTTTCCCTTTGGTAAGGGAATAGGGGTTTTGTAAATAGGTTGTCCAACATAAACTTCTACCTTTTTAGGATTATCATTCATCTGATATTTTTTGAGAATCTTATTATTCTATATTTGTTTGGAATAAATTCAATTTTGTTAATAGTGTAATCAACCCTGATGATTATTTTATGTTTCTCATATTCTTAAGGACTCTTTTACACACCCTTGAATAGTTTAAAAAATCCTATCCCATTCTCACTCCTAAGAACCACTGCCTTTGCCTCTTCTCTCAGGTGCATGTTTGTGTTACCAAGAAATGTAACCGATAGTCATTCTAATATGGTCTATCAGATTTGAACCATTTAATTCCCAAGACTACATAGGGAAGCTCTTTTGTTTTTCATCTCTATATCCCAATTGGTCATCCTATAATATTCAATTTAATCAAATTTGATGTGAATGATTTATGAATTTGACGGTATAGGTGTGGATTTTGTGGTGGAATTTGAGAATCATATTGGAATTTTTGCCACTGAGTAGGTTGAAATTTCTAATTTCTAGGGTGGAAAGGATGTTGATTTTTAGGATCTAGGTTTTTAGGTGGAAACCAAGGTGCTCCCTAATTTCATGGTGGCTCTGGGCCACTCCACTATTGATAGTAGCCTTGGATATTTTTTTGAAGCTATTGTTTAGCTAGTCATTCTTGGTAATATTGTTATTAGTACTGTTTTTCATGATGAAATTACTAGAATTGATGATTGTAACTACGGTAATTAAAATATTTTATTTTAGTTTCATATATCCCTACTCTATAGTATTTCTATGGGTTTGTGCATCTACACATCTCGTATGATTATATTTCCATCATAAGTGTAAGAGAGGGTAGTGGTGCAGCTGGTAACTAAAATGACTAGATATTCTTTGCAAGAACCTATACTTATACTTCTAAGTAGGTTATCTCTTCCACATGATGGATATTTATTAGGTAGTCCTTCATCACTATTCCATACACTATATTTGTAGGAGAAATTTTCTAATAGACCATTGTTGGATTCCATCATTTTACGAATTAGTCTACCATCAAAAATTTTGTACACTACGGTTCATGAAACATGTGGGATTACATGATAGAATTTTTTAAGCTGAATCCACACATCAAGTCCATTATGTGATCATTTTGATGTGAGATCCTAATAATGATCCCATACACCCCAATATGACTCTCCATATATTTGGGTCAGTCCTAGATATCATTCTGGACCATCCATGTCTTTATTTGTGGAAATTAATTGTCTTGAAATTTCAGGGAAAGATCATCCCAATTAATGATCAACTCGATATCCTATATTTTGAGCTGATCCTTCAGCCTCTCATGCAATTATAATGGTTATATTCATAATATATGTACATTAGATGGAATTATTGGGTTGTGAAAGGTATGACAGACCTCTAAAAAATTAGGTATACGGTCATGGGGTTAATTTCATTAAATTGCACTAAATTGACCCATGGTATGGATCCTATGAATAATTCCTGGTTTGATCTTGAAATTATCTAGCTGGATAGGGGGTCACACATTGATAGGTACATCACCACTTAATGATAGATATCCATAATCCATAATGGTACTCTCCTGGATTGTTGAATCTCCAAAAAATTTCGATGGTGCGTATTGAAGATTAAGGTCGTGTGGTGGTGAAAGATTATTGTGCTCATCCATCATGATGGGTTAGAATACACGTAAGGATTGATAGATCATGGGATCCAAAAAAAGTTGTTATTATGCTTCACGGATCCTCAATCTATTAATAGTGCCCTAACGCATGCACTAGAAGAAAAAAAGGGAGATGAAACAAGTGAATATAATGGAGAAAGGTGTAAAATGAAACGGGGTGAGGTAATACTATGTTCTTTCAAAAGGATATTATTCCTAGGAAATTGTGATACCTGATAAGGGAATAAAGTTTCGATTTTTCTCGAAGGAATCGTTGATTCCTCTAGGTATAATAATATTATAAATTCATTATTCCAAAACTACACTTATTATTATGTTGTAGTAATTTAGTAGTGTAGGGTTGAACCAATAGGGACAACTGGAAGACAAGCAACCTAGATATTCAAACCCTGTAGAATGATTCCTCAAATTCATTCTCTTGGTTGATATTTTCATGAATTATGTATAATAGATTTAAATCAGAATACAAATAAGGGATCTAGTATAATTTCATGGATTTTGGAAATATATAATCTTAAGTTTTGATTAGGATAGTTATATGGATTTTTCTTTGAAGTGGTACAATAGTCACAAATTGGTTATGGTCAAACCAATTGGATCTACCTATGTTGAAACAATCCTTTTTTTCAGATATAGTTAACAACCTAGATGCATTAAACTTATAATTTATGGTAGAAATCATTGTAGTATAATTATCATAACTTTCTCAAAACCAATTAGGTTTGGTGAATTCAATTGTGCCTCACATCGTCATGGATATTCAATATAAGTTGAAAAAAATATATTTTTAATCTCATTTGTATCTATATGGTTATCAGGGTTCAATTACAAGATTCATTAGTCTAAAAAAAACTCATAATCATATTCCTCAAACCTAAGTGGATTAGTCTTGCATGATGGAATTGACTAGAAATAAAGGAAAAAAATGCTTAGCATACTGCTAAAATATTTGAGAAATGAGAAATCCATCATTTAAAAAAGTATGGATAAATTAAAAACATATGGTGAATATTGATATAATTATGAATAGTGAAATAATCTATAGTTGAATGGAAATTGGTGTGAAAATTTGAATCATAATGGAAAAGAAATAGAAACAATTGAAGAACAGATGCAGAACAACAACAAAAAATTTGATCAACGAGTAAAGTAAGGAATTAAAACTGAGTTTACAATGAAAATTGATATGAAACGGAAAATAAAACTAGAGAAAACATGAAGTTAATCACCCCTATGTGTGGCGTGTGTCACAAAATATTTATTGGCTTGGAATTTACACAATGTGAAATGAATTCATGTAGGGTATTCTCTTTAAGTGGCTTCTTTATCGACTTTTACACGATTTGAAAACTTTAATCATCTTATACATCAAATCCATAATCTCCTATATGATTATTGAATTTTGAACATTTCTTGGGTTGTACCTTTTATTAGATAATATATCATGCTTTTTTACTTCATGGAAATTATACACATCATGTATGTGATTCTAATCTTGAACTTCCATCATGTTGTGTAATTTTAGTGGGAATTGGATATTGAATATCGCATGATGTGTAATGTATCCACACATCATATATACTCTTCTTGTCATGTAATTTCCATGACCTAGTATTTGATTTACATAAATGTTATGAATGAAGAATAAACATCATTAACACCATTCACCATGTGTAAAAAATGTTTTTTTTTCATTTTTCATTATTTCATCCTTTAATTCGATAAATTATTATTTCTAGAAAAAATTAACCAAATAAAATTTAAATATCAAATAAAACCAGAATAAGCATTAAATAAATGTATCCAAAGTGTGTTTATAAATTAGGCTAGTAGAAATCAATGTACACCAGTCATGAAATGAATTAATAATGATATTAATCTCTAAGGATCATCACAAACTCCCAGTTAATAAATTCCAATTACATCTAAACATGTGGAATTCCTACAGGTGGCTATGTTCTCATAATCTTCGATCTTATAGATTACTATGTGTGAACATCATGAGATAAATACTCATCTACTTATGATTACTCTCACTCAATAGTAATCATTCTATGTGAACCATCAAAGAATGTAATCCAATCATCAAACTATAGTTAAGAATGTTATTTTTGAATTTCAAGTTTCTTATAATAAGGAAGAAAATATAGACCTTTTCAATAAGACAAATGTTGGTCATAGTATTTTTCTCAAGAGGGTAGGGGTGAATTAAGTAACTATACAAATTTCGGTTACAAAAAATATTATTTTAAAAGAAATGGTTTCCCCAAAAATAGATACAGCCCAGTTAATCAATGTTATACTGTTATAAGAGTTTGAATTTTTAAACAACTTCTCAGAAGATTGATTAATTCTCAGTAATCATAATTTGTATAATTAATATTACTTTTGAAGTTATCCTACTAAGATAAACCAGTTAGAACTTCTTCCCAAGACTAACTATCAAAGTGATATTAGTGGTTTCTGGATTATGCAATAAAGCATTAAAACAGAAGAAGAGTAAAATTAAACAGCACAACGGATATAAAACAAGTTGTTCAGTCTCAAACCAAGACCTAATCAACTCCACTTGGTGATCACCTACCACCAAGCAGTTTATATAAATAAAATTTGATCCACACCCTAGATTGGGGTTAACAATAGTACACAGACTATCCAGGTCACACATGGACCTCTTCCACAGTTTTTGTGGGTAAACAAAATATTAACCAGGAGACATAGGGACCTCTTCCACAGTTGTCGTGGGTAAACAAGAGTACAAAGATTTTGGTGTAAGGATTTATAAATCCTTCAGTTTATCACATGAGTCAGTGTGTGTATAGAATATATAGAGTACACACACTGCTGAAAAAGTAAGTAAAAGAATCACTGAGAGAGATTATATATGAGTTTAGAATGATCTAGTGATTTGAAGTACATCTGTGGACTCATTTGATTGAACATAAATGCTTTTGAGTCCTTCTTTGATTTTTTTCATTAAAAATAGATTTTCGTGCTTCAGCTTGTGTTATTCATGAGTTTTGACAATGTGAATATGTTATCTAAATTCCAGTGTACTTAGTATGTTCTTCAGCAGAGTCGGATTGCATGCATGTGACAAAGCTTTCTTTGGAAATCCTGTAGTGTGTTCTTCTCGGTCGTGCTCACAGGATTTTTTTTTCATTCAGTATCACGCTGTATTGTTGTTGGGAACTCTTCACTATTTATCTTTGAATGCTTGAGTTTTAGCTGACAGGTTCCATGTGTTTCATACCTCATACCTCGTACTATGTATACAAAGAAACATTAATTTTTTCAGTGCATTAAAAGTATCAAATATGACCGTTAAAATTCAAATTAAAAGATGAAAAAATTGATTATGAAATAATTTCACAGTATGTTATGAAAACGGTGTCTCCTTCATGGTGTCTGAGTGTCATGGTGTCTGAGTGTCACAGTGTCTTGTTCACGATGTTTGAGTGTCACAGTTTCTAAGTGTCATGTTGTCTTGTTCATGGTGTCTGAGTGTCACGGTGTCTAAGTGTCACGATGTCTGAGTGTCACAGTCTCTTGTTCCCGGTGTCTGAGTGTCATGGTGTCTTGATCATGGTGTCTTGATTCATGGTGTCTTGCTTACGGTGTCTGGATTATGGTGTCTGGATTCACGGTGTCTGGCTTCACGGTGTCTGGCTTACTATGTCTTACTTCACGGTGTTAGGCTTCACAGGGTCTTGTACTTAGGCAAATTACTATATTGAGACTTAAACTGTAATATGCATGAAATGGATTGAGATTAACTATTATAAAGCATGAGATAACTTGAAACATAAATACACATGATTGGATATAATTTAAGATTTAACTAGGTTGAATAAGATTTGTGATCATTAAAATATGATTAATACATGAGGAGTCCAACAATCTCCCCTTTTTTATGATCACAAATCATGTACAGTAAAAGTGTAAATTAGATGCAACTAGAGAGAAAATAACATATAGAAACTTCTCCCCCTTTAGGGATTATCAAAAATTTGAAATAAGAGAGGCCAAACAGTGCATATTCCATTAAGATTAAACATAATGTAGTACAAAATAAAGGAGACATAATGGCATCCCCATCAAAAATGAGTAAGCACTGGTCTTCTTCAGGGATTAGCCTTCTCTTTGCCTTTAGGAAAAGCAGAAGAGGAATCCATAGGGGAATTGGTTGATGTAGAAGAAGGCAGATACGTGGTAGATAGAGAGGGTAAAGGGAGACCTTCGAAGACTGAGGGAGAAAAGGTAGGAGCAGTAGAAGATCAAGGCAGTTGTTGATTAAGAATCACATGCATGATCTGACTGAGAGCTTAGCCAATAGACATGGTAGTTGAGGCTAAGGCAGAGGTGAAGGTATACAGTCCAGGTCTGAGAGGAGTATCCGTTGTAGCAACAATTTCTATACTTTGGACATGAAGATAAGGTCTCAAGTGTTTGATGAAGTCAAAAATAATCTATCCACCATACTGCATGGCCTTTTCAAAGTCATAATTGTTTTCCATGAACTTGTACAACAATATGGTAAATTCGTTTAGCTTCTGGACTTGGTTTTTGATGGCTAGAGTCACAGGGAGAATTCGCAGATTCTCTACAAGATATTTGAAGTGATTGGTCATATCAGTCTTGGAGAATATTCAGTTGAAATAGAAATACACTTTTTTAGAAATCTTCTACTGGGCTTCATTTTCAATCTTGGAATCAATTTGAACAAGGTCAAGAACTCTATCACTATTTTTGAAAATTTAGAGAAAGAAGCCACATTAAAGCCACTGAAATCATTATGAAATTATTCTTTGACTATAGATATGAGAAAAGTACTATCCAAGGATGGTGTAGAGGATTGACCAGAGGTATTAGAAGCTTTGACAACTGTGGTTAGAGATTTGAGCTGATTTAGTACCTTTTGAAGACAACCAGTGTACTCATCAGTGAGTTTATTAAGGTTCACCACAAGCTCTCTCATTTATTTCAAAAAATGTTTGTGCATTTCTCCAATCTTTTCATTGAAGGATAACAGATAAGGGTGAATATGAGACACAAAATCTCGAGATATTTGAGAAAAAGTGGTTTCTAGAGAGGCAGTAGCAGGCTCTGATATCGAATACATCTCTTTTTGCATGTCTTCCACCATGCCGCTCAGGTTTTTGACTTCATTACTGAGTATCTTATTTTCAACTCATACTTCTTGAATTTCATGGAGAATCTTAGGTTGGATTTTCCAGACAAATTTCTCCAAAATCAGTGAGGCATCTATCTCATTCAAATTTGTCACAAGACAAGGTTGAGAGTTCATAAGTTTCTCAACTCCAGATAGGAGGGTATCTCAAAATTCCTTTAAATCATCCTTACTGACAAAGGGCAGCTATTCAGGTAAAGGTTCAGGTGTAGGAATTGGTACAGGGACAGGTTCAGGTTTAGTGTCCTTATCAGGTGAAAAGCCTGTGATTGATTTCAACTGAATCAGGGAAGAGAGATCAACCCCGATTGCAATAACCTACTGAGACTCATTCACATCATAGAAACTAGGAAATTTTTACTAAGTGTCCACAGGACATGACTCAGTTAGATGTGAGGCTTCACTAGACTCAAGATTTTGGGTTTTCTCCTCCACAACAGGTTCCTCCTTCTTAGGACTGAGAGGCATAAAAGATTGTTCTAAATCCATAGTTTCATCTCTAAGTTCCTCATTCATTTCTTATCTAGCTAGCTGAAAGGCTATCTCCATCCTCTCTTCAGCAGAGGGTATTATTTCAGAAACAGATTGTTCCAGATTCGCTTCTTGCATAACAGGGAGTTCTTATATATGTTCTTCTTGCACAATAGGTAGTTTTTCTACTATAGGATCTTTTATGGCTTTTTGCTCAGATTCTATCACCACTAATTCTTTTTCGTCCTCGGGTTGGATTTCCAGATTGAAATCTTCACTAGGGGTAGGAATTTCTTCTTCAAAAAAAAAACAGGAGGAAGAATAGTCCTTTCTTCTTCAACAAAAACTTCATCCCTATGAGGTACTTTAGCCTCTTCTTACACTTCTTCTAAATACTCAACAAGTTCATCTGGTTTAAACTAGGATTAGAAATGTCTTTAGGCCTTGATTGATAATCCATAGGATTAAACTTTTCATAATCCTTATCATTGTCTTCCACCCATTTATTTTTCCAAGGATTCTAGTTTATCTTCATTCTCCGGATGA
The DNA here is from genome assembly GCA_963277665.1 of Viscum album. Lineage (NCBI taxonomy): Eukaryota > Viridiplantae > Streptophyta > Magnoliopsida > Santalales > Viscaceae > Viscum > Viscum album. Next base: position 622,556,964 of record OY728135.1, on the reverse strand, counting down.
TGGCTTTAGAGAGAAAGTACTCAAAGTCCATAAGCACTTCATTATTAGGTCCAACTACACCTTTTGCAACAATAATGGCTGATATCAGCCGAGAGTAGAACAGAGAGGTGGATTTGGATGCAACCATGATCAAATCACATATATGGGGAATGATGTAGTTTCACAGGTTGATCTTGTGTCCATTTTTCAAAAGATGAATCAAAAAAACATATTGATACTTTAACATAGAAAAATCACCTTTTCTCAGACTAACTAGATTTTGAACAAACTTAAACAACAACCCTGTTTCTCCATCATGTTCAGTAGCGATGGCCCTTCTCTTGGTGCCATTCCTATTAAGGGTTTTCAGAGCATCTTTAAGATCAAAGAAATCAGTTTTAGGTGGAGGTTCTATTTGATAATCATGACAAATTCTTTCATGAGGTATCCTAAGGAAATCAGCTCATAAACTCGATGTGAAGGAGGATCTTTGTCCATTAACCCAGCACTTCACAACATAACTTTCACTAGAATCAAATGATAACTGCACGAATTGGTAGAACTGAGCTACTAACCTTGGATAGATGGGCCTATTATCCCTTGAGAACCACTGTAAATAGCCTTGTTCTTTTAACACTTTCAAGACCATTGATTTCCTAGATAGAAGCCATTCGGTGAAAATTTCTTTCTTAGGTACAACACTACGATTTACCAGGTTAGGATTTAACGGTCCTTCGAGCATCTTCTTAGGTTCTATCTTCTTCTTCTTTGAGCTGCACTTCTCAGGTGTGGATGAAGACAGATGCTTCATCCTTGGCATCCACTGAAGGTTCGAGAGAGAGAGATATATAGAGCGGGTTGTAGGGTTGAAAGGGTTTGAGACAAGTGAATAAGAGAAAGTCCGGGCAAAGAACTGAGTGAAACTCTTTGTTTTATCATTTAGGAATTCCAAACGTCACAAAAATAAAAATGCAGGAAAGTAAAAGAGGTGAAATAATAATTACAGAGATACGGATTTAAGGAAAATCGTAAAGTATTTTCACAGTGAGACCATGAATGGTTGTTATGGTGAGACAGTGAGTGGTTGTCATGGTGAGACAGTAAGTGGTAATCATGGTGAGACAGTAAGTGATCATTATGGTGAGACAGTAAATGTCAGACCGTGAATACAAAGTGAAAACGGTGAGACCGTAATCATGAGAGACAGTAACTGAGAAACCGTAATCATGAAACAGTAAAGTATAACATAGTAAAATGTCGAACAGTAAGACATGTAAGATATCTATTTGAGATTTATCATGCCAATATCATGTATGATGTAGTCTATTCTCTCAGAATTTAATGGTTTAGTGAATATATCAGCAAGTTGATATTCAGTACCAATGAATTTGAAGGTGATATCACCTTTTTGGTAATGATGTCTCAAAAAGTGATGTCTTACATCAATATGTTTTGTCCTAGAATGTGAAACATGATTTTTTTTGAGATGTTAATATCACTTGCGTTGTCACAATTTATTGGTACATGTCTGGATTGATATCCATAATCTAGTAATGTGTGTTTCAACCACAAAATTTGTGCACAACAACTGCCAGCATCTATGTCTTCAGCTTATACAGTAGATAATACAACAAAATTTTGTTTCTTACTACACCATGATTCTAGTGACTTGCCTAAAAGGTGACATGTTCTAGAGGTTCACTTGTTATCTAATTTACAACCACCGAAGTCAACATCAGAATAACTAACTAGTTCAAATGATTTTCCTTTAGGATTGAACAGTCCTAGATTGGGTGTATGCTTGAGGTATTTGAAAATTATCTTTATAGCATTTAAATGAGATTCTTTAGGATTTGCTTGAAACGAGCACACACAAACACAGTAAACATAAAGTCCGGATGACTAGCAGTTAAGTGGAGTAAGCTTCCAATCATTCCTCTATAAGTGGTTTGATCAATAGATTTTCCATCTTTATCAAGATCCAACTTACAGGTGGTACTCATGGGAGTTTCAATAATTTTAGTGTTATCCAATCCAAAAAGTTTTAGAAGATCTCTAGTGTATTTACATTTAGTTAAAACAATTCAATCATTATTTTAAAAGATTTGAAATCCAAGAGAGATTTTTAGTTCACCCAATAAATTCATTTCAAATTTGTTTTGCATCATTTTTGAAAAATCAATACATAACATATTTTTTGAAGATCCAAAAATAATATCATATACATAGATTTTAATTACTAAAACATCATTAGAAATTCATTTTATAAAGAGGGTAGGATCAACTATTCCTTTTGTAAAACCTTTGAAAATGAGAAAAGTACTCAATTTGTCATACCAAGCTCTTGGAGCTTGCTTTAAACCATATAAAGCTTTTGATAGTTTGAAAATATTAATTGGAATATGAGTATTTTTAAATACATGGGGTTGTTCAACAAAGACATCATATGCTATATACCCATTTAAGAATACACTCTTAACATTCAATTGATATAGTTTGAAATTCAGATGTGCAGCATAAGAAAGTAGGATTATGATGGATTCAAGTCTGGCTACTGGAGCAAAGGTCTCCTCATAGTAAATTCTTTAATCTTGACTATAGCCTTGTGCAACTAGTCTAGACTTGTTCCTAAATATATTTCCATTTTCATCTACCTTATTTATAAACACCAATTTAGTGCCTATGATGAATGTTTCTTTGGGTCTTTCAATAAGTTTCAAAACTTTGATTCTTTCAAACTGATTAAGTTCTTCTTGAATAGCCATTACCCAAAATTCATCATTGATGGAATCATCAATGTGTTTAGGTTCAAGTTGTGACAAGAAGGCTTGATGTTCAACCTGATTTCTAAGAGAAGCTCTAGTTTGTGTTCCTTTCTCTATGTCTCCTACAATAGCATCTAAGGAATGGTTTTTAAGGGTTGTAACCTTTCTAAAAAAAGAGGGACTTGTGATTTCAGGTTCATCAACAGATTCAGGTTCATTATGACTTGATTGAAGGGAATTTACAGAATTAGAAGTTTTCATAGATTCTTTCACAGAGGAATTTGAGGATTTTGAGTTGATGTTCAGATTCGATACATCATCCTCCATATTTTCTAGGATGGTTCTAGGCTCCTGTGGATCTGTTTAATCAAACATGATATGGGCAGATTCTTCCAAAAATTTAGTTCTCTTATTTAATACTCTATAATCTTTAGTTAATATTGAGTAACCTAGGAAAATTTCTTCATACGGGGTCTTTCTGAAAATTGGTCTAATCAAGACTCCATTGATTATGTAGCATGTTGTATTAATAGCTTTAGCCCAAAATTAAATCGGTAAGTTATATTCACTAAGCATTGTTCTAGAAATTTATTGTAGGGTTATATTTCTTCTTTCTAGAACACTATTCTTTTGAGGAGTTCTAGGGGCAGAGAAATTGTAACTATAACCAATTTGTGAGTAAAAGGATTCAAACTCTTTATTTTCAAACTCACAGCCATGATCACTTCTTAATGATTTAATTTTAAGGCCACTAATATTTTCTACAGACTTGGCATACTTAGTAAAATAATACCAGACATCACTTTTGTGAGCCATGAAGAAGGTCAAAGTATATCTAGAAAAATCATCTACCAGAACATAAACATAGTGCTTCCAATTTAAACTAAAAACTCTAGATGGTCCAATCAAATCCATGTGAACCAATTCGAGAGGTTGAGAAGTAGAAATCTTTTCCTTTGTTTTGAAAGCTATTTTGTGTTGTTTTCCCTTTTGACAAGGTTTACACACTTTGTCATGTGGAAACTCAAGTTTGGGTAATTCTTTAACTAGGCCTTTTCTAGTTAGCTTTCTAAGGGAGTGAACATTATAGTGTCCTAGTATCCTATGCCAGAGCCAAGATTCTTTATCAAATACCCTTAAGCATGAAACATTTTGAGAATATAAGGAATCTAAATTAACAGAATCAACATTCTCATTACTTGATGCAGAAAATACTAATTCATCTTTAGAATTAAAGACATTACAGGAATCATTTTCAAATTTAACATGATATCCATCATCACATTACTGTGAGATACTAAGAAGATTATATTTTATTCCATTAATAAATAGTAATTTAGAAATTAAAATCGAATCACAGTTACCAATCTGGCCTAATACATTGATCTTCCCTTTGGTGTTGTCACCAAATGGACATGTCCTCCATCAAATTTTATCAGAATCTTGAAGCATGAGTAGTCTCCTGTCATGTACCTTGAACATCCACTATCCAAGTACCATAGATTTTTATAGGAGGTCTTTAAGAAGCTTTCCTCAGATGTGTTAGTCATAAAACACATATTGGCTTTGTCAGCCTATTCATCATGTGATGTCCATGAGTCACTTAAACTATCCTTAGAGGCACTCCAGGTTGCCTTCATTGCCTTTTTTTACTTCTTATCCTTATCCTTATATTTCTTCTTATACTTGAGCTTTGGAAAATCAGCCTTTATATGTCCTTTGTGCTTACATTCATAGAATACAATTTCATCAGTTTTGTCACTTCGTTTCAAGTCCTTTTTCCAGTTTCCTTTTAGATCATAATTTCCCTTGAAGTTAGGATTTCTGAAAAAGTTCTTCTTTTTAAAGAATCGTTTGAATCTTCTGGATAGTTGATCCATCTCCTCATCACTGTTAGGTGATGATTTTTCAATAGTGGAACATTCTACAGAATCTTCCAGTTTACCTTTGTCTTTGTGCTTTGAGAAGGTGGTCTTGAATGCTACAGATTTCCTCTTTGGTTCATCATCAGTTTCCCAGTGAGTTCTTTTATATGTAGCTTTCTGATGTTGCACAATTCTCTAATTGAGACAGTGGTTCCCCTCCATCTATCATGTAGACATCTAAGTATTCTCATGATCTGTTCTTTGGCAGTGACTTCTCTTCCTAGAGAAATCACTATGTTGACAATCTCATTGAACCTGAGATACATGTCAGAAATAGGCTCATCAGGTTTCATTTTAAAATTATTATATTTTATAGTATAAGTATTACGTATCATTTCCTTTACACTAGATGTTCCTTCATGTGAGACAGACAACGTATCCCAAATTTCATGGGCAGTTTTACAAGAAGAAATCCTATTGAATTCTCCGTCTCCTAAGGAATATTATAGAGCGTTCATGTCTTTATAATTGTTATTGTAAGAATGTTTTGTGGGTTCATCCCATGTAATTCTAATAGTCATAGGAAGGTTGTATTCATCTATAATGGATGACCAAATTTCAAAGCTCATACTCTCTATATGCCATTTAATTCTAATTTTCTATTGAGCATAGTTGGTTCCATTAATGAATAGTGGTTTTTTGGTTGCAACACCTTCCAATCTATTATCCATACTAAATAATTACATAGAAATTTAGAATTAACAAAAATTTACATATCATTAAAGTACAACTACAATAACAGTTGAGAAAGATTACACAGAGTCCTAATAAATAATACATTGATACCAAATGTTTGTCAGAGTAGTTTACTCAAGAGGGGAGGGGTGAATTGAGTAAATATAAAAATTTATGCTACAAAAAATATTATTTTAAAAGAAATGGTTTCCCCAAAAATATATACAACCCATTTAATCAAGTTTATACTATTATAAGAGTTTGACTTTTTAAACAACTTCTCAGAAGATTGATCAATTCTCTGTAATATTAATTTTTATTCTTAGTATTACTTTTGAAGTTATCTTACTAAGATAAACCGGTTATAACTTCTTCCCAAGACTAACTATCAAAGTGAAATAAGTGGTTTCTGGATTATGCAATAATTCAGTGAAATAGAGAAGACTAAAATTAAACAGCACAACGGATATGAAACAAGTGGTTCAGTCTCAAGCCGAGACCTAATCCACTCCACTTGGTGATCACCTTACACCAAATAGTTTATATAAATAAACTTTGATCCACACCCTGGATCAGGGTTAACAATAGCACACAGATAGTCTAGGTCACACAGGGTCCTCTTCCACAGTTTTCATGGGTAAACAAGAGTATAAAGAGTTTGGTGTAAGGATTTATAAATCCTTCAGTTTAGAATAGGAGTCATTGTGTGTATGGAATATAGATAGTACACACACTGCTCAAAAATTAATTAAAAGAATCACTGAGAGAGAGTAGATATGAGTTTTGAAAGATCTAGTGATTTGAAGTGCAGCTCTGGACTTCTTTGATTGAACATAAATTCTTTTGAGTCCTTCTCTGGTTTTTGTCTTGAAAAACAATGTGTCGTGCTTCAACTTGTGTTCTTCACAAGTTTTGACAATGTGAAGATGTTCTATGGATTCTAATGTAATTCATATTTTCTTCAGCAGAGTCGGATTTCATGCATGTGACAATGCTTTCATTGAAAATCTTGCAATGTGTTCTCCGCGGTGGTGCTCACAGGATTGTTTTTCATTCAATATCGCGCTGTATTTTTGTTGGGAATTCTTCACCCTTTATATTCGAATGCATGAGTTTTTGCCAACATGTTCCATGTGTTTTGTACCTCGTACCTCATACTATGTCTATAAAGAAACATCAATTATGTCAGTGCATTAAAGGAATCAAATATGACCATTAAACATTAAATTGAAAGGCGAAAAAATAGTTTAAGAAACTGTGTCACAGTATGTTATGAAAATAGTGTCTCCTTCATGGTGTTTGAGTGACACGGTGTCTGAGTGTCATAGTGTCTGAGTGTCATGGTGTCTGAGTGTCATAGTGTCTTGTTCACGCTGTCTGAGTGTCACGGTGTCTGAGTGTCACCATGTCTTGTTCACGGTGTCTGAGTGTCACAGTGTCTTGTTCACAGTGTCTGAGTGTCATGGTGTCTGAGTGTCAAGGTGTCTTGTTCACGGTGTCTGAGTGTCATCGTGTATTTCTCATGGTGTCTTGCTTCACGGTGTCTTGATTATGGTGTAGGTCATACAGTGTTTGGCTTCACGGTGTAAGGCTTCATGGTGTCTGGATTACAGTTTCTGTCTTCATGGTGTCAGGCTTCACGGTGTCTTGTACTTTGGGAAATAATTGTATTCAGACTTAAACAATAATATGCATGAAATGGATTGAGATTAACCATTATAAAGCATGAGAGAACTTGAAACATAAATACACATTATTGGATATAATTTAAGAGTAAACTAGGTTGAATAAGATTTGTGATCATTAAAACATGATTAATACATGAGGAGTCCAACAATAGATACTCGAGAATATTATTACATTAAATTCACGCAAAATAATGAACAATATATAATAATATATTTCAATTATTGTTCAATTAGTTTAATATATATATATATATATATATATATATATCTAATACATTGTAAACAAAGTTATCTCTAAAACATCAACTACAATAGACCCTCACACGGACTGGATCCAACTTCCAATGAGTTTATATCTACTAGATCACACATGATGATCATATTTCTGCTTGTTATGGATTTTGTCAATTGGTCATCGATGTTGTATTCTGTAGAGACTCTTCCCACTTGAAATTCACCTCTTTGAAATAAATTACTCAATATATGATATTTTTAAAGTATGAGTTTTATCCATTGATGTTATCATGGATCATTTTCAAGGGCCACCACTATAGTATTATCACAATAGATTGTGATAGGATATTTACTATCAATAAACACATTTAGCTCTTGGATGAAGTTGTGTATCGTAACAGATTATTTAGTTTCATTAAAAGGTATAACATATATAGGATCTTATATATAATCTATGACCATGGATTCCTTTAGATACTCCTAATAACAACACCTCCATTGAGAGTGAAGAGATATCCCAACAATGATTTCATATGCTCTTGATATGTTTAAAGACTAGCATATACATATCCCCCGATGACTTGATCTGCATATCCTCCACATACTACTAACATATACTCAGTTCTCTTTCAATACTTAATGATAGTCTTGATTTCCATCCAATTTCATTCACATGCATTATCATGATATCTTTATACTATCATTAATTCCTAGTTAACATCTTGCCTAGTACAATACATAACATACATTAATGACCTAATAACCAGTGTGCATGGAATTATTTACACCCTCTCTCTCCTCATGTATCTGAGGACACTATTTCATAGAAATCTAAATTTTGTGTGACAATTAAAAAAATATTTTCTTGGGGTTTCATACAAAAAAAATTCATTATATTTTCAATATATGTAATTTTACTTAAACCAAGTAGTCTCTTGAATCTATTATGATGGATTTTTATTTCATGAATATAAACATATTTTCTTATGTCTCTCAAGGATATTTACATGTTCAATAGGAAATTAACTTACTACAAGACATGTATTCTATTTCTAGAAAGCTTTAAGTTATAGACATAAAATATTATGAAAATGAATGCACTCCCATCAATATTTTTATAGACACAATGATCGCATTAAATATTTATGAAACCAAATTCCATTAAATTTTCATCATATATAATTTTTTAGGACCTTGATTCATTATTTAATACATAAAGGGATATCTTTAACTTGACTAATTTTTGGAATCTTATAGAGTAATAAACCATTCAATTTGATTCAGATAGAAGTATTCCTAAATGATACCATTAATTATTTTTTGAAATCCCTCACCCAATTTTAATTATCATGGAAATAAATTTTGGAATGTAGTGTTTTTATTAATATTATTATACCAACTACTGAATTTTTTTTCATAGTTTGTGTCTTGATGTTGTTCAAAGACATTCTAACTATCCATTTCTTTTAGGTACTGAATTTTCCTTCCAGGTGTAGTTTCTTCTTGATTACCCATTTACATCAAATGGAATTTATATCCACTGGAGTATATACCAAAATCTAGAATTTTTTTAGGTACATGAAATACATTTTAAAATTCATATATTTATTCCATTTTTATGTTTCAATTCCACATAATACTTTTTTTGGGTTACATTATTATTGTAAATAAGTAATAGTGTGTCACCATTCTATATTATTAGAAAACCATATAATTTATGTTCTCTATACACTCTTTTACTACTAAAAATCCTTTATGTCTCTGTAACTTCCACTTCTACGAGGCCTTATGGAATTTTTTTATATTCCAACCCATGTGTACCTTAATCCTTTACATCAATATCTATCCCTCTCCCACAACATCTTTTAGATATGTTCTCCTCTCATGGAATATGTAGTTTTTTTCAATAATAACATTTTTCTCTAAGGGGACGTTTAGGTAATATACCACTATTTCCATTGGGGTATCTTATAACGGTAAACTTTTTCCCTTGAGGTGTAAGTTTATTACTTGAGTAGGCCATAAAAAAAACTTCCCCACTACACACATATAAATTTTACAACATGGAATTCCTTCCCTAAAAATGTTTATACGAAATATTTTTCATTCCATTAGTTGGAACTTGCTCTATTATATGGGATGTTGTTTGAAATGTGTATACCCCAAATGACAATGGAATACTCTCACGAATCGTCATTTATCTCACCATTTCTATGAAATTAATATCTCAATATATTATGAAATATTTTTCTTTCTATAAAATTAATTTCTTTGACAGCTTATATTACACACAACACTAACATTTAATGATTCACGATTCACTTTTTTAACCGTAACCATTAAAATTTTTGGCATGAAAATTAATAACACAATTTTTAAAATTAAGTATATTTTTTATATGATGAAAATATTTTTATATATATATACTTAATTTTCAGTGAAGACAATATATGCTTTGAAGGTATTGTTTTGTCAAAAAAAGAATTTTATTTATTTTTGTTAAGAAATAATAAAATTAAATATTAAAACATTAATAAAATTTATTAAAAAAATAAATTCATTTTTGGAAAAAATATGTATATATTAGGATATGGTGAATATTTTATAATTTTCAGAAAAGATTAATTTCTTTTTAAATAGTGAATAATACTGACTTTTATTAACAAACCAAATTTTAATTTAAATCATTTATAAAGTTATATACTATTTAATAAATATTGTAATGTGACATTAGTAAAAAAATTTATTTATTTATCTTATTTAGATCATCGGATTTCATTTTATATTGAATTTTTATATTAACACTTTCTATACTTACAAAAATTTCCTCTTTGGAAAACCTTTATTTCATCACATCTATGGGTTTAATTTGAAATTCAATTCTTCCACTTCAAGGAATTGAATTTATAAAAATTTATTCCATATTTGAAACCATAATAATTAATAATATATAATACATTTAGCTGATGTTTTTTTCAAAATTAATATCAAAAAAAAAATTAATTATCGTGGTTAACGTTAAAATATGTTCACTAGGAGGATAAACTATTAAAATAGGGGTAAAATGAAAAAAAAACTTATATGATTCCTATTTTAAGACCATATTTCTCCACTTTCTACCTTATCATCTATTTTTATGATCTTTTTAGACACTTTTCCATGAAATTAACCAATATAATAACTCAATGAATGAAAATTAAAAAATGTAACCCTGCTTTTAAATTTAAATTATGTGTTCACACATATAAAAAATAAATATGTAGATGAATATTAATGTTAATTTCAAGACTAATTAAACTACATTTATTATATTAATTTAATATTTATTTTTTAAAATTATATAATTGCATTAAATTTTGAAGCAATACCGATGAAGAAATTATTTAATTAATAGAAAAATAATATAAATGATACAAAAAATAATGAAGGTAATACAAATTTAATTAATTATTGTATTTAATGAATTTTATTATATTAATATAGAATTATTTATAGGTTTTAGAAATATAGATTCGAAATACACCATTCCCTTGATGTTTTTAAAGTAAATTAAATGAACTGTGTCAAAATTGACATTAATGTTATCTTATAAAAATAATAACTAATTAAAATATTTAAAATTATTAAAATTCTTATCTTATTCCAAGTTATTTGTATATGTTTAGAAATATCAAGAATAATTCATTCAGGAACCAATTTACCTTTTACAATAACTATCAAATAAAACATTAATTAACCTTAACAAATGTGTCCAAAATGTGTATATAAATTATCCTTATCTAATTTACCCACACATGACTATTTTCTTGCCCTCAAGAACAATACATCTCAATAGAGATTAAAAAAAAGAATCATGTAATACAACTATGAAAAAAATTTAAGTTTAAGTGGAAACAATAATTCTTCTAGAATCAATCCTAATGAAAAAATATGTCTTGCATCATAATTCAATTATTTATTAAGTATATTTCTTATTTTAATTGAAATTTCAAGAATGTTTCTCAAAAACTATACCCAAATTTTAATTTAACTCACACTATATTTTCTTTAATCACTCATGGTAAAATAAAGCTGGAATTATGCTCATACCTTAAATACATGTTACTAACCATCAGCTTGCATTAGTTATATGATCTTTGCTTTTTGAAGGAAAATAAAAATCAATGAAGAGTTAGTCAACAATAACATTAAAATGTATCTAAGGTTGAGGGAAGATGATAAGGAGATATAAAAATATTCTTAAATAAGAGGGTAAGATCTAAATTATAATACAAGAAAATTGTGAACAGTGTAATCAAGTAACTCCACCTAGAAAAAATGACTCCATGCCCCAAATAGAACAAATTGGGTCCATGAATGTATCAACAAATTATTCAGAATATACCATATAGATATATTTCTCTTTTTATTTATTTTTTTAATATCATGTATTGTCCATGTATCATATCTATCACCTAACAACACAAAATCCATTATAGGATTCATTGATCTAGTAATTTTGAATTTCGACCTTACATAAACAAAACCCATTTTTCATTCTTATTTTTTATTTTCTATCTCAAAATTAAGGGTAAGCATAAAAATTCCAAAGGTAATAATGATCCATATCATATAAATATGGTGAAAGTGTCTCTTTGTGTCTCCTTAATACTATACTATTTTTTCCAATATTAGTGACACAAATTTCCATACTTATTCAATGGAAAAGCATGAATCCTACCTAGATCAGGGTAGGAAGGGATAATTATATTGAAACAGGTCTATCCTTATAAGGTTGTTTATGTATAATATTGTATAAATAAAGAAATATGTACAGGTGAGTCTCAGGAATAAAAATACTCAACACTAATTTACTCAATCGTTTTAAAAGTTTAATAATTCAATAATTTCCACAATTAAGATCTCTATGAATGTTATAATAGGATTCCATGTCCCAATTATCTCTTAATAAGTATTCCTAGAAAATAATATGATGGTTTAATTCTATAATTATCTCAATAATAGGAGTATACAAATATAACAAGAAATCACTCGGTGAATAGTATCCCATAATAAGTTGATCAAAAGAAATTACCAGATTTATAATTTAGAATTAATGTACTCAAATTATCAATCATGATAAAAATTATAAACATTAATAAAATGGATTTAAATAATCTCCAACCTTAATTTTTATTTTATTTTATTTTTCAAAATTATATATCAATTTTAAAGAATGTTACCAATGAGAAATATTTCACAAAATAGTGAAAATAGGTAATAATTCAGATGTATCACCAATAAAACTCACAAAAGACCCATCCATACCTAAAATATAGCAGTGTCTATACTATTTGGGAAAGCAAAATGGGAGAGAAAGAAAGTACATAATATAGAAAAAGGAAATGGAAATTGACATATGAAAATTAGGGAAACTATATCTCCCTATAGTGAGCATAATTCCATGGGGAAACTTATTGAATGGTGACTGTAAAGTTGGATTCCTAAAAAAATTGTAAAAAAATAAACTAACTTCATTAGATAAACCATTGTTTACATAGGTTAACCAATTTTGAAGTAGAAAATTTTGAAGGTCCACAAAGTTGAAAATAATGAAAATTAACGCAGATAAATGTAATATGTTAGTATAGTAACATTTTGGGTGACCAATAAAAAAAATTCATGTAAGGGAAATCATAGTTCCTAAAAGTTCAATGAAAAAAAATTATTATTTTCCTCCCACAAAGAACTAAAAATCTCATCATTGTCCAGACTCATGGATGGGGGAATCATCCAGTTCCATTTCTTGGATCATAAATATACTGACCCCCACATAAACTAGTAATTGTGTCATTAGGCCCATGAGGGAACTTTACTGGATCATCCACCATAGAATACTATTGACTCTAAATCTCATCTAGTATGAGTAACTATCATTACTATAGTGGATTAAGATCCTATTAAGGAGGATTATAGGGATGTATATCCTAAATACATCCCAGGATATCCAAAAAATGTTGTGAAATCATATGTGGGATGTCAAACTATGGTCTAACAAGCACGTGACAGACCATTGATGATGTGGAAGTGCTGGACATTACTAAAGTAATGTAGTAGTGAAATAAAAATAATTAAGAAAGATTTATATCTATAAAACTGTATCCCATTTATATATATGAGGAATGCTATATCAGTGTATAATGGAATAAAAGTAACACACAAAACATACCCAGGAAACCCTACATCTGGGTAGGGGATAAAGAAAATAATAAATAGCTTGGGTATTCACTCTAGTCTCAACATTATAAGTCCCCTGAAAATAGTTGGGGTCTAGAGTATCTATGTCAACACTATCTCATTGATGTTTTAATGGTTTGGAGGATCAACCACCATAAGAGATGTTATGGTGTTAGAATGAGGCTCAGATGGGGATAGATGTGGAAAGGAGTCGATCTATACTGAGGATATAATTATAGATGTTTCAAAGATAAAAGGTATCTCGTATGGAGATTGAATAGAAGGTCCGATGTCCCATTTTTGATACTCTGCAATATACCCATATTTTAATTTTGTTTTGGGATCTTGGATGGTAGATTGGAAAGGGTGGGTGAGGTGTGGTGAAAGATGAATAAGATGGAGTAGGACGTGGGTGTGGGTTGTAAATTTATGGGGCATGTGGTGGTGATGGGTAGTGAAATGAGATGGTTTGGAGAATGGGATGTAGATGTGGTGACAAAACATCCTTTAGTTCTCAAGTATATCATGGATAAATGAATATATATCCATGGAAATGGGTGGTGGTGGTGAATATGCATCGGAGGTAGTGGTAGTGGTTGTAATAACTGGAGTAGGTGAAGTTGTGGTGGGTGTTATGGTAGTTGTAGGGGTACTAGTGGTTGATTTCGGAATATGGGGATGTGAGGACGGGTCGCTAACATGCAGGGAAGGATATTATTCTACAACATCAATATAACATGTCACTCGCATGTAGATACTCCTACTCTTCATCATCATACCCACCATGCGCACATAAAGAAGATCGATACTCTATATATTTCAAAGGATGAGAGATGACTTGTGGCATAAAATGTTCTTAGATTCCATAATATATTGATAACAAATATAACTCCCCTAAGTATTCCTTATGTCCTCCTTTATAGGGTAAGGAAGAACATAGTTAGATGTTGTTCCATGTTGACAACTAGACTACCCATTGATGAGGTATGAATGATTACCTAAATATATATTAAACTCTCATGAGAATCACCTCAATCCATCCAACTGTGAGATGGGGCCCAACAAAGGCTATTAATGGAATCACATCCATGTTGGGTGAACTTAATAAAAAAAAGGATAATAAATTCTCTTTGGGTCTCTAGTTAAACATTACCAATGTTGTGAAACATCCACGTTTTTTACTATAGCTTTAATGTTGGTAAAATCATAGGTGATAATGTCAGTGGAGAAAATTTCATGGTATAATCCAATGATTCAAAGGGTGATCTCCTAGGGTCTACCTCTAGGTATGAAGGTGATTGAGTTGGTGGTCAGCTCGATGGTGACCAAGAACTCAAAAAAGAGGTCCCCAAAGGTCTCCCCATGCATCTGGGTAATATGTGAGAGGTGAAACCTACAAATGAGGTCATAGACAACCTATTTAATTTGGATCCTATCAAGTATGATGAGGTCGATGGCCTTTTTGGCCTTCATAGGCATAGCCTAGAGATAGACCAACTAGGCCTAGTGATCAGGTGTCGATAAGTGAAACATGGATAGATTAGCGGGTTGGGATCACCCTATGACCTATTGGATGAAGACAAAAAACCCTCATAGGCCAAACAGAAGGTTTTAGAATTGGTATAAGAGGATGTGGAAGGATAATTGGCATTTGGAGGAGAACTCTCCTTCCAAATGGGTGGAGGAGGCATATAATTATTCCCAGAAACATGTTCTATGGGAGTGGTGTGGGCGGTTTTGGTGTGGGATATGATGGATGGTGATGAACGGGAAGGGGATGGAGAAGTGGTGGGGATTGAGACAAAATAGGGGGAGGAGGATGAAGGATGGTTAGTGAGGTAGGATTAGAGGATGTTAGGAGAAGAGTAGGATATGTGGTCGAGAGTGGAGGGGAGGGGAGGTTGGGAGGGGAGGAGGGGCTGTGGATGTGAACCTAAGGATCATATAATTTAAAATGTTACTAAAAGTTAAATGTATTGAATTATGTGCATGATGTGTAACACTTGGTTTTTAAAAAAATTTAAACATGTAAATTTACACACATTTATAGGTTAAATGTTTTTTTATTTGGAATTTTCTTCCCCATTTTAGGCCAGGTTGTTTCGAAAAGCATAAAAAATGATTAAAATTTCTAAAGACAAAAATAAAATATTCTATCCTATAAGACCAACCCAAGGTTTCCTCCTAGTCAGTGCTTCACTTATCATTTAGATATATACTACTTTTAGTTTAAGTGATTTTAAAGTAATGATTCACCCATCAAGAAATGGATCTTATTATATCTTTATCAATTTCCCAATAACCATGATGGGTGGTTCTCTCCCTTTCAAAATTTAAATTTCTCAAAAATAGAAAAACATAATGATTTGGTGGGGACCCAAAAATAGGGATTTCATTTTTCAAAGGAAAAATTTCAATTTCAATTGATAATTGAATATAATTACTTTATCCATTAGTGTCATGATTTTTTGTGCAATGAATTTTTCCTTCCACTTCTTCTCCTTTTTTAATGTTCAATAATTACTATAGTAATATTTTATAATTTTTTCCATATAATCTATTTGGAGAGTTTTATCTTGTCATGCTTTTTGAGCATCCATGTTCATGTTTTTCATTTCCCAATAAGATCTGTGTTCTAATTCCAATAATAGATGGCGCATAATTCCTTAAACAAGTCCAAATAGAGTTGTGTTGATTGGTGTATCATACGATGTGTGGTATTACTAAACTGTTTCATTCAATTTGATACTCCAGTTCTTTCTACATTTTTAGATTTTCTTATACACAATTTTTTAAAAATTCCATTTTGATAATTTGAAGTTCCCTGTTTTTTGTCAATTGTAGGCTGTTCAAGTGAAATAATGAATTCTATGCATTTTGATTATAACCTTGAATGATTTTGTTACAAAATTCATTCCTCAATCACTAATGAGTAGTTGGAGATTACAAATATTGAGAAGTAATTTTTCATTATAAAATTTATGACTAGTTTTGATGTGTAATGAGTGGTCTCCTTATATTCTACACATTTTGATGCACACTCAACAACCACAAGGATGTAAAATTTCGCCTGAGAATTAAGTAATGACGTTATAAAATAAATCCTCCATACATCAAATTATTATACTTCCAAGATGGGATTTTGGGAAATTTCATTTATTTTACCAATGGTTCATACCCATTGACACCGATCACAGTTTAAAAAAATGATCCATTCATTATGAAGAAGCATGACCTATAATAATCAACATTGAGGTATTTTATCCATTTTATGTTCAGGGAGATGATTCCCACCTGCCAATGATGTATGACACATATCGATTATACTTTTTATTTCATCTTCTAGGATGAAGTACCACATTAGACCACCAGTAAAACACTTAAAAAGTATTAATTCATCATATTAATAATGTAATGACTCAAATAAGAATATCTTCCTCTCCTAATAGGTGAGTTAAGGGTAGATTGATCCAATGGTGAGAAAATTTACAATATCCAAAAATCATTGTCACTCTTAAATATTTATTATCAATAGGGTTTCATCTGGGAAGTTATCCGCAATTCCAAGATTCTCGTTATCCTTAATAATAGGAAATGCAAGTCTAGGTAGATGATTAGTGATGAAATTATCATCACGTTTAGTATCATTCATATTGATATTGAACTCCTGAAGAAATATGATATCCTATATCATTCATGGTATAGATTACATTTTACATAGTATATATTTATGTGATGCAAGATCTGTATAGAGTAATACTTTGGATAGTGCATGCTATGATTGAAACTTTTCAAACAAATTGATGAATTTAATAAGTTCCCTTTTAGTGCTTGTATAATTTTCCTGAACATCATTTATTGTGTGATTTTAATAGTAAATGGGAAAAAGGTATTTCCATCTCACAGTCCCAAGAAATTGCCAAGAGAAACGTCATTAGATCCACACATCAGGTCGATGTCCACATCTCAATCTTGTGAAATGATGATAGGAGATAAAAACATGATTTTCCTTTTGGTATTAAATTCCAATTGACACTCTTCTGTGAAATCGATGGGAGTGTCTATTGAAAATAAGTGTGTTGAGGGGTGGGATACATTTGAAAACTCTTTTATTAAGTGGTGGTATAATAATTAATTACCCAACAACCTACTTATCCCTTTTACAATTATAGGCTTCGGAAAGTTATTTATTACATTTAGTTTTTTCTTCAATTTTCATTGCTTTATTTGATATTTTAAATTCGAGGATTATGAATCATTAGACAATGAAGTGGAATTTTTTCATATTTTAATACCAGACATTATTCTTCATAGAATTGTAATACTATGAAAAATTTACCTGTCCACACCCCAAAATATCTTTCATATAGTGAGAAATTTTCCATAAATTTTTCTAAGAACACCTCCACCAAATCATTGAATATATGTGTCTTCCACAGTTGAAATGTATTTTGTGAATTACACATACCAAATAATATACATTTATAGATGAATGTTCTAAAGGGAAAAGTGAACATGGTTTTTGAGTATTCATCTACATCATAACAAATTATATTGTATCCTAAATATCCATCTAGGAAAAAATATAATTCATAACATGCCTGTCTTTCTCGTATTTGATTCATAAAGGGTAATGGGAAATTATCCTATCATGTTTCGATGTTGTGGTTGCGATATTCAATATAGACATGTCATTAATTGATGATTCATGTTGATATTATCTATTCTTCATTGTTTTTAATAATTTTTAGGTCACCTTTCATTTAGAAAACTTATTTTGGAATCACTGATTTACTTTCAGATATTTGAAAATTTATCCCAATGTTAATAAGTTTTAACAATTATTTATTAACCACCTCTTTAATTGGTGGGTGATTTTCCTCCAGTGTTAGTATTTGGGTTTATAATATTCTTAAAATTATATATTTGGGTTTTATATTTTGGTATTTATCCTTTTAATTTCATCCACTCCATAATAAATTGAGTTCTTATGTCTTTTTGGGACTCCATTCAACTTATAGTATTGTATTTGGGTCATATCTATGCTGATAATGATTGGTAGTGCATCAGATATCTCTTGGAATGATTACATGAGTGTTCAAGGATGAGGTTTTAATTATAATGTTCATGACTTGATGATTGATTTTATTAATAGTGTAATAGTTTCCCTTGAAAATGGTTCAATGTAATTTACATATTTAGGATCACATTCTTTGTCACGACCCGTCCTCGGGGCCCATTCCATGACTACCCCAAGCCCGCCTTCTATAGGACAGGGGCTGGAGACTTGCACCAAAGGGTGTAAATCCCAATAGAAAGGGAAGGAATTGACTTTATAAAACATAAATACATTCAACCAGAGTACAAGAAGAAGCAAAAACAAAGTAAAACTGAAAACAAAAGTAGTGCTGAAAGTAAGGGGATGAAAATACAAGCCCAACTGTAAAGTACAAGGTAAAAGACAAAACAACTGGAAGGTGACAACTAACTCATGGATCATCTACCGCAGATCCTACATGATGGGTAGGTACAGATAGTGAAACTCTTAGATCATCCACAAAGGATCCTACCTAAAGGGTAGGTATAGATAGCCTCCTCAACGCCCTCGTCCGTTAACCACCACCGGGTACCAACTCGTCGTGAGTTCCACCTCTGGGTACCGACTCATCATGAGGTCCACTTCCAGGTGTCGTCCAGTCCTCGTACACTCGGCCTCTGTCAGCACTGTCAGTTTTATGCATCCAACACAACGAGGTGCGGGCATAGTCTGTACAGGGGTGAGTATAACGATACTCAGTAGGGACCCCGAGACCCTCAAGGTCTCACTAAATCCAACAAGGATAACCACAAAGAAGGATCTCAACAGATAACCATTACCTAGTTATATTCTCATATATACACCTAAGTTATCATGTAATGCATATCAATCATGAGGAAGACACCAAGGTCAATGACTCAGCTCAAACCAGGATTTTCATTAAAGATATCGAAACCACAACTGCTGAAGAGCTCCTCCTCTCACGAGTACATTGATCATGTCACAACTCTTAGGCACTGCCCACTAACCTTAGACTGATTTTCAATCCCACTAACTCAGGCTTCCAAGCACAGCCTTGGAAGCCTGAGTTAGGGGGATTGAAAATCAGTCTAAGGTTAGTGGGAAGTGCCTAAGAGTTGTGACATGATCACTGTACTCGTGAGAGGAGGAGCTCTTCAGATGTTTTGGTTTCGATATCTTTAATGAAAATCCTGGTTTGAGCTTAGTCGGTGGCCCTTGTAAATTCTTCCGGATTGAGATGGGTTACTTGTTAACTTAGTTATATTTATGGGCATATACCTAAGTAGTGGTTATTCGTTGATTTCATATCTGTGTGATACCTCATGATTGAGATGGGTTACTTGTTAAATTAGGTATATGTATGGGAATATACCTAAGTAGTGGTTATCCGTTGACTTCATTTCTGTGTGATACTTCATGATTGAGATGGGTTAATTGTTAAATTAGGTATATGTATGGGTATATACCTAAGTAGTGGTTATCCGTTGAATTCATATCTGTGTGATACCTCATGATTGAGATAGGTTACTTGATAACTTAGGTATAAGTATTGGATTATACTTAAGTAAGGGTTATATATTGAGGTCCTTATTTGTGGATATCTTTTTTGGATTCCTTTTAGTGAGACCGATCTTTTGGTATACTATATCTGAGGTTTGGACACAGTTGGAGTTTGGCCGCATTGGATTGTACACGAAATCCAACTGGGCCCCTGGAACGGAAACGCCGATAAAATTCAGACCGGATGACCGTTTGACGAACCGTTAGGGGTGTTGGAAATATCGTTGAGAAATGGTCCCTTTGAGCATACCCTATGATAGTTCAGGGTACAATTGAGATACAGTCAGGTTGTTTTGTACATGAAACAAACCAGGCCCCCGGGACAAAAAGGCTAATAACTCACAGACCAGGCATCCGATTGACGCACCGTCTATTGCGTTGAGATCCCTATGACATGATAGATCTTTGTGTTAATTCTTCGTGTGACTTCGTGACACTTGGAGTGTCTACCAGTGGCTCGTGGAGCGCATCCTCCTGAAGATGAGCGTACAGAGTACGGAGACCTTGTAGCTGGCAGAGACCTGATGACTGCTTGTCTGATTCGAGTCAGACTGACTTGTATAGCCCTGTGGGGATCACTGCTATGTTTGGGTGGAAGACCCACAATGGGGAGCACTACTGTTTTTGGGTGGAAGACTTGCAATACTCGACAGAAGGAGTACCTCTGCAGGCTATTACGGAGAGCACTACTCTGTTGGGGTGGCAGACCCATGGTGGGGAGCACTACTGTGTTTGGGTGGCAGACCTGTAGTACTCGGCAGGAGGAGTACCTCAGTAGTCTCAGGTTAGTGGGTAGCAGCTCAGAGTTGTGACATGATCACTGTACTCATCAGATGAGGAGCTCTCCAGCAGTTGTGGTTTTGATATCTTTAATGAAAATCCTGGTTTGAGATGAGTCGTTGACCTTTGTGAATTCCTCATGATTGAGATGGGATACTTGTTAACTTAGGTGTATGTATGGGCATATAACTAAGTAGTGGTTATCCGTTGATTTCATATCTGTGTGATACCTCATGATTGAGATGGGTTATTTGTAAACATAGGTATATATATGTCCATATACCTAAGTAGTGGTTATCTGTTGATTTCATATCTGTGTGATACCTCATGATTGAGATGGGTTACTTGTTAACTTAGGTATATGTATGGGAATATACCTAAGTAGTGGTTATCCGTTGATTTCATATCTGTGTGATACCTCATGATTGAGATGGGTTACTTGATAACTTAGGTATAAGTATGGGATTATACCTAAGTAAGGGTTATTTGTTGAGATCCTTCTTTGTGGATATCTTTGTTGGTTTATTTTTAGCGAGACAAATGTTTTGCTATACTTAATTTGAGGTTTGGACACAGTTGGAGTATGGCCGGGTTGGATTGTACCCGAAATCCAACCGGGCCCCTGGAATAGAAAAGTCGATAACTTTCAGACCGGACGACCGTTTGACGAACCGTCAGCGGTGTTGGAAATCTCGTTGAGAAATGGTCCCTTTGAGAATACCTTATGAGAGTTCGGTGTACATTTGAGATATGGTCAGGTTGGTTCGTACATGAAACAAACTAGGCCCCTGGGACAAAAAGGCTAATAAGTCACAGACCGGGCGTCCGATTGACGCACCGTCTATTGCATTGAGATCCCTATGACGTGACAGATCTTTGTGATACTTCTTCATGGGAATTCGTGACACTTGGAGTGTCGACTAGTGGCTCGTGGAGCAGATCCGCTCGGAGACAAGCGTACGGAGTACGAAGACCTTGTAGCTAGTTGAGACCTGATGACTGCTTGTTCGATTCGAATCGGAGTGAGTTGTATAGCCCAGTGGGGAGCACTACTGTGTTTGGGTGGAAGACCCTTGGTGGGGAGCACTACATTGTTTGGGTGGTAGATTCGCGGTACTCGACGGAAGGAGTACCTCTGTAGGCTATTATGTGGAGCACTACTAGTTGGGGTGGCAGACCCATGGCGGGGAGAACTACTGTGTTTGGGTGGAAGACCCGTGGTACTCGACAGGAGGAGTACCTCAGCAGTCTAAGGTTAGTGGGCAGTGCCTCAGAGTTGTAACAGGATCAATGTACATGTCATAGGAGGAGCTCTTTAGCAGTTGTGGTTTCGATGTCATTAATGAAAATCCTGGTTTGAGCTGAGTCATTGACCTTTGTGAATTCCTCATGATTGAGATGGGTTACTTGTTAACATAGGTATATTTATGGGCATATACCTAAGTAGTTGTTATACATTGATTTTATATCTATGTGATACCTCATGATTGAGATGGGTCACTTATTAACTTATATATATGTATGGGAATATACGTAAGTAGTGGTTATTCATTGATTTCATATATGTGTGATACCTCATGATTGAGATTGTTTACTTGTTAACTTAGGTATATGTATGGGCATATACCTAAGTAGTGGTTATTCGTTGATTTCATATCTGTGTGATACCTCATGGTTGAGATGGGTTACTTTTTAAATAAGGTATAAGTATGGGCTTATAACTAAGTTAGGGTTATCTGTTGAGGTCCTTCTTTTTGGATATCCTTGTTGGATTTAGTGAGATCTTGAGGGTATCAAGGTCCCTACTGAGTATCGTTATACTCACCCCTGCACAGGCTATGCCCACACCTCGTTGTGTTGGATGTAGACGACAGACAACGCTGACGGAGGCCAATTGTTCAAGGACTGGAAGGTACACGAAGGTGGACCTCATGACGAGTCAGTATCCGGTGGTGGACTTCACGATGAGACGACACTCAGAGAAGGTTGATGGGAGAGAGCATTAAGGAGTCTATCTATACCTACCCTTCAGGTAGGATCCGTGGTGGAAGATCCAGGAGCTGCGCTATCTGTACCTACCCTTCATGTAGGATTTGAGGTGGACAACCCAGGAGCTGCTTCTATCTTACAGTTGTTTTTCATTTCTGTTGTACTTTCATTCAGTTGTAGCTGTACTTTTCAGTTGGGTTTGTATTCTAGCCCATTTACTTTTCAGCACTTTCTTTTGTACTTAGTGTATTACTTTTTCTTGTACTCTGTGGTGTTTGATTACTTTTATAAAGGAAATTCCTTCCCGTTTTATCGGGATTTACTCCTTTGGTGCTTGTCACCAGCCCCTAGCCTATGGAAGGCGGGCTTGGGGAAGTCATGACATGGGCCCTGAGGACGGGTCGTGACATTCTTTATATTCATTAGGGGGAAGACTCTCTTTATCATCCTTTATGGTAATAAATTCTTCTCTATCATCAGTAAGAACAATGGATTCAAAGTCAAAAGAATCATTGACATTCTCGGTGGCTTTTACTATGTCGAAAATTAATTTTTCATATCCTAAAATTAATATCAATCACCTTTGATTTCCATAAAAAAAAATCAAATTCCTTGTATCAAGAATTGGGAATCCTAAAATAATGGGAATTTCTCTATCTTCGTCTGTGTCTACAATGAGGAAATCTACATGAATGATGAATTTTCCAAGTATGACTAAAATATCCTTCAGAAGTCCATGATGGTAATTTACTAATTTCTCATATAGTTTCAATTCCACCCTTATTGGATTAAATTCTTTGAGACCTAGATTTCATAATACACTCATAGTCATGAGGTTAATTCTTTCACCTGTATCACATAATTCTTTTATAATGTCTCATTCCCCTATAGCTCATGGAATTGATGGAACACCTGGGTCTCTCATCTTATGTTGAATATTAAACTGAATGATAGTTGATGATTATTCATTTACATAAATGAGAATAAACTCTTCCATCAATTTTTTTTTCTAAAAATGCCTCTTTATGATTTTGGCGTTGGTAAACATCTGATTGATATTTTTATTTAAGGGGATGATGATGTGTAATTTATTAAAAATTGATAAAAATTTATTATATTTCACCCTAGATAATGCCTCTACATTTTCTATATGGGAAGGGAAAAGGGTTTCTTTAAACTAGATTTCTATAATAAACTTCTTCCTTTTCAGGATTCTATTTCATCGAATATTTTTACAGTATCTTATTATTCTATATTTGTTTGGACTAAATTAATTTGTGTTATTAGTTTTATCCTAATGGATGATTTTTTTAATTTCCTCATGTTCTTAAAGTCTCTTTTCCACACCCTTGAATATATTCAAAAATTAGAGCACATTACCATTGCTATGAACCCTTGAATTTACCTCTTCTCTCAAGTGCATGTTAATGTTACTGGTAAATGTAACCGATAGTCGGTCTAATATGATGTCTCATATTTAACCCATTTGATGATCAATACTGTTTAAGGATGCTATTTTGTTTTTTACACCTTTCTCTTTGTTGGTAAACCTATAATATTATTTTTGAAAAAATTTTATGTGAATTATTTCTTAATTTGATTGTAGAGGTTGGTCGTTTTGTGGTGGGATTTGAGAAGAATATTGGTATTTCTTCCTTTGAGTAGGTAGAAATTACTGATCTCTTGGGTGGAAAGGTTTTTGAGGTTGAGGATATGGGTTGTTAAGTGGAATCCTAGATGCTCCCTGATTTCAAGGTGAATCTTAGCCACTCCTTTGTTGATAGTAGCCTTGGTTTTTTTGGTGTGTCTATTGTTGAGATTGTCTTACTTGGAAATATTGCTTTTAGTACTACAATTAATGATGGTATTACTATACTTATTGATTTTAATTGGAGTAATTAAATTATTTTCTTTTAGTTTATTTTATCCCATCACTATAGTATTTCTATGGGTTTGAGACTATTCACATATTACATGGTTATTTTTATATCATAGGAGTATGAGAGGGTGGTGGTACAGTAGGTAAGAAATATGACAATATATTCTCTATATGTGCTTCTACTTATACTGCTAGGTAGGTTATCTCTTCCATATTATGGATAGTTTTCTGAGGTACTACCTAATCACTATGCCATACGTTGTAATTGTATGGTATATTTTCTAGAAAATCTTGGTTGGCTTCCATATTTTAAGGAATTAGTTCACTATAAACAACAATGTAAAGTATAGTTCATGAAACATGTGGTATTCCATGATAGAATTTTTTAAGATGAATTAAAAAATCAAGTCCATTATGTGATCATTTTCTTGTGTACTCCATATAATGATCCTATACATCACAATATGACTCTCCGCCAGTCAGGGAATAGTACTGAATACTATTACAGAGCTTCTAAGTATTTATTGGTTGAAATTAATTGTCTATAAATTTCATGGCTTGATCATCCCAATTCATGATCAACTCGAGATCTTAGATTTTGATCCAATAATTCAGTCCATCAGGAATGGAGAATTGGAATATTCATAATATATATAAATTAGATGACATTCTGGGGTTGCGAAAGGTATCATAGACCTTTAAAAAATTCATTATATGGTCATGGGGTTATTCTCATTGAATTCCACTAAATTGTCCCATGTTCTGGATAATTTGTATAAGTCCAGGTTTGATCTAAAAAAATATGAAACTAGAAAGGAGGGAACCCATTTCTAGGCCCATCACCACTTATGGATAGAAATCCATATTCTATAATGGTACTATCCTAATGTTTTTTCCAGTTTCTCTAATTTTCCAGTGGCGTGTATTGACAATGAAGGACATGTGGCATTGCATGATTTTTGTGCTCATCCATCTTGAATGTTTTGATTATAGCTAAGCATTGATTCATCTTGGGATCAATAAAAATTAGTTATTAAGATTCATGGATCCACAATCTATTAATAGGGCCCTGACACATGCACTAAAAGACAAAAAGGGATAGGAAATATGTGTGTCTAAAGGATAGATGTGTAAAATGAAAGGGGGAGGTGAGGTAATAATGAGTTCAATCAAAAGGCAATTTGTCTTAGGAAATATTGATCCCTAACAAGAGATGAAAAATTTTATGTTCTTAGAAATAATCATTGACTTCTCAATGTATGATATGATTATAAATTTATATTTCACATACTACACTTACTGCAAATGTATACTAATAAATTAGTACATGGTCGAACCAAAAGGGACAACTAGAAGACAATCAACTTAATTATTCAAACCCTATATAATGATACCTTAAATTCACTCTTCATGTTGGTTTTTTCATGAATTATGGATATTAGATTTAAATCCGAATAAAAATAAGGTATTAGGGACAATTTCAAGGATTTTGGAAATAGATAATCCTAAATATAGATTGGGATATTCTTATGTTTTATGCTTCGAAGTGGTATAAGTTTCACAAATTGGTTATGGTCAAACTAGTTAGATCTATCAATATTGAAACTATCCATTTTTTAGGGTATAGTTAACAACTTATATGTATTACACTTAGCTTCTATTGTAGAAATCATTGTAGGATATTGATCCTGACTTGATCCACTCCAATTAAGCTACGTTCATTCAATTCCACCTCGCATGGTCAGGGATGATCAAGATAATGTGATAAACATTTGTTTTAATCTAATTAGTATCAACAAGGTTATCAATGTTCAATTTCTAGATTCATTAGGCTCAAAAACACAACAACTCTTGATTCCTAATACAAAGAATATTAATCGTGCTTTATGATATTTACTAAAAGTAACAGAATAATAAAAATGCATAACATAATCCAAAAAAAAATAGAGAAATGGAAAATACATCATTTAAAAAGTAGAGATCAATTAAAAACATATGGTGAATAATGAAATTATTATGAAGAGTGAAATAATTTAATGTCAAATGGAAATCGGTGTTGAAACATGGATCATAATAGAAATTGAATTGAAACAATCAAAGAATAGATATAGAACAACAATGAACACAAAAATATTTTATAAAACAAGTAATGTAATGAATTAAAACAGAGTATACAATGAAAATGGATATGAAACAAAGAAGAAAATGGGATAAAACCTGTAGTTTACTGTTCCAATGTGTGGTAGGCGTCGCTAAATATTTATAAGCTTGAATGATACATAATGAGAAAATAATTCATGTGGGGTATTAACATTAATTGTCACATGTATCTAATTTTACATGGTGTGACCACTTTAAAAATCTTGCACATGACATTCATAATATCCTCTATGATTCTTGAAATTTTCAGATATCTTGGGTTATATCTTTTATTAGATAATATCTCAAATTTTTTCACATCATGAAATTTCTACACATCTTGTATGTTATTCAAATCTTGTACTTCTATTATGTTGTGTAATTTAGTGGGAATTGGATGTTGAAAATCACATGATGTGTAATGTTTCTACACATCATTGTAAACTCTTCTTGTCATGTAATTTCTCATGAGTTGGTCTCTAATCCACATGGATTCTATGAATGAGGAATACACATCGTGAACTCCTTTAACAATTTGTAAAACCTATTTTTTTGATTTCTCATCATTTCGTCCTTTAATTCAAAAAATTATTAATTCTATGAAAAATCTAACCAAAGCCAATTTCATTATAAAAAAGGAATAAACCTTAAATAAATGTATCCAAAATGTGTTTATATATTTGTCTAGTTGATATTAAAGTACATGAGTCATGAAATGAATTTGTAATAATATTAATGACGAAGGATCCATAAAACTATCATTTAATAAATTACAATTTCATATAATCATGTGGAATTCTTAAAGGTGGGTATGTTATCATAATCTCCCATCATAGTGATAACTAAGTGTAAACATCACGAGATAAAGATTCATCTACTTATGAGTACTCTCACTTTATTGTAAACATTCAATGTGATCCATATAGAATATCATTCAATCTTTACACTATATTTACGATTTTTATAATTGAATTTCAAGGTTCTCAACATAAGGAGAACTATTATAACCTTTTCCGTGAGACATATAATCTAGAACATTGTTACATGAAATTCATGAAAAACAATGAACAATATATAATAAAATATTTTAATTATTATTCAATTATGTTAATATATATGTAATCAAAATTAAAAAATGTTGTTCCTAAAACACCAACTAAAATAGACTCAAAAATGGACTAGATCATACTTTCAATGAGTTTAATTCCACTAGAACACACATGATGATCATATTTCTGCTGAGTTAAGGATTTAGTCTATGGGTCCTCGATGTTGTCTTTTGTAGACACTCATCTCACTTGAACATTACCTCTTTGAGAAAACTACCTCAGTAGTTGATATTTTTGAAGTGTGTGCACAATCCGTTGATGTTATCATGTATCCTTTGCAAGTTCCACCACAATAGTATTATCACAACAGATTGTGGTAGGGTATTTACTATGAAGAAACACATCTAGATCTTTGATGAAGTTCTGTATCCTAACTGATTGTTTAGTTTCATCAAAAGGTATAACCTACACATGATCTTATATATAATATATGACAATGGATTATTTTAGACCTTCCTTATAAAAACAACTCTATTGAGAGTGAATATATATCCCAACTATTATTTTATATGATCTTGATACGTTTGAAGACTAGAATCTCCATATCCCGTGATGACTAGATCCAAATATTATCCATATACCACTAATATATCCTTAGTTCACCTTTCATACATAATGATAATCATGATTTTCATCCAATGACATTCACCTACAGTATCCTAATAACAACATGTCATATTTAATTCCTAGGAAACATCTAACCAAGTACAAATTATAACATAAATAACTGACCAAAAAACTGTTGTATATGGAATCCATTCAATCCTATGTCTCCTCTCATGTATTAGAGTACACAATTTCATAGAATGATAAAATCCTTGTGATAATTAAAACATTCCCTTTTTTAAATGTTCTATACCAAAACTTTTCCTTTTTTCAATATATTTACTTTTTCTGAAACCAAATAGTCTTTTAAATATATTATGATGCATTTTGATTTCATGAATATAAACTTCTTTTCTTAAGTACTTCATAGATATTTACACGTTTAACCCAAAATTAACTTACTATATGACATGTATTTGGTTTCTAGAATTTAGTATGTTGTTGACATAAAATATTAATAAAATAAATGCACTTCCATTAAACTTTTTATAGAAAAAATATCACATTCAATATTTATGAAACCAAATTCAATTATAGATTCATCAAATATAATTTTTTGTTACCTATATGCTTTATTTAATCCATAAACATATCTCTTAAATTTGAATACTTGATGGAATATTTAGATTTATAAACCATTTAAGTTGATCCATATATATAACATTCCAAATGTACCCATTAATTATTTTTTAAAATCCCTCAACCAATTTTTATAGTCATGGAAATATATTAATGAAGGTAGAGTTTTGATTGATTTTATTATACCAACTACTGAAAAGGTTTTTTCACAGTTTTTGGTTTGAGGTTGTTCAACCACTTTTGTAAATATTGATTCCTTTTAGGAAATGAATTTTCATTCCATGTGATGTTTATTCTGGAATACCCATTTACAAAAAAATATAATTTACTTCCACTAGAGGATCTAACAAAATCTATAATTTTTTCTGGTACATGGAATCCATTTTAGAATTCATATATTCATTCCATTTAGAAGCTTATATGCCACTTAGTACTAATTTTGGGGTTACAGGATTATTGTAATAATCTAATAATGAGTCACCATACTCGATGATTAGAAAACCATATAATTTAGGTTCTCTAAGAACTATTTTCCTACAAAATAGTACTTATGTCTCTAGAACATCCTCTTCTATGAGGCCTTGTGGAATACCTTTCTCTAAAAAACAATGTGTAACTAGATCCTTGACATCAATTCCTATATTTCTCCTGCTATATCTTTTATATATGTTCTCCCTCTCAAGGAATATGTTGTTTATTTTGATAATTACCATTTTTCTATGGGGTCATTTAGGTAGTATCCCATTTTCTTCTAGAGGTATCATAAAAAGGTACACATTTTGCATTGATGTGTATGTTTATTACCTTAAAAATATTTAACAAAAACTTCACTACCCCGTATATATAAATATTTCAACATGCAATTCCTTCCACAACAATGATCATAAGAAATATTTTTTGTCACTTTAGTTGGCCCATAGTCTATTATATGTGTTGTTGTTTGTAATGTGTAAACCCCAAATGATAATGGAATAATATCACCACTAATCGTTTATCTCACCATTTTTAATAATTTAATATCCCAATATATTAGAACTATTTTTCTTTTAGGAAATTTAATTTCTTTGATAGATTTTGTTACACACAACACATAGTTTTAATGATTCATGATATACTAATTTAAACTTAACCATTAAAATATTTCCATTAAAATTTGTATTATGAGAATGAATAACTAATTTTTTAAAATTAAGTATATTTTTTTAGATAATGAATATTTTAATATATATAAGTTCTTAATTTTTAGTAAACACTTTATATGCTTTGAAAATATTTTTTGTAAAAAAAATAATATTATTTCTTTTTCTGATGAAATAATAAAATTAAAATTTGAAAAATTAAAAAAATTATTTTAAAAAATTAAATTAATTTTTAAATCAAAATATTAAAATTATATTAGGGTTAATTTTTAATAATTTTCTAAAACTATTAATTTATTATTAAATAGTTAAAAAATATTGACTTTTATTAATAACCCGCATTTTCATTTAAATCATTTATAAAGTTACATACTATTTAAAAAATTTATTAAAAGTAAAATTAGTAAAATAATTTATTTACTAATATTCTTTAGATCATCATAATTAATTTCATTTTGAATTTTTAAATTAAAAGTTTCCATATATATGAGAATATTCTATTTGGAAAACCATTATTTCATCACGTCGGTTGGTTTAATTTGCAATTAAATTATTCCACTTTAATGAATGGAATGTGTAAAAATAGATTCCATATTTGAAACCATAATAATTAATAATATATAATAAATTCAACTTATGTATTTGTAATAATTAATAGTAAAAACCATAAAATTTAATTATCGTGGTTAAAGTTAAAATATGTTCTCTAGGGGTTTAAACTAATAAAATAGGGGTTAAAATGACCAAAAAACATATATGATTCCTATTTTCTAACCATATTTTCCCCTTCTACCTTATGGTCAATTTTTATGTTCTTTTGGGACACATTTCCATGAAATTTACCTATATAATAACATAATTAAAGAAAAAGAAAAAATATCACTCTCTTGCTTTTAAATTTAAACTAATTGTTCACATATATAAAAAATAAATATATAGATGAATATTGATGATAATTATTAGAGTAATTAATCTAATTTCATTATGCCAGTTTATGTTTTATTTTTTAAGATTATATAATTTCTTTAAACTTTTTAGAAACACTAATGCATGAATTATTTAATTAATATAAAAATAAAATAAATGATACAAAAAGTATTAAAGGTAATATAAATTGGATTAATTTTTGTATTTATAGAATTTTGTTATATTAAAACAAAATTATTTATAGGTTTTAGAAATATAGGTTTGAAATCTTCTATTCCCTTAATGTTTTTAACTCATATTAAATGAACAGTATCAAAATTGACATTAATGATATTTTTTGTAATAAATAATAATTAATTAAAAGATTTAAAATTACTAAAATTATTTTCCTATTACATTATATTGGTATATGTTAAAAATATAAACTATATTCCATTCATGAACCTATTTTTCTTTTATAATAATTATATTGACCACTAAATGGTCAAAATTTTATTACCATCGTAAAGGGTAATGGGGTGGTTTTGTGTTCCATGCCCTTATGTTAAAATTAATTTTACATAGTCATTGTATTTTTATTTTATAAATTCAATTTAATAATAAGATTCATTGGTAAAAAAATATCTAATTTGGATCAATTATTTTTATTCCAATATAATAAATTACCTGGGTAAAACGACTAGTTACTGTTGAGAATACTATAATGCTAAAAATATGAAAATTTATATGTAATGGAAATAAATGTATAAAGAATGTGTTTTTTTTTCCAGTGTAGGTGTGTATCAACAATATATTCCTTCCACTCCTTTAATTATCAATTTTTTAGGCTCATGTGGTGATAATTATTTTCAATTATTGAATATTTTCATGTATTTTCAAAAGTGTCACAACTTAATTATAAAGGGGAACTTATTGCCCTCAATTATTAGCTCCTATGAATACATTTTAATTTAAAAAAACTAAAACGATATATCCTAATAAACCTTATCAATTTTGTAGAGCTTATTATATTCCCAAAATACTATCCCTAGGTTTCTTGATAAGATTTCCATTGGAGGTTGTTCTAAGAAAAGGTAATTGTATTTAGTAAGATCTTTCTTTCGTACATATTCTCTTAGCACCTTCATTTATGTATAAATAGTTCAAATACAAAAACACTATTATATATTATTTAAAAATATGTTATTATGTTAATGGAATAACCTCCACCCAACTCAATTTACATCAATTGTGGAATGAACCCATCAATCATGGGTATGGCAGACTGCCTCCTTACGAACTGATTTTTTTCTTTTTCCATTACCACCACTTATGACTAAATATAATGATGTATTTAATGAATAAATATTATATTTATTATATTATTATACTTAAGTAATTATAATATTATATATACCTTTTTTACTTTCCATTCTATGGGAATAAGATAATGTCGTTGTTGTGTACGGTGAACTACCTTCTCATGAATCTATGCGATTCATTTTTAAATTATGATTCAAATGGAAGGTAAAAAGGGTATATTTAATGAATATATGTAAAATATATGACATAAAAAATATTTTAAAAAAATGATATATTATTTACCTTTCATTATTTTCATCCGTCAAGAAAATGGAAACAATATTCAAGTATACGTACGGCTTACCGTCCCCATGAACGGTGTAATTCATTTTCTATAACTAACTTTAACGGGTTAATATAAATACTTATTTAATTAATATATTTTATATTTTTATAATTTTTTCCATTTTTTATATGATGGAACCATTATTTAAATGGAATTACAAATGATAAATAACCAAAACATACATCAAATTAGAAGAAGCTATTAACCACAACATGATTTTAACAAGGAATTGTTAATAAACACTCAATTCAAGGTCATAATTCAATAATATATGGTAAAATATTTATAATTATAGTTCTATTATAGATTAAAACAATTTTATTTTAATTAAATAGTAAGTTCAAATGTGTACAGTGGAATTGGAGACTTGAGGCAAGTGACTTTTGTCTCAATTTTCATTCTTTAAGTCATCCGTTGTGTTATGCACCATGTTATTTATGAAGTTCATATACTAGGCCTTTGACATGATATATAATAAATATCCTAATATTAAGGATATTTAATGTGTCTTTTTATTTTTTCCTTTAATGGGTCTTATGATTCAATATTTACAAAATTTGTAAGGGTTTGATGTTATAATCTCATTGTTTATCGAGATTGTTTATGATTGAGAATTCAATGATGAACATTTATGATCTATTTCTCAATAACTTCATGGATGTTTTTCTACATTGTTTATTTATGGATAATAGTTATTTTACATTCATTTTACTCTCTTTATACACTTAATATTATAATGGATTTTTTTAAAGATAACTGACATTATTTATATCTTTTGTCAAAAATAATATTTCCCCCATGTCCATGTTCTCAATAGATGATATATATAATGTTATAGAATTACCCAATTATTTTTTAATTCATTTTAACAATTTTTTAATTTTTAAATGATATTAAAAATGAATCCACATGTCATTTTCCAAACAAATACCTTTTGGATTTTTCCAAAAAATTTGAAAGGAATCATTTTTTTAACCTGTACTTATTGAATTGAATTTCCAACCATTATGAATAGTCATTTTTTAATGATTACATTATACGTTTCAATTTTTGACAAACATAGTTATTTCCAAACAAAATAAACTTTTTTTAAAATGTAATTTAGAAAAATGGTTATTTTTCTTAATAAATATTTCATGTGATCTTCTGAAAATAATTTCCAACCTAGGATGACATCCATTGATGTTACTAATGTTTTACTAGAGATATTATCCAATTATATGGTATTTATTCTTCCTTTAGATGGTTTATTTTTATTATGGCACAATTTGTATTAAACTCATTTTATTTCCATTGGTAATAGTATGTTTAATTGTCTAGTGATCTCATTAATTTTCATGGGTTATTATATGATGAATGTTTTATAATCTTGTGGAATAGATATCTATAATTTTTTATTATGTGATGGTGGTTACAGTATAAAAAAATATGGTTGTTAAATTATAACCATGTATGGTCATCACGCTATAACTAATAACTATGGGAACATTATAAAAACAGTCATTTGGGACATATATCTCTATATAATGCATTGGGTAATGATATGTTATGTGTTAAACTAACATCATCTTCACATGTTTATGTGTGGACCTGTTTCCATGTACATATGATGATGTAGTGGACTAATTTGATGACACTAACAAAAAAATTGAACTTGTTTCTATTTAAACATGTTCACTATGTTATAAGATTATTTGTATTCCACAAAAATATAGCATGTTAAAGGTTATGATATCATGGATTATATAAATTTTTTCCAATATGATTCATGTCTTATGAACATCAAAGATTTATTCCATTAAATGCGTTTATGATCTATGATATTCAGTGTTTGGTTCTCAAATGTTAAGCATATGTTCTTATAGCATTGTGCTCATATATTTACAATGTGATCATTTATATCTCTATTATATACCCTTACTAAGAATCTGATATCACCTTTTTTCTATTTTCATCCCCATGTTATGGAGAAATATTTTTTGTATGATATGTCTGAGAAGTGTCTTATATATGAATAACATGGTGGGAGAAGATGCAGTTCACCTATGAACCATCTTTTTATGTTTCCAAGTTTTTAAAGGCATTATACCTATACTATTCTAGTGTGAATAAATTTATTATATAATGAATATTAATCTATTAATATGAAATATTTATGTATGATAAGTTTGGGTCTTTTTAGTTGGTATCAGAGAAAGGTTTAGTTAACTATTTGAAACATGGATTAGAAAACATTACAAAGATAACTAGAGATATGCCTAAAGATAATTTTAAGGATATTTCAAGGTATATGTAAATATAGTGGAATATTAGTTTAGTATAGTATGGTTGATTTCAAAGAAATCATATCCCAATATAGATTATATAAGTGGACAATGTTCTGGCACAGATTTGTCTAGGAGTAATAACTCTGAAAATGAGATTTTATTACTAACTAGAGAATTACCTATTATTTGATAGTGGGACATATATAATATTTAATTTGATAGTCCCAAGTTATATTATTTTTAAATTCAAACACTCTTTACAAACATCATGAAGCATTTAATTAATTACTAAAGGATTGATAAAATGAAAAAGGATTCATGATATATAAATTATAAAATTTCTTTTCATGATTATTTTATTTTCCCCTATAAATATTATTTCTCACACTGTGCTATTTGGTTTTAGTTAATGAAGTGGAATAAAGGAACTAGGTTAATGATTAATTTGATAGACTATGTGTCGATGAGAAACCAAATGGAATGATGATTTGAGTGAAGGATATAGTGATTATTACTAATTAGTTGGCACAATTTATTATTAATAAATTTCAACATAATGAACTCGGAGACTCACTAAAGTAAATAAGGATAGTTTTTTCTAAAAACAATTTTGAAAGAGACCATGAATAAAAGAATATTTAGTTCCAAATATGTCAATAATGGTGGAATATGACCTCCATGAAATGTCTCAAATGAATGAGAATATGTTTTATGTATGGAGAAGAAGGTAATATAGTAAGGAGTTAACGAAGAAAAAAAAATCTTAACTAACATAATAGATTATAATAATGGTTTCCCTAAGGAATCATCAATTGTTTAATGTTATAAATGTGTAATGTATGGGAGATATTAAAATTGATGTCCATGTGGGAAATCTCAAGAAGAGGATCCACAATATTGTAAAGGTAAATGTTTGTATTTTTATTTAGAACATAATAAAAAATAAATATGAAATGAAGAAGGTATTAAGGAATAATATTGTGAATCCAAGTCAATTATTTAAGAATTATATGGAAGGACTGGGATTTTTATGTATGAAAATTTGAGAATTATATATCATGATATATATATGGATTATCCTATAAAAGTTTAACATTATAGGTTTTCAAGAATTTATTAAATAGTAATGATGAAAATGAAAATGGATTTAATGTAAAGGTGATATTTAATGTAAAAATATGATTAATGGTTAGATGACCCTTAATATTTTTTTAAGATGATATAATGATGTTGGGATAAAGACATAATTAATATGGATAAATTAAATTGGATAGTGTCGATTGCCTTAGAACTGATTGATGATTTTATGATAAGTATTTTTATGTAATCATTGATGGAGTTTACAACATAGTTTATATTAAAGGAATATATTAAATAATCTTAGATTTTATTTAAATAATGTGGAAAGAGTGAATTTTTGAAATCTTGATTATTTAAATTATTGTATTCTGGTAATTCAGAGTACTGCCATGTTTTAAGAGAATATATGACCAATGTATTCACATATTTTGTTTGGGACATTATGTTATAAATTAGGTTTTTGGGGGTTATTTATAATTTTATATTCGAAATTTAGTGAACTTATATCACAATTTTTGGATTTTAGTTTTGGTTAGACTTGGTGGAGCCTTAAGGTTAACTATTTGTGGAATAAATAAGTTGAACATTGGATGTTATTAGGTAACTTGTTATAACCATTTAAGTTTTTATAAATATTTAGAGGAAAATTTTATGAGTTATGGATCTTATAATTATTTTAGTGCTATTGGAAAGAAAAATATTTATCACGAAGATTTATTTCATAGATGGAGTGTAAATGTTTCAAATAACAACTAAAGGGTGAAATTGTTCTTATTTTATAACAGAATTTTGAATACTAGGTATTTATATCACTTGAAAATTATTGGTAATATTGGGTTAGTGTCTCATTTCTTTCCACTTCCATAGATTCTATATCAATTTCAAAATATATTACATTTATCTCTCACGGGGGAGTAAATACATGATCCATCACATGTACTGAACTCATAGGTTGTATCATTTGATCACGATCTCTCATAAAATGAATAATCAGTATATATTTTGGATTGTATAGATAAATTTCTATAAAACAGTATGAATCTCACAGTCAATGTTTTGTAGAAAAACACCCAGGTTGAGGAAACTAGGTGAAAATCTGATGTAATCAAGTAGAATTATCCACAATTGTTATTAACAAAGTGATATAATTTTACTAGATAAATTCATTTTATGAAGGTAGAATGTAACATTTTAATATTTGAATAAATATTTTTCTTTTAATAAATGTAATTTCTTTTATAGACTGCATTATTTAAAATACCGAGTTTTAATGAATCTTGATATATTTATTTAAACATGAATGTGATAATGTTATCCTAGTCATTAAATTTATTGTTTTGAATAGAAATATTTTTTTTGAAGCCTAAGTATATATTTTTGAGATAAAATAAATATAATTATAAATGACAACATAATTAAGGGTAATATATTTATATGATTCAAAAATATGATCGTCTCAAAAAAGTGATTTTTAATGAATAAATAATAAAATTAATTTTTAACAGTTTTAAAAAATTTTGTTTAAAAAATCATTTCTATTTTATAATCAATATAAAAAAATTTTCTCAGGTTTAATTTTCTTGAATTTTCAAAAAATAATAAATTTTCCATTAATATTAAAAAAATAATTACTTTTATTAAAAACTACCTCTTCATTTAAATGATTTAAAATGTTCGCTTATTTTTTAAAAATTAATTAAAAGTAAAATTATTTATATTTTATATTTTATGACCCAATATAAATAATTGGAATGAATTTTATATAGTTATTTTATATTAAAAACTTCTATACTTATGAAGATATTTTCTTTGGATAACCATTTTTGAATCACATAAACCAATTTAATTTTAAATTAAAATTTTCCACTTCTAAGAAATGAATTTTAAAAAATAATTATTAAACTTCTTTAATAATCATAATTAATTTTATGTCATAGTTTACAACTATTATTTTGTCCAAATTAATAGTAAAAATAGTAAAAATTAATTAATATAGTTAAGGGTAAAACAAATTCACCTTGTGATTAAACTAATAAGAAAAGGTATATGTCTTCCTAAAAACTTATCTAATTCCTATTTTTTGGATATATTTATAACCTAACTAACTTATAATTAATTTTTATGTTAATATTTTATAGTATTCCAAAATAGTTACTAATATAAAAACTTATGTAAATAAAATATACAAAATGTCACCCTCTTTCTTTTAAATTTAATTTATGTGTTCACATAGGGAAAACGAAATATATGAATGAATATTTATGGTAATTGTGGGAATATTGAATTGAATTACATGTGGTTAATTTTTTTTATTTTTAATAAATATAATAATTTCTCAAAATATTTGAGAAACCCTAATGTCGTAATAATTTAATTAATAGAAAAAAAATAAATGATACTAAAAGTTTTAAACGTAATATAACATTAATATAATATTCCATTTAATGAATTATTTAGTTATGTATAGAAATATATATAGATTTTAACATTATATATTCTAATTCTACCTTTGTCTTGATGTTTTTAAAATTATATTAAATAAATAGTTTCAAAATTAACATAAAGATAATTTCATAATAAATAATATTTAATTAAATTATTTAAATTTCATTGTAATCTTATCTTCATCCAAGTAATTTATATTTCTAAAAATATCAACTATATTCAACTCATGGACCAAGGAACCTTTTATAATAATTATACTGAAACCTAAATAGTAAAAAAAAATTACCATCGTAATGGATAAAATGTATTTTTTCACATTTCATGATATTCTGTTAAAATTAATTTTCCACACACATAATATTTTTAATTAAGAATACAGATTTAATATTTTCAACTAGTGGATACAAATAATCTAATAAGTCTAATTTATTTATAGTATTAAATGATAAATTTCCATTGTCAAAATTCTAGTAACTATAGTGAAAACATAAAATGTAAAAGTGAAAAAGAAAACATAGAGGTTTGGGAACAACATGATTAAAACAAGTATTTAAGTGGAGGTGTTTATTGACCATATATTACCTACACACCTGTAATTATAATTTTTTTAGGAAATTCTTGGGAGATTGATTTTCCATTACTGAATAGTTTTGGGTATTTACAAAAGTGTCACTCCTCCTCAATTATAATAGGTAAATTCCTCCCATCACTTATTCACACGTCTAAAACAATTTGGATCTAAAAAAAATAAAAATATTGAAAAAAATAATTTTCCATTTTATAGAGATGATGTTATTCCAAAAAAACATTGGATCCGTAATAAGAGATCCAAAGGAGGTTGTTTTATGAGAAGGTAATTATCTTCAAGAAGCTCTTTCTTTTCTACTTCTTCTCTTACCACATTCATTAATTTCATTATAGTTACAATATAATAAAAACAATATTTAGCATATAATTATATGTTATTATTTTTATTGAATAACCTATATTTATATCCTCTTCCATCAAAAGGTGAATGAAACCATCGATCATGTGTAAGGCTGGCTATCACCTCACAAACCGATGTTATTTATTTTCCTTAACCACCTATCAAGAATGGATATAATGATGGATTTAAAATTTATGTATTATATTTATTGTGTTATTATACTTTTTTAATTATAATATCACATATACCTTTTTTCTCTTTAATCTGTGGTAATATGATACCATTGCTCATGTGTACTGTGCACTATCGCCTCATGAAGCGATGTGATTAATTTTTCAATTATGATTCAAAAAAAGTAATAAAGTTAAATTCAATTAATATATGTAAAATATATGAAATCTAAATGATTCTGTAAATATTATACATTTTCTACCTCCATTATTCTCATCCATCGAGAAAATGGAAACTGCGTTTATGCGCACATAAGGCATGTTGTCTCCATGAACAGTGTAATTCATATTTTATCATTAAAATTAATGGATTACTCTCAATAAATATTTAAAAAATATATATGTAATTTTTATCATGTTTAAATTTAAATTTATGATGGAACCATGATCATAATGAAAGGGATATTGATACTTAACCAAGACATACATGTTAAATGTAGTAGTTATTACCCGAAACATGATTTTAACAATAAATAGTGAATAAATGGGTAATAAAAGGTCATATGTAAATCATATATGTTATGATATAAATATTTATGTTTTATAAATATATTTATAATAAACTAGTATTTATTATTCAGTATGTCCGATCATATACAAAGGAAGTCGAGTCTCATGGTTAGTGATTTTGCCTCAATTTTCAATCGTTGAGACATATATTGTGTTATCAACCTATCTTATTCTATGATTTTTATATCTGTACACATTGACATGTGATATCTTGAATATCATTTTATTCTTGATTTTTAAGGATTTTTTTATTTTATGCTTTAATGGGGATTACGATTCAAAATCTACCAAAATGGTAATGTTTTGATGTTACAAACTCATTTTTTATCATGAGTGTTTGTGATTATACATTCGACGATGAAATAGTATGATATATTACTCAAGAAGTTTATTAATTTTCTTATCATCTAGTTTTTTATATATAATTCATGCTTTCCCTTCATTTTTTATCTCTTTATAAACTCATCATTCCAAAATAATTATTTTGAAGAAAATAGACATTATTTCTCTCTTGGGTCAAAAACATTTCTCTCCCCTTTTAATGATTTCAAAAAAATGATTTAATGGAATTATTACAATTATAAAAATATTTTTTAAAGTCATTTTTACACATGTTTTAATTTTTATTAATTTTTTTAAATGGAATCATTATGTTGTTTTATTAAGAGGTCCTAATTGGGTATTACTGAAAATGAAAAAAGAATTTTTTTGTAACATATATGACATGAATA
Source organism: Viscum album (assembly GCA_963277665.1). NCBI lineage: Eukaryota > Viridiplantae > Streptophyta > Magnoliopsida > Santalales > Viscaceae > Viscum > Viscum album. Next base: position 622,515,898 of record OY728135.1, on the reverse strand, counting down.
TAATTTACCTCTATAATTAATGATCAATGTTTTAAATATTTATTTTTTTTATAAAATTTTACTTTCAAAGAAAAGGATTTCTAAAATATGTTATGAATTTTTAGTTTTAAAAAGTAATTTCTTAAGAATGATTCTTTTCTTTAAGAAATGTTTCAAGTTATAATTTCAAAACAAATTTCCATGTGTTATGACATACTTTAATGTTACTATAGTTATAATTTCGATATAATATAATAATACAATATTTATTATTCATTTAGATGGTTTATTTTTATTATAGAATGATTTTTATGAAAAAATTTCATTTTCCATTGGTATTATAATGATTAAAGTTTTGAGAAACCAATTATTTTCATGGGTAAAAATATGATGAATGTTTTATAATCTTATAGAAAAAATATGTATTGTTTTCATTATATAATATTGGTAACATTTTAACTAAGTATGGTGGTTATGTTATTACTAAATACGATTGTTATATAATTAAAAATAATGGTGGTCGTGTTATAACAAATGATGGATGGAAATAATATCTACCTACAATGTTTATGGTAATGATATGTTTTGTGTAAACTTGAATTCATGTCTACAAGTTTATGAATGGAGCTTATTTCTTTGAAAAATGATTACACTTGGCCTGATTTAATGTCTTTAAAATATAACTTAACCTATTTCTATTTATACTTATCCACAATGTTTTAATATTATATGTATGAAAAGATATGGGTCTAATACCAAGGCTATGATCACATGGATTGTATAATTTAATTCATTTATGATTCATGTATTATGACCTTCAAAAAAATTTCCCCGACACACATATATGATCTATGATTTATAGGGTATGTTTTTTCAAAAGTTAACCTCATATTCTCATTCCCTTATGATCATGTTATTCTTATGTGATCATTAATATCTCCATTATTATCCATCCTACACATCAGAACTCACCCATTATTATGTTTTATTGCCCAGTTTATAAAGAAATGTTTTATGTATGATAAGTATAGGTTGGTTTATAGATATAAAAAACATATTGGGAGAATATTTAGATCACCTATAAAATTGTTGTTTATGTTTCTATGTTTTCTAACGTACTAGACCTATATGACTCTTGAATGTATTGTTATATTATGTAATGAATATTTTTCTATTAAGGTGCAATATCTATGTGTGGGATGTTTATGTCTTTATCATTGGAATCAAATAAAGGTTTAGATAAACTTTGGAAACTAGTATAAGAATACTTTAGTTATGTACCTATGTGTATGTATACATATATTAATATGGATAATTATAAGTATAGGGAAATATCATGAAATATAATTAAAATATAATGAGATTAGATTCTCCAAAATTACATCCTAGTCTAGATACTACAATTTGGTATGGTTTTAGGACAAATGTTCCAATGGGAAATAAAAAAGAAAAATGCTTGTCCAGTTTGACTCAAGTGTTATCTGGTATATGAAAACAAGCCTTAAACCACACATAGTTTTATAGTGATGTGGTATATTCATTGAAAATACAGAAACTCTATACCAACCATCATGATGTATTTAAATAATGACCATGAATCACATAGGTTACCCCTAAGGTGTCTTAGATTGAAAATATTGTGCCATGGTTTAGACATCCTAAATTTTATTTTCATGATTATTTATTTTTACTCTATGAATATTATTGCTGACACTATACTCATTCCTTTTAGTAAATGGTGGGAACCAGAAGTAACTGGGTGCACATTGAATGTGATAGACAATGTGTTTTGGAGAAACCAAATGGGATGAAGACAGGAGTGAACAATATTGTGATTATGAATAAAAATTTATCATGATGTATTATTATCATATTTTACCATAACTTACTCTAGAACTCACCAAATAAGATAATTATAGAGTTTTTTGAGAGCTTGAGTGGTGGATACTATAACCTCCCAGATGCAGTTTCCTCCCAAAGGTGCCCCATACCCATTTGGTCACATGGACTCAATCACATTTCAATGAATGCCAAACGATGTAGACTAGTAAACTAGGCCTTGGGTGTGATGGTGGGAAAACTATTCTCTCATTGGCAGAGAAACATAGAAGAATAACAATAATAAACCGCATCGGAAACAGTAATACCATAAAACATAAGTAAACAGTGGAAGAATGATAGTAAATAAACAATATAAGCACATATATAAATGATCCTTGTCACATATGTCTAGGAAATTATCCAAAAATGTCACAATTATGGAAATAAAGTACAACACCAATGTAAAAATAAAATAAGTAAACTATTTCAGCATCACAAGCCTTATCTTCATCTCAATCTCTCCAACCCCATCAACAATAAAGTACGTGATGTAGAAGGGCGCTTTCCATTATCTATACCTACAACTATATAATCTATTTGGGTCAAAAATCTTGACCCAAATAGGGTGTGAGACGAATCTCAATATGAAACCACCAAAATATCTGTTCTTAACTATCATTGAATTTTTATATAGCTAGAAATATGAAAAATGAAGTAATAAACAAGGATGTACTCAAAACTAAACAATCCTACAGTTTCTAGTTATATTAATTTACACTTATTAATTATTAAAACCATTGAAAAATGAAATCCTATGATCTAGCCTATGCTCTGTATCCCATGTTTCATAGAAAAAAAATGTCTTAGAAGACTATCTAACAATACGGTAAGACTGAGTCCAAGCTTGTGCTCTGGATTGGCAGGCTTGTCACTATCAATCAATCATTCAAAAGTTACCCTCTGGGAATGTTCTCACATCCTAACCCATTTTATTCTATATACCATCCATTCAATAAAGATATAACAACCCTCTAGGAAATTTCACACAATCAAACCCCTTTGGCCTCACAAAAACAAAGACTCACTGAGGAAGAACTCACCATTAATTCCCCATATAGTCTTTTAATGATAAACTACAGACTCTGTAGAAGAACTCAACATCCATTCCACATGTGTTCTCATAATGGAATACTATAGACACTCTGAGGGAGCACTCACCGTCAATCCCCACTATGGTCTTGTAATGGTTAAATATAACAAACACTCTAGGGAAGTCCTCAACATCAATTCCCTATATGGTCTAACTACACTAGGTTATCACATACCTATGTAATACAATCACACACAAATGATATTCAGCAAACCAAAGTAATCTCAAATACATCAAGGATAACCATCTACAATGCATAACACAGTCATTTAAAAATCTGCACCAAATAATCAATTCCAACCTAACAATCAAGGAAAGTAAACCCGACCTGCCTCATAGGAAACCTGGACCAAACGATCATAAACATTCAATCATGGAAACACACCGATGTGGTGTCCCCTAAACATGAAATTTAGCATAATATATCAACCAAAACCCTTAATCAATCAATGAATCTAAGGAAGATGATAATAGAGATCAATTCCGTAACACGAAATACCAGAATCATGGGTAATCAGAACATATGATTTTATATCTCAATGAAAAACACCTAGAGTAAACAAATCACCTACCTCGATGTTTTATGATCGATATGGTTGAACCTCAGCCTTTGAATTGTTCGAGAACATCATACATCTACAAAAAATGTCAAAATTTTCAACATTTGATTACTCGAGAGAGATGAAAAATTTGGAATAGATATTCAAGAAGAACAAAGAACACACCAATGCAATTCCAAGGCAACCGATGGTGTTTGATTTGGAGAATAGATGAAGGATCAGTGGATCCATGAAGATTTGGTGATTCTGTATGCTCCTTCGCAAGACAAAACTAGAAGAAGGTTAAAAAGAGGGTTAGACATGACCCTAGTTTGATATCTCAAATAAAAAAAAGTACATGGTGTGTTCATCAAATGTCCACAACATGTACTAGCCTCATCAGGCCCCCGCATTAGGGTGTCAACACGACCATATAATCAGTCGTTACATGGCCAGTACATGGATAGCTGGGGAAACTGGGTAAAAGGTGTGTACTCAAGGGTACACAGCCCGTACTTACAAAATCACATGAGACTGAATGATATAACCACATACTCGTATAGACTATACCAACTTAAAAATGATTTAAGAGGTATATATGATGCACTAATATGCAACTGATGATAATCAGATCTTTATTCCATATTCAATAACACCTGGGATCCTCTATGCTGATCAAAGAGATCATTAATTCTTGGTACGGGATATTGGTTCTTAACCATCAACTGGTTTAGCTTACTATAATCCACCCAAAGTCTGAGGCTACTATTTTACTTCTTTGAGAAAAGGATAGGTGAACCAAAATGAGACGTACTGGGTTAGTTGAAACCCTTTGACTAAAAAAACTCTAACTACTTCTTGAGATTTTGTAACTCTAGTGTAGCCATCCTATAATGAGGAATGGACATCAGTGCCACCCCGAGAACAAGATCAGAATAGAATTATACCCATAACTCCAAAGGTAAACCTGGAAAGACATCTAGAAAGACATCTCTAAAATGATCCACCACCGGAGGAAAGTCCATCTGTGAAGTCCCCCAGTCATCTATATATAAACTAGAAATATAGGTTGTAATTTCTCTCATCCAAAGATGTTGGGGTCCCGTTCTGATCACCAGGACATCCCATTTACCCTTTTATAGAAACAACCCTCACTATGGTGATGTGAAACTCACCCTACAGTGATAATAGTCAACAATGTCCTTGAAAAAGACAAACCAGCCCATCCTGATGATGACATTGAAGCATGTAATCTCAAATACATAGAGGTATCATAAGAAGTGACACACACCAACATCAAGAGGGAAGTCCTTTCACAAACGAACGCTGGCTGTTCTAATACCCAATGTCGTGTCTAGCATCATAACATCCTCAAAAGTAAATATATAGGGCCCAAGGCTCTCCACAACATTAGAATATATAATACAATTGTAAGACCATGTCTAAAAAAGAGTTGAAGCTAAAATTGAGTCAACTAGAATCATAACTCTAATCATAGAGGGTTTGGGATCCTTCTTCTGATGGGGATACTCCACTACAAAAGTATGACCGGTACCGCGGCCAGTGACCCTACCTAACTAGCCTGAGCTGGAACACATTGTGACCATTGAAAACATGTTGACTGAATACCATGACCATGACCTTCTCCTCGGCCTGAATTCCCAGAAAAACTCAAGTTCCATAATTGATAGGAAACTGGTGATCCTACTCCTAAACATGGAGTCATAGAAGAACCCTTATAACTAGCTGATGGTGAGAAAAACTAACAAAAACACTGATGACAACCCATCTTTATGTATTCTCAGCACTCAACTAGGTCTCTTGAGAAATGTGACCTCATGTACCCACTCATCCTACATTGGTATCATACCACCTTGCTCCCTAAATGAGTATCCCATTTACTCAGTTCTACATGCGTAGACTCCCTATGGTGATTCCTACCATCATTCAGAGGAGTACCAACACGAGATGCTGAACCGCCCTGGCTCAAAGCTCTAGACTCCCTCAAGTTATTCTTGGTGATCAGTGCCTAATTGACGATAAAAGATATAGAAGTCAACATGAGGATGTTCACCAGGGATCTGATGTCATGTCTAAGACCATACTCAAACTTCCCCATAAGAAACAAATCATCACCACCCGGAACGGGTGTGAAGAATTGTTTCTCTATGAAGCAAGAAGAAGAATCCATGAATGAAATAATACTATGTTCCATAACCATGAACTATCGTGATTAGTCATCCCTTAAAGTCTTCGGCTAGAAATAGTCATATATGATCTACTAGAACTCATCCCAACCCCTAAATCGTTGGCATCCCACCTGTGAAATCACATACCACCATCTAATGGTGGAATCTTGAAGCATGTAGGTGGGAAGATTCACCCTCCTCTCAATTGGTGTCTCGAGATGATCGAAGATAGAAAACATTTCTTCTAACCATGACTCTGCATCCCAAAGTCTTACTTCCACTAAGAATGTGGGAGGATACTACTACTGAAAAATTCATGTTAAATCTTCCATAGACGAGGTAGGATGCAGTGCTCCCTGGTAGGTCTGCATGAATCTCATGAAGCCTAATCAGAATAGTGCATCAGCACCTATGTCTAGTATAACAACTAGTGAAAAAACAGGCATGATGGGAGGATCTTCTAGTATCCATAATCTACCATTTTCAGTGTCTAATTGTTTCCATGTATCTTGGGAATAAATGGAGGACATCCCAGTGGAATTGATCTACAAGGTCAAGCGTACACCATATTTCATGATTATTAAGGACTCAAAAATAGAATTGAAAGAAAGGAAAAAGAAAAGATAACATTATAGTTTATCAAAAAAGGGTTTCATGGCATTTATATCCTCCACACAGCGTGTTCCCTTAGGTTTAAACGTGGGCATATACCTCTTCCCAACCTGGTCTTGTTATACCCAAACACACGGTGTGTTCATTCTATAACACGATGTGTACTTGATCATTCCCTCTTGCCCAAGTTCTTCTACATGGATAAACTAAACAGTTCTCTCTTGGGTAATACTACATGGCATGTTAATCCTAGACACTATGTGTACTACCAATTATTTAACCACCTTTGTCATTAGTCACATGGTCGGAGACACAGTCAACTTTCCCAAAGCATTTTCAAGCTAGACATAGTGTGTACTACCGAAAAATCACCCACCTAGGTCATTAGTGACACGACTGGATACGTGGCCTCTATAGCATGGTGTGTACTCCTAGTACATGGTGTGTTCTACCAAACAGTTACCAACCTGTATCTCTGATAACACAATTAGTCACACGGTTAAAAATACATGGTGTGTACATATAGTACACGCCATGTACTTAAGAAAAATTGATTCTTCCATAACAGAAAAACACATGGTGTGTGTTCATAACAACACACGTCGTGTTGTCTGGGTTTCCATACTTTAGGCCTCTAAAATATCTCTGAAACCCTTAAAAACTTAAAATTTTATCTAATGAATAATTCCAACCTATGATTCCCCATACTCCCACGAATCAAAGATTAACATCCTCATTCAATCATACTAGACAAATTTAAATAAAAGTTTATACATGATCCACTAAATTCGGATCCTAGAGAGCCCATAACACCTCAGGGACCAAATTTTGGTGTCCATCCAAATGAAACTTTACATATTAGAAATACCCTATCAATTAGTAGGTGTTATATCAAGGAATCTGTCACAACATCATGCATATCTCGCACAACATCTATAACAACTATAAACAATCAGTAATGAACCCTAAATGGCACGACAATAATGTATGGAACATGATCTCTAGAAAGTGGCTATATGATGCATGAGATGGGATAACCTCATCTCATAGGGCTTTAATAGAAATAGAACCATAGTGATTTAAGTCATAACATCACAAAACAAGTGTATCACCCAAAGGTAAAATCAAATCAACTATTACGATTGAAAAATCAAAAAAAATTGTAATACGTGAGGTTACTAGGACTTTCCTAGTACATAGGTTAGATACTCCAGGGGACATTATATTACCAACTACCTATTCCTTCCTATCCCTATCTATAGGCATTAAAAAGTAAGACAAAGTAGAAAAGAACCCCATATGATACCACTTTGTGACATCTCGGATCCAGGTTCCGCCAAAAGTTTCCCCATACCCGATTAGTCACAAGACCTCAAGCATATTTACCAGAATGCCAGAGGCTATTGACTAGTAGTGAGGGACATGGGTGTGAAAACTATGACATAATTTTCAGAGAAACACAGCATAATAACAATAATAAACAATAACCGAAATAGTAATACCGTAAAACATAAGTAAACAACAGAGGACTTATAGTAAATAAAAAAATGGAGCACATATATAAATGATGCATGTCACATATGTCTAGTAAAGAATCCAAACAAGTCACAATGCTGGAAATATTGTACTATAAAAAGTACAAAAGAAACAAGTAAACTCTTGCATCATCGCAAGCCTAAGCTTGGTCCCATGCTCTCCAACTCCATCAAAAATCAAGTACGAGATTTGGAAGGGAGATTTCCCTTCTCTATAACTACAACCATATAATCTATTTGGTTCTAAAATAATGACCCAAATAGGTTTTGAGACAAATCCTAGTACGAAACCACTCAAATAAATGTGCCTAACTGTCAGTGAATATATATAGCTAGAAATATGAAAAATAAACCAATAAACAAGGAATTACTCGGAAGTATACAATCCTATAGTTTCCAATTACATTCATTTACATTTATTAATTATTGAAACCATTGAATAATGAAAACCCAAGATATATCCTAAGCTCTGTATCCCTTATTTACTAAAAAAAACATATGTCTCATAAGACCCTCAAACAACTAGGTAAGACTAAATCCAAGCTTTTACTCTAGTTGGCAGGCTTATCACCATCAATTAATCATTCACAAGAATATCTATGGGAAAGTTCTCATAGCATAATCCATTTGGTTCTACATATAATCTATTCAATAATGATATAACAACCCTCTGGGAAATCATACACAGTCTAGCCCATTTGGTCTAAAAAAAGACTCTCTGATGAAGAATTCACTGCCAAATCCCCTTGTGGTCTTTTAATTATAATCTACATTCTCTATTAGTAGGAACTCAATGTCCATTCCCACAATGGTCTCATAACGATATACTATAGAAAATATTAGGGAGAAATCACTATCAATTCCCCCTATGGCATGGTAATAATAAAATATAACAGACACATTGGGGAATCCCTCAACGTCAATTCCCCCTATGGTCTAACTACACCAAGTTCTCACATCCCTTTGTAATAAAATCATTCAAAAACAATATCCAGCAGCCCAAAATACTCTCAAATACTAAAAGGATAATATTTTATAATGTATAACCCATACATTTAACAAGTAGCTATAAGTAATCAATTCTAACCTCAAAAGAATGGTACGGAAACTAGCTCTGCCTCATAGGAAACCTGAACCAAATGGTCATAAACATTCAAACTAGGGAAAAACCCATGGGGTTACCCTAAACATAATATTTAGTATCATAAATCAATGAAAATCCATAATTTATTAATCCATATAAGTATGGTGATAACAAGGTTCAATTCCTTAACACGAAATACCTGAATCATGGATAATCGACATTTATGCATATATAACTCAAAGAAAAATACCAAAAGGTAGAAAACGATTACCTCAATGTTATAAAATTGATATAGTTGAACATTAACCTTTGAATATGTCTAGAGTTTATTAGATCTAAAAAAATGTAAAAATGTTCAACATTGGATAACTTGAGAGAGATGAGAAATTTGGAATAGAGATTCAAGAAGAACCAAGAACCCACTGAGGCAATTCCAATGCAACCGACGGTGTTAGATTCAAAGAACATATGATAGATCATTGGATCATAAAATATTATTCTATTAAGTTTACTCCTTCGCAAGGCATGACTAGAAGAAGGTGAAAATGAGGGTTAGACGTGACCCCAGTCTAATATCTCGAATAAAAAAGAAAAGTATATGGCCTTCTTATTTAATGTACATGTCGTGTACTAGCCTCTACTGGCCCCTACGTTAGGCTATCCACACGACCATGTAATTGTCCAATATAGGGTCAATACATGGCTTCCCGCATCAACTGGGTACATGGTGTGTACTCATAAGTACACAGTGTGTACTTAGAAAATTTCAAAAATCAACATTTTTCCTAAAAATGTCCGAAATCAAGATCCATACCTGGAAATAAGATCTGGGTTCTTACAGATACCATGATGGAAGGAAGATTTATTTTATTATATGTTGATAATTTGGGATTAAGAACTATATGAATATCTCAATGGAACGTGATGATATTTTATTTTTAGAGAATTAGGGCACATAGTAAGCAATTTCAATAGAAAAATGAAAAATAATGTTATCACAATAATTGATACTAAAGGACTCCCTATGTCATCATCAATGTTAAAATGATATAAATTTGTAATTTATTATCATTGTACAAATTGATGTCCTAGGTGGTATTTTCATGAAAAGGATCAATACAGTGGAACTTGTAATGGTTTTATTTTGGTGATAAAGATACTACAACTGACATATGAAAGGAAGGTGGTATTATGGAATAAGATGATGAGAGATAGTTAATTGTTTAATCATGAAATTTAATGATTGAAATTTTTATATAAGGGAATTTAAGAATTATAAATCAAGAAATATATAAGGATTCTTATATAGAAGTATTTCATGATGAATTTTAAAAGATATGTTAAATGGTACTGTTAACATAGAAATGTGATTTAATATAAAGGTTATATTTCATATAAAATGTATGATTGAGAGTAATATAACTTTTAAATTTTTTATGATGTTGAGATAATGACGTTGGTATAAATATATGATTGATATGGATAAGGTAAATTGGATAGTATTGATACCCTTGTAACTGAATAATTATTTGATGTCAATGTGCTTTATGTTATCATTGATAAAGATTTAAACATTTATTGTATTTATGTAATAATATTAAATAATCTATGATTTTATTTATGTAATGAGTAACGAGTTAATTTTTTAAATCATTTATTTTTTCATTATATTTTTATTGTAATTTATTATATTAACATGTTTTAGTAGAATATATGATCACTGTATTTACATGTATGGTATGTGACATTAAGAGATACTTTAAGTTGTTGGGGGATTAGTGATATGTTTATTTTCAAAATTTATTAACATTATTTATAATTTTTTTTCAATTTTGTTCAAACATGGAGGAATCATACAGTTAACTAGTTATGGAATGGATTAAACTGAACATTGAATGTTATTTGATATCTTCTTCACACCATTTGGGTTTTGCTAAATATTTTGAGGATGAAGGAATTTATAATGAAAATTATAACCGTTTTAGTAATTTAGGAATGAAATAAAAGTCATCATAAATATTCATTTTAGGGATGAAGTGAGAATTTATGGAAGCACACCCAATGTATGGAGTTATGTGATGATATAAAGAAAATTTATTCAATAGATATTTGGTATCACTTGTAAATTATAAATCATATTGGGACTATATCTTTTCATTTGAAACATCCAATGAATCTCTCTCATGTTCGTTACATGTTCCACGTATCTATTTCGTGAAAGTGTATACCAGATCCATCACATGTACTGAGCTGAGATGCCTTACTATAGGAGCATGATATTTTTTATGAGGAACAATGGGTATATATTCTTGATCATATAGTTAATGTTCTATGAAACAATACCACTCACTTAGTCAATGTTGATGGTCAAACTACCACCTTGAGGAAGCTCTATGGGAACCTGAGGATATTGTGATGTAGAAGTACCCCAAATTATTATAAAAAAAGAAATAGAATTTCTATGGTTAAATTAATTTTATGGGGGTATATTGTGAAATCATGATATTTTATCAATTTTTTACTCAAATAATGTAATTTTTTCAATAACTAATGACACACACAATACAAAGTTTTAACGAATACTGATAACCTTATTTAAAATTTAAATTTATAACCCAGATGTAAAATTTGACTATATTAACAGGAATAAAAACATTTGGAAATTTAATTATAAATCCCTTAGATAAAAAATATTTATAAAAAAGAACACAATTTTTAGTATCCATTATATGATTTGAAAAAAAATTCTTCTCAAAAAATGAATTTTATAACTTTTTGTGGAAAATTTATAAAATTAAAATTTGAATATTTAATAAAATTTATTTTTAAAAAATTATATCATTTTTGGAATCTACATGATAAAAATAAATTATGGGTAATTTTTTAGAATTTCTTAAAATGTTTAATTTTTAAGTGAATATTAACCAATACTGACATTTATTAAAAAATGAATTTTCATTTAATGAATTTAAAAATATAAATATTGTTTTAAAAAAATTAAATGTAAAACAAGATCAATTTAATATTTATTAAATCCCTTTATATCATTGGAATCAATTTCATTTTGAATTTTGATATTAAAACATTATATATATAAGAATATTTTCTCATTGGAAAATCATTTTCTCATCAGAGCTACAGTTTTAATATTAAATTAAATTTCTAAGAATAAATGAATATAATTTTCCAGAAATTGATCTCATATTTGGAATAATTATTATTATTAATATAAAATAAGGCCATCATAGTTTTTGGTCAAAATAAAAAGTAAAAATAGGAAAACATAATTATGAAGGGTACTAATAAAACAGGTTTATTGGGAGTTAAACTAATAAGATAAGGGTTCAAATGACCGTAAAATTCTCAAATAATTATTTTTTGGACATATATTTAAAAAATACCATTTTATATATTTTTTGTTCTTTTGGGACACTTTTCCATGAAATTGACCAACAAAAAATTATATAACGAAAAAGACAAATTCTTACCCTCTTAATTTTAAATTTTAATTATGTGTTCTCATAGGTAAAAAAGAATTTTTTTAATTAATATTGATGATCATTTTGAGAATAATTAAATTAATTTGTTGTGGGTAATAAATTATTAATTTTTATATATTTCAAAATCTATTTAAATGTTTAAAAAATTATTGTAAGGGAATAATTTAATTAATATAAAAAATAAAATAAGTTATAAAAAAAATTAAATTTAATATAAATTGAATTAATTTTTATATTTCAGGGATTTTTTTGAAAAATATAATAGAATTGGTTGGATTGGAAATGATTTTTTCTAATTGAAACTTTTTCTTTATGTTTTTAAAGTCAAATTAAATGAATGGTTCAAAATTGATATTAGTTTTTTTATAATAAATAATTTTTTATTAAATGATTTAAAATTATATAAAATTATACAATATACCAAATTTATTTAATATGAATATAAAATATAGACCATATTCTATTTATGGATCAATGGTCTTTTTATATAATTATATTGATCCTGAAAGAGTAATAACATTATTGTAATTATAGAGGGTAAAAATGTTTTTTGCACGTCTCATACACATGTGATAAAATTACTTTCACACAAGAAAATGATTTTAATTTTAAAATTTGGATTTTATATTTTGAACATTTTAGAATAAATTATCTAATTATTACAATTTATTTATAGATATAAATGATAAATTTCCAAGGTAAAAACACATGTGAACATAGTAAAAACTAAAATTGAAAAAGTAATAAAAAAGATAAGTTAAGATTCTTTTTAAAACATTTATATTTTATGTGTTGTAGGTTTCTATCAACTATTTATTCCCTCAAATCCTTTAATTATAAATAATGGGAAATCTTTTTGTAATAGTGGCTTCCCATTTTTGAATAGTTTTGGGTATTCATAAAAGTGCCCTTCCTCCTCAATTATAAAACATCAGTTATTTCCCTCACTACATTACACCTTTCAAGCCAATTAGCTCAAACATAACCTACTAAAATATCTTCCCAAAATTATTGTCCATGTTTAGGACCATATGGTCTTTCTAAAATACCAAGTCTATGGTCCATAATAAGAGATCCAGTATAAGTTGTTCTATGTAATGGTAATTTTATTCAATAAGATCTTTCCATTTTTACTTCTTATCCTACCCCCATTATTAATGAATTAATAATTCCAAAATAATAATTCTATTATATCACTTAAATTGAGATGTTATTATTTTTATTGAATGACCTATATTATTCTCCTCTTCCATCAAATGGGGTACAAGACCATCGATCATGTGTACGATGTAATACCGCATTACGAACTGATGTTGTACATTTTCCATCATCACCTATCACAAAATAATATAATGATTGATTTAATGTTTATATTTTATATTTAGTATATTATTATACTTATGGAATTATAATATAACATATACTTTCTTAATTTGCATTCCATGGGAATGTGATAATGTCCCTTCTGTGTATGAAAGACTACTCCATCACGAAGCGATGTGATTAGTTTTTCACTAATTATTTACATGAAAGGTAATATTCGTAAATTTTATGATTATATGTGATATAAATGAAGTAATAATAATTTTTTAATGGTATTATATTATTTACCTCCCTTTTTTTTCATCCTTCATGAAAATGGATATAACATTTATGTGTGTGTACATTGTACTGACACTATGAATGATGTAATTCATTTAATATTTGTAACTTTAATCGATTACAATAAATACCTATAAAACAAATAAATTTGATATTAATATCATGATTAATATTATATTTATGAGTTAACCTGGATAAAAATTAAGGGACAAAAGATACCAATCCAAAACATTTAATAAAATTAAATAAGTTATTACCCAAAAAGTGATTTTAACAAAAAAAACATATTAAATGTGTAATAATATATGATAAATAAATCATATATAGTATGATATATATTATTTATGGATCTATAATATATTTTTAATAATCATATATTTATTATATGGGAGGTTGAAATGTGTAAAAAGGAGGTTGAGAGTTACGGTAAACATTTTTTGACTCAATTTGCCTTATTTGAGTCATATGTTCTATTGTGCACCCATTTTATTTTATGCGGTGTATATAAATCCCATTTGACTTTTTATATCAATAACTTACTTTTCATTATTTTTAAAATTTATTTTTATGTTATTATTTAATGGGGATTACGATTCAAATGTTACCAAATTGGTAAGGGTTTGATGTTACAATCTCATAGTTTATTGGCATTGTTTGTTATTATTATTATTATTTTATTATGTGGAAGAATAATAAGTTTATTATTAAATAAGAAAAAAAAAATTATATGGGTGTAGGGAGAAAAATTATATATATAGTAAAACTAAGGCCAAGTGGCCCATGAACATGGCATGAAGGCCAATTATAGCTTCATACCTATATCCTTCTGCATGTGTCACCAGGCCTACGTCATGACTCTGTAACATCCTACCTGAATCATTCTTACATAATTCCTACATCACCACCTACTAGAATCACTTATTTAAGAATAAATCCTCTAATTTTATCTCTTGGAATCAAACAGTAGTCTTTTGGATACTAGACTATGGGATTTACCACTCAGGATCCAACCCAACTGTATATTAGGAATATTTATGATATCACTTTTAATGATGAAATATTATGAACTATTTATTAAAAATTTCATAACATTTATTAAACTTTTATTATTTATTAATAATACATATTTTCCATTCATCTGAATCTCTTTAAAAACTCAATATTAAAAAATAATATTTAGAAGGAAAACTGACTTTATTTCTTTCTTCGGTAGAAAATTATTTCTCCCTTCTACATCCATGTTTTATAAAAATTTAATTTAAATAATGGTAGAATATTATCCAAATAATATTTAATGTCATTTTTTATACATTTTTAATTTTTTAAAAATAAAATGAGTCTGTGTCATTTACCAAATAGGTCCCATTTAGATTCTATAAAAATTTTAAAAGAAATATTGGTTTTAACTTGTACAACATGAATAGAATTTCACACCATCATGAAAACTCAATGTATTAAATATTCCTTTATAATTTTTTATATCTATTTTCAAATAATATTATATTGAAGATATTTTATGATGTTCTCTTTTAAAAAATTTAATTCTTAAAGAAATGTTATTTTCATCAGAAAATGTATCAAGTGGTCTTTTAAAATCTTTTTCCATCTAGGATGATGTAATTTGATGTTTCTAATGTTTGAATATGGAAATTATCTTGTGATACTATATTCATTGTTCCTTTAGATGGTTTATGTTTATTATGAAAATAGTTTTAAGAAACCACTTATTTTTCCACTGTTAATCCAGTGATGAGAGTTTTTGAAACCCATATCTTTTCATATGTTCTTATATGATAAATGTTTTATAATATTTTGAGAAACATATATATGTTTCTCATTATGTGACTGTGGTTAAATTATAACCGTGTAATATGGTTATGTTATAACCAAGAGCGATGATTATGTTATAACTAAGGACGATAGTCATGTTATAAGAAAGGATAGGTGGGACTTATATCTCCATACAATGCATTGGTTAACGATATCTTATTTGTAAACCTACCCTCATGTTCATGAGTTTATGTTTCGAACATATTTCATGTGAATATGATTATGGGAGGGCCTAATTTCAAATCCGTAAGGAAATGAGTGAACCTGTTTGTATTTATAAATGTTCACAATGTTATATGTTTATGTTCATGACACAAATTTACGTATTATGATAAGGTTACTCACTCATGGATTATGTACATTGATTCCTTATTATTAATGTCTTATGAACCACTAATATTTATGTCAGGACTCGTGTTTATTATCTTTGTTATATAGGTAATGGTTTTAAAATGTTAAGATAATGTTCTCATACCCTTATGCTTTTGTTATTCTATTTTGAATATTTATATCACCCTTGTTTACCCTTTTTAAGTGTCTGAGATCACCCTTTCTTATTTTTTCTTCCCTATATTATTATGAAATTTATTATATTTGATAATTCTATAAATTTTGATAGATATGATGAACATAGTGGGAAAAGATGTAGTTCACCTATGATGTATTTATATAGGTTTCCATGTTTCCAAAGGAACTATATGAATAAAATTCATGCAATGATTGTTATATATTGTAATGAATGTTCATCAATTGAGATGTAATATTTATGTATGAAAAATTTGGGTCTTTAAAAATAGGGTGTCATTCCTTCTTTCACTTACATCATTCCATTGTAGAGAATAAGGGGGAGTGAGTTGGGATAAAATCCTGAAATCCCATAAATAATCAATGAAGTATTAATTAAGATATAATCCACCATGGTCAGGTAAGAGTATTAAAATATTATTACCTATAATTTTCTAAACATCATTCCTTTATTCATATAATTTATCAAAATAATCCAACTTATAACTCATTATGTAGACATATTCACATCTACTAAATTCATCAGTAAAAGTTATTAAGTATGAGGACCCACATACTATTTCAACTAGAAATAGTCCACACACATCAGTATGAATTAATTTAATAATCTCTTTGGCCCTTTCACATTTTCCAATAAATTTAATTTTATTCATCTATATTTGTAAACATATTAACATACATCAACTATTATTTTCTCAAATGGAACCAAATGTTCACCTTCATGTAATTTGGTCATATTATTTTCATTTAGATTACCTAGTCAGGGATTCTATATTTGGGTGTGGTATGAATAATGTTAACTAGTTTCATTATCAATTTACATTACATAGTTCCTGTAATCCAACACATAAATACCATCATTTAAATATGACTTACTATAACATGTGATTTATTTATAAAAGAAGCAATATTTATTCCCAGATTTTAAAATAAATCCACTTATATCCAATTTGGAAACATATATGATTTTTTTGGTGAGTAAAATAAAATAATTAAAATAATTTAAAACCAAGAGAATTCTTGATGATAAAATTAGATGTTAGTCCTAAATAGTCATTGTACTATGTCTGGCTCTGTTGGAAACTCATAGATCTACCTCACCCCAATAAATCTTAATGAATATACTTGATTTCTAAATCTTCCACATTATTTTTTACCAATGTGATTTTTTTCTTCTAGTTTACCTTATTTCTAAATTTGAAACAAATAACATCATGTTCCCTTTCAATTCCCTTGATCATCCACTTATTGCAAGGGAATTGTGAAGAAGTTTTAGACTTACAACATTTTTCATGTCCTTTCCTTTTATTCACTATTAGAAAAGAATGATATTTTCACTTAATATACTTATCATCATGGTAATGTATCCAAATAACATCAATTATATAATTGTCAATGATGTTTATTGCGAAATTGATAACATAATTTCAGAAAATCTAAGGGATTTTTGAAACAATGAGATCATTGTGTAGTTCTTAAACTATCCAAAACACTATAACCTATATGTTATTAATGTAACCAATGAGTTTTACTAGATGATTCCAAACTAGTATACCATATCCACATTTTCTCTAAAATAGATCCTTGTATATCATAAATTTTTTCTATCTTTATTTCTCTAGATAAAGACCACTGATATGTCATAGCATGCTATAGATATCCATGTTTTCATATGACATCATGAGATCATTTTACATACATTAAATAATTAAAGATTAAACTTCAACTACACCACTTAGGTGGTTATGATAGAAAAATATCTCTTCATCACTCACCTCCGTAGTAGGATGTTCAGTATGCGAGGAGTTTATCGTCTAATTATTCAATTCATGTTGCAACACTACCTGTAGGTGTTTGACCCATTCTTGAAAGATACATCCAATTAAGTGATGATATTTCCCTATAATTAATGGTAGGTATAATGTTATTATTGAAATTTTCATTATTCTACAATATTTAAATATAATATTATATTTACCTAATTTGATTAAAATTTATGTGTGATATAATAATAATATTTATTTCTCCTCAGACACCCACTATTTTATAAAACCCCAACTTCCTACACTATTGGACTTGGAATGTCAAGTTTCTCATTCCTTATACTAAAAAACATCCATATTCCCATTATCATAAACCATGAATAGAATGAGTTAATTACATGATGGTATGTAGGTAAGAATATATTTTCCAACTATGGGATTGCGACTCTATATTCTGTTGAGTGGACTCGCCATCCAGAAACAAATTCTCTAGATTTATCAAAAATTATATGCAGGCTACATAATGTCTATAAAGGGATAATACTCTTTATGTATAATTATTAATGTTTTGAAAAAATCCCTCAAGGAAACATTGCAGTGTTTTTTCAGTTGATTGTGTTTGTTGAAATAGTGGGTTTTCAGTATATGTTAGGGAGATATAGAGTGATTGTTGACTATGGATGTTGAAAAAGATCTAAGAGAGAGATATGGATTTCATGGAAGCGGTGGATTTGTTTTTACACTAGTTGAATCCAAATCCTAGTGTTTTTCAAATATTTGAGGTCCAGACTATGGAGTTGTTCTAGCATCACAAAAAGGGTATTTCCTTTAAGTCCGTATGAAATTATGGAAAAATCATTTTTCCTTGAAGATGGTTGTAGACGCCGGAAAAGTCCGTTACTCCTCAAACGAAGTTCCGGGTAAGGAAAGCGAGGTCATATTTGGAGTCAGAAGCATCTTTCGGAAGGCCCGAAGGCCTTGCGCGAAATATCGGAGGCCCGCGCGCAATATTGGCTATGTGCGCGCAATCCTTCCGGGATTCGCGCAATGGGCCGAGTCGGCGCGTAATTTTCCGCGCCCGACGCCCGTGCGCGGCCCTATTGCGCGCCGGGCCCCTATTTCGCGCCCGAGCCGAATTGCGCGCCCGCGAGCCGAATCGCGCGCCCGGGGTTGCCTATAAATACAGGGCGACCCCCAACATTTTGAAGGTTCCCAGAATTCGAAGGGTCGCTCGTGCGCGCAATCCAACCCCCTCCGCGCGCAATGCCGATCTTCAGGTAACCTCCTTTATTTCGCACAAGCAAGCCTCGGGGTTCGCCTTCGCGCGCAACCCCTTTGGCTTCTTTCCTTTGATCAACTCTTCACCCAAAGGCCTTCGCGCGCAAAAGAAGCCTCTTGCGCGCAATTTCCTCCTGGGTGCGCGCAATCCAGCCCGATTGCGCGCACCCCCCTTACTAAGTGGCCATTCGTTAAAGAATGGGCCATTGCCCCCGCGCGCTATTAGAGGCCCGGTGCGCACAATCTCCATCTTCCGCGCGCAAAGAGCTGGCCCAATTGCGCGCCAGCCCGCCCAATTGCACGCCGACCCGCGGTATTGCGCGCCAAGTTCCTCTTTTGCGCGCAAACCGCCATGGGTCGCCCCCTTTGACCCCCTGAGGGTACCCGCCTGCGTGGCGCCCGATGATCTTCATCCCGGGTGCCCGCACCGTACGTTGTCTTCCCGTGCGGCCTTCCAGGCTCGAACGAAGTGACACAAACCCATTGGAGGCACTACCACGTCCGAGCTACAAGACGTTAAACTGTTCAGCATTCGTCCGCGCTGCAGGACGGTAAACTGCCAAGCATCTTCGTCCTCGACACACGACGTTAAAATGTACTTCGTCCGGAAAGACGTTAAACTGTCCGCTTCGTCCTCAACACACGACGTTAAACTGTACTTCGTCCGGCAAGACGTTAAACCGTCCGCTTCGTCCTCAACACACGACGTTAAACTGTACTTCGTCCGGCAATACGTTAAACCGTCCGCTTCGTCCTCAACACACGATGTTAAACTGTACTTCGTCCGGCAAGACGTTAAACCGTCCTCTTCATCTGATCCCGTGCCTCGCACGCAGGGTCCCCCCCGGTTTGGATGTGGCCCCCACCCGCTCGTCTCTGCAGGGATGTTGGGATTTCCCCTCTTTTGGGACGATTTATTGGAGTGGCCTTCGCCCACGAGGGTAGGGTATTACAAACCCCTAGTTTCTTGTGGGGGACTGCACATGTGTATCTCCATTGTGCTTCCCCACTACCGAAGCCAGTAGAGGGCGTGACAGGGATTGAGGTCTCTCACCTTCGGCCCAAGTCCCTCTTCAACTGAGCTTTGCCGCACTCAGGTGGCCTCAGTGCGTAAGTCCTGACATAATGAACTACGTGGACTTTGATCCCTGTTTCTTAAACAGGGTACGTATGAAGCCTCCCTGAGGTTCAAGCCCACCACCTGGTCATCCCGGTCGTATTGACGTCGGTTCGTCCATCAGTGGACCCCTCCCGGGTTCACATTCCCGTCGATTCACCTATGAATCCGCCCTTGTAGGGAAATGCACATGTGTATCTCCATTGTGCTTCCCCACTGCCAAAGCCAGTAGAGGGCGTGACAGGGATCAAGGTCTCTCACCTTCGGCCCAAGTCCCTCTCCAACTGAGCTTTTCCGCATATGGTCCTCCTTAGAGTGTAATCCCCAAACACCAGCGTCCAGCATGACGTGAAACTGTGATCCACCCGGCCGTTCCATCCCCCTCTGTGTGAGGTGGTTCGGTGCAATCCTCCGCCCGGCAGCCTCGACCTCCTTGTGAGTCGGCTTTCCATCGTCCAGCATGACGTTAAACTGTATATCCGAACTACGCTGACTTTGATCCGCGCTAACGCGCGGTACGTAGGAAGCCTCTACGGGGTCCAAGCTCTTCACTCCATCATGCATCCCGATCCTTACCCGGGTCGCCACATCTCAGTGGGGTCATGCCATTTCATTCCACTCCACCTCACTCGGGAAGCCGCCCATGTGCTGGCCCCAACATCGGAGGTTCCCCGCAAGGGGTTCTGTCATCTGATCCACTCCTCGTGTTGATCAGTCCGATGCCGTCCCCGCTGGACGTTAAACTCGCGACATACCCCGTGTTAAACATGGGAAGATGAGGAAAACCTCAGGTAACGCAGTTCCCCGCACCCAGCGCGGGATGCCTCAGGCCATCACGCCTTCGAGAAGCCCTATTAGGGACGGAAGGCAGACATGCAGAGCCACAATGTTAAGACATTCCCCCAACACCCAGAGCTACCCGCTCTCCTCACCGCGGGTTGCTGCCCCGACCAGACTCCTTGGAGCGTCTGGGCAGAAGCAGTGTAATTAACCGGTGTCCATGAAGATATGGCGCCAGGAACGAGATTCACGAGCATTCTTAAATCTATGAGGGAGACCTGGATTAGGCGACGAGTTCCGAGGAGACGTCCACGGAAGGAGGAGCCAGCATCCCATTATCCTAGTTTCGATCAAGGAGCAGACGTCCCTGAATAAGGGACGGATGCCGCCCGCCTTTGGAAAGCGGGACTGCGGGGCCACAAGCCGCGCTCCCATCCCCTCGGGTGGACGGGCGCACGCGCGAACGCGTCCTAGCGGAACAGCATCGGAACAGAAACCCGACACACATCCGCACCGAAACAGAAAATGGTGAACCCGACGTGAATCTCTTCTCCTCAATACGAAGACCGATAGCTTTCGGAGGTGTTGGAAGACTAGCAAGTTTCACGGCCGAGCATTCAGCACCGGGGCACGGAACCCGCCAGGGGCTAGGGAAGGGAAATCGGGCACTCCTTCTCACGACGTCGATGGCCTGGGTTCCCCCCACGGAAGGCGTCGTGGCACTAATGGTTGGTTGTCGATTCCTTTTCCTGTCAGTATTAATGGGTTCTTTTCCCTGCTTTCGGGAATCAGGTCACCCAATACAGTGCCTGATCGCCGCCCGCCCACTGGCGCAGGGGAAGGGGAAACACCGACGCGGCTCCTCCGCGCGGTCCCGCCCGTTCCACAGCCGTCCCAGCAGCCGCGACTGTGGGGAGACCACGCCCTCTCTCCCCCTCGGAGGTCATCCAGAGAAGGGTGATCAACAACTTTGTGCAGAGATATGAGGAAGAGGGAGTCATCCCCACTAGGGACATGGCCCGCCTAGACCTCGAGGAAGCTGCACCCCGCCACGAACGCCGCCCCCGAGGGCCGCGCAGGGAGGCACCGCTGCCTACCTCGACGTCCAACCGCTTCGGGAGTTTGTCCCCGGAATGCTCCGACAGCTCCCTCCCCTATGCGGATGAGGTGGAGGTTGTCCGGGACGACCCTATCCGAGATTCGCTCCAGGGATCCGCGATAAGGGCTCCTGCCATGCCACGTCGACACCGCCGCCAGGCTTCTCAAGTCGAAGAACGGACTCTCCACCTGCCTGCACAGCTAATCCCGACTCGTCTGTCCCGACGCCAACGTCAGGCACGAGCGGAAGAGGATGCCCACCTTGGGGCCCTAGCAACAGCGGTCGCGTTGGCCCAAGCCACTGCTGGCTCCATTCACCAGTACTGAGCAGGGGCACTTCTATGCCCGACCTGGATCGAGGCCCCGACCGCCCCAAAGGCAGGAGGGGTTGACTCTCCCGGTTGCTGGTACGGGCAATAGCCACCGCGGACCACCTCGCGGTAGCGCTATTCACCATGGGGGTCTACTCCGTGTGGTCGATCCAAGAGGCATGGGTTATCCCACCTTCCGATCCCGGCCTGGAGGCCTGCTTGGAATCATCTCTCCCCGCGTCCCCTTTCATATATGTCCCGGTGCTCCTCGCACCTTGGTTTCTAGTCCTCTTGGCCCCAGCACCGGTGTGGCTAGAGGATGCCAGGACAGAGATCAGCCATGCCCCGAAAAACCACCCAGGGGCAGGAAGGCGAGGCGTCGATGTCGAGGGAGGAATGTTAGGGAATTCCGGACAGAGATCTGACCGGTTCGTTTCTATGATACAGAGGCGGAGTATGATTCGGCGACAGAGACCTCCCCCCGATCCCGCCAGTCAAGGGCAGGGGTAGGAATGCGGCACGTCAGCCTCGTACTCCCCGGGAGCGAGATCGATGTGATCCCCGCTTCTCTCCGAAGGTATATCCGGAGTAGCGAGGGCCTGGTAGACCCCCAAGGATCAAGCTTATGGTTGGTACCGGCCCCTCCGGAAGCACCTTCTTCCTCGATCGGAGAAGCCGGAGACCTTTTCTGGGGACCGACGGTCGAGCCACGATCTAGTGCACCCTCGGCGAGCACCGACGCTGTGGCAGGATGTTCGCCCGCCAGCCCGTCCTATCGTGATGTGGTAGCTGGGGCACCGCCACCCTCAGAGGGCGGCCCGGGATATGGAGGCCAATCGGCCTACTCGCCGTATTCACCGCCGGCCAGCCCGCCGGCCCAGCGGCCCGCCTCGGCACCACTGCCGGTTCCCTGTCCATTCCCAGTCGCTGAAGGGGACCAAGAAGACCTGGGTCCCGAGTTTGAGTCGTGGAGCTTCTGGACCGTCCTTGCAGAGGGTCACTTCCCTGAGAAGTTTTGGCCAGTCGCAGGACCGGACTTTGATGCACCAGAATCGCTCACCCCGGATGAGTTCGAATGATTCCGCAGAACTCTCCGGGAGACTCACTCCCGTCTTCACCACCTAAAAATGCCATATCCCGGGAGTCAAGCACACCTGGAGGATATTGGTGAGTAGTGCCGTCAGATTGACCTAGCCACGCTCCCCGCGGTTCGGCACCCCGGGTCATTTGGGCACCACGAGGACCTCCAACAACGATGCGTCGAGTGTTTTCAAGTACTCCGCAAGGTTATCGAGGAAGCCACCCCCCACGTGTATATCCGTGGATGGGGGCAGTACGCTTCCCTACGCTTCAGTGCGATTCGCCGACAGCCCGACTCGCTGGGTGGCCCTGAGGGTACATCCCCAGGGATGGAAACGGTCAATATGGATGACCTATCGGGAGAGGGGAACGGCTTGGAACTTCTCGACGGGGGCTCTCCCCCCGATGACAAGCCATCGTTGGATCCATCGGTGAGAGTTACTCTTCACCAGAGGAACCTCCAGGGTCTCCCCACACCCACTGAAGCACTGACGTTGAGCCGAAATGTCAGCAAAGGTAAAGAGCACGGCTGGGCTATACAGCCCGCCAACCCATCCGCCTCCATACAGAGGGCGGATGAGGATCCCGAAAAGGCCACGCTATGTCAACAGCTCACCGAGCAGAAGAAGCTAGTTGACCAGCTCCTTGCCGAGCGCGCTGTAGAGCGGCGGCCTGACTACGGTGATCCTAGGCCAGGACAGCAGGGACAGGAACAACCACTCCTCGACGAGACTCTCCTGGGCAACCGTGATTATGCCGTGTTTGCCGACAGGGGAGAGGCCATTGCCTATGGCAAGAGGGCACGGTATGTTTCACCACACCCTCCCGAGCGGCGTGACTACCTGAGAGACCCCGCTCGGATTCCTCCCGCTGCCCTAAGGGCCGCTCCGCCCGCCATCCCACGAGCTGCCGAGTTCGACGACCCGGTCGACGACCCGATTGAAGAGCCATACAATGCGCTCGTGGTTAGATATCCTCGCCAGGACTGGAACCCATGTCCGGACGATCCGATTGCGGCACTCATCGCCCGCTTGGAAGCCTTGGAGACTTGGCAAGTGGTGATCCCACCGGACGGCAAGCCATACCCAGCATGGGTGGATCACATGCCGGCACCTCCGGGATTCGGGAACCCCACTTTCTCCCCCTTCAACGGGACGGGAGATCCGCCACAGCATTTGGACCATTTCAACTCGAGGTGCGGGCCTATGTTGGGAACTCCGGCACAGCAGGAGGCCGCTAAGATTCGCTGCTTTGTCCAGACACTGGAAGGGTCAGCATTTGTCTGGTACAGCCAGCTCCCCGTCGGGTCGATAACTAGCTGGGAGGACCTTCGTAGACAATTCCTCTACCAGTTCAGTTCCACGACCTGGAAGATGAGTATCGCAGACCTCTTCAAGTGCAAGCAAAGGCCTGATGAGCAAGTCGCGGATTTCGTCGCCCGATGGAAGGGTCTCACGTATTCCCTTGACATGCCATTGACTCAGGAGCAGTTGCTGACAATGTGTGTCGGGAACGTCAAGACCGAGATGGTCCCTTCCTTGATCACTCAGAATTACCCCGGAGGGTTCAGGGACTTCTCATACAAAGCTCAACGTCTTGAAGAAGCCCTGCAATAGGCCAGTCAGGCACACCCGCTGCCTCCTATGATCCCTGCAAGGAGAGTCAGCAGGGTTGAGCCTGCTGTTTTTGCCCAGATAGAGGCCCCCAGGCAGTTGGAGCTGCTGCCGGTGAGGCTAGCTCCACAGCCTCACAGGAATCCGCCTCCACGGGCTCAGTTCCCGGCCCAGCAGCGGCAGCCCCAGAACCGGCCGGCCCCTCCGCGTAATGTACCCCCACAACCCAGGCGAGACAATCAGGGTCCACCTCCTCGGCAGGCCCCTCCAGCCCCTCGTCAAGACCATGCTCCCAGGGCCCCGCGATACCTGACTTACTCATTTCACGAGGATCAGGTCCCCGGTTATTTTCGGAGCGCCCTGGAGCAGAGGATTGTGCGACTTCCTGAGTGTTGGAGGCCAGAGGAGGCACATCTCATGGATAACCCCCGCTACTTCCCTTACCATCGGGCCCTGGGGCACACCATCCGGCGGTGCTACATGTTTAAGGACTGGCTCCAAGACCAGATTAACAACAATGTAATCAGGTTGGGCCCAGCTCCAGCACAAGTGACAGGTGTGTTCGTGGGATCAGATGACGATAGTGGCGACGAGGACGAATGGCAGCTGGTCTCCGACCGCGGATCCTAGAAGTATAATAACTGGATGGCCCGCAAGACGATCATTCGCGCCCATGGAATCATCCGTGTGCGCTTGAATCAGCCTGAGCCCCCAGAATCTGCGGGTGCTGCTTCGGCATCGTCGTCCCCGCCTGCCTCTTCCAAGAAGAGCAAACGGCGGTGGCACAAGAAGGAAGAGCGCGCCCCACCAGTTCCGCCGCTATCCCGCACTCTCGGAGATTTCATGCCCCCGGATATGGGGGTCCATCCTCGGATCCACCCGGTGATGAATGATTCGTCCGATGACAGTGTTGGGTACGCTTCAGTTAATATCGTCGAGCTGGTAAATCCCTTTTCGGTTCCCGACGTTGAAGAACACCAGGTGGACCTCCCTAGTGTCCCCAGTCGTCGCCACCGTCGGAGGAACCGCAACAACAGGAGTCGCTGGGGCACGACAGTTGGTACCTCCAGCCAGGACGTGCACACCACTGAGACTAGGCAGCGGGCTCAAAACCGAGCTCAGCGCACGTAGCCCCCCCATCCGGGGATGACGGATTCGCCTCCGCCACTGTTTGTGGTATGGGACCAGGCAGAACCGCCTCATCCGCGTCGCGATCAGCTCCGTCCTACCACGAGTCCATCCCGGCCTCCTGGCCCCAGTACGGTGACTACTTCCCGGGCTTCAACCGGTGAACAGCGAGATGCGCCAAGCACCAGTCGGCCGTTGATCCAACCGGCAAGGCCCGTCATGCCTCCAACCGCAAATCAACCTCCTGCAACCAGAGGCTCGCGCTTGGCAAGAAAGTATGATGTCATGAAGCACTTGGCCGACATCCCAGAAAGGCTCTCCATCCTTAAGGCTTTGCGCCTGTCACTGGAGATGCGCGGGGCGCTCACTGAAGCCCTGAAGAGCCCCATCCAGTTTGAGACGGAGGTTGCGGCTGCAGAGGCCTTTCACGCCGAAGCAATTGAGAACGCCGAATGTCAGGCAGTTATCTCGTTCTCTGGTAAGGATGAAGACCCTCCTATATAGGGGCACATTCGTCCACTGTATGTTACTGGCCAGTTCAATGGCCTTGAAGTCCGGCGCTGTCTTGTCGACACGGGGTCCGGGATTAATTTGATTCCAACTCGGACGCTCCGGAGATTCGGGTTGTCTGAGGATGACTTGATTCCCTCCGACCTCAGGATCCAGGGGTACGACCGCACTGAGCAAACTCCAGTCGGCAAGATACGTTTGAAGACCCAGTTCGGTGACCTGGTTGCCAACACCGAATTCATGGTGGTCTCTCAGGACACTGCGTATAACACATTGATGGGCAGGCCATGGCTCCACCTTCATGCGGCGGTTCCCTCATTATACCACCAATGCCTTAAATACTCCCTTAATGGTCGAGTAGGCGTGCTTCAGGGAGATGACTCTCCTTTTGCCTCATGTGAAGCCCGCTATCTGGACATGGACTATTACAAGATCAAGGATAAGCATATCCTGACAGGTGGTGTTGAGCCTGTCGCTGTTGCAAGTGATCCCTGGGCAAGTTTGGATGACGCTTACGTCCTCCCGATCCATCGGTTGGACGTAGCCATGGTCTCGACGGCCTGTGAGTCTCCTGATGAGATGACCGCGACCGCCCATGCCAGCACCAGCGGCCCAGCAGGATCTGGTAGCCCCAATGCAGTTTCCAACGTAGTTTCTCCCGTGGACGATCCCTCCCCAAGTGGAGAGGACGTGGAAGATGCACCCCCAGCCTTTGAGGAGGGCGTCTCCGCCACGGTCGATGAGTTAGTACAGGTGAACCTTGGAACCGAGGCAGATCCAAGACCCACATTGGTCAGTGCCGCCATGCCCTCTGAGGAGCGGCAGCAGTACGTGGACTTCCTCAAACAGCACCGTGATGTGTTCGCTTGGGGCTATGATGAGATGCCGGGGCTAGATCCTTAGGTAGCCGTCCACCGCCTTGGTCTCCCGGCAAACCATCACGGGTTCAAGAAGCCTCCTAGGAAGATTCACCCTTTCCACGGTGCCATGGTTGAGGCCGAAGTTGACAAGCTTATCAAAGCCAACTTCGTGAGGGAAGTTCAGTACCCCAGATGGCTGGCCAACATTGTGCCGGTCAGGAAGAAGAACAAGAAGATCAGAGTCTATATCGACATCCGTGATCTCAACCGCCACTGTCCGAAGGATGACTTTCCCCTTCCGATGACAAAGCTGTTGATTGACGCCACGACAGGGTTCCAAGCCCTCTTCTTCATGGATGGATACTCCGGATACAACCAAATTCGGATGGCCCCTGAGGATGAGGAGTTCACTGCCTTCAGGGCCCACCAAGGTATCTTTTGTTACCATGTCATGCCCTTCGTCCTGAAGAATGCAGGTGCCACCTATCAACGGGCGATGCACCTAATATTCAAGCCAATCCTAGGAACACTGGTGGAATGCTACGTCGACGACTTGGTGGTCAAATCGCGTCGGCATCAGGACCATCTCAAAGATCTTGAGAAAGTGTTCGGCTTCCTCCGGTATCGCCGCCTGAAGATGAACCCGTTGAAGTGTGCCTTTGGGGTCACCTCCGGGAAGTTTCTTGGCTTTGTGGTAAGATACCGGGGTATTGAGATCGACCCAGAGAAGATCAGGGCGATTAGCCAGATGCCTCCCCCAGGTAACATCCGGGAACTGCAAGGGTTCCAAGGCCACATAGCCTATATACACCGATTCATCGCGAATCTGGCCGGAAAGTGTAAGCCCTTTTCTCGGCTCATGAAGAAAGGTGTAACCTATGTATGGGATAAGGAGTGTCAGACCGCTTTCGAGGAAATCAAGCAGTACCTGCTTCAACCTCTGGTTCTGATGCCGCCTGTATCTGGGAGGCCGCTGGTCCTTTATGTGACCGCCCTGAACGGTCCCTAGGTGCCCTTCTCGCCCAGAAGAACAACGAGGGAACAGAGAATAGCCTCTATTACCTCAGTCGCATGCTCCTCGATGCGGAAGATAGGTATTCCCCCATCGAGAAGAGCTACCTGGCGCTCGTATTTGCCGTACAGAAATTACAACACTACTTGCAGCACCACGAGGTACAGTTGGTTTCTTGGGTAGACCCGTTGAAATTTATCCTGAGCCGGCCTATGTTGACTGGCCATCTAGCGCGGTGGGCTGTGATTCTCCAGCAGTTCGACATCAAGTATGTGCCTCAGAAGGCCATCAAAGGGAAAGCATTGACGGAATTTCTGGCTGCTCACCCAACCTCCGCGGATCAGCCGCTGGATCTAGGATTTCCCGATGAGTCCGTTCTCTCGGTCGATCGTGCCAATCCATGCTGGCAGATGCACTTTGACGGTGCCTCCCGGAGGCCCACCGGTAGAAGACTCGATAATCCTAAGCTCAACAGAGTGGTCTTGGGTATCGTCTTCATTACCCTAGAGCAAGTCGTGCTGCCATACTCTTTCCTGTTGTCAGAGGGTTGTACCAACAATGAGGCGGAATACCATTCCCTCATCACTGGCCTCGAGTTAGCTCTCGAGATCGATGTGCCCCATCTGTGTGTGAAAGGGGACTCCGAGCTGGTCGTTAGGCAGATCAATGGCGACTATGTTGTCAGTAAGCCGGAACTTGTGCCATTGCTGGAGTGCACCCTCCCCCTGATGGCCCAGTTCCCTTCTCGGCCAGAAATTGTCCATATTCCCCGGTCAAAGAACGGTCGAGCAGATGGTTTGGCCAGCCTTGCTGCATCACTCGCAGAGCCTGAACAGGACAACCTGATCATCCGCATAACGCACCGCAGGCTCATCTCTCCCGTTATCCCAGTGGGTGATCGCGGCCCACCGGTAAGTAATCTCACCACGATTTCCCATGTGTCTGGAGCCCCAAGTACCACAGATATGGCAGTCGAACCAGCCCCTGATTGGAGGATGCCTTTGGTTGAGTACCTCCAACATGGCATTCTCCCGTCGGATCGGGCCGAGCGCGAGCGAGTTTGACGCCGCGCATCGCAGTTTGTCCTCCAGAGCAGTCCCGTCCTGGAGAAGATCCTCTATAGACGCAGATTTGATGGTGTTATCCTCTGTTGCCTTCAGGGAGTTGAGATCCCACGAGTCATGCAAGAGGTTTATGCTGGTTCATGTGGTGCCCACCAGACTGGGCCGAAGCTGTCCCACCATATTCGGAGGTTGGGATACTTCTGGCCCTCCATGATCCATGACTGCATCGAGTATGCCAGGAAGTGCCGTGCGTTCTAGGTTCATGCGAACTTTGTGCATCGGCCGCCGGAGCCTCTCCATACCACCAGGTATTCTTGGCCCTTTGCAGTCTGGGGGCTGGACGTTGTGGGACCTTAACTGCCGGCGACGGCTCGCCAGTGCTGGTTCATTCTGACCACCATGGACTTCTTCTCCAAATGGGCAGAGGCGATTCCGCTCAGAGAGGTCAAATCCTGTTCTATCGCTGACTTCGTGACCTCCAACATCATTTATCGATTTGGAGTGCCTTACGCTATCCTCACGGATAACGGAGCCAATTTCCGAGCAGCCGAGTTGAAGAAGTTGTATGCCAAGTACAACATTCGCTCGAACCATACATCTCGCTATCATGCGCAGGCGAATGGACAGATTGAGGCGTTTAACAAGACCCTCTCTAACATTCTGAAAAGATGGTTGGTCAGAACAAGAAGAGTTGGCCGGACAAGCTCCCCAATGCCCTATGGGCTTATCGGACGACGACTCACAATTCCACCCAGATGACCCCTTATGCCCTAGTGTATGGAGCTGAGGTCGTCCTGCCCATCGAGATCCAGTTACCATCCTTGCGCACTGCGGTCTACGACCAGCAAGCGCCGGACAGAGCTGCTAAAGCCCGTCTAGTCGAGTTGGAAGCACTGGATGAGAATAGGCTTTGCGCTTTGCACAACTTAGAGAGGAATCAAAGAAGAATGGCTCGAGCTTTCAATAAGAAGGTTCGCCTCCGCTCCTTCCTGCAGGGTGACCTAGTACTGGCCCTAAGAGCACCAATGATCCCCGGCAGGAAGCCACCCAAGTTGGAGCCAAAGTGGGATAAACCTTTTGTCGTCCACAAGGTCTATCCCAATGGCGCGTACTCCCTAGCGACCATGGATGGTGAGCATGTCACTCCTCCCACCAACGCTAGGTTCCTCAAGGAGTACTTTTCCTGAGTTCCATCGTCCCTCATGACGTTAAACTGCACTCCGTCCCGCATGACGTTAAACTGCACTTCGTCCCGCATGACGTTAAACTGCACTTCGTCCCGCATGATGTTAAACTGCACTTCGTCCCGCATGACGTTAAACTGCACTTCGACGCGCATGACGTTAAACTGCACTTCGTCCCGCATGACGTTAAACTGCACTGCGTCCCGCATGACGTTAAACTGCACTCCGTCCTTCATGACGCTAAACTGCACCACGTCCGAGCTACAAGACGTTAAACTGTTCAGCATTCATCCCGCACGACGTTAAACTGCATTCGTCCGCGCTGCAAGACGTTAAACTGCCAAGCATCCATCATCCCGCACGACGTTAAACTGCATTCGTCCACGCTGCAGGACGTTAAACTGCATGCTCCATCGTCCCGCATGACGTTAAACTGCACTTCGTCCCGCAAGACATTAAACTGCCTCTCAAGAACTACGTGTGGCTTGATTCCCATCCTTATGGGATATGTAGGACCGCCTGGACGCTTGTGTTCCAGGTCCAGTCCCGTCTCTTGGTTGATCACAGAGATCTGCCGTCCTTTGGTTGCTCTCATGGTGAGTCCTCCTACCCTTTCCGGTGATCTGATAGCATGTTTTGGGGTACTCCGGTCTATGACCTGTAGTGTCGGATTCAATCCCAACAAGTCTTGTGTTACTTGTCGGACCTCGCGCTTCCTCTTGTTTGGGCCTTCCTGGGCAGCAAATCGATATGAATCCTGCGCTTGAGAGGTTGATGCTCGTTTGCTTGCCTCATCCTAGGCTGACGCGATCGGATGTTGTGTTGCGAATATGGTCAGCAACATTCTTGATCTCCATGTCAACTCTTTCAGGCTCTGAACATTGGTTGCGCAGTCCTTATCACACTCCGCCTCAGTGCGTTGTGGTGGAAACTCGACACTCTCTCTTCATACTGACCCTCAGTACACCTCTACGCGTTAGGCAAGCCAACCAGGGTAATGGTTCCATTCGAGGCTCCCACGATATGAGCACCAATGATATATGCTAATGTCCTCTCTAAAGGGCCATGTGTAGCTAGACCCTCGTCCCCATGAGGAGGAAGGAGTCGCCCGAACAATCGCATTCTGGGCCCAGCATAGCTGGAGGCTAGCATCTCTGCCCCTCGGTTGATAGACATATGCAGGCCCCTATCCCAGGATCCTTCTCCTGGAATTGTGCGTGACCGCAGGGCTGGGATGTGTCCCCACCTCCGCTGGGTCTGCCGTATCACAATAAGCGGATTCCTCCATGGTCCGAGCTCTAAGACCTTAAACTAAGATCTTCCCCTATGGTCCGAGCTCTACGACCTTAAACTAAGATCTCCCTAATCGGGGTTCTACGTCCCGCATGACGTTAAAACTGCACTCTCAGAACTACGTGTGGCTTGATCTACAGCCTGATGGAGTACGTAGGAATGCCCGAGCATCTCGACTCGGGTCCAGCCTCAGGGATCACTAAGTCCCGCCCCTCCTCGTCGTCGGCCGTCTGGCCTGGCTTCTGGTAGAGTGGTGCGGTTGTGATATTCTCCCTGATTCAGCTCGGGATTCCCCATTGCAATGATAGGAAGCGACAGTTTCCTCGTTAAAGAGGTTCTGTCTGAGAATTGGGGTGATTCACGGCCAGATTGGTGTATCCTCCTAATACGCTTTCCCCACGGTGGCGCAATTTTGGGAGTGTTAGATTCTGTCCGAACAAATCATCACTTCGCCCCACGCTTTGCATGCCCTTTTGATCCAGATTTCCACCCTTGTGTCTGAAGGAACCCCCAAAGCGGTATTGATGATTACATGTGATCCGCCTCAGGCAACATGAATGATGAACTTCGGTCCGTCTATTGCAGTAGTATGGTCGATTGATCCATTTTCCGCTTGCCGTCTTGGGCATTTCCTGGAAGGCTGACCGTCATGGATTTCTGAATTCGGGACACGCGATTCACCCTTTCTCATTTCCCTATGTTCGGATAAAATCTCAACGCCCCTAGAGTTGTCCCACTCGTGTGTCGGAACAAGTTGGGGGGATGGTACATTGATTAGGTCTGAGGTCTCCCTTCCTAGGAATGACCTCCCTCTTTTCCTTAGAAATCCAGGCCCAATTGTGGATGCCTGAAGCTTGGTTAACGCTCCCGCAAGACAATGAATTGTGGTTGAGCACGTTAAGCCAAAAGATGCAGATAAATATGTTGATTCATACAAATGGATCGAAGCATTGAGTAGCGGAAGCAAAATGTTCTGGGAATGGCAAAACCAAAGCCCCTAGGGATTAGTGTGCTGAATGAATCTTTCCAACGCCGCTACCCTTTGGCTGGCGGCCTCCAGAGCTGCTTCTCGCTCTCTGCATGCCCTCTCTTAGTCGGCGGTCGCAGCGCGCAGCTCGCCGATCCTGGCCTGTGCACGCTCCCGCTCGACATGAAGTGTGACCATCTGGTGGCCCGCCTCCGTCAGTTGTACCTGGGCGTCATCCAGCTGGGCCGTCAATTGCTCCACAAGCTCAGTTCACGTTGCGACGAAGGCCTCCTTCTCTGCCGCATGCCCTTCGAGGCGCCAGACATCCTGCTCCGCCACGAGGAGCGCCCGCGTGTTCTCCGACATGTCCCGACATTGTGCGACGTCAGCACGCCAGCGGCTCTCGCACATCTTTTCGGCCATGAAATCACGGACCGTCAGATGGAGGCGTCGAGCATCAGCTCCCCCGGCACACAGGAAGCGCAACCAGGTTTGAAGTGATCCCATGCGCCCCAGCCACTCCGATGAGGGTCGCTTGAGGAAGCGCTGGATGCACTTCCACCCCTTACGGCGCGATATCCGGCTCTCCTCGACCGCCTCCACGTCCGAGTCGTCCATCTCCTCGGGGTCGGCAGGCCGGTAGGCAGGGAAGGCAGCCAGCAGGTCTGATGCAGGGTCCGCCCATGGGATGTCCTCACAGGGGATAGGTTCCCCAACATCTGGGCGACCTTCTTCTCTCGCCCCAGCGGCGTTGACACCCTTTTCAGCCCCCGACCTCTCTCCGATGGCAGCACCGCCGGCGTCCGTTGTCCCCTGATCAGCAGTTGGTGGGGCCGGCTCGGTGTGAGAAGTCTGTTCCAGAGAAGGCGGCATGTCTGCCACTGGTCCACTCGTGGATGGCCCAGGTTCGACAGCCCAACGAGCCTCCAGTATTGAGATCACTGCACAAGGCATGCCGTGGTTAGTCACAGATCGTCAACGGAAAGCACCAACAGTAAAGTAAGAAGACTTACGGGAATCCAGAGCGTCATCTTCCGCTGTCCCGGCCGCCGCAGGAGCAATTGCAGCAGGGGACCCCTCAGCGATTGTCAATTCAATGATGGGTGTCTGGCCCCCGCCCTGTCCTGCTGGCGCCTCTCCTACTCCTGCTGAGGATGTCTGACCAACATCCGTGCACTCCTGAGGAAGATGAAGAAATGGGTTAGAAGCTGCATAAGAGAATGGACGAAGCAGGTTGAGTAGGGATAGAAGCGGACCTCGAGGAGCTCAGTGATATCAATATTGTCAGAGCCGGCCACCTCGCCGCTCTCCCGTGGGCTCCCCCGATGGGACCTTCCCTCAGAGCCTTCATCCTCCCCTGTCTCCTCCTCTTCCTCGGAATCATCATTACTATCATCTTCCTCCGGCGTCATCTGTTCTGGAGCAGGCTCTAGACCGAGCATCACCTTCACCAGAAGGGACGGCTCCGCACGCTGGCCACGTTGGCGCACGTACTCGTCCATGGCCGTCAGATACGCATACCGCCGGTGGAAGTTCACCCTGTCGGCGACCTGAAGGCGCCCGACCTCTGGCAGATGGATTCCTTCTCTGGTTATCTTCTTCCAGATGGTTTCGGTCCCCAGCGACTTCCGTAGGGTCATCCAGGCCGACCACAGCGTTGGGAAGACTGCATCGTGGGAGGGTTCGAGCAGACGCCTTATCTGCTTCCCAGGCCTCTCCCTGACCACCGCATGTGCCCCCTCTCTGGGCGCTGAAGCCGTGGCGGCAGTCTGCGATGTGCCCGCCGCCGAAGTCCCTGCCCGCGCCGGCTCCGCTACTTGGCGCGCCTCCGTTCTCCCCCGCGTAACGGCACCTCGCCTCCTTCCTTGACGCCCGGTCTCCACATAGGTGACCTCGAGCCGCCGAACTGGATTCTGTAGAAGCCCCTCGGGGTACGTGATGGCCTAGTGTTCGGCGTACTCGGTTGCCAAGCCTGCGTCGACCCCGGTAGGAGGGAGAGTGATGACATCGCCAGAGCCGAAAGCGGCGAACATTAGCCACATCTGGAGAAGGACGCAAGGGTTCGTCTCCTCCCGGACAGTAGCGAATACCCTCTTCGGCATCCGTTGAAGGCACCCTAACTGCCTGGAGAACCGGTTTGGCACGTAGGGCTCGCAGATCACCTTATCGTCGATCCGAGCCACGAGCACCCCGCCCCGCATGCTCAGGAAGTATTCGTGCTGCTCCAGCAGACCCTGCCCATTGTGGATCATCTAGCCAACGGGAGTGGGGAACGGGCTGAAGTTGAAATTGGCGTGATTTCCAATCCGAATCCTCATGCCCTCCTTATTTAGGGTCATTGGAGCGACCCCCGCGATGTTCAGCAGGGAGGGTTGCAGGCCGTTGCCCAGAGGAATGATGACGTTTGGAAACATGTACCCACCGAGGTGAGCAGCCACCCAGCCGTGGAAGAATTGAAAGGGCCCACTGACCCTTCGTGGCGACCCTCCTCGCGAGATGTGTCCCAGGAGGGCGTACAGCTTAGCCAGCACTGGGACCCTGAGGTTGAATCTTTTGTTGGCGGCCATGGAGCCTGCCATCACCAGTGTCGCCGGGCAGACGCCCATCCTCGTGTCCCGCACTGGCAGGAGCCACCCACTCAGAAAGGCGGCCAGGAACGCCGCGTACCAGACATTTGGGTCCCGGGCCTCGATGACGTGGTACCCCCATGAGCGGTAGTCTCCTGTCTCCAGGACCCGCCAGTACGACCCGTTCCGGCTCCTTTGAGCCGCGGTCGGGCACCGCTTCCCCCTGCCTGGCATCTTGACCGCTGGGTCATGCTCCAAGAACTGGCTGAACCACTCCTTGTAGGCTATGTCCTTGCAGAAGTCCTTGACCTCGAGCCGCTGCGTAGCCAAGTCCAGCAGATGCCATGTCAGGATGGGAGTTCGTGACCTGTCGCCCCAGGTGTTCCTCGGAGGCAGGAACTCATCGTATTGGTAACCCTCCAGCGGGATACCTCCAATGCTGTGGATGTCCCAGAGACCGATGCTGACCTCCCCATGATGAAGATGGAAGGTGTTGGTATCCGGGGACCAGCGGGTGAACAGCTCCGGCCCGAGCTCGGGCTGCTGGTAGAAGTGGAACTGTGACGTCCACACCGCCTCAAACAGGCCGATGTACCGCAGTTCCTCCGTGAAGTGATCGCAGGTGTGGCGTACCCAGAATGCCCAGGCCCACTCACTGGTGAAATTTCCCCCATACCGCAAGTCCCAGTCCTTCAGCCAGCCCCTGGTGTCGTCAGTGACACTCTGGCGATACGTGCTCGAGTAGAGGGCTGGAGATTTCTCCGCAGTAGGCTCACTCCCGGTAATGGTTCACGTCCTCGGGTTCATGACATAGACATCTAAGTGCCTGGTCTCCCTGGGAGGATGCCCGTTGTTGGTGATGTTGTAGCAGAGAAGCTCGTCCTCCCGAGTCACCCAGGTCTGTGGCGCATCAACCTCGAACCCCGGCACCGGAACCTCATCCAGGATGCCGTAGTTCTAGAGTGGCAGGTTGTCCGACAGCGGATACGTCTTCTGGGCTGGCGTCAGCAAATCGAACAAGGATTGATTGTTGGAAACAATCTCCTTGGCTCCGTAGACCTCCTCGTTCGCCGCCATCTCAGCTCTGCGAATGGCGGCATCCCCCTCATTCACTTGATTCGCGGCCATCTCAGAAGCTCCGGGAGTCGTGTGGGTTAAGGGATGAGGCGTGCGGAATCGGAGGAGGCTGGTAGAGGAATTTGGGAGTTAGCACGCAATCCTAGTGGACGATGCGCAATTGGGAAGTCTGTCGCGTAAAACCCCGGGTGTTCGCGCAAAAACAAGCCGAAATCCGGATGGGTTTGCGCGCCGAAAGGGCGAATTTCGCGCCGTCAATGGCAATTTCGCGCACGAGAGTTGGGAATCTTATCGCGCGGAAAGCCTGTTTATGGCGCGCGGAACCCAAGGCCCCTATTTATAGGCGAGGCCGGGTGTCCGTGCCGCGCAGAAAGCACTTTGCGCGACCACGACAGCGAATTTCGCGCTCGACGCCCTTTTTGCGCGCCAAAGTCCGGCGCCACCCAGGACTTCGGCATTCCGGCGTCTCCCTCGGAACCCGATCGTTGCGACCTCCCACCGATCAGATTCCGAGGGGGGGCTTTTTTAGACACCGGAAAAGTCCGTTACTCCTCAAACGAAGTTCCGGGTAAGGAAAGCGAGGTCATATTTGGAGTCAGAAGCATGTTTCGGAAGGCCCGAAGGCCTTGCGCGAAATATCGGAGGCCCGCGCGCAATATTGGCTATGCGCGCGCAATCCTTCCGGGATTCGCGCAATGGGCCGAGTCGGCGCGTAATTTTCCGCACCCGATGCCCGTGTGCGGACCTATTGCGCACCGGGCCCCTATTTCGCACCCGAGCCGAATTGCGCGCCTGAGAGCCGAATTGCGCGCCCACGAGCCGAATCGCGCGCCCGGGGTTGCCTATAAATACAAGGCGACCCCCAATGTTTTGAAGGTTTCCAGAATTAGAAGGGTCGCCCGTGCGCGCAATCCCACCCCCTCCGCGCGCAATGCCGATCTTCAGGTAACCTCCTTTATTTCGCACAAGCAAGCCTCGGGGTTCGCCTTCGCGCGCAACCCCTTTGGCTTCTTTCCTTTGATCAACTCCTCACCCAAAGGCCTTTGCGCGCAAAAGAAGCCTCTTGCGCACAATTGCCCCCTGGGTGCGTGCAATCCAGCCCGATTGCGCGCACCCCCCCTTACTAAGTGGCCATTCGTTAAAGAATGGGCCGTTGCCCCCGCGCGCTATCAGAGGCCCGGAGCGCGCAATCTCCATCTTCCGCGCGCAAAGCGCTGGCCCAATTGCACGGAAGCCCGCCCAATTGCGCGCCGACCCGCGGTATTGCGCGCCAAGATCCTCTTTTGCGCACAAACCACCATGGGTCGCCCCCTTTGACCCCCTGAGGGTACTCGCCTGCGTGGCGCCCGATGATCTTCATCCCGGGTGCTTGCACCATACGTTGTCTTCCCGTGCGGCCTTCCAGGCTCGCGCGAAGTGACACAGACCCATTGGCGGCACTACCACGTCCGAGCTACAAGACGTTAAACTGTTCAACATTCGTCCGCGCTGCAGGACGGTAAACTACCAAGCATCTTCGTCCTCAACACACGACGTTAAACTGTACTTCGTCCGGCAATACGTTAAACCGTCCGCTTCGTCCTCAATGCACGACGTTAAACTGTACTTCGTCCGGCAAGACGTTAAACCGTCCGCTTCGTCCTCAACACACGACGCTAAACTGTACTTCGTCCGGAAAGACGTTAAACCATCCGCTTCGTCCTCAACACACGACGTTAAACTGTACTTCGTCCGGCAAGACGTTAAACCGTCCGCTTCATCCGATCTCGTGCCTCGCATGCAGGGTCCCCCCCGGTTTGGATGTGGCCCCCACCTGCTCGTCTCTGCAGGGATGTCGGGATTGCCCCTCTTTAGGGACGATTTATTGGAGTGGCCTTCGCCCACGAGGGTAGGGTATTACAAACCCCTAGTTTCTTGTGGGGGACTGCACATGTGTATCTCCATTGTGCTTCCCCACTGCCGAAGCCAGTAGAGGGCGTGACAGGGATCGAGGTCTCTCACCTTCGGCCCAAGTCCCTCTTCAACTGAGCTTTGCCGCACTCAGGTGGCGTCAGTGCGTAAGTCCGGACAGAATGAACTACGTGGACTTTGATCCCTGTCTCCTAAACAGGGTACGTAGGAAGCCTCCCTGAGGTTCAGGCCCACCACCTGGTCGTCCCGGTCATATTCACGTCGGTTCATCCATCAGTGGACCCCTCCCGGGTTCACATTCGCGTCGATTCACCTATGAATCCGCCCTTGTAGGGGACTGCACATGTGTATCTCCATTGTGCTTCCCCACTGCCGAAGCCAGTAGAGGGCGTGACAGGGATCGAGGTATCTCACCTTCGGCCCGAGTCCCTCTCCAACTGAGCTTTGCCGCATATCGGCCTCCTTAGAGTGTAATCCCCAAACACGAGCGTCCAGCATGACGTGAAACTGTGATCCACCCGGCCATTCCATCCCCCTCTGTGTGAGGTGGTTCGGTGCAATCCTCCGCCCGGCAGCCTCGACCTCCTCGTGAGTCGGCTTGCCATCGTCCAGCATGACGTTAAACTGTATATCCAAATTACGCTGACTTTGATCCGCGCTAACGCACAGTACGTTGGAAGCCTCTACGGGGTCCAAGCTCTTCACTCCATCATCCATCCTGATCCTTACCCGGGCCGCCACATCCCAGTGGGGTCATGCCATTTCATTCCACTCCACCTCACTCGGGAAGCCGCCCATGTGCTGGCCCCAGCATCGGAGGTTCCCCGCAAGGGGTTCTATCATCTGATCCACTCCTCGTTTTGATCAGTCTGATGTCGTCCCCGCTGGACGTTAAACTCACGGCATACCCCGTGTTAAACATGGGAAGCTGAGGAAAACCTCAGGTAACGCAGTTCCTCGCACCCAACGCGGGATGCCTCAGGCCATCACGCCTTCGAGAAGCCCTATTAGGGACGGAAGGTAGACATGGAGAGCCGCAATGTTAAGACACTCCCCCAACACCCAGAGCTACCCGGTCTCCTCACCGCGGGTTGCTGCCCCGACCAGACTCCTTGGAGCGTCTGGGCGGAAGCAGCGTAATTAACCGGTGTCCATGAAGATATGGCGCCGGGAACGAGATTCACGAACATTCTTAAATCTATGAGGGAGATCCGGATTAGGTGACGAGTTCCGAGGAGACGTCCACGGAAGGAGGAGCCGACATCCCATCATCCCGGTTTCGATCAAGGAGCAGACGTCCCTGAATAAGGGACGGATGCCGCCCGCCTTTGGAAAGCGGGACTGCGGGGCCACAAGCCACGCTCCCATCCCCTCGGGTCGACGGGCGCACGCGCGAACGCGTCCTGGAGGAACAACGTCGGAACAGAAACCCGACAAACATCCGCACCGAAACAATGGTCTTCATGAGGGGTGTTTTGTGAAGGATCAAATAATTTTGATGGTGATATTCACGAGTACGATAAGAATCAAGAGCGATGAAGGCATTAGCATCATAAGTGCTGCGTTGTGTAAATGCGAAGAGTTTGAAAGTGATCTCCACGATTACGATGAGCATCATGAATGAAAAATTAATATAGTACTTTGAAAAAAATGGTGCATCCTAGAGGAAAATGAGATCATTGTGAAATGGTGATGACATTTTTAGAAGGTTTTTGAATTATTGGAAATTCCATAAATAAGACTCTACCCCTTCGTAAATGTAGATAGACTTAATGAAGATCAAAAGGCTCTGGATTCACCAAGGTGGTTCATGAAGGTGGTTCATCAAGAAGCTTCATGCAAAGAAGTTCTTGAATGAAGTAAAATCCAACAGAATGTTCTGAGAATCATCAAAGTAAGGGAATTATTGAAGTCTAAGTAAGATTCATTAATGAAAGGAGCTTTATGAAGGCTAGTAAAGATTCCAAAAAGTGATATGATTCCCGAAGGGTATGTTAGATTCATGAATGATAGGAGCTTCGTGAAAGATATTTAAGCTTAGAGACAGAGGATTTGCTCGTAGGTAGTGAACATCACAAAAGTTGTTCTGAATTAATTTCCTAGGAAATCTATGGCAATGAAGTATTCATCAGTTGGATGAAGGTTGAAATTCAACAAATCATCTTATTACAATTGAGGATGCATGCATTCATTAAATATTAAGGGACCTACAAGTCCATAAACTATGTTTGGATCCATTCTATGATTAGTGGGAAAAGGAATAGAAAGATGGTGATCCTTTACACTGGTAGTCAGTTATAAAAATATCAATAGCGAGGGAACCTTTGGAATGTAGTGAGTTTACCATAAACCTTATAAATGCGGTGATCTTATATATAGACAATATCTAGCATGAACCACAAATCTTGGTAGTGAGCCTTAGTGGATTTGGTACAATCATAACATTTCCATTGTATTCATTATGTATTTAGCCTATTGAGGGTGAAAGAAGTAAAAATTGTTGTGTCTTCTACATGATTTAATTTCTACTCATACAATTCTATGAGAAATAGAGAGAAGAGTGTTTTTTTTAACAACAAAAAAGATCTGAGGGGGAAGTAGTTTGAATCTATCATACCCTGATTCACCTCTCCCCTTAGGGTGTTTAACCTAGTTGGGATAAAGGTTAATTCCACCCAAAACATTTATAAAAAAATATGATAAAATTATGTGCCCTAATAAGGGTTGGTCAAAAACATAGTTTTAATCGTTTTTTCATATTCAAGTGGTGGAATTCATTGTTTGACTTAATACTATATCGAGGGAATTTATTTATTATGTGTAAATATTTATTATTTTATTGTTTACATGACATGTTAATATTATTTGAATTTTAAATATGGTATTATCCATGATATGCTAAAACATTTACATATAATCCAAATATTTTAATTACATATTTTCATATCATTCCATTTATTAATGTTATTGCATGAATAAAATAATTCATGAATAATATGAAAATAAAAAAATCATGGTGTGATAATGAGATTAACCAATGGTTAATTTTTTGATTGGACAATTACACGATATTTCAACCTATAGGAACACTCCATTTTCCAGATTTTGAATGAGTTATGGCATTCCACCTGTCCACCTATGTATTGCTCATGTTAGTTTCATCTCGGTGATTCCTTGAACAACCTCTAACTTGACTCCACCTTGAACTAACTCCATGAATCTTTGGATACCCCTTTTATTAGATTTGTTTTATAAATCATACACAGGTACGGGTAACCAAAAGATTAGTTAAAGGGAAGTATATTAAGAAACCACATACACGTATGTCCTACATAATGATGGAGAAAGGGATGAAGTATAGGTCCTAATATTTAATTTAGTAACAAATAATTGAAAACTCATTCATCTATATTATATTAAATTAAACCAATAAGTATAAATATCATGATAAATCAAACACATGTGATGACTACAAAATTAAAATATATAGCTTTCATTCATTTCAATTCATTCTTTGATATGATAAAACTTACATGAATTAATATTATTTATAAATTTATTCATTTTATCTTTTTCCATCCAATTAATCAAGATATTATCATCCATTGGGATTTTAAATGATATAAATTATTTATTTTTATGCAATATTTAATAAAATTATTATACACCTTTGTTCATGGATGAAAATCAGTGAGTACCTATCTAAACTACTCAGTATGGTCCTTATTGTATAAAATACACACATGGGTAAAATGGTGTACACGATGTGTGTCAAAATTTCCTAGAATGTACTATCAAATTAATGACACATGTAACACATGAATATTACATTACCTATATAATTTAATGTGTTGAGTCTTAAATATACAATAACCATACAAGATATGTTGTTTTGAATATTAGGAATAATTAATTAATAATTTAATACAATATAAAAAACTATCAACTTGTTTGTACAATAAAATTAATGGAACTTAGATCCTGGGATGATGTGGTATAATGGGGTAATTAACTTAGTTATATATTTATGTGTAAATATTTAATGTACACAGCATGTTCGATATGGTCACACAGTGTGTACATTTCATCATTGGATATCCCTAATAGAAACCTAATGACTTGGCATACACTATATGAGGAAAATTATAAAGTACAAAGAATATAAAATGATACACGACATGTACATCAAGTTTCATTGATTCCAAACTATACAAATCATGTATTAAATAAATATGGTGTATTAAATACATGACACATAATGATGTCATGGTTTCTACCATGAATACATTTTGACTATAAGACATGTAGAAAATATACATGATGTGTAGTCCAGTAAAAATGTGTGCCACCATGGGTGGTCAACACTTGTCCATTAAATTCTTGAGGAGTGTATTCATTATATAATGGAATAGTTTCCATGTTGGTTTCATTATTCAATGAATTTGGATACATGTCCTGTCAAAATGGATTACACACTATATAACCCTATGTTAGTTTTCCAGAGTCCTTGGACCCTCCATATGGGTTCTTTAGATGTGATATTTTTTAATTATTGACTGGTTATGATTATATATGAAAGAAAAGTTGCGGAGGAAGAACATATCTCAACAATTATATGAAGAACAAAAAAAACTTGTATTGAAATTTTACTTTTCAACGCCTAATGATAAATAATAAAATAAATAATAATAAATTTGAATGTGACCACTCTGATGCCACTTTCTGGTTCTCGGAATAGTATAAGAACTTATCAGGGTTGATACTAACTCAGAAATTAAGGGATTTTATAGATTATTTTTTTATTGAACAAGACATAAATTTCATGAAAAAAGGAATTTTTTATAGAATATTTGAAATGATTGTTATCCGAACCAATAGAATTTTTTTGAATAAAATTTATAATTAATTCAAATAGATAATAATTAATAATACCTTGTTATTGAGATACCTATTTGATGAAGTTATTGATCATATGAAACCATTTTTAGTCAACTATTATTGATCTTATTAGATCCAAGTGTAGAATACCTCTAGTGGTGATCCAAAGGTTCTCTTATGATCTCTAAACAACGATGATGGATTTTCAGGTGCTAGCATGATTGATCGATCAACATTCAAAGTTCACATTGATCCGTGTGATGATTACTTTGGGATTGGAGATTCTTTATTTCACTCTCTTCCTTCTGATGATGAAGGAGGAAGGTGGATCTCTTTATCATTTGTAGTTCCATAGAGATATCTCTTTATATCATTATTCACAACAATTCTCAATCTAGATCAAAACCAAAACAATATATATAATCATCTTTTTATAGATATAAGGTTATGTTTAAAATATTATCTAATTTCAAAATTTAAATTAAATAATATGTCAAACCTTGTATGACTCCTTGAAATGTAATAATATTATTACTATTATATTATCCTAGTTTGTTCTAACAGAAGTAATGATAAATATTATTTTACATATTAGAAAATTTATATTTACCAGTGAACAAAAATATCGGTACAGTAGTGTTCCTCAGTAATTATCCATTAACAGAATAAATATTTTCTATTTTGATAAATAAATAAATATTATATATCAGCGTAATTAAATAATTACCTTCGGAATAAATATAAACATAGTTTATATGATAAATAAAACCTGAGTAAAATAATTCAATAGTTTGGAGAATAATATTTATTTTAAAATTTTAATTAAAAAATATATTTTAATTGACATCAATAAAAAAATATACTAAATGGATCGTTAGGTTTATTTCTCATTGGAATTAGTCTGGATCTCCTAAATTGTAAGATTATAGTTTAGAACT
Organism: Viscum album; assembly: GCA_963277665.1. Taxonomy (NCBI): domain Eukaryota; kingdom Viridiplantae; phylum Streptophyta; class Magnoliopsida; order Santalales; family Viscaceae; genus Viscum; species Viscum album. The sequence continues at coordinate 622,471,103 of OY728135.1, read as the reverse complement.
GGGTCAAGGAAACTTAGAGAAATATGTCTCTATTGCAATGTTGAAAACCACACATGAGTAATCATAGAGTAAGATAATCCCTCTGTCATGATATTTCATCAAGATATTTGCACACCCATGTCATCAAACTATATGCATGGTATTTATTTTATTCATTATCTGAAATAACTTCATCATTAAACCATGGACATAGAATTTAATTGAACAATCCTATTTCAATAAAAGGTTCAATATATTAAATTCCACAAATATTAAACAGACCAATCCATTATCGAATTAGTCATTAATAACATGTCATTCATGATGAACCAAATATAACATAATTTCCATGTGCATATGTCCCTGTGGTTTTAGTTAGTAAATCAAATTACATGAGTAATGAAATGAATTAATAATTATCTTAAATTATATGGATCATAATATATGCTAACAGATACAATGTTCCACTAGCATAAAAAAAAGTGGAATTCCTACTGGCATATCTATTATCAGAATATCATGTCTTAGATATTCCTAAGTATGAATTTCATGATAACAAATCATATGTTCGTATGAGTACTCACACTTGATAGTTAATATTCTACATGTCCCATCATTGAATGCAATACAACTATTTAATTTTATGTATGAATATCGTCAGGGGTTTTTGAGTTCTCCATCATAATAGTGATTCTCTATGACGTTTCCAATTTGATAGATACTCTAAGAAAATATTACACTAATTTCATGTAGAATATTAAACTACATGTAATATGTTATTTTAATTAATTTTTACTTCATTTAATATATATATATATATGTGTGTGTGTGTGTGTCTATATATATATGTGAAATCCCATGTATAGATAGCTGGTTCAAGAACACCAACTCCAAAAATGTTTTCATCCTCTCTAGAATATTAATATTGAAATAAATAACTTCATTATTCATCGTCTACACATTTATAATTATTTATATAAATTGGTGATGAAAAATGAATCACGTCACTATGTTGATGTGGTAGTCCACACATATGCACGAGCAACGTTATAGTTTTCCAATTAATAGAACAGTAAGAAGGAAGATAATATATTTAAATTTAAGAAGCATATATATTTCATAAATATAACATATAAACATTAAATCCATTATAATAACCTACAATGAATGATGGTGGTGGAAAATGAATTATATCACTACGTAGAGGCAGTAGTCCGCATGCATGTACGAGCGATACTTTCATTTACCATTTGATTATATTTAGGTATAAAATGGGTTTTATTTTATCATAATAACATATAAATATCGTTATGGTAATATATTAATCAGTTACTAATAAATACCAAAGATATAGTGGAGCTACAAAAAAATTTAATTGAATACACTCGGTTAATAGTTATAAATTTTCATTGAGAAACCTCATTTTATATACACATAATCCTTTAATGGATGATATTATGATAAAACCAACACCTCTAAAACATGGGTAGTGATATTAAGAAGTCATTATGGTTGGTATTGTCTGATATAGAAGGCTCATGTTTTTATGATATTTTAATCCTTATTTTATAGTCTAACATTGGGTAAACTCATTATAAAAATAGTGGTTGTAACACATTTTTACTATTTATACTATTAATTACTACCAAAAATATGTGGTGAACATATAATATTATATTAGTAATACTAATTAAAAATATTTAACTTATTTCATATGAGTAAATTTCTAATTTTTTTAGAAATTCATTTTAAAATAAGCGTAAAACACTTAATGATGCGGGATTCACCAAAACTGGTTGTCAGGGTATGGTTTCCAAATATTCCTCTTCTATTCCAATGTCCATCAATCCTTCGTATGCTCGGTAATATGGTTGGATTATATCTTTTCTTGGATAGTAGAACTAGGGCCATATGTTTTCCTATTTATCCTTGGATTTGTGTTGATGTATAATTTTCTAAGTTGCATGTTGATTCCTTCTTGATCGCAGTGAGTGAGGAATTCAAGTACAATCAATTCATCATTTTAAGTCATGGATTGAATTTTTCATGTAGTGTAATAAATTGGGTCATATCATGGAGTCTTTCAGGAGCAAGGGGATGAGGAACCCGAGTGTTGGTGATTCTTAGGTGTGTCAATCTAAAAATATATTCTCTACTGGAAAGCCTTTGGAATGCAATTTTTCAAATGATATTGGTGAAGCTTTTGTCCGAAATACTGGTAAAGATGATGATATTAGTAATTCAGAGTTTCCAAGGAAGCCGAAGCAGGAAGTGGTGAATTATCCCAACCTAAATGTCGCTGAAATCTTCAATAGTATAATACATGATCTGGATGGTCCTTCAGGTTATCACACACATTTGATAAATAATGGTGTTAAGGCGTATGCTGGATTTGGACATAAAGGATTTTCTAAGAGTGAGGTTCAATTTACATTTTTGAACTATAGATTAATCACATAAGTTATGATGTGATGATCATGTTATTAGGGAAGATAAAATAGAGGGATTGTTTGTTACATTTCTTTCATGGTATCTAGAATCGGGCAGTGGTGTACCACTTAATGACAGTGTCCAGGGGACTGGCCCGGATTTGTTTAGGCAAGAAAAAGTAGGAAATGTAGGGGGTTATTACTGAATGATATTATCTTAGGTTCATTTAGGGAAAATAATTGAATGGCTGGTTGAAGAAGGTCAGAATTTTGAACAAATAGACTCGTTGTAGGACAAGTTTCCAAACAAGGTCTGTGGGAATAAGCCCAGTGAAAATAGTTTCCCAAGGAGAAGCATGAGTCGGAAGGGTATCCGTAAAGAGATTAAGGATTACTCATATCTTCCACATCTGATGGAGACATGATAAAAAAAATAAGTTTAATAAAAAATGTATAATAATAAAGTTCTTTAGTCAACAAAAATCAATTGATGTATGTGATAAATCCTTGTAATTTATTTTGAGTTCGGAAGAAAAAGTGGAAGAACATGTTCATCTTCTGAATGCTACTAAAGAGAAAGCTACAAAAATTATAGGGATTTCACAAGGGGTGAATTTCAATGATGATAAATATACCTGGATCAAAAAGCAGGACTTGATTCTTGTTGGGGTATTCAATAATGGGATGATTATCCTTGAAGAGCACATTTAGTCCTATGAAAAGATGACCTTTTATTTTGAAGACACCATAATGGATTAACTAAACACGTGGGTATCCACTATCTCCTAGAAATTGTTTAGAGAGATTAATTCTGGTAGGCTTAAAATTTTCCTTGAATAGTTCATTAATTTCCCTTTGTGGTTGAATGCATGGTTTTTCACTTTCTCCTTAAAATTTTTTGAAATAATAAAAAAGAAATTTTCAATCAAAATTAGATTTTTCCATAAAACATTAACCATGTGAGTGGTTTTTTATAAACTTATATATTTGATACATAATCACAATTGGTTTTTCTTCATAAGATATATCATTATCCATTATTATGAGTTGTGAGTTTAGTACATTAATGAATAAATTATATACTTCCTCGTGAGAGATACATGGAATCATGAAATTGAGAGAGATTCACTATAATTGTCATGTGATAAGAAATTGTATCGATATAATCAATAATTTAAAAGGGATTGATATATATTGGTATTATTTTTACCTTATTTTCAAATCTAATAACATTATTCTATGGATAAATTCACAATAATAACTTATTAATAACTCTGAAATCTATATGTCACCAATAATTATCAACATAATGTTTTTTTCAAATATTAGATTCCCTGATGTGATATTGAATAGATCTAACCTTCTCTTTCATTTACATGCCTAGATAAATTCTAAATATATTTCATTCTCCTACAACATCCCAATATGTTTGAGTTCTGTGTTTTCGTTAATAGAGGGATTCATAAGTATCCATCTGAATACCCAAGTGAAAGATATTACTGTAAGAAAATTTAACTATTGAATTGTATTGATTCTAACCACCATTTAAATGTATAATACATGATATAAAAATATATTCTATTTTTTAAAATGGTCCTCCTAGACTAGAAACCTATCTGAGGATAATATATAGTACTAAACCTTACTTTTATTTCCAGAGTCTACTAAATACTTTTCTAGAACATTAAAAAAAACCTTGTATCCAAATCAGATACAAATTAGAGTGGTAATCCATGAAATCTAACCAATTACATAATGTATATCCCATAAATATAATAAAATGATATATCTTATATAAATCAGATTATGTGTTTCAAATTTTTAAGTCAATCAACTACAACCCAAATAACATTATTCCCTTTAGATGTTTTGGGGAGTCCAATGATGAAATCCTTGATTATAATTTCCAATTTCTATTTTGGGATGGGGAAAGGTTGTAACATACACATAGAATTATTTCCCTTAGACATAAATTTTTGATATACCTATCATCAAGATACATTCTCTGTAAATTCCATTTTCATGTCTTCCCACAAGAAATACTCCATCAAATCTCTATACATCTTTATACATCTATGATGAAAAGACAATGATGAACTTGGAGATTCATCCAAAAACTCCATCTTCATTTATAATATTGAGGGGACACATAATCAGGTCATTAAACATATTATTCCATCACAACCATTTTTGAATTTAGGAACATTTCTTACCTTTTTTTGGAGATCCATTTCCTCCTACTATGCCTCATGAATCCTCAAATTGGTGGATAATTGAGCATTTATCTAAGAAATATATAGTTTGTTCCCTTTATTTACTATTTCAAAATCAATATTATTTAAATTAGTTAATATTAAATATTTTTTAATCCCCATCATATATAAAATATAATGGTCTTTTAGATATAGAGTTTGAGTGGCATTTTTACATTTTATATGGTCATAATCTATTGAGAAGTCATAATTTTTAATAAACTCAAATAATCTCCTTCGTCACATATTCAACTATTTCATCAAGAATTTATACTGGAGGATTTTTGGCTTAGTATTTATATTTATACCAAGCTGTTCAATATTAATATAATTACTCTATATTTTCAATGAATAAATTACTAATGCCAACTCTAAATCATGAGTCAAAAATTTTCCGATCAATTTTCAATTAATGTTATGAATATTCTCTAACCATATCATTATAAATGAGTATAAATATAAATATCATCATGGATGAATTATAAAAGATTATAAACCCTTATCAACAATAGTTTTGTATAAGTGTAGGTGTTATAACCGACGTTATTTCTAGCTCCTAGAAAATTTTATAGCATTCATCTATCCAAAGAAACATGGATCCATTTAGATTTAGCATGATTATTAGATTATTTATAAAAGATAAATTTCTCAACAAGCATTGGTAGTATCCTTACATCCTTAGAAAAATAAATATCTATATTTCCATGGTTGGTTAGGGTTATTTTTTAAAAAAATCTATTTATAAATGATCTACCGATGTACCCACACTTGAGATTATATAACCCATGAATGTTACTTTTTATGGATAAATTCACACTTTTTAAATTTAGAATACAGATTATCTTTCCACATGTCATTGGAGAAATCCTCAAATGATATTCATTGTCTCCATTTATCATTGAATATAAAAGAATGTCATCTATAAAAAAGACAAAAAATTGATCATTGTAATCTCTGAAGAATATATTCATTAGATGGATGAATATAATGGGGGAATTGGTATGTCCAAATGGAATCACAATAAATACATAAAGTCCGTATATCATTCATAAGGTCACCTCACATATATCATCCTTCTTGAACCATAATTCATGATATCTAGAATAGAAAAAAAATTGGAAAATTTATTAATATCTACAAAGTTGATCAAACAGTTTGTCAAAATTGAATATAGGATACTTGTTCTTGATAGCGATCTTGTTATGTTTACAATAGTCATTAAAAATACACATTAATCCATATATCTTCTTAACAAAAAATGAGGTTCCACCTAGGGATATGCACTAGGGTTTATAAATCCCTTGTCAATATTATCTTTGAATTTTATCTCCATTTACTTGACTTAATAAGGGCCATTATATATATATAGTATTTGAAATAGTTGTAACACCATATAAAAGTTCAATTGAAAAATGACCTTCTTGATTCGATGGTGAAATAGTTATGTATTTATGAAATAAATCATCATAATCCAAAAAAATAGGTATATCTAAGATATTGAGTTTCTCCCTACCCATTTTAGATAAAATCTCTCATGAATAAGTAGTAAGACTCATACAATAAAAGTAACATCCATTGGATGTTCGAATTCACCCATGAAAAGAAAGTTTATCATAGATTTATTTGGAAAATCAATCATGAAATACTTTCATAGATAATTAATATAGGATCCATATAAATAGATAATTTCATTCTAAAAATCATATAAAATTCAACTATTTTGAGAATAAAAATACTTTCATAGTATAAATTATCACATAATTCTATTAGAGAGGATTTGTAGACATAAACTGTGATCATCATACAATTTGTATTTTTAACTACTAACTCAAAATCAAATCATTGAGGTGGTGACATGAATCTCATATAAAATTTTTTAGATATGAAATAGTTGATAGTTATATATTAAAATAATAAATTTCCAAATATAGATTGAATGACAACTGTACCTTTCACCACTTCATTCTAATGACCCATTTGGGATGTTGTGATCACATGGGATTTCTAATTATCACTAGGATTAAGAGATTCTAGACACTGAATTTAATCATTAACCCTCATATTCATCCACCAATTAGCATAATATCTATACTCAATTCAATTATATACTTATATTATGGGTCTCACATTCAATTTAGGCTTTTCACCCCTCCAATCATTGATAGACCTCTTCGCATCACTCCAACATTCATCCTATAAATGGCCTTCTTTTCCAAATATAATAAATTTACCATATTCTATATGAAATTTCCCTTTATGTATCCTTCCAAAATTATGACATGAACAAAAATGAATTTTTTTTCCTCCATGGGTTTTATTATTGGAGTTATCAAAAAATTCAATACTTCTATTTTCCCCCCCAAAACCATGATAATAATAAGATTCTATAATTCATAATTCCATATTTGGAGCACATAGAATGAATTATTCATGGCTATCAATGGAATTTATAAAAAATTATTTTTAAAGTCTTGGTCTTAATTCAATAAATAATTGTTTGGATTTTATTTCAGGATCGATGATAAAACCAGAATCATACATTGAAAGTCCGGTGAAATTTTCCTCATTGGTACTAATGGATTAATCATCCGTAATCTTTACATAAAATAGTTACCATTTAATTTTCCGATGAATAGTTTGGGAATTTTTTTTGATAAATACCTTCTTTAAATATTCTGATTTTATGGAATCAATTTCCTCCTCTTTCCATATACTCCATATAAGAGTGAGCCACTGATTTTCTTCACCTTCCAAACAATATGGTACCCTGAGTATTGTTTTATATTCTAATCATTGGTGGGACATACCAACCTGGGAACCACACACCTATTCCCTGATTTGGCCAGTCATATATCATCAAGTGCACCTCCCCATATGCCATAGGCCACCGAATAGCAGAAAGGGTATAATATATCGATCATGGGGAGACTATAACATATATTATCAGAGAAATACATTAGAGAAATAAAATAAACAATATTATAATAACATATGACCTTAAACAGAATAGTAAAATTATAATAAGATAACCAAAAATGGAAATAAAATATCAAAACTAATGTAGTAAACATTGCATGCTAATGTACATGTCTAGTGTCAAATGAAAACACAAAAATAAAGACAGTTACTACACCCACATGGGTCCCAAACAACGTGTGGTCCTCATATCCATGATCCATCCCAACTCATCCATATAACATAGGGCCTCTACCCTTAACCAATCAATCATCCATTAAATCTATTCGGGTAACGACCAGGGAGACATATACGAGTCTGAGTACAACTCACTAAGCCACCACCAATGATGTTTAAAACAATATTCGATTAATATAATGTGCATGTGGTTTAATATAGAAATAATTAAAACACATATGTATATTGTTATCACATTATGAATAAATTATTATTTAACCACATAAACCTAAGTTTCCCATAGACACCCATACCTCAATACCATCTTTTTCTCAAGACGGATCCTGATGTCTTTACAGGTGATGTCATATCATAGTAGTTTTTTGACTCTTTCTAGATCTTAAAATATTCCCAAGTGATATTATATCTCAAAAATCCATCTTTACTATTATTTAATTCATACTTTAATTCTCATGTTACCATTCACACATTACACAATAGAATGACCATGTTACCAATCCTAATGCACAATAGAATGATTGTGTTACCATTCTTAACACACATTATAATGAACATGTTACCGTTATTAACCCAAATTAGATTGACCGTGTTACTGTTCATTATTTCACAACTAAATGACTATGTTACCATTCATTCTTCGTAATCTAATAAAAACGTTAACATTCATAAACACATAATAATTCCAAAATTAATTATCCACATCAATTTGATCACTAATTAAACAATCACTTCAAAAAAAATTTCCCTAAATTAATTCATAAATTTATTAATCACGTCAATAATTTCAATTAATTATAATATTAATTAATCACTTAAATTATATAAGTAAATTCAACAATTAACTATCCACACCAATTTAATTACTTATCCAACAGTTAGTTTATCACATTAACCCACTTAATTAATTCCCCAATTAATTATATATTTCTACCCCATAAATTAATTCATAAATTTATATAAAAACTATACAAAAATCAAAATATGTAATTAATTCCATAATTAATTATTCTATTCTCAATCTCAATACATCATAATTAATTCCACATTTAATCATCCTAATATATAGTTCTCAAAATCCCCAATTTTTAATTAATTAATTAACTAAATTAATTAATTTAATCAGGAACATGATTTCTATGAATATTATATAAATTATCAAATTAGATACATGTAATTTAAAAAAGAATATGGTATTTGAATTATAGAACACCTACCTTGATTTGTTGAAAAACGATTACCAAACATAAAACCCAAATAAATTTGTAGAGTAATAGTTTATAAGAAGATCTGGATCTAAAAAAGTTAGGGGAGAATATCTTTGATCGGTGCTTTGAATCATGATAAACAAAGGTTGAGAAGGGTTGTAATTTGTTTGTAGGTATCAAAATTCATGAATGTAAGACTTTAAATGAGCACGTGACTATTCTAGAAAAGTTCAGGATCTTACCATCTCCCCACCATATAATTTCTTATCCAAGATCTACACTCCCATGATTTTAAAATATTATGAGTTCACAATATTGAGCGATTGAGACCTCATATATGCTTCCATTTCCCATGTTTTCTCCTTCACATTTTCATGTTTACATTGTATAAAAAGTATTTGTATGGTCTTCCCCAAAAACACATTCACACTAGGGTCCAACACATGTATCAAATGCTTCTCGAAGGATGCATCGATATCATTCTCAACATCATCCACACTGATGACATGATAATTATTAGGATGATACCACCATAGTTTTGATACATGGAAAACATCATGCATAGATCTATATTATAGTGGAAGAGCCAATTGCTACACCACCATCCTGACTCTCTCCATAACCTCAAATGGTCCTACAATCTTGGCCACCAACTTAACATTCCTATGTATCCTGGAGTGACCTAATCTTGGATACACCCAAAGGAAAACACATTAACCCTATGTAAACACTAGGGTTTTTCAATGTCTATTAGAATACAACTTTTTTCTATTCTGAGCCATATACATATGCTTCCAAATCAGCTGAACCTACTCTGAAGTATCAGAGATGAGACTTGATCCCAACGACTCTGAATCACCTACCTACATTCATTATAGTAGTTATCTTCATGGAATACCATAAATAGTCTTATTTGGTGCCATATAAATAGTTTCCTAATAACTTTTGTTATAGGAAAACTCCACTAAAGATAGTTAATTCCCCCAAGACACCCCAATTTCACGAACACAAGCTCATAGCATATACTGAAACATATGTATCATACACTCCAACATCCCATATGTCTTTGGGAGGAATGTTTTACCCAGGAAAATATTTTTATAATGTAACTTTTGTAAACCCTATGAGAATCATAAATTAAAACACAAATCAGAATCTAAAACTATAGTTTTTAGAACCCCATATAGATGGAATATCTCTCGAACATAAATATTTCCCCACTGTTCCAATAAAAATGTATCACATATAGGAAGAAAATGTGCTACATTTTTTACTCTGTACATAAAATCCCAAATAGAATCATTATTCCAAGGCTTCCTTGGGAGAACCACCACAAAATACATAGTCACATCATCTCACTTCTACTTCAGAATGGGAAATGGCTATAGCAAAACTCTAGTCCCTTGATACTCAGACTTCACCTTCTAACTAGTGTTGCATTGTGTCATAAACCATGCTATATCATTTTTCATTCTTGACCAACAAATTGTCATTAAAGCTCACAATACATTTCGGTCACAACTAGATGTACCACCCACTTAGATGCAAGAAATGCCTGCATCAAGTCCTCTTGCATTTGTATAGGCATATCAACCCAATTTCAAACATTGATGATCTCATCCTCTTCTGAGCTCCAATATGGAGATGACTCCATGCCTTCAAGGCTTTCCCTCATGGTAAATCACTTTATATTCTCATAATATATTTCCTTCATTTGAATTGAAAGTGTATACTCCCCTAAAAAGAGATGATAGTCATCTGCTCATGACTCCCCTAAACCACCACATGCATTATGGAAAGTAGAGTCATCATTTTCTACTCATCAATTGAATCATGTATCACTTAAATCACTATCTTTTTTTAATGAGAAATTTACCATAATGTAAAGTCTCTTTTATTAAAAAAAAACATGAATACAAAATTCTGAATGATTATTTTTTACAATAATCATTACATAAAAAAGAAAAAATATAATCATGCGTGATACTGTACTAAGTCAATTCAGTAAAGATGAATCCTTTTTTATAAATCCCATAAAACAAATAATATGACTCAGGGTTTGTATGAGTAATGATATAATTCATTAACAATATCATATCCATGGATTTTTTCCATCTCACAGCCAATTTCTAAGATAAATGAATGATACCATCAATGATAGCTTGAACAATGGTGGTGGAGTAACATTTATGAAACAAATTGGAGTAGCCTCACTCATATGAAAATGTCACGACATTGATCATACCAAGAATTTCAGCATCAAGTGTGGTGGCAATATCACAAGGTCTATAAAGACAATCTAATGTGTCTCCAAAATTATATTGATAAATCACAACATAACTAGAAAGAATATGATATACTATTGATACACCTTCTAAGATGCATTTAATCCAGACAGGAAATAGAGAAATCCACATAACATCCAAGGTTCTAGAATGAGGGAGATAATTACCTATATGGGAAAACATTTATGTATAGAACAATCATGAATATATTTATCACAAAAAACCTTTTTGACTGTCATTTTCTTATTTCACAAAATAGAATATGAGGGATATAGATGTGTAAACATTGAAGGAAGCTCCCTTGTGAATCATTTTATTTCAACAATTCCAAATAAAATGAATAACATACAACCATGAAGAAAGAAATATATTGTGAATTTTTTGAGATAGAGAAAGAGAAATTCATCCCAAAAAATGTTCCTGAATGCTAATAGTATGGGGAATAATTATTTAAAAAAATTGTAATACAATTCATAATACAGAAGCAGTTTCACACCCGAATAAAAGACGCTCAATGTCTTTTTTATGTTGATGACATAGTACACATCTAGAACAAAGATTAATTCTAACACCCAAAAAAATATCATTACTTGGATGTTTATAATGCATAATTCTCTAGGAAAAGAAAATTTGGAAGGAAAATGAATTTTTTGTTAAAATATTTATCCCAAGACCTATCATGTCCATCAATAATTTAATTATAAAATTCTTTAGTTGAAATATTCCCTTTGGAGGCGGGTTTCAAAATAATAAAATCCTCATTTTTCATAAAATCAAAATTTAAAACCAAATTATTGACCTCAAGAGGAATAATATCGAGGAGAATCTCTAATTGGTCTTTAATAGATATATTTCGATCAAAATATGTGTCATGATAATTAATATAGTTGGGAATAGGCTTATATTTCCAATTCTCTAACCCAAATTTCAAATAGCAATTATAATTTTCAAGCCAAATAAAGTTAATATATTTGAGGGAGAGGGAATTCATCAAAGTAGGCCAAATAGAAGAATCTAAATAATTAAAATTCTCCATTTTATGTCTATTTAAAAATTAAGATTTCAAAAATCCTAGATAATATGATAATCAATTAATTAATCTCTATATTAAACTATCTTGTAAGGAATCATTGAATTTACATTGATTTTTAATTCTGAGACCACTATGTTAAATAGGCTTGCTGCATTGATTCCAATAAATTGTTTCAAGTTTTCTCTGAAGAATGATTCCTCTCTAGATTTTTTATGGAAATATTAATGCTTAAAATAAGGGATATTGGATATTTTTAGACCATAAATAAGTAATAAAATTTAGGGATAATCACAGATTTGTCTAAGAAAAATCTTCTAGCCATTAAGATAGTTTCACCTTTCTAAGAAGCTAATTGATTTCTGATTTGGGAAAAAATATAAGTGAAATGCCAAATTAGTAGTTTCCCCCAAAACATGGGAAAAAAAAGTTATATAAAAGGAAATTCACCTTCTATAATACCTAATTTACCTATAATATTTTTCTCTTAGCAGAAGTGATAATTTTTCCAAAATATAAAAAAGAATTGTCCCAACTAATAACCTATTCAGAAACATTCTCATAATGTAGGAGGGAATATTTAATGTTTTTAATACTTTTTTTCCAACTTGAGTGAAAAATTAATGTCATCAACATAGAATAAATGTGTAGGAGCTATAATATTTCTTATAGCTCTTATGGGTTTTAATTTGTTATTACTTTCCAATGTACGAAATAGTCTACTTAAATAATTTTAAGTAATAGAGTAAATGATTACTGAAAGAGGATCACCTTTCTTGTCACCTCTAGTATATGTAAACTAACCTTCATGTGTGTCATTAATAAGAACTGAGATATGATTTGAGCATAAAATAATGTGAGCCCAATTGATAAAGGTATTATTGAAATCAAAATTATATAAATAAATTCATATGAAACCCCAATAAAATGTATCAAATATGTTTAATATCAAGTTTAATAGAAATGTTACCTCCCCTGATGGGTTTCCTAAAGAGATTCATGAATTCAGATGTGGTAATAATACAATCTTGAATCTTCCTTCAGATGATGAAACCAAACTAATTCTAAGAAACAATTATATTAGTAAAACTCAATAGTCTATTTTCCAGAATTTTACCAATAATTTAATAAATAATATTTACAAGATCTAATTATCTAAAACTATGAATCACATTAGCATTGGGTATTTTAGGAATAAGTACCATAAATTGATCATTAAGACCATTTTTTTTTAATTTTCCACCATTGAAAAAATTCCTAACATGTCTGAATACATCATAATGAATAACATCCCAAAACAATTGAATGAAATATTTGGTAAAACAATCAGTACTGGGCGATCTAGTAATTTTTAATCCAAATACAACTTCCTTAATCTCAAAATCAAAGGGAAAATAAATAAGGATTAAATTTTCCATTTGAGTGACAAGTCTAGGAATAACATCTTCCATAAGATCACTAGGAGTAATAGGACCATTAAAGAGATCCTTATAGAAATAAAAAATATTAATAGCTAAATCATCACTTTTATCAAGAATTACACCATTATTATTGAGAATGGTCAAAGGTTTAGGAATATTTCTAATACTTTGTAGAGAGTTAAAAAACAAGGTATTATGATATCTTTCCTCGATCAATTTGATTTTAAAAGCCACTCTTTTCATGCATTCTTTAATATTTAATAGACAATTAAGATAATAAATAATTTTTTTTCTTATTCAATACTAGATGAAAAGTTATCATGATTCTCATTCTCTTGGATAAAATAAATATGGGATTCCATCCCATTAGTATCATAAAAAAGATGACTAGATTTCCCCCAACTCCAAATTTTCAGTTTTTTATGACTTTAAACATAAAGACTCAAGCGAACAAACCACTCTTTTAGTTTAAGGGAATCCAAGTGTCTTGCATAAATTGTTTTCATTATTTAATAATTTTTTAGGAATTGTTAAATCTAAACAAGAAATGAGTCTGAGCCTCTTTAGTAAAATGATTCATCAAAATAGGATGGTGATCTGAATTAATTATTTTTAAAGTGTAACATGAAATAGAATACCAAGTATTAAGGGTATATTCATTGAAAAAAATCCCTATCTAGTTTACTATACACCACCGTATTCTAGTGTTTCCTATACCAATTATATTAATAACCCACAAGGTTAACCTCATGGAAATCAAAATTCTCTATACAAGTCCTAATTTCACTAGTTAATATGGAGGATGAAACCATACCAGATTTCTCATCTGGGTTGGTAATAACATTCAAATCACCACGAATGAACCATGGATACATAATTATGATCCTTAAAGTAAGTATATTCATCCATAATGATATTCATTCTTTATAATCATTATATGAAAAAAATAGAAATAATGTGTAACTACCAAATAAAAGTAGCTAAGGGTAACCATCTTTTTAGAGGAACAAAAGAGGCATGGATTTTCATCATTAGCTTATGAAAAAACCCAAATCCTTTTTGTATCACTATTAGATATATTTGTACCAACCAAGTGATATCATATCTTAGAAAGAACAATTATTTCAGAAAAAATAACTTTTTGGTTAAGAAATTCAAATGAGAATAGGTTTATATATGTTAATAAAAATATTAACAGAACTAACATTTTTATGATTAGTTATCCCTTGAAAATTACAAAACATAATATTCTTTTAAACATGGGTTTAGAGATATTAATCCCTTTTTCTTACCAACAGGTTCAATGTTCCTACTTGATCTTCTAAGAATAAGTGTATGTTTTCCCTCTTTTTTATATAAAACATTACTATTTGAGGTATTTTTTTAACAAAATAATTAATTTTTCAAGGACCTTTTGAACTAATTTCATAGGTAGGACTCCAAGTACTAAATTTTCCAGCATAGTATGATGAAGTAACCTTTTATTCAAGAACATCCGTAATATCATCATATTTAACAAAACGATCATATGTACTTACCTTGATAGGGCTTAAATTATTGATCATTTTTTTGAGAACAACTCTTATTATGAAGGGATTCACTACTACTGTCATTAAATGATTTTTCTGGTGGAATCTTTATCAATTAATTTAATTTAGGGATAATCTTTTCAGAATATTTTTTCGAATCATTATAAATTATATGATAATCCTCTTTCTCATCCAGGAGAGTTGAAATAAACATTATTTTATCTTATGTTAATTCTATATAAATGATTTTGTCCTTAATGTACAAAGATCCATAAGCTTCATCATCACCATTATTGAAATTGAATGTAGTAGTATTAATAATAGATATAGTCAACTAATACTCCTTCCTCTAAGATGATGTAAACCAAGAAGTGTACCTTATCAGTCCAAAACACACACTTTGTTAGCTTGGAATATAGTTGGTACTCTCTCAGTGTGATTAGGATGATATCATGGTTTTGGGAATGATCTTCATTAGTCTTGGGGTACAAGATGATATCATCCAAAAAACAAACAAAAATTGATCCTGGTACAGATTGAATGTTTTGTTCACCAAGGAAATAAACACTACTAGTGTGTTCATATATCGAAATGTAAATTCAATGAACACATATAGGGTATACCTACTACTAAAAGTAGTCCTCAATATATCAGAAGTATGTACTATCATATGATTATACCCTAATCTGAATTCAACCATTGATAAACAAAATCTCCAATCAATTGGTCAAAAAGTTTATTTATACGTTGAAGTGGATATCGTTTCTTCAATTTCATCCATTTCATCTTTTAGTAATCAACACATAATCATAATGTCCTGTCATACTTCCTTGAATGGAACATTATAAAACCCCAAGGAGACATACATGGGAAGATAAAACCCTTATCCCTTACCTCCTCCAACCGATTCTTGAGCTCTTTATGCTCAGTTTATTCTATTAGGTATAGTTTATTTGAAACTAGATCATCCTTATACATGAGTTAAATAATAAATTCCATGTCTCTCTCAGGTGGTAGAGTTGATAATTCTTCAGGAAAAATATCTTATAATCATTCCACTAAAGGAATAATGATATAATTCTTTACACCTCCATCATCTATCACCAGACTAGAAAGATGGACACGGAGCTCTCCTAATTTCTAATGAATTGTCCATGCTCCACCCACCCAGATATTCCACTCTCTATGGTAAATGTAATGGTCACCATAGGAGATTTAAAAGTCACTATCTATTAGAGATAATCATTGTGGACTCATTATGTGACTAACTAGTCCATTCCAACAATTCGGTCAAATCATGACATGTTTACGATGTATAAATCCCACTGAAAGAGATACTCCCCCATGTTAGGAGAACAACCCTTGTAAAAGAAAATTTCTCTTGATCGTACTCTTAGAGTTTTGTTTATCATCATTGTCTCACTGATAATATATACCTTCAGGCTAAAACAAGTAACACATATTTATGATATAAAGTAATGAGAGTCACCATTATCAAATAAGGCACTAGAAAAAGTTTAATCTACAAGAATAGTATCTCTCACTATCGATGGTCTAGTCTTCCTCTCCACTAGTGAGGGATGTATAGAATGTAACTATCAAACACCTCTTCCCTATGATGTAGTATTGCTTCCATATGATTCACCACTCTAATTATATGTGTGATCTTTCCTTGAATATCCATAACCACTAACATTACCTCCTTGTCCAGTAGAACTCCTGCTTCTACACTAATATGTTGTGGAAGATCCCTTTCCCACATTGTGATTCTACCGAGCTACACCATCACTACATTTTAGTTGCGGTTTCTTGAAGAACCACTATAGATGTCCCATCATGATGCTAGATTGGCACTCAACTGTTTGTCGGGGGAACTATCTATGGTAGTTTCTCGGCCTACCACACTTATGAAATGTCACATGGGTATGGTCCTGTGTAACTATCCCCAATCTCTTGGTACATTATTTCCCACTTACCTCGATGATATTGTCATAGTGAAACTTCCTACTATTGGAAATTGTACCTTCTGATCGTTGATCATAGAATATACATCCTGTACTGGAAGCCTCATTCAGTTTCCCCACAACTATTAGATCCTGATCTACCACCTTAGAATTATTCTTTAACTGAGAAAGACTATTCCAGGACTTGATCTCTGATTTAAGCCCATCCTGAAAATACCTTGACGTAGTTGTGTCCCCACCATACAACATTAGAGAAAAGTGTTTAAAATCTATAAACCATACCAATAATTCCATTTCAGAAAAAATCCATTAATTCAACCTAATGAAATTTTCTTCACATTCCTACATCAATACCTCTGGATATAAGTTCTGAACAAACTTATCTACCAATTCATTCTATAACAAACCATCAACCTACCCAGTCTGCACCAGAATCTCCCAACAATCCTTCACTGATCCACGAAACATATAAGTAGCCATCCTGACCTTCCTCACACATGAGTCACTAAATGGTCATGTAATGTCTCAAGGGACCCAACCTAGAACACATCTCCCTCAGGTCCACCATCTCCAGTAAAATTCAAAGGGTTTTTATGTTGACACTCCCTTTTCATTTATAATATAATCTTAAAAAAACCATGGTTCTCTTCCCATGAATTATATTATGTGGGAAATGTTCTCTTAGAAAATATTCTTGGCTTATTCACCGTGCACAATCGGTGTATTAAATACCACTACGTGTGGAGAATATCCTGCCATATCCTCTTGTCTTCCACTCAATAAAATTCATCATTGAGGAATATCTCTAGAAATAAATAAACTCAATTTAGGACAAAATTCCAAAAAACTAAAACTGATACATAAGATGAAAACACAATAAGGCAAAATAATCAATTCTCAAAAACCATTCCACACACACAATTCTAAGGCACTTTCACTACACTTAACCATCCTAAACCTTGGTCCTACATAACAAGGTTAAAAACATTTTCATTATTCACATTCCTTTAGACACCCAATTGTTCAAATATTTTATCATTTTTACACTATTTCTAAATTTCATGTCAGGTTCCATTTTAAGTTCATTTTCACAGTTAAGAAAAAATAGTTCAAATTCCACAACATTCCCATAATCCATTTTCTTGTGCATGCGTAAAGTTATGCATTTCATAACATAATCATGAGTTCATAGAATGATGCATACATAATCAAAAATCATTCCATACTGGGCCAAAATTCAATACTAAACAATTGTCAAAAAAATAATCATATCACACGACAAGTGCATCACCCAAGGTGAAATAATATCATACTCTCAAAATAAACATAAATAACAACAATCCCACCTAAGTTTCTCAGGTTTTCTCCAATACATGGGTTTTCAAATCACATGCATGGTCCTATAACCCATATGTCTCAAGATCAAAACTATATATGATATCACTTTGTGATGTCCCTACCCGAGTACCACACACTGGTCATATGAGCCAATCAGTCACATGGTCTAAATTGCACCTCCCCGTATGCTAGAGGCTTCTGAATAGCAGTTATGGTCTAATATATAAATCACGGGGATATTATACCTGATTTTATTAGAGTAATACACCATTGGAAATAAATAAACAATATCATAATAACATATAACTATTAAAAAATAGTACTAGTATCATAAGATGGTCAAAACTAAAAATATAATATCAAAAATAAAGCAGTAAACTTTTCATTGTAAAATATGTTCTTAGTGTCAAATGAAAACTCAAAATAAAGGAACGGACTACTCCCACATATGTCCCAAACCATTTCTGGTTCCTACATTCATGCTCCATCTCAACTCAGCCATCTGACACATGGAATTTTTCCTCAACCTTCCCTGCTCCATGAAATCATTTCGGGTACCGATTAGGCAACCCAAGAAGGATGTGTGTACAAATCAGTAGGAAACCATCAATGGTGTCTATAACAATATATTATCATTGGAATGTGTTTGCAGTTTTATAATGAAATAATTACAACAAATAAGTATCCAATTATCACATTATCAATTAATATTTATTCAACCAAATAAACCTCTGGGTTCCCATATACACCCATACCTCAATACCTACTTCGGATCATGCCAGAGCCCAAATTATTTCAAGGTGGTTTCTTCTATCAATACCTACTTCGATTCATGCTATAGCCTAATGATTTATAGGTGATATCATATATCAAAATTAAATTGATATTATTATTTAACTCATCCTAGAATTCCCATGTTACCATTCACACATTACACAATAGAATAACCATGCTAACATTCTTAACACACAATAGAATGAACTTGTTTCCATTTTAACACACATTAGAATGACCATATTACCTTTCTTAACATGCATTAGAATGACTATGCTACCATTCTTTATTTCCCAACTAAATATCGGTGTTACCTTTCATGCATCACAATCTAATGGCCATGTTACAATTCCTAAACAGAAAATTAATTCAACAATTAATTATCCAAATCAATTCCATCAGTAATTCAAATCTTAATTTAATACAATGATTTCATGAGTTAAATCATCCATTAAATAATATAATCAATAAAATTAATTAATTATACATTTAATTAATCACTTCAAATCTATTAGTCAATTAAATAAGTAAATAATCACATGATTTTCATTCCAAATAAATCAATTAGTTTATTATATAAATACCCTTAATTAATTCCCCAATTAATAAAGTACATCAATCTGATCAATTAATTAATCAATTAATTAACCAATTATCCACAATATGAAATACTATAATTAATTCCACAATTAATTATCCCATTCACAATCTCAAGAATTCATCATTTATTCCACAATTAATTATACCAATCTATAAATCCCAAATTTTCCAATTTCACATCTCGTTAATAAATTAATTCACCAAATTAATTAATTTAATCAAGAACACATTTTCTAAGAATCTATTAGTGATTCTACAATTAAATACACCTAATTTAATTAAATAGTATGTGATTTGAGTTTAGAACACCTACCACAATTCGTCGATAAATTATAACCTAATTGAAAACCACCAAAATTTAGTGGACTAACTATGAAGAATGATATCTAGATATAAAACTAGATTTAGGAATGATCTTCCATCTAAGATTTGAATTCTGAATAAAGGAGGTCTAGAAATCTTGGAATCTATTTAGATAGCTCCAAAATCCCGATGGAGAACCTATAAATGATCATGAGACAACTATAGAAAATGGTTAGGATCTTACAATTGTAGGAAAAATAACTTGTCCATGGTGTTGATAAATTTCATAGAAATTAGTTGATCAGTGGAACCACTAAAGGGATGTGGACATTACAACATAAAAAATCAATAGTGTGTTATTCCTTCCTCGGACTATTTGTAAGATCAACATGATTAATGTTACAATTCATATCTTAATAGAGTCAGTTTATAATAGCTTTATGATTTCTCATCATATCTCTCATTTATTTATTTTTTCTAAGGAGGATATGCACTACATTTCCAATCACATCTAAAGTTAACATGATTACTATTGGGTTCATCCATTAAATAATCCCAAAACCTATTGTGTGAGAATAATAATCATATTAATTAATTATGTAATTTTGAATAATAATTCATAGGATGAATAATTCATGGAAGTTTCTTTTCAATCTATTACAACACATGTTTATCATGGATTATTCCTCATCATTATACATTAAAATATTTTAAAATTGTTTATAATGAAAATGTGAATTAAACCAATAATATACCTTGGGATTGTCTAGCTTGGTGTGATGTTTTTCTGACCAGAAGATTGTTTTTGTGAGAGAAAAAATGATCTAATGGATAACAACTAATTGAATGTTGTTATAGAGAGTTTCACATTAGGTTAACCATTTTTTTTTCATACCAATTAGTTTAACACCACATTTTCATAGGGCGAGATTTTCCAACTGGGATTGGGAAGTGTGTAGATTTTATGTTAATAAGGATGTTGTATATTTTCATGATGCCAGTGGGAAATTACAGGGGGTTATGTGTCTGTGAAATTAGTCTATGGTGGGTAGTATTTCATCAGATTGTATCCAACATGATTATTCATGGAGTCAGAAACACCCAACGGCCCTTGTATCTATGATTCAGGGTCCTTCTTTCCAAAGGCAGGCACCAAATGGATGATGATTTGGCCAATGACACATAAAAACTCTAATGGTCGAGAGGATGGGAGATCAGGATCATCACACACTTTTGAGAGGAATTATTGCTTACAATGGGACTCTATTATAGATTTACACAATTTTTATTTGTTTGTGAATCCTTATTTCTTTCCTGAAGTGTGTGTCCACATATTACCCCTTGGTAGGAAGATCAATCATGAATACACATGGATTAGGATCTACTAAGAAAACTTTATTTTATGCCCTATGACGAGGATCTTTATAGTTTATCATCATCCAAGGGGAAAGAAGTTTCTTCAATATCAGTATTGAACCCACAAAATTGGTTTCCTAGGTATCCTCTTGAGAGGAATCAGAACCGAAGTAGTTCACTGTCACAAAACTGGATACATAACCTTTTAAGGTACTGTGATACAGACCCATCTATGTAGTTTAATACTGTGAATCAATGATTTCTAGGTGAATGGTGCCTAGTCAAAATCCAAGGTGGGGCTTATGTTGAGGTGGATCGAGATTCCTAGGAATGATATGGTCTCCTAGATGAATATGACCCCACCAGGAATATGGTTCGAAGATTTATAGGGTGATTTTGGGTATCAGGTTGGGACCTATAGGAGACTTCCTAAGTATCCTAGTTGATTTGGAATCAAATACCTCATTGTTCGGTTCGAGTTCTGACATGAATCGGGCTTACATGTGGCATTTTCCCATTTGAAGGGGGAATGATCTCTCAGTTCACGGATGATATGATATGGAGATCCAACCTAGATGAAGGATTCCTATATATCCCAGTTATGATTGGAATAAGAGTTCTTGTAGTTCATGGGTGGATATTGTAATCATTGTCAACCTCTAAGGCCATGTAAATCATGCTTGGTCTAAGAAACAATAGGAAGTAGTAGATCTAGAAAACTACACACTTTCCCTTATCATCTCATGGAAAAGGTGGATCCTACGATGAAAGATGTCGGGTCGATTGTGGATGAGGGTGTGAAAAAATGATCCATTCAAAGTGAAATGAAAGTAAAGGTCCCTAGTTCCATCCTGAAAGGAAGGGATATTACTCCATGAGGGAGGCACTTGAATGGGTTCTAGGAAAGGGGAGGAATATTGATTCTCACCAAAATTAAAAGAAAGAGTAATTTATTTGACTTTTTATTAACCCTTATTGAATGGAAAAGAAATCCATTACACTTGATCCCTAGAATGGTGAGGATCACATCAGTATCCCAAGGATAAACTCCAGGTTACCGTGGAAATATAGACTTCTAGGCATTCCATAAGTCCGTACTGTTGTAGGGATTGACTACACGACTCCACTTACCATGGGTATGTTATCATAGAAGAGTGCATTGATGTCTCTGATGGTATATCCATACACGTCTACTGGATATGGAATAAGATTTTTCCGGATTCCGATGGATAGGATCATAGAGGGGATTCAAAAGATAGGATGGAAATGAAATGGTATGATCAGTACCATAAGGTGGAAATCCCATAGGCACTCTACTCCATATACCATTTTTTAAGGTAGGGAGTGGTACTATAATGACCCATACATTACATATATTGTTATTACTTAAAAATTGATGCACACTTATTACAAAATTTAACAAAACCATGAAAGGACCGTATAGGTATAGTGTCTTTAGAAACTGGGAAATATAAAAAACTGGTTCATAAATCATCTACACTTTCTCCCTTTTATTTTATCATATCTATAGTCCCGTTTAAAGTATGTTACTTAATACCCATCTTCCTGACCTGGGGAAAAGAAATAATACAAAAGGGTGATATCAAATGCTCAGTAAGGGTAAACAAAGAAAATATCAATCATATCATATTCATAAGAACATAACATTTTGAAAATATTAACCTGAAAAATAGATCATAATATCATAACATGGGATAAATCATGGTAGTGAAATGTAATCCCAATAATCATAACATAAAACATGAATGATTATGGAATACACACATAATCATATAGAATCATTTATTTGTAGTCAAGACTCATTGCCAAGACTGTCCTAGCAGACAAAGTCCATTTCTGAACCGAGTTCACTCCTCATTTCAGTCTTGTATCACTGAACCAGATTAACCTGCCATTCCAGCCATGTCTATCTCATGAGATATAAATCTGTACCCAATGCATTGGAGGGAGATATAGGTACCAACCATCTCATAATGATACCATTCTTATGTGTGACATAATATCATAAATCATACATCATAGCATAACCCACGTAACAAAAATGGGATTCTTAAACATCATGCCATCATAACATAATCCATATAAGATAAAAGGACATCATAAAATTAATTCCATCATAACATAATCAAATGAAATTATAAATATGGATATAAACATAACCCTATATTATCTTATATGGAATATAATTTTGATAAAACTCTTGAACTCCATTCTTGAGGAAAATGTACTTTCTACTTCAAAAATATTTTTCCTTTCTTAACATGTCATACTATTTTAAACTAAAAGAAGTTTATTAAAAATAAACTTGATAACTTGTAAAGGAATCATCATGGAAATAATGTTTTATGAAATCATAAAAATCCAATCATGCCGTATAAGTTAAAAAATATTCTTCTCATACTTTCGCAGGAAAAGTCAAAAAGTACCTCGTACTAAAAATGACAAAATATTCCTTTCATATATTTTACTAAAAACTCACCAATGGGTAAAATTGGATTTAAAAAATTTTATGAGTATATAAATATTATTAAATATTGATGAAACATGGATGTGGATGATAAATATTCCCCAGTAAATTCTAAAGTATAAACAATCTCGGATAAAAAAGAGACTGTGAGATTTTCCCTTACCTTAGGTCTGATTTGCTTCGTACATATCCGAACCTCCTGTATAATGATTTAAATAATGTCATTGACTTATTAAAGAATCATATTCATTGATACGATATCATATATTGTCATATTACTATCTTCTTATTAGTAATATTTCATTGCTATTTGTTATTCTGGTGTTCATTGCTTTATGTTCTTATGCATGTTTTGTCGAATAAATTCTTATTCTTAATTTTAGGTTATAGATAACTCATTTCCATAATGTTATTAGTGTAATATATATCATATTTATTCATTAAATTCATTTATATAATCATTATTCAAAGAAGATCATGTATAACGAGTCACATCACATCGTGGAGACGGTAGGCCGTATGTACGCACGAGCGATGATATCGTTCCCATGATCATGGAATTGTATTGAAGTGTATGTATACTATTTCAGAATTAATGTCATTTTACAATAATCATATATAGTTATTCTTTACACCATTATAACCATCCAAGTAAGGTGGTGGTGGAAAACAGATTATAGCACAGCGTGGAGATGGTATTCCATACGTACGCACCCACGGTGATTTTATTTTCCATAGGACGAATAGAAGGTGAAATAGGGTTGTTTAATATTTATAATAGAATATAAGTATATTAGTGATACTGATGTTATTACTTAACAATTAAAAAACTAATTAAGAGGAAGTATAAGAAGAAATAAACTAGAAATAATCGGTAACATATATTATCTCTTCTTTGACATGCCTCTTTGAATCCTCCTCTTAGGGCACTACAATTGGTCTTTGAAAAAGACCAAGACATCTAGTATGTTTCTATGGAAGTTGAGAAGGGAAATAGGGAGGGGTTGGACGAGATTTAAGGCTCCAAATTTTGTGAGGAGAGGGAGGAGGTTCCCTTTTATTAGGGAGGAGAGAGGCACCTTAGTGAAAACTTAAAATATTATTTTATAATAAAGTCATATTCAGTTTTTAATAGATCGAAATTGATATATTTAGAATATAATGTGGGTATGGGTCTAAATCCTCTCAACCAATAGGTTTTAGACAAGTTTAGGTTACTATTTTAACCTTATCATTTAGATTTCACTCTAAGTTAAATTATTTGACTTTTACCGCATCTTCTTGTTTTATTACACTATATGGTTAATAAACATACCATAACAATCCAAAAGAACCCCAAGTGATTAATTATTACTATATATTACCTTATTTAAGTAATTTGTACTAAAATTAGATTTTTATAAATAAAATAACAATTAATAATATAATATTTGTTTTAAAAACTAATTTATTTCAATTTTGACACGGTTTGGTAATTTATTTTTGTAAAAATCATAACAGCATGTTTAGTTTGAAAAAAGTTAATTAAATAAATACTAACATGTCATAGTAACCTATAAAATTAGTTTAATTCATAAAAAGCCTCAAATTACATTTATTTGGGTATTTATAATATCAATTATGTTAATATTTCATTAATAATGTAATTATTGCATAATCATTGTGCCATAAATAAATTAAATTATTTAATATCTAAAAATTATAAATAAAATACCATTATGTATGAAAACCTTTTATATTTCTAATGAATATTTATAGTCTAATTTATCTTATGTATATCACTATATTAAAAATGTTTTAGTTATTAAACTTCGATTTTAACTCTTTTAACTCTTCTTTAAATAAAATAATAATAAGTGTACTAATCTAATCCAAGTGGACCTAAATGGTCATATTTTATTCCTAAGGTTGTTTTTGGTCGAATTAATCTTATCCAATAGAATTAGGACATGTGTTAGGGTAATAATAATATCATTTTACCCTTAATTACCCTATTTACTTTTAACCGTGGTAAATTAAAGTAAAAAGTTACTATTCACCATAAATTATTTTTATCTTATTGAACCAAATATTATTCCTTGATATTAACAATGTCTCTCAGATTTTCTAAATTCAACTCACAGAAGCGGTAAAATTAGTTTTATGTACAATTGAAAATGCTCCTAAGAGGTGGGTAAATGGCGGTAAAAAGTTCAATAAAATTTATAGGTTTCTATATTATTATAAAATTAATCCAATGAATTAAATTGAACTTATATAGGTATTATTTATCTATTTTTACCTATAATAAATTTAAATAAAAATTATTATTTAAATAAAATGTTGGTTTTAACCAATAACTTAGTGTTTTCACTATTCATCAAAAATTGAAAGCTTTCAGAAAAATACAAAAAATTCACCCTAAGATAATTTCGATATTCCGAATCCTAAAATGAAGTCCATTTTGAAAGATAAAATTTCAAAAAGTGTGTATTACAATTCATAACGGCTAGTTAATATAATATTTTAATAACATATCATTGTTTAGCGAAACTCGGTATTGCATACAACACAAGATATCAAGGAAGGTTGTTGTTGCGTATAACACAATCTAAGCTAGAGTTGTGTGTAGTGAATTATTCCTTTGATGTTGCGTATAAAATAAGAAATAACAAACAATACTTCTCATAAACTATCAGGGTGTTATAGGTACCTTTTGCATAGCAGATATCTATGCTGGTGGAAGTGTCATCCACATACCAGGGTGGTACGTAGATCTGGGTGTGGTCCAGATACTATGGTGGTACGCAGATTTGGGATTTTTCTGTGTATCATGGTTTTAGATGGCCTCAGGCTCTATTCGCATACCATGCTGGTATGCAATGCTGGAGTCCCTCTGTGCATCAGAATGCTATGTCGAGTAGGGTTTCGTCCTCATAGAGATGTGCTATGAGGTACACCAGATTGAAAATGAAGAATTAGTCTTGAAATTCATGCGAAGTTAATCCATGAAGGTATTATGGTTTGTGTTTCTCCTTTTATGTTTTCGATTTTCCCATATTTTATTATTTCATTATTTAGGGTTCTCGTAGTGTTTATACCTACTAGAAACTGTTCGTGGATTTTCACTTCACTGAATTTTTTCCTTTGGAGTCTTCCTTTCACTCCAAATATCTAATTCCTTTTCCTAGATCCCCATTATTTTATTTTTTATAGTACTAAGAATGATATATCTACAGAAATACAAGACCTTTTTCTGAAGCCCTTGTAGGGATCATCCGACCCTCAGATGACTTGGTCAACCGAGAATCACGGTGTTGCAGCTCATGGTAGCTTAAATGACCACCTCAATTCTGCGAATGACGTAGTTCGTGAGGAAGTATCAGAATTGACTTATTTGTGTACTGCTCAGTCTACAGGGATGGTATGAAAGGATGTACCTCTCCGTCATATTTTCACCAACAATGTGGATCGAAGGTGGAATATCACTACCTCTATTCCACCAATGACATGGTACACAGTTGACTGATTACTTTTCTCATTCATTCTATGAATTTCCAGGTTCACTAGTCAATAAATGGTGGGCCATCATTTTGCAGGTCACCTATCTACCGCTCAGTTTGTAGTTTGTGACTTCTGCGGACCTTTCCCAGTAACCAGTACATGGAATAGTTTGGGTCCCCTTCCAAATTGTATTCCTTTAATATTATCCTCTAATTTTCATCCCGGGATTCATCCATTTCCATTATCAATTTTATGGGAGTATTTTATTTCCCTTTTCAGAGTTTTCAGAATCCTAAAAATTCACCTCATCGGAATGGGGTCTGGTCAGAATTTAGAAGGGGCTATTCAGATGTAGAAAATGGTCTTGAACTAAACTAGTTTGTGGTAGAAAGGAAGTATCATTGGGGGACCATGCCCATATATAGGGGACCCAGGTAATTATTCTTTTTATTGGATTGCTGGTGAAATGTAGTAAAAAAACTCTCTGCTTTCCTAGATTCTACGTTCCAACTCCTTTAAAGAATTCGTCATCCACAAACTATGCCTTACCTTCTGCGAACAACATACTCTTCATAGTTGCCTCATCTGCAAACCTTCCTTTGAATCCGAGAACCGAACTATGGAATTTTAAAACATAAGTCTGAAAATACTCTTTGTATGACCCTACATGTCCTCCCTCTCTTATGGACTAAACTTCAATTCCGTAGAACTGAACATTTAATTTCCAAATCAGATTTTAAATCTCCAAATTATGAACTTTGAATATCCTCATATCGAGGCTTAGTACAAGGCATTCCAATTTCGAGAATTTATTGACCAGCTGGCCAATTAATCATTGGCTAGTGTATTGTATGGAATTCCACATACTACCATTTTCTGAGGGATGCATTCTATGAACCATTCATAGGCTTTAGTATGTGGAGCCATCCAGTGGGTCGAATTATTTGGTCCTTAGGAATTTTTTCCTTTTCTCCCAATCATTATAATTGTACTGACCCCTTTGAAGGGTCTTTTTGATATAAGAAGGTGATTTATCTTCCTATTATCTCATTAGAAGAAATCAGGGGGGGAGTGTAGCCATGGTCTTGAATATCGAATAGATATATCGTATTGTCATTGTTATTCAATGCAGTATTCTCTGAGATCTCCTTTTGCTAGAGCTAACAGCCTATCCACTACCCAATCAGATTCTATTTTATAATTTTGGGCTCCAGGATGACTCTCCTTTGTCAGGGGTTGATCATGGAGATCTCATCAAACATTTCAAACAGCCCCATCAGCCTAATAAAGAAAACAACACTTCCAACATAGAAATCATTACAGATTCGAGTCAGCAGGGTGAGTTCATTCTGATTGGATCTTTATAGAATAAAAGAGGCCAACAGCCACACAGTACATCCTTAGATTCCATTATCCTTGATTATCCATCTATCATTTACATGTCGTGATGTAAAACTAGCGGAGATTGGAGCTCAAATTGGGACCTCCAATCAAGAGGGTGCTTTTCTGACGAGTGGGATTGGGAGTTCTGGGTTCATCAGTAATATTTCAAAGACTTTATGCCGATAAAAACGTTCAATCTATTTAAAGTGACATGTGTCTCTAAATTTTCCGTCTTTATTTTGGGCGAGATACTACCTGAGCTGCTCAACCGCTAGTGTCCGGACATCGATAACTTTAACTTATCCCATGGTGAAGTGGGGATCAGCCAATAGGATGTCTACCAGATAGGGGGAATTCCTATCCATGGTGACATGTATGAAGAATTTTTATAATTGGACAACACTAGGAGGAATTCTGAGAAAGTATCCTGATTGGTAGAAGAATTATTGTTTATGTCCAAAAGGATACTTGGTCAGCACCTACATGCCTGCTCACATATCACATTTGAGGATTATATAGGGATGTTTTAGCAGGTGAATGGTCCAAGGATGAGAGTTCTCCATAGATGAACCCATCTGACCCATCATTCACAACACATTCCTAGTTCTTACTAAGCTACCTCTTAGGCTGTTCAATACACTACTTGGGGTTATAAAATCTACTAAGACGTGTCGCCTTAGATCAGGTGGGTAGGTTTCTTTTCCATGTTCCAAAGTGGATGGTTCTTACCCTCTCATGATTCTTATACCATTGTTAGGGCCTTCACCATGATGATGGTAGCCACATTGGCGGAGGCATATCCCATCAACATGGTTGATCCAACTCTTGCCCGAATTTACAAATTGTTTGGCAGATACAAGAAGGAAACACTTGCATCATTATAGCTGTCTATTTCAATTACTATATTTATAGATGGAAGATAATTTACCTTGCTAAAAGTACCGGCATACCACCATAGTTCCGCATCCTGACTTCCACCAAAACTTTTTTAACATTTCATCTATCTGTAAAAAATATTGGTTCATGGAATGTGGGGTTAAATGTTGTGTGATGTCTCCCACTTCTCTTTGGCACCATATGTGGTTCCCCATGGGCATTTGATAGATACTGGTTGAGGATTCCCTGAATAAAGTTCTTATATTATTTCACTTTGACACAGAGTCTTAATCACATGCATAGATAGGGGGGCCATTTGTTAACCTTTCATTCCTTATAGGTTCTCTAGAAATTTTGGATGGCTTTAGTAGACTACATCTCTCCCCACCACCCTGGTGATGTGGGAGTTTCACCCCGTAATTCTCCACCAATTGTGGTTAACCATGACTCGATAGGATGCTAATTTGGAAGTCCTCATTCCTCCCAAATTATCCTCAACAAATATATCATTAGAGTTTACCCAAATATGGGAGACTTTATATCCTAAGGGTTATTGACAAAGCTAGTTCGATGGGTTTAGAGACAGTTGGTTATTTTAGATCATGTTCCAAAAATTCCAGTTGTTCTATCTATTCCCCTTCTTATGGTGATAAGGTGTTCTACCTACCGCCTCATGTGTTTGGACAGGGATTTACCCACGCGACCCATTTCATTATAGATTCATTCAGATCTCAAGCCTTTGGCAGATCTTGTTAAGGGTCCCACTAAATTTGGTCTGATTGGGTAATCACTGTATGTTCTTAATGGTGCTGCCATCCATTCTCATCTAGTCCCAAAGGCTCAACCATCTATTGCTAAAGAATATCCCCTAGATTTGGTGACTCAGCTCTGAGAACTTCCATCTGCTGTGTTCATGGTTCCTCATTGTGTACCTATAACGGTGGAGGAGGACCAAGATTTCAATGATATTAAAAGGCATTAAGATGTGAATAAGATGTCATGGAGTCAAATCTGTACTCTTGCTGTGGAAACTCCCCGAACATATTTTTCTAATGATAAGGATATATTTTTATTATTATTTGTTGATCTGGGTTCAGGTGACTCTAACTACCGACACCTGAATCTCTATGTACACCAAATTGTTTAGCTCAAGTTGATCGCGTTGCATGTGAATATGACCACGATTGGTTCAATGATTCTCACCACCAAGATCAGACATTCTAGGATATTACTTACAATTTCCATCATATTGAAGTTGAGAAAGCTAGTTCTCATAACCAGATGATCACCCAGATAAAGGAAATTCACGGGTACAAGGCTCACATGGCCCGACTAAAAGCACAATTGGCATCTTCAGATGTTAATTATGAATCTGTACGACAAAAATGGTGAGACGTCTAGACTGTTATAAAATCAGTTCCCCCAATGGTTGAAGATGAAGTTGAGCAGAGGGATGCTTTAGAACATACCCTTAATGTCCCTCATTGAGCAATTATCAACCTACTATAAAGAGATATTTAGGCCTCATTTCAATCTATTGGGCTACCCTGTGCTGACATTGATTTGATATTGGGGGGAGGTTCTAAATTATGGATTCACCACTTTTATTCTCATTTATTTTGATAAAATAGAAACATTGTTCTTTCTATAATTCCTCTTTTACCCTATCATACGCTATCAGTAATTTATGATCAACTACATTTTAAACAATAATATCAATCATATATCAATTTATGTTAGAATACAAGTTAAAGGAATAATCAATTTATGCTCTATTTTTTATTTCTGAAACCGAGGTCTCAACGAGCATAGTTTGATTCTTTCTAGGGTTTCATAGAAAACCCTGAAAACATTGTGCCTTATTTTTATCACCCTAATTTTTTCCTACACCTATTATGATGTTTTCCTATATGGTATAATGTGACTTTTTCTTAGGATCCACTTTGTGGGTTTTCAACCCAACAAGATTTGTGTCTCATTCATTCTTTGATTACTCAACATTTTTTTGCCTAAACTTTATGTAGAATACGTTTAGCGAGCTGAAACTCGACTTTTATCCGAGTTTCCCTTTTCGGTTTTCACCATAGAGATTGTAGTGTCTCTTTTTCATGGGTTTCTTAAAGTCTTGAGAACTAAAATATCGTTAATAATTTTTTATTTCGAACAACATTGACAATAAAATTAGGGGAAAGGGACCCAATTTAGGGATCATTAATGGATAATGTCCCAGTAAATTTCAGACTTTTATTAGGGACATTTCTTAACCTTGACGTGGGATTTATGGATTTTAGACATGATATGGGGAATGGAATCCATGGGGAGTATATAGATTGGAAAACCATCACCTGAGGAAAAATTTTCCTTTGGTTAAAATGCCATTTTTGTGGGAGACATATGCAGAGTCGTTAGGGCATTGTACACATAGTCAAAAAAGGTGTTAGTGGGACAATTCCCTTCCATTTCTTGATAACCAAGATGTTTTTATATAACATGAGATTTTTTTTATTCAGGACCATAGGGGATGGCTTATTTATGGAATGAGGTCTGAATATATTAAGTGAGTTTTTAACCTCTTTGGATTAAAAAATGCTCCCACATGAATTTTTCTTTCGTGAAGGATGGTCAAATGATGGTGCAACATAACATAATAAAATGAGGATATTTTAGATTTGTTTTAAAAAATCATTTTACTCTATCCAAAGGCCAGAAATTGATTTTCCTTTTCCACCATTATTCTTCCCATAGATTTCCTTTATCTTAAAGAATTTAAAAGGGAAAATATGTAAATAGTAACCTATGATATTTCCAAAACTGAGATAAAAGATGAGACTAAAACATATTAGGGGAATACAAAATTAGGAAAATCCACTCATGGTGAGAGATTTTCCTTTGCTTGACATGCCATTTTTTGGGAAACTTGTGCAAAGACACCAGGGCATTGTATTCATAGTTAATTCAGGGTGTCTGCGGGACACTTTCCTTCCATTTATGAAGGCCATGGAGGATTATGGAGATGTGGAAATTTATGGACACAATATACTTTGTGTTAGGAGGGGTTCCTGATCATGAAAATTAGAAATTTTATATTTTACTTTTCTAGGAATGTAATGAATATGTTGAGGCATTTTTATCATATCTATATGAGTTATTTCCTTACATAGGTCTCACCAATGCGTAGGCGGCGAGAGGACATATCTTGTTTAATGTCTATATCCAACATATTAAATTTGAATGTCTCTACATATAGTAAGATGATATGAATCAATTTGTAAATAGATCTTCAAAGGCTCACTCCTATGCTGAAATGATTCACACATATGGATGGGGCGTTGTTGTTTTGGACACAGATTCAATGAGGTGGGGGATGTGTCAATCTTTTTGTGTTGACTCATTTAATGTAAAGGTTCATTAGGTGGAACATCCTTTTTCATGATCTGCCCTATGGGTGAATATCAGGTATCACGTATCATCCAAATTTAACATCATGTGATTAGGACGTTGATATAGAAGCCCCGAGAAATTGGGTGGTAATTGTGCCAGGCTGTTCAGAAATATCTAGTATGTGGGTACTAAGGAGAGCATAAATCATTGCTTCAGTGGCTCTTAGGTAATGAGGAATTAAATGGGGCTTAGAATCCATTAGTTGTAGGATCCTAGAAAAATAATCCCATAGGGACGCATTTGTATTCAGTTTATATTCAATTTTTTTTGGCCACATATGCAGACCCACTGGGGAATTGTATCCATAGTCAATGAATGGTGTACATATCACATTGACCTTCCATTACTGATGGACATGAAGGATTATTAAGATCCAAGATCACTGAAATCACATAGTTTGATTAATAGAGAGAGTTGGTTTGGACATATTAGAAACACTTTAGTCGTAATTATTAATAGAATTCTGTGATAATTTATGTAATTGGAAGTCATTCTATACATATTTTACCTATATGTGAGGTTGGGAATTTTGACTCCCTTGTCGGATCAGGGACTACTTTTGAAGATTCAAAAATCCTAAGACTAGGTTCCCTGCACATGTTTTGCTCTGTGAAGAAAGGGAAATTTTAGAAATATTTGGGGTGCATTAAAGTATTTTATTTCTTATGGTTAGGAATTTGGGCCATGCATTTTAAGGTCTTAGGGTGATGAATTTGGGGCATGCAGTTTAATGTCATGTGGGGAGGATTTATTCTGTATGGTTTAATGTCGTGTTGAATGGATGTTGATAGAAAAATTTAAATTTTCATGTTCTAGGGACTAATTATCAATTGTATCATGCATAAATATGATATAATTCGGTCATGTAATTCCTAGAACACCCAAAAACTAATTAGCGGGAGAATGTGTAAACCATGATTCCATGATCCCTTGAGTTAGAAGGTATGATGTGATGCTTAAGAGCTAATGGGCGTACGAAAGTAGGAACAAACTCTCCTGGGAAAAAATTATCTTTTGGTTGACAAGCCATTTTTGTGTGAAACATATGCAGAGAAGCACATGAATTTTATTCATTGTAAAACAATAGTTTCCTCAGGTCACATGTTGTCCATTTCTGATAGACATGCGTGATTATGGTGATCTGATTTTTCCCATGACATGGAGATTTATGGATGAAAAAGGGATGTCTTGGTGTGTGAGGAATATAATGACCATGACTAGTTATGAGGTATGAACTCCTCTACAAATATTTTATTTTTATGAAAAGGGAAGCATGGTCTTTTGACATGTTCTAGATTTAATAGTCATGATTTTTAATCCCCTACATTTTTTTATTTCACGTACAAGAGATTGGGGAAATTCTTTTTTTAGACTTATATGTGCCTATACCTAGGATTTTCAGCCCGAGTGTCACTAATAATATCTTTATACTAATAATAAAGCCATTTGTTGTCCTTGAGACACTATACGATTTAATGTTATGTGGTCAAGAATTCTCTGGCCATGTAGTTTAATGGCATATGGTAAGGATGATAGTGAACCGTCAGGAAAATGGTGACATGAGTGAAATGTCAACCCATTCATTGGACAAGATATATTTTTTATGTCTCTTGGACCCGAATGAAGGATTCAGGTGTCACTATGTATCTTGAAAGGGTAGGAATCAAGCCACACTTAGTTCATGGAAACTCATTGTGCCCATCATGCCTATGCACGAGAGGGGGGGAACTTTTATAATGTGGCCGGAGGACCATGAAATGCGGTCAAGGTGTCTCAAAATATCATGTGAGGAAATAATCAAGCTATACATAGTTCTTGAGAAGAAAATTCCATGTATTGGTCTAGTCCATACAAAATGAAGAAGGATTTTTTTTGGGTGGTGGATGGACCACAGTGAAGATTCAGTGTGTCACAATGTATGCGGTAGGGGAATGAATCAAGCCACACATAGTTCTGGAGATACCTCCCTATATTGGGTAGGATCATATACTTGGAGATGAAATTTTTTAACCATTTGGTTTCTTTAAATGGAAATATAATGTACATGTACCCTCTATTCATTTAGGGGGGAAATCCATTACCACTATTCTTAATCTCACGTGGGCTATGCTCGGTGTCAGAAACATGGAATAGATAAGGTCTCCTCTTCATTATACGGAGATAGTTGAGAGAAAAAATAGGAATATTTTACCAAGTGGTTGTTGTTACTAGATCTAGGATCGAGGCGTCTCTACATATCCCATTAGAAGATTGGAATCAAGCAATATGTAGTTTTGATACAATATGTTCCCTAAACCGTTCTGACCCTTGACTATGAAGAGGGAATTTTTTTTGTTTGATGGCGGCTGGGCTAGGAAGAAAGATCCTAGTGTCACTATGTATCCAATTGGTAGACATGAATCAAGTCATATGTAGTTCTATATTGCCTCATGGTAGTTGACTCATGTCAGATACAATGTTCCCTCGGGTGAGAAAATTTGTGAGGCCATGCAGTTTAACTTCATATGTTAAGTATGAATATGTTTCTATGCAGTTTAACATCTTGTATCTAAGATAGGGACATTGAGTAGTTTAACATCATGAAACATGGAGGACTTCATTGTGCAGTTTATTATCATGAGATTAGGACATCTTCCGTATAGTTTAACATTTTGTGGAAAGGATGTAGGAGGCACTATTCAGTTTAATGTCATGCCTCTAAGATATTTTTGATCATGATTACACAAAGTATTTAATATAGAAACTCACATTGATGGGGGATTTGATAAGCTATCCATCCACTGAAAGCATGGAATATACTCCATTGGAGTAAACATTGTAAAACATATGGTCTTTCCCATTTTGTCTCCAAATTTTTAGGTTCTGTCCTGAGTATCATCAAGGCTCATAGGACCGACACCACTTCTAATTCAAGGAATGATTGGAGGTGAACCTTCTAATAGAAGGCCTGTGCAATCAGATTTTGATTGACATATAGATGGTACAGATTGTGAAAAATATTCTCATTTAACCACTCCATCTAAACAAAAAAATTTTGGGATTTCTCATCTATAGATAGATGATCACTAAAAGCAACCTAGAGTGATTGTAGTTGAATTTGAATGGGTAAAACTGCCTCTATCTCCTACACTAGGGAGCAGGGGGTTTCTTGAGTGGAAGTGCGGGTTGTGATCCATTAATCCCAACAAGTAGGTTGGATCATGTATGGGAATGATTTCTTATCCATTTATACTATAATTTGGAGAATATTGGATATGGTCTTATAGAAATCCTATATCTATCTGTTGAACACAACATGGTAGCAGGATAAACAGTGGTCTTTGATACCATACTCTTGGTAGAATTTTATCCAATTCAACAAAGTAGAAATTGGTGTTGTTGTCCATCAGTATTGTGTGAGGGTCACCTAACCTATTAATGATTTTGGTTTTTGAAAAAGCTGAAAATTATTTTCACCCCAACTTCTATAAAGGGTGAAACTTTTTCCTATTTGGAAAATAATTCGGTGACTGTGAGAATATATTTTAATAGCCTAGTTGTGGAGGGAGGGTATAGTATGATAACGTCCTTTCCCCATATGGTGAATAGACATGATTACATTGTAAATTGAAGCAAATCCAGGAGTTTATGGATGAAATTATAATGGATTCCTCAAGAATGACACTTTTTTGGTGAAATCTACGCTATCCAACATCTTGGGGGGTCAATAGTATCCAAGCATTTGAATTTCGTGATAGATTTTGGATGCTGACTAGTGTTCCCCAAAATTTATTTCACAGACTTTTTTCATGAAGGATATGGTATTTTCTCAATCAATATACCTCATAAAGACTCTCTAAATGGATTTCTTATAGAGAACCTTTCATCGGTTTGTACTGTCATATAGAATGAAATTGACAGCTCTTATTTATATTTTTTACCATCCATACCTATCTAGTGGGAGTTATCACTTTTGGATATATTACAAAATGTCATTCATCAAGCTGGTGGTAGGACCATATGGCTCAGAGTTGGCACTGATCTATCTACATTCTTCTATTTTGGTCTGAATGTATGGTAGAACCCTCTAGCGGTGGGAAATGTTGACGACTATTTCATTCCGACCTTGGTCGAGACATATCTTCATTTTCTATTACATTAGCATGTGAATTCTGTGAATGAGGGACATAATCCATTTTCAAGTCTGACATTAATTCTTCCATCAATTCTCCAACATGGTTCTTCAAAGGGATCAGTTCATGTTTCTTGAAATCAGAGTCACCATTGACTTTCTTGATCACTAATTATGAATAACTTTTTATCTTCATGTGTTTGGTCTATGCTTGGATTTCTAGTTCCAGGATAGTGATAAGGGCCTCTTTCTCTCCTTTATATTTTTTCATCCTTCTGACAGTAGAATAGAATAGGGAAGAACAAATTTTTCAGGGGATATTAGTATGATTCCATGACCCAATTTTTTTAAATTTGGGCTCTTCCATTCTTTTTATTATTGGGATTCTAGACTCACCGTTGAAGTGAATTTACCACATCTGGTAGTTATCTTTATTAGATAATAATTCCTCATCAATTATCTCAACATATAATGGGACCACCCCCATTGACCGATGCTCTACCAAGAAATCTGCTAATTTTTTTCCTTTGATTGTTTTCTTTATTATAAAATGTATATCAAAGTACTACAGGATGACCACCCACCTTGATAGGAATTTGGATAACATTAGATGGTTGAGAATGTACTTGATCAAGTTGCTATATGAAACCAAATTGACTTTGTGGTGTTTTAAGTAAGGTCTCAGCTTTTGGACAAAAAATATTAATTCAAGGCATCTCTTCTCAATATTTGAATGATGAGTCTCATCATCAATCATGGTTCGGCTGACATAATAGAGACTATTATCATGATTGGTATCATTTTTCTACATGAGAAAGGCTCTTAGGGATATATCTAAGGTGTTTACATAAAGAATAAGTGGATTACCATCAACAGGTGTAATTAGAATAGGTGGACATAATGGATACTTTTTGAGGTTGTCAAACACTTTTTGACAGTCTTTATTCCGTTGATCTTCAACCCCTTTCTTCATCAACCTAGTGAAAGGAAAACATTTTACTGCATGGTTGGATATGAAGCACCGAATGTAGGCTAGGATTACATAGAATCTTCTCAAATCAATGAGGTTGCGATGAGGTGACATTACAAGGATGAGATTTTTCTTCTAAGGGACGACTTTAATGCCTCGGTGTTGTATGAAGAAGCCAAGGAATTTCCATAAGGTAACACCAAAATCATATTTTAGGGGGTTCATTTTCATACATTATTGGAGTAGTTTATTGAAAATGTTTTCAAGATCTTCTATGAAGGGCTTAGTGTTGTCTTGATTTAACCACCACATCATTAACATAAAACTCAACAAAATTTCCCTGTAAGGTAATAAAAATGCAGTGCATTGTGCACTGATTTGTGGCAACAAAATTTTTAATACTAAAAGTAATCAATTTATAGAAAAATACTCCATGTGGGACCTAAAGGTGGTAGATTATTCATCATATTGGGACATTTGGATGTTTTTATGTCATGAATTTACATCCATGAATGAGAGAGCCTCATATCCGGCAGTTGCATCGATCATTTATTATGTGATTAGGACTGGAAAATCGTCTTTCAAGAAGTGACAATTGAGGTCCCTAAAATCCATACAGACATTAATCTTCTCATTTTTCATTATTATGTGGACAATATTTTCTGACCATTATGGATATTATACTTCATAGATGATGTTTCCTATGATAATCTTGTTATCTTCAGCCTCTATTTTGGCAGCATGTGTCGAGTACGTCCATCTGGCGGTTTTCATGTAACCATAGTGGTCATTCAGTAGGCCTAGGGGGTGAGTGGAACCTCTAGTTCTAGACCTAGAATCTATATATAATTCAAGGTAAATACATATTGATTATGTCTCAGGAAAGAGGAATATACCTCTTTCTCTTTGGAAGGTATGGACGCACTAACAAGAGAATGTCATTGGACTTCTTCCGTACCCAAGATGATTTCCTTGAGCTTGTAAATGGTGGTGGAAATTCCTTCCTCGTATGTTGGAGGGGAATCCCTTAGATCATCATCATCTTCTTCCTATGCACCCTTAATATCTTTCTCTAAATCTTATGATGGAAAAATCCATGAAATTATTTCTCTGTAGTTGTGGGTGGAGTTTCAATTTTGATGTCTATGAGGTAAGGTCATCTCTTCTTCCATAGTCATTGGATGGGGCAACTCCATAACTGATGTAGTGGGGGGTAAATGAGTTTCCTCATTTTCCTTGAAGGAAGATACACTTATTCCTCCCTCATCAGGTGAGGTGAGAATTTTCTAGAGTTTTAATGTCATTTTGGGGGTATTTGCATTCCAACCATCCCTATTATTTCAAATATTAATGAGACTTTGGACATTATCAGTCTTAGAATTCATAACTGAGATCATGAGGACTATGGAATATGCATCTGAATATGGACTTGTTCTTTCAATCTGATTGATGTGAAGTACGTATACTTCCTAGAGCTTCCTGAGTGATCAGTGGGAAAAATTTCCAAAATTTTCCGGGTGGTGACCTAATCAATTCAATCGGTTGAGGGTTGTTTCCCCTTTAGCTCATAGAACCTTTAATCAAGGTAGTGTGACACTAAGGGCTCGATTGGGGCCATATCGGCATGCAATATCCCACTCAATCAATTAATGCTACAATTCAGGTACTGATGGTATGAGGAATAGATTACGGAATGTTTATGCACCTGAGGCCTCCATATATGGGCATTGAAGGCCATATTATTTCAGAACACTTGAAATTCTGGGAGAGCTACAAGGTCAGTTAACCAAGTTTTGAGTTTGATTTTGATTAATTGTTTACACTTTATTTTTTCATATCCCAACAAGGTCATGGAGTCGGGCATCAGAATATCCTCATTGCATCCCAACCGGTGAATTTTCCACATAGGGACATGAATAACCCAGATCCATTGTCGACGAAGACTTTTGGAATATTAACACCATGTAACGTGCAATACACATATAAGGGTTTTATGTGTCCTTTAATGATGATGTCTTTATCTTGATCTATGAAGGAGAAAATTGTATGGCATTATGAAGAGTTGGTCTCTATCTGGTAGACTTTAGAAGCGACTACTTCGGCTTCCAACTCATTGGGACTCAACAAATCATTAATGAGGTCTTACCTAAGATCTGCTGAAAGATTCATCACATCAAGGATTGAAAGCTTAAATGGCACTGAATCTAACTATTTTTGAATATAATATTTTTGATCTAACGGTCAGTGCTTACCAACATACAGATTCACTTTCATAGGTTCTTTAGAGGATTATGTATTTGATGAATATATGTCGACCCTTGGGGTGAGAGCTGGAGAATCTTCCACCCTTTGTGGATCTAGATGGGAAGATCTTCTCACATGTCTAAGGAAATTAGTCATTTGTTCTTCCATTAAAGGATATTTCATTAGAATTAAACCATGGGATTTTTTGGGGGGAATGACTATTTTCTTGTTCCTATTGGATCTGTTGTACGGTTCTTTTATGGGGTTCTTCATTTCTGACAGTTCGAGTGGGGGTGCGTACATATGATAGATTTCTTCCATGGATGCATCTCCCTTCAAATTATTGCCCTCTATAGTTTCTTCCCATATCCACCAATTTGGGTGAAGAGAATTCGGGTTTGTAACTTTACTCGTCGTTGGAGGAAGGATCCATAAAATGGATGACATTTGAGAAGCCAAAAAGCAGCTCATCTTTTGATGATGACTTTTCCTCATCATCTGCCTCTAGTTGTGCCGTTTGGTGGGGTAGTTCCCATCGTCTCGTTTGGCGGGGAGGTGCCTGTATATTCAGATTTCCTAGCATGAAATCTGAGAGTGTCAACAATTACATTGGATTTGGTGCATGTTCGTCTTCCTATACTCACTTTCTTTCCTACATATTGGAATGTTTTTTTGGAGGTCATCCTTTGTTGGATTTTCATGTTGAGGATGTGGATAGTGTTTCCTTAGGAGCCGTTGGAGGAACATTTGGTTTCATACAATGTTCTTGGATGATACTATTATCTTGTTTGATTTATTTCCAAGTTATCCAACTGTCCAATTTTTTTCCTTTCTTGATAACAACTTTCTATTATTCCCCCTCTTCATTTGGAGTAGTAGTGGAAAAATATGACACTTGTGCTAGGTGTGGTCCTTTCTTGGTCTGTCTGGAATCTATCATCTTCTACAGGTGGTCCTTAAAGACAACACACTCTCAGATATTGTGTCCCGATATCTGATGGAAGGGATACTAATATGGATGGTCATCAAGACCACCTTCATCACCCCACTTCGCCTCTAATATCCAAATAATGTTCTAGTTCATGGTGGCTATCAAATAATCGTGGACTTTGTCATCTCTGAATGAGTATAATTTATTTCTTCATTCCTCAAATTGATATTTTTGGGCCCCCTTCGCTCATCATGATGGGGAGGGGGTGGTTATTGACATCGAGAGGGTCCTGCATGGATTTGTGGGGGACATGGAGAAAGATATGGTGTAGGGTGTAGCTTAAGCATGAAAAAAGACACTTTATCTCTTCCAAATATTTTTTTAATGGGGCTCATGGGGCTACCCTAAACATGATATTAGTTTATTTCAAGGAATAATATATCCTTTTGGAAATGAAAAAGATAGCCCAGAATCCACATTTATATTTTATAAGAATGATTGGCTTTCACAGCTCATCTTAGAGAATATTGATGCACATGGAAAGCATATCATATTGGGGGAGTGTTCGGATCATGGAGTAAATCAAAACATTACATCTGGTGATTAACGATGCAAATCGGGCTCGCGGCCCATGGGCTTTGTGGGAATGGGGCGGATGTGGGGCGGGGTGGGCCTAAAACATTTGACCGTTTAAAGTGCGGGCCAATGCGAATTGAGCTCGTGCGGGTGCGGGCTTGCCCGCGGGCTCGATTAAAAAATATATACATTATTTTTACAAAATATGTTTCATTAACATTTAATTTTTTTTAATAAAAAAATCATGGTTAAACGGTGACATATGATTTCTCACCATAATTGTCATATTATTTCACCATTTATTCACATGTGAATTTTAAATTGGTCTATATTTATTGTTTTAATTTTATATAATATTATTTATATAATAATTATTAACCATATTCACAGTGTGTCAACCCATCTTTTGAAAAATGAAACTCATCGCCCCTGTGCATGGTTTCAATTCTATAAGAGTTATTATAATCATAATATTTCTTAGTTTGATTTAATTTTGTTATTATTTAATTTTATTTTTTTATGAAGAGAATTGGATAGAACCTCGTAAAAACACAAATAACTTTCTCTAAAACTGGTCGTTACCTGGAGATACTTCATTCATTCATAGGTTTAGTTGCTCACATCACCACACAACCAACAATATCATTCATCGCACATCATAGACCACTCACCTACTTTCTATCACAACAATTCACCACCACATCGGCATTACCATATGCCACCCTTAACCCAAAAAAAAATGTTCTATCACATCTTTTAAAACTATAGTTATTGTTAATTCATACTTCTCCCTACAAATACCTTTAATAATGATAAAAAATAAAATATTTAAATGATTATAAATAGTATTTTTTTGTAAATGTAGGTAAGCCTGCGGGCAACCCGTGGGCAACCCGCGGGTTTATGCGGGGTGGGGCGGGCTTGAAATATTTTGTTTACATTATATGTAGGATTTTTTGGAGAAACCTGCGTGGGCTCCAACTTGTTCAGCCTTAGCCCACCCCACCCCGACCCTCCCGTTTCGCATTACTACTGGTGATGAAGTCTGAAATTCTCTCAGACACCTCCTATTTTATGTTCACGAGATCACTTACTATTTTTTTCAGCAATGTCGAGATGAACTAGAATAGGAACTAGTGCTGGAGATCCTCCAATACTGTCATTGAGTTATCATGAAAACTAATATACCATAAAAAGGCCGAACCTTGAAGGGTTCACAAAAAGCATCTGATCATCACAGTCTCTTATTTCTTTAGTGTTCCCACCATGGGTTTATAGTAAGAAGAGTAGTGCATTATATGCCACTTTGGGTCTCTTGGGCCATTGAACACTGGGAACATGTGGCACCTAAGATTTGGTATATTAGGGACATTTCTTACCCAATTGGGATAGGGTTTCTATCCCAGTTGAATTGGATCATGTTTTCTTTCCATTACTTCCATTCATGTTTTCGACAACTCGATAATATTCTTGAGTCCTTGATGCATGTCATGTTGGACCTAATCATGGGAGAGTACATGAGGGGAATGATTGGATGTGTCAGTGCTGTTAGAACTTGAGGTGTATATCCAGCCGAGGGCATCATTTTTCTATTCTCCTAGATCTATTCTAGTTTTTTCCCTAATGGAAGAATATCCTGACATTTTACAGGGA
The DNA here is from genome assembly GCA_963277665.1 of Viscum album. Taxonomy (NCBI): domain Eukaryota; kingdom Viridiplantae; phylum Streptophyta; class Magnoliopsida; order Santalales; family Viscaceae; genus Viscum; species Viscum album. Next base: position 622,427,329 of record OY728135.1, on the reverse strand, counting down.
TTGGGTTTAGGTAGGCTGATGGTCTTGGTGGTATCTAGAATGAGAATTCTAGCCATATCTCATTTGTCGGAATAATTCCTGGGGGTATAGGTACATCGGATGGAAGTATTTTTTGATGATCTACATGAGGAACATACCTTATTGGGCATATTTCTCACAGCATCTCGATGTTCATTTTCCTTAAATGTTTTATTTCATCCTCCTATTGAGTGAACATTTCCTCAAGCATCAAGGATGCATTCTCATTGAGAGGGTGTGGGTTATTTGAATCCTTGTTCTTATTCTTCTCTAGATTGGGGATTTTTGAATGATTTAATGAGGGATTAGCAGAGGGAGTTCTAAATTTAAGAAGGACTCTCTGGTTCTGGGTGTGCATGCCTCTGGGTTCATTACAGACGACCTTATGAAGGGACCCATCTTCTCTTGAATCCTTATCATTTGAATTATCTTCAATAATGTCCTTTGGATTGACATCCATGACAATTACTGATTTATACTGCATTACTAGTGGTGTATCAGGTGTTGAGTGGTAAGAGAGATTCCTTCATCCTTTGTTTGATAACCTTCTCCCATTATGTGATATTATTCAAGTTTTCTAGAGAAGGGTGACTTAAAGGGAGCCCTAATATGAACATATTGTATTACTCCATATCAGTGGATGTGAGTCATTGTATGGGATGGAATGGGTGACCACTATATCTTTTTTCTCCCCATACGGGATAAGAGAGATATTTGTTGGGTGTGAATTTGATGTAAAAATGCCTCCATCCCCGCAGGTTGGGGTTTCTCCTATTTTTCTATTAACATGTCATGGTTTTGGGTTTTTGGTATTCTTTTTCATGTTGTGTTAAAATTTACATAGTCTTTTTAGATAGGGATGGTCCCGTATTATTATGAATTCTGCTATTATGGTTTCCTTCTTAATCTCATGCATTACCGTGTGGGTGTGAGATGGATATGGTGTCAGGTCTGCACATGATTTTTTTCTTCCGAGGACATGATCATTTCTTTTCTATTGTACTCCCTTAATAGAAAATCCTATTGGATATTCTTGATAGATTTTTTATGAGTATCTCGATGAATTGTTCTCTTCAGGCCAAATTCTTTTGAGACTTACTCAAGGATGGTTCTTGTCGAGCATTCCTCCTTTCCTAGACAAGGACATCATTTGATTGTTGCCTCAGGATGATGACATTTCAGGATTTCACTTCTATTGGTACTTACTGGATTTGAAATGGCGTGAGGTGTAGAGCTCCATGTTCTCCCCATCCCCGAATATGAATGGCGGAAGGGGCATTGTTGATAAGGCAATGAAAATTATGCAGCACATGGTGGTAGGATATCTCAAGGCCTTTCTTTCACCTTTGTGATTGTGGATTCCATGAACATAGAAGGGCTTCTAGGATGATTTTATGGTGAATCTCCCCCATGATATCAATATGGTATATATACCCATCATAGGGTAGAAAAATTTATTTTAACCAGAGGCGAGTTTTCCAGATATTGAGGTGAATGTTATGCATGCATTCTTCTGAAAAATCTCTTGGAATGTGGAAGTGAGAAGAGGTTGTGAACCAATACATCCCTTTTAGGTCATACCAAGAAATTTTTCTACTCATGAGAAACACATCTTGTTATGGTTCCATCATGGAATTTTCTTCTTGATCTATCCTGTTTGACTGCTTCGTAATTATTTCATTCCATGTAGTGGGGATGGCAAGAGTCCAGTTGACATGTGAACGGTATGAGGGTGGCTCAGAAGATAAACATTTCCCATATCCATCTCCTAGTTGATAAAGTACATCTATTTTCATGGAGAGAGTTTCCAATATTTCATACTCCATTTTTTGAAGCGCCTCGACATATGTGGGATTTCTTGAATTTGACCAGATGAGGGGAGGACCTTCTTGCAGGTCAGAATGTTTACTCTGGGGATTACCTTTGAAGTCAGTGTCATGATGGTGAAGACTAACATTATTGCTTCATGTACAGCTGTATAGAATAATATTATGGTGTATACCCTAGGGAGGTCCTTCAAGGACTACCACAATAATGGGAGGTCCTTCTTGCAACTTGGTGTCATTGAGGGGAGGTCCTTCACAATGACTTCTATCATAGAGAGGACTACCATAATAGATCTGGATATATGGAGGCTATCTATAGTGTAAATTCATGGGAGCACATTTGGGATGTAATTCAATGAGGGGAAGACCCACTCATTTCTTGATTTCACTATGGGGAGGGATTTTGAGGAAACTGCGTTCATGGTGAGGACTACTATCAAATATTGACGTTCGGCTACAGGGAGAAGCATATCTCCAACTTAAACCCTAGGGAGGCCCATCAAGGTGGATGACAGAAAGGGGAGTTACTTATTTCTATTATATCTTCTAGTCAAGGGAAGGGTTATAATAAAACACATTAGAAGATAGGATCTCATGATCGATCACTTCTAGACCCCAAAGTAATCCCCTCTGGGTGCTCTGGAAAAGACCTTTAGATCTGCTGATAGGGACATTGATGGAAGGAAATTCGAAAATGCTACTACTAATTCTATATTTTGGTAATGTATTGGAAGTATATAGAGCCATTATGGATATAATTTTTATGGTGTTAAGAAATCTAGCTTCTTGCAAAAAACAATCTTGAATATGCTCTTCATTTTCCAGTTTCCTTTGGCTCCTTTCATTTTTGAATGCTCTTTTGAAGGAAATTGTGGATTCCTAGTATTGGTAGAGGCCTAAATATGTGAGACCCCATTTGGTTGGTTCCCATGATGTCTTTGAGATATGCTGATGATCATCATGAGTTCTGGTAGAGATATGTGTCTACCTTGGAGAAACTACCACATTAGACCGGTTTCCCCCAATTGGAGTAGGTATTTGTTTTCAATATAATTATCCTTGTATCAAGAAATATGTCTTTCGAACCTCCCAGAATCGAGCCTCGATGTTGGTCTACTATGGAGTGATTCCCTAATTTTGTGGATGAATCACCCTTCCAAAGGAGATTGGGTCATGTGCCCGAATCCTCACTTTTTCCATCGAAAAAATGATGTCTTAACACATTTGGAGGATATAGTCTATCATCGACATCAGATCCTCCATTATGGCCAAGATGTGCTGAGATACGCCTTTGGATGGAATGGGTTTGAATTCCTTTTCCAATATCAGAGCAGGGGATTGTGCCTACCCCAATCCTCAATGATTTTTCAATGGATACTAGTAGTCCTCCTTTGTCGGGGAAGAGGAATGGGTCTATCACGGGGTATTTTCTTTGGTTTCTACCATAGTTGGCTAGTGGGATTCATATTTGTGATTATGATTTTTTTCTGATCATTTTAGTATATATTTGTCTCACAGGATTGATTTGAATCTTTAAGAATTTGACTTCTCTCATATTTTCTTACAACCATATTTGGCTGGTGGGGTTCATTTTGGTATGTATGAATTTACAACTGTCTATTGATTGCCACCGTATTTGACTGGTGGTCCTCATATGCACTGGAAGTGTATTAGGAATTCCCATAATTATCCACTCTATTTATATAGCGGGATTTATTTGCATTAGCTATAAATTTTTCCTTCATAGTTCTGGGTGTCATTCAATTTATATGATATACTTCTTGTGAATTAGCATTTATTTGCCTCTATATATAATTTTCCACTCTATCTGCATGGTGGGACTAGAAATCATTAGTATGAATGTATGATTTCTCATATTTTTCCACCCAATTTCAATGGTGGTCTTCATAAGAGTGAGTGGGGATATTCAATTTCTTGTATATTGTCGTCGTATTTCTGTGGCGGGCTTCAACTAGAGGGGAATAATTATATACCTTCAAATTATATACCGTCATGTTTTCATGGAGGATTTAATCCACAAGAACCTTGGTAATCACCTTCTATTGATTAGGTATTTTCCTCCATTGGTAGGAAGCCCAAAGGGCCCCTATCCATTACACTTCAGCAGGTTCCCTCGGCATGGTATCCTGTTTAGTGCGATGATATCGAGGGGGGGTATGCTGCTGGTTGAAATGTCCTTCTATAGGAGCCCTTGAGAAAAGATCATCTATATTTGGGAATAATTTGTTGATATCGACTTCATATTCCTCCCATTGATAATGGAGTTACTCGTTATCATGCTCCATAGACAGGCTCCCACTGCAGTTACAGAGGGCCAGTGGGGCCTTCCTATGCTGAGGTGCCAGTCACAGCTGGAGAGGCGGCTAGTGAGATTTTCAGAATGGTAGGCCTACCTTGAAACGTCCATCATGGTGATAGTAACATTTATCTAGTACTCTTTGATTTAAGCATTTTAAAACCAGCATTGAAGATGCTGGGTAGGCGAGGGAGTCATGTTCATTGTTTGGGATCCGGACGCCTGTGTGATCACAAACTCATGTGTTTGAAAATTTTGTCTAGATTCCATTTGGATAAAAGAGTGATCTTGTAAATGATTTCAATATATAAAAATACATATATATATATATATGAAATATACAGACAAAAATACCCTGTTAAATTAAAATATTATGACTATATGATAAATTGACGTTCCCTCTTGGCCATATTTCTTTTTTATGTGAAAGGGGCTTGAGAATGGGTAACCTTCCACCATGGTGAAGGATTAAAATCGAGTTCACCGTTTTTGTTTCGACATTAGGTGTGTGTGTGGGGGGGGGGAGAATAATATAATCATACGGATGAAAAATAATTTCTTGCTTATTGTAGAGACTTTCACACTGGGTTCACCATTTTTTTATCCTGATTCTTGTTGCACTGTGTATTGGTAGGGAAAGATATTCCCATTGGGATTGTAAAGTGTTTCCTTTTTTGTTATTAAGGAGGTTCCGCATTTACATGATCAAGGGGGGAAATTTTAGGGGGGTTAGGTGTCTATGAAATCATCCTATGTCAGGTAAGATGTCCTTATATTGTCTTCAATGGGTTTATTCTTGGAGCTAGAAACAACCAATGACCCTAGTAGCCATGATTCATGGACCTACTTTCCAGAGGGAGGTGGTAATTGGATGATGATTGGGACAATGAAACTTAAGGACTACATTGGTCTAGATGATGTGATTTTGGGCTCACCAAACCATTTGGGTGTAATTATTTTATACTCCAGGACACTCTTGTAGATTTATGCAATGTTCATATGTTCATGACTCCTTGGTTGTTTCCCGACGAGTATGTCCATGGGTTACCCTTGGTTTGCAAGATCAATCATGGATACACATAAATTAGTAAATACCAAGACAAAACTAGTTTAAGCCCTATGATGAGGCACTTTGGAGTTTATCATCATCCTGGGTGGATGAAATTTTCCTCGATATTGATATCAAAGAGACGAGATATGTCTTCTTTGTATCGTATTGAGTGGAACCAGAACTCAAATTTTTTAGTGTCACTTAACTGGAAACATTGCCTTTTAAGGACATGTAACAAAGACCCATCCATGAAGTTTAACATTATGCAGTAAGGACTTCTAGGTGAAATGTTCTTAGTCAAGATCTAATGTGGGACTTATGCAGAGGCATCCCAGGAATGAAATTCTCTCCAACATGAATATGACCTCACTACGAATAGGTCCCGTAGAATACTACAGTGCTTTGGGTATTGGGTTAGGACCTTAGGGAGGCTTCCTACGTATCCCAGTTGATTAGGAATCAAATCCATCATAGTTTGGTTTGAGTTGTGACTTGATTGGGGCTTATGCATAGAAGAATCTAATTTAAAGGGGGCAGGATCTCCCAATTCATTTCGGAGATGCTATGGAGGTCGATCCTAGATAAATGCTTCCTACATATCCCAGTTATGGTGGGAATCATAGTTCTAATAGATCATGGGTGGATAGTGTAAATATTTTTAACCTATAATCCCACATGAGTCATGTTCGGTGTGTGAAACCAGAGGAAACAATAGATATGGAAAACCACACATTTTCCCTTATCCACTGACGGGAAAGGAGGATCCCACAATGGATGTTTCCGAGGTGATGGATGACAAGGGTGCATAGAAATGATCCCTCTAATACAAAATGAAAGTGAAGGTCATTGGGTCTGTCCCGAAAGGATATGGGCTTAATCCAAGTGGGAGGCCCTATAATGGGTACTGGTAAAGGGGAGGAATGTTTCTTCTCATCAATAGAAAAATCAACTGTAATTCCTTGGACTTGTCACTTCCCCCTCATTTAATGGAAAAGGAATTGATTACCCCTGATCCCTTGTACGGGGAGGTTCACATTAGTATCCAAAGGATGGAATCTAGGTTATCATTGAAAAGTAGTCTTATGGGAATTCTGAAGGTCTACACTATTATGGGGATTAACTATGTGAATCCACTTAAAATGGACATGAAAAAACTCAGAATATTGCATTAATGCACCCAATGGTCTTTTTATAAGGGTCTAGTGGCTTTGGATGTGGTTTTGACCTAATGCCAAATGACAGGTTTGCGGTGGGGATTCGGAGGATGAGATGCAAATGGAAGGGCATGATTGGTACCAGAATGTATAAATCCCATAGGTACCCTACACTAGGTACTATTTTTTCATGTATGGTGGGGTACATTCCGGAAAGTGTTTTTCTATATAGGAGGAAGGGTCATCCACATACCATAACATGGTGATGCATAGATTTGGGTGTGGTCCTCATACCGTTGTGGTAAGCGGATCTGGGTGGGGTCCACCTACTATGGTGGTTTGTAGCCTCAGGCTTTGTTTACATGATATAGTGGTTTGGAGCACTGGATTACCTCTGTGTGGCGAAATAATATGTTAGATAGGGTTTTTTCATATAGAGTTTTGCAATGAGGTATGCTGGGTTGAAGAAGGGGTGTTAGTCTTATAATTGGCAGGAAGTTAATCAACTAAGGGAGTATGGTTGACAGTTCAACTATTAGGTTTTTGGTTTTCCCATATTATTATTCTTTATAGATTTTATATTTCACGGTGCTTTTATACCTAATTAAAACCATTTAGAGTTTTGTACATCGATGAGTTTTTTACTTTGAATTCATCTGTCCACTCCCAAAATCTGATTCGTTTTCTTGTATCCCCTTGTGGTTATTATATAGAGTGTGGAGAAGGATATATCTAAAGGCACATAGAATCTTTTTCAGATTCCCATGGAGGAATCATCTAACCCACAAACGAATCTTTCAATCATGGCTGGATGTGTTGCGGTTTTTGGTAGTAGAAATCACTGCCTCAATTCTTCGAATGACATTGTTCATGTGGCACCTTATGACTTGTCTCGTCCACGAACTAGTCAGTCCATGGAGATGGTATGTGGGGGTGTACCACTCTATAATTTATTCTTCAACAATGGGGTTCATGGGTGGAATTCCTCCTCCTCAAATAGACCAACGATGTTGTTCAAATTTGACCAACTCTTTTCCTCATTCATTTTGTGAACTACCTAGTTCATTGGCCAATGATTCGAGGGCCATTGTTTTGCAGGCCACCCACATACAACTCATTTCATGGTTTCTGATTTCTGTGGACCTTTCCTAGTAACCAGTATACAGACCGGTTTGTGTCTTTTTCCAAATTGTATTCCGTTAATCTATTCATCAAATTTTCGTCTCCACATTCATCCCTTCCATTAATCAATTTTAGGTGAGTATTTTCTTTTCCTTTTTAGATTTTTCAGGACCCTACAAAAGTCATTGTCCGACTCATAGTTCACTAGTTATCAACATGTTGATATCCAATCTACCACCTTTAGATTTATTACCCTAAGGTGCATTTTTTCCCAAATCGTATCCACATTCTCGTATCCAAAAGAGATTTTAATTTCCTAGAAAATAATACAATATATACTTTTCCAAATATTCATGATGTTATCCTATACTAATATTTTCCCCAATGGTTTAAAAAAAAGTTCCATAATATTATTCTCTAATTATTATCTAATCCCCACTCTAATACCAACTTTTGTAACCAATGAATTTCAAACAAATATAGTACATCATTTTAGATCAATATTCATTACATATCATATAAAGCACTCCCAAAAACAAAAATGTTTTATATTAATTGATGAATAGATTAATGAATATCATATTTCATGAAATATCATCAACATATCCCACAAAGAACTTCTCACACAGTACAATTCAAAGACATATCCTACTTAAAACTTGTCTTCATAACCAGGGGAAAGTATATTTAAGAAAGGGTTGTATTATAGAATGAGTAAGGGTTAAGATAAAATATATCTATCAATGATCATAAGTGAACATAATATATAAATTTAAGTTTCATAACATGATCATAACATACAATAACCATACTCAATTAGTTAATGATCATTAATCATAAATCATTGAATATGGATTTTTCATAACAAAATACATAAATAGTATTTGTTAAGAATAATTAATAATAAATCATGTACCATGATATCATATCATAATAATAATACATAATCTTTTGGAATTTACATAAGCATATAAAATCATTTCCTTAGTCATGGACTAATACCAATGATATCATAGTGTATAGGGTTCACTCCCTATTCATTCATTTCCAAAGTCAAGGTCCACTCTAAAGACTATCATAGTGGATATAATCCCTTTATGAGCTATGTTCACACTCTATTACTTTATTTATTATATCCTGAAATATCAATACTTAACCAATTCATTTCAGTGATATATAATTATAGTTCCCCCAATCATATAATGAAAATTGACCATATCTATTCCAGAAGACCAGAAAAAATTTACCATTTCAAAATATTATATTCCATGGGAACGAAAAGATTTTATAAACATTTGAAAATTCATTATAGAATAACTCATGGAAAGTAAACAGGTTTCCTAAATGTTTTATAAAAACATATTTATCCAATGGGATGAAATCTTTTTTCCTAGAATAATCCTTAACTTTTCTTCATCATAATCCATCTAGAGAAATAAAGTTAATGGTATCATAAGATAATATACCTTGTTTATAATAAAATTACTTAAAGTTTGTTAATGTTGATGAAAAATAAATTTAAAATATCATTCGAATCATTCTTCGAAAATAAGAGAAAGTATCATTTTCAGTTGATAAAATATCAACTAAAAAAATTCAAGATTCTTGATAAAATTATTTTTTAAAATAAACAGGGAATATTATAAAGGAACATTCAAAGAAAATAATGTTAATGATGGTGGTAAAATATTCTCATTTCATATATGTTAAATGAAAACAATTCTTTCACCCCATTATAAAAATAGTATTGTTATGGAAAAAAATTAATTAAAAATTTTATATTTTAAAAAATAAATAAAGTCTATGATTGTGAAGATGAAAATTTAAAAAAATTTAAATAATAGGTAATAACTTTCATTAATTTTTTAGTATTATGAACATAGAATAAAATGTTCATAAACCAAATAGATAATAAGGTTAATTTCCATTTAAAAACATTTTCTCACTCATTCTTAGTATAAAAGGGATAAAATGTATGGAAGAATAAAAATTAATAAAAATAACAAGAGTATAATAAATTATATGTGGTTTAAGGGGAAATAACTATATAATTTCCATAAATATAAATTAATTCCTAAAAATAGTAATTAAAATGATATTGAGACATAAATCTCTTACCTCTAGTTCTATATTACATCATACAAATTCAACTATCATGTATAATAAATATATATTTAATATAAATATATTCTATAACCATATTAAAAAATAAAATACTATTAGTAATTAATTTAAAATACTTCATTTTCCATTTATTAATAATTTCTTCCTTAGAATGAACATCTTGTAAAAGACTGGTCTATTTTCTATGAATGTTTGGATTTGATAGTACTTGTACTCTCACATTGGTCATGGTGTTATAATATCTGGAATATTAATATTGAAATAAGTGTAATATTTATTCATAATATACATTTTTATAATTATTCATATAGATTGGTTATTAAAAACGAGTCACATCAATGTGTGGAGGTAGTAGTCTATATGTACACATGAGCAACACTATTCTTTACTAATGTATGTAAATGTAAGAAGATATATTTGATATTATAGTTAAAGAATCATAATTATATAATAAATTTTATATATAAAATTTAAATCCATTATAGTAACAACCCATGAATGATGGTGATAGAAATTTATATATATCACTGTGTAGAGGTGGAAGCCTACACGTACGCAAGAGCGATACTTTCATCTCTTATTTGATGAGAAGGAGACATAAAATGGTTTACCCATTATCATAATAACATTTCAGTATATTTTTGATTTCTTATTAATCATTTTATAATAGATATTGTATATTTAGTAAATATATAATATGTAATAAAATTTAAATTAATCATTTAATAGTTATACATCTTCATTGAGAAACCTCATTTGCCTTAGTAATTAACCTTTAAAAGGAATGTATTCTGATGAAATAAGGACCACTGAGACATTTTGGGGGATGTTTGATATGGATTATGGTATGTATTGGCCATGATAGAAGTCTCACAAAGTGTGAGTATAATAGGAGTGGTGGTATCCTTTTAATGTACCAGCGGTATAGTAGCAGTACTATTCACAGAATAGGCCTTGGTCTAAAACATTGAGCCTACGGGCTATGTAATGGGATACATGCAAACTGGGCCTTCAGTATATGAAATGAGTCTCCCTCTACCCAGTTAAAAAGAGGACTTCGCTTTGCATTAATAATATGTTAATGCATCAACCGCAACATTTAAAAAGCATTTCCCCAGTAAATGCGTTTTTACCTTAATGGTGGTAACAAATATTTAAAATTTTATAATTCATTATAAAAAATATGTTAAGATTATTGAGTTGTATTAATTATAATGATTCCAAATATTGAATAAATTTTAAAATTTCTAGTTTTAGTGAAACCCTGAGACTTCATGAAACATTTTTTAAAAATAAATTTAATTTCATTTATAGCTTGTGTGTCACACAACACTAAGATTAAACGAACGATGATATATTTTTAAGAATTTTTACAGTCATTATAACATTGTAATTAAATGAGTGTGTATTAATATGATTAACTGTATTATGATATATATATATATATATACACTACACAATATAATTGTATTGATTATTGCATAGAAAATAAGCATTGAATTTTTTAGCAATGTTATATTATGATTAAAAAATAGATATCATTAAAAATTAAATATATTCATTTTCACGAAAAGATATTAAATTGAATTTCAATTTTTTTTAAAAAATAAATTTCATAAAACTAATTACATTTTTGGAATCTTCATATTAAAATGAACATAGAGTGTATTTTTATTATTTTTTTGCAATTTTCCTAGGAATAGTAAATAATGATGATTTTATTAAAAAATTTATGTAAAAAATATTCATTTTATAAAATTATTTCAAGGTAAAATTATTTTTATTTTATTTAGAATAATTTAATTATTTCCATTTGAATGAATTTTTTATTTTAATTTTGTGTAAAAACATTTTGTTAAGTAAAATTTATTTTCCTAAAAAAGCATTTTTTTGTAAATTTCATTTATCTTAATAAATTAAATTGATCAATTTTAATAAATGATATTGATGTTATCTAGATAATATATACTAAAAAATTGTTTTATCATTCATATAATACTTTTCAGTTAATAGGATAAGAATAAATCTAGTTTTATTCTAAAAAGTTTATTTTTTATAAAAAAAAAATTTTCATCACATTATGAGGAATTATTTTTAAAATAAATTAATAAATCATATAGTTATTGAATAAGATAAAATTTATTACAAATTTATAATCATGATTTTCTAATTTTTAAAATATTTCAATTTTATTTTTGGTCAATATGATGAGTAACCATGGTAAATTTTATCACCTTGTTAAAGGTTAGCTCCGATTAATATTGGTAAAAAAAAAGTGATAAGGCCATGTTTTCTCATTCTAAATATTATTTTATTTAGGTAATTTTACCTTTATCACCATTTTATCTAAGTGTAGTTTCATAATGGCCACATATCCATGATAAATATTTAAATAAAATTTAAATTAAAGAAAGTTACAAAATGTCACTCTCTTAGTTTGGAATATATCTTATGTGTCAACATAATGAAAATTCATGTTATGAAAAAATATAAGATTCTATTTAAATTTTAATGAAATTATTTTTAATAGTCAAATTTATTTAAAAATTTAAGAAATTATATAATGACCTAAATGTTTTGTGAACCACTAATACATTATTTATTCAATTAACATGAAAATAAAATAATGCTTTAAAAAATATTAAATGTCATATAATTTGAATGATTTAATATTTACAAAGAATTTTATATATCTATATGAAATTAGGGCTAGTTTTTAAATATTTATATTAAAAATATCCCTATGTATTGATGTACATATAGTAAAACTAAATAAATAGTGTTAATGATGAAAATAATAAAATTTTATAATATTTAATATTTTATTAAATAATATAAAAATCATAGAAATATTAGATTCATCCAAATGAATGGGATATGGTTTTAAAATTAAAAAATGGTCCAATTATGAGTATTTTTTTATAGTAACATTATTCACCCTTAAATTTTAGAAAACAATAATATTTTGATAATTGAAAAAAGGGTTAACAAAGGGTCAAAAAAATGTTAATGGTAAAAATATGATCCAAATTTTTCAAAAATTTATTGGATTAGATGATTTATACACATAAATATCTTATAGTTGGATATTATCAATTTAAATCCATTTTTATATCAAAATTAATATATATTGATTTATTATTTTACGAAATTCCATGGATGTACCTCCCCTCAATTATAAAAGGGATTCCCTCCTTTCTCTCTTTCACACAACTTTGAGCATTATTTATCAAAAAAAATCTAAAACTATCATATATTAACTCTAATATAATAATTGAAGATGTATTTTTATTCCAAAAATACCAACCCTGGAGACCATAAGGTGAGATCTAAATGAGTTATTTCAATTAATTTTTAATCACCATAATAGATTAATTTTCTAATATTTAGCTTTCCTCCTCTTAAATTTTTATAATATTCATAATATATTAACCTTATTGTCATAGATATACCTTAATGTTATTAATATTATGAAACAACCATTCATTACCCACATTACTTCAAATGGGAAGGGAAAATATTGGTCATGTGTACATATGGCTTACCATCTCAATATAAAAATACAAAACATTTCTCACAACCATCTTTTATGGATGGGTCATATGATGGATTAAATGTTTATATATGATAGTTATGAAATAATTATAATTCTATAGTGATAATATCATTTTTTAATTCATATTAAGAAATGTTATTATGATTATGAAACCACTTTTATTTACCCACTTTCCACCAAAAGTGAACAGATTATATTGCTCATGTGTACATATTGCTTACCATCTCCACATAAAAATACAAATAATTTCTGACAACTGTATTTTATGGATGGGTCTTACGATGGTTTAAATGTTTATATATGATAATTATTAAATAATTATAAATATATAATGATAATATCATTTTAATATATTTACCTTAAAACCTTTTGAAAACGATAACTTCGATCATACGTACATGTGCACTACCGCCTCCACAAAGCGATGTTATTAAATTTTTGTTTATACGTTACTTGGATTTTAATATTTATGTATTTAATGAATATGTATGAAATATGTGATATAATAATGACTCTATAACGGTGAGTTATTATTTACCATTTTTTCATTCCATCCATTGAAAAAAAAACAACATTCATGCATAAGTACGGCCTTCCATCTCCATCAATTGTGTAATATATGGTACAATATCTATATTTAATGAATTACTCTTAACATGTATATATTGAATATATATGAAATTTATATCATTATTAAAATTCTTTATATCTTTTGATAATGTTCCCAATACAATGAACAAAACTACCAAACACAAACATATTAGAAAAATGAAGAAAATATCACATAGAACAGTGATTTTAATAAGGATGTTTTTATAAAAGGATGTTAAAATGTTATAATTAAATCATATATAGTATGAAATATATAATTATGATTGTTTTTAATATTTATAATAAATCTATATTTATTATATAGCATGATCCAATTTATATGATGAAATATAGACCTAAGGTAATCGATTTTCATCTCAATTTTGTTTATGTGGGACACATGCCTTATAAAGCACTTGATTATTGGTGTTATATATATACTACCCATGAATTTATTTTATTATAATTATAAAAAAAATATTGTATACAGAAATCCATTCTTTTTCTTTCATTCTTGGGGTTTTTGTTTCAATACTCAATAAAGCGGTAGGGGTTTTATGTTACAATATTATTATTTATCAAGATAGTTTATGATTATATTTCTGATGATGAAATATCACGATCCACTACTAAAGAAACACGTCAATTTTCTTCTCGTTTGGTTATTTCATTAGAATACATGTTTTACAATTATTTTCATCATTTTAAGTATTCTTGATATTGAAAATAATTTTTAATGAAAACAAAATCTACATATGTCGTTGGTTGAAAGTTATTTATCTTCCAGGTATATGCTTTCTAAAAAAAGTGTTAAATATGAGTTTTATTACTCGAATATGATTTTTAATGAAATTTTTACACATGTTATTCATTTTTTAAAAAAAAATTATAATAAATTTCTGTTTTTTTACAAATGATTAAATTATTGGATTTTTCTATAAATGTGTGGAAGTAATGTTTTATTTTAACATGAAGGACTTGAATGGATTTTCCCACCATCATGACCGATCAATTATTTTAAAATTACATTGAAATTCTCCATCGTTATTTTCATTGAATGTTTTTTCTTAATAGTTGGAATAGTTTTATGTTTTCTGAAGTCCATTTCAATGTGAAAATTATATTTTTCTCAGGAAATGTACTAAATGGCCCTCCAAAATGATTTTCCATCTAAGATGGAATACACTTATATTACATTATCATTTCTAGGGATAATATCCAATGACATTATTATTCATCCTCTGTATGGTTTATGATTATAATAAAAAAATATTTTTGAAACATATTCATTTTCTTTGCTTTATGATATAAATAAATGATGAAATGTTTATGAAACCATTTTCTATTCACTAGGTTAAGATATGATGAAATGTTTATGAAACCCATTTCATTTCATCGGTTTTGATATGATGAATGTTTTATGATATTATGTGACACATATACATGTTTTTAATTATGATATGTTTGTGATGTTATTACAAAGAATTGTGGTTTTGTTACAACCGGGGATGGTGGTTAGTTTTTAACTAAGGATGGTGGTAACATTATAACCAAGGATAGTGGTTTTATTATAACAAAGGATAGTGATCACATTATTACTATATAATAGTTGTACCTATATATCCCTCCAATTCATTTGGTAATGATTTATATATCATATGATAAATATGACAATAATGGGGAGTAAAATAGTTACTAAGGGACTTTTCCCACTATAGTTGTGACCTAGGATTTTTATAGGTAGATATTATACCCTTTTAGATGAATATTCATTACAATGTACAAGAAAATTACTGAGTATCATAATGTTATAGTGCCATGGAAAACAAGGATACATAAACAACTGGTCCACTTGTGAACTATGCCATCTTTCACTTTATTCATCATGAGTAGAACCCTTCTAAGATATGTCACACATAATACCTTTATTCATATCTTGGGGAAAGAAAACACAAGAGAGGGTCATTGTAAATGATCAATATGGGTTACCAAGGGATATATCATTATAAAAAGAACTTATTGGAATGAGAACATGAGAATAACATATGAATACCATAACATGCATATAATAGCTTACAGAAATGATCCATGACCTAAATCTTTATAGTTCAAAAGACATGAATAAAAATGAAACAAATAGGAGCTAAGAGAGCATAACATTCGAATAAGAAATAGTTTCGTGGCATATAAATAATCATAGAAACTATTATGTTAAGGATACCCACAAATACATTCATAACATGTTATGTTTGGGCTAACCACCTGTGTACCTACTTCAGGCTTGGTATAACCTATTATGTTCCCTCTTTTAGGCTTGGAATAACCACATTAGTACCCTATTTTGGGATTATGATAACTTCAAATATACCCTCTTTTGGTCTTTGGAAAACCACCTCCGTGCCCTTTGAGGTCATATAACATTAATCATTACCCATTTATGGTGGAGATATATAGTTCTGACACATCACTTGATGAAAAGTTAGATATATGTGTTCCACAAGAGCATAAATCATTAATTATTTCAAAACCCAAGAAACAAAACAGTTTTCATAACATTTGATCATTTACTCAATGAATAAACATTGAAAAAGTGAAATAGGTTTTATAAGAATGTTTTCATTGAATAACCCAAGGAATAGTAATATGTTTCATAAAAATCATGCCATATTAAACAAATAAAATTTATATAAATAATAACAATGGTATCCTTGGTTGAAATCTCTATTAAGGCATGGGTAAAATCAATGGATGTCATCTTAGATGGAAATTTATTTTGAAATTTCGTTTAAAAAACATCTTGGGGAAAATAAATTTTCTTGGAAAATATATTTTGAAAAATAAAAACTCATAAATAATTGTGTAAATCCTTGTATTTGGACATAATGTTTGAATCATATAAATTATGTTTTAAAAATCATTTAAAACATTTCTTTATGAAAATAACTTTTCATTGAAAAATATCTTTAAATCTAAAAATTCATAAAAAATTTTGAAAATAATTTTCTTCATAAATAAACATTGAAACATATAAAAGAATAATATAAAAGAAATAAAAAAATTAGAAGAACATAATTTTACTTTGAAATTTAATTTCTCAAATTAAAAATTCATAAAAAAATTGAAATGCATTTCTTTGTAAATTAACATTGTTACCTATAAAGAAATATTTAATAATAATTTGAAATAATTTTAATGGAAAATAAATTTTATATGATAATATATTTTTAAATATAAAAATTTAAAAAATAGTTGATAAATCATTTTATATGATTATAAAATTTTAATCTTATAAAAGAAACACTAAAATCATTTAAAACATTTATTAAGGAAAATTATTCTTCTGTTTTGAAAAAAAAACATAAAATAGTTTTAAGAAAATTTTATTTTAAAATAACTATGAAAAAATATAATAATTTATTTTATAAAAATAATGGTCTTTATTGCAATAAATTCTGTTCGTGTTGTATCCATTAAATTAATGTTTCCTTTCACATTTTCTATAAAAGACAAACGATCATTATTTTGGAAAACCTCATGAAGATTACTTTAAAAAAAATAAAAAATAAAAAATGTATAAAATTGACATTAATAAAAAAAATATAATTTTAAGAAAATTGAAAGAATATTTAGAAAACATGGTTTTAGAAGAAAATGAGTTTTCAACCTAAGTGAGAAATAAATTCATTTTTTCTTAAAAGCAATATTTTGAACTCTTGAGTAAATAATGAGATGAAAATTAAAGAAAAATTTTATTATAATGAAATAAATAGAGGATAAAAAATTTTAGGAGTTTCATGATAGATGAATCATAAAATATCATTATCAGAGTCATAAACAAAAACAATCCAGATAAACGATGATATTGTTTCATAAAACCCTTACCAAATTTGAATCTCTTTAACTGTAAACCCGAAGAATGTTACATCCCAAAATGGATATATAAATAAAATTAATTTTTAGTAAAAACATTAAAAAATAAATTCTTGGTAATTATTTATACCATATAAAAGAAACACATGGTTAATATGGAATGTGTCTCATATAAAATAAAATTTAGACGGAAATCCCTAACTGTAAGTCTCAAATTCCTTCGTACATGTTTGAACATCCATTATAATAAATATATTATCATTTTAAATATATTAATAAACCATAAATATATATATATATATCATACCATAAATATTTAATTTTGACCTTTTATAACCTTTTTATTAATATATTTAGTGTGATCCAGAAAGGTGTAGCGAAAAAATGAAATACACCATTCATAGAGACAGTAGGTCATACAAATGCATGAATGTTGTTTCCATTTTGTTTATGAAAAGGAAGAACTAAAAATAAATAATATATGAAAATTAATGATTCATTTTTATGTAAAATATATAACATATTTTCCTTAAACTCATCATTATTACCTTCCATATAAATCTAGAAATAATCACATCTCTTCACAATGTGGTAGTTTTCTGTACATGCAAATACTTTATCATATTCCCACAGTATAGAATGTTACAAGGAAAATTTTACATCATGATTACCAAATAATGATAATATAATATATATATATATAATATAAAAAAATACATCATTATATCCATCCATGGGATCTTGAAATGGAAAAATGAATGACATCGGTTCGTGAGGCGGTTGTCTCTTGTTAACACAAATGATGATTTTGTAACCTATTTTAAGGAAGAGGATGTGTTTGTAGGTTTGGAACTTAACATAAAAATTCTCATTATGTGGAAGGTAATTATGTTATTTTATAATTATTTTTTAATAATAATTGAATGATGTGGAGGAATAAATAAAATAAAATGCTTGATTAGGGACATTACCTCTTCCTTTGACCACTTGTTTTAGATTACATAAAAATGAATATTAGGTTTCCCTTCTAAACATACTAAGGATTATAGGAAGATATTATGGAATTAATGAATTTATCTTTTTAGGTTTTGGTAGAAGCAAATGGTTTTGGAAGCGTGCTGGGAATAGTAGAGGAGTGGAATTTTATTATTGAGGTGAGTGGAATACTTGTAATTTTTGAAATAAAAAATGTGTGACAATATATTTCCCATTCCACGTGGATCAATAATAGAAAATTATAAATCATAGATGAGATAAGGTCTATATATATCCATTAAATGGGATTTTTACATATTTTGGGTCATTTTTAACCTTTATCTTTTTATTTTAACCCCCATGTAACCCATTTCTAACTTAATTGTGGTAAATATTATTTTTACAATTTTTATTATTCTTTATATTAAAACATAAATATGTCATTATTATATAATATAAATTATTATAATTCCATATATGGAATATATTATTCTTATTTCCATTCATATAATTGGAAAATATTAATTTAAAATTAATCCTATAGATGAGATGAGAAAGCAAGTGTTCAAAGATAAAATCATCAATAGTTTAAAAATATTATATATTAAAATTCAATGTGAAAATTATTACGATGACATAAATTGGGTTAATAGAAATATAATTGTAATAATTTTTATATTAAATCCTTATTAATTTTTTTCTATTTTTCAAATGTTTTAAAAAAATGACAATTCATAATAAAAACCAGTATTTTCCACATAACATTGAAAAATTTATCTTCTCAAAAAATTATCAAAAATTCACCCAATAGTAATATTTAAAGTATAATTTTAAAAATCAGAATTATTATTTCTAAAATATTTAATAAAAGTGACGTAATTGTTTTTAAAAATAACTACACCAAATGTGAAAAATCTATTTTCTTGAAAAAAACTATTTTTAAGCATATAATTGGATTTATTTTTGTCTTTTATCTATAAAACTGATAATATTATTGTTAAAATTTTAATTGTATATATAATTTATGAATTTCATTAAAATAATTACCCAAAATTTATTTGGTTAATTTATTATTGTAAAACACATTTTGTTTCAAAAATATATATATTTTAGTAAAATGTTTCCTTTATTTTCAAATTGTAATTTTTTTCACTAATTATTAGTTAAATATTTAATTAAATTTATATACATGAATAAACCATATATTTTAATTATTTAGTTAATCTGTTTCATAACTACCATTCTAATGGCTAGTTGATAACAATCTTATTAAATAATAATATTTAAATAGTATGTCATGTTTGGTTTAAGCTTAGTGTTGGATGTAACGTAATTTAAACTCAACATTGCATTAAAGATAAGGTAAAGTAATTGTTTCATGTAATGTAAACTTAAATTTATATTTAATGTAATTAAAAATATTACAAAATTAAATTTATTAGAGAAAATATATATTTCACAAAATCTCATGGCGTTATATTCTTTCCCCATAAAATGAATTCCACCCTCGAAATTTGTCACTTTAGTACCAAAAAATGAGGTTAATTTTTCCTTATTACATCCTTAAGTTTCCATATAACATCCTCATGATGTTAGTTTTACCATAAAAAAATTTGACTTTGTGATTGTTCTCATTTTTAGAAATTTCTCTGTACAATCCAGAATCTATACAAGTTGTTCCTATTAGAAATAACATTCTTGCAATGGTATGATGACACACACCTATTGTTTCCATGGAATTTTTTTTATAATTACCTGTGTATAGTATCATGGTTAACACAAGGTATTATCCTCATGAGGAGTGCACACAAAATAGTTTTCACTTTTTAATTAGAGGAAATATTGAGTGGTTTGAATGAGTTTTGTTTTGAAACTATTTGAAATGGAACAAAAGGGCGAAATTAAGAAATAGATTCAAGAAAATTATCGTCAAAAGTGATTAAAAATATTATATGATATGGGTGATCAAGTTGAGTCATTTTTCTAATTTCAATACTATCATTGTTCAATTTTATTCAATCCTCTTATACTAAGTGGATTTAAGAGAGAATCCACAATTACTTCAACTCACTTTTTTGGTCAAATTGTTATAATAATAATAGACTATAATAAATCCTAGTTTGTTCTAAAATCCATATGATGCCTTACAGAGTTGTAGTTAATACCCCCAATTGATTTTGGAAATTCCCAATCGGGTATTGTTTATCAAAAATAATCATGAATGTTAATTACCCCTACCACATGTTCTAGAGATTTCCAAGTACTTCGCCGCTATTCCATGATCTATTCTATAAAATATAGACCATAACATAGTGGAGGGATAAAATTTATCATTTATCAATGAATAATAACAACAGAATGTAAAATAAAATTTAATCGTACAAGATAATAATAACAATTATTATAATTTGAAAACAACTACATAGAAGAGGGAGAGTTTTTATTCAATCATGTGAAAGAACTAAATAATTAAAATAATAGAAAATATACCCTTCATCCAATCACTCATATTTTTACCCCACCATGTTAAGGGTAATTTTGAAAAATGGAGAAGATGGAGGAAATACAAAACTAAGAAGAAGAAAAGAGAGAAAAGAGAGAACAAAAATTTTCTCCTACAGAATCTGTCCAACAGAAGTATGCTTCAGTTTTTCCCAATATATGGTAAAATAATTCCATGTTCCCTTCTTATATGATGTAAGGAATGGATTTTTCCATATACCCTTGAAATGATAGTGCATTGTTTCCTTTTAGAATAAGTTATATCCACCTAAAATGGGATGACTTATTCTAGATGCCGAACAATATTCCACCAACCCCACTAAGATTGGTTCAACTTCAGTATTAATGAAATCATTTCTCTATGAAATTTAATTATACTCTTCCCCTTCGAGTAAGATTTAGAAACCACATTGAACTATCCCATTTAGAAGTCATTATCTTGAGATATGCCTCTTTGAATGAGGTAGGGTCCATTCTATCGACTAGACTAACTTTTAAAATTAGTTGATTTTTTTGGGAATGTTGGACTTTGAATGAGATCATGTTCCAAAAAAATAATTTGTATCCAACAAACATAAAAAACCTAAAAAAGGAATAAATTGAAATGGATAAAAAAATTAGTAGTTATTCTCGAAATATGAAGGCAACAAAAAACTGTTAAATGTCCAAAATTAACCAATATTCCGAAAAAAGATAAAAAATCACCAAAAATCATAAAATGATGCAAATAAGCTCAAATTGATTAAAGTAAAGGGATTAAATAATTTAAAACATTTATCATTGATATCCATCTATTTAACACTAATAAATAAAATATATAATTCGTCATAATTTTTTTTTTCAAGTTCTTCATTAATATCAATCAATATATTTCTACTTCATTTATCCTCCCATGAATACAAAACACTTAACTACATTAATTTTCACTTATCACAAAATTTTCAATTTTTCAGCAATGCATTTGTCATCTAAACTCAAACAAGGGTTACCATAGGATTGATAAATTCATACATCTCCACCCATTATTTGTTATTGACATATGTTTATCATGAGAACTTTTCAGGGTTATTCTATGGATTTAGGATGGTAGGATTTACATGTGTACAATTTTGAGGTAGAATAAGAAGGGTTTGGCTCTTTTTGAACTAAAATTGGAATATTATAATTTTCACTCAAGTATGGTCTCCCCCTCATACCCCTTAGTAGAAAATTAGAAATATTAAATATTTTAAAATTCAAGGAATGTTCACACCATTCAAAATTTCATCAGCAACAATGTCAATCATCTCAAACATGATTTTTTAAAGCTCCAGAGAGGCACAAAATATTTGTTTCCTTTGGAAGCTTCAAAAAGGCACAAATTCTCATGTATTAAATGTTAAGAGAAGGAACACTATTCAACAGAATTTTTTTATTATCAAAATCATTTTTTCAAAATTTTATTTTCACTCAAAATATCACAAAATTAGGTAGCACAATACAAGATAGCTCCCCCACACTTACGATCAATTAGATCAAACAATTTCACATCACGAGTAGGATGGATAGGGAAAAATGGATTGTATTGTTGATAGAATAAATGGTTGTTCATATATTCTTAGTGATAAAATGATTAAATTTTAACGGTATGCCATTATAGAAAATATTCATAGAAAAGGAGGTTTTAAAACCAATTAAATGACTCATTCATTTAAAACATATATACCTCAAACCCTCAAGTTTTGATATAAAGAAATTAAATTCTATTTAAATAAATCATGGAATGGTTTTCTCAATAAGTAAGGTTAATGTAAATAATATGGAAAACTTGGTTTAGAATCCTTAAATGAAATCAATTTCAAATATAAATATAGTGAGATGTGGCATGATATTAAAAAATCATAATACTTTTCATGAAATTCTAAAATATTTTTACTTGAAACAATGTTGTTTTTATTATGAATTTAATCTCTATTTCGTGGGATAATTATTTTCAATTATATACATGGGTTTAAAAAATAGAATTTATAATCATTTCTACTAAAAAAGTTTCAAAAACACACAAATATTGAAAAACAAAAACAAAAAATTGTGAACCGCACATTTTTTTTAGAAAACATAAAAACAAACAAAAAATAAAAAACTAAACTATAAGGGTTCCCTCCCCCACACATAAATGATGAAGTAAACTCATTGCATTCATTGGTATTTGACATGTAAGAATATTTTAAATTAAATAATATAAATTAATAAATTTTAATGGAGTTGTACAACTAAACATACTGGATGTGTATCATTGAGTTAAGATCCAATGTATTGAACACATGAAAACCTAAACAATAATTAGAGAAAATAAGTTAAGAAATTTATTAAAATAAAAGAAATTATAAATATTATTTGAATATAAGGATAGATGTTGATTAAATCCCCCATGTGGGACCTTGGTTTTGAATGCATCCAGATGGGTAGTTCAGTTGGTGATCCCCAATTTTATGGTGGGTCAATTTTCTTTCTCATGAACCAAAAATAAATTCTTATTTCCAAAAAACAATCATGCCAGCTATGAATTCATTGAATGTATACTCCCCATTATTTGATTTCCAAAATTACCTCATATGTCTAATAATAATAGAAACAACATACTCTATGGAAAATGTTTAGATATTAATTGGTTCATTCACTTGTGGGTAATTATTCCATGAATTAAAGAAAATATCATTTGAAAAAATCATGGTGAAATATTTTTTAACTATTTTTTTAGTTTGAAATGTTTGTAATTATATTCTGACTCTACCAACCCAAAAATGGCGCCATGTTTGACAAAAGATTCACATGGGTGTGAAAAAGTAACTAAATTACAAAATTAGCTTCTAGTGATTAAACCAAGGTATTCTCACAATGAAGAGTGAACACAAAATTGTTAGTCAATTTTTAATTAGAGGAAAAAATGAGTGTTTTCAATTGTTTGGTTTTGAAAATGAATGAAACAAAATAAAAGGAAGAAATTAAGAAATATATTCAAGAAAACATTGCAGTGAAAGTGATGAAAATATATTATATGACTTGTGTGATAAAATCAGGGTTAGTTTTATAATTGCAATGATATCCTTCTTCCATTTTATTCAATTTGTTTCTATTAATTTGATTTAAGTGAGATCCAACAATCTCTTCAACTCACTTATTTGGTCAAATGGTTATGATGAGAATAGAACTCAACAAGATACTTGTTTGTTCTAAACTCATTCTGACGTATGATAGAGTTATAGTGAATGACCGAATTGATTTTGGAAATTCCCAATCGAGTATTTTTTATCCCAAATAATCAATAATGTTCACTACACCTCCCACACATACTGGAAATCGCCAAGTACATCAACACTAAGCCCTAATATATTCTATCAAATTTAGAACAGATCCTAGTGGAGGGATAAAATTGATCATTTATCAGGGAAATAATAATAAAACAATATAAAATCAAATAAGACTATATAATATAATAATAACTACTATTAGAATTTGAAAACAACATTGTAGTAGAGGGGGGATTTTATTCAATCAAGTGAAAGAATACAAGCAGTAAAAAAATAGAAAACCAAACAATCCCCAATCACTCATATTTTTACACCACCTTTGTGTGGTTAATTGATAATAATAGGAAAGATAATGGCATTACTAAACTAATAATAATAAAAGAGAGAAAATAAAGAATATTAATTTTATGCTCTAGAATATGTCCCCATGAAGTATGGTTCAGTTCTGCCCATAAGATGATCGAATCATGCCATGTTACCATCTTATAAGATGTGAGTAATGGAGTTAGCCATCTACCCTTGAAATTTCATAGATTTTGGTTCCATTTCCAAGAATTTATGGTCGCCTAAAAAGATCTAAATTATTCTGTCTGTCGAACACTATTCCACAAACCCCACTTTTACCGGTTCAAGGGCGACCTCAATAAAATCCATTCTATTTGAAATTTAAATATAATATTTACCTAATATTCTTCTTCCAACCCAAATGTATGCATTCCATTTGGAAGTCTATATCACATGAAATTTTTCTTTGAATGAGACAGGGTCCATTCTACAGACCAAAACAACTTTTCAATTTAGTCATTTTTTTGGCATGTTGATGTTCGAATGGGGTCTTCTCCTAGAATAATAATTTGTATCCCTTGAAATTAAAATTCTAAAAAAATAACATGAATTATAAAAAATATTTATCAATTATTCTATAAATACATATGCAACATAAAACTTCTAAATGTCTATAATTAACCAATTTTCACACTTAATCACAAAACTCAGCAAAAATCAAAAAATGATAAAAATAAGCTCAAATTGATAAATTAGTTGAGATTAAATCATTTAAAAATTCCTGAATAATAATGAAAATATTATATCTATAATATGAAATCTTATTTAAGTACATGTGATATAATAACCCCTCTTTTTATTACACACTTATACATGATTAATTACACAAACTTTTCACTTGATATAACATGGAAGATCAAGAGGTCTAATGTATTTAGGTGTTAGGAACATTAAATAAAAAATTAAAACATAAAAAACAAAACATATTTATTGATAACTTCATTTATGTAACCATTACATTCCACCGAACTTATCATTGCATGGGATAACTTGAGAACATACATGTGGAAAGGGTGAGCTATAAAGCCCATTTAGGGAGTAAAAAAGGCATAAAATGAAGAATACAATACAAGTTAGAAAATAGTAATATAAATGGATAATAAAATAACATGAACAAAAAATAATGATATAGAATGGTTATCATAGCATTGAAATGTGGAAATAACACTTATCAAGGATTTAGCATGAGCCAATGCTCATTGTACATGGAGCACGTGTAAACCCAAATTGCACTTGAATTAGAATGAGTAAATCCTCATTGAACATGAATTAGAATAAGAAAATCATAATTTCACATGAAATATCATGAGTAAATCCCCTTTACAGTTGACACATCATGATACTCATCTTTACCGAATGCATTGAAGTGCTATCATGGTGCACCCTTCTTAGTCATTTCATTAAATCCATAAGTGTGCCACATGAATCATAAAACATGGATTCTCTAAACATCATCATTTATTACACTATTAAAGAATTTTTAATTCATACATGAATCTATAAAATCAATAAGTAAATGTGAATAAAGGTGAATACCCATGATAGAGAAATTTTCATGGTATTCAATATTCAATACACAATGACTTTGTCTTGGAAAATCGTTGTGCAATTTCGGCATCATAACGACATGAAATAGGACATCATAAAAAATATTAATGAGAGAGAAAAGTGTGTCTCAGCATATGTAAATGAAATGTACAGTAATGTTTCATATAGATACATGTCCCAATATAAGTAATGGAATTTTTATTAATAATACAAAAGAATTTGGTGAATGTAAATAAGGAGAGATAATTTTTTTACGAAATTTCCGCATGGTAATGGGTGTAAATGGGAGAATTAATGAGAGAGAAAGGGGTATCTCATCATTCAAACAAAAATAGGGAAGTACGGGGGAGGTGTGAAATCATACCCCAACATTTATAATTGAAAATAAACGTACATAACAATATTAAAAAATATGGATACAATGAGAATGTAAGGAATCCCTTACAAAATTTCGGCATGGTAACAGGTATACATGGAAGGCATTGATGAGAGAGAAATGGGTCTCTCAAAATTAAAACAAAAATAGTAAAATATAAGGGAGGTGAAAAATGATACCCCAATATTCATAATTGAAAATAAAGGGGCATAACAATATTAAGAAACTTGGACATAAATAAGGAAGAAAGAAATCTCTTACTTGGAAGTGTGATCCCAAAGGTTTGGGAGAGGCTTGAGAGAGGCTTCGTGGAAGATTGGGCACATTGGGAGGATTCTAGAGAGATGAGGGAAGAGTTTGTAATAACTAAAAAGGAATTTAGTGAATATGAAGTGGGGTTTTGGATGGGTTTATATAAGAAAAAAGTGTGAATTCATTATTATTTATGTTTGGGACACCACGCATTAAACTAATCAAAACCACCAACCAGTCCATGGTTTTTACCCATGGATTTATCCAAAAGGGAGTGGAAAAAAATATTTTTTAAGGCCAATGTTCCAAATACTTAAAATCATATGGTTGCTTATGTGGAGATGAGTCCCACTCTCAAGAAAATCAATTTTAAAAGCTAAAACATTTTATAAGTCTTGGAGGGTCCACTAAGGCTATGAAAAATAAATAAAACAAACCTAAAATTGCATTATTTTAATGGTAAACCATATATTGGCTGAACATAATGTTAATAGTAATTTATTACATCACTATCGGGTCAATATGATTTCCTAAAACACATTATATATTTAAACGGTATTTAATTTTTACCCAAAAAATCAACTAACTCAGAAAATTATGAAAAATTCATTGTTGGATAATTTGGATGTCATGATTCAAAAAATAACATTAATTGTATCCAAATAATTTTATATATATGTGATTTTTTAATTTTAAAATAAAAACCAATATTTATCGAAAATTCAGGGTTTTTAACAAAAATAACATTCAAACCATAATAAAAATTACAATTGTATTAATAAAAATTATACAAACATTTATACATAATAAAACGTATTTTAATAAAATAAATATTTTATTAAAAAATTATTTAATTCAAAAATACATTAATTTATTCAAATAGATTCTTTTGTTTAATATTTTCTAAAAATACTATTTGTGCTTTAAAAAATATTTTCAAGTTAACAATAATAAAATTAATGTATATTATTTATTATATACAAAAATAATTAACATAATCATAATACAAAGGTATTGTTAAATAACCCCTTATAACAACCGCATAATACCGAAGGGTAAGGTGTGCGATGGTGACAAACTCTTGGGGTGGCTCGGATAACATCGCTTGGGTGATAATCTCTATCAACTTCCACTTCTCCAATATGTGGTTGTATTCGAGCTTAACATGTTGAAGCTCAACTTGGGCTTGTTCAATATCGAATCCCAATGATTGACCTCTTTTTCAAGCTCTGAAAAATAGGCTTCTTATGAGGCATGTCTACTGGATGAGATGACTGCTTCCTTTGTTTGTGTAAATTGGATTTGTTAAAGTCCTATATTTTATTCTGAATGGCCCAAATGCCATCTTTTTTTTATTTTATTATAGATAATACCCCTTTTAAGGGTTTAAGGGGAACCTGTACATGACCTGTAGGCCCAAGGCATAAGGCCCGACATGACGCGTAATACATGACCCGAAGGCCCAGAGGCATACCATGCCCAATATATGACACGTAGGCCCACCCCACTAGAACTGCCCATCCCCAGCCTATGCATCATTGATTGCCTTTAGATCCTCACCTGCATTGCTGATTGGCTAGCATTGCCCCGTACAAAGCTGCATGGTGCCTGGTCCCAATGGTGGTTGCCATACCCTCTCATTCTTCCAATCTGGTTAGCTCTACTTCTGGGGACTGCTACTAGTTCTTTGATCCACATCTGGGGCATGCTCTGTGTGAACTGGGCTACTTCATGGTCTTCAATGGCCCGAAGGCCCTGTGGCCCGAAAGCCTTTGATGGCTCGAAGGCCCTGAGACCCGTAGGCCCAAACCGATGGCCAGAAAGCCCAAATCAGGTGAATAGTCCAGCTGCTACAGTATCAAACATTTCCTGCTATAGTATTGCAATAGTTCTTTCTACAGTGCCTGCTACAATACTGCTACAGTACCTCAAAAATTCGCCTCCAACCGGTTTTGAACCTGGGTCTCTTGGATGCCAAGCAGGAGCCCTTATTAATGGCCATATTAGCAACACTCACAATATTAATGGTATTTTAAATATAAAAAATCATAAAACCAAAGAAGTTCATTTTTTATATAACTATCTCACATAATAATACATTTAATTAGATCTTGAATAATTTACATAATTAAAAGTTTGGGTCATTTCAATCTCCCCCCCCCCTTAAGAAATTTCATCCTTGAAATTTTCTTTTCGCACACAAAAAATTATACAGGTAACTCTACTTCATCACTTCCCTTGGTTCCCATGTTTCCTCTTCAAACCTGTGGTTTTTCCCAAACACCTTGATGAGGGGCATTGTCTTATTCCATATAACTTTTTCCATACGATTTAAGATCTTCACTGGTAGCTCTTTGTAAAAAAGATCATTCTCTAACTATGCTACCACTGAAGAGAGTACATGTGAAGGATGTGGTATGTAATTCATTAAGAGGGATACATGAATACAATCTTGTACTTTGTCCATGGTAGGTGAAAGTTCTAGTTTATTGGCCATAACCCCAACATGATCATGAATCTCGAAAGGACTGATGTACATAGGACTTAACCTTCCTTTCTTTCTAAACCACTTGACCATCTTCCATAGAAATATGCATGGAAATTCCACGTCTCCAAATTTGATCTCAAGGTCTCGTCAATGGTTATTTTCATAACTCCTCATTCGACTTGGGGATAATTTAATATGATGCCGAATGGTTTTATCCTTCTCCACCATTTCTTCAACCATTTCAATTCCTAGTAGCTTACGCTCACTGACTCTATCCTAACACGCCAGTGTTTTGCACCTTTCCCATAAAGGTATTCATATTGTGCCATTTGGATGCTTGATTGAAAACTATTATTGTTGGAGAATTCAACAAATGGAAGATGTTGGTCCCATCCTCCTTTTAAGTCCATAGAACATGATCTTGACATGTCTTCAAGTGACCTCAAACTAGCCATCAGTTTGAGGATGATAGACCATATTGAAGTTTAGTTTAGTGTTTAGAGCATGTTGGAGTCTTTTCCAGAACTTTGAGGTGGATCTAGTATCACTATTGGAGAAAATAAATAGTGGTACTCCATTCATCCCTACCACTTCTTTGATGTAAATCTATGCAAGTTGATCCAATGATATTTCCTCTTGAATCATAATAACGTGAGATATCTTCAAAAAACAATCCACAATGACCCGTATATCATTTTTTCCTCTGGATGTCCTTATAAGTACAATGAAAAAGTCCATGGTAATGTTCTTCCACTTCCATGTTGGTATGGTAGTGGTTGCATAATCCCCTTAGACTTCTGCCTCTCAGCCTTCACTTGCTGACATACCAGGAACCGTGATGTATATTCAACAATCACCTATTCATATTGTCCAACTAAATGTTTTCTGGGATATCCCGATACATATTTCTGATCCCTGGGTGAATAGAGAAGGTTTATATATGTGCATAATTATGATGATCCTTCTTTATCTCTGGATCATATGGTATATAAAATCATGACCCAAATCTCAAAATTCCATCCTTGTCAACCACAAACATGGGGGATTTCCAATTTCTGATTTCTTCCACCCTTCTCATAATTTCAGCATACATTCTTTGAGAATCCTTTATTTTATTCTTGAGGGACGGTTGGGAAATCATTTGAGAAATGATTGATGATGTTCCTCCTATAATGACTCCCATGTCCATCCGATACAAATCAAAGAAGATTGGATCCTTTTCCATTCTCATGATTGATAAAGATGTAGGATCATTTTTACATAGAGCTTCCTCAACCTTGTTTGCCTTACTAGGATGGTACTGGATTGATTAGTCACAATCCTAGATGAGTTCTATCAATCTTTGTTGGTGCATATTAAGATATTTTTGTGTGAATTTAAATTTGAGGCTCTTGTGATCTGTATATATCTTACACTTATCCCCATAGAGAAAATGCTACCATATTTTCAACACAAAGATCACAACTTCTTACTCCAGATCATGTGTGAGATAGTTTTTCTCATGGATTTACATCTTACTTGAGGAGTAGGCTTTCACATTATCATTCTAAATCAACACACAACCCCTGACCTGTTCTAAGAATCACTAAATACCACAAAAAGATCTCTACTCGTTGGTAATGTGATCACGAGCGCAGTAATGATCCTCCTTTTTAACTCCTTGAAGCTCTCTTTACATTTATCACACCATGAACACTTTACTCCCATTTATGTTATCTTGGTTAGAGGGTTGGACAATCTTGAAAAATTTCTCACAAATCGATGATAATATCTAGATAACACCAAGAATCAATAGATATCGGTTACAGTTGTTGGCATCCACTATCCCTCAATTGCAGTTGTCTTGATAGGATCCATAGATATCTCATTTCTTGTGATGATATGATCCAAGAATGAGACCTCCTTAAACCAGAACTCTCACTTCCGATACATTTCATAGAGCTTCTCCTTTCACAAGGTCTTTAGTACAGTTATTAGATTATCCTCATGATCATCCTTGGTTATAGAGTATATTATAATATAATCTATAAATACTACCAAAAATATGTCGAGGTAATCTCTAAAGACTCTATTCATCAAGTTCATGATGATTTTTGGACCATTAGTGATTCTGAATGTAATTACTATGAATTCATATTGCCTGTATCGTGTACGAAAAGCAGTCTTGGGGATATCTTATTTCTTCACCCTTACCTGATAGTATCCCGACCACAAATCTACCTTTCAGAAGTACTATTCTCCACATATCTAATTGAATAAGTCATCAATTTGTGGCAGAGGATACTTTTTCTCTATTTTGATTTTGTTGAGATCACGATAATGAATGCAAAGGTTCATTGAACCATCCTTCTTCTTGATGAAGAGGACTAGAGCACCCCAAGGTGAAGCACTTCATCATATAAAACCTTTATCTAGATTCTCCTCTAGTTGTTTCTTTAACTTTTCAAGCTCCACAAAATCCATTCTATATAAAGTCTTTGATATTGGAAATGCACCAGGTATAAGGTCAATTGATAACTCAACATATATTCTAGACGGAAGACCAGGAAATTCCACGTGAAACACTTCAGTGAATTCCCTCATCGTAGGCATGTCTTCAAGGATGGTTTCTTCCATGGACTCAATCATCCGATCCTGATACATGTGCTCATAGGGTAGTAATATCCACACTTGAGATGATGGTGCTAAAGAAGATTCGTCTACCTTCATGCACTTATATCAAATTTGGGGGTTGATTCTCTATATGGGGAGTGATTTACCTCTAATGGAAATTTATGATGGCTCTATTTAAGAAAATCCAATCCATTCCGATAATTGCATAAAATTCCACTAGAGGTAATATGATGAGGTTCATTGGGAATTTCAATACACAAATAATGATAGAGGTGGAATTATATTAATGGGTTGAAATGATTGCCCCATATTCCGTACTCACTTACATCATTACTTCCATGATTTTTGGTGGTGTTGGGAATGTTTTACTAAACTTTTGGGATAAAAAATAATGTGTATAACTATGGTTGAAAACCCTAACTTTCAGTTTTTGATTCTGGTTCTACTTATTTATTTCATCCAAAACAACATAGGGAAGGTAACTACTAGACACATAAAAGGGAATCCAAAGACAAAAACTGATAACTTTTAAATTACTTGTATTTCATTCATTTATGAATTTATAGGCTTCAATCTATGTTATCCATGATCTACTTCCTAACATGTATTCTTAGGGAGTTTTTTTAATTCCCTTTATAATGGTTCATAATAATCTTGTGAATTTACAAAAGCATATCCCTCGAGAGTGTCGTAACCAAGAGTGTAGGAAGGCCCGTTGTCATGTTCCAAGATACCCTGGGTCAAGCCTGAAACTCCTTGTTGGAGTTTTCAATCCTAGGTACATCTGTGCTAGATCCGCCTCTACCTGTTCGTATCCAGACAAGGATGTATTTTCTTGATAAACCACTTACTCAATACTTACCAAAATTTGAGAATTCTCATATTATAATTAGTCTTATCCCTAAGGCTTTCACTAGGGTTTTCTAATCAAAATATCTAATATAACTAAACCTATCCTTTGATACCAACTATAAAAACGCTATTTTTTACACACTTAAACATGATTTATTACATAAACTCTTCACTTGATACAACATGGAATATTGAGAGGTCTAGTGTCTTTAGGGATTATTAACATTACATAACAACTTAAAAAATAAAACACACAACATCTTTATTGAAAAAATCATTTACATAACCACGACATTCCCTCATACTTAGAATTTAATGGGATAACCTGAGTACGTACATGTGAAAAGGGTGAGCTATAAAGCCTAGTAATGGAGTAAAAAATTCATTACACAAAGAATAAAATACATGTTAGGAAATATGCATATAAATGGAGCATAAATGAACATGAACATAATGGCATGATATAGCATGATTATCATAACATGGAAATGTGACAACAACACTTAACATGAAATTAGAATCAGTTGAGGCTCATTGCTCACGGAGCATGAGTAAACCCTCATTACACTTGAATTAGCATGAGTAAATACTCATTGAAATTGAATTAGAATGAGTAAATCCTCATTGAACTTAAATTATAATGAGTAAATCCTCATTACACTTGACAGATTATGATACTAATCTTTACCCATTGAATTTAAGGACTACCAGGGCGCACCCTTTTAATCATTTCATTTAATGCATAAGTGTGCCACATGGATCATAAAAATTTGAATCATTAAACATAATCATTTATTCCATGATAAAAGAATGTGGAATTCATACATGAAACTATATAATAAATAAGTAAATGTGAATAAAGTTGAATACCTTTGATAGAGAAATGGGCATGGTATTCACTACACAATGACTTTGGCTTGGAAAATCATGGTGCAATTTCGGTAACATAACAGTGTGACATAAGACTTCATATGAAAAGGTTTATGAGAGAGAAAATGGTTTCTCATTATATGTACATGAAATGGACAGTAAGGGGGTCATATAGATACATTTTCCAATATATTTAATGGAATTGGGATTCATATTAAAAAATAATTTTTAAATGTAAATGATGATAGATAAATTCCTTACGGAATTTCAACATTGTAACAAGTGTAAATGGGTGCTATTACTGAGATAAATTGGTCTATCATCATTCAAAAATAGATTGGGCAGTATGTTGGTCATGTGAAATCATACCCCAACATTTATAATTGAAATTAAATGGACATAACAATATTTAAAAACATGGATACAATGAGAAAGGAAGGAATCTCTTATTGAATTTCGACATGGTAACAGGTTTTCATGGAAGGCATTTATGAGAGAGAAATAGGTCTCTCATCATTGAAACATAAATAGGACAATATAGGGGTGGTTTTAAATAATACCCCAACATTTATAATTGAAAATAAAATGGCATAACAATATTAAGAAAGTTGGACTTAAATTAAGTAGAAATAAATCCCTTACTTGGAAGTGTGATCTCAAAGGCTTGAGAAAGGCTTCTTGGGAGACTGGGTGTAACACCTTGAGATTTTTTGAGAATTATTATTTTTAATTTCGTTGATTTCTTCTTTTATACGCTTGACCAAGATTATCGTGCTCTATACGCAACACTGTATTATCTTGTAGTATACGCAACACTATTCTTGGCTTTTTGATGCCCACAATTTCATGTTCTTTCGAATAAAATCCATTTTACAAAACACCAAGTATAGATTTTTATCAATGTATAGGTGAACTATATTTTGAGTATGTTATACACAACACTAAAGGAAGCTTTACCTACAGGAAAACCTGACTTGGCTTGCATTACACACAAGTGCGACCTTCCTCAATAGCATGTGTTGTACGCAATACCGAGTTTCACTAAACAACAATATAATGTTATTATATTATTATTAACTAGCCATTATAAATATTATTAACCTAATTTTGAATTTTATAACATTATAATTCATCTTACACATTTTCTGGAATGATTTATGAGAACAAAATCAATTTTTTGGATAAAAGACATATTTTTCAAAAAAATGCAGTTTTTCCACCTTTTGATGGCGTACCCATTTTAAATATAATTTTTGGCAAGTTTATAAGTTCAATTTTACAATATAAACTTCTTGTTTTGAATCAGGATATAAACATTTTCATTGGATAAAGTTTTGATATTTTTCTGACAACGTTCTTATATGGATGAATAGTAAAAACATACTAAATTTTACATAAAAACAAATTTTTTTATCGAGATAATTTATATGGTTAAATTATTATAGTAATTTTTTATAGTATAAATAGAATACATTTTTACCATTTAATATAA
The DNA here is from genome assembly GCA_963277665.1 of Viscum album. Lineage (NCBI taxonomy): Eukaryota > Viridiplantae > Streptophyta > Magnoliopsida > Santalales > Viscaceae > Viscum > Viscum album. Next base: position 622,392,097 of record OY728135.1, on the reverse strand, counting down.
TGTATGTCATTGGCATTAATTTTACATTGAATTAATCGGTAAAAACATTTCAATCTTTGACTATGTTTTATCTTTTAAAACCCGCTTTCTTAACGACAAGATTAATTTTAAATTAATTACAGAAAATTTTGTGTTTTAAATTTTGAAAAATAGATTCCATATTTAGAATAATTAGGTCAAAATTATGTTAATTGGCTATTTTTTATTTTTAGACATTATGAATAGTAACTACGGTAAATTTTATTTACTACAGTTAAAGGTAAATCAAGTAATTAAGGGTAAAAATAAGATTATAAAATTAGCCTAACACCTAAAAAAATTATATTGGATGAATACAAGTCGACCCATATTACCTAAGGGTCGAAGTAGATTCATTTCATGGACTTTTACCAATGAAAACGATGTAATTATTAATAAAACTAAAGAAAGTGACAACATGTCACTCTCTTATATCTTATAGGCGTAAAAATTTTAATTTAGTGATAAACATCATAAAACTTCAAATAAAAATATTCTCCAGAAATATAATAAAATTATCTACAACATTTTTATTTATTTTGAATTTTTATGGATTAAATATTTATCATTAATGGTGACACAATAGTGATGCAGAAATTGTTTATTTAGTGAAAAATCAATAATACAGATTTTATTAAACTAATAATGACCATAAAAGGCCCAAAAACCTAACAAAAACCTATTGGTCATGTACATGTAGACCATAATCATCCAAAAGTCTAATATTTTTCCATTTTGAGCCATATAAAATCGATTATGACACTTATATTATTTTATTTGAAATCATGTCAAAGTTGTCACCTTCATGATTTAATAAAAAACAATTTTAATGTTGTAATTTTAAGATGATAAATTCTAGTAAAAGTATTATTATGGAATATATTAGATTTATATGAATCATAATATTTTATTTTTAATTTTTATGCAAGAAATATGTATATTAATTAATTATACAAAAAATTTGTATTGATTATTTTATTAAGGGAAATATCAAATAAATGGATTTACAATATTAAAATAAATGTTATCTGAACGAATTAATGTTCTCCATGAATGTTTTTGATTAATATTACATGTTAGGAATCTATTAAATATTTTTTTTTCGAATATATCCTTTGTGTGGATTTTACTAAAATTCAAATAAATGATTACTGTCAAAATTGACACTATTGTTATTTTATAAAATTAACATATTATAAAATTGTTTAAAAATAAAACAAATATTTAAAAATTATAAATTTGAATTTTTATTGTCTAAAATTTCATAAAGTATCCAATTATGGACAATTCTAAACACATAAGTAATTATTTATAACAATTTAAAATTTATAATATTATTACCACATCTAAAATTAAATCGATTAAATAAGCATAAATCAAGTTGATAAGGTTTAATGTAAATTAAAAACATGTCTAAATCTTTATTTTGATGATATTACAACCCTATATCATCTAATATTTGGATTGGAGTAATTTTTGGAGGTTTTTAAGGGTTGTTTGTGTTTATTATAAATTAATATTTTAGAGGTTTCCAAAAGTGCCCCTCTCCTCTCTTATAAAAGGGCATCTCTCCCTCTCCTCCTAACACCACATTTAGCTTTAAATATTGTCCAAACCCTGCCCATTTATCTTATCCAATTACCTAGAAACATACTAGAGGTCCTGGTTATCTTCAAAGACCAAATTTAGTTCCCTAAGAGGAGGTCTACAAGAGGCACGTCGAATAAGAGGTAATATCCTTTGCCGATTCTTTCAAGTTCATTTCTTCTTCTACTTCCTCTTCCTATTTTGTTTCATAATAAAGTAATAACATAAGTATCACTCATATACTTATATTCTATTTTATATATTAACCAACCCTATGTCCCCTTCTATCCATCCTACGAGAAACGAAATCACCGCACGTGCATACATACCGAATACCGTCTCCACGCCGTGGTGTCATCTGTTCTTCCACCACAACCTTACTTGGATGTGTATAATGGTGTAAAGAAAAACTATATATGGTTATTATAAAATGATACTAATTCTGAGATATTATTTCATCCACTTTAATTTCATTCAATAATTATGGGAATGATATCATCGCTCGTGCATATGTACGGATTACTGTCTCCACGACGCGGTGAGATTCATTCTCCAAGTTAACCATTCAAGAATGATTATAAAGTATATATAATAAATAATAATAAAATATATGACATATTAATGATACTTTGTTTATGTATATTTTATTTAATTACTTCCATTCAATTTAATAAGTAAACAAAAACATCGTCCATGCCTACATACGACCAACCATCTCCATGAACAGTGTATTTCTTTCCATTTATCGATCTATTATATATATGTATATTCTGAATATATAATATATATAAATCATGTTTTTTATTATACAAGTATTTTTTCATGATCTAAGTAATCATATGAATAATTACAAGTCAAAACCCGGATGATAAATGAAATGAATTTACCCAAAACGCTGCTTTAACATGAAATTGACAAATAAACGGGTAATATAAAGTCGTAAGTGAATCATATATGATATCATAAATATTATTATCATTCTATTAAAAGTTAATAATCTGTTTAAATCCACAATACAGGAGTCTCATACATATATAGAAGAAATTTGACATAAGTTAAGGGATAATTTTTCAATTTCATTTTTATCCGAGATTTCTTATATGTAAGTATTTATTGGGGCTATATTTTTCATCCATGTCCATAAAAATGTTTTTCATAAAGTGTTTAATTTTATTCAATGTATTTTTAAAGTCATTTTTAACCCTCTTTGACTTTTACATTGTGTTATAGAAGGAATCCTTCTTTTGTTTACCATACGAGGAACTTTTTGACTTTTCTGACAAAAGTACGTGGAGAATGGTTTTTTAACTTATATGTCATGAACAGATTTTTACGGTTTCATAAATCCTTATTTTCATGAAGGTTACTCTACAATATTTCATGACTATTTTCAAAAAAATCCATTTCTTTTAATATTTCATGGCATTTTGTGAAAAGAAAATGATTTTGAAGAAGAAAGGATATGTTCCTCAAGAATTCATTTCAAGTGTTTCATCAAAACCATTTTCCATCTAAGATGACATTATTTCATATGTTTATGTTTCAAGTATCATGTCTCTATGATTTACATGGTTTCACTTTTCTTATGATTAAATGATATCCATTTGTTTTATATGGATTATGTTATTAGGGGATGATTTTTATGAAACCCATTTAATTTTTTGGGTTATGATGATTGATTTATGTTTATGTTGTGCCACACGTAAGAATGATTTAATAATGATATGGGTGTGACATATATCTCCCTCTAATGCCTTGGGTAAATATTAGTATCTCATGAGATAGACATGTCTAGAATGGAAAGTAAAATTCGATTCAGTAATACAAGGCTGGAACGACAAGTAAACCCGGTTCAGTAATGGTCTTCATCCACTATGATGGTCTTGGTGGCAATACCTTGGATACTATGGAATTAATAACATGTTCTTAATGGATGCCACAATTACATGTTTTATTACCATGCTAGTTTATCATGATTAATGTTCCTTTATGATCTATGACTTGTGTACTGGCATGTTTTATGCCATTGCTCAAGATTTTGATGTTAAGATTTTATGTTCATGTTTTTGCATTCAAATGTTTATGGATTGTTTTACGTTATCCATGTTTACCCTTACTGAGTATTCGAGCTCACCCTTTTTATGTTTTCTTTTCCCGGGATATAAAGGAAGGTTTTAGGTAAGAAAGGAAAAGGGGAAGATCTTTATGGGAGATGCTGAAGATCTTTCAACATGATTAGAAGATTATATTTCGAGTTTCCAAAGACACTAAACTAATAGGGTCTTTGGGCATCTGTTTTTGTCTTGTATTAAGTATTACACAAAAGTAATGTTATATCTATGTATGTCATGCTTTGTGTATCTATAGTTGGTATCAGAGTGATGTTTTAGTTAAACTTTGGAAATTAGGATGTGAAGACTTTAGTGAAATCCCTAGAGATATTTCTAAGGTATGTCTAGGGATGTCTCTAAGGTTAAGTATAAGTAAAGGTTATAGTACTAGAATTACATTAACAATCTTATAATTAATCCTAAGATGTTATATTTTGAAGGTACAACCCATTTATTAAGTTGTTTTATTAGCATGAATTTTGCCTCTCACACTATTCCTTTTGGGTTTTAGACAATGGATGGAACCCGAAGGAACCGTGTTGATCAATGTAATAGACAATGCAATGATTGTCCTTAGGAAAAAATGAATTTTATGGGAGATGAGTGAAAAATCTTATTTCTATTCATACACAAGATATGAATCATTCTAGACTTCCAAATGAGAAGAGAAGGGAACAATATTCTATTGAGTCCTTCATGAGGCAATGCCCACTGTCTTTTAGTGGGTCTTCTGATCCACTTATTGCTAAAAGATGGATCAGTACCATTGAATTTTGTTTCCATACTTCTCTATTCAGAACATGAAAATTTTATTCTGGATATTTACCATTTAGAATGTGAGGCAGACCAGTGGTGGACTCTAATTAGGAATATGAGGCCCCATGATGAAATTGAAACCATGGAATAGGATGAGTTCAAGAAATTATTTTTTAAATAAGTACATCCCTAGTATTCTTCGAACAAAGATGGAAGAGGAGTTCCTTGAGCTTAATCAAAAGGATGATGAATCTGTTGGTATATATGAGGTGAATTTTACAAGGCTTGTAAGGTATGCATCTGGATTTATTATCAAACCTGGATGAAAAGTTGATCGATTCTTCAGTGGCTTAAAACCAAGTCATTGAAGGGCTTTAGCTATAAGAGACTTTAGTTGATATGAATACATATTGCGTTTTTCTATCAAGGTAGAACTGGAAGTTGGTGTTATATGTTCATCTCAAGGTTTGGACAAGAAACAAATGATGGAGTTCAAGGAAAAATCTCAGAACAATGGTGAAAAGAATGTGAATGTTCCTTTATGCTCAATGTGTGGAAAGAGGCATGGTGGAGATTGTCTAAAAGGTACTAGAAAATGTTTCAAGTGTGGAAAAGAAGTTCATCGAGCAGCTAAGTGCCAAAGTAATGGGAAAAAGGTTTCTAATGACGTGAATAGAGAAAAGACTATAGAGAACGCTCCACCAACACTTCAATGATTCAAGTGAAAGGAAATGGGGCATTATGATAATCAATTCCCTAATCCTAGGGATAATGATGATCAACATGAGCAACCTATTAAGGAAAAGGAAAAAAGGGAAGTCACATGTGATCATTATTTGTGATGTTGAGTATTACAATGATGTTGTGGAGTGATTAAGTGTTTACGTAATGGGATTTCAAAATAGTATCATAGAATCTCATTTATAGTACTGTGGAATTTTGGAATATCTATGTATTGGTTTTCAATAATTGTATGGTACCAAGAACCATGAAAAGTGATTTAAATATATTCAGAAATCAGATGATATGTGCATAATTAAGGTATAAGGAGAAAATGAAATGTTTGATAGTATTAATGAGCTCATGACTGATATAATGACAAAGTTATATCACAGTTTGAGTATATAGAAATTTTGGGATTTTGGTATGTGGAAAGAGTTAACTTTTGACAGCATTCATGTTGTCACTAATGTTCAATGGGTATTCCTTTTTCAAGAGAATACATGATTAAGGTATTCACATGTATGGAATGTGACCAAAAAGATATATCGTATGATATATGGGGGATAAATTATTGTATTCACATGTTTGAATGATGACATTTATAGTAATTTTTTTATATTATGATCATGGATAGAAGTATTTTGGATAATCCCAATGATTTGAAATGGATTTTATTGGACATAAGATAATATTTCTTAAGGATAGAACTTTTTTTTTGATATTATTTCTTGAATGTTATAATAGTGTAGTTTTAGAAAAAGGACAACCTACAAGACGAGCGGCAACCCATCGCGTCAGAAAAGGTTGTGGGAATAGGACCAACAATCAAAGTGCAATATGCCTTTATCGCATACCATTGGCCTACAGGATGTCCCTGGTTAGTATAAACTAATTTTATTTTATTAATAGGTATGATGGATGAAGTGTAAATCCATTTTTGGAACCATATACGATTAATCTCACCATAAGATGGAATTATGTACATAACTTTTGGTAACCTTTTGTTTGAGATAGATGGAATGATCTATCATTCTATCGAATGATCTGATAACACTTCATGGAAGACAAATTCAAATTCATTTATTTAAGAGATGAAGTGAAAATTGGTCAAGGCACAAACAACAGTGAGATTGTACCACAATCATGTAAGTATTTCTTTTAATACAAAAATTATTTAACATTAGAGAAATGATCTTGAAAACCAAAAATGTTGTCCCTGTTCCCTCATATCTGATGAATAATATGGTACCTTAGATCATCACAAATTTATGGCTTTTTTATTTCTGGCTTTTTTATAGCAATGTTCTCTACCACTCTTCATCCAAACATGATGGTTAGATTTCTCTTCCATATCAATATTTTCACCTATATTATCCTATGTGCAAAACCCAGTGATTAGTTACTTTGGGTATCCGTTATGTTTCTAACGTTCCTTTTTAAAATGATGATTTAGTATTCCTTTTTACAATGTGATTTTCTATGAAAGAAACATTCAAGTAGAAAACCATTTATAACCCCGATGAATTTCGAGGGAGAAATTCATTTTAAGGGGGATAGAATGTAACACCCTGAGATTTTATGAGAATTATTTTTTTAATTTCTTTGATGTCTTTTTTTGTATTCTTCAACAAGATTATCTTGCACTATACGCAACACAATATTAGCTTGTAGTATACGCAACACTATTCTTGGCTTGGGATGCACACAATTTCAAGTTCTTTCGAATAAAATCCATTTTACACAACACCAAGTATAGATTTTGATCAATGTATAATTGAACTATATTTTGAGTATGTTATAAGCAACACCAAAGGAATATTTCCTTATACGCAACCCTGAATTGGCTTGCATTACACACAAGAGCGACCTTCCTCAATAGCGTGTGTTTTACGCAATACAGAGTTTCACTAAACAACGATATATTCTTTTTATATTATTATGAAATTTCTGTTATGAATATTATTAACCAAAATTTGAATTTTATAACATTAAAATTAATCTTACACATTTATTGGAATGAGGTATGAGAACAAAATCAATCATTCAGATAAAAGAATTATTTCTCAAAAAATGCAGTTTTTCCACCTTTTGATGGAACATCCATTTTAAATCTAATTTTTGACAAGTTTATAAGTTCAATTTTACAAAATAAACTTCTTCTTTTGAATCAGGATATAAAAATTTACATCGGATAAAGTTTTGATATTTTTCTGATAGCGTTCTTATGTTGATGAATAGTAAAAACATGCTGAATTTTACTTAAAAACTACTTTTTTCATCGAGATAATTTATATGGTTAAATTATAATAGTATGTTGTTTTAAATTATAAATAGAATATATTTTTACCATTTAATATAATTTATGTAATTAGAATTAATTTTACATTGAATTCCAAGGTAAAAACATTTCAATCTCTGACAATGTTTTATCTTTTAAAACCCATTTTCTTAACAAAGATATTAATTTTAAATTAATTACTGTAACTTCTCTGTTTTGAATATTGAAAAATGGATTCCGTATTTGGAACCCGTAGGTCCAAATTATGTTAATAGGCTATTTTTTATTTTTATAAATTATGGATAGTAACTACGGTAAATTTTATTTACTACTGTTCAAGGTAAATCGGGTAATTAAGGGTAAAAATAATATTATAAAATTACCCTAACACCTTAAAAAATTCTATTTGATGAATAAAAGTAGACCCATATTACCTAAGGGTAAAAATATATTAATTTCATGGAATTGTGACCATGAAAATGATATAATTATTATTAAAACCAAAGAAAGAGACAACATGTCACTCTCTTATATCATATAAGTGTAATAATTTTAATTTAATGATAAAATTTATTAAACCTTGAATATAAATAGTCTTTAGAAATAAAATAAAATTATATAAATCATGAGAATTTATTTATAATTTTTATGGATTAAATAATTTTCATTAATGGTGACACAATAGTGATGCAGAAATTGTTTATTTAGTGAAAAATCAACAATACAGGTTTTATTAAACTAACAGTGACAATAAAATGAACAAACACCTGACCAAAACTTATTTTTCATGTACATATAAACCATGATCTTCCAATGGTCGAATATTTGACCATTTGGATCCTTATAAAAGTGATTATGACACTTATATTATTTTATTTTAAATGATGTCAAAATTGTCACCTTCATGATTTAATAAATATAACAATTTAAATGTTGTAATTTTAAGATGATAAATTAGAGTAAAATTATTCTTATGGAATATATTAGATTTATATGCATCATAATATTTTATTTTTAATTTTTATTCAAAAAATAAGTATATTAAATAATTATAATAAATGTTGTAGTGATTATTTTATTAAAGGAAATATCTAATAAATGGTTATAAAAATACTAAAATAAATGTTATATGAACGAATTAATGTCCTCCATAAATTTTTTTTTATTAATATGACAATTTATGAATATATTAAATATTTTTTTTGAATATATCTTCTGTTTGGAATTTATTTAAATTCAAATAAATGAATAGTGTCAAAATTGACACTATTGTTATTTTATAAAAATAACATATTATAAAACTTTTTAAAAATAAAAAATATATTTAAAAATTATAAATATTAATTTATATGGTCTAAAATGTCATATATTATCCAATTATGGACAATTCACAACACATAAGTAATTATTTATAACAATTTAAGGTTTAAAATATTCTTACCACAAATAAAATTAAATAGATTAAATAAGGATAAATCAAGTTGATAAAGTTTAAAATAAATTACCAACATGTCTCAATCTTATTTGTTCATGATATTACAACCCTATATCATCTAATATTTGTATTTGAGTCATTTGTGGAGGTTTTTAAGTGAGGTTTGAGTTTATTATGAATTAATATTTTAGAGGTTTCCAAAAGTTCTCCTCTCCTCTCTTATAAAAGGGCACCTCCTCCCTCTCCTCCTCACACCACATTGAGCCTTTATGCTCGGAAAAAACCTGACCATTTATCTTATACACTTCCCTAGAAACATTCTAGAGGTCCTGCTTTTCTTAAAATACCAAATTTAGTTCCCTAAAAGGAAGTTTAGAAGAGGCGCGTCGAAGAAGAGGTAATATACTTTACCGATTCTTTCAAGTTCATTTCTTCTTCTACTTACTGTTATTTTGTTGTTTCATAATAAAGTAATAACATATGTATCACTCATATATTGATATGTTATTATAAATATGAACCAACCCTATGTAACCTTCTATCCATCCTATGGAAAATGAAATCACCGTGCGTGTGTACGTACGAAATACCCTCTCCACGTCATGGTGTAATATGTTTTTCCACCACCACCAAACTTGGATGGGTATAATGGTGTAAAGAATAACTATATATGGTTATTATAACATGATACTAATTCTGAGATATTATTGTCACGACCCGTCCTCGGGGCCCGTGCCGTGACTACCCCAAGCCCGCCTTCCATAGGCCAGGGGCTGGCGACTAGCACCAAGGCGTAAAATCCCAGTAAACAGGGAAGGCATTTCCTTTAAGTAACAACCACACAGAGTCAGCAAGCGGAAAGTAAAGTGCAGAAAAGTAAAGGGGGCCGGAAATACAAGCCCAACTGTAAAGTACAACTGAAAAGTAAGGTACAGCAACTGAAGAAAAGACGGCGGCCTCGTGTCGTCCACTGGCAATCCCACCTGAAGGGTGGGTACAGATAGCCTCCAGGCTCCTCGGGTCCCACGTCCGCTCCGAGCACGTCCCGCCCAGTGGTCCACCTCCAGGTACCGTCCTGCTCCACGCCCCAACCGTGATCAGCGCTGTCCGTCGTCTGCAACCAACACAACAAGGTGCGGGCATAGCCCGTGCAGGGGTGAGTACAACTACTCAGTAAGGACCCCGAGACCCCCGAAGGTCTCCCGAAATCCACAAAGGATATAGCACAAAAGAAAGATGCAATCACGAAGTAACATCTGACTCGACTTAGGTATATGCCCATACATATACCTAAGTCCCCAATTCTAGCTCTGCTCACGAGCTCAAGAACAACTCAATCCACAAAGGAAAGCAAGACACAAATCCACAAGGAGAGTAAACAGTAAATCCACATAGGATAGTTCAACACAATCCACAAAGGAGAGTAACATTAGATTCAGCTCAACCAGGATTTTCATTATCGAAACCGTAAATGTTGAAGAGCCCCATCTCTGAAGTGTACAGTGGTCCTGTCACGACTCCGAGGTACTGCTCACTAACCTAAGACTGCTGAAGTACTCCTCCTGTCGAGTACCGCGGGTCTGCTGCCAACTACCGGGCGCTCCGTCCGCTGAGGGTCTGCTGCCAAATACCGGGCGCTCACCCAGATAGCCTACTGAGGTACTCCTCCTGTAGAGTACCGCGGGTTTGCCGCCAACTACCAGGCGCTCCGTCCGCCGTGGGTCTGCTGCCAACTACTGGGCGCTCCGTCCACTGGGCTAGTCGACTCACTCCAAGTCGAGTCGGTCAAGCAGTCATCAGGTCTCAGTCATTTACACGGTCTCCGTACTCCGCACGCACGTCTCCACCGTCGCGGGTCTGTCGCTACAACCAAGCGCACACACTCCGTAGAGTATCGCGGGTCCGCCGCTACAACCAAGCGCTCCACCGCCAAGGGACTGCTGCTGCATCCAAGCGCACCACCACTGTCAAGTACCACGGGTCCGCCGCTACACCCAAGCGCTCCACCGCTCAAGGTAAAAAAGAAGATTCAGCTCACACAGGTTCGGTAGCACTGTTCCACGTAGGATCGCTGAGTGCAGTAGTCGACGCAGTCCACTGCGGATCTCTTGCACAGTCGTCGCTGCAGTCCACGAAGGATCTCTGCTCTGCCGTCGTCGCAGTCCACGGAGGATCTCTGCTCTGTCGTCGTCGCAGTCCACGGAGGATCACTGCTCTGTCGTCGAAGCCACAGCCAGCACTAGGGTTCCCGCACTTAGCGAGCTCGTTTAGGAGGGTCCGCTCCACGAGCCGAGAGGCTGATACATCAACTGACACGTAGTCCGAAGTTGATGTATCCAAAAGTTCCGTATCGACAACAGGATCTCAACGCAACAGACGGCGCGTCAATCGGACGCCCGGTCTGAGAGTTATTGGCATTTTCGTCCCAGGGGCCCGGTTGGTTTTTAGGGCAAAACCAACCCGACCGTACTCCGCCTGTATCCGATCCTCGGGCGGAGTATGCCAAAAGTTCCGTCTCACTTAGAGGAATTCAACGAAACAGACGGCGCGTCAATCGGACGCCCGGTCTGTTAGTTATTGGCCTTTCCGTCTCACACCCACCCTGGGAAACTTCCCAGGAGGTCACCCATCCTGATCACTGCTCTAGGCCAAGCACGCTTAACTACGGAGTTTTAACTACGTAGGCTCCCGAAAAGGAAGGTGCACCTTGAGTATAGTATACCGAAACGACCGTCTCGATCCAAGGATCGCGTAGCCGCTGACGGTTCGTCAATCGGAGGTCCCAGGCCCAAGATATGGGCGAAAGACCGAAGAGGGCCCGAAACGGGGGTTCTGGGTCCGGGGCGACCCGACCCGAACCCCCCCTGGGGTCGGCCGAACCGGGTCGGCCCGAACCTGGTCGGCCCGACCCGGCCCGACCCGGCTAGGCCGGGTCCGGTCCGGCCTGGGCGCGGCCCGGCCGACCGGACCGGCCGGCTCGGTCTTCGGCCGAGCGGCCGAAGAGCCGCCGCGGGTCAAACCCGCGGCTTTGGGAGAAACGCGGCCCGCGCGGGCCGCGTGCTGGTGGCCGGACCGCGGACGCGGTCCGGCGGTTCGCCGCCGCCGCGGCTCGGCCGCGGCGGACTCCTCCGGCGGCGCGCCGGGCGCCGCCGCCTCCGGTCGCCGGCGCCGCCGCGCCGCCGTCTCCTTCCGCGGGCCGCCGGAGATGCTCCGGGGGCCCGATTTCTTTCCCGTCTGCGCCGTTGCTCCTCCCGGGGGACGATCTTCACTGCGGAATCAACAAAATGCCCTTGCCGCACGGTTCGTCGTCGTCCGCCAAATCCGCACAACAAAAGAGATCGGCGGAGGGTTGTCGGGTCTTGTTCGTTAGACCCGCACCCTCCGCGTTTAGTCAAAATCCACGGGAGGAATAATCAACAACAATTTTAAATAAATCAAAATTGTCGGAGATCATGTTCTTCACTTTAAAAGAAAAAAAAACGGGGAAAAAGATAAAATAATCCAACATCCCTTACTTGTCGTCGTCGTCGGACGAGAGGTCGTCGCGGAATTGCTCGTCGCGGAAGAAGGGGGGATCGTCGCGTCGTCGCGGTATCCGGCGTCGCGTCGCCAATCTCCGGATCAAGATCAAACGGATTTAATTAGTTTAAATCCGTTGATATCGAAATTAAAACGGGAGAATTCAAATGATTCGTTTCTCACCTTAGTTGCCGAACGAGGATCGGCCGCAGAAGAAGAGGCGTCGCCGAAGAACGTCGCGGGTAGGGCTCGTCGACGTCGCAGATCTCGGTGTGCGTCGTCGAATTCCGGTTGCCGGCGTTCTTCGCGTTCTTCGCGTTCTTCGCGTTCTTCGCGTTCTTCGCGTTCTTCGCGGGGAGAGTGGAGGTTCAGAAGAATTGCACAACGATAGCAATCCTCCAAAATAGACAAGTTGTCTATTTTATTATTTTGCCAACAAACGCAAAACGCGTAAGTAACGACCCATTTAATTCGTTGAATTAATTCAACGAATAAAACAGCCCATTTAATTCACGAAATAAACCGCCCAATTAAATGGTCTGTTAAGAATTTAAGAAAACGCGTCGGTTGACTTTTCAGTTACTTTGACGGGTTTTCGCGGGTGCGTTACTTAGCGAAAGAAACGGTGGGGCTCGTGCGGGCCCCACCGCACAAATATCCTACCAAGGGGGTAGGATATTTCTGGATAGCCTCCTATCCAGTTCCACTCAGTTCAAGCCGCCCTTAAGTGGCTTCAAGTGGCTTCCAAGCAGCTTAAGTGAAATAAAATAAAGTTGTCGCACAAACTTTATTTTATTTCTGACTTAAAGCCGCAAAATTTAAAAACCACGTCTGAGCAAACGCAACTCCGGAAGAGGCGTTTCTAAGCAAATACCGGCGCTGCGATTTCATCGGTGCCCTCAGAATTTGATTCCGGGCACCGGTTCAAAAGATAGAAAAACCCGCTCGTCCGTTCACTGAACGTACCCGAGCCAAACTTCGGAAATTGATTCCGGGCACACCGGGCCTCGGAATCAGGTGCCGTCTGAAGCTGCGCTCTTGTAAAATTCTAAAGAAAATTAAGAAAAAAAAATTTCCTTGAAATTTGCGGGTCTTTACATTACTCCCACCTCAGGGCTTTACGTCCCCGTAAAGAAACATCAAAAACTAGGGGAACAAATGGGGGTACTGAGCACGCATCTGAGCCTCCCGCTCCCAAGTGCTCTCCTGGAGGTTCCCGTGCTGCCATCTGATGCGCACAAGAGGAATCGACCGCCCACGTAGGACCCGCTCCTGTCGATCCTCGATCTCCACTGGGACCTCCGCAAAAGTCACCCCATCGTCCACGTCCAGCTCCCCAAAGTCGATGATGTGCGTCGGGTCCTGCACGTATCTCCTCAGCTGAGACACGTGGAAGACGTCCTGCACCCGGTGCAACTGAGGTGGTAGAGCCAGGCGATAAGCCACCTCTCCTATCCTGCTGAGGACCTGGAAAGGCCCGATGGAGCGTGGAGACAACTTGCCGCCTCGGCCAAATCTCCGTAAACCACGTCGAGGTGAGACACGCAAAAAGACGTGGTCACCATCCTCGAACTCTAGTGGCCTCCGCCTCCTGTCAGCATATGACTTCTGCCGGCTCTGAGCTGTCCTCATCCTCTCCTGGATGATCTGGACCTTCTCTGTCGTGGCTCGGACCATCTCTGGTCCCACAAGAGCTTCAAGATTTCTTCTTTGCCGAAAAGAGAAATCCGGTCTCATCCTCTGGATGAACCACATTCTTTGCCTAAAACAGTCAATCCTAACATGGATGATACTAATCCATACCAAGGATGACGTCGTAAGGCCTCGACGCTACTACTAAGAGATTCAACCGTTACTCTCGCCTCCAAGGGTTGAGTCACACTGTCGGCATCAGTGTGTGGTAACTGGGTCTCCTCCAGTAGACGTCTCACAAGTGAGGGTCAAGTCAACAGCCAAAACTGGAATCTCCTAGTAACATCACGAAAGAGGACAGGAACGAAAAAAAAAATATCACAAGGGTATGCGTCTTTTATTATTGCAGCTCATATTACAAGACGCTACACAAAAGCAACAAGGAACCAGAAGTAAAAAAGGATGTATCCACTAGTTCTGCTCCTGTCCATCAGCTCCCAGGGCTCCATGATCGAAGGCCTCGGCTGCCTGAAGCTGAGCTCTCCCCTGCGGTCGGGGTGGACCTCCTGGTGGTGGTGGTGGTAGAGCCTCAAAGCGTCGTCCACCACCTGCTGCTCGGCCAGCTCCTCTACCTCGTCCGTCTCCTCCCTGCAGACCGCCACGGTCGAACCTCTGCCTCTTCCTAGGTGGTTCCTCAACCGTCTGCTGCTCCCCCGCATGGCGGGTCGGGCAGTCACGAGCCATGTGACCAATTCCTCCACAGGAGTAACACTGCCCACTCTCGGCACGCCTGGCTCTGACTCCACCCCGGCTTCCCCGCACAACTGAGCCTGAGTCGTGCAGTCGGCCACTGGTAGGTCTGGTCTGCCTGGAACCCTGAGTCATCTGTCGGCTACCTGCTACCGAAGACTCCGCTACGTGCCGCCCTGCGGTGGGTCTCTGTGCTGGTGTAGACTCAGCAAGGAAGCTCTCGATCAGAAGGGCCCGCTCTAGCACTCCCGCCTGGGTCGGAATGCTGAGGGAGATCAGCGACGCCCGAATCTCCTGTTGCAAGCCCTGCTCGAAGGTCCGGGCCCGGAAGAAGGGGTCCCGTACCATGTCTGTCGAGTACCGAGAAAGGTCGGTGAACCTCGCCGCGTACTGAACGACCGTCATGCTGCCCTGCCGCAGCTGTAGAAGCTCCTGGATACGCACCGCACGAAGGGTGGCCGGGACGAACTCCGAGCGGAAGAGGCTCTCAAAGTCCGTCCAAAGAAGAGATGTCTCATCGTGCACCTGGAGCATCAAGCTCCACCATCGTCCTGCCGCCGCCTGCAGGAGGCTCGCCGCGAGAATCACCATGAGATCCGCTGGTGTCCTCACTAGCCTAAAGATCCGTACCACCGCCTCTAGCCAGTCCTCGGCGGCCTGGGGGTCCGCCTCACCGCGAAACCTGGGCGGTCGCTGGCTCTGAAACTCATGCAGTGCCCTGAGGCGACGTGCATCGTCAGCGTCTGGTACTGGTAGCATCGGTGGCTCGGCGGGTAAAGCTACCGTCGGTGCCACTGCTGGCAAAGGGCCCTGCACCGAGGCCTCGTCGCTCGGTGGGCTGCCGTCGCGCCCTACACTCGGAACCCTAGCTGGCTGTCGTCGCGGGGCCATCCTGAAAAGGAGAACAAGAGCACCACAGTCAGAACAGTATACCTGGTGAGCTGGCACAAGTAATCACAAGGAAAACTTGAGACTTTCATGAAGCAGATCAGTATACCCGGTGAGCTGACACAAGTAATCACGAAGAAAACTTGAAACACACATGCAATCAATGTTTTCGTGCATTAAGTCAGAAATCAGAAGTCAGGGTCCTGGTTTATGGATACGTCGGCCGCCGCACCAACACTGGACTCCCTGGACTGATAACCACACTCAATACGCTAAACACTATTTCTTCACACAGAAGAAAGATCAGAGTCTGCGGTAGAACCGACCACCTCTGATACCAATTTGTCACGACCCGTCCTCGGGGCCCGTGCCGTGACTACCCCAAGCCCGCCTTCCATAGGCCAGGGGCTGGCGACTAGCACCAAGGCGTAAAATCCCAGTAAACAGGGAAGGCATTGCCTTTAAGTAACAACCACACAGAGTCAGCAAGCGGAAAGTAAAGTGCAGAAAAGTAAAGGGGGCCGGAAATACAAGCCCAACTGTAAAGTACAACTGAAAAGTAAGGTACAGCAACTGAAGAAAAGACGGCGGCCTCGTGTCGTCCACTGGCAATCCCACCTGAAGGGTGGGTACAGATAGCCTCCAGGCTCCTCGGGTCCCACGTCCGCTCCGAGCACGTCCCGCCCAGTGGTCCACCTCCAGGTACCGTCCTGCTCCACGCCCCAACCGTGATCAGCGCTGTCCGTCGTCTGCAACCAACACAACAAGGTGCGGGCATAGCCCGTGCAGGGGTGAGTACAACTACTCAGTAAGGACCCCGAGACCCCCGAAGGTCTCCCGAAATCCACAAAGGATATAGCACAAAAGAAAGATGCAATCACGAAGTAACATCTGACTCGACTTAGGTATATGCCCATACATATACCTAAGTCCCCAATTCTAGCTCTGCTCACGAGCTCAAGAACAACTCAATCCACAAAGGAAAGCAAGACTCAAATCCACAAGGAGAGTAAACAGTAAATCCACATAGGATAGTTCAACACAATCCACAAAGGAGAGTAACATTAGATTCAGCTCAACCAGGATTTTCATTATCGAAACCGTAAATGTTGAAGAGCCCCATCTCTGAAGTGTACAGTGGTCCTGTCACGACTCCGAGGTACTGCTCACTAACCTAAGACTGCTGAAGTACTCCTCCTATCGAGTACCGCGGGTCTGCTGCCAACTACCGGGAGCTCCGTCCGCTGAGGGTCTGCTGCCAAATACCGGGCGCTCACACAGATAGCCTACTGAGGTACTCCTCCTGTAGAGTACCGCGGGTTTGCCGCCAACTACCAGGCGCTCCGTCCGCCGTGGGTCTGCTGCCAACTACTGGGCGCTCCGTCCACTGGGCTAGTCGACTCACTCCAAGTCGAGTCGGTCAAGCAGTCATCAGGTCTCAGTCATTTACACGGTCTCCGTACTCCGCACGCACGTCTCCACCGTCGCGGGTCTGTCGCTACAACCAAGCGCACACACTCCGTAGAGTATCGCGGGTCCGCCGCTACAACCAAGCGCTCCACCGCCAAGGGACTGCTGCTGCATCCAAGCGCACCACCACTGTCAAGTACCACGGGTCCGCCGCTACACCCAAGCGCTCCACCGCTCAAGGTAAAAAAGAAGATTCAGCTCACACAGGTTCGGTAGCACTGTTCCACGTAGGATCGCTGAGTGCAGTAGTCGACGCAGTCCACTGCGGATCTCTTGCACAGTCGTCGCTGCAGTCCACGAAGGATCTCTGCTCTGCCGTCGTCGCAGTCCACGGAGGATCTCTGCTCTGTCGTCGTCGCAGTCCACGGAGGATCACTGCTCTGTCGTCGAAGCCACAGCCAGCACTAGGGTTCCCGCACTTAGCGAGCTCGTTTAGGAGGGTCCGCTCCACGAGCCGAGAGGCTGATACATCAACTGACACGTAGTCCGAAGTTGATGTATCCAAAAGTTCCGTATCGACAACAGGATCTCAACGCAACAGACGGCACGTCAATCGGACGCCCGGTCTGAGAGTTATTGGCATTTTCGTCCCAGGGGCCCGGTTGGTTTTTAGGGCAAAACCAACCCGACCGTACTCCGCCTGTATCCGATCCTCGGGCGGAGTATGCCAAAAGTTCCGTCTCACTTAGAGGAATTCAACGAAACAGACGGCGCGTCAATCGGACGCCCGGTCTGTTAGTTATTGGCCTTTCCGTCTCACACCCACCCTGGGAAACTTCCCAGGAGGTCACCCATCCTGATCACTGCTCTAGGCCAAGCACGCTTAACTACGGAGTTTTAACTACGTAGGCTCCCGAAAAGGAAGGTGCACCTTGAGTATAGTATACCGAAACGACCGTCTCGATCCAAGGATCGCGTAGCCGCTGACGGTTCGTCAATCGGAGGTCCCAGGCCCAAGATATGGGCGAAAGACCGAAGAGGGCCCGAAACGGGGGTTCTGGGTCCGGGGCGACCCGACCCGAACCCCCCCTGGGGTCGGCCGAACCGGGTCGGCCCGAACCTGGTCGGCCCGACCCGGCCCGACCCGGCTAGGCCGGGTCCGGTCCGGCCTGGGCGCGGCCCGGCCGACCGGACCGGCCGGCTCGGTCTTCGGCCGAGCGGCCGAAGAGCCGCCGCGGGTCAAACCCGCGGCTTTCGGAGAAACGCGGCCCGCGCGGGCCGCGTGCTGGTGGCCGGACCGCGGACGCGGTCCGGCGGTTCGCCGCCGCCGCGGCTCGGCCGCGGCGGACTCCTCCGGCGGCGCGCCGGGCGCCGCCGCCTCCGGTCGCCGGCGCCGCCGCGCCGCCGTCTCCTTCCGCGGGCCGCCGGAGATGCTCCGGGGGCCCGATTTCTTTCCCGTCTGCGCCGTTGCTCCTCCCGGGGGACGATCTTCACTGCGGAATCAACAAAATGCCCTTGCCGCACGGTTCGTCGTCGTCCGCCAAATCCGCACAACAAAAGAGATCGGCGGAGGGTTGTCGGGTCTTGTTCGTTAGACCCGCACCCTCCGCGTTTAGTCAAAATCCACGGGAGGAATAATCAACAACAATTTTAAATAAATCAAAATTGTCGGAGATCATGTTCTTCACTTTAAAAGAAAAAAAAACGGGGAAAAAGATAAAATAATCCAACATCCCTTACTTGTCGTCGTCGTCGGACGAGAGGTCGTCGCGGAATTGCTCGTCGCGGAAGAAGGGGGGATCGTCGCGTCGTCGCGGTATCCGGCGTCGCGTCGCCAATCTCCGGATCAAGATCAAACGGATTTAATTAGTTTAAATCCGTTGATATCGAAATTAAAACGGGAGAATTCAAATGATTCGTTTCTCACCTTAGTTGCCGAACGAGGATCGGCCGCAGAAGAAGAGGCGTCGCCGAAGAACGTCGCGGGTAGGGCTCGTCGACGTCGCAGATCTCGGTGTGCGTCGTCGAATTCCGGTTGCCGGCGTTCTTCGCGTTCTTCGCGTTCTTCGCGTTCTTCGCGTTCTTCGCGTTCTTCGCGGGGAGAGTGGAGGTTCAGAAGAATTGCACAACGATAGCAATCCTCCAAAATAGACAAGTTGTCTATTTTATTATTTTGCCAACAAACGCAAAACGCGTAAGTAACGACCCATTTAATTCGTTGAATTAATTCAACGAATAAAACAGCCCATTTAATTCACGAAATAAACCGCCCAATTAAATGGTCTGTTAAGAATTTAAGAAAACGCGTCGGTTGACTTTTCAGTTACTTTGACGGGTTTTCGCGGGTGCGTTACTTAGCGAAAGAAACGGTGGGGCTCGTGCGGGCCCCACCGCACAAATATCCTACCAAGGGGGTAGGATATTTCTGGATAGCCTCCTATCCAGTTCCACTCAGTTCAAGCCGCCCTTAAGTGGCTTCAAGTGGCTTCCAAGTAGCTTAAGTGAAATAAAATAAAGTTGTCGCACAAACTTTATTTTATTTCTGACTTAAAGCCGCAAAATTTAAAAACCACGTCTGAGCAAACGCAACTCCGGAAGAGGCGTTTCTAAGCAAATACCGGCGCTGCGATTTCATCGGTGCCCTCAGAATTTGATTCCAGGCACCGGTTCAAAAGATAGAAAAACCCGCTCGTCCGTTCACTGAACGTACCCGAGCCAA
Source organism: Viscum album (assembly GCA_963277665.1). Classification (NCBI taxonomy): domain Eukaryota; kingdom Viridiplantae; phylum Streptophyta; class Magnoliopsida; order Santalales; family Viscaceae; genus Viscum; species Viscum album. The sequence goes on along the minus strand of OY728135.1, from coordinate 622,372,271 downwards.
ACTTCGGAAATTGATTCCGGGCACACCGGGCCTCGGAATCAGGTGCCGTCTGAAGCTGCGCTCTTGTAAAATTCCAAAGAAAATTAAGAGAAAAAAAATTTCCTTGAAATTTGCGGGTCTTTACAATTATATCATCCACTCTAATTCCATTCAATTATTATGGGAATGATATCATCACTCATCCGTACGTACGGATTACCATCTCCACGACGTGATGAGATTCTTTCTCCAAGTTAACCATTCAAGAATGATTATAAAGTATATATAATAAATAATAATGAAATATATGAGATATTAATGATTTTGGATTTATTTATATGTTATTTAATTACTTCCATTCAATTTAATATGGAAACAAAAACAACATTCATGCGTACGTATGACCTACCGTCTCCATGAACGATGTATTTCTTTCCATTTATCAATATATTATTTATATGTATATTCTGAATATATAATATATATAAATCATGATTTACATTATGGAAGTAAGTAATCATGATTTAATTAATCATATTAATAATTACAAGTCAAGTCATGGACGATTAATGAAACGATTTTACCCAAAATGCTGCTTTAACAAGGAATTGACAAATGAAGGGGTAATATAAAGTCGTAAGTGAATCATATATGATATCATAAATATTTTTATGGTTCTGTTAAAAGTTAATAATATGTTTAAACCCACTATAAAATAGTCTCAGACACATATGAATGAAATTGGACATAAGGTAAGGGATAATTTTTCAATATTATTCTGAGATTGCTTGTACGTAAGTATTTACTGGGGTTATATTTTTCATCCTTTTCCATAAAAATGTTTTTCATAAAGTGTTTAATATTCTTACACATATTTTTAAAGTCATGTTTACCACTTTTTGACTTTTACATTCTGTTATGGAAGGAATCTTTCTTTTGTTTACCATATGAGGAACTTTTTGACTTTTCCGGAAAATGTACGAGGATAATGTTTTTTTAACTTATATGGCATGAACGGATTTTTAAGGTTTCATAAATATTTATTTTAATGAATATTAATCTACAATATTTCATTACTAGTTTCAACAAAAACCTTTTATTTTAAATTTTCATGGTATTTTGTGAATAGAAAATGATTTTGAGGAAGAAAGGATATTTTCATCAAGAATTTATGTCAAGAGTTTTATCAAAACCATTTTCCATATAAGATGAAATTATTTTATATGTGTATGTTTCAAGTATAATTTCTCTATGATTTACATGCTTTCACTTTTATTATGATGAAATGATTTCCATTTGTTTTATATGTATTATGTTTTGATGGTATGATGTTTATGAAACTCATTTTCTTCTTTGGATTATGATGAATGATTAATGTTTATGTTGTGGAACATGTAAGAATGATTTCATTATGAGATGGGTGGGACATATATCTCCCTCCAATGCATTGGGTAAAGATTTATATCTCATGATATAGACATGGTTGGAACGACATGTAAAATATGGTTCAGTAATACAACAATGGAACGACATGTAAACGCGATTCCGTAATGGACTTTATCCACTATGATGGTCTTGGCAGAAATTCCTTGGCTACTATGGAAATCATAACATGTGCTTAATGGATACCAAAATTACATGTTTTATTTCAATGCTAGTTTATCATGATTAATGTTCCTTTATTATCTATTCCTTGTGTACTTCCATGTTTTATGTCATTGGTGAAGATTTTGATGTTAATATTTTATGTTCGTGTTTTTGAATTTAAATTTTTATGGATTGTTTTATGTTCTCCATGTTTACCCTTACTGAGCATTCAAGCTCACGCTTTTTATGTTTTCTTTTCCCTAGGATATAAAGAAAGGTTTTAGGTAAGAAAAAAATTGTAATATCTTTATGGGGGATTTTGAAGATCTTTCAACATGATTAGAAGATTATGTTCCGAGTTTCCAAAGACACTAAACTAATACGGTCTGTGGGCGTCTGTTATTTCTTGTATTAAGTATTCCACAAAAATAATGTAATTTCTATGTATGTCAAGCTTTTGGTATCTACATTGTGGCACCTTGGGAGGATTATAGATGGAGGAGGGAATATTTTGGATAAACTCCAATGTCTTTTAGTAAAGTGTAAGTGGGAGCTTGGGTGGGTTTATATATGGAAGGAGAGGGAATTCATTATTAATTCGGTTTGGGAAACCACACATTAAACTAATCAAAATCACAAACATGCCCATGCTTTTTGCGGATGGTTTTTGTCAAAGGGGATTTTAAAACAATATTTTATAAGGCCAATTTCCTAACTTATTAAAATAATAGGGTTTTATATGTGGAGGTGTGTCACACTCTCTAGTAAATCAATTTAAAAAGCTAAAATGTATTATAAGTCTTGGATAGTCTACTAAGGCTTTTTAAAATAAATAAAACAAACCTAAAATCACATTATTTTAATGGTAAAACTTATATTGGCCGAAATGAAGTCTATAATAATTTACTATATCAATATTGGGTCATTATGATGTCATAAAACACATTATATATTTAAATACTATTTAATTTTTACCCAAAAAATCGACTGTCTCAGAAAAGTATGAAAAATTTATCAGTAGATAATTTCAACGTCCCTATTTAAAAAATATTATTCATTTTATCCAAATAATTTTATAAATATCACTTTTAAAATAATAACTGTCATTTATTGAAAATGCATGGGTTTTGACAAAAACAACTTTCTAACCTGAATACAAATTACAGTTACATTAATAAAAATTATATGATCACTTATACTTAATAGAAATTAATTTAATTATAATAATATTTTATTAATATATTATTTAATTCAAAAATCCATTATTTTATCAAAATAGATTCCTTAGTTGAATATTAACTAAAAATACTATTTGTGCATTAAAAACTATTTACAGTATAACAATAATAAAATGAATATATATTCTTTATTATATAAAAAAATATTGAACATAGTCATAATACTAAGGTCTTGTCACACAACCCCTTGTAAAACCCACATAAGACTGAAGGGTAAGGTGTGTGATGGTGACAAACTCTTGGGGTGTCTTAGATAACATCGCTCGGGTGGTAATCTCTATCAACTGCCACTTCTCTCATAGGTGGTTTTATTTGAACTTAACATGTTGAGGCTCGGCTTGGACTTGGTCAAGAGAGAATCCCAATGACACCACCTTCTTTTTTTCCTACGACAAATGTGCTTCATATAGGGAAAGTCTACAGGATGAGGTCACCGCTTCCATTGTCTGAGTAAATTGGATTTGTTACAGCCCTATATTTATACTAATAATTTAATCACTATTAAATGGTTATATTATAAATGATCCCAATTATTAATGGTACTTCAAAAATACAAAATCATAAATTCAAATAAGTGCATGTAACGTCCTGGTTTCGAAATCCACCCAGAGGCACCCCTTACCCAGTTGGTCACATGGCCTCAAGCGCATTTCCATGAAGGCCAGAGGCTACCGAATTATAGAGAGGGCGTTAAGTGTGATAGTGGGGAAAATATGCCCTCATTGGTAGAGTTAACAGTGGATGTAAACAAATACATACAAGAGTGGAAGCAGCAACAATTACATATAGCAGAAAACTGAAAGTATAAACTGGAGAGCATATATAAAATGATACATGATACATATGTCTAAGAAAACAACCAAACAAGTCACAATGCTGGAATACAACAGTGCTAAAGCAAAGTGCAAAAGAAAGTAGATAAAATCCTCAGTATCTCAAGCCATGATTGGTCCCATGCTCTCCAGCTCCACAGAAAATCATGTATTGGAAGTAGAAGTGTGCTTGCCCTTATCTATACCTGAAACTATATAATCTGTTTGAGCCCAAAAGAATGGCCCAAACATGGTGTGAGACTAAATCACTGCAGGCAACCACGAAGAGATCTATTTCTAACAGTCCGTTAATTTATTCTAGGTAAAATACGGAATCCAATAAACAAGGAAGTACTCAGTAGTAAAAAAATCCACAGTTTCAAAGCATTCAAATCACCACACAACATGTAATAACTAATCAAAGTAGATAAACACATCAGGTAACCCTCTATGAAGTACCCATATCCTATCCCCTCTGGTCCTACGTAGAAACACAAGCGAGCATCTAAACACAAGGTAACCCTCTGGGAAGTACTCAAATCCTATTCCCTATGGTCCTACCTAACAAGTAAAAGCAACAGTCTAGGATGTAAACTCAGTCTAACCCATCAGGTATAGCTTAAGCATAGACTCTCTGAGGAATCACTAACCATCAATTCCTCTTATAGTCTCGTAATAGTACTAAAGGTGCTCTAGGGAAACCCACTACGTCTCATTCCCCCTATGTCTTGCGTCGAGAAACTAAAAACACTATGGGGAAGCTCTCAACGTAAATTCCCCTTGTGGTCTCGCATCGTAAGTAAAACAGATACTCGAAAGAAACCCTCAACGTCCATTCTCCCTATGGTATGTACATCAGGTTCTCACGGCCCTATGTAAGTCATGCAAGTGTATCAGTGTGTAACATACAAGGTAAACCACAAGAACTACATGGCTATAATTCTAAAGCACAACAACATAACAAAACAACAATCACACAATCCTATAATCCTAGGCATGGGAAAGTAAACATCAGCCTAACATGAAAACTAGACCCAAAGGTCAAAATAAAAAAAATTCATGGGAAACTCATCCAAAGAAAAACAATTCACCCTATTCACAATCAATTATCATATACTCAAGCATATCATCATACCAGAGAAAACATAGGGCTAAAAACGGTAAACGCGCAATACCCTGTTCATGGGTATTAGGAATATTTTCACATAAAACTCAAACAATTTAAACAGAAGGCAAAAAACCACCTACCTTGTTATTGGGAGATCAATATACTTGAATCTCAAGGCTTGAATCACCTTAGAACACCATAGATCTAAGAAAAAGATTAAAATGTTCAACCCATGATAACTCATGAAAGAGGAAAAAATATAATATAATTCTCTAGGAGAAAAGAGAACTCACTGATGTGATTCCAATGCAATTGACGGTGTCTGATTCGGAGGACGGATGGAGGCTCAAGGGCTCATCGAAGATCCATGGTCGTATGGAGCTCTCGGTCGAACAAGACCTAAAAAGAGAGATTTCTGGTGATTAGACATGACCCAGGGGCGTTTAATGAAAAAAAGTAAACAGAATGTACTATTGAAGTACACGATGTGTACTCACCATTTCCATAGTCTGCTTTTGGTGGCCTCCAGGTCACCCCCACATGGTTGTGTGCTTGGTCACTACACAGCCAGGATATGGCTACCCGTTGTAACCGAGTACACGGTGTGTACTCGTAAATTACACTGCGTGTACCTTGAAAATTTCTAGAATTTCCTATTTTTCTCAAAAATGACTAGAAATGGAAGAACATACCTAAAAGGAATATTCAGGTTCTTACAAACTTCCCTCCTTAATGAAATTCGTCCCTTAATTCCCTAGAAAGGCGGCGTAGAAGAAGAAACCTCAAACAGCTCCGACCACTGCGATCGTATGTCTGCCTCCCACTCCCAAGTCTCGTCTTGTACTTGCCTCTACTGCCAAAGCACCCATTCCGGAGGAACAGACCATCTGCAGAGAACCTTTGTACTTCGATCCACAATCCAGATAGGATACTCCTCAATGAATGCATCCACTTCCAACTCAACCTCCTTGGGTTGGAAGATGTGACATGGGTCTGGGAAGTGACGTCGAAGTTGAGAAACGTGGAACACATCATGCATAGCATGATACCTCTAAGGTAACTGCAACCGATAGGCAACCGGTCCAACTCTCTCCAAAACCTCAAATGGCCTGACGTACCTCGATAAAAGCTTACCCTTTATCTTAATCCTCTTATGTTCCAACATCAGTGTGACACATAGGAAAACCTGATCCCCGACCTCATACTCCAGAGGTCGTCTCCACTGATCAGCATTAGCCTTCTGTCGAGACTACATAGTAGCCATCCTCTTCTGAATCAACTCTATATGCTCTGTGGTCTTCTGAAAAAGATGAGGTCCTAGAAAAGCTGCCTCTCCTGCCTCCAGCCAACAAAAGGGTGATCGACATGGTCTACCATACAAAGTCTCATAAGGTTCCATCTGAATAGTTTCTTGAAAACTATTATTAGAGGAAAACTCCCCAAGAGGTATGTGCTTCTCCCCAAAACCTCCAAAATCCAGAATGCATGCTCGGAGCATGTCCTCAAGCACATGAATCATATGATTAGACTATACATTTCTCTGGGGGTGGTAAGATGTACTCAAATGTACCTATATACCCAAAGTCGTATGAAGCCCCTATCAGACCCGAGAAGTAAAACGTGAATCCCTGTCTGAAACGATGGAGTGTGGAACTCCATGTAGATGTACAATCTCACAGATGTACAACTATCCTAGCTCATCAACAATAAATGTCTCCTTGATCGGTAGAAAGTGAGAAACCATTGTGAGTCTGTCAATGAAAACCCAAAAAAACATCATTCCCTTGAGGCGACCTCGGTAAACCAATCACAAAATCCATCGCGATATCATTCTATTTCCACTTGGGAATGGGTAACTACTGAAAAAGATCTGATGGTCACTAATGTTCCGCCTTCACCTGCTGATAGGTGGAACAATTCAAGACAAAAAAGGAAACATCCCTCTTTATACCCGACCACCAATACTAACAATGTAGATCATGATACATCTTGGTGACACCAGGATGAACTTCCCAAACTAAGGAATGAAATTCCCGCATCAGTTCCTCACGTATGTCTACTAGAAGCCATATGCACCCTTGGAAATGTAAGAGCTCATACACACCTATGGTCCATCCTTGAATACGGTCCTCTCCAGACACAGTTTCCCATATGACTATTCCTTCAGAATCTGATAGCTAACTCATTCGCACTCGATCAAGAAGAGTAGAGGTATTATCCACAGATGAAAGAAAAGTCTGCCCCTGCCTGTTGTGCACCTCCAAAGGCATATCAGAGAATAAATCCATGAGCTTCCACTCAATACTGGCCTCCTAAACTACCTATATCTGAGTCCTCCATGTCAACACATCAGCCACTGTGTTGCCTTTCCCAGGAGTATAGGCAAGCTCAAAGACAACGAACTGTAGGTACTCAATCCACCTTTGCTGTCTCAAATTCAGATCATGCTGAGTGAAGATGTACTTGAGACTCTTGTGGTTGGTGAAAACCACACAATGCTCTCCCAGAAGATAATGTCTCCAACAGAGTAAGGCATGAACAACAACTGCTAACTCAAGATTGTGCGTCGGGTAATTTCTCTCATGTGGTCACAACTGTTGAGACCTGCACATGATGACTCCATCTCCCTGCATAAGCACAGCTCCCATCCCAATACCTAAAGCATCATAATACATAGTATAGGTCTTTCCCAGATCTATCAAGATTAGTATTGGTACTGAAATCAGCCTCCCCTTCACCTCTTGAAAGGCTGACTCGCAAGAATTTGAAAACAAGAACTTCTCACCCTTCTTAGTCATACTCGCCAATGGTGCTGCTAAGTGTGAAAAGTCCTATATGAAACGTCTGTAGTATCTAGCCAGCCCTAGAAAACATTGTACCTCAAATAAATTCTTCAACTTCTCCTAGGAATCTACTCCTCTCACTTTCTCTTCATCTACGGATACTTTTGTCTCTGAGATAACATGACCCAAGAAGTGAATATGATCCATCCAAAAGTGTCATTTTGAGAGCTTAGCATATAACTGATGCTCCCTCAGTGTACTCAGAACGATCTCAATATGGGTATCTTGGTCATGTCAAGTTTTAGAGTATACCAAGATATCATCCATGAAGACCACCATGAAGGAATTAAAGTATGGATGGAACACTCAGTTCATCAGTGCCATTAAAACTGCAGGCGTGTTCGTGAGACCGAATAGCATAACCATATAATCATATAGACCATACCTGCTTTGGAAGGCTGTGAGAGGTATATTAGATGGTATAAAATGCAACTGATGATGACCATACCTCATTTCAATCTTTGAGAACACTCGGGATCGTTGAAGCTAATCAAATAGATCATCAATCCTAGGCAAGGTATATCGGTTCTTGACAGTCAACTGGTTTAGATTATGATAATCCACACAAAGCCTGAGGGTACTGTCAGCCTTCTTCACAAAAAGGATAGGTGAAACCCACGAAGATGTACTGGGTCTGAAGAAAACCTTTTCTTGAAACACCACCAACTGCTTCTTGAGCTCCTGCAACTCCGGTGTAGCCATACTATAAAGAGGAATGGCCATCAGTGCCGCTCCGGGCATGAGCGAAATAGAAAAGTCTACCTCACACTCCGGAATAAAACCTGAAAATTCTTCTGGAAAGACATCCCTAAAACGATCCACCCCTGGAGGAAAGTGAAACTGTGAAGTCCCCTGGTCATCCAAATATAAACTACAAATCTGGGATGTAACTCCTCTCAACACATGATGCTCGGGTCCCTCTCTTCTCGCCTAGACATCTCACTCGCCCTTATGAAGAAAATATTCACCCTCTAGTGATATGAAACTCACCCTGCGGCGATAACAGTCAACGACTTCCTAGAAGAGAACTAGCTAGTCCATTCTGAGAACGACATCATAGCCTGTAATTTCTAGGACATAGTGGTCCCATGAAAAGTGACCCACCAACCTGTAAGGGGTACTCTCTGCAGTGACGTACACTATCCATTCTATTCCCCAACAAAGTTTCTAGAGTAAAGATATCAATAGAAGAAAGGATGTAGAGACTGAGGTTATCCATGACATAAACAGATATAAAGCTATAGGAATCCCCTGTATCAAAAAGAGCAGAAGCTAAAACTGAGGCTACTAAGATCGTACCCCGAACTGTAGAAGGTCTGGAATCCTACTCCTGCTGGGTCTGCTCCACTGCAAAAGTCTAGCCTCTACCATGGCCCTGTGAACCTTCCTGACCACTCTGAGTTGATCCGCCCTGATGTCGCCAAAAACCGGGTGACTTGCTACCACGACCACGACCTCCACCTTGTCCTGAATGGTAGGAAGAACTCCAGTTCTCATTATGTTGAGAAACTGGTGGAGCTGCTCCTGAATGAGGAATCATAGGAAAACCCATGTCACCAGCTTCTGGTGAGATGATCTGATAGAAGCGCTAAAGATGACCCATCTTGCAGCAAGATCGGTACTCCACTTGGTCTCTTAGGCAGTGTGGCCTCATATTCCCGCTCTTCCCACACATGTAGCATACCACTTGGCTACGAGAAGGAGTGTCTCACATCCTTGGATCACCGCACGAAGACTCCCTACGGTGATTCCTGCTATCAGTAGGGGGAATACTAACCCCAGATGTCGAGCCACCCTGGCTCATAACTCCAGATTCCCTCATATTCCACTCATTGATTAGTGCATGGCTGACTATAGAAGTGATAGAAGTAAAACGGAATATGTTCACCTTAAATCGGATGTTGTGCCTCAAACCATCCTCAAAAATCCTTTCCCTGAAAAACTGATCGACTCATAGAATATTCATGAAGCGCTACAGCTCGGTAAAGTGGGAGGAATACTCCATAACAGAACAAGTACCCTTCTCTTGACTTATAAAATCTCAGGCTTGATCATCCCTCAATGTCTCTGGATAGAAGTAATTGTAGAAGATGTGATGAAACTCATCTCATGCCATAACCTGCTGGCATCCCGCATATGAGATAACATCCCACCACCTCTTGGAGGAGTCCCGAAGAATATACGTAGAAATCTTGACCCTCCTATATGGAGGCATCTCCTGATGCTCAAAGATCGTCAGCATGGCTTCTAGACATGACTCTGCAACCTAAGGTACTCTTTCCATTGAGAAAGTGGGAGGACGCTGCTGCTGGAAGACCCGCGTCAAATCAGCCATCAACGGGCCTAGAGGCGGTGCTCCCTCAACGGTCTGCATCATCCCCATGAAGCCTTCCCAGAAATGTGTATCAGCACTGGTATCAGGTATAACTATTAGTGCCTAGACTAGAACAACAATAGGATCTTCTCGAAGTCCCTCATCAGTCGTATCTGGCATCTGATCATTTTCCTATTACTGGTGGACAAATGGAAGACATTTCAGTGGCATGAATCTGCAAGGTCAAGCGCACACCTTAGATCATGATTAACAAGGACTGAAATATATAAGTGTAATAATGAAACAAGAGAAAGAAAAAATTCATGTTTTACAAAACATGACTACATGGTGTGTATAAAACATACACGGTGTGTTCCCTTAAGTCATTCACAAGGGCGTGTACTCCTGCCAAAACTGGTCATGTAACACCCCAAACACAAGGTGTGTTGTCTTAACACACAGTGTGTACCTGAATCCTCTTCCTCTTCCCAAGTCCTTCTACACGGTTAAGCAGCATGAATCTCCTAAGACAAGACTACACGGTGTGTTCAAGATAGACACGACATGTACTAGACAAGCTTCAACTGGCCCGTGTTGTTAGTGAAGCAGCGTAACACACGGTTCACACTACACGAAATGTTCCAGATGGGCACGACATGTACGAGAAAGGATAAAACTGACCCATGTTGTTCGTTACACGGACGGGTACCTGGGTTAGACTACACGGCGTGTTCAATCCTGACACAGCTTGTATAACATAAGGTTTTATCCTTCTATGTTAGTTACACGGGCGGACACAGGGTCAACACTACACGGCATGTTCGATTGGTACATGACATGTTACCACTAGACTTTCCCCATCCCATATCTCTTCCGACACAGCCTATGACATAGTTAGAGACTACACGGTGTGTACATAAAGTTAATGGCGTGTACTTAAGAAAAAGAGTTTCTTCCCAAACAGAAGAAAACATGGCATGTACCTAACTTTACACGACGTGTATTCTGGGTTTTTTCAGATTGTAAGCCTCAAAAACTACTCTGGGCCCTAGAAAACATAGAAATGAGCATTGAAAGTGCCAAATTCTGATCTGTGAGGGTCCATACTCCCCGCGAATCAATTTTTGGAATCTTGTACACATTATAACATGGAAAACAGGTAAATTATCCACCAAATTTCGGTCCATGAGGGCCCATTACACCTCAAGAACCAAAGTTTTGTGTTCATTAAACAAACCCTTACACAAAAATAACCTATCAAACAATAGATATTTTATCAAGGCAACTATCATAACAGCATGCATAGTTTACACAACATCTATCACAAAAATATGCAATCACTAATGCACCCTAGATGACATGGCAAGAATGCATGACATGTGATTTATAGAAAGTTCCTATATGATGAATGAGATGGAATACCCTCATCTCATCAGGTTGCAACAGAAATAGAACATCAATCATATCAACACAACAACACAAATCATGTGAATCAATCATGGTAAAATAAAATCAATTGTAATAATTTCATAACCAGAAAAATTGAAGTTAAATGAGGTAGATTGTTTTTCCCCTGTACATGGGATAGCTACGCTCAAGCACAACTTATTACCAAGTACCTATTCCTTCCTATCTTTGGCTAAAGGATCCAAACAGTTAGTCAAGTAGAAATGAAATCCCTTTGATACCACTTTGTAATGTACCAGTTCTAGAAGCCACCCAGAGGCACCCCGTATCCGGTTGGTCAAATGGCCTCAAGTGCATTTCCCCGAACGCCAAAGGCTGTCGACTAGCAGTGAGGGTCTTGGGTGTGATAGTAGGGAAACTATGCCCTCATTGGTAGAGTAAACAATGAATGTAAACAAATACATACAAGAGTGGAAGTAGTAACATTGAAATATAGTAGAAAACTGAAAGTATAAACTAGAGAGCATATATAAAATGATGCATGAAACATATTTATAAGAAAACAACCAAACAAGTCACAATTCTGGAATATAACACTGTTAAACCAAAGTGAAAAAGAAAGCAGATAAACTCCTCTACATCACAAGCTATAGCTTGGTCCCATGCTCTCAACCTCCACAGAAAATAAATTACCATAAGTAGAAGGGAACTTGCACTTATCTATACCCTGCAACAATATAATCTATTTGGGACCAAAAGCATGGGACAAATAGGGTGTGAGACTATATCCTAGTAGGAAACCACCACAAGATCTGTGCCTAACAGTCAGTGAATATATGGCAGGTAAAATACGGAATGAAGTAAACAAGGAATTACTCAGCATTAAAAAATCCAACGTTTCAAAGAGTTCAAATCACCACACAACATGCAATAGCTAATCAATGTAGATAAACACAATAGGTAACCCTATGGGAAGTACCCACAACCTATCCCCTATGGTCCTACCTAGCAACAGAAGAAAGTAGATAAACACAAGGTAACCATCTGTGAAGTCCTCACAGCCTATCCCCTCTGGTCCTACGTAACAAGTACAAGCAACCCTCTGGGCAGTACACTCAGTCTAACCCCTCTGGTTCAGCTTAAGCATAGACTATCTGAGGAAGCACTCACCGCCAATCCCCCATATAGTCTCTTAATAGTACTAAAGGCGCTTAGGGGAAGAATTCAACATCTCATTTCCCCTATGGACCATTTCGAGGAGCTACATACACTTTGGGGAAGCACTCAATGTCAATTCCCCCTATGGTCATGCATCGTAAGTAAAAAAGACAATCTGGAGAAACCCTCAACGTCCATTCTCCCTATGGTCTATAAACCAGGTTCTCACATCCCTATGTAATTTAAGAAAGTGTAGCAGCATGTAACGGCCAAGTTAATCCTCAACAACGACTTTCCTAGCATTCTATAACACAACAACATAATAGAACAAAAGTCACACCATATTACAATCCTAGGCATGGGAAAGTAAATAGAAGAATAATAGGAAAACTAGACCCAATGGTCAAAATAAAAATAACATGCATGGGAAACACATCCAAAGCACAAAAATTAACCCTATTAACAATAAATTATCATCTACTCAAGCATATCAGTATAGAAAACAAACAATAGGGATAAAACAGTAAATGCGCAATACCCTGTTCATGGGTATTAAGAAAATTTGCGCATAAAACTCAAAGACATTCAATAGAAAGGAACAAACCACCTACCTCAGTGTTGGGAGATCAATATACTTAATCCTCAAGGCTCGAATCACCTTATAATTCCATATATCTAAACAAATGTATGAAAAGTTCAAGCCACGATAACTCAAGAAAGAGGATAAAACAGAAGATGGTGCTCTAAGAGAAGAGAGAACACACCGATGCAATTACAAAGTGACCAACGTTGTTTGATTTGGAGGATGGATGGAGGCTCAGGGTCTCATCGATGATCTATAGTAGTACGTAGCTCTCAGTTGAATGAGACCTATAATTAGAGCTTTCTAGCAATTAAATGCAACCCCGGTGCGTTTAATGAAAAAAAGAAATTACACGGTGTGAACTTTTTAAGTACACAGTGTGTACTCACCATTTCAGTACTCCACTTTAGGCAGCCTCCAGGTCACCCCCTCATGGATATGTGCTTGTCCGCTACACAGCCAGCACACGACTACCCATGGTAACCAAGTACACGACATGTATTCATAAAGAACAAGGTGTGTACTTCGAAAATTCCCATATTTTCCTCCTTTTCTAAAAAATGTCTAGAAAAGGAAAAACATACCTAAAAATAATATCTGGGTTCTTAAAATTCATATGTACTATAACCATTTCACATAATAATACATGTAGTTAGATCTAGAATAATTTCTATTTTAAAAAGTTTGGGTTATTACATGTGATGGATTATTTATGTACTTCCTCACGATATATACATGGAACTGAAAAAACACATTTTTATTGAATATTTTATTGATGATAAATGATAAAATTTCCTCAAATTGTGTTAAATATGTTTATTTATAATATATTAGGGATTAGATCATTCATTTGAATTTTTTTTGGAAATTTATGTTATACCATTTATAGTGCGATGTAGTATTTTGAAGACAAGTATATTAATATTTATTATTTGAACTTGAAATTTTGTAACTATGTTCATGAGTTAAGGGGATACAAATTTTTTCATAAAATTGGTGCTAAATCATGAATCTATTTAGACTAAATAGACCATAATGTCAAAGGTGGGTTGGGCCCTCCAGATTGGACATTGGTTCTGTATTTGGGCTATAACTTCTTCATCCAAGATTCGTTTAGGCCGAATTGTTGAGAGGAGCTCGCCAAACCAATTTTTCAAAATTCATGATTTTGGATAAACAGTTGGTTCACTCGTTTTGGTAGTCAAATGGGTGGTGAAATTTGGAATAAAATAGTTGGATGAGATTCTACATTCACACTTGAAACCTCTTCAAACCTGGCCTCCCCACCACTCTATAAATTAGTGTTTTTTTCATTTTGAGGGGTTGAGACATGAATTAATATATTGAAGGCATAGGATTATCTCTTGAAGCAAGGATCCTCTCATCGAATCCTTCTTCTCTTCTTAGTGTTATATTGTTTTCATTTGTGTAATAAACATATTTATTCTACTTTTATTTATTCTCTTTTATTATGTTTTGTTTAATCATATTTTTCTTTACACATCCAATTTGGGTTGGAATCAAGAGTGGATATGAGATTGGGTTATACTCTTTTAATCCATTTCTCAACCAAAAGGTCTCCACGATGACCACACCCCCCATGGAAGAGTAGTTCTCTTAGTGATCGATCTATCTTCTACCTTCTTCATTTAATTATTTTGAATCATTTATATTCTGTAATTAACCTAAATGATCCATGAATTTAGTTTTTAAATTATAAGAAACTAAGAAAGAAATTGAACAATTTACACAAAACCACATGAGGTCGAGTATTGTGTAAATTGTGAGAGAACATACTTTATCGGTAAAACAAGACCTCACAAGATAAGTTTGTAGAGTTAAAAAATAATCCCTAAGATAAATTCATCCTCATTTTCACGAATGGACATGTTCCCTAATTTACCAATAACCATGAGCTAGATTTAGAATATTAATCAAAGCAGGCTGCTGTGATTGCTTGTTTCGAAGCTAGCCAAGCATTTAAGTAATTTCATCTTTGTGGTTAAGTTAACTCATGTATGGTTCGATGGTTAATTAGTTAGAAGATTATCATTAAGTGGAGGTTAATTGAAATGATAATGATAAATAATTAAGTGAACATGTAGAGTTATATCAATTACGTATTTTAAAATATTTTCTAAAAATATATCTTCTTGTTGCGTCAAATTTAATTTCAAAATTTAAAAAAATTGCAATCTTCTACCAGCAAACATATTCATGTTTTATAAACAATAACCCCCCCAAATCCCTTCAAGTAATTTTTTTATTCTATTTTATTTTATTTTTAGAATACCTTTATGAATTTGTTTTAATTTACTTCCTCCTTTGAAAGACATCCTTGGTCATCCAATCTGCTGCACCTAAGTACCCAAGAAATCACACTTCATTTGAGAGAGCCCATAACAGCACTCTTAAAATTGGTGCTGTTTTCGGGGAGTCTAGTAATTATTTCAACCCTTTTGAGGTATTTTTTATTATTTTATATTTTATTCTCTTCTTCTCTTCTTTCTTCCTTCTTAACCCAATCTGAATTTTTTCTTCTTTTATTTTTTCTTCTTCTTATTTTTGGACCATTAACTCAAACTTATCATCTATTATTTTATTATGGTCCACTTTTTTTATTTTACTTTGTATTTTATTTATTATATGAACTAATCCCACATATCTTTTATATCTTGACCATGAGATTGAATGTAGCCTTACTGCTCGAATTAGAAATTATCAGTCTACGAGATGTTTCAACGTTCAAAAAGTTGGATAATTCCCCCACTCTCATAATACTGAAATTGGAATCAATTAAAATTCAAATATAAAACAAGAACCAATGGCTGAAAATAATGGAAATGAAATTAATAGAACCATTCAAGAATTGGTTGTACCAGATATTAATTATCAACCAAATTGTATTGCATCCCCAAATCTCAAATATGACATTGAACTAAAATCTGGGTTAATTCACCTTCTTCCACAATTTTATGGCTCATCTGGTGAGGAACCAAAAAAACATATTAAAGAATTTAAAGTGATTTTCTAATTATTTAAACCAAGAAAAGTCTCTTAATATCAAATAAAACATATAGCATTCACATTCTCACATGATGGAACTGGTAAGGAATTGATGTATTATTTACAACCTTAAGATGTAACTTGTTGGAATGATTTGAACCATCTTTTCATGCAAATATTTTTTCTAGAATCAATGACCCCTTATATTCATAAGGAGATATCAGGGATCCATCAAGCATAATGGGAGTTAATTTATGAGTACTAGGAGTGATTCAAGAAGTTTTACGCAAGCTACCCATATCCCCAAATCAGTGAGAAACTCCTCATCCAATACTTCTATGAATGAATCGAACCTATGGAGAGGAGAAAGGTGGATTCCATGGATGTAAGAGCATTGGTGGACAAGAAACCAGTAGATTCAAGAGCATTGATGGACAAAATGGAACAAAACTCTCAAAAATTTGGTGATCGAGGTACACCACGTGTTCGAGGAGTACATCAGGTAAGTCTGTATTCTCTTGAATGTAATCTGATTGATACTAAGTTAGAAAAATTGATTACTATGGGGTGGAAAATTTCATTGGATAGAAAAACATCCAAACCCACACTTATAAGGCAGTGTGGCATTTTCACTGAAACAGACCACCCAACTGACTATTGCCCCTAGTTACAAGAGTCAAAGGATTGGGCAGCGGTATTCCCTGGGAGACCATATCAGCAACAATAATAGCCACATCCCCAAAAGAAGTTTTATTCCTTTGCACCAGAATACAACCAAGGGTGAAAGAATAAATTGAACATGAGGTATGGCTTTGGAAAATAACAATGTCCTTCCTTTCAACAAAACTTCCAGCAGCCTCCACCAAACCAATAGGGTTTCTAACAACCCCAATGGTGATTTGAAGCTCAAGAATAAACAAGTAAACAACATGGGAACTCTATACCAAAGGTAGATTCTAATATTAATTACCTTTTGAAGAAAATTGTTCTTAATCAATAAAATGAGTTGAAGAGTCAAGGTTCAGAGATGAGGGAGTTGAAGGCTCAAATGATCCAGATTTCCACCACCCTCTATGAACGGGTAAGTAAGAATTCTGGAAATCTACCTTCCCAACCTCCTCCAAATCAAAAAAAGGAATTTTAGTTCCATCACATTGAGAAGTAAGAAGAAACCAACTAATACATCTGCACCTATCATTCCACCGGGACTCACCTCAACTTCGGTGAAGACCCATTCAAAACCAGCTGCTAAGCACCCCAAGGAGAAAGATAATGGTAAGAAAAATATTGATGATGTTCCTCCTAAACCCCATCCATTTCCAAATAGGGTTGTATAAACCAAGAATATGGCTGAAAAAGCCATGAAAAAAGAGGTTTTTGACACTTTTAAGCATGTGGAGATCAACATCCCAATACTTGAAGCTATTAAGAAAATATCAAGGTTTCTAAAATTCTTAAAATAAATTTCTAGAAATCAAAGAGGGATCAAGGGAAAGGAGAGGATAAAGCTTGTAAGGAATGTGTCA
The DNA here is from genome assembly GCA_963277665.1 of Viscum album. Lineage (NCBI taxonomy): Eukaryota > Viridiplantae > Streptophyta > Magnoliopsida > Santalales > Viscaceae > Viscum > Viscum album. The sequence goes on along the minus strand of OY728135.1, from coordinate 622,354,710 downwards.
TCACTCATTAAACCAACTCTAGAATGCCAAAAAAGTACAAGTATCTCGATACATTCATCATCCCATGCACCATAGGGGAGTTACACTTTTCTGATGCACTTTGTGATTTAGGAGCATCCATAAATGTGATTCCTCACTCAGTATTCTCTTCTCTACAGGATGGTGAGTTGAAGCTGACAATAGTAGTGGTATAGTTGTAAAATAGAGCTACAATATATCCAGTGGGAGTCCTTGAGGATGAACTTGTCCTGGTAAGAGATGTGATATTTCTAGAAGATTTATATGTGGTTAACATGGAGAATGATCTGTTATGTTCTCATACTCCCATTATCTTATGTAGAACCTTCCACAAAACTATAAAAAATATCATAAATTTCAATAAGGGTACACTTTTCATGGATTTTGGGGATTAATTTGATATATTTAATGTTATGGAATCCATGAAGTACCCCTCAGAGGCCCATTCTGCATTTTTTATATTCCATTTTGAACCACAAAATAAAAACCCCATGGTATTTGATTGTCCTATGCTTAGGGAGATTATGAGTATTGGTTCTAGTTTTATGTCTAAGAGTACTTCCACACCTATTTAAAATGCACAAGACTCTCTTAGATTCTATTTTTAAATGGATTCATATTGTGATTTTGATCTTGAGAACTCTAATTATGACATGGTTGTTGGGTATGTATATGGATTTGATGCTTTATTCTGTAATTTTGATGTTGTATATTTTGATACTGATCTTCATTATGAACATCTTTCAGTTCAATTTTTACATCTATACATCACCCCCTTCATTGGAACTCAAGCCATTGATAGCTAATCTCAAATACTCATAATTGTTAAGTGGTGAAATATTACCTATTATAATTTCTAATAATCATCCTTTTGAACATGAAGAAAAACATTTGAATATTTTTAGGGATAACATTATGGAAATCAGGTGGACCTTGGCTGACATATCAGGTAATAGCCCCTCCATTTGAATTCATATGAATCAATTCGAGGAAGAGGCTAACCCGGTTAGGAATCCACAAAGAAGACTCAATCCAAACCTTCTAGAATTTGTTAAAAAAGAGGTTAAAAATTTGATCAAGGTAGGTATAATCTATCCCATTTCAGATTCCTAGTAGGTGAGTCCTATTCAGGTTATGCCTAAGAAAATTAGTGTTACTATTGTTAAAAATGAGAAAGATGAGTTAGTTCCAATGAGAGTGAAAGTAGTTGTGGTCTATGTATTGACTATAGGAAACTAAATCGGTCCACTCCCAAATACTATTTCCCCTCCCATTTATTGATCAGATGTAAGAGAGACTAGCTCGGAAAACACACTACTATTTCATGGATGGATTTTCTAGATAATTTCAGGTTCCTATTACTCTGGAGGATCAGGAGAAGACAACATTCACTTGTCAATTTGGTATATTAGCCTACCGAAGGATTCCATTTGGACTTTGAAACACACCAGGTACCTTCCAGATATGCATGGTGAGTATTTTTTTTTTTGATTTTATTGAGACCTACATAGAGATATTTATGGATGATTTTATAGTTTATGAATCCTCAGTTTAAGAATATCTATGTATTTGGGAAAAGGTGTTGAATCATTGTATTGAGAGAATCTGGTATTGAATATTGAAAAGTGTGATTTCATGGTAGAGCATAGAATTGTATTTGGGTATATAGTATCAAAAAATGGGATATATGTTGATATATCTAAGGTAGATATTATTTCATCCCTACCATATCCTTCATGTGTGCGTGATGTTAGATCTTTCCAAGGGCCTGCAAGATTTTATCAGTGCTTCAGCAATGATTTATTATGATTTCTCTTCATATGTCACGATTACTTCAAAAGGATCCTGATTTTGTGTTTTATGATTCTTGCAGGACTTCCGTTAATGAGCTAAATAAGTGTCTAACCACTCCACATGTCATACATCCCCAAAGGTTGGGGATTACTTTTGAGATTATGTGTGATGCCTCCAACTTCGCAGTTGGTGATGTCTTATCTCAGAGTGTGGAGGGACGTTCACATGTGATTTCAAATGCATGAAGGACAATAGATTCAGCCCAATCAAACTACATATCCATGCAAAATGAGTTTCTTGCTATCATATTCGATTTAGATAAATTTTATTCATATTTATTAGGATCTAAATAAGTTGTTTTTTTTTACCATGCAGCACTGAGGTACCTCTTGAAGAATCCAGACGCAAAGCCCAGACTTATCTGATGAATGCTCTTTCTTCAAAAATTTGATATTGAGATAAAGGAATAGAATGGGTCAGAAAACGTCGTGGTAGACCACATGAGTAGGCTTACTCACACACTAAAGGATGGCACCTTGGACCAAGTTCCACGTCGATAAACTTTCCCTGATGAGAATCTTTATTCCATCTCAGGTACACATCCTTGGTATACCGATTTAGTGAACTACCTTGTTGCATATGAAATTCCTGAAAATTTAAAGAAACATCAAGTAGAAAAGTTAAAGAGTGATTCTAGATTTTATGTTTGGGATGATCCCTACCACTGGTGCATGTGTAGTGATAAAGTTATTAGGAGTTGTGTTCCTGATCATGAGTTCAAGTCTGTTCTACAATTTTGTCATACAATTGCTTGCGGTGGTCACTTTGGACCTCAATGCACAGATAGGAATGTTTTGGACTCTAGATGGTATTGGCCTAGTTTATTCCATGATGTTCATATGTTTTGTAAGTCATGCTAACATTTCCAACACACTGGTAATATTTCAAGGAGGCACGAGATTCCCCAAAAACCCATATTATTCAGTGAGATTTTTTTATGGGGAATCAATTTTATGGGTCCTTTTCCTAGTTCATTTGGGTTTTTGTATATTTTGGATTATGTTGGTTATGTGAGTAAATTGGTGGAGGCTAAGGGCCCCAGGACTGATGATTCTCATGTGGTAGTAGACTTTGTCAAAACAAATTTTTTTTGTAGGTTTGGAGTACCAAAGGCCATCATTAGTGACCAAAGGACACACTTCTGCAATCACAATTTTGATTCCCAATTTCCCAAGTACGGGGTGACACACAAAATATCAACACCATTCCACCCCCAAAAAAATTCCAGGTAGAGGTTTCAAATATAAAGTTGAATCAAATTTTGGAGAAAAATGTGCAACCAAATAGGAAGGATTGGAGAAAGTGCTTTGATGACGCATTGTGGGCTTATAGGACAGCATACAAGACCCCAATCAGTATGTCCCCATTTTGGATTGTTTTTAGGAATTTCAGTCATCTACCCATGGAATTTTAGCATCCAGATTATTGGGCTATAAAGAAATGTAACATGGATTTGGCCCAAGATGGAATTTAATGGAAGCTGCAAATTCAATAGCATGAGGAGATTCTATGGTCTTCATATGAGAACTCAAGTCTCTGCAAGGAATGATCAAAATCATCTCATGATAAAATTATTTAGAAAAGATAATTTCAAGTTTGAGAGAAATCCTTTCTCTACAGTTCAAGACTCAAGCTGATTCCTAGTAAGTTGAATTCTAGGTGATTTGGTCCTTATGTTATGACAAATGTTTTTTTTACTTATGGTGTAGTGGAGACCGCACAAAAGGACACTGGAAGGAGCTTTATATTCAATAAACAATTCTTAAAGAAATACATTGAGTTACTTCCTACTGAAGCAAGGGATTTTATAACACTGCATGACCCCATCATCACTTGAGCATATCAGGCTGTTCTTAAACCTTTCACTTTTATATTTTTGTCCTAATTAAAATTATAAATTTCATTTCATATATCATCTCATTTTTTCACATTTAGGGAAATGTAATATTTTTAGTGTGGGGTATAGGAAAACATTTTGGGGTAGATATTTATGATTTTAATTTGTTTGTTTTATGTGTATTTTCTATTAAGTTTTTGGTTAAAATTATAAAAACAAAAAATAAATAAATAAACAAATAAACAAATATGTCAGGTAACATTCTGATGCGGAACATATGAAAATTCATATTTTCAAAATTCATTAGTAGAAATATAAGCCTGAGTAATATTTCATCATTTTGGGTTGACTTTTATAAAAATTGAATTCATTCATGATATAAATGGTTGTGTTATTATAATACCTTTTAGATTTTGACATCATTATTTGTGATATTTGTTCATGTTAAATTGTTTCATTAATTTATCCACACAATTTTCTACACAATCATGACTTCTAAGTTTCCCTTACAAGGTTGAAGTCATAATTAGGGTAAGTAATTCTTTTTAGCTTATAACATGGTTTTTTCATATGTTTATTTCTCTTCCAATCATTTCCATAACTTTACCCGATTGACCTATGCCTGTGAACCTAATATCTTAGTATTTTATGCCCTCTATAAATCAAAAAAGAAAAAAAAATCAAAAAAACAAATAGTAAATAAAGAGGGGAGTGAATAAATGTACAACATGTGGGGATATTTAGGTTAGGAGATCATGGTTTGACTTCTGAGAATGCTTAAATGTGTGGGTTATGAAATTTTATTACAAAGGATGTTGAATGGGTTTGGTGGAATAGAATCAGGTTAGAAGAAATGTTTTTATTTAGATGAATTTACTAGATAAAGGGTGGAAAGATAAGCTTGTATTGGCTGACACACCCACACATGGAGAATTAGTGGCATGGTAGACCCATGACTTGATTCGCAATGATTGGTATTATGAATCTCACTAGATTTTATTTTGACACAATTTATGAGACAAAGAATCTAAAATTTATTGATATTGACTCATGATTTAATTCCTACTTTTCCTATGTTTTTTATGTGGATTGAGAAATTTGAATATGCATATCTTGTCACAATTATTTCAAATACATAATATGAGGTTTTTTACTAGAGTTCCAAAGGGTATCTATGGGGTAGTTGATAAAACACATTTTTATTGAATATTTAATTAATAATAAATTATAAAATATCCTCACATTGTGTTAAATATGTTTATTTATAAAATATTTGGGAATAGATCATTCATTTAAAAACTTTGATGGAAATTCCAGTTTTACCCTTTATATTGCACTGTAGTATTTCAAAGATAAATATTTTAATATTTATTATTTTAAAATGAGATTTTATAACTGTGTTCCTTATTTAACGGGCTAAAACTTTTTTTTCCCGGAAATTAGAGCTAAATCTTGTATTTGTTTGGACTAAATAGACCATGAAGTCAGAGGTTGGTTGAGCCCTCCAGATTAGAGATTGGTTCTGTATTTAGAAAATAACATCTTCATAAGAGCTTGGATTGGGCCCAACATTTGTTAGGATATCTCAAACCCAATTGTTCACAAATAATTCTTTAGAAATAATAGTTGGTTCATGGGTTTTGGAGGTCAAATGGGCGGTTGAAGTTGGATTAAAATATTTGGTCAAGATTCCACATTCACACATGAAACCTCTTTAAACATAGCATCCCCTCCACTATATAAATAATATTTTTTCTAATTTGGAGGGTTTGGGTTGTAAATTTGGAGATTTAAGGAAGAAGAAAACTAGTTCCACCCTAATTCACCAACCATTATAAGAGGGACAGCTCTAGAAGCCACGATCTGCACATCAAAGTATTCTTCTCTTCTTTATGTTGTAATGTTTTTATTTGGGTAATAAACAACATTGTTTATATTTTATTTCTTATTTATTCTTCTGTTTTTCTCAATTATCATCCTCTTTACTCATACTATTTGGGTTGGAATCAAGAGTGGAGATGAGATTGGGTTTGACCCTTTCAATCCATTGCTCAAAAAACGTTTCCACGATGAGCACACAACCCATGAAAGAGTTATTATCTTAATGATGAATCTATCTTATACCATCTTCATTTAATTATTTTGAATCATTGAGCTACCATAATTCACTTAACATGATCAATGAATTGTGTTTTTAAATTATAAAAATCTGTGCAAGCAATTGAACAATTAACACAATAACATGCTAGGTCGATTATTATGTAAATGGTTAGAGTGAAAACTTAATTGGTAAAACAAGACCTCACAAGATAAATTTGTAGAGTTCAAATATGATCCCTAAGATCAATTTATCATCATTTTATAGAATGGACATGCGACTTAATTTACCATTGACCATAAGATATATTTATAACATTAATCAAAGTAGGGTGTTGTGACTTCATTTTCTAAAGCTATCCTAGTGTTTAAGTAATTTCATCTTTGTGGTTAAGTTAACTCTCATAGGATTATAAGGTTAATAAATTAGGGGATTATAATTAAGTGGACGTTAATTTATATTATAATGATAAACAATTAAGTGAAGATGTAGAGTAAGATCGATTACGGATTTTAAAATATTTTTCTAAAAAAAATCATCTTGTTGCATTGAATTTAATTTCAAAATTAAAAACAAAAAAATGTCATCTTCTCCCAACAATCTTTTTCTAGTTTTATAAATGATAAACACCACCCATCCTTTTAGGTAGTGTTTTTATTCTCTTTTATTTTATTTTTAGAATAACATTAAGAATTTGTTTCCATTTACTTCCTCCTTTGAGAGACGACCTTGGTCATCCACTCTGCTACACCTAAGTACCCACGAAATCACACTTTATTTGAGAGCGCCCATGACAGTGCTCTTTAGGAACACATAATGAAACTGAGAGAGGGTCATTGGAAGTGAAAATTAATAAATAACCATCTCAATATAATCAAAAATTTCAAAGCGACCAATATACCTTGAACTTAGCTATCATTTGTATTATAATAAAAATTTCATCCTTTGGTTTTGGTTCAATAATATTCCACATTATCTCTTACTCCTAGAAATGAGAATAGTTTTTTTACATAATGCACTAACAAATCACAATATCCATAATACTGATATTAGTCACTCATTATCCCTATAGTTATAAAAAATATATAAATATATTTAATATGTTTAAATATTCATATAGTGAACTATGAAATTAATATCTATAACCTCATAAATTTTTTATCCAAAACTATTTCATAAATCGTAATCCATATGACAGTTTAAAAATATTAAAATCTAAAACATTATAAATTAGTTCACTAAATTTTCAAAATTAACTTATCATTAATCCCTTATAAACATGATGTAGCTCTTAATGGTCACATACTAAACATGTGAATACCTTCATCATCTATTCAATTAAATTATGATAATAGCCCTCGTTACTATAAAACCTTATTTAAAATATAAATGATTCATAATTACTTGAATAAAACAAAATATTATTGAATATATTCTTTATATCCAAAATTTTTTTACACTCCATCAATTATAACATATTTTTTTTCCAAAAATCATAAATCAATACTAAGATCATTAAAATAATGAAATCTACATTATCTATATTAATAATCTATTTATCCAAACTAAAGACCATTTTCTCAACATTAAGGACTTAAAAATGATTACCTACCCATAATCATGTTTTTCAATAAAATATAAAATTTAAATTAAATTTCATTTCATGGTAATTAGTACCATTAAATATATTCTTGAAAATCCTTAAGAAGAAACTTATAAACAAAAAAAATACTTATATATTTCACGATTCATATAACATAATTATTGAATTTATTTTTATAAACAATTAAATCATCCACTATTATTCTTAACACATTAAATATGATTCATCATATAATTCCTTAATAATTCTTTCCTACAATATAAAATATTAATTATGTATTAATATTCATCAAACTCAATTTTATCATTCTTCTTTTGTTTAATATAAACAATACTTTAAAAAAAACTGATACATTTCATATATCATTCATAGACTCTAGAAAATCTTTAGTAAGACCATAACATCTACCACCTTGATGACTATATTCATGATATTTACCCCTATGAAATTTACTTGAATAACTCCCATACTTTCCACATTTAAAACATTCATCCAATCAAAATAATTTAGGTGGACCTATATTCCCATCCATTATGTTAACTAAAATGATTATTTTCCCTCAAAAATTACTTTCTTTGTGTCCTTATTTTCTATACTCAAAACATATTATCATACCTTTGATAAATTCTATTAAAACATTATTCCCAAATTATTAACATATAGGAAACAGAATCATCATTCTTCTATAGTCCCCACTACATGAACTCTAAAAAACTCTATCACTGTCTTCTTTGGGGAGTATGAGTGTTGGTTATGTTTCATGTCATTAATCATATGTCATGATTCTTGAGTGGTATTAATCACAATATCATTCACTCTCATCATCATAAAATTTATCTTATAATCAACATTTTTTCTATCACATTCAATATTAACCTAGATCCATATAGGTCCATCCATTGCCTAAAACAAAAAATCATGTTATGAAGAACAATAATAACAGTGGGGAACCACATAATCAACAAAAATTACATATTGGGTGTCTAAATCATTACATAATCTTTTTAATATATGACACTATATGTTTATCGTTGGTCATTCATGATGGTTAAATAAATCCTATATGATTTTCAAATATATTTTTTTGAATTTAAAAAACATACCCTAAGGGTGTTCCAAACCAGTTGTGTAGCAATGCCTAATTTCTTACACAAGGGGTGATCAATTCTAGATCGATGTTCCCTTTTTAGGATTCATTACCCATACATACCACTATGTGAGAGAAACATTCACTTTGATAAATAGATATATAATTGAACTAATATTTCATTTAAACCCATCTTATAATAATTTGGATGTTTTTAAAAGTTCTAAAAGAAATGAAAATTCCTAATAAAAACATGTATTTTTCTCTATTCATCAATAAATTCAACTTCTAGGAAAAATATCAAAAATTATTCTTCAGATATTTTTTACAGGATTATATCAAAAAATAAATTTTTTTGTCAAATTTATTTTCTAAAATTAAAAAAAAAAATTAAATTTAGTGTTCAAAAGAAGAGTTTTTTTAGAAAAATAAGGTTTTATGAATAAAATTTGGATTTGTTATATATTTTATCTAGAAGGTACATAATATTAATGTTAAACATTTGATTTAATATAATATATATATTTCATTTATATCATACAAAAAAGGTGATTTAGTTAATTTATTATTGTAAAATAAATTTTGGAACATAATTTCTTTTTAGAAAAACATTTCATTTATTTTAAAATTATATTTATTTTTATTTTTAATTAATTGGTTATGAATGAAATGATTATATAAAAATATATATGTAAAAACTATATATTTTTCATATTATTATAGTATTTTTCATACCTTCTATTACAATGGATAGGTGATAAATGTCAAATTAAATAATAATAATTTAATAGTATTTTGTTTTTATTTAAACTAGGGGTTATGTGTAAAGTAATATAAACTCATTATTATAAGTATCACAAGCTAAAATTAGTGTTGTGTCTAACACAACCATAAATCATCATTGTGTGTAATGAAAAATATTGAAAAGATAAAATTTATTTGAAAATATTTTATTTCAAAAAATCATTGGTTGTTGCAACTATGGTATTATTGGGGGTGAAACTTGACTAATATGATGGTTTAAGAAGTAAACCCATTTTATTAGGATAGTCTTGGAATTGAACCATTAAGACTAAGGAATGGATTTTCAATACTTATGTGTATGCCAGAAACATACCTCTTATTCCATATTTACGATCTCATGGACCATAATCTTTGATTCATTTGAGATTCATGTCTTATGAACATCCATGTTTTATTCTGTGACACCAGATTATGATCTATAATATACAAGGTAGGATTTTCAAATGATTATCACATGTTATCGTACGTTTATTTTCATATTATTCTCATTTGATTGTTGATATCTCTATTGTTTACCAAATAATATGAAAATTACTTCATGTTTATTATGTTTCTTTTCCCCGGGTTATGATGAATAGAACATTGTATGATATGTCTAAGAAGGGAGATATTTATAAAGAACATAGTGGGAAATAACATAGATATTTTATGAGCCATTTTTTGTTTGTCAAAGTTTTAAAAGGAACTAGACCTATATTATTATAGTGTGGAATGTTATATTATGTGATGAATAGTCATATATTTATATGTGATATATATTCATGAAATTTAAATGTCGCAATAGTTGGTATCAGAGTATGGATTATTTAAAATTTGGAAACTCATATGGGAAAAAGTTTTCAGAATCCTTGGGGTAAATAAAAGTATATAGGAAAATCCTATTATTTTGATAAAAAATATAATTTTCCTAAGTTAAGACTATGTTGAAATAGTAGGTGTAATTATATATACATTTATTAAAAAAAATCATGATTATGTTTTTTTTTCTACAATGATTATTTTTCCTACACTACACCTTTGGGTTTTAGTCTATGGATATAAACTGATGGAATCATGTTAAAGATAAATTTGATGGTCAATTAAATGATTTTCCCCATGAGAAACCAATTTTTAGGGGAATTTGGATTTAAAATATCATTTTTATACACACATAAAATTCTCATGTTACGAATCATGATAAACATACAATGTAGAAAAAGAAGGCACAAAAATTTCTTGAGTATTTCATGAGGAAATTTACTCCTTCTTTTAGTGGTTTCACTAATCCACTAGATGATAAGAAGTGGATTACTACTATTAAAAGGATATTTTATGTTCTAAAGTGTTATTAACATGAGAATTTTATTCTATATATTTATAGTTTGGAGGGTAAATAAGATAATTGGGGGACTATTATCAAGAAAATGAGGTATTGGGAATAAATTGACTTCATGTGGTTTGATGGCTTTAAGATTTGTTTCAATAAGTACTTGTATCATATTATTTTTATAAAAATAGAGAAGGAATTCCTCAATATATAGTAGAATTATGATGATTTTTTTGGTACCTACGATTGAAATTTTACATGGAATGTGAGGTTTTCTTCTAGTATTATCATTAAATCAGAATGTTTGGTTAATCAGTTCTTTGGGGTCCTATAACCAATCCGTAAAAAAGGGTAATACATAAGGGAAATATGTAGATATGAATAAAATTTTCAATGTTCCATCATGGTGGTGATTGAGATTAGAGTTACCCATCAATATCATGGTTTTGATAATAAAAGAATGATGGTAATTTGATGGACATTCTAAATCCCATGTAGAGTAGAAGATAAGACATATATGATGCTAAAAATGTGGAAACAAACATGGAGGGAATTTACATTAACGAACAACTAATTTCTTTATTTGTGTAAGGTAAGGTTACAAAGAAATTTAATGTGGTAGTGATGAGAATAATTTATCTAATTATGTGAATAGACAGAAAGCTCCAAAAAATGCACCAATGGTGTGGTATTTCAGGTCCTTGTTTATAGGAATGTTCCCTATGAACTTGTTATTGTTCATAATTCAGTGAAATTTGATATTATTATAAGTATTGATTATATATCTCTAAATATATTCAAGAATAAATAAATCACAGTTGATATACTGATTCAACTTATGATATTCTATTGGTCCATGTATCAACACATAATTTCAATGGAAATGTTCTGGGTTTAGAAAAGAAATAATTTAAGGAATAAAAGTTATATTATCATTTGGAATAATATATTATTTTATTATAATTTTAATTTAGTAAATTATTAGGGTATATAAATTTTGGTAAGAGACATTATGTGTGATTAAAATTATTTCAACTAGGATATTAAGAAGACCAAGGAATGATAAGAGATAAAATCATTCCAATCATTTGGATTAAAATTTGGTTATTCATATTATAAAGGAACCTCATGGTTAACTATTTATGTAATTAATTATGTTCAACCAAAGATTTTATTAGATATCTAGTTCTAGATATTTTGGTTTTGGTAAATATTAAGAGATATTTAGAACGACTTATGGGTATTATGATATGTTAAAAGTTTATTTTAGTGTTTCGAGCATAATGAAAATTAATGTAGAATATTCAATTTATATAGCAAGTGATGAATTGTAAATTTATTGAATCAAATAAAAAGGATTATTTTAGTGAAATAAATCATTCCGGATCATAACATTCTTATGAAATGAGAGAGAAACTCACAACCATTCAGTAACACGTCAAGGTAGCTCAGATTTGACAAAAATGATATGCTAATAGTCAGTGCTGTAACCTATAAATTGATATTAATGTGAATAATTTTCTTAAAATTATATGTGGATGACGGTTATGGGATGAAAAAAATGGAATGTAGATCTCTATGTATATTAGCCCATTTTAGATTATTGATAAAGGAGGTATGATAGCTTAGTGATTTTCAGTTCCACTCAACTACTCACAGATCCAAGATGTGTTCTTTATATCTCCAGTGAGGAAGTTCCTCACTGATCCTATAAGGCCCCAGCCTTAAACCTTACTTAATATTGAATTAACTGAATAATTCACAGTGAAGATCTTTTCATGTTTAGAGTTTTAGAGAATTAGATCATAAATCATGAATTACATTCCACATTTAAACAAAGTGGTTACATAAATGATAGTATTCGTTTTTCCCCATCAACGGAAACATATTTAAAATAAAATATGGATTCTTTCTTGACACTATCATCATAACATTCACCTTTCCCCTGACCTATGAAAACATTTCAAAAACTTGGGATGTGCATAAAAAGCATAGTAAGGGATATAATAGTACGAAAAAAAAACAAAAGTCCATGTATGAAATCACACTTTACTCATAAAACATAATAATTTTAACATAACTCATCAAATCATGAATAAATCATAGAAATCATAAGGCATAAAGGTAACCTGAGCCATTCATAACATTCTTACGTAGGGAGTAACCCTCTTGGTTACGATTGGAATACCCATCACAGTATATTCCCTAAATCTCCTGAGAGAAACCATAACGTTTAACTCCTTCGTGTTACCCAAGGCATTGGAGGGCTATATCGGGCTCACCCGCCCTTAGTTTGTCACAGAACCACCTGTCTTCAAAAACAATTCCCAAGAACCATAACATAATCATATCACATTACTTAATCATAAAGGAAATATAAGATTCCCACATATAACTTTTTAAGATATTGAAATAATGAATCCATTCTAAAAACCATTTGCAAAACCATTTAAAACATTTAATAAAGAGATTATTGAATCAAAGTGTCACATACCACTTTAAATCTTTTAACATTTTAAACCATTAATATCCATATAAATAAATCCTTAAAACCATTTTGAAAACATGGATATTAACGAGAAATATTTATAATAATAAATCATTAAAACATTTAAAACGATATTTTAGTTAAAGTGTTTTTAACAAAATGAGAGACACTTGAATACAATAATTGAGGAATAACATTTAATCAGAACTTTATAATATCCTGAGAATAAATGCATTCATGATATAATATTCCAATGGACAGTATATACACCATATAAGAGTGAATTGGTGCATAAAAACAGTGATGTCTCAATAGAAATGTAAAATGAGATGAAATCCCCTGTAAAGAAGGTACCCTTAAATTAAGGATAAATAAATCTCATGATTATATGTGACAAATATAAATACACCCAATATATGTGGATATTAAGTGTAAAAAAATCAAAGGTAATTCATACATATTCAAAGGAGTACATATTCAATAACTACAAGTTGAACCCAAAGAAATCGAAATTGGGTTAAGAAGTTCCCTTGGTAAAATTCGACAGCCTAACGGCATCACTTTAAGATTCATAACATTAGTTGATGAGAGAGAAAATGGTATCTCATCACTTAGAAATAAAATTTACATCAATAAGGATATATAATAACATATCCCAACATAAAAATATTTAAATAAAAAGACATAACAAAATAAGTCTTTTTAAAAGAGGAGTGTGAAAGGTTCCCTTACCGATTTGGGAAACTTTCAAAACGTACACCCCATGAAAGAAGGGTCATAAAATGAAGATGTAACTACCCATAAATGAGATTGTATTATACAAATCGTAAAATAATGGTCATTACATACAACACCAAAAAGGGAATAGTGGCCAATGTAGTATGAATCTCACGGGAATAAAAGGTGAGATGAAAATCCCCTTATGAAAATTCGGCAGCCTAACGGCACCACATAAAACTTCCAAAAATGGATTGATGAGATAAAATAGGGTATCTAATCATATTAAAATAAAATTTACATCAATAGTAATATAAAATAACATCCCAATCATAAGAAATATGAGCTTAAAAGGAATGACAAAAAAGAGTGTACTTAAAAAGAAAGAGAGGGGTAGGTTCCCTTACCTCGGGTTCGACTTGACTCGATCATTCTTTAACCTCCTGAATAATAAACTTGATTTAATTTATACTTACTTAAGAAACATTTTCAAGTTCATTATTCCTTTTATATCACTTACTACCTTGCTATGAACACTATGTAATTATTTAAGTTAATAATGGTCGTTTTGTAGATCATTGCTACTTGAGTCAAAAAACAAACTCTTTATAATTACAAGTTGTTCATGTGGTAAAATATATATTATATCCAGAATTATATTAATTATGTGGGTATAACATATATCATATATATCCATTATATACATGAATTTATAATATTACATAACATTTAGTGGTAATAAATGAAATGCACCGTTCATGGAGACGGTAAGCCGTACGTACGCATGAACGCTACTTCAATTTCTATTTCTTATTTAATGGAATTAAAACATAATTATACATAATAGTATTATAATTCCATTATGGTATCATATATAATATCATTAAATATATCCTTTATACGTACCAAATATGGTATTAACGAATCAAATCAGTTTGAGGGGGCGGTAGTCCGCACTTCCTAAAATGAAGATATCGCGTTTAACCATAATGGAAACCATAAAGGTATGCCATAAATGAAAAATACAGAAGCTTAAGTAAAACATAAACATATTATATATCATATATAAATATAGTGACATCTTAATGTCCACCTTTGAGGGTTTTAAAAGAATATTGAACAATCATCATTTCGTGAGGCAGAAATTCACCATCCACAGAAACAGTATGTTCTTTAACCATTAGATGTAGGTGTGTGTAAGTGTATCTCGAATCCTTCTTATACCAACATCCTAGTATATTTAGGATAATATATTGGTTACAAAATAAAAGAATAAAAAGAGTTTATGGGGTTGGAGAAGAAAAATAAAACAAAATAACACAAGTGAAGACATTACCTTAAAATCGGGTATCTCTCTTTGATTTGTGCTCAAAGGCTTCCTTGAGAAGACTTAGGCCAAAATTGAGGCTTCCAGAAGTAATAGAGGGATGTGGAGAGACAAAATGAGCAGGGGTTGGCCGAGCCAAAGGCTTGAGAGGTGTGGGTAAGGTGGTAGAGGTGGGGGCCTTTTATAAGAGGAGAGGAGGGGCACTCTTGGAATGTTACAAAATGTTACTTTATTTTCAAATGAGTTTCTGATTTTAAAGGTACCAAATTGATGTATTTAAAGGATAAGGTGGTAAGGGTTCTAAATATACTCATCCAATAGGATTTTGACAAGTTTAAGTTATAGTTCTAATATTATCTTTTCATTTTAGTTAAATCTTTTATTAATGAGGTAATCGTTTCATCATCATGATGTCATAAATAAATTAATTTATTTAATGTCTAAAAATTATGAAACAAATATATTGATTTAGGAAATCTTTGTATCTTTATAATTAATATTTATAGTAAAAATTATGACTTTTATAACCCCATTTAAAAAATTTTTTAGTAAAACAACTCATGCTTGTGACATTTTTATTTTAACTTTAAACAAAACGTTATTTTTGTCATTTTCCAACCAAAGTGGATCCATGGGATCCCCAAGTTGACCCATGGATTTTATTGGTCGTCCATGAAACATCCAATGAGGGTAGGACATGTTTCTAGGTCATTTAATATTATTAAAACATTATTTTTACCTTAAATTACACTAATTACCTCTAATCGCGATTAAAAACATAAAAGTTACTATTCACCAAAAAATTATTTTATTCCCATTGAACCAAATTTTACATCATAATTAAAACCATGTATGTAGTATTTTTTAAAATCAAATCACATAAGTGGTGAAGTTTTATTTAAACGAAAAATCACTTTTTAAACTACCACTTTGTGGTTTCACTATTCATTAAAAATTGAAGTTTTTCAGAAAAATACCAAAAAATCACCCTAAGCTATATTTGATATTCCTAATTCAAAAATGATGTCTATTTTACAAAATTCAAAACATATAAGTTTAATTAATTAATTTAATCATTAATTCCCGCTGTCAAAACAAATAGCTCGTTTTTAAGAAACAATATCTATTAAAAGATTGACACTAGTTTAGGTCAAATTTCAAAGTGAAATTAATTCCAATGAACACTATTGGATTAAATGGAAAAAATATATTCTAATTTCAATTTAAAAAAAATTCAAAAGATAATCTAATCATATAAATAAATTAGATTAAAAAGAGGTTTTGAATTAAAATACGACATTTTTCACTATACATTAATAAATGAATTTTATCGGAAAAATACCAAAAATTTACACAAAGTAAATTTTGAGGTCCCGATTTTAAAGAAGAATGTTATTTTGTCAAATATAACTCATAAAATTTTCAAAAAGTGTATTTAAAAGAGGTTCCCCATCAAAAGGCCTTTAATCGACCTTTTAAAGAATATTAGAATGTTTACGCTTAAAATTGGATTCATTCGCATTTTTAATACTCTAACAATTATTGTAAAAAGAAAAAATATTTGACAAAAATATATAATCATTTTGTATTTAGTTCTGTTCATTCCCACCATTACAACGACTAGGAATTAACTACCATTTAAAATAATATTATTTTGTTATTAGAGTGCAACATAAGATTCCCAAGAAACTCGTTGTTGCGTATTGGTTACGCCATCGAGCATAGAATCCCCTTTAAAGTAATATTAATATTTTATTCACAAATATGGGTAAATATGAAAATGTCATATTTTTTATTTACCTGGGGTGTTACATCCTTCCCCCCTTTTGGGAATTGCGTCCTCGCAATTTTAAAATTGGGCTTGGAAACTTCATTGAAAATCCAACATCGGAACAAAAGTCAGTAAAACTATCACTTTAAAAGAATGGGAGAGAAGTACAAATGTCACCCGAGTTAACCCATAATAGGATTACAAGTACGAAAATATGGATATGGAGGAAAAAAAAAGGGTCATGTTCTGATGGAGAGTGATAGTAAACATGTCTAGGAGAAAGTTAACAACAAGAAAATCACAAACTTGTGATGGGTTAAAAGGTATTTGATTCCCCTGTAAGAAAAATTATCATACAACATTTTTGTTTTATGTTACTTTTCACTGAGGAATTTATTTATGAGCATAACTAAAACATAAATAAGTATACTTAATTGTCATGTTGACTTTCAACTTTTACTATATTTCTTACACGAACTCATATTTTATCCAAAAGATGAGTATTTGGGATGACTTGTTCACATTAAGAGAGATATAATACACTTCTAGAGAATCACCTAATCCACAAAAGAGAAATATTTACTTCCCATGTCTTTAGAACATAACCAAAAATAAAACAAGAAAGGTTAGTATGAGATCAGATAATACCCAAAAAGGATAATCCTTTATAAAAAACCTATTCTTAATCTCCAAAATTTTTCAAACAAAACCAAAATTTCAAAAAAGTCCATTCAATAAACATCTATCCATAAAATTCTACAAAGTAAACCAAAATAAGATTGAAACCCAATTCTCTGAATGATTTAATCATGTAGTCTCCTAAGATAAATTTTAACATTTTTCTCCAAAATAACATCAGTTACTCTTATAGTCTCATACTGAAAAGTAATTAACCTAATCTTATATCCTCCATGATAGGCTAATCATTTCCATTGATAACCAAAAATCAACTTACTATTAATTCATAAAATAATCTAACTAAAAAGAATCATTGAAACAAACCAGGGACTTCACGTAGTCCAGTGGTAGGCGATAAATACCAGTTTCACTTTTGTTGTGGGTTCGATTCCCGCAGCTTCGTCCGACGCGACTAGTTCTCACACGGTCTGCGTTTTGTTTCTTTTTGAAAACTATACAATTTTATAACATTCCTCAAAAAGAGATAAATTCATCAAAAATAACCATAAAATATTTTAACCACAAAGGTCATCTGATAACTTCCATTTTGCAACCCAAAATGTATTAACCAGTAATTGCCTCAAATTCAAGGATCATATAAACCCGAATGGTTATTTATAACTATATCCACAAAAGAAAGTATAATTATTACTTGAATAAAATTTTCATATATCAAACATCAGGGTTACTATAAAAAGTCTTCTAATGTAACCCCATCATAAAAAGAGACTTAATACATCTAAGAATTTCACCATCCTAAAATCTACCATAACTCTTGAATCCCTTATAAGATGAATTCTTACTCATTCAAAATTCTTCATGATCCATTAGCCATTCATTTTCAACTTATTCTGAAATAATTATTTCCTATAAACTAAATCATGAATCATGTCCTAAGATTCCCATAATAGGAAAACATTTGTTAAGAAATAATCTATACCGTTCATTCTTCATTGTCAGTTTCTTCATCCTCAGTCGGAATGGAATTAGGTAATGGTAAATGAATATTTGTATGATCTTGGTGACCCCATTCCTGAATTTTCTTCGTAGGACATGTTTTTGCATAATGACCATGCACACCACATTTAAAACATTCAATTGATCCTTCAGAAAGAACTTCTTTCCCTTTCCTAGAGTCAACTAAATGTTTCCTTTTCCCATGGAAGGTTCTTGCTTTATGACCTTCATTTCCACATATATAGAATCTTTCTGTCCCTTTGAAACATTTCCCTATGTGTTTCTTTCCACATATTTGACACATAGGTTTTTGAACAAACTTACCTTTATGATTATTACCTGATCTTTCATAGGGATTTGTTTCTCGCATATATGATGCCTTATAAAAATCACTAAGGTTCAGTTGGTCAATCATGAATCCAGATAGTTGGTTGAGGATAACCACAAGAGTTCTCATTACAGCTCCCATATCATTCAGTTGTTCTTTCATAAAACTGTCACAGTTTTCTTCAAATCCACTGTTACTTTGGTGCATGCTAGATCCAGCCATTTACTAAAACCAAAAAGGTCAGTGTGAGTATATCAGTAAAATCATCAAATAAAAAAAAGGAATATAAACACCAAGATATACTTATCCAAGTTATCTCAAACTCATTCTAAATTTCAAAAAAAAAACGATGAATCCATCTAATATAATAACCATTTTGGTTATACACAACTTGTCATTTTTTCTTAAACAACACTCTAACCTCTAAAGTTATCTAAACTGACCTCTGATACCAACTATAAGGCCCCAGCCTTAAAACATACTTAATATTGAATTAAATGAATAATTCACAATGAGGATCTTTTCAGGTTTAGAGTTTTATAGAATTAGATCATAAATCATGAATTACATTCCACATTTAAACAAAGTGGTTACATAAAAGATAGTATTCATTTTCCCCATCAATGGAAACATATTTAAAATAAAACATGGATTCTTTCTTGACACTTCCTTGACACTATCATCATAACATGCACCTTTCCCTTGACCTGTGAAAAACATTTCAAAAACATGGGATGAGAATAAAAAGCTCAGTAAGGGATATAAAAGTATGAAAAGAAAATATTAGTCCATGTATGAAATCATACCTTACTCATAAAACATAAGAATTTTAACATACCTCATAAAATCATGAATAAATCATAGAAATAATAAGGTATAAAGGTAACTTGAGGCATTCATAACATTCTTACGTAGGGAGTAACCCTCTTGGTTACGTTTGGAATACCCATCACAGTATATTCCATAAATCTCTTTGGAGAAACCTTAACGTTTAACTCCTTCGCATTACCCAATGCATTGGAGCGCTATATCGGGCTCACCCACCCTTAGTTTATCACAGAACCACCCGTATTGATAAACAATTCACAAGAACCATAACATAATCATAGCACATTACTTAATCATAAAAGAAATATAACATTCCCACGTATAACTTTTTAAGATATTGAAATAATGAATCCATTCTAAAAACCATTTTCAAAACCATTTAAAACATTTAATAAAGAGATCTTTGAATCAAAGTGACCCATAACACTTTGAAGCTTTTAACATTTTAAACCATTAATATACATATAAATAAATCCTAAAAACCATTTTTAAAACATGGATATTAATGATAAATATTTATAAGAATAAATCATTAAAACATTTAAAACTATATTTTAGTTAAAGGGTTTTTAACAAAATGAGAGACAGTTGAATACAATAATTGAGGAATAACATTTAATCAGAACTTTATAATATCATGAGAATAAAGGCATTAATGATATAATATTCCAAAGGACAATATATACACCATATAAGAGTGAATTTCTTCATAACAACAATGATGTCTCAATAGAAATGTAAAATGAGATGAAATCCCCTGTAAAGAAGGTACCCTTAAATTAAGGATAAATCAATCTCATAATTATGTTTGAAAAAAATAAATACACCCAATATAAGTGGATATTAAGTGTAAAACAACCAAATTTCATTCACACATATTCAAAGGAGGACATATTCAGTAACTACAAGTTGAACCCACAGAAATCGAAATTGGATTAAGAAGTTTCCTTGGTAAAATTCGACAGCCTAACGACGTCACTTTAAGATTCATAACATTAGTTGATGAGAGAGAAAATGGTATCTCATCACTTGGACATAAAATTTACATCAATAAGGTTATATAATAACATATCCCAACATAAGAAGATGTAAATAAAAAGACATAACAAAATAAGTCTTTTTAAAAGAGGAGTGTGAAAGGTTCCCTTAACGATTTGGGCAACTTTCAAAACGTAAACCCCATGAAAGAAGGGTCATACAATAAATATGTAACTACCCATAAATGAGATTTTATTATATAAATCGTAAAATAATGGGTAGTACATACAACACACAAAAGGGAATAGTGGCCAATGTAGCATGAATCTCACGGGAATAAAAAGTGAGATGAAAATCCCCTTATGAAAATTCAGAAGCCTAACGACGCCACATAAAACTTCCAAAAATAGATTGATGAGATCAAATAGGGTCTCTCATAATATTAACATAAAATTTACAGCAAGAGGAATATAAAATAACATCCCAATCATAAGAAAGATGATCTTAAAAGGAATGACATAAAAGAGTGTACTTAGAAAGAAAGAGAGGGGTAGGTTCCCTTACCTCGGGTCCGACTTGACTCGATCATTCTTTAACCTCCTGAATAATAAACTTGTGTTAATTTATACTTTCTTAAGAACATTTTTCAAGTTAAATATTCCTTTTATATCACTTACTACCATGCTATGAACATTATGTAATTATTTAAGTTAATAATGGTCGTTTTGTAGAACATTGCTACTTGAGTCAAAAACAAACTCTTTATAATTACAAGTTGTTCATGTGGTAAAATGTATATTATATCAAGAATTATATTCATTATGTAGATATAATATATATCATATATATCCATTATATACATGAATTTATATTATTACATAACATTTAGAGGTAATAAATGAAATACACCGTTCATGGAGACGGTAAGCCGTACGTACGCATGAACGCTACTTCAATTTCTATTTCTTATTTAATGGAAATAAAACATAATGATACATAATAGTATTATAATTCCAGTATGGTATCATATATAATATCATTAAATCTATCCTTTATACGTACCACATATGGTATTAACGAATCAAATCACTTTGAGGGGGCGGTAGTCCACACTTCCTAAAATGATGATATCACGTTTTACCAAAATGGATACCATAAAGGTATGCCATAAATGAAAAATACAGAAGCTTAAGTAAAACATAATCATATTATATATCATATATAAATATAGTGACATCTTAATGGCCACCTTTTATTTTGTTAAAAGAATATTGAACAATCATCGTTTCGTGAGGCAGAAATTAACCATCCACAGAAACAATATGTTTTTTAACCATTAGATGAAAGTGTGTGTAAGTGTAGCTCTAATACTGATTATAAAAACATCCTAGTATATTTAATATACTGGATTTGTTACAAAAGAAAAGAATAAAAAGAGTTTATGGGGTTGGAGAAGCAAAATAAAACAAAAGAACACAAGTGAAGACATTACCTTAAAATCAGGTATCTCTCTTCAATTTGAGATCAAAGGCTTCCTTGGGAAGACTTCTGCCCAACGTGAGGCTTATAGAAGTAAGAGAGGGATGCAGAGTGACAAAATGAGTAGGTGTTGGCCGAGCCAAAGGCATGAGAGGTGTGGTTAAGGTGGTAGATGTGGGGGCCTTTTATAAGAGGAGAGGAGGGGCACTCTTGGAATGTTACAAAATGTTACTTTATTTTCAAATGCGTTTCGGATTTTAAAGGTCCCACATTGATGTATTTCGCGAATAAGGTGGTAAGGGTTATAAATATACTCATAAATAGGTTTCTTACAAGTTTAAGTTATAGTTTTAACATTATCTTTTCATTTTATTTAAATCCTTTATTAATGAGGTAATCGATGCATCATCATGATGTCATAAATAAATTAATTTATTTAATGTCTAAAAATTATAAAAAAACATAATGATGTAGGAAATATTTTTATATTTCTAATGAATGTTTATAGTCAAAAATATGACTTGTATAACCCCATTTAAAATGTTTTTTAGTAAAACAACTCATGCTTGTGACATTTTTATTTTAACTTTAAATAAAAAGTTATTTATGTCATTTTCCAACCAAAGTGGCTCCATGGGGTCCCCAAGTTGACCCATGGATTTTCTTGGTCGGCCGTGACACATCCAATGAGGGTAGGACATGTGTATAGGTCATTTCATATTATTAAAACATTATTTTTACCTTAAATTACACTAATTACCTCCAATCGCGATTAAAAACTTAAAAGTTACAATTCACAAAAATTATTTTATTCCCATTGAACAACATTTTACATCCTAATTAAAACCATGTATTTAAGATTTTTGAAATTCAAATCACAGATGTGGTGAAGTTTCATTTAAACGGATTATCAGTTTTTAAACTACCACTTAGTGGTTTCACTATTCATCAAAAATTGAAGTTTTTCAGAAAAATACCAAAAAATCACCCTAAGATATATTTGATATTCAGAATTAAAAAATGATGTCTATTTTACAAAATTCAAAACATATAATTATCATTATGTAATTTAATAATTAATTCCCACTGTCAAAACAAATAACTTGTTTTTAAGAAACAATATCTATTAAAAGATTTACACTAGTTTAAGTCCAATTTCAAAGTGAAATTAATTCCAATTACCACTATTGGATTAAATAGTAAAAATATATTCTAATTTCACATTAAAAACAATTCAAAAGATAATCTAATAATATAAATAAGTTAGATTAAAAAGAGGTTTTGAATTAAAATACAACATTTTTCACTATTCATTAATAAATGAACTTTATCGGAAAAATACCAAAAATTTACACAAAGTAAATTTTGAGGTCTCAATTACAAAGAAGAATTTTATTTTGTCAAATATAACACATAAAATTGTCAAAAAGTGGATTTAAAAGCGGTTCGCCATCAAATGGCGGTTAATCAACCTTTTAAAGAATATTAGAATGGTTACGCTTAAAATTGGATTCATTCGCATTTTTAATCCTCTAAAATTTATTGTAAAAAGTAAAAATATTTGACAAACATATATAATCATTTTTTATTTAGTTTTGTTCATTCCCTCCATTACAACGGCTAGGCTTTAACTACCATTTAGAATAATATTATTTTGTTATTAGAGTGCAACGTAAGATTCCCAAGAAACTTGTTGTAGCGTATTGGTTACTCCATCGAGCATAGCATACCCTTTAAAGTAATATTAATATTTTATTCACAAATATGGATAAATATGAAAATGTCATATCCTTTATTTACTTGGGGTGTTATAGATACTTCCCTTATACTAAACCCAGTTGTCGTACCAATGGAACTTGATATTTATTGTGAGGAACATCTACTATAAATCACGGTTCATTGAGATAATGTTTTATAGTACAATACTACTCACCTTGAGAAAGTTCACAAGAAAATCACATATTTAAAGAATCTATATGAAAACTAGACGGTGTGGTGAAATAAAGATATCATCATTTTTTCAATTAGAGTGAAAAATTTCATGGGTGTAATTCATTTTATTGTGTTATAATGAAACACCCAGATATTTTCTGAAATATTTTTTTTTCATATATATTTAATATCTTTGGAAATTTTCATTACACACAACAGTGTGTCAAAATAAGCCATGATATATCATTAAAATATTATTTGACCATTATAACCAACCCATTAAATTAAAGAGTATGAATAAAATTAAATATATTATGAGATATAGAAAAATATCCTTCTCAAATATATTTTTTGATTAATTCCTAGAAAATAAACATTCAAATTTTTATTAAAGTTACGTTATTCTTAAAAATATATTTCCTTATAAATAAATACTTTTTTCATAAGAAAATATTATATTTACTTTTTGAAACATTAAAAAATATTATTTTAGAAAACTAACTACACTTTGGAAAACATTGTTTTAAACTTTTCTTATGATGAATTTGTGATAATTTTTTTGGAAATAATGATTTTCTATGGAGTAGTAACAAATAATGATTTAAATAAAAGTTTTATTTTAAAAAATACATTTTATTTTAAAATGGTTTCAATTTGAGATATGTTTTATTATAAATTATATAAATTATTTAAGTTCATTTGAATCTATAATATGTTTTAATTTAGTTTAATTTTTTTATTAGTTAAAAAGAACTTTCTGAAAAAAAACAATTATGCGGAGAATGTGTTTTTATCTTAATAAATTAAAAGTTTTCCTATTTTTAACACCCATATATTTTTTGAAATAATTTTTTAATTAAATTTAATACTTTTTGATATTTTTTGTTACATGAAAAACCAATTTTATTTGGCCTTACACAAAACAGTGAGTTCATGTTATGTCACATGCAATGCCATGTTTAAACGAAATGTGATGTACTATTAAGAAATTATTATTTAATATGATTGTAATCACCTCTCCATTAGAATGTATTATTTGAATAGTATTTATTAAATTATTAAATTATATGGTTTACACATGTCTATATAATTAATTTCTTTTTGACTAATTAATTATAAATTAAAAAACCCCTATGATAATAAATAGAATCTTTTTCAGAAAAATTATTTTTAGGCAAAAGAACATGTTTTTACACAATAAAATAAATAAATCACTTCTAGTGAATTAATGTTTTACTATTTTTATATAATAGATTCAGTTAAAATTTTAACATTCATCATTTGTATTTTCTCGAAAATAGAAAAAATTACATCCAATTTTATGCTTAAAATTGTATTTTTCTAAGAAGAAGTATTTTCACCTTTTAAGAACTTATTTTTAAACATGTTTTTTAAAAGTTTAGAAATAAAATTTAAAAATAAGTTTAATATTTTAAATCATCACATCCAATTGATCTTATAGTGATGTTTTTATAATTTTTTGAGAGGTTAATTTTTTTGATGAAAAGTGAAAAATACTAGTTTTTATTAAGAATTTTTATTTCTTTTAATGATTTAAAAAACATAAAAGTTGTTTTAAGATTATTCAAAATGAAAAAAAAATAGTTCAGTTATAAATCTATAAATCCAATTTAGTTCAATGGAATCATTTTCATATTTAATTTTTATATAATTACTTTTTAAACATTTCTACAATTTCTCTTTGAATCCCCAATTTCTCATCATGTCTGTGATATTATTTTTAAATTTACATTCCCTGCTTATTTTAATTGAATTTAGTTAAATGGATTTTTATATTTGGAATCATAATAATTTATATTTTCTAATAATTTAAAATTAATTTTTGATCATAATGAATCGTAAAATAGTAAAAATTATTTACCATGGTTAATGTAAAAATGGGTTTGCTGGTGGGGTGTTAGATTAAAATTATAAGGGTGAAAAATGACCCAAAACTTTTCCAACACATATTTTTTGACAATATTTATAATTAGTATTTTCTTCGATAGATAATTAATCACTTTATAACCTTTTGGATTGATAAATATGTGGGTACAACTTTTTCATTTCAAAATATTACAAGTGTGCCACTCACCTCACTTATAAAAGGCCACCCCCTCTCCTACTCTCTTCATGATTAAAAATCACATTATTTCAGAGAAGTCCTAACCAAATAAATTCCATAAGTAACTACTCCATTATTAGAAGTACAATTTTTGAATAATTGTTTTTGGTAATGATTTGGTTTAAACCGAAGGAGGTTAGCAGAAAAAGAGGTAATGTTATTTAATGAGGGTTTTTGATTTATGTATATCTACACATCCTTAAATTATTAACAAACATGGATGATATAATAACCTAAATATATTACAAATACTATGATGTTTTTATATTATGTTTATTACCTTAAACCATCTCCACTATTAGAAAATTGGGTATGAAACCATCATTTTCATGTACGGTGGACTACCACCTCACGAACCGATGTCATTCATTTTTTCATTACCACCTGTAAAATTTAGATATAATGATGGATTAAAAGGTTATAAATTTTATTTTTGATATTTTTATGATATTTTATTCATAATATCATTATTTCCTTCTTATTTACCATTTCATGGGAATATGATAACATCATTCATGTGTACGGAGTTCTACCACCTCTCTTAGCGATGTGATTCATTCTTCATATATTTTTTTACATAGAACGTAATATGGAAAATTATAAAAATAGATATGTTATATATATTAAAAATAATTATTATGGAATGGTAATATATTTTTTTAATTTTCATTTTTCAATATTTTGAGAAAATGGTAACATCGTTCATGCATATGTACGACATACCATCTACACAAACGGTGAATTTCATTTTCTATGTATAAATTTCGTGGATTAATATAAATACATATATACTGAATATATGTTATATTAATATCATGATTAATATTTTATATATTATTGAACCATTATGAGTTTAATATGACCAAAAAATAACAAATCAGAAACTATACAAAAAACAAATATTTTATGGCCTGAAACATGACTTTAGTATAAAATTATTAACAAAATGTAAATAAAATGAAATAAGAAAATAATATGTGGTATGATATATATAATTATGATTCTGTAATAGATTAATAATAAACCTATATTTATTATACATGATTTTCAAACATTTTTTAGGGAACTCAATACTTAATGTAAGCGATTTCTATTTCCGTTAATTTCATGGAGACATATGTAAATTCAACACTTGTTTATTTTGTGTCATGTATATAATTCCCCATTGAAATGTTATATCATGAATATAATTATTTTAATTATATTTATAGTTTTATTTGATGTTATTATTTATTTTTTTATGATCTAAAATATTGCTAAAAATGTAAGGGATTTCCATCTCACCTTTATTTTTTAAGAGACATAAGCAATATCCATGACACATTTATTTATGTGGTGTATATAAATATAATGAATTTATTTTATGATTCTTATCATTAAAATAGTTATTATTTATATATCAATTTGTGTGTCACTATTTCATGTGGTTTATGGATCAAATGTTACCCAAACTGAAAGGGATTTTTCTCTAATATTTCATTCTTAGAGACCTAAGTTATATTATGAACCTATATTATATAATGAAGTGTATATATTTCCCCATTAACATGTTATACCATGAATATATTTCATAAAAATATATTTTATGCTTCATTTAATATTTTTCTATCATGTGGATTATGATTCAATATTACCAAAGTGGAAAGGGTTTTCTTAATATTCACATCATTTACCCGGATTGTCCAGGATTATGATTCCAATAATGAAATATTAGGATATATATCTCAAGAAACTCATTAATAATATTATATTATAGTTATTTCAATAGAATACCTATTTTTTATTCATTTTCCTCTCTTTATGTACTCAATAGTTCAAAGTGGTGTTTTTATTAAAAAATATCTTTATTTATCTTTTTTGGGTGGAAACCCATTTTTCTTCTAAACCCATCTTTCTTGAAAATATGTACATTTTTTGTCATTATTATAATTATTTATTAATGAAATTTTTACCCATGTTATAATTATTTTTTTAAAGGAATCTTCATTGAATTTTTCATATTATTCCCATTTGTATTTTAATATTTTTTAAAGAATGTTTATTTTAATGGGTAAAACATGAACATAATTTCCTTCCATCATTAAAATTATTTTCTTTGATGATTCCTTTATTTATTTTCTTTTATATATTAAATTAGTGGTATATTGAAACTTCTTAATGTTTAAAATACTATTTTTCAATCCAGAATGGTTATTTACCTAAATTAATGTTTAAAATTATATTTAAAGCATCCATTATAAGTTTTAAATGTTATTTTCAGTGTAATGGTTTTCAAAAATATTTGACTTCATGAAATGTTTTTTTAATGAATAAAGTATATTTTCCTCAATAAATGTTTTAATTTATATTGAAAATGAGAATTATAATTTTCAAAAAAATTAAAATAAAAGTATTTATAAAATATTTTATTCATTAAAAAGTGTTTTTCAATGGGAAATGATGTTTTTGTCCAGAAATTTTTTAAATGATTGTTCAAAATCATTTTCGATTTAAGATCATATTATTTTGTTACCTATCCCTAACTGGTGTTATGAATCAAGGATACCATTCTTTTAATTTCCCTGAATGGTTTATATTTATGATGGAATAATTTTTACAAAAACTATATCCCATATACATGTCATAACTTGAGTAAATTTTTATGAAACCATATTCTTTTATTGAGTCATGCTATGATGCAATGATGAAATAATTATGATCCTAGTCACATTTCCATGGTTTATGATATGATGGGATATTTATGAAACCTATTTAATTTTATGGGCTATGATATGATGGATGATTTATGATTTTGTGGGACATATATATATGATTTTCATTTTTGAGATTGGTGGGGCCTGTATCTCCCTTGAATTAATTGGTAAGCGATTTAGATCTCATGAGATAGATAGGACTGAGAGGGGTAGTGAATTCAATTTAGTGAGGTGTGTTATCTACAATGAATGTCTTGGGATTGAACTATGACTAATGTGATATTTTGGGGAGTAAACACATTCTACTATGATAGTCTTGGTAGCAATCCCTTACTATAATGGATTTTATTTTCTACGATTATTTGTATGACACAATCCAATTTCATATATCAATTTTATGATCTTGTGGCTCATGTTATTTAATTCATTTAGGATTCATGTATTATGATCTTCCAGGATTTATGCCATGTATCAATATTACGATCTTTGATATGAAGTTTATGAGTCTCAAAAGTTAATCTCATATTCGGATGCCCTTATGATCATTTCGTACTTATGTGAACATTGATATATTACATTATTACCCTTATTGAGCATTTAAGATCAAACATTCCTATGATTTAATTCCCCTATTTATGAAGAAATATTTTATGTAGGGTATGGTTTTGAAGAGTACTAAAGAGGAAGATCTTTATGGGTCATGTTTAAGATATGTCACTAAATTAGAGTATTGTGTACCTAGTCTCTAAAGTCACTAAACCATTATGATCCTCAGGTGTGTGTTTCTATAAGGTATTAAATAATAATATAAAAAGATTTAATATCTATGTATGTAAATCATAGGTCAATATATTTCGTATTAGAGGCCAAGGAAGTAATAAAAACCACGGGAAATCTCATGTGTGGTCATTAGACGAAGCATGTATCTCTCTCTGAGGGCATCATGAGGAAATGATTTCCATTGGGGATGGGGTTATGGTCTACCCAGGAGGTGTATCCTCAAATAAAGTGCCCTGATAGGTATCAATTATAGTCCACCGGAAAAAAATGACCGCTATATTTGGTATTAGAGGATAGGATTAGTTTACCTTTTGAAACTAGTATGAGAAAGATTTAGTGACATCCTTATGGTTATTTCTAAGGATATGTTTGGTGATATCTCTAAGGATAAGTCTATGAGTAATTACCTAACCCTAGATTCCTAGAGCTAGTGCCTTTATTAATTTACCATGATTTTAAGGAATCAAATCCTGATGAACAGATTAGTTTAGCAGTTTTAGAAATGAATATTCCATATATGATACCCATACTAAATTGGGAAGTAGAAGATAAAATATGATACATTATAAAATTAAATAAACATAAAACTTGAAATATCATTCAATTACTTCTTCTTCATGGTCTTGGGAAAGAGAAAAAATAAGGGTGATATCAAATGCTAAGTAAGGGTTAGTACGGTATAAGTAGTAATGAATCAATGAGAGTAATTAACTTGAATAGGTAAATAACTAAGAACACATTCCATTTATATAACTTCATAAGGAAAAATCAATATGTAAATGTAAGTAATTGAAACATATTTCATTTAACTAATTAACTTATAATGAACTAAATCAATTGATAATGTCAAAGTAATTACAAATTGTCCAAATGATTCATCTCATGAAACTAATTACAAATTGAGGGGATATATATATCCAAGCCCCAACCATGTTGTACCATTAAAAATAATTCCTCATTAATTGAATAATCTATTCAATTCTTGAACAATGTGCCTTATTTAATATCTGTATTGAATAAAAGATACATATTTACAATATTTCCCCATTTAATCAAATAACAATCAAGTATACACCATATGTAAATATGGTTCAGGGTTTAGGAAATAATTATTCTCACTACATAAGAGTATGAATATCTATAAAATTTTATTTCCAATAGAAAATTTTCATAAGGAAGTTATTGTTTCAAGGGAATTATAAAAATCTCAAAATAAATTGAGATTTCAAATATAACTTCTAACACTTTGTAAATTTCAACTCAAACCCCCTTGGAAGAGATAATTAAAATTGATACATATAATTCCATGAAATAGGAGTGTGTAAGGATAAAAAATGACAAGTGGGATGTATATACACCACATTAAACCTAATTTGTTCATAATAGAAAATATTTCTAAATTTAATGTAAATTGAGGAGAAATATCTTACCTTACACTCCCTTTTAGTTGGATTCCTTTTCGACGTATTTAAAATGGATTTAAGAATTTTATTAACTATGATGACCCCCACCCTCCAAAAATTCCCCTCCTGACATGGAAGTGAAGGAAGACAGATAACGACCCCTCCCCCATGTCCCACCTCTAGTAGGTCCCAGGTAAGAAATAAGAACCAAGGGTATATAATCTCTAGATATGGGAGGCAGTTACCTTTTTATAGGAAAATTGTGTCAGGAGATAAGATGGTAAATCTTAAAAAAATCCATGTACTATATAAATTAAAAACCATAATTCATTATGTATGCATGTTTTAAAGTAAAACTACTACCAAAATAATTAAAATCTCTAATGAAAATCCCAAAATAACAAATCTATGTTGAGACACAAAAACTATCCCCAAGTCTGAGTGGGTAATGTAAAACATGGTCCTAGTAGTCCCCTTGGAATCCTCAAAGATGTTTTGTAAAATAGGGTGAGCATACAAATATACTCATTAGAAAAAACCCATGTCTCGCATGCATAAGTGGAGAAACATAATAATCCCCCTGTAAGAGAAAAATAGAATCCCACAACACCTAATAAGGTATACTATCCACACCAACATTCCCCAAGTCACACCAACCAAATAACACAATTCATGTAAATTAATATTAATACCATCAATGATAGGGTACCCCAACACACTTAACCACTAATTAGGCACTCTCACACAATGAAAGAAAATGTCCAAGGGCTCCCACCTCTTCTGAAAGTGCCACATCACAATCCACTTACATAGACCTAGGCCTCATATATAATCCCAAAACCTGGGAAAACAAATCTCATCAAATCTCAATTGCACACACCTGGGCGTCACAACGCCACCCCAACAAAAGACACTTGGGCCACATACCACATCACATCTAGAAAACACCTAGTAAATCATAACACGTCTCATCTTGAAGACACATGGGAAACCCCAACCCATCTCATCTCGAAGGAATATGGGAAAATAAAACTATCCCGCACACACCTAGGCCTCAGAAACCACCACATGCCCCAAAAATCTTGGGATATCACCACCTTGAAGAGAGATCATGGAAGATCAGTTGTCCAGCCATCCATCCTCCCACCAGGATGTTTGGGAATGAAACCCTCCCATATGATGATGGGGGTGTTGAAACATAGTTCTCAACTAGGGTGGGTTCATATATAAAACACTAGGAAAATACAAGTATGTATATATAATATAAAATACTCAATATGAGCCTATGATTCCTCAATCAAACAAACAACTACCCTATGATACTTCCAACTCTACTGCCACCTCTAAATTCATTATTTAATACCAAAAACAGTCACCTCAGAAGTAAATAAATGAATTCAATTCAAAACAATACACTACTCAAACATACCCCATACAACTCCTTTATCCAATTATAATTCCTCATTAGGGAAACCTTATCTTCATTCCATACCTACTTGAGGAAATTGAAAACATAAAATTCAACATTCTATATAGTATAAACCATGCTTTGGAAAGATAACCAGATAAGAGAAACTCAATTCAAATTTCCACTCCGTTCAACACCCATACCAACCACTTCCATCATCATTCTTCAAAGTCAATACTCTATATACTTCCTCTCAAAAATAAAACACCAAAATTACTACCAGATTCCACAACACACCTCATCACAACCAATCTCATTTCCCTACTATATAACAACACCACACCCATCACACCTATTAACCTAAACATATCAAAACCCAGACATTCAACCCCTTTGCTCAATCACTGCCCATACATTCCACAAATAGTAAATATCTCAACCTGAGATTCCATTCCACCACCCATAACACCCCACCTTACAGCCTTGCTCTCTACCCAATCCCCACACAACCACACAATGAAAAAGTC
Organism: Viscum album; assembly: GCA_963277665.1. NCBI lineage: Eukaryota > Viridiplantae > Streptophyta > Magnoliopsida > Santalales > Viscaceae > Viscum > Viscum album. The sequence goes on along the minus strand of OY728135.1, from coordinate 622,321,684 downwards.
CGATCCAAAACCACACACAACAAACAACCAAACAAAAAAAGGTATGATATATTCATTTTTAGCTGACCCTCATTTTTTAATTCCACTATGATAATTCAAATGTTATCATAGAATAATTTCCATCATGGGAATCCATCTATTTAACCGGATAAACATATATAATAAATTTCATATAAATATATACATATGTTAAACACATGATTAAAAAACCATCATAAGTCATATCAGGTGCACAAAAATGGACCACCAATGACCATGATTTTCAGTAGGCATATAGACCATATAAATCACAATATCAAAAAAAATGAAACAAAATAATGAATCACATTCCCCCTGCCCCTATTTATTTTTTTAATGCTGATTAAATTATCATTATTTTATTTAGATTCAACTGCCTTCACATGAGAAACATTCAAAAACCCACCATGCATGATGCACAAATAAGTGGGATGAAGGGATCCCTAATTCATGAAATATATTATTAATACATCCTCCTTATGCCAAAAAGAGGGTGTGAAAGGTTCTAGATAAACATGATTCAAGATTCCCCTCGTATCAATATAAAAGATAATGAAACAATGAAGTAAATATGTATGGATTTCAAGTATTAGATCCAAGACTCAAGGAATATGAAATGGTTTAAAAGTCCCCATTAAAAGTGGATCTTGACTAAGTTTTTTGAACTGACATAAATCTTCTCAAGAATTCAGAATTTATAGATATATTATACTTTAATTGAAATAAATTCAAAAAAAATTAAACATGGTTCTAAACTTTTTTTATGTCATACAAAATGTTAAAGGGGAGATACTGGAAAAACTAGGAAATATTGGAAATTTTGACAAACTATCGAAATAACTCACAATTGGGTGAGTCACTATCATTTGTCCCCAGTGGATGTGTCAACATCGATTTATTGATCTTTGGACGAGTCACTTGTGTGAAATACCTATGACGAGCTACTGATGGTTACTAACTGTTCAGTGAGTCATATTTCAGTGAGTCACCATTTGGTGATCTACCATTTGGTGAGTCACTGTTTTGGTGAGATACCATTCAGTGAGTCACTATTTTGTGATTCACCATTCTGTGAGTCACCATTTGGTGAGTCACCGATGTGACTCATAGTCCTGATCCACTGTTATCAAGTCACCATTGTGTTTAACCAACACAACTCACCATTGAGGACATGCCCATCTTGACTTACCATTAGCGATTCACAGTTTCTATTCATCAATGTGACTCCCTATTGGGAGTCACCAGTCCTAGATCACCATTGTTAGTCACTGGTCCCAACTCACCATCAGTGACCTAATGTTGGAAAAACTATAAAATTATAAAACTCCCAAAACGAGTCATTGTTATCTCCAGAACACCTCAATCAAAGTATTTTTGAAAAGTAATGGATCTGGAAGGCTTGAGCCATTACATTAGATACCTCTAAAACTATTCTCATCTTTGAGAATTAAAAATCATCCCAGACGGAAAAGAGGTGTTTGAACAACCACCCCATGAGAAACCTCTCAAGGTTCCCTCTATGCTTAAAACACTGCTACCGACTAAGAATTCCAAAGTTCAATGATAAACCAAACTATGTTATTTTAAATTTGGAGTGAAACATAAACATCAAAGAACACCACCTATGAAATCAACTACCCCCATCGACCACAAGACATAACACACAATCACAACAACCATTACATCTAGAACACATGATTCAAAAAATTCTTCCCTCCATGTAAAGATATTATCTACTTCAGGCGAAACTCACTCACCCACATAGGTTTAATTACATCTTCATTAATTTGTATAAATTTGGAATCAGTTCCTCCCCTCTTCATATACTATTATTTTATCATAGATTGCATAAATAAGAAACAACTCATCTCATAACCAACATGGATAAAGCATTACATCCCAAATAGAAACACAACAAGGAAAAACATAGAAAAAAATCTGGGTACTAGGAACACATATGACTCTCCCATTCCCACGTAATCTCTTCCAAGACACCATGCATCCACATTAGATGAACCAAGGGAATGTTATATCCACAAATCACCTTCTCCTGACGATCCTGGATCTGTACTGGCTGCTCCACGAACATCGGGTCATCTTCAATATCCAACTATCCTATAATGTCTCATATTTTCCATTTATTATTTTTAAATATTATATGTATTTATTTTGATACCAGAACTTTTGAAGGCGTGTGATTTTGAGGAATGGAGTTCCCAAAATAAATGTTTGAATTAATTTAAACTTTAAACATCACGTGCGTGTAGTTTTATTGAAAAAGTGGAATAACTTTTGAACGGGTGCTCAGATCAGAAATTTGAGGGCACAATTACGTTCAGTGTAGTGAAATTGCCATAGGTGGGGCCTAAAATCAACTATCACGATTCAGCTGCAATAGTTAGTTTTGGATGCATTAATAGAAATAAAATAAAGTAATAATTTATTTTATTTGAAATATTCCTTTTTGCGCAGTGACCTAATTCATCCCTTTTAAATACCTGCTTATGGAATGTTCCCAGGGTTATCCTCACAACCCTGTGAATTGAGAGAGAGATAGAGAGCATCTTAAAACCTTGGTGGACTTTGACGAATGCTGACAAACGACGGCACATGGATCATTGCGCAACGAGATCGAATCCTGACCGACGACCGATCTACCTCATCGACTACAATAAAGGTAGGGGTTTGTTATTTCGATTCTTCCATTCCCCATTTTTTGTAATAAAATGACAAACAGAGGTCAACCGACAAACAGGTTGACCCACAGATTGTTCGTTCTTACAGGACGGTTTTTATTGTTTTGTTTTTTGAGATTAATCCACGATGTTGAAATCCATGTTTCGATTCGCTCTGTTTAATCCTTCTAACTTGAGCAGATCAACACAATTACAAATGATGGGGAAGGTTTTTTCTTCTTTTCTTTTGTGTTTTTTATTTCTTCCCCCACTTTTTACCCCATATTCTTCGCGTTCTTCGTGGGGCGATGAACAACAAATCATTGCACATCCATTCTGCAACATAACGATCCCAATTTTAGAGATATAACATCATGAAGACCTAGAAGAAGTGCAATGACAAGGGCAGACGACTAATCATCTTGGATCAGGAGATACTATTCTTCATGCGTTCTTCACATGGCTAAATCGATATGCGTTTTTTGGGGCCAATCAGAGGCCTGAAAAACAATGGAGATGACTTCGAGATTTCAGGGTGTCATTAGTCTTCATGTTTTGTGGCAAACGGATGGCCGAATCAAAGATTGGAGCTCCACCTGAGGCACGACGATAGAGGTTCGGGATTTTAGAAATTTTCAGAACACACAGCGTGTATCCAGAAGGACACAGTGGGTAGGGCTGACTCAGGGGAGACTAGAGTTCCATGGTGTGTGAAGAAATGACTAGGCGTGTTATCCAATGAACCCAACATGTGGGTCCTTACCTGGGACACGACATGTATCCAGGGGATACACGGACATGGGAGGGGGGGAGTATACGACCGTGTACTCCACCACACGGTCAGACCAGGCTAGATGCATAGGTTACCTAGTGTACCAGTTACACTGGTTGTGACACATGGGTTAAAGCCATATACGGGCACATGGTCAGCATAAACGAAGTCCTCCCCGGATAGTGGAACATAGTGTGTCACTCTCTTACACACCGTGTATACCTTCTTCTACATAACCAGCCTTATAACACAGGTCGTTGTGCATGGGTAATACCTGGGGTCAGAAGACACGGCTTGCGACACTTCTTCACTCCTTGTACTTCTCAATACATGGTTTGATCTTTTTACACCATATCTTGGACATGTTTTATTTGGGTTAGTTCCCCTTCTTCTCGTTCCGCTGATGGTCAGGTATCATTTTCTTTTTCAAGAGTATGATCCCTTTATCACAACTTTCCAGGAGAGAGTTAGGTTTCTCTCTGAGAGTCCTAGATCAATATCCTCTATCAATTCTTGACCTTAGGTAGAGTCACGTATCAACGTGACTATCTCCACAGGGCTCTAATCCTTTACATAGCATTTGAATCTGGATGAGTCGTGGTATCCTCCAAGGCCCTAGGAGTGATCATCAAATGTGTATCATGATCATTTCTCACTCCAGACTGTGTTCTCCTGGGACGAGGGTATCTATCTCTTGTGACTTTTCCTGATGGAAAATACTTATCGGATGGATATCATCAGAGCTATCAGACTCATGTAGTGAGTTATCCCGAATGAGTGCTTCGTGGAATCTTCAAACTGAATCCCTAGCGGGGGAATGCGGTTGTGTGACTAGTCTCTATAATATGGGTATGGGTTTTGACTGTATCTGGATTGGGTTCACCTATTATATGTTCCATAGACATATAATATGTAGAGATAACTATACCTTTCCTTTGTGTGTTTCTTTGGGGTTTTCGGGGTCCTCTACTGAGTATTGTCATACTCATCCATGCATGGACCTTCCATACACATTTCGTGTCTTGTATAGAGGAGCATCCTTTTGAAAGAGTCATGGGTAGATGAGGAAATGACTAATCTTTCTGAGTTATTTACAAGCTGAGGTGTTCCTACGGCTACAAGTAGCAGTCCCAGTACCTCTTTGTGATTACAGGTTGGACTTTGTAGTTTTCAGACACTTTCTTTTTTGTTGAGCTTGTATTCTGGCCCAGTTTACTTTCTGTACATTACATCCTGTCATACTCTGTTGGTTGGCTTTAGATGTATGCATGCATTTTTTTCCCCAGGTGATTTTTTACATTTCAATATTTTTAGGCCTGAAGATTTGTGTGTCTATGTTTACAGGTACTTAGGCAATTCCTCCCATATTAGTATTATTCATACTCAGTGTTAGTCACCAACCCCTGGCCTATTTGAGGTGGGCTAGGTGAGTCGCGGCACGGGCCCCAGTGGGATGGGTCTTGAGTGAGTGGTATCAGAGGTGGTCAGTTCCATCTTAGAACCAAGAGTCTGTGAGTTTGGGTTGGGGAAATAGTGTTAGGTGTTTTGAGCTTAGCATTCAGGCTAGAGACTATAGTGTTGGTGTGGAAGGCTGACATATCCATACACTAGGACTCTGATAACCTTATTTTTGACTTGGTACATGAAAACACTAGTTGAGGGGAAATAAGAGATTAGTATAAGAATTATATAATAATGGTTTGTATTTTCCATGCCCTTTCTGTGAGCTATCCAGATATATTCTTTGAACATGGTACATCTTGTTCCATACAATATGCCTCTGCAACACATACCTACTTCGATTCAGCAGCGCGGTCACAAGGATATCCCCCTCAGTGGGGAGGCTTCGATACAGGGACCAGTTCCCTAGGTGTTACCTCCATGTGGTGTACCTGCTATACAATGACTAGTGGAGTAGCCGGTGGTAACAGAAATACTGAAAGATGTGGGGTGCAGGCTGAGTGTACTCCATGAGTTCCAGAGATAGAGACCCCTTAGGTTCCGAGCTGAGCTCAACCATCAGGTGGATGAGGACTGTCTTGAGGCAGTGACTAGAGTTTTATGTCTCGCAAGGACACTGGTGGACCAGATGTTTATCCTAGAAGAGATTCTTTGTCAAGGTTCAGTGGGATGATGGTGGAGTCTGACTAGATAGACTCATGATGAGGATACTCTTTCATGGATGGAGTATGAGTGACTCTTTAGGGATGAATTCTCAACAGTTATACTAAGAGTAGTGTATATCCAGGAGCTTCTTCTGCTCCATCAGGACAGTTTAACGTCGTCTAACTATTCCTTGAGGTTCACCATCCTCACCAGGTACTTGAGGTATTTGGTTAGGGATCAATACTTCAGTGCTTGGATATTTGATTGAGGTTTGCGACGGGACATCCTAGCTAGTGTCGTGCCTCTTTGAATTCCAAATTATGTAGGAGTTCTCAAGAAGACCATCATGATCGAGAGCTTCATGGCGGAGTAGAGGCAGTCAACAAGAGTCAGTAGTAGGCAGATAGGTGCAGATCCCTCGACAGTAGGGAGCCGACATCAGGCATATGGATCAGGAGGTGGGAGAAGTCACAGGAGGACCCATGATAGGGGTTTGGAAGTCCATGGCTCTTATGCTAGATATAGTCATCCTATGGAGAGGTGATACTACTCATGGAATGGTACGGGACATCACTCTAGAGATTGTTCGACCCTTCGAGCTGCTAATAGGGAGGCGGTGGATAGACAATTGAGTCAGAGGAAGAGAGTTGAGGAAAAGGACCCTCTAGGCGGAGAACGTGGCAGAAAAGCAGGGAGAGTTGCAGGTGGTGGAGACACTTCGATCTACATCCACCCCCCTAGGAGGTTTGCACCAGGCTCTAGGAGCTGGGGGATTGGGGTGGGGATAGCTATATGCAGTCAGGCGTACGACCCAAGGACTCTAGGGATGATCTGAGGTATGATCTATTTCTTCTATACCTTAGATGTCATACTTATAGACACAGGTGTGAGTCATTCCTTCCTAACCACATGTCTTGTGTGAAACCATGGGATTCTTGTAGAGCCGTTGACATGATTATTACGCTCGGAGACACCTACAGGAAAAAACTCGATGATCATGCACCTTTGCAGACAATGTGATCTTACCCGTGGAGGTGAGAGTTTCGGTTTGAAACTATTGGTGGAAGCATCGAGGCCTTATGATATCATTCTTGGTATGGATTGGTTATCCTTGGTCCATGCCCAGGTTGACTGCTTTAGGTGAAATGTGTGGTGTGTCCGTAGAAATGGAACGAGGTTTTCCTTTATTGGTGAAAGAGATACTTAGGCAGCCCAAAATGGGATCATGCGTAGGAGGGTACAACCAATCACTCATGAGTTGGCTAGCCTTACCCTTAAAGAAGTAGATGTTGTGAGCTTCCAGTTCCTAGAAGGAGTGGTAGAGTACAAGGACATATTTCCCAAAGATGTTCCAGGATTACCTCCTTACCAAGAAATCTACTTTCACATCGACATACACCCCGGGATGGAACCTATTTCCTCTTCAGCAAATCGGATGGCTCCCGCATAGCATCGTGAGCTAAGGGTGATGTTATAGGATTTTCAAAGAAATGGTTTCGTGAGATCTATCATTTCACCTTGGGTGGCCATAGAATTCTTTTCCCAAAAGAATGATGGGATTTTGATATTTTACATGGATTACCAGTGCATGAACCATGTAAAAGTGAAGAACAAGTATCCACTATCAAGGATCGACAACCTTTTCGACCAGCTGATAGGGGAACAATGGTTCTCAATGGTTAAACTTTGGTCAGGTTACCACCAGTTACGAGTACGGGATAAGGATATACCGAAGAAAGATTTTGGATGCCATTATGGTCACTATGAGTACTTAGTGACACCTTTTGGCATGGAGAACACCCTGCAATGTTCATGGGACGTATGGACCAGATCTTCCAGCCATACATCGACTAGTTCATTGTGGTATTCATCAACGACATACTTGTGTACTTGGAGTTAGAGGAGTATCACGTGGGACACCTTCAGATGGTTCTTGATGTACTCTGGGATCACGAAATTTATAGGAATCTCTCTAAGTGCTAGTTCTGGATTCAGAAGGTCCACATTCTGGGACATGTCATTTTAGTAGATGGAGTAGCAATGGACTCGGCCATGGTGGAGGTAGTGTTATCATGGGAGCCACCTCATAACCTGATGGAGGTGCAGAGATTCCTTGGGTTGGCAGGATATTACCGGAGATTCATTCTTGATTTCTCCAGAATATCAACATCGATGACAGCCTTGACCAAGAAGGGGAAACCCTTCATGTGGATGAAGAAGTGATAGCAGGAATTCGAGCAGTTGAGGCATATTTTGATGAGCACCCCGATCTTGAGATTACTGGAGAAGGTTGTTGAGTACGTTGCTTTCTGCAACGCATCGGGGACCAGGCTTGGTTGTGTCCTGATGCAGAGACCGGAAGTGATTTCTTATGGATCACACTAGCTTAAGCGACATAAGATGAACTATGTGACCCATGATCTCTAGTTGGTAGTGGTAGTCTTCATGTTGAATATTTGGTGACACTACCTTATGGGGAGAGGTTCATCATCTACTTTGACCACAAGAGCATCATGTAGAAATTCTCCTAGAAGAATTTGAATCAGAGATAGAGGAGTTGGCTAGAGTTCTTCTAGGACTATGATTTCGAGATCATTTATACTACTGGGAAGGGGAACAAGGTGGCAGATGATCTCAGTAGAATATTGATCTCGTAGCTGTTGAGTGAGGTGATAGAGCAGTTAGCCACGTTGTAGTTATACTTCATGGACAGAGAAGATGCAGATTACCTTCAATCGATGGTTGTTACCCATCCACTCTTACAGCGAGTTGGGAAGTCATAACTTGGGGATATCGACAATGTAGCTTTACGTACTCAGTTATCCATAGGACATGCTCCTGATGGATATTCTCAAGGTAGAAACCACATACTTATTTTCAGAGGATGCACTATTGTGGCAATGGCATCACGGGAGGATGTCCTGAGGGAGTTTCCTAAATCCCCCTTGGTGATATATCTGAGAGTGGAGAAGATGTACCAGGATCTCTGACGATAGTTCTGGTTGTCAAGCATGAAGAAGGCAGTAGCAGAGTTTGTTTCTCAATTCCTTACGTGCCAGTAGGTGAAGGCTGTGCAGCGAGTTCTAGCGGGATGAGCTCACCCCTAGATGTCCTGGAGTTGAAGTGGAATGGAATATCAATGGAATTCAGGATGAGTTTACCATGGACATCCATGGGGCACAGACCCATCTGGGTGATCGTTGTTTGACTCACCAAGTCGGCCCACTTCTAAGCTATCCGAGAGTAGAGTTCAGTATAGAGATTTGGACACTTCTACATGTAGGAGATAGTTCAGCCTCATGGATTCCCTTCGAGAATAGTCTCATATCCAGATTCTGGCTTCACATCTCGATTGTGGAAGGTATTTCATGAGGCTTTTTGAACTTAGATACACTTGAGAACAGTGTTAACTCCCAAGATAGATGGTCAGACAGAGAGGACCATTCATGTTCTGGAGGATATGTTGTGGGCCTGTATCTTGGAATTTGGTCGCAGTTGGGAGGACACCCTACCACTTGTGGAGTTTGAATACAATAACAGCTACCACTCAAACATTATCATGCAACCATTATAAGCCTTATGTGGGAGATCCTATCGGTCACCTCTTTGTTGGACCAACCCTGGAGAGTCCGCACTCAAGGAACCAGAGTTCGTGTGAGCTACCATCGAGAAGGTGTAGATCATCTAGGAGTGGGTGAAGACTACACATATATGGAATAAGTATTATGCTAGAAGATGACAGAGACCTATGGATTTTGAGTAATGGGACAATATCTTCCTTAGGGTCTCACCTCAGTGAGGGTTGTAGAGATTTGGTCGAGGCAGCAAGCAATCTCTAATATTCATCGGACCTTTTCAGATACTACACATAGTTGGTGAGGTGGCATAACACCTAGATCTAACTCTACAATTGCACCCGGTTCATGATGTATTCCAAGTGCCATAGCTGAGGAGGTACATGCATGACCAATCACACATCATCGACTAGGTAGATCTAGACATCGAGGATGGAGCGACCTTTGCTGAGTACCCGATGGAGATCGAGGATCGACGAGAGAGGATCCTTTATAGGCAATTGATTCCCTTGGTGCACGTTCGGTGGAAGCACATGAATCTTCAAAAGAGAACGTTGGAGTGGGAGGCTTAGATCCATGCCTAGTACCCACAAATTTTTGAGTAGCCTTGTTTTGGCTTTTTGGGGATCAAAGCCCTAAGGTGGGGAGAATATAATGTCTCAGATTTTCTGTGTATTATTTTTAAATATTATATGGAATTATTTTGAGACTAGACCTTTCTATAGTGTGCGATTCCGAGGCTCAGAGTTCCTAGAATATATTTTTGAATTAATTAAAACATTAAATAGCATGCACGAGTGGTTTTCCTAAAAACGTAGAATAACTTTTGAATGGGTTATTGGATCAGAAATATGAGGTCACCATTGTGTTTAGATCAATGACTTTACCTTGGCAGGGCCTGATATCAACCAGCATCGGCCAATGATGAGAGTTAGTTTTTTGACGCTTTGATGGGAGTAAAATAATGTAATAATTCATTTTTTAAAAAAAGTTAACTTTTTACATAGAGACTTAATTCCTCCATTTTAAATACCTACATATGGAATTTTTTTAGGGTTAGTATCATAACTTCATGAATTGAGAGAGAGAGAGAGAGCCTCTTGGGGCCTTGAAGGATTTTAAGGGATGTTGACGAACGATTATGCGTGGATTATTTCTCGGCAAGATCAAATCTTGTCCGATGAAAATTCTCCCTATTCATCAATGAAAGAGGTAGGGTTTGGTTATTTTGATTCTTCCTTTCCCCATTTTTGAAATAAAATGACGAATGCAGATCAACCCACAAACAGGTTGACATGCGAATCATGCATTCTTGCAGGAGGGTTTTTATTGGGTTATTTTTGGGGATTAATACATGACATTAAAATCCATGTTTCGATTATCTATGTTTGATACTTCTAACAAGAGTGGATCAATGCCGTGATGAATGACGGAGGAGGTTGTTTCCTCTTTTTTTTTTGTGATTTGTATTTATTCCCCCTCTTTTTACCCCATGTTTTTCTCTTTCTTCCTGGGGCGATGAAAAATGGATCAATGCACATTCGTTCTGCCACACAACGATCCCAATTTTGGATATCCGACATCATGACAACCTAGAGGAGGTGCGAAGAAAATGGAGGATGATGAATAATCTCGGATTGGGAGAGACCATTCTTCAAACATTATTCGTGCAGGTGGATTGATATGCATTTTTGAGGCTGATCGGGGGCATGAAAACAAAGAAGATGACTTTCGTATGTCAGGGAGACCTTAATCTTCACATTTCATGGAAAATGGATTGTCGGATCAAAGATCGGGGCTCCATCGAAGGCATGATGGCAGAGGTTTTATATTATTGAAATATCTAGAACACATGGCGTGTATGCCGAAGGACACGTCGTGTAGGTTCAGCTAGGTGGCGGCTAGGGTTCCACAGTGCATGAAGCGATGACACAATGTGTTATCCAAAGAACACGGTTTGTGGGTCCTTACTCGGGACACGGTGTGTATCTAGGGGATACACATACATGGGGTGGAGTACACGACCCTGTGCTCCACCACACAACTAGACTAGGCCTGCTGCATGGGTTACCCCGTGTACCGGTCACACGGGTTGTGACACGCTGGTTGAAGCTGTGTATGTGAACATGGATAGCATACACAAGATTCTCTCTAGATAGAGGAACATGGTGTGTCACTCTCTTACATGTAGTGTATACCTTCTTCTACATGACCAGACTTACGACATCAGCCGTTGTACACTAGTAGTACCCTAGGTCAGAAGACATGACATGTGACACTTCTACATGCCATGTACTTCTCAGTATATGACTTGATCTTCGTATCCGCCATATCTTGGACATGTTTCCTTTGGGTTAATGAACCTTTATATCATTCCCCTAAAGTTCAGGTATCATTTACTTTTTAGGAGTATGATCCCTTCAACAAGACTTTTGGGGTTAGAGTCAGGTATCCCACCGAGTGTCTTGAATCGAGATCCTCAATCCATTTTTGACCTTTGGTAGAGTCAGGTATCGGCGTGACTATCACCACATGGCATCGATCCTCTACTTAGTAGGGGAATCCAGATGAGTCACGGTATCTTCCAAATCCCTAGCAGTGATCCGCATCTGTTTATCATGATCTTTCCCCACTCAAGAGTGTGTTCTCCTGGAATGAGTGTATCTATCTCTCGTGAGTTTTCCCGATGGATAGTACTTCTCAGACGAACTTCATCAGAGTTATCAAACTCATGGAGTGAGTTCTCCCTGACGAGTGCTTCATTAAATCTTCAAACTAAATTTTGAGTAGGGGAATGCAGTTGTAGAACTCATATCTAGATAATGGGTCTGGGTTTTGAGTATATCTGGATTGTGTTCAACTATTATAAGTTCAGTAAACATATACTGTATAGAGCTGAATTTACCTTTCCTTTGTGTATTGCTTTGTGGTTTTCAGGGTCCTCTACTAAGTATTGTTATGATCACCCCTGCACGGGATTTTCCCGCACGTGTCGTGTCTTGTGAAGACAAGCAGCCTTTTGATAGAGTCCCCAGTAGACTAGGACAGGACCCAGCTTTTAGAGTTACCTACAGTCTGAGGTGTTTCTACAGCTATGAGAGGCAGTCGCAGAACGTCCTTGTGTTTACAGGTTGGACTTTTTAGTTTTTAGACTCTTGTTTTTTTGGTGGGCTTTTATTCTGGGACAGTTTACATTCAGTACTTTACTTACTGTCGTACTCTGCTGGTTGGGTTTAGATGTATTCATGCATTTTGTTCCTCAGTGGTTTTCTTACATTTCATCATTTGTGGGCTTGTAGATGTGTGTGTGAGTGTGTGTACATGTATATAGGAAATGCCTCCCATGTTAGTATTATTCCAACTCGATGCTAATCATAAGCCCCTGGCCTATTAGAGGTGGGCATGGGGTGTCATGGCGCGGGACCCACTAGGATGGGTCATGACATCTCCCCAGTCAATGAAAGTAGAGTCATCTTGAATATACCGATGAACCTAAGAGACATTAAAGACATCATGTACATTCTACAACTATAGAGGTACTTCCAACTGGAATTCCACCATTCTAATTCTCCCCAACACCTCATAAGGTCTAATGAACCTCAAAGAAAGATTTCACCTCCTTCCAAACCTCCACTACCCATGTTGAGGGGGAATCCAATAAGAACACGTGGTCCCGAACATCAAACTCAAAGGTAATAATTATGTGGTCTACATATGACTTATGCTGATCTTTTTCCTCTTTAACCCTCTCATGAATGAGATGAACCTTCTCTATCATGATTTGCACTACCTCAAGACTATGAATAGATACCTCCCCAACCTCTATCTAGCCTAAAGTTGAACGACATGGTCTTCCATACAAATAATTAAACAGAAACATACTAATGGAATATGGATAGATATTATTATAAGAAAACACAACCAAGGACCTGTGTTTCACCCAAGATCAACCAAATTCTAAGTCATATTCCCACAACATTACCTCCAATGTTTGGATGGTTTGCTCTGTTGGTCCTTCCATCTGAGGGTGGAAAGTAGTACGGATTCATAACATAGTGCCAAAATAATTATGAAATCTCTTCCAGACCATCGAGGTAAACTGCACATCCTGATATTTGATGATGGATCTCATAACTCCATGAAACCACAAAAACTCATCCACATACCTATTGTCCAAGGCATCCACTACACTCGACTCCTTAATCACTAAGAAGTGATCTGATTTTGTTAGATTATCCACTACTACCCAGATTACATCGCATCATCCTTGAGTCATGGGTAACCCTATTATGAAATCCATTGAGATTTAATCCCACATCCTCTCAGGTAAATCTAGGGGATTAAACAAACCATTGTTAACATGGTGCTCAGACATCACATACTAGCACACTAAGAACTTCTCCAAAAACTCTACCACTTACTACTTCATTTTGGGCCACCAAAACTACATATTCAATCCACAGTACATCTTTTAAAAACCTAGGTGTACCACTAAAGGTGATATGTAAAACTCATAGAGAACCCCCTCAAACATCTCCACTAGAACAAATATCATTCCATAAAATGACATATGGTTCTCAACATCCTCTGAAAATCCATCTGGAGCATCACCATGGTCAACATGATTTTGTATCACATCTTCCTCTGAGTCTCTGCACTGAGACTCACCCACCTATTGAATTAGATAAGACTACCCTTTCATTTGAAAAAATTGGTCTCAACCACCATACAATCCATCATCTATGTGAAAGGAGGAAAACTTCTCCATCACCTTCTTGGCGAACAATATTGGAGCACCCCACAATGAAACACTAGTCCCGATAAATCCTTTATTAATATAATCATTAATCTAAATCCTCATGTCCCACAACTTAGAAGGTTCTATATGTTAAGGATCCATAAAAATCAAAGAAGCATCAGGCTATAAGTCTATCCCAAAATAAATATCACATTGAGGGGTAGAGTCAAAACATCCTCAAGGAAGACAACCATGAACTCCCCAAAAAATGATGGGAACCCCCTCTATTTTAACATCCACCTATTTCACTAACAGCTTGGCCAAAAAGGAAGGAAGGGGCTCCCTACATCGACAACTCATCATCCAACTATGATCAGCAACGAAAGACACATGATGTCCATCCATGTCAAAAAACACGACCCTCCTCTAGAAATAGTAGATAACATCATTCATAGATTAGAAATAGTCTATTCCATGTTTGACATCATACGGTTTCATTTGTAACAAGATAAGTTCATTACAGTATTGATGTGTCCCCATCAATAGTCTAAATCCCTGACATACATCAAACAAGATGGTCTGAACTCCGACTAGTGTACTCTACATCAGGGGAATGGGAAGCCTGTCTACTTCTATTCCAAGAGCATAGGATAAATTGGGTGCAATAAAGGAGTGTGAATATCTTGAATATACAATGTGCGAGCAAGTGTACCCAATAAACTGATTTTACCTCGAATAATATTTGGACTAGTTGGAACTATTTCTTCAAAGACATGAAATAGATCACACCCAGCCCATATTCCCCTCTTTTAAAGATCCCCTCATCGAACACACCTAGGATGAGTTCCATAAGGAACTCCTTGAGGTCATACTCTACCTGCTCTATCTACCATCTTTGGAGGGCGATGATATTGACCCTACTACTTAAACTACCCTATCGACAACTACTACTAAGACGGGCACTGGACCTGCCCACCTTAATCATAAAGAGGTTGAATGGCCAGGGGGACTAACTCTATAGGTTTCCACATACTCCACAATTAAAACATTCCATCCCCAGACCCGTATGATTGGTTTGAGGACCAGAACCTCGAAACATAAACTGTTGAGGTCACCTCCCCACCGATCAGAACCTTAGATGAACTGGACCATGAGATTTATTGCTGATAACCTATCCCCTAAAAGAACTAGGCTGAATCTCCTCTCATAGTACACCTCCCCATGAGTGCATCCCATCAACTAGATCCACCATCTTCTTGACATCCAAGTATGTTAGTAAGGTAAAGAGTATAACTAGGTACAAGAGAGAAGAATGAAGTACCTCATATAGGTGTCTTGCATGATACCCATCATCTGGAAAGATATCTAAAGAAAAGAAAAGCAGATCCTTGAATTTGATCTCCTACTTCTATACCAACATACTACCCTTCTGAAGGGAGAGTAACTCCTACCTATTCTCAGCATTCATGGTAAATGAAAGTAATTATGCTCAGAACTCCTTTTCAATATAGACCCACAGAACGTCAGCCTCATTCCTCTTTCCCAGAAAAGACATCCACCATTGATGCAAAACCCCCCTCATCTGGATCACCTCCATGAGATCCCATTACATCTATAGATCCCAAATCAATCTGAATGTGATCACAAGCACCTTGATCCCACTCTCTATCTCTAAGTCTGAAAGTCCTCCTAATACTTCCCTTGAGTTTGTCGTTGGAAATAATGTAGTGTCTTCTTCCACTGCTAATTTTCCTCCACTGGTTCAATCCTCCATCGATCGACTAGGTCATCTTTTTGACCCTCCACATCCTGTACTACTTGTGGATGATGACCAGGTACCATAACATAAAAGTAAACAAGGAATTTCTATGCATGAGTTGTATGTAATTTTATTTATCATTAATTTTAACTCATTATTTATTTAAATTCCCTAAAACATCCTATTCATACAAGAAAACAAGTCATTATGATTCATGTAAATTTATTAAGTTCTCTACCCTATAAATGGTGTAGCCTAACTTGGTCATTTGGTGGGCTCAGAGTCCTTGCATAAGATCACGGTGGCCCTAAATTCCAATGTCCTATCCAGTAATCCCTAGCCTATGTCACGCACCAAGATCAACTAACACTCTTTCCAAACCAATCCATACAATACTCACTATTCCTAACTCTAATATCCATCCAATATCTCATCCATAACCTTTTATACCATTCTAGCATGACCCATCCCTCCTAAGATTCCCCTCCTGAGCTGACAATGAAGGAAGATAGATAATGACCCTCCATGTGCTCCCTCTAGTAGCCCTAGAGGTGGTGACTGACACTAGGGATATAAAATCTCACAAAATAGTTGGCATTATACTTTTTATAAAAAAGGAGATATGGAGATATGATTGTATCTCTCAAAACCACTCTAAGAACTATATAAAATAAAAACCAATCTCCATCCCACATTCATGAGTTGAATTATAACTGCTATAAATAAAATGAAAATCCTCAATGTAAATACCAAAAGAAAAAAAGTTAATCAATGAAATGGATGATGACCCCATGTCTGAGCTAGTAATTCCCAACATAGTCCCTGCAGTCCTCATGGAAACCTACATGTAGTTTTATAATGTAGGGTGAGCATACATGTATACTAATTAGGAAAAATCCAAGTCTCTCATGCACAAATTAAGAAGCATGATAATTCCCCTATGAGAAAACAACATAACAAAACAACACCTAACAAGTTATAATAGCCAACCCAACCTCACCAAAGGAATGCCCACCAAATAACACAAGTCAAGTAAGGTAATATAGAGCACATCGATGATAGGGTACCCTGCACCAATTTCCCTCCAAATAGTCACTCTCAAAACCTAACAGAAAATGTCCTAGAACTCCGAATTTGTTTTAAAGGACCACGTCACAACCCACCCCGCACACATCGAGGCCTTATAACAAGCCCCGCAACTTGGGAAAATGAATCTCATCCCATATCATCCAAACAAACCAAAGCCTCACAACCACATACTGCCCATAAACACCTAGGGCACACATGATGTCACATCTCAAAAACACTAGGAAAAACACAAAACATCTCATCCTGAAGACACGTGGGAAACCACAACTCATCTCATCTCAATGAGACTTGGGAAAACACAACTCGCCCGCACACACCTGGGCCTCACAATCCACTACCTTCCTGAAGAATCTTGGGATATCACTGCATTGCAGAGGGACTAGGGAAGAGCAGGTGGCCATCTTTCTATCCTTAAACAATGATTTTTAGGAAAGACACCCTCCCCTGTGACAATGGGGGTTTTTGGAACATGGTGCTCCACTATGGCGAGTTACTTATATAAAACACAAGGAAAATACATGTTTGTATATATAATATCAAACACTCAAGCCCATACTATGGGTTCTTAATCAAACAAATAAACATCCCTATGATGTTTCCAACTCTGTAACTACCTCTAAATAAATTATTTATCACCAGAAACAGTCACCTCAAAGGTTGATAAATGAGAGAAATTCACAATAACCCACTACTCAAACAAACCCGCTACCAACTCATTTAAGCAATTAACATTATTCATTAAGGAAACCATTTATTCATTCCATCCCTACCTGGTAAACTACCAAACACAGCATGAAACAAACCACGAAACATAAACCATGCTAAAGAAAAAGAACCACAGAAGAGAAACTCACTTCGTATATCTACTCCATTCAACACACATACTAACCACTGCCATCATCATTCTTAATATTCATTCTACCATATCCTTACTCTCAATATAAAAACACCACAATTACTAACAAACCCTACAAAACACCTCATCACAACCAACCTGATAGTCCCTCTATGTAACAAAACCCCACCCATCAAACCTAGTAACATAGACATAGCACAACCGGAACCTGCAACCCTACTGCACAAACACTACCCATCCATTCCTCAATCAGTCAATCTATCAACTTGAGATTCCAATTCACAACCTATACCACCCCACCTTACTATTCTTCTCTCAAACCAAGTACCACAAAACCATACAAGGCACATGACCAAACAAAAACCACACACATCACACAACCACACCAAAAAAGTAGGATTTATTTAGATTTAGAAGACCCTAGTTCATTAATTTCACAATGATAATTCAAGGGTTATCACAGAATAATTTTGATCCTATAGAATCCATTCATTTAACTGGTTATATGTAGTTAGTTAATTGAATATATATATATATATATTAGTTCAACACATGTACAACGAAAAACCATCACAAGTCATCCTGGGTACCCAAAAGAGGACCACCAATGACCATGATTTTCAGTAGGCATATTGCCCATATAGATCACAATATTAATAAACAATGAAACAGAAGCATGCATCACATTCCCCCATCCCCTATATATTTCTTTAAAGATGATTCCATTATCTTTATCTTATATGGATTAAACTTCCCTCACATGGGAAACATTCATCGACCCACACCGCATGATGCACAAATAAAATGGATGAAGGGATCCCTAGTATAACGACCCATACTTTACATACATTGTTAATACTTCAAAATTGAAGCACACTTATTACAACATATGACAAAACCACAAAGGAACGTATAGGTATAGTGTCTTTAGAAACTGGGAAACATAAACAACTGGTTCATAAATCTTCTACAGTGTCTCCCATTTATTTCATCATATCTAGGGTCCCTTTTAGCATATTCTACTTAATATCCATCTTCCTGACCTGGGGAAAAGAAAACATAAAAGGGTGAGCTCAAATTCTCAGCAAGGGCAAATAATGGAAATAAAAATCATATCATATCTTTTTGAAAATCAAAACCTGCAAAAGAGATCATAATATCTTAACATGGAATAAATCATAGAAGTGAAAATGAGATCCCCATAATCATAACATAAAACTTGAAACTTTGTGGCATGCACACATAATCATGGAAAATCATTTCTTGTTAGTCATGACTCATTTCCAAGACTATCTTAGTGGACAAAGTCCCTTTCTGAACCGAGTTCACTCCTCGTTTCAGTCCTGTATCATTGAACCGAAATAACCTTCTGTTCCAGCCATGTCTATCTCATGAGATATAAAATCTTTACCCAATGCATTGGAGGGAGATATAGGTCCCACACATCTTATAATGAATCCTTTCTTATTTGTGCCACATAATCATAAAACATACATCATCGCATAACACATGTAAAAAAAATGGGATTCTTGAAACATCATGACATCATAAATCAATTCATATAAGATAAAGGAATTCATAAAAATAATTCCATCACAACATGATCAAATCAATTTAAAAAAACAGAACCCTTTATTATCTTAGATGGAAAATAATTTTGATAAAACACTTGAACTCCATTCTTGAGGAAAATATCCTTTCTTCTTCAAAACCATTTTTCCTTTCATAACATGTCATAAAACATTAAAATAAAATAAGTTGATTAAAAATAAACTTGAAAACTTGTAAAGGAAGCCTCTTGGGAATAATGTTTTGAAAATCCATTCATGCCGTATAAGTTAAAAAAACATTCTTCGTACTTTTGTCGGAAAAGTCAAAAAGTACCTCGTACGAGAAAAATGACAAAAGATTTCTTTCATATTCATTACTAAAAACTCACCGAAGGGTAAATTTGGATTTAAACTATTGTAAGTGGATGAAAACAATATTACATATTTATGGAACATGGATGTGGATGATAAAATACACCCCAGTAAATGCCAAAGTAAAAACAATCTCGGATAAAAATGAGATTGTGATATTTTCCCTTACCTTAGGTCCAATTTGCCTTGTATGTGTCCGAAGCTCCTGTATAATGGTTTAAATAATGTTATTGACTTATTACAGAATCATACATATTGATATGATATCATATATGGTCATATTCTTAGCTTCTTGTTAGTAATATTTCATTGTTACTTGTTACTCGGGTCTTTATTGCCTTTTGTTCTTACGCGTGTTTTTCCGAATAAATTCTTATTCTTCTTTCAAGGTTATAGATACCTTATATCCATAATGGTATTAGTGTAACATATATCATATTTATTCATTCAATTCATTTATATAATTACTATGTAATGATGATCATGTAGAACGAGTCGCATCACATCGTGGAGACGGTATTCCGTACGTACGCACGAGTGATGATATCATTCCTATGATCGTGGAAATGTATTGGAGTATATATATATTATTTCAGTATCAATATTACTTTATAATAATCATAAATAGTTACTCATTACACCATTATACCCATCCTTGTAAAGTGATGGTGGAAAAATAGATTACACCACGGCGTGGAGACGGTATTCCGTACGTACGCACGCGCGGTGATTTCATTTTTCCGTAGGATGGGTAGAAGGTGAATTAGGGTTGTTTCATATTTATAATAACATATCAGTATGTAAGTAATACTGATGTTATTACTTCATCATGAAACAACTAAAGAAGAAGAAGTTGAAGAAGAAAGAAATTGAAAAGATCGGTAATGGATATTACCTCTTCTTTGGAACGCCTCTTTGAATCCTCCACTTAAGGAACTAAGAGTGGTCTTTGGAGAAGAACAGGACCTCTAGGACTATTCTAGGGAAGTGGAGAGGAGAAAATGGCAGGGGTTGGCCGAGCTTGAGTGCTCAATTTGGTGTGAGGAGGAGGGGGAGGAGGTGCCCTTTTATAAGGGAGGAGAGGGGCACCTTAGGAATATCTCAAAATATTATTATATATTAAAGTCAAAATCGGTTTATAATGGTTCCAAAGGGTCTTATTTCGAAGATAAAGTGGGGAAGGGTCGAAATCCTATCAACCAATAGGATTTAGACAAGTTTAGGGTATTATTTTAACCTTATCAATTAGATTTAACTCTAAGTTAAATAATTTAACATTTACCATGTCTTTTTGTTTTCTTTCACTATATGGTTAATACACTTACTATAACATGCCAAACGAACCCCAAATTGTTTATTATTAAAATATATATCATTATCTAAGTCATTTGGCCGAACCTTAGATTTTTAGGAACACAATAACAATTAATAATATAATATTTGATTTAAAAACTATTTTGTGTCAATTTTGACACTATTTGATATATGATTTTTGTGAAAGTCATAACAGAATTATATGTTCGAACCAAGTTGATTAAATAAACACTAATATATCATAGTAACCTAGAAAATTAGTGGAATTTATAAAAAGTCTTAAATTACATTTATTTTGGTGTTCATAACATCAATTATTTCAATATTTCATTAATAAGATAATTATTGCATCATCATTGTGTCATAAATAAATTAAATTATTTAAAGTCTAAAAATTAAAAATAAAATACCATTATGTAGGAAAGCTTTTTATCTTTCTAATGAATATTTATAATCTAAAATCCAACATATATAACCCTATTTAACAATTGTTTTGCTAAAAGATATATGCTTGTGTCATTTTTGTATTCATTTTAACTTAATTAAAATAAAGTGTCATTATCACTTACAAGTGGATCAATGGGGTCCCAAAATCGACCCAAAGATGCCCATGGTCGACCATGTATCACCCAATAGGGTTAAGACACGTTTTAGGGTAATTTAATATTATTATAATATTATTTTTTAACCCTTATTTACCGGATTTACCCTTAACCATGGTAAATAAAATATTTACCGCAGTAATTATTCAAAATGTCTAAAAATAAAAGTTACCTATTTACACAATTTGAACATCCTGATTCCAAATATGGAATCCATTTTTCTAAATTCAAAACACAGAAGTGGCAGAAATTAATTTAAAATTAATTCCCGCTGTCAAAACAAAAAGCGTGTTTTTAAGAGATAATAACTATCAAAAGATTGACACTTGTTTATGTTCGGTTTAATTGTAACATTGTGTCCAATGACCAACATTATATTAAGGGGTAAAAATATATTCTAAATATACTTTAAAACCACTCAAATTCATAATTTATCACTATTAAATTTTTTGATTAAAAAAGTTGTTTTTAATTAAAATTTAGTAATTTTCACTATTCATCAAAATATTAAAGTTATCCGAAAAGTACCAAAATTTCACCTTAGGCTAAATTTGATATTCTGAGTACAAAAATGAAGTCCATTTTGAAAAATAAAATTTATAAAATTTCAAAAAGTGGTTATTACTATTCATAACGGCTAGTTTTAATAACATATTGTTGTTTAGTGAAACTCGGTATTGCGTACGACGCAAGCTATCGAGGAAGGTCGCGATTGCGTGTAAAGCAAGACAAGCAAGTGTTGTGTAGAAAAATATTCCTTTGATGATTTATATAACATAAAAGTCTCGGGTGTTACATTCTACCCCCCTTAAAAAGAATTTCGCCCTCGAAATTCGTCACTTTGTAACAAACAGATGAGGATACTTCTCCCTCATAATATCCTCAAGCTCCCATGTAGCTTCTTCAAGTTGGTGGTTCCTCCATAAAACTTTCACCAATCGAGTGGTCTTGTTTCGTAGAACTTTTTCGCTACGATCCAGAATCTCTATCGGCTGTTCTTCATAAGAAAGATCTTGCTCCAGCGGTACAACTTCTGAGCTGAGTACATGTGAAGGATCAGGTATGTACTTTCTCAGGAGAGATACATGGAACACATCGTGAACTTGAGAGAGATTCGGTGGAAGCGCCAATCGGTAAGCTACCTTCCCAACACGATCCAGTATTTCTAAAGGACCGATATATCTAGGGCTCAACTTCCCCTTCTTTCCAAATCTCATAACCCTTTTCCAGGGAGATATTCGTAAGAACACTTTATCACCCACTTCAAACTCTAGGTCTTTTCTTCGGTTGTCGGCATAACCTTTCTGTCGACTCTGAGCTGCTCTTATGTGTTGTTGAATAGATCTGACCTTTTCTGCCATTTCATCAATGAGATCAGGTCCTAATAGCTTTCTTTCCCCAACTTCATCCCAGCAAGTTGGAGTCCTGCACTTCTTTCCATAGAGAGCTTCATAAGGAGCCATCTGAATACTGGAGTGAAAGCTATTATTATAAGAAAATTCTACCAAAGGTAGGTGTTGATCCCAACCTCCTTTGAAATCCATAGAGCAAGCTCTCAACATATCTTCTAGGGTTTGAATTGTTCTCTCAGACTGACCGTCTGTCTGGGGATGATAAGCAGTGCTGAAACTCAACTTTGTATCCAGAGTATGCTGAAGACTTCGCCAGAACTTCGAGGTAAATCTCGGATCCCGATCAGATATAATAGAAAGTGGTACTCCATGCAATCTTACCACTTCTTTTACATATATCCTGGCAAGCTGATCTAGAGAGAAATCCTCTCTAATAGGAATGAAGTGTGCAGACTTTGTAAGACGATCAACTATGACCCAGATAGCATTATTGCCTTTGGATGTTTTAGGAAGTCCTGTGACAAAGTCCATAGTGATGTTTTCCCATTTCCATTCGGGTATGGGTAATGGTTGTAACATCCCCTTAGACTTATGTCTCTCAGCTTTAACTTGTTGACAAACCAAGCATCGAGAGACATATTAAGCAACATCTCTTTTCATTCCATCCCACCAGAAGTACTCTTTCAGGTCCCTATACATCTTCGTGCTTCCAGGATGAATAGAGAATGAAGAACTATGAGCCTCATCCAGCAGCTCCTTTAATTCGGGGATGGAAGGAACACAAACCCGATTCCTGAACTTTATTATCCCATCACAATCAAGTTTGAATTCAGGAACATTTCTCACCTTCTTTTGTAACTCGACATCTTCTTTCTATGCCTCTTTAATCTTCACATGTATAGATGGTTGAACATTCATTTGAGAAAGATAATATTTTTCCCCTTCCATTATAATTCCAAGATCCATCCTTCGTAAATCCATAAATATTGGATCTTTTGTGATCCTCATCATGGATAAACTAGCATGGTCTTGTCGACTTAATGCATCTGCCACCTTGTTTGCTTTCCTAGGGTGGTAATGGATTGAGCAGTCATAATCCTTAATCAGCTCCAACCATCTTCTTTGACGCATATTCAACTCCTTTTGTGTGAAAATATACTTTAAACTTTTATGATCAGTATAAATATCACACCTTTCACCATAAAGGTAATGCCTCCAAATCTTTAATGCAAAGATTACCGCAGCCAACTCCAAATCATGTGTTGGGTAATTTTGCTCATGGATTTTCAACTGTCGTGAGGCATAAGCTATCACCATATCATTTTGCATAAGAACACACCCCAATCCCTTCTTGGATGCATCACTGTAGATCACAAACCATTCTCCACTACAAGGCAGTGTGAGCACAGGTGCACTGGATAACCTTCTTTTCAACTCCTTGAAATTATCTTCACATTCCTCTGTCCAGACAAACTTAACTCCTTTCCGAGTCAACTTGGTGATTGGATTAGATAATCGTGAAAAATATTTTACAAAACGTCGATAATATCCAGCCAAACCAAGAAAACTTCGAATCTCGGTTACTGTTGTTGGTCTCGACCATCTTTCGATAACCTCTGTTTTTGCTGGATCCACAGATATCCCCTCTTTTGAGATTATGTGACCCAAAAATGCAACTTTTTGAAGCCAAAATTCACACTTGGTAAATTTGGCATAATGCTTCTCCTTTCTCAGGGTCTTCAATATAATTCTTAAGTGATCTTCATGTTCTTCCTTGCTCTTTGAATAGACAAGAATATCGTCTATAAAGACTACCACAAATTGATCAAGATAGTCTCTAAAGACTCTATTCATTAGATCCATGAAGATAGCCGGGGCATTAGTAAGACCAAATGGCATCACTATAAATTCATAGTGTCCATACCTTGTACGGAAAGCCGTCTTTGGTATATCCTCCCTTTTGACCCTTAATTGATGATACCCTGAACAAAGATCAATCTTGGAAAAGTATTGAGCTCCTCGTAGTTGGTCAAACAAGTCATCAATGCGTGGGAGGGGATATTTGTTCTTGATAGTGATCTTGTTATGTTCTCGATAATCAATGCAAAGTCTCATTGATCCATCTTTCTTCTTAACAAATAGAACAGGTTCTCCCCAAGGTAACGCACTAGGGCGTATGAATCCCTTATCAAGATTCTCTTGGAGTTTCTTCTTCAATTCCTGCAACTCAATTGGGGCCATTCTATAAGGTGTCTTTGAAATAGGCAAAGCACCCGGTACGAGTTCTATTGAAAACTCAACATCACGATTTGGTGGAAGACCTGGTAATTCCTCTGGAAAGACATCATCAAACTCTCGTACAATGGGCATATTCTTAATCGTAAGTTTCTCTCCAACCATTTGAGATAAATAACCTTCATTTAGTGGAATCATGACCCATAAGATGGAAGGAATTTCCACTGGAAGGTTATGTTCATCCTTGCATTGATAGACGATCGTAGATTGATCTGGAATATGAAATGTGACTTCCCTTCTTTGGCAATTGATATGAGCTCCATGTAGAGAAAGCCAATCCATGCCAAGAATCACATCAAATTCCACTAAAGGAAGGATCACAAGATTTGCAGGAAGCACTTTCCCACAAACTTCGATTGGAGAAGAATTATAAACTTTTGATGCGACTGTTGTGCCATTAGGTGTTGTCACAGCTAACTCAACATGTAATTGTTGAGGTAATACGGTGATACCCTTAGAAAATTCTTTAGAAATAAAAGAGTGGGTGGATCCAGAATCAAATAAAACATTTGCTACTTTAGAGTTGATGGTAAGTGTACCTTTCACCACTTCGTTATCGTACTCCACATCGCTGATAGAAATTGCATGTGACTTCCCTTTGTCTTTAGCCTTAAGATTTTGTTGACGTCGACCATCATCATCAACCCTTGGATTTGGGCATTGATTGGCATAATGCCCCATCTCCTTGCACTTGAAACATTGAAGTGTAGTAGGTTCATTCTGTGTATCCCTTCCTTTGTTTGCGTCATTAGACATCTTCTTCCCATTATCATGGCATTCAAATGCCCGATGACCTTCCTTTCCACATTTAAAACATTTACTTGTCCCTTTAAGACAACTCCCTCCAAGTTTCTTTCCACACTTTGAGCATAAGGGAAAGTTCATCTTCTTTTCAGTGTGCTCTTTAGAGTTTCCTTTGATTTCCATCTTCCTCTTCTTATCAAACCCATGTGACTGATGGGTTGCTCCAATCTCCATCTCGACTTTGAGAGCACATCGAACGATTTCCTCGTAGCTATTGAAGTCCCTTATGGCTAACGCCCTTCGAAGACTTGGTTTTAAGCCACTAAAGAATCGATCGATCTTACTCTCAGGTTGGATAATAATACCAGAAGCGTACCTTGCAAGTCTTGTAAAATTTGCTTCATAGGTACTAACAGATTCATCATCCCTTTGCTTCAGTTCAAGGAACTCTTTCTCCATCTTTGTTCGGAGAATACGAGCGAAGTACTTATTGAAAAATAAGTTCTTGAACTCGTCCCATTCCATAGACTCAATTTCATCCCTTTGCCTCGTATTCTTAATAAGATTCCACCATTGATCAGCATCTCCTTCCAAACGATACACTGCTAGGATGACTTTATCATGTTCAGAACATTGAAGAACTGAAAATATCTTTTCATTTGTACTAATCCATTGTTCAGAAACTAATGGATCAGTAGACCCACTGAAAGAAGGTGGATGCTGCCTCATGAAGGATTCAACAGAATGTTGCTCCTTCCTTTGCTCGTTTGGAAGTCCTGCATGATTCATATCTTGAGAAAGTTGTGTGAGCATGGCTACAAGATTTTGCATTCCAGCTCCCATATCGTTTGGTTGCTCAGGGGGACAATCATTGCATTGCCCATCGCATTCCGCATTAACACGGTTCCTTCGGGTTCCAGCCATTGACTAAAACCAAGAAGAATAGTGTGAGAAACACTAATTATAATAGGAAAACCACATAATTCAAGAATAAAATTTTCATGCTTAAGGTCTTATCCTAGGTTATTCAAGGACATTTCTAAAACACTACGATTGTGTTCAATGCTTAGACTTATCCTTAGGGTTCTTACTAAGGCTTTCACATCCTAGTTTCCAAAGGTTGACTATACCTTTCCTCTGATACCAACTATAACGACCCATACTTTACATACATTGTTAATACTTCAAAATTGAAGCACACTTATTACAACATATGACAAAACCACAAAGGACCGTATAGGTATAGTGTCTTTAGAAACTGGGAAACATAAACAACTGGTTCATAAATCTTCTACAGTGTCTCCCATTTATTTCATCATATCTAGGGTCCCTTTTAGCATATTCTACTTAATATCCATCTTCCTGACCTGGGGAAAAGAAAACATAAAAGGGTGAGCTCAAATGCTCATCAAGGGCAAATAAAGTGAATAAAAATCATATCATATCTTTTTGAAAATCAAAACCTGCAAAAGAGATCATAATATCTTAACATGGAATAAATCATAGAAGTGAAAATGAGATCCCCATAATCATAACATAAAACTTGAAACTTTGTGGCATGCACACATAATCATGGAAAATCATTTCTTGTTAGTCATGACTCATTGCCAAGACTATCTTAGTGGACAAAGTCCCTTTCTGAACCGAGTTCACTCCTCGTTTCCGTCCTGTATCACTGAACCGAAATAACCTTCCGTTCCATCCATGTCTATCTCATGAGATATAAAATCTTTACCCAATGCATTGGAGGGAGATATAGGTCCCACCCATCTTATAATTAATCCTTTCTTATGTGTGCCACATAATCATAAAACATACATCATCGCATAACACATGTAACAAAAATGGGATTCTTGAAACATCATGACATCATAAATCAATTCATATAAGATAAAGGAATTCATAAAAATAATTCAATCACAACATTATCAAATCAATTTAAAAAAACAGAACCCTTTATTATCTTAGATGGAAAATAATTTTGATAAAACACTTGAACTCCATTCTTGAGGAAAATATCTTTTCTTCTTCAAAAACATTTTTCCTTTCATAACATGTCATACAACATTAAAATAAAATAAGTTGATTAAAAATAAACTTGAAAACTTGTAAAGGAAGCTTCTTGGAAATAATGTTTTGAAAATCCATTCATGCCGTATAAGTTAAAAAAAACATTCTTCGTACTTTTGTCGGAAAAGTCAAAAAGTACCTCGTACGAGAAAAATGACAAAAGATTCCTTTCATATTCTTTACTAAAAACTCACCGAAGGGTAAATTTGGATTTAAACTATTGTAAGTGGATGAAAACAATATTACATATTTATGGAACATGGATGTGGATGATAAAATACACCCCAGTAAATGCCAAAGTAAAAACAATCTCGGATAAAAATGAGATTGTGATATTTTCCCTTACCTTAGGTCCAATTTTCCTTGTATGTGTCCGAAGCTCCTGTATAATGGTTTAAATAATGTTATTGACTTATTCCAGAATCATAAATATTGATATGATATCATATATGGTCATATTCTTAGCTTTTTGTTAGTAATATTTCATTGTTACTTGTTACTCGGGTCTTTATTGCCTTTTGTTCTTACGCGTGTTTTGCCGAATAAATTCTTATTATTCTTTCAAGGTTATATATACCTTATATCCAGAATGGTATTAGTGTAACATATATCATATTTATTCATTCAATTCATTTATATAATTACTATGTAATGATGATCATGTAGAACGAGTTGCATCACATCGTGGAGACGGTATTCCGTACGTACGCACGAGTGATGATATCGTTCCTATGATCGTGGAAATGTATTGGAGTATATATATATTATTTCAGTATCAATATTAATTTATAATAATCATAAATAGTTACTCATTACACCATTATACCCATCCTTGTAAAGTGATGGTGGAAAAATAGATTACACCACGGCGTGGAGACGGTATTCCGTACGTACGCACGCTCGGTGATTTCATTTTTCCGTAGGATGGATAGAAGGTGAAATAGGGTTGTTTCATATATATAATAACATATCAGTATGTAAGTAATACTTATGTTATTACTTCATCATGAAACAACTAAATAAGAAGAAGTTGAAGAAGAAAGAAATTGAAAAGATCGGTAATGGATATTACCTCTTCTTTGGAACGCCTCTTTGAATCCTCCACTTAAGGAACTAAGAGTGGTCTTTGGAGAAGAACAGGACCTCTAGGACTATTCTAGGGAAGTGGAGAGGAGAAAATGGCAGGGGTTGGCCGAGCTTGAGTGCTCAATTTGGTGTGAGGAGGAGGGGGAGGAGGTGCCCTTTTATAAGGGAGGAGAGGGGCACCTTAGGAATATCTCAAAATATTATTTTATATTAAAGTCAAAATCGGTTTATAATGGTTCCAAAGGGTCTTATTTCGAAGATAAAGTGGGTAAGGGTCGAAATCCTATCAACCAATAGGATTTAGACAAGTTTAGGGTATTATTTTAACCTTATCAATTAGATTTAACTCTAAGTTAAATAATTTAACTTTTACCATGTCTTTTTGTTTTCTTTCACTATATGGTTAATACACTTACTATAACATGCAAAAAGAACCCCAAATTGTTTATTATTAAAATATATATCCTTATCTAAGTCATTTGGCCGAACCTTAGATTTTTAGGAATATAATAACAATTAATAATATAATATTCGATTTAAAACCTATTTTGTGTCAATTTTGACACTATTTGATATATGATTTCTGTGAAAGTCATAACAGAATTATATGTTCGAACCAAGTTGATTAAAGCAACACTAATATATCATAGTAACCTAGAAAATTAGTGGAATTCATAAAAAGTCTTAAATTACATTTATTTTGGTGTTTATAACATCAATTATTTCAATATTTCATTAATAAGATAATTACTGCATAATCATTGTGTCATAAATAAATTAAATTATTTAAAGTCTAAAAATTACAAATAAAATTCCATTATGTAGGAAATCGTTTTATCTTTCTGATGAATATTTATAATCTAAATTCCAACATATATAACCCTATGTAACAATTGTTTTGCTAAAAGATATATGCTTGTGTCATTTTTGTATTCATTTTAACTTAATTAAAATAAAGTGTCATTATCACTTACAAGTGGATCAATGGGGTCCCAAAATCGACCCAAATATGCCCATGGTCGACCATGTATCAACCAATAGGGTTAAGACACGTTTTAGGGTAATTTAGTATTATTATAATATTATTGTTTATCCCTTATTTACCGGATTTACCCTTAACCATGGTAAATAAAATATTTACCGCAGTAATTATTCAAAATGTCTAAAAATAAAAGTTACCTATTTACACAATTTGAACATCCTGATTCCAAATATGGAATCCATTTTTCTAAATTCAAAACACAGAAGTGGCAGAAATTAATTTAAAATTAATTCCCGCTGTCAAAACAAAAAGCGTGTTTTTAAGAGATAATAACTATCAAAAGATTGACACTTGTTTATGTTCGGTTTAATTGTAACATTGTGTCCAATGACCAAAATTATATTAAGTGGTAAAAATATATTCTAAATATACTTTAAAACCACTCAAATTCATAATTTATCACTATTAAATGTTTTGATTAAAAAAGTTGTTTTTAATTAAAATTTAGTAATTTTCACTATTCATCAAAATATTAAAGTTATCCGAAAAGTACCAAAATTTCACCTTAGGCTAAATTTGATATTCTGAGTCCAAAAATGAAGTCCATTTTGAAAAATAAAATTTATAAAATTTCAAAAAGTGGTTATTACTATTCATAACGGCTAGTTTTAATAACATATTGTTGTTTAGTGAAAATCGGTATTGCGTACGACGCAAGCTATCGAGGAAGGTCGCGATTGAATGTAAAGCAAGACAAGTAAGTGTTGTGTAGAAAAAGATTCCTTTGATGATTTATATAACATAAAAGTCTTGGGTGTTACACCTAGCTCTGGAAATGGATGATCAATACCTCCTCCTCACATAAAACTTCGGGTGGAAAAGGATCTTGAGAAACAAGATCCAAGAGTGAAACATAGATCCATGTATCCAAATGGAATAAAGTTTCTTAGATTCCCTAGGTATCAAGAGAAGATAAAAATAAATAATGAAGGAAAGGTATCTGGATTTTATTGACTTGATCTGAGACTCAAGTAACATGAAACCATTTTGAATATCCCATTTACAGTGCATTTTGAATATAATTTTTGACTAACATAAATCCTATTGATCATTGTGAACTTAAATATATATTTTACTTATATTTAAATGGATTCAAAAACTCTTAAACCAGTTAATGGGCTCATTTGATGTCAAATAAAATGTTAATGGGGTGAAACTGGGAAAACATGGAAATAATGAAAATTTTGAAAAACATTCTAAATGAATCACCATTGGATGATTCCCCATCATTATTCACTAGTGGGTGTGTCACTATTGGGTGAATCACCATTTGAAGAGTCACCAGTGTAGGATACCAGTGATGAGTACCTAATGGTGAGTCAAAATTCGGTGAGTCACCATTCATTGAGTCACCATTCGATGAGTCACCATTCAGTGACTCACTGTTCAGTGAGTCACTATTTAGGGAGATACCATTAATTGATTTACTATTTTGTGAGGTACCATTACGTGAGTCACTTGTTTTGAGTTACTATTCACTGAGTCACCATCACTACTCACTGTTGTGAACCACCATCAATGTGTCACCATTGTAATTCACTAACGTGGCTCACAGTTGACAATCTACCGATCCTGAATCACTATTAGCGAGTCAACATTGAGAGTCACCGATGTGAACAACCATTTTGACTCACCAGTCCTAAATCACCATTGTGAGTAACCAGTCCTAGCTCAACATTAGTTACCTACTATTGGAAAAACTTTAAAATTGGAAAATTCCCAAAATGAGTCATCATTATCTCCAGAAAAACTCAAACACTAGATTTTCCCAAAGTAAGGGACCCAAAAGGGAAATACATTACGTATAAAATAAACATAAATTATTTAAAATATCATATATTATCTTCTTATAATATTTTATTACTTGTTTTTCAACAATAATTCATTATTTTCATCATTTTTGGTGTGAATTGTTATGTTTTTCAAGGATATTTTGACTTTTAATTTTTGTTATTATTATGTAGAAAATTATTTAATCATATACATTATGTAATCCATGATTTAAATATCATATATATTTAGTATATATTTATTTATAACAATAAATGAGATTTGTATATAGAAAATTAAATTTATTATGGATAGAGATGATAGGTCATATGTATGAATGAATGCTACTTGCATTTCCTTGTCATAATTAAAATGTACTAAAAGTAAAATATATATGAATATATATTATAATTCTTGTATCATATTTTTGTCATATATTTAGAATATTTTTATTAAAAACATACATAATAAATTCTATGTAAAGCATGAATGAATCAAATCACATTGAGGAGTCGATAGTCCACACATTCTAAAAAGATGTAATTTTATTCCCACAAAATGGAAATATTGATGGTATGTGTTATATATTAATTATATAATAATAATGAATTTATAAGTATAATATATATAATATATTAACTATGCATCCCTCATTATTCCCAGCCTTTAAATTTTGAAATGGAATAACCAATGACATCAGTTCGTAGGGCGGTTGACTGTCGGACACAGGAATGATGATTGTGTGTCCCATTTGATGGTAGTGTGTGAAATTTTAGGTTTAAATATTTACATAGAAACATAATATTATATTGATTATAATGATTTTATTATATAATTACTATATATTAATAATTTATTTAATAAATAAATAAATAAATGGATTGATTAATAACGTTGCATCTTCTTTGGGTATCCCCTTTTGGTTTATACAGAATTTATTCCTCAATTTTATTTGTTCAAAAAGTGTCACTATTAGTATTAGTTTAGGTATGTTGTAATATTATTTTTTCAGGTATTGTATAATTAAAAGGGGATTTACTAGTTTGAATAAGTTGGAGGGGTGAGTGCCTTTTATAGTGGAGGAGGAGTGGCAATCTTGTTAATATAAAAAGGTAAAACTATTTGGAGGCATCCATTACAAGATTTTCATTCAATAATAATCAAAAATAGGTAAATGATATTTTATGGTTCAAATATGAACATATTTGTTTTATGTTTCAAGTTCAATTTTTCTTCTTAAGATTAAAGTTTAACTACTAACCAATCTCATTTTCACCTTAATCGATATAATTAATTTTAATTGGTTTCAATATTTTTTGGGTTAAAAACTAATTTTACATCAATATAAATAAATTATACTTATTACATTCTAATAATACATATTTTTAAATTGGAAACACATAAGTTTCTTAAATTAATGAAAAATTAATCTGGTGGATAGGATGAGACATTGGGTTTTTATGTGAAAATGATCAAAAGTTTACAGTGTTTTTATTTCTGATTTTTAAATTAAATTGATTAAAATTAATTAAATTGGATAAATAAGTTTATAATTAATCTTTCTTTACATTTAATAAAGTCAAAATATATTTTTACATTTTAAATTATTTATATGAAGTGCTTTTTTCAATTAAAATTATATATTTTTTACTATTCATCAAAAAATGAAACTTCATAGAAAAATACAAAAAAAAGATAATTTTTACATTTATCATTGAAAAATGATGTTTATATTGACCAAATTTTTTTATTAAAGTGTCAAAATTTTGTTTTAAAATAGGTGGTCTGTGAAATGGTAGAAATATTTCCTCTAGAAAAATTTAGCTTTTTGGGCATAAAAATGGATTTCTTATTATCTTATTCCTATAAAATCTATTTTATGAATGTAAAAAATAATTTATTTAATATAATATATATATCATTAATATCATTCAATAATCGTAATTAAATAAATTTATTAGGATAAAATACCTTTGGTAAATAAAAATCGTTTTTTATAAAAACTTCCCCTATATTCATTTGGTTTTTATATACATTTTTAATTATTTTGTAACGAATTAGTTCAACAATATTTTTTCATTAGTTATTTAATAATATTCATCAGCTCTAATTTAACTCTTATTTTATAACTAATATATTAAATAATTATATTAATAGTGTTCATTGAAACATAGTCTAGCGTGTAACACATGTTATAGAAGGAACTTAGTATTGTGTGTAACACAAGGAAACATAGTGTTACATGTGCAACAAGATAATATCAATTTTTTGAGTAGTGTATTATTAATTAAATTTTATGTATAAATAATGATACAACAAAAATTAAATTTATTCTAAAATGAAAATATTTTAATGACTTGGGGTGTTAGATTCTCGCATCTTTAAATTAATTGTTTCCTCACAATTCAAACTTGATCTCGATTATAAAGGGTTTATATTTAAAAATAATACCGTTAAAATAAATCCGTAATATGGTTAATGAAACATCAAAATAACATAAGGGAAATAGAAATATAATGTTTACCATAAAACTAGGATTATGAATAGGAGAACGTTATTGTAAACATGGACATAGAAGAGAAATATTACTATCATGTTCTGAATGAGATTACTAGGGAATAGGTTCATGAGAATTTTTTCGACAAAAAATCCATAAACCATAAGTGTGAAAAGGGTCATTTTTATCATAAAAAATGATAGTAATAGTAAAACAATTAAGTATTGTTTCCTAGAATTGAGTAATTCTTTCATTCTCTAAGAGTATAAGTAAATATACATTTTAATAAACACAAGATTATCCTTTGGTTGTGAGTTGAACTACTTCTATATAATTACTTATCATAGATTTATTCATATGGTGATTTAAAATAGTATCCTCTAAAACCTTATACAAAGTTCAACCTAAACAATTTCATAAATGGTTATCTTAATAGCCCTTCTAAATATTATGATCTAAAACATTAGAATCAGCTCCTAAGTGGTTACTAGTATCCAATTTAATTAATAAATATCAATCATATCTTTATCCATGCATCATTATCTCAACATTATTAGAATATTAATAATTATCAATCACGTGTTTTCCAAGAAGTTAAACATTCCACACAATCACCATTTTTGTTATCGGTACAGTTTGACATATGCTTTCAAAATACTAAGGAAAAATTACTGTAGTACAATCCTTATACATTTCATAATACTTATGAAAATTATATAATTGATAAAATAATTTTACAATATTACTCAAGTATCCAAATACATAAGAACATTAATAATTCCACTCCAATAAGATCAATAACAAAAACTTGGCCTTGATCCCTTTCTTCTTCTCAAGTTTATTATCATAACCAATTGGGAATTAATTTTCATAATTACACATATAATTGAATTTGT
Source organism: Viscum album (assembly GCA_963277665.1). Lineage (NCBI taxonomy): Eukaryota > Viridiplantae > Streptophyta > Magnoliopsida > Santalales > Viscaceae > Viscum > Viscum album. Next base: position 622,286,506 of record OY728135.1, on the reverse strand, counting down.
AAAATTTAATTGTTGTTTTTTACTCATTACCTTTTAATTCCTTGACATTATTACCCCTTAATCCACACTAATAACAAACTCACATGCCTTTTAGGAATTTCAGATGGCGATTATTTCCATAGTTCTGACATGAAGGAAATTTATTCATCTTATTTTCTAAACCATTATCCTTATCTTAGTATTTATTTGAACCATTCTTATCTTGATATGAGTTGAATATATTGATCCTAAAAAATTCTTTCTCTATTTTGGTGGGAAAATAACTTTTTCATCATATTGTGAAAAAACAAGGGAGACCAGTGCCCTTTGGAGATTTAGTTTAATCCATTCAAAGAAGGGTTCAATATTTCATATTGTGTTGTGAATACAATACCTATCATACATATATATCCTTTTTGTGGTTTATTCATAATCCTTGACAAATTATTCTTCCTTTTTTAAGATAACAAACTTTCTCTTAATACTAATTTGTTTCCCACAAGGGAACTATTTATTAAATAACTTATCATTAAAATATTTTCATTCCATGAGTTCTATTTGTACTTCCTACCGAGTATTCGAGTTTAATGAAAACCAATGGTGAGTATCCCAATTTATAGAATACACTACAAGTGTATTCTTTTACTTTTACATGCATCCTAATTCCATAAATTTATTCTCTAAATACCTAATCCATTTATCAACCACCATTATGTCACTAGTCCTACTAAATGTTGGGGGCCTCAATTGCATTATTTGATCCAACATTATAGAATATTCTTATGGAATAGGTAACTCTATCCATATAAGGTTATGTTTCATAACCTGATAAGGTTATCATAATATATCCATAATTCACAATGATCCAATACTAGATATATAGGTTTCCTCAGAAGGGAAATATCTACAATTTCTAGTTGTATTGATATCATTTGTCCTTCCAGGTTCTATTTTTGATTAATGGAATATACTATATTAGCGCCTAAATTTATGAATTTTAAATCATAATGTATAATTCCAAATATGGTATGATTCTTAAAAATAAAAAACTTATGCATCTAATCCATTAAAATCATAGACTTTGTTTATTTGGGAAAATTTCTACATTAAAATCCTTCATGATGTTGTGTAAAGAAAATGTGATTTATCCTAATTGTATCCCACTAAAGTGTCCAATCAGGTGTACATTCGGGATCATTTTAATATACTAGGTTACTCTTGAGTTATGTCGAACAAATATTTTCAATGATGTTACCCCTAGATAAATCTACTCCAATACCACATCAACTAGTAGTATCAATATAGGAATGTATTTATAGGAATACCCAAATAATCTACACCTTAACCAAATTCAGGTTTTCTTTTCTATACATATCCTCTAATTTTCCTTAGGTTTATTTTTGATAACCTTTATTTTTATAAATCATTTTTCAAGGTTTCTTCTAAAAAACCTATAATATAAACTATAATTCCCTGACACTAGAAACCTAGAACTAGTGCCTTCAATTATTAAGTTAGTATGATTAAAAGGAATCAAATACTAAAGGAATAATTGGTTTATTAGTTTTGGAAAATCATATTACATACATGATACCCATATTACATTAGGATGTAGAAAATAAATGTGGTACATAATAAAATTATATGAACTATATCCATGAAATCTCATTCAATGATTTATTTCTTTTTTTCATGGAAAAAGTAAAAAATAAAGATGAGATTTAATACTAATTAAGGGTATGAAATGAAGAATTATTGATGAATCAATGATAAAATTACCATGAAATGGTAAATTATTGGGCACTGGTTCCATTTATATAACTGGATAAAGATTAATCAATATTAAAAGGTAAGTAATTGAAAGACATTCCTTTTAATAAATATGATTTGAATGAACTACATCAATATATAGAACCAAAGGAAAAATATCATGAATAGTTAATAACTAAATATTAATGAAATCAATTCTTAATTGTTTTATTCCGTGTTTCATAGGTACATAGTACCTTTACTATCAAGGCCCTTTACTAGATAGTTTATAACATATCGAGTAAAACCCATCTGATTGGCTATATGATTTGCCTCATGAGACTACTGATGCTACTAGGGGATATTGATAAATTAACCCCACTCATTTCATATATTCCCAATTAATTATTCAAATATCTAATGATCTATTTAATTCAGGAATATTGTGCCTTATAAACTATCTATATTGATTAAACTATATGGATTTACCAATGATTCCCCAGTTATTCAAATAACTATAGAGTAAACACCATTTATAAACATAGTATAAAATTTTGAAAATAATTATACCCATAGAATAATAGAATGTATATATGAAATAAAAGTTATTTCAAATTGAAAATTTTGATATGGAATTGATTATCTTAAATGAAAGTTAACAATCACAAAAGAATGTGAGACTATAAAGACATCTTTTACCACTTGGTAATTTTCATGTCAAACCCCCTCGGATTAAATAATTAAACTTTAAATTCATAATACCATGAAATATAGATGAATGATGATATTAAATGACAAATGGGAAGTATATGAACCATATTAAAGTGAATTGGTTCATAATAACAAATAAGTCTCAATGAAATTTAAACTGAGATGAAATCCCTTACCATAGGCTCCTTTTTGGTTGAACACATTTTAGACTCATGTATAATGGTTTTAATCATGTTATTATATAAGAAAATAGCCATAATAGTATTTATAATATCATATATTATATTTTTATAACATCTCATTATCTATTTTTTAAGAGTCTCTATTTTCGCCATTTTGTGTGTAAATTATCGTGTTTTTCATGTATATTTTGGCTTGTTATGTTTGTTCTTATTAAATATATAATCATTAAATCATAACTAGTATGTAAACCATGATTTAAATATCATATATAATTTTATATTCATTTTATATGTATTTAAAAAAATTCATAAAATTTTTAGATATGAAATGAAATGAATCGTTCATACAGGCGGTGGGTCGTATATACACAAGAAGGCTACATTCATTTCCTCATCATATTTAAAAATAATGAAAAGTAAATAATATATATGTATGTAAATTATAATTCCATTATATAATTTATTTCATATATTTCACAATTTTATTTAAAACCATCATCAAAATATTACATGTAATACATGAATGAATCACAATGCTTTGAGGAGGCGGTAGTCCAAACGCCCCGAAACGATGTTATCGTATTCCCCCAAAATGAAAATAATGGTTGTATTTGATATATAGTAAGTAAAGAAAAATAAATACATTATAAATATCATATATTTCATATATAATCTTTAAGTCAATCGTCATTACCAACCTCGAAAGGTGATAAGGGATGAATGAATGACATCAGTTCATGAAGCAGTAGTTCTTTGTGCACATGAATGATGAATTTGTATCCCATTTTTTGGAAGAGTGTGAATGTGTAAGTCATAACCTCGAAATATAAAAATAATTTTATTTTTAGTAAGATTATGTTATTATATAAACAAGATATAGGAATAATTGAAGGAGTAGATAAAGAAATAAAACAAATTGGCTCGTTGGTGAATGTCACCTCTTCTTTGGGTAACTCCTTTTCGTTTATACTCAAATTCATCTTTGGTTGTATTTATAAAAAATGTGAGGCTTATATAATAAGTTAAGTATTTTAGGAGATTATTAGATTAGGTTTTTTATTATCAAAATGTTTTTTGAGGTATGAATAGGTTGGTGTGGTGAGTGCCTTTTTATAGTGGAAGAGGAGTGGAAATCTTGTAAACAAGAAAAGGAAAACACTATCCATCGGTGTCACTTACCTAATTAACAACCAATAATAAAAAAAAACTCCATAAATTATATTTTATGGTCTATATAATTCAATAAAATTGATTTTGAACAGTTATATAGGTCTTTTGGCTCATTAATATTAATGTTTAACCACTAAATTAACTCTTTTTCACATTAATCGTCGTAATTAAATATAATTTATTTCACTATATATATGGTAAAAAACTAATTTAATGTCACTAGAAAATAAAATTTAACTTCTTCAAAATATTTATTCTATTTTTATAAATTCAAATCATATAATTGGTAGAAATTAATTTAAAATTAATATCGTAGATGGGACGAGATAACATGTTTTTAAATGGAAAATGTTTAATTGTTTGAAAGGTTTTTATAACCTGTATTAGTTTTTAATTTATTACCATGACTAAAATTGGATAATTATTATAATAATTTATTTTATTTTACCTTAATAACAAATAAAAATATAATTTATCATTACCTAGTATTTATATGAAAAGGCAGTTTTCAATTAAAATTCAATATTTTTCACTAATTCAAAAAATTAATATTCTCATTAAAATACCAAAAATTCACCCTAATATAATTATTAAATTAAAATTTCAAAAATTATGTATATTATTACAAAAACAATAATTTATAAAAGTTACAAAATATATTTTTAAGAAAGGTTCTCCATTAAAAGGCAGCAAAATAGCATATAGAAAAATATTGTTTTTTATGCGTAAAATGGATTTCCTCTTATATTATGACTATAAAATACAATAGATTAATGTAAAATATATTTTATTTAATAATATATATATAATAAATAAAAATAACTAGTTTTAATTAATTAAATTTATTAGGATAAAATACTTTATATATATATATAAATAATTTTTTATGAATGTGTTACCTTTATATTAAACTGGATTATATATTCATTTCTAATTAATTTTTAACCAATGAATTATACCATCTATTTTCATATTTTATTTTATAAAATTATTAAAATATAATTTACTTTCTAGGTTATAAATATTATATTAAATATTAATATTAATAGTATTCTGTAAAAATCTGTCTTGCATGTAACCTACAATTTTTTAGGAACGCAGTATCGTGTGTAACATAATAAAACTTAGTGTTGTGTGTTTCACAAGATAATATCAATATTTTTTGTATTTATATTTTAATTTTGTATTGCATATAAATAAATCTAGAAAAAAAATAAAATTAATTCTAAAATTAAAATTTTGAAAATTCATGGGTTATTACACTAAGAAAGAGACTGGTAAAAGAAAATGTCATAAAATTTTAGTAATGGATGGATAAAGTTCCTTCACAGAAATTACATCACTATATATATACAAAAAGTGGAGGTGGATCTTGCATAGAGGTACCTAGGGGTAATAACACTAAAAATCATGTATTGAGAAAGACTCTATCATCACCTGGTGCCAGACTAAGGGACATTATGCCCACCTATTTTGACACCTCTAGGGATATGCCTTGAAGATTCACAAACTCTTTAAAAACCATCATGACAGATTAAAACAGATGATGAAAATTAATGTACTTGTATGAAACTAGGGTTTCATGGATTAAAAAGAACATGTCATGATTTATACATCCTATGAGTTATTTTTTATGATTATATGGTTCTCCACTATGATTAGTGTTGCTTGCACTATGCATTTAGTTTTAGTTGAAGGCTAGAATATAATGAAATTGTTTCAATGATGACTGAGTGGGATGGAAAATAATTTTATTTCCTACCTAATAAACCATATGTTATGGGATTTAGAATGAAACATTTTGTTTATATTCTCACTGAACATTTCCTAGCTATGAATAATGATGGAAATACAACTCATCAAAGGAGGGAACAACATCTTGTTGAGTAATTCATGAGGAATCGTCTATTATGATCCAACTTGAATGCCACTAGATGGTACTTTGAGTTAGTTGTCCACATGGAATCAACATCACATCCCCATATGCTAGAGGATTCCGACTAGTAGTGAGGGTACAATGTTGTATCATGGGTAGACAACACATTTATAATTAATGTACCACATCTATGAAATAAATAGATAAATAGAGGAATCATAATAAGCAACCAGAATTTGAAGGTAAAGAATCAAGTGGTAATAATTAACCATAAATACAACATCCAATTTCATATAAAAAATTATTTAATGACATTTATCTATCAAAATGAATCATAATGGAATGACAGTACAAATAAAAATACCATACATGAATAAAAAATACAAAAAGACCAAAAAGTATACCTCCAGTACCATTATGAGCCATAGCTAAATCTTCTTCTTCTTTGATACCCTGATATAATCACTAAAGAATCAATAATAGGAAATAATTTTCTCTAAATGCATCTACATAATCTCCCCAGGTATAATAAGTGGTCCAGATAGGGAGTGATATAAAAATAGAGGGCCACTACCAATGGTGTCTATAAATACATAGTCAGTTTATATAATAAGAGTAGTGTGTAAATATTTTAATGGTAATAAGTAATAAAAGATGTAATGGGGTCGGCTTTAGTTCTAGTAGGAAACCTGGATGACACAACCTACTTTTGCCTAAGCCAAATAATCTCTGAACAAGTATCCATATGTATAATATATGTGGATTTTAATCATAATGATGTCTAAAAACATATGTATGGATATTTATACTAGAATGGAACTAAGGTGTAACTCAATAATCCATGGTTGGTACCATGAGTATGTTTTAAGGGATGCCATTCCCAGTCTTATAACAGTAGGCATGTCTCACCAGTGTATCATAGTATATGGACATCATCCCCAAGTACCACAGTATAGGGATTTCATGCCCAAGTATCATAGTATAGGGTATGCATGCCCAAATTTCACTGTAGTGTAAGGGATTATAATCCATATATCATTATACTATAAGGTTCATCTTTCATATATATCACATGACTATAGGGATTCCATTCCCAAATTATAGAAATGTAGGCATTATCATGAATATTTCTCTCTAAATAGTAGGTTCTCTATGTATGAATCATAATCATAGAGTCAACATGTCAAATCATTATAAATATGTAGGGAAGACAGGATTATACATCATAACATATAAGGGACTCCATTCCTATTTATCTTATTTTATAAGGAATTCCACGTCCATATATCATAATTTATAAGGGGTTCTATCCCAATGTATCATAACTCATAGGGGACGTAATGTATGTATATCATAATTCATAAGGGATGCCATGCCCATATATAATAATTCATAAGGCTTTCATTATTGAGTGATAATAATAGTAACTAGTCAATTGATTTTGAAAGATCCAATAGACAATTCAATGTTCATGAATATTCTTTATTAATAAGGGTGTATCCATTATTGTATTTATGCAATGTTAAGTTTTCATACAACTCAAATTATGTTCAATTCATTTTAGTCATCATAATTTGGAATGAGACCCAAAACATATAGAATATGGTTTCACCATGTAGGAATTTATAATAACGATTAAAATTTCATAATCACTCATCAAGGGGTGTTCACAATTGAAGGGAAACCTATCCCAATGTGATAAAATAAGGGTTATGGTTTATCTCTATAAAGGATAATGAATTGGAAATGTTCTATGTGTTTTTTTATTGAAATTCATGGAGAATCCAACGCACACCATCATGACACATAGCATAAAAAAATAAAACCTAAGGTCTAAATAATATACCAACTACCTTATACTGGTAGAGGAGCACTTGTCTAGTATTAGAATCTTGTATTGATCATATTGGAATAAAATGAAAAAAAGGATGAAGGCCCTAGAAATAGAGCACATGATCTCACACAAAAATAGCATCGTTGATAGAAATAATAATAACAAAAACAACCTATGGTATAAATCACATATCTTTGGCTACACAATGAGATGATCGGATTTCAAATCGAAGCAAGGAAGATGAAATGCCACCAAATAATATATTAAATTCTTTAAGAAGATATAAAAAGGGAAGAAGAATACCTCATGTTGGATGGAGGATGAAATAATATGGGTATTTAATGATATAATCCCATGATGGTAAAAGTTAATTTTACCCAACATATAGGGGCCACATGAGTTGGTAGTACGGTTGTCAAAACTATGCGTCAACCATGCAACCATATCTATATAAGGATGGAACTGGAATTAATCATGTGAATGGTTTTTGAAACTCTAGAAAAAAATTTCTATTATACTATCATAGAAACATGATATTATTTTCATGGGTGTGTGGAATGGATCACATAGTTAAGCTAAACCATGTGGCATCTGTTGTGCACTAAAATTCCACACATGGTTAGTAGATACTAAGAGTAAGAGGATGTACAATTTCTACTATATTTGTGTGGCCCAGCTGGATCTTCCAAAAATCAAGGATCTATGTTCCAAAAAATCCCTAAATGTAACACCCCAAGATTTTATAGTACATTATTTTTCAATGTAATTCAATAACTTTCACTATACACAACACTGAGTTCAAGCGCACCACGACTTGCCAAACTAACCGTTCAAAAGTAGTTATGAATATTATTAACTAAATTTTGAATTTTATATGATCTTTATAATTTTAGAATCCATATTATGAGTTTCTTAGGCATAATATACGAACAAATTCATTTTTTCAGATAAAAGAAGTATTTTTTTAATTGCAATTTTACCACATTTTAATGGTGAACCCATTATAAATCCAATATTTGAAACTTTTATATGTTAAATTTTACAAAATAAACTTCTTATTTAGAATCGGGAGATAAAAATTTAGTTTTGATAAATTTTTGGTGTTTTTCTGACAACTTTCATATAGGGGTTAATAGTAAAAAATACTAAATTTTAACTGAAAACAACTTTTTTAATCAAAATAATTTATATTGATAAACTATACATATGAATGGTTTGGACGTATAATTTGATTATATTTTTACCATTTAATACAATTTTGGTCATTGGATGTAATTTCACTTTGAAATTGGACATAAAGAAGTGTCAAATCTTTTAGTAGTTATTATTTCTAAAAAATATGTTTTTTTTGTTTTGACAATGGGAATTAATTTTATATTTATAAATGAAATTCCTATGTTATGAATTTGGTAAAATAGACTTCAATTTTGAATTCCGAACATTAAAATTAGATTAGGGTGAATTTTTGGTATGTTATTGAAAACTTTCAATTTTTGATTAATAGTGAAAAACAATGCGTTATTGGTTAAAACAGAATTTTCATTTAAATAATTATTTATTTTATTTAAATTTATTTTTGGTCAAAATAGATACATAATACCTATATATGTTTGATTTAATTCATTGGATTAATTTTTTAATAATATTAGATATATAAATTTTTATTGAACTTTTCACCGTCTTTTACCCACCTCCTATGAGAATTTGCAAATTCGCATAAAACACAATTTTACTGCTTCTGTGAGTGGAATTTTAAAAATTGTAGAGACATGATTGATATCAATACGAAAAATGTGGTTCAATAAGATAAAAATAATTTTTGATGAATAGTAACTTTTTTACTTTTATTTACCACGGTTAAAAGTAAATAGGCTAATTAAGGGAAAAATGAAATTATGCTTACCCTAAAACATGTAATAATTCTATTAGATAAGTTTAATTCAACCAAAAACAACCTTATAAATAAAATTTGATCCTTTAGGTCCAATTGGATTTGATTAGGACATTTATTATTATTTTACTTAAAGAAGAGTTAAAAACGTTAAAATCCATGTTTAATAACTAAACAATTTTTAATATAGGGTTACACACAATATAAATTCAACTATAAATATTCATTAGAAATTTAAAAATATTTCCTACATCATGGTATTTTATTTATAATTTTTAGACATTAAATAATTAAATTTATTTATGACACAATGATTATTCGGTAATTACCTTGTTAAAGAAAGAATCAGATAAATGGTATTATAAATATTGAAATAAATATAATTTCAAGGTTTTTATGACATCCATGAATTTTCTAGGTGAATATTACATGTTAGGATTGATTCAATGTATCTTTTTCAAAGCAATCAAGTTGTGATGACTTTCAAAAAACCTAATACCAAATAGTGTCAAAATTGACAAAAATTAATTTTATAAAACAAATACTATATTATTGGTTGATATAATATTCTAAAAAATATAAGTTTCGGATAAAGGGTTTTAATAATATTATATATGGCATTAATTAACCACTTAAGGTCCTTTTCAAAGTTTATATTAAGTTTATTAACCATATAGTGTAATAATACAAGAAGACACAGTAAAAGTTAAACTATTTAACCAAAAGTTAAATTGAAACGATAATGTTAAAAAGGTAACCTAAACATGTCTAAAACCTGTTGGTTGAGATTAATGCGACCCATAACCACCTTATAGTCGAAATAAATCATTTGGGAGCCATTAGAAACAGAAAATTATTTTATTATAAAATAATATTTCAAGTTTTTCGTAAAGTGACCCTCACCTCTCTTATAAAAGGGCAATTCCCCTTATCTCAAATTAACACCTCCAACGCTATTTGTATTAGCCAAAAACTTCCCATATATCCTCCCATATATCCTAGATTCATCATATAGGCCTTAATGTTTTCAGAAATCCAACTTAAGGATCCCTATTGATCAAATCAAATTGAAGAACCCGAAGAAGAGGTAATGATTTCACCACCCTCTTTCAAGTTCCTTTCTTCTTCCACTTACTATTTCATTGTTATTACCATACCAAAATAATAAATCCAGTACCTTATATATACTATGATGTTATTATAAATATGTCACAAAAATATTAATTATTCTATCCATTCTATGAATGATAATGTCACCATGCGTGCGTATGTACGGCTTACCTTCTCCATGCCCTGGTGTAATTTATTATTCAACACTATGTTATTTGGATGGATATAATGATGAGTAAGATGTATATAAATAATAAAAATAACATTATAATGTCTCTTTAAAATTAATATACCATCCAATTCCACACCTTTAAGGAAATTATATTGTCGCTCGTACGTATTTACAGATTACCGTCTCCACGACGCGATGAGATTCATTTCCACGTTCACCATTCATCGATAATTACAAAAATATATATTAATAATAAGTATTTAATATATGTTATAATAATTCAACTTTATATATATATATATATGTATTTATGTACATACATATATCTTATTCACTTACTTCAGTTCAATATGATACGAAAACAGAAACATCATTTATGCATACGTACGGCCTACCGTCTCCATAAACAGTGTTTTCCATTTCATATATATATCTAATATAAATATTTATATTCTAAATATGTATGAAATATAAATAAATTGTTATATGTTGGAATTATTTATGTCATGATCTAAATTATAGGATCAAGAATAACAAGTTGAAATACGTACGATATAGTAAGCGATTGTTACCCGAAATGTTAATTTAACATGAAAATCATTATTAAATGGGTAGTATAAAGACATAATTGAATCCTGTATGATATAATAAATATAAATATGGTTCTGGTATAATCTAATAACATACAATGGTCATTATACAATAGGTTAAATGTACCCACGACCAAATGAAAATGCAAGGAAAGGGTTAATTCCTCAATCTCATTATTATCTAAGATTGTTTATGTGTAAGTATTTTCTGGGACATGTTTATTATCCATGTACATGTTTTATAAAATAAATTTTAAAAAATATTATTTTAAGGTACTATTTAACTAAAACATCATTATAATGTTTTAAATATTTATTCTTCTAAATCTTTCTCATTAATGCCCATGTCTTCAAAATGGATTTTAAGGATTTATTTATATGGACATGAATGTTTCTAAAATGTTATTTCCTTTCAAAAGTTTCAAAGTGGTATGGGACACATTGATTTAGAAATATCTTCAAATGTATTCTTTTCAAAATTGGGTGACATTTAAATTATTTAATAAAAAGGGGTGTTTCTCTCAATGCATTTTACCGACCATTTTCATCTATGTCAACATCCTTTGATGGATTTTAAACTTGTTTAAAGTTGATACATATATTCCATATTGTATTGTAGGTTTTGTGATATGTTTGACTATGGATGTGTTATTTTTAAACCATTAATGGTGTATGGATAAAGTATTGACATTTCATATGCTAGTTCTAATATGATTGTTTATGTTATATTTAATCATTTTTATTTGAGGAATGCATTGGACTTTGTAAGTGACAGGAGGAGCCCGCTATAGCTCCTCGATGCATCGGTAGGTCTCATGAGAAAATTATATGTTAAATTTTATGAGGACTTTCCCAATTTGATATATGGTTTTGGGTGAGTCATAAATCATTTTTAGAAGTCTTGTCCAAGGCCTTGACATGATGTGTCAGAATATCCGTCATTATGCATTCCCTCATTATGAAATTAGTTATAACATGTGATTATTCAACTATTAGAATGTCCATGTGCATGTTTATATAGTAATTTTTGATTTATTTTTGACATTTTATGTTCAAGTTTATGTTTTAAAGGTTGTAGTTTTTATTACACATCTTGCCTTAAACGTTTATAGCTTCCGCTAAATTATTTACCCTTACTGAGCATCTGAGCTCACCCCTTTCTTATGTTTTATTTTCCCAGGATATAAAGAAGTGAGTTATGAGTGACTTGTAGGTATAATCTAGGAGGTTTGTACATTTCTAATTGAATAAATTACTGTTGTTTTTATTTTCATGTTGTAATGTTTAACTTCATGTATGGAATCTATTTTCCAAGACTACTAAACCAATCAGTCCTTTTGGACTTGATTCCTTATAATCATGCCAATCCTATGTAATAATGCACCAACTCTGGGTAACTGGGGTCTGGGTGTTATAGTTGGTATAATATGAAGTTTAGTACAAACCTTGGAAACTAGATTTAGATAAACTCTCATTAGAGCACATTATCCTAAGAACGACTTTGTGAATTCGTATAGAAGAACTTCCTAGAATTTTGGTACTATAGAGATTTTGTGAGTTTTACAAGAAATACATCATGTTCTGGATACGATCATGTAGAGGTGACTCTGGAATAGATGTACCTAAGGGTAAATCCCGAAAACACCACTTTGAGAAAGACTCGAATGGGAACATGTGCACGATAACGAGCCTTGATGCACTCTTCGTTACGACACTCCTGGGGGATATGATTAGGATAATTCTCGTTTTCTTTACAAACCACTATGAAGGAATTATGGGTATATACTACCCCAAAGAAAACATATTTATGATTATGGGTTATATCCATGAATAGTTAAATTTATGTTCACTGTTTTACAAATTCGGAATTATGCATTGTGATTCATAAACTAACCTAATGTATGACATTTTTTTAAAATGGTGCCCAGTAGATAGAATGAGACCTCCAACAATACGCATGATTTAACGAGTATGAAAGATCATATATTTCATGGTATTAAGCCAACATTTAAAAAGGAAATAACATCCCACATATTATCATCATATGAAGAAAAAGTATCATGGGTTAATAAGATAAGGAAGGTATTTTCTGAGTCATATGTCTATGAAGGGAAGCCAGAGAAGAAAAGGATTATAGAGAGAAAGATGGATAAAGGGAATAAGGGAAAGAAGGATTTTCCTGTATGTGATAACTATAGAAAGAATCACCTTGGTAAGTACTTGATGGGAATGGGAGTTTGTTATAAGTGTTGAGAAAAAGGACCCCAAGTACGTGATTGCATGGGTGAGAAAAATGATTCAAATGTATAATGCTTGATCTGCAAGGAGTTGGGACACTACGTGAATCAATGTCTAAATCATCAGAGTATACCCCAACTGATGATATTGGATAATAATCAATTTATGATACTGTCGAAGATGAATATGAATGTTTAAGTGTTCTTATGTTTTTATTAAAGTATTGTGTCATTTGAGTATTGTATTAATGATTTACATGTTATAAGAATTATAGAGTATATAAGGATTATATTGCAGTACTATTTCATTAAGGACTTAAAATTGTGTGGAACCAAGAAATGTGACTCAATGGAATGTTAAATTTTTTGGAAAATACATGGTTGACGGAATGAAAAAACATTATTATGGTCTTGGTACCGAGGTATTGATTTTGGAAGAAGAGATGGTTGACTTGGATAAATTATATTGGATATTCTTTACTATCTTGGAATTGTTAATGGTTTATTTATTTCATCATTGTTGGAGTATTCAAAATTTTTAGATATAATGAATATATCTAGTATTAAATATGGAATAAGGGTAAATAAATGTAATCAATATGGTTTTATGGTAATTCAAGGTGTTACAGTCTTCTAAAAGAATACATTATTATGGTATTCACATGTTATTACGTGGAAAAAAGGATCTTCATTGTGTTTTACATCTTTATAAATTTTGGACAGTTAGATTGGAAAGATGTATTTTGGATAAGTCTAAAGGTTTTAATGGATTAAGTTTTACATTGGGTTATATTGTTAAGGTAAAATCATTTTTTTAGATTATTTTTTTTGTATTTTTTCTTAAAGGAAAATCCGAAGGTCGGGCGACAACCAGTCGGATCCAGCAAGGTCGCATGACTTGAACCCACAACCGAAGGGTGAAAAGGGTGCATCACCTACCACTAGCGTATGTGATGTCATGGATTGTATAATGTAGTTTTTTTAAATGGTATGATAGATGAATTATAAATTCAATTTTTTTTGAACCATATACCATTATGATAAATATAGTAGTTTTATTTTCTTTTGTAGGGAAAGATGAGTTTGTGGTAGAAATTAGTTAAAGGATGGAACTCTACTTGTCCTGTATATATTTTTTCTCTTATTATATGAAGAAATTAATTCTTAAACATTAGTTAAGGGATCTTAAAACCAAAAATGTGTTATCCTAATACCTTATGTTTTTTTGAACCGATGACATTTTATATCATCATAGATTGATGGCTTTAAGGCCTTCTTTAAGACTGAATTTTATTAACCCAATTTCCGATATGGGTTCGCCACAATGGTATTTTTATATTTTTAACCATTTATTTTTGAAGAAAGATTTCAAATTTTGAGGATGCAATTTATTGAAGGAGGGGAGAATTTAACACCCCAATATTTCATAGTATGTGTTTTCTTCAATGTAATTCAATAACTTGTACTACACACAACACTGAGTTCAAGCGCACAACGACTTACCAAACTAGTCGTTCAAAAGCAGTGATGAATAATATTAACTGAATTTTGAATTTTATATAATTATTATAATTTTAGAATCCATATTATGAGTTTCTTAGACATAATATAAGAACAAATTAATTTTTTTCAGATAAAAGAAGTAATTTTTTAAAAATGCAATTTTACCGCCTTTTAAGGGAGAAACGTTTTTAAATCCAATATTTGATAATTTTATAAATTAAATTTGACAAAATAAACTTATTATTTTTAATCGGGACATAAAAATTTAGTTTTGATAATTTTTTGGTGTTTTTTGATAACTTTCATATTTGGGTGAATAGTAAAAAATACTAAATTTTAACTCAAAACAATTTTTTTAATCAAAATAATTTATAGTGTTGAACTATATATATTAATGGTTTGAAAGTATAATTACATTATATTTTTAGAATTTAATCCAATGTTTGTCATTGGATGTAATTTCACTTTGAAACTGGACATAAACAAGTGTCAATCTTTTGGTAGTTATTATTTCTTAAAAATATGCCTTTTGGTGTTGACAACGAGAATTAATATTAAATTAATAAATTGAATTTATCTATTATATATTTGGTAAAATAGACTTCAATTTTGATTTCAGAATATTAAAATTTTCAAAGGGTGAATTTTTGGTATGTTTCTGAAAACTTTCAATTTTTGATGAATAGTGAAAAGCACTGTGTTATTGTTTAAAACTGACTTTTCATTTAAATAATTATTTATTTTATTTAAATTTATTTTCGGTCAAAATAGATACATAATATGTATATATGTTCAATGTAATTCATTGGATACATTTTTTAATAATATTAAATATATAATATTTTATTGAACTTTCACCTTCTTTTACCCACCTCTTACGAGAATTTTCAAATTCGCATAAAACATAATTTTACCACTTTTGTGAGTATAATTTCAAAAATCCTAGAGACACGGTTGATATCAATATGAAAAATGTGGTTCAATAAGATGAAAATAATATTTTGGTGAATAGTAACCTTTTACTTTTATTTATCACGGTTAAAAGTAAATAGGAAAATTAAGGGTACAAATTATATTATTCTTACCCTAACACATGTCCTAATTCCATTAGATAAGTTTAGTTTGACCAAAAACAACATTAGGAATAAAATATGATCATTTAGGTCCACTTGGATTAGATTAGGACAGTTATTATTATTTTATTTAAAGAAAAGCTAAAAAAGATAAAATCAATGTTTAATAACTAATCCATTTTTAATATAGGGTTTCCCAGAATGTAAATTCGACTATAAATATTCATTAGAAATTGAAAAGGATTTCCTACTTCATGGTATTTTATTTATAATTTTTAGACATTAAATAATTAAATTTATTAATGACACAATGATAATTCATTAACTACCTTATTAATGAAGGAATCAAATAAATGGTATTATAAATATTAAAATAAATATAATTTCAAAGTTTTTATGATATCAAAACATTATATAGGTGAATATGACATGTTAGGGTTGATAAAATTTATCTTGTTAGAAGGAATCAATTTGTAATGACTTTCACAGAAAACAAATACCAAATAGTGTCAAAATTGACATAAATTAATTTTTTAAAACAAATACTATATTATTTGTTGATATAATATTCCTAAAACACTAAAGTTCAGAAACAGGGATAAAATAATATTATATATTTCATTAATGAACCACTTTGGGTTCTCTTGGAAGTTTAGAGAATGTTTATTTACCATATAGTGCAAGAATACAATAAGTCACAGTAAAAGTTAAACTATTTAACAAAGAGTTAAATCTAAAAGTTTAGGTTAAAATGATAACGTAAACATGTCTAAAACCTATTTTTTTAGATTATTTTGACCCATAAACACCTTATAATTGAAATAAATCATTTTTGAGCCATTAGAAACCTAAATTTGTTTATTATAAAGTAATATTTTAAGCTTATCCTAAAGTGACCCTCACCTCTCTTATAAAAGGGCACTTCCCCTTCTCTCAAATTTACACCTCCAAAGTCATTTGGCTCGGCCAAACCCTACCCAAATATCTTCCCAACTATCCTATCTTCATCCTATAGGACCTAATTTGGTATGAAAGCTAACCAAAGTATCCCTTTTGATCAAATCAAAAGGAAGAACCCGAAGAAGAGGTTATGATTTCACCACCCTCTTTCAAGTTCTTTTCTTCTTTCACTTACTCTTTATTTGTTATTACAATACCAAAATAATAAATCTAGTAAATTATATATAAAATGATGTTATTATAAATATTTAACATCCATATTCATTATTTTATTCATCCTATGAATGATAATGTCACCATGTGTGCGTATGTACAACATACCGTCTCCACACCATGGTGTAATTTGTTATTCAACACTGTGTTATTTGGATGGATATAATGATGAGTAATATGTATATAAATAATAAAAATAACATTATAATTTCTTTTTAAAATTAATATACTATAAAATTACACACTTTTAAGGAAATTATATTGTCGTTCGTGCGTATGTACGGATTACCATCTCCACGACACGATGAGATTCATTTCCATGTTAACCGTTCATCAACAATTACAAAAATATATATTACTAATAATTATGTAATATATGAAATAATAATGCAACTTTAGATATAAATATAAATATTTATATATGTTTGTATTTATTTACTTACATATATCTTATTCACTTACTTCCGTTCAATACGATATGAAAACAGAAACATCATTTTTGCATACAGCCTACCGTCTACATAAATGGTGTTTTCCATTTCATATATATATATATATATATATATATTATAATTATTTATATTATAAATATGTATGATATATAAATCATGGTTTGTATTATTTATGTATATAAATCATGATCTAAATGATATGATCAAGAATATCACGTTAAAATACGCACGATAAAGAAAGTGATTATTACCCAAAATATAAATTTAACATGAAAATAATTATTAAATGGGCAGTATAAAGTCATAACTGAATCATGTATGATATAATAAATGTGAATATGGTTATGGTATAATCTAATAACATACAATGGTCATTATACAAGAGGTTAAATGTTCCCTCGACCAAAGGAAAGTGCAAGGTATGAGTTAATTCCTCAATCTCATTATTATCCGAGATTGTTTATGTGTAAGTATTTTCTAGGACATATTTATTATCCATGTCCATGTTTCATAAAATACATTTCAAAATGATTCTTTTAATGCACTATTTAACTAAAACATCATTTTAAATGTTTTAAATATTTATTCTTCTAAAAATTTCTCATTAATGTCCATGTTTTCAAAATGATTTTTAAAGATTTATTTATATGGAAATGAATGTTTTTAAAATGTTAATTCCCTTAAAAAGTTTCAAATTGGTATGGGAAACTTTGATTCAAAAATTTCTTTAAATGTATTATTTTCAAAATTTTGTGACATTTAAATGTTTTCATGAAAAAGTTGTATTTCTCTCGATGCATTTTACCGATCATTTTCATCTATGTCAACATCCTTTGATGGATTTTAAACTTGTTGGAAGTTGATAAAAATATTCCATATTGTATAGAAGTATTTTGTGATATGTTTTACTATGGATGTGTTATTTTTATACCATTGATGGTTTATGGATAAATTATTTACATTTCATATGCTAGTTTTAATATGAATGTTTATGTTATGTTTAATCATTTTTATTTGAGGAATGCATTGGACTTAGTAAATGACGGGTGGAGCCCGCTATAGATCCTTGATGCATTGGTAATTATCATGAGACAATTAGATGTTGAATTGGCTGTGGCCTTTCCCAATTTGATATATGGTTTTGGTCGAGGCCTAAATAATTTTTAGACGTCTTGGTTGAGGCCTTGACAAGATGTTTTAGAATGTCCAGCATTATGCATTCCCTCATTATAAATTTTTTTATTACATGTGATTATTCGACTAGTAAAATATCCATGTGCATGTTTATATGGTAATGTTTGATTTATTTTTTCCGTATTGTGTTCATGTTTATGTTTGAAAGGATATTGTTTTTATTACACATCATTCCTTAATAGTTTATAGAATCCTCTAAATTATTTACCCTTAATGAGCATCTGAGATCACCTCTTTCTTATGTTTTATTTTCCCAGGATATGAAGAAGTTAGTTATGAGTGACTTGCAGTCATAATCTAGGAGGCTTGGACATGTCTAATGTAATAAATTACTGATGTTTTTTTTCATGTTGTAATGTTAAACATCATGTATGTAATCTATTTTCCGAGACTACTAAACTGATTGGTCCATTGGGACTTGATTGCTTGTAATAATTCCAATGCTATGTAATAATGCTCCAAATCGAGGTAATTGGGGTCGATGAATTACATCAAACACCCCAGTTTCCACAATAACCTTACTAGGAATTCATATTATGTTTCATCCAATGATTTAAATCTAAATTAAAAGGACTTGTACCTCAGAGGAAATTTATATTCAAAAAGTATCCCCACATTAAAGTAACTCATCCATGAGTTTCCCTTCTATGAATGGTAGAGTGTTGTTTGAGAACAACTCTGGCCACTAAGCATGGACATCGTCCACCTGCTCCAAAGTTTCATCTTGTACCCAGTCATGATTCTATAGCACATGTACTAATGGGATTGATAAACCTAATTAATAATTTATTATTCAATAAAAAATGAATATCATATAATACTCAACAGAATCATCAGCCTCTAATTCAATATCCTTGTAACCAAACCATTAGGATCTGAAGACTTCCATCTCTTCACCCTATCAAGGAGTGGAGAGGTTACTACTAATGATATAAGGAAATGAATTTCATGACACTCATGAAACTCTAGATGCATATTTGAAATACTTTGAAGCAATTTCCTTATATCATTGGCTTCTGGAATGAATTTTTCTTGAGTTTTCCAGCTCAACTTATCAGTTACGACATTTCCACTTCCAGGCGTGTAAGAATGTTCAAAGTCGAAGGATTGAAGGTATTCACCCAATATTAACTATATAAGATTCAATTAATTTAGTATAAAGATATTTTTGAGGATAATGTGTTATTTATAAAACATAAGGTTATAATCCATTAGAAAATACCTATAACAATGCAAGGCATGAACAACTACCATAAGATTTAGGCCTTGTGTCAGGTAAAAGTGCTTGTGAGGTCTCAACTGGTGAGACCCGTACACAATTACTCAATAATCCTGCATCAATAATGCACCCATCCTAATGTCTAATTCATTACAAAAAATTGTATAGACTCTACTTGTCTCTGGTAGAATCAGAATAGGTGTAGAAGTAAGTCACCCTTTCAGCTACTAAAATGATATATCATAGTCTTAGTACCAAAGATTCATAACACCCTTCTTAATAAATTCCATAAGAGGTTAACCTAAGTGTGATATGTCCTAAATTAAGATCCAATAATTTCCATCTATCCCCAATAAACTCTTTATATCAAATATGTTCTTCAGATTCTCATAGGTAACTACAACAATCACATTCTCTAGGTCATATTCTACCCCTTCTTATAAGATAATATGACCTAGTAAATGTACCTTATCGATCCAAATGTGGAATTTTTGAATGTATCATACATATTTTTCTATCTTATTTTATTCAGAACAATCCCAATCTATTTTTCATGGTCTCTCCATGAATGATGATTCACCAAGATATCTTCCAAAAAAAACATAACAATGCAGTCTAGATAGTAGTGGAAAACCCTATTCATCATGGCCATTAAAATATAATCTGTGTTTGTGTGATTGAATGGAATAAAAATATTCTAATAAAAAACATACCCACTTTAGAAATTCATACATGGTATATCTAAAGGTATAACTCATAGCTAATGATATGCCAATCACATGTTGATCATCATGAAAACTATATCTCCTCAAATCTGATCAAAGAGGTCCTCTATTCAAGGTAAATGTTACCAAATCATCACAGAAAGCTAATTCAACTTATGGTAATCCAAAGACATCATGAGGGTTCTATTATTCTTCTTGGAGAAAAGGACTACTGGACCCCAAGGGGAAGTAATTGTCTATATAAAACCCTTGGCCTCTAAATGCTATAGTCACCCCTTGATATCGTAAAACATAGTAGTGTCCATAATATAAGTAGGAATTGATACATATTCATCTCTAGGTACTATCTCGATAGTAAATTTTACCACCCTAAAAAAAGTTAGTCCAAAAACGTTTTTGGAGAAAACATCCCTAAAATGATTGAATACATGAGAGAATTTTGTCTGATGTAATCCCTAATAATCTATATAAGGGATATAAATTTGAGTAGTCACTCTACTAATACCAAGATGATATACTATATATCTACATTTTTAGACACCCCCACTCACCCTTATGAATATAAGTACCAACCTATGGTGATGTGAATGATACCCTTTGATGATAAAAATCTACATGGTCATGATAGAGGACCAACCAATCCATCCCAAGAATGACATCAAATCCCCTCATCTCGAGAATGAAGAGACCCCATAGAAAAATATGGAATACTATCTCAATGGAAATTACATTCATTAGAATAGTATCTCTGAAAAAATTTTCAATGGAGTATCAATTGTCATAATTCCACATTAATAAAAAGTATCAATCCCGTGGATTTACATTATAACCCTTGAGGTAAAAGATATAGCTACTCCTCTATCAAATTAGTAAAACACAATAGTAGAGGTTAATATAATAGTACCTCGAATAGTAGATGGACTGGTACCCTGGGAATATGGTATATGATTCTATTAATACATATGGATTGATCCATGACCCTATGTTGTATCATGACTACCCCCTATCATGCCTCGTCCCCAGGGGTCTGTGCCATGACTACCCCAAGCCCGCCTTCTATAGGACAGGGGCTGCAGACTAGCACCAGAATGACATATCCTAAAAAATGAAGGCATTTCATTTAAACCTATACACACACAGACATGGCATATTTCATAAAGAAAACCCCAAAATAAAGAAAGTAGTATGACCACCAAAATGTATCAAAATAGAGTAAAAGGGGTAAAATGAATGTAAAGGGGCCATAATACAAGCCCAACTGAAATGAAAGTACCAAAAAAGAAGTATAAGATCCAAAGGTTGTCCGCCAAGGATAATACTTGAAGGATTGTTACATCTCATGGTCAGATGTCACTACAGCACACCAATCTATTGATCCACCTTAGAGCACCATTCATCCATGGCTTCCCAAGGTCCCAGTCGATGCTTTCCATCATCTGCACAGGACACAACAACTACGGGCGAAGCCCATGTAGAGATGAGTGTGAAAATAATAAGTAGGGACCTCAAGACCCCTGAAGGTCTCTCAAAAATCCAAATAGGAAATAAGAAAAATAAAGATCTCAACGTAATTCCCAAATAGAAAGACACAACTCACATCGGGTATAACTTATGTACAGAAGTAAATATGATTTTCCGTAAGTCTAGATCATCTTATTCTATTGAGTGGCTCTATTTCTGATCCACGAAGGGTCACTAACTACGTTTTCATGACATGTCAAATTTATTATGTTTTTAAGGTTCATTTATTGTATAGGGCCGACCCTAGGTCATATCTCAAGGAGAGTTGGTGGCTTATAGTGTGTATTTTTAATAAAGATAACTAAAAGAGGGAGTGATTTTGAAAAAAGTTATAAGAAAATAACTTAACTTAATGAGTTTAATAGTTGATAGAAAAAGTTGGAGGATTAATAATTATGAGATAAGAAGATCACTTCAATTTCACTACACATCTTGGATAGTTCATTGTTCTGAAGATTTCACATGGTTTTGTTTAATTCTTTGGTTGAGGGTTGTCAAGATCTTGATTCCCCTTTTTCCTCTCAAAACGTTGCACAAAGTACCAACCCTTGACAGAACAATCGTGTTGTCAAGGTTTGGAAATCAAGATCAGATTAAAGGCTACCAAATAATACAATTATCTATTTTATGTATGAGAGAAAGAGGATCCTTGTTTTTCCCAATCAGAACAACTCAAGTTTCCCACTTGAAATTTCAACCCAATCAGTGTTGAAATTAAAATTGGTTAACTTAATTAAACCCAAGAAATGAACTCATAGGAGAAACCTGTTTAGATAAAATAATAAGTGAAATAATCCACACACAAACTAAAAAAAACCAGTAGATTATCAAGTGTCGTAACTCCCTCCCAAGTATTTTTAGCTCCCTCGAAATGATCATCCACTATTTAGCTCACTATTGAGAGGAGGAGAAGGCTCAGGTAGAACTCCCTCTTCATCCTTGATTCCCCTATGAGGATAGGGGCCTCTATAACTTCATTTATGAGGAGAGAACCCCTTTAGGTCTCCAAAATACCGGATCTTTGCCTCCTCAATGAGCTTGCAAATGAGGATCCGAAGGTGCCAATTTATAGGATAATGGGAAGGTGGTTTTGAGCACACAGAATTATTAGAAGAACTAGTCATAGGTGTTTTGACCACCATAAAGACTTATATAGATTTGGAGAAAATAAAAAAGTTGTATCCCCTCCTCTTTTTTGTCTCCACTGAATGTTTGGAACAGTTTGGACACCTATAGCCCGAGATATAGACATATCACATCACACAACTTTTGAATCCGTGTAGATTTGGTGTGCTGGACAGATCAGGTCGGCAAGGCCATTAGATGGATGAATGTGTCTTGGGTTTGTTCTTATGAAATTTATACCAATGCGTTTTGGACCAGTCCAAAACTTTTCAGCCCAATTAAATGCACGTTCTAGTAGAAGTGGGCGGATTAATCCACTGATGTGCTTGGATCCTGCGCAATTTGACCCATTTTTCTGAGACATCATCCTATGTCCTCCAAATCATCTTCACCTTCAATGAAATTTACAAAACAAGTAACATTGGAATTTTTAATAGAGATAAAAAAAATAAGTGACCGAAACATGGAATTCAAATTGTTTTTATTTTTGTAATTTACAATACAAATTCTGTTTAATATAATAGTGTAAGGGTGAAAATGACACAGTGAATCGTGGTATGATCACACCCCCACACCTAAACATTTGCACTCCTGGGAAAAGTCACATATCCAAATAAAATTATGGATATATATATTCCAAACATTATAAAGATTTAACATTTGAGGAAATTTTAATTCACTAAAGTAATGTGATCAAAGCACGAACCACACTAAGGATTTCTTCCTAGTGAAAATGATAAACGATGTCTCATAAATCATATCACAATAAAATTCTATGAGATTTATGACACAAACATGAGAAAAGAATTAAAAATTCAACCATTCCACTAACACTCCATGTGTGTGTGTGAAAACAATTCCATGCTATTCTTTCAACTTTTTATCAAATAATGATAGGTTATTTTAACATTATTCATCTCTAAATGATTTTACACCAAACCCTTCCAACATCCTTTGCAATAATATTTCAAGACCCACTCACTTAAGCATTCCTGGGATTTCAAAACATAAGCTCTTGACCTAGATATCCCCATATGTTGCACATTTCATCACTCCCCTCATTTATTATATATATATTTTTGATGTTGCATTTGGAACAAATCTCACACTCATCTCTCAACCCTTGTTTGATCTCCTCACGAAACTAATTGCAATAGTTATAACAAGATAAAAGTTTGAGGAGGAGTGGCTTTTGACCTTCCCATGACACAAATTTATTTTTTGAGGGCGTACAACAGTCGAACATTAGTTACACACGTATAGGTCAATCTGGTATAGTAATGAAACAGATCGGATAAGGAACGAATGTATGAAAATATCATTTAAAGCTGGATAATATTAACCTAACATATATTCACCTTATATTAAGTAAGAAATATTCATACTACGTGGTTTGGTGCAAAAATGTATGTATATATTAGTGACACATTTTTCCCAAAACTACTCACACATGGGGTATCAATCATCTCAAATGTTTCACATTGATAAAACCATTTATATCATTGACAGAAAACCAATTCACTAAAAATCACTCCCCAATGTTAACATCATAAAAATATTCTTTTTTACCATTATTTATGGTATATCTACTTTCCCCCAAATGGGGAAAAATGAAAATATCATAAAGAAGGAAAAAAATATAAGAAATAAGAAAGGGAATGAGAAACAAAATTCATATCTAACCCAGGAATGTACCTATCCCCCCACACCTAGAATTCATAGTTTCCTCACTATAATAATTGAGAGGGTGAGAAGGAAAGATAAAACCTGGTGTGTTTCACTAGTATGTTGCTTCTTGAACATGGAGTTCCTCCATTGGGAACTCTAATGGGGCTTTGTGGAAGTACTTCAACTGATACACATTGATAGTGAAGGATTGCTTGGTTTCTTCATTTTGACCCTGAACAACACCAAAATGAAGATACATTAATAATAGTGTATGGGTCAAACTAGTGGAAAAGAAGCTTACCGAGACGCAACTTCAGCCTTACATTATAAAGGAGTAACTTCTACCCAATGTGGAACTGACGATGAATTATAAGACGTTCGTGGGAAACCTTGGTTCACTCCTTATAAATTATGGAGTCTTCATATGCATATCTTCTCATTTCCTCCAACTCACGAATCTGCAACTTCCTTTGAAAAACTACACTAGAATGATTAGAATTCCATTCATTGATGGCCCAATAGGCCCGGTGCTCAATCTCAATAGGGTTATTACAACTCTTTCCAAACCCAAGATGATAGGGTGACATTCCAATGGGAGTTTTGAAATTAGTACAGTAGTCCCATAATGAATCATCAAGTCTAAGACTCCAATCTTTTCTATTCAATTGAACAATTTTTTCAAGAATTTTTTACCTCTCTAGTTGACACCTCGGCTTGACCATTGGTTTGTGGATGATATGTAGTAGACACTCTATGACCGACCCCATACGTACGCAAAAGTGATTGCATTGTTCGGTTGTAGAAATGAGAACCCTGGTCATTAATGTTAACCTTCACTTTATTGAAAATTTCCAATATTTCCTTATCATGTTCCGTTTCCTTTTGTTTTCTTGGTTTGGTGGCCATTTGAGGAAATGGAAGAGGAATGGTTGGGCTAGGTGACTCATCAATATTCACACTCTTTCCTTTGGAAGGGATTATCTCAGGACAAGGTTCTTCAACATTTGGAACATTCTTAATGGTTGGGATGGATGTTTCCTCAAAAGGGGATGACTCTAATAGAGGGTTGATTTTACTTTCTAGTTTTTTTCCACTCCTAAGGGTGATGGAACTAACATTTCGTTTATCCCTAGGGTTAAGTACCAGTTGAGAGGGAAGTTTACGTGACCCATGACTTTGAATTTCACCCACTGAGATAGCTAGTTGGCCTAATTGGGTGTTGAGGTCTTGTATGGCTTCCTGAGTGGTTTATTGGAATTTGATATTGTTGGTAGCCATTTGTTTCATCATATATTCTAGGCTAGGCTCAGGTTTTTGATGGGTTTGTTTGAAAGGCCTTTGGGGTGGTTGAGGGTTTATAGGTGGTGGTGGTTGATGAGTATTCATCCCTAGTTGGTTCCATTATTGTTGAGGTTGGATTGAATAACCCCTTGCCTATATGCTTGTTTCTCCTTCCACCCAGACATGGATAGATAGTATGGTTCCTACCTAAAGGATTGGTTGTATTGGAGTCCTGGGAAGATTGCCTCACAACTCTTAGAATTTTCTCTCAATTAGGGGCATGGTTATGATTAGTGGGTGTCGGAAGAACATATACCACAATGGATGGGAGGAGGAGATTGGGATTTCCCTTGGGGAAGAGCAAGTTGTCGAAGTAGGGTACTTACCTCTTTGAACTTTGTGTCCACCTTCTTCTCGAATTCAGTACTTTTCACCTCATAGACACCTTGAATGGGTACGCTAGACCTTGTACCGAATTGTTGAGTGTTTTCTTCCATGTTCTCAATTAAGGTCCTCACAGCAATTGGGGTCTTATCTACCAGCGCACCACCTGCATCAAAATCAATAATATTTCGATCAATAGGGATTAAACCTTCATAAAAATATTGAATTAAAATTTGGTCAATTATTTGGTGGTGTGGGAATCTTTAACATAACCTTTTAAATATTTCCCAATATTCATGAAGTGTTTCCCCTTAACAGTGCCTTATCCTAAAAATTTCATTCCTTATTGTTGCAGTTCGAGAGGCTGAGAAATATTTTTCAAGGAAAAGGAGTTTCATGTTCGCCCAACCTATTATTGGTGAATTAACATAGTACAACCAATATTTTCTAGTGTCTTCTAAAGAAAATGGGAATGCTCTAAGCTCTACTTGTTCTACATCCACATTAGTAGGTTTTAATGTTGAACAAATAGTATGAAATTATTTTAAGTTCTTGCGTGGATCTTCTCCAGGAAGTCCATAGAATCTTGGTTGTAGATGAATTAAACCAGATTTTAGTTCAAAATTGGGTGCCTTGCCTTATAATTGAATGTATATGGGCTGAATATCAACATCAGGTGAGGTTAGTTATTTTAGTGTTCAATTGTTTTAATCCATGTTATTCACGTTAATTTCAGTTTTAATGCAGGTTCTTGAAGAAGAAGAAAAAGGATCAATATGAGTGTCGATTTTTTGTGCGTCCTCCTTCAAAGGTTCCTCTTATGTATCTCGGGGTCGCTGATGTCATATCCTCCCTGGTTCGGGTTTGAATGGTTGTAAGTCATTCGGATTAGAACGTGTCATGCAGAAAAACTACACAAAAAATGGATTAGAATACAAAAATATAGGTATAGGTATAAGATAAAACAAAAAAAATATTAGCAGAAATTAGAAAAAAAAACTTATCAAAAACATGTACTAAAACCAAAATGCTCCCTGGAAATGGCGCCAAAAGTTTGTCACGTTACCATGACACGTCAAATTGATTATGTTTTTAAGGTTGATTTATAGTTAGGGAAGACCCTAGGTCATTTCTCAAGTTGCGTTAGTGGCTTATAGTGTGTATTTTTACTAAAGAATACTAAAAGAGGGGGGTGATTTTGAAAACCATTTTAAGAAAATAACTTAACATAAAGAGTTTAATAGTTGATAGAATAAGGTGGATGATTAAGAATTATGAGATAAGGAGATCACTTCAATTTCACTACACATCTTGGATAGTTCATTGTTCTAAAAATTTTAGATGGTTTTGTTTAATTATTTTGTAGAGGGTTGTCAAGATCTTGATTCCCCTCTTGCCTCTCTAAATGTTGCACAATGTACCAACCCTTGACACAACAATCATGTTGTCAAGGATTGGACTTAAAGAACAGATTAAATGCTACCAAAGCATACTAATATCTTGTGTATGTGTGAGAGAAAGAGTATCCTTGTGTTTCCCAATCAGAACAACTCAAGTTTCCCACTTGATATTTCAACCCCATCAGTGTTGAAATGAAAAGTGGTTCACTTAATTAAACCCAAGAAATAAAATCATAGGAGAAAAATGTTTAGATAAGACATAAGTGAAATAATCCACACAAAAATTACACAAAACCAATAGAGTATCACGTTCCAGAACTCCCTCCCAAGTATGTGTTTCTCCCTCAAAATGATTGTCCACTGTTTATCTTATCATCGATAAGAGGATAAGGCTTGGGTGGAACTCCCTCTTCATTCTTGATTCTTTTAGGAGGATATGTGTGAGGACCCGACCTTAAACCTTAAATAATATTGAATTAAATTAATAATTCAAATTGAGGATCTTTTTAGGTTTAGAGATTTATAGAATTAGTACATAACTATTACATCTCAAAATATTACCAAGTAGACACTTATACACAATTTCAATTTTTTTCACAAAATAATAACTCTTGAAAAAAAGAGTCATGTTTAGTTCCATGTTTAAGATAGCATGACTTTTCCTTGATCCCATCCTTGACCCTATTCCATATTATGTCCAGTAAATAACATTTCAAAAACTTGGGATAAGCATAAAAAGCTCAGTAAGGGATACACAAAGAATGAAAACTGTTTGTTTTCCAAACAACAAGTAAACCATTAATACTTTAACATAAGTAATACATGTCACCTTTATGAAGTAGTAAATAATCTTCACTGAATAAATGATCATTACATACCCTTTTGTAACCAAAATATTACCATAAAACCCATATAAATAACACATAACATATAAAGGTAACTTGGGAGATAAACATACTTAAATGGAATAACCATACGGTCGACTTCCACACATATCACTAAATGAAATAGCCATATGGCCGACTTCCATACCCAATGAATTGTAGGTTAAAACGTGACCACCAGTTCTGGTATTCACGACACCACCTGTCATTTGGTTTATCATGTAACTACCAGTAAAATGTCCAAGTACCATTATAAAACCATAACACATAAAACAATTATAAAGGAAAGAACACATTCCCACATTTCAATCACAATATATCACTTAAATATATTGACATAACAAATCCATTATCAAAACTATTTTCAATACCAAAATACATAAAGGAGTATATGGTATTTATTTACATTTAAAAAAATTACGACTTGTTGAGGAATCCAAAGATCAAATAGTACTCGCTACGGTGGAAAAGGTCGTTGTCCCTACATACATTAAAAGAAACATTCCTTTTTGTTCTTTAGTAAAACGCTTTGTAGAAAAAAATTCCCTTTGAATGAAATGAAAAGTCAAAGGTATTTTATACGTTGTATAAAATAAAGTCTTGTATTAGAAAAAAATATGCCTCAATGAAAGGAGATTGAGATGAATTCCATTACAAATCTTTGACATCCTAACAGCGTCACTTCAAAATTTAGAAAATGAGTTGAAGAGACAAAAATGGAATATAATCACTTGTAAATAAATTTTACATAAATAAAGATATAGAAAAACATATCCCAAAATAATAAGATTTAATTTAAAAGACATAACAAAAAAAGCCTTTTAAAAAGAGGAGGGTGAATAGTTCCCTTACCGATTTGGTTACTTACAAAACATACGCCACATGAAAGAAGGATCATACAATGAAGATAAACATAAATGAAAGTATATTACATAATTATTAAAATCATGGGAAGTTCATACACCACCCAAACGAAAATAGTGGAAAATATAGCATGAATCTCACATGAATAAAATGGGAGATGAAACCCTTTACCACGTTGTAATCAACTGAGTCGTATGACCAAAAGTTAATAACCACAAAATTAATCACATTATACCATGAATATAATGAGAATCATGACAATATATATCAAATTTCTGTAAAAAATACACCACAAGCAATGAATAAGTGGATAACAATGGAAATCTCATGGAATTAAAAGTGAGATAAGAATTCTCCTTACCTCGTGTCTGACTTGACTCAATCGTTTTTTAATCTCCTTTAATTTGGGTAACTCCCTTTGGATTGAACCAAAGGAATTATTTAAGTGCCTTATGCCTAAGGTAAGTCTTCTAGGAGGAAGAGAGGGATGTAGGGAGCTTAATTGGGTAGAGTTTGGATGAGTCAAATGGCATTAGAGGTGTGAGGAATTGGTTAGAAGTGGTCTCCATTTATAAGGGGGAGGAGGGGTTCTTTAGGAAAGTGTGAAACTATTATTTTATTATATAATTATATTAGGTTTATAATGGACCAAAAATCATTAAAGATGATGATATGATGACTCATGGTCTAAATAAAATCATCCAATCAGAATTGGACATGTTTTGGATAATATTTCAATCATTATAATCTTATTTATTTAAATGATTTATTAATGAGGTAAACACTGCATCATTATTTTGTCATAAATAATTTAATATATTTGTTGTCTAAAAATTATAAAAAACTACCATGATGTAGGAAATATGTTTATATTTCCAATTAATACATATAGTCAAAAATATGAC
Organism: Viscum album; assembly: GCA_963277665.1. Taxonomy (NCBI): domain Eukaryota; kingdom Viridiplantae; phylum Streptophyta; class Magnoliopsida; order Santalales; family Viscaceae; genus Viscum; species Viscum album. The sequence continues at coordinate 622,255,634 of OY728135.1, read as the reverse complement.
TTATATAACACCATATAAAAATTAATTACTAAAAGATTTTTGTTAATGTCAATTTTCTATTTACATTAAATTAATTAATATAAAGTGTCATTTTCGTTTATAAGTGGCTCCATGGGGTCCCAAAAGAAACCCAAGGATGCCCATGGTTAGACACTACTCATCCAATAAGGTTAGGACAAGTGTTAAGGTAATTAGGAATTATTATAATATACTTTTAACCTTGAGTTACCCTGTTTACCTTTAACCGTAGTAAATAAAAGTCAAAAGTTACAATTCACCAAAAATTATTTTCATCTTAATGAATCACATTTTACTTCTTGATAACAACCATGTATGTTGGATTTTTGAAATTCAATTCACAGAAGTGGTAAATTTTCATTTAAATGAAAAAGCTAGTTTTTTTAACTACCACTATGTGGTTTCACTATTCATCAAAAATTGAAGTTTTTTAGGAAAATAACAAAAATTCAGCATAATATATACTTGATATTCATAATTCAAAAATTATTTCCATTTTTAAAAATTCAAAACATATAAGAGGCATTTATTAATTTAAAAAATTAATTCGCGTTGTCAAAATAATTAGCATGTTTTTAAGAAACTATAACTTTCAAAAGATTGATACTTGTTTATATCCAATTTCAAAGTGAAATTAATTTAAATGAATAAAATTGGATTAAATGGTAAAAATATATTCTAATTACACTTTAAAACTTATTAAAAAGATAATATTACCATATAAATAAATTAGATTAAAACATAGTTTTTAATTAAAATACAACATTTTCACTATTAATTAAAAAAAACTTTATTGGAAAAATTTAAAAAAGTTACAAAAAGTAAATTTTGATATCCCCATTATTAAGAAGGATTTTATTTGGTCATATAGAATGTATTAAAGTGACCAAAACTATATTTAAAAAGGGTTCGCCATTAAAAGGCGATAAATCGGCCTTTTAATGTAAATTATGCTTAAAATTAGATTCATTCACATTTTTAGCCTCTAACACGTATTGGATAAATGTAAATACATTTAAAAAACATGTATAATAATATTGTAGTTAGTTTTGTTCATTCCCACCAATACAATGTCTAAGAGTTAACTACTATTTAAAATAATAATATTATATTATTAGTTTGCAACATAAGATTTCAAAGAAACCCATTGTTGCATATCAAGTACGCTATCAAACATAGAAACACTTTTAAGGTAAAATTAATATTTAATTCACAAATATTAATAAATATTAAATATGTAATATTCTTCATTTACGTGGGATGTTACATCCTTCCCCCATTTTTGGAATTGTGTCCTCCCAATTTTTATTCACTTATCAAAATAAGTGGGGGTATTTATCCATCATAGAATTTTCATATTCCCACATTTCCTCTTCAACCATATAGTTTATCCACAAAACCTTTACCTGGAGAATTACCTTATTCTGCAACACCTGCTCTCTATGGTCAGGAATTTGAACTGGTTGTTCTTCATACGAGATATTCTCTTCCAACTGAACTAACTATGGGCTCAAAACATGAGATGGATCTGGCATATACTTTCTCAACATCAAAACATGGAAAACATTGTGTACTTGGGATAAACATGGAGGTAAAGCCACTCTATATGAAACTGATCCAACTTTCTCTAGAATTTCCTAAGGTTCAATAAAACTCAAACCCAACTTTCCCTTTTTAACAAAATGCATCACACTTTTCCATGGAGAAACTTTGAGAAAGACATGATCAACTACCTCAAAAGAAAGATCCTTCCTCCTATTATCTGTATAACTTTTTTGTCAGCTCTGAGCTGTTCTCATGTTCTTCTAAATCAACCGAACTTTCTCTGCCATCTCTTCTACCAATTTTGGTTCCATCAGCCTCCTTTCACCTACTTCATCCCAAAATTCGGGAGTTTGACAATGCTTTCCATATAAAGCATCAAATGGAGCCATCTGTATAGTAGAATGAAAGTTGTTATTATAAGAGAATTCAACCAAAGAAAGAAGGTGGTCCCAACTTCCTTGGTAATCAGTGAAGCAAGCACGTAACATATCCTCCAAGGTCTGAATTTTTCATTCTGACTGCCCATCTGATTAAGGATGAAAAGCTGCACTAAAATTTAATTCAGTACCCAATGACTTCTGAAGGCCTTTCCAAAAGTTAAAAGTGAACCTAGGATCACGATCAGATACAATGGAAAGGGGAACTCCATGAAACCTGACTATCTCTTTAACATAAAACAGAGCAATTTGATCTAGAGACAAAGTATCTCGAATAGGAAGGAAATGAGCAGATTTAGTCAATCGGTCAACTATAACACAGATTTCATTATTACCTTGATATGTCTTTGAAAATCCCACAACAAATTTCATGGATATATTTTCCCATTTCCACTCTAGCACCAGTAAAGGGTGAAGCATCCCTTTCTGTAACTGCCGCTCTACTTTAACCTGCTGACAAGTCAAACACTTCATAGTAAAATCAGTAATATCTCTTTTCATTCCATTCCACCAGTAATACTCCCGAAGATCTCTGTACATCATTGTACTACCAGGATGAACTGAAAACAGAGAACTATGAGCTTTACATAAAAATTCTTTCTTCAAATGTGAATCACAAAGCACACATAATCTCTTCCCAAACCTCAAAACACAATCATTATCAATGTTAAAATCAGGAAACTTACCCTTATGAACCAACACAACCTTTTTCTGCAACTCATTGTCTTCTTTATGCGCTTTCTAAATTCTGTCTAATAGAGATGATTTCATTGAAACCTTAAAAAAAACAGAATAATTTCCTGCAAAAACAACTTCTATGCCAAAGATCATCAAATCAAAAACCAAAGGATCTCGTTCCAAATGTAACATGGTTAATGAAGTCTTAATTTTTCAACTCAAAGCATCATCCACTTTATTTTCTTTCCCCGAATGATAAAGGATCGTGTAATCATAATCCTTGATTAATTCCAACCATATCCTCTGTATCATGTTCAATTCTTTCTGAGTGAATATATACTTCAAACTTTGGTGATCAGTATATATTTCACACTTCACTCCATACGAATGATGCCTCAAAATCTTTGAAGCAAAAATAATAACAGCTAATTCCAAATCATGTGTAGGGTAATTTAACTCACGTGGTTTCAACAGATTGTAAGAATAAGCAATTACCTAATCATTTTACATTAGGACACAACCCAGTACTTTCAACAAAGCATCACTGTAGATAACAAACTCGCCATTTCTGGATGGCAGTGCCAAAACTGGAGCATTCATCAATCTTCTTTTTAGTTATTGAAATCATTCATCACATTCTTTTGTCCAAATGAACTTAACATATTTTCAAGTTAACTTAGTCATTAGACTAGAGAACAGTGAAAATTTTTCAACAAACCTCTGATAATAACTTTCCAAACCAAGAAAATTAAAAATCATGGTTATATATGTGGGTCTTGGACATTTTTAAACAACTTTTATTTTAGCAGGATAAATAGTCAGTCCATTTTTTGAAACAATGTGACCAAGGAAAGAAATTTTATGTAACTAAAACTCACACTTTCTGAATTTCCCATAGAGTTTATTTTCTTTTAAGGTTTCAAAGACAACCCTTAAATGAATATCATGTTCCTCTTTACTTTTGGAATAAACCAAAATATCATCAATGAACACAACCACAAATTTATCCTAGAACTCACAAAAAATTCTATTCAAAAGATCCATGAATATAACAGGTTCATTGGATAAACCAAAAGTCATAACTACATATTCATAATGGCTATATCTAGTACAAAACACGGTCTTCATAACGTCTTCATATTTTTATTTCAACTGAAGGTGCCCCGATCTCAAGTCAATCTTCAAAAAATAATGAGCTCTCTGGAGCTAATCAAACAAATCATCGATATAAGGCAAATGATACTTATTCTTAACAGTGATGTTATTAAATGATCAATAATCAATGCAAAGCCTCATTGAACCATATTTCTTTTTAACAAACAAGACAGAAGCACCACATGGTGATGTTCTAGGTCAAATGAAACCATTATCTAATAACTCCTGTAATTGCTTCTTTATATCTAAAAGTTCTATTTGATCCATTCGATAAGGGGGTTTTCAAATTGGCTTAGCATCATGAACTAAGTCAACAGTAAATTCAACTTCCCAATAAGGTATTATACCAGAAAACTAATCAGGATAAACATCAAGGTACTCATTTACCACTTGAACATCATTAATTTGAACATTTCCTTTGTTTTCAAAAATATGTGCAAGGTAACATTCATTTCCATTTTTTACTAGTTTCTCAGCTTCCTGATATGTTATCAACAACAAGGGTTCATTTTTGTATACAAACTGAAAATCTTTCTGAAAAGAAACCTCTTTAGCTCTGCAGTCAATCTTAGCATGACAAACAGAAAGCCAATCCATGCCCAAATTAACATCAAACTCTACTAGAGGAAAATCAATAAGTTTGCAGGTAGATTCTTTCTGCACACAAGGACATGAATGTTCTTATGTTTTCTTTTTTGTATCAACATTTCCTCCAAGTGTTTTTACCGTAAGTTCTGAATTCATATAATGAGATGTAATTCTCAATTTACTAGAAAACTTCTCATAAATGAAATAGTGTGTAGAACCTGAATCGAACAACACATTGGCATAATCTGAACAAAAAAACAGTGTACCTGATACTACTTCATTTGATGGTCCAACATCTACTGAAGTAGTTGCGAAGGATTTCACCACCCCTTTCTGCTTGTAGTCTGACTACTTTCCCTCAGTTGAGTTCTTCGCTGGACAATCATTTGCATAATGACCCATTTCGTTACACTTAAAACATCTTACCAATGGCTTTTCATTGCCTTCTTGATCATCTTCCTTACAATTACGAGCAATATGACCAGACATACCACACCAGAATCACTTTCCAGACCTTGATAAACATTCTCTGAGATGATTTTTTACCACACTTATCATAATATGGTTATTTAGTTTTCTTATCTCTAGGCTTCATTGATGAATTATTCCTCTTTGCCTGCCAACTACACCTCTTATTCTGTTGTTTGTCAAAGAACACTTGATCATCATCAAACTCCATCTCCACCTTCTCCACACATTGAACAAGTTTTTCATATATTTTTAACTCATGAGAAGCTACCACACTTTGATATCGTGCCTTCAGTCCTGAGTAAAGTCAATTTATCTTACTATCAAGATATCGAATGAACTTTTGTGCATACCTTGCCAGTAGAGTGAACTTAGCTTCATAAGAAGCCACTAAGTCATCCTCCTGCCTTAATTCTAGGAATTTTTTTTCTATCCTAAGACGAACCACCTTAGGAAAATATTTTTCAAGAATCATACCTTTGAATTCATCCCAATCAAGAGCATCAATCTCCTCACTATCCCTAATATTTTTTACCATCGATCACCACTGACCATCTTCACCTTAAAAATGTTAAACAGCAAGACTAACCTTTTAATGTTATGAACAACCCATGACATCAAAAATCTTCTCCAGTGCTTTAATACACCCTTCAGCTAGCACAAGGTTAGATGATCCTCGAAATGATGGGGGATGTTTCCTCATGAAATGCTCCACTACTGACATGTTCCTTTGTGGTTGATCTGGCTGATCTCGTACGTGGATACCACCCCCATTTATAGCCTGTGTCAACTGTGCCATCACTATAACAAACTGTTCAGTTCAGATTCCGACCATCTCAGGTTGCTTATTTGGAAGGTTGTCTTCCTCCCGATTTCGTCCCAACAAAGCTGGAATGTTTCCTCTGTGGAAAACCATTCTGAACATAGAAATATCTTAGGAGAAGGAACATGTTAATCTGTAAATGCTATATGATTTCAACATTAACATAAATTACATTATGGATATTAATGTAACAATACCCTAACTCCAAAAGTTATCTAAACCGACCTCTGATACCAACTGTAAGGACCAGATCTTAAACCTTACATAATATTGAATTAAATGAATAATTAACATTGAGGATATTTTCAAGTTTATTGTTTTAGAGAATTAGGACATAACTATTATATTTAAAAATTTACAAAGTAGACACTTCTACACGGTTTCCATTTTTTCCAGAAAATAAGTCATGTCTAGTTCCATGTTTAAGATAGCATGACTTTTCCTTGATCCCATCCTTGACCCTATTCCATATTATGTCCTGTGAAAAAAATTTCAAAATCTTAGGATAAGCATAAAAATCTCAGTAATGGATACACAAAGAAAGAAGACTGTTTGTTTTTCAAAACAACAAGTAAATCTTGAATACTTTAACATAAGTAAAACTTCTCACCTTTATGAAGTAGTAAATACTCTTCCATGAATAAAAGATCATTACATACCGCTTTGTAAACAAAAACTTACCATAAAACCCATATAAAAAACACATAACATATAAAGTTAACTTGGGACATAAACATACTTAAATGGAATAACCATACGGTCTAATTCCACAAATATCACTAAATGGAATAGCCATACGGCTGACTTCCATACCCAATTCATTGGAGGTTATAGCGTAACCACCCAGCCTGGTATTCACGGCACCACCTGTCATTTGGTTTATCATGCAACCACCCATAAAATGTCCAAGTACCATTATAAAATCATAACACATAAAACAATTATAAAGGAATGAAAACATTTCCACATTTCAATCACAATATATCACTGAAATTTATTGAAATAACAAATCCATTATCAAAACCATTTTAAATACCAAAATATATAAAAGAGTATATGGTATTTATTTACTTTTAAAAACATTACGTCTTGTTGAGGAAGACAAAGGTCAAATAGTACTCGCGACAGTGGAAAAGGTCGTTATCACTGCGTATGTTAAGAGAAACATTACTTTTTTCGTTTAGTAAAAAACTTCATAGAAAAAGATTCCCTTTGAATGAAATGAAAAGTAAAAGCTGTTTTATATAGTGTATAAAATAAATTCTTGTATTAGAACAAAATATTCCTCAATGAAAGGAGATTGAGACGAAGTCCCTTATAAAACTTTGACAGCCAAACAACGTCACTTTAAAATTAAGAAAATGAGTTGATGAGACTAAAAGGGTATCTCATCACTTGGAAATAAATTTTACATAAATAAGGATATAGAAGAACATATCCCAACATAATAAGATTTAATTTAAAATACATAACAAAACGAATCCTTTTAAAAAGAGTAGGGTGAATAGTTCCCTTACCGATTTGGTTACTTACAAAACATACGCCACATGAAAGAAGGATCATACAATGAAGATGTAAATACTCATAAATGATATTATATTACATAAATACTACAATCATGGGAAGTAAATACACCACAAAAAAGTAAATAGTGGCAAATATAACATGAATCTCACGGGAATAAAAAGTGAGATGAAACCCTTTACCACGTTGTAATCAACTGAGTCGTATATACAAAAGTTAATAACCACAAAATGAATCACATTATAACATGAATATAATGAGAATCATGATAATATATATCAAATATGAGTACAAAATACACCACATGAAATTAATATGTAGTAAACAATATAAATCTCATGCAATTAAAAGTAAGATAAGAATTCTTCTTACCACGTGTCCAACTTGACCCGATCGTTCTTTAATCTCCTTTAATTTGGGAAACTCCCATTGGTTTGAACCAAAGGACTTCTTGAAGTTCCTTATTTCTAAGGTAAGGCTTATAGGAAGAGTAAAGGGATGTAGGGATATTAATTGAGAAGATATTGGATGAGCCAAATGGCTTTAGAGGTGTGAGGAATTGGTTAGAAGTGGTCTCCTTTTATAAAGGGGAGGAGGGGCTCTTTAAGAAAGTGTGAAACTATTATTTTATTATATAATTATATTCGGTTTATAATGGTCCAAAAATAATTAAAGATAAAGATAAGATTACTCATGGTCGAAATAAAATCATCCAATCAGAATTGGACATGTTTTGGATAATATATTAATCATTATAATCTTATTTATTTAAATGATTTATTAATGAGGTAAACACTGCAGCATTATTATGTCATAAATAATTTAATTTATTTGTTGTCTAAAAATTATAAAAAAAACCATGATGTAGGAAATAGTTTTAGCTTTCCAATGAATATTTATAGTCGAAAATTTGATTTATATAAAACCATATAAAAATTAATTACTAAAATATATTTGTTAATGTCAATTTTGACTTTACATTAAATTAATTAATCTAAAGTGTCATTATCTTTTATAAGTGGCTTCATGTGGTCCCAAAATCGAGCCAAGTATACCCATGGTCGGACACTACTCATCCAATAAGGTTAGGACAAGTGTTAAGGTAATTTGTAATTATTATAATATTTTTTTATCCTGGAATTACCCTCTTTACCTTTAACCGCGGTAAATAAAAGTCAAAAGTTACTATTCACCAAAAATTATTTTCACCTTAATGAACCACATTTTACTTCTTGATAACAACCATGTATGTCAGATATTTGAAATTCAATTTACATAAGTGGTAAATTTTCATTTAAATGAAAAAGTCAGTTTTTTAACTACCACTAAGTGGTTTCACTATTCATCAAAAATTGAAGTTTTTCAGAAAAATACCATAAATTAAGCCTAAGCTATATTTGATATTCTGAATTCAAAAATGATTTCCATTTTGAAAAATTGAAAACATAGAATTTAAATTAATTAATTTAAAAAATTAATTCCCGATGTCAAAACAATTAGTGTGTTTTTAAGAAACAATAACTATAAAAAGATTGATACTTCTTTATATCAAATTTCAAAGTGAAAATAATTCCAATGACCAACATTGGATTAAATGTTAAAATTATATTCTAATTACACTTTAAAAATAATTAAAAATACAATCTAACCATATAAATAAATTAGATTAAAATGTAGTTTTGAATTAAAATACAATATTTTCACTATTCATTAAAAAATGAAATTTATTGGAAAAATTCCAAAAATTTACACAAAGTAAATTTTGATATCCCCATTCTGAAATAGGATTTTATTTGGTCATATATAATCTATTAATGTGACCAAAACTTTATTTAAAAAGGGTCCTCCACTAAAAGGTGATAAATCGTCCGTTTAATGTAAATTATGCTAAAAATCATATTCATTCACATTTTAAGCCCCTAATATTTATTGGATAAATATAAATACATTTAACAAACATGTATAATCATATTTTAGTTAGTTTTTTTCATTCCCTCCAGTACAACGACTAGGAGTTAACTACCAATTAAAATAATAATATTATATTATTAGTTTGCAACGTAAGATTTCAAAGAAACCTTTTGTTGCGTATCGGGTATGCTATCGAACATAGAAAGCCTTTTAAGGTAAGATTAATATTTAATTCACAAATATTAATAAATATTAAATATGTCTTATTCTTCATTTACCAGGGATGTTACAATAGGGGCCTCCATAACATCAATTATGAGTATAGAACTCCTTTGGGTCTCCAAAATACCAGCTCTTTTCCTCCTTTCTGAACTTGCAAATGAGGAGCCCAAGGTGCCATTTTATATGAAAATGGGAAGGTTGTTTTGAGCGCACAGAACTATTAAAACCACTAGGCATAGGTGTTTCGACCTCCATACAACCTTATCTAGATTTGGAGAAAATAAAAAAGTTTTATCCCCACCACATGGTTGTCTCCACCGAATGTTCTGGAAAATTTGGACACCTATAGCCTAAGATATGGACATATCACAGCACAACACATTTGAATCTGTGATGCCCACCGGTGGGCATCACGCCTCCACTCTCATGTTTCCTAAACATACGTCAAAATAAGTTCATAAATACATTCCATACACCCTGAGACTCGGAATCATGTGTCCTCAAAGAGTGTGGTCTTGAAATAATTCTATATAATTTTAAAAAAATCATAAAAAAATCTGGGACATTACATTCTCTCCACCATAGGGATTTATATCCTTAAATTTCAAAACAAAAAATAATCAACAAAAGGGGGGTACTGAGTATGAATCTGAGCCACCTGCTCTCATGTGCTCTCTTGGAGGTTCTTGTGCTGCCACCGAACGTGAACTAGAGGAATTGATCATCTGTGATGGACCATCTCCTATCTATCCTTTATCTCCACTAGGAACATCCAAAATTTATCCCCATCGTTAATGTCTAACTCTCCCAAGTTGATGAAGTGTGATGGATCTTGTAAAAACCTCCTCAAATACAACATGTGAAAAAAATTATGCACCCATTGCATCTTCTGGGGAAGTGCTAGGTGGTATGCACCTCACCAACTCCCCTGAGAATATGGAAAGGTCTGATGATCTTTGGAGATAGCTTGCCGCCCTGGCCAAATCTCTTCAATCCCTATCGGGGTGAGACCTGAATAAAAACATGGTCTACCTCCTAGAACTACAAGGGTATATGTATCCTATCATCATAAGATTTCATCCTAATATGTTCATTCCTCATCTGCTCCTAGATGATTTTCAACTTCTCCGTGGTATCTCATATGAAATCTAGAACTATGAGTGATGGCTCCCATAAGTCTATCTAGCATAGAGGTGGTGTACATGGCTTCTCATACAAGGCCTCAAATTGTTCCATGAAAAAGGAGGAGTGATAACTATTGATTTATGAAAAATCCAATAGTGGTTGGTGGTCCTCACAATTGTTGAAATAATCAAAGAAACAGGCACACAACATGTCCTCAATGATCTATATGGCCCGCTCCATCTAACCATTTGTCTGGGAGTGAAAAGCTATGCTTATGCATAGCTGAGTCATGAAGGTCTCTTGAAATCCCTTCCACTACAAGGATGTAAAACATGAATCAATGTCTGTGATAATTTTCAAATTCACCCTATGAAGGTGCACTATCTTTTGGATGTAGAGGTGCCTGAATCCCTATAATGATCCCTACTCTCAGATGGGTATGAAGTGAGTCGACTTGGTGAGTCATTCATTGATCACCCAGATAGAATCATGGACCGTGGACATTCATGGTAACCCTATCACAAATTCCATGAGGATACCATCCCGATTCTATTCTGGCACCTCAAGTGGATGTGTCAATCATAAAGGGAACTGATGCTCATTCATCACATGCTAACAAGTGAGGCATTGTGAAACAATCTTGGCCACTTATTACTTCATCCCTATCCACCAGTACTGACATCAAAGGTCCTAGAACATCTTTGACACTCTAGGATGAACCACCAATGGGTATTTATGTTACTCCATTAACACCTCCTCCCATAACGTCACTGGTACCATGGTGCTTCCTATGAAAATAACGACGTCCACCCCACCAATCAAAAATCCACTAGGATCTTATCTTGAGGATATCTGAGAACATCAGGACTCGCAATCAACATCCCAAAGTTGTGCCTCCATAACTCATAGAAGGAGTGGGGGAGTGAGAGTCTTTGACTAGATTTAAGATTCTTCATCATCAACCATAAAGAATATCTACATCGTGGATAGCTACTCTGTCACCTCAGTTAGCATCTGCAAACCAGACCTCCTTCTAAGCGCGTCTGCCGCCATGTTCCCCTTATTAGAAGTATAGACTATCTCAATATCATGGTCCTAGGGGAAATCCAACAATAATTGTTGTCTCATGTTCAGGTCCATCTATGAGAAGATATACCCAAGAATCTTGTTGTTAGAGTAGATGGTAAACTGTTCACCCATCATGTATTGGTACCACATCTTCACGGAAAAGACCACTACAGCTAACTCCAAGTCATGGGTTGTGTCATTCTGATCATACTAACTCAACTACCATGTGTCGTAGGTTATCACTGCTCACTCCTACATTAGGAAAAAACCTAGTCTAGTCCATGATGCATCGTAGAATACTTCATACCCAACAACCTCTTCTGGAAGTCTCAGGATGGGGGCACTCATCAGTCTCCACCTCAGCTCATGTAAACACATCTAGGACCTCTTCATCCACTCAGAGGGTTGTCCATTATTTTTCAAAGATGAAAAGGGTACTTCTACAATGGAAATTTCAGGTACGAATCTCCGGTAGTATAGAGCCAACCCTAGGAAACTCTACACCTCAGTCAAACTTCTGGGTGGATCCCAAGAAAGCACTTCTTTTATATTTGTAGGATTCACCGCAACTCCAGCCTGTGAGATTACATGTCCCTTAAAGTTGAACTCTCAAATCCTGAACTGAAACATAGAGAGATTACTATATAGTTGGTTCTCTCAAAGTGTATGCTAGACTATCTGAAGGTGTATAGCATGCTCCTCCTCTAACGTTGAGTACTCCAAGAATTCATCAATGAAGACTACCATGAAACAATAGAGGTAAGGTTGGAAGATCTTGTTCCTACATCAAGTGAACACCACTGAGAAATTAGTCACACTGAAAGGTATCACCAAAAATTCATAGTGTCCATATAGGCATCTAAAGGATATCTTCGGTACGTCCTTGTCCCATAACTGAAGTTGGTAATAGCATGATATGAGGTCAATATTCGAGAACCACCTAGCTCCCTTCTGATAATCGAAGAGGTCATCAATCCTCGACAATGGGTACTTGTTCCTCATGGTCACCTTGTTCAAGAATTTAAAGTCCATTTATAGTCTCAAGTTCCCATATTCCACCTTGGAAAAAAACATTGGGGCAACCATGGAGAAACACTAGGTCTTATGAACCCTTTATTCTATAAGTCCTCTAGTTTGACCCACAACTCAAGACGCTTTGCAGGACCCATCTTTTATGCCAGTGTGAATTTCAATGTTTTCCGTAAGTAAATATCAATGCATAAGTATACCTCCCTGAGAGAAGGTAGTCCCAGAACATCATCAGAAAAGAAATACTCATACTGGTCCACCACTACAGGAAAGGCATGACTCCTCTAGTCCCCCGCACTAAGGGTGATGCCAGCCAATTGGTTAGTGATCGGGTATACCCTCTTCTAAGAAAGTCTATCATATGTTGTAAAGGTTCCCTTCTTTCTAGTGAATGAAAACGTGTTAGGTATATAAGACCTCTCTATTCCTTAAGCCTTTATTTTGAAAATCAGAAACACCTTCTTCATAAAATATTTTTTTTACTCTTCCATGTATTTCCATACACTCACATACATTTTCATTTAACCTAAATTTCTTTAGCCTTTTTAGTTAAACATATTTTATAAAAAAAATTTCTACTAGAAAAGTTCTTAAGGTTCTGGAATTTGGTTCATGTTCATACCATACCAGAATTCTTTAAGACACCATTTCCCGTTCTCTATTTTCACTGCGATATTGAATTTCATATAGAATGAAATTCGGTATCATATTTTCCATATACTTAGATTTCAAGTTATTCAGTTTTCTAAATTTATTATATCGAGTTTTCTTATACTGAAAATTTTATTTTCTTACATCTTTAAATTCCGATGTTTTCAAAGCCAAAATTTCTATACTAGAAATTTCCTTTTCACATGTCTAATTTTTTTTTCTCAATACCATTTATGTTAGAGACAGTGATACCATTTCTTATGATACTAAACCAAAGAAAAAGAAATAAGTACAGAGAAATTCCTTATACACTATCTTCTATAATCTGACATCAGTTATATTTTTTCATGCCGCAAATCTTGATACCGGTACCAGAAATTTGTAAAACTGAGTTTTCATAAAATATTTTCTTATAATTTACTCATACCGATTTTTTGAAAATCCATTATGAAATTTATAATTCCGGAATTTATTATTCAAAGCATCATTTCCTTAGAATTTTGAATCTTATAATTTCATTGATATCATTTCAATTTTATCAGATTCCATGATCCTTACACTCAAGGTGTAAGATGTTTATATTCAGGGTTAGTTATATAAAACGATGTCGTTGTTTCTGTTATAAACTAACCATTGTATGTTTTCCACATGTCCAGGTCCCTCTGAGATTTAAGGAAATATGACCGTTGGATTGGAACCGACCAATAGATTTTTGAAAGCTACAAATAGGACCTCATATGATGAGATCAATATACATGGAGAACACATAACAAGTTCACATTTTTTCATTTTGGAGTTTATATCTCTAAAAGTGAATTGCTCTAGAGTGAGAGGCTCTTATAAACTCTTAGTCTTCGTGCAGAAATTTTTAATGGATTGTTTTAACTTTACTTCTTGAAAAACTATTTTGTGTAGAGGTTCGATTTACTTATAATCAGAGACTTCAGGTTATGAAGTCAGAGGTGCCGATTTTCATACAAATCGATGGCTTGTGGGGATAGCAAGATAGATAACGATCATAGAATTGAGAGATTACCAGGGTTTGGGTATGTCATACATTCCTATAAGTATAAAATGAGGGACCTTTATCCAAGGTTGTTGGATACCCTCCTCTTTGGGATAAAAGAAGATTTTAAATTTCCCCTTCTTTGAAAACGTTAGGAAGTTTTCTTTTTGAATAAACATTCTAACCTAAATATATGATTGTAAGAAATTATATACTTTTTGTGGTATAATTTCTTTATAAGATAAGTTTCTTAAGATTTAGGCTTAAGAACTTTATATTTATCTAAAAATGTGATTTCTTATTAGAGGTGTGGTGAATTTTGTTTATACAAGTATACAATTCACCCCCCTCTTGTATATTGTGCATATTCAATTCTATTCTGATCTGTATATTGGTATTGTGTGAAATATCATACTCCATACCTTCCTATAAATTGGTATTAGAGGTGGTTACCACATACTATGAATCAATATATCAATTTTTTTAGATTATTGGTTAAATATGAATTAATCTCATGAATAGATTTAGAAGAGAGGTCATATTTTTCTTTACATTTCCAGAATCAGGATTTCAGACTCACAAGTCTGGACTCATATTTTTTTCTTAGAGATACTCTAGTTCATATTTTTTTCTTAGACTTTAAAATTTATCTTAATGTTTTATTTATAAACATAATATTTTCTTTATGCACTACTTCTATCCTTTTTTTCGAAGAAAGGTTTTTCTTATGGAAGGATACATGCATATTAGTTCTTTGAACAATTTATTTCCTACCAGACCACATATTTTTGATAGAAACGATTATGAGTACTGGAGAGATAGGATGAATACATTCATTATTAATACTGGAGTTGATAACTACATGATTCGAAAAAAGATATTATAAGATTCCTGATAATGAGTTGAGAAATTTTACTAATGTGGACAAAGAAGAATATCATGTTAATTTTAGAGTCAGAAATACATTGCTATGTTCTGTGAAAAGGAACATCTATAGTCAAATATCATCATGTGAAGATGAAAAAAATACCGGGAAGAAATTGGATGTTACACATTTTGGAACTTCTAAAGTTATAGAGATAAGAAGATCTATGTTTAGAGCTGAATATCATGGCTTTATCTTTCCTTATGGAGAACCCATAAGAAAAGTTCAACAAAGGTTCATGACTATTGTGATCATCTTAAAGTATATGGGATAAAAATGTCTTATTAATTAAATTCTTTTTGACGAGATCATAGACATCATGCCTAGTGAATGGGAGTCCAAGAGGACAACAATTGATGAGAACCGAAAAGTCACTTAGATTTCTTTAGATGAGCTTTTTGGAAATCTTCTTCAACATGAGACTAGAATGAAGAGAGATGCAGATAATATTAATATGAAGAATGTAAATGGAAGTGTTGCATTCACAAAAAAAATATAACCATGCGAAATAAAAAACTCTAGAAAGATTTACTAGATCGAAGTCAATGAAAGTTACTATTCAGTCAGAATCTTGTGATATAGAAAAATCTGAGAATGGGTTAGATAATATTTCTTGGAGAATGAAAAAGATAGTATCTAAGAGGAATGATAAAAATATGTTTAGGAAGAGAGACTGCAAATAAAATAAATATGGGGAAGTTACTTGATACGAATGCAGAAGAACATGTCATATCAGACCTAATTTCCCTCTTTTGAAAAATAAGGATAAGAAGGAATGGAATTTAGAGAGAAATAAGAAGAAGTTATACCATTATAAGAACACGAATAATCTTAATGAAAATTACACATGGAGTGATTGTTGTAGAGACTCTTTAAAAAGTGAATCTTCTTATTATGAATCATTGGCTCAGAGGAATATTGTATTCATTGCTACTACTTTACCAAAAACTTGTATTATGGCCAAGGTACACTTTTATGATGTTCTCAAAAATTTATCTCTTGATAATAATTATTATCCTAGAGATATTACTTACAATGAAGATACTTCATCTTCATATAATGAAGAAATAAATTCTTATAAAGAAATATCTAGATTTTTCAAGTTGTTAGAAGAAAAAAATTATAAAATTTCCAAGATACTAGACAAGGAAAATACTGGAGAAGAAGTTCTTACAAAAGAGATTTTAGACATCACTAAAGATCTTGAAGATAAAGATGAGCTCCTAAAAAACATTCTAAAGATCTTAGGGAAGTAAATTCTGATAAGTAAAAACTTTCTAAAGAACTTAAGGATGTTATTTAAAAAATAAATGTTTTTGAGTAAAAATATAACTATAATGAAATAATTCCTGAGGATAGGAATTTAGTCATCATACTAAAATATGAAATATATTCCCCTAAGAAAATTCTTTCCAATTTTACTTCTGGTAAATAAACTTTTGACCAGATGTATTCCCAAATCAGACCTCAAGAAAATAAATCTGGAGTAGTTTATACTCACAGAAAACCTATTTTCAAAAATAACTATTTTATTCCATCCAAAGCCCCCTTCTATAAAAAATGTAAAAGTGGAGGTCATTGGAGGAAAACCTATTCCTTGAAAAAAATTCAATCCCTAATATTCCACAAGGCGTATTTTTTTAAAACAAATGTGGGTTCTTAAAATTTTATTGCCAAACCCCAGATCCAGACCAGTTTGGATTCTAAAAATCTAACTTTAGTTTTTTCTGGAAAATGAAGAATGCACCAACAATATCTGGTATACAGATAGCAGATGTTCCCATCATATGACTAGTAACAAAAGTTATTTCCATAAGAATGTCAAAACAAAAGGTGGAAAAGTATCCTTTGGGGATAATTCTCAAGGAGAGATTGTCGGTATAGGTAATATCATTATTCTTGGAAAAGTTTTAATTTCTAATGTTTTATTTGTTAATGGTCTAAAGAACAACCTTATAAGCATAAGTCAATTATGAGATGATGGTTACCTTGTGAATTTTAGGAATGATAAGTGTTTATTTCACAATTTTGAGGATGAATATATCCTTACTTCCCATAGGAATGAGAATGTCCACACATTGAACTTAGAAGACATTAGAAGTACAGATCATCCATGTTTAAGAGCATTTGAAGATAAATCTTGTCTTTGGAATAGAAGTTTAGGACACTGCAACCTTAAGAACCTTAGTAATCTATCAAACAAAGGATTAGTTATGGATCTACTAGTTCTAAGTAACGATTCTTCAAATGTTTGTAACCCTTGTCAGTTTTTCAAGCAACACAAATCTAGAATTATATCTATTAGTGATGTGTTAACATCTAATTCTCTATAGTTAGTGCATATGGATTTATTTGGTCCTACAAAAACTGAAAGTATTGGAGGAAAATATTATGTATTTTTTCTCATTGATGACAACACTAGATATACTTGGGTCTATTTTATTGAAAAAAAATATAGATACTATTCTTATTTTATAACTTTTAGAGCTCAATTAAAAAATGGGAAAAACCTACCATTGATAACTATTCATAGTGATCGTGGTGGTGAGATTGTAAATTCGGGTTTTGAAACTTTTTGTATTAAGAATGGTATTACTCACAATTTCTCAGCTCTTAGAAATCCTCAACAAATTGGTGTTGTTGAAAGTAGGAACTGAATCCATTAAGAGATAAATAGAACTATGTTGAGGAAATATTCTATAGCAAAACACTTTTGGGTTGAAGCTGTAAGTACTGCTTGTTATACTATAAATCAAGTTTTGATAAGACATTTTCTTAATAAAACTCTTTCTGAGCTATGGACTGTTCAAAAACCTAAATTTTCTTACTTCAAGGATTTTGGATGTAAAGCTTATATCCTTACTAATAAGGATAACTTACAAAAATTTTCACCAAAATACATTGAAGGAATTTTCATTGGCTATTCCACTAACTCTAAGGCTTATAGGGTTTTTAATAAAAGCAGTTGTACTATAGAGGGATCCGTACATGTTAAATTTGATTAAACTAATCCTTTTGATTTCAAACATCATAATTTAAATATTCTTGATATATTTTCTAAAAATTATCCACAACCTATATCTGAAGATTCTTCTACGGATAATTTTGACGAAAATATTCCTGAAACATTTACCCCTGAAATTTTTCTACCTTCTGTTGATGTTCACGTTTTACAAAACCGAAATCAGTTGTTACTTAGAAATCATCCTACTAATAATATCATAGGAGATTTCAATAAACCGATAATGACTAGAAATTCCTTAAGAAATGAAATTGAACATGTTTCTTTTATTTCCCTATTCGTGCCAAAGACTCCCGAGGAAGCCCTAGGTGATGAAGATTAGATAAAGGCTATGCACGATGAAATCAATGAGTTCGTAGGGAATCAAGTCTGGACCTTAGTTGAGAGACCTAAGTATACATCTATTATTGGTGTAAAATGGGTCTTTAGAAATAAATGTAATGAAAATAGAATTATAGTTAGAAATAAAGCCAGATTAGTTGCTAAAGGCTATAACCAACAAGAAGGCATAGAATATGAAGAAACCTATGCACTGGTAGTAAGACTTGAATCTATCCAAATACTTCTAGCATTTGCAACATTATATACATTTAAACATTACTAGATGTATGTGAAGTGTGACTTCTTTAAGGGATATGTACAAGAAGAAGTCTTTGTAGACCAACCTCCATGTTTTATAGATGTAAAACATCCTAATCATGTATATAAACTTACCAAATCTTTATATGTCCGTAAACAAACCCCTAGAGCTTGATATGATATACTTACCTGATTTTTACTTTAAAACAACTATTCTAAGGGAACCGTAGATCCAACAATTTTTATGAAGAAGGATAAGAAAGATATTTTATTTGTTGAAATATATGTTAATGACAATATATTCATATCAACTCAACAATCATTAATATATTCCTTTCCAGATCATATGAAGTCTGAGTTTGAGATGAGTATGATGGGTTAGTTAACATTCATTATTTCTTTTCAAATTTCTCAAAAACCAGAAGGAACTTATAAATCTCAACATAAGTACATCAAATATCATCTTATTTTTTTTTGGGTATAATAACACTAAGAGTATAATTTATCCTATCAGAACATCTAATACTCTTAATACTGATGAAGCAGGGAAAACCTGTGGATCAAACATCTTATAGAGGAATGATAGGTAGTTTACTTTAATTAACTGAAAGTCGACCCGACTTAATGTTTTCTATTTTCTTATGTGAAAGATATTAATAAAATCATAAGGATTACCATATTAAGTCTGTGAAAATAATTTTCTAGTATTTAAAAGGAACCTTGAATTTAGGAAATTGTTTTCTTCTAGAAATGTTTTTAAACTAAAAATATTTTCAGATGCTAATTTTTCTGGTTGTAAAATGGATAGAAAGAGTGCATCCAGAACATTTCATTTCCTAGGATATTCCTTAGTGTCTTGGTCTTCTAAGAAACAACATTATGTAGAAATTTCCACTACTGAAGTAGAATATGAGGCAGCAGGAAGTTGTTGTGCTCAGGTGTGGTGGATGCAACACACACTCACAGATTAGGGCATGGGTTTTACCAAAACTCAAATTTTCTGTGATAACACTAGTGCCATATATCTATTTAAAAATACAGCATATCACTCTCATGATAAGAACATATATATTAGACATCACTTTATTAGGGATCACACATTAAAATGAAATATAAATCTTCAATTCATCAAAATGAAAGAACAACTTGCTGATATATTTACCAAACCATTACCTTCCGATAGATTTGGATACATTAAATAGAAGCTAGGAATGATATTTGTAATATAATCATTCATATCTTCATCTTGTTCAACCATCTTCTAACATTAAATTATTACTAAATTCAAGGGGAGTACATATGTTTGAAAATTTTGAAAAAAAAATTCCCCCCTAAAAATTTTGTTTTTTCGGAATTAGTGAGTTTTAGAATTGAGATTGTTTCTATATTTGTTTTCTCAACAGACATGAAATTTAACAGTTCCAAAAATGTTAAGAAAATTTTAAGAAAATTTTAATAAGTTATTTTTAAGGAAATTTAATCTTAAAGAAATTTTTCCTTAATCTAAATGAACTTTAAGGATTTTTTTTCTTTTAGATTTTCTATCTATTTTGAAAATCCCAAAATTAAAATTCTCAGAATCTATATTTCCAGAGTTGAAATTCTTAAAGTTAAATTTTTGGTGTCTAGTTTTTCTAACCCCTAGATTTTTTTACCGATAATTTCTTTATAGTTTCTTTAAAGGTACATTTTCTTACCCCTAGTTATTTTTTTACAGTTCTATTTGTTGGTATTTCTTTCTTTTAAGAAATTATTCTTCAGATTCATATCTCCTTAGAATATGACTTTTAGTTTCTAAAACCTCAAAATTTTGTTATGGATATATCTTTGAAACCATCCTCAACCATTAGATCATATTGGACAAATCTCGGCCATTTTATTTCCTTATAGAAGATGAAAGGTCGTTGTTTTTCTATATAAGGTCTACCCCACTTCATATGGACCCCACCGGTTCCTTAAGCCTTAATGTCAAAGTGATGCTAATTCAGAGTTTATCATTCCATATTTCTTCAGAGATTTCTTATAGATCCGAATGTCAGGCAGTTCCGACCAAATGCCTATTTATGAGAATAAAGACAAGATGATATTTCGGGAGAGACTCGTATGTTCTGAATTTTACAATCGGTGTGATTCCCTCATCTCTCATATTATTAAATGTAATAATTGGGAGATTATTTGTATTGCAAAGGAAAATGTTCAAGATACTATATACCTGGAGCTAGTTATATAGTTTTATGGCTCTGTATATTTCATTGAAAATGACGGTATGGAGTATTTCATAATTAAGGCTTATGAAAAGTATTACACTGTTCCATACCGAAATGTGGCCAACATCCTAAAGATTACATATGAAGGAGATGCCCTCATAGGTTCTAAAAAATTTCAAGAAAAGAGATGTTCTTTCGAGAAGAACTGTGCTTTAGAAAGTCTCGGCATCAGGGGAGTTAAGACTCTAAATCAAGCAGACTTATCAGTAAACCATAGGATTGTAACATTATGGATGAATGGGTTCTTTATCCCTAGAAAAGGGGTTAAATATTACTTAAATACGTGTGATATTCTATTTCTATAATTTCTCATCGACCTTAGGAATGTTAATTTTGTTAAGTATATTTTCCTTATGATTAATGTTGTGAAATCCGGTACCATCAAATCTCAAATTCTCATGTCCCCAGCTACTATCTCAAGGATAGTTGTTATGGTTTTAGTCGAAATGAAAATCACATGAAAGTCTGCTTTGAAGTCCTATAAGATTATGTTGCTAAGTGAGGATACACTAAATATAATGAAACTTTATTACACTCTGGACTCTAATAAATTTTAACAAGTCATGACACTAAATGTTTAGAAGCCGGTATTGAAAGAATCCATTCAGGAGACATCCAAAGTGGCATAGAAAAAGAGTGTACCAGAATCTTCCAAAAGTATTTAGAAGAACAAAAAGTCGGATGATGCCTCTCATGACAATCCTACCTCAGTAGCTATGGCTTTTACACCACTAGTTATAAGAAAAAAAAGGCTTACTTTGATGATATTGATTCTGGCTAGAGCAAATTAGCTGAATCCAAGAAATAAGGGGATCCAATCTTTGGGTTAAATCTGATAGAGGTAAAGGATTTGAAGATTTAAAGTGTGGATGTGTTAGAGAACCAAGCTAAGGAGAAGAAGCAGAAAAGGAAACGAACTGAGACATAGATTATACAATCCCTGATAAAAGAAGTAGAAAAGTCCTCTGTGAAGATACCAGTACCAGATTCCACTCTGGAACCTAAGAAAGTGTAGAAACCTATAGTGATACTAGAACCTATTTGAGAACTACAAGAAGAAGTTCAAGAAGAGTAAGAGATTATTCAAGAAGAAGAAAAAGATGTTATCAAACAAATTGATAAGTATGTTGCAACACTAGGAGTTTCTACCGAGGAAGAAGAAGAAGAAGAAGTTGAGATCGAAGTTGAATAAATAGAAGAGGTAGAAGAAGAGGTTGATATAACCAGAGATGAAGAAAAAATCCATGAATCTAAAAATATTTATACCAGTAGTGAATAAGAGAAAGAAGAAAGATAAATTCAAGCAGAATCCAGAGATGATAAGACAATAGAAAATGAGGAATTCCCCCAGGTTTTCAAAGCCTCTACAGTGATGAAAGTCGATAAATGGAAGGCCATTATGGTTTCCCCTTCTGATGAAGACTCTCCTAAAAACCTTGAGAATCCCGATACATCGGTTCTGAAAGTCAATAAAGAAGAATATGTCTCCGAGTCATCATCATCTATGGGTGGTCACTTTGTAAAACATTGATTAAAGAAATTATTATGTACCATTCCGGTACTCACTAACTTAGATTCCCGGATCCAAATGATGCAGGAAACTTTAAACTAAAAGGCAGATTCAATATCTATGTTGATGGACATGGTGGTGAAAGGTGAATCTGATCATAATAATCATCTCATTGATTGCAAAGCCCAAAAATTTTCATGTCAAAAAGTGACGAGTTAGACACAAACCTTATTAGATAAAGCTCTAAAATTCTCAGACTTCATGGAATCATCAAAGGGAGCATTCAATGATGTATCAAATGAGACGTCCAATGACCAGACTTCTCTCTTGGAAAAAATTCTAAAGTGAGTTAGCTACGAGGAAAAATTAAGGAAAAAATCTTCTAGATCAAATAAATTCAAAAGATGAAGTTGTTAATTACATGAAAGGGATATCTACTGGTCTTGTGAAGAAATCAGATTCACAAGAAGAAGTGATCAAAGTTCTTGAAGATAAAAATCGGTCTCAAGAATTCTGGATCTAGGCTCTGGAGAAGAAGGTAGCTGAGCAAGATGCCTTGATAAAGAAGATTCAAAAATATCACATGGATGTGAAAAAGATCATGTTTTTGATGAAAAATATTATTTCAGAGAAGAATAAGGAGGGTTTAATCGTTTTTCCTTTCTGAAGTTTTTTTGTACCTTCATGTGAAAAATAATGAATATTCCTTGCATATTTCATTCTAAACTTTCAGGTCCCTCTCCATTCATTTTTGAAAATCAAAAAGGGGGATAATTTTATCAAAGGGAGAATATAAAGAAGAAAAATTAATAACGAAAATTCCTTAAGTTAAAATCTAAAGAAAAATAAATTTTCTAAAATTTTATCTGGAAGAGTTCTACACCTAAGGGGGAGTATCTCTAAATAGAAGAATATATATCTGAGGGGGAGATTTCTGTACTATAATAACTTCTATATAAGGGAAGAATAATCTACCCTATGTCATACACTTATGGGGGAGACAATTATTTATATCTTTGAGCGTTTATTTTTTTTCTGTGTCAAATTTTTCGAATTTGTTTGTGCTTTCTAAAAAGGGGGAGATTGTTCGGTTTATAAGTCCTCTCCATTCCTTAACCCTTTATTTTGAAAATCAAAAACACCTTCTTTATAAATACATTTTCCTTACTCTTCCATGTATTTCCTTACAGTTATATACATCTAATTTTAACCAAAATTTCTTTAGCATTTTTAGTTAAAATTATTTAAATTTTTTTTATACCAGAAAAGTTCTTAAGGTTCTGAAATTTGGTTCATTATTATACCATATCGGAATTCTTCAAGACACTATTTCCCATTCTCTATTTTCACTGCGATACCAACATTCATCTAGAATAAAATCTGATATCATATTTTCCTTATACTTTGATTTTAAGTTCTTTAGTTTTCTTAATTTCTTATACCATGTTTTCTGATACTGAAAATTATATTTTCATACATCTTAAAATGTCGATGTTTTTAAAGCCAAAATTTCTATACCAGAAATTTCTATTCAAAATTTCTATAATTTTATTTTTCTCAATACCGTTTACGTTAGAGACATTGATACCATTTCTTGTGATACTGATACCAGAGTATAAGAAATCAGAACATAGAATTTCCTTATACATTGTCTTCTATAATCTGACATGGGTTATATTCTTTCATTTTGCACTTCTTGATACTAGTACTGGAAATTTGTAAAACCGAGTTTTCATAAAATATTTTATTATACATTACTCATACCTATTTTATGAAAATCCATTCTGGAATTTATAATTCTGGAATTTAATATTCAAAATTTTAATTCCATAGAATTCTGAATCTTATAATTTGTCTCATATCATTTCAATTTTATCGGATTCCAAGTTCCTTAAATTCAAGGTGTAAGATCATTATATTCATGGTTAGTTATATAAAATTATGTCATTTTTTTTGTTATAAACTAACCATTTTATGTTTTCCACGTGTCCATGTCCCTATGAGATTTAAGGAAATATTACCGTTGGAGTGGAACCGACCGATAGATTTTTAAAAGCTATAAATAGGACCTCAGATGATGAGATCGATATAGATAAAGAAGAAATAAAAAGTTCACATGTTTTCAATTTGTATTTCATATTTCTAAAAGTGAATTTATCTAGAGTTAGATGCTCTTATAAACTCTTAGGCTTCGTGCAGAATGACTGAATGGCTAGTTCAAACATTGCTTCATTCAAAATTACTTCGTGCAAAGGTGTGATTTCCTTAAAATCAGAGACTTTGGATTGTGATGTTATAAGTGTCAATTTCCTTACAAATAGAGGTCTTGCAAGGATAGCAGGACAGATAACGATCATAGGATTGAGGTCTTACTTGGGTTTCTGTAAGAAATAATTTATTGTAAGTATAAAACAATGGACCTTTATCAATGGTTTTTGGATACCCTTCTCTTTGGGTTAAAAAAAGATTGTAAATTTCTGTTTCTTTTTACAAGTTAGGAATTTTACTTTTTGTATAAACTTTCTAAATTTTATCTCTAATTTTAAGAAATTCTATACCCCTTGTGGTATAATTTCATTGTTAGAAAATGTTCGTAACCTTTATACTTAAGAACATTATATTTCTATAAAAGATGATTTCTTATTTGAGGTGTTGTAAATTTTGTTTATACAAAAATTTCCTTAATAAATTTTTAAACTATACAATTCACCTCCCCTACTTGTATATTGTTCACATTCAGTTCTATTTCGATCCATATATTGGTATAGAGTAGAATATCATACTCCATACCTTCCTATCAAAACCAGGTCCCATCTTCGCAGACACATCACACTTTGTGACTAAAACAATTGATCTGAACATGAAACTTGGATAACTAGTCTATACCCATGATGACATCGTATGGCCTCAATGATTCTACTATGAGATCCCAATCAAAGAAATCACCTCCTATAGTGAACCCACACTTCTGAAAACTATGTGTACTCGTCAAATACCCTCCCGTAAGTGTCTATAATCATAAGGATTGAGCCAACATCTCAACTGTAATCTCCAAGATTCAAATGAGGATCGTGGCGAGGAATGTGTGACTAACCCATGTGTCTATATGAACTAGAGATATGGTGTAGAATACATAGATCATACCTCTAATAATTTATGGATTGCATTTGTCATTGTCTTCCATCACCTAAACTAGCCTCACCCCTATCATTCGGCGCTCTAAGCCTATGGAGGACCACCTTGGTGTGCTGGAGGTAGTACCTTGAACTGTTGTTCGCCGCCTGCCACTTAGCATACTACCCATCCACGTCCTCCACCCTACAGACCTTCTCGTTCGAACATCTATCATTGCATTATCAGTCCCTAGACCTTCTGATGGTCCTCTGTGTAGGGATTCAGACAATCAAGAGCAATGTTACTCTATATACCACATGAGTAACAAACTCTGGAATTCATATGACCTCCTCTGACTTGTGTACTCTTTACCTCTGGACTGGAATCCTAGGGTTTTCCTCTGGAATGTCAAGACCATTTGGGAATCTGTGTCATCTACTATAGATGAATCAACCACCTGTTGTCTAGTGGTGGCTCTCACCGTTGATCTATACTCGACTATGAAGCTCTCCACTAGTAGAGATTTCTCTAGCACTCCAGCCTAGATTGGGATGATGAGCAAAATCATCAACTCCCTGATCCCCCATCGGAGTCCTTTCTCAATGGTTCGGGCCCTAAAAAATGGGTCACGTATCATGTTGGTGGATTAGAGGGAGAGGTTGTAAATCCTCATAGAGTACTAGCCCACAACCAGGATGCCCTATTATAGGTCCATTAGTTCATGAATACACACTGAGTATAGTGTCATTGGAATGAACATCGCACTGAAGATGCCCTTGAATTCTAACCATGAATGGGTCACCTCCTCGTGCATCTGGATCTTCAAGCATCACCAACTCACTGCCATTCTCTGAAAAAGGTTAGCGGCTAGAACCACTATTTGGCTTGTAGGTGTCTCTACTAGGTGAGAAAACCCGCATAACTACCTCCAGCCAATCCACAACTGCTTGGGGATTTGTAACACCTTGAAACCTCAGAGGCCTTTGTCTCTAGAACTCATGAAGTGCGCTCATTTGGAATACAATGTTCATTGATGGGGTTGGTAGAAACTACCATTGTACGGTTTGTGGTCCTACTTATACACCACCCAAATATGATATCGTTGTAATTGGTCATCGTACTGATGCCTCATCACTCAGTGGGCCATCATCATAATCCCTCACTAGAATCCTAGTAGGTTGTCTTCATGGAAGAATCAATAAGGGAAATAGATGTGCCACATTTAATAAGTTATATGCATGGTGCTAACTCACAAGAGATAGAAAACATTTCCAAAACACATATAACTAGTGTTTTCAGGTACTGAGGTGGAGAAAAGAATTTAGGGTCCTGGTGTATGGATACATCAGCCACCACACCAACCCTAGACTCCTCGGATAGAAATCCAAACTCAAGACACTTAAAACTATTTCCCCCATCGAACATACAAACTCTTGGTTCTTCTAGTAGAACTGACCTCCCTCTGATACCACTTTGTCAGAACCCGTACCCTAGGGCCTGTGTCGTGACTACCCCATTCTCAAATTCCATAGGCCAGGGGATGGAGACTATCACTGGAAAGGCATTTCCAAAATAGGAAAGACATTTACTTTAAACATGTACACACAGAGACAGGGCATACTACACAACAAAAACCACAAAGGATAGAATGTAGAAAGATGACCAAAAAGTATCACATCTGATAGTATAAGGTGTAAACTGAAATTAATGGGGGCATAATACCATCATAACTAAAAGGAATTTACAAAAAAATAAGTACAACATTTGGAGGTCATATGCCAAGGATCCTACATGAAGGGTGGTTACAACTCACTATCAGATGTCACTAAATCACACCACATCTATCGATCAACTTTCGAGCACTGTCTAACCCTGGCTCCCCAAGGTCTCAGTCAAATATTTCTGTTATCTGCATAAAATACAATAGGTGTGGGAGAAGCCTATGTAGTGATGAGTATAACAATACTTAGTAGGGACCCTGATACCCCCGAATGTATCTTAGAAATCCAAAAAGGAAATACCGAAAACTAAGTTCTCAACGTAATGAAAAATGAAAAAGAAACATCCCACACTAGGTATAACATAATTACATAAGTAAAGATGATTACTCTAAGGTTATATCATCTTATTTTATTAAGAGACTCTACTTCTGATCCACTGAGCGTCTCTCTGTTGCTGGTCCATGAAGTGTCGCTCTGTTGCGGATCCATGACGGGTCACTCTATAGTTGATCCAAAACTGGTCACGTTACTACTGATCCATGAAGGGTCTCTCTCAGGCTAATCAATGAAGTTTAACTCTAATACTGATTCACAAACCATCTCTCTTATTCTGATCCATGAAGGGTCTCTCTTCATTCTTCATGTCGCAGCCAACCACTAGATTCTGGCACTTATCATGCTTTATTTCTGAAGAATATTCTCCCCAAAACATCGGTTTTACCTCAACTACCACGAATTATATCTTGGAGAAACCCAATGGACCGTCTCATCTCAAGGGTCCCAATGCAATAGACGGCGAGTCGAATAGACGCCTGGTCTATATGATATGAGAATTTTTGTAAAAAGGGTCTGATTGGATTCGAGTCCGATCCAACCTCGTCATATGCTAACTTCCTCCAAAACTCATGTAAAGTATACCAGAATGACCATCTCATCGTAAGTATCCTTATGCCTTAGATGGCGCTTCAATAGAATGCTTGGTTTGTTAGTTATTAACGTTTAAAAAGGGGTCAGTGGGGTCAGGGTCTGGACCGACCTGGGTGAACCGACCCGACCCGACTTGGATAGGGGTCCATAGCCCCAACACGAATCTGCCAACCCCTACATAGACCAGCCTGGGTCCGGTACGTGGGGTCGCGGCCCAGACCTACGGGGTGGGCCGGCCTGATGGGGTGGGGTCGGCCCGCTGGCACGAGTATAATTTGCTGGAGGGGGTCTAACCCATGGGTCAGCCCGGTCCACCAGAGGCAGACTAGCCTTTGGTCAGGCAGTGACATGGAAGGTGACCACATCCATCTCCCCAGCTCTCCCCATGATCATTGCTGTAAGTTTTTTCCACCACAGTCAACCGACCGCGGCTTTGAGACACGGTCGACCGATCCGTTTGGCCAGACTCCCACACATGACCTTCGATAGCATGTTGCCTACTCACCCGAGCATCCCATACATGGGATTCTCCCTTGAAATAGTTCTAATTGGTGTCACATCTCCATGTTGATGGGCACACCGCCTCTCTCCCTGCCCACAGCCACCACTGACATAGTAACGGTTCTCCAATGGGCCACCAAAGTTACTCTGGTGGTCTATTTTTTGAACTGTCTACACCTATCATACCATATGGATTCAACCTTCACTAAATGACCTCAAACTCGACATTCCTCCTTTTGAAAATTCATCCACCAAGAACGCACAAGGCGGAGGGTGTTAGACATTGTTTGTGTCGGCTTGATCCCTCCACGTTAGAGGTTTAAAGTAGTGATGTCTTGGGAATAAAATTCTATCAAAAATAAAATTAATCTCGAATAGAAAACCCATGAATGAAACCCTCACACAAGAAATCACGATCGGGGGATTCACCTGTTTCTGTGTTAATCATCATTCATGATTTAGAAAAAGAATGGAGAAATTATAAAACCAAAATGAAACCCCAACATCATTTGACATTTGGTTTCATAGAGTTACGTCCTTGAGTTTTCCATAGGTCGACATCGTTCGTTGCTTCCCAACATCATTATTTGAGGTATGTCAAAGTCGATGACGTTCTACTGGCATTTGTCATTCTTCATTGGAGAGGAAACTCGTCAGTGGTTCATCAGATAATTACCCATGATTTAATTCCCAAATTTACAATGCGTTATGTTAATAAAAAGAAACATCTCCCATAATTTCTAATATGTTGCTATATTACATCATTGTGTAGTTTCATTAATGAAATATCATAGCAGTTATGCTTGCACAAAGATCCATTAAGTGGATACCTTAATTGTGCCTCGTCATCCCCTTGTCACCACCCCGCAACACTGTCATCCGCCACTCAACAGTTGAGAAAATAATTAATATAAATTATTTTCTATGTTATTTTATTATTTTACGAAATGACAGAAAATTAACTTTTCTGTGTGACCCTTTCCGGCTGAAGTTATTTCTTTTGTAAGCTTATTCTAGAATTATGAGTTCAACGGTGCCCTCAGATTTTCAATCTGAGCAACGGTTCAAAAGTTATAAAAACTCACTCTCACATTTACTAAATGTATTTTAAAATATGTTTAAAAATACATTTCGGGGTCCTCGGGCCTCTGAATCATTTTCCATCAAAGCATGTAGTATTTAAATAATTCCATATAATTTAAATAAAATTACATAGTAATTCCAGGAGATTACAGTTTGATATACTAGATCTGTGTATTTAAATCCCTAATACATCATCCATGATCTCATACTCATCATGTATGGATGTTACTACTCCATCTACCTACCTAATGAGGTTCTCGAGATCCTTCTCATGACGGCGAAGCTAATATGGATCATCTCCCACTAATCATAGATAGTAAGGTCCTATAAAAATACTGAAGATACACCGATCTACCAAAACCTTAGTACTAAATAGGAACATTTGGAAATTGGGGATTCTTATTACCTAGCTTCCACCACTGTTGAAAAACCACATAACTATCTATGGGTGTCAACTGGTTATTGTTTATCACACATGTTTTCTCAAAGAATATCTTTCGATAGACAATCGAACCACTTCCCTTTCATGGTTTGAATCCACCTAATCCCACATCATCATCTAATATTATATTTCACTTGGGGATGAGATCCAACTTTAGAATATCATACATGATAGTCAATGGGACATTTTTTACCTAAGAATGAATATGATTCCTAATCCCATCCTCAAATTGTCTTTCTTTTATTGGCTCATCATTAGAATAGATAGGTTCAAATCACCAAATCTCTATAAAAGGTGCTTAGCAGTCCATAATAGACATATAAATGTGATAAAAGTTCATTAAATATATAGAATTATCATCCCTTAGGGTAAAAGATAAGAAAGAGTTTTATAAGCTACATTTGAAATACCTCCAAATAAATCCCTGATACTAACATCCCTCATTAAAATTATCCCACAACCTTTGTTGTATCCCTATTGAATATAAGTAGAGATCTTCAATCTCTTATCAGGATGTTTATCTAAGTTCTCAAATATTGGTATAACTATCTCAATACATAATTGTATAGTATGGGGGCCTCCATCCCCTAAAAAATTATGTGGTTGTTGCTACTGAAGCTGTAGTGTCAACTCTCCCATATAAGGGGAAAGGTGTGGAACTCCCTTTATAGTTTTTATAAGACTCATAAACTCACATAAAAACCACACATCATTACCCACATCCTTGATAATAGGTTTTTACACATGTTTCACAACTTATGGTATCACTGGTGGCTTAGGGCCCACCACCACTAGAGCATGGGAGTCATCACCCTCCTCATGCATAACTGGAGGGAGTCACAATGGAATATCTCTAAAAATATCAAATGCACACATCATGTAGTATTTAAAAATAATATTATTGAAAATACAAGAATAGTATATATACAATAATTCCTTTATAAAATTCACTCCCCACATCCATATTTTAATTCTAGGACAAGGTGGAACTAATAATCTAGTGGAACATGAGATACATTGTCTACTGCACACTACTATGATCGGGGATGGGTCATGATCTGTGTTCCAAGTCCATTGCTATGATAAAAAAAATGTTAATTATAATTTACATAGGAAAACAACATTTCAAACTAAAATTTTAATCCATATTTTACAATTACCATGTCATTTTTTAATTCTATTACATTTAATTTCATTCTCAATAAAAAAAGATTTATTTTAAAAAGCTGAACTATATGGATCTCCACATCCAATTTATATGAGAAGAAACACCTTATAAATTTAAGTGTGTTGTAAATATAATTACAAAAACTGACTTATCATGTCCCATCATATAATGTTACAAAAATTCAGGGACATAGCAACAAAGGCTCCAACACATACTATAGGCAATGCACATAGTATTTAAGCATGTAATAGCATAATGTAGGAAATGAAATATTGTAAGGTTCCTAAAATTATTCTTGATCAATTATTCATTTAAGTATCAAGAAAAGGATAAAATATAATCCTTAATCTTAATTGTAAACAACAGAAATCTTTCTCATCATCCAATGATGAAATCAAATCAACTATAATTGGAATAATCAAGCACATGGTGTCTCATCCCAAGTAATTTTTTTTACTATATGTGGTTTAGTTACTCCAAGGAATATGATCATGAAAAAATTGTCATTCTTCATAGTATCATTTATACATTACCTAAATAGTAAGGAAAGAAAATATCTCCATTAACCCTTTGTGATGTCCCAAAAAGGATTCTAATAAGTAGTCCTCCAAGATGATGGACCACATTACCTCATGCATAAATCCCAATATGTCGGCATACGCTAACTAAAAATGAGGGTCCAATGTGGTACAGTGGGGAGACTATATCCTCATTATCATAGTTACATGGTAGTTAAATAAATATACATATAGTGTAAGTATAATAAATAACCAACAGAGGAATGAAAAGCATCAATAGTTAATAAATAACCAACCATACAACATCCAGTATCATATAAAAATTGATGTATTTACATCTATATATAAAAATGAAATATGTAGGGTAGGAATTAGGCATGAAATACATTACATCTGTCAAAAAGAAAAAAACAAAAAAAACATCTATCTTTAGTAGCATCACAAGTCATTTCTCGACCTTGGGATTCCATACTCCCAGACTATAATCACTCACGCATCAATAATAGGGTGACTTACCCTTTCCCTATGTGCATAAAAATAATCTACCTAGGTACCAGCAATGTGTAAGATTGGGTGTGACGAAATATTAGTAATCCACCACCAAAGATGTCTATAAATACCTAGACAGTGCATATAATATTAGTAGCGTGTAGATAAATAAATGGTAAGTAGTAATAAATGATGTAAAGGGGTTGTCTCTAGTTCATGTAGGACACCATTCTTACACTACCTGCTTTATCCTAAGCTAGATAATAGTTTAAAAGGTAAATATATGTATAAATATATATGGAATTTAAATATAGTGTTGTTAATATCCATATATATAGATACTGATACTAGTCTAAACCAGAGGCATAACTCAAATGTCCCTGGTTAGTAGCATGTGTAAGTGAAAAAAGGTCTCTAGGCCCAGTCTCATATTAGTAGGAATTTATTATCCAAGTATTACAATATTGGGTTTTCATGTCCGCATATCATAGTTAAGGGATGTCATGCCCTTGTATCACTTTATTAGGATGTCGTGCCCAAATATCACTATAGTGTAAGGGATTCCATGCCCAAATATCATAATAGTTTAAGGGTTGTTTTACCTATATATCTCATGATCGTTGCAATGACAATCCCAAATCATAAAAATTTGTGGGTCACCATGCCTTTGTATCTCTACAATGTAGGCTATCCATGCCAGAATCGTAACAATAGTGTCACCATTCCCATTAATAATAAACATGAATGGACTTCATACCTGTAAATTTTAACTCATATGGGAAAACATACCCATTCATCATAAAATAGAAGGGTCATCATGCCCAAACATCATAACTAAAAGGGGAATCCATGCATGTGTATCATAATAAATGAGGTTTGACATGACCGTATATCCGAATTCATAAAGGATTACATGCCCGTATATCAAAATTTAAAATGGATTCCATGCCTGAATCATAATAATAATAAGAAATCAAATCCATTAGTAACATCTATCAGATAATTCATAGTTCATTAACATTACTTAATAACAAGGGTATTCACATTGTTCTATTTATGAAATGAGATATGGTTATACCACACACATTCCATTCAGTACATTTCATCCATCAAAATTTGGAATCACACTAAATCCATCCCATTCAAGAATCATTCTGCAGACTCCATCTTGTGAACCATATGAAGAAAGAAGTTTCTGTGATACCTCCCCATGAACCGTATTTGGAAGAAACTCCACATCCAACCAGAAAAAAAAATTATAATAAAAATGGTTTGTGGTTTCTCTTATCTAGGAAACATAGTCCATAGAATCCATATATAGAAGATGGTACACGGGCATCTCTTATCCAGCAAATGGTTTTCAAGAGATTCTATGCCGAAAACAGTCTATGTACCATCCTATGTGGCTAGCTCCTTCATGAACAACATAATTCATGGATAGACAGTTCGTGGCCTACTCTTATGTAGACGCTCTTATGCAGCCAAATCCTACGTGGAAATACCTATGTAGAAAACTATTCACGCCCACTAGTCCATACCGTGGAGGATGAACCTCCCCCAATGAGGATCATTGTAGTCGGTAGATCCCGACCCTTCGGGCCAGTCCCTTCGATGTCGTCACATACCCAATGAAAAAAATAGAGACTCGCACCACAAAACTTTCAGACCAGGTCAATGAAATTTTCCATTGCACCATTCTGCTACAAAAATATTCATCTCTTAAATACCATGAGTCGAACCACTCCTCTTGAGACTCCAAAAATCCTATCACCTAACTCCAATCCCATGTTGATCCTGAGCTCTATGGAAAATCACGTTCTAAATTCTCCTTACATGACCAGGCCCATCATTTACATCCATCAAACTATGTTTCCCTGGTGATTCTGCATATTTATAAACCTCCAGGGCTATAAGATATTAATTTTCATTATCCTAAAGACACCTCTGCTTGACTATGCACATCATGCCCTGACGGCCCTGCATATGCTTCCAACAAAAATGGCCCATCAAATAGAGACATATTCTTCCCCAGGAGATGATTTTCCTACCTCTGTAAGCCTAATAGCTCTAATACCCCATATCATTTATCTTGATTCTAGAATCCCTAGAGTCATGCTTTACACATTCCTTCCCTCTCATGTTTGAGGAATTTCAGAACATCCTATCACTCTTATCTTCCAGCTAATCATGGATTGAAAAATAATCGGTCCTAATTCTATGACCATAAACTATGAGTTATAGTCCTTCCCACACAAAATTAAAATGTATGGTATTAGAACATGTATCATGACAATAAACTATGATAACATCACCCAAGCTATAAAACTTTAAACTGTAGTATGCTGGGAAATTTTGGATCTTCATAAACATACCTTCCTATCAGAAATGGATAGTCAGTTTCCTGAAGACACCTCTACTTGACTATGCACACAATTCTCTAACATCTCTACATATGTTTCCTACAAAAATGGCATGTAAATTAGAGACAAATTTTCCCTCCTGAGAGGCCTTTCTTACCTATGTACACCTCAATAGATTCCATGTCTCATATAAATTCTCCAAATCCGAAATCTCAGATAGTCATGGTTTACACATTCCACCCCACTCATGTTCGAGGCACATCATAGCATCAAAACATTATTTTACTATAGTTAATCATGGTTTCTATAATAAGTGGTCCTCATCGTATGACCCTAAACTGAAATACACCAAATAGACCAATCCAGATGACATTAAACTATAATGGAATCCTCTTGGAAACATGGAATTAAACTTTGATTCCATAATCCAAGCTATATGACATTAAAATATAGTAAACCCCATATGACATCTCAAGGGTTCCCCTCCTAAGGTAAGCCACCATCCTATTTAAGGGGTATCACTCTTCACCCTATTCACCTCAGCTCGGGACATTTCTAGATAGATCACCAAGATATGACTATCCTAGATATCAATATGGGTAAGGGTCACATGCTTAAAGATACCCTTTCCCTCTCTCATTGGTCTTGTAGAGACGACCTCTTATTCCATTTTCATCCTCCTTTTCCATTAGCGGATAAGAGATTGTGGTCCCTTGTTGAATATTTCACATCCACTAGTTCCTTGACACCGAGAATGACTCACACAGACTTATTGGTTTGTGATGATAAGACATTGGAAAATACCCGAGCTGAATGAACTATAAGAACTCTGATTCCTGTTATAGCAAGGATATGTTGGATTCATGCTTAAAGGACCGAGGAAAATGGGTTGACCTTCCAAAAGGATAACCCAATTATTCCCTAAACCAATGTGCCTACTTCCATGTGTAAACCCCAAATTAATGAACTAAGAGAAATCTTATTCCCACCATGATTGGGTAATGTGGGATGTCTGTCCATGGCCTGATCTCATGGTATGTTCTCCTCAAAATTTAGTCCTGATAAAATGTTCCACCGAATTCGAATGGGATTCCTCCTAGGTGTATGCCCTGATAAGTAAACTACATGGTATCTGATTACTCTCCTGATGATACCTTGAACGCCCATATTATCAGTCTAACCCCAACATCAAACCACCTTCCATCTCTCCTGGATAACGATAATCCCTAGAGATACTCATCACTTGGATTAAGTCATCATTTCCTCTATAGCATCAAATCCTTGTGTATCAATAATGATCCTACACCCATGGGTATCCTATCGATACACTCTTCGAGAATGAACCAAGGATTCATTAATATATCAACATGGCTTGAATCTATAATAGAGTCCTTCAATAAGAAATAATTGCCCCCAAAAGGGTGTGAGGAGCCCGACCTCACATCCTCTTGACCAATGCAGTCTTTATGTTTTGTTGGTCAAATATCCATCCAATGAGCGCCTGAATTTGGAATGAAGATCCATGAATCATGGATACTGGGGCCATTGGGTGTTTCTATCACCACGAATAAACCTATGGGATACCATTCGAGTAAATAATTTCATAGGAGGATCGATTGCAAAAATACTTAACCCCACTAAAATCGCTCGCTTAGACCATTCAACTGTGGCATCTCATTAGTAATAAAAAAGGGATAAGATTTCAAGTCCTTAAGAGGTCAATCCAATGCCCTATAATGGATAACAACATAAACCAGGCTGAAAAAATGGGTAAGTAAAACTCTCTACAATAATAGATGAGTGATGATTCCCACCTGACAATTTTACATTCCCCCAAAAAACATCACCTCGGGTTGAAACATTAATAGAAATTCTTAAATGAATATACTTTTTAATATTTATTTGGTCCAATAATTTCAATATTTTATAAGGAGTTTCCCTTTCTACTATGGGGAACTTACTTCTCATCATTAATAATCACTTCGTTGATAAAATGTCTTCTAAATTAAAAGTGTCGTGTCAGTAGAAATAACTATTATTCTTACAAATGAATATTTCCTTCCATGTCTATATTTTCATTACTAAAAAATTCTATACTTTCATTTACGGAAATATTATATGGATTATTTTCTATTATTTTCATAATTCTCTCAGTCCATTTTTAAAATTAAAATTTGATATATTTTTTATGATGCATGTTCTTCAAAAATACATTAAATAATATATTTTTTGATGAAGAGTTTCCTTAATTTCAAAATAAAAGGTGTTATATTCCAAAAAAATCTATTTTTATAACCTATATGTATTTATAAATATCCATTATCAAAGAATATTTTTTATAAGTAAACGTTTTCTATGTTTTTAATTCCCCATTTTTGAAAATAACTTTTAAAAGTGACCCATAACATAGTATTTTAATGATAGTGTTAAAACAATTTTCTAAAATATAATATAAGAATCCATCCATGTTAAATAATCATTTCACTATATTTTACTTTTTTATGAAACATCCTCTCTATGTCATCTCTAAATGAAATTGTTTCTCTCCTATTTTTATAAAATATTTCATTTAAATTATTTTCAATATATTAAGGACATTTATATTTCCATATTTTTTTTCTAAAAACAAGAAAAAGTTTTTTTCATCCAGGTCATTTTCTAGTGATATATATTGGTCATTATTCTATAATATTATTCCAATTATACCATCTACACTCTTTCTCTATATGTATTATATAACATAATTTTCTATTAATGATATGATATATCACTGCCTTTGTATTTGATAACCATCACCCATGGATATGAAAAAATTTTCATCCAATGTCGTCCCTCTGTGAATACCATATATTTAATTCGATTAATTGATGGATATTAACCTAGGATACAAATATCAATTGATTGGGAAAATAATTTCATCCACTACATAACAATTATCTAGAAAATATAAATAATATATTCTCTATTATATTTATTTAATGGTTTTTACATGTAAATTTAATTAATTTAATTTGATATCAATTTTTTATTCATTTTATCTTGTTATGATTATTGATGTAAATACTAATTATTTTCTTATGAAAATCCAGTTTAAAAGTGAATAAAAGTAATTTTATTTCTATTTGTTCTTTGTGTTGTGTTGAATGAAACCCGTTTTCTATCCATTCTATATTTATTATAAGTGAAATTATTTATTTTTATATAACATGTAAGTATGTACGATGGTGGGTGGGTTTATATATTACCCTATGACACATTGGTTATGAGTTTAAATATCACAAGATATGAATTATTGAGTAAACATTAGTTTCATGTATGCATGGGAACTGATTGTGTATCTCAAGAAAATTATGTTCATTATACTAATGTATTTGACCTATTTCAAATAAGTTTCATAGTTTCATGATTTATGATCTATTCTGTACTGGGAATTAATTTTCTTATGATTCTTGGTTATACCTGTATTATCATCATATATTAACTAATCATATTTTATTTTTATCACATATGTTTACCCTTTTTAATAACTTTATCTCATAACTTTATTTGGTTTCCATTCTCCATGTTAGGAATATGATTATATCTTATGAGAAGTCTAGGAGGGATTATAGTTCTCTATTGATTATAGAGAAATTATCATATGTTTTCCAAAATAATATTCCTTTGTATCTAGTTCTCAATGTCTCTAGAACTTAGATTCTTGGGATTTTTTTTGATTATTTATTGTGAATTATTATATACCTCATGAAAAATGTGTAAAATAGTTTCATTTCTAGGTTAACTACCAATTGTGGGTATCAGAGTAGGGTTTAGTGATTTTGATAACTATTTTAGTTTATCTATAGATTATGATTATAGGACCTTAGTAAAAAAAAACCTAATGATGGCTCTATGTATAGGATGGTATCCAAAAATATATTTTATGTTTTGATTATTTTGGTTTCCTAGAATAAAAGACCTTTCTAGATACTGAAAAGCGGATGAAAGCTCTAGAATTCTTATACCTAGGGGTAATAACCGTGAAGAGGGCATGTTCAGTATTTATTCAACCATGTAATGGTGATTGATAAAGAGTCTTAACCACACAGCTGGATGAACACTCTTAAATGATATACTTTTTTCAATCACACTCACATTATAGACAATTAGGAATTATTTTCTTCCTTAATTACATTTAGGTATTTGTTTAAGAATTATAAGAGAAAAAAAATTAAATTATCCCATGTAGAAGAAAGATAGTTGAATGATTAACCATGTATGATATAGTTATAATGAATTTATCAAATTTAAAATAACTTTTCCATTGGATAAGACATCTTAAAAGTTAGATTTTATATTCATTTACTATAATTAATTTGGGTATTATGATAATCATTTATGTTTTTGTATTTGTTTCAAACGAGATCATGAAGACGATGATGAGAATTTATGTGTTCAAGAACAACTATATCTAATAACTGAATAATGGAGCACACATAAATGGTTTAGAATCTTAGTATATGCCTGTTATGAAAGAAGAAATTTGAGTTCCCCAGTCATACCAAATGTTGGGGAGGTGATATATTAATATAAATTAAATCACGATACTCATATTTATATTATTTAATGGGTTATATTTTAAAATGATATATTGGAATATTCTAAAAGTTATATAAAATATATAAATATTTTCTGTCATTGATTATTCTTTAATGTTTTGGAAATATATATTATGTGGTATCACTAATGTTGAAAAGTGATTTTAACAAAGTAATATTTTGGGGATAACAATCGGAGAAAACATGATTGATTTGTGAATATATCTTAGGTTTAAAATATTCTCAAGGTTGAGGTAATAAAGGGGTGATTTATTTTTATGAATGTGAGTTATGTTGTATTGATAGCCTTGGAATTTATTATTGATTTATTTAAAAATTGATCCACAACATTTTTGGTGAATTTTCTCTCATATTTAAGAAAATAATATAATGTTAATTGTATCTAAATTAATGGACATGTGTTTAATACATTTTTGTGTTAAATATAGAGCTAATTCTTTGATAAATATATGATTTACTAATGGTTTAATAACATGTAGATTCAAATGGTTTTATGAAAGGTGTGTAATGAATAATATATGATTACTGTATATACATACTGGGGTAAAAGATCATATGGATGATTAATGTTTCTTAAGGAAATATAAGTAACTTGTTATGTCCTAGGAATGTTTTTTTGATTTCATATTAGATGTTTTATCTAGAATTATATATAGGTTAATATTAACATCACCTAGTTTCATTAGTGAGTAATAAATAAAAATTAAAGGATGTGATTTATCGAAGGGGGAGAATGTAGTGAACAGTTATTTAAATGTATATTATCCATAAATAATAACCTCATAATTATAAAGTTTCACACACAAAAATAACTTAAAATGAAAAAATAATTGATATATTTTGAATATTAAATATGATTTCTCGTGCATATTTATTAAATTAGTTGGAATATATTGAATTAACCATATAACAAAAACAATAAACAATATAGTATTATATTTTATCTAGAATGTAATACTTATATAAAAATCCCATTTTTATATTCCTAAAACATTGTTATCTTTTCTATGGTTTTCCTTTGGTCAATCCCAAACTGAAGATGAGAAATTCTGACTTCTGTGAAGTCATATGTAGAAAAATAGTAAGCTTATAGAACTCAGAGCTAAATGAATCACTGAATGAGAGCTCCATTACTTTTTACCTTACCCATAAATCTTATGCTTATGTTTTTTTGGTTTTTATATAAAAATTACTATGATATCAATATGTAATTATAAACTATAAATTCAAATGGGTATATAAATAAAAAATCCATTTTATGTTTAATGCCTTTGGTTTTTTGAGTTAATAATTTATATGATAATATATATATATATATATATCAATTGTACATATGAATATAAATTAAAAAAATATCATCCATCCAATACATATTTATTGGCTGTAAATAAGAAAACATTTATATTATAATTTAAAATACATTTTTCTAAAAATTATTGTATTATGTCTTGTGGTGTTATATTTTAACACATTTCATTGAAGTCTATTATCTGAAATTTATAAAATGAAATATTTTTTTTATTATTTATATAAAAATTTATTACGTATGAAATTTTTATCTATCCTTGAAAATGTTGAGTTGTAGTAAAAAAATGAATTTTATGAAAACTCTGATTTGTGTGGTTTTATTTTTTTAAGCCTGGCATATAGGACTAAAAAAACATTATAATTAATAAAATAAGTATTTAATGAATAATGTTATGATTTTTAAAATATTCTATGAACTATGAAAACCAATTACCAATATTTTTTTGAACTATAGCGATGAATTACATTAAGAAAAAAAAAATTCAACCTTTTCAGATAATCAATAATTATTAAGGTGAACATAAGTTTTGGATTTATGATAAATACTCATTCAATTTATTTTTTCTATAATAAATTAATTTATTCCCTATAAATCAATAACCTTAAAAGTTTTACCTTTAATATAAATTATAATCATAAAAACTAATTTTTTTCTAACAAATAGTTCTTTTTTCAGGATTACCAGTGTTAAATCTAAAATCAAAATTTTAATCCTTTAGATAGTTTATGTGACAAAACAATTTAAAAATGTTAAATATTTTTTTTAATAATTTAATATTTCAAATTAATATTTTTCATTAAAATTAATTATTATGGTTAAATATTAGTTAGCATTGTAAAATGGTTATATTTCCAAGAATAATTATTTTGTATTTTTCTTAAATTAAAATTGATGTATTTTGAATTAATATTCTAATAATATTTTTAAATTTATCTAAAAATTAATTAAAAATATTATAATTGGTAATATAGGTCAAATAATATTAAGAACACCTAATTAATAAAACAAAGTTTTCCTATCAAACATATTTGAAACAAATTATATTTTTTATTTTTGAACATAATTTTCTCATAGTTAGAACATTAATTAGGTTCAATGGAGTCCAAATTTGGATAAGACTTGCCAAAATTTGTTAATATTGATTATTTTATATTTTAGTGATAAAATAATTACCTTGATTATTTTTTATTCGAAATTAATAAGGGTAAAATGGGTTAAAATTGATATCCAACTTTTAATAACTAATGATAACTTACACCTTCTGTAAATAATCTTTTAATATTAAATTAATTCCCATATTTATCACTGACCATTTCATCACCTAATTCATCTAACTCACTAAACCCACCTAATACCCATGCGATTCCATTCATACCACGTACCGATCTCTAGTTTTTCATGAAAAAAAATACATTTTTCAAATATAAAAGAATATCACTGCTACCCGTTATCACATTTTCTATATTC
Organism: Viscum album; assembly: GCA_963277665.1. Taxonomy (NCBI): domain Eukaryota; kingdom Viridiplantae; phylum Streptophyta; class Magnoliopsida; order Santalales; family Viscaceae; genus Viscum; species Viscum album. The sequence goes on along the minus strand of OY728135.1, from coordinate 622,213,386 downwards.
CAAATGCCTTGGTCATGAATGTAACTTCTATATTCCTCTGTAAATCCCTCCCATATAGTTTCTATGGGTTTAAAAATTTATCCCATCTTTTAAGAAGCCACCTAGTTGTAGGTTCCAAGGGTAGCTAAAGCACTGGATGGGGAATGCCCAACTTAGTATTTTTGACCTAATTGATGATTAATCTAAGATTCACATCAACAATAAATTCCCTAACCAATGGTATTAAATAAAATATAAATTAATGATTGAACACTGAAACTAAAACACAAGATCCTCTCTTATTATTTAAAATTAATTTAAAAAATTATAATGTAAAGAGTTTATTCTTGATTCATGAATTTTAAAATGTCACTAAATTGTACCATAATTGTGTTTCAAGAATCAAGTTAAAATTACCTCAATCAGTGGTACAAATGTAATCAAATACCCTATAAACATAATCGTAAGAATCTCTAGGTGATAGTACAATGAATCCTAATGTTTGTTTTCATTCTTCTTTGATCACCCTAAGAATATCCTCAAGGAAGAGTTCTCTTTGATCACTATGGACATGAGTGTGGTGATAGAGGAAGACATACCTCAATTATTGAGAGTTTTCTTTGAGAGGGATATCTCTAGTTCTTTGAGATTATTCTGTCTATATGTCTTTACGCTTGAAAAATGAAATTATTAACCATTAATAAATAATATAATCTGGTTCATATAACGATAGGGATAAAAAATAATAATTTCACATTCACCCTTATTATTGTTCTTAATCCTTGTGGATCCCTATGTTTGTAAAAATAAAAATACTATAGTCATTTCTTGACCTGTGAGAAACTAACGAATTAAATTAAATAATATTTATTAAAATAATATTCAATATATAGTATTTTTCACTAGAACATTAAATTCAGTCTGCCATTCCTCCATATTATTTATGGGTACTTGAGTAATGTATATATATTTGATAAATAAATATCAATATATTATTCTCCAATTAAAGAAATTATATTCAATAACTAAAAAATATATTTTATTTGATATTCTACTCACATAATATAATCTCAAATAACGAGTGAGAGGATATATGAGATCATGTAAACATGTATAATTATTAAACTATATGTAAGAATAATATTTATTCAAAATTGTTTAATTTTTTTAACCCAAATGGATTCTTTAGTTCCATTAGAAGTTGTTATATACATAGGGTCGATTGTAAAATCAGTTAAAACTAACTATTTTGAACTCTCCCAGCTCACAACTCCTCTATTGAGAATAATAACATATCCTGACTAGAAATTTAAATCTTATTAATCTTTTTGAAAAAATATCATTGATATAACCCCCGATTACTAGCTCCACTTCTCTTCTATACAATACGAACATATCTTTTGTTATTCTTCGATAGTTAAGGATATCCTTAGTAGAAAAATGATATTTTTCTAATAGATCATCTTGGTATCTGCCTAAAATTATCAATGAAGATAAAATATATGGTCTATTATATAACATATCATACATGATTGGACCTATCACCATAGTGTATAGGATATTACTCATTCTCTCCTTCTCTTATGTTATATGAGGACACAATTTTTGGAATTTTGTAAACTATGTGAGATTGGAACTAATCCCATCATATATTATTCCATACTAAATCACATTTGAAAATTTTCAATGTATGTACCTTGAATTTGTTCAAAAATCCTCTTGGATCTATCACAAATGATCTTAGTCCCTAGAATATAGACTTCTTAACCTAAGTCCTTCATGGAGAAATAGTTCTATAATCAATCCTTAACAAACTATAAGATTGGTATGTTGTTCACAATTATTAACATTTCATCAAAATATAAAACTATATTAATGACAACATTACCACTAAAACACTTGTAAACACATGGATAATATTCATTCACAATTAATACAAAATATTTTATAGATTTATAAAATTTAGTTTTCCATGACCAAAATTCTTTCTTCAATCCATAAATGTATCTATATTAATAATATATCTTTTTTTCATCACATGGAGTAACAAACCCATCTATTTGTGTCATATCTAAATCTTCCTAAAGGATCCCATTAATGAAAGTTGTTTTAACATCCATCATCCAAATTCCATAGTCATGGTATGAAGCTATGGGATATATAATTATGATTGAGTAAAACATGGAAACTAGTTAAATTGTTTCATCATAGTCAATTCATTGGTGCTATATAAACCATTTATCCACTAGCCTTACATTATAGGTATATAAATTACCTTAAATTCCTAGTTTTATCTTGAAAATATATTTAAATATAATATGATTTACATCAGCTGGTGGATCAAATAGAACCCAAATATGGTATGATGCATGGAATCCATTTCAGAATTCATGGAATCTTTCCAGGTTACATTTTATGATCTCTCCATTTTCTCTTTGTAGGAGAGAGGTTAATTATTTTAAAACATTAATGAGTCACCATGTTCAATGACTATAAAATCATATCTCTCTAGTCCTTTTACCTCTTCTATGCACATATGCAGTGAGTTTTTTTTTCAAGAAGAAATTATTACACAATGACCTCTAGAATTTAGTCATTTACCAACTCTTGTGTATCTTGAGAATCAAATCCATCAATGAAAATATTTATTTAAATATCTTTCTTTAGGATTAGCTTTTTCTAAATAAAGATGAAATTTCTAGCGATAGTAGCATTCTTTTTTGGAAAATCCACTTTCTTTTTTGCTGATAATATCCCTTTTTTCCATAGGATACCCAATAAAGATACAATTTGTACCTTCGAGTGATGTTTTTTTTTCTGGTATGGTCTTAACAAATACCTCACATATCCATACATGTGTTTATGATGAAAATTATTTCTTTCCAACATATATCTCAAAGGTAATTCCATTTTACCCACTAGTTGGTACTTAGTTTAGTGTGTCAACCAATGTTTACAATACATATCCCCAAACAGACAATGGAAGATCTATATTACTAATCATGGACCTTAATGGTTCAAAAAATATACATTTCCTCCTTTCACTATAACCATTCATATGTGGTGTATAAGGTAGAGTGAGTTGAGAAATAATATAAAACTCCCATAAAAGTTTGATAACCTCTTGGTTTAGATATTCAACCCTCAGTCTGATTGAAGATTCATTATCTTTTTTCTATATTGATTCTCTACTTCATTATTGAATTTTTTGAATTTCTCAAAGGACTCAGACTTATACCTCATCAACTATTCATATCCATGTCTACTCAAGTCATCATTATTAGTTATAAAGTATGAATACCCACCTCTAGCTTCTACTAGAAATGGTCCTCACACATCATTGTGTACCAATCCTAGAATCGTTGTGGAACATTCATACCTTCCACTAAATGTTGGTTTGGAAATTTTATCTTGTATAAAATGACTATATAATTTAAGTTTTTTTAGCTCCAAAATTCTAAATATCGACCATGATATATATTTGGTAAAATCTTCTCAATTTCATGATCATGATAGTAATTTCATGGATCAGTCTTATATGAGTCATACAAACATGATTCATTATCAATTTATATACTTAGTTCATATAATTGAAATTATAATGTTTGTCATTTAGATGTGACATACCATAACAAATATTTTACTTATAAAAGAAATATAGTTTACTTGAAAAAATGAAAACAAAACCAACTATATCCATGAAATATATAGAAATTATATTCTTCATCATAGACGGTATATAATAACAATATCCTAAAACCAATATAATCCATATTGACAATGAAAGGTGGTAGTCTCTAATGGATAGAGTATATACCCTTGTACCATTAGAAACCAAAAAATCAACCTCTCATTTAGAAATCTATTCAAATCTAATCAGACCCTATAATTAGATACTGATTTGAGCACCACATGTTGTATCTTATACCCAATGTGTATATATAAAAATATTACACTAGATTATGAAGGAACCTTTAGTATTACCTTACTTTTGGATGTATTTCCTATTTTATTGGCCTTTATTTCCACAAGTAAAACATCATTTCTCATTTTACTTTCCCTTCCTTTGGAGCTTCCCCTTCTTGGAAGGATGGTGCTTTGGAAAATTTGACTTGTTATGAGTCCTGGTAAACTTTTACTTGTCGTTCCTTTTTCACATTCACTATAAGGGAAATAGTTTTTTCACACACCATACCCATATATACATGGTGATATATATTCAAAAGTAGTGAAAGACTCTTATCCTTATTACTAAAGTTTTAATTGGCAATAAAACTAGATAATGTCTTGTGTCACACCCGGTTTTTTGTCATTGTTTTGATCTGGTCCCGTGGAAATCCTGATAATTCTCATGGGTATTTGGTGTGATGAATATTTATTTTTGAAGTTTCATATATGTCTAATCACCCTACGTTGGGTTCCCCATTGGGTGTTTAGGAGTTTTTTTAAGAAAGGGTGGTTACTTCATGATTTGGGCCAACCGTGAGCCCATTTCCATTTTTAAAAACCGAATTTGTTTCTTTTATAAATCTTTTTCTTTTCATACTTTTTTACCCATTAAACTTTCAAATTGTCATATAATGATATATTAAAACTTATTTAATCTTTTTTACCCCATAAAAATTCATAAGCATGGTGAAGATGGGTTACTTATTTAGGTATTGGGCCAGCCCATGGGCCCATTTCCCGTTTAAAAAAAATAAATCGTTTCTTTTATATCTTTTTTATTTTTTAATATTGTTCTGTGATTCAACCTCCCACTCTAATCCAATAACCCTATCCTCACACTCATAATCGATTTTCCCTCTTTGGATCTAAAATGGGTCTCAGATTAGGGATAAATTGCTCAGGATACCTCAAATCATCCAGAATTGACAAGGTAAATTATATCATTCATAAATCCATAAATTCGTACTCTTTTGGCCACCAATATTCTTTCCCTGGTTCTTCCCGACCTTAGGAGTCTCTCCAAGAGGTTTCAGGCCATTAAAGTTTCTCTAGGGTTTCATATCTAATGGAAGGTGAAGAGTTTTCTAGGGTGAAAGGTGAGATTCCTTCTCCTTTCTCCTTCCTCTTCCCCATCCTTTCATTATTTCATGGATTTATATTGTACCCTAGAATTTATCGATCTAGGTTTTTGTTATACCATGTTTTTTATGGTGTTTATGTTTGTTTAGGTCTGGTCTTTAGAGTTTTAGGGTTTATAAACCCACGACGGGTGATTTCGGGTGTGCGTTTCAATTACTCCAAGGATTTGAGGTAGGACATCCCTTGAAAATGCCTTTATCATTCAAGTTTCATCACATTAATATTTTAATAAATATATATAAATGTTTATTATTGTTTTTTAGCCTTTGTATAATTTTCTTGGTGTGAAAAGTAGCTGTTTAGTCATTGTTTTGTGAAAGGTAGTGTTGTTTTGTCATGAAAGTGCTCAACAAGTGTTTGTTTAAATGTTTCATTATCTTTTTCAAATATTTTGTGAGGTTTATAATCTGGTTTATGTTATTTTTAACATGTTACATTATATTTAATGAAAATTTGGCATTCAATTGGCATTTTATTCCTTTTCACGTACTTAAAATAAATTGTTTTCTTTAAAAAGGGCATGTCATGTGTTCGGTAAATTTCCCAGTTGGCTTTTATGTGTGATGTGTGATTTAAAAGTTATTTTTTTGGATTTATAAATGAATTGGAAGAATGATAAATGTTATTTTTGGGTCCTTATATGGATTTCCAATTTTTATTTGTTTTTACAAACAAGTGGGTTTGGCTTTACAACATATTTTGGCCCGGGTTACCCAAAAATGGACCGTTTCACATCTTTAGGAAAATGGTTGTGTTTTGAATATGTAACCTGTGTATTATAAGAGATTTATAAATTTGGTTTTCTTTGGTAAATGGTGTTTATACACATCTTAAGTGCACTGTGTTGCATTTGTTGTCAATGAGGTATGTTGTTGTCAAGGAATAAGTGGATGGATGTCAAGAAGTTTCAATATGTGAATGAAGAAGGATGTGATGGTGTTGGTGATGAATGGAGAATGGCCATGGTACTAAGAGGAATGTCACTTAGGAGATTCACTAAGTGACATAGGAGATGATGGTTGAAACATTCTCAAATATATCGGACGATTGTAGAACTGATCTTAATGTTTCAATACTTGTATCAAGATGATACTAAGTTACACCACTTGAAGAATGGATGATGATGGAGCATCATCATTATATTTGACGATTGTTGAGCTGATCTTTCAGTTCATAGAACTTGTATCCTGATGATACAAAGTCACAACAATGTTAGAAGGTTGTGTATTGTATTGACAATGCATGAGGAGATGAAAGGGGTCCATCTAAAAATTCTAAGTGGATGAAGTGGTTTAATGAAGTCCATGCACTATCACTTAGTGCATGTGAATTATAAGTTGATCCAACTTGATCTCTGATTGGATCAATGAAGAACATTGAAGATTTATTTGATTCAGGAGCTTCGGTTGATGAAGAACCTTCTGGAATTCCATTCCTAAGTAATGAATACTTGTTGAGGAAGAATTGGAGGAATTCTAATGAAGAAGAAGAATAGATAAGGAAGAAGTAGAATTTCGCATTTTACACTTAAGTACTTTGTATACTTAGTGTATATTCAAGAAAAAATTAAGCCACCAAGGACCAACCTTAAGGGTTCAACCCCAAGGCACATGTGGGACTCGAGGTCGCCACGCCCAAGGGGGATCCCATTGGGCCAGCCCGAGAGGCCGCGACCATGTATAAGCCCCGGGATTGACAGAGGAGTGTCAAGCCCTGCGCAGTATGAGCACAAGGAGCGCGCCCGAGGATGCATAGTGGGCGCTAGTGGCGCGCCCGAGTGGCAGGGGTGGGCGCAAGAGCGCGCCCGCTAAGAGAACATGGTGCGGGGAGACACTGTGGAGGTTGGAAGTTAAATTGACGAGAGGCGGGGAGATCTATGTTGATAAACCAAGGAAAATCCGCGGTTTGTTTCGATGTGGGACACGTAATTTTCACCGGGAGCGAATCCTGGTCGCTCGATCGATCGCGCACCAGATCTTGACCGCACGATCGATCCCGTGCGAGATCTTCTGATCGCGGCTGTCCAAAGTTTTCTAATCGCCCGATCCAACGGCTCCCGGTGTGTCTCCTACCTCGAGCTCGACCAAGGCACCCGCGACGTCCCCGCTGAAAAATGGGTGTTCATGCAACGTGATGAGATTTCGAACAAGGCCGAGGCAAAACGAAGTTTCCGAGGCTTCGGTGTATTCATGCTTTGCAAGGATTGGAAGAGAATAGTCCATGCAAACGTTCTAAAACGCATGCACGTGGAGAAGAATGAAAAATAAAGAACCCGCGTGAAACAGAGGAGCAAATCAAGATTTGAAGAATCATGAAAACCCGAAAATTTCGGGAGTTTGAATTTATATCCTGCAGAAGATTTTGCACCGCCTCTGCCTATAAAAGGAGAGCCCGAGGCAATGGTTGTGCTGCTGAAACTTTGAGGAGTCCCGTGAGTGCTCTCTGCCTCGCGAAGAAAGAGCCCTGCGCAACCCCTTGTGTGGCTGAAGTTCTCGGGGCCACTCGAGGTCCCGAAGGAGTCCCATGCGCGCCTCCCTTGCACGAAAGAAATAACCCTAGCCGCATCTCCTTGCACGCTCGAGTTTGGCACCCTCACTGCCAGTGTACCTGCGTGGCAGGAGGAAGTGCACGCGGCGGTTTTGCACTTGCGTGCCCCGCGGCCAGTGCACACTTGCGCGCCCTTGTGGCCTTGTGCACTTGCGCGGCCAGTGACACCCACAACCAACGTGCTGTTTAAAGTGAGGAGAAGGCCGCACCACTTGCGCGCCTCTTTGGGTTGGTGTTCGGGTGTGAGAAAGAGAAGGCCGAGACCTTAGTTTTGGTGTGCATGCAAATGGAAGAACACACTTGGCAGTGTGTGTACTAAGTGAAAACAAGTGAAGGCCGTAGCCTTGGGTGTGTGAAAAATGAGGAAGGCTTGTACCTTGTGTATGCAATTTGAAGAACACCCTTAAGAAGAGGAGAGAGGCCAAATCAAGTGTGTGCAAAGTGAAGAAGTTGTGTGTGGAAAGTGAAGAGGCCGAACCTATTGTGTGCACTAAGATGTGTGTATACACATAGAAGAAGAAGAGACTCTTAGACTAAAGAACAACACATTTAAGTGTGTAACCAAAAGGAATAAAGTGTGTGGAGTAAGTAAGAAGGTGTGTGTTAAAAAGTGTTACACCCTTTGTGGGTTTATTGCACCAAGAGAAGAAGAAGGGGAGTGCATGCTTGCATGCATGCACATGCACACGTGAACAAATCCAAATCAGCTTGTGTGCATTGGAGTTGTCCAAGACTAAGAGTTCTTGAATAATATTGAGAAGCCATGCAGTCAGTGCATGAGGATGCAGAGATATCATGCAATCAGTGCATGAAGATGATTTGAAGTGAGACTGAAGACAGACTGAAGTTAAAGACATCAACTGCCTGAGTTTTCAGTAATTGAGAAGATCCTGATCAACAGAAGTGATCAGAAGTGAAGAGCAAGACCAACAGACCTTTTCAGAAGCTGTTGAATATTCTTGAAGAGAGAGGCCAGGTCATCCTAAGAGAAAGGAGATAAATCCTGAGCAAGATGATAAGACATGTTCATCAAAAGTGAGTAGAGGTACAGAGCAAGGCCAGCAGCCTTTATCCCATGCTGCTGAGGATACTTGAAGAAGCTTAAAGTGAAGAAGAGCTACTCGTGTGACTCGAGGAGCCAGGAGAAGCCCCCTGTGAGACTCAAGGTGGAAGAAGTATTCAGTGGGATTCTAGAGCAGGCCAGTGGGACTCTGGTAACAATGTGGGACGCAGTATAAAGACCCTCCTGTGGGACTTAGGAGAGATACAGTGGGACTCTGTATCGACCATTGTAATTCTAACAAGTTATAATGGAATAAACCATGTTGGGGTGTTTAACCAACATGGCAAGGACTTAGGACTTTGGAGCCGAACCTTGTAAATACTTGTGTCCTATGCCTTTACATTTACTGCATCACTCGAGGAAAGGCTGAGAGATACAAGAAGAGTGGATCGCGGCCTTAACAAGCCATAGAGGTTTAATTGATAAAGAATTAATTAGTAAAAAGTTTTAAGGGATCACTGATTCACCCCCTCCCCCTCTCAGTGACTCACACTGATCTGGGCACTTCAATTGGTATCAGAGGGAAGGTTACCTCTAAAAGATCCAAGGGCATCTTTATGAAGTGCAGATTTGAGGAAATGAGTGACCAGCCTCAAATGGAGATATCTGCCAAGACTCAGAAAAATAGAAAGAAGAAATAGGCCAAGAAGAAGAAGAAAGCTTGTTCTAACTGTGATGAAGTTGGAACAATGAAAGATCATCAAAGTGAAATCGAATATCTTCATAAGACAGTCCCCAAGGAAGTGGAAATGTGTATTACTATTGGCATTCTTGATCTTCAAGAAGAAAAATTACAGCTAGAATAAGAAGGCAAGGAAATGGAAGATCAGTTGGCTAAAAGGGTTGGCATAACCAACACTCTCAGAAAGCTGGTGAAGGATAAAGATGAAACAGTATCTCTTTGCAATGAAAGATATGAATACACTACTGAAGAATTGCAAAGAAGTCTTTCTGAGAAAGAATTCTTTAAGACTATGGTCAAAGAAGATTTCTATGCACTGGAAAAGTTTCACAAAGTGTCAATGGTTGTCAAAGATGCTCAACTAGAAGACAAAGTCAAATTGGTGAAGGAGCTTGACAACTCATTGCAAGAATTGAAAAAGGTTCATGATGACCAGATAAAATAGCTGGAAGAAAATTGGGAAGGAAGGATAAGATTGGTTGAGGATAAGAAGAACTCCCTCAATATGAAATGCCTTGAATTAGAGGTGATATTGAAAAATCTGCAATCACCCAAAGCTGAATCCTCCCAGTCAGCTGAAAGAAGAAATGTTGCTACTCAAGTATGCATTGAGCAGGTTGATTCCAAAAGAAGGACATCCTCTAATAAAAGGGAAACAACTTCTAAGAAGAAGGTACCATCCATCCCATATTGTATTGATGCTTCTAATTGTGTTTCCACAAAAAGTGTAGGATGGAAGAATAATTCCAAACAAGTATGGATGAAGAAAATGAAGAAAGAGAGCTCTCCTGAAACAACACAGCAAGTCAATAAAAGTACCCAACAATCAGAAGGACTGAAGAGGTCAAGATTTGTGGGTCAGTGTTGGTGTTGTAATAAGTATGGACACTGTGCAAAGGATTGTTGGTACAATCCACTAAATGTCAAAGCACAAAGGAAGCCCATGACAAGGGGGATCAAGCCAGAAGGAAAGAAGCAACATCCATATGTCTAGAGACATCTGTTTACTACTAACAGATTTGGATTGCCTGATAACATCTGGGATGATTGCAAAAGTGGTCAAAAAGATACATGTCTATCTCCAACTGTATCCAGACCTAAAAATAAGAGAAGATCACTAAACCTTGCTAAAATGGAATCCTTGGGAAGCAAGAATAAAGTTGAAGATGCTCCCAAGAAGGTTTTGAAAAAGGAAAAGAAGTCCTTGGAGTCTAAATCCAAGAAGGGTGATGTATCCAGTAGGACCACCAAGAAAACATGCTTCTACTGTGGAAAGAAAGGACACACCATGGATCTTTGTGAACAAGCCATGGAACTGAATAGAAGCAGACTGGACTCAAAAAGACAATCAATCCAGAAGAAGAAGAAGGGATTGATTGAAAATAAGTTGCCTAAGAAAGGTAACTTAACAGCATCAAAAGAACCATGTGGAATTTCCAAAACTATGGCCTCACTTCCAAATGACTTGTTAGTCATATGGCCTAATCAGTTGCAACTTGCCAGAGAACTGCAGAGAGCTGAATATAAAGCACTGGCAATAGCTAAGGCAAAAGGAAAGAAAAATATTTCACATGAAGATTAGGTTCTGTGTGTGAGGTGTAATCAAGCTGGACATACTAGTGATAAATGCATGATATTCATTCCAGCTCAGAAGGGATTCTTCAAAAGAATGAAGATTGCACCAGGAGACTCTAGTGTATTGCCAACAAATACAAAGGGGGAGATTGAAGTGCACTGTGTTGCATTTGTTGTCAATGAGGTATGTTGTTGTCATGGAATAAATGGATGGATGTCAAGAAGTTTCAATATGTGAATGACAAAGGATGTGATGGTGTTGGTGATGAATGGAGAATGGCCATGGTACTAAGAGGAATGTCACTTAGGAGATTCACTAAGTGACATAGGAGATGATGGTTGAAACATTCTCTCATATATCAGACGATTGTAGAACTGATCTTAATGTTTCATTACTTGTATCAAGATGATACTAAGTTACACCACTTGAAGAATGGATGATGATAGAGCATCATCATTATATCTGACGATTGTTGAGCTGATCTTTAAGTTCATAGAACTTGTATCCAGATGATACAAAGTCACAACAATGTTAGAAGGCCGTGTATTGTATTTACAATGCATGAGGAGATGAAAGGGATCCATCCACAAGTTCTAAGTGGATGAAGTGGTTTAATGAAGTCCATGCACTATCACTTAGTTCATGTGAATTAGAAGTTGATCCAACTTCATCTCTGATTGGATCAATGAAGAACATTGAAGATTTATTTGATTCAGGAGCTTTAGTTGATGAAGAACCTTCGGGAATTCCATTACTAAGTAATGAATACATGTTGAGGAAGAATTGGAGGAATTCTAATGAAGAAGAATAATAGAGAAGGAAGAAGTGGCATTTCACATTTTACACTTAAGTACTTTGTATACTTAGTGTATATTCAAGCAAAAATTAAGCCACCAAGGGCCAGACTTAAGGGTTCAACCCCAAGGCACATGTGGGACTCGAGGTCGCCACGCCCAAGGGGGATCCCATAGGGCCAGTCCGAGAGGCCGCAGCCATGTATAAGCCCCGGGCCTCACAGGGGAGTGTCAAGCCCTACGCAGCGTGAGCGCGAGGAGCACGCCTGAGGATGCATAGTGGGCACCAGTGGAGCGCCCGAGTAGCAGGGGTGGGCGCAAGAGCGCACCCTCTAAGAGAACACGGTGCGGGGCGGCACCGTGGAGGTTGGAAGTTCAATTGACGAGAGGCAGGGAGCGCTAGGATGATAAACCACAGAACATCCACGGTCCGTTTCGATGTGGGACGCACAATTTTCACCGGGAGCGAATCCTAGCTGCTCGATCGATCACGTGCCAGATCTCGACCGCACGATCGATCCCGCGCAATATCTTCTGATCGCGGCCGTCCAAAGTTTTCTAATCGCCTGATCCAACGGCTCCCGGTGTGTCTCCTACCTCGAGCTCGATCGAGGCACCCGCGACGTCCCCGCTGAACCGGTGGCGCCTCCAAGCACTGGATTTCGAGCTCCCAACCACTTTTGATCAAGCCGAAGACACCATTGAGATCATCTGAGCATAACGAACACATCCATGCAAGAAAGATGCATGCATGCACAGTAGTGAGGAAATTTGGACGTGGCCGAGGCAAACAACGTTGCCGAGGCCATGATGGTTTATGTTTTGTATGGATTATCCATAATAGAAGTCCATGCATGCGTTCTAAGTTGCATGCACGTAGAGGAAAAAATAAAGGAAGAGACCCGCGTGGAAACAGAGGAAAGATTCACGATTTGGAAAGATTTTGAAAAACCGAAAACTTTGGGAATTCGATTTATCCCACGCGGAAGATTTGAGGCATCCCTCTGCCTATAAAAAGAGAGGCCGAGGCTCTCTGTTTTCTTGCTGAAAAACATGGAAGACCCGTGAGTGCCTTTATGCCTTGCGGAGTAGAAGCCCCGCGCACACTTGCGCGGCTGAAGAACTCGGGGCCACCCGAGGTCCCGAAGGAGAACCCTGCGCGCATCCCTTGCGTGACAGGAAGAGCTCTCTCTGCCCGCATACTTGCGCGGCAGGAGTAGCTTGCGCGACCCGCAGCTGCCCCTTGCACCGAGACCTTGCGCGCCTTGCACCTTGTGCTTGTGCGTTTGAAGTAGGTAGTGGGGTGTTGCACCTTGCACACCCAAGGACTTGCGCGCTGCCTTGTGCACCCAAGTGCTTGCGCGACAGAAGAAAAGTTGGCCGCACCCCTTGCGCGACTTCTTTAGTGTTAGGGTGAAATAGTGGAGGAAGGCCGATCCCTTGCACCCTTTGAGTGCCAATTGAAGAAGAAGAACCTACGGGTGTTGTGTGTGCACCAAGTGAAGACCACACTTAAGTTGTGTGTGTGCTTAACAAACAATGTGGGAGGCCATAGCCAAGTGTGTGCAAGAAGTGGAAGGCAAGGCTTTCACCTTGTGTTTGCAAAGTGAACAATGTGGGTGCAAACAAAATCAACAAGGTTGAACCTAGTGTGTGCACTAAAAGTGTATACACTTAGACGAAGTAGATACTCACACCAAGTAAAACACACATTCAAGTGTGTAAGAAAAAGGAATAAAATGTGTGAAGGACAAGAAGAAGGTGTATGCTAAAAGTGTTACACCCTTTGTGGGTTTATTGCACCAAGAGAAGAAGAAGGGGAGTGCATGATTGCATGCATGCACATGCACACGTGAACAAGCTCAAATAAGTAAGTGTGCATTTGAGGAGTCCAAGACCAAGAGTTATGGAAGAGTTTTGAGAGGCCATGCAGTCAGTGCATGAGGAAGCAGTGATTCCATGCACTCAGTGCATGCTGTGAGACTGGACCAGACTGTAGTTAAAGATATCAGTTGTCTGAGTATTCAGTAGTTGAAGAGAGAGGCCGGGTCATCCTTAGAAGAAGGTGATAAAGCCCGAGCAAGACGAGAAGACCTATTCATCACAAGTGAGCAGAGGTACAGAGAAAGGCCAGCAGCCTTTATCCTAGACTACTGAAGATACTTGAAGAAGTTTAAAGTGAAGAAGAGCTACTTGTGTGACTCGAGGAGCCAGGAGAAGCCCCCTGTGAGACTCAGGGTGGAAGAAGTCTTCAGTGGGATTCTGGAGCAGGCTAGTGGGACTCTGGTAGCACTGTGGGACGCAGTATAAAGACCCTCCTGTGGGACTCAGGAGAGATATAGTGGGACTCTGTATCGACCATTGTAATTTTAACAGGTTATAATGGAGAAACCATGTTGGGGTGTATAACCAACATGGCAAGGACGTAGGACTTTGGTGACGAACCTTGTAAATCCTTGTGTCCCTTTCCATTACATTTACTGCATCATTCGAGGAAAGGTGAGAGATACAAGAAGAGTGGATCGAGGCTTTAACTAGTCATATAGGATTAATTGATAAGAATCAATTAGTAAAAGTTTTTAAGGGATCACTGATTCACCCCCTCCCCCTCTCAGTGATTCACACTGATCTGGGAACTTCAACATCCTTAAAAAAATTAAAATGAATACCTTCGAAAAACGGTAGTTTTGAGAAAATGATTAAAGGCCCGTTTGGAATTTCCTAAAAATGAAGGAGTGTTTTACTTGTAAATACCAAGTTGTGCAATTGGGATTGTTTTATGGTCCATGAAATGATTTTATTAAAAATATTTAGGGATTAAAATTTTGATTTGGTATGGTTTTTATGTGTGTTAATAATTTAAAGTGTGTTTTTGAATGAGTTTTATGTGAAAATCCTCAATACACTTCATGAAATTATTTTATGAAAATATTTAGCGGTTTGTTGATTTGTGTAAGAATGTGAAGAAATTTTATAGGATATTTGTGTTTTTATGGTTTGGTAATGGAATTTGGATGCGAAATGTGTATTTTATAATATGTGTAACTTTATTGATCACTAAATGGAATCCTGGGTATCTAGGTGGGCGGACGTGTACTAGTATGCTAGTGATTCTATGGGGTTTGGCCTCTATTTCATGTAGCAATTTTGACGATGACAACACTAACTAAAATATGATGATGGTGATGATTGGGGACCACTAGGTTATGGGTAGGTTCCCTACAAGTGGATCATACATGATAACGGATATTTATTATGGTTATTTTCATCGAGATGAGCGGTACCTGGGGCTCACAACTAACTAGTGTCTAGAGGTGTTCCTGTGACTAGTGCTCATTGGCCATTTTGTACTCACCGTCGGTAAACAATGTGTTTGGTTGGTAAATTCAGTAGTATGATTTATTTATTAAAAAGTTAAAATTCTTTAAAGAATCCCTCTGGAAAACTATTTTCAATTTGAAGTTGCACCTCTTTGAAGAAAATTGTTACTTGCATTTTTGTTTATTAAACATGCATGTTTTTGTCTGATAATTATAATAGCATGGAACCTCATTTGAAAACCATAGTTTCATATCGTTAATTTAAAACTATAAAATGATTTTTATTTTATTTTAAAGGAATGTGCATTGGGAATAGAATATCTGGCTAACCTAATGAGTTTTAATACTCACGCCTATAGTCTTCTTCTTTTTTTAGCCCTTGTGCAGGTTTCATCTTGAGTTCGATCACCTTGGACGACATTTGATCATTGTGTTGGAGAGTGACCAAAAGTTTCACATGGAGTTATTTGGTCATCGAGATTGTTCATTTGTTTTTTTGGTTTTGTTCTACTTTTATTTTCTTGTACAAATAATATTTATTTCCATTTTTATATAAATTCATTTTGGGCTGTCAGTTTATTTCCGATGTTTGTTTGATTGTTTATATATGGGAGAAATCGTTCCCTTGTGTACTCTATTGATGACCTTGGTTCTTGTCACCATCCCGAGAGGATCGAGAACGCCTCTCGGGACTTGTCGCACGGTGGCCAGGGTGACCGGTTCAGGGTCGACTCAGGCTGGTTCGTGACAAAATGGTATCAGAGGAGGTCGTCTATTAGCAGACCATTCTTTTTAGAGAGCCCTTTTTATTTTTGGGATGTAAAGGTAGATGGAGTATTATTTTTGGGTCTTTAGGGGTAAGTGAAAGAAGATTTTCACGAACTCTTTCTCTTTCAAATCCTCGGGTTCCCATGAGAAGTCCATTTTTATTAGTGTCCTTTGTTCTTGTTGATTGTTTGGGTGTTGGGATATGAAAAGGGGAGTTTGACTAATGGACTCGGTGAGATCATAGGGCCTGGAAATCCATGTGGAGCTGCGGAATGGTCCTAATAAGTCTCTATGTGTTGTTGTTGTGTTTGACATATGGCCGGCAACCATATGGTCAAGTCACCCACCGACACTAGTTCCCTTTTTTGGGGTCTCTTGAACCTTTATTAAATTCTGATTTTTCTTAAAAATACTTCTGTGAGAATTGTGTAAATGGGTTTTAAAGTAAGGATTAGATTTTGAAAAGTGAAAAAGGGGGTTTTCAAAAATTAAATATAAGAATGGTCTGCTAAACATGTGGTTTGTTGAAATAAAATGTTTTGAAATTGTGAATCATTTTAAGGTGATTCTGGATCTTTGTTTTAAATGGGTTTTTTCGGATGTTAAAAATCTTTTTAATCAGATAAATTAGTTTTGGAAATTGGTTTTGATCAGTTGGTGTTTTACTAGAAAGGGTATTGGTCTCAATGGACCTCATATTATGAAAATATACCTTGCTGATGTTTTTTAAAAAAAATGGGAAGGGGTTGTTTGGAGTGGCTTGGTTATTTAAAGAGTTTTTAAAAATGAAAATGGGTAGGTTTTTAAGAAAATTGTTCTTAATTAATTGTGGTTTTTTTGAAATATGAAAAGGTTTTCTGACTTGGTGGTTGGTGTTCCTTTTGAAGGTAAATTGTTTTTGGAATGATGTTGTTTTGTTTTAGCCTTTAGGGTTTTCATGGGTGCTCACATGCATGGTTTTATTTATATCTGGAAGGATGGAATATATGGTATGGTGGTTGGGTGCCTAGGGTGGCATGTAAATGTGCATGTGGGTGAGACTTAATGAAACACCATTAGTGAATGTGGAAACCCACCAAGTTAGTTTGTTTTTTCAAAATTGTTTTGAGCTGAAAAATTGTGGCCTTTTTTAAAACCAATGGTTATGTAGCTTGATTTTTCTATGTCTTAGAAGAGTTTTTTATTTTTTTTAGCTTCTTTGTGATCTAGAATTCATACTCTTGTTTTATATTGAGATGAGATCTTGTTGGTGGCTCGGTTTTGGAGTGATTTTCATTGGGTTTCTAAAGATGTGTTTGATGTTGTGATGTGGCCATAGATAGTTCTCCGTTAGAAATCATTCCTACTGATCAACCTAAGGATTCATTTCAAATGTTAAATCCACCTCTTTTGATGATGCCTCAACATGTTTGTTGGAATAGAGATCTGTTTGGGATCTATTAAAAGTGACTCTAGGTCGTGATAATTCTTTTGGACATAGCTGTTGTGTTCGGTGATGTTGATGTGTTTCGTCATATTCCTTGTCCGGTATACCCCTCATTTGGAGTGCGAAAAAAATTTCATATGTATCTATGAGTTCCTATTTAGATGAAGGTTTTTTGTCGGTGATCAAGTGAGGTTTTTTTGAGTGGTGTGATCCTTATAACCTGACTGCAGTGTATCAAATTCTTCAAGAATCAAGGCTCCAGCCATAGGCCTCAGAGTTAAGCTTTTCACATAGTCAGGAAATTGAAAGAGGTGTGGAGTGCTCGATTAAGATCCTTCCTCCTTTGTTTTGGTATGTTAGTTTCTATGTCAATGTTTTGGTTCCTCATTTCTGTGAATTTACCTTTTTCGCAACAAACGTGGTAGACTTAACCCCTCACACAGTGTCTAGGGTTATGTCTTCATGGATGTGGGTTTTTTATCAATGTCCCTGTATGGACCTCCTGTGAAAATCGAGTGTGGTCCTGGTGTTACATATTCGTAGGTGGAGAGTTTTCGGTAGTTTCTTTTGTTTCTTTTGTGGTTTCAGTGGCAAAATTATTGGGTTCCCTTCCCTCCCCTCCCCGAGTGGTGGGTGTCTATATCCGTGCTGAAAGTATTGGCCCAGTTCTTGTGCCCTCTATTCAGAAGTGGGTGGTATAGATGTCCATGTTGTAATCTTATTAACTTGGTATTTTAGGTTTTTCTAGGAGAGTTTTTTTGGGCTTGTGTGATTGAGGCCCAATTCAAGCTCATGTTGAATTCTTGTCTGTTCGTTGCTAGTTGGTTTCTAATAGTGGGGAGACCCACCATGGGTCTCCTGGATTTTCATCCTAAGAACATTTATAGTGATAGTTGTTTCTTAATGGTTGGGATTCCATTCTAGAATCCCCTATAATATTTGGGTTTTGTGAGTTCTCTTTGGTTTGGGTGATGGTTGGGTTCATTGGGAGAAGGCCCAATAATCGGGTTCTTGTCTTGGTTGTGGAGGTGGTGACTTGATTTTTCCAAGGATTTTCCAGAAGTGGTTGTGAGTATTGTGTTTTTTTTGAGATAGATGATTAACATCTATTGATGGTTGATGGTATTTATTTTTATTGACAGGCTTTATAATGTTTATAGGTAATACTTAGGTGGTGATTTTTCAGCCGGAAAGTGTTATGGCTTTCCGGGGGCGGAAAGCTTCAATGTTGTGGAGAATTGTCACACCCAGTTTTTTTGTCATCGTTTTAATCTGGTCCATTTGAAATCCCGATAATTCTCATGGGTATCTGGTGAGATGAATATTGAGTATTTAAGTTTCATATATGTCTAATAACCCTATGTTGGGTTCACCATTGGTTGTTTCAGAGTTTTTTTAAGAAAGGGTGGTTACTCCATGATTTGGGCCAACCGTGAGCCCATTTCTAGTTTTAAAAACCAAATTTTTTTCTTTTATAACTATTTTTTTCATCCTTTTCCACCCATTAAACTTCAAAAGTTTCCTATACTGATATATTAAAACTTATTTATCCTTTTGGATCCCATATAAATTCATAAGCATGGTGAATTTGGGTTACTTGATTAGGTATTGGGCCAGCCCATGAGCTCATTTCCTGTTTTTAAAAAGTATTTAGTTTCTTTTATATCATTTTCATTTTTTAATATTTTTCGGTGATTTCACATCCCCATATAATACAATAAACCTATCCTCACCCTCATAATAGATGATCCTACTTTGGAGCTCATATGGGTCTCAGATTAGGGAGAAAATGCTTAGGATACCTCAAATAGTTCAGAATTGACAAGGTAAATTGTATCATTAATAAATCAATAAATTCGTACTCTTTTGGCCACAAATATTATTTTCCAGGTTCATCCAGACCTTATGAGTCTCTCCATGAAGTTTCAATCCATTTGCTTCTCTCTAGGGTTCGAGATCTAATGGAAGATGAAGAGTTTTCTAGGGTGAAAGGTGAGATTCCTTCCCCTTTCTCCTTCCTCTTCCCCCTCCTTTCATTATTTCTTGGATTTATATTGTCCCCTAGTATTGATAAAACTATGGTTTTGTTATAACATGTTTTTTATGGTGTTTCCGTTTGTTTAGGTCTGGTATTTAGTGTTTTAGGGTTTATAAACCTACGGCGGGTGATTTCGGGTGTGCGTTTCAATTACTCCAAGGATTTGAGGTAGGATATCCCTTGAACATGCCTTTATCATTCAGGTTTCATCATTTTAATATTTTCATAAACATATATAAAGGCTTATTATTGTTTTTAAGCCTTTGGATAATTTTCTTGGTGTGAAAAGTAGTTGTTTAATCATTGTTTTGTGAAAGGTAGTGTTGTTTGGTCATGAAAGTGCTCAACACGTGTTTGTTTAAATGTTCCGTTATCTTTTGAAAATATTTTGTGAGGTTTATAACCTAGTTAATGGTATTTTTAACATGTTACATTATATTTAATGAAAATATGGCACTAAATTGGTGTTTTATTCCATTTCACATACTTAAAATAAATTGTTCTGTTTAAAAAGGGCATGTCATGTGTTCGGTAAATTGTCCGGTTGGCTTTTATGTGTGATTTAAAAGTTATTTGTTTGGATTTATAAAAGAATTATAAGAATTAAAAATGGTATATTTAGGTCCTTATATGGATTTCCAATTTGGATTTGTTTTTACAAACAAGTGGTTTTTGGTTTACAACATATTTTGGCCCCAGTTGCCCAAAAATGGACTGTTTCACATCTTTATGAAAATGGTTGTGTTTTGAACATGTAACCTGAGTATTATAAGAGATTTATGAATCTGTTTTGCTAATTTAAATGGTGTTTATACACATCCATAATACAATTAAAACTCATACCCTCTTCAAACGTTTGTTTTGTGAAAATGATTAAAGGCCCGTTTGGTATTTCCTAAAAATGAAGGAGTGTTTTACTTGTATATACCATGTTGTGCAATTGGTATTGTTTTATGGTCCATGAAATGATTTTATTAAATGTTTTTAGGGCTGAAAAATATTATTTTGTATGGTTTTGATGTTTTTTATAATTGAAAGAGTGTTTTTGAATGAGTTTTATGTGCAAAGCCTCAATACACTTCATGAAATTGTTTTACGAAAATATTTAGCGGTTTTGTTGATTCGTGTACGAAATGTGAAGAACGTTTATGGGATGTTTGTGTTTTTATGGTTTGGGAATGTAATTTGGATGTGAAATGTGTATTTGATAATATGTTTAACTTTATTTATCACTAAAGGGAATCCCGAGTATCTAGGTGGTCAGACGTGTACTAGTATGCTAGTGATTCTGTGGGGTTTGGCCTCTGTTTCACGTAGAAAGTTTGACGATGAAAACACTAAGTAAAATATGATGAAGATGATTGTTGGGGACCACTAGGTTATGGTTATGTTCCCTAATAGTGGCTCATGCATGAGAATAGATATTTATTATGGTTACTTTCACCGAGATGCGAGGTACCTGGCGCTCACAACTAAATAGTGCTTAGGGGTGTTCCCGTTACTAGTGCTCATTGGCTATTTTGTACTCACCATCGGCATAAAGTGTGTTTGTTTGGTAAATTCAGTAGTATGAGTAATTTATTTAAAAGTTACAATTCTTTAAAGAAGCACTATGGAAAAATATTTTCATTTTGAAGTTGCACCTCTATGAAAAAAATTGTTACTTGCATTTTTGTTTATTAAACATGCATGTTTTTGTCTGATAATTATTATAGCATGGAACCTCATTTGAAAACTAAGCATTCATATATTGAATTTAAAAATATAAATTTATGTTTCTTTTATTTTAAAGTAATTTTCATTGGGAATAGAATATCGGGCTAACCTACTGAGTTTTAATACACACGCTTATAGTCTTCTTTTTTTAGCCCTTGTGTAGGTTTCATCTTGAGTTTGATCACCTTGGGCAACATTTGATCATTGTGTTGGAGAGTGACCAGAAGTTTCACCTGGAGTTAGTTGGTCATTAGGATTGTTCATTTGAGTTGTTGGTTTTGTTCTACTTTTAGTTTCTTGTAAAAATAATATTTAGTTCAATTTTTATATAAATTCATTTTGGGTTGTCCGTTTATTTCTGATGTTTGTTTGATTGTTTATATATGGGAGAAATCATTCCCTTGTGTACTCTATTTATTCCCTTGGTGATTGTCACCATCTCGGGAGGATCGGGAATGCCTCTCAGGATTTGTCGCAGGCTGGCCTGGGTGACCGGTTTAGGGTCGACTCGGACTGGTTCGTGACATCTTGGGTAGGGAGGAAAGTATGAGATCTATGTACAACTAATATTGGAATTTAATCCCTAAAATTCCTAATAATTCAATGTATCTAATAAGATTTACTGAATGAGGCTCAACTGGCAGTGACACTCTATGAATGGTTTTAAAAAAAATCATTTGTGATCTCATATCTCTTTTGTCTCACCATCTCTTGAAATAGATCTCAATGGTGATACGTCTTGTTATATATATCCATATCTTCATTTTTATTTAGAAACTCATTAGTCAAGGAAAATTTTATGAAAAAAAAATGTGGCATAGTTAAAATGTATCTCATAGAGATAAAAATATTTATCACTACTTTATTTACCAGGAGCTTCATTAATTGATTCTCCAATAATATAAAATTTCATTTCATGGAATTGTATAATTCCCATCTTCCTTTTCCACTCATGGAATTTTATACCAGTGAGAAGTTTACCCTTATACATTACGAATCATCATGATATGTTTAATTTAAAAAGTTTTTTTTATTTACACAAATGAGACAAGTATAATATGATTACTTTATTTGAAAAAAGTAGATAACAAATAAATATTAAATTTATTAATCTCTTATAATTTTATTAAAACCCAATATCCCCCATTATTATATTTGAAATATCACTTTTCATGTAAATTATAATAGAAATGACCATTATTTCACCTCTCATCACCCCAAATATGTCCAGTCAAGAAAATTAAAGGTTTTTAGGATGGAAATACAATTGAAAACTTCATTAACACAATTTTCATTAATCTATTGAATGGAATCCCTAATGATGAATTAAATAAATTTTATTTCCTCATACTTTTCATCTTAGTTACACCATGTCCTTATTTAGTGGTCAACCCTTAATTTGAACTAATTTATGTCAAATAAAAATCAAGATAGATTTCCCCAAAAATTGAAAGCACCCCAAATTTGTCCAGTCAATCACTTTGAACTATGGGTTTATTTTATCTTAAGTAGTGAATGGTTATATCGATTTAATATATAAAATTCATGGACTTTATCATTATGTGTATGTTACCTATTTATCTCTATTAGATGATTGTTAATATTAATTTAATTTACTCAAGTGATTAAACATGTCTTAGATAAAATTTACGCATAATACAAATTATTTTAGTTCCACCATGAATTATTGATATTTCTTAGATTCTTGTGATCACAAAAAAACATTCATAATGAAATAACAATGAAAATTAATCAAAATAATTATAAATTATAATGATCAAGGGCTTTTACTAATGGTTAATTTATTTAGAATATGATGAACTACTCATTGACCAAGGAGGAAAACCTAGAATCATTTTATGGTTCATGTGGATGATTTCCACCTATCCACTTGTGTATCTCCCTTGTATTCATTCCGCCTTAGCTCCAAAATTCAAATGGCTCTACTATTATGGGATCTACATCCATTACATATGATTTAACTCACTCATGGCTGAGGGGAACCAATGGATTTGATAAGGGGTTTACATAATAGAAACCATGATCTCGTATTCCCTTACTAAATCAGAGGAGGGATGATTCATAAACCGTTAATTTAATTAAATTTAATAATAAATTAAATGAAACCAATAACATATATAGGTATGGTCTATGATCATGGTCATATATATATATATTAATTGAATTAATAATTTAATAAAAAATAATTCAATTCTAATTGTTCTTATTTAAGAAAAATCACAATCAAATTAATTAATTTTCTCCATTAATTTATCATTTATTTTATCTGAATTCTGATCTGAATTTCTCTTTCGATTCCCATCCATTATAATTTTAAACAAATAAATTAGTTTTATTCGAAATTAACATTGTATTAAATGTGTACCTTGGAGGCAACACAATGAGTAAATGTCCAAACAACCCATCATGTATTATATTCATATATTGTTTACTCATGTTGCAAGTCACATATTTGAATTATCACATAATTTCATGGAATTTACATAATTAAATAAATGAAATATGGAATACATGGTATTTGTGTTTCATTTTATGTTTTAATAAATGTAGAGTAATGTCTCTATTAAATCTTATAAACAATATGAAATTTCAATAATTTTCTAGAAATTAATCAAAAATTTATAATATATAATGACCCTTACATGGTGTGTATGTAGTCAAATAAATGATTCAAAAATGAATGTGGAAATAGTTTAACAGTATAATATATTAATTTTAATTCAACATAATTTTTTAATATATATGAAGTGTACTTCTTATTACCATATATCTGAAAAAGATTCCTTGGGTTTCTATGTGAAATTGTGCCCGTGAAAATAATAGAGTAGACAAGTTTGATATGGGCTACACGACATGTGGTCTATGAGTTACATAGTCACTACTCATGTAGGTAATGTAAGAGATTACATAGACAATATTTAACAAATAGATAACATGACATGTACAAATGTTTCACAATGTATAGTCTATTCGTCTATGTTTCATCCTAGTCGGGTCTACATGTAGTGTATTTAAATACACGTCATATGTCATAAATGCACATGACTAGAATTTATTTGAATATTAATTCTTGTTTCATCAAACATGGGTATATGATGTAGTCTAATAGGATACATGACATATACTATTATTCTATCTATCTAGAATCCTATTCCCCAATATGTGTGTTCATCTAATGTTATTTTTTCATTAAATTATTCAATTTTATTATATTTTTTATTATGATGAGGTAGAAGGAAATATCACTCAATTATGATTAATGAACGATTATACTGTAATTGAAAATGAATGATAAATTGGTAAATAAATATATAATCAATAAAAACCTATAAAAATTTATGTGATCGCTTTGATATTACTTGTAGGTTTTGATCACAGTGGAAGCACTAGACGGTGCATGCCCAACTCAAATTTTTTTTCATAATCAATGTCTAATCCAAGATATACATCTAAGATAAACATTATGATCAATGAAATTAAATAAAATATTAATTGATTATTGAACACCAGAACCAAAATGAATGGTAATCACATATTAAATATAATTAATTTCATGAATTAAAGAATTAACTTTCTATGAATTATTTATTTATTAATGAATATAAAAACATATCTACATTGTACTATAATTTAATTATACAAATCACGTGAAGATTTACCCTCACAATGATCCATTGGTGCTCCATGAACCTCTGAACGTCACTATAGTAATCAACATGTGCTAGCATCATAGACCTAATCACTTATGTAATTCGTCTTTGATATCCTTGAGAATCACTTTAATTAAGGGTTATATTTTATCTCACAAGACTTGAGGGTGGTGGTGGAGTGTTTCTCTAGGTTCTTGAGGGAATTCTTGTAGAGGGAGATCTTTTGGGATTCAAGAAAAATCTCTTCAGATGCTATTGTGCACAATAAATAAAATTTAAAACCCATAAGAAATAATATATCTGGGTTTATATAAATATAGGGATAGAAAACAATAACTACACATACACCCTTATTATTTTAATTATTCCCGAAAAAAACCCATGTCTATAATAATATTATTTTTATTATCATTTAATGGAATATTCTTAACTAAAGAATTAAATTAAATATTATTTATTCAAATAATTTAAAATATATATTATTTATCCCAAGACCATTAGATTCAGTCCACCATTATTCCAAAATATTTATAGAAACTTGAATAATGTATATTTTTTAAAAAATAAATGGCACTTCATTATTCACTGGTAATTAAATAAATATTATATTCATTAAATATAAAACAAATATTTATTAGATATTATACTCCTAAAATATTCTCTTGAATAACTAGTTACATAAGTTATATGATAAATAAAACAATATTAATTATTAAACCACATGAGGGGTTAATATTTATTCAACCTATTAAATACTAAATAATATTAATAGTTAACTATGGTTCGGTATATTCTTAGTGTGTGGCCCTCTAGGCATCCTTTTTAGTGGCATCAGTTTATGTATCCCAATGTCCAATGTTAGAATCTACCATTATGCAAAGGTAAACAAGGATAAATAAGTTAATTTCATAATGATATCAAGCCTAATATTGATTCTTATTCTATAATATAATCCATTTATCATGACATCTCTATTAAATAATGTTAGATATTAGTGACATAAACCCTTGTTCTCAATGTCTTTTTCTTTTACGTTTCAGAAATTGAACATTACTAAAAACAAGATGGTAATTGATTTACATAGGATATATAATTATTATAAAAGTTCATGACATGTAAAATTCTATTATATAAGGTACTAATCCCTTTTTTACATTATTCATTTTTTAAATATTAATCATGATGCACCCAACATATCCAACTTCATAGCCGACATCTGGAATCATGGTTTCCATTTGGAAATCAAAATAAAGGACTTATAATATCCATTAATAATAAAATTAAATTAAAAGGAACAATATAATTTTTTTGGATATGAACATCCAACAGAACATATAAATATGTAATTCTTATTGGCGAGTCACATTAACATAATTTCCTAAAATAGAAATTACCAATAGTGTACACCCTGAGATGGTACATCAAAGTCCTATGATTATCCAACACTGATAATCTATATCATCTTTTTCCATAAAATTACTCAATATATCTATATAATATATATTTAATAATAATGTCATGAAACATCTACATTATCATCGTAGCATGGAACTTTTATAAACATTCAGTGAAACAATTACTCTTAGGACATGATCACATACTATGTCATGTAGATGAACTATCATGATGTGATAGGTAGTTTATTAATTGTCATAAAAATGAATAATTTTAGTCATAAAGTACATAGAAGTTAGTTCTAAGGAACCAAATCCAACACTAGAAAGGTAATGGTTTTCCTGCTCTACCTTTTGATTCAAGTACTTATTTTTGAAAAGCTCATTTATTTCAATATTATTAGGATTTATTATCTTCATAATCAATTATTTACTATCCAAAGAGTTGTTCCCACATATGTATTAAATTTTTTGTCAATATTTCAGTATATGTTATTGATGATCCTTGAAAAATATTTATGGATTCATGAATTCATTGGATGTGATACCTGAAATTACATCTATGTAAGTCCATAAGATGATTTTCTATTACAATATTATATTGAAATGCAATTTTGGGTCTACAAAATAAAGAAATAAAATGGATAAGTTAAAGATAATATGGTAAGTAAGTGTGATTATTGATAATATCATATTCAAAGGAAGTAGAGACAAGTTATGGTGGATGTAGGATCTTTACATACAATTTTTTTTAGTAGTTTTGAAGTTATTGAGATGGTTTGGAACTCAAATGATGACGTTTTTAATTTTTTTGAGTGAATTCTAAAATATTACATATTTATGTAGCATATTCATGTAACTGATTCATCCATATAGAGGATTCACATACTCGATTCAACCACATAGATGATTATTGTACCTAATTCACCAATACAAACACTTACCAAAGATGATTCAACTACATAGATAATTTTTTCACAAAGAAAATTTACATATAAATTATGTGATCTAGCAAATTCATGTAGCTAAAATAGACACATATCCAATTCACATAGTTAATTTATCCAAATAGATGATTTAGTGGTGGAAGAAATCCATTATTCTAATTCACCCATATATCTAATAAATATACTTGTTTTAGTTTCATATCAGGTTGATAGAAACATTGTCAATTGCAACATAGTCAATTATGTTGTAGCATATTACATTCTGGTGTGGAAATCTTAGATGTTATTATATAAGTGATATTTGAAGATTCATATATTTATATATCATGTGGATTATTAAATATTGAGTCTTCGAGTGATTATAATTACAATTTAAATAGGAATTCAAATGTGTTAAAATTTTACAATTTAATTCATATTTCAACATGACCAAACGAAATTAAATAGATACCTTGTGGTTATATTCAATTATAAAGACCAATTCATAGAGGAAAATATGGATGATCATGTGAAGGATAAATTGATATTGCAGTTATTACTATTATTATCATATACATATCTATTTTGGAATCTCGATGAATGATATCTATTTTAAGATCAATTAATGGATACTAGATCGAATTATGGGAATTGTTAGAGTTTTATAATTTCCAATATCAATGTATGATAAGATCCCGATATAGGATTCCTTGATGGGGAGAGACCAGAGTATTTGAAGAATCTGATGATAATCTAGATCACAAAGGATCAATAATGTGTTTCGAGACCAGCAGAGTTTCAATCCACTATTGAATCTCTTAAATTGGTACAAGGGAAGACCTATTGATCTATTTTGATATTTCTTATACCCGTATTCCACTATTGTTTCCCCAAGCCTAGTGGGTCACATGGCTTCAAGCACATCTCCCAACATGCTAGAGGTTGCTGACTAGAACCAAGGGCCTTGGGTGTGTTAGTGGGGATATTGTTCCCTTATCACCAGAGTGTAACCTAGAGGAAACACAATAACCAACATTTAGTTGAAGTAGTATAATAATCATACAAAAAGTAAGCATCAAAACATTGATATATAAAAAATTCCAAAAGACATTTCGTATTCAAAATGATGCTAATTTTTATGTGTCTAATAAATTTTCCAAAACAAGTCCATAGAAGTACAATACGACACATGTATACCAAAATAAAAAAATCGTGAAAAGTTATATCTATAAATAGCATCACAATCCTCATCTTGATATCATGCTCCCCTGATCCTATTCATGTCACAAAACCAGTACCCAAACTATGGGTGTTTTCCATGGTCCCTACCTGTATCCAACAAGTCTTTGTGGTACCCAAAGGTAGCCCAAATATGGTGTGAGATATAATCCTTGTAGTTAACCACAAAAATATCAATACAATTCTAGGATGTAAAATATAATAATCTAAATAGTGTTCAGGTTAATAGGTAAGCATTAAAATCCAATAAATATGCCCATGGCATATACACTACTAAACTAGAAATACTGAATGGCCTCTCAAGGAAATCAGTAAAAGATGTTCAAGATCATATTCAAATATGTTACATGTAAAATAATGTAAATTTTACTAACTCATATTACAAATGTAGAACCATTTCAACCATGGCCTTATAGTACCACATGTTGTTTCTGAAACAACCATGACTGATCCGTTCAACCAAGCATTACATATTTCTAATGACTGTGTCATTTCTCAAAGTGTCAAACCTTGTAGGGCCAGATACAAGGAGTCAAATACCAATGAAACCTCCTTGATTCCTAGGATAATCTTGATGTAAACTCGGTTAGGCTCTGGTTGAAGATCTAGGACCATGTCAACCAATCATTTCCTACGCTAGTCCATGAAAGCTGGATCCAAGGAGTAGCAAGGCCCTATGAATCCCATAAAACAAGACCAAAAGAGCATACTCTATCCAAGGAATCCACTTGAACATCCTGATCCAAGCAAAACACCCAAGGCATCCCAAAAGTCATTCATCATTCCATACCATGATTATACCAACTCATTTATCCTATTCACATTCAATTACACCTCATGTGTACACCCACTCACATATCCCAATTGATATTCAAGAGAAACAAATGAGTATACCAACTCATATAACCCAACCATTTACAATTTAAGAATTAAGAATTCAATATCAACATGTTATCACATGGAAAGGAGGAAACACATCACCCAAACATATCATTTTCACTCAATTAATTTATGAAAGGGATTAATTTATCTACGAAAGTATAAAATTTCCCTATGGGTTTTTTTAATGTGGCTTAAACAAGGTAAATTCATAAGGCATGCCCCATGTGTGGTCATGGTTCAGGAAATGGCCACAAACACTTCACAATGAATCCGAAGGGAATCAATAATAGGTCCAATTCCATTTCATTCATTTAACTGATTTTTTTTTGACTAAGTGATAGGAAGTATGGAGGGTGGAATAATGGTGGGTAGCCTAATAAAGGACCAAAACATGGAAAATGTATTTAAAAACAACTACGGTTTAGTAATAGAGTTATCATCCAGTATCAACTATTAATTTGGCACAGATTGGGAGAAGTGAGAATAATAGATTAAGAACCAGTGTGCATCCAACGAGATGAGCAATGATTGAATTGAAGATCGAACATAGAAGATACCTCAAATTCAAGATTATTCTTAAAAGGGATATCAAAAAATGTTTAGTTACTATGTGTTGAAAGAAAATGAGGATTTAGATTTAAAAATAATTTGATTTGATTAAATATTATAAAAATAATGAAATTAAGTGGGTAGCATGGTTTGAGAGCACAGTTTGACAATCGGTGCACCAATCGGGCATGGTTAGCTATAGGATAAGGGAAATCACATGGTTCCCTTAGATGGTTTGACTAACCATGTGAAAACCAAGAAAGACCACATTTTTAAGAACTGAAGGAAAATCACTTGGTCGTGTGCCTCTAGTTGCATGGTATAACCAAACTGTGTCGCCTACCCCAACTCTCTACCCATGCCTTGCATGTTTTGTCATATATTGTGTCCTTCTCCGCACGGATTGAACTAACTATATTCTAGGCCATATTTTCCCCTAAAATGGATTCTAGGCTTCGAACACCCCCCAAAACCCCCAATACCTCAATGATCAAATTGGGTTCTCACATTATTCCATAAGTAATCATTAAAACTAAAAAATAAGGGATATGTACCTCATATGAAAACACAGGTTCTTACAATCGTCCCTCCTAAAAAATATTTTTCCCCGAATTACCCTCTCAAGGGTGGTCATGATGTTGGAGTTGGTGGGCTAGAACAAACTTCTTTGTACTTTATTAATTAATAAATACCTTATCACATCTTAATTGTTCTTCTGCATGACAATGCATGTAAAAATTTCCAAAGGATAGAATTTTCATTAAAGGGTAATAGTGGATCACTGCTATGATGAGAACCTGAATGTTCCATAACACTGTTCTTGAACAGTTGTCTTATAGTCAGATGATGATATTTGAGGGGAAAAAATACATGCCATTAGGGGTGAGGACTCATCAAACTTTGAGGCACATTATCATGGTATTCTCCCTTGGTAATATCCAAGTGGATATTATGAGAATGAGACCCACCAGAAGGAAATCCACATTTCATAGTGTAATTGGACGTTCCAATCTACAAATGTCTGTATTGGTACATAAAGATTAACATTATTATTAATGGGTATTACAACTCAGACACATATATGTATTGATGAAAACTGTGATGACAAACTGTTTTTAGTGAGGTAGGATATGTTGGGTGTGTCACGAGTAATACAACATTAATAGATAATGTGAGAAATGATTTGTCCCTACTGTTCCATAATAGAAGTAGATATCTCAGGACCTTTGATGGAATTTATATACCCTAAATAAATCCATGTCCATGATGAGGAATAGGTATGTTAAATTCTAGAAAGTCAAAGAAAGAATAATAAAGCACATGGGTTGATGGCACTAGCATGTAACCCACCTGATTCGAGATATCGAGACAAAGGTATTACATTACACAGAAAGCATTCGTAGGAGGTGAAGCAACCTTGATATTTTAAATACTTTCTCTATGGGTTCCTGGGCATGTTATTAGACACTAACCATGGACTTTAGTCATGCTCCACCTAATGTCACTGAGAAAGAGGCCTAGAGGGTCACCCACTAAGTGTGTCCAAGTATCTTAGATAAATACTGATTTAACTAGTTGAATAAAGATTATTCTTTATTGTGGTTTAATAATTATACAGGGATGTATGATCACATTTATTTCGACACTAGTTATTCGAGAGAATATATTGTGGGAGAAATAATGTAACGACCCAAAGTATTTCAATAGAAAATTCCCTTCTTATATCTATGTCATAAAAACACAAAATAATGAACTACTAAGTGATAAGTGACCTTTAAACATAAATTTGTCAGCCCTATGTTTGGAATTTTAAAAATCCGACATACACGGTTGTGTTCAAGATAGTTTTTGGAGTCTAATGAAACAAAAATAATTTTGGGTGAATAGTAACATACCCTTATGAATAGTAACCTACCCGTATGAATATTAATATGACCATTTTGAATAGTAAATAAGAGTAACATTACCTATGAATAATAAAATAAAATTTAGACATCTTAGAAAGTGACAATTTGACCTTAGTAAACGTTTTTGGTATTTTATAAGTCATAAATAATTAATTATAATTAATTAATTAATTTAAAATAATATTTATTTTCCTGTAATGAATTCATAAATTATTGAATCAATGTATAATAGTTTTTAGATAATTTTATAAGACCCTACGTAATTTTTGAAAGAATTATAAATTCAGTTTTAATCTTAAAAACTGTTTTTTAAGTAAATTATGATTTTATTAATTATTAAATTAAAACTATTTAGAAAAATATTTTTGAAAAATGGACTTTATTTTTGGATTCTACACGTCGAAAAATGGTAGGGGTAATGTTTTGGGATTTTTCTAAGAAACTTGATTTTTTTTGTGAATTGTAGAATACATTAATTTACCATATAAATACATTTTAATTAAAACCCACTATTCCTGACATTACAAGTGATGTAAGCACCCAAATCCCGAACTCACATGCCTTTTTTACTATTCTTGGTCATCTAAGACTCACTATTCCTTGTCTTAGGTGAAATTAATAAACTAATCAATTATATATTAAGGAAACCCCTCTCCCCTCCACTATAAAAGCCACCCTTCACTCCCTCTTTTCCTCACACCTCTCAAGATCGAAGCCTTCACTACACTCTACCCAAACACCTTCCCTAGCTCATACCCCACGTCCAAAAGCTGCTGGTTTCATCAAAAGTGAAAGCCTAGCTTCCTTAAAAAGGATCTCTAGAGGAGGATTCTAAAGGTAATTTCTCTCTCTCTTCTCCTTTAATTTCCTTTCAAGTTCAAGTTCCTTTCTTGATCTCTCCCTACATATCTTCATACAAATTGTTATGTAAATCCAGTATTATATATATACTGTAATATTATGATTCTAATGTTATATTATATAACCCACACCCTTTCCCTCTTCCATTTATTTTATTAAAGAGAACGTTGTTCATGAGGTGTTAAATTTATCACCTTCAAAAAACGACATGTTCTCTTATTCCATTTCTACCTTCAATCTGGTCATGAAACCATTTTATGGTTGAACCAGAATATTTTATATGTATATTGTTCTATTTTGAATTCTGGAAATAACCTATGGCCTTATTACTAAGTTAAATGTTAAAACAAGATCATTGTGATCCAAAAACTGCCCAACACTACAACAAAACCGGCCCCTAGCGGCGGTTTTTTTTCATTTGGCGGCGGTTTAAACCGCCGATATAGGGTTTGGCGGCGGTTTAAAAAAACCGCTGTGAAATTGGGTGTCGAAAATCAATTAGCGGCGATTTTTACTATTTCACGGCGGTTTAAGAAAAGCGTCGTAGATGCCTCTTTTCGCGACGGTTTTTGTCCATTTCGCGGCGGTTTTATGCGTAGATGATACTTTTTTTTCGCGGCGGTTTCAACCGCCAATATATTCTGGCGTTTGATGCGCCTATGTTGAAGCGGTGAAAGCCGCCGCTAAATTTAAACATAATACATTTAGCGGCGGTTATAACCGCCGCTAAATACTGACCAATAAGGCATTAGCGGCGGTTATAACCGCCGCTAAATTCTGACCAGTAAGGCATTAGCGGCGGTTAAAACTGCCGCGAAATGTTGACCTGGAAAAAAAATAATTCTGCTCCTACCACACCACTTCCCTAAAAAACAAATCAAACCAGAATATTGAACAGGAGACACCATAAAAACAAATAACATGGTAGTATTCATTGAAAAATAGGATATGATCAAATGTTGTACGTTATGGAGTCCATCCTAAGGAAAGGTATGTATCACAATTTGGTGAGTAACCAATCCATGTGACCCCCAAGATGTATATGTGTTTTTAGGTTCTTTAATTTCTTATGTGTTTTAAGAAGGGTTGATTTATATTATATGGATACTAATACTCTATATAATAAATGGTTATGAATTTTGATACAATTTATGTGATCATGCTAACCATGTTGATGTGTAATGATATGTAATTGGTTATGCTCTAAGTTGGCCGATATAACATCCATGGGTGGATTGTGATATGGTTTGGGTTTTTTTAACAATGGATTTGTGTTATGGGATAGAAAAAATTATGTTTATATGGGTATAGAATTTGTTCCAAAGATAGATGTTTGAGTAGTTATAGAATGTATGTCATGGTATGGTTTGTTGTGTGTTTTGGGTTGGTTGTTAATGCCTACTATAGAAAACGGGTAACTTGTGAATTGGTGTGTGTTTTAGGTTGGACAACATGCTAACCGTGCATGGTGCTTGTGAGAGTATGGTTTATGATCTTGTAGGTTGTACATGATTCCTATTGAGGATTTGAGTTATGTCATTGGATATGAGATAAGAGTTTCATGTATACATCCCAATATGGTCATCATGTTGCAGGTTGGATGGGATGCATCATAATATAGTTGTTATTGACTTCATTAAAGAAAATAGGTTTGAGTTTTTTAAAATTTCAACAACTTATCTAATGTTTTCCTAAATATCTTATTGGTTGAATTATACTTAACCAAACCAAATGATATTGATTTTTCACAATAGTTATTATCATAAGATAATGTCATTAATATATATGTGCATGTATGTGATCTTTATCCTTCAGGGGAAGTATGGTGTGTCGATTTCTAGTTAGGATTAGTAACCTAGATTTCATAGTTGGATTGGATATGGGATTTGTGATATGCATGAGAACCCTCGAGTGGGTATATTGGCCTATGATTTTCCTCGTGATATTTGAGATGGGTTCATAGATGCTTCTCCATGAGTTGTATCCTATATAGGATGTGACATGTGAACTAGGGTTGAGAGAGACTAGTAATATTGAGATGTATCTTGGGATATTGGTGATTGGAGTGTTCTAATCAAGTGAAATAGCGATTCTCATTTCCACCTGATGAGGGTTTTCTTGTATGTATGTAATCCAAGAGAGGACTTATCCTAGGTCTATGAGTTCATTAAAAAAATGAAAGTAAGTTAGACACTTTGTTCTATAGTGATGGTATATAGGTGGATTGTGGTTTGGTATTCAGTTAGTAATATCATTGTATTTGGTATTGTGAATGTAAACGCATGGGTAGTGCTTGTGTTTTGTTAAGTCTAACATGAATAATTGACATGGTTATTTGGGTGATAAGTTAAGTTAAACTATGATTATTTGGATGTTATTGTAATGATGCATATTAGGTGTTTTAATAGAGTGTATACATGCTTAGATTCATGTTATACTGATAACGGTTAAATTTAGGTATTGTGGGAGGCTTCCAAGATACACTCTTTCCATGTCAGTAAGAGCGTGAGTTCTTTATCAGCATAATTGGTATGTTGGTTGTATAGTCTAAGATTAGCCTGTCAGGTGGGAATTTCTTCATGCCTGTGTAATGTTTTGTGGCTCATTGGGCCTTGATAGTGATGGTATGAATTGTTCTTAAACAACTAGGATACCCAAGTGCTGCTTTGGAGCAACAATGATATGAATGGGACTTACACAGTTGGACTGCCTAGGTACTTCTATGAATCAGTTATGGTATGAATCGATCTTACACAATGGGGCTACCCAAATGCTGCTATATAGTAGAAATGGTATGAATTTGGGTTACATATATGGTATTACCATTGGATGTGGTACCAATTCAAACACAGGCCTAAATGGAATGATGTATACCACACTCGAGAAATCGAGACATAAAATGAAACATCATAAATAAATAAAATGCATAGAAGGAAACATGAGAAATCAAAAAAATGTTAGGAAATGGAAATGTTTGGTGGAAACTATGTGCCATATACATGTTACATATACAAACCAACCGTTCTCATACTTGTTCAACACATCAACAACACTACTACTCATCATCTGATGCTGCATCGTCACCCTCTCCACCTTCATCTCCACTACCTGCTGCCACCTATAAGAACATTATATTGAAAATTAAATATTGTTGCATATTAATAATTAAACTTAAAACCAATAAAAGTGTGAAAACTAAATGATTTTTTTTCTTGTGATTTACCTGCTCACCACTAACCGATGCACTACCACCGGGGGCATATCTTCTCATATGCTGACGTATTTCAAGAAACTCTTTCTACAAAGCAGATATCTGATCCCCCTGCTGGTGAACTGTGTTTCATAGAGAAGACATCACCCTCTGAGTATCTTCAGGTAGGAAATGACTATAACCAGGAGTATATGTAGCTAAAATCCCTAATGGCCTTCCAAAGACCTCAGATGGTACGGGTCTAAAACCCATCCCGTGCACTCTACCAGGATGCTCCTTCCCAAGGACTTCACCAACCGGGTCATCCTGGGAGACTGAGTAGGATTGCATAGGATTGACATCCCATATTTCTATAATTTTTACCTATAAATCAAATATCAATATATATTAACACAGTAAGAACTGATAATAAGTTATTATAATAAATAATTGACTTCATACCCCAACTTCTCTGGCAGGTTCATTAACCAAACATCCATCTGTTTTTTATGAACATCCAGCCACAGTTCTGTTCGGGATGCTTCATTCCCTAAACTCTGTGACTGCATTAAACAAAGATAAATCAACAATTAAATATGTTAAATAGATAATATTGTCTTATAAATATTTAAAGTAATTAAAAGATTACCAATGACATTCGGCTTCTAGAAAAGATTTTTGAGCCCGCAGTGTGCGGGATGACTTGTTTTGCCCGGTTTGATGCATTCTGTCTTGAGAGATCCTGAAATAAATAAAATTCAATTTAATAGTAATGCATTCAATGTCTATCTCCTCTTCATGTACATGTATAAATGTAAAATGAGGATAATATAATAATATATATTTCAATACCATCTACTTCTCCTCACGATGGCTATTGACAAAAACATTCCACTGTTCTTTCGGTACCCCACTGGGTAGCTTCTCATACATATACTGCACGATCAACGAAGTATCATTGGCATCACACCACAACCACCATTTGTAATCTTTCCATTTTTTTCCAAGATTTTTCAATGTCCACTTCCGTGCTATCACATCAGCAACGGTAACGTGGATGAACATCTGTATACAGAAATTCATTTTTAATATATTAGTAACATGACATTAAATTAAACCATAAAGTAATAAAATTGCCTTTATTTGAGAATCAAAAACTTCATTTTTCCAGTTTGGAGGCATATGCCTCCAATCATCATATGAAATAGGCAGGGAAGTGGGCTCTGCTGCCAGCTGACCTATAATCTGACCAAGTAAACCTGCGGCGTCATCCATCGGGACCCCATAAGAATCAAATGGCACCACTATCTTCTCATCATTCATGTTCCAAACATCATAACATTTTAAGTGTTTTTCCACGGTTGCATTTTTTTCATCTGAAATTAGCAACCAATTACTATAAAAAATGCAATAAATTAATTTAATTAAAATTTGTACCTATGACTGTGACCCTCCAGAATATCCGTGATGAAATGGAAGGGGAATGTCGCTGCCCCACTGCTGAGGCTCCTGTAGGGGGAGGCGATGACTCATCCTCTAATGAGACATCCACTAATGGTGTCAGATATGGTGCAGGGGGAGATGATGCAGGGATGTAGGCAGCTGCTGCCTCAGATGCCGTGGGGACAGACGGATCGTCATCTGTCGCAGTAGTAGATGAAATGGTGTACCGCTTCTTCCTTGACATTCCTATCATTTAATCAAATAAAATTAAGTTCAGAATATATATTTCAAAAAATTTATGCAGAAAAAAAATTAAAAATGATAATAGATGCCAAGTACTAACAAACAAAATATATATAACAATGATAATGAATGACTACAGAAATGAAACAAGTGGTTGCTGAATGAATAAATAATTGTACATACAATAATTTTCCCCTTCAATCATGTTGGTTTCCTACTCCATTGCTTCATCCACTTCATTCATCCTTGCTAGACTAATATTTTCAATATCATGATGGACAAATAATTCTGCTTCCTGTTGTTTATGAAATTCAATTGCAGAGGTCAAATCTTCCACTTCATCACCCATATCATACAAATCTCTCTGTATTACGTGAGTAACTACACTCCACCCTTCATCAACAACATCATTCACATAATATACCATTTTTGCCTGCGATGCTAAGATATATGGATCATGCAGTTCACGATCACCAACATCCATCAAGCGAGAGAAGTTTACAGAAGTAAATTGCAAGGAATCTGTTTTAACACCTCTGATAATATCGACCCATTTGCATTTGAATAAAACAACAAAAAAATGCCCATGGTAGTTTAATTCAATAATATCATGCAACATTCCATAGTATTCCATTTCAGCAAATGTAAATATACCACTATTCTGTGTTTTCATACCCATTTCTCGATCGACTGTACGAAATCTAAAACCATTCACATTATAAGCGTCGAACTTTCTAACTTGTTTTATAGGACCTCTAGCAAGAAACTTAAAATCTTCTGACAAGTCTGCTCGTGTATCAGTATTCATGATCTGAAGAATAAAAATATAATTTAATAGATTTTCAAATTGTTTGTGTCAAACTAATATTCGTATTTATTGCAATATTTATAAACTTACACGTCGTGGAAAACATTCTACCAACTATTTATTCATAGATTTCATTATATCTTTTTCATTTTGTGTTCGACCTCTCATTCATATCTTTGTTTGTATCCTCAACTCTTTAATAAATGGATCTGCAATTTCACTATTCAGTATCACATATCTATGTGCCTGTAACAACTCCAATTCTATCAGTGTCGCGTATGAGGTCCTCCCAACTGATCGGCCAATAGCATGAAATATTTTTGATTTCTGATGCATTTGAGATTGATTTGATGTGTCTTAAACACATCCAACTCAATTAAATATTGTCTCAATATCATCCAAATATCTGGAACAAAAGGTGAGACACACCTCGGCCAAATAGCCTTCAGTAATAGAGCCTTCTGGTTGAGCTTTATTTCTCACGTATGCTTTCAAATGCCCAAGATATCTATGAAAAATAATAATAATATTATGCATTTATTTAAATTCCAAATATTGTTTACTTAACTGGAAACATATAAATAAAATACCTCTCAATTGGATACATCCATCGATAATGAACGGGGCCTCCTAATTTAGCTTCGTCAACCAAATGCACATTTAAATGCATCATGACCGTAACAAAACGATGGAGGAAAGATCATCTCCATTGCACAAAGGGTCAATAAAAACCTATCCTGTAGGTTGTCAAGCTGTAAAAGATGTAGAGTTTTCTCACATAATTTCCTGAAAAATGTGCAGAATTTCAGTACAACAGCAATAACTTTTTCAGGTAATAATGTACGCAATGCCAATGGTAGTAACTGTTGTAACAAAACATGTGAATCATGAATTTTAAATCCATATAACTTACGATTCTTCAAATCACCACACCTTGAGATGTTACTCGAATACCCATGAGATACCTTCACATTCTATAAAATTCGATGGAAAGCATCTTTATCACTATTTTTCATTGAAAAAATGGCAGGAGCATACTTTTCATTCTCATCTGGAAAGAGATCACGTTTTATGTTCATTACTTGTAAGTCTTTGCGAGCGTTGAGATGGTCCTTCGACTTTCCATGCTCATTAAGTAATGTGAAAATGAAATTATCACATACATTCTTCTCAATATCCATCACATCAAGATTGTGGTGCAAAGAATTAAATTCCCAATACGGAAGTTTGAAAAATATACTTTTTTTCTTCCATTGTTGCGTTCTGATTTTACTTGACGATGCACTTCGCACTTGTTTTCCGCTATCAGTCAAATGATGAAGCTTCCCAAATTCTGTTTTAACATATTCAAGCTGTATCAATATTTCAGAACCAGTTAAAAACTTTAGAGGTGGTCTACAATCAATGGAACCATTAAATTTTGATTTGTTCAGCCGAAATCTATGAGATGCATCAAGAAATCTTCGATGGCACAAGAAGCACCATTTTCTACTGTGAGGTACCCATTTGGGCTCGAAATAAATGTTACAAATAGGACAAGACAAACCCGTATAAGTGTTCCAACCAGATAAATTCCCAAGCCCAGGGAAGTCACTAATGGTCCACATTAAAGCATCATGCATTTTGAACATTGTTTTAGAAGAAACATCAAATGTATCAACACCGTTGCTCCATAACTCCTGCAATTCTTCAATCAAAGGCTGCAGGTATACATCAATATCATTTCCAGGCATTTGTTTTCCAGGAATAATCATCGAAATGATAAAAGATGTTTGTTTCATACACATCCACGGAGGCAGATTATAAGGGATCAAAACAACTGGCCAAATTCTATAACTCGTACTCAAAGTCCCAAATGGGTTGAATCCATCGGCAGCCAATCCCAATAGAACATTCCTAGGATCAGCTGAGAAATCTGGACGTAATGAATCAAATTTCTTCCACGATTTGGAATCTCGTGGATTTCTCATTAACCCATCACTGTTATTATCTACAGAATGCTACTTCATGTGTTCAGTGGTTTTTGATGACCTGAATAATCTTTGCAATCTAGGCTTCAAAGGAAAGTAACGCAAAACTTTTGCAGGTGTGTTCCTTTTCTTCTTCTCCATGAAATTATGTTCAGTCATACATCCAACATCACCTTTCAAATGCCATCTAGAAGAATAAAATTTCTTACAATTCTGTCTACTTGAATCCTCTCCCCAGTAAAGCATACAATCATTGGGACACGCAGGTATTTTTGTATAATTCAGACCAAGCTTGTTTACAACGTTTTTCAACTCATAAAACGATTCTGGGATTTTTGCTTTAGGAAATGCATCACGAATCAATTCCAATAACATGGACATTGCCTTATTTGTAATTCCACATAGACATTTGATATGGTACAACTTCAGCAGAAATGAAAGCTTTGAATATTTCAAACACCCACTATACAACTCTTGACTTCCATCGTCAAATAAATCATGAAACGTATTTTCCTCA
Organism: Viscum album; assembly: GCA_963277665.1. Lineage (NCBI taxonomy): Eukaryota > Viridiplantae > Streptophyta > Magnoliopsida > Santalales > Viscaceae > Viscum > Viscum album. Next base: position 622,172,789 of record OY728135.1, on the reverse strand, counting down.
CTGAAGTTTTCCCTTACATTTGGCTCCACAGAATCAAGAGGAGGATCCAATGATATGTTAAAATCTTGATCTGCTTGTGTTACAGTCTCAAAAACATCACTTGTCACGTTGCAATTTGTATCACCCTCTTCTGGTTTTTCTGATATGTTTTGATGCTCATAGTGGTGTCATGTAGTGTCGAATGCATCATTTATGAGGTTTTTCATTTCATTTTCCAATGGTGACAAACATGGGACCTCATTCTGTGGATTAACATCAGTCCTAAATCTTTCTGTATTATTTGATTCTCCATGCCAAATCCAACACAAATATTGATCAGGGAATTGCTTCAGTATTAAATGTCCATAAACTTCATCTCTCTTCAACCATGTTCTAAATTTACATTTACGACATGGACATCTTATTCTCCCTTCAACGGATCGATTAAAAATTGCAAAATCTAAAAACTCATTCAAACCCTTAACATATTGAGGTTTGTTCCTTGGTAATGTGATCCAGCTTTTATCCATGTATATCACAATGTGCCTACACAAAATATACGATAGTGTAAGATTACAGAAACATAATATAATAAAGATGAACCATTGATCATAAAGTATGCATAATATAATAAAGATGGTTCATTGATCACATTTACCACTTCAGACCAACCGAACAAGTCTGGTCCATAAGAGACAGCGTCAACACATCATTGAGGAGAAATAAGAATATCGGGTTACACACTTATCATAAAACTATCTACCCAACTATTTTTTATGGTTTCCAATGGGATATGTTTAAAGAACAAGAAGCACCTAATTAATTCATTATCCATGATAAGACATGTCGTTATGGACCAAATTTACAAGGGAGAGAAGTCACATGGATTTTTGTAAAATAAACCATTGGAATTGAAATTGGTCTATAGGATGGGATTTAATCTATTGAACATATCTATATTCTTGGAAAGAGTTGAGGTGTAAATAATATTAAGTGATATCCCAAAGGAACCAACTACTCAATATAAATTCCAAGAAATTACTCAAATTGTGGATGGATATTCTCACTTTTAGTAATGATTACATGAATAAATGTAGGAGAAATATATAAAACACAAAAATAAATAATCCACAATTACTATGCATGACTTATCCGTCGTTTATGAGAAGCAATCATATAATCATGGAATAACTAAAAATTACCAAAGTCGAAAGGGGTCGTGGGGGGCGCCGAGGGGTGCGGGGGTCACCGGAGGCCACGAGGGGGCATGGGGGTGTCAGTGTCAATAAAAAAATTACACCCATGAAAATACAATAGAGAATTCTCACTAAGCATATAACTAGGTATGAAATCCATACTATAAAACCATTCATGGAAAACCCAATACACATAATATGAAATCATACATTCTTTAAATAAAAAAATAAAGATAAATTGATGGTCAAGGTTTCTATAATGACATGAACTTTATAATTAACTACATCATGATAAATCTCTGAGAAAAGTAATATAAATTTACATTCATCTTTTGACGTACAAACTACATGCACTTGATAATTTATACTTATAGAATCAATAATGAAATTTCACTTTCTTAGAGTATAATTAAAATCAAAATAAAATGACTAAATATATTCATCCCATATCCTATATCATAAATTTTTATCCCTATGATAAAATATTTACTACATGTTTTTTTATTTGTAAATGCCACAAAATTCTCATTGAATAACTAATTTCATAAACATTGGAGGGCATACATAACCATGACTAACTAAATATCATGAGTTGGATAATTGTTATCATTTATTATAAGTTTCAAGACCCATTTACTAAAACTCATTCCTCCATATCAACATAAATCTTAACATCACATTGGAGGCCTCATTATTGACCATATAATGCATCCTTGGCTTTGGTCAAATAAGAATAGGTGTAGATGTCAATATATTTTTTAGCTCATAAAATGAATTTTTTTATTTATCATCCCACTAAAAATTCACTCCATTCCAATTCAATACTATATTTTTAATGAATATGTGAGAAAACTCCAAGATAATGCAATAATAAGAAACCACATGACCAATTAAAATACGAATCTCAACAATATTAGTAAGAATCTATTAAGAAATTATAGATTCTACTTTCTCAATATCCCCTAATATCCTAGATTTAGAGAACTCACGACCAAAAAATGTCACCTATTGATTATAGAAATAACATTTCATTATATTGGCATATAAATGATGATATCTCAATGTGTCTAAGAACATAACCAACTATTCTTCATGCTCCTCATAGGATCATGATAATACCGATATATCATTGATAAATATAGTCCCAAATGAAAAAAAGGATAAAAAATGGTTTATCAAAGTTATAAATACATATGGTTTCTCCATTAACCTAAAGAGAATTACCAAAAACACAAAATTACTATATAGTGTTTGAAATTCTATCTTGGACACACCTTTATCTCAAACCTTTAACCGCTGATATCCTAATCGATGAACAATCTTTAAATCCATAAAGAACCTCTAAACTGATTGAATAAATCATAAATTCATAGAAAAGGATACCAATTATTAAGAGTAACATGATTTAATTTATAATAGATAATATAAAATCAATAACTCACTCTTGAAATATTGGTAAAAAGAAATGGATAACCCTATGTAGACACACTCAGATTAATAAATCCATTGGATTAAAGATCTCTCAACTAAATATTTATCTATCTAATATCCCATAGAGATATACAGTAAGGGGATATTGTGATAGTCTCGATACCTTGTACTAATTCAATCATAAACTCCACCTCCATCTCTAGAGGTAACCTTATAAAGTCCTCAAAAAACATCCTGATACTTATTAATTGCAGGAGGAAAACAACACTTGAAACACCATTAGCTAACCTGAGATCCATCCATACCACTAGAGATATAGTAATCCCCATTTTCCAATAATCATATCTTGGTCAATTGGAATTATAATCTTATTCACCTAGAATAACATATGATTTATCATAAGATGGATAGAATTTCTCTCTTTTCTAATAACAATAAATATATGCTTTAAAATGTGATAACTAGTCTATCCTAAAAATTACAATGAAATATTTCATCACTATAATGACCAATTTACAAAGATATACATATCCAAAAATATCAGCTACATAATTTAGGAACTTCTAATGGGATCCTCTCTTTTTCCCAATGAATTATTTAGAGAGAAAACTTTAAATAAAAATTCAACAATCAAACCTATATTGGATACCAAGCAAGAAGACATAAAATAATTAGAATAACTATAATCAAATAACACACTGAACAAGGTTGAGGTATCAATTACTATGAATGACTTTTAGTAATAAATACATGAATAAATGTTGGAGAAATATATAAACCACAAAAAAAATCCAAAATTACTATGCATGACTTATCTGTCGTTTATGAGAAGCAATAAAAGAATCAAGGAAGAACGAAAAATTACCATAGTCGAAAGGGGTCGTGGGGGGCGCCGAGGGGTGCGGGGGTCGCCGGAGGCCACGGGGGGCGTGGGGGGTGTCGGGGTCGCCGGATGGCACAGGGGGCGTGGGGCGCGGGGGTCGCCGGTGGTTGAGGGGGGTGCTGGGGGGTGCGGGTTTCGCCGGAGGGCGCGGGGAGTGCGGGGGGTGCGGGGGTTGCCGGAGGGTGCAGGGGGCGCAGCGGTCGCCGAGGCCGGGGGGGATCGGGGACGAGGGTTTGGGAATGCAGTCGGGGTGGGGGAAAGGGTCATGGTGTTTTAAAAAAATTTGGGTTTCATGGCGGTTTATTAAAAATCACCGCGAAACCTTCACCGAAAATGTTTAGCGGCCGTTTTGTGAACCGCCGCCACAAAACCGCCGCTAAACCCAATTTTTTTTGTAGTGCAAATTAACCCCAATGACCATCATTAAATTTTTATCTAATGATTCATCCACTTGGATCTAATATAATTCACTATAAAATTATTAAAGCTACTGCAATATCATAAATAACATGTAGTATCAGTTCTGGATGTTTACCCATTATCTACCCAAACATCAATTTAAGAATACAAGTGGACCGCTCAAGAAAACCATAAAAATGAACATCCCCGAACAATGTTTTTAAACTCTATAAGTCATCAAAAGGAACATAATATGAAATAATGAAACCATAATTAACCCTATTAATGTATAAAAGGTTCTAGAATTTCTAATTAATGAATATAATGTCATTATACAAGACATTAAAGAGAAGGATGCATTCGAGTACAAGGTAAGGGGAAATCTCGAACCCAATTTTCTTCCTTTGGGTTCCCCCGCTTTCACTCCATTTTTGATATGGTTACTCCAGAAAGATCATTTTTTCATCATTTCCTTTACTTTTCTGGGATATACATGTTTTTCACTGGTTTTTATGTCCATCAAAATTTTTTCCAAAAGAACTCTTCTTTCAAGATCTCACCTTTTACCTTTCATTCAAGGTTGATGGTTCTTGTATCAAGTATGTTGTTCCCTCTTTATTTTGGGAACCCAAAGCTTATGAATGTGTTATTATGAGATGAAACTCATTCATTTTCATGGGTTATTTATGTTCATGTTTTATATGTGTTCTATGTTGCAATCATGATAATGATAATGTCATGATGTGACGGGTGCGCCCGGAATTATATAGCGCAATATGAATGTTTAAATGTGACGGGTGCGCCCGGAATTATACAGCGCTCCAATGCATTGGGTAAAGTGATAAATCTCACGAGTAAATGTGAAATGATGCGTGAACATGATGATATATTTGTTCACAAGTATGTGTGGTAGTTAACCACTAAGACATGATGTTTCATTTTTATTCATTGCCACATTTCAAGCCTTTTACTTATGCTCCTCTCATGATCTTGATCTTTTGCATATGTTATGATTATAATAACCCCATGATGTATTGTTCTTATCTATCCTCTTACTGGGCTTTTAGCTCACCCCTTTTGATGTATATCCTCACGTGGCTACATGTACTAAGGAGAGGACAAGTTCCAATAAGAAGCTAGAGAAGATGAAATTAAATAAATGTTTATGGTTTATGTTGTATTTGTTATGTGTGGTCCTAGTTTTCCCAAGACAATAAACCTCTGGATCCTCCATGTGTAATACTATTATGTTTTTTATCTTTGAAATGATGTAATAGTAATGTAAGAAAAGTCTGGGTCGCAATAGTTGGTATCAGAGGAAAGGTTCAGTTAATTTGGGGATTAGGATTAGTGAACCCTAGAGAAAACCTACAACATGAGACTAAGTACAAATATGCACACAAGGATATTTACCTAGGGATCCCATATGTTATGTTTCTGGTAATTGATTAAATTAATAAGTTATTCATGACTTGTTTACTTATGTTTTTTTCTAACCTTTTCTATTTTATAAAATGTTGGGAACCAGGAGAAATCACGCCAACAACTCTTGCGAGGGCCAATGCAACGATTGCCCGAATGACATCCCCAATGATTTTGGAAGTGGAGTTCAAAATTTCATGGCGATGCTTACCCAATTATCTCGGGTTATGAATAATAACCATAATAATGGGGAACGTCCTCCTTCACCAAAGAGGGAGAAACTAGCTATCGAATGTTTTATGCGGCAACGACCACCAACGTTTTGTGGATCTTCCAATACTATTCCGAGACAGAGAAGGTGACTCTACACATTTATCGTCTAGATGGAGAAGCCTATCAATGGTGGGCTTTGATTAAGAACACCAAGCCAAGGGAGGAGATTGAAGAGATGGAATGGGAAGTCTTTAAGATAATGTTTCTTAATAAGTACTTCCCAAGAACTCTTCGCACGAAGATGGAGAGAGAATTCATAGAGCTCAAGCAAAAAGAAGGAGAATCTGTCACAACCTATGAAGAAAATTTCACAAGGCTCACAATGTATGCTTCGGGATTTGTTATCAACAATGATAGCAAAATTGATAGATTCTTTAGTGGATTAAAACCACATCTTCGAAAGGCTCATGCAATTCGAGACTTTGGGAGTTATGAAGAAGATTTTTGGTGTTCTCTCAAAGTAGAGATAGAGTTTGGAGAATGGTCCCATGGCTATGGTGATAAGAAAAGAAAGATGGAGTTTCAATCTGGTGGATCTAGTGATAAAGATGGGAAGAAAACACAACGACCCACATGCCAAAAATGTGGGAAGTTGCACCATGGGAACTGCCTCAAAGGTACAGAGAAATGCTTTAAGTGTGGGAAGGAAGGACACCAAGCTCACGAGTGTCGAAAAGACATGATAAGGAAGGATAATGTAGCCGATAAAAGGAGAGAACCACTCGTGGTTCAGTGCTACAAATGTAGGGACCTAGGGCACTATTCAAACCAGTGCACTAAACCTCGAGCTCTCGAGGGTAATCATCCCCAACAGCCACCAAAGCCAAAGGAACAAGGGAAGGCTTATTCCATCACTATTGTGGAGGTGGAACATGATAATGAAGTCGTACAAGGTTCACTTTTGATTCACTGAAGAATGGAAAAAGTCTTATTTGATTCTGGTTCTACGCATTCCTTTATATCTTGAAAGATTGCTAGAACTATAGAATCAAAGCCCTGAAACCTTCAAGTAGAGATATATGTAAAAACACCAAGTGGTTAAATCATTGCAACCCAAGTGTTTGACTCTTCTCCTGTTGACGTATGTGGGAAGATTCTTCCTGAAAATCTCATAATACATCCCTTGGTGGAATTCGATGCTATAATGGGAATGGATTGGCTCTCATTATATAGAGCACATATCAATTGTCGGGAAAAGGAAATATATTTTCATATTCCGAACCATCCCATGCTCCTCTACAAATGTAAGGAAGATCATGAATATCCTTTGAAAAATCCTTCAATGGTGTGGGTGATGATTCCCTATGAAGAAGCATACCTCGCCCAAATGTTTGAGTCAAAGGAGAGTTCCAACCTTGAGGAAATGCCCATCGTAAGGGAATACAGCGATGTATTTCCCAAAGAGTTACCCGGAATTACCCCGGAATGTGAGGTAGAGTTCTCGATTGAAATCATACCCAGAGCTACTCCTATCTCGAAGTTCCCCTATAGGATGACTCCTATCGAACTGGAGGAGTTAAAGAAGTAGCTGCAAGAGCATCTGGACAAAGGGTTCATATGCCCTAGTGCATCACCTTGGGGTGCGCCAGTGCTCTTTGTGAAGAAGAAGGATTGTACCATGCGGTTGTGTATCGATTATTGGGAACTCAACAAGATCACCATAAAGAACAAGTATCCTCTCCCAAGGATTGATGACTTGTTCGATCAATTAAGAGGAGCTCAATAATTCTCAAAGGTGGATCTTCGTTCTGGATATCATCAAGTAATGGTGAAGAAGGAAGATATTCATAAGACTACCTTCCGTAAAAGGTATGGGCACTATGAGTTTTTGGTGATTCCCTTCAGACTTACTAATGCCCCTGTAATCTTCATGGATTTGATGAATAGAGTCTTTAGACATTACCTCAACAAATTTGTGGTAGTGTTTATCGATGATATTCTCATCTACTCCAAGAGAAAGGAGGAACATGAATAACATATAAGACTTGTGTTGGCGACATTGAGAAAGGAGAAGTTGTACTCCAAGTTCAGCAAGTGTGACTTTTGGATGAATCAAGTCATGTTCTTGGGCCATGTGATCACAAGTGAGGGAATTTCTGTGGACCCTTCAAAGACAAATACGATTGAAGAATGGCCCAGGCCCTCTAGTGTCACATAAATCCGTAGTTTTCTTGGATTATCTGGGTACTATTGACATTTTTTGAGAAACTTCTCATGATTTTCAAGCCTGCTAACTAAGGTAACAAGGAAAGGTGTAAAGTATGTATGGATGGAATAATGTCATGGATGCTTCCAGGAGCTAAATAGAAGGCTGATCACTGCACCTGTACTCACACTACCGAAAAGTGGAGAAAGTTTTGTGATATACAGTGATGCTTCAATGAAAGTCTTGGGTTGTGTACTCATGAAAAATGATAATGTGATAGACTACACCTCACGACAGTTGAAGATCCATGAGCAGAACTACCCGACGCATGATCTAGAGCTGGAAGCCATGATTTTTGCCTTGAAAATCTGGCGGCACTACCTTTATGGTGAGAAGTGTGACATTTACACCAACCACAAGAGCCTAAAGTATATATTCACATAAAAGGAGCTCAACATGCGTCAAAGGAGATGGTTAGAGTTAATCAAGGATTACGATTTCTCTATTCACTATCATCCTGGAAAGGTGAACAAGGTAGCTGATGCTCTAAGTAGGAAAGAACCTGATACTCTATCCATGTTGAGGATTGAGAAAGACCCTATCTTCTAGGATATGCAAAAGATGGATTTGGGAATCGTAAGGGCAGGGGATACATCCTACCTTGCCCAAATAATTGCGCAACCATCCATCCAAAAGAAGATTAAGGAAGCACAAAGGGATGATGTGGACATACAAAAGAGGGTGAATGCAGTAAAGGAAGGGAAGCTGCAAGAGTTCCATATCGACGATGATGGTGTGATTCGGTTTGGAACGCGGCTTTGTGTGCCTTCATCACCCGGGATAATAAAGGAGCTATTGGATAATGCACATAGCTCAACTTTCTCTATTCATCCTGGAAGTACCAAGATGTATCATGATCTCCGAGAAAAATTCTGGTGGGATAACATGAAGAAGGAGATTGTGGAAAATATATCATGGTGCTTGGTATGTCAGCAAGTTAAAGCTGAGCGGAAAAAGTCCAAGGTTATGATGCATCCATTGCCTATACCCATGCGGAAATGGGAAAATGTTACTATGGACTTTGTCATGGGCCTCCCGAAAACGTCAAGAGGAAATAATGCGATATTGGTTGTGGTTGATCGACTCACCAAGAATGCCCATTTTATCACTATTCGGGAAGACCTCTCACTTGAAAAGCTTGCAAGGATATATGTGAAGGAATTAGTGAGATTTCACGGTGTTCCACTCTCAATTTTCTCTGACCGTGATCCAAGGTTCACATCTAAATTCTAGAGGAGACTTCAACATGCTTTCAATACTGAATTAAATTTCAGCATGGCCTATCACCCCCAAACCGATGGCCAATATGAAAGGACTATTAAGACGCCCGAATATATGCTAAAATCATGCTCTCTAGAAATCAAAGGTGGATGGGATCCACACCTCCAATTGGTTGAGTTCTCATACAACAATAGCATCCACTCGAGTATTCAGATGGCTCCGTATGAATCTCTTTATGGGAAGCGATGTAGAACTCCAACCTGTTGGGATGAAGTTGGAGAAAGAAAGCTACTTGGACCCGATCTTGTGCAGGAGATGACCGAGAAGGTTCAAGTCATCCAGAAATACATCAAAGCTGCTCAAAGTCGGAAAAAGAGCTATACTGACAATCGTCGAAGGGACTTGGTGTTCGACATTGGAGATAAAGTCTTCCTTCGAATATCTCCATGGAAGAGAGTCATGAGATTTGGGAAGAAAGGGAAGCTAAGCCCAAGGCACATTGGCCCCTTTGAGATCCTTGATCGTTTAGGAGCCGTGGCCTATCGTCTGGCACTTCCACCGAATATGGCTCAAGTTCATGATGTGTTTCATGTATCACTAATGAGGAAGTACATACCAGACCCCTCACATGTACAAAACTCAAAGGTGGTACAGCTGGATGATGATCTCTCCTATGAGGAGCAGCCGGTAAAAATTTTGGAGCGAAGTGACAAGGTTCTACGCTACAAGGCAACCCGCCTTGTCAAAGTGTTGTGGAGGAACCATAAGTTTGAGGAAGCAACTTGGGAACCAGAAGAGGCAATGAAGGAGAAGTACCCACACCTGTTTGTGTAAAGTAAAATTTCATGGGCGAAATTTCTTAAGGGGGGAAGAATGTAAAAACCCAAAGTATTTCAATAGGAAACTCCCTTCTTATATCTATGTCATAGAAACACAAAATAATGAACTACTATGTGATAAGTGACCTTTAAACATAATTTTGTCACCCCTATGTTTGGAATTTAAAAAATTGGACACAAACGGTTGTGTTCAAGATAGTTTTTGGAGTCTAATGAAACAAAAATAATTTTTGGTGAATAGTAACCTACCCTTATGAATAGTAACCTACCCTTATGAATATTAATATGACCCTTATTAATAGTAAATAATAGTAGCATTACCTATGAATAATAAAATAAAATTTAGACATCTTAGAAAGTGACAATTTGACCTTAGTAAACGTTTTTGGTATTTTATAAGTCATAAATAATTAGTTATAATTAATTAATTAATTTAAAAGAATATTTATTTTCCTGTAATGTATTCATAAATTATTTAATCAATGTCTAATAGTTTTTAGATAATTTTATAAGACCCTACTTAATTTTTGAAAGAACTATAAATTCAGTTTTAATCTTAAAAAATGTTTTTTAAAGTAAATTATGATTTTTATTAATTATTAAATTAAAAATATTTAGAATATTATTTTTTAAAAATGGACTTCATTATTGGATTCTACACGTCGAAAAATGGTTGGGGTAATGTTTTGGGTTTTTTCTGAGAAACTTGAATTTTTTTTGTGAATAGTAGAATACATTAATTTACCATATAAATACATTTTAATTAAAACCCACTATTCCTGACATCACAAGTGATGTAAGCACCAAAATCCCGAACTCACATGCCTTTTTTACTATTCTTGGTCATCCATGACTCACTATTCCTTGTCTTAGGTGAAATTAATAAACTAATCAATTTTATATTAAGGAAACCCCTCGCCCCTCCACTATAAAAGCCACCCTTCACTCCCTCTTTTCCTCACACCTCTCAAGCTCTAAGACATCTCTAAAATCTGCCCAAACACCTTCCCTAGATCATCCCCCACGTCCAAAAGCTGCTGGTCTTATCAATATTCCAAGTCTAGCTTCCTTAAAGAGGATCTCAAGAGGAGGATTCTAAAGGTAATTTCTCTCTCTCTTCTCAATTTCCTTTCAAGTTCAAGTTCCTTTCTTGATCTATCCCTACATATCCTCATCCAAATTGTTCTGTAAATCCAGTATTATATATATACTATAATAATATGATTCTAATGTTATATTATATCACCCCACACCCTTTCCCTCTTCCATTTATTTTATTAAAATGAACGTTGTTCATGAGGTGTTAAATTTATCACCTTCAAAAAACGACATGTTATATTCTTCCATTTCTACCTTCAATCTGGTCATGAAACCATTTTATGGTTGAAACAGAATATTTTATATTTATATTTTTCTATTTTAAGTTCTGGAAATAACCTATGGCCTTATTACTAAGTTAGATGTTAAAACAAGATCGTTGTGATCCAAAAACCGCCCAAATTAACCCAAATAACCATCATTAAATTTTTATCTAATTATTCATCCACTTGGATATAATATAATTCACTATAAAATTATTAAAGCTACTGTAATATAATTAATAACATGTAGTATCAGTTCTGGATGTTTACCCATGATCTACCCAAACATCAATTTAAGAATACAAGTGGACAGCTCAAGAAAACCATAAAAACGAACATCCTCAAACAATGTTTTTAAACTCTATAAGTCATCCAAAGGAACATAATATGAAATAATGAAACCAGAATGAACACTATTGATGTATAAAAGGTTCTGGTATTTCTAATTAATGAATATAATGTCATTATACAGGATATTAAAGAGAAAGAGGCATTCGAGTACAAGGTAAGGGGAAATCTCGAACCCAATTTTCTTCCTTCGGGTTCTCCCTCTTTCACTCCATTTTTGATATGGTTACTCCTCAAAGATCATTTTTTCATCATTTACTTTACTTTTCTGGGATATACAAGTTTGTCACTGGTTTTTATGTCCATCAAGATGTTTTCAAAAAGAACTCTTCTTTCAAGATCTCACCTTTTACCTCTCATTCAAGGGTTATGGTTCTTGTATCAAGTATGATGTTCCCTCTTTCTTTTGGGAACCCAAAGCTTTTGAATGTGTTATTATGAGATGAAACCCATTCCTTTTCATGGGTTATTTATGTACATGTTTTATATGTGTTCTATGTGGCAATCATGATAATGATAATGTTATGATATGACGGGTGCGCCCGGAATTATATAGCTCAATATGAATGTTTAAATGTGACGGGTGCACCTGGAATTATACAGCGCTCCAATGCATTGGTTAAAGTAATGAATCTCATTATTAAATGTGAAATGATGTGTGAACATGATGCTAGCTTTGTTCACAAGTATTTTTGGTAGTTAACCACTAAGACATGATGTTTCATTTTTATGCATTGCCACATTTCAAGTCTTTTACTTATGCTCCTCTCATGATCATGATCTTTTTCCTATGTTATGATTATGCTCACCCCATGATGTATTGTTCTTATCTATCCTCTTACCGGGATTCTATCTCACCCCTTTTGATGTATATCCTCAGGTGGCTACATGTACTAAGGATAGGACAAGTGCCAATAAGAATCTAGATAAGATGAAGTTAAATAAATGTTTATGGTTGATGTTGTATTTGTTATGTGTGGTCCTAGTTTTCCCAAGACACTAAACCTCTGGATAATCCATGTGTAATAATATTATGTTTTTTATTTTTGAAATGATGTAATAGTAATGTAAGAAAAGGCCGAGTCTCTATAAATAATATATTTATTTGTGAGTAATGTAGTGATATTTATTTGAGAAAAAATAGCCATTATTCATGGTCTAATAAATGTGGTCGACGAAATAATGAAAATGGAAAAACAAAAGTACACGATGTGTATATTAATATACACACCATGTAGTTTTATATGAATTTTTAAGAAATAATAATAATATTTAATTAAATAATATTAGGTGCAATTTGTCGGGTGCATGTTAAGTAATAATTATAGTCAAATTTTATTATTAGACATGGGGTCTTACTAAAAATTAAATGAAATGAATAAATTATTTCGTGTAATTAATACATTTTATTATTATAAATTATTACAATCACAATTATATAATTCTCATTAGACTAAACATTTTTGGGGGTTGTGCATAATGGATCGAGAGAAATCTCTCATTCCAAGAGAGAATTATTTTCATACATGAACGCTCTCAAGATTAGAGAGAGATCCTCCTCCACTGAAACAAGTATAGAACATTTAAAGAAGCCCTTGAGGTCATCGAAGGAAGGCATCACAAGAGAAGGATCTTCCACAGTAGCACCCTGTTTCTTCTAGAAATCGGGATGACCTTGTTTGTTTAAGGTTCAAACATTCCAATCGGTTTCTTACGGGTTTATTCGTAGAACCGGAAACATAAAATGATTCTATATCCATTTGTACAAACCTTCCAACGGTAGGTGATCATTAGTTGTGGACTGATGGGCCTTAAGAATTTTAATTGGTCGAGAGGATGGGAGGTCCGGCTCATCACACCTTCTTGAGGGGAATTGTTACCTACTCCGGGACTCTCTTATAGATTTAAGTTATGTTCAAAAATCCTTATTAATTCACCAAGTATGAAAATGAGTTTTCCATTATATTTGGTAATCAATGATTGATATGTAGGATATTTAGAGAATCTTTTATATGTATTTGAGGTTCTTTATCAATTGAGAATCATCTATATGAATTAGTGATTCTTAGTCAATGGTATCCTTCCATACATTATATAGAACTCCCTTGGTCATTATGATGACCATACTGGTTTTAAAGCCACTCAGGGGGGCACTTGACGTTTATTTTCATTTAGAAAGATGGGATTATTTTAGAGGTTGGATCGTACCCCCAGAGGGTCTATCTACGTATCCTTGTTAAAAAGAAAGGAATTAGAACCCACATTGTTCGATAGGAAGGATGTAGTTTAACATCATAAGGGATGGGAAAAATAATTAATGAAAGATTGGCTTGGACCTTATAAAGGCTTCCTACATACTCTACTTTAAAGGCAGAGATCAAAGTCCAAGTAGTTCAAAGAAGAAATATGGGGTTTTTGCATGGTTAATGGCCCAAAAAGAGATGTCATGATTACTTTTACACTAAAATTCACGTGAGTCATACTCGGTGTGATAAATAAGAGGTATCAGTAAATCTGAAAGATTGTTCCATGAAAGATGCATTCATAAGAAATTATGTGGGGCTTACATATGAATGATGGCCCAAGTAAATTAATATTAAGACTTAGTTCAAGAAATAATCCCAAGAGAAGGGTCCATAAAGGTATTTTTACTTTATGGAGATTTGGAATTTTAACTCGGGACATACTCATGAGAAGGAGGCCCAAATTAAAGAACATGGGGCTTACTCCTAAGGAGGATGCCCATGAATAGGGAACTTGGGGATTACTCCTAAGGAGGATGCCCATATTAATGGGATTTTTAATTTGGGGCTTACTCCGTAGAAGGAGGCACAAGTTATAGGAAATTATGACTGGGGCTTACTCCTGAAAAGGAGGCACAGGTTAAGGGGAATTGAAACTTGGGGCTTACACATGAGAAGGAGGCCCAAGTTAAGGGATATTATGACACATGCTTACTTAAGAAAAGGAGGCCCATGTTAAAAGAACATCTCATAATTCCTTTTAGATAAGGAATTAAACAAATGAACCATACCACAAATGGATTTGAAGATGGTTTTGAAGGCTATCGTTGAAGAGGAAAGGTGGATTTGAGGAAATGAGGTGACCAGGAAGGAGGCACACAAGTTTTGTTCTAGCGTAAAAGTCCTGGTCTCCCAAGTATACTTGTGCGACATGAGTCAACTTGGGCGATGAAGAATCCATGAATTGATACTTGGGAGACATTTAATTAGAGCCCTTAGTATCATCCCTAAAGGCTATTAGATGTGTGGCTCGCAAGTTTCCTTGAGAGGGAAAGGTGGTGCGCAAGTGTCGTCACTTCCCGTACGGGCTGGACACTTTGACGCGCAAGTATTGATGTGTTCTAATACTTAGGACTTATTCATCCTCTTTAGAGATTCCATTCTTGGAAAAGGATTACCTTAGAAGTGTTTGGAAGACTTCAGACAGAGACTTGTGTGACTAGAGAATGAATCTGAGTTTTGGATTTTTCATCCTCTAAATGTGGGGCCCACAGGGGGTATTTATTGGTCACCTGAGGTTTGGGTGAAATTTCACTTAGGGCGCGCATGTGACCTGTGCACCCATGACTGGTGTGCAGGTATACATGTGCACCTTAATGACTTTGTGAAATTCATGATGTTCTTCCCTCTTTTTTGCTTGAGGTACTTCCCTTAGTCATTATTTGGACTCTGTGATGGAACGAAGCTTCAACAAAAGTCCCCCCTTAGAATTGGATCTGTAAAGGAAATAAGATTTGACTCTGAGGTAAAGGATAAAACCAAGGATTTTGGGCGCCCAGGTTTTGAGAACGTAGGTATCGGTGCGCAGGTGCGAGGCGCGCAAGTTACATCATGTAGGGGTATTACTTCACCTATAAATATGGGCACCACTCTCGCGCAAAGAACCCAGATTCCAAAGCATCTATCTCTCTTCGTAAAAGTGAGCTCTCATCACGTGAGTGTCTTGGATTTTCGCTCGTCCATTATTCTGTTCATTGCATCACGGTTCCTCGGTATCTTTCTGAATTGCATGCCAGTACTAGCGCAGTATAACTTGCACGACCGGATTAGACCTGCGATCTAAGATTAGAATTGCGCGCCTTAATGCCTTAGCCATTTTTTTCTGTTTCTTAATTTTTTTTATTAAAACCCAATTTACTTAAAAGTTAATTATTCAATCTTTGTGCAGATTCAATGGCTCCCAGAATAAAAGGATTGGTAGATGAATTGGCTAACAAGAGAATTGATGATATGATGAACATCGTTGGCCATGACTATTATGATATCTGCAACAACACTCTCCCATATTTGGCCAAGTACTTGAATAAGTATCATGTTAATTTTCCACATAGCATTTACCTGCCTTTATATGGCCATGGTCATCGGCAAGGAGTCAACATTCCAGAGCCAAAAAACTATCTCCCGCATTCAAGGTTTAAAACTTACACCAACATTTCATTAGAAAATGTTTCAGTTTTAGGATCATTTGTTAATGCTGGAATAGTGGAGAAGGAATTTATAATGCATCATAGCCCATGTGCTTCAGATCTGAAACCTCACAAGCCTGAGCTACAGCTGCATTGTTTTTCCTCAATCTTCTGAAATTCATAGATAGATCAATCCAAAGGCTGGAAGAAGAGTTGGGACTTCCGACCTAGAGGAGGTGTGAAACCAACTTGGATGTGGGCATATTGGGTGTGAAAAACCTATGCAGAGTTTGTTGAAGATCTAAAGGGAGCTGCAATATATGAATTCATCTGGGTTGTTCAGACATATGTCTTTAGAAATGATAACTTTGTACCGGAGCTAATCAGCTGCAGGAGCCCAGAAACCAATTCTTTTCATCTGACTCATGGAGGAGTATGAATTAGTTTGTGGGATGTATACAAGATCTCGGGGGATCCAATTTTGGGTGATATGTATAATGAATTCATCCCCCAAGGTGACTTGGAATTATTCAGCGAAGACTCTGACTTTGGCTCGAAAATTATTGAAAATTTTCCACAAGCTCAAGAATTCAAAGTCCACCAAAACTCATTCTAGAAAGGATATTCATCCAGTGGAGTGGATGGATATGTTTCTTATCAAGAAGAAGGAGAAGGGGCCCACCTATAATCTTCATACAATCTACCCCAGAATAGAGAAGAGGGGTTCTCTTGCACATTCTGGACAACTCTGGAAGCAGTAGAGTTTGAAAAGTGGGGGTATGATGTGGACCAAATATTTCCAGAGAAGATTCATCTGGTGGGCTTTTTAGATCTACGACTCAGTGTTTATCTTCTACTAGTTTGGGATTCGAATGGAGGTGTCAGACCAGGGACCTTATTTGTTGCATCCAAGTTGGCTGAGAGGAAAAGGTTGGGTTTTCACCCCAATTTTGGCAAAGATTCACAGGATCTTACTCCATGTCTATATGGGTAAGTCTCCTTTGGGAATAGTCGGACCATTCCATGTTTTGTGGGGATGTGTCACTAATCACATCAGGACATACATTATACAGAGCAGTGTACAGGTTCTTGGAAGTTCTTTCAGGCCCTAAGTGCAGGAATATTCTATAATTTTTCTGTTGTCCCTCAACCCCTATGATATGAAGGTGAGGCTGAGCATGTTCAAAAAATTCCATTTCTTTCCGTATTAAAACCCACCAACCAGATGGTTTGTTGATGATGGAACAACTATCCTGGAATTGATGTCATACATTATGTCTTACAAAGATGGTGTGTTGGACATTAGAATTGATGGAGAGATTATATGCGAGGCCTATGCTCCATATAGATTTTCACTTCAATTCAAGTGTCTACAGCAGATTGTTGTATCTCCTCCTGTGCATGTCAGGTCAGAGTAGCATCCAATGATTTCCCAACAACTATGGTTGTTGAAAGCTATGGAGAAGACCGGGGCAGTGTTTGATCTACCAGTTTCTGGAGCAGTGAGTCACTTGACTACATGGTATGCCGTGAACTAGGTATCATCCTACCCGAAAGGGTTACTGAATCATTCGGTTCCTCGGGTGAAAGAAAAGAGAACTGTTAGGAAATAAACCCTTCGTCTAGAAGGTGAATCATCCACACCCAGAGCAGATTCACCGGGTTCCTCACCTGGGGCTGATTCTTTGTATTCCTACGATGGGGATGATGAGGCACGACATGCATCAAAGCGGACTCGTGTCATATATAATCCTCTTTCCAGAGTTAAGAGACCTACTCCATCAACTCCTGTTGAGTTATATCATCATGGAAATTTAATCGTCATTATTTTATAGAGTAACAAGTTTTATTTTCTTATCCTTTATCTGTGATTGAAGGAGCTGGGAAGAAGTTGAGTCTAAGATTGTAGGACCCTCCTCGCAGCCTTCTAGTGCACATGATGAATATTTATGACCAGAGGTTTCCCAGACATGGCAGATTTTATATTGTGATGCTGAAACCACCTGGATGGACTTATGTGAAGGGATACATATCTCTAGAGTAGGGAATCTTCAGGGTTCTACTGATATTAGTTTTGAGGTTAACCCCGATGAAGTGCTGGCTTGCCTTAGAGAGCTGGATATGTGCATATATGCCACTGATGATTCCATTACTATTACTAAGAGGGTGAAGGAAATGAGGGATTGTGGAACTACTGAGGGGATTGGTGCTTCAGTAGATGAGGAGTGGCACAATTACGTGGCTCCTGAAGATGTAAGTGTCTTTCCTTATTTTCTTTGCAAATTTATTTCTGTAAAAGCATTGTTACTCAAGGAAATTAATTTCTTCATCTTGCAGCTTGTAAAGAAATGAACTAATGAGGTCCCTTCACCACAATACAGCCCTTGTGGCACCACTATCGGAGCTACAAAATCTCCTCATGAACCAGACAATGTATCTCTAGGATAGCAGGACATTGATAAGGAGTTAGAAAATTATTTTCATTCTCCAATACTTGTATTTTGAGGTGACCATGTCAACACACCCAAAAAGTCAAAGAAGCAAAGTCATCGAAGGAAGAATTCCATAGCTAAATGCTTCATCCATAGTGGAAATTCCTTCAGATAGTCATGAATCTTAACTCATGAAATGATTGCTCATATTTCTTTGGATTGTATGGGATTCCTTGGTTTCCCCTTTGATGGAGAGGACTGACCCTCCTCTATGGACGACAGAGGGTGCTGGTTAACGGTCGCCAATTTATGTTGACCTGGCTATTCCCGTTACTGTTTTAAGGAGAGAATATCCTACTTGTGGTTAATTAACAATACTTCATAGAATTTTGAATGAAGACAACAACTGACTTCCATTCTGTGATGATTTAGGTTCAACACCTGCACCAGAACATTTAGAGGCCACTGCAATAGATTCCATAATTTTCTCTGAAGAAGCTGTCCAGGGTCAAAGGCTGCAAGACAAGGGTTGCCAAGAAGACATATCAAATGCTCCCACTGGTGAGACAAACCAGGAATCTGAGATATCACTAGATGAAATGATGAAACTTGGCACATCTTTTGAATAAATTTTAGATCATGTTAAATTACCATGTGATTTAGATGATTTTGGACGTGAGTCTTATCCTTCAACCTGTTAAAAATTTCTTATTACATCTCTGACCATGATTGGTTAAAATGTACAGTTTTTTATGAGCAAGCTGCTGATCTGCTGAGGCCTGAAGTGGGTAGAGACAACCCTATTATTACATAGACTCTAGCTCAAGGGGAGCTTAACCCAGTAGAGCTTCCTGAAACTCGTCCTGAAAATAATGTTGAGACTAAGAAAGATGGGGAGGATCCGTCTCATACTGTTGATCTACCGTTGGGTAAGAGTTGATAATATTTGTGGCTGTACTTAATTTGTAAGAAAACTAATCAACTTTTGTTATCCTTTTTCTAAAACTCTAAATTAACTATGCTGGGATGCCAATTTTAGTGGATAGATCTGGAGGCGAAGCCTCAGCCTCCCCCCCAACGGGAGTAGAAAGTTAAGTACCAAGGGTCAGGGGAGAAGGAGCATAATAGGGCACTTCTTTAAGTGCATTAATCCCGGACTATATTCGCCCTTATGATAGTGATGTTGAGTCGGACCCAGAGGTGCAGAAGCCACTCCAATTCTCACATCTCAAGGAATGCCAGAATATATGGACGATCATATCTGAAGTTCCTCTTAAAGAGCTCTCTTTGAAGATCCCGTGACTGTCATCCTTTTTCTTCATGTTAGGACTTGGCGGTTTTGGATATCAAGCGATACATTCCGTGGTGAAACAAGTCATCTTAAAGAGGGATCAGGAGCAAAAGTACCGTCAAGTTCTGACCAGATCAAGGTTGTTGACCAATATCAGCAAATTCAAGGCTGTGGTGTCCTGAGCTGAGGCTGATCATGCTACAATTTTGAAGGAGCTGAGGCATACGATCAAGGAGAAGGTTATCCAGCAGATGCAACTTCAGAAATAGTTAGATTCTATTACTGGGGAACTTGACCAGCTTAACAATTCACTGGAAGGAGTTAAAACAAATGGTATGAAATCCATTGTAGATGCCAATAAAGAACTCCATCAAACTGAAAAGAGTGAAGCTGGTCGAGTGAATGAACTTCAAGTGGCTGCTAATGAAGCTCGGGATGCCGTAAATCAAATGAAGAGTTGTGTTGAAAGCCTCTTGTTATTATTGAAAAAAGAAGAGACTCCAATCTGTGGATGTCCTTCTAACTCTTGTGCATCAATGAAAAACACTTTCATCTTCAATCATTTGGGGTTGCATTCTCTTGATACTTGCATTAATTAATTTTACCAAAGCCAATGGGCCTAGTAAGAATAGTTTTATTTTTTCTAGGGTGATACAAACAACCCCACAAACTTTTCATCTTTTGTTACTCAATATTGCCTAAATCATACAATATGTACGTTTAGCGAGCTGGGAATCCACTTTTATTCCATGATCCTTTTACAAGTTCCCAATTTAATGAGTACCCCCTCTTTTGTTGGCAGTTTAAAGTCATGCATGTTGGACATAAAAAATGATACTGTTTAAAGGTAGAATATATTTGACCGATTGTATTAAAATTGACTCAATTCCATGATAATTTGTTTGAAAACATATTACCACATTCAAGTGTGGGAGAAAACATGTAAAATATGACCTAAGAAATTTTTAATATGAGGGATGATATAAAAAAGGTCTAAAAGGCATTACAGGAAGTATTTCCTATGAGTGAAGTTACCACAACTTGACAAACCCGTTAGGGGGTTGAATTATGCAGGGCCACATAAGGGCATTAGTTGTATAGTCAGATAATATCATCTTTTAGAAATTAGGCCTGTTATATAGACTACTTATTCAAGTCCCCCTAGGGGCACATACTGCATAGTCAAGCAAACGAACTCTCAGAAATTCTACTTTTCTATTGCTAAAAATCCAGTGGAAGTTTATGAAGAATCAAATTTTACAAAGGATAGAGTTTGATGTATGGAGAGGGGTACTTGAATCTGGAGAGGATATTCCCAATCAAGATTGTCAAATAATTGGATGAATGTCACCCCTGCGAGGGTCTTACCCAAACATAGGGATGGTAAATATAAACCACATACTTAAATACTTTTAGATCATGGAAAAGAGTATGGGATAAATTTGTTAAGGATGGCTATTTTTTCGGATCCCTATATATTTTCGTTAAGACAAATAAGGACAAAAAGTGATTTTTCTTCCAAGAATGAAGTTACCATTGTTTAACAAACCATTTAGGGGGTTGAATTATGTAGGTCCACTTAAGGTCCTTGGCTGCATAGTCAAATAATAGCATCTTTTGACTGACATGTCCGTTATGTAGACTACTTATGCAAGGCCGCCTAAGGGAACATGCTGCATTGCAAGGAAAAATAATTCATGGGTATCAGACATTTTGTGACCAGAATTCACGAAATGGGTTATGGGGATATGGAAGTATTTAAGGTTAGGAGTATGACACATCAAAATGGGCATTGTCCAATGAATGAAGGAGATACACAGACCAATGCTAACAATAAGCATGTTGTGGCTGGGTCTTGAATTGAGCTCATGGACTTCACTACATATCCCATAAGGATGGTAATCAAGCCATACATACTTCTTGAAATACAGTTTAACGTCATTTGGGACGAGAGTGTAGGAGATCTTAGTTTAGGGTCAAAGAGCTCAGACCATAATGAGGAATACACATTGTGTGTTTTATAAACATGATGTGAATCAAGACCAGGGTTTTCATACCACATTCATGTTTTCACAGGGGGAATTTTCAGCCAAGGGACTCAAAGTGGAATTTGGTGTTAGGCTCAAAGACTTGGGATTGTATTCAAGGGACACTCGAACATTCCTACGTATCCCATAAGGATGGGAATCAAGCCATATGTAGTTCTTGAAATACCCTTTGTACAGATTTGGTTTGTACAACTGAAGGGGAAAATGTGGACTTTAGTGCATATATGGTTTGACCCAAGATTAAAGGTCCGGGAATTTCTATGTATGCACGTATTCCATGGAATATGACATGGTTGGAGATAAATGTCAATAATAATTCCCTCTCAGGTGAGGGTGTGAAAGACTGTGGTATTTTATTGTCGTACAGGACAAATGTGCGAATAGTTTAAAGTCCTATGCATGGACCGATGCTGAATAGTTTAACGTCTTGTAGCTATGATGTATTTCTATATAGTTTAATGTCTTGAAGTGAGTACAATGGGGGACTGTATAGTTAATTTCATATAGAAAGGACGATGATGAACCAATGGGAATATATTGGTTTCGGGGGGGGGGCTTCACAGATCAACATCGTATGAGATGGAGGTGAATCGATGTAAAGATGTTGGTTTGGGGATTGACCCTCAATAGGTTACCTATGTTACCATCCTAGAAGGAAAGGATCAAAGTCTGTGTATTTCGATTAAGAATTAATTGGTGATCAAGTTGTACTTGAGGACAACCCAAAGATGATTTTGGGACTTACACGTGGTTATCGGCCCAGAGAGGGTGTTATCGTTGAAGCTTGCTATAAGATCATGCGAGTCATTCTCGGTGTGAGAAACAAGAGGTAACAACAACCCTAACGATTCACAGTTTAATGTCATGTAGGAAAAAAGGGTTTTGTACAGTTTAGCATCATGTAGCTAGGACGTATTGTAGTTTAATGTCTTCTAGGACATGTGCACAGTTTAACGTCATGTAGGACAAAAGGGACACAATTTAATGTCATGTTGGACGAGAGAGGGACCATGAAATTTAAAGTATTCCAGTGAGGACTAAGAGGGACCATGCAGTTTAATGTCTTGCAGTGAGGACTAAGAGGGACCATGCAGTTTAAAGTCTTATAGTGAGGACTATTGGGTGTATTTGTGTTACACAAAATACTTTTTTACAAATCTGGCATTGGTTGTAGTCATGATGAGTTCTCCATCCAATGAGATTAAAGAATAAGATCCATTAAAGTAGAACTTATGTATTGAATAAGGTCCTTCCAACATTGTCTCATGCTTGTGAGGTTACTTTCATCGTATCATTGGAGTTCTAAGGACCAATACCAATTCTCCTTTAATGAATGAACAAATACAAACTTTTTTGTTGAATGCTCATGCTATTAGATTCTGATAGGCTTCGAAGTGGTGCAGGGTGAACAATATTTTTCATCTAATCGTTCCAATTCATCCAATCACATTTAAAATTGTTCATTTGTAGATGACTGGTCACAAATGGATACTCTTAGTGAAGTTAATTGAACCTCAAAAGGAAAAACTGCTTCTTTTCCATATACCAATGAGTATGGAGTTGACCACGTAGCAATGCAGGTGGTGTTATGATAAGCCCATAAAGCATGAAAAAGTTTATCAAGCCATGATTTCTTATCTCCATCCACCATCTTTTGTAGTATGTTTGATAGAGTCATCTTGGAGGCTTCTATTTGATCATTGGCCGCTACATGATACCATGATGAATGGTTCGGTTTGATGTTGTATTCTTGATACAACTTCCTTACCTCGGATGAACAGAAGTCGGTGCCATTGTCCTTCAATATGGTATGAGAGACACCAAATCTGGTAATGATGTTAGACTTGATGAAGCTAACTATGCTTTTAGAACTAACTTCTTTGAGAGGTATTGCCTCTACCCATTTGGAAAAGAAATCAGTAGTAGTAAAAATATACTTAAACTACTTGGATGTAGATGAAGGGTAAGGTCCTACTACATCCATTCCCAATGTGGAAAATGGCCAGGAGTATTTAGATGTATAAATCAACATTGGGGGTTGATGAATGAAATTGGAATATACTTGGAAAGAATGACACTTCATAGTGAAATCAACACAATCTTGTATCATTGATGGCCAGATGTATCCATGTCTTCAAACTTGATCAGACAGTCTATGTCCAGACCGGTGGCACAATAGACTTCTGCATGTACTTCATTCATGACAACCATTGTCTCTTCACCATAAATACATCTGAAGAGAATTCCATCAAAACCATTCCTGTAGAGAAATTTTTCTAGGTGATCTGGGCTATCATGAAGAGTAAAATTGACCACATGTTTCCGGACTTATTCCTTCCCTGCTCTATCAGGTGGGAGTGTTCCATTTTTAAGGTATTCCCTGATATCTGTTAGTCATCCTGTATTATGACCATATGGTTCAGAAATTGTACTAATTTCGTTGATTTCCTCTATTCTGATTTAAACATAAGGTGAAGCTATATGACGGTGGTCAATACTGATGATTGTTTTTCCGGATTTGGAACTGCCATAGTTGTGGCTACATTAGCCAGTGCATCAGCATGGGCATTTTGTGTTCACGGGAAATAAGAAAATGTCAGTTCTGATGGAAATTCCGCCATTAACTCTCAGACGTAATCATACAAAGGGATTAACTCTTATTTTCTGATGGCATATTCCCCTTTGACTTGTTTTATTACCAAATCTGAATCACCTTTTACCATTAAGTGATTCACCTATGCCTAAAGTTCCAACTCCAATCCTATGATGAGAGAATGATATTATACTTCATTTCTTTTACCGCCTTCCAACAATAAGAAAGAATAGGGTAGAACTTTCTTTTCTGGGGAAATATGTACATTTCCCAACCCAACTTTGTTGAATTTAGGATCTTCCATTTTCTTCCCTGTTGGACTTCTGGAAGCACCATCAAAGTACATTTCCCACGTTTGAGGATTATCTTGAATAGAGAATACTTCCTCATCAGGAAGTTAAATATCTAAAGATGTATCTTCTACCAAAGGGTGTTCATCAAGGAAATCAGCTAGATCTTGTCCCTTTATTGCCTTTTGAGACACAAACTAGATATCAAACTGCTCAAAAATAACTGCCCACCTTGCTAGACGTCCTATATGCATTGGACGACTAAGGATAAATTTGAGTGGGTTATTGTGAGATACCAATTGGACCTCATGATGTTTCAGGTACTGTCTCAATTTTTGTAATGCAATGATTAATGCTAGGTATCACTTGTCAATACTTGAATATCGTGTTTCTGCCTCAAGAATCATGCGACTGAGATAATAAAGGTTGTTTTTATTCCCAACATCATTCTTTTGGGCAAGGAAGGAACCCAATGATCACTCTAAAGCTGTTAAATAAAGAATAAGTGGTCTTCCTTCTACAAGTGGCATTAATACCGGTGGACTCAATAGATAGTTCTTGAGAATATTGAATGATTCTTGACATTCTTCAGTCCACTGGTATGTGACTCCCTTCTTCATTAATTTGGTGAAGGGTAAACATTTTCATGCTAGATTGGCGATGAAATGCCAAATATAGGCCATGTGTCCTTGAAGTCCTATGAATTTCTTCAAATTTCAAGGAGGTGACATACCATGTATTGATTTTGTCTTCTCAGTATCAACTTCGATTCCATGATGGCGTACAACAAAGCTAAGAAATTTTCCTGAGCTTACCCCAAAAGCACATTTGAAGGGGTTCATCTTCAAATTGTGTTGTCAAAGTATGTAGAATATGATTTCCAAATCAGTCAGGTGATTAGAATTTCGTCTGGATTTAACCACCAAATAGTCCACATAACATTCAAAAAATTTCCCTAAAAAGTGTTTGAAGATACAGTGCATGGCACGTTGATACGTTACACCTGCATTCTTGAGGCCAAAGGGCATTACCCGATAACAAAACACACCTTAAGGGGATATGAAAGCTGTAGATTCTTAATCTTCTGGAGCCATTCGGATTTGATTATACCTATAATATCCATCCATGAAGGAAGTGATTGGAACCAGAAAATCATACTTGGGACAATCCTGATTAAGATATCAGAAATCAATGCAAACTCTAATTTGTCCATTATTCTTTTTCAAAGGGACAATATTAGCCAGCCATTTGGGATACTAAAATTCTCTAACAAAGTTAGAATTAATAAGCTTATCAACTTCAGATTCAATTTTGTATGCATAAGTTGGGTGTGTTCGTCTTGCGACTTGATTGAATCCTCGATATTCTTCTGGCAAACCCAAATGATGAGTAGCGACATCAGGATCAAGCCCTGAAATTTTTGTATAGTTCTAGGAAAATATATCTCGATTTTTCTTTAAAAAATATACATTTCTTGCTCTTCAAGAGTCATGTCTGCACTAATTAAAGTGGGGTGTGGATCTTAATTTGTACCCATATTTATTTCTCTGAGTTCATCTACAGTGGTAGAGATACCCTCATCAAATGCTGGAGGAGCATCCTTGAGATCATCCTCTTCTTCAATATGGGTTGCTTCTTTTGTTTCTACTTTCATAGTAGATGATGATGAAAAATTTCTATAATTAGGATAGAAGTTAGAATTTGAATATTTTGAAGAAGATGATGACATTTTTGACCCTATTGATGATGATGGGTCTTCATGGGTTGATAGAGAAAAGATGATGGATTGAGAATCAACATCATTATTCATCTCTGGAATTGCTATAACTTCTTCTGGCCTAGTTGACGATGTATAGAATTGCTGGATTTCAGCAGATGAAATGAGGACATATCCATTTGATCTTTCATCATTTCCTGGTGAATCAATAATTTCTACCATGTTTTCTGGCTTGGTTTCCGTAATTGACATTATGAAAGTTTCCATAAGAGTATTTGGATTTGGTTCTATCCTTTCAATTTGACCGATAGGCAACACATAATCTGTACTCACATGTATGAATGGGTTTATTGGAATCCTTTCCAAACTATATGGAGCATTAATTTTGGTAACCTCCTTTGTTGTGGATATCTCTTTTCCCTCCATGTGATAGAATTATGCCTCAATGTATTGATATTCACATGTTTTGAATGGGGTTGTATCACCATACAATGTACCAATTTGACCATTGAAACAATATTTGATACATTGACAATATGCTGAAGGTATAGATGCATGTTGATGTAGCCAAGGTCTTCCAAGAAAAATGTTGAAGGGTGTGTCATGACGAATAAACATGAAATCTGAATTGGATACAGGGTCTCCAAACTGAGTTCTGAGTGTAATGTTTCCCAGAGGTTCTTTTTCATTTTTATCATATCCTTGCAACATCAATGTAGAAGGTGATAAATTAGATTTTGTGAGGCCCAATCAATGATGTGTACGAATAGGGATGAGGTTTACTCTTGAACCATTATCAATGAAAGCTCATCAGATGTCTACATCATTGAACTTCACAGATAAATACAAAGGTCTAATATGTCCATACACAACATCATCTTCATCTTCATCTGTAAAATATATCACTTCATGGAATTCTGTTGGATCATTCTATATATGGTAGATTTCATCCGCAACAATTTCAGTTTTAAATTCCTGAGGACTTGAAAAAGCCCCAATGAGTGCCTCCCGAAGATCCTTTGATAGATTCAAGGCATCCAGAATTGAAAATTTGGCCGGTATTTGGGACAAATATTTCAATACATAATACTTTTGGTCCAAAGGTCTGTGCTTCCCAACAGGAACATGTGGTTTCTCTGGTGCCTTATTAGTTGATGCTTTGGAAGTAGACGGATCTTGTATCGGGGAAGGAGTTGGAAATATTATTGTATTTGGTAGATTAGACCAACTATGTCAATTTAGTTACTGATAGGAAGAAGGTATAACCTCTAACAGATCTTCCGAAATAAATGTTCCAGGACTGAATCGGCCATGTGTGGAAGAACTTTATGGTTCTTGTTGAGTCTGCTGAAAGAATTTTCCATGATTTTCTACTGCATATATAGTTCTAGCAGGGGTAGGATTGGAATATTGGCTTCTGAAATATCCACATCTTCGCTTGTATCCTAGACTTCTGTAAATCCTTCTAATTCCTCTGTTTGATACAGGGAACTCAGGCTCATCATGATTGAAATTGTGACTGGAATACAAATCTGTTAAGTGGATTATGTTAACAGAACCAATGATCAACTATTCATCTGATGAAGACTCTGCCTGATGAACCATTTTAGGTTGTGCCGTTTGGTGGGGTGGTGCTCGTGCATTTGAAGTCGATGTTATAAAATATGCCAGAGTTAAAGAAAACTTAGGCTTTGAAATGAGCTCAACTTCTTCTAACTGCTCTTCTTTTTTCAAATTACACTGCTTCTTTGAAGATTTTCCTTCTGATGAAGGGTGTTTTGCTGTGGCAGAAATAGAAGAAGGAACCATTGGTTTCTTCAATTGCGTTCATAAAATGGAATGAGTTTGGTTGATCATTTTCCTGACCATCAAATCATCATATTTCTATACATTTTTTATTCTGATTTCGTGCAACTCACCTTCTTACTTTGGATCTATAGTAGTAACACATGCTACCTGGGCTGAATAACCTTTCAGTTTTACTTGTCCTGAGTCCACCATCTTTGGTAGAAGGTATTTGAAGACAAAACACTCTTGAATGGGATGCCCCAATATCTAATGAAATGGGAAATAGTTGGGAAGGTCTTCATCTCCTTCATTGTTCGGCATTTTAGGCCTTGGCAACTGCACCAAATTATTTTACAGAGCTGAAATGAAGTAACTAGGAAATTGTTCATTTCGGAAATAATAAACTTTATTCATTAACTCCTCAAATTATTTTCATATTTGATCTCTTTGATCATTTTGACGAGACTACCTATGTTGTTGACACTCAGAAGGTGGAGCCCTTCGATATGATGAAGGTTTTGAAGTGGAAGCAGGTACAGATGCTTGTTTAAGTGTAACTATAGCAGTCTCTGCCCTCTCCATTCTCCTTCCAGCAAGCAATGAAATATGAAACTCTTTCATTTTCCTTTTCCTTACAATTGGTAAGATCAAAACTGTCTTCTTTAGAAATTTTGAGCCAAATTGAATGAGAAATATTTGACGGAGGTCATCCCACCCAGTAATTGACCGGGATTGCAAGCTTGTATACCAGACAAAAGCAGGCCCTTGTAATGACTATATAAAACAACTGAGCTTTACTACTTCTTATTGTTGAGGAGTTCCCATCATAGGATGAAAATGAGAAAAATAATGTGTTAAGTGTTGTTTTTGATCTCCCAAACCATTAAAAAATGGGAATGCGGTACTTGCAAAATTTTATGGGGGATGAATTGCATCCACCCATTTAGGGTAAGATCTATTTTTTGGTTGAATTTGTGAACATTTTCCTTCCATAGCTTCCAATTGAGCTGTTAATGACTCAATGGTAGTTATTAATTTTTGAGAAACATCTGTTTGAGCTTGAACCTCAGCAGGTGCAATAACTGGATTTTGGATGGGTGTGGCGACCGGGACTGCCACTGATGGTTGTATTGTCGGTTTCTGTCGTGTATGACCCGTAAGATTGGACTTGTGAGGGTGTACTAATAAAGTGGGATATTCCCTATCCATCCCAGTGTTTGAAAAAAATTCCCTTGATTGATTAACTCCAGCATGCTTAGGAGGAAGACTACATTGATGTAGTTCTATATTTAACCTCCTTAACTCCTTCATTTCTTATTTCTACTGTGTGAACCTTTCCCCTAATGAGAGTGATTGTTCTTCTCTAGAGGAAGTGTGGAATGTAACTTGACTTTTACCCTTTTCCTAGGCATGTGCATTTCTGGAGTATGAAAGGGCATTACCGAAGGAAATGTTTTGCCCTTGGGCTGCCCATTGCATTCTGGTACGCACACATTCTTCATTCCTTTCTGTATGCACAACCTCTTGAATAGGAACTTTTTCATCTGATCTTTTTGAGTGAGCCTCATGTTCTAGGGGATTAGTGAAAACAACATTGATGACATTTATCGATGCATAACACATTGCAGCCCTTATGTCAGCACTTCTGCGATACTGTCTTCTTCCATGTCCTTTATGAGATATTTCCCTTGGTTTAGTTGACCCCTCATGAACTTCTTGATGAACCATATTTTGGAGGGAATCTTGTAACACCACAAGCTTCCACGGTACGCTTCTCTTTCAATAATGCAATAGCTTGTATTGTACGCAAGTTCGAGATTCTAACACACCGCGACCAATCAAAGTAGTTGTTTTGAATAGTAATACCCACTTTTTCAAATTATATAAATTTTATATTTCAAAATGGACTTCATTTTTGTAATCAGAATATCGAAATTATCCTAAGTTGAATTTTTTGTAATTTTATGAGAACTTCCAATTTTCTATGAATAGTAAAAATACGTAAAAAAAAAAATTTTAATGAAAAAAATTTATAGTGATAAGTTATACTATGTAGTGGTTTTAAAGTATAATTAGAATATAATTTTACCATTTTATCAAATGGTGGTCATTAGAATTAATTTCACTTTGAAATTGGACATAAACAATTGTCAATCTTTTGATTGATATTGTTTCTTAAAAACACGCTATTTGTTTTGACAATGGAAATTTATTATAAAATTAATTAATGAAACTTATATGTTTGGAATTTTTTAAAATAGACATCATTTTTTAATTCCGAATATCAATTATATCTTAGGGTGAATTTTTGGTATTGTTCTGAAAAACATAGATTTTTTATGAATAGTGAAACCACTAAGTGGTAGTTAAAAACTGATTTTTCGTTTAAATGAAATTTTACCACCTCTGTGATTTGAATTTCCAAAATCCAACATACATCATTTTCATTAGAAAGTAAAATGTGGTTCAATGTGATTAAAATAATTTTTTTTGAATAGTACCTTTTATGTTTTATTAATTGCGATAAAAGGTAATTAGTGTAATTTATGGTAAATATAATGTTATAAAAATATGAAAATACTCTTACAATTGTCCTACCCTTATTTTATGAGTCATGGCCGACCAAGACAATCCATCGGTAAACTTGGGTACCCCATGGAGCCACATGGGTAAGAAAATGACATTAATAACTTTTTATTTAAAGTAAAAATAAAATTGTCACAAACATGAGTTGTTTTACTAAACAAATTATTACATGGGGTTATATAATGTAAATTTTCGACTATAAATATTAATTGGAAAACTAAAAAGATTTCCTACATCATGGTAATTGTTTTATAATTTTTATACATTAAATAAATTAAATTATTTATGACACCATGATGATGCAGTGATTACCTCATTAATTAACGATTTAAATTAAATGAAAAGATAATGTAAAATCTAATACTTACACATGTCAAAAACCTATTGGATGAGTATATTTCGAACCCTTATCACATTAGAATCAAAATATATAATTTTGGGACCTTTGAAATCCGAATAGCACATCATAATAATGTATCATTTCATGACTTTCCAGGAGTACCCCTCCTCTCCTCTTATAAAGGCCCCCACCTCTACCACCTTATTCACACCTTCAAGCCATTTGGATCATCCAAACTCTGACCAAATACTCTCCCAACTTCTCTCTCTTACTCCTAGAAGCCTCACTGTTTTCCAAAGTCTTCCCAAGGAATCCTTTGGCAAAAATCAATAAGAGTTACCTGATTTTAAGGTAATGTCTTCTCTTATGTTGTTTTGTTTATTTTTCTTCTCCAACCCCCTAAATGATTTTTATTCTTTTCTTTTTTAACAAAACCAGTATCTTAAATATATTAGGATTTTTGTATGAGAATTATTTTGTTAACACTTACACAAACCTTCATAAAATGGTTAAATAACATATTGTTTCTGTGGGTGGTGAATTACTGCCTCATGAAACGAGGATTATTCAATCTTCTTTTAACACCTCTCATGGTTTCCATTATGATGAAACTATTTTTTATATATGATATATATTATGTTTATTTTTTCATTATGCTTATTTATTTTTCATTTATGGCATAACTTTATGATTTCCATTATTGGTAAACGCGATAATTTCATTTTAGGAAGTGTGGACTACCGCCCCTTCAAAGTGATTTGAATCGTTAATGCCATATGTGGGATGTATAAAGGATGGAGTAAATGATATTATATATGATATTATATTGGAATTATAATATGCCTCTATATAATTATTATTTCATTCCATTAAATATGAAATATAAATGAAAGTAGCGTTCATGCGTACGTACGACTTACTGTCTCCATGAACGGTGCATTTCATTTTTACCTCTAAATGTTATATAATATTATAAATGCATGTATCTACTGGATATATATGATATATATGATATTTAAATCATGAATATAATATTTATGATAATCTATATTCTACCACATAAATAACTTGTAATTATAAGAAGTTTATTGTTGACTCAAGTACCAAAGATCGACAAAACGACCGTTATTAACATAAATAATTACATAATGTTCATAACAAGGTTATAAGTGATATAAAAGTAATAATGAACTTGAAAAGGTTCTTAATAAATTATAAATTAACTCTATTTTATTATTCAGGAGATTAAAGAATGATCGAGTCAAGTCGGACACGAGGTAAGTGAACTTCTTAACCCAATTTCTGTTCTTTGGGTCAATCTCCTACTTCCAAATTATGTCATGATATTATTATGTCCTATCTTGTATTAATGAATTCTTTATGTGTTCATATAGTGAATACACATAATAGATATATTTTATTTAAAAATGATATTTGTAAGGGACTTCGTCTCAATCTCCATTCATTGAGGCATATTTTGTTTTATACACAAATTTCTTTTATACGGTGTATAAAACCCTTTGAATTTTATGTTTATTAAAAATGAATCTTTTTATCAAAAGTTTTTTAATAAATTACATACATGAATGTTTTTCATGTCATACGTATGCGGAGACAACGACTTCTCTGCCGCTGTGACCATTATTTGACTTTCGGCTTCCTCTATAAGTCATAACTTTTTTCTAAAATGAAAAATATATACAAAGTTTTAATTTTCTTTTATTTTGGAATTGAAAATGGTTTTGAATGTGTTTTTATTATATCAATGTGTTGTATTGATATCATGTGGTTGAAATGTGGAAATGTTATGTTCCCTTTATGCATGTTTTATGTGACACGGTTATGTTATGGTTTATGATATTTTTAAACCTATTCATATGAGGAATGCATTGGACTTAATAAGTGACGGGTGGAGCCCGCTATAGCTCCTCGATACATCAGCAGGTCTCATGAGACAAACTTGTGTCTTGGCACGAGGCCTTGACAAAATCCTATTTGTCGTCTTGGCATGAGGCCTTGGCTACGTGGTTATGATAGTCTGGCATTATGCATTCCATTATTATGAAAGTGTTTATTGATATTTCATGTGATTATTCGACCAGAAGAATATCCATGTGAACAAGTAAATGGAATTATTTCATTTTACTTTTTCTATATTATGCTGAAGTTCATGTTTAAAAGGATTTTGTTTTAGTTATACATTGCCTTAAATGTTTATGTTTATTTATGGAAGCTTTCACTATTTTGTTATCCTTACTGACCATCTGAGCTCACCCCTTCCAATGTTTTAATTTTTCCAGGATTTGAAGAAGTATTTTATGAATGACCTGCAATGATAGTATGATGGGATATGAATACAAGATGTTGTTGTAGTTTTGTTTTACTTTATGATGTTATGTAAGACTTATTACTGTATCTAGTTTTTCCAGGGCTACTAAACTAATCGGTCTTTCGAGACTTGATATTTTGTGATCATGCCAATGAAACGCAATAATGCACCGACTCTAGGTTACTGGGGTCAGGGAGTTACAGTTGGTATCCGAGGGAGGTTAGTACTAACCTTGGAAGCTAGATTTAGATAAACTCTGATTAGAGCACATAGCCCTAAGACAGACTTTGAGGATTAGTATAGAAGAACATCCTATAATTTTGGTATTATAGAGATTTTGTATGTTTTCTGAGAAATAAATCCCTGTCTGGATACGAGCAGGTAGAGGTGGCTCTGGAACATATGTACCTAGGGGTAAAACCTGAAAATACTGCTTTGATCTAGACTCAAATGGGAACTGCTGTTCGACAACGGGCCTTGCTGCAATCTTGGTTACGACACTCCCGGGGGATATGCATAGGATAATTCTCATTTTCATTAAAAACCATTATGAAGGGTTTATGATCATATAATTCCTCAAAGAAAAAATTTCTTTTTATGATTATGGATTATATCCATAAATAGTTCAATTTATGTTATGTGTTTTACAAGTATGGAATTATGTATTTTGATTAATTAACTAATCTAGTTTATGACATTGTTTAAAAATGGCACCTAGTGGGAGGAATGGAAACTATATAAATGAATTCACTTTATGTAGGGATTTCCCTCCTTCTCAAGATAATTATTGTGGAGCTGGAGATACAATTGGTGCTGATCAACTTATCACCATACTGGGACAACTCACTCAGGTTATGAATAATAACCTTACTCGTATGGAGCACTCGGATCCACAACGTGGATGATCAATGTTAGACCACTTCATGAGGCAACAACCAAAAACATTTAATGGTGTACAAATACATTATTATCTGAGCAATGGATAAATTACTTAGAGAAAATATTCCATGCCTTGGGGAGTAGTGAAAGGGAAAAGGTTATCATGGCAGTTTACCACCTCACTGGAGATGCTGATCAATGGTGGTCATTGATTCAAAACACAAAGGAAGATGATGAAGTATCAAATATGGAATGGAGGGAGTTAAAAGAGATTTTCTTAGAAAAATACTTTCCTCATGACCATCGAGCATATATGGAAAGGCAATTTCTGAGTTTGAGACAAAAGGAGGATGAGAATGTCGCGAAGTATGAGGCTAACTTTACAAGGTTAGCGAGGCATGCTGTAGATTATATATGTAACCCAAGAAGTAAGATTGATCATTTCTTTGATGGGTTAAAACCATTTCTCTGTCGAGCATTAGTCTCACAAACCTTCTCCTCGTACGAAGATATTGTCTCATGTGCTATCAAGACAGAAAAGGAATTATCTAAATCTTATGACAATAAAGTAAAAAAAGAGAAGAAGAGAACGGTGGAACAAGAAACAGATGAAGGGAAAAAGGGAAAGACTGATTTTCCATTATGAGATAATTGTTGGAAGAATCACCGTGGTACTTGCCTAAAAGGAATGATATTTTGTTATAAATGTGGAGAAAAAGGTCACCAGGCTCGTGATTGCAAGGGAAAGAAAGAGGCTATCAATGTTGAATGCTACAATTGTAGGGAAATGGGGAATTATTCAAATGAATGTCCTAAGTGTCAGGGAAACTTATCTCAGAAAAGGCCAAGGGATCAAGGAAAATCTTATGCTGTTACAATAGTTCAAGTGGAAGAATTAATGTATTGGTGCTTTTGGACTCAAGGATTATATTATGGTTATAAGAATAATGTGATATATATAAGGATTGTACTGCAATACTTTTTGTTTTCATTAAGGATTTAATATGGTGAAGGTAATCATATTTTTAGTATGTGACAATAAGAGAATCTTTACTTTGTTTGGGGAATCTGATGTTACAATTGATTTTGGAATTTAGAGACATTTTAAAGAAAGTCTGGATATCGGTATTTTGATTAACTATAAAGGATGGAATAAATTAAGTTGAACTTTGGATAGTATTTTTTATGGTTAAAACATTTCTGAATATTATTTTTGGAATATTATAATACTATACTTTTAGGAAAAGGACAACCTGCAGGTTGGGGGATAACCCATCGCGTCAGAGAAAGCTGTTGGAATCGAACCCACAACCATAGTGCGACAGATCTTTATTACCTACCACTAGCCTACAGGAAGTCCCTGGTTATCAAAAAATGGTTTTCCTAATCTAAATGGTATGTGGTAATATTTGGAACCTTATACAATTAGGATAAATAGAATATTTTTGAGTTCTGATACCATTTGGAGTGAAAGATGGGTTCGTGGTAAAAATTTATTAAAGAATGAAATCCTACACAACATGTAAATATATTTCCTAATGTTCTTATTAAATCTCTTAAATAAATTCCTCAACTTTATGAAAGGTAACATAAAACAAAAACGTTGTCGGTTAACTTTTCCAACTGGGGATTCAATGACCGTTTAACCAATCACAAGTTTGTGATTTTCTTGTGGTTGACTTTCTCCTAATCCTGTTTTCTACAACTCTCCATCAGAACTTGATGGTTTTTTTCCACCATATCCATATTTTCATATAATCCTAGTATGGTCTATCTAGGGTGACCTTTGTACGTCTCTTTCTTTCTTTTAATGTTATATTGTTATTAACCTTATTTCTGATGTGGGTTTTCCACAAAGGTATTTTCTATTTTCAACCTATTATTTTCGAAGAGCAATTTCAAAATTGTGATGATGCAATTTATTGAAGTAGGGTAGAATGTAACACCCTGATCTTCCACGGTACGCTTCTCTTTCAATAATGAAATAGCTTGTATTGTACGCAAGTTCGAGATTCTAACACACTACGACCAATCAAAGTAGCCGTTATAAATAGTAATACCCACCTTTTGAAATTATATAAGTTTCACATTTTAAAATGGACTTCATTTTTGTATTCGGAATATCGAAATTATCCTAAGTTTAATTTTTTGTAATTTTATGAGAACTTCTGATTTTCTATGAATAGTAAAAATACTTAAAAACAAATTTTTTAATCCAAATAATTTATAGTGATATGTTATACTATTGAGTTGTTTTAAAGTATAATTAGAATATATTTTTACAATTTTATCCAATGTTGGTCATTATAACTAATTTCACTTTGAAATTGGACATAAACAATTGTCGATCTTTTGATTGATATTGTTTCTTAAAAACACTCTATTTGTTTTGACAGTGGGAATTAATTATAAAATTAATTAATGAAACTTATATTTTTTTAATTTTGTAAAATATACATCATTTTTGAATTCAGAATATCAATTATATATTCGGGTGAATTTTTTTTATTGTTCTGAAAAACTTCGATTTTTGATGAATAGTGAAACCACTAAGTGGTAGTTAAAAAACTGATTTTTCGTTTAAATGAAATTTTACCACCTCTGTGATTTGAATTTACAAAATCTGACAAAAATGATTGTCATTAGGAAGTAAAATGTGGTTCAATGGGATTAAAATAATTTTTTGTGAATAGTAACTTTTAAGTTTTATTAATCACGATTAAAGGTAATTAGTGTAATTTAAGGTAAATATAATGTTATAAAAATATGAAAATACCCTTACACTTGTCCTACCCTTATTGGATATGTCATGGACGACCAAGACAATCCATGGGTCAACTTGGGGATCCCATGGAGCCACATGGGTAAGAAAATGACATTAATAACTTTTTATTTAAAGTAAAAATAAAATTGTCAGAAACATGAGTTATTTTACTAAAACAATTATTACATGGGGTTATATAAGGTAAACATTAGACTATAAATATTAATTGGAAAGATAAAAATATTTCCTACATCATGGTATTTTTTTTATAATTTTTATCCATTAAATAAATTAAATTATTTATGACACCATGATGATGCAGTGATTACCTCATTAATTAACGATTTAAATAAAATGAAAAGATAATGTCAAATCTAAGACTTACACTTGTAAAAAACCTATGGGATGAGTATATTTAGAACCCTTATCACCTTATTCTCGAAATATATAATTTTAGGAACTTTGAAATCCGAAAATCACTTCATAATAATGTAACATTTCATGACTTTCCAAGAGTACCCCTCATCTCCTATTATAAAAGGACCCCACCTCTACGACCTAATTCACACCATCAATCCATTTGGCTCAGCCAACATCTGCCCAAATACTCTCCCAACCTCTCTCTCTTACTCCTAAAATCCTTACTTTGGACAGAAGTCTTTCCAAGGAAGCCTTTCGCTCAAATCAAAAAGAGTTACCTGATTTTAAGGTAATGTCTTCTCTTATGTTGTTTTGTTTTATTTTGCATCTCCAACCCCCTAAAATATTTTTATTATTTTCTTTTGTAACAAAAACAGTATATTAAATATACTAGGATGTTGTTATGAGAAATATTTTATTTACACTTAAACAAACCTTCTCCAAATGGTTAAAGAACATAATGTTTATGTGGGTGGCGAATTACTGCCTCACGAAACGATGATAGTTCAATATTCTTTTAAACCTATCATGGTGGCCATTATGATGACAATATTTTTTATATATGATATATATTATGTTTATGTTTTCCTTATGCTTATGTATTTTTCATTTATGGAATACCTTTATGATTTCTATTATGGGTAAACGCGAAAATTTCATTTTAGGAAGTGTGGACTACCGCCCCCTCAAAGTGATTTGAATCGTTAATTCCATATGTGGGATGTATAAAGGATGGAGTAAATGATATTATATATTATATTATACTGGAATTATAATATACATTTATATCATTATTATTTAATTCCATTAAATACGAAATAGAAATGAAAGTACCGTTCATGCGTACGTACGAGTTACCGTCTCCATGAATGGTGAATTTCATTTCTTACCTCTAAATGTTATATAATAATATAAATTCATGTATATACTGGATATATATGATATATATGATATTTACGTCATGAATTTAATATTGAATATAATGGATATTCTACCACATAAATAACATGTAATTATAAGAAGTTTATTGTTAACTCAAGTACCAAAGATCGACAAAACGACCGTTATTAACATAAATAATTACATAATGTTCATAACAAGGTAATAAGTGATATAAAAGGAATAATGAACTTGAAAAAGGTTCTTAAGAAAGTAGAAATTAACTCTAGTTTATCATTCAGGAGATTAGAGAACGATTGAGTCAAGTCGGACATGAGGTAAGGGAACTTCTTAACCCAATTTCCGTTCTTTGGGTTAATCTCCTACTTTCAAATTATGTAATGATATTATTATGTCCTATATTTTATTTATACTTTCTTTATGTGTACATATAGTGAATATACATAATAGATATATTTTATTTAAAAATGATCTTTGTAAGGGACTTCGTCTCAATCTCCATTCATTGAGGCATAATTTGTTTTATACACAAATTTCTTTTATACGGTATATAAACCCCTTTGACTTTTATGTTTATTCAAAAGGAATCTTTTTATACGAATCATTTTAATAAACTACAAAAAGGAATTTTTTTCTTGTCGTACGTAAGCGGCGACAATGACTTCTCCGCCGCCGTGACCATTATTTGAGTTTCGACTTCCTCTACAAGCCATAATTTTTTTTTAAATGAAAAATAAATAAAAAGTTTTAATTTTCTTTTATTTTGGTATTGAAAATGGTTTTGAAAGTGTTTTTATTATATTAATGTGGTGTATTGATATCTTGTGACTGAAATGTGGAAATATTATGTTCCCTTTATGCATGTTTTATGTGACACAATTTTGTTATGGTTTATGATATATTTAAACCTGTTCATATGAGGAATGCATTGCACTTAATAAGTGACGGGTGGAGCCTACTATAGCTCCTCGATGCATCGGCATGTCTCATGAGACAAACTAGTGTCTTGGCACGAGGCCTTAAGAAAATCTTATTTGTAGTCTTGGAACGAGGCCTTGGATACATGGTTATGATAGTCTGGAATTATGCATTCCATCATTATGAAAGTGTTTATTGATATTGCATGTGATTATTCGACCAGTATAATATCCATATGAATAAGTATATGGCATTATTTCATTTTACTTTTTCCATATTATGCTGAAGTTCATGTTTAAAAGGCTTTTGTTTTAGTTGTACATTGCCTTAAATGTTTATGAATATTTATGAAAGCTTACACTATTTTGTTATCCTTACTGAGCATCTGAGATCACCCCTTCAAATGTTTTAATTTTTCCAAGATTTGAAGAGTTATATTATGAATGACCTGCCATGATAGTATGAGGGGATATGAAGACAAGATGTTGTTTTAGTTTTGTTTTACTTTATGATGTAATGTAGGACTTATGAATTTATCTAGTCTTTCCAAGGCTACTAAACTAATCGGTCTTTCGAGACTTGATCTTTTGTGATCATGCCAATGTTATTCAATATTGCACCGACATTGGGTAACTGGGGTCGGGGTGTTACAAATCTCATGATAATTTGGCTCTGTGTTCAACTTGTGGATTCTTCCCTAATCGAGAGAAGAATGACTTTCGCTGAGGAAGATAATGAGATCTTGAAAATGTCCCTAGTCCGGTGGACTGGGGCGGTTCTTATTTTCCTGCTCAACTCCTCAAATCCTATCTGTTGATCCCGAGAGTCGGATTAAAAGAGTCCCTAGTCTGGCAAGCTGAGGTGGCTCTTGAGATGCTACATCTGAATATTTTGTAAAATCTCTCTTGATTTTTTGAACTTTTTTACGGAAATTAGCCAAATGCATTAACCTACATCCACTTAAATCTTCTGGATCAGATGACCATTAGATTATTTCTGACACTTCTGTCACCTAATGATGTGCATACTCTAAACGAAAAGCCTATTCGATATTCTCATTTGATTGATGCAAGAGTAATTCGACAAATTTTTTTTTGTATGCCTGACTTTGGGAAGAACTAGTTGATGCTTGTTCATGAGCAAGCCTTTGATTACACAGAAAACCAATTGGTTGTGGCTGGCCATGGGTAATAACATTGCATGAGACCACTTTTGGTGGGCTTCATTGACTGGAGAGTACAGTGAAATGTAATGCTCCATGAACACCCCATCCCCTGTTATGAATACCAGATGGGGCATTGGTAATTAACTGGCGCAACCTTTTCAATGTGCCAAGGCATGACCGCTGAAGGCCTGTCTTCTCCTTTTCAATCTTTGGATGTCAAGAAACTGAGAGAGATTCCAAGTCAATTTGGCATTGAAACCCTTCTATTGTCTTGACATGATTATGATATTCATCATAAGATAATAATTTCTATTTTAAGTGACAAAGAGTTTTCTATATTTTGAGACGAATATTGTGAATACAATATTTTGTCTACTTTTCTGGAATATCATACTCAGAGTCAGCCAGAGGCCAAAACATTACTGGTATTTCACCTTTCGCTATTTGTTTTCTCATATTCAATACTTCCTCCTTGTAATTTGATGAAGATTATTCTACCTAATTAGACCAAAGATGGTGCTTCATTGTTTCTTTATCAGATTCAACAATATTGGTAGAGAATTCATTTATCAAATTCAAAGATCAATGACCCAGGGGTGGTTCGAAGAATGACCTACACCATGGGCTATCTTCTGATTGAGAAAGTATTTCACCTGCTAGCGGAAAACCATAAAACTTGACTGGCTTCACATTTGCAGGTGCCACAAGATAAAAAGGATTTCTCGTTACTGCATTGTGTTTTGAAGAATTTTCCATGAAATGCGAATTACTACTACAGAGAGGACATTCGGAGCTAAATTAGTCATCATGGAGAGGACCACCATGGTGGATTACAGCAAAAGATGAAACTTTTTTCTCCTTGATCTTCTGGCCACACAGAGGGTTATCATGACTCTCAACTGAAGATGATACTTAAAGATTTATCAAACTATCATGAAGCAATCCTTCATGAGGATGTGTCTGATGAAGACCTTTAGAATTATTTTTGTTATTTCTGGAATTTGGAAATGAAATAGTAGAATCTTGAGTTGCAAAAGATAATTGTCTGAGGGTTTCAAGAAATGCAGCTTCGAGAAAGGCCTTATTAAAGATTTTCTCTTGATTTCTCAACTGTGTTGGATGAGTCTTTTTATTAGAAAACTTCTTAATCACATTGGAAACCACTTGTTGATGAAAGTGGTTATTATGGGAAGGTGTATGTTCCTGCTTAGGAGAAATGGACATGTTAGTCTGATTATCTCCATTCAAATCAGGTGTACGTGACCGACTTGATTGTCCATATGACATTGGGGAGTATGCCCCACAACCTTCCTGGACCGGAACAGAGGTGCGTATCTACTCCGGGGTTACATGTTGACGAGTCACTCCACTGATAGGGACAAATTTTTATTTATTTCCCTGTGATGTCGCTGAAGTTGTTATAATATTCCGACAGGTATCCAGAATATGAGCAAGTATTTGTTTCTTATCTTTCACCATTGTTAGAATATTCTTCGTGACTTTAGTTGCTCAAATGGGAATATATGTCAATTCCGTATCTGGAGTAGGTGTATGTGCCTGCTCCTGTACTCCTTTTACTGTCAATGAATTCTGACTGTACTTATGCATAGGGGTAGAGTGTTGAGTATACTCTAAATTTGTCGTCGGAGCCTTCTGACTAACTTCTCTGGGTGCTACCAAATGAGACTATTGGAAGGCTTGATGAACATTGGCAGGTGTATGTGCCTACTATGTATTCTTCATCAAGTATATTTGACGAATTTCCTTCAATACTGGACGATGAGACTACTGACAGAATTGGTGATTGTAAATAGATGTATGTTCCTGCTAATCAGTTGCCACCATATTATATTGGTGAGCTTCTTTGGATGCAGTCAAATGAGCCTGTTGGCTGGCTGATTAATTATAAATAGCTGTATGTGCCTGCCTATAGTACTCCATCGGAATTTCTTGGCGGGATTTATGTGTTACTTATAGAGGAGTCTGCTGGGCAGTGACATCAGGTTGGATAGGTGTATATGCCCGCTCATTGTTTTCCATCAAGTTGGCTTGATGGACTTCTCTAGAGGGGGCCAATGTAAGAACCTGCTCTCTGTTGACTGTATTTCTCCTATGATGGTTTTACTTCCATGCTCGGGTCTGAGTAACCTAATCCGAACCCCAAAAGGAGATACCTTCATCATGTTGAGGGTTCACTACTACACGAGTCTGGCGGCGATTGTTGATGGGAGCCCTCGGGAAGGACTTATGTCTCCTCGAATTAAGGCTTTGAGAGACCTTCTCATTCACCTCCCCATAATATGGAGGAGACTGGTGATTGCGTTCTGGGGATAATGACCCGAAATGGTTGGAATCCGTGGTTGGCACCACCTACTTCTTGACAACTGGTCATCGCTTTTCGGACAATCAGGGTGAGTTGTTAACTTGGAGGGCATGTCGAGCAGCCACCAGAGACCGAATGGTATCATGTTGACGGTATTCTTGAACCAATGAATTTGAGACCCAGCATTGTAGAATCTGAGTAGGTGATGTCATCCTTAGAGAGAACGAGGATCTAGCAGGAGTAGTGGGTGAGTCATTCAAAGGTGTGAACATTAAAGAAGCAATTTCTGTAATGCAGAGAGATCTTGGAAAAGAGTGCATGTTTGATATAACAGTCATAATCAAGATAAGTTTGGCCAGAAT
This sequence comes from Viscum album, assembly GCA_963277665.1. Classification (NCBI taxonomy): domain Eukaryota; kingdom Viridiplantae; phylum Streptophyta; class Magnoliopsida; order Santalales; family Viscaceae; genus Viscum; species Viscum album. Next base: position 622,129,657 of record OY728135.1, on the reverse strand, counting down.
ACATCTTTTGGATGAGAACATATGTTATTCATTTCTTTGTTGGACCTCACATTAAGTTAAATAGGGGCCTAACAAATAAATAAAACATCATTTAACTTGGTTAAGTATTTGCGTTGGGTTCACCATTTTTTGTTCCTTCTAGAAATGTGGATGAACTTTCTTTTAAGGTTCAAACTTTCCAATCAGTTTCTAACTGGTTTATTCATAGAACTGGAAACATCCAATGATTCTATATCCATTTGGACCTACTTTCCAAAGGTAGGTGCTCATTATTTGTGAATCTATGAGGCTTAAGAATTTTCATTAGTCGAGAGGATGGGAGGTCAGGCCCATCACATCTTCTTGCAGGGATTTATTACCTACTTTTGGACTCAATTATAGATTTAAGTTATGTTCACGAATCCTTATTAATTCTTCAAGTATGAAAATGAGTTTTCCATTAGATTTGGAAATCAATGATTGATATGTAGGAGATTTAGAGAATCATTTATATGTTTTTAAGGTTCTTTATCAATAGAGAATCATATATATGAATTAGTGATTCATAGTCAATGGTATCCTTCCATACATTATATAGTACTCCCTTGGTCATTATGATGACCATACTGGTTTTAAAGCCACTCAGTGGGGCACTTGAAGTTTATTGTCATTCTGAAAGAAAGGATTATTTTAGAGTAGGAATTGTACCTGTAGATGGGAAAGCTACGTATCCTTGTTAAAAATAAAGGAATCAGAACCCACGTAGTTCGATAAGAAGGATGTAGTTTAACGTCATATGGGATGGAAAATTTATTAATGAAAGATGGGATTGGACCTTATGAAGGCAACCTACATACTCTACTTTAAAGAAGAGATCGAATTCCACATAGTTCGGGGATGAAATATGGGGTTTATGCATGGTTAATGGGCCAAAAAGAGATGCCATGATTAGTTTTACACTCTAACCTCACGTGGGTCATACTCAGTGTGAGAAACAAGAGGTATCAGTAAATCTGACGATTGTTCCCAAAAAGATGCAGTCATAAGAAATAATTTGGGGCTTATGTATGTATGATGGCCCATGTAAATTAATATTTGGACTTATTTTAGGAATGAAGCGTAAGAGCAGGGTCCATAAAGGTATTTTTACTTTATGGAGATTTGGAATATTAACTCAGGACTTACTCCTGAGAAGGAGGCCCAAATTAAAGAACTTGGGGATTACTCCTAAGGAGGATGCCCATGAACATTGAACATGGGGCTTACTCCAAAGGAGGATGCCCATATTAAAGGGATTTTTAATTTAGGCTTACTCCTGAGAAAGAAGCCTAGGTTAAGGGAATTTTTGACTAGGGCTTACTCTTTAAAAGGAGGCCCATCTTAAGGGGACATGAGAATTGGGGCTTACTCTAGAGAAGGAGGCCCAAGTTAAGGGAAATTATGACTGGGGAATACTCTTGACAAGGAGTCCCGGGTTAAAAGAACTTCTTAGAATTCATTTCAAATAGGTAATTAAATAAAGGAACCATGCTACAAATGGTTTTAAAGAGGGTTTTGAATTATATCTTTGAAGAGGAAAGGTGGATTTGAGGAAAGGAGGTGACCAGGAAGGAGGCACATAAGTTTTTTTATGGCGTGCAGGTCTTGGTCACTGATGTGAACGTTTTTGTCGTAGAAACCTCAATCAATATTTTTCCTTTTAATGTAGCACAATGGTGACCACATGGTTGTCTCTCGAGGAGGTTGCAGTTCGATTTGTAAAATTGTCACCTTTGTTATTTTTTTGTTTTTGAAGAAATGAAAATGGAGATTTGATTAAAAATTTGAAAATAAAATTTTAATTAAATACTAAACTGAAATAATTTTAATGGAAAGATAATGTGGGTTTGAAATCATGAATAAAAACAGCAGTTGCAGACAAGCCTCTCCCTCTCGAACACTCCCCTCTTCCTTGTATATAAAAAATATCTCTTATTTTAAATTCCTAAATGTACCCCCAAGGACCCCCAGGTTTACACTCAAATTTGAAAAGAAATCATATTTAAGACTTCAATATGATTGTGGTCCCACCTATAGAAGTGATTCAATTACATAAATACCTCTAAGTAATTGAACCTAATTGAATTCGCTCTGCTCAATGGAAAAACCTCACCAAAGAATTTTACATAGAGAAGTCAATTGTTCTACTTTATAGATGGAACAAAGATAAAAAAAATGTGTTGAAAATATATTTAAGAAATAAAACAACCAGATTCATTCAAGAATATTGGTTTAAGAGAAATTCAAAAAGAGATTACACATAAAAATCCAAACTCAGAAGAGAGTGTCCACCGGGTGTCGTCGTCCGCAACCACTTGCCGCTTAGCCTTCCATTACTTGATAAGGATTCATCTTCTCTATTTAATCTTCAAAGGATTTCAAATTATTAAGGATCAAAATCTCTACCTTCCACTTCTCTCTCTCAAGCCAACTCCCTTTGTGACGGATGGTGTGGTGAAGAATGGAATGTATTGAGATGTAGGATCTCCTCTCATTTTATAGGCAGATTTCATCATCAAAACATTGTCGCATTTTCGACCCATTAATTGGCCGATTCATGCGTGGAAGTCTTCATAAATATTGTTCCATCCACCCTAAAAATTCAGATTAATTGGACGCGTATTGAAGGAGATATGATTTTTCTATTGAAAATCGCTTTCTCTGGATGAAGCTTCCTGGAAGTTTCCTTCAAAAGTATATCAGTCAATGGCCATCATAAAGGCTTCCAAACGGCTTTCAATTCATTGTGGAGACGTGTATGGGAGTCCTATTTCATATACAGGTGGAATCTCATCATTTGGAGTTATTTAGGGTGAATGTTTTTTCCATTACCAATGTAGGGTCAATGTAGTCCGCCCGGAAAAATTGTCAAATTCATTGATTTTTTTGGGCATCAAGATGCATGAATATTTTCCTGGGCCTGAAGACAAAGATGATGGAAATAAAATAATGATTCCAAAAAAATTATAATAACAAAATTTGGAAATGTATTTTATGATGAATGACCAAAATACCTCTGTGATAAAAATCTGTTAAAAATCCAGAATTATGGAATTTAATCATTTTATCCCAAAACACACTCTAAATACAAAATTGTTACAAATTGTATCAAATTAGTAAATTTTTGAGGTTTAAATCATTTAAATAGACATTAAAAATATTGAAAATATTATCTCTATCAATTCCCCCACACTTGGCTCTTGGACTCCTGGACAAGTGAGCACGGTATCAAGAAAAATAAAACACATACCAATGGAGTTTACCAATTTACCAAAATGGATTAAAAAGATATCATGCCTCATTAAATACAAATATTTAATATTCTAAATTCAAATCATTCAATCCATTTCCACTTATTTTTTCTTCTCATGGACACAACACACTTACCGCACATTCATTTTCTCTCAGTACACAATATAGATTTGTGACAAGGCATTTCTCATCCAACTCATGCAAGAATTACCATAGGCTTGATAAATTTCTACATCTCCACCCGATGTGAACCAAGAACATGTGATTATCATGAGTACTTTACAGAGTTATTCTATGCCTTGGGGTTGGTAGGTTTCAAATTTGAATAATTTTGTGGCTGAATAAGGAGGTTTTGGCTCTTTTTGAAGCAGAAATGCATGATTCTAATTTTTACTAAAGTATGGTCTCCTCCATATTCTCCTTAAAAATAATTAGCTCTGATCTTCTGTTGTCCACCCCATTCCATCAATATTTTAGTAGAAAATGTGACTTTTTTTAAATCTCCAGATTGGTCACAGCTTATTTCCATTGCGAGCTCTAGACAGTCACAACTCCATTTTATTTGAGAGATCCAGATAGGCACAACTCCATTTCAATTGAGATCTCCAGATAGGCACAAATCTCAGAAAAATATATTCCAGAATCACAAATATGCCTTCAGTGTTTAAATTTTCACACAAAGATACACCAAATGAGGTATCACATCATGAGTCATCTCCCCCCCCCACACTTAAGTTCAACTAGATCATGCCTTTATGCTTCTAGAGCAGGTTGGAAAGGGAAATTTGGCTTGTAATGTGGCTAACCTAACAGGCTATACATGGCTACTAAGGGCTCAAGAAGGATAAAATGTTCAACGAAGGCCGAAATAAAAAGGTTATTCATGAAAAGGAGGCTCCAATATTCAAAAAAATGCCTCAATAATTTTAATCACAAGTATCCCAACCCTCAAGTTTTGATAGAAATAAATCAAGTTCTAGTTTAAACAACCATGAATTGTTTCTCTCAAGAAAGAGGTAAATGTGAAGAAGATGTAAAAATGGGTCCATAGGCCTCATAGGAATGATAATTTCAATCATAATGTCAGTGATATGTTCCATGAGATTTAAAAATTAGTGGTCATTTCAATAATTTTCCAATTTTTTGAACTTGAAACAATGTCATTTTCAGAATTTATTTATGTTCAATTTCAAAGGATCTGTTGGTTCACTCCTTGGAATGAGTTTCAAATGAAATTCAAGAAATTACAAAAGATTATTTTTGTTTGAAAAAGAAACATGAAAAAAATTGAAAGAAATTTTGAAAACAAAAAATTTAAAACAGAAGTTTGTAAAAACCTAATCTACCCAGAATTGTGTCCCCCCCCCACACTTATTCTATGCAATGTCCTCGCTGTATAGTTTTTTTAGCATGAAATTCCAAAAATTAAAGACATAGAAAAAATAAATGATAAGGAAAGACACAACCTGGCATCAATTATATTATGCGTCATGAAGTTGAATCTCATCCCCTGGAGGATCTTGAAAATTTTCTCGAAATATCTTCAGCCTATGAACATTCACAGTGAGTGATGTCTGCTGATCTGGATCTTTAATCTGTATTGCACCAAAAGGAAAAACATGAGTAACATTGAATGGACCAGACCGTTTGGAACAAAATTTACCTGATAAGAGTTTCAATCTGGCATCGAACATCAAAACTTTTTCACCCTCCTTGAAGTTTTTGTTGAGAATCCTCCCATCATGAAAGGCTTTTCTTCTCTCTTTGTATAACCTGGATCTTTCGTATGCATTATTTCTGATCTCATCCAAATCCTACAAACAATATTTTCTTTCATTCCCAGCAGAATATAGGTTCATGTTACATGTTTTTACAGCCCAAAAGGATTTGTGTTCTAACTCAACTGGTAGATGACAAGCTTTTCCATAGACCAATCTAAATGGTGACATTCCAATTGGGGTTTTGAAAGCTGTTCTGTGGGCCCAAAGAGCATCATCATGTCTCAAACTCCAATCCTTTATATTTAGGTTCACTATTTTTTTAGGATTTGTTTGATCTCCCTATTGGAAAACTCAGCCATTCCATTTGTTTGAGGATGATAGGGCGTAGAGACCCTATGATTAACACTGTATTTCTTAAAAATAGATTCCAAAGTCATATTACAAAAATGGGTACCTTGATCTGTAATTAGAAACTTTGGAAATCCAAACCTTGAAAACAAATTTCCTTTCAAAAATTTAGACACAATCATAGAATCATCAATTTAGGTGGGGATAGCCTCTACCCACTTGGACACATAATCAGTAGAAAAAAATATTTAGAGATATCCAAATGAATTAGGAAAAGGCCCCATGAAATCCATTCCCCATACATCAAAAACATCACAAAACAAAAGTGGGTTTTGTGGCATCTCATTCCGCTTGGAAATGTTTCCTTGGAATTGACAATTTTTATAGGTTCTGCAGAATTCGAAAGCATCTCTAAAAATGGTGGGCCAATACAATATAGAATCAAGAACTTTTCTTGCTGTTCTCTTTGGACCAATGTGTCCTAGACAGTTTAATGTGTGGCAGAAATGTAGGATGGATTGAAACTCAGAGTTCAGAATGCATCTTCGTATCATTTGATCACTACCAATGTCCCATAAATAAGGATCATCCCAAATGAATTTCTTTGAATCGCTCCAAATTTTATCAATTTGATTTTTGGAAAACCAATGGGGGTGTTCATCAGAAGCCAAATAGTTTACAAGATTAGAAAACCATGGTATTTCAGTTTGACCAGAAAATAAATCCTCATCTGGAAAGGCTTCCTTAATTGGGGAAGACATCTGAAATTTTCTATTCTCAATAGATGGCATCCTGCTCAAATGACCTGCAACAAGATTCTCACATCCTTTATAATATTTTATTTCAACATCAAACTCCTTTAAAATCAAAATCCATCTCAGAAGTCTTGGTTTTGCATCATGTTTCTTCATCAAGAATCTGATTGCAAAATGATCAGTAAAAACAATCACCTTGGAGCCCAACAGATAACTTCTAAATTTTTCTAGAGCAAAGAAAACAACCATCAGTTCTTTCTCAGTTGTTGTGTAGTTTGATTGGGCTTGATCAGGAGTTCGGGAGGCATAGACAATCACATGAGATTTCATTTCTGTCCTTTGACTCAATACTGCCCCTAGAGAAAAATTAGATGCATCGGTCATTATTTCAAAGGGAATGTCCCATTTAGGAGGTTGAACAATGGGAGGGGTTATCAAACTTCTTTTCAGCTCATGAAATGAATTTATGCAGTTCTCATCAAAGACAAATGGAACATCTTTTTGGAGTAATCTGGACAATGGAAGAGCAGTCGTACTGAAATCATTAATGAATCTCCTATAAAATCCAGCATGCCCAAGGAAGGATCTCACATCTCTCACAATTTTTAGGTATGGTAATGATGAAATGACCTGAACTTTGGATTGATCAACTTGAATTCCATCACGGGACACAACATGTTCAAGAAATATTACTTTAGCAACCATAAAATGGAATTTTTCATAATTTAGAACAAGGTTCTTTTCAATGCATGTTTTCAGGACACATTCCAAGCTTTTCGAACAACTTTCAAAAGATGATCCATACATAGTGAAGTCATCCATAACATGCATGTTTCCAAAAATTCAGAGAAGATGCTTATCGTACACCATTGAAAAGTTCTTGGGGCATTACATAAAACAAAGGGAATCCTTCTGTAGGAAAAAGTTCCAAATGGGCATGTGAAGGTGGTTTTCTCTTGATCCTCAGGTAAAATGTGAATCTCAAAATTTTCAGAGAATCCATACAGAAAAAAGTAGTTGGTTTTTCCAACTAGCTGTTCAAGGACTTGATCATGGAATGGTAATGGGAAGTGGTCTTTCCATGTAACCAAATTGTGTTTCCTGTAATCAATGCACATTCTCCATTTATTTCAAAGCCGTATGGGGAAAAGATCACCAAATTCATTCATTGAGATTGAAAATACACTTTTTTAGGAACAACATGGACTGGACTTACCCATTGACTATTAGATATGGGAAAAATAATTCCAGCAGCCAGCAAGGTGGTGACTTTTTTCTTCACAACCTCCATAAGTGTTGGGTTCAGTCTTCTTTGAAATTGTCTTACTGGTGTAGTGTTCTCCTCCAGTAAAATTATGTGCATGCAAACCGAAGGGTTGATTCCTATTAGATCAGAGAGAGTCCATCCTATGGCTTCTTTGTGGGACTTGAGAACTTCCAACAATTGGTTTTCCTGGACTTCGGACAAATCTTTTGAGATGATTACAGGGAATTGTCCATTATGACTTAAGAAGGCATACTTGAGGATATCCTTAAGGGGTTTCAATTATACCAAGGTGGGTTGGTTTCATTGATAACTGGGAACTCTTCAAAAGATAAATTGTTTTGTGAAGCTCCAAGTTCATCATGGTTATCTCTATCTATGATCTCTAGACTTGTTTCATGTGAAAAATTGGAAACCTCTCATGGAATACCACAAATAGATTCAGTGGTTTCTAGAAATTCATCTTCATCATTGCTCAGATATCCAGTCCCAACATCCCAAGACTCTTCACAGTCTCCAATTTCATCCTCATTTTTATCTGATTCGGTATCATACAAATATCCCTATTTTTTCACATCAGTTGGTATTTCATCGCAGAAAAAATCAGGTAACATGCCAGAGGAAAACCAATCAATCATGTTAACATGGGGAGTTGAATGATCCTCAACTGGGTGTTTCATTGAATGAAAAATGTTGAAATGAACAACATCTCCTCCAAATTCTAGTGAAAGTGTTTTTTTTTGTGAACAATGATGATCGATTTCGCCGTTTTTAGAGATGGGCTCCCTAGGATGAGGGGAGCATGTGTTCTGAACCAATCATCTTCCATATCCAAAACATATAAGTCAACATGAAAAATCATGTCTCTCACTTGAACGAGAACATCCTCTATAACATCAGTAGGTTTGGTGGTACTTCGGTTTGCGATTTGAATGATAATTCTAGAGGGTTTCAAGTCTCCAACCTGAAGATATGAGTAGACAAAATGTGGCATGACATTGATGGAGTCCCCTAGATCAAGCATCACATCTTTGAATTCACATTTCCCAATGGTACATAGAATGGTAAATGTCCTAGGGTCTTTACACTTGACAGGAAGTGCATGTTGAATCATCGATGAAACATTCCTTCCTATGTTTACTTTTTCTCCTCCTTTGAAATTTCTTTTGTTGGTACACATGTCTTTCAGAAACGTAGAATACCTCAGAATTTGTTTCACAGCATCGAGCAATGGAAATGGACTTGGACTTTGTTGAATGTTTCCAAAACCTCCCTATCCAATTCTTTTTCAGCACTTGACTTTGGTGGTGGTTCACACCTTGGATAAGGCAGTGGATGATTGAATGTTTCTGGGGGTATTCTGAGTTTGTTTTGGAGGAACAGAAGGACCAGACATCCTCTTACAATCATTCTTTATTCTTCCAAACAAGATTTCCTCTCTTGAATTTGAGTTTCTATCAACTTCAGATTTTTCAACATTTTTATCAAGAGTAGGATTTTCATCAACAGTATCAGCAAAAGGCTTGATGTTCTCAATCTGAGGGTTGTTCAATTTTGTTCCACTCCTAAGTTCAATTTCACTCACATTTTCCTTCCCATTATTCCTTGGAGTTACTTGTGGCTATGAGGGTAAACCACCCCTCATTTGATTTGTTAGGCAATTAATACCAGAGGCAAGTTGGCCCATTTGAGTCATCAAGGTATTCATTTTGTTATCTTTTTTTTGTGTGTTCTTTTAGTTCCCTCATTTCCTCTTGTTGTTTCCTCATTTATTCTTCAAGGGTCCTATCAGAGTTTTGAGTGGGAGGGGCAGGGTGAAAATTGCTTCCAGAATGAGCATCAGATTTCTCATTGAAATATCTTGGTTGAGAATTACTTGATTGTCCTTAGAAGAATCCTCTTGGTTGTTCAGGTTGACAAAATCTTACATTTGAGTTGTTGTTCCATCCTTGATTGAAATTTTGGTTGTTTTGAAATGGTCTTTGCTGGTTTGTTTGAAATGGTCTTCCACGAAAAACTGCATTGCAGTTCTCAGGAGGCTCTTGCATTTGCGGGCATTGGTCACTAAAATATTCATTCAAAGAACAAATCCCACAGTGGACATGTAGTTGGAAATCCGCTTCAGGTTTGGGTTGGGTTGGTGGGGTGTTAGACAGCGTTATTGACCTTACCATGGTGGTAAGATCAGATAGTTGACTTGCAATAGTGTTGTTTTCGGAACTAGTAGTAGGGAATTCTTGTGTAGCTTTGACATGAAAAAGGTATCTAGTTCCAAATTATTGGGAATTCTGGGCCATGTTTGCAATTAAAATCTTAGCAGCAGCTGGTGTCTTATCAACTAAAGCTCCTCCTACAGCAGCATCGATCATACTTCTATCAGTGAGACACAATCCTTCATAAAAGTATTGAATGAGAAGCTGGTCACTGATTTGATGATGGGGGAAAATAAAAAAAAGACATTTGAACCTTTCCCAGTATTCGTGAATTGTTTCTCCTTGTGTCTGCCTAATTCCACAAATCTCTTTTCGAATGGAGGCAGTTCTGGACACAGGGAAATTTTTTTCAAGGAAAATATTTTTTAATTCATTCAAATTTCTAATCAAGGTTGAGTGAGAATAGAAAAACCATTCCTTAGCAACTCCATATAGAGAAAAAGAAAAAGACCTCAGCTTCATTTGATCAACATCCACTCCACGAGGTTTCATCTTGACACACAAGTAGCTGAATTCTTGGAGGTGTTTGTGTGGGTCTTCACCAGGAAACCCATTGAATTTGGGAAGCTGGTGGATGAAACTGGACTTGATTTCAAATCCAGCAGGGGAATTAGGGTACTCTACAGGATTATCGTGATTTTCATCATAGGAAGAAGCCATCTCTTTCAATGTTCTATTTTCAGCCATTTGGATTTCAGTTTCAACTAATTCCCTCCTAGGTGTATTGGTGGAAGATTCACAACTTGAAACTTGGGGATTAGTACCTCTAACCCTAGTGTGAATAGTTCTATCATTTTCAGAATCTAAAGGTAACAAGTTCGGTTCAGAAGTTCGGGTCATGAAAGAAAAAATAATTAAAATTAAATCAACTCTAGCAACCTCCCCGGAAACGGCGCCATTTGATGTGAACATTTTTGTCGTAAAAACCTCAATCAATATATTCCCTTTTAATGTAGCACAGTGGTGACCACAGGGTTTTCTCTCGAGGAGGTTAGAGTTTGAGTTGTAAAACTGTCACTTTTGTTATTTTATTGTTATTAAAGAAATGAAAATGGGGATTTGATTAACAAATTGAAAATAAAATTTTAATTAAATACTAAACTGAAATAATTTTAAAGCAAAGATAATGTGGGTTTGAAATCAAGAATAAAAACAGCAGTCACATACAGGCTTCACCCTCTCGGACACTCCCCTCTTCCTTGTATATAAAAAATATCTCTTATTTTAAATTCCTAAATGTACCCCCAAGGACCCACAAGTTTACACTCAAATTTGAAAATACATCATATTGAAGACATAAATATGATTGTGGTCCCGCCTATAGAAGTGATTCAATTACTTAAATACCTCTAAGTAATTGAACCTAATTGAATTTTCTATGCTCAATGGCAAAACCTCACCAAAGAATTTTAAATAGCGAAGTCAATTGTTATACTTTATAGATGGAAGAACAATCAAATCAAATGTGTTGAAAATATATTTAATAATTAAAACAACCATATTCATTCAAAAATATAGGTTCCAGAGAAATTCAAAAAGAGATTACACATTAAAATCCAAACTCGGAAGAGAGTGTCTGTCGGGTGTCGCCGTCCGCAACCACTTGCCGCTTAGCCTTCCATTACTTGAGAAGGCTTCATCTTCTCTATTTAATCATAAAATGATGTCATCTTATTAAGGATCAAAATCTCCACCTTCCCCTTTTATCTCTCAAGCCAACTCCATTTGTGATGAATGGTGTGGTGAAAATGGAATGTATTGAGAGGTAGGAGCTCCTCTACTTTTATAGGCAGATTTCATCATCAAAGAGTTGTCACGTATTCGACCCATTAATTGGACGATTCACGTGTGGACTTCTGACTAAATATTGTGCATAAATGTGTTTTCCATCCACCCTCAAAATTCCAGATTAATGGGACGCGTATTGTAGGAGTTATGATTTATCTATTGAAAACTGCTTTCTCTGGATGAAGCTTCCTGGATGTTTCCTTCAAACTTTTATCACTCAACGGCCATCATAAATGATTCCAAACGGCTTTTAATTCATTTTGGAGACGTTTCTGGGAGTCCTCTGTCATATACATGTGAAATCTCATCATTTGGAGTTGTTTAGGCCTAAATTAGTTTCCATTACCAATGTTGGGTCAACGCAGTCTTCCCAGAAAAATTGTCAACTTCATTGATTTTTTTGGGCATCAAGATGCATGAATATTTTCCTGGGCCTGAAGACAAAGATGATGGAAATAAAATAAGGATACCAAAAAAATTCGAATCACAAAATTTTGAAATTTATTTTATTATAAATGACCAAAATACCCCTGTGATAAAAATCTGTTAAAAATCTAGAATTATGCAATTTAAACTTTTTATCCCAAAACACACTCTAAATACAAAATTATTACAAATAAGATCAAATTGGTAAATTGGTGAGGTTTAAATCATTTAAATAGACATAAAAAATATTGAAAATATTAGCTCTATCAGTCACGCATGTATACTTGGGCGACATAAATCAACTTGGGTGACAAAGAATCCATGAAGTGATACTTGGGCGACTTTGAATTGGAGCCCTTAGTATCATCCCTAGAAGCTTTTAGATGTGTGGTGCACAATTTTCCTTGAGATGGAAAGGCGGAGCGCAAGTATCTTCACTTACCTTAAGGGATGGACACTTAGGTGCACAAGTATTAATGAGTTCTAATACGTAGGCCTTATTTTTCCTATTTAGAGCTTCCATTATAGGAAAAGGATTACCTTATGAGTGTTCAGAAGACTTCAGACAGAGACTTTGGTGACCAGAGCTTGAATCTATGTTTTGGATTTTTCGTCCTCTAATTGGAGGTCCCATAGTGGGTATTTATAGTGCCCCTGAGTTTTGGGAGAAATTTCACTTAGGGAGCGCAAGTGACCTGTGTGCCCATGACTGGCACGCAGGTATACTTCTGTGCCATAATGCCTTTGTGAAATTCATGATGATGTCCCCTCTTTTTTCTTGAGGTACATCCCTTAGTCAATATTTGGACTCTGTGAGGGAACGAAGCTTCAACACATCCAGATATCCCTTCAGTGATGTCCAAAGATACGTAGAGTATGTGTGGATCACTACCAGAGGAATCCTACACTTGGATTCTACGATGCAACGAAGGATCACATTAGATCATGACCAGAAACATCAGCAGAGAGAGAATTATATCAAGGTAATTCTTGTCTAATAATTAAATTAATTATAACCCACATATGATAATCCTCTTTATGGTACTGTGACTACCTTCCCTTCTTTCTCTCTTCATTCTATTATGATGATCCTTCATTTTATTATCATGATGTATCTCGAATTGATCGTTGTTAATGGAAAAAATAAAGTTGAGTACACCCACCAATGCACTACCACTGCACCCAGAACCAACAAGGGGTATCAGAGGGGTCATGTCGTTGATTATAATTATTTATTTTTTCCTTGGTAATTTATGCATTTAATTATTTATTTTTCTCAATTAATGTTAATTGTTCTATAAATCTGAATCTTGAGATCTATTCCTCATCTTTCATTTTTCACCTTATAGAAATAATTTTATCTTTTGATTTTTATTAAAATAAAATAAAGTATATCATCTAGAGGTGCCAAAGCTTTCGGGCCATACAAAACCAGAAAAAAGCGTGTATTCAGTAGTACACATCATGTAGTATATGTTTCATTCACCTGGATTGTTCACCAAACTAGGACATGTCATTGGATTCTATATATGTCTTTAAGACTCCGTTTGTTGACTAAGAACATGTTGAACATAGTCTTTAGATTACGTGTTGTGTGTCCCACAGATCATGGCATGTAGTACCTTGTAGTTAGGGTTTAACCATGTACCCATACATGGATTTCCCAGCTAGAAACCATGTAAAGCGGATACTACAATGTGTGTGTCCCACTGAACATCCTGTGTTCTCTAATGATTACCGAAGTACATCTACAAGCCATGTCCTTTGGTGTGTACCTCATATGGATGGTGAACAAAATGACACACTATTTAGTCGAAACTACAGGTAGTGTACTCATCCAAATTACCCAAATTTATTAAAATTTATTATTATATTTTACAAACCCTTGAGACGTGTACTATAGTGCAGGCATAAAGCGAAGTCACAACACTTGATAGTTGTTTTATATATGTGTGTTTAATTTAACATCGGTGTAATGTTCATTTCCACTCATTGGGTAGTTATGAATGGGAATTCACTGCTTTTCCTCCATGGAACAAGTTATGTAGAGAGATAATCTTAAATGAATTTATTTGTTTAAAATTATGATGAATGAGAATCTCAAGGAAATTCAGAAAGGGGTTTAATATAAAAGGACAGATTAATTAAAGTTTATTAATTGATTGGATAAAGATTTATATTAAATACAAATGATTAAAGAATTGAATTCTAGTTTTATTTATGCATAAATATCGTTGCATGTATTAATGATCATGAGATAGACCAAGACCTTTTTATGGGAATGGTTTCCTTTTAATTTATTTTTTTAAATTAAATTTCTGGGCATGTGAAACTTCTCCTCATTAATATATAGGGACTGCGTGGACACGGTTTCTTCTATGTAAAACCATGTTTTACGCATCACCTGTGAGTGAGATTAAAAGCATATGTAACAGATCAAGCTCCCAAGCTAGTGGAGGTGGACAAAGTTATGAGCCAAGGTGAAACCAATCCAAGGATATACAAAGGTGGACAGGTGAAAAGATGTAAACATGAACCCAAAATGTTGAATGTGTTTCCCCATACATCTTTGGTTAGTTTATCAACCACTAGATAAACTAACCAATATAATAAGCTCGTGATCATATAATTTATTTTACTTATATCGGTTTAATTGTTTATTTATTGTGGCTGCGTTGTCATGACCACACAATTAATGAATTAAACAATCATGGAAGATATAAATAAAATAAGACCAAATAATGCATACATATTATATTAGACATCATTAATCACTTAAGTATATGCCAATTAATATTAAAAAGAATGGAGTAAAATATAATAAAATAGAAATTTACATATAAGGATAAAATCTTTCAAAGAAAATATTAGGTTGGTATAGCCTTCCATAATATTGGATAGAATCTAACCATAGTTGAAAGTTCATAATACACCCTTGTTGGGGTGATTTCAATTATCAAGGAATTCTAATTCAAGGTTTTGGGTTGGCTTGACTTGGTTCACATCATGGGTTGACTTCCACATTAGGACTTCGTGTGACCAAGATCCAAAGGTTGAGGAAATCCAAAATAAAATTATTTTAGGATTGGGGAGTCCACTCAGCAGATCAAGGAGCTACGAGTTAATGCATTTGGAATTTTGAATGCCTACCTAAAACCCTTCAAGATGCTTAACCAACCCTAGTTGGGAAATGAAAAGGAAATATAGATTCTTTCTACTAGAATTTTCATGAATCAGAATATTCCAAAGTTAATGGTGAGGGAAATTGGATTTTGATAAAATAATGGGAGACTAATAAGTATTAAATTATTTATTTTTCTTAGTTTTATCAAGATAAAGTACTAAACATCCGCTAATAATGATTTTTAGAAACCGAAAGAAATGTTATTGAAAACATATAATTGTAAACAATAATCGAGAAGTACAAACTTCTCACCCAGACCAATTTCCAGGAATGGTAGAGGTATTTATGTGTCATCCTTCGCCATGAGAGGAAATTGTATGTACTGGAGGAGCCTATTTCAATTATGCATGGAAAAGAGGCCAGTGATGAGGAACTATCTCTCTATATAAAACATATGGATGATGCCACAAATCTCCAATGTTTCAGGCTATCAACCATGTCTAATGAGTTCTCAAAACAACATGAAAACATGGAGGTTTAAAACATGATGTCTCACATTAAGGATCTCTATCAAGAGAAGTAAAGGGAGGAGAGATATGATATCTACAATGCTTTTTTACAACTATGTTTGGAGATTCTGTGCCATCTGGGTCTCATTTAGTCAAGATTATTGGCTACGTTGAATGCATGGACATTTTAGGAATTAAGTTCCTAGATGAGGTGCGTACAGATTTCATCCTATCATCAATTCCCAAGACCTTATATGTCTTTATTGTCAACTATAACATGAGAAAAAATGAGAAGAGTCTATCAGAACTTTTTACTTTAATTTTTCAGGTAGATAAGGACATGGGGAATGAAAAACCCGAAGTCCTTATGGTGAATAAAAAGGGGAGGAAAAGGAAAAGGTTCCTAGGATTCAAAAACAGTCTAAAGCCCATGAGCATTGTTCATCTGAGAAGGGGAAGATCTAGAGGTAGGGAAAGGAATGGGAGGCGGTGTGTATGTCATGTGGCAAGCCAGGCCACTAGAAGAGGAATTGCACCGAAAATCGTGGGGATGCTAACAGTGTGGTCATTATCGTGTGTAATCATTCCATTTCTACCCATTTAATATCAGATACAGCTTATGGGGCTCACATATGTATTCAAATAAATAAACCAAGTAGATTTAGAAATATTTCTAGAGGAGAGGTGGATAATAAAGCTACAAATGGAGCGATGATGGTTGTGTTAGCCATTGGCGATTACCACCTCTCATTGTAAACTGGGATGATTTAGGGTTTACATAGCTGTTTTTACGTTCCTAGTGTTACTAAAACCATAATTTCTATATCATATTTGGATATAGATAGATTTATTTTAATGTTTGGAAATACGGTTTTTTAATTTTATAAAAACAATGTATGTTATGGTATGGTTCTTTTAAATAATGGTTTGTATGTATTGAATTATGAGAACCAAGTGTTGGAAATCAATAATGAAACAAACTCACATGACTCATACAATAACCAGTTGTGGCATCACCATCTTGGTCATGTAAATTAGAAGTGCTCGAAAAATCTCTTTCAAGATAGTTATTTAGACTCTAATAATCTAAAACCACTTGATAGATGTCACAGTTTTTTACAAGTTAAAATGACCAAGCCGCCTTTTGGAAGACTGGGTGAAAGGGCCATAGACCTTCTAGGATTTGTGCACACATATGTGTGTGGATCATTTCCAGTATAATCTAGAGGTGGATATTATTACTTAATTACTTTTACTGATGATTTGAGTAGATATGGATATATATACATAATTAGGTATAAGTCAGAAGACAAATTTAAGAAATTCATGAATGAAGTAGAGAATCATCATGGTAAGAAGATAATGAATCTTTGATCGGATCGAGTTGGAGAATATCTAAACCAATAGTTCATCAATCATCTATGGGAGTCGAGGATTTTCTCTTAGGTCACTCCTCCTTATACACCATGATGGAATGCTATCAGTGAATGGAGGAACCAAACCTTGTGGGACATGGTGAGGTCAATGATGATTCATTCAGATATTCCACTATCCTTTTGGGGATATTCAATACAAACTACAACATACACATTAAACTGAGTACTAACTGAGGCAGAAAATTGAATTTCCTTCAAGATATGGAATGGAAAGAATCCCATTCTATCACAAACACATTTATGGGGATGTGAGTAATTTTTTATGACCTTATCAGACATCAAACTAGAACTCTAAGGCACGAGGTGTATATTTATAGGATATACCAAGGAAACTAAAGGATATTACCTATATAACCCTTCAGATAAGAATGTGACTATAGCCATACAAGTCTTCTTTCTTAAGAGGGATCAAATCCTTAAAAATGATAGTGGGAAAATGATTGAATTTTATGAAGTTGATGCTCAAGATACAAAGGAGTTGGTATAGGTACAAGTTTCATAGGTCCTCATGGAAGATGTTCCAGAAACACATGTACTATGTAGAAGATCAAGAGAGGTAAGGGATCCAGAGAGATTTGTTTTCCTAGTAACTGTGGATGGTGAATCATTATTGTTGGAAAATGATGAACCTATATTCTACAAGTAATAAGTAGAAATACCAGAAGCTATAATATGGCTAGAACCAATGAATTCTGAGATGGATTCCATGTATAATAATCGATTCTGGGTTCTGGTCAATGAGCCAATTGATGTAAGGAATGTTGGATTCAAATGGGTATTCATGAGAAATATGGACATGAAAGGTCAATCTAACACCCATAAAGTAATGCAAGTGGCTAAAGGATTCAAAAAGAATAATGGAATTGACTATGATGAAATCTTATCTCTAGTTTACATGTTTAAATCCATAAAAATCATACATTCCATAGAAGCTTACCATGACTATCAGCTTTGAAAATTAGATTTCACAACAACATTTCATAATAAGAAACTTCTTGAAGATGTCTATATGACACAACAGGAAGGTTTTGTGACATCAAGAGAAGCCAAACAGGTTTCTAAGTTGCATATATCCATTTATGGATTAAAGAAAGCTTACAGGACATAGAAAATTTGATTTGATGAAGCCATAAAAGAATTTGGTTTCATTAAGAATGATTGTGAGCCATGTGTTTCAAAGTGGTTTAATGGGAATTTGGTCATTATCCTAGAATTATATGTTGATGATATATTACTTATTTGAAATGATTTACCAGACTTATAGTCATTAAAAGACTGGTTGAACAAGTGTTTCTCGATGAAGGACTTGGGTGAAGCAGTGTACTTTCTAGGGATCACAATCTTTCGTGATAGGTTCAAGAGTCTTCTTGGACTATGTCAGGGTAAATACATTAACCAGATACTAAAGAGATTTAGTATGGAACAATACAGGAGGGGGTAGGTTCTAGTGTCACATGGCCTATATCTTTCTAACAAAATGTGTCCTCTGACACAACTAGAGAATTATAGAATGAGTAATATCCCATATGCTTCGGCTATTAGATCCATCATGTATTCTATGTTTTGTACCATGACTGATATTTCCTATGCACTGAGCATGATAGGTATATATCAAACAGATCAAAGTGAACAACATTGGACATTAGTTCAAATTATCCTTATGTATCTGAGAAGAACTAAGAATATGTTCCCGATGTATGGAGGAGAGGAGGATATTATCATCAGAGGGTATGCTAATTCTGGTTTTCAGAAAGATCATAATGATCTAAACTCACAATCTAGATATGTTTTCTCTCTCAATGGAGGATCTATGAGATGAAAGAATTCAAAGCAACCAATTTTCGTCATTTCTATAATGGAGTCTGAATATTTATAGTGGCTTAAGATGAAACTAAGGAAGCCGTCGGGATTTAGAACATTGTCCAGGATCATGATGTGGTTCCTAGAAGTAATGATCCTATCACAATGTATTTTATAATACTGTATGGTGGATCTTGAAAAAGAACCAAGGTCACATCAACATACAAAGCACATACTCCGGAAGTATCACCTCTAGAGATATTTCTATCTAAGGGGTGAAGTAGCAGTGAGAAGTGTGTCCAAAGAAGATAACGTGGTGGACCCATGACTAAATTCCTATCTCAGCAGATTCATGAATATCATGTGAGAGATAGTGGGTTAAATGTTATTAGTAGTTGGATCTAGTCCATGTGGGAGTCTGTTGGAGTTGGTGGCCAAGAACCAGATACATTGTACTTTATTCATTAATAAATACCTTCTCACATCTTGATTTTTTATCTACCAGAAAATGAATATGATAATGTTTTACGTATATCTGTTTCATTAAATATTCATAATGGATCCCTACAATGATGAGAACCCATATGTTATATAACAATGTTCTTGAATATAAGTTCTATAGTTGGATGATTTTATTTGAGGGACACCAATAATACATTCCATTAGGTGTTATGACTCATAAAACATTGAGTCACCTTCTCATGGTGTGCGCCATTGGTAATATCATGGAGGATATTATGAGAACGAGACCCGCCAGCAGGAAATCCACATTTCATAGATTCATTGGATGTTCCTATCTATAGACATGTGTATTGGTCCTTATAATTTAAGATTATTATTAATGGTTATTACAACTCACGAGCTTATATGTATTGACAAAAATTGTGATGAAAAATTATTCATAGTGACGTAGGACATGTTGGGTGCATCACGAGTAATACTGTAATAATAGAAAATGTGAGAAATGTTTTGTCCCTTTTGTTCCATAATGGAAGTAGATATGTGAGGCCCTTGGATGGAATTTATACAGCCTAAATAAATCAATGGCCAGGTTGAGTAATGGTCATGTTCAATTCTGGAGAGTCAAATAAAGAATAATCAAGCATGTAGGTTGAATGCATTAGCATACAAACCGCTTGATTTGAGATATTGAGACAAAGGGATTACATTACACAGTAAGCATTTGTAGGAGGTAACACGTTATTGAGGTATTAACTTCTTTATCTATGGGTTCCTTGGCATGTTGTTAGATTCTAACCTTGGAATTTAGGCAGACGCCACCTAATGCAACTGAGAAAGAGGCCTAGAGCATCCCACACTATGTGTGCCAAAGTATATCAGTTAAATAATGGTTTTACAAGATGAATAGAGATTATTCCCGACAGTGGTGTAATAATTATTCAAGGATTCCTAGTCACATTTATTTTGACACTGGTTATTAGAGAGAATATATTGTGGGAAAAATAATATATTTATTAGCAAGTAATGCATTGATATTTATTTGTGAAATAAATAGTCATTATTCAAGGTCTAATAAATGTTGTGGAAAAAATAAATAAATTAGAAAAACAAATGTACACGTTGTGTATATTAATATACATGCCATGTAGTTTTTCTGGTGATTTGTGAGAAATAAAATTATTTATTTAATTAAATAATATTAGGTGTAATTCGCTCGGCACATGTCAAGTAATAAAAATAGCCAAATGTTATTATTAGACATGGGGTCTTAATAATAATTAAATGAAGTAAATAAATGCTTTTGGGTAATTAATTCATTTTATTATTAAATATAATTAAATTACCTATTATATAATTCTAATTATCCTATCCATTTTTGGGTGTTGTGCACAATGTATCTAGAGAATTCTCTCAAGACAAGAGGGAATTAATTTCATCTAAGAACGCGCTCAAGCTACGAGAGAGATCCTATTCCACCGGATCAAGGAGAGATCTTTTTACACAGATCTCAAGGTGATCAAAGGAGGACATCGAAAGCGAAGGCTCATCCGCACTAACACCCATGGATCACTTCAGTGACATCCAGAGATACATGGATCACATGAGGACCAATGATTGAGGAATCCTACACTGGGATTCTACGAAACAATGAAAGATCACATCAGATCATGATTGTAAATATCAACAGAGAGAGAATTCCATCAAGGTAATTCTAGTCATATAATTAAATTAATTATAACCAACATATGATGAGACTCTCTAACATTCTGTGACTCCATTCATTTCTTTTGATCTTTGTTATATTCCAAATATTTGGCGTTTTATTACCATTACGGATCGTAGACTAATATTTTTTAACATAAAATATAAAGTTGGGTACACCCACCAACACACTTTTGCAGATCATGTTTGACGACCTCCTACTCCCATGTCTCATACCATAAATGGATGTGCTAACATAGCACCCATACAAGTGAAACTAACTTGCATTTGAGGACCTTAATGCTCCTATCAATGATACAAATTGAATTCTCCTTAAAGGATGCATCAAACTGAAGATCATCATCCTTGGTCTAAAAACCAGGAGACCTGTTTTGATGATAATGGATAATATATTACACAAGGAATACATTGTGGCATGGATAGGTACCTCTAAGGTTACTACAACCCACAGGCTACCATCCCTAGTATACCCATAATATCGAATTTCTTGACATATTTTGGTGAAATCTAACCCTATCTCATGATCCATATGTGTCATAAACATGATGATAGACATAAAAAGACATCATCCTTGACCTATACTACTGAGGTATTTTGTGGGGATCGATGTAATATTTCTAATGAGACTGTGCATTAGTCATCTACTTCTAAATCAACTGGACCTACTCAAAAGTAACATGCACAAGACATGGTCCTAGTAAAGCTACATCAAATTCCTTTAACCATCCCAGGGGTGACTTGAATGGACTACTATAAAAATCACTATAAGTTTCCATCTAGATAGTATTCTGATATATTTTATTTCAAGCTAATTCAATGAAAGGAATATGGTTCTACCAATTCCCCCAAAATCATGGATGCATGGTTAAATCATGTCCTCAAAAACCTGTATCATACATTCTAACTACACATTAGTCTGAGGGTGGTATGTTGTGCTATGAAGAACATGTTCACCCAACTCCCTCTACAAACTCTTCTAGAAGGAATACATAAACTAGTAATCCTTATCTGAAATGATTGTGCATGAGACCCTGTGGAGTTGTAAAATCTAACATATATAAAAAATCTTTATCTAATTAACACAAAAGGTCACCTCGATCCCATTGAAATGAGAAATATTAATTATTCTGTCACCAAAAACCCACACATCATCCCTGCCTTGAGGAGACCTCAGCAATCCGATCATGAATTCCATCATGACATCGTCCTAATTACACTGATGAATAGGTAACTACTATAAAATACCGACTGGTCATTTATGTTCATCCATCAACTACTGATAGGTGGAATATCTCATAATGAAAAAAACTACCAGACAATTCATACCCAGCCACTAGTACTGATGGTGTAAGTCACAGTACGTCTTGGTGACTTCGGGGTGCATTGTCCAAGATGTGGAATGAATCTCCCGCATCAGCTCCTCATGTCTTCCCACTGGAATCTAAACACGAGATCCTCAAATCCAATCAAAAAATTCATCTATCTATTGCAAGGTATAGCAATTATTAACTTTTGGTTAGTTCCACTTCCATTAATCCATGTTTATCATGAGTTTTCCATCTACTGTTTTCATAACTAAGGACAGGAAAAACCCATAGAGATGTACCGGGCTAAATTAACCCCTTTTACAACATATCCTCTAGCTACCACATGATCACATGTTACTCCATTGTGTCAACCTTTTAAGGATAAATGGATACCAGTGCCTCTACGGAAACTAGATCTAGGGAGAAATCAACCTCTCACCTTAGAGGTAAACCATAGAATTCATCTATTAAAACATCTTTGAAAGGATCAACTACTTGTGGAAAGTCTTATTGATTCACTCCTGGATCATCAAAATACAAACTAGAAATCTGGGCTATCACCCCGCCTAGACCATGATGTTATGGTCTAGGTAGGCTCACCTAGATATCCCACTCACCATTATGAGTATGAACTGTACCCTATGAAGATGTGAAGGTCACACACTAGGGATATTAGTCAATATATTCTTAATAAGATACTAGAATATACATCCCGAGTTTGATGTCAAACCTGGTCATCTTGAGGATATAAAAATCCTAGATAAATTGACACCCAACAACATCAAGGGGGACTCCCTACAGTAATGTACATCCACCGTTCTTATCCATAATGGAGTTTCAAGCATTATAACACACTCAAAAGATAGTATAATGAGCCCATGTATTTTCACCATAGTTGAAGATGTGAAACTATATTATGCACCATTATCAAAAGGAGAATATGAAATATTAGAGGCCACTATTATCATACCTCTCACTATAGACCGTCTAGCACCCTGATCCTATGGATTATACTTTATATAATAGATCACGGCTGAATGATGGCCCTATGAAACAAGCTCAGTTCCTAAAGTAGGCCCACACTAATGTCTCAGTTTAACTAGTGTTTCATTGACTCATCAATGACCACTATTTCCATGGCCTGAGAAACTAGAACAACTCCATCACCATACCTGATGTGGAGCTAAGTAACCTACTCCTAAACCTGGTGTGAAACATGACCCCCTACCACTCACTACTGAAGGATTGGTCTGGTAAAAATAATTAGTTTGGCCTCTCTTTATGAAATTTCATCACTTGAATGGGTCATAGTTACACTGATTCATCATGTTGCCCCATCTTCTACACTGATGATAGATGATTTATCTACCAATACTAATATCCTGACAGGTACACATCTCATAGGATGTCGCAAAACATTTCTTCCTTCCACTAGAATTTAAGCTACTAGGCCGAGAGACAGTAATTCCTTGCTCTTTGACCCCATTTTCCATGATGTTTTTCTCTATAATCTGTTCCTAATTCAAAATTTATGTGATAAAGGTCAATTTGAAAATTTTTACCTAAGAGATGATAGCATGTCAGAGTCCATTCTCAAAGAGTCCAACCCTTGATAACTCATCAGTAAGGTCTGTCAGTGCAAAATCATGCAACATTCAAAAGTATATTGAGTACTCCATAACCATCATCATTCCCTACTACAAATTTATGAATTAACTTTATTTTTCTTCTTATAGATCGTTGGGGTATAAATAGTCATATAACCTATTTTTTATATCAGAACAAACCATGTCTTTCATTCTGTCAGGCTAGTTCAAAACATCCCACTAATTCATTAAAGCTCCTTGTATCATATATGCACTGATTTTCCCTCCCCTCCAAAGGTGTCTAAAGGTGCATGAATATCTACAGTGTCTTGTCTATCCATATCTTAGTAGTCTATTTATTTTCATCCCCCAAAACGTGGGTGGATTCTGTTAATGGAACACAGGTTTCAACTCAGTCATAGACTATGAAGTCTACAGTGCTCCCTAAAAATACATCATGAAGTGATAGAACCCCTTGCGGAAATGGTACTCAACACCTATTCCAATAAAAATAGCTGGTTCTGTTGTGGGAACTAAAGGAGTATCCACTACTAGCCCATGGCCCACCACCTATATAGTGTTGTCATAACCTCCATCCTAGTGTACGAACAGAGGTATTCAGGGTGGAATGCCTCTATAATTCCAAATGCATGCATTAGAAAATAATTATTTCATGATGAAGGGATCAACAAAATAAGACTTCCTAAACCCCTCCTAATCCCAGGTCACACGATTAAGACTTCCCATAAATCTGGGATAGTAAAAGGAAATTGGGCAAACCCCACTATAAACACCACCTATTTCCCACTCAAATTTTGGGCGTACGTCAAGTCACTGTTTATCATTTAAAATTTCCAATTCAATTCATATTTTTTTACATTGATTTTTCGTCATTCACTAATTCAAAAGGTTTAACCTATGTTTACAAAACTTTTACTTCCGGAGGTACCATAACACCTCATGAACTGAAATTTGGTGGTTATATAGTCCATACCATATCGAATTAATTTTAAACACAAGAATCAAAAGGTGCATCACTTTTCTGTCCATAAGGTCCATACATATTATGATCTAAAATATGGAATCACTTCTTAAAACCACTACAAAAATATATATCAAAACATGATGTATAACTCTCATTGAACCTATCATAATATCATACAATGAGTAATGCTTCCAAAATGGCATGAACTATTGCATTGCATGTGATTTGTAATAAGTGCCTAGTATGTTTCATGAGATGGAATACCCTCATCTCATCAATTTGAAAAAAATAGATCATATAGTCAAATCAATAATAACATCACCATCCATGTGAATCACCCAATGGTTGAATCGAATCAATAGTAATGGCCACAAATCTAGAAAATAAAAATTTCATTCAAGGAAAATTTTCTTTTCCCTATATGTGAGGTAGCTACTCCAGAGAAAAACACATTACCAAACTCATATTTCTTCAAATACCTATCAATTGTTGCCAAATATTAAAACAATCCAAAAATAATTCCCTAATACAACTTTGTAACATCCCAAACTCAGACTCCATTGATGTTTCCGGAATACATGTGGGTCACATGGCCTCAAGTGCATCTCTAAAAATGGTAGTTGTTTCTCATTACCAGAGAGATAATTGTGTTTATTTTGGAGGATACTATGTCCTCTTCCAAAATTTGTAACATAGATGAAACTCAATAACCAACAATTAGAAGAAGTAGTATAATAATCATACAAAAGATAAGCAATAATGGACTAATATATAAACAATTATCAAAGTTATTTCATTTAAGAATTGATGTTACATGTTATGTGTCCAAGAAAGCATCCAAAACAGGTCCATAGTAGTAAAAAAATACATGAATCCCAAAATACTAGAAATACCAAATGAGTTATCTCTAAATATATTCATGAGCCTCAATATGATATCATGATACACTACTCTTAATCATTGTTAAAAATAAAATCCAAAACTATGGTTTCTTGTGTCAGTCCTCACACACATCCTAAATGTCTATTTGGGAAACCAAAGGAAACCTAAATAATTTGTGATACATAATCCCAGAAGGTAACCACCCAACGGTCTGTAAAATTACAATATTTTCAATATAATAAGCAAAGAAGTGTGCACATAAATAGGTAAACAATAAATTAAAGTGACTATTTCCATGGCATATAGAATACTAAACTGAAAATCTTTAATATCCTCTCAAGGATACCTACAAAACATATGCAAGATCTTATACAATGGAAATAAATTTAATAAAATTAAAATTCATGGCCTTGTCATAAAACCATAGAACCATTTCAACCACGACCTTGTTTTACAACCCAAAGGGTCAGAAACATCCACAACAAAGCCATTCAACCATGCATTACATATTTGTAATTATAGTTCTGTATGTCGAATTGTCAGACCATGAAAGGGCAAATATGTGGTTTTAAAAACCCAGACATCCTTGTTGAGTCTCAGGAGAATCTCAATGGAAACTCGGTTAGGTACTGTACGGATTAATTGGAGTATATCAACCAAACATTCCCTACACGATTCTAAAAAAATCCATATACAGTGGTTATAAAGGCCCAAGGAATCCCACAGAATCAATACCCAAGGAGAATACTCTATACAAGGCATCCACTTCTATGTCAAGATCATTGGAAAAAGTCTATGTCATATAAAAATAATTCACCATTTCATACATTGAGTATATCCACTCATGATTCCATTTCACATTCTATTACACATCATGAGTACACCCACTCACATATCACAATTCACATTCACAAAAACAAATAGGTATTCCCTATCATTATTCCTAACCATATACAATTCAAGCATTAAAAAATTCTACATCATCAGTTTTTACATGGAATGGAGGAAACCATTCCCCTAAACATCCCAATTTAATTCAATTAATTTATTAAAGGATTACTTTATAGAGGAAATCATCAAATCACCCCATGGGCGGTTTAAAATGGCTTAAACAAGGTAAATTCATAAGGAACACCTCATGCATGGCCAGGGTTTGGGAGATAGCCTCCAATGAATCAAAAATGAACCTAAGGAAGTCCTTAATAGGTCCAATTGCATTAATTCATTTAAACAATCTAATTTCAAGGCTATCATGGAATGTCTAGCAGTTATAAAAATGTAGGGTAGCCTAATAATGAATTTTTTTTGAAAAATGTATATACCACCTATCTTGGCTTGGTAGTAGAGGTATCATCAAGTATCATTTCGTGATTAGACTCAGATCGAGAGAAATATAAATAATGGAAGAAGAACCAATGTAGTTCCAATGAGTTGAGGTCTTCTTGAATCAGAGATCGAACAAAGAAGATAACTCAAATCCAAACTTAGTCATCAAAGGGATATCTAAAAATATTGAGTTGCTATGAATAGTAATAAAATGTGGATTTCGGTTTAAAAAGACTAAATTTAAATTTAAATTATAAAAATTACCCAAATTAACAGGCTCCCATGGTTTTATCACACAGTTTAACAACCAATTGTGCATAGTTAGTTGTAGGATAAGTGCACCCGCATGGTTCCCTCACAAAATTTGAATAATCATTCACAACCCATTCCAAATCCCATTGTCAAAAAATATAGGTAAATAACATGGTGGTGCACCTCATTTCACATGGTTTCACCTAACCATGGGACATTCCCCTTCTCTCTTCCCAATCTTCACATGATTTTTCAGACCATTAAGTCTTCCATTCATGGTTTGATCTAACAGTGCACCAAGCCATTTTCACCCCTAAACATGGGTTACAAGCTCTGAAAAATCCCTAAAACCACTAATACCTCAATGATCAAATTGGGTACTCACATTAGGACATAATTAAATATTAAAATTCAAAAATATGGGATCCAATACTCATTAAAACACCCGGGTTCTTAAATATAAGTTCATGGAAGAAGATTTTATTACTATATGTTGTTAAATCAACTAAGGAGATGAAGAATATATTTATGCTATAGATATTAATTAATTAAAAAAATTGTATATTCTTGTGATGATGGTAGTAGAGGATCATAGTGGGAATCTATAAAGATCTAGATGAGATAGTATATGGTTGTAGTCACTTATTATATTTTGATGAATCTATAACCAAGGGGAATAACCAGTTCCATCAAGGAATAGTATTTTTTTGAAAACATTTTAAATAATATGTTATAATTTCAAATTGTTGGTTAATAAAAATTAGGTGTGTCTAAAATAAATATTTTACAGTGTATAATGAACATTAACATGTTTAATAGGATGAATTTATAAGAATAATAATTCATAAAAGAAGACTAATTACTCACCCCCTTAGTGGTCCATCTATCCTAGGTCGCTTCATATTGTATTATAGGGGATACCATTAATTAAATAAGATGTTTTGAAGATGGAATAGTAAAATTATATCAAGTAGAACATAGAACATATCTTAAAAAAGTTAAAAAAGAGTATAGAAAGGAATGAAGAAAAAATTTACCATAGGATTGGAGTTGTAACGGAAATGGAAACATTGTCATAGATTTCCCATGGAATAAAAATATTTGTATAAATAATTATGTTGATTCATCCTTTTCTTGTACCCAAATTTGATATGAAATCAATAATTTTTCCATTTATCAGTATAATAATAAGAATATATCATCACAGAAGTTGTTTTCTCCAGTATAGGTTAAATCATAACCAAATTTTATCACTGATTCTAAATCTCATGTATATAAATGATGTAAAATTTCAGAGTCTCACTTTGAGATGGTAAATAAATGTGATTATTGTGATTAATAGGAAACAAAATAAAGTTTCTATTCCATGCAATACTCATTCAAGGATACAAAATACCTATAAATAATCATTCATGATGTTCATTATTCAATGGTAAAATATTTGACCTTAGAAAACAAAAGATTGAGTAGGGAATAAGAGGCCTTGAATCTTAGCCCAAATAAAATGAAAAATAAGATAAATGGTAAAATTATTACGAATTAAAATATTTCCTACGATATTTAAAAATAAATTTTAATGGGGATGTAGTTTAATCCTTTCATTATACCTCTCAAAACCCAATATGAGGAAAGAAGACAATCAGGTATGGATTCTTCTAAAAATATGAATGTGATGGTTGGATAATTTAAAGAGAAAGATATTAAAACAATAAATGTTGAATAGTGGATAAAAGCATCTATGGAGAACATGAATATCCCTCCTAAATATATCATAACTTGTGAAATAAGAAATTGGAATCTATATCTGAAATCTCAAAGTAAAGTGATGTTCAATACAAAATTGTGTAATTGTGTTTCTATTAAAGAATAAAGTTCAACTTTTTTATTGTGGATGATTTGGTCACATCATGAATAGAAATTTCAAATCTAATAATCCCAAAAAATTTAGAAGAGCTTCGATAGTTCAAAAACATCAATAAATGAGAAACCAAATAAGGTATGAAACATATATTAAATGTTTAAATTTTTTAAGCTCAGTCATATGACTAAGTGTTATATTTGGTGGAATTAATGTAAGGGTAATATATATATACTACACTCATATGACATAAAATAATAATAATTATCTAATGAAAGTCCTATAAAGCTTGAAAACTGGTTTAGTATTTTGGAGGATAGAAATTGGCCTCAACAATGGGTGTGTAAAGAACCAAACTATGAGATCTCACGATAACTCTATTCAAAGAAAATAAGTCATATTTCGAAGAGGAAAATAATTTTTTTTCAATGATGATGAATTTGGAATAAAATGTGATGTTGATTCCACCAAGGAAGACATATATAAAGATGGAACATTTTACTGCCAAGGAAAAAGTTTCCAAATTTTTCCTACACAAACCAATAAGAGGAAAAATGCGGATTCTTGAAAACATTATAAGGCCAAATTAAATCAAGTGGTTTTAGAATATGCGGTAAAAAAACATAAAAAGATATCCACAATATAAAACATGACGAATATGGGGACTTCTGTAAAAGGTGTGATAATTCCACACATGCCGTATACAACTACATGGGGATTATAAATAAATAGTGGGACATATTCTTAAATAATGATAAAGTACCTTTAATTCAATATGATCAAATAAAAATGATAGAAATGGATATTTTACACAATGGAAACGAAGGCATTTGGATAAAATAATGGTTCTGATTGGGAAGAATATCTTAGTATGAATAATATTTATCAGAAATCCAAATGACCCTTTTATTACATATTAGTTTATGTCAGTTGAGATAACATAAAATTAATTAGAGGATATAATTATAGTTTTTACTATCGGATAGCACGAAGAGATTTTCTTTCTTGGAGCCTACAAATTTTGATGAAATTGAAGAAGAGGAGTGCATCATTTATGAAGGAGAAAGATTGAGAATAATCTATCATTATATTAAATTCTTTTGAATCTAGAAATTATATATGGATTTTAAACCTGAAGATAAGGTGTGATGTTCACACTTATAATAGATACCTATGATTTTCATGCAAAAATATGACATTTTTAGATAAATATTATATTCTTTTAAAAAATACCCACCTGAGAACCAAAATGGTTTTGGGTCTATAGATACTAGATAAACAATTGTCTTATTTCATAAATGATCATCAAAATAACCAAAAAATATCTTCCCATTTATTAATATACAATGATATACCATATTATAAATCATTCTTTATAACATGGGAAAAAGAAACATTATAATAGCTGAGCTGAGATACTCATTAAGGGAAACGATAAGAGATATCAATTGAAGATCATATAATAGCATAAAATAAGCATAATGGTGTGAGATCATGATTGTAACATAAAAAATTCATTCCCAATTTATCAAATCTCATAAAAATTAATCATAGAGTAAAACATTACAATTCAAATGTCATGATTCATAATTGTGAGAAAACATCCTGAATTAATGACAAACCATAAGTTCATTACCTAAAATTAGCTTCATCATAGGTATATAAACCATTTAATATGTCTTGGTTAAATAATATAACATAAAATAATATTTTATCAAGAATTTGTACGTATTTCCCATATTATAATGGATATTGAATTTTTACCTTCTTCCCATAGTGGATCAAGCACTTTCACACATTCTCATAATTATATCAGGTGATATGAACCATTACCCAACGTATTGGATGGATATAAAATTCCATGACCAATTATGAAAAAATTAAAACCAAAAATATGTGTGAAAATATATCTAAACCATTCATCATATCATAACCCATAAAAACAAAATTAGTTCTATAATCATTTTATTATGGCATGACCCATGGAAAAATATTTTTCAAAAACATCTTGTCATCATTTCTTAAACCATCCAAAAAAAGAATAATGGTATTATCATTAGAAGATATAAAAATTAGATCATAATTAAATTCAATAGTTATTTTCATTTATTAATATAAATATAATTAATATATTATTAAAACAGTCTTGAAGAAAATAACATTTCCACTTTAAAAATCATTTTTTAAAACTAAAAATTCAAAAAATACTGTCAAAATCATTTGATATTTGAAAATAAACCTATAAAATTATAAATTAAGATTCAATTAATTAATTATTCATTGTGTTGGGAAATCCAATCAAGTCATCTATGTTAAAATGTGGATTCATTTCACATTTCTTATAAAAATTCAAAAGTACATCATTCGAAAAATATTAAGAAGACTAAAACTAAACCCTTTTTAAATATTATCAAATGTATAAAAATGGAATTAAAATATTATTTTAGTATATTAATTAAATTATTGAAAATATTTTTAGATAATATAGACATATAAGGGAGTCAGGTTTTGAGTTCAAGAGAGATATAAAGCAGATTTTACTTAAAGCCATTCTTTTGGTCACTTTAGTTCATAAAGAGAGTAAAATGAAATAAAAACGTACATATTATAAAAATAAACATATAATAAAGAAATTAAGGATATTTTTAGATTTATATCAATAAATTTAATCATCATAAACATAATAAAAAATAACCCCAATAAACAATATGATTGTAACATAAATCCCATTCCACTTTGATAAATATTAAATCATAATCCCAATGAAGAAATAAACATAGATAGAAATGTAAATACCAATAATATTCAGAATAATAGTCATAAAACTCGTTAATTTCCCTTATATAAACCACATAAATGAATCAGGTGATTACTATGGCATGTGTCTCATGAAAATAAAAGTGAGTTAAAAATCCCTTAACTCAAGATCCACTTCCTTGGAATGTACTCTGACCTCGTATATAATAAATTTATATTTATTATAATTATATTCAATATCATGTACATAATTTTAATATAAAAAATTATTCACTTAAAATATTTCAACATACATTTATTAATAACTCTTTAATAAAATTGTTATTGATGGGTGTAAATTGCTTCGTTTTTCATGAGTGTTCCAATTCGGTAAATCTAGTACTTGTACTTTGATCATGGTTAAATCATCGAAATAATGTTAATAATGATATAAATTTCATTTATATTCATTGTATACATATTTAGATCCATCCAAAAAGGATGTATATAGAAACATTAATTACACCATTCGTAGAGATGGTAAGTCATATGTACACATAAATGTTGTTTTAACATTTAAATGGATGGAATGAAAGAAAGGTAAATATTAATTCACCAATAAAAAAGAATAATTATATAATATATATAAATATATAATATATATCTATATCATATATATATATATCATATATATTCATTAAATATATCTATATTTCTATTCTTCTAAATCAAAAATGAAAAACAAATTGCATCGCTTCATGGACGTGGTCGTCCAAAAATACGCACGAGTGGCTTTATCATTTTCTAGTAGAATGTAAGGTAATAATATAGATGTGATAATATATTTAAAAAATTAAAATTATTTCGTAATATATATATATATATTCTTTAAATCCATCAATATCACAAAACATGAGAGGTTTTGATGGAAAATGGATTGCATTGTTAAAAGAGGTTGTAGTTTATTGTACACACGATCGATGGTTATATTTCAAATTTGATAGATGAGGAGAGAAATATAGGTTATTCCACTAACAAAATAAAAAATAATTATATATAATATATTTTGGTTATTATTTTAGAATATGATGATTGTATTCAAAGGAGTTTGGAGAATAAATAAAATTAAGACACACAGTTATAATCTATACACATTCTTTGAACAACCTATTTTGGTTTCTACAAAAAGACTTCCAATGATAGTTTTATAATCAATATAGGGACTCCAAGTTACATTTCCAATGTTATAGAAGATGATATTTATATAGTTTACTACATTAACTAAACAACATATATGTATATTGAATATATTTTCTTTATTATTTCAGTATTCTAGGAACCATTCCCCTATACATTCTTACTACGTGATGTTAAGCTTCATAGTTTGGTCCTCCTCACATGTCCATAAAAGTTATGATGTATCCCATTAGGAAGAGCCAAACTATGTGGGTTCTAACTGCTTTCACAAGGATATGCAGGAATCCCATTTCATGGGATCGATCCCGATATCCAAAAAGCTTCTACCTCCCTGGATGATGTTAAACTCCCTAGTGCCCAACAATGTGGTTTAAAAATATAATAATAATAATAAAAGATAAAAGGACATATAACCTATATGTAAGAGACTACCATCAATGGAGAAAATTAGATACATATATGTATCTCCATTTATTAAGAACCACAGATACATAATGATGATTATAAGATTCATACATCCTAACAATTTATTTTTAACTCAAGGGATACCCATTTCATTCTTGAAAATTAATAAGGGATTCAGAAATATGACTTAAATATTTATGATACCCACAATGTATGAAATAGATACCACAAAAGGGTGTGAGGACCCGACCTCCCATCTTCTTGACCAATGTATATCCCTAATCAATGAAGGGCCATGTCCAAATAATTTTCTGCCTTTGGAAATAAGGTTCATGAAATATATCTCATAAGGAATGTTTTCAGTGTTTTTGGCTCCTTGAACAAAACCCATTGGAAGATTTTAAAAAATGATGAACGTGATGTAATTGATTTAGTAAGCATTTAAAACCCCAAAATAAAACCATCGATTATTAAATCAACACCCTAAAAACATCTTATTTGGAAATAAAATGGTGAACTAGATGGGAATCCCTAACCAAGATGACTATGTCACCTTCATGTTAGGCCTCCTTCTCTCTCGAAATATAAGAGGAAAAAACAGGACAATCAATTAAACATTAATTTATTAGGATGCTTCTTTGTTAGGGTTTTATTTTTTGTGTTTTTCAAATATATTCTAGGAACCTCCAAATATATATCCCCTAAATCCAAATGTTGTCATGCTAATTCTTAAAAATGTATGCATAAGGCACTACATAAGATATGTCCTCAAACAAACTGAGGACACTATCTCCCAACAAGAATATTCAATGTTGGGTTTCAATTTCATAGGTCCAAGAGTGCCACAAAAATGGTACCCAATTAACCTTAATGGTAGCATGATAGGACCTATAGCCTATGAAGCTCTGTAAATAATCTATTCAATGATGGTTGGAAGCCCAGATGTAGATGACACCAACACATATCTCAATTTATTTCAGGTGCCTATCCAAAGAATACAGGAATCATCTCATTTCTTATCTTAGTTAAATAGAAAAAGAGGCCACTAACGGCCTCACCCAGATAGTACTAGGGTCTATCTAAAGGGATCTTGATGGAATCTTTTTTTTCTAATGCTGCGCGGAATCAAGACCTCAACAATATGGGGGTGTTATCCTTAGATGTCCATCCCATGTCACATAGACCCAAGATCTTAAGATTTCCTATGAGTACAGTGACCATAAAATGGGGAGTAGTTCTGCACCTTTTTTCCCTCTCAATATGTCCACTAGTAATATTTTCTGGCAAACCGTGAGCATGTACAGACACCATCCTATGCTAGTTAAGCCCACTGGTATAGTTTGGCAGAATCCCTAGAAGCCCACATGTAAAATTTGGTGGAAACACACAAGTAGGAGCACACACCTTCCCACATCTATTAATACTATCAGCCTAAGTTATAAGCATTTGGGTGAATTTTCTGTCTTGTACTAGTAACAAACATGGGGGATACTCATATCTCTTCTCCCACACTTGAGTACTATATGTACATACTAATAGAAAATTGTAGAGAGGAGAAGGTACACACCCCTTTTCTTTCAACAAATGGGCATATATCCTTGTTTTATCGCCTAATGTTACCAATATATAATTAAAATTTCAAAAGGTAACATTCAAATTCCCTCCCACATCTTGGAAACATAAAATCATATAATAACGGTGTTGTAAGTGGTTGAGGGGAGGATACAAAACTCCTCCCCTGTAAGTGGGTGACTCTTAAACAGAAAATTATGTTCATTCTAGAGTAGAATTACACCTCATCTCTTGTCCAGAAGGGTTTTTGGCAAAATTCCCCTAGGATATATGGACAATTAGACCAGGTCCATACCCACATTCCAAATTGAGGTAATCAGCCTATTTAAATGGTCACTCTAGGGCAATCAAAAACCCATACCAAAATTCCTTAATCCTATCGGAATTTGTTTAGTGAAGTAGGATCTAACCAAACAAGCATAAAAATATGAAAATTGATTTCCCAAAAAAGGTACCCAATAATCTACATGACAGAATCCAACAAAAAAGACTCACTAAAGGAGACTGAAGAATGAAGAACCAATCTATGATCCCACATTAATAATTCTAGATTTCTTGATTCCCGGTGACACTTAACTATGGTAGTTTAGGATCCTACTCTCCTGTTACCAAATAATGATAATAGTAGTAGCAGATTTGGAGGTCCTCCTTAAAATATCACGATGAAGTCTTTCTTGATGTCTATAATCTGATAAATCTCAAGAGTCAATCTCCTTATTATAACCCTAGAAATCCTTCATGTGTCTAAATGACTAGACCACAAAAAGGTCCACCCCTTTCTATTATCCACACTGATGACCATCTATAAGGAATACACAGCATGAACTCTTTTCATAGTAATACCTCGATTTGTGATGGTATTACTCCACATAACAACATTTGAAATCATTAAGAAGGTCATACCCTTAGCGATTTAATGATGATAAATCCCTCTTATCACGAGGAACTTGGGAAAATGAGGCCAATCATTCCTAATTCATCATTATTCAAAAGTGGCATCCTTTCTCTTCTAGAAGACATCCTAAGGCAATAGTCATTCTCTAAACCCCGCATGGATTTTTTCCCTTACAACGTCACTAAGAAAATCCCTACCAATATTATTGTTTATAATAAAGCACCAGGTAAGCATCCACAATGGCGAGACCAGGTTGAGGAGCCTCTAGTGAAATCTGGAGAAGATATATTGAACATGGAGAGATAATTTCGTTGAGATTACATACCTTTCATGTCATGGATTTTAGTATCTCCCTAATACAAAATTATTAAGGAATAGTTGGAATATTTTGTGGTTGAAATAATCCTTAATATAAGGAAAAATTTTCATCACTTAGGAGTAAGGTTATCACCTTACGATGAGTACCCGATATATTTCAATGTAATAGAATGAAAACACTACCAAATAAAATTGGTGGATCTCCTACCTACATGGTACCCAAAAGTGTGAAACATGTGAGGATCCCTTCAACATTCATGTCACAATACTTTAAAGAAGATGCATCTGATGTTCATTGATTCCATTATGGTGATCATATAAAAGGATGGGGAAAACACAGAGAGTTTGAATTCACTACACTCCCTATTTATAAAAGCCTTCCAAAATTGACATTGTTCAATGTCAAAACCTCAATCTAGATTCAATAAACATGATCTGTTCATAAAAAATGGTATTATAAATTAAAATAGAAACTTACCTACTCTCTCAAGAGTAGGTCAATAAAAGAGTGATTAATCTAATGAATTTTTCATCAAGAATATGAAAATATTAATAAGTTCTCCCTATAAATGTGATTCATCCCTAAAATATCAGAAATGTTATAAATGGATAGAATTTCCTCAGAATAGGGTGGTTCAGGTGCAAACCATATAATTAACACAACCCATGTTCGGACATGGCTTCATAAAATCAAGAAAACTACCATGGAAATCCATTAGAAAAACCATCCCACAGGGCTGGGTGATTTTTAAAAAATCCTTAGTGGTTGGTAAAATATTCTTTAAAGGTTCCATAAAGGGAGAAAGAACAACACCATCCCACAAGGTTGGAAGTTTGTTTCCTCAAAAAACTCCTCCATAGTGGAAGATAGTCTTCTCTTGATTAGAAAGAATTCCACATAGTGAATCCAACTAGTTCATCCCATACCATGATCTAGTTTCCTCATTAAGAACACACATGAATTTTTTTTTTGGAGATTCCATTCATATTATCATTCATCAAATGAATTCCAGGAGGACCAACGAATGGGAGTATGAGGCCTCATGTTGGGTGAAAAATAAATATATCTCTCAAAAATACTAATGAAATTCTTAAAATACGTTATGAATCAGTGAATGTTTTTAACACCAACCTTGTATATGCTACAAAATAGAATGAAAACACAAAAGAGTAGTAGGAGTTAGTTATAGTCCATAATGTGTTCATTAGAAAAATTATTGAAAGAGGTGTTCAAACCCAAAACAATTTTTTTTTATGAATTTAGTTATTCCCACAACCATTCTATTACTACCTCCCTAATATGAATCCACCAAATAAAAGGGTAGTGGAAAGTTTGTGCCTCACCCCTCCAATGAAGAGTTTGAAACCCTCACACTCACCGAAAAAATCACTCAACATGAGGAAGATACATAGGTGCTTAGAATACTAAATATAGAATTACTCTAAGGAAACATTCTTGCTGGATATATTCTACAAATAGATCCTCAACTCATTCTCCCATCTGAATCACTTTAGAAATGAATGTCCTTACAAGTAGTTAAAATGGATCAAGATAATTCTCTCAATGTGGGGTACCAAAAACCAATTTCCATGAACCCCATGGCAGTAAGAAATCCGGATTTTCCACAATTAGGTAAACGACTACTGATGGGTCAAACATATCATCATGGAAGAGTCCTTGGAGGATACCCATCGTAATAAAAAATATCGACAATGAAAATGGATCTACTTATGTCATCCCTGATTCAACCAAAAAACCTCCAATGGATCATTAATACTATTGGTTCATTAACAGCTCAATACGGAGCGACGGAAGAATGGTGTGAACTAGTACATCAAGAAAAGAGTCCTTACCCTGAATGGTTGGTTCCTAATCCTCCCTTTCTGAATTTTGGAAACCATACATTTAAAAAAATTTATGGGGTGTGATATCTAGAGCATAACTTGAGGAATCTCATGTATCATTATAGTCCCATGATGAGGATCTCTACAAACAATGAATATGTGAATCATAGATTCTTTTTACAAACAATGTAAGGTCCAACCATCATATGATACACTAGTTTTTCATCTCGATCAATCATGGTATGGGAATATATTGGTCAAGGGTTTCTATTACAATTCATATCAATATTGTAGAGTACAATTTTCCTTGACCTCTCAAACTGAAAACTATGTGAGAATGACAGGGTCTCTAATTTAATTTTCAATAGAATGGGGTGACTTACTCCAGGAACCTTCACCGTCCCCAAGAATATTTATTTCCTAATTTTATAGAGAATCACAATGATGATTTTAGTACTCCAATATTAACTATGAAATAAAAAAGAAGGTTTCATGATCTCTCTTGAGAATCTCAAAAAAAATAATATTCCATCTTGTGAACCAAGGCCATGTCCTGAGTTATTAAATCAACTCAATGTAATAGAATAGGTAATGAATATGCTACTACAGTCATGTCAAATACATCCCATGCATGAGCTCCATCTCTAAAACCAATAGATATCACTTAGAACCTCCTCTTGGATTGAAAAAACAATTCCCACCTTGTCAGGATTTAAAAAGGGAATTGTGGAAAGCCCAATTTGAGAAGCTAAAGATCAATGTTTAATCAATATAATTTTACTATGTCCTGGGAAAAATCATTGTGGCCTTAAAAAATATGTATGTCAAGTTGTTAAAACTGAAGAGTCTTGATCAAGATGGACTCAATGATATTCCAAACTATTTTCCCTTAAACCCTAATTTGTGTAATACTATACAGGAATGATTATTTTTCAATTTCATTCTAAAAAAAGGTGGACTCTTGATAGATAAATATGGGAACATCACCCATATCGGTATGGATATTTTCTACCACTAATATAGACGATGAAGGTGAATGAATGGAGGTTACTAAAAAAGTTATATATAATCTCTGGGATTTGATAGTTATAAAGACAATCAACCAAGATCATAGTATCCTCTTAGAATAGTTGAAATATCCAACTATGCCATAATCCACTTCTACTATGACATAATTGATTCCATTTGACACCAGCATATGAAAAAAGTGAGTCTTCCAAGAGAAGTCATGGATAAAAATAACATGACTAAAAGATGAGATTGTACCTAGGAAAAACATTTCATTGAATTTATTGGACTTTATTCCCTCAGACCAAGATGTACGGGCTCTTTCCCACCATACAATACCATAAGAGTTTACCTACAAAATGGAATCATCATCATAAGGAGAAAGGATCTTCAATTCCATTAATTTCATTCACTTAATGGATCCCCTCTCCAATGATGAGAATAATTATGAACATGAGTTCTTTATATATAATTGGTGAATTATGGGAAGTGCCTATAGGAGCAAAGTACCCAGAGAAAGAAGCGGAAGTAATAGTATTCAATACTATGACTATATCCCTATTCATACCATTTATGCAACCAAAACTCATGGGAGAGACCTCTAACATGCCCACTATGAGCAGAAATGAACCCCACATATTCCATATATTTCCAAAACCCAATCATACTAGGAGATAAACTATAAGTTATTCCGTCACCAAATCATCTCCAATGCATAGGCATACTTAGTCAACCTAACCCACCAAGGGCTGAAGTACATTCAACTCCAATTTCAATGGTCAATCCTTCTACATCAACTGAATTACACCCAAAATAACTTGTGAGGAATAGGATCATATTGGAAAATATATATCATTATCCCATAAGTATGAAATTTTAATGTAGTTGGCCCTAGTTCCAAAAAAGTTTTCAATCATAGATGCACTAAATCTATCGAAATACCTCTAGGGAGTACTCATAGGGGATTTGTCAATACCTTAAGAACTTGAAGCCAAAGTCACCACTTCTATAGTTTATCATAAAGATAACAATCATGCATAATAACATAAGTTCATCCCCTTCATAGAAAAAGATAAATATTAAAATTATACAAGGAAATATCAGACCTTTGTATGTATTTTTCAAGATAAATAACATTGATGTTCGATGATATTTCATTGAAAATGGGTCTGTAGTACCCCCGGTTTTTAGGTATGTAATTCTTTACTTGATGTTATTCATGGTTTTTAAGTTAAGGGTGTTGAA
This sequence comes from Viscum album, assembly GCA_963277665.1. Taxonomy (NCBI): domain Eukaryota; kingdom Viridiplantae; phylum Streptophyta; class Magnoliopsida; order Santalales; family Viscaceae; genus Viscum; species Viscum album. The sequence continues at coordinate 622,089,402 of OY728135.1, read as the reverse complement.
TGGGGGAGTCAAGAGAACTCGGAAGGATGTTTTGTGGCAAAGGGTAGGTCCCACGGGAGGCAAACGGTTTGTCTAAACTATGCGGCCAAACCGTGCGAAGTGGGTCTTGGAGGTAGTAGTTTCTGCACGGTCAGCGCACAATTTGTCTAACCGTGCAGCCAAACCATGCGAGAAGGGTGGTCGAGGTAGTAGCTAATGCACAGTTAGCGCACGGTTTGTCAAACCATGCAGTCTAACCTTGTGGTCACTTAAATTTAGATCCTTAAATTATTGATCTAACTTGTTTTGCCTCTAATTGCCTCATTAAAGATCCTAACTGGCCCTAACGGGGGATTTTGGTTCTCCTAAGGCCAGAGAGGGTTCTCCCATTATTCTGTAGGTGATCTGAAGGCTTCTTTTGGCGATTCGAAGCCTGATTCTTGAGGTATGTGACCGTTCATGTTTGTTTTCTCAGATCTACTTAGATCTACTTCTCCTCTTCTCTCGGTTTCTTATATCTACACACGTTATGGGTAGATCTAAGTTTGTGTATGCCAAACATTATGAGTTTTGGTCTTGGTTGTGTTAGGAGAAGAGATATAAGGAGGATCCTTGGTGAATCATGCTAGTTTTCTTTTGCGTTCTCCGTTCATTTGGGTTTTCATCAAAACCTTTGAGGTAGGTGGCTTCACTCTCAATTCCTATTTCTTAGAACTTGAAGTAATAGTTTCAATTTTTCTCCTTGATTGAAATGGTTTGTTTATCTGCTGTGAAAGAATGGTTGGAACCCCTTTTTAGTAACAGGTGATGAAAATTGTGTGTTTTTGGAATGTGGTTGTTGAAGTAAATTTAAAATGGTGATTTTAAATTGGAAATGGTTTTGATTCTTTAATGAAATGGTTTTCCTTAAAAGGGTGATGCTTTATTGAAAGGTTTTGAACAAACTTGGTTTTGGGTGTGGATTGCATGGGTTGTGGTGTGTGTTCATGTACATTGGGATGGATAAGGGCGATATATCCCCCCATCAAAAGGTTTTGATGGATAAGGGAGAGAAGTATGCACATAAATAGGTTGGGACTGATAAGGTCGTGAAGTACCCCCTTTAAGTTATTCCACTAAGTGACGGATTAGTGGAAGGATAAATCACCACTTGTGAGTATAGGGAGGTCTAGCTTGCATGCATGGTTTGTTGTGTGGACTAGTGAAATAGATCGAATGCGCCAAATGGATGTGTGAATGGAATTGGGAACTTTTATTGATTTCTTTTCTTGAGAAAGATGGGGTTTGTTGGAAAATGGTGTTGACATGGAACTTGTTATATTGTGAACTTTTTTTGGAATTGTTTTAAATAAATTGTTTTATATAAATGTTCTAACATGTTTTATCCTAGAGGCATGGTTGGGAAGTCATTGGGGAAAACCTGCTGAGTTTCATTACTCACCCCCTGCTTTGGCACGTTGGTGCTTTTACAGATGTTATGTACCGGGATGTTGGAAAAGGTAAAGTGTCACTTGTCTAGAGCACTGTTTCGTGATACTTTGGTGGGTTCATGATGTTGGAGCTTGGAGCTTGTGGAGTAGGGAGTTGGGTTATTGTCTTGTTGTCTTTGAGCTATCTTTACACTGTTTAATCTGATGTTTTAGTGTTGGTTTCCACTGTGGTACTTTTGGTTGGTTTTTGAGAAAATAAATGGTTGAGTTGTCTTAGTTTTTATGACAACCCTGATTTTTATTACAACTTAAACATGATTTATTACATAAAACATCACTTGATACAACAAAAAAGATCGAGAGGTTTAGTGTCTTTGGGGATTAGGATCATTACATAAAAACTTAAAACATTAAATACAACATCTTTATGGAAACCTACCTTTACATGACCACTACATTCCTTTGTAATTAGCATTGCATGGGTTAACCTGAGGACATGAATAAGAAAACGGTGGGCTATAAAGCCCAGTAAGGGAGTACACATGGAATAACATAAGGATTAAAATACATGTTATACAATAGGAATATCAATAGAGCATAATAAAAACATTAACATAAAGGCATGATAATGAATGATAATCATAACATGGAAATGTGGCAACAACACTTAACATGGAATTAGCATGAGCCAAGGCTCAATGAACATGGAGCATGAGTAAATCCTCATTTCACATAAAGTATGAGTAAACCCTCATTTCACATTAATTATCATGAGTCAACACTCATTGAACATGACATATCATGATACTATACTTTACCCAATGCATTTGATCATTATAAGGGCGCACCCTTCTTAAACATTTCATTTCATGCATAAGTGTGCCACATGGATCATAAAACATGGATTCATAAAACATAATCATTTATTCCACAATAAAAGAATGTGGAAATCATACATGAAACTTTATAATCAATAAGTAAATGTGCATAAAGCTGAATACCCTTGATGGTGAAATGAGCATGGTATTCACTACACAATGGCATTGGCTTAGAAAATCGGTGCGATTTCGGAAGCGTAACGACGTGACATAAGAATTCATAAAAATGGTTGATGAGAGAGAAAGGGGTTCCTCATCATATTAAATGTAATGGACCGTAAGGAGGTCATATAGATACATGTCCCAAAAATTGTAATGGTATTTAGATTCATGATACAAAATTATTTCTTAAATGTAAAAGAGGAGATAGAAGTTATTTTTGGAATTTCGACATAGTAACAGGTGTACAAGGGAGGAATTTAATGAGAGATATAGGGCTATACCATCATTCAAACATAAAGAGGGAATTATGAGGGAGATTCAAAACCAACCCCAACATTCATAATTGAAACTAAAAAGGAAAAACAACTTAAAGAAAATTGGACAAAAATGAGAAAGGAAGAAAAAACCTTTACTTGGAAGTGTGCTTCCAAAGACTAGAGAGAGGCTTGTGAGAGGCTTCTTGGGAGCTTGGGGCACCTTGGGTGGATTCTAGAGAGAGTAGGGAAGAGGTTGGAATAACTCCAAAGGATTTTAGGGAGGAGGAAGTGGGATCTTGTGTGGGTTTATATAGGAAAGGTGAGGGAATTCTTTATTATTTAGGTTTGGGTCCCCTTACATTAAATTAATTAAAACCACAAACCATCCTATAGTTTTTGCCCATGGTTTTTGGAAAAGGGAAGTGGAAAAAAATATTTTATAAGGCCAATGTCCGAACTTCTTAAAATAATAAGTTTTCTTATGTGGAGGTGAGTCATCCTCCCATGAAAATTAAATGAAAAAGACAAGGTGTTTAATTAGTCTTTAGGGGTCCATTAATGATTTGAAAAGTAAGTCAAACAAACCAATAATCACATTATTTTAATGGTAAAACATATATTTTCTTAACATAAAGATTATAGTATTTTATTACATCACTATTGGGTCATTATGATGTCATAAAACACATTATATATTTAAACGATATTTAATTTTTACCCAAAAATTTGTCTATCTCAGAAAATTATGAAAAATTTACCATTGGATAATTTCGACATCCTGATTACAGAAATAACATTTATTTTATATAAATAATTTTATAAATATGTTAATTTTCAATTTTAAAATAAAAAAGGCATTTATCGAAAATTCACGGGTTTTTGACAAAAATGGCTTTCAAACCATAATAAATTTATAATTGCATTTATACAATTATATGATCATTTATATATAATAAAATTAATATAATAATAATAATAATATTTTATTAAAATATTATTTAATTCAAAAATCCCTTAATTTAATAAAATAGATTTTTTAATTAAATAATAACTAAAAACACCATTTGTACATGAAAAACTATTTACAATATATCAATAATGAAAAGAAATTATATTCATTATTATATACAAAAAATAATTCACATGAACATAGTACTATTTATTAGTTACATAACCCCTTAAAACAGCCACATAAGACCTAAGGGTACGGTGTGCGATGGTGACAGACTCTTGGGGTGGCTCAGATAACATTGCTCGAGTGGTAATCTCTATCAACTTAAACTTTTCCCATAGTTGGCCCCGTTCGAGCTTGACATGATGATGCTCAACTTGGGCTTGGTCAAGAGCGAAGCGCAATGACGCCACCTATTTTCCGAGCTCTAACAAATGGGCTTCGTATGGAGCAATTCTACTGGACGAGGCCATCACTTCTTTTATCTGAGTAAATTTGGATTTTTAGGGCCCTATATTTATAATAATCCTGTGATCACTGTTCAACGACTATATTAGCAACGGTCAAAATTTTTAACATAAAACCAATGAAGTTGACATTTTATATAAACATAAAGAGACATTTAATTATATCAATAGGGATTTACATTAATGAAACTTTGGATCGTTACCATATCCCCCCCCCCTTAAGAAATTTTACCCTCGAAATTTACCTTTTCCTACACTAAAATAGATGTGGGTAACTCAGCTTCATCACTTCCTCCGATTCCCAAGTCGCTTCTTCAATCTTCTGGTTTCTCCAAAACACCGTGACGAGGGGCATTGTCTTATTTCATAGAACTTTTTCTCTATGATCTAAGATCTTCACTGGTTGCTCCTCATAAGTAAGATCATCTTCCAATTGTACCACCTCAGAAGAGAGTACATTTGAAGGGTCTGGTATGTAATTCCTTAAGAGGGATAAATTAAAGACATCATGTACTTTGGCCAAAGTAGGTAAAAGTTCTAGTCGATAGGCCACAACCCTGACACTATCATGAATCTCGAAGGGGCTGATGTACCTTAGACTTAACATCCCTTTCTTTAAAAACCTCATGACCTTCTTCCACGGAGATATGCCTATAAAAACCATATCCCCAACATTAAACTCAATGTATCATTGACGATTATCTTCATAACTCTTATGTCAACTCTGGGCTGCCTTGATATGCTGCTGAATGGTTTTCACCTTCTGCACCATTTCCTCGACCATTTCTGGTCCAAGAATCTTACGTTCACCGACATCATCCCAACATGCTTGTGTTCTACACCTTTTCCCATACATGGCTTCATATGGTGCCAATTGGATGCTCGAGTGGAAACTGTTATTATAAAAGAACTCAACCAGAGGATGATGTTGATCCCATCCTCCTTTAAAGTCCATTGGGCACGCTCTCAAATATCCTCAAGTGTTTGGATAGTCCGCTCAGATTGGCCATCAGTTTGAGGATGATAGGCTGTACTGAAGTTCATTTCAGTATTCAGAGCATGTTGAAGACTCTGCCAAAACATAGATGTGAATCTTGGATATCGGTCAGACACAATAGATAGTGGTACTCCATGAAACCTTACCACTTCCCTGATATATATCTGTTTTATTTGATCCAATGAGAAATCCTCCCAAATATCAATTAAGTGTGTAGTCTTAATAAGATGATCCACAACAACCCAGATTGCATTGTTTCCTTTGGATGTCCTCGGAAGTCTGGTGACAAATTCCATGGTGATGTTCCCCCATTTCCATTCTGTTATGGGCAATGGTTGCATCATCCCCTTAGACTTTTGCCTCTCTGCCTTCACTTGCTGGCACACCAGACACTTTGATGTATATTCAGTGATCTCCTTCTTCATATTATCCCACTAAAAGTTTTATTGGAGATCTCGATACATCTTTGTTCTCCATAGGTGAATAGTGAAATTTTAACTATGTGCATCATCCAAAAGTTCCTTCTTTATCTCTGAACTTGATAGAAGACATAGTCTTTTCACAAACCACACAATTCCTTCCTCATTAACATTAAACTCTGAGGATTTCCCTTTCTTGATAGCTTCCACTTTTTCTTGAATTCCCACATCATCCTTTTGAGCATCCTTTATCCTTTCCAAAAGATACGGTTGAGAAATCATTTGTTAAAGGATTCATGATGTTCCCTTCTCTTTGATTCCCATGTCCATCTTCATGAAGTCTAAGAAGATTGGATCCTTCTCTATTCTCATCATTGATAGAATCATTGGATCCTTTCTACTTAGGGAATCTTCCACCTTGTTCTCTTTCCCTGGGTGGTAATGGATTGAACATTCATAATCCCTGATGAGCTCTATCTATATTCTATGGTGCATATTAAGCTCTTTTTGTGTGAATATATATTTAAGACTCTTGTGGTCAGTATATATCTCAAATTTCTCTCCATAGAGATAATGCCGCTAGATTTTCAAGGCAAAGATCACTGCCTCCAACTCCAGATCATGCGTTGGATAGTTTTGCTCATGTATTTTCAACTTCCTTGAGGCATAGGATATCAATTTATCATTCTGCATCAGCACACAACCTAAGCCCTTCTTTGAAGAATCACTGAATACCAAAAAATGTTCCCCACTTGTTGGTAAAGTGAGAACGAGCATAGTGATAAGCCCACTTTTCAACTCCTTGAAGATTTATTCGCATTCATCAATCCAAGAAAACATTACTCCCTTCCAAGTTAGCTTGGTAAGAGGGTTGGACAATCGTGAGAAATTTCTCACAAATCGTTGATAATATCTAGCTAACCCCAAGAAGCTATAGATATCCGTTACTGATGTTGGCCTTGGCCATCCCTCAGTTGCATCTATTTTGGAGGGATCCACAGATATCCCATTTCTTGTGATGATATGGCTCAAGAATGATACTTCCTTTAACCAGAACCCACACATTATGTACTTTGCATAGAGCTTCTCTTTGCGCAAAGTCGCTAGTACAGTTCTTAAATGCTCTTCATGATCCTCCTTGGTTTTGGATTATATTAGAATATCATCTATAAAGACTACCACAAATTTGTCTAGGTAATCTCTAAAGACTCTATTCATCAAGTCCATGAAGATTGCTGGAGAATTAGTGAGTCCGAAAGACATTACTATGAATTCATAGTGCCCGTTTCTTGTACGAAAAGTAGTATTGGGGATATCTTCCTTCTTCACCCTTACTTGATAATATCACAACCGAAAGTCCACCTTGGAGAAGTATTGTGCTCCACACAGCTGATCGAACAAGTCATCAATTCATAGAAGAGGATACTAGTTCTTTATGGTGATTTTGTTAAGTTCACGATAATCAATGCAAAGCCGCATTATCCCATCCTTCTTCTTGACGAAGAGGACTGGTGCACCCCATGGTGAAGTACTTGGGCATATAAACCCTTTATCCAGATTCTCCTATAGTTGTTTTAACATCTCTTCATGCTCTACAATATCCATTATATATGGAGTCTTGGATATTGGTAAAGCCCCGGGTATATGTTCAATTGAGAATTCCACATCTTTTCTAGGAGGAAGACCAGGCAGTTCCTCGGGAAACACTTTAGCGAATTCCTTCACAATAGCCATTTCTTCAAGGAAGGTTTTTTCCTTGGACTCAACCATCTGAGCCAGATACGCATTCTCATGAGGCAGTAATATACATGCTTGAGATGATGGAGCTAAAGGAGATTTATCTTCCTCCCAACAATTGTAAATAATCGGGGGTCGATTCTCCATATGGAGTGTGATTTCCCTCTCCCGAAAATTTATGTTGGATCTATATAAGGAAAGCCAATCCATGCCAAGAATTTCATCAAATTCTAATAGAGAGAGTATGATGAGGCTCTCTAGGAAATTCAATCCCCAGATTATAATAGGGGAGGACTTATATTCATGGGATTTAATGATTGCCTCATTTTCCATACTCACCGAAATCTTCACTTCCATGATTTGTGGTGGTGCTGGTATTTTTCTACTAAACATTCGAGATATAAAATAATGCGTAGAACCTGAATCAAAATGTACATTCGCTATTCTTGAATGAATAACTAGTGTACCTGTCACCACTTCATTGTCGGAGTTCACTTCAGCAGAAGTGATGGTAAAAGCTCTTCCTTGCTGCCTTGGAGGTTGATGGTTGTCTCCAAAAACCCTTGGATCAAGGCACTGATTTTCAAAATGACACGGTTCTTTGCATTTGTAGCATTGAACAATACGTTGAGGTTCGAATGGAGCATTCCTCTCCTCTGATGCAGCCGCGGATCTTTCTTGACGACATTTAACAGCTAGGTTCCCTTCTCTTCCACACCTGAAGTATTTCCTCGTCCCCTTAATGCAATTTCCAGGGTTCTTATTTCCGCACTTGTGGTAAGTGGGGTGCTGGATCATCTTAGCATCATTTGATTTATCCATCAGTTCGCCAGTATTTAATTCTACCATACACTTCTTGTCCCCATGATACCGCTGTGATTCTATGATCTCCATTTCTACATTGAGGTCACATCAGACAATTTCCTCATAGTAGTCGAAGTCACATATCACTAATGCTTTCCACAGGCTAGGCTTCATCCCACCAAAGAAGTAGTCAACCTTGCATTCGGGGGTAACAACAAAGCCGGAAGCATATCATGAAATCCTTGTGATGTTTTCCTCATAGGCTCCAACAGATTCTTCTCCTTTTTTTCTTGAGGGAAAGGAAGTCCCTTTCCATATTAAGCCAGAGGGTGTGCGGAAAATATTTATTGAAAAACATCTTCTGGGAATCCTTCTATTATAACACCTCGATCTCCTCCTCAGGATTAGTATTTTTGATCAACTTCCACCATTGATCAGCTTCACCCTCCATACGATAAGCCATCAGGAGAAACTTCTCTTGTTCAGAACATTGAAGGATGGAGAAGATCTTTTCAATGGAGTTAATCCATTGTTCTGTGATCGTGGGATCAGATGATCTACTAAAAGTAGGAGGCCTTTGTCTCATGAATCTCTCGATAGCGACTTGTTCTTTCTTAGGGGGGTTTGTACATTCCTCTTGACTCGTGTTTCTATTCAATGCTTGAGTTAGCTGAGAGAGAAGCGTGACAAAGTTTTTGATTCCCGCTCCCATTGGATTGGGCATCTCATTAGTATATTCATCACACTGATCTTCACATCAGTTGTTAGTCTGAGTCCTCCTATTACCGGCCATTGGCTAGAATAAAAAGAATGTTAGGGGGTAACACATAAAGGGTAATCCAAAGACAAAATTTGATGACTTATAAATAAACTGTTATTTCCTTTACTCATGAGTCTATAGGCTTCAATCTAGGTTTTTCATGATCTACATTCTAACATATATTGTTTGGGGCATTTTTTTTAATTCCCTTAATAAGGGTCCATACTAAGATTGTGAATTTATCAAAACATATCCCCCGAGAGTGTCGTAACCAAGATCGCATCAAGGCCCGTTGTCGTGTACCAGTTCCCATTCGAGTCTAGCTCAAAGTGGTGTTTTCTGGTTTTACGCCTAGGATACATCTGTTCCAGAGCCGCCTCTACCTGCTCGTATCCAGACAGGGATGTATTTTCTTGATAAACAACTTAATCAGTTCTTACCAAAACTTAGGGATGTTTATATTGTACATAGTCTTGTCTCTAAGGATTTACTAGGGGTTTCTAATCCTAATCCCAAAAATAACTAAACCTATCCTCTGATACCAACTATGACAACCCTGCTTTTTATTACAACTTAAACATGATTTATTACATAAAACATCACTTGATACAACAAAGAAGATTTAGAGGTTTAGTGTCTTTGGGTCATAGGATCATTACATAAAAACTTAAAACATGAGATACGACATCTTTATTGAAAACTTCCTTTACATAACCACTACATTCCTACGTACTTAGCATTGTATGGGATAACCTGAGGACATACATAAGAAAAGGGTGAGACATAAAGCCCAGTAGGGGAGTACACATGGAATAACATGTGGAGTAAAATACATTTTATACAATAGGAATATAAATATAGCATAAGAAAAACATGAACACAAAGGCATGATAAAGCATGATAATCATAACATGGAAATGTGGCAACAACACTTAACATGGAATTAGCATGAGCTAAGGCTCATTGCACATGAAGCATGGGTAAATCCTCATTGCACATAAAGCATGAGTAAACCCTAGTTGATATTTAATTAGCATGATTCAACACTCATTTCACATGACATATCATGATACTATACTTTACCCAATGAATTGGAGCGCTATAAGGGCACACCCTTCTTAGACATTTCATTTTATGAATAAGTGTGCCACATGGATCATAAAACATGGATTCATAAAACATAATCAATTATTCCATGCAAAAGGAATGTAGAAATCATACATGAAATATTATAATCAATAATTAAATGTTCATAAAGGTTAATATCCTTGATAGATAAATGGGCATGGTATTCACTACACAATAGCATTGGCTTAGAAAATCGGTGCGATTTTGGCAGCGTAACAGCGTGACATAAGAATTCATAAAAATGGTTGATGAGAGAGAAATAGGTTCCTCATAATATTTACATGTAATGGAAAGTAAGTAGGTCATATAGATACATGTCCCAACAATTGTAATGGAATTTAGATTCAAGATACAAAAGTATTTCTTGAATGTAAAAGAGGAGAGAGAAGTTCCTTTCGGAATTTCGACATAGTAACAGGTGTACATGGCAGGAAATTTAATGAGAGAGAAAGGGGTATCCCATCATTAAAACATAAATAGGGAAGTATTAGGGAGGTTAGAAACCATACCCCAACATTTATAATTGAAACTAAAAAGTCAAAACAACTTATAGAAAATTGGACAAAAATGAGAAAGGAAGAAAAAACCCTTACTTGGAAGTGTGCTTCCAATGGCTAGAGAGAGCCTTGTGAGAGGCTTCTTGGGAGCTTGGGGAACCTTGGGAGGATTCTAGAGATAGTAGGGTAGAGTTTGGACTAAATCCAAAGGCTTTTAGGGAGGATGAAGTGGGAGATTTTGTGTGTTTATATAGGAAAGGTGAGGGAATTCTTTATTATTCAGGTTTGGGTCCCCTTACATTAAATTAATCCAAACCACAAACCGTCCCATGGTTTTTGCCTATGGTTTTTGGAAAAGAGAAGAGGAAAACAATATTTTATAATTCCAAAGTCCTAACTTCTCAAAATAACAGGGTTGCTTATGTGGAGGCGAGTCATACTCCCATGGAAATGTTTTTAAAACGACAAGGTGTTTAATTAGTCTTGAGGGGTCCATTAATGCTTTGAAAAGTAAGACAAACAAACCCAAAATCACATTATTTTAATGGTAAAACATATATTGGCCGAACATAAAGATTATAGTATTTTATTACATAAAAATTGGGTTATTAGGATGTCATAAAACACATTATATATTTAAACGGTATTTAATTTTTACACAAAATTTTGATTGTCTTAGAAAATTATGAAAAATTCACCGTTGGATAATTTTGACGTCCTGATTCCAGAAATAAAATTTATTTTATCTAAATAATTTTATAAATATGTTAAGTTTCACTTTTAAAATAAAAAACGACATTTATCGAAAATTCATGGGTTTTTGACAAAAATGGCTTTCAAACATTAATAAAAATTATAATTTAATTCATACAATTATATGATCATTTATATATAATAAAATTAATATAATAATAATAATAATATTTTATTAAAATATTATTTAATTAAAAAATCCCTTAATTTAATAAAATTAATTTTTTAATTAAATAATAACTAAAAACACAATTTGTACATTAAAAACTATTTACAATGTATCAATAATGACAAGAAATTATATTCATTGTTATATATAAAAGAAATAATGTACATGAACATAGTACTATCGATTAGTTACATAACACCTTAAAAAAGCCGCATAAGACCTAAGGGTAAAGTGTGTGATGGTGACAGACTCTTGGGGTGGCTTGGATAACATTGCTCGAGTGGTAATCTCTATCAAATTCCACTTTTGCCGTAGTCAGTCCTGTTCGAGCTAGAAATGATGAATCTCAGCTTGGGCTTGGTCAAGAGCAAAGCCCAAGGATGCCACCTCTTTTCTGAGCTCCGACAAATGGGCTTCGTATGGATCAATTCTACTGGATGAGGCCATCACTTCTTTTGTCTGAGTAAATTTGGATTTGTTAAGGCCCTATATTTATTCTAATCATGTGATCACTATTCAACGGCTATATTAGCAATGGTCAAAATTCATAACATAAAACCAATGTAGTTGACATTCTATATAAACATAAACAGACATTTAATTATATCAAGAGGTATTTCCATTAATGAAACTTTGGGTCATTACAGTTTTTATCATGTATCATTTAGTAGACTTTTTTAATTATGGTTGTTGGCTCTGTGGTATGCTTGTAAAGGGTAAATCGTCCCCCACCTATTTTGAAACCCTTCGGCATTTATTTCTAGCCTTTGGCTCCTTGAGGATGTCTCTTAAGGCCAATTAATGACTCGTTGCACTCTCAAGCCAATGGAAATGGGAGGGTCATTACATGGTCATAGGTAAACATCATTTAGGTCAAAAAAATTTACTAGCTAGGTTATAATGAGTCCCATTTTCCCATTCTTATCTAAATATATAGGGTTAAAAATGACTGAAAAAGTACCTTAGAATAAACATGCCTAGATCTTAATTCAAGGACCTCATATCTGACTCCTAATTTCTGGTTTCTCAGTAAAAAAGAACTTTCAACATCTTAAAGGGAAGGCCTTGTTTTTATTATCATTTTGAAATCACCATATCATACCATTAAAGACACAAATATTGAATTTATGATCAAAGCTTGACATTTAATGGGGATAAATCATCATTTGAATCCAAAAAAACATAGTACATTGATGTAGGATTACCCCAAAGTGAAGGAAAAAACATGTGATCAGTGGTGTTGCTCGGGTGATGGCCCTAAATGATTTTGAAATAGCCCCTTATAATCCCTTAAAATAGCTTAGTTAAGAATATGTGAATCCTACACATCAGTTCAAAGGCATGGTCCCACATTCAAGTTCATATTCAACCATATTCCTGATATCAGTCATAAAACTAAGACCAATAGTGCTAACACTTTCACTAACTCTCCAAACAATGGTAGAATCTTTTATGAAAATATACTCATTCCATCCATGGAGCTCCAAAAAATCCATAACTCATTAGAAGAGTTAAAATATGATGAATACCCTCATTATCTATCACCCACTCCATCCTTCCTAGAACCACATAGATACCCCAAACCATCAATCATGTCATATGAAGTAATTTTATCTTCTCAATTTCAAAACATCGCGTCCTCTCCTTAATATGGATGGCTTCCCCCATTACCAACATCCCCTCTAGCATGTTGAAAAGATAAAGAGGAAGATTGAGAGGAGGAGGACCTTAGATATTCTCCTCTATAATTTGAGGATGTTTTTTATACCTCCAATGAATAAATTTGGGAAAAAAATATAGGTATAAAAGAGGACCCATGAACCGTTGATTATTGAGGACACATATTCCAAAGAATAATTGGTGTATATATCCTCTCTAAAGTAACATCAAGATGTGTTTTACAAAAATTATAAAAACATTCAATGACTCCATCACAATGTGTCTACTCACCACTTGGGCATACCAGAAAACTACCAGGGATACATACATGAATCTAGAAGGACACACCCAAATCATGTTGTTAAAATTCAATCTAAAGTTGAAAATCTCAACAGATCCAATTTATTTCACAATGTCCAATATCCAAATTGGCTTGACCACAAAGTACTAGTGAAGAAGAAGAATGGGTAGATATGAGTATACATTGAATTCAATTATTATAATCGATATTTTAAAAAATATGATTTCTCTATACAAATTATAGATCTGTTGATTAATTCAACAGTTAGATATCAAGCCTACTATTTTATGGATGACTTTTAATGGTATAATAAAATCTGAATTCTCATAAAGATAAATAATCCACAACATTTTGGGCCCCTCAGTGTGTATTTTACTATTTATTAATTCCCTTTGGAATGGTGATGTTCGGTACTACATACCAATATTCCATGCATCCCATCGTCAAACCATTTGGGAATGTTTTTCGAATGCTACATTGACGACATGGTGGTAATGTCTTGATAGTGTTTTGATAACTTGGTTGATCATGAGACTGTGTTCAAAAAATTATGGTAGAATAGAATAAATATGAACCCATTACAATGTACATTAAATTAAAATGAAAGGAAATTTCTCATCTTGATCACATTCCACCATCTCATATAATTTGAACATTAGAAGACAATAGATATCCTCCATATTTCACCATCTTGAAACCTTAAAATAGTTGAGGGGTTTATAGGGACACCTTATCAATATTAAATACTTTATAAAAAATATCCCATAAAAATGTCTTACCTTCACCAATAGGATGAATAAGGGGGTCACGAATTAGTGGAAGAAAGACTATTAGGAAGCATTATAATTCCTCAAGAAATATCTATTATGTACACTAAGGTTGATGTCACCTGTTGATGTCAAACTACTCATTCTGTACATGATGGAAATACAGTGATCATCAGGCACTTTACTTCCACAAAATAATGATGTCAGTACTAAAAATATCCCCTATTACCTTATTCAAACCATGATCGAAACTAAGACACATTATTCAGATATTTAGAAGATCTTTCTACTATTTTTCATCAAGGTTCAGAAACTAAGGCACTATCTATAGTACAATGAGTTCCATTTATTCTCTCGTAGTAACACACTAAAAAATATCATAATTCTTCTTATGTTTAACGGGAGATTGGCATATTGGGTATTTGACCAGTAATAGTTTTACATTTAGTTTTTTTACATGGAAGAAGTAAAAGACTAGGGTTTGGTAGATTTCCATGAAAAATATCCCTATGTAGAACCAATATAATGAAATAATGAATTTCTAGAAGAAGATAACTTTTCGATTCAAGAAAACCTCAAGGGATGAAAAAATTAATTTGATGATGCATAAAAAAGATAAACATGTAAAATAATGGATAACTCTATTCTCAATAAAGATTATTTGGGAGTTATAGTCATCTCTCTAGAAATGGAAATATAGGCATACTCATTCCTATTTCTATATGGATATATGAACATTGAGGTAGAATATAAAGCCCTCATTATTGGGAAAATAATGAATCTTTTAATTTTAGTGGACCACATAAAGGTGAATGGTGATTCTAAATTGGTAATCAAGATGATCAATGGGGATTATACCATAAAAAAGGATGAGTTAATCCCCCTACTTCACTATTTTTTGGGATAATAGATGAATTCCACTTGGATATGACATTAAATCACATCCTATGATCAAATAAATCCATGGAATATACATTGGTTATTTCTTCCACTACTTTATAAAATTCAAATCATGATGATATAGTCATCATAATTTGTCATGGTTGTGTGGTATTGACTTTTGTTTATATCAACATGGAAGAAATCGTTGAGGTAAACATCATATCTAAACCAGAAAGTCTATCCACTTGTTGGATGATACCCATTATGGACTACCTTCAAAATGGATTCCCCTCATCACAACAGGGCCTAAAAAGATAAAATTTGATGATGAGTGACCAACATTACTATTTTTGATGGATGAAATCACAATAAAGTTTCCTATAAATTATTCTTTGATGGATTACTTCTCAGATACATTGACAGATAAGAGACCACTATTGTTATGAAGTAAATACACATAGAAGGCTTCTGTTCCCACCATTGAAGGTTTAGTCTTTCTAATGAAGTCCAAATGTTTGGATAATTCAACCCTTCAATGACTTGAGATTGCAAAAAAGTCACCAAGAAGATTCATTCCTTACAATTGCATTCCAAATTCATCCTCTGAACCTTGAATTTGATAAACATATCCAAATACTCTTTGTCAACTTCTATACTGGGAATATATGTAGCAGGGTCGTTTTCCTCCAACAATGGCCATGAAGTTGAAACACATCCTCACTAAAACCAACTTTTTCTCTAAATGGGACAATGAAATACACCTAAATTAATTGGGGACCAAAATCATTTTCATATTTCTAAAATCCAACATCATTAACAGATTTGGTGTCCTACATACAATACCGATGGACACAAGCACTAATTTTTGTTCTGAGGATTTGCAGTGGCTATATCAAGAGTATAATATGAAATTCATCCATTCCTCTCAATATTATGTAGTGAATAATTGAAATATAGAGGCCTTTAACAACACCCTATAAAATATACTCCAATAGATGATGGATAAGGATAAAAATTCATGTCTTTAAAACATATTTAATTCATTGTGGGACTACCAGAACACCACACATACCACCATTGAAACACCCCCATATTCACATGTATATGAGACATAAGTATTACAACCCATTGATTTCCATTTTCACCCACTCTATGTTTCTTTATCTGATCGATTATCCATAGATGATCAATCCTAAAAATTGAAAGATGAATTAGAGTGACTTTATGAAAAAATATTGCACACCTTGTTCACTTAGAGCTCTATTAAAATCAGATATCATAGGATTTAAATAGGAAAGTAATCCTCTATATGTTGCTCCATGGTAAACTAGTATTGTCTTAGGAATCTGATTATTCTCTGGATAAAGCCTCAAAAGCAAGATCCAATGATGGTGGGACCTTATTAAATACACAAGTTCCACATTAATAGAGATTATTCCATGATATCGATGGATGGAGAACATGTAATAGACATTTACAATGAAATATTTCTCAACAAATACTTCATGTGATGAAAACACATATCATCCCCATCACATGATGTTAAATGACATGACACCATCATCTTGGACATATGACTTTAAGTTTCTTGGTTTCCCATCGTCTCTATTGAATGGTGTTAAATTGTTTAGTCAGTCATTGTCATGTGGCCATAAAAAGCCTGACATATCATCCATGTCAGAAGATGATAAATGAAATGACTCCATTTTCCTAGCCATATGATGTTAAACAACGTGGTTCCCCTTTATCACCATTATACAACACTAAATTACATAGTGGGTCATTGTCACGTGAACTTAAGAAGTGTGACTTATCATACACATTGCATGATTAAAAAATACATGACACCAACATCTTTGTTGTGTGATGTTGAATTACAAAACATTGTGGTCTTTCATTAACAACCATAAAAAGAATTACATATGGTCTTAGTCATAAGACTTAAAACTAAAAAACATCTTAGTCCAATCTATAAGACATTAAACTATATAGCTTAACATCGTAGTTCAAAGACACTAAATTTTTTGACAATATCCTCTTCGCATGGTGTAAAAACATATGGTTCATGTACTTATTGTGTGACCTAAAACCACATAACATTGTTGTCGATGTTTGATAGGATCATAATCTTTGGTGTTAGACCCCCACCACACATCTATTTTAAGAACAATGTGTGGGTTTATTCCTTCCATCATATGATAAGTAGTTACGCCTAGATCTACAATCTTGGGACCATCCATAAAACAAAATAAATCCACCTCTACTATAAACAAAAATACATCTATGCAAGAGATTTTAACTCTTTTTTCATCATTTGGGAGTACATCATTGAATTAGAAGGATCTCTATGATATTTTTAGACAATAAATAATCATGTACAGGTCTCCATACACTATGGACAATTCCTCTCTAAATTACTCCTTTTTGTTCGAACCAATTACTTCCACACATCATCTCTTTATCATCGAAAATCAAAAATCTCTATTATATTTTCATGTCCATCGGTGATAAGATGTTATATTTATAAGGATACATTTTTATAAGTATATAATAATGTTCCCTTGTGGTATTTTCATAAGTAATCCACAAAAGGGCCTTCCAATCATAGAATTCAATCATTTTACTATGCATTGATAAACCACATTTTTATTTTGATTAGTCACCCACCAAAGGTCTTTTAAACTAAAGATATATTAATACTTGGAATATAGCTCTCCTTTTTAATTAGAAAATCAACATTAATATAGATATCAATTTTCAGACCTAATTCGTGGTCATTACTTGCGTTTTGTACTATATAACTTTTACTGATATGAGAAACCCCGAGATGATGGTTTATAATTTCCATTCACATTTGATCTATGAAAGAACATCCTTGACCAGATAAGGCTTATGTCACACATTATTTCCATGAGAGATATAGTACAAGTTGTATAATCTAATACTATAGGAAACCATGTTTTCCAAGTCACGTTATGATAAAATATATGACACTGTATTCGTCACATAGTGTTAAAATGTTGTATTTACCAATGTTTAAAGCATTGGATTCCTTAGGAAACCAGATTGGGAATCCTAATAACACAAATATGGGATGCATCACTATTAAGTCATTAAACATTTCCATTAATGATGAAAAAAATCAATAAAACTTAGAAAATGGTAGAATGAAAACCCAGAAGAACCCTGAAGAATGTTTAAAGGGGTGTGACAACAAGGCACAAAATCTATTTTCAAGAAATTAGTCTACATAGTGATCAGCTTATTTTTGAAGCAACTACAAACTAAATAGTTTAAGGGGTTGAGATGGTGGACCCGGGCTTACAAATTAATCTGAAGTCATTTGTATGAATGAGGTGGTATCACCATCCTAAAAAATGAATATCTTCTTTGAACTATGTGGTTCGTGGCATGTGATTTCAATGCTAGCACATGTAAAAAAATTAACTCAATGACTAAGTCTATGGTCTTATAAAAAATACGATGCAAAACCCACTCCAGTCTATTTTAAATAAACGCTAAGGGGATTGAAAAATGAATATAAAAAAGGGATGAAGTATGGAGAAACAAATAGAGGGTGCAATAGAAATTTCTCCCACACCAGAAGACTATGTGGACTCCATCTGATAAACTATATATGGATGGACCTTCATGGAATCCATTCCTAGAACCATATGTATAAGACCCTCCATAGAAGATAATATACCGATGAAGTGTCTTTTTGTGATATTGAGGCATCATTTATGAACCCAATGAATTAATAAAAATTCATTGTTGACCAACCCTTCACAGATGCTCATTCATGAACATCATCTCACAAAAGACACTCTTCCAAAAAATCTTAATGGATGATCATTTTTGGACTCCCCTTCGTGGGAAATTCAATTCATCTAGCCCCAAAGTGGGTAGATCTCTCACTGAATCTCCTTCGTGAACTTGCCTTTGCGTCCAGTCCTATGTGGAAAACTGATGAAGCTCACATTTTGATATATTTTATATTATAAATAATGGTTTATAATCCCATAAAAGTGTTATTGGATGGGTAATTGTCATGTTTTTTAGTTTTAGTGTTATTTTGATCCCAAATGTGAAAAACGACTAATTCTGGATTTTTGACAGATTTTTACATCAGGGGTATTTTGGTCATTTCCGGAAAAATAAAATTACAACTTTTCTGATTCAAATTTTTTTATAATCCTTATTTTATTTTCATAATTTTTTTCTTCTGGAACAGGACCTGATTATGCCATATAAAGGGTCTAAAAATTCATTGATGTTGGGAATTTTTCCGGGCAGACAGCGTGGACCCACCCAAGGTAACAGACATCAAACTCGGCCTACACAGATCTAAGTGATGTGTTTCCACCTGGGATACCACTAGGACAGATAGGGACGTCTCTAAAATAAATATGGGGGATTTTGAATGTCATTAAGGAGGCTATTGAATGACATACTTTTGGAGGAACCTTCCTGGATGCTTCATCCAGAAACAGAAACAGATAATGAAAAATTCATAACTCCTTCATACGGTTTCCAAATTAGCTTTGCTTTTTAGGAAAGACGTACAATATATTTATGAACAACATTTATGAAGGGTGGAACGCGTGAAGAGGTCATTAATGGGGTCTACATCGCGCAATATTTCGGGGGTAGAATTCTGCCTATAAAAGGAGGCCCTCACCTCCTTCCCAAAGCATCCCATTCTCCATCCATTCCTTCAAGGCACCAAGGAGGAGATCTCCACCGAGGGAGGCCAGCCGCAAATCTTCCCCTTTTATTTTAATTTTATTTCTTTTCTTTATTT
Source organism: Viscum album (assembly GCA_963277665.1). NCBI lineage: Eukaryota > Viridiplantae > Streptophyta > Magnoliopsida > Santalales > Viscaceae > Viscum > Viscum album. Next base: position 622,069,600 of record OY728135.1, on the reverse strand, counting down.
TCAGTTTTCAATTGTAATTTAGATTTCTAAAAAATTCATGCATTGTTTTTATTTTTGTGTCCACCGATTCACCCTCTCTTCATCCTCTCATCTTACCATCGTGAACTATAATACTCATGATCATGAGTAACTAATAAGAGGAATATACCAAGGGATTAATCAGTTTCTTGAAACCAAGACCATATTCTTAATATTCTTTGAGTTAATTCTAAGTATAATTTATAGTGGGTGTAATCCTCACTGTGGTTGTCGAAAGGTTAACTTCTTAATCTACAACCATTTTCCCTCGATTGAGGAGGTGGATGGAGGGTGTGCTTGGCAATCACTAAGTAGGATTTTCATTCACAACTGGGGTATAATAAGGTGTTCACACATACGATGGAGTGTGTACACTAAGAATATTTGATGTTGGCCAATGAAGGTGCTCCCTGAATATTCTCTCGGGAGAACTTCCTTTCTTCCCTAATTACATTCTGTTTAGCATTGCATGGTAATTTAGAATTAAATTTTAGTTTCATCTGATTTATGGAATTCATTTATTTTAATAAATTACATTTATTTCATAAAATATTAAACAACAAAAATAATTAGATTAGGTGGACTAGAAGTGGTGATTTATTAAACACAAAAGCTCCTCAAGAGAACGACCTAGGTCAGCCACTGTGCTGCATATATTATAAATATTTTTGAGAGATCACACGACAATGATTCGTCAAAACCTATTCTTTCATACTGGTCTATGCTGTGAGGCTTTCACCCCAAACTCCAATTCAAGATCAATTACAGGATTTAGTCCCCACCATCCAGCCCATCCCTTCACAACCGTCTCTAACCCCGATGAAAATGAAGAGTCACACCATAAACTTTTTAGGGTGGGTCAATGAAATTTTCTATTCCCCTTATACTACCCCAACATCCATCCATTCAATACCATGAGTTTAGCTACTACTCAACACACTCATAAACCCATATCACATGTATCATATTATAGGTTAATCCAGAACTCTAGGGAAAATCACAGTCTAAATGTCTCTTACATGATTGTACACACCCTTCTCCATCAATCAAACTCTATGTCCTAGGAGATTTCGGATCATCATATACCTCCCAAGACATCAAAAATTGATTCTCAGTGTATTGAGAACACCTTTTCTTGACTATTCATAATATACCCTAGAGGAACTGCCTATGTTTCCCCAAAAAAAGAATTTCATGCATAGAAAAATTCATCCTTATGAGAGTCTTTCCCAACCTTCGCATGCCTCAATAGATTCTATGCCTTGTATCATTTCTCCTGATCTAAGAATCCCCTGAATCATGGTATACACATTCCTCACATCTCTTATTTGAGGCTTTTTAGAACTTTTCATCTTGATTATCCTCTAATTAATCATGGTTTCTTGGAGAAATGGTCCAAAATCTATTACCATACACTATGAGGTATCTTCATGACCACCTAACATTAAACTATAGGGAACTCGTCTTGACCACATGATGTTTAACATTATGTAACTTGTCTAAACTGCTTGATGTTTAACTTTATGGTATTATTGCTTGAAACGTGACATTAAATTGTGATTTCATGGTCCCTACTACACAAAATTAAATTGATATTTCATAGTTCAAGCTATAGTATACCCCATATTTAATTGTATTGGGAACTCATATTAATGTATTCTCTTTTCCTTTCTTACAAGAGGTGGAACCTTCTCTCATATTTTTCATTTCCTAGGACGTGTTCAGGTATATCACTATACCTGACTATCTATAATATGAAAACAAAAGATTAGACGAGCACACCCAAATCCATTTCATCCAACCATTGGGCTCTAGTATCATCAATAAAAAGATGGTGAAGGACAATTGATCTTTAAATCCACTGCCTCCTCTTGTTTTTTACACTGATCATGAATCACATGGGCTTAGAGGTTGTTAGATATCCTGAAATTTTCATGGTCCCAAAGCATGGTCTTTATCCCTAGATGTAAGCCCCAATATCCATCCAAATCACGGGCCCTCTCCATAGATGTATTCCCCAGTATCATTCCAAATAACTAACCATATCCATAGATAAAATCCCCAAATTAAATCTAAATGGGTCTCCTAGAAGGTGTAATCCCTATTATAATCCTCTTTACTTGGAAGCCCCCATGCATAACCCCAATCATGCACCCCTAGTGGGCCTCTTCTAAAGTATAATTATAATCTCAGACCAAACTATTAAGGCTTTGATCCCCAACTAACTATGTTATGTAGGAAACCTCATTGAGTTCCAAACACAATATCCAACTTATCCAATTGATTCCCATGCAACATCCCCTTTAGGGTCACACCCCCTTGGAGACTATAGCCCTTCTGGTTACCTCGGGCTAATTCGGTATAAGACCCACACCACCCTTAACTAGGAAACCATTCAAGTATGTGTCCTTGTCACATGATGTTAAACTAAAAGGTTGGGTCCTTTTCAAATAACCTTAAAAGGTGATGTGTCTAGTAAAGTGACAAAAAAATATGTGGGTTCTAATTTCTCTCATAAGGATACATAGTAATCCCATCTGATGGGTTTGATCTCGGCATCAATATCACTAATGTACCCCCTGTATTGTGATAAAATATTGAGCACCATTCCACATGGCTTGAAACTATAATTGTCTTAGTGAAAAACCAAATCATCCTTGATTTATCGATAAAAGGGTAACATTTATGGAGAACCATTAATACATACATATCCTTCCATCAGTGGAGAATGTCAGATATATCCAAATGATTCCCAACCCATGTGTAATCATGATTTACTATTTCCCTAGGGATATTTAGAAGACCCATTCTTAGTAATGAACAAAGGATTAACAAACATATGAACACATCTTAAATATATAATAGATTCAAAAAAATAAAAAATAGTTCCCCCTAGAAAGGAGAGATGATCCAAAGATTCGATCCTCTCAACAAATGTGAGTTCTTATGTGTAGTTGAAACAATTCACCCAACAAACTCTTTCCTTTGGAAAAAAGGTACAAAAATCATGCATGTGTGAGAGATTGTTTGTTTCATTCTTTGAGAACAATTCTTTTGGATACCATTGAATATGTTATAACCAACAATAGTGATTTAACACCAATTACCCCTCTCCAATAAAACCATGGGACACATTATCCAACGGGGAAATCAATAATGGTTTTCACAGAAATAGTCTCATAGGATGATTTCCTAAATTCCTAGATAGAATATTTAAGGTTTCATGGGTTTTTTTTTGTGTTTTGTAGCCTTCATCATTACCAATTAATGCTAAACTAAAGGGTCAAAATTCGTCTTACATGGTGATAGAATTCATGAACTATGTGTCGCTTAATTCGTTCAAACCCATCATATGTAGTGACTCCAAAATATCTAGTTATGGGTCTTTCCACCATATTTTATTTTAATATTGGGTTCACCATTTTTTTCTGATGAAAATTCTGTTTGCGTATTGATTTAATGCTCGATGGTTTTATTTTTTTTTGTTTGAATTTTTTCAGAATAACTGACATCAAATTCTTATTTTTTTTAATGAATTCAAATGGTTTTTGATCATTAATTCTGTAAAAATGAATACTTCCATTATTCAAGATGTCTCATGAACCAAAATTCACAAGGTTTGACATTATAAGGAGATATCCCAACAATTATTAGATAATCACATTGGTCAAGAGGATAGGAGGTCGGGATCATCACACTCATTTGGGGGGAATTATTTCCAACTCTAGGAATCTTCTAAATAGTAAATACATGTTCTAAAATCCTTTATTAATTCCCAAGTATGAACCATGTATCTCATGAGTTAAAAATTAGTTGTTGGCGGGTATGAATTTTAGAATCATCTATTTTTATCCAAGGTTCATCATCAATGAAGATATATATATATATATATATGTATATAAGGTTGTCCAATGATGGTATTCTCTTACATACAGGTAAGGTGTCCTTTTTTTCTTTTATTATTATGATGCTAGTTTTAGGCCATGCAGTGGGACACTCTGGAATTTAACATCATCTATACCAGTTGAAGTTGTCTTGATATCAGTATCTAGACCATGAAATATGATTCCTACATATCCTTGTGAAAGGAATCAGAATCCACTTATTTGGGTTCTACTTAATGGGACACATTACGCCATTTAAGGTCCTGTGATGAGGACCAAACCATTTAGTTTAACAATGTGAATCAAGGATGTCTAGCTAAAAGGTTCCCATGCAATGATTGGTGTAGGGGTTATTCCAAATCATCCAAATGAACATGGAAAGGAAATGGGTGTGATCATAGTGGGAATGTGTCCCTAAGATAATTTTTGATGCTTTTAGGGTGTTGGGTTTGAACCTTAAGGAGGAATCCTATGTATCCAGTTTGGATAGGAATGAAAACCCATAAACATTTTAATGGTTTGAGGACCCACATCTATGTATGTCCTCTATAGGTCTATCTCTCAAGGTATGTGTCCCATTGAGGTGGATACATAGATTTGGAGACCCATGTCAACATATTCCCTCTGAAGTTTATTCTCATAGGGTATGTTTCCATTTGAAATGCATATATGGATTTGAGGACCCATGCCTATGGAGACCCCTTAAATTAAGCTGAGATGAGGATCAAGAAAAAGATACTCAACTGATACATGCATGTGATCATTTTGATGTTTTGATCATAGATTTCATATAAGACCATGTGATTTATTCTTGAATTTGAGAAACAAGAGGAATTTGATGATCTGAGAAACCACATAGTCCTTCTAACATTGGTGGAAGAGTTCGGGGATAGGAGATGAGAATAAAGGGATTTGATGTGGCCATATCCTCTCATATTTCTATAACTAGAAATGTAAAATATGACTACCCCTCTAGTTATGCCCCATTATAAAGGCTATGGGATTACTCCAAGAATGATTTCGTACTCTTGGTTCTAGCGTAGATAGGAGGATAAGCCACTAATGCTCAACAAAGGGAAAATCATGCATGGTCTCCCAGTCTAAAATGGGAATCCCTAGTTCTTATAAATTCAAAGGGGAGGGTTAATTCCTAAATATTAAGTATCATAAAGGGATGCCCCTTTAAATTCTTCTATGTTAGGGGACCTTGTGAGTGAAGGGATACATAAATGAACTCACCCCAAGGACCCTACCTATATGTTAGGACAAGTGTGTGACCCCTCTATCCAATTTATTACATAACTAAATAAGAGACATGGTGTTATGCGTCTCTCCATGATTTTTCATGTCTATAAGCTTCAATGGAGGATTTTATATGGCCTCGCTCAGATGGGATTTCCAAGGAATGAGTTTTCCTTCCATTAGTTGAATGATGAAATTTATCAATGGGGGCTCGCACTGGTGATGGTTGTGAAAGCAAGAGGTTTCTCACGTAGTGGACATGATTGAAAAATAATAGATTTAGTGCAGGATAGGCCTTTGCGAGAAGAAGTGTGATACATTAATGGTATGCATTAATGTTCTAGAAATGAGTTTTAGATGATGAAAAAACATGTAAAAACACTTGGGTGAGGTCTTTCCCTTGGCACTAAGGGTCTACTCATGGGTCCCAGGAAAGGCCTCACCGAGTTCACGATTATTGGAGGGGACCTTAATGCTAGTCTCTGTTAATTAGTAAGGGAGTGGCTCCATAATAATGTGTTCTATGTTTCACTCACTCTAGGGAATTTTATTCCACTAACCCATTTTATTCCCTCTTCACTTGGGTTTTGGAGAGCTTCCTGTGTGGTTTCAAGGACCTGGACTAATGATAAGGGTGAGAAAATCATTAAGACATATTCAGGGTTTTCCCTCATGTGAAATGAGGATAATTTGGGACCTATTCATAGTAAAATATAAGTCCCTATCAGAATGAGTTTTTTTTGCACTGTTATGTCGCGTGACAGTTTAGTGCAGGTATCATTCGCAGGTCTGGCTTCCCTTCTAGGATATTTAGGAAGGTCCTACATGAGCCTCTTAGTGGGAAGACTATGTGTTCATATGGTGGCCCAGGTGATGTTCTTTATATTTTATATTTCCCACCACATATTTATTAATTTTATTTAATTTTCACTAAATCTTTTCATCCCCATGTGAAAATAAGGAGTTTAAACCAATATCTATTACTATCTATTTCTTAAAAAACCATCTAGATGAGTTGGTATAATTGACCTTCAAATTCCTTCCCTTTTAGATACCCTATTTTTTATTCATTTATTTTATTATTCTTCAACTTGGTAATATAAATTGATTTATTGGTTAAACAATTAACTTAGCTATATTCCATTAATCTCTATGGTGTAAATACCATATTCTTTTTTCTTGTTTATTGATTGGTGTTTTTTATAAATTTTCATGATGAAATTAGATAACAATTTGATTTCCATGGTTTTATCATTTTTTTATTATTGATAGAAATATAAATCATTTACTTACAGAAATCTAGTTCAAAATTAAATGAAACATGTTTTACTTCCATGGGTTATTTATGATGTGTTGAATGAAACCCATTTTATTTCTTGGGGTGATTTAAGATATGATGAATCATGGATTTCTTGTGGCCTACATAATTATATATGATTATAGTTGTGTTACTATATCAAAATCCAATATATTGTTTATGAGATTATATATAATGATATAAGTATTCACATGTACATTTTAGTTTCTCATAAGCATGGGTACCGATGGTATGGCTTAGGGAAGTTATGTTCACTCTGAAAATATGTATTCTATATTTTAAATATGTTTCATAGTTTTATGCTTATTAAAATTTACATTCGATGATATCATATATTCTTTTTATTGACACGCTAATTTTCTTCATGTATTATTTTATATCATAATTTATTCCAAGATATATGATATATTCTTTATTGGGAATGAATTTTCCTATGCATATTGTTTTTACCCAAATTCTTATCTTTTTTTGATTTATGATATTCAATTTTTTCTCTTATATTAACCATGAATGAGTGTATTATATCACCCCTTTATTATTTTTCTATTCCACATGTTATAAAGATAATTATATCTTATAATATATGTACAAGAGAGTATAGTATGTTTTCAATTATGGAGAAATATTCCCAATCTTTGTAGAATACAATTCCTGTATAACTGGTCCTCAAAGACACTAATCCTTCAATACTTGGGATTGTGTGATCATTTACTGATATGTAATTTTTAAATTATGTATACCTTGAAAAAATAAAGGTATATCTCATTTGGCTCGCTATATATATAGTATTATTTAATTATTCAGACTTTTATTTTAAATATGAATGATTTATTTAAATTCATATATATGGATAATATATTTTTTCATTTAATATACCAAGGATGAGAAAGATTTTGGGATGTCAAGGTAGTTGCAACATATAGAAATATGGCATTTCATGTTTTTTAAATACCTGATATATTTTGAAATATCCTAATAATGGTACTTTTCTATATTCATAATACACAATTTTTCTACAATATATATGTTGACATATTTTATGAAAATATGAGACATTCTATTATTTTATGCTGTAGTTAAAATGTGGTTTCTATGTCTATAAAATATGTAATGGTAATCTTTATTGAATATATTCTTCGATTTACTAGAAGGGAAGAAGGAAGGATAAAGGGAATGTGAGAAACTCTTAAGAGCATTTATAGTATATTTATAAAACATGGGAGATTGAGAGAGTATTAACTCTACAGAACATTGTCGACATGCATATAATAAAAAATTAGAGGGTCCCAACTAGATATTATTTATAACATGGGCATCAAGATAATAGGAATCATGCACAATTTCAAAGATGTATATTCTTATAATAACAATATTGTTATAGTGCATAAAATAAGAAGAAGAAAAAGATCAACATTTCATTCATTTTACTAAATGGAATAAGAAAAACCTCAAATGAGCAGTTCATAGTAGACCTGTGAAGGAGTACCCTAAGAGATCATGAAAACATATACAATAAAACTAAATATTATTTCATCCCTACACGTATTATAGATGGATTTACTTATATACCTATAAGATATGTGTATCCCAACCCCAAAAGAAATACATAATGGTGGTAAAAGGGTAGTGTGCCTTTGGAAATGAGTGATCAATCCCTGAAACATATAAGGCTGTGAGACTTAGAATAGAGTGACCACAAAACAATTGTATCTACCAAATAGTAGTGATTGTAGTGGAAAATTAGTGCATCAAAAACTATAAATTGCATACTCTTGGAAGTATCCCAATGTAGGTAAACCAAGTAAAAAATAATTACTACCCTAGTTTCATTTAATCCAAATAGAAAAATAATCAAGGAGTGGAAAATGATTTCAAAATCGCCACATGCTGATTCACCTCCCCTCTTGAGGTACACTGAGGACCTAATAAGTGGTATCAGAGTATAATATTCAAATTATTTTTTTAACTGCAGTAATTATCTTTGGAGTTTTTTAATAAATGAAGGAAACAACTAGTGTACCATTTTTTTAGAGATAAATAATTCCATTGGTGGGAAATTGATTTCATTAAACACATGGATGAAGTTTTGGATGTTCTCTAATCTTTTGAGAATGAAATACATTTTTTATTTTTCTATCATGGAATTATCAATAAGATAGATCATGAAAATATAAATATTTATATTTCTATCAATAAGGCATTAAATGAGTATTTTAAAGGGTATATCTACAGGTGGGTGTCTCATGGAAATATCTCCATGGATATTTGGATGAATTTGAAAGATTTATATAGAAAATAATCTATGATGAATGTAGTATGAAAAAATAATAATAGTTCCTTATTTCTAAAATAAAGATTAATAATTATAAAAATAAGTCCCTAGATAGGAATGACTCTCCAAAGGAGAAATATATTTTGAATCTACTATCATATTTGATTCTAATCATAGTTTTTACAAAGCATGTACATTATAAATTTTAGACTCTTTCATTAATCTAAAAAAAAGAATATGTGATTATATTACACAACTGACAACATTTTCAGCCCAGAATTGTCTATGCAGTGTACAAGTGGTATTACATCGTTATAAGAGAAGGTTGAATAATTCGAGGTTATCATAATGTGTATTATTCAGTTATAAAATATTCTTCTTTAAAGCATAAAAGGATAAAGAGAATAAATGTTCTCTTGAATCTTGATATAGACAATAAGATAGTAAAATGTAAGGTAAAAGTTCATTTCTTTAGAGAATTTCCTAATAAATTATAAAAAAATGGAAATAAAACATGAATTAAAGGAAACCATTCCCCCTCTAGAAACTCAACTAGAAGAGAGCATATAATTAGAGAAAGAACTCATCTCAAATAGGAAGGATATGGATCCCCAACATGATTAAAAATATAATATGATTTAGGCAATTAAGAAGAGAATAAATATATTTAATTAAATAAAGAACTACAAACATATGGATTCCTAACAAGTATAATGGCTGGTAAATCCTCAAATAGAAAATTTATTAGAAAAATATATATCTGAAATATGGACATAAGGATAGGATTCGTACCAATATTTAAGTAACTGTCTTATCAAAGAAATTCACTAAAAGGTGATACTATTGAAGAAGGTTTCAGAACATTATGATAAGGTGTTTTTAAGCTCAAAGTCTAGATTATGAAATAAAACATGATACCAACAAATCTCAACTAAAAGAAAACCTTATTAGGTATAATTTATATGGGAAATGTTATATTTTTTATGACCTTGGTTATTTGAAAGGAATTATAGTAAAATTTAACATATAAATGTTATAAATAATTTCTCCACTCTTGTGTTATAAAGGGATAGATTTTATCCTGGAAATAATATTGTTGTGGTGGATAAAAAAGTCATTGTTTTGGATGAAAAAGTTAGCATTAAAAAATGGGTACATAATGAACTAAAACATGGTTACTCTCCATAAACCTCTTGGAAAAATGGAAACAGGAGTCAAAACAAATGATATAAGATTCCCCAACTATGATAAAGGTGGAAGAAGCTAAGAGTAAGTATCTATTAAAGTATAATAATTTTGATGTATATATTATAACCATTTAGGAATATTTATGAATAATGTTTCTCACAACTACCATTCTAGGTTAATATATTATGACTAGTAGAAGTTCCCTTTAAATGAGAAGAAAGTAGATTGAAATTTATAATAGAGTTTCATCATTATAAGAGGTGGAGACAAGTGGAAATTGTTCCATAGTTGTGGAAAATATGAATCCAAATGAGGGAAAAAATATCACATTCTAGAAGTGATTAATATATGTGGTTTCATATATAGAAAATCCATTGGAATGGTTCTGATGAAGTTTTATATAAAATAATACCAACATGAAGATGATGATGTTGATAAGGTGACAAAATTAATTTCCCCAAATCTACAAAAGGTAAAAAGTAATGTGTAGAGATAAAGGGTTGGTTCATCATTAAAAATATAATTCATTAACTGTAGGAAATCTGGAAGGTACCCATCTACCCATATGCCTTGAATTTTTACTAACATTTTTATAGTGGTGTGTAATTTATAGGGGATAAACAATCTATGTAATTGTTATGCCACAGAAGCACATGAGAATGAGTTTAATGATAGATCTTTTGATATTGGAAACAGAATTAATCTAGTGGATTCAGAGGGTTTTCAAGTCTAATTTTAAAAATATCTTGTACGTCAATAATAAGATAAAATATGTCGCATCCAATGGTTTCATGAAATTATATTTTTTCTTAATACTAGATATCAAAAATATATTTATGTGGGAATTATATTCATTGATGAATATTGACCTATTTGGAGAGACATAAAAAGAAGTTAAAAGAGATTACAAAGACTAATATGAACCAACATATGGTATAAAATTGAATTAGGGTAAATAATCATGATATCAGGCTAGGTCCTAGTGGAATCATAACACTAAAATGAAGGTGATATATTTTTATTAAAAGTAATAACATAAGATAAGTTTCATGTTTAATTTCTACAAGATCCAAAAAATCATTTCACTTGTTTACAGTATACTAAATGATTATTTGAATGTGTTTTTACTAACAAATGGTGACCCCAATGTAAATAATTCTTCTATATAAATGATGCAAAAAACAAAGGAGAGTTTGTGATGAGTTTTCAAGGTAGTTGATCCTTATCTACTGATTTCATAAACCTATATATCATAGTGTACCTAAAAATTCTTAATGGTATCACAATTTTATTTTTCATATATGGTATCAATTGACTCATAAAATGGGATTATTTCAACCTCAGTGTTTTATTTATAATCTATTAATGGTTTTTTTATGATTGTGTGTGGAGATCCTAAGTTGGTTTTTATTGAAGAAAAATAATGATTTTTATATACATGTATTTTAATGTAAAAAATTTGAGTGACATCGTCATCTTTGTGGTTTTCAACTAAACATTTAATTTCCTACATCGAGCTATGTCTCAGTAGGATTAGAGGATTCACTTAAAACAAAAATGTTAATGTGTTCTTTCACCAACTATATCTTACTAGATTTTATGGAGATAAAAGAGAGAAATTGGTTTAGAAATTGATAGAGGTAATTTATATGGAATTGGATAGTCTAACCATAATGTGTAGTAATTTATAGAAGATATAAAAATTTCCCAAAAATTGGTAAAATCCTAAGAAATATTTTGAGTAGTTCTCTAATGAAAAATTGGAGGAATAAAAGATAATGATGTGTTATTCACTATCCATAAATGTGGGAGAATTATTTATTCCTAACCCAAGGATACGTGTCTAATATGAAGAAAATCCACATAGAAGAATATTGGAATCACATGCTAAAAACCCTCTTGTTTTCTAAAGTTAAAGGGGGAGTTGAAGAGATGACCCCATTAAGGGGGGGGGGGTTAAAGATGAAAAGTGATACCCCCATTATATAATTTTTATATATGTTGGACCAGGTTTTTGGATTGGAAAATGCGGGTTGTTTTGAAGAAGATTTATATTTTCAACAAAATATAAAGTGGGATTGTTAAAACCTTATGGGTTTCTGTTGGAGTTTTCGAAAATACAAGAATAAATTTAGGACATAATCATTTGATGATAAATCTTGATGGGGACGGTCAGATGTATGGATTTTTACCAAAACATTTGTGGATTTTTAAAGGGATCCTTCCTGTATTGTTATGGATTAATCCTTTTATGGTCTATAAGGGTGACATACATCAATAAAAATTACGATATTTTAACAAATGGTGGTCTATTGTTATCATTTTTATTTTTTTGAAAATTAAAGATAATATAATTAGAAGTTCTTGGATCCTAGAAGGACCAATGTAAGAGTTTATGGGATGGCCCAGTAATATTATAAGTACATTGGATTGATTCGAAATGTAATTCTAGAAACATTGGTTGACTAGTAGACTTTGAGATTTGGGCTAAGTATGGGTTGTGTAAGGTTAACCCTACCGTATATAAACATTATTGTTTTCCTTTCATAAGGTTCATATTACCTTGTATCAACATCATATGTACTAAATTATTAAAAATTCTCTATACCTAAACATCATAGATATTATCATAAACATGTGTCACCTTAGTATAAAGTTTATTTAGCTCCACGTAAGGGTCATCTAGTGTCATGTAAGAGTAATCTAATGATAAATAAGTGTCATATTTGGTTTCATAAACAAGATTACATCCCTATGTAAACATAATATTATCCTTATATAAAGAAAATATTCTATATGTAGACACGAATTTAGCTCTCCGTAAACATCATTTCCAGCTATGTATGCATCATACCTCAGTTAAATTTTTGAGGATAGGTCATTCGAAAGGAATATTATATTGACACATAAAATATTCTTAAATAGAAATATCTTATTGAATTTAAGATATGATAATTTTTATATTTTATTAAATAAAATATATCCATAGAAGGAAAAAATTAAGAAGTCTTTCAAGGGAAATTATCTTGGGTCTAAAGATGATATTACTTATGTTATTCTGGAATGATTTTTATCAAAGTAATAAAATTATTTCATTGTTATCCAATACTTAAAATATTCTGGAACATAATCATGAGATCCATGATTCAGTCCTAAATTAAGGAAAGAGTTATAGTAATATTACAGTGGGTTCTGTAAAGGAGGAGTAGTAGTGATATTTCGGTGATTTAGATATCACTCTATAAAGGTGAATCATGAATTAATAGGGTTCAAGGAAATACAAAATCCTGGTGTGTAGTATTATTTATTAAATTCATATTTTATTAGATACATTATGATTTATGGGAAATCATGGATATAGGGAACCCATTTTTCTATACATCATTCCAAAGTGAACATGGAGTTAGATAGGTAGATGTTGTTTCACTATAAAGTAGAATGGAATTGATTGAATTTTTAAATACATTATCTAGTTTAAAACATCATGAAAAAATAATTTGTGTGTATTCTTAATATATTATTTTTCATCCATACTAAGATCTAGATATATTTCATTGAAATTGGAAACATTTTTATATTCTCATGAAAAAGTTGAAAAAAGTGGTTCTTATATTTTTAAAATAATGATAGAAGATCTCACATAATCATTTTTTATCATTTAAAATAAGTGTGTAAGGAATGAGAAATTGGAGAGGAGAAACTCTCAAGATATTTTACTACACATTTGTGAAACAAGAGAGTGGTAGGGCTTGACTGAACGTCATCAACCCACCTATAAGAAGAAATATAATATCTTGACTATATAGTCTTACAAACATTTACATCCTGAAAATTGATAGAATAAGTACTCATACATGTAGGTGTTTATAATTTAAATACCAACAAGTCTATAAAATAGTAATATCCTACTCGAGAGTAGTTCACAAGGTGGATGAAGTGTAGTGTTACATGGGCATATAGTGATTTAGAAATAAGAATTATAATGAATTGAGGCTTGAAGTGAAGAGACCCCATCCAAAGTGTATATACTAAAAAATATTTAGCATAGTGTTTAGTTGTTGCATTGGAACACTCTCAACTTCATAAAACATGGAGTGACCTAGTGTAGGTGAACCAAGTACAAATCATATTTTTTCATGCATTCATTACATTCGTACATTCATCTAAAATTTATAGTGTTTGATAGTAAATAAATTGGTTGAACATAGTTCCTACCTAAGTTGAAACTTGATCCAAAGAGTAAAATAAACACAAAGGTGGAAAGGTTTTTAAAACAATCACTTCCTGATTCACCCCCATCTCAAGGTTCCTTTGGGACCAAATAGAAATTATATTTTTAAATGAAGAGATGTTTTTTGGGGAACAATAAATTTGTATTACATCTCAAAATGAGTTCAAAATAATCTTATAAGACTTAATAAATGTAGTTTATCCTATTTGAATTAATAATATCAGTGAGAGGAACTATTACACATCAAATATTGATAAATATTTTTCTATAATACCACTACTCCTATGTTAATGTTGGGTAGGCTTAATAAACAAAAACAATTACAATATTTAGGAAAAATTTATTATCATGCTTGAAAACCAACGTCTAGATGTTCTTACAATTATTGTGGATGGAATAAACACAAATATTACTCATTCTAATATAACAAGTTCTTTAGATGGGATTGGAACGATCTAAGGGTAGATTTGATGAGAATTTAGGTAACTATTATCAAATAAAGAATGTTTTGAATGGGAATTCAATAATGATTGCAAAAGATAATGTATTTATGTTTTTAGAATAAATATGTGGTATATGTAAACAATACAATTATATAAATACAAAATATAGGACTATAACACTAGTATAAGTTACCTATAATGTTATATAGAAGGAAATTTAGAAGATAAATTTAGGAGACTTTTTTTATGGCGAGGATTCTAAAAAACCAAGTGAGAAATCCCAAGAATGATGATAATGTTAATAAATAATTTCTATCCCTTTGTCTATATCAATTAGCATTAACTAAACAATTTGGGAATAAAAAATATGTGTTAATACAACATGGGATAAACTAAGTTCCCATGAATATATTGAAGAACATGTGAATTCTTCTAAAAATGAAGGCCTAAAAACTCAATAAAATATAGGTGGAATATTTGTGTAAGCTGGTAATTGAAAGAATTATTGCATGAAAATTCACCAGCTCAGGTGGAATTGATGAGAAATCTAATCCAATTATTTTTCAATGAATTTTCTGGGATAAATAAGTTCAATAGAACTTCTATAAAAAGTAATCGGTTCAATGGAAGAAAAATATTATGAAATATGTTAATAATCATAATAGAAATGGAGACATGAGGAAATATTACCATGTTGAGATTGAAAGGAATGAGAGGTTTGGGTTGAGAGGAAACTCCTAGAATCAATATTTAAATTGAGGAACTAATAGGTTAATCCTTGTTCCTTTATTCTTCATTTATTTTGATCTAACATGAATGCGATTAAATGAAATTTATGATTTTTTCACTGTTGGATAGTAAAATGTATAGACTTTCCTAGAGTGTTACAATTTCCATGATGAAGATAAAATGAATGAATCTCTTATGTTGAAGAAAACATGAGATGAAGCTTTCAAAATATGAACATAAAATTAATATATAATTTGTTGAAATTAGTAAAAACTAGATAAAGCTGTATCAAACACAATTATAATCTTTTTTTAAATCTATCAAAATTATTTATAAAGGGGAGTGTTGATTAATGAATATATGAGAAAAACTGAAAGTCATTTTTCTTTCTCTTGAACTATTATAATATTTTAGTTGAAGATGAATGTGGGATAATGATACTTATCAAAACTGTTTTTAAAACCCTTAAAATGAGAAATTATCAATTAATATGAGAATAGAAACACATGTTGGTATATGTATATATAATACTAATATCATTTGTTCAATTAATCTTTCACTGTACACTAGATTATCCAACATAGACTTATGGCTTCTAACTATATACTCATTTCCTAGAAACCCATGTTGTATTATACGTATCTCAAAATTGGATCAATATGTGATTCTAAGTAATAAGAGAAGAAGAATATTTATATAATAAATATGAATTTTATGTAATGATAAGATTATTATATTCCAATTTCATTTATTGTCAACATGTTAGAGGTGAACTAATTTGAATTTTGTGAAGATGAAAAGGTATTAGTTAAGATGAATGGCGTATTTCCATCCAATATAATAGGGGAGATTGAATTTCTCCAAGGAATGGATTAAATTTGTTTTTAACATGGCTATAAATATGTAATGTCAAAGAATTTTGTTGACCATTAGGTGTTTCCAAATGAAATGGAAATAGAAATAGTTATTATTACATGAAGTACCGGGATATATAGCTTCAATAAAGTAACACATATTATCAATATTGTGCAACCGATCTTCAATCAAAATAAATGAATTATTGGATGAATAAAAATTATCTACAATATATTTTAATGGAAAATGAGTCTACTATAAACAAGTGAAAAGGGACATTTGAATAATGATTCTAAGTTAATTTAAGATGCTTTTTTTTTCAGAATTCCTTAGGGCTAGTGCAAGAGATTATGAGATTTATTGATTCAGATCTGGAATATATATAAGGTAGTAAGAAATTTAAAAAATGGATACATTAAATATTTATTTTGTGTCTCTGTGAGAAAAAATGGATATGGACATGAGTTTTTATGAGGATAAATTAGGTTGATCAATCAACAAATAGTGTAATGTAAGAATCATTCATACTTAGATTGAGACATTGTAAGGATGATAAGGAGTTTCATAGGCATTATTTCATGGATTAAAACACATCATTTAAATAGCTACATAATCATAATTTGACTATTCAAGAATAATTTCATAGAGGCATAAAAATCACTAAGAATTGCACAAATATTATTGATTATAACATATGGATCATTTATTTAGAAAATTTTAAGAGATGTAGATTCAATGATCTTAGTAAGGGTGAGTTTCTATGAAAAATAAATGATAAATATTTTGAATTAATGTTCTGAATAAATTAAATATAAATCAAGAATTTTTGTTGAACTACTCTTAATAGATTCAACAATCATGATCATTTAAATGGATTTTACCCAAGAAATTGGGTTGAGATGAAGTTTCACACGATAAAGATATAATCCATGTAGAAACAATGAATATTTTTATTCATAAAAATATTAAATTAAAACTTAATTTAAATTGTTGATTTTTATGTAGTATTTGTAGATGAAAATATCTCAAATATTTGGGATATTTAAATGATGACAGTAGATAGGATTCCAAACTGAAAAATATCCTCTATTTTGAATTTTTAGACCAGTTTATAATAAATAATCATGGAGTTGCCATAAATAATTATAGAAATAATAGTTATGATTTTTCTCATTGCATATAATAGTAAGAGACAAACAAGATATTATATTGATCAATCGTTATCGTGAATTGGGAAAATGTTAACTCATTATAGTGTAATATCCAGGAGATAAAAAAATAGATTCATGTTGAGAATAATTCAAGTAGGATGTGACCTGATGAACTCTATTGTTCTATAATATTAGAATAAACCATATAACTGATGATATGTGGTGACTGTTTGAGGTTAGTATTTAACACCCCCAAGATTTTAGGAATCACTTTTTTCAAATTAATTTAATCTTTTTCATATTTTTCATTTCACACAACACTGTAAATACTATTTATTATATTAAAGAACAAATTTTTTTTATATTTACTACACTAAACTTACATTTTAGCTTTCTCTACATGGATCAATGAGGTTATCTTTCGTTACATGCAAAAATAACTTTCCTCGATTGTTTGTATAACACACATGAATTAGGTTTACCAAACAATAATATATTTTGATTAGATATAACCCATACGTTAAGATATAGTTTATTAATAACAATAAATAAATAATGAAAAATTAATAGATTACAAAAATAAAAGATTAATTCATAGGTTTCCAAATAATTAGAAATGAAATTATAAGAAAAAAATGAATATAAAGAGTATATTTTTATATTTATTCTCCCAATGGTGTATTGTCTTAAGAAATTAAAATAATTACCATTATTAAGTTATATTATAATAATATATGTGTTATATATTCAATCATAAATAGTTTTTATATTCAGCTAATAGATTTGACAGACATAAGATAAGAAAAACCCCAACTTTATGCTTAAAACCCTATTTTTTAAATATAGTTTTACTTCCTTTTATTGAAGACCACATATAAGAATAATTTTTGGAAACATAATATATTTAATATGTCAAAATAAACTTAATATTTGTAATTTAAATATAAAAATTATTTTTGGATATATTTTTTGTATTTTTCTATAAAGTTTCATTTTTAAAATTAATAGTTAAAAATACTGGATTTTAATTCAAAACTTATCTTCCATCTAATTTATTTATAAGGTTAAATTATATTTTAACATGGTTTCAATTTTTAATTAGATAATATTATTATAAATTAATATAATTTAGGTCATTGGAATGAATTTTACATTGAAATTTAGTGTTAAAACATCGCAAACTTCTGGACGTTTTTTACTTTAAAATCTTGTTGTGTCGCCCAGTCAACCAGATTAATTTCAAATTAATTTATGAAAATTATATTATTTTAATTTAGAAAAATGTTTTTCATATTTTTAATTTTAATAATGTTTAATTTTTAATATTTTCAACTTGGTTTTTAGCAAAAAAAATTAGTTAAATTATTTAAATTTAATTACAATGGTTAAGAGAACAATTTGGTTAATAAAGTAGAGAAATTTAAATTAAAGGCTCAAAATTACCCAGAAAGTTTTCCAAGTACCATTATATGTACATTATTTTTCCATGAACAGTTAAGTATTTAGTGTTTTTGTTTTTTATGAATTTTTATTAGAAAAAACTTTTGTACACCGAAATTGTTTTAAAAAATGACTATTGTGTCATTCCAATTCCCGCTGAAAGGACACCCCCACTACCTCTTATTCGCACATCTCAACCCACATATTATAAACCATTATTAGGAAAATAAAATTCCAAAATTTCATCCATTCCTCCTTTAAGACTCACTTTGAACTTCAATAAATCCAAGTAATCCTTTTAGCACAAACCAAAAGGAGTTACCTGATTAAGAAGCAACACTTTCTCTTAAGATCCTTTCTTTTATTTTCTTTCTCCACCCCGTAAAATATCATTATTAAATGATTTTATAAAAAATAGTATTTTCAATATTATAGGTTGTTTTATGCTATGGTTTTTACCTACACTTATAAACACCTCTATCCAATAGGTAACAAGCATACTATTTATGTGTATAGCGAACTACCACCTCACTAAATGATGACTATTCATTTTTCCATTACAACCACTCATGGTGGATATTATGATGGAAAATCTATTTATATATGTCTTATAATTTTGTGTTTTTAATCTTATGTATTAATTTTTTAATACATTCCTTTTTACATTCTATTTGGTGTAAATTCAATAATTTCATCTGAGCAAGTGTGGGCTTCCACTGACTCAAAGTGATATAATTCATTCACATACTAAATAGAGTGTATTAAGAATGGATTTAGTGAATTTATATGATATATATTATATAATAATTATATATATAATAATTATATATTTATATACATATATATATATACACTTGTATTTCATTTCATTTTATTCTTTCAAAACGAAAATAAAAACAGAAACAACATTCATGCATATTAACCTTCTCCATGAATTGTGTATTCCATTTCATAAATATATATTATATATATTATTATATAAAATATATATATATATATAATTTTTTATTCATGTTTTATATTCAATAAATCATTATATAATTATAATGACCAAATATATAAGAAATTTAGACAAAAGTGAAAAACAAAGAGAATATTACCAAAAGTGTAACCTTAACATAAGATTGTTAACAACTGGGTAATATAAGGTCATTAACAAACCATATATGGTATTTTATTTAATAATATTATTATATAATGATTTATAATAATCTTATATTTATTAAATAGGAATATTTTATGGGTGCAATGTTATTCAAGACACAAGGTAAGAGAATTTCATCTCACTTTTTATTTCCATGAGATATAAGCCTTATTCACCACCCATTCCTTTTGTGTGGTGTGTATACTGGACATGGATGTATTCAATGATCCTTATATATAATATTAGTATTTACAAATCATTTTTATGATATTTATATCATGGTATTTATGTTTTGAAAGTTCTTAAATCAGTAAAGTAATTTTGTCTCAATTTTCTTTCTATGAGACACATGTCATGTGATGGATCTATATTATTCTATGAGGTGTATATAATGCATTAGAAATGTTATATCTTGAGTATCCTTATTCTTATGATATTTTAATCTTCAATTAATTAAATTTTTTTACATGGGGAATGTGGTTTTAATTTACCAAGTGGTGGGAGTTTATTTTAACAATCTCATCGCTTTTTGATATTGTTTATGTATCTTCTTCATTTGATGAAATATTACGATCCATATCTTATGAAATATCATGAATTTTATTATCCTTTGGTTATTCAGAATATATCCATGTATTAGTTCTATTTTTCCACTCTTCGGTATATAATATAGTTAAGAATGCCTGGTTTTACCCTAACTTCGGTCGGAACGATGTGTTCCTTCAAAAACCTATTTTATGAAAAGGGTTTACAAGAATATTCTACTAATCTCATTTGAAAATTAAATGGAAATTTTACCATTTTTATCTTTTACTAATTATTTCAATGGAATATTCTATTCACATTCCAAATGATTAATTTTTCTAACTTTTTTATCATGCAAATGGAATCTTCTTTTAACCATATACGACCTGTTTGGATTTACCCACCATCATTTATTTGCATATTTATTTTCATGTCTAAAAGGATATTTTTTTAATAAAATGCCTCTGAAATATATTTTTAAATAAATTATACTAAAAAAATCATATTTTATATGTTTTCAAGGTAAATATTTCTCCAAATGTTTTCAATATAATTTTATAATATTTCAAGGAAAATGGTATTCAAAACCATTTTCATGCACCTTCTATAAGTTTTCAAGGAAAATAATTTTATTCTTTTAAGATCTCAAAATTTGTTTTCAAAGAAAAAGGATTCCAAAAGGATTTCAAATATTTCTTCATAAGATTCCAAATTTAATTTCAAAGGAATGGTTTTAAAAAGTTATTTATATTTTATAGAGACTTTTACAAATAAGAAATGATATTTTCTTCTATAAATGTTTTCATAAATATCTATTCATGTTATTTTCAATCTAATATTACATATTTTTATGTTAATCGTTTAATTATATGAAATTATTCAATTTTTCCATTCATATTACTTATTTAATGGTTTATGTTTTGATGGAATTTTTCTTATGAGATCCATTTATCTTCTTAAGGTTATATGATTTTGAAACCTTCTTCTTTCCAAGAGCTATTCATTTTATGGGATTATTAGGAAATTTTTCTTTTTCCACAGTTTAATATATGATTTCGTGTTTATCAAAACTATTTAATTTCATGGGTTATGATATATTTTTTTATGACTCTGTGGAACATGTATGCATGACTTAATTATGAGATAGGTTGTACCTATATATCCCACTAATTCATTAGGTAATGATAAATGTTTTATGGGCTATAAGGGTAAATGAGAGGACATACCAATCCCAAAACAATAGGGTACATGGGAGGAAATTCCAATACTGAATAAAGAGGGTACACGGTAGGAGATTCCATGCTTGAAACAAGACGGTGTAAAGGAGGACATCCCATGCCCAAAATAAGAGGGTACACAAGAGGATATCCCAAGCCTGAAACAAGAGGGTACATGGGAGGACATCCAAATCCCAAAACAAGAGGGTACATAAGAGGGTATTCCAAGATTAAAGTAGGAATATTGGTGATTAAATTAATCCTAATATGTAACAATGGAATCGGTAGGCCTCCTTGACCTAGTGTTTTTATATGATTATGTGTCTTCTATAGTTTATATTATAATTTCAATGCAATTATTTCATCACACTTACTCGTAATTCAGATATGATCCATCTCTTATGAACTGTCAATCTTGTTTATGATCTATAATATATATTTTATTATCTAAAAATTATATTCTCAAGTTATATACCATTTTTTCATTTTGTACTTATGCATTTCATTTATTTACCCTTACTGAGCATCTGAGCTCACCCATTTTTATGTTTCCTTTCCCCAGGTTATGAATAATTTTTTTGGTAGAAGTACATAAGGTTGAGATAATTATTGGTTATATTAGATATCTTTCCCTAGGATAGAATATTTTTTAAGCCTCCACATAGACTAAAATATTATGTTCCTTATTCATGTATTTTTTAAATGTACTGAATATTTATTTAAAATGATGTAATATCCATATATGTTAACCCAAAGTCGCTATAATTGGTATAAAAGGAATGTTTTAGTCAAAATTTTGGAACTCATATGAGAAAACATTATGTAGATCCATAGATATAATTATAAAGATATTATTAGGGATTTCTATGAGGATAATTAAAAGAAAGTTTCAAGATTTTGGAAAATTCCCTTTATTTTTGGTAAAGGATTGAGTAATTGGTTTTATAGAAATAAATCCTTATTTGTATACTATATGTAGATTTCACTCTGTTATAGATGTTCATACAGGTTAAACCTCTAACATGATGTCCTGGACATGATATGGAGTAATCTGGTGTAGAAAAATTGGAGTTTTTACACACCTATTTTGGTACTCTAATTGGATATTCTTTTTTAATTCAAAAACTCTTAATAGACCATCTTGAAAAAAAATAACATTTGGCAGTGAATGAGTTTGGATAAACCTAAGGTATCGGAGTTTAAGAAAGATGTCTTAATTTAGACATTGTATGACTATGTTTCATGATTATGGGGTTCCTCACTCTTATAATTGTATCTCACTCTATGATTTTAATTTTTTTCAATGGTTAGAACCACAATGAACCACATTAATGGCGATTGAAACATACGATGTAGTTATTTTCCACTTAAGAATCCAAATTCTATCAGAGTAGGATAGAAAAATATCATTACTATACTCTCCCAAATTTCTCAATCTATGAACCATGATAGACTGCCAAATGATATAAAGTTGGAATAAATTTTTTTTAAGTCATTCATGAGGAAACATCCACCTTCTTTCAGTATGTCTCATAAACCCCTTGTTGTAGAAAAATGGATCAGGACCACTGAAAAAATATTTTTTGTTCTTCAATGTTCACAACATGAGAAAATAATTCTATCTATTTACCGGTTAGAAGGTGAATAATAAAAATAGTGTATAATAATAAGTAATATGATGCAACATTAAAAAATAGACTTAACAGATTGTGATGTGTTCAAGAACTTATATTTTAATAATTAGATTACTTTAATTATTCATGAAAATATGGAAAAGTAATTTCTTGATCTTAATAATAATTATGATGAATATATTCAAGATTACAAAGAAAATTTTACAAGGATTGTGAGGTATTCTTCGGTATTATCATTCAAACCAAAAGAAAAACAGATCAATTCATTGGTGGTTTGAAACTTAGTCTTTAAAAGGCCTTGGATATAAGAAAATCTAGAAACTATTAAGATGTTTTTTGACATACTATAGAGGTGGAAATAGAGGTTGGAGTTGTGTATCAATATCTTGGTTTTTACAATAAAAGTAAGATGGAGTTCAAAGGAAAATCTAACAACCATGGAGAAAAAAATGAGCCTTTATTTATGCAATAATTGTGGGAAGAAACATGAACGAACTTTTTTTAATTTTACTACTAAATGTTTTATGTGAGGAAGATAATGTCATCGAGTGGATGAATGTTCAAGTGATGGGGGGAAGATAGATAATGATACAAATAATAATAATTCCCACATAAAGAACTTCTCATACATTAGTGTTTCAATTTCATGTATTTTTTCCATTATACTAATAAGTTCTCCAATCCAAGGACTAATGTGAATGATATTCCACAAAAACCTCAAAATACAATAGAAAAATTGAAAACATATGCATTCCTAATGGATAACGTGAACCAATATAATTAAGAAATACTTATCCTTCCCAACATAGTTGATAATTTTATTTTTGATTTTTTATGAATAATCACTATAAATTTCTTATTGTTCATCCTTTGGTGAGATTTCATATGATTATCTTTACTGACACGGTTAATGGAATAATAAAATCACATTTGATATTCTATCAATATAAGGTTGGTCCCACATTTCTAATGATTTTTTTTTGTTTTATGATAAGTGCTTATTTAAGGAATAAAGGGTGAATTATATTTTGTATGTGTTACAAGGATAATAATTTATGGAAAGTTTAGTTAAACATGGGATGAATTTTTTGAGATTAAAATATTATCTCACGATTTGAGGATTTATTCATATTGGATATATTGTTATAAAAACACACTGTTGAGGATAACATATGACATATAAGATAGAATATCATAGATCTCATGATTTTTTAGTGCTTTATAAAAGAAAAATTCACCTTCCTTTTTTGATAAATAGGTTATATGGATCATTAAACAACAAAGTGTAAGGATTTCCTGAAATCATGAAGGTGTATCTTTTCATCAAAATCCATTAACTGTTAGAGAAAAGATCTTGAAATCAAAAAAGTTACCCTAGTAAATTCATTATATTGAATCAAATGGTTCCTTAGATAATAAAAAATTTATTGATTTCTAATTTTTATATTTCTTCTAAACTTTATCCCTATCACTCGCCATGAGAATGATATAGTTTTATTTTTCATCAATGCCTATATGTCCACTTCCCACCTTTGTTCCCCTATGTGGAATCCTAGTCATATATTACTCCAGGTGACCCATATATTTCAAACTCTCCTTTTATAAAGGATGAGTTATTATTATTTTTTATGATTTGGGTTTAAATAAATGAAACGTTAAATTATTAACCCTTTGATAACCCATATGAATTTCAGGGGTGAAATTAATTTTAAGGGGGGTATAATGGAACACCCTGAGTTATTTTGACTTACTTTTTTCAAATTAATTTAATCTTATTGATATTGTTCATTTCACAAAATACTAGAAATTGTTTATTTTTTATTAAAGATCAATGTTTGGATTACATGCACTACATACAAGATTAATTCGAGATTTCTATACAAGGAACACCAAGGTTATCTTTTGTTTCACGTGACAGTGACTTTCCTCAATGGCATGCATACCACGCATGACCGGGGTAACCAAACAATAATATATTATCATTATATATAACCAAGATGTTAAATTAGATATTATTAATTTTATTAACTAAATTATTAAAAATATATGGTTTAAAATAATATAATATAAATTAATAATATACAAGTTAATTATAAAATAAAATATAAGAAACAAGTGAATATACAGAGTATTTTTTATGCTCCCAGAGCAGTTTTGTCTTAATAAGTTAAATTAATTACCATTGGTAAGTGATATTATTTTAATATATATTCTATATTATAAATTTAATATTTTTTATATTCATCCATACATTTTATAAACAGAAGATAATGACAGACTCAATTTTATTCTTAAAAAATATTTTTGTTTAATTGTAATCGTACTTCCTTTTAAAGGGGAAAAAATTTAAAATATTATTTTTGGAACTTTAATATATTTATTATTTTAAAATAAACTTCAAATTTGTAATATAAAAATAAAAATTAGGTTAGTATAATTTTTTAAAATATTTCTATAAGGTTTAATTTTTTTAATGAATAGTTAAAAATATTGGATTTTAATTCAAAAATTATTTTTAATATAACTTATTTATAATGTTAAATTATATTTTAAATTGGTTTTAATGTATAATTAGATATTTTTTTTATAAATTAATCAAATTTTAGTCATTGTAATCAATTTCACTTTGATGTTTAGTATAAATATAGAGCAAACATTTGGACATTTTTACTTTAAAAACCTGATGTGTTGTCTCATCAGCATGATTAATTTTAAATTAATCACTTCAACGTATGTTATTAGAATTTTGAAAAAGGGATTAAATGTTTTTAATCAGAATAATTTATAATTTATAATAATTTTCACATAGTGTTTGACCAAAAAAATTAGTGAAACTGTTTGAAATTAATTAGAACAGTTAAAAGAAAAATTATGTTAATAAAGTACTAAACCATACATTTAAGACCCAAAATGACACTGAAACATGAAAAACACCAATTTGATAGAAATATTTCTTCTATAAACCTTAAATTCTTGTGTTTCTTTGGTTTGGTATGATTTAATTTAACTAAATACATTGGCATCACTGACATGTTTTCATAAATGCCAAGTGTGTTTTTTCCCTTCCTTATAAAAGGCCACTAACTCTCCCTCTTCATCACACCTCTCAAACCAATTAGATTCAGAAATGATATTATTGATATTCATCGCATAATCCTTGACTTCCTCATTCAAGCCTCCCTATGGGATGAAATAAATCCAAGGAAGCCTTTTGGTACCAACCATATAGAGTTACCCGTTTAAGAGGTAACATCTTCTCTCATGCTTCATTCCTTTATTTTCTTTATACACCCCATAAAATATCTTTATTCAATTATTTCATAACAATTACATTATATTAAATATACTATAGTTTTTTTAGGATATGGATTTTACCTACACTTATAAACACCTATTTGTAATGGGTAATGAACATAATGTATATGTGTACGATGAACTACCTCCTAACTGAATGATGATTGTTCATTTTTTCATTACAACCTATAATGGTGGAAATTATTTTGGAAACTATACTTCTATATGTAATATATTATATTTATTATTTCATTATTCTTTTTTATTCCTTTTACAACACATAAATTTTTATTTTCCACTTGGTGTAAATATGATAACTTCGATTGAGGAAGTGTGGGATATCGCCCCCTCAAAGCGATTTGATTTGAGCAAACACTAAATAGAATGCAATATGTATGGGTTTAGCGAATTTATATAATATATATGATATAATAATTCTACTACAATAATTATACATATACATATATAAATACTTATATGTCATTTTCATTCTTTAATTCAATATGTTAATTAAAACGGAATTAGCATTCATGCACATGTATGGGTTACTATCTCTATGAATACTGTATTACATTTCATAATTATATATTATATATATTATTATAATACACATATAATTTATTTACATGATGTTTCTATCTTTTTTTAAATTCTGGAAATCGCGATATAATTATAAGGACAAAAGATATAATAATTAAGACACATGTGAAGAAGAAAGTGACTATTACCAGATGTGAAACCTTAGCAATGGATTATTATCAAGTGGGTAATATAAGGTAATAACAAAAACATATATAATTTTAGATATAATAAAAATTTTCTATAAATATTTAAAAAAATATATTTATTATACAGGAATCTTGTACAGGTATAAAGAGAGTGAAGACACAAGGTAAGTTAATTTCATCTCACTTTTTATTTTCTTGAGATACAAGCTTTATTCACCACCCATTACATTTGGGTGGTGTGTATACTACCCATGGATGTATTATATGACTGTATTATATAATTGTTTTTATTTACCTATACATTTTATGATATTTCTGTCATGGTATTTATGTTTCAAATATACTAAATTGGTAAAGTAATTTATCTTAATATTCCTTCTTTGATACACATTCCATGTAATAGACCTATATGATTTCATTAGGTGTATATACTCCATTTGAAATGGTATATCATGAATCTAATTATTTTAATTATATCTCATTCTTCACATAATTCCATTTTATTACATTGGGTGTGTGGTTCAAATTTAACATTTAGTAGGATCTTATTTAAATAATATCATCTATTTTCAAGATTGTTTATGTTTATTCTACCTTTGAAGAAAAATATCATGATCTATATCTTAACAACTCTCATGAATTTTCTTATACACTAGTAATTTATTATATATTAATGAATTGGTTCTATTTTTCCACTCATTGGTACATAATATATATAAGATATAATTTTTGATAAATGTTAACTTTACCCTCTCTTTGGATGGGAATATATTATCCATTAAAACAATGTTTTCTAAAAATGGTTTCTGAAAATATTTTACTAATTTCCTATGACCATTAAAATAAATTTGTACACTTTTTTATTTTACTAATATTTTCAGTGTAATATTCTTGTAACTTTTCAAAGGATATCTTTTTATAACCTTTTTACCATGTAAAAGTTATATTCTTTTTAGCTCGTACGAAATATCCAGATTTATATAACGTCCATTCGTTGAAGATTTATTTCCATTTTTAAAATTTATTTATTTAAGAAATTTTTTAAAATATATTTTCAATGAAATTGTTTTAAAAAATGTATTCATTCGTATTTTATAAGTTTTCAAGGATTTTTTTTCAAATTTTTTTTCCTGATCATTTTATAAGTGTTCACAGAAAATGGTTTTAAAAATGATATCGAGCACCTTCTGTAAGTTATCAAGAAAAATTTTTTTCAAAAAAATCATGCTCTATATATATTTTTTCCATGAAAAATTTTTCTGAAAGGTTTTTAAATAATTATTTATATGTTTTCATATTTATTTTCAAGAAAATCATTTTATAATTTTTTTTATGTTTTAAAGATCCTTTTCAAAAAAAGAAATGATATTTTCGTTAATAACTATTTTAAAAATATATTTCATTTATATTTTACATCTATTATGACATCCTTTGGTGTAACTCATGCCTATATAATAAATGATCCAATTTTTTCATTCATATTCCCTATTAAATGGTTTATATTTTGATGGAATTATTTTTATAACACATGTTTGTCTTCCATGTGTTATATAATTTTTAAATATTCTTCTTTTCACGAGTTATAATTTTAAGTAAATAATTATTAAAATTTTATTTTATTATAGGATAAGACTTGATTACGTGTTTACGACTCCAATTTCATTTCAATGGTTAAGATATGATTTTGATGATTTTGTGGCACATGTTTGTATGACTTCATTATGAGATTGGTGGAGACTATATCTTCCACCAATTCATTGGGTAATTATAAATGTTTTATGATCTAAATGGGCACATGGGAGGACATCCCAATCCCAAAACAAGAGGGTACATGGTAGGAAATCCCAATCTCAAAACAAGAGGGTACATGGGAGGAAATGCAAAAACCAAACCAAGAGGGTATATTGGAGGACATACCAAGATCAAAACATGATGGTACATTGGAGTACATCCCAAGCCCAAAACAAGAGGGTATATGGGAGGACATCCCAAGCCTGAAACAAGAGGGAATACAGGAGTGAATTCCAAACCCAAATTTTTTGCATCAATGATTAACCCAAGACAAATATGTTACGAAGGTCTTGGTAGAATTCCTTGAAAAATGGGTTTTATATGATTATGTGTTTTCTACAATTCAATGTTCTATTCATATGTAACACTTTCATGACTTATGCTCTTAATTCTCTTACGATCCTTTCCTTATGAACTTCTAGTCAGTATTATGATATCTAATATCCAGGGTATGATCTTTAAATGTTATGCTCATATTCCAAACCCTTTTCTCATGTTGTCCATACACATTTCATTTAGTTACGCATACCAATAATTTAAGCTCACCCATTCTTATGTTTCCTTTCCCTAGGTTATAAAGAAATGTTTAAGGTAGAAGTACTAATGGTGGAGGTACTTATGGGAGATATTAAAGATATTTCACCGTGATATAAGATTTTTCTCTAATTTCCAAGGACACAAAACTATTATGGTAATCAGTCATATATTTTTGAACAGTACAGGATATTCTTCTAAAATTAGGTAATATCCATGCATGTTATGATTTGGTCACTATATAGTAGATCTAATTGAAACAATGGTTGTGGATGTTCTTTAAGGTTCATGCGTAGACTAGTTAATCTAGTTTGATCATAGAGGGAGATCCATATCATGTGGTGTAGAATAATCCTAGAGTATAAATATATCATTTTTAAATTGTTCCATAAGTTGTAGTTGTAACTGAGAAGACTCATTTCCCAGTCAAACTCTATAGTAACATCATAGTGGTACTCTACATTTATTATTCTAGAAAGGTTCGTGGTGTAACCACTTGGGTATATAGTAGAGACTCCAGGATTGGGGTGACTAACCAATAACAATAAGAGGTTGTATTTTAATGCCAAATATTATAAATCCATCTTTGTTCTACCTTATTTATATTATTTTTATACATGTTAAGCTTAGAAAACATATTTATTAGATTATTACATTAATTCAATATAAGAAGTTGAATTAAAAGTAATTCATAAAATGTTACCACTAATTCACCCATCCTATTATTGGTACAAACTAACCTAGGAACGTCTCCATCAAACAAGATTGAACCACTGTCACATCCTTGAAATAGATTTACAAATCCATTATGAGTACCACCATTCAATTACGTCATAGATATTTAGGGCATCACTACTCTAATTATTTTTGGAATTTATTTTTATCCATTCTTCAATTGATAAAAATTATAAAAGTGGTGTCAATAAGATATAACACTATATGATCTCCCTTATTATGATACTCCAAATGAAAATAAACCATTAAAATGAACTTTTTTATTGATATTTTTATACCTTTACAATTTATGTCTGTATACTCAAGGCATATTGTATAAAATTCCCATTTCTTGTTGTATAAACCAACTCAAAGAACAAAAATTTGAAATACTCAACATTATTTATTTTCCATGACTCTAAATTTGACTGAATAAATATACTTGTGAAACTTCTAAACAAAATACACCATAAATGACTTTCTAAATAGACACTTTATTTATCTCCTCAGAGAATGAATAACTACTACCATCTCTAATTCATCCAATGAATTTGATAATAATTATATTGATCCACATACAACCAGATTTTTTATTTGTATTAGTTTGAATCTTAGACCAACTCATAATACATAACAAT
Source organism: Viscum album (assembly GCA_963277665.1). Classification (NCBI taxonomy): domain Eukaryota; kingdom Viridiplantae; phylum Streptophyta; class Magnoliopsida; order Santalales; family Viscaceae; genus Viscum; species Viscum album. The sequence goes on along the minus strand of OY728135.1, from coordinate 622,038,610 downwards.
ATGTTAAATATTCTATTCTAATATTTTGTATTATTAACACCATAGTATAATTTATCCTTCTCTTCATTCACATAAATATCTAAAATCATATAATCCGATTAGAACATCGCATCCTTTCATTTCAACACCATAATTGGTGATGCAAGTTTTATGAAATATTGAATGATTTTATTAAAATAACTTGTGATTATAAGGAAAATATTAATCACAAAAATACTCTTAGAACACTCAAAATGCATTACTTTTAAAACCTTCTCTAGTTAAAAAAAATTCCATTCTTGTAGATAAGAAGTCCAAAAACCTTACCACTTGAATATGAAACTAACATTTAGATATCTTTTCATATAACTTGTGTTTATAAAAGATCTCCAAAAAATTAATCAAATATTTTCTATTTTCTACCATTGAATCCAATTAAATAAATATATCATCCAAAAACACCCCTATGAACTAGGAAAATTATTTTGATAATATACAATTTACCAAGGACATAAAAATAAAAGGATAGTTTCTAAATCTAAATAGCATTACTAGAAAGTCATAATGTTTGTACAGTCTTCTAAAATATATCATTAGAATGTATGTACACTTCCATATTAAATAGTAATACCCTATCATGAATGATATATTTGAAAACCACTTAAATATTGTTATTTGATCAAAAAGATTAATAATTAAATTTAACGGATAATTATTTTTTACCATCACCTATTTCAACGTATGGTATTATATAAATAAAAATAAAATATAATAAACATTCTTAGTAAAAAACCTATGTTTCTTAAGGTGATATCGTTGGTTAGATAAATCCTTTCTCTTAAAAATATTCTAATTGAGTCTTCTATATTTTAAATTCTATTAGAATCATTAAATATGAAGGTAAGGATATAGGATATGTTCTGTGTAAAAAAAGTCAATCAGGAACTCCATGTCTCTCACAAGTGGTATCCTAAATAAACCACTAAGAAACATGTCCAACAAATATTGAACTTCCATTAATGAAAATGTAACGACCGGATGTTTTATCAATGAAATTACATTAATATAATTGTTTCTTATAGTATAATCATATTATATTACATATATAACACAAGAAAAACCTTATAAATAAATATTTAGTGAAACAAAATGTATCTCTGGAAGTTATGGAAGGTATACCGATGAAATAGTAACTTGACCTTTGGAATAGTAATGTGACCATTTTGAATAGTAAACTTACCAATTGAATAGTAAACCCACTAATGAAAGTATAAATAAAATTTACACATCTTATAAATGACAATATGATATAATTATATCATCGTATAAGTATGTAAATATTTTAAAAATTATTAATTAAATGTTGTTATTTTTTTAAGTCATTTATATTTTGTTTCAATTTAATGATTAATTTAATAATTTTTAAAAAACATTCATAAAATGTATTAATAAATAATTATTTTTATTACTTATGATTTAATAATAATTTTATGATACCTTAATTAATTTTTCAAAGTGATAGAAAAGAAGTTTTAATTTTAAAATTCGTAATTTTCAAGTACATTATTACATTAATTAAAAATTAAATTTCTCATATTTATAATTTTTTTCAAAATAGAGTTTATTTTTAGATTCTAAAAATTAGTAAATGGTTAGGGTGAATTTTTGGGAGTTTTCTAAAATACATAATTTTCCTGAATTGTGAAATATTCTAATTTACAAAATAAGATTAATACACAAATTATTGAGACAAGGATGATGTTATTATGAGGTAAGCACCCTTGGTTCGAAATAAAATACTATAGTTACAGTTTTTAGTCCAGATAATCAAAAATATTAATAGTATTGAGAAAAAATATTAAACTAATGTTTAAAATAATGGGAAACCTCTCTTCTCCTCTATTATAAATACAACCCTTTTTACATCTTCTCCTCACACCTCTCTAGACTTTTTCTGAGTCCAAATTAGTGTAAAATATCTCCTTAGTACCCTCTCCCACATTCTTGAGCTCTTGTTATCATAAAAATACCAAAACATGTCCCCTAAAGATGTTCTCAAGGAAGAAATATTCATGAGGTTAATTCCTCTTTTCATTTCATTTATATTTTTTCAAGTTCCTTTTGTTATTTTTATTTCCACTACTCATTTCATCAGATTTTTTTGATAACTCCACTACCATAAATTTAATAAATTGTAGTTATTACAATGTAATAATTCATCATGATATCTTCTTTCCCCTCCATTTATAATAGAAATGAAAACACCATTTGAGATGTGTTAATTTATCACATTCAAGGATATTGGGTTTTCAATATCAATTAAAATATAAAATTTTTGTCATAAAACCCTTATTATTGTTGAAAAAGACTATATTATATGTATTATATATTATTTATGTTAATGGAATCTTGTTTATAGATAATACTAATTTATAAAGAAAAATGAGTACGTTGTGATAAAAACCCTTCCAATTAATGAAAACGACTATCATTAATGTTTTATATGAGGATTCATCTTCACTCCAAATAACCAATGGAAATTAATATACATGTTATCATATGTATTTTTAGTAATAAAATATATTTCCAACTCTATATTATCATTCTCATCTTACATGTTTATCTTTACATATATATAAGTAAACCAATCATGATAACCAAAGAAAAAAACACACCCAAACAATGAAATTGACCCTCCCAACCCATAAAAAATGTCATGAGTGAACTTAATAAGGAAATAATAAGTCAATTAAATTAATAATTTGTTCTTGAAATACTTATTAATGAATTTAATTTGTCTTTCTATTTCATTATGATCAAGTTAGGGACATCATCAGACTTAAGGTAAGGGATTCTACCTGAACCTCCAATATTCCTTTAGGTTGTTCTATCTTTATTTTTACCAATATAAAGTTATCAGTTCTTTTTATTAAAAAATTATAAATAATTTTTATATTCTATAAAATCTTATATCTATATCCATTCATCATTATCATTCAAGTATATACATTTTTTACCTAATTCCCTTCTCAATTATTCCTTATAAGAATGCACGTTTTAAGGGAACTTTTGGAATTTCTACCCATTATCAAGTAAACTATATAATATGTTTTGAAGCCGCCATTATTCTTATAAATACACTCTATTTATTATGAAAATAATCTTGGCTAACTTCTGATTTTATATACAATATAATTCCATTTTATTTTTTAATTATGGTTTATATTTTCGTATAACCGCACTAAAATATTTTAATTCTAATATTTCAGACGTACTATTTTTTCATGTTAATAATTAATGTTGACATAACCTTTCATGATATATAATTATTATAATATACGATATTCCATCAATTATTTAATTCTTTTTCTTCATGGACCTTATTATGATACTCCCATTTTTTATGCTTTATAACTTTATTATGATACTCAATTATTACCATTGGTAACCCTTATGTTTATGTATGATTGATTATATATGATTATATATGGGGAAATCATATTCATGAACATGTTAGGATAAGTGAACCTAGATAAATCTCCAATTCATTGGGTAATGTTGAGTCTCAAGAGATGTTATGTTCAATGGTCTTGGCTGTTAACCTTGACTCGTGCTACCATGTGAAATGGTCTAGGTGGTTAACCTTGACTTGTGATGCTCTATGTGCAAATAGCCTAGACTCGGACTAAAGTCATGTTTTATGTTTCTATCAACTTAATATGACTCCATGTTTATATGTAATTATTTCTTATGTTCCATATTTTTTTAAATCACTATGCCATGCCTTATACCCATGTGCTAAAGCATTATTATTATGTTTATTATCTTAATGGGGTTTTTATCTCATCCCTTTATTCATGTTATCCCCTATTTATCCTATGAAGATTTATGAGAAAAATTTAAGTAAGGACATCATTAGGAAGATTAAAAATATAAATGTTTTATTTAGTCCCATGTTTTTATTTTTATGTAGCTAGTCTTCTAAGTCACTAGGCATTATGATCCTTGGCTTGTAATATGATGTTTAATTATGCTTAAAATCATGTCATGATATGTGTAAAAGGATAGGGTCTCTATAGTTGGTATCACATTATGATCTAGTTATTTTTGGATATTAGGAATAAATCACTTTATTAAGAAACATGGGGATAATACTGAGTATAAGAAAACATCCCTAAGTTTTGATAATTATAGAGTAAGTGGATTAAAAATAAAATACATACCTATCAAGATACGAACAAGTAGTGGTGGATCGTGTATATTTTTATATAGAGTTAAACCCTTATCATCGATATTTTCTTAACACAAATGGGAACTCGTGCATGATAATGGGAATTGCTTCACTCCTAGTTTGACACTCTCGGGGGATATGCTTTGGTAAATTCTTTAGCTTAATAAAAACCATTATTAAGGGAAAAAATCACATAAAAATATGTGTTAGGAAACATATCATGGATAACCTAGATTGAAACCTAGGGACTCCCAAGTCAGGATTACTTTCCTTCAAGAGTTTATCCATTTATGTTTAATGTTTCCTTTTTATTATTAATATCTAAATATTCAAGCCCCATAATTGTTATTTATTTTTCTTAGCTAATGGTAGGAAATATAACCACACATTCCAACAATCAATGTGATAGGAAATGTGATGATTTCCCTAGTTATATTCTTGATATGATGGGAATGAGTGCCCAAAACATTATGATAGTAGTTGATCATCTAGCTCAAGTTATGAATATTTACTTGAATTATGTGGAACACCCTCCTCCTCTATGGAAAGAGCATGTTGTCGTTGAATCTTTCATACAGGAAATGACTCCCATGTTTAGTGGTTCTTCTAATCCCATCATGACAAAATAGTGGATTAACCATATTAAAAGGATATTCTCTATCCTTATATGATTAGAATAAGTGAAATTAATGTTGTAGGTCTATATTTTTGATAGAGAAGTTGATAATTTGTGGACACTGATAAAGAATAAAATGTCTCGGGGAGAATTTGATTACATGGATTGAGATGAATTAAAGAAAATGTTTTTCAATAAATATTTTCCCAGAACCTTCCACCTCAAGATTGAATGATAGTTCCTCATACTAAATAAGATTTAAGATGATTCCATCAGGGAGTATGAAGAAACATTCACAAGGATTTCATAATATAGGTTTAGAATTCACATGAAGAGTAAAAGAAATGTGGATTGCTTATTTAGTGGACTATAATCAAGTATATGACACGTTTAGGTGATTCTAGACTTTAATTGTTAGGAGGATATTGTATATTATTCCCTAAAGGGTTAAATAGTGATTGGAGACTCTCAATGGTCTCATGGGAATGTTTAAAAAAAGTATAAAATCGAGGTCAATATTGGTGCCTCAGTAAATAAATCCCATGATTGATACATGATTAAACATCCCATGTGTCAGAATTATGGGAAGTGGAATCCTGGGAACTATCTAAAGGGAACTAGGAATTACTTCAAATGTGGAAGAATGGGACATATGGATAAGAATTTCCAGAGGGATATGAAGAATCCCACTAGTGTGGAAGAAGAAAGGAAGGTTAAGATTAACACTCAACCTATAGTGCAATGTTACAATTTCAAAGAGCATGGTAATTAAATTAATAATTTCCCTAAGACAAAGTTTGCTGGAGGAAATCAATAACAACATCCAAGGTGACAATGAACAGATTATTCTCTCACCACAACTATGGTGGATCCATACACGATGTGGTGATAGGTATGCTAATTTTTTATTCAATAATATAAAATATACTATTTTATTCTCATTATACACATTATTTCATATCTTGAATTTTTTTGAAGAATATTCAAACACCACCTCAAAATTTGGAGGTTGAGTTATCTATGAGAACATAAAATGGGAAAATTATTGAATACAAGGTTAATAAATACTCCCTGATAAATATTTGGGGACTGAACCTCCTAGAAAATATTTCCTACTTACTGGGTTGGAGTTAGATGTTATTTTGGGCGTGGAATGCTTATCTTTCTACCAAGCCAATATTAACTATTCAAAAATTTATATCACTCTTAAAATAAAATATTATCCTCCAATCATGTACATGTTTATGTATGAAGTTGAATATTCTTTAGAATCATCATCTCAGGTGTGGATAATGTAGCCTTTTGTGAAATCATATCTTTCTCAAATAATTGAGACAAAAGAGATGATACTTCTGGAAGATATTCTCATCATGAGGGATTACACGGATATATTCCCTGAATAATATTCTAGTCTTCCTTCTGATTAAGAGGTTGAGTTACCAATTGAATTATTCTTGGATCTTTACCTATATCAAAGACACCTTATAGAATTTCTACTATTCAGCTTGAAGAGATGAATAAGTAGGTACAATAGAATCAGGAGATGGGTTTTGTACACATAAGTGCTTCACCATGATGTGCACCAATACTATTTTGTATGATTAATGATAGATCAATGTGCCTCTACATTGATTATCATGATATCAAAAAAAATCATGATAAATAACATGTATCCCCTACCTTGGATAAATGACTTATTCGATCAGCTATGTGGGGATACTTATTTCTCTAAGGTGGACCTTCGGTCGGGATATCACTAATTGAAGGTGAGGAAGGAATATATTCCCAAAAAATCCTTTTAAACTAGGGAAGGACACTATGAGTTCATAGTGATGCCCTTCATACTCACTAATGGTCCAACAATATTCATGGTCTTAATGAATTGAGTTTTTAGAGATTACCTTCACGAATATTTGGTAGTCTTTATCGATGATATTCTAATATACTCCAATAACATGGAGGAACATAAGGAGAATTTTAATATTTTTCTAATTACTTTTAAAATGGAGAAAATATTTCAAAATTATAGAAAATGTTACTTCTAGATGGAGGAAATATCATTCTTGGGGAATATTATCACCAGTAAATAGATATCTATAGACCCTTATAATACAAAGGCAATTGAAGAGTGGCACAAGACAACATCTATAATAGAGATCAGTATATTCCTTGGTCTATCTGGGTATTATCGATGATTTGTGAAGAACTTATCACTATTTCCAAACCCAATGACCTAACTGGCATGGAAGTTTGTGGAATTCATCTGGACTCAAGAATGTTAGGAAATATTTAAGGAGATCAAAATTTGGCTTATCACTTCACCAATACTCACACTCCAATAAGTGTAGAACTCTTTGTTGTGTATATTGATTATATAATGAATGGATTAGGATATATGATGATAAAATGTGATAAATCTATAGCATATTCTTCAATATATTTAATGATATATGAGTAAAACAATCTCATGTATGATCTGTAGTTGCAGGCTATGATCATTACATTGAAAATATGGCGGAATTATTTCTTTGGGGAGAAGTGTGAGATATATAATGATGACAATAGTTTTAAATATATATTCACATAGTAATATTTTTAAATAGGATACCAAATATTGTTAGAGCTCATCAAGTATTATGACTTCTATATACACAACCATCCTGTTATGAAAAATAAAGTGGTGAATGCTCTATGTAGAAAGGATAGTGTATCTTTATCAATGATAAGAATTTAAAAGTATCTAATCTTCGTAGATTTTTAGAAGATTGGCATGGGAATCATTAATGGATGAACATCATCAATCCTTTCTCAAATGATTTTTGAACCATCTCTCATGGGGAAATTAAATGATGCTCAAATAAATGATATGAAATTTGAAAAAATGGTGGAATATATGAGAAATGTGAAATCCTCGAAGTTCAAGATTGAAAAGGACGGAGTTATAAGATTCAGTTCATGATTATGTATACAATTCTATCTAGATATGAATAAAGATCTTTCGAATGACGCACATAGCTCAACCTTCTCTATTCGACTTGGGAGCACAAATATATATCACGATCTCCAATAGAACTTATTGTAAGAATATATGAATAAAGAGATTGTTGAATATAGATCAATGTACCTGGTATGTCATCAAGTGAAGGATGAAATTCAAATGTATAAGGGGATGATGCAACCAAAACCCATACAAACATGTATGTGGGAGAACATCAACATTGACTTTGTTGATATACTTCTAAGGAAATATATAGGAAACAACACTATTTGGATCATTGTGTATTGTCTTAGAAAGTCATATAAATTTATCAAAATTCAAGCGGAATTATCAGAGGATAAAGTTTCATGAAAATACATCAAATAGTTGGTAAGGCTCTATGGAGTACCACACTCTATTGTATCCAATCAAGATCTGAGATTCACCACGATGTTTTCGGAGAGTCTCCAAGATCCTCTAAGAATTAATATGGACTTTAGTATGGCCTATCATCCTCAAACTAATGTCCAATATTAGTGAATAATTAATACACTAGAGGATATGTCGAGTTTTTGTTCTATGGTATTCAAAAAAAGGATGGTACAGATATATTCCCCTAGTTTAATTCTCCTACAACAATAGTTTCCACTCCAGCATTTGAATGGAACCATACGAATCCATTTATGGGAAAATGTGGAGAACACCGGTGCTTTGGGGTGAAGTTGATGGGTGTAATTTTCATGGACCTATAATGGTTAAACAAATAGTGGAGAAGGTGAAAACAATTCAGCAACACATTGAGTAAAGCCAATGTCGACAAAAGAGTTATGCAGATTATCAATTATGAGACCTTGAGTTCAATGTTGGAGACATGGTATTCCTTCGCATATCTCCATTGAAGAAGTTCATGAGATTTGAGAGGAAAGGAAAGATAATCCATAAAAACATAGACCCTTTGAGATTATTGACTGTGTTGGAGTTGTGGAATATCAACAAACACTTACACCTAACATGTGCAAAGTACACGTTGTATTCCATGTATACCTCTTAAAGAAGTACATACCAGACCATTCCCATGTACTCTCTTAAGAGGTGGTACAGTTGGAGTATGATATTTCTTATGAGGAGAAGTTATTAAATATCATAGATCATAGAGATAAAGTTATATGAAACAAAACTACTTATCTGGTTGAGGTACTATGAAGAAACCATATATACAAAGAGGCATCATGGGAACTGGAGGAGGCAATCAAGTAAAAGTACCCACACATTTTTTTGACATAGAATAAAAAATGAAATTTTGAGGGGAGAATTTCGTAATAGGAGAAGAATGTAACAACCCTATGTTTTATGAATGAAAATCCCTACTTATAATAATTTTTTATAGTATAATCATATAATGCTGAATATATAACACAATACAAACCATATAAAGGAATATTGAGTGAAACAAAAGGTATCTTTTGAAGTTAAAGCACATAAACCAATAAAATAGTAACTTGAACTTTGGAATAGTAATGTGACACTTAAGAATAGTAAACCATCCAATTAAATAGTTACCTCACTAATGAAATATAAATCTAATTTATTCATCTTTTATATGATAATGTGATATAATTATATCATAGTATAAGTAGGTTTAATATTTAAAAAATTATTAATTAAGTGTTTATATCCATGTAAGTCATGTATATTTAATTAAAATTTTATGATTATTTTTATAATTTAAAAGAGAATTTCTTTTCATAACATGTATTAAAATATATGTATTTTGATGAGTTATTATTATAAGAAAATTTTATGAGTCCTTAATTTATTATTCAATGTGTTGAAAAAAATGTTTTAATATTAAAATTTGTATTTTTCTTATAAATTAGGATTTTAATTAAAAATTAATTTTATCTTGTTTTGAAAATTATTTTTTATAAAATAGAGTTTATTTCTTGATTAGACATGTATAAAAATGGTTAGGGTGAATTTTTTGGATTTTTCGGAAATACTTGATTTTTTTGAATAGTGAAATATGATAATAAATAAAATAAGCTCAATACCTAAATTATTGATACATGGATGATTTTCTTCTAAAGTAAGAACCCTTGGTTCAAACTCACATACACTCCTTAATAATTGTGGTCACAATAATCATGAATATTAATAGTATTGAGAAAAAATATTAAACTAATGATTAAACTAATGGGAAACCCCTCCTCTACAATATAAATACCACCCCTCTTTACCTCCTCTCCATAAACCTCTAAATCCTTATCCCTAGTACATATTCTTCTCAAATATCACCCTAATCCTATCTCCCATGTTCATGGGACCTTTTTTCATTATAACACCAAAATATCTCCCCTAAAGAGGCTCTTAATAAAGATATGATCAAGATGAAAATTCATCTTTTGATTTCATTTATTTTCTTCCAAGTTTCTTTTTTTATTTTTATTTCCTCACCTACTTATATAAAAATGTTAGATAACTCCAGTACCTTAAATGTACTAGAATTTTGTAATGATATTGTACTAATTAATCATCATCTCGCATTTACCCTCCTATTATAAATGAAATGAAAACACCATCCAAGATGTGTTAATTTATCACATTCAAGGACGATGAGTTTTCAATTTCTATTAACATATTAATTTCTTTCCATGAAACCATTTTTATATTTGAAACTGACTATAATATATGTATTGTATCTTATGTAAGGTTTTTTATTCTTTTGTGCACATGATACTAATTTATAAATCAAAATGTGTTTTTTGTGATAAAAAACTTCCAATTAATGAAAAAAATTTATCATTATAGTTTTATATAATGATTAATCTTCACTAATATTACAAAATAAATATTTTGAAAATTTAATTTTTGGTATGTTTACAAATAACAAATATATCAACTTCTGGATAAAAATTTTCATCTTACATTTTTATCCTTATATATATATATATATATAAGTAAACCAATCAGGAAACCCAAGGAAACAAACACTCCCAAACAATGAAATTGAACCTCTTAACCCATCGTAAAGGTCATGAATGAAATTAATAATTCTATAATAAATAAATAAAATGTATAAGGGGTTATGTAAATAATAATTAATGAATTTACTTTGGTTATACATGACATTAAGATCAAGTGAATAACAACATGAGACTTAAGGTAAGGGATTCAACCCAAACCTCCATTATTCTTTCAGGTTGTTCTATCATTCTTTTTACCCAAATGAAGTTATCAATAATTTTTATGAAAATATTATAAATCATTTTTATATTCTTAAAACTCATTTATTAATATCCATTCATCATTCAATTTTGGGGATATAGATGTTTTCAAATGATTCCCTGCTCAATTATTACAAATAAGCAAACCTATTTTAAGGGAACATTACGAAATCCTACCCATTTTCGAGTACACTATATAATATATTTTTAAGCAACCATGATTTTCATACAACCACTGATTTTATTATGAATACATTATTGATTCAAATATGGTTTTATATAATATATTATCCTTTTTTTATGTTTTAAACGTCATTTGATATTTTCCATTTATTGTACTAAAATGTTTTAATTATAATGTTCCTTAAGTACTCTTTTTTACATGTTATTACTTCAAGTTGACATCACATTTGATTATATATACCTGTTATACCCTTTTATTTTACATGAATGATCTAATTCCTTTACTTCATGGAAATTTTTATGATACTATGATTTTTTATTGTTTATGACATGATTATGATACCCAATTATTACCATGGGTAACCCTTATGTTTATGTATGATAGATTATGTATGATTATACATGTTGAATGAATATTCATGAACATGTTATTATGAGTGTACCTAAATATTTCCTCAATTACTTGGGTGAAGTGGGGTCTCATGATACGTTATGTGAAATAGTCTTGGCGGTTTACCTTGACTTGTGCTACCATGTACAATTGTCTTTGTGGTTAACCTTCACCTATTCTCTTCTATGTGCAAAGATCACTGACTCGTGATAAAGGCATGTTTTATGTTTCATACACATTACTATGACTCCATGTTCAAATAATCCCATTATTATATGATATGATTCCATATGTTCAATGTTTTTTTATATCATTATTTGCGCCTTCTATCCCATGTTCTAATGATTTATTCTTATGTTTATTCGCTTTTGTATATTTTTATATCATACCTTTTTTCATGTTATTACCATGTTATATTATGAATATGTATGAGAAAAATGGAATTTATGACCTCTCTATAATGATTAGATGAAGAAATGATTTATTTAGTCCCATGTTATCAGTTTTATGTACACAGTCCTCAAAGACACTATACTTTATGATAATTGGATTGTGATATGATGTTATATTTTGCTTAAAATCAAGTAATGATTTGTGTAAAAGGAAAGGTTCTCTTTAAGACATAGGTGTATGAATTATCCATTTATTTGAGAATAATCCAAGACATCTAACATGAAAAATATCAACTTTACTAATGTATATCCTATCCCCAGTAACATGAATGCCCCGCTCCTATAAAAAAGAGTGAAAATGACATTGAGTAATGTAAAAGAGACTATATGACCATAAACATCAAAATAATCCATGAACATTAACATACAACAAATCCCAATTATGGGACCACAAGGGCTCATATCTTTAATAAAACTTTACTATGAGTTTTCTATATCCCCAATCATAATGAATTGAGATGTACCTATAAATCCTTACTTCATCCACATTGTAAGAGGTGTATCAATATTTATAAATGAAGACATTAATTCCATTTTCAAATTTATCTGTTCTATTACTCATGAATATATGATTGAATGAGATTGATACATATCAATCATAGAATATATCATTGTTGGATTAATAAGTAAGGTACCTCATATTGTTGCATGTAATTCCTTAATATATTTTGAAACCTATTCTTCTATGAATAAATGTCCAGTATTATTTTTTGTCTTACCTAGTTTAGGATGACCACCTATCATTATCCGATATAGAGTTACAACATACTTTTGTTTTTTAGTATCTTTCATGGATCCTCCTTCTTTTATTAATACTCCACTAAAAAATTCATTATAAAACCTCTTAACATTTAACACATTCTCACATCAAAGACTCTTAATAGGCTTATTAGGTAAATCTGACATCTGATGTATCATTCCACCACACTAATAACATGAAAATTGTATCCTCTCTTATGAAAAATCTAATCTTGATTTTTTTTCAAAATACTCTCATAGATAAATTATATTTCTATTTGTCATGTCTACTGAATAAATGCAATCCCCTAGTAGGTTAAAAAAATCTTGTACACGTTTATTATCCATCATACCCACTTTTTTTATCATTACTTTATTCATCACCACTGTTTAACTGAGTCAGTCAAATAGCATAAAGATTCACCTACTCTTTGTTTTAAGACACCTATCGAATGTTATAAATCCAAATTATAGTTTTTAATCAATTATTATACAAATCATATCAATTCTCGAAAATGATTTGTGTGTTGTATAACCTTCATGTTTCCTATTTAAACTATATAAATTAGGTATTTTTCTTGAATTTATGTTTATTAGGTATAATTATATACAAAAAAGATTCTTAAACTCAGCCCATGTAAAATTCTCAAGAAATGTTGTTTCCATAAAAATATCCCACCACTTATTAGGTGTCACCTCAAAAATGTTAGTTGAAAAATGAATCATTTATATATTATGACTACAGAGGCAATATAAGATTTTGATCATTCTCCCCAACTAGTATTCTACTTCTTGTACTCCAATATCACCTCTAAAAATGGGAGGCTTATACTTCTAAAAATATAAATCATAACTGGAATCATTTTTCCTCTCTTGATTTACTCCTCATATAATTTTCTTAATTATACCATTCTATTCAATACTTTAGAAACACTCTCTACATGTCTAATGAATATTTAATTAATCAAAAAAAACATTTCTTTCTTATTACTCATTAGTTGGAACCCTATTTGAAATTATTTCTATAATATTTTAAAACTAAATATTAAAAAATTCACTATGAAAAAAATATATTTTAACTCATAATAACATTTCTATAAACACAAAACATATATTATAATATACATCTATGTGGAACTATTCAAACCCCCGTGATTACATCCATTCAGGTTTACATATGAAAACCAAGTAGAGATTATATGAAATTTTTTCCAAAACTTCAATAGTTTTCAAAATCATTTAAATCTATTTTAAATAAAAATTCTATGTAATGAAATATATTTAAAATAAAATTCTTATGAATATAATACTTATCCATGGTTATCATGACGTATGAGTATATTTCTCGTTAGAACCCATCATGAATGCATTAACCTACTAGAAAAAAAATCTCATAATATATCATTTGATCATTTATTATTCCCTAAATTCGTCTAAACTGTGGTTTCACATTAAAGATTTTAGTTATACCATATTATAATTAACTCATGAGTTTCAAACATCATAAACTCCATGATTATGTAACTTTCAAACACTAAATTTTAAACTAGTTTCTTTTTACCATTTTGTAATAATATAACCTCGTTCCCTAAGATCTAAACCCGTGTTATACCTCTAAATGGCCTCAAGTGAATTCTCTAATCACGAGAGGCTAGAAAGTAGTTCTGATTGACACAACCACAATGTTTTTGTGAAATTTACCAAAAAAATATTAAAAACCATATGAAAAAGAAATGAATTTATTTTAATAAAAATATATCTTTGAAAACAATGTTTTAAGAAACATGTAATAATATAGTAGAGGAAAACAAGTTAACATAACCATGACATGAAAACTAAAGGTAGATGACAAACACATATCCATTCTAGATATCCAATATTCATTAAAGATGCATGTCCAAATAAAATTTCGCCCCTCTTTTAACATATATCCTGAAATCTATTGTTGATGAAAACAGTAGCCTTTTCGTCTTCTATATCAAGATCAAAATGTATACACTGACAGAAAAATGTGTGTCTATGAATGAGTAACACAATTCTTGGTAGGATTTACATGAATCACTCCCATGAAGTCTCATATATGATCAATTCCAAATCATAGAAGAAATTCAATTTGGGAAAAAATTATATTATTATCAATTTAATAGTTTATAAAACCCCTTTAATAAATCATATTAAATTTTAACAAGCTTATCAGATAATTCATTTTATAAAACACACCAAAATACTTTATATTTTACAAAAAAAATTAAATATATCATTTTATACAAAGAGTAAAAAATCAAGAGAATAATTATAAACAAAAAAATATATAATCATAGTGCACCTATAGTGAATCATCACCCACTCAAATAAGTCCATAAGGTTTTTCCACATTGTCCATAGATATTTTTGAGATAGTATTGTTTTCTAGAACACTATATTTTATAAATTGGAGATTGTTGATAATAATAATCTATCTATTTTTGATGATTTTTATGTTCACAAATATCATTATTTGTTATTGTAATGATTTTTCTTTGAGTATATTTTATGAAATTAATATTAATTCTTTCTCTATTTTAGAATAATATTTAAGAGTTTAATTAGTATAGAATATTTGATAAAGTAATCGGAAATCATTTTAGCGCATCAGTGTGTTTTGGAAACACCTTTCATGTCCTGTATGTTTGGAAATCACATTACTGTGTTTTGGAAACACTGTCCATACCCTATGTTGAGGAGCGTAGCATAAAGATGGAATCTATCACTTACACGCAATCAGAAAAGTATGGTTAAGCAACCATACATTATCAGAAATGTATAAAAAATCTTATGTTATCAGAAAAGTATGGAAGGAACATTATGTTTATAAAATTATGTAAGATGAACCCTACGTTAGTATGAAACGTCATGTTTTTTTCTCAAAAGTATGGTTCACCAACCTTACTTTTGTAAAGAACCTTATAGTGGATCATGTATTGTATGTTTGAATGTTGAAGTGAAAAGTTTGGATGATCAACATTACATTTGAGATCAACCTTACATTTGAAGAATGGATCATCAAATCTTAATTTCCTGATCAAACATACGTTGTGTACCTTACATTCAGAGAATGTATGCTAGGAAGTTCAAACCCTATGTTTTTCATTGGAGATTTAAAATACGACTTTATTGAGCAATGATGTTTATACAGATTGTTAGGCTGATTTCAAGCAAGATTAAAATCCCGTTTTTAAAACAGGTTTTTGACTGATTCCTGGTCGCTTATTTTTTTTCAAAGGATTTATTTATAAGGATCTTTTTATGATGAATATATAGGGGTGTTATGGTTCCTCTGTTATTCAAACATTTAAATATCACGATTCTATAGGAAGATTTTGTGGATCGAAATTTGAAAGTAAAACAATTATCTTTATTATATATATTTGTGTTATTTTTGAATTATAGTGGACGTGATGAATCATTGTAAAAATATTAGAAGAAAAATTCCTTGAGTTTTTCAATATAGTTTTACAGAGATATATGATTCACACAGATCTACTACTACTGTTATCTATCGAACTCTAATTTCTAAAGAAGATGAAACACATTGATGATTCATCATTTCTAAATCGAAGATCTAGTGTGAATCCATTGTTGTTAGAGTTGATGAATTATTATCTATATCTATTGAAACCATATCGGCTCAAAACTAATTCTACCTGAAGATCATTATTTCTGAAGATGATGATCAACTAAATGGTAGTAGCATGCTATTACAACTGTGAAGGAAAACTACAATGTTTGTTTAGAAAAATACTCTTTTTATTTTTAGTAATATGCAACTCATACTAAGATGTATATTATGTTATGTCTATGAACCAGAAGGATATGTTTTTAGACTTAACTTATAAAGGTGTCAACTGCTAGCACTCAGTTGTGAACGTTCTGTTGATAAGAGGACAAGAGAGTGAAAATCACCTAGCTCGTGGAGTATATAATTCATGGAGTGTACTAGGGGCCTTCTGTTCCCTAAACCACTATACATCCTTGAGTTCTTTAAATATTTATTTTTCTACAGCATAAATAATCTGATAAATATAAAATGACAGATTTGGTCATTATCTTGATTCGTGAATAATTTGTAAAAGACACAATTCACCCCTCTCTTATGCATATTTGGAATAACCCGATCCAAAAATTGGAATTAAAGGTGGTTCTTTTGGTAAGGCTATAAGAAGCTAAATGTTTAAGATTATACAGAGCTCAATGGATGATACATGAGAGTGTGTGTAAATGATTCAAGCTCCCTACCTCAAAGGTGAAAATTATGGATGTTGGAAATCAAGGATGATCATATATTTAAAGATCCTTGGATATAGAGTATACTCGAAAATTATAACACCCTATGTGATTCTAGAGAAACTTGAAACATTGAGTTCTGATACAGAAGTAGAGTATGACATAAACCCAAAAGCTATGAATGCCATCATCCATGGTCTTGTACCAGATGAATTTTACAGAATATCTCAGTGACCGATGGCTTATGAAATGTGGCAGATGATCGTAGTTTCATATAAAGGAATCGACAATGTCCGATAGATGAGGTCTGCCACAAATAAATTTAAATTTGACACATTCAGAATTTTTGAATGAGAACTCATCACCCGGATGAATGGAAGGCTTAAATAAATTGTTAATAACATCACTGACTTGAGAAATCCTATCAAACAAGCAGATCATGACCGGAAAGTTCTAAGAGTACTACCACCTATGTGGAATGGAATTTCGTCGGCTATTAGAAAATCCTTAGCAGTCATAGATCTCACAAAGAGAGAGTTAATTAGAACAATTATGATATATGATGTTGAGATGGAAGATGAATAAAAATAGCATAATGTTTTAATCAAAAAGGAAAATACATATTTGAAGGTAACATCTCAAAAGAAAGCATGAAAATGAAGAATTAAATCAAAGAGAAAAAAGAGAAATCTGATTCATCAGATTCAGATGTGGAACTGGCTCAACTGTCCAGAATGTTCAGTAAATTCTACAGAAATAAGAAAGGATTCAAAAAATCATTTAAAAAGTATGAAAAATAACCAAGGGAAGTCAGACGCAATGAATAAAAAAATATGGGTGACATTTGACCTGACTATCCTTAATTAAAAGGAGGAAAAAAGAAGAAATTTTTCAAAAACAATGATTATGAGTATAAAGACAAAATAGAAATGAAATCCACATAGAGTGTTTCTGAAGACTCCAGCAGCTCAACAAAGCCTTACTCAGAAAAGGAAGAATCAAATCTGAAAGCAAATATGTGCTTTATAGCAGAAGATGGTGAGGTAAAAACCGATTACTCATCTAATTCAGTTTCTAGTTCTAGAGGTCCAGATGATAAACATGCAGCCTACTGCAATATGTTCTAAGAAGAATATGACTCCTTATTTAAGAAAAATAAATCACAAAAAAATATTCACACTACTATTTTAGGAGAAAGAGACAATTTTCTTAAACAACATCAAGAGTTAATTGAAAAATATAACTCATCAAACACAAACTGTACAGATAATGAAACTAAAATAAAAACACTACAAACAGAAGTAGAAAAATAAAAAATATTAGCTCTTAGTTTTTCAAAAGGATAAAATACACTAAATGAAATACTTGGAAATAATTTGATTAAAATTGAAAGATATGGAATGGGCAGTAAATGTGAGAAACCTAAACTGTATATGAACTATTTTTTCCCAAGTATAAAAGGTAAAATTTCCAACTAATATGTAACAAAAGGTCACATATCTAAAAAAATTTATTTATGGAAACCACAAATATGTTGTATTAAGAAATCCTTTGTTGGAAGTAGTTTATATGATTCTATTGATTATTGAAAAAAAATGAGTTTGGATTCCCTGGTCTTTGATATCTAACACTGCTGGAACCAAAACAAATATGGGTACCAAAACAAACTTTTGTTTAAATACCTTTGCAGGAAGCAGGTCAAAAAATCCAAACTGAAATATGGTATATGGATAGTAGCTACTCCAGGAATATGAGTGGAAATGCATCAAACATTAAAACATTAACTCAAAAGGATGGTCATCTAGTCACATTTTGTGACAAAGGTAAAGGTAAAATTATTGGCATTGGAACTGTTGGAGATCCAGAAGTTTTCCCAATCAATAATGTACTCTATATACAAGGATTGAAACACAACCTGATAAGTATCTCTCAACTCTGTGATGATGGTTATTTTGTTGATTTTTCTTACAAGTGTTGTTCTATTTTTAAAAATAAATTTCTAAAATTTAGAGTACCTAGAACTAATAATATTTATACCTTGGACTTAAATTCCTTGTGTAAACAAAATGTAAAATGTTTAACTACTAATCTAAATGAATCATGGATCTGGCATAGAAGACTTTGACATTGCAATATATATGCTTTGCATAAGTTATCTAAGAAATAATTAGTTTCTTATTTTCTTAGTCTCAAATTTGAAAATGATAGATTCTGTGATGCATGTCTTCTTGGAAAGCATCACAAATCATCCTTAAAATTTGTAAAAAAATTGCTACATATAACCCACTAGAACTTATCGATATGTATTTTTTTTGGACATTCAGGAATAGCAATCTTGGCTGGTAAATTTTATTTAAATGTTTTAGTTGATGAATATTCTAGATTTACTTGGATTTATTTTCTAAAATATAAAAATGAAGCTTTTACTATATTTGAATGTTTTTACAAAGCTATTCAAAATGAAAAATATTATAAAATATTTGCATTAGTAAGTGATCAGGGTGGAAAATTTGAGTATCTGGAATTTAATTCCTTTTTCTAAAATATGGGTATTATACACACCATCTCTGCGCCATGAACACCTCAATAAAATAAAATTTTAGAAAGAAGAAATAAGACTATTTATGAAATGGACAGAACTATGCTAAATGAATATAGTCTTCCAACCCATTTCTAGGTAGAAGATGTAAGCACGGCCTGTTATATAATAAATAGAGTTTTAATTAGACCAATTTTTAAAAGGACACCCTATGAACTCTAGAATAACAAAAAACCTAAAATAAATTACCTTTATGTTTTTGATGAAAGTTTTACACATTAAACACCAAAACAATATTAGTATGATTGATCCAAAATATGATAAAGGAATTTTCTTATGATATTCTTCTACTTCCAAAGCATATATAATATTTTAATAAAATGTCATGTATTGTTAAAGAATCAATTCATCTAAAATTTGATGAATCTGATCACTCTGTGAAAGTTAAAGACCAAATTGATGAATCTTACTATAATGATAACATGAGACTTAAGAACATAAAATATGACTTTGAAAATGATTCAAATGAAACTCATTCCATTTTAGAAGGACATTGTATTGAAGAACCTAATTGTGTACTACCTAGATCGTCTAGAACCCTAAATAATCACCCTTTAGAAACTGTTATAGGATACGTAGACACGGGATTAAAAACAAGGGGAAATTTAAGAAATCTTGTTGAATTACCTGCCTTTCAATCCCAATTAGAACAAAATACATTAGAAGATTCCTTAGCTGAGATAAGTTGGATGATAGAAATGAAAAAATAACTAAAACATTTCAAGAGAAATAAAGTTCGGAATTTAGTTGAAAGACCTCAGAACTATCCAGTTATAGGAACTAAAATGCTCATTAGAAATAAACAAGATGATCAAAGAATAATAACTGGAAATAAAGCAAGACTACTAGCTAAAGGATATAATCAAGAAGAAGGTATAGATTATGATGAGTCCTTTTCTCCCATAGCTAGATTAGATGCTATTAGAATCTTTTTATCCTATGCATCTCATATGAACTTTAAATTATTTCAGATGGATGTTAAATCTACCTTTTTAAATGGTTACTTATTGAAGGATGTTTATGTTGAGAAACCAACTGGTTTTAAAAATTCACAAAAACAAGATTATTTTTTAAAAATACAAACGAACTTTAAGGACTTAAACAAGAACCTAGAGCTTGGTATGAAATATTTCATTATTTTCTTTTAAAAAATGATTTTACTATTAGAATGGAAGATACAATATTGTTTAAGAAAAAATTTTACTCTAATATTTTATTGTTTCAAATTTGTGTCGATGATGTAATTTTTGGTTCAACAAAAAAAAGGATTTGTCATGAGTTTTCAAATTTAATGAAAAAAGAATTTAATATGAGTATGATGTGAGATTTAAATTTCTTTTTAAGACTTCAAATCTGTTAATTTTGTTTTTGTAAATGTTTTAAATCAAAGAAAATACATTACCGATTTATTAAAGGAATTTGGACTTCAAACCAGCAAGACATATACAACTCCTATTTGTACTAATATAAAACATGATTTTGATGAAACAAGAAAACCAGTTGACCATAAGTTATATAGAGGTATGATTGGAAGTTTATTATATCATACTACTAGTCGGTCAGATATAATGTATCTAGTATGTCTTTGTGCTATATTTCAATCTGATCTTAAATAATCTCACTTATGTGCTGTTAAATGAATTTTTAGATACTAAATTAGAATTATTTTTCAATCTCTTATCTATCCAAAAAAATTTAATTTAAATTTAATTTCATATTTAGATGCTGGATTTGGAAGATGTATATTAGATAGAAAAGGCACATCCAGGACGAGTCACTTTCTAGGAAAATCTTTAGTGTCATGGTATATTAAGAAACAAAATTTAGTTTCCCTATCAACTACTAAAGAATAATATGTATTTGTAGGATGTCGTTGTGCCCGGGTTTTGTGGATGAAAAACACTCTTATGTAGTTTGGACTATATTTTAATAACATTCCTATTTTATGTGAGAATACTAGTGCTATAAATATTTCAAAAAACCCTATTAATAATTCTAGTACTAAGAACCTTGATATTAGACATCATTTTCGAAGAGATCATGTTCTTAAAAAAAGAAATATTCATAGAATTTGTAAGTTATGAAATTCAATTAGCTGATATTTTTACTTAACAACTTTCCACTGCAAGGTTTGATTTTATTAAGGGGGAGCTAGGTTTATTTATTTTTAAATTAAATTATAAATTTTAATTAATTATTTTAATTCTTATTTTATTTGTTTCTATTATTAATTATTTTTCGAATAATTTAAAAACATCATCAGTTCTACTTTAAACTTTTTCCACGTACGTTTTCACTATTAAATAATGTAATAATTACTATATGCCTAATGATACAGGAATCAAGAATGTCAAAAACTATTTCCACATCCAAACTCGTTCATTTTATCAAAACCTTTCGAATCAAAAAATAACCCTTACAACCTTCATCTACCATTGACTAAACCTTTGAAACCCTAAATATTCAAGCCTTCAGAACTTTGAAACAAAAATGGATTAGAAAAAGAGAATCGGGGAAGGAGAAGCCAGTAGCGCCAAGTGTCAACGCACTATTGGAAGAAATAGTCTACAGTGAAAAGTAATCGACCTGGAATGGCTGTATCAAATGGATCTCATGCTATGGAAATCCCTCGCTTTTTAGAATCTCAAGAAAACTTTTAGTTGCGAAAATACTGAGTTTCTATATGAGGTAGGGCTTCATCAACTTTTTCAAAACTATTCAATTCATTCTTGGAGATACAGAGGATACCATATTTGCGAAAAATGAAGATCGAGTTTTTTCAATCTCATCTTTGGAAATATCTAGAATCCTAAAATTCCATCATAATGGAGTTTATCATTTCAATTTAAAGAATATTAGAGATAATGAACCTATGTCAGAGGAAATCATATCATCTCGATTTGGTTATACAAGTATAAGATAAATGTATGAAAATGATCTAGAACCTGATCCAAAGATTCTTGTTATGTTTGGGAAAATAAGTATTGCAACTAGGTTGTTATAGATGGAGATGATTCTATTTCCTGACATTTATTTAATGTTTTTACATATGAGTGAAATCAAGTTGAATTTTTCGAGATAAATAGTCAGATATCTCAACCACTACTATCAACCCGAGGCTAGAATGATCTTCCATCCCGATGGAAGGTTCATTTCAAAAATACTATTTAAGTCTGATATGGTGAGATTAATAGATTTCAGAGTTAGATGTCATCACAAAATCATTTTCAATGATGGAAATCTAAGGATGATTGGATTCTTCTAGAGTACTATGAAAGGAATGCTTATGCCTGTTTGAGCTAAGGAAGACCAGGAATTGGCCCAGGAGGAAAAACTTCTAAATCTAAGGATGGGGTGGTAGAATCTATAGTAAGTGGAACCTCAAGAATTCTTATATTTGATGAATTTGATACACCTGCTGATGAGGAATGTTAAGAAGGACTTCAGAGGTGAAGGCATAGAGTGGCTCAAGTTGGTGAGGAATCTGTTCAAGAAAATGATAGAGCAACTAAACCTCTTCTAAGATAAAAATTTATTAGAGAATCTACAATACAGAAAAATGCACAACCAACAGTTTCTCATATTATGGTGACCCCTCAAGAAGAAATTTTTATTTCATCCAACTATTAAAAATCCAATAAAAGTTGATGTGGCTAGGTCTGAAACTGTATCGCCTACTAAAAATGTTGAAAAGCGATTAGTTCAAGAGTAACCGATATTAGAGGAAACTGTCTTAGAGAAAATCAATAAAGAATATTCTTCGGACAAGCTAGAACCTATAGATATTAATTAGGTAGAAAACCCATATGAAATTCACACTGAAATTATTGGGGAGGTTTTTTCTATGGATGAGTCAGGAAAGGACTCGAAGGAAAAAATCAATGGAGAAGCCAATACAGAGGAACGATGAAGAGAGGTTCGATGCTGAATCCCTACCTCTAGCTCTAATAAATACTGTGGAAGCTCAAACAGAGAATCAAGCACATGGTGCCTCTGATTCAAATAATGATCATGTGGAGGAGTTAATCTGAAAATTTATTAATGATCAAGCTGAAAATGCTTTTTTGAGAAGTGCATTTGAAATGGAGTGACATAAATTTTATAACATGGAAGATAGTTTAGTTTAAAAAATGGAAGTGTATGTTTTTAAGAAGGAAATGATAACTGAAATGGAAAAACTGAAATCAGATATGGTAATGAAGTCGGATTTGGAAGATTTTAAGATTTTCATGGAGCAACAGTTTGCAACTGTCAGGGATAGTCAATCAAGTACCTCAAGTACGTCCCCTAATCTGATAAAGAGATTTCAGGCCATTAAAGTAGAAATGTGTACAATGAATGATAGATTTCAGGACATAAAGTGTAACAATGATCGCTTATTTGTTCTTCTAGATAATAAAAGCATCTTATTTCCAATTTACATTAGACGAACAGGGTATTAGTTCTTTTATACAAATTAACAGAGAAATTCAATCAGTTTATAGAGGAGAAATAGAGGTTTTATGAGTTTTTTAGAGTCAATTGTATTGAGTACATCCATCTGAAAAAGGAAGGAAGGGATCTCATAGTTCAATTAGGTGATGGATTAATGAAAAGGATGATACTGCAGATGTCAGAGATCAAAGAAGTCATTACAAGGAACTGAAACATGTTTCTCAAACATTTTTATCCTAACCTTCATTCTCATTGTTCTTATTGAACATGTAATTATATTTTCAATAAAATATATTTTCATCCAATGTTTATTTGTTAATTATTTATGTTTTAATGAACAGTCTATGTTATATTTATAGTAATTCAAATTTAGATATTGATAAATAGTTTATCATTGCATTTACATAAGTTCAGTGCTATATTAACATGTGTTATATTCCTTCTTCTATCATTATTTCTGAGATCACAAAAAGGGGGTGAAATATGGATTAGAAAAACATATTTTTTTGGAGAAAAATGGATAAGCCCAAAATTCTTTTACTTAAAGTGTAATAAAAAAAATTTCTATTTTAAGGGGAGAAATTTATGAAAGTTTTTTTAAGATTTTTTTTGGATAAACACAAAATTATTTATTTATAAAGATGAAATATTATTTAACTTTATAAAGAAAAAAAATGTAAAACATAGAAAAATATTAAATTAAAAATAAGTTTTTTCTTTAAAAAACTCTAAAATATATGAAATTAATTTTTTATTAGTTGTTTCATGGGTTTTATGATCATAAAAGGGGCATACTGTTGAGCAAGTGTTGTTTTCAACAACACACTATTTTATAAAGGGGAGATAATTGAGGACAATACACTATCTCTTTATGATGATTTTGATTTTAAAAAATACCCTTATTTGTTATTCTAATGATTTTAATTTGAGTATATTTCAGGAAATTAATATAATTTATTTCTCTATTTGGGAATAATATTTAGGCGCTTAATCCACATGGAATATTTGATAAAGTAATCAAAAATTATTTTAGCGCAGTAGCATGTTCTGGAAACACTATTCATCCTCTATGGGTTTGGAAATCACTTTAACATGTTCTAGAAATATTGTTCATACCCTATGTTGAGGATCATAACATATAGATGGAATCTGTCACTTAAACTTTATTAGAAAAGTATGGTTAAGAAACCATATGTTATCAGAAATGTATGGAAGGAACCTTACGTTTAGAAAAGTATAAAAGGAACATTACATTGTCAGAAAATTAAGGACGGAAACTTATTTTTGGAAAAGTATGGAATAAGAACCCTACGTTAGTATCAAACATCATTTTTTTTTTTCTCAAAAGTACGGTTCACCAACGATTATTTTGTAAACAACCTTATATTGGGTCATGTACAGTACATTTGAAATCTGAATAGAAAAGTGTGGATGATCAACCTTATGTTTCGGATAAAACATACATTTGAAGAATGAATCATCAAATCTTACATTGCTGATCAACCTTATGTTATGGGCCTTATGTTCAAAGAATGTATGTTGTGCAGTTCAAACCCTAAATTTGGAATCAGAGATTTAAAATATGACTTTATTGAGCAACGGTTTTTATGCAGATTGTTCGGCTGATTTCAAGCCAGATTGAAAGCCCATTTTTATAACACATCTCTTACTGATTCAAGGATTCTTATTTGTGTTTCAAAGGATTGATTTATGCTGAGATTTTATGCCAAATATTAAGGGGAGTTATGACTACTTTGTTATTCAAACATTTAAATATTGTGATTCTAAAGGAAACTTTTGTGGATCTAAATTTGAAAGTAAAACGATTGAGTTTATTATATATATCTGTGTTATTTTTGAATTATAGTGTGCATGATGAATCATGGTGAAAATATTAGAAGAACAATTCCATGAGATTTTCACTACAGTTTGACAAAGATATAAGAGTCACACAAATCTGCTGCTACCATGATCTATCGAACTCTGTTTTCTAAATAAGATGAAACACATTGATGATTCATCATTTCTACATCGATATTATATTTTGAATCCATTGTTTGTAGTGTTTATGAATTTATTTTTGAATTTATTGAAACTATATCATCTCATAACAACTTCTACCAAAGGATCATTATTTCTAAAGACAGCGATCTATTTACTGTCAATTGCGAGCTTTTGCAACTATAAAGAACAACTGGAAAGTATATTCAGACGAATACACATTTTTTAGTAATCGACTTCTTGTACTAAGTTGTATATTCAGTTCTACCTATAAACAGAAAGCCTCTTTTTTTAGCCTTAACTTGTAAAGGTGTCAACTTCCTGCACTCAGTTGTGGATGGTCTGTTTATAAGAGGACTAAATAGTGAAAATCACCATACTCGTGGGGTAGAGAATTGGTGGAGTGGACTAGGGGCCTTATGTTCCTCGAATCACTATAAATTGATGAGTTCTTTAACTAATTACTTTTCTGCTGCTTAAATAATCTGATAAATATAAAAGGACAGATTTGTTCATCATCTCGATTGGTGATGAATTTTTAAAAGACACAATTCACCCCCCCCCCCCTCTTATGCATATTTTTTAACCTGATCTAACTATATTTCCATATATTCCACATGGTTCATTCCAAAAATGGCCTTCTCATTAATCATTACTTTTATTTAATATTTATAAATAAATTATTCTTATTAAAAGAAAATTTTATTGTCAATAATTACAATAATAAACATATATTAAATTAAATACCCATATATGATAAAACCTTATTTAAAAAAAATTATCTCACGTGGGTTTAAAAACACAAAAATAATGATTTTGATTAAAATTCCCCAGTATCCATTTATCAAAAATACATATAAACTACTATTTTATCAAATAAATGAATCATAATTGATAAAAAATAAGTTTCAAAGTATCTAATAAAAATAAAATTAATAATAATACATGGAATCATAATAAATCGATAATGATATAGGAGCGACCTACCTTAGGTGTTTTCTTTTGGATTCACTTCATGTTCTAAATCAGATAACCTAAATGAGGAAAATCAATCCGCAATATCATCCAAATTCCCCATGAACCATTGTTCTTGAACCCTAACACGAAAAAACCCATAGGGCCCCACCTGTATGGCAATAATCTTAGTGTATCTACCCCAAGGTGTTCCCCAATTACCTTGGGGATGGTGACGAGCACCAAGTAGTTCTAATACTCATATAGGAGGCCTTAGCTTAAGGTAACTATACACAAACACACACACAAACACACATATCAAAGCATGTAAAATACTAAAAAGTAAAATAAAACTAATACCCAATGCATTCACACATCTAAATCCCACAATCTGAGTACAATACAAATATGGGGAAGAAATAAATTTCAAATACAAGTCCACCGAACACTATAAATAAGTCCAACCAGATAGAAAGAGGGGGATAAATTAAAATATAACTCTTAGACTAAACCATGATATTTCTATCCTAATATAATCTCTATCATCTCCTAGTCCATCGATTACTGCATCAAATGGTTGGTCTTCTTCATAATAACTGACACATATGGGTAAATCCCATGCGATGTTGAGTATAAAAATACACAGAAGGAATGTAAAAAATCACTATACATAATTCATCAATAGTAGTCATCTCATAATGTAAAAAGTCAATTTGAAGATAATAACAATACTAAAACATCCAGATATACTCATGGTTGGTGCTAAGTCTCAAGGTGAGCCCACAACCTAATTTCGAGCCTAAAATTCTTCTCAAGAGCCTCTAACCAAAATCATCCAAGGGAACTCGGTCAATGTGTATGATAACACTATTTGTTTAGATCTAAAATGGAATTATATTTTGGTCTTTCCCTTGGTAAATACTTTTTTGAAGTTTAAATAGATAGATATATAAATGAATATCATACCTAGGGCCATGGGACATACAAACAACCCAACATGGATTAACATTCTTAATAGGAGATTGAGACCTATGTATAGTTGTTCAGGTTGATTACAATAACCCCACCTATGGTGGAATATTATTAAAAATTTCATCTTGGTCCTTAGGGATGGATTATTAAAACTCTAACTAAATCTTATTCCTTAGGGAGGATAAAAATCCATTGCACCTGACCTAATTCCATACTCTACCCTCATATAGATGTATCGAGGTAAACCATCATTAAGGATACTAGACAATGATAAACAGAACATGGTCTCCAAGTCATCATTGATGAAATATATGATGTGTATGTATGGTACATTTCTTGTACCACTAATCCCATACTTGCACGTATTTGTTCCCATGTACCTATACTTGTTCCGATGTGGATATGGTCATTCCCATATAATGAGGTTGTTCCATGTCCATAATCGTGTCTGAGTATCAGGTCAAGACCATGAAATATAACCATGTCTTTGTACCTGGATATGTCTTTATTCATATACACATTGGATACACACCAATCTTATTGGTAGATTACATATGGCATGTGATACTTTTATACACTTTGAAATCCATATTGCCACAGTCAGGGGCCCACAAATTTGGTATCTCCGGAATACATACCGTGTTGTGTGGGGATTTCTAGAATTCTTAGATCTCTTTTTAGCATAAATTCCTATAATAACCAAGTATTTGCATAAATAGACATTACATAAAATTTTGTTAGTACATAAAACAATATTCAAACAGATGCCCAAAGACTCTACTCATCTAGTGCCTCTGGAAACATGAAAACATAAACACTGGTACATAAGCGAGCTACGTGATCTACCACTAGGTTATTCTTTTCTAGAACCATTCTTAGACATATCAAACAAAATACATATCTTTTTAACCTGGGGGAATTGACACATAAAATTGGGTGACATCATATGCTCAGTAAGGGTAAACATAGGATACATGTCCGCATAATCATGAACATGAGGGTATGAGATCATGATCATGTAATTGAATATCATACCCTACATATCAAAGATATTTAACATGAATCATGGATTAAATATTGATATTCATAAGACATGAATCATAATTAACTAATGGACATAACCCAGGGAAGAATAAAAAGGGAATAAAACATGCAATTTTTGTAGAAACATAGGCATATAAATATTATTTACATAGTATCCAAGGAATCATTTTCGATACCATCTTAGTAGTATGGGTTCACTCCCTATACCATCATGGTTTTAATAGTTTACTCCAATGTCTATCTTAGTAGCATATGTTCACTCCTTAGACCATTGTGGTAGATGTGTTTCATTCCCATGACTGTCTTAGTATTCCAGGTTCACTTCAAAGACCATCTTATTCTATCTCATGAGATATGATATTTTACCTAATGCATTAGAGGGAGATAAAGGTACCTCCCATCTCATAATAAAATCATACATACCTATGCCAAAAAATAATAGATAATAATATCATAACACATGAAAATAAATGTGTGTCATAAACATGTAATCATGGCCTAACACATTGATAATGATATAGGTTTCATAATAATTTAATTATATATATCATGAAAATTATTGGGTTTCGAAAGTATATAACCCGTGATAAGGAAACAGATTTCATAAACATCATTCCATAAAAAAAATCCATTCAGATAAATAATAATAATAGAAAAATTTGAATAATTACCCCATAAAGTCACAAGTAAGACAAATGGATGTTATATTAAAAGGTAAATAATTATGAATGATATTTTAAAAACATTCTTGAGTAAAATACCCCTTCTTCTTTGTAAAAAACGTTTTATAAAATAAAACACGTTAAAACATTTTTTCTTTGAAAATAGATTCAAAACATATAAGGTATGATTTCAAAACAATAAAACATTTTTAAAAACATTTTTACTTTAAAATTATATTCAATGATCTCTTCAAAACATTTTTTATAACATTTTCTAAGACATTCTTATTGAATATAAAATATTTATGATCGAAGAGAGAGACGACCAGATTTTACATTAAAAAATTATCTTAAGTTCCAAATTTTGGAAAAATGTAACTAACACAATGAGATATCTTTGATAAACTGGGGATAAATAAACTCATTCATGTTCTTGATAGATGGATCATAAGATTTTATCAAAGTAACCATAAACCTAAACAATCGTGAAAATAGATGAGTTTGTATCAATAAACTCTCATATAATGGTAACATGGGATCATACTCTCCATGTATGAAAAGGAAATTTTATAAAGCTTAAAATATCATGAAAATAATTATATTCATGATATAACATGTATAAACTGAGTATATACACCTTGAAAAAAATAGGTACATAACAAACCATTACTCTCTAAGAAACAAAATTGAGACAAAACTATTTTTTCGATTAGGTATCTTTTGAAACTAAAACACCATGAAATAAGTATCATTTGAATACCCACAAATTTAAGTATAAAATACATCAAATACAATCATAGTCTGTACATACACCACATGAATTTAATGATTTTAAAACATAGCATCTATCTCAAGGAACTAAAAAGTGGGATGGAATCCCCCTCACCTTGAGCATTGAATCTCATCGTACATTTTCCAACCACATATATAAAAAATAAACATTTGTTATAAATATTTTAAAGAACCTTATTATTATATATGATACCATATATGTATTTATTATTACATTATATAACCCTATTATTAACTATCCTCTCTTAAGGTTTCACTACGGATAATATTCGTTTTATTCATTGCATGTGTCTCAATTTTTTATATCGTTGGTACTTATATGAATATCATTATTCCATAATGTAAAACATGATATAAATATAATTTATATCCATTATATTTTTATTATATTAATCCCTATAATATTTAAGTGTCAAATGGAATACATCGTTCATGGAGATGGTAAGTCGTATATACGCATGAACTCTATTTCTGTTTAATTAACGTGTTGAAAGAAGGAAATTAAAATACATATATGTATATATATAATTATTATAATATCTTCATTATGACATATATAATCACTGATTCAATCCTTAATACATTCCATATACTTTATAAATGAATCACATTGTTGTGAGGGGGTGAAAGTCCACACTTCCTCAAAGAAAATTATCATATTAACACAAAATGGAAAGTATAATGATATGTATTTTAAAATAATTAATTAATATTAAATACATAATAAATATAATATATACAATATATAAATATATTTTCCATCATAATGGCCACCATGACAGGCGGTAAAATATAATTGTTTAAACATCGTTTAGTGAGGCGGTAGTCCGCCAAACACGTAAATAATATGTTTGTTACCCATTAGATGGGAGTGTGTGTAAGTGAATTTCAAATTATTATCATCAAAATACTAGTATATTTATTATATTTTTGTTGTTATAGAATAATATAATAATTAAATTATAAGTTACGGTGAAAATAAATAAAAGAAATACTTTGAGGGAGGGTGTTACTTCTTAATCGGGTAATGCCTTTGGGCTTGAGCCACAAATTTTTCATGGATTTCATTTTTCTAAATGGGAGGCTTCAATGCAAGAGATAGGGAACTTAGGTAGCTATTTGGGTACATTATTAGTGAAATTATTTTCATTTATAGGTGTGAGTAAGTGGGAGTTTAGGTGGCATTTTATTATAGAGGAGGGGCGGCACTCCTAAAATATTTTATGTGAAAGGAACCCCAAACATGTATTTTTTATTTACTGTGTCTTAATAATGGTTAAAATGTGATACATGGGAGTATAAGGTCTAAATATTCCCAAAAAATGGATTTTAGATCAGTTTGTAGGCCGTTTTTGACCTTAATGTTATGGTTTAGTCCTTTGTTAAGCTTAATTTAACCTTAATCATTGTAATTAATTTTAATTACATCAATAATAATTTTGGTCAAAATCTAATTTGAAATTATTATAAATTATAAATTACTCTTATTCCAAATATGGAATACTATTTTCTAACTGGTTATTTTTTCAAAATACTTTGTCTAGGTGAGTGGTCTTCTTTTGTAGAACTTTCTCTGTATGATCCATAATTTAAATTGGTTTCTATTCAGAGTAAGGATCTCGAACTAGGGGAATGTCCTTAGAGTTTAGTACATATGAAGGGTTAGGTATGTAGTTCTTAAGGAGAGATACATCGAACACATCCTGTGCTTGAGAGAGATTTGGAGGAATATCCAAGTGATAGGCTACAATCCCGATATGATCAATAATATCTAAGGTACCAATATTCATAGGGATTAGTTTCCCTTTCTTCCTTAATCTCATAACCTTCTTTATTGGGAGAGAATCATAGAAACATATTTTCACTAAATTCAACATACAAATCATGTCGACGGTTATCGTCATAACTTTTATGCTGAATTTCACCATCATTGATATGCTACCCAATGACTCTAACTTTATCTATCATTTCTTCAGTGATCTTAAATCCCAATATATTTCTTTCTCCAACCTCACCCCAACACATTGGATCTCTAAATTTATTCCCATAGAGGGTTTCATAAGGTTCAGTATGAATAATTGAGTGGAAGCTATTGTTTTAAGAAAGAATAAATAGAATATGGTGTTGGTCCCATCCAACATTGAATTCATGTGAAAAAATTTCTTAACATATCCATTGTGGTTTGAATTGTTCATTTAGAATGACATTCTGTACAAGGAAGATAAGAAGTGTTGAAACTCAATTTTGTATCTATTGCTTGTAGGAGACATCACCAGAATTTTGAGGAAAACCTTGTATCTCAATTTGATGTAATGGAAAGTGGTACTCCATGTAGCCTTAAAACATAATTAATGTATATCCTAGAAATCTAATCCAGATATAATCCTTCTCTAATAGAAATGTAGTGTTCTGTCTTATTAATTCAATTTTATACCACCCAAATAGCATTAAACCCTTTGGAGCTTTTGAGTAGTCCAATGATAAAATCTATAGTGATGTTCTCCCATTTCAATTCGTGTATGGGTAGTGGATTAAACATCCCTTTATAATTCTATCTTTTAGCCTTAACTTGCTGGATTACCATGAATGGAGATATAAACTCTATGATAGCTCTCTTTTTGCGATCTCACTTGAATTATTCTTTTATATCCCTATACCTCTTCTTACCTCTAAGATGAATAGAGAATGAAGAACTATGAGTTTCCCCCAATATATCCTTATTCAAATACAGTATTAAAGGAACTAATAAATAATTTCTAGAGCCTATCATTACATATTGTACAAGGATAAACTCCAGAATATTTCTAACATTCATTTATAGATCTAAAGTGTCCTTATGTTCTACCCAAATCATCACTTTGAATAAGGGTTGAACGTTTAATTGAGAAGGATAAGATTTTCCCCTTCCTTAAGGATTTATAGATCCATCCTTTGAAAATATTGAAATTTTGGATCTTCTTTTATCCTCATCATGGAAATATATCATGATCCTTTTGACTTAAAGAATCGGCCACCAGGTTCACTTTCCCAGGGCGGTAATATGTTGAGTTATCATAATCCTTTATCTACTCCAAACATCTTCTATGATGCATGTCCAACTCCTTCAATGTGAATATAGATTTCATACTCTTTTTATCAGTATATATATAACAAATTTCTCCCTAAAGATAATTCCTCCATGTCTTTAATGAAATAATTACCCGTGTTAACTCCAAATTATCGGTTGTGTAATTTTTCTCATGATTCTTCAACTATTAGGAGGCATAGGATATAACCATGTTATTCTGTAAAATAACACTTCCCATTTACTTATTATATGCATCACTATATATTATTAACCTATCTCCACTATAGGGTAATGTAAGCATAGGTGTGTTAAAAAATATTTTATTTAGTTCCTTGAAATTTTCCTTGCTTTCCTCTATCAAGTGGAACTTTCCTTCTTTTCATGTCAAATTGGTCAGAGGATTAGATAGACATGATAAATTATCAAAAAACATTTAATAATATCAATTTATACCAAGAAATCTATGGATATCAGTCACCATTGTTGGTTTAGGCTAGCATTCAATAACCCCTATCATTGAGGGATTTTCTATTATACCATCTCCTAAGATTATATGACCCAAAAATTAATCCTTTTGTAGCCAAAATTCTAACTTTATCAAATTTTCATATAGATTATCCTTTCTTATGGTGTTTAGTAAAATTATCAATTTGTATTCGTTCTATTCCTTTCTCTCTGAATAGATAATAATATAATCTATAAACACTACCACAAACTAATCAAGGTAATCTCTATAAACTCTATTAAATAATACCAAGAAGATAGTAGGGGGATTATTAAGACCAAGAGGAAATACTATATATTCTAGTGTCTATACCATATACGGAATGGCATTTTGTGTATATCCTCCTTCATGAACCTTAATTGATGATATCCAGAATGATATTCAATCTTTGAAAAGTATTGAGCACCACGTAGTTGATCAAACAAGTAATCTGTATGGGGAAGAGGATACTTGTTCTTGATTGAGATCTTGTTCATCTCTATACAATCAATGAAAAGTCGCATTATTACATATTTATTTTTTACAAAATGAATCGGTGCACCCCATGGTGACACACATGGATGAATGAATCCCTTTTCAAGGTTTTCTCAGAGATGCTTCTTCAATTCCAACAACTCAATCAGATCCATTATATAAGGAGTCATTAAAATTGGTGAGGAACTTCGTATCAGTTCTATTGAGAACTCAACATCAAATTTTGGTGGAATTATAGGAAAATCTTCTGGAAAGACGTCCATTAATCCCAAAATAATTGAAATATCATAGATTCTTATTTTCTCCAAAACCATTTGAGATAAATATCCATTCTTAAGGGTTAAGACCCATAAATGGGACATAATGCACATAGGATATTCATATTTATCCTTAAATTGATTGAAAATTATTGGAGGGTCTAATATATCAAATATAAATGTTCTTCCTCAATAATTGATTTGAAATTTATTTAGATAAATATTATTCATTCATAAGGTGACATCAAATTTAACCAAATGATGAATGAAAATACATACCAGAATCACAATCCCAAAAACATCAACCGGAGACGAATCATATATTTGGGATGCAATCATAATACCATTATCGATATACCTAGCTACCTCTACCTCTAATAGTTTTTTTGGAATATTAACACCCTCATAAAATTCATTAAATATGAATGAGTGTGTAGATCAAGAATTAGATAAGATATTAGCGGTTCTAGAGTGGATGGTAAGTGTTCCTTTTACCACATTGTTATCACACCCCTCTCTATAAATAATGAATGCATGAGATTTACCATTGTCCATAGGCTTTATAGGTTGATAGTGTCGATCACAATCACCATCCCTTGGATTTGGGAACTATTTAGCATAATGCCCATTCTCCTTACACTTGTAGAATTAAAGTGTGGGAGGGGCATGCTGTTCAGCTCTCTCTCCATTAGCAATGTTATCTAAATTCTTCCCATAAATTTGACAATAAAATTACCAATGGTCTTTTCTTACACACCAAAAACATTTATTAGGTACCTTAAGGTAATTTCCTACATGCCTCTTCCCACTCATAGAGCATAAGTGACAACTCATCTTCTTCTCTTCATGGTTTTTAAATCTTTTATTAAACTCCATCTTCATTTACTTGTCAAACCAATTTGATTGGTTGGTGGATCCAACCTCCATTTCAACCTTTACTTGAAAAAAACAATATCTTTCCAACTAATAAATACTCATATGGAAGACACCCTTATGATACAAAACTTTAAGTCACTGAAGAACCAATAAACATTACTTTCTATTTGGATGATAATTCATGAAGTTTATCTCGCATGTCTTTTGAAATTAGAGTTGTAGATACAGACATATTTTTCATCCCTTTGCTTCAACTCAAGGAAATCTTTCTCCATTTTTTTATGATGAATCTGAGTAAATTAATTATTAAAAAATAGGTTCATAAATATTTCTCATTCCATGGATTATATCTCATCTTGATGCCTTGTATTCTTAATTATAGTCCACTAATGGTCCACTTTTATTATAAATGATAAACAACTACAATAACTTTATCCAATTCTAAACACTAGGTAATGAAGAATAACTTTTCAGAAGTACTAATCCATTTTTCAGCAGCATGTGGATCAAAAGAACCTTTTAATGAAGGTAGAAATTTCCTCAGGAAAGAATCAATCTGATTTTATCCCTCCATTTATTATTTGGAATTCCACTATGATTCATAGATTTAAAATTTTGGGTGAGCATAGAAACAATATTTTTAATTACTTCTCCCATAGCATTTGGTTGTTGATGAGGATAATCACTTCATTTTCCATCACAATCATCATTAATGTGGCTCCTTCTGGTTCCATCCATTGACTAAAACCAAAAGCATAGAGTATGAAACAATTATCATAATGAGGAACCACATAATCATGAAAAGTAACATATGGGATGTCTATTTCCACAACACTTCCCTCGGGGCTCGTGTTGTGACATACCCCAAGCCCACCTCCCGAAGACCAGGGATTGGCGACTAGCACTGAAGGTGTCAACTGGCCAGTGGGAGGAAATTTCCGGAATACTTGTATGAACACCCACAAAACCACTTCCAAATTCAGGAAAAGTAAACAAGAATGACACTATAAATTACCACTGAGTACAAGTAAAACAGAAAGTCAAATGGACTAGAATACAAACCCAAAAAAACTAACTGGAAAACATAAAAGTACACAAGGAACTCTAGATATCCATCCACCAAAAACCCCACCAGATGGGTCATTACAGAGTAGCTGCTGGAAGTTATTGAAGTATGTCTTGTCTTCCTAGTCTCACTGGGCACCATTGGGTCCTCGGCTACTGAGCCTTCCATCGATGTAGTGGTCGTCTTGATGAGACACAACTTGTGTAGATAAAGCCTGTGCAGGGGTGAGTAACAAAATACTCAGTAAGGACCCCAAAAAAAGAAAGGAAAGACCACAAACTAATCCAAAACAAAACCCAAATACTGATCAACAAGAATTATCATGAAGTAAAAAACTCACACCCGGTATATTCTAGAGTAGGATAGTAGAACCATCAGTCATATTGTCAAACACCTCAGCTGCTAGACAACTCCTCCTCAATGTGTACAGTGGGCATAACAGGTCACATAGAAACCTCTTCCCACTAGCCTAAAGACTACTGTGGTACTCATCACTAATTAGTACCATGGTTAAGTTGGGTCACACTAAAGTCACTCCCCCACATGGGAATTTTGAGTCACATAGATGTCATTTCTCAATAACATATGTCCATACTATGGTACTCCTCATTTTGAGTATTGTGGGTCTGTCGGGTCACAAAATATTCACTCCCCCCTATGGGCCTGCCCAGTAAAATAGAATTCACTTCCCACTAGTTCATAGTGTTTGATCCACATAGGGTCTCTTGTTAGATGTCTTTAGATCTCAGCCAACTGCAAGGTTTCCGTACATAGCACACTTGATCTCGGGAGAGCTGCTCCTCAATCCATTCATAGAATTTCAACTTCCATGAATTCCT
Organism: Viscum album; assembly: GCA_963277665.1. Classification (NCBI taxonomy): domain Eukaryota; kingdom Viridiplantae; phylum Streptophyta; class Magnoliopsida; order Santalales; family Viscaceae; genus Viscum; species Viscum album. The sequence continues at coordinate 622,001,014 of OY728135.1, read as the reverse complement.
CCATAGGGTATTTCAAAAGATATTCCTCATAAATATGGTTCCAATGTCACAAATGACTTGTTAATCAGATTAACGTTGTGTATGATTTTGACAATTTTCAAAAAAGGGGGTGGTCCGGTCCGCCGACCAAACCCTGTCCCAGCCTGGGTCTAGTCTGTTGGGTCATTTCGGGTCTTTCGTGGACATCTAGGATAGGTCCAACCCGATGGGTTAGGTCTGGCCTATTGGGGAAGATCCATCCTTATGTGAAGGGTTTGGCCTGCAACTGGAAGCCGCTTTCATCTCTCTACTCACCCTGCAGTCAACGCAGGGCTGTTTCCTCATCTGCAATCAAGCGATCATGACCCCACTATAATGCGGCCAACCAATCTAGCTGTCCACACTCCGATACATAGTTGGGAGACTACATTTCCCTAAACAATATGGCATGTGGTTGTGGGCCACTCCACCGATGTGGCCGAGGGATGCATCTCTTCCACCTATTGTTAGCCTTACAGACGACTCTTCCCGGTGTGCTGTCATCACACACCACCACTGATAGGCTCTTCTTCTGACCACCGGGTTTGCACCGGTGGGCTCTTCAATGGACCACCTGGTCTGTAAAGGTGATCTCTTCCACAAACCACAAGGTCCGCACCGGTGGCCAGTTCTTCGTGTCGCGTGCACCTCTAGCCTCCATGGGGTGTCGCCTTCCCCATGAAGGCCTTGAAATTTCCTTGCCACCATTTTGAATGTTTGTCAACCAATAAATTCTATGGTAAGGTGGGTCCGTCCTTGTTCTTGTTATCCCACACCCTCCGAGTTAGATGTTTAAAACATGAGAGTCTTGGGTATGATGTTCCATCAACAATAAATTAATCCTGAATAGAAATCCTAAGAAACAATCACCCCCCTACAAGAATAGACGATCCGAGGAACAACCTTTTCATTTGTTGATTTGTGTTCATATTTTATAATGAAGAACTTAAAAAAAACAAAAACAAAAGCCTACCTTGAAGAAGTTTGACCTTAAAGTGGTCCTCCTGTGAGGTTTCAATAAGTATAAGGTGTTTGTTTCTTCCTGGCTCATTCATTGAGGTGTTTCAATGTTGTTAACATTCCTCCAACATTTTTCATTCTTTATTGGAGAGAAAACTCACTAGAGGTTCATCAGAGAATATTCCACCATTTAACCCTCAATTATCCAATGTGTTATTCCATAAAAGGAAACACATCACAATTTTTCTATTACTATATGATGTTGTGTTGTTATGCTTGCACAAACGAGAAATTAAAGAGCTTATGTTAATGATCCATGTCATTACACTACAACACAGCCGTCTGACATTGAACAATGATAAAAGAAAAATAAAATTTCTTTTTATGTTGTTTTATTATTTTTTGAAAAGTCTGAAAATTAAAATTTCAATCCAACCCTTACCAGCCAAAGATATGTCCTTTCTAGCTGAATCATGGTGTTTTGAGTTCAACGGTGACCTAAAATTTTTGATCCAAGGACCTGTTTAAATGTTAGAAGACCCCACTCACACGTTTAATTAAAAGAACTAAAAAAGATCAAAATTCTATTCTTTGCTCATCAGGCCTCAGGATCACATGTCGTCAAAGTGTGTGGTCTTGAATTAATTCCATATATTTTAAAAAAATTATATGGAAATTATGGGACATTAAATTCTCCCTATCTTAGGGATATACAACCCCAAAAACCAAAACAAGGGCTAATCAAACCAATGGGGGTACTGAGCACAAATCTAAGACACCCACTTCCATGTTCTCTCCTATAAATTCTTATGTTGACACCACATGTAAACAAGAGGAATCGACCATCCATGAAGGAACCAACCTCGTTGATCCTCTATATCTACCGGGAACTCCATAAATGTTTACCCTCATCAATGTCCATCTCTCCCCAGTCGATGATGTGTGATGGATCATCCACATACCTCATTACCTACTGCATTTGGAAAACATTGTGTACCACCAGCATTTATGGGGGAAGGGCTAGGTGTTAAGCCACCCCACCAACCCTACTATGAATTTGGAAATGTCTGATGAACCATGGTGATAGTATGTCTCCTTTTCCAAATCATTTCAATCCTCATCAGGGTGAGGCCCGAAGGAACACGTGGTCTCCCTTCTCAAACTCTAAGGGTCTTCATCTTCTATAAGCATATTATTTCTACCTTCTTTATGAAGTCCTCATATTCTCCTGGATGATCTTCACCTTCTCATTGGAAGCCCGTTCAAACTTCAGATCAATGAATGTATACTCCCCTAGGTCTATCCATCATAGAGGTGATCTACATGGCCACCTGTACAAATTCGCAAATGGTGCCATTCCAATGGTGAAGTGATGGCTGTTGTTGTATTAAAAACCCACCAGTGTAAGGTGTTCCTCCCATCTTCTACCTAAATCAACATGTCCTAAAAGACTTGTATGGTCTTCTCCATCTGACCATCTGTCTGAGGGTCAAAATACATGATCAAGTGAAATTAAGTCACAAACGCCTCCTAAAATTAATTCTACAACCAGGATGTAAAGCATGCACCATGTTCTTAGAAAATAACTTAAGGATCCCCGCACAATGACACAATCTCATGGACGTAGAGGCGTCTCACACCCTCTATCGATCTATGCTCCCATATGGGTAGGAAGTGAGCTGACGTGGTGAGTCGGTCAACGATAACCCAGATTGAATCAAGACCCCTAGAATTGTGCGGTATCCTCATCACGATGTCCATGGAGATACCATCCCACTTCCACTTTGGTGCCATAAGTGGTTGTTCCAAGCCTTATGGGACCTGATGCTCAGCCTTCACTTGATGACAAGTGAGGCATCGTGAAACGAACCCTATCACTTCTTTCTATATCCCTGGAAACTAATACTGATGTTAGAGGTCTTGGTTTATACTCTACACCCCATGATGTACAACCAAATGGGATTTATGGAACTCAATCAACACCTCCTCCCATAATGTCACTGGTACGATGGTACATACTCTAACAAGGATGAGGTGCTCCCCACCTAACAAAAATTTATTTGTATCTTGTCTTGAGGATAACTGAGTAGTTCAGGCCTTACAGTTAGCATCCCCAAGCTATGCCTCCCTAACCTATTGTAAGAGTGTGGGAGTGATATTCATTTACTTGAGGTAAGATTCTCCATCATCATCTACGAAGGATATTTTCAACATGGCTAGCTGCTTTGTCGCCTGACTCTGCAGCTATAAACCAGACCTCCTTCTGAGGATGTTTTCCACCATGTTATACTTACTATGATAATAGACTATCTCAAAGTCATAGTCTTGGAGTAACTCTAGCCATCGTTGATGTCCTATGTTCAGGAACTTCTGTGAGAAAATATACCTGAGACTCTTGTGGTTAGTGTAGATGGTGAACTGTTTATCCAACAAGTAGTTCCATAACATCTTCAAGGCAAAAATCACTCCTCCTAACTCCATGTCATGGTTTACATAGTTAGGCTCATGCTGCCTCAACTATCATGAGCCATTGGTGATCACTGTTTTCTCCTGCATCAAGACACAACCTAGTCTGGTCCCTGATGCGTCACAAAAAATTGCATCCCAATGCCCTCTTCTGGTAGTCTCAAGATGGGGGCACTCGTCAGTATCTGCCTCAATTCCCGAAAACACTGTTGGAACTTCTCCATCCACATGAAGGTATTTCCCTTTTGTGTGAAGGCTTATGAAGGTCTTTTTACTCTAGAAAAGTCGGTCATGAACATCCAGTTGTACACAGCTAACCTCTAGAAACGTTGCACCTCAGTCATACTCATAGGTGGCTCCCAAGTAAGCACTGCCTCTATCATTTCTGGATCTACTGCAACTCCATACTCCAATATGACATGTCCTAGATACTGGAACTCCCGAATGCAGAACTAGCACTTCAAGAGCTTACCATAAATCTGGTGCTCTCAGAGTGTATCCAAGACTATCTACAGGTGTTTAGCCTCCTCCCCCTCTAATTCTTAGAAGATCAAGATGTTATCAATGAAGACTACTATGAATTGATCGAGGTAAGGCTAGAATGTCATGTTCATGAATTATATGAACACTGTTAGTGCATTTATCACACTGAAGGGCATCACCAAGAATATATAGTGGCCATATCGGCATCTAAAGGATTTCTTCGATACTTCCTCATCCCATACCTAATGTTGATGACAGTCTTACCTAAGGTCGATCTCCAAGAACCACCTTACTCCCTTTAGCTAGTCGAAGATTTCATCAATTCCCGATAGTGGATATTTGTTCTTTACGGTCACTTGGAATATGTATCGGATGTCCACTCATAGACTCAAGATCTCGTCTTCCTTCTTAGAAATCAACACTGAGGATTCCCATAGTAAAACGATGGGCCTTATGAACCCCTTCTCTAGTAAGTTCTCTAGTTGTACCCTCAACTCATGAAGTCCCACGAGAGCCATCTAATATTCCAGTGGGGATATCAGTGTCATCCCCACGTATAGATCGATGCAGAATTCTATCTCTTAGTGAGGAGATAGTCCCGAAACATCCTCAGGAAATACATCCTCATACTCGTCTAACACTACATAAAACATGTACTCTTATCTCCACCGCACCAAGGGTGAGGCTTACCAACTGGTGGTTTATCAGCTTCACCCTCCTTAGAGAATGTTCATCCTTTGCTACAAAAGTTATGTTGTCTTTAGTGAGATATATTTCCCACTCATCTCATATTGAAATCATATTTACATATTCCATAAAATCATAAACAATCATATCATAACCCATGAAATGAAATATGTGTCATAAAGAAGTAATAATACCATAGCCTATGGATAAGGAAACAAGCTTAATTATAATTTCATCATAAATACAGCCCATGAAATGAATTGGGTTTCAAATTATGTAACCCATGAATGAGAAAATATCTTCATAAACATAATTCCATAAAAACATAATCCATTCATAGAATTAATTTGAATGGAAACATTGAATAATTTCCCTATAAATGCTATAATAACTCCAATGGATGTTATCATAGGTGGGAAATAATTTTGAGTTATCATTGAAAAACATTTCATGATAAAAATATACTTTTTTCTGTGTAAATTAATTTTTATAATGTTAAACATTTTAAAAAAAATTTCTTTGATAATAGATCTAAAAACATATAAAGTAAGAATATGAAACTATAAAAAAAATTTAAAATCATTTTTACTTGAAAATTATCTTAAATTATATATTGAATCCATTTTTGAAAACATTTTTGAAAACATTGTTTTTGAATACAATAAATTTCTGACCAACGATAGGGTTGGTCATATTTTAGTTACAGTCATTATTGTAATATCCAAAGAGTGTAAAAAAAGTTACAAATAAATGATAATATCCTAAATAAATAGAGGTTATTGAAAATAATGAGTTTTCATGAGAGATATGTAATTAGATTTCATCAAAGTAAGCATAAACATAAACAATATTTAAAAGCTATGAGATAGTCTCAATAAACTCTAATAACATAGTAACTCAGTATCATAATCTCCATGTAAGAAAATGAAATCATATTAAGCATAAAATATCCTGAAAATATATATATTTATTTTATAACATGTATAATGGACCTATATACACCTCAAAAAGATTAGTGCATAACAAAACACGAATCTCAAAGAAGGAAAATTGAGACCAAACTATTTTACCAATTTCTTAACTTTTGAAACACAATCCCAATGAAATAAGTATCATTTAATACACATAAATTTATTTATAAAATAATTATTATACAGCCATGGTTAGTAAATACACCACACCAAAGGAAAGAGTGGAAAACGTAACATGTATCCCACAGAAATAAAAAGTGAGATGGAATCCCCCTTACCGTGAGTCTTGACTCTCGTTGTGCTTATTAAAACCACCTATATAATAAATATAAATTTGTTATATATATTTTATTTATCTATATTTTTATATATAATAACATATATTATTTTATTATGATATTATATTACCCTCTTGTTAACAACCCTATGTTATGGTTTCACTTTGGATAATATTCGCTTTGTTCTTCGCATGTGTCCTAATTTGTAATATCATTGGTGATTATATTTATATCATGATTACACAATGTAATACATGATATAAATACAATTTATATCTAGTATATTTTTATTATAATAATCCATAGAATATAGAAGTATCTAATAGAATAAACTATTCATGGAAACGGTAAGTCGTACGAAGGCAAGAATGTTATTTTAGTTTAATTATCCTATTAAAAGAATGAAAGTAAAATAAATATAATAATATATATTTATGTATATAATTATTAAATTATATTTATTATATCATATATATTTACTAATTCTATCGTTAATATATTCCTTGAAGTGTATGAATGAATCACATCGTTTTTTAGTGTGTGGTAGTCAACACTTTCTGAAACGAAATTATCATATTAACACCAATTGGATTGTATAAAGATATGTGTTGTAATTGAATTATAAAAGATTAAATAAATAAAAAATATAATATATAATGTATATAAACATATTTTCCATCATAATGATCACAATGAGATGTGGTAAAGGATAATTGATCAATCATCGTTTAGTGAGGCAGAAGTTCTCCATACACATAAACTAAATGGTTGTTACCCATTATATGGATGTTTCAATATGTTAAGGTCAAATACATAACATAAAAACATCCTGGAATATTTATGATACTGGTGTTTTTATAAAATCATGGAATAATAATATTTGAGTGAGTGTATAAAGGAAATAAAATAATGGACTTTGAGGGAAGGTGATACCTCTTAATCATGAAACTCCTTATGGTTTGAGACAAATGGAATCCTTGGATTTTATTATGACTAAGGGGGTGATTAATGGTAAAATATATAAGGTTAGGGATATATTTGGGCACAATTTTGTCAGACATAAGTGTCCTGGGAGGTGTAAGGAAGTGGAAGGAGAGGAAGTCTTTTGTAATGGAGGATTGGTGGCACTATTGAAATATTTTTAAAGAAAGAAACCATGTCAACATTTTTTATTGAAATTTGTTAAATAATGGTTAAAAACTATAAAATTTAGTATAGTGTTGATATATGGTAATATAATTGGATTAGGAGAAGTTTGTATGTCATTTTGTTCTTTAATGTTATGGTTTAGTCCCTTATTATCCCTACTGCAAATATAGCCTATATCAATGATAGAAAAGGGAAATAACACCACTAGAAAAGTTGTGTTAATCAAGGTGAAGATAAGGGGGGTGACTTTTATCAGCATTGATAAAAATTTCCTTTATCAACACTCTTTAGCACTAATAAGAGACCCCTTTTATCAAAACTTTTTTAGAACTGATAAAAGTAAAAAAACTAAAAAAAAGAAAAAAAGAAAATACAATGCTCGGGGATTTTTTAACAGCCCTTTACCCCCCTCCCCCCCGCTTATCAGCGCTAGGTGCACCCATCCCACTCTCTGTGTGCTGCACTTGCCCACGCATCCACCACCTGCATGTGCACCCATTCTTCCACCTAAACTCGAACCTAAGACCACCCCCTTGTGTTCCTGTACCATTACCACTAATATATTTAGTTTTTTCTCTATTTAATGATATATCTATTTATATATATATATATATATATTTATTTATTTGTATATTAATATGGATTCCTATTAATACATATATATTTATTCATATATTAATATACATTTATTTATTTATTATTTATTTATATATTAATATATATTTATTTTTATTTTTATTTTTATATTTATATTTATATTTATATTTATATTTATATTTATATTTATATTTATATTTATATTTATATATAGTTATATTTATTGGTATATTAATATATATTAATATTAATATAAATATATTTTGTTATATTAATACATATATATTTATTCATATATTAGTATATATATATTTATTCATATATTTATATATATTTATATTTATTTATTTATATATTTTCAGTTATAATTTTTTATTCATATATTTTTTTGTATATTAAAATACATTTATAAAATTAGTTTTAAAAAAATTTATAAAATATGTTTTTTATGTGTGTTTATAAATAAATAAATAAATGCATACACACATATATTAAACACACACACACAAAGACAAACACACACACACACATAAATATTTACACGAATAAATACATATATATATGGTTTTCTAAAAATCCATAGAATGTTAAAATGACCATAACATACAATCCATAAGTATGTTTCAACTACACAACCAGTAAAATCGAAGAAATGAAACAATCTTCGATATGATATGTGGTATAGTCCTAGAGGACATTCTGATCAGAAGTTATACGAGTTTAAATGTTAAGAAATCAGTGTATCCCGACTAAAAACTCAGTTTCGGAGACCTTATGGGCCTTTTTGGGCCTTGATAAATGTGACAAAACGTTTTTTTATTCATTAACATGTATAGATCACCACAAGATGATATTTGATAGGTTGTAGAGATCAAACTGACACTCAGATCAAAAGTTATGGTCGTAGGATGTTTGAGTTGCATTTTCAACTTATTTAAGATCTTTTTTTTAATTTTTTATGTCTTCAAACTATTAGTAAATGATTATTAATCGATGATAATTATAAAATTAATAAATAATATTATTTTTTAAAATGTTTTGAATCCATTTTCACTAAATTTCATATGTATTAAATGTAATAGTCTATTTATACTTATCTAAAACATATTTAAAAAATATATATTTTATTTATATCAATATAAATATACTTATATAACAATAAATTATTCGTCAAGATTTGTTTTAAACATATACTTTATCAGTGCTAAGAAAAAGCATTGATAAATCAACCTCTTTATCAGTACAATTAAAAAAGGCACTGATAAAGGGTTGTGTTGTGGAAATCCGATTTTGTGGTAGTGTATGTTTAATATAACCTTAATCGTTATAATTAATTTTAATTACTTCACTAATATTTTTAGTAAAAAAATATTTTGACCATATTATAAATTAAAATTTTTATAATTTAAAATATGGAATCCATTTTTCCAGATTCCAATCACCTATGTGTCAGAAATTAATTTAAAAATAATCCTGCAGTCGGGTCGAAAATGGAGGGTTTTAATGTGAAAATGATCAAACGTTCTCTATGTTTTTAAATCAATATTAAATGTAAAATTAGTTCAAATTTCCTAATATTGATTAATTGAAAAAAAATATTCAAATAAAACTTTTAAACCAAATTAAAATATAATTTAACCTTATAAACAAATTTTATTAAAAAGAAGCATTGAATTAAAACCCAGTATTTTTCACTATGCACCCAAAAATGTTATTTCTCAAAAAAATCCAAAAAATTATACCTAAGATAATTTCAACATTAAAAATTCAGAAATAAAATTTATTTTATCAACATGAATGTCATAATTTATCTAAAATTAATTTTATTATTTTTTAGAGAAGGTCATAAAAAGATGTTCATCGTAAAAAGTGGTGTTTTTAAACAAAAAAATTTACAGAAAATAATATCATTCTTTATCCAGATATTTTATTTATATAAACCAATTAAAAATAATTAAAAGTAATTATTACTATTCATATAACTATGTTTAATAACTAGGTTATAATTATCTCATTTAAAAAAATTAATACTAAAATGTTGTTTCGTAGAAACATCGATGTTGTGTATGAAAAATTGTTGTTTTGTGTAATGTAAATTATGTCTTTTCCATGTGATTGTAATATTAGAATTAGATTATTTCAAAGCTTAAATGAATATTTAATTTAGTTTAGAAAATAAAGGTCCATAAAAAATTGGGTTGTTACACTTACTCCTACTCCTAACTCTAGTCCCATCATTAATCAAGATGATAAACATGGATCAAGTCTAGCTGATCCTTTTCGACAATGGTCGCTGAAATTTGGTTATCTGATTTGATCAAGAAATTCCACCATCACATATTATTTCATCATTCACTAAACCAGGGAATGAAGGACCATATATCTTGACAAATATGTCCTCACCACCGTTAGAGAATGATCCCACCATCACTGTGAACCTGAAAGTATGGTATCAATATCATTCATAAAGAATCAGCTGCACAATAATTTATTAGTTGGTATTTGTTGAAACACTGAAAAAATGAATTTTAGGGATGAATGAAAAAATAATGGGTGATGAAATTCAAAAAATAAAAATAAATAATGGAACTTTTCCAGTTATCATGTTGGACTCAATTAATTAATGTCATAATGATGAATTAAGAGATATAAATTAAACAATAAGATAAATCCCCAATTTATTAGAAACATAATCTCATAACTTCAATACGAATGTTCTATGAATATAAAATATTAATTGATTTATTCTCATTCATTATAAGATAATAAAAAAGGGATAAATCCATAAAAAATAGTTTCCTAACTTGAGATCATCGAGACTGGGATACTCACACCATCTCATCACCTAGATCTAAAAATATTTATAGATATATCTCGAATATTTACATAGAAAAAAATACATTTCATTCTCCGAATGTGATATATTTTTTCCTTAAAAATAAAAAGGACTATTAGAAAAGATGTGGGTACCGAGCTCACATTTGAGTCTCCTACTCCCAAGTGCTCTCCTAAAGATTATCATGCTGCCACAATAAATGATCCCAATGAATAGATTCCCAGAGAGAATCCTCTCATATTGATCTTCAATATCCCTTGGTTAATCTTCAATGATATCTCCATTCTTGAATTCCAGCTCGACCTAGCTGATAATCTGTGGTGGAATATTCACATATCTTCTCATTTGTGACACATTGATGATGTCATGTACCCAGTCTGACTATAGAGGTAGATCCATGTAGTATTCAACCTCACCAACTATGTGCAGTATATATAAATGTCCAATTAATTATGAATATGGGTTTCTAACCCATATAAAACTCATGAATCAATAATCAAAGTGATACTATTATTAAAACATTGTCTCCCATATCAAACACTAATGGACCCTTTCATCTATATTCATAGAAAATATGATATCTATTTGTAGTCCACATTTTATCCTGAATGATATAAACCTTGTCCATAATAGCTCACACTATCTCTAATCCCATGAGTGCTGAATCACATGGATCATTACAAAAAATTGGTGACCAGCAAGGTCACCCGTACATGGCCACATATGGTGACATACTAATGGTGGAATTATTGATGTTATTGTACAAAAAATCAACCAAGGGTATATGGTCATCCCATCTATGAAACAAATCCAACATGGAAGCCCATAAGATGTCCTCTAGAACATAAATGGTCTACTAAATATGGTCCTCATTTTGGGGGTGAAACATTGTTCTCAAATGAAACTAATTCTAAAAGGAATCATATAATCCTATTCATAATCACGACATGAAATGAGCATTGCAGTCTAAAATGATATTCATGGGAACATATGTGGAGTCAGACTATGTCTTACATGTAATGGTGTCCCTATACCTCTAAAAAAGTATTCTCTTGAATAACTATGAATTGGGGAGCTTTGATGAGTTAGTCAATGATCAACCAGATGTTATCATGTACTCTAGAAACATTTGGTAACCTCCTTATGGATTCCATAGATATTCCATCCAACACCCACTATAGATCCTCAAGGGGTTGTGATAAACCGATTGTACTTTGGTAACAAACATTCACTTACTTACAAGTGAGGTATCAAGACAAACAATATGCTAAAAAAATCTTTGTTCCTAGACACTAGAACTAACATTGGAGGTCCTTTATGGTCATTAACAATCTTGTATGTAATTTGAAATAAGATGTATGAAACTCCCTTATAACATCATCTCGCAATGTCAATGGTACTATCATCCATCCTCAGAAAAGTAAAACATGCTCCCCACATTTATAAAATCCCTCTATAGAACATTTGTTGGGTATCTGAGTACATAGGGTCTCACAGTAGATATCTCTATACATATATTCCTTAACATTATATAAAAGCGATGGGGTAACAACCATCGACTAAGGATATAAAGCACCATCCTTTTCCACTAAGGACACCTACAATGAGGATAAATTCTCTAATGCCTTGACTAATAACTAAGAATAGTGTCCCCTACTAAGAGAATTATCCCCCAAATTCCCCTTCCCAAGATTATAGACTATCTCAAAGTCATAGTCCTAGATGAAAAATATTGATCATATATATCTAAAGTTATATTCGTTAAGAGAGAAGGTATACATGAGACTGTTATTATTAGAGGAGATGATAAACCTCTCACCCAAAAGGTAGTATCATCACATATTTTGAGAGAATACTACCTCTACCAACTCCTGATCTTTTATCTTATTTTTTTCTCATGTCGTATCAACTTCCTAGACCAATAAGCGATCATTTACCACCTCTTCATCATCACATAACCAATTAAAATCACTAAAACATTACAAAACTCTACGAAATCAACACCCTCCTCTGGAAATATAAAGATGGTGGTTCTTTTCAACAAATACTAAATCCCCTGAAAATACTTATAGAACCCTTCCATGCAAATTAAAGTATTCCCCTTTTGGGTACACTTAAAAATTGTGATGATATCTTGGAGAAATTTGAAAAAAAAACTCATGTACTATCTTTCTGACCCATTGAAACTCTTCACCTCCATCACACTCTTAAGTGGTTCCCAAGCTAATAATGCCTCAACCTTATTTGGTTCCACTGTTACACCCTCATTTAAGATACAATATCCTAGAATGTGGACTTCCTAAATCCATAAACCACACATAGATAGATTCCAATAAATTTGGTGCTCTTGTATTGTATTTAGAACAATCTATAATTGTACCACATTCTCCTTTTTGACTCTTAGTATACTATGGTATTTTGGATGAAGTCCACTACAGACTAGTCTAAGAAAGACTAAAAGATATATTTCATGATTCCCATGAACACTTTTGAGGAATGTTTCTTGTTTATGGGAATCTATAAGTATTCATTGTGACCATAGGACCATCTAAATTTCATCTTTGATGTATCTTCATCAAATACTTATAGCTGGTGATAGCGAGGTCTAAGGAAAATCGTCACGAACCATCATGCTCCTCTCAGATGACCGAAGAGTTTGTTGATTCCTAGTAGAGGATACTTTATCTTCAAATTAACTAGATTAAAGTGCGGATAATCCATTCATAACCTCAATAACTCATCCTCTTTCTTGGAAAAGAACATAGGGGCTACTCAGGGAGAAACATTGGGTCTCAAGAATCCATACACTTATAAATACTACAACATCACCTTCGGCTCACAAAGCTATATAGGATCCATAAAGTATATTTTTTAGATATCAAGTCCAACCATAGGTGTAAATAAATGTATAATTTAATATCTCAGCAGGGATGTTGGACTGGAACATTATCAGGAAAGACATCCTTGTACTCAAACACCACGGTAAGAAATTGATAATGAATAGAATAAACTACTCAAAGATTCATTCTCTCAAAATGGTATATAATTAGATACACCCTCTTATATATGATCTCATCCCTGTCTTCCTAGGTTACCTTATTTTCTATGATGTAAAACCTCATCCCATCAATGCAAAAACGCTACATCCTCCCCTAAAAATAGTCAATCTCTACATGAAATTGGTATAATCTGTCTATTCCAAAGATGAATTTGTAAGACATGATCAGTGCCACCAAGATATCCCATGAGAAACTATTTCATCCATGAATCATATTAAACTATATTAGGAAAAGTATTTCATCACTGAGTCATATTATGTAGGAGTCCCCAAGCAAAAGTGTAGATCTAAGGCCTCAACTAGAACCTCTAGGTATCAATCTAGGGATGTATTAAAGAAAAAGTGTCTCATCTATGATTCAATAAAAACAATATATATTTTAGAAAAGATACATATCATACATATAATAATATTTTTAACCTCTATATTATATTACTCTATGGCCTACTGCTACCCACATCCCCACCCACCGGCTCCTTGAGTCTTGTGGGGACTACCTGGGGATGGTGGTGAAACAAGTCCAACTATATTCCACCTCCCAATGGATTCCCTACTCCCCTGCCACATCCATAATCCTACAAAACTACCTACTAATTCCATTTCCTCTTCATAGATGGATCATCCAATATCTCTCTATGAGGCATATAGAGGGTCAAACATCCCTGTATAAGATTTCCTCAACCATCTCAAGAGTAGCACAACCTCTCCCTAAGCTGGCTAGACCCATCCGGAGAGCCCAAAACCATTGAACCTATGTCCCATGATTTCCCACTAAAAAATATCACATGTATAGATCCCTACATAATCCATTTTCTACCTACTGATTAAATCTCAGCCATTGGGTTCCCACATCTGACACCAACTTCCTGTGTCTGATCGTCCTGAAATATCAATATCACCAAAGAATCCCCTATCACCCATAGATATGTAGGAGTTCACAAAGGTATCATTATAGCTCATATGTATCTACTTATAACTTTTTCTAAGTACCAAGACTGAAATAAATAATCCATGTCCTTATCAATTAATAGTTTGAAATTGGTAAACGACGTTGAATAATTAATCATAACTGTGCTACATGTTATAGTCGTAAAAGCTCTAGGATAAGAAATGCTCACATTATTGCTGCAAAGTAATCCTCCCTAAAGATATTCTCAAAATAATTCCATGAAAGTGTGCCTCATCATATGATATAACCACCATGATCCACCAACTCCCTACAGATCCATGTAGAAGGGTCACTAATAGGATTTCCATTTGGTTTGTGGGTGTCTAGAAAAGATTGAAGACTAATGTAACCACCTATATATAATCATCTGCTTCGTATGGGTCAATATACCCTGTAAAACTATGGGTTTCTTACACTAAAACTCATGAAGTGATATTATCCTTTTTACCTCATCCATTGGTTCTAGGGGTACCATTTGATGCTCAACAAGTGGTAGTGTGACTAGAAAACCACCTGGAGGCACTACCTTCTAAAAATGTCCCCATATTGAAGCCTCATAATTATTTGGATATTTCTTATGATCCATATATAGAAGACTAGTTGGAAATTTTCATGGAGGATTCCTAAAATAGACAAGTGATACAACGATCAATGATTATATCTAGGAAGTTTCCTCAAGAAGGATATTGAAACACAACCAATTCATATATGATGCGTGAAACAATGATTTTTCTTGAAAAAAAATATCTATATGTACCATGTCAAACAGTTGATGATTATATTCTTGGTTTATGGATATTTCATTCATCATAGTAACAGCAGAGTCTCTGGCCTAAAATCTTCACTCGAAACACTTAACATCTTTGCCATAAAACCCAAACAAAACCCACATATAGACAAAACTTCATACTATGGTAATGTGATGGAACATTACCCCTCTAATACCACTATTTCATGACCCATCCATCCATGTATCTCCTGGTTGGTGCTAAGAAAAGTGTTACAACCCCAAGGTGGCCACTAATAGGCTACGGGCTCGAAAGAACTGTCGAGTATCCATAACACTCAGATGGGAAACAATAGCCTAAGGTACCTATATTCACACATAAACCCATCTCTAATCCTATATAATGATAATGATTTAACTAAAAATAATACCAAATGCATTTACACATCTAAATACTAAAATTATAGTACAACAAAAAATACTGGGTAGTAATATGGGTCAAATACATGCCCACCAAAATTAGTAAAGAAGTACAACGAGATAGAAAGAGGGAACTACAGTCAAATATCACTAGAAGAATGACCCATGATCTTTCAATAAATATCTAAGCTCCATCTACTCCTGGTACATAGAGAACTCCCATTAATGGAATTTTTTATACATAGAACATGACATGTGTGGGTATAGACCGTGTTTTGGTGAGCGTAAAAACACCCAGTTGGACACCCCTTAATCAATAGGAATAATTATGAAGACTAGTTAACTCATCATGAGAGATTACAATATGAATATGATACATAAAGTAATATATATACATATATATATATATACTCAAGGTATGTAAAAATTCTCAAGTTAAGGTCACAACCACATTTCCATCCAAATATTCTCCTCGAGAGACTGTAACTACACTAACTCTAAAGAACTCACTATGTCACTATGATAGCGTTGGTAGCGTCTATCCAAGATGTCATGATCACAAGTTATTTTCATAAGGAACTAAATGATGGATGTTTGAAGATATAAATTCACATATGTGGGGTCACACCCAGGGCCATGGGGTATACTTACAACCTAATCTTGATTAACCTATTATATATGGGATCGAAATCCATATACAGTTGGTCACACCAATTCTGAGAACTCCACCTAAGGAAGAAGATGGTATGGGATCCCATATCAGGCCTCAGGGAGGTATTCCTAAAAATATATCCAAAAAAATCCATTAGATGGGATCCCAATCCGAGTATTAGGATGTAATTTCATATTATACCCTCGCCAGGATGGATCTATTGAATGAAGCCTTATGGAAACTAGTCCACACTAAGGGGAACCAGTTCTCCAATTAATCTTTGTTGAAGTACACGTTATGGAAGTAGGGTACATGGAATGTACCGATAATCCCATACCTACATGTGTATGTGCTCGTGAACCTCTTTCAATTCCCGTGTATATTTGTTTGTGCCAATGTATTGAGGTTGTGTCTTGTCCCTAGCCATGTCTGAGTACTAGGAGATTCCCATGTACTATACCTGGGTTTGTGTACCTAGTTTTGTTTGCGGTTGGGTATCCTTTGAGATACATACCGATCTTTTAAGTAGATATCACACACTATGTGACATGTATTACAAGGTATGTGGTACTTCTTCTCTATAGAAACCCTAAAACCACAACCAAGGCCCAACATGGAGTGTATCTCCAAATTACATTTCGTGTAGTGAAATATATTTCTGAATCCATTGATCTCCTTCACAAGTCATCCCCTACTACTCTCACCTCCATGACTTATTTGAATCATTCCATTAAATGTGAATTATTTCTAGAAAATTATTCTTGTCATCGCAAGCTAAAATTTGGTTATCTGAATAGATCAGGAAACACAACAATTCCCGTGTCCCCATCATTTAAAAAACCAAGGAATGAAGGACCTATGATCCAGTTTGATCCATAACCACAACTATCGTAGCATTATCAAACAATAAATGTGAACCCAAATCAATGATATTGGTCCATTTCACCAAGAAATTTGTTTGAAAAGATTGATTATCCAGTATTTTTCGAACCACTAGCCAAAACAAAAGTTGATTATTAACAAATGAAGACCAGAGGAAGAAGTGAAAAAAACAAAAACATAAATAATGGACCTCATCCAATTGTAATGTTGCGCTCGATTTATTGATGTTATAATAGTGAATGGAGGGATATAAATAAAATATCAAGAGAACCCCCAAGTTCCAAAATAATAATAATCTCATACTCATAATAAGATCAATCTAGGAATCAATTCATTTATTTATTGATTCTTGTTAGTATTTGGATAACATAATCTAGACAAATCCAGATAATACAAATTCATTCCTCAGTTTTATAATAGTAACTAGTGATGAATGTTTATGTGTTGTAGTCATTTGTGAGATCTATGAATTCTAATGTCATTGGTGATCCTTGTGATGATGTTTCGATCCTCCAATATGATGTCAAACACCAAGGCATGACCAATCTCTCCACTCTAGGTCTCTCGGGTCATATAGCTAACCTTAGGACACACCCATGACATGGTATTTGAAGAGTCTTCTAAGGTCATTTCATCAAAATAATTAAATAAATGTATTCAATTAATAAATTTTACTAGTTTCACATGTGATGAATTTTTAACAAACACTCAATGCCAATAAAGGTTATGTTTCATCTAGGCCAAAACTCGTGTTATGTACTAAACAGTGGTATCATATTTTCAATATAAGACCATTTTTAAGTGTTATTACAATTTCTTAGTAAAACTATGTACATTTTATATTAAAATACATAATATTTTTCAAAAAAAAATTTCGATCTCAACGAACCTCAGAATCACACATCATCTTAGCACCTTGCTCAAAAATTATTACTAGATATATTTTAAATATTTATATGGAAAAAACCAAGACATTAAAAATCCAAAAACCTAAAATTTTAATATATAATATGTTTTCATTACGTTTTCGAACTCAACATTTCAGGATGATGAATTTATAAGACCCTTTTATGACTCTCAATTTTTGAGTGCATGACCTCTAGTGGGTGAAATGATCCATTTATCACTTGAATCCTCCCCATGTAAAAAAAATCTTTGATATGTAGGATAAATAGGTTTTGATGGTAAGGTCCAATGAGTGACCAAACCCCATTCCATTTTTCATTCCCCTTTTCCAAATGACATAAATCTATATCTCTTGCAATTTAGATTGAGAAAATTGAAAAAATGGTTTTAAGCACTAAAGATTAATTATCTAAAAAATTTACAATTATATTAATGATAAAACAACACTTTAGAATATATCTTTACATTTCATTTCAGTCTTTATAACCCACCATCCATTTATTTTCTTATTCCATGTTTTCCCCCCCACCAATAGTGATGTAGATGGGCAGAGGGAAACAATAGTGTATAATATACCATGATACTCCTATATTTATAATATATATTTATATATTCTCTAAATTAAATCCATCATGTTTAAATTCTTATAATTAATTATTAAAATACCATAATATTCACTCCATTACAACCACTCCCCCCATTATTTCTTACATGGTTTCTAATCATTAGATCATTAACTAGTTTAAATTTAATTTCTAAAAACAACTAGATAGTAGTGAGATGTGATATTATATCCGTAGGGATGGAAAAGGTGGGACCAAGCCCCCCAAAAAACTAAAAATAAGTAAAATAAGAATGAAAACAAATTTTAATTAATTAGATTATATTATGATCATAAAAATCTAAGAAGAAATGAATGAGGTAGTTTGGATATTTATTAATCTATGAAGAAAAATAGAGAAAAACAGTTTGATTAAAGGATGAAAAATAATGAAATGTGAGGGTTGTTTTGATTTTATGGTTAAATAATTTCTTATTTGGGATATTTTAATTGAATCAACATTCAATAAATAATAATTCAATATCTTGAATTTGAATGTTGACCAGTAACATGATGATTTTGTACTTTGTCACTTACAAAACTAATTAAATTGATAAATAGAATAAATTGATTATAATTTAAAATTTATTTCCCAAAAAAAGATGAAAATGATGAATTGAAACAATCAATCTTCCCTGCTCATATTTTTAGACATGAATGATAGTGAATTTTAGCAATGTATAATTACAAGTCATGAGAAAAAAAAAGAAGACGAGTTGTTTTCCATTAAATTATATTTTACTTAAATATATCAAACTCCACTGTTGTCCACTATTATATAGTTCCTGGTGAATGATTTTTCCCTCTACCATGTTTTCTTTAGAGAAAGTCTTCGATGATCGATCTCCCTATATTGATGATATAAAAATCGATTATGTTCGTCAAATCCGAACTAATCCATGTATCTACTTTATTTTTATGGAATTTATTCACTAGTAATAAATGTGCACTTAGGGTCACTTATTGGAAACCAATTTCACTATCATGTACGTAGAATACATTTAAAATATATCTTCATCTTCAAGTGACTTGAGAGATAAAACTTCATCAAATTTTACTCCCCTTACAGGGGATTGATACACCCAGAAGTAACCCCACCTGCTTGAACATCATTTTTTTCAACAATATTTCATGCCTCTATCAGACTATGGAATATTCAAAAATCTCCACTCACACACGATCTATAATTCCTCTATTTACAATTTCCAATTGTATAATTGTTCTATTTAATTTTATTTTATTAAGAATTTGATCTTCACATGATCTATGAAATTTTTGAAGCATTAAATTTATTGTGCTTCAACTCGAATTCATTGGTCTATTAACAAATTCTTAAGGGCCCAACAACATTACACAAGTTAAAATATCCGATTCATTTAAAACCTATTTGATTTGATGTAGAGTTCCCATCAGAAATGATCACATGAAGAATTAAACAATCATCATTATGAATGAATCATCATTGCAAAATTTGATCAAGTGTTTGAAATACAATGATCGAGGAACGTACAGATAACAAAATTTGGAGTTTCAACACCCACATTAACTTCATCCATGTAAATTAATAATAATTCATCAAGTATTACATCATTCTACCTCCTCAAATTCACAAAATAGAAAAATTGATCACTGCTCATTAAATTTTCCGATGAAATGATCTACAAAACTCATTCATTCACAGGATTCTATCATCTTCATATATGGGATCAATTTTCTTTAGTGTTATTCTATAATGGAGTGGTTTTGTTCATGAAATTGTGTGATTAAATAAAGGACATGGTGGGTTATTGTGTCTTGTTTGATCTTGGATGTCTTCTTTCACAAAAATGGTTTGGATTCCATATTTTTCTTGTTTCTATATTAATTACCTCACCATGGTGATGGAAAAATGAATTTATCCAGAATAGAAGTGGATACTAGAAAATAGGATTCACAGTTTTTGGGTGGATCGTCAGAGATCAATGTGCATCAATAAAATGAATTATTCACTGCAAAAATGGCATCATCTTCATGGTTGTATTCATTATCCTTTCATTTTCACAAATGCTTCATAGTTTGTGAAACAATTTTGGTATTCTTCTTCATTTAGAGAGGCTTGGTATATCTTTACCATTGGGATTTGTTAGGAAAATTCACAGGAGTATGTCTGGTATTCTTCTTTTAACATGTGGTGATCCTAGGGTGCAATGGGTTCCCCTCATAATCAACCATATATTCCACATTTTGTAGATCACAACAAGTTATCCTTTTTTCACTTTATATTCTCAAGCATGGTAGCTATACCTACCATGAGGGTGTGGTAGGTACTAGCTTCATGGTATGTTTATATAATTGGGATCAAGGTCGATTCAAATAAGCGGCACAATATGTTTTTTTATCATGAAGTTGGTTATACCCTTATTATAATAGGTTCTATTAAAAATCCACGATTATATAGAATTTCAAAATGCGGTCAGTATAGTGAGCACACAACCCATCATGTAGTAGGTTTCTCACAGTCAGTTATAGAAGACACATGGTAGGTTTATGGATTCAGTCATGATAAGTATAATTATAATGAAATTTTCTTGCAGTCAGTTAGCCCCTCTCCATATAGTCACTTGGAACAATCACTTTAGTGACTATGTTGTTTCTTGCACGTGTGATTAGTGTAGTGACAAAAAATCACACATACCTATAAAATAAAATTAAAATCATTTAATTATATTCAAATTACAAACACATAAAATAAAATAAATAAAATATTTATAATAAATTTTTTATGGAATAAATTAATTTGTTTTACACTTACGTAATATTTAAAAAAATTAAAAATTTTATTATTTTCAAATATAAATGAAAATAAAATTATCAAATAAAACAATGACATAAAATAATAATAATTATTATTTTGAAAAACATAAAATGAATAAAAAGATAAAAGAATGAGAAATTGTAATTTAATATAGAACTAATTATAAAAAAACTATTGGTTAGAATAATTAGTAATTAAATTATAATTTATCAAAATTACTCTAAATTAAAAAATAAATTGACATTATAACATTTAACATCAAACTAAGAACATTTAAAAACTATTCAATAAAATTCTTTATTTTATTAATAAAAAAACAAATAATTACAGTAAAAAACGTGGAAAATTATGATGAAATAAAAAAAACTTATCTCACACATAATAAATTACACTCCTAGTAAATTTAATGTGTTTTAATTATTTACATTAACTCTTAAAATATATTTGGTTATCTTGCCAAGGTTCTTAATACACACCAAAATAAAAGGAAATCAAAAATCCCTCCAGTTATTGAAATTATCATGCCTCCAATGTGAAATCTGATTACTACCTCGTTTCAATTCCAATTTATTTTCCTATTTTAAGAGTGAAAAAAATTAAATTTAAGTGGAAATAAAACATTAATAGGATGCACCATTAATTATCCCTCTTCCCTAGGTTACAAAAATCAATGATTAATTTTTGATTCATTAATTCAACATCATATGATTATTTTATAAATCTATTGTCCATTTATTTATTTGGGATCAATATTCCCCTCACCTTAATGAAAACATTTTTTAAAATTATGAATTTTATTTATTTATTTATTTATTGTTTTTTAATTTTTCCTCAACATGTATGTACAATGAAATTTCCAAAAGAACATATTAGAAATGTATAGAGTTCTTACTCACACACTCAATACCTAGTCTTTGAGATTCACCATGGGATCCTAATTTACCATGTAACTATGGTTTCAAAGGACTTATATTATTATCTTTTGAGATGGCTTCCTAATTTTTTTGTCCAAAAATGAAATTTCCCTATGTTTAAGTTCAAATTACTTGTTTCCTAAAGCTATAATCTCAATCCCAAAAAACATATCTCCCATCACACTTACTTTCCATGTTCCTAAAATGAACTTCTATTAAAATAGTGGGGCCTAATAACTCATCAATCACAAAATTCTACCAGTTTCAAACATAGTGAAACCCCTCAATTAAGTATGAAATTAACCCCTTGGTAGGAGTAAATGATTTTTTTATTTTATTAAAATAATGATTCTATTTAAAAATAAATATATTTTTTGCATGAATTATAAAATAATTTGTGATAGGGAGAAATTTTGAAAAAATAATGTTTTTACTACATTGTAGAATACTTGAGAATAATTAAAAGACACGTCTCCCCCACAATTAAAATTCAAAAATTTCCCCATTGCTAAATATTTATGTCGTAGACATAATTAAATAATTCTATTTAAACTGATTCAATTTTCATCATAGAAAGGGTTTTTTATGGTGAAAAGTAAGATAAAAATAAAAATTGGTTCTCCATACAAAATCCAGCAACACAAGCCATGCATAAATGATACCTATTAGCAAATATTTGGAAATCAAGAACAAAAAATGATTTTCAGATGTTTTCATGAAGCCTGTGAATTTCACGAATGATTTTTTTAGAATAGCATGAAATTTTATCATGCAGTTACAATAAAAATATTGGTAAGTCAAATATTGATTGGGACCTGTAAGAAATTCAAGAATGAACCTTTGTAAGACTAAATTTAGTAATAAATCTAAACCAGTGAATTCTATACAGCCTATATCAATATTAAATCAGATTAGAAATAATTGAAACAATTAATCCCCAGACATGTAGAATATTATTTAATTTTTTTATAGAAAATTTTTTCAACTCCCACCAAAGAAACATTTAATTGGTTTTAAATTCAAGTTCCTATAAAAAGAACAGATCAAAATAATCTTATAAGATAATAAGTAGAGTTAAATATTTTTAATGTATAATCTTGTTTCTCCACTAGAATCGCCTTATAGAATTTATGTTTAAAATGAATATAATACTAGTAAGAAAATGTCACAACCTACAGTTCCATCATCTTATATTCACTTTAATTATTGTATAGATACTTTTCTTGGTAACTTCACCTATCAAAACATTCCTCACCAAATGGTTAGTAGACCTAACAACTTACAAAAAAAGAAGCATCAAATCTGAGATTATTAATAAGAATCTCCAACCATTTTGGTTTTGAAACTAATTGAGATAGACAAAAGTGTGAGCAAAAATAGGTAAATAAGAATAATAGCATACTATAAAATCATGGGTTTCCTTCCATATGAAACTAGTTTTAATGTCACCATCTAGACTCAAATATTTTTTGATCTTCAAAGAACGATATGGAAGCCAATCCATTTGGGTTCCCCTCAAATTAATGTTTGATTCATTAGTTATTCACCAAGAAAGTATGGTTCTATTCTCCTACCAACTAAATGGAACCATTGAACTGAACTCAATGAATGATGAAAGGTATAGATAACCAAGATCTGAGATTCCCAAAAATAAATTATGTTTTGAATGATTAGAAAAAATCTGTTTACCAGCATTAAAATCTCTATTTTAGATGAAATAATCATGAAAAGGATTATTACAATACTTGTTAATCATATAAATTTTATTGTAATCTCTCATAATCTCAACAGGACCATATTACTCAAGTATAATTGTTTATCCAATAATTTTAAAATAGAAATTGATTTCTTCATCTTACAATAATGACTTGTGATTAATCTTTATAGGAAAATGAAATGTTTTCCCAAAAAGAAGTCTATATGAAAACATGAATATGGGAGTTTTAAATGTATTTATTTATTCCCATTATGCCTCATCATGTTCACATGAATAGTTTTAGCTATAACTTGTAAATTATTTCTATAAGATTTGTTTAAATTAACTATTTGATATTTATGTCTATCCTCTCAATTATTTATGGTATGAATTTGATGTTCTATGGGTACACCCAAACTTCTCAATAAATAATTTGAAATTTAAATTCTTAAAATGTGTTCCATTTTCTATTATCAAATGCTTTGGAACTCTAATCCATGATAAGATGTTGTTTTAATTAATTAAATCACATTGTTATCATGATTCTTTAGTAGTATCGCTACCTAAACCCATTTCAAAACATAGTATACAAAAACTAAGATGTACTCATTACCTAGAAAATATGGGAATGTTTTCATGCAATCAAATAACCAAGAATAAAAAATATTGACCTATAAGATTCCATTTTTTGGAAAATCATGCTTCCTTTCAATATTTCCTAACCATTGACACATATTAAAACCCAAAACTAATAACCAAAAATCCTTAATCAATGTAGAAAAATAAAATTCATCATGAATAATTTTTTTGATATATATATCTCTCCTCCATGATGACCTACCATTGGTAAGGATTTTAAAATATCAATAATATGAGATATTTATTCTTCTATAACACACCTCCCGATGATAACATCTTCACACCTTATAAACAAAAAAGGGTGATCCCACAAGTAGTATCTATGTTAAAAGATAATTTTATTCCAATGATTATTTGAAAAAAAAATTTGGATGAAACTTGTTTCCATGAAATTTGCAAAATATACATATAAATAAGACTACTTAATTGAAACAGTGAGTAACTTCTTATCGTGAAAAGAAGAATTGTTCTCTATGGGATCTTAACATTGATTGCTATAAAATTTGGATAGATTATATTAAACTAAATTAGCATACCCAAATTTATATATAATCTCCAAATCAATCTTGTAAAAAATCAATAGAACTATGAAGTCTAGGATTGTAATATCTCTTTGATAGAAGATATCTCATGGTACTGTGGTCTGTAAAAACTGTAACTTTGGAAACCAAAAGGCACTACCAAAACATCTCCAAATAAAACACAACAGATTTTTATTAGTAGTGGCATAGTTCCTTTTGGAATAATCTATAATCCTTCAAGCATAATACACTTAATGAAATTTTTATCACTCCTTTAGCCTATAAAACCTCCTAATTCTACATCAATATCGTCACCGATGATTTAAAAATAAAATTTCCAATCAGGTGATATGATAATTGGTGATAAATTTTGGTTTTTCTTAATTCTATAAAATGATTCCATATAGTTTTCATCAAATCATTAAGGGTTTATCTTTTTCCATCATTTAACAAAGGGGAATTGTAATTTTTGAAATGTATTTGACAATCCTCTAGTAAAAAACCAATATACCCTAGAAATCATCAACACCATTAAAATTAAAAATAGGGGATGTCTTCTGAAAACCCATAATTTTATAATGCTCAACCTATAATATTTTCTTAGAGACCATGTGTCCCAACAACATTCTTTATGTAGCCATAAACTGGAACTTCTCCCTGTTAAGAACTAAATTGTTCTATAAGAATCTCATTAAAAATATTTACAGGTTATGTAAACAGCTCTCAAATGTGATTCCCACAAGGGAAAAATCATCCATAAAAACCTATGTGAACATATCAATAATATATGAAATTATTTTCATAATGAACCTATGAATGGTATATGAATCACTAGACAATCTAAAGGGAATTGTCTACTTTTAAATTTTTTTAAATGGACATGTAAATGTGTGTCATCACCTAGTCTTTTGGGTCTACAAGAATCTGGTTCTAACCAAAATAACCATCCAAATAATTGAAAAATATATTTCCAACTATCCTCTCAAATATTTTATCTAAAAATGTCAT
This sequence comes from Viscum album, assembly GCA_963277665.1. NCBI lineage: Eukaryota > Viridiplantae > Streptophyta > Magnoliopsida > Santalales > Viscaceae > Viscum > Viscum album. Next base: position 621,974,802 of record OY728135.1, on the reverse strand, counting down.
GATAAAATGATCTTCTCTAGTGGAATAATTTATATTTCTATAATATATAAAAACTATCCACTCAATGTCCTTCCAAATGTGGATTTTTTCATTCTTTTCATTGGTCAAAATAATGAATCTTCTTTTCTTTGTGACTACTTGTAATAGACTAACCAAAGAACCATCTAAAGTGGGATATGTAATCCAAGTATTTAAAATCATAATTACCTATTCTCTCTAAACTTATTTCATGTTTGGGTTCAATCTCTGTTCAAATTTATCTCTTAGTTTACAATTTGGTTCCATATGAATAGTATACATACATAATGAAATGTTAATACCTTTGATGTTGTCTACAGATCATTCTATTAAAGTATTCAATTTCTACAAAACACCCACTAATTTTTTTCAATTGAATTATGTTCAGTCAAATTTTAATTATAATAGGTTGTTTTTATTTTTCACCTTATAATAAGTATGTCATGTATGTTGGGAACATTTTAAGCACCAAAGTGGCTATTTTCTCATAGGAAGGATGACTCTTAGGCCTTAGAGGTCAAATAAATTTAATATTTTTCTTATATTGGTTTAATAACTGGACTGGTTTTGAATTCCTAAACCATATTTTTATTTTTATTCACATATATCCTAGGGAGACAACATATTATAATTAATTTTTCAGATCATATTATCACATAAAAATCATAAATTTATTTCAAAAATACTCATCCAAAAAATGTCAAATTGTTCAAAATTGTTTTTAATGTAAATATATCTCAAGTTATCTTCTATAATTTTTAAGATATAGAACAAAAAATTTATCTTCAGAAAGATATCTAGGGTTAGAACAAAATTATGGTGCAAATACAGGAAATTACCCAGATTTTCACTTTTAGAACTTTCAATATAATAGTGAAATCTATTTTCAAAATCCATGTGAATTTATTAAGATATAGTTATTTTAATAAATAATAATTCACATTTTAATGAGACCTCAACTTCTAACATATCAACTTGAGAATAGTTCTCCTAAAATAGTGGATCTATCGCATTGGTAAAAACATGAAACTCTTTTTATTGTTCACCAAAATTAATAATCAAAATACCCTTTACCACATTAATAACATACCCTCCTATGGCTAATAAGGATTTTCCATGAATTAAGAGAAACTATTGATCACACTCCATGTATAGAAAAAGAAATTCTATAAGAAAAAAAACAAAATTACTCTAACCATCAAGTGATCATTTACCCCTTTGGGATTTGTAAAATATTTTTCATCCAACTATATAATAACATTGGTGGGTTAAAAATCTCTATATCTCAACTACAGAAATAGTGAGTAAATGGTAAGGTTGATTCTTACTCTAAGATCACAATGTAAATTAAATTGATATCTTTAACCTATTGTATAGTGAAGGAAAAACCACTTGGTTATTTAAATTTTGGTGGAATATTCTTTTTAAATATATTACTACACTCTTCAATGAGGTTGTATGTTGCATATTCTTCTAATGTTTGCTTATTTGAAATAATTTTTTGTGTGATTTAAGTATGATATAATATGAATTAATTATTATAAGAAAGTAATGTTAAAATTGATCTTGTTGAATTACAAAAGTAACTTAAGAAGTTTTGGTTTGCTTTTTTTAGATTTTATCCTCTGAGAGAAAGCGATGGATGGTGGAAAATTCCTAATAATAAAAGGAATTTTCCTAATTTCATTGAAAAAAATCCATTCCATTTATTATTTTTCATTTTAAAATATTTTTATTATTTTTTCATGTGGAGTAGTTTGATTGTATTGTGTTATATCCTTGCTATATATTATTATAGAATGAGTGTTTCTCAGAATTCGGTGATCAGATTCTTCTAAATTTTTAGTTTTTCCACCCCTTGAATAATTTCTAACCTCCTTTGGAATTTTTAATCCACTCCCAGTATGCATATTCATTAATATCTCTCTATAATTCATCATGGTGGTACTAAGAAACTTACCTTTATATATTAAACCAATGTCTCTATCCCATTTACCCATTTATAGATCAGAATTATGTATTCTAGAATAATTTTTTTCCTTTTCGGAATAATGATGAGTCTTTTTTGAATCAGCATTCCCCATAAGCTATTGTAACATCATCGTAAAATCACATTTAAAATGAAAAGGGTTAACCTTAACTCGATTCTAAAAATGCATTCTTTGTGGATTTTTAAAACCAAAGATAAAAGATTATTTTATAATCATTGATCTCTCTATCGAGGTTATGTTGGTGTAATTACTGTACCCAAAATTATAATTTTTTAAAAAAGCTATCTCTATCTTGAATCTTATGACCAAAACCAATAAAAATATAATCGTCTTTTATTTGGGTAGGAATTTTAAAACATGGGAAACATGCATCTGAATGTTCAAACATTCCACATTTTCAACATTAATCTCTAAGTCATTGGACCTATTTTTGATATCTAAATTGATTAATATCATTATCATAATTATCATCATTTATTTATTTATTGATAGAATTGTGGAAATATGTGGAAAGTAAGAACCAATGAAAAATAATGGAAAATGGAGGCCTAAAATAATGGATCCCAAGAGAATCCACTCTCACTATATTCACACTCACAAATGTCAAGGAGATTTTTCATAGGAAGTTAGTGAAACATTTTCCATGAAATACCTTGGTGGAAAGATGATCTGTAACCTTTTTTCCTCACATTAAGTATAAAGTACATAAATATGATTGATGATATAATTCTTACACCTTATAATAACATAAGAAATTTTCCAAGGGGTGGCACCTATTCCATGAAGAGAACTTTGTAAGAAAATAGATTCTTCTTCCACAGCTTCAAATTAAATATTCCGTCGTGTTAATATGTAGAGATCAGTTAGCATCGACATGGAGTTGACGAGGACAGAGTGTACAAATTCAATTTTAGCTATGAATTCAATTATAAAAGGTCCCATGGGGTCCCATAAAACACCCACTCCATGTATTTCCCCATACTATAGGAGTTTTGGGTATTTAGTTTGTGACCTGAAAGGTGATGGTGCCATCGAACCTAGTGTCCATGAGAATATAAATGAATGGTATGTTTTAGAGGATTTCCAACCTATATTGGTCTTAGGTAGTACCTTCATTCATCTTCTTGAAGATCCTAACCACGTCGATTTGTAGGTTCCTAGTTTTGATGATCGTAGATTTACCTGAGTAGAATACCTCTATATTATATTCCCCAATAGTATATAATCATTACAATGGCCCTGGCCTTCTTCTCAGAACCAAACACACGTGATCCATGGAACCATCACTCTACATACGAGTATACCATATGTTTCTAGGAATAAGAGAGAGTGAATTCTCTAATGAAGATTCATACCACCCATTCCCCTTCACCTTTGAAAAAATAAATGATCTAATACCTCCTCCTAATGATCCATATAATAAAAACACCTAGAAACCATGTTGATTCATGTTCTCTTTGTATTATCATCAGTGGGTATCATGCAATTCATGATTCTCCAAAAAAAAGAAATTATACTTTGAGGGAATCAATTTACACCATAGTAGCTTACCCCAATTGTCAAAAAGATTTTTGGTGATCATTTCCCTTCAGATGTCCCTTTTAGGGAAGGTTCTCCTTGTAGAGGTAGTAAATATGCAACTTTCTATCTCTATGTTTATATCGATAAGATCATAGGTATCAAGAAAGTTCTTTTCCATGACAACCTTGACAAATGTATAATTCATGATATCCCATCGAAATGGAATATTTGAAGCTAGAAAACCTATAGAACAAATCTTAGAACTGGATGAATTTTGGTATCAAAATTGGATGTCACCTTTCCCCACATTCTCTTGGGTATGAGGTAGAAGTGTCAAAATATTAGGATAAATCAAGATCCATAAAGAATAAGAGTAAATTCCTACTATATTTGTATCCCATATATATTTTTACCCATGAAACTGTCCCAGAGGGTTCTCTCCCCAATAACCTCCCATGCCATCTTTTCATGCATAAAATTTATGGTGTTAGAGTTCTTCTTCACATTGTTTCCCCCTTCCTGGATTGGCCTAGTCCTCATAGCCCAGGAATCCCTATGTCGCTTTACCTCAAAGTTCTTATCCAAAATAAAATCCTCCATAATTCTATTGATGTTTGATTTAATTCCTTTAGAAACCATGATATCTGCTAATGCATGGATTGGTATGGCTGAATGTATGTCATTCACAAAAGGTATCCTACCTCAAAATGAAAAGTAATGGGTATTCTAGTTCATGAATAGGACCATGATGCTACAGAAAATGTCATCAATATGATTTATGTGTAGCCTATATTAAAACATGGGGTCCCATGTTATTCGACTGGAAATATCATTCTCTCCATATTAATTTTTTTACTTATAGAACTAACCCATTCATCTGAGAAACTTATTCTAATGTAGGGTCTTTGTTTTCATATTTAATGATGTGTTTTATCTAGTGGAAATAATATTTAGGGACATTATTAATACCTTATTCAGATCTCACACTTTCATTCATAAATATAATCATATCATCTACAAACATGAGGTGAGAGATGGAATAATATCTCATCCAACATTGATAAGGAAGAATAATTCCCCTCGAGATTCTTCTGTTAATCAGACATCTTAGAACATCATCGAAAATTATGAAATTTATCAGTGATATGGTGTCTCCCAGTATCAGGCCACAAGTATCCTTGAAGAATACATGATTTCTCCCTAGGAAGGAGACATTCATCGACTAGGATATATTAATTCAGTTTCCCATAAAGAAAAACCCAAACCTTCCAACACCCCGATGATAAAACTATACTCAATTATATGATAGGCTCTATTCATATCTAACTTAATTTCCATGTGAGAACCATATACCTTGAGGTTAAAATGACTAATAACTTCTTGGGCCAATTCCATTTATCATTGGATATTTCTCCCATTAACAAATCCATATTTCTCCTCATATATCCAATGGGGAAGATGGATGCATAGACATTAATTTATGACACTTTCTAGAACATTATAACAATAATTAAACATGATCAATGGTCTATAATGTTTAAGAGAAGAAGGTTACTTCAAGATATGTATGATAAAAAATACAGTGTAATAAGAAAATCATGGGAGACTACCTCCATGAAATAACTCTTATATGGCCATAACAAAATCACTCCTAACCTCCTTCCTAGACTCCCTATAGAAGGTCCTGGTAAAATTTATGGTCTTAGAGAACTTTCAAGGTTAATTCCCATAATCGTATTATGAATATATTTTTCATCATGAATGGATTAAAAGATCACATTTTATGGTATGGAAACATTATTTGGAACCACTTCACCAATCTCTACATGGCCTCTCGGATAACCTTCGGGAAAATGGTGTTAGATCCTATAATATTGGATTTGAAATAGTACACATACATATAACCAACCACTTTTTGATATTTAGTGAGGGTCTATCCTCCTAAAATATGTTGGTTCTGAAGTTGTTTCATTTCTCCCTAAAATTGTATTTGATGTAATTAGTATTCTGATAAATATCCTGGACCCACTCTATTCTTGATTTCTCGTGTGACACTTGTTTTATCATCAAAACCATATCCATCATAGTATCCTTATTAAATTTTATATATCCTTAGGAATTTTCATTCCATTTATCTTCAAGGATGGATTTCATTCAATAAATCTCTTTCTTGATAATATACATATCTTATGAACAAGTGGGTTTCTTACTGAACCCTCACTTTAGATCATATTTGAGATGTATTAGCTTATTTTTCATCCCAATAAATGATCCACCCTTCATGGTCTTATTCCATGATTCACTCATTACCTGATAATAGCCTAGAGTGTTGGTCTATAGATAAGAGAAGTTGAAGCACTCACATCTCTCATGTTCATAGTATAAGGAAACCAATAGTGGTTAATGATCAAATATGATTCATACTAGGTTATATACCTTTATATTGGGATAGTTAGATATGGCATGATCATTTGAGAGGCATCAATCTATATGACACCAAGTATAAAGTTTCTCTCTCTCTCGTTATTACACCATGTGAACCGATCCCCAGTGTAACTCATATCTATAACCTTTTACTATCCATGAACATTAAAAACTCAATAATGGACTTTCGAGGGAAGTCTCCTATCCATTTCGTTTCATTTGGATCAAAAATGATATTAAATACTCATCCAAAAATCCATGGGGATTGCCTCAGATCAATGAATTTGAGTCCATTCCATAGATATTCTCTTCTTTATGCATCACACATATATAAACTAAGGAAAAAAACAAGTTACTACTATTAGTATATAACTTTTTAGTTATAAATTGGTCATCTACATATATTAGTTCCACTGAGATATATGGGTTAAAAAACATCCATGGAGGGTGGTTTAACGGGTTTGAATACATGGAAGCATGCATTATTATTATACATACAAACTCATTAAATATGGAAGAAATATTTCTTGGCCTCAAGCACAACAATAATGGAATCCTTTCTATTATAAATGAAAGTAGTTATAAAATCAATTTTTACCTAAGCACTCAGACCATTAGAATTCTAGATGTGGATTGGGATCAATAATCATGTATTTGCCTGGTATTGGCCCAGACATCTTGGCCAAATTCAACTAAATTGAGAGAATAATTTTTGAAAGTTTTTCAAATATCTTCATCAGTTTAATTTGTGTAGTTTCCTCCAAATGCTTGGTCAACCATGTTCTTACCAGTTGGGGACACACCTTCATATAAAGAATATATAAGTAGTTTTAAAGGAAGTTTGTCATGAAAACTCTATATAAGATGGTTTTATAACCTATCTCATTCTTCATTAAAATACTCTTTATACTCATGAAATAAAATTTTAATCATATTTCTCATTTCTCCCTGAAGTATCCTTGGATAAAAAATCATTATAATAGAGTTGTAATTTTTTTCACAACATTCAAATATGTTTCAATAAAGTTTCAAAACCCAATTCCATACATTTACCATTAAATAGAAAGGAAAAACTCTTATTTTTACATCATTCTCGCATATCCCTTGTAGTGGCAGTTGTTTCACTATGTTATAAAAAATATCTAATAATGTTTAAAGAGTCCATATTAGTAATTAAAATGAATAAATGTAGTACAAAATTGTATGATTTCATTATCTCATTGTTTCAAGCTCTATGTGTAAGTATAATAGAAGAATGATTAATTTACACCAGAAGGAGTTGATACAACATTATCCTAGGCTATTAAGCATTTTATTCAAAAATTTATGGTTAAATATTTTTTGGAATATTTTCATCAGATTTATCTCTCAAATTTATCATTTTATATTTTTATCTTCTTAGATATCTTAAATTATTTTCAATTTTAAGTTTTATGGTCTATAAATCCTGAGGAACATATCTTTTTTGCATGCAATTAAGAACTTATTAGTAGTGAACAAGTGATTCATTTTATTAGATTAGATTTTAATTATTTTTTTATTTTGTTTTTTTTTTACTTTTTGGAGGCACAAATCTAATCTCAATAATGATTCCAAATTTTAAACCTTAAGTCTTTGAATTTATCAAATTATATTAATAAAATCTACTGGATAGTAGTGATATAATGTATGAAGTACATATAGAAGGAAAATGTGGTTTCCAATATATGAAAATGAAGAAAAAATTAAAAAAACATCTAATATATATGATTTAACTAAAATGATGATCCTAACATTTAACAAGAAAAGGATTAGTTTGTTTGAATATTTTTTAATAGATGAGGGAAAATATGAAAATGAATACTTAGTAGAGTATGAATAAAAATGAAACATGTGGAAAGTTTTGATTGTTCTATTAAATAATTTTCTAATTATAATGTATTAATTAAATCAAAATTCATAAAAAATGATGACGAAATCTCAGCCAAGAAGACTGACAAGTAACTGTATGATTTTTCAGTCCATCACTTAAAAACTCATTCAATTGTCAAAAAGAATAAGTTTTTTACAATTTAGAAATGATCGCACAAATAAAGAAAAAATGATAAACTGATGTAATATAAAGTCCCTTCTCAGAGTTCTAGCGATGAATTATAGAGAATTCGATAAAGGAATAATTAAAAATCACGAGTAAAGAAAAAAGAAGAATAAAAGTCATCTTCCTTTAAATACTCCACTCATGAAATAACCCCAATTATGATACTCTCCAAGATTTTCTTCTACTTGGGGATTTATTCTCCTCTATGATGTTTTTTATTTTGGTCAATTATTCGATGATTGATCCCCCTAGATTAATAATATAAAAGATAATGATGGTACTCACATATCTGCTCATTTCTTATCTTATTATCTTAAAAATAAAATGCACACCAATATTAATCGTGTTCTCATGGTCACTACAAAGAAACTTCTTTCACTAAATTCTATAAGGTATACCAACACTTTACAGCTTTATCCTCAAGTGAATTGAGAAATGCTTCTCCAAAAAATTTCACACCTCACATGTGGGTTTTCTACCCCCCGAAAGTAAGAGCACTGAGTCAAACATTATTCCGTGAAAAAAATCTTTTGAGACTCTAGAAAAATAAAAACTCTTTGAGATTATCCAATCATGATCAAGATCATCCAAATCTATTTCTAATTCACAATTGAATATTTTGTCACTGCATTTGAATTGTAGCCACTATATGATCATCATGTGATCAATAAATTTTTGATTCACTGACATTTGTGAGATAAAAATAAATTTTTGTATCCTATAAAAAATGATTAGGGACATAATACCAACATGAAAGTTCCAAGATCTGCTTTCTTTGAAATATTTTCAAGAAGATGTGGACATCCCTTCAGAAATGATAATGCAAAGTCTTCAACTAATTTAAATATGAATAAAAATTCATTGTTAAATTTGACCAAGAATATGAAATATAATTATCCAGGAATGCACAGTCAAAAAAATGGATAGTTTTCATTCCCCAATATAATTTTTTTACTAATTAATAACAATCCAAAAGCCTTCGTTCTTTCGAACACCTCTGATTCAAAAAATCAAAACATTGATCACTGTAATTTCAAAATCAATAGTGAAATGATTTTTTAAATCCTCTATTTACATCCATGTTTCATCTTAAACATTGATCTTAGGTCCCTAATGTTTTCTTACATGGTGGTGAGTTTTAGTTCTTGAAATTGGGATATGGTGCGAGGAACAAGGTGGGTTTGCGCAACTAGTTCAATCTATGATATTGACTTCAACAATAGTAGTTGGTATTATGGATTGGTCTTCACTGCTGAAAAATCACATTGCCTCAAAATAAAAAATTTAATTTATCCTTAATGGTTTTGGGGTATTATAAATATGTAATATAGGGTTTAGCAGATCATCAGAGCTTTGTATGTATCGATGAAATGACTCTTCCAGTGTGGATGCTACACCGGCTTCATAGTGACCATCTTTATCCCTAAATATTCACTAAATAATCATGGGTGGTGAAACTATATTGATATAGAGATAGGGGCAGTAGATATTCACCAAAGGGCATCAGTGAGAGGATTTTAAGACACATGTTTGGTCTTCTTCTAAGAATAAGTGGTGATCCTTTAGTGTAGTTAATTACTTTCACAATCTATTATGGGTTCTATGATCTGTTGATCATGGGAATTTCTCCCTTATGGTTGGTTTAAAATATCATGAATTGTATGTATAACTTTTCCGAGGGAGTGGAAGGTACCAGATTCATGGAAGGTTAAGATAAGGGGGCTCCCTATATTACTAAATTATAGGCTTGGTAGATGGTTTTTGTTCATCATGTTGTTGGTTATACCCCTTATTATGGAAGGTTTCAATAAAATTCCACAGTCACATGTAATTTCATCATGTTATCATTATAGTGACCACACATCCCATCATGTGGTAGTTTTCACATGGTCGGTTCCAAAAACATCACACTATGTTGGGGTATTCAATCACTATAAGTATACTAACTATGAAATTTCCTTATGGTTAGTTTTCCCTTCACCATTTTGTTACATAGAACTATCACTTAAGTGATTATGTTGCCTCTTTTACACATGGTAAGTATTGTAACCACATATTTTAGTTACCGAAATAAATAAAATTAAAATCAATAAATTATATTCAAATTATAATCATTTAAAATTAAAAGAGAAATATATTTAATATTTACAAAAAATTAATGAATGAATAACATAAATTTTTTAATAGTCAAATAAAATTAAAAATAATAAAAAATTCATTATTTTGAAATAGAATTAAAATTTATTTAATCATAAAAATTAATTACACTAAATAATTAAAATTAAAATTTTGATAAACTATAAAATTAATATAAAATTAAAGAATGGAAAATCATAATTTAATATAGAAATAATAATACAATTGATGGGTTGAATAATTACTTATTAAAAAATAAATTATCCAAATAAAAATATGTAAACAAAGAAATTATTTATTTTCACATTTAACATTAAACAAATATTTTTTTAATAGTTATTCAAAAATAAATAAATTTTCTAATAGATATAAACAAAATTAATTACAATAGATAATGTGGATAAATATAATGAAATAAAATCCACATGAGATTCCCCCATACTTAGTCAATTTCAATCCTTGTAAATTAAATGTATTTTAAAAATTTACAATGAATCTTAAATGATATTTGGTTATCCTAGATAGGCTATGTGTAAAAATAAATAAATCAAAAGTCCCTCCATTGAAAAACATTTTCTTTCCTCCTATGTGAAATCCTCTTTTTACCTAATTTAAATTCCAATTTGAGTTCCATTTTCAAGAGTGAAATAGATAGAATAAAAGTGGATTTAAAACATGAATAAGAGGCACCGTTGAAAATAACTCTACTGAAGGTTCCAGAATTGAAAGCTCCATTTTCACTCTATTGATGCAACATCAAATGGATATTTTATGATTAAATTGTTCCCTTCTAGATTTGGTTTCAATATTCTAATCACCTTAATGAACTCATATTTGAAAATTAAGCACTTGGTTTATTTATTTTTTATTTTAAATTTTTTTCCAACCATGTGAGTGCAAAGAACCGTACAAAATAAATTATTTAAATATACCAAAGGATTACTTAGACACCCATTGCCTAAAGTCTCTACGATTCACTATGTGTTCCTAATTTCCCATTTTACCCCACTTTAAATGGACATATATTATTATCTTTTTAGTTGTCTCCCTAATTATTTTGTTCAAAAACATGATTCCCGTAGGTTCAAGTTCACATTTAAAGTTTCCCAAAGTCATAATCTCAATTCCCTAATTATATCTCTAATCAAACTCTCATTTCATTCCCTTAAAACAAGTTTTTATAAAAATAGTGGAACAAAATAACTCAAAAATAACACAATTCTGGAAATATTGAGACTTAGTGAAATCTATAAATTTATTATTCAATTAACATATAGGTGTGATGCGATGTTTTTTTAGTTTACTAAAAAAATGATCTATTTATAATAAAATATCTTATTTATATACATACTTAAATGATGATTGATCAGGATACATTTTTATAAATAAAAAATTAAGGGTTTTTTATGTGTACTACATTGAATCATAGTTAAGAATATTTATAGGACCCCTCTTTAACATTGAGTTATTACAGTGATCATACTACTCATCATGTTGTAGGTTGCTCATAGTCAATTTTAGCAGCCTCGCAGTTGGTTGGGGGATTCACACATTATAATTATACTGATCTCAAAATTTTCTTCCAGTCAGTTGGCCCCTCACTATGTCTTCACTTCGCACAATCACTTACGTGATTGTTTAACTTGTTCTATACATGGTCATTAAAGGTACTGTGTCCCGTAATTACAAAAAAAAAATATAATCAATACCAATATATTATATTCACATTATAACCACATAAAATAAAAATATATATATAAATTAATTGTTTAAAAATAAAATATAGAATAAAATTAATTATTTATTTGACACTCAAACAAAATTAAATAATTATAAAAATTCTTATTTTGAAATTGATTTGAAATTAAAATAATATATAAAAGAATGAAATTGTACAATTAAAATTATTTTTTTGAAAAACATAAAATGAATAAATAATTAAAATAATTAAAAATCACAATTTAACATAAAAATAATTATAAAAATGACAGGTTATAATAATGTTTTAATAAACTATGATTTATCATAATATATATAAATAAACTAATAAATTGATCTTTGGAAATTTAATATAAAAAAATAAATTTTTTAAAATATTTAACAAAATAAATAATTTTACTAATTGAAACACAAATAATTATAGTAAATTATGTGGGAAAATATAATGAAATTAAAACATCATTAGTGTACATCCTTTTAAATCGTCAAATTCTATTCTACATTAATGGAATCAATATATAAATCAATCAATTTTATTAAAACTAACCACTATAATTTCATTCCAACCACGTTTATATTTAATACATATCCAAAAATCATTATAAAATTAGACCTGTCACACCCTGACCGCGGATGTCCGTAATTGTTCTCCTTTCTTGGTCCCGATTTAAATTTTTTGGAGATTAATTGCATTGGCAGTTTCGCGCCGGTGCGCGGTCACCGCATTGTTAGCGGTGACCGTGCGTTCAGCCTGGGTGATAGTGTGTTCACCCGGTGTTTTAAATATTATAATTTTTATGTTGGTATTATATTATTAATACCCTTTTTATTTGTGTTATTATTATTCTATATATGTTTATATATGTTTATATATATATGTGTATAATAATGTTTGTATATATATATATAGATCTATATATGTATAAATATATATATATGTGTAACATCGTTAAATTGTTTTATAATTATTATTTTAAATATTTGATCAAAATAATTATTATTTTAATTAACTAATTTATTATTTATTATTATTATAATTTTTATTATTGTTATATAAGTTTTATTATTATTAATATTATAAGTTTTATTATTATTATTATAGTGTTATTATTATTATTATTATCACAATTATTATTATTATTATTTTATCATATATATATATATATAAACCTAAACAAACCCTACCCTAACCCTACAGCCGACACCCCGTTCCCCTTTTTTCTCCTCTCTCCACGCGACCCTTTCCCACCTCTGCGCAGCAGCCCGCGCCATCCCGGCACCCGGCCTCCCGCTCCGCCGCACCGACCTCCCATCCAGCGGCCTCCCGGCTTCCCCACAGCAGCCCTGCTCCGGCCTCGTCCGACGCTCCCCGCCGCGCCTCTCCGGTCGCGCGCCGCGCCTCCTCCTTCCTCTCAGCCGCACCCAGCCGCCGCCCTGGCCGCTTTTCTCCCCTGCTCGCCGTCCCGACTCGCCCAGCCCCAGCGCACCCCTGCCCCTCCGCCGCGACGTCCGAAACCCGCACCCCGTCACCGACGCTCCGCCCTCTCGCCGTCCGGCTCTCCCCCTGTTCCGGCCTCCTCCGTGCGCCCCGGCGTCGCCCTCGCCATCGTCCGACGCCCCAGCCTCACACCAGCTCCGTTCCGGCGAGCATCCCTTCGCGCCACCCCCCTTGGCCTCCGCCTTCCCATTCGGCCTTGCCACCCTCGGCTAGCGCCGACCTCCTCCCGTCCCGGCCCTGCTCCCGCCGGCCTCCTTCCGTTTCGCCCTCGCCCGCTGCTCCGCAAACCCCCCCCCCCCCCCCCCGTGCTGTAAGTTCTGTTTTTATTTTTATTTTTATGTTAATCTTATGTTTATAAAACATTTATTATTTTTATGATATTAATGATATTATTATTATTCTATTATTTTTATGTCATTATTATTTTTATGATTTATATAATTATTATCATTATTGTTATTATTGATATATTATTATTATGCTAATTATATTATTATTGTTATTATTAATATTAATAATAATAATAATAATATTATTATTATTATTATTATTACTATTATTATTATAATTATTATCATATTATTATTTTTATCATTATTATAATTATTATTATGTTATTATTATTAATATTATATTATTATTATTATTATTATTATGAATATATTTATTATTGTTTTAATTATTATTATATTATGTTGTTATTTTTATTATTATATTATGTTATTATTACTATTTTTATTATTATCATTATTATATTATTATTATGCTTATATTATTATTATCATTATTATTTTAATATTATTATATTATTATTATATTATTATTGTTACTATTATTATTAAATTATTACTTTATTATTGTTATCATATTATTATCATGTTATTATTATTATTATTATTATCACTATTGCTATGCGAATATTATTATTATATTGTGTTATTATTATTATGATGTTATTGTTATCACCATTATTATTTTCACATTATTATTATTATGATTGTTATTACTATTATGTTATTATTTATCTATATATATTCATTTATTTGCTTATTTGTTTATTTATTTATTTATTTATTTTCCTTTTTATTCCATCTTGGTGTTTTTATTTACTTCGAATTAATCCTTTTTCTGTCACGGGTTGAGTAACATGTACCTTTTTCACTATTCAGCGTACGCAGTTAGTCCGCAGGGATTCGTTCTACTTTCTGCTGGGGTTCCGTCGCGTCCGCTCCTTGTTTGAGGTAGGAGAATTCAACTGTTTCCTTTCCGAGTTACTCTGCTGATGCTTGAATTGTTTTAAATAAATTTTATTCCATGATTCGCGTGTTAATGATATCCTTGCGCGGCTTATTTTGGTGTTTTAAAATCTATAGCTTTTGTTCGAAAGTTAAGTTTGAAGCAAATATATTTTATGCCAAGGTAGTTGTGCACTAGATATTGTCCTGCACTTTTTATTGTTTATATGGTGCACCTGTTTAGGCGTTTCCAGCTAATGTGGAACTAAATGCTTATGTTCTCTTATGTTATCATTGGTTGTCTTGAGCGGTGTTTTCTTTTTGTAAAGAAAGAATCATTCTTGGATCTTATTATCCTGTGCTGGTTAGTTTTATGAAATTTAGTATCATTGGAAGTGTTGTCGTGCCCTTTTGCAGGTTTGACGCACCATTGGATGTTGGCACATCCATGGGTGCACCAGGTGCACACATGGATGTGCCCTCAAATGAAGATGGTGTTTGAAATTGTTACCATTTATTTTTATTTATTTTTATTTTCCCGAAATCTTGCCTTTTCTAAATGGTTCTTGGTTTCAAAATGTTTTCGCCTCTTTTTGAGACACATCGAACTTGTTTAAAAAGAAATCTACGAAGATATGCCCGTTTGGCCCTTTACTTAATACAAAAACGGTGTTTAGAGTTATTTAAAATGATACTGTGAAATATTCGTGTAAAACTGTTTGTTTTTGTGAAACCAAGTGCTCGCTTGACAACTCCAGGTATTTTATAAAGTTGTTTTGATAATCGAATGACGTGAAGGCCCGGTTGGCACTTTATTAAATGTGAAGTGATTATACATATAGATATATACATATACGTACTTGTGAGGGCATCTCTATAGGGGGACTTCCCTTCGAGGGCTGTCGTGTAGCGATGTCCGTGTAAGGGGTTGGCAAGTGCGGTGAGATGAGTCACGCGTGCGTGGGCCTCCCACTTACACAGTGTTACTAAAACCACCATGGGTTCCTGGGCGTCTTGTAGATTATCGAGTGACGGTTGCTTGCTAACCCTGATTAGACGGGTTAGTACCCCTGGAGTTTTGGACAGGCCAGGAGGGATGTGCCACTGGTTGGCTATTAGGGCGGCCAGTTGGTTATTGACTATGGAGTACCACGTCGGCAGGTAGTCTGAACCCGAGTACGTCCAGGGGTTTTCTAGGGATGTTTAGGATCACCCATGGTTACTTGTTCACTTTGATTGTTTACTTTCAGTTATTCTTTACAGCTTATAGTGTTACTTGTGTCCTTTGCACTACTTCCATCTTGCATTACCTGGTTACTTTCTGTTTCACTAGTCTGTTTTCAACCTGTATTATTTACCTGTTCCTTTCTAGCACAGTCACGGTATTATTTGCATTTGGTTTTATTTATATAAGCAGGAAATGGTTTTGGAAGTGATTTATAGTGTGTGTTGGGTTTTCAAAAGGGGAAAACATGTTGTTTATTTTTAAATGTGAAAAAACAATTTTTATAATTGTATTTTTCAAACCTGTGTCAACGGATTGCTTGAGAAAGGAAACATTTGGATTGAGTGGTTTACTTTGGCTTACCTACTGGGCATTTTTAATGCTCACGCCCATATTATCATTTCAGTTTCAGGTCTTCCCTTTCTCAGTTCTCTGTTTTGAGTCGCTCAGAGTTGGAGCGAGGTTGCTCTCTAGTTTGGTGGGTACCTGAGAGGTCACATGGAGGTACGTGGTCGTGTGGCTTTTTTTTCTTTTTTTCCGCTGTTAGTGTTTACTCGCTCTGTTCTATTTAATTTTGTTTGGGCTAAAATCGTTCCCACCTGCTTAATTTTGATGCCCGACACTTGTTGCCATCCCGGGGGGATCGGGAACGCCCCTTGGGGCTTGTCGCGGACCGGCTCGGGTGATCGGTTCAGGGTCGACCCGGGCTGGTTCGTGACAAAATGGTATCAAAGGTGGTTCTTGTTATTTGGGTTGTCCAGTAGAAGGAGATTAGGACTGTTGGAACTCGAGGGGTAGGTACGGGAAGATCATCGCGAACTCTTGATCGCACTGATCTTCGAGTTACTAGGGGTAGTTCGGGAATTGTGTCCTTGTCTTTTCTGGTTTGTCTTGGATTGAGAGATGACAATGGAGGCAAGCCGACGTTACGTCGTGATTTCACATGGAGTAGTGACCCATGTGGAGTCTGAGTACATGGTTTGAATTCCTCCTAGTGGTCGACGCTGACTTAGGACATGGCCCACTACCATGTCGCCAGATTGAGCGTGACTACAAGTCCCTCATTTCAGTGATTGATGCAAATTTGGATGTTGTTTTCGTTTTGGTCTGTGTGAGGGCGTAGTTGGAAATGAAAAGGGGTTTTTGAAAATTGGACTGGTTTCTTTTAAAGGACTTTATATGTATAAAATGGGTTTTAAAACTGAAATCTCTTGATTTGGAAATCTGTTGTTTTCTTGGAATTGGTTAAGAATGGTTTGGGTTGAAACCTCGGTTCCTCTTTATGAACGTCTTCACATGTGTGAGAATGCATGGAAAGTGTGTGTTGATGCACGTATGAATGGAATGTGGATGAAGACATGTGCAACGGTTCATGAGATTACCTGGGTGTGTATTTGAAGTTAAAGTCTTGACTTTGTTTTCTAAATTGGTTTTAAATGGGAAACAGTTTTGGAAAGTTTTGGTTTGAAAGTGGATTGGTTTTTGGAAAGTGATCTTGAGAAAGGGTGGTTTTGAAATCAAAAATGAAAAGGGAATTTTAAAGAGGAGATTTTGTTTTGGGTTGTGTTGTATTTGTTTGGTCCTTGTGCTGACTGTTTTTGATGAAGGCGCTTTTATTGATGTTGCTTCGATTTGATGTTGGTTTTGGCTTTGTGTTTTATATATCGCTCAGGAAATGCCACCCAAGGATTCGGATAAGTCATGCCCAGTTTTTGGTCTTCCTCAAACTCTGCCTATTCTCCATGGTGATCAGGGTCCGTTAGAGGCAGTGAAATGGATCGAGGAAGTGGAGTGTGTCTTTAGAATGTTGGGAACTCCCGATAATGTTAAGGTTCATGCAATTATGAAGTTGTTCGAGGGTCCAGCTCTGGACCAGTGGAAGGTGGTTGCCCCACCATCGACGCAGGATGAAATGACGTGGAATGTCTTTCGAATTGTTTTCATCCAATGGTTTGTACCTGAGGAAGTGAAGCTGGAGAAAAAGAGAGAGCTTGTGCATATCCAACAAGGCCAACGGACGGTGAAGGCATATGTTGACCATTTCAAGGAACTGATTTCCTTTTCTCCAGATGTAGCGTCACATGAGCTCATGAAGGTCTCTCTCTTCACTGGGGGTCTTCGTCCAGAGATCAAGGAGTGAGTCATCCCTTCTAAAGACCTTTGTTTCGAGAAGCTGGTGGAGGAAGCTTTCTTGGCTGAGTTAGTTTCTGGTGTGCGGGTGGTTAATACTTCAGCGTCCCCTGTTGTTGTTCGCAAGAGTTCCTCCTCTGGTGTTGAAAATACGCCAGAGATACCTGTTCCTAATGAGTTATCCCCTTTGGTCCCAGCTTCCAGTTCATCAGATCGTTCGATGGTATGCTTTCAGTGTGGTCGTCTCGGGCATTTAAAGCCGTCTTGTCGCAACCCTCCGAAGACGGGTCATCGCTGTGGTTGTCTGGGTCATCTGGAGAAGTTTTGCAAGAAGCGTCGCTTTAAGAGGAAGCTGTGATGGGAGAATGTCAGTACCTGACTGTGAGGCAGAAGATGCTTCAGCCATCAGAGCCCCAGCCACAAGTCTCGGGGTGAAGCTCGCGCACAGTCAGGAGTTCCCAGGGTTGTGAAGCCTTGGTCCAAGTTCTGTCTTCTGTGTTGACGGTGGAGCAATTAAGAACCTTTTCATGTTTTTTTTCCTACTACTAATGTTTCAACAGCATTGTCAATGCATTGTTTTTCTATAAAGTGACAATGGACTTGTTCGATGATAAATCTAAGCGGACTTGTCGTGTGAATGTAATATTCTAAATCGGGTGTCCTTCCTAAAAGTGTGTTTGAATCTCATGTGGGTTGACCTCGTTTTAGTTATGTTGTCGATGTGGTTATGTTTTGTGGACTTCGGTGGATCATGTCTCCAATTTGATGTTGGTTAAATGTTTTCTATGGGGTTTCCCTGGTGTTGAAGTTGTTGACTCTAGTCGAGGGTTCAAGGATTCGACGAAGGTGTTGTTTTTCACTCGTGCTATGAGAGTTGGTTTAAACCGGTTGGGAGTTCCCACGCCGACCCCCTTTCCTAGGGTTTTCTATTTAGATGGTCAACTTTTCTGCACTAGTTAAGTTCTTGTGGTGGGGAGAACCCCTTCGTGTTCTCCCCTCAATCTCGGACCCCAGTTTTCTCTTAAATCGGTCGGGTGTGACCTGTGTAGAGTAAGGTCATCCCCGAGATTCTCAGTTCTCTCTGGTACCTTTAGTTCTGTTGGGGCATGGACTTAAATCTTGATCGACTTTTGGCCTGGTGACTTTCTGGGGGCAGAAAGTGTCTGTGGTGGGGAGAATTGTCACACCCTGACCGCGGATGTCCGTAATTGTTCTCCTTTCTTGGTCCCGATTTAAATTTTTCGGAGATTAATTGCATTGGCAGTTTCGCACCGGTTCGCGGTCACCGCATTGTTAGCGGTGACCGTGCGTTCAGCCCGGGTGACAGTGTGTTCACCCGGTGTTTTAAATATTATAATTTTTATGTTGGTATTCTATTATTAATACCCTTTTTATTTTTGTTATTATTATTGTATATATGTTTATATATGTTTATATATATATATATATATGTATAATAATGTTTGTATATATATATATATCTATATATGTATAAATATATATATATGTGTAACATCTTTAAATTGTTTTATAATTATTATTTTAAATATTTGATCAAAATAATTATTATTTGAATTAACTAATTTATTATTTATTATTATTATATGTTTTATTATTGTTATATAAGTTTTATTATTATTAATATTGTAAGTTTTATTATTATTATTATAGTGTTATTATTATTATTATTATCACAATTATTATTATTATTATTTTATCATATATATATATATATATAAACCTAAACAAACCATACCCTAACCCTACAGCCGCCACCCCGTTCCCCTTTTTTATCCTCTCTCCCCGCGACCCTTGCCCACCTCTGCGCAGCAGCCCGCGCCATCCCGGCACCCGGCCTCCCGCTCCGCCGCACCGACCTCCCATCCAGCGGCCTCCCGGCTTCCCCACAACAGCCCTGCTCTGGCCTCGTCCGACGCTCCCCGTCGCGCCTCTCCGGTCACGCGCCGCGCCTCCTCCTTCCTCTCAGCCGCACCTAGCCGCCGCCCCGGCCGCTCCTCTCCCCTGCTCGCCGTCCCGACTCGCCCATCCCCAGCGCACCCCTGCCCCCTCCGCCGTGACGTCCGAAACCCGCACCCCGTCACCGACGCTCCGTCCTCTCGCCGTCCGGCTCTCCCCCTGTTCCGGCCTCCTCCGTGCGCCTCGGCGTCGCCCTCGCCGTCGTCCGGCGCCCCAGCCTCACACCGGCTCCGTTCCGGCGAGCAGCCCTCCGCGCGACCCCCCTTGGCCTCCGCCTTCCCATTCGGCCTTGCCACCCTCGGCCAGCGCCGGCCTCCTCCCGTCCCGGCCCTGCTCCCGCCGGCCTCCTTCCGTTTCGGCCTCGCCCGCTGCTCCGCAAACCCCCCCTGCTATAAGTTCTGTTTTTATTTTTATTTTTATGTTAATCTTATGTTTATAAAACATTTATTATTTTTATCATATTAATGATATTATTATTATTCTATTATTTTTATGTCATTATTATTTTTATGATTTATATTATTATTATCATTATTGTTATTATTGATATATTATTATTATGCTAATTATATTATTATTGTTATTAATAATAATAATAATATTATTATTATTATTATTACTATTATTATTATAATTATTATCATATTATTATTTTTATCATTATTATAATTATTATTATGTTATTATTAATAATACTATATTATTATTATTATTATTATTATTATGAATATATTTATTATTGTTTTAATTATTATTATATTTTGTTGTTATTTTTATTATTATATTATGTTATTATTACTATTTTTATTATTATCATTATTATATTATTATTATGCTTATATTATTATTATCATTATTATGTTAATATTATTATATTATTATTATATTATTATTTTTACTATTATTATTAAATTATTACTTTATTATTGTTATCATATTATTATCATGTTATTATTATTATTATTATTATTATCACTATTTCTATGCGAATATTATTATTATATTGTGTTATTATTATTATGATGTTATTGTTATCACCATTATTATTTTCACATTATTATTATTATGATTGTTATTACTATTATGTTATTATTTATCTATATATATTCATTTATTTGCTTATTTGTTTATTTATTTATTTATTTATTTTCCTTTTTATTCCATCTTGGTGTTTTTATTTACTTCGAATTAATCCTTTTTCTGTCGCGAGTTGAGTAACATGTACCTTTTTCACTGTTCAGCGTACGCAGTTAGTCCGCAGGGATTCGTTCTACCTTCTGCTGGGGTTCCGTCGCGTCCGCTCCTTGTTTTAGGTAGGCGAATTCAACTGTTTCCTTTCCGAGTTATTCTGATGATGCTTGAATTGTTTTAAATAAATTTTATTCCATGATTCGCGTGTTTATGATATCCTTGCGCGGCTTATTTTGGTGTTTTAAAATCCATAGCTTTTGTTCGAAAGTTAAGTTTGAAGCAAATATATTTTATGCCAAGGTAGTTGTGCACTAGATATTGTCCTGCACTTTTTATTGTTTATATAGTGCACCTGTTTAGGCGTTTCCAGCTAATGTGGAACTAAATGCTTATGTTCTCTTATGTTATCATTGGTTGTCTTGAGCGGTGTTTTCTTTTTGTAAAGAAAGAATCATTCTTGGATCTTATTATCCTGTGCTGGTTAGTTTTATGAAATTTAGTATCATTGGAAGTGTTGTCGTGCCCTTTTGCAGGTTTGACGCACCATTGGATGTTGACACATCCATGGGTGCACCAGGTGCACACATGGATGTGCCCTCAAATGAAGATGGTGTTTGAAATTGTTACCATTTATTTTTATTTTCTCGAAATCTCGACTTTTCTAAATGGTTCTTGGTTTCAAAATGTTTTCGCCTCTTTTTGAGACACGTCAAACTTGTTTAAAAAGAAATCTACGAAGATATGCCCATTTGGCCATTTACTTAATACAAAAACAGTGTTTAGAGTTATTCAAAATGATACTGTGAAATATTCATGTAAAACTGTTTGTTTTTGTGAAACCAAGTGCTCGCTTGACAACTCCTGGTATTTTATAAAGTTGTTTTGATAATCGAATGACGTGAAGGCCTGTTTGGCACTTTATTAAATGTGAAGTGATTATACATATAGATATATACATATACGTACTTGTGAGGGCATCTCTACAGGGGGACTTCCCTTCGAGGGCTGTCGTGTAGCGATGTCTGTGTAAGGGGTTGGCAAGTGCGGTGAGATGAGTCACGCGTGCGTGGGCCTCCCACTTACACAGGGTTACTAAAACCACCATGGGTTCCTGGGCGTCATGTAGATTATCGAGTGACGGTTGCTTGCTAACCCTGATTAGACGGGTTAGTACCCCCTAGAGTTTTGGACAGGCCAGGAGGGATGTGCCACTGGTTGGCTATTAGGGTGGCCAGTTGGTTATTGACTATGGAGTACCACGCCGGCAGGTAGTCTGAACCCCAGTACGTCCAGGGGTTTTCTAGGGATGTTTATGATCCCCCATGGTTACTTGTTCACTTTGATTGTTTACTTTCAGTTATTCTTTATATCTTATAGTGTTACTTGTGTCCTTTGCACTACTTCCATCTTGCATTACTTGGTTACTTTCTGTTTCACTGGTGTGTTTTCAACCTGTATTATTTACCTGTTCCTTTCTAGCATAGTCGCAGTATTATTTGCATTTGGTTTTATTTATATAATCAGGAAATGGTTTTGGAAGTGATTTATAGTGTGTGTTGGGTTTTCAAAAGGGGAAAACATGTTGTTTATTTTTAAATGTGAAAAATCTATTTTTATAATTGTATTTTTCAAACCGGTGTCAACGGATTGCTTGAGAAAGGAAACATTTGGATTCAGTGGTTTACTTTGGCTTACCTACTGGGCATTTTTAATGCTCACACCCATATTATCATTTCAGTTTCAGGTCTTCCCTTTCTCAGGTCTCTGTTTTGAGTCGCTCAGAGTTGGAGCGAGGTTGCTCTCTAGTTGGGTGGTGACCTGAGAGGTCACATGGAAGTACGTGGTCGTGTGGATTTTTTTTCTTTTTTTCCGCTGTTAGTGTTTACTCGCTCTATTCTATTTACTTTTGTTTGGGCTAAAATCGTTCCCACCTGCTTAATTTTGATGCCCGGCACTTGTTGCCATCCCGGGGGGATCGGGAACGCCCCTCGGGACTTGCCGCGGACCGGCTCGGGTGACCGGTTCAGGGTCGACCCGGGCCGGTTCGTGACAAGACCACTATTAAAAATTATGAAAACCCTAAAAAATATTAACCGGCCAATTAATTCTCCATGCTATATAAATGAAACTAATTTCATGTTATCAAATTAATTCCAATAATATTTTACATATCAATATTTCTCTATTGATCATATTTCAAAAAACATTCCTTCATTGTTAAACAAATAAAAAAATTTAAAGATAAAACCAATTTTTTAAAGAAATTACAAATAAATATACAAAAAATTATCTCCACACCATTTAATTAAACTCTAAAAATAAAAGATGTTATAGGTAGGATTAATTTTTTCAAATAAATATTAAATATGTAACATTTAATTAAATTTAATTTATTACCTTATTTATATTAAAATTATATCTAGGTATTTCTAGGTTATTACCATATATCAATATCCAAAATTTTAATAAACCTTTGGTATTAGGGGACTATAGTAAATTTTTTAAAAAACTATTGGTATAGGGACTATCCATGACCCTATACCACCAGTTCCCAAAAACAATTCCTAATCATACTCTATTTTCCCCAAATTTGATGTCGTAACCATCAAATCCCATTCATATTCCACTATTATTTCCTATGATTCTATTCCTTCATCTAATCAATGATTTTGAATACATCATTTTTTACCTAGTAATCACCTTCATTTTTTCTAAACATGTTAGTCAACAGTTGAGTTCCCATTTATTTTTAACTTCTTAACATTCATTAAAGAAACAAATGTTTATATTCTATTCCTATTTCTGATGTATTATATATATTATTTTACAATATGTATTAGTTTTGATTCACAATGAATTATTCATTTATAATAAATCCAATATAAATTAATTTTAATGTGATATAAACATTATATAAAGGTTTATATATTGATAGTGAGAGGTATTCATTTAATGTTTTTTAAATTTATCAAGGGATTATGGAATTCCTCATCTAATAGTTTTATTTTAATTTTTTATCACATATTTTTTAATTAATTTTATTCTAATATGGTTTTAAAATCTATAAAATTTTGAATATGTTTTCTCACTATTATTTATTAAGAATAAAAGATAAGTGTTAAGTGTTTTTAGAACTTTTGATAAATGATATTACTTAAATATTATAGTTACATGTAACTTGTTATGTAAAATATTTGTAAAAAAGGCATAATATAATAATAAAAATCAATAAAATCATATTATGTATTTGTGTTGTGTGGGGGTAGTGATTTGATTCACTAAGAAACTATAAATATATAATATCAATTTATTTATTATTTTCAAAATTTAATCCACTTTTAAAAAACAAAATCATCAAATATCATGTAATTTTTAATTTACATTTAAATATTGTAATTATAATCCATCATTGTAATTTTTTTATATGATATTGAATAATATATAATTTTATGAAAATCTAGTATGAGTCAATTTAGTCTTCAATAATATTTACTTGGATTTTTAATTTATGAACTAGTTTTTTGGGCTATCTTGTATTATAAAGATCACTTATAGTTATTGTTACTAAGACATTAGTGTAAGATATTTATGTTAATTGTAAATTTAAATTTTATTATTTGTATTTATTGATGTTTTATATATATTAATGATTGAAAGTCAAGTAAATTTTAGATCGAGTTGGATTTATTTTTAGATTTTACATTTAACATATTTTATAATGAAGTATTTATTCATTGTATTTATTTTGATTACATTAGAAGAATATACTTAAGTCAGGGATATACGAGTAACCATATCAGGATATATTATTTTTGAACCTACTATTTTTTATGGTTTCATTATAGAGAGAATAATTTGGATCTAAATGTTAATGATATAAATATAAATAGTCAAAGGAAGAATTGAATATTTTATCAATTTATATTTCAATATAAGTATAAGAATATATATAGAAAACTACTTGTAGACATATTTATGGTTTAAAAATACATATATAAGGAAAATTATGATGTTTAGTGTGTTGAACATATCGATGGAAGGTAATTGGAATTCTTTATATCAAGCTTGAGATAAAAAGTAAAAGTTTTATATTTTTAATGTAATTGTATCATGAGAAGACTATGTATAGTATTTATAATATTGGGATCGATTATATTATTACATTTTTATACCCCTAACTCATAATGATATAGATATTCTCATATAAAAATATATATAATCAATTCTAAATGATTATTTGGAGTTTTTAACTACTAAAATCTATGATTGCTCAAACAAATTACAACTTATTATGGGTGGAAACTTCATATAAGGGCTTGGATTTATAAATCCCTTCCAATGAATTTTCATATGTCTTGATGGTTTCAAGAGTTTTTGAAAATCCTTTTTATTTATTATTTGTAAGTTTATTTATTTTTAGTAAATATTATTTTACATAATTTTTACCCATACATAGGACCCTCTCCAAATGCAAAGGTGATCATGTTTACCTATTTACAATGCCTATTTTTTAGTCTTTCATGAGGATAAGAAGGATTTTATTTATATATATAAATGTAGCGTGATTTATAAATGTATGTGTAAGGGTATGTCTACCATTTTTTAAGGGTAAAGTGATTTTACTTTAATCACATCAATTCCAACGTATTATGTAATATTACCTTTATTTAGACACCCTAACCTATATACAAAAACCTATTTTTCAAATTTTTCTTATTTTTCTTCTAATTTATGACCTACAACCACATAAGAATTTTAATTATGGTTATTTTGAATTAAAATTGTTGAATATTATTTTTAAATCGTGTAATAATTACACTATGATTTAAACTATAAAAACATGTGATCTAAATAAAAGCTTAAATAATTAGCATTGTAACATTGAAAATATACATCATAACCTAGAAAAATAAAGTAGTACTATATCTTTTTCTTCGCCCACTATGATACCTAACATAAAATTAATGATTCAATGTGGATCTTTGAATAATTTAAAACCTCCCATTTTTTTATTTAATTGGGAGGGGTTGGAGAACCTCTCCGTAGTTTATATTTTATATGTGAACTATTTTATATCTCTCTCCCTTTCATCTCCTCTTATTTTAATTTAATTGTTTCACTTCTAGTGTAATATCTCTATGTTTTAAAAATATGCAACACCAAGCTTAAATAAACTAAGAAATATTTTTATATAAATATGATCGTTATAACCTAGATGTTGAATTAGAATGTATGAATAAGATTAAACAAATTTTGTTATATATATATATATATATATTTGTTTGTGTTTGTGGGTTAAATAATTATAACCTATTATTTAATTCTAATTAAATAATCACTGAATTATTAGTAAAAATTATTTTCTTCTTCAAAAATACATTTTCTTTGAAAAACCTAATTATTACTTTTGGGGGGCACATATTATAGTTAAACATAGGAAATTTTTGAAATATTTTAAAAAAAAGATAATTTTTTAAATAAGTAAATAAAATTTATCTCTGACTGAAATATTATTATTTTTATGAAATGATTTATTTTCCATTGAATGGTAAAAAACCCAAGTTTCATTAGAAACTAGATTTTTATTTTAAAAAATTATATATATATATATATATTAAATGGTTTTATAGTTAAAATAGTTATATTATATTATTAATAGTCCAATTATTTTTATTTTCATCAATTTTGTGTTTGAATTTGGTATGCAAAATATTTTATACTTAAAATGTATTTTCAAACATTATTTTTCATGAAGTTTTGTCTTTTTAATTTTTAATTAAAATATTATTCTTATTTGAATTGAATCTTGAAAAATATATTTAATATTTTAAATTATATGGTTAGCTTTTTAAAAATATTCCGTTTTTATTTTTATTCATTTTTAATTGTAATCATAGAAAATTTGGTTACCATGTTAAAGTTAAAATACGTTAATTATGTGTAAACATAATGTGATAAAGACTAATAAGTAAGCATAATACTTACCAAAATTTTGTTGTATTATTATATATCATCCATAATCATATAAATGATAATATATGACCTTTTTTTATTTGACATGATTTTTACTTTTATATTATTTTATATAATGAAAAGTAAAAAATGTCATTAGGTTTGTTTTATTATCTATAAATTTCTATCATAGCAGTAAACAGAAGTCATATTCAATTATAGGTTGTTTTTTAAATATAAATGATTTATTTTTATCATGATGATTTTTTAATTTTTTTGTGATTTAATTATTACCTTAAATGTTTATGCAACACTATCATTATCCTTGTCCAAGTAGAATAAAAATCCATCAAAATGATTTCCAATACACTAAAATTAATATTATTCGGGTTATGTTTTTGGGTTCCATGATATTTCAGATTGAAATAAATAATTATAGACTTTTTAATGCATTATATTAAAATTTCATTAATTTTTTAGTTTTAAAATCCCAACTAAATGAATAGTTCAAAAATTGATATTAATGTAATTTTATAATAAATAATATTTAATTAAATGATTCAAAACTCCAAAAATATATAAAATGTTTCAATTGTGTGGGATATGGTTTATAATGTCATACATGGTCCATTTATCGAACAATAATCTTATTACTATATCATTCTTAACCTTTAAAAAGTAAAATCTGTAGTACCACATCAATTGTCAAAAAAGGGTTAACACAAGTTAAAGAAAATATGGGTTAAAAATCAAATAAACTTGTAAATGTTTTATTTTAGGGGGTTATTTTTACTCAAACTCATATTATCTTAGAATAAATATTTTTTTACCCTTTTTAATATTAATAATATTTTATATTAATTTAATACTTTAAGAAATTCTAATAGTGCCCCTACCCTCTCTTATAAAAGTGAACCTCTTATTATCATTATATCGCACTTTAAGTAGAATTTTTTCACCCAAAAAATTCACAAATACCTTACTCAAATCCATACCCAATTCTTATATGACTTTGTTTCATAAAACCATCATAGTAAAGATTCTGGTGTAATCTTTTCATGGTTATCCGAAGAAGATGTGTAGTAATTAAATAAGCCATTCAATTTTATTTATTCCTCTACCAAATTAAAATATTCCTAAAAAATTATAAAATAATAACACCATTATCATCCATATAATAAATTATCATATTTTAATGGATTCATATATTCTGTCTCCCCATCCATAAAATGGTAAACAATAACATTATTCATGTGTACGATGGACTACCACATTACGAGCTGATATATTTCATTTTCCATCACCACCTAATATGTATGGTTAAAATGATGAAATTAATGGATATATATGATATTAATAGAAAATTTATTTTTATTTAAAATTAATATATCATATATTTAATTACCTTTACATTAACTAATAAATGATAAAATCATTCGTGTGTCTGTGTGAATAACCACCACCACGAAGTGATGTGATTCATTTTTCATCACCGCAACGCAAGGGTGATATATATATTTATATTTATAAATATATATATATATAAATAATATATTTTTTATGATATACTCATAATTCTATAAATATAAAATAATACTTACCTTCATTCTGTAATGATTTTTGAAATATGGAAATGTTACTCATGCGTATGTATAGCCTACTATCACCATGATTATAACATAGTTCATTATTTATAACCATGTATCATGGTTGGTTTAAAAAATATAATTGATCTAAAAAAATTAAATTTATTTCACGAATATTATTCTAATTATAATAGAATAATAGCATCATTCACCATATTTAACCTACAAAATTCATTTCAGACAAATGATCGAAATATCATCAAAACGCCTGACATCAACATAAATAATTAAGAAATTTATTATAACATAGTAAAAGAACTAAATTTTTTGAAAATGGTTATTAATAATCTGTTTAATAATGTAATTTTATTATTCATGAAGTTAACGAATGTGTGTAGCGAGTCAAACTCAAGGTCAGAGATATTATTTTAAAAGCCATCTTTTAAAGTCTCCCTTGCAACACATTCTCTTCTATATCCATAATCCTAAAAATGTTTTATAGATGTATTTGTATGGAAATAAAATATTTACAAAGGAAATTTTATATCTATTTTAACATTATTTAAATGGTTTTAAAAATTATTCTTTTTATGGAATGTTTTCACTTTCTTAACAAATGAAAAGAAAGAATATTGTATTTTAACATATAAGGTGAGAATGACTTTTTATTCTGACATAAAAGTGATTTGTTTTTTAAATTACATTATAATATTATATTTTTTATTAAAATAAAAACTTTATTTCTATATTTTTATAATAATTTTAGTTTTTAAAATGGGTTATTTAAAAAACAAAAGGGTTTTTTGATATCAAGAATTGTTTTACATATGACTTCAATAAAGGGTTTTCAAGGGTTTTATGATGAAAATGAGAATGATAAATGTGTTTTATTAATTATATAATCTGTTTACATTGATTATGATAATATTTTAGACTAATATATCTTATACAATGGGTTCATATAGATAGTGGTCCAATTCATTGGGTAATGATTACATTCTCTGATATATTTTGTTGGAAATTGGCCATGTTGTTATTCTAATTTTAAGGGTTATTTAATGGATCAATGAATATGATAACCAAATTAACCTACAATAAATTTATATGCTTCATAATTCATTTTTTATAGAAATTATTTTATTTAAAAATTTAATCTAATAATCATTTGTTTAAAGGAATGATTATTCCCTTTCAAGGTAAAAACATATGTTTTTTAGAAAATATTTTTCATGGGTTCTGGTGTTTTCTATTAAAACATTGTGATTATGATTTTTTCATTATTTTTTTCTTATAAATATTTTTATGAAATAAATAGGGCATAAATTCTATTTTCATTTTTATGTAAATGATTATTTCAGTTAAAGTTTTACTATGTCAAAGGAAAACTTCCTTTATTACTCTCATGGTTTTAGAATGGAATAATAGGTTTCTTTCTTATTTTTATCTCCATCACTGGAATTTTAGTGCTCACATATTGGTTAGAATTTTTTTTATACGGTTTAATAATGGTTAAGAATAAAGAATAAGTCAAATTGAAATTCATAAAGAATTTTCCTAAAAATAAAACATCTTCATTTTTAAATTTTTTGTTTTATGGAAATAATGGATACTAATTATGTGATTCTACATTATAATATATGTGTTTCTTAATGTAATATTTATGACCTATATGTCAAATAAATTAAATATTGGTGATATTTGTTAATGAATTGTGGTGAATTTTGGTCTAAAGACACTATAATTTGTAATCTTTATGGTGAATTCTTTATAATTTGTGTCATGTTATTGTTTATAAAAAATTAGTGATTATGGTTTTTTATGTGAGGTTAACTTAAGTTATATTCAAACCATCAGGGGTTTATAATGTTAATTTTGATAAAAAGTTCAATGTCTTAAACACCCCTTTTGATGTTTTTTGTGATGGGAATTTATAGTGATGAATGAGATTCAAGGAGACCTTTTATTGGGTTGAGGTATATGTTACCCATATATTAAATGTGAAGGATTATTTCAAAAGAATTATATTATATTTTCATGAATTTAGGAGTAAATTTATGAGATAAATTTTAAGGATAAAACATTATTTAATTTTGATGTTATTAGGATTTTTTTTATTTTAAGGTTAATGTATTATATAATTTCTACAGGTATTGTCGTTACAATAACCATTTTTATTTTAACATGAAATAATTAATTTCATGTTTTAATGATGTTTTTATATGGATTATAAGTATCATTTATCAATAAAAAAGTAAAAGGATCTCACATAACCTTTTTGTCCCTTCTAGATGATTTAATCCTCACTATAATAGAAAAATATTTCTCAAATTATTTTGAAATCTTTTTTGAAATTAAAATCACCTGCATAAAAAAATTTTATAAATCCAAAACCTTTTAATTTCTCCAAAATTTATATAACTAATGGAATCTATTTTTTATATTTAAAAACTCAACTCATCCTTCAAATTCTAAAAGGGAAATACCACAAAGGATTTGATTATTCCTTCTATGGAGATATAGAATATATTAATGAAGATAAAGGGGATATAAAAAACATAAAATAAGACCTTGATTTCTTGAATTATTTTCTTATAATCTATGTATGAATCATGATTTAGTTTATATTAAGGAATAATAATGAAATATTTCAAATAATTTAATAAGAAGACAAAACATGGTTAATTTTTTAATAAATAAGTTGAATAAAGGAAATGATTATTAATAATATTTTGATATATTCTAAATATTATAATAATTATGATATATTATATTTTAGATATTTGTTTTCCTAAATTTGAATCATATGTTAGAGGAAATCGATACCATAAAAAATTAGTTTAGAAAAAAGATGAAAATGTTTAGAGACACTCATTTGAGGAAATGTGATAAAGGTATAAATAAATCATTTAGTTAATATGTGCATTATGATAATCAATTAATATTATTTAATTTTGTGAAAAAATGAGATTTAAATAATAAATTGGATGTTAAAAGTGATTTAATTATTAATGATATGTTTTAGGATGTTCATTATAATTTTAATCATGTTATAGGAATTATATTGATATAGTTTTAGTAAAAAGAACTACCAATTCCATTGGAAAATCTCATAGGGATTCAACCCACAATTAAATGGCAACAAGGTTGAATCTCCTCCAACTGGCATATGTGATGTCTTAGTTATTATGACACTGAAATAGAGATTATTTTGATTTTGGGATGATGGGTTTTATCATATAGATAACAGTGGTACTGAAAAGTGATTTATTGATTAAGTGATTAATGATATTTTAGTAAAAGATAACTATATTTTTGGGGAACATTATGTGGTTTTGGTAAATAGAATCATATGGGATTTTTTAGATTAAAGGATGAATTATAATTTCTATGAATGTATGATTTTAATGTGGATTTATTATGACAGAATTAATTTAAGGAAATAATTAGTATATCATAGAGATTATGTGACTACGTCATATAAAGTTTTGTCATGATACATTAAGTTTGAATGATGTTATTTAGAGATAATTATTAAAATTTTACGGGAGGAATATGTGATCAAATATTTCGAATATTTGGGTTTCAATCTCAGTCAAGAATATTTTAAAAAATTTATAAATTGTTATTTATATAATTATTTAGATGAACTTTTGGTATTAGTGATGAATTTTTTAGATAAATCTGTTATTTATTTATATGAACATTTATCAAATTTGGGAATTACCTAATATTGTTATAACTATTAGGGTTTTTATTAATTTCTAAATAAAAGAGGTATATCATATTATCCATTTTTTGAAGAATTTGATCCAATTAAAGATTATCTTAGTGCATTCGTTATAAAAAAAATAACTTGAATACTCATCATTTGGAGAAAAATATGAGATTATGGTGGAAATTAATTAAATGATGAAATTATATACATATTGGTTTTATATTTTCTTATGTTTATAGTCTAGATGATAATGTAATTCCTCAACTCTATGAAACGTTTCTTTGAAAAAAATTTATCATATTACCTTAAGTTATAATGAATAAATGACCTTTTTTAATATAATATGGTTTATGGTTTTGTGTTCATTAACTTTCTCATCATCATTCAATTTCTTATGTTCAATGATCTATATCACTCTCTAACATGTTTGAAATTTATTATTTCATTACAAGTCCATATTTTTACATCCCATGATGGTTTTTTTATTTTTAATCATAGTTATGTATTATTCTTGATAAACATTGTATTAATTTTTCCCTATTTTCAAGAGGAAGTTTTATTAACCCTTTTTTCTATTAGAATTCAAAAAAATGTATTTTCAAATGTAAAATAATTGATTTCTGATTTCAAGTTCATATTTTTTGAAAAAACAAATTAAGGAAGTGTATTTTAATATACAAAAATATTAAATGAAATAATATTATTGATATCATATAAAATAGTAAACTCCAAGCATAAATGAACCATGAAAAGTTATTATATAAATTTTAATGTTATAACATAGATGTTGAATTAGTGGGTATAAATATTATTAAAAAAATTATAAAATATACATATATATATATATATTTATACATATATCAGTACGAATAAATGAAAATGAATAAATTTATTCTATGTTAATAAGTAATCATTTTTTAGTAAATTCATTTTTTTCTTCAAAAATACTTTTTCTTCAAAAATAATATTTTTTTTACTTTTCTAAAAGAATAGTATAATAATTTTTTATAAATTTTAGAAATTTTATTTAATTGAAATTTTCTCTTTTTTTAAATCATCAAAACAAAATTATCATTTGGAGAAATTTTGGGATTTTTCTAGAAGAATTCATTTTCTTGTGAATATTAAAACATAAATATTTTCATTAAAAACTATATTATTATTTCATGAATTTAAAAAGATACATTTTGTTTTTAAAATAGTGTAAAATATAATTTTTTTTATTATATTATTATTAATCTAATTATTTTCATTGGAATCAATTTTGTCTTTAAATTTGGTATAAAAACATTTTTATACATAAAGTCTTTTTTTGTAAAACTGTATTTCATCACATTTTGTGGATTTGATTTTAAATTAAATTATACCACTTATGTAAAATGGGTCTTGAAAAATTCAATCCATATTTGGAATGATGAGGTCCAAATTTTTTCTATATTTCCATTTTATTTTTAGGGATTATTAATAGTAATCATTGTTAATTTTGTTCCCACGGTAAAGGTAAAATGGGTTAATTAAGGGTAATAATAATGTGATAAGATTTGGAAAGTAACTCTAACACATGATTTAATTTTATTGGATGAATATATATTCTCAAAAGTCATTAGAAATTTTAATATATGACCTTTTTTGTCAATTTCTCAGGTTTTTTAGTTTTATATCAATTTATATAATGAAAATAAAAAATTGACATTATCTTTATTTTCTTATCTCTATATTTTAAGAATCGAGAAAAACTAATAATATTTTTTATTAACGATTTCTTTAAAGGTACATATTTTTTTCAATCATATTGATTTATTTTATTTTTTTCTGAAATAATTATCCAAAATTCTTACACAACACTAATACATTGCTTGTGCGAGGAGAATAAAAGTCAATAGAAATGATTTTAAAAACAATAAAAATAATAAAATTCTGAGATATTTTGTGTGTTAAATTATTTTTAAAGATTAAAATGATATATTATATTGTTTTTTAAGTATAATATTATAATTTTAAATTTTATTATAGTTTCAAAATTCAAATTAAATGAATAGCTTATAGATTGATATTAATGTAATTTTATAGTAATCAATATTTTTTAGTGATTTAAAACTCAAAAAAATACTATATTCCGTAATGTTATTGTTATATAGTTTCAAATATCAACCATAATTAATTTTTTTTCCTAATATTCCTTTTATAGTAACTTTCTTGAACCTTAAAGGGCAAAATCATTAATGTCATTGTAATTATAAAAAAGGGTTAACACGGGTTAAAACAAAATAATAGGAGTGAAAAAATCATATAAACTAGTAAAATATTTATTTTATGATATTATTTATAATTAACATCATCTTATCTTATAAAAATGTAAATTTTCATCCATTTTAATATAAATATTAATTTATATTAATTTAATATGTTATCAAATTCCAAGAGTTCCCCTCCCCTCTCTTATATTAGTGAACCTCTTCTTCTCTTTTAATCACACTTCAATAACCATTTTTTTCATCAAAAAAATGATTAAATAACTTACTTAAATACCTTTCCATATCATAGATTCATTTTTATCAGAAAACCATATGAGGAGTTATTTTGGTGTAAACCTTAAGAAGTTATTTGAAGAAGAGTAATAGTTCGTAACCAATGCTTTTCATTTTATTTATTCGTATAACTCTTTCAATTTTTTTTAATATTATGAAATAATAACAATATTATATTACACAAATATTATTTTATTTCATTTTGTGAATCACATATATATATATCTCTATATCAATAAAATAGGAAATGAAAATGTTTTTCTTCTATAGGGAAGACTACTACTTTGAGTACCGATGTAATTCCTTTTCTATAACCACCTCTAATGAATGGTTATAATGGTGAATTTAATGTATCTATATATGATATTAATGATATTTTATAGTTCTTTAAAATTAATATATCATCTATTTAATACCTCTCCATTCAAGGAAAAGGTATAGTGTCGTTCATGCCAATGTGTGGACTACCACCTCTACGAAGTGATGTGAATTATTTTTCACCACCACATAACATTGATGATATATATATATATAAGTATATTAAAATAAATAAAATGGTATTTGTGATTTAATAGATATTATATAAAAATAACATAATACCTATCTTCATTCCATGATTATTGTTTAAAAATATAAATGTTACTCATGCATACGTACGACCTACAGTTTCTACGATTTTAATATTGTTAATTTTTTCATAAAAATCATTCGTGGTTTGTGTTGAAAATATAATTAATGTATAAAAATAATAATATTATCATGATTATTGTAATTTAGATTACTAAATAATGATCTTATTGGCAATTTTCAACCTACCAACATCATTTTGCACATATGAGTTGAATATCATCAAAACATATGAAGTGAACATACTTGATTGAGTAATTGATTATAACATGGAAAAATGAATAATGAACATAAAATATTTTATTAAGAAATTAAATAATTAACATAATTTTATTATTCATTATGATAAAGAATATACATGATGAGTTGGACTCAATGTAAGGGACTTTATTTTAAAAATCCTTATTTAAACTCTCATGTCCAAATCTTTCTCTTTCATATCCAAATTCTTAAAAAAAATTAATGGTTTTATTTTTATAAATTAAAATAATTATAAAGTCTATTTTATGTATCTTTTTACTTTTATTCAATTTTTTATAATATTAAACTTTTTTTGA
Organism: Viscum album; assembly: GCA_963277665.1. Lineage (NCBI taxonomy): Eukaryota > Viridiplantae > Streptophyta > Magnoliopsida > Santalales > Viscaceae > Viscum > Viscum album. The sequence goes on along the minus strand of OY728135.1, from coordinate 621,938,695 downwards.
AATGTTTTGACTTTCTTTACAAAATACAAAAGTAATGTTCTATTTTAATGTATATGGTGACAAAAACATTTCCAACTTCTATAATAATTAGTTTATATTTTCATTAATTTATAAGCTGACAATTTTTCTTAAATGAACACCACACTTTCCCTTTTTTACTAGAAATTTTAGTTTTGAAAATGGGTTTTTTTAAATGGTATTTTGATATTCGAAAGTGTTTCATTGATGAGTTTAAAATACTATTTCAAGGGTTTTAGGATTAAAAGTTGAAAGATAGAATTTTTTATTCATGATATGGTAGTTGGAAATGGTTTATGATAACAGTTGATCTTGATATAACTTATGCGATGGGTGAACATAGACAGTACTCTAATGAATTGGGAAATGATTTTCCAATGTGAAGAATTATGTTGGATGTTGACCATATGGTTCATTCAATTGTAAGTGTTCTATAAGGGTTATATGAAGATTACATCTCAAGGAACATACACGATTTTATATGATTATTAATTATTTTTATGGAAATTGTTTTATTTAAAAGTTTTATTTTATAATAATTTATTAAAAGGATTGATTATTCCTTTAGGGTAAAAATGTATGATTTTAAGAAAAACAAATTCATGGGTTCTCATGATTCTATGAAAAATTCATGATTATTATTTTTCCATTATATTTTATTATAAATTATTTTATGTAAAACATTGGGAAGAAAAGTTTTTTTCATTTTTAAGTAAATTATTATTTGAGAAAAATGATTGTAATGTTAAAGGAAAACCCCCTTTTTAGTTTTTAATATTTTAAAATGGACTAATGAGTTTCTTTCATCATTTTATGTCTATTATAGAGATTTTTATATTATTCCCCCATTTTTTAAAACATCACAGGTTTAATTGATGGCTAAAAACAAATAAGAAATCAATTTAAAAACCCTATAGATTTTCCCCAAAAATAAAGCGTACTTATTTTTTAAAAAAATTGTTTTGTGGGAAATTTTATATTGAATAGAAGTTCCCAAATTTTAATATGTGTGTCTATTATATAGGTTTTATGAATTAAATCTCTAAATATATAAACCATAAAGATCTTTGGGAATTAAATAAGGATATTTATAGTCTAAAGACTTTGGAATATATAATGATTAAAGAGAGTTCTTTAAATTTAGGATACTCATTGGAGCATCTATTATACCTAAGAATTATTTTATCCCATCAAATAATACAAGATTGTTTATCCTTTGAAAACTAATGTTATATGATCCATTTTCCCTCTTTCTACCAGTGTGTGGAATTTAAGTCTGATAGATAATTCCGCGTTGGGGATTTGTTATGTATCTTTGTACTTCATGTGTATGTGTGGAATGACCATGATTGAGTCTTCATTTCATAAATAGTGTGATCAAAATAATAAATATAATAACATAGAGAATACAGAGGTGATGGTAGAAATGTTACAAGAAAACGTACTATGTTTTTTGTTTCCGAAATATGCTATATATATTTAATAGTTGGGATTATATATGAAATATTTTCTTCATCAATTTCCATATATCATGAGTGGAAATAAATGTGATAACTAATTTAAATTATTATGATATTTTAGATAAAGAATATGTTTAGTTTATTCTTAATTCATCAACTAGTAAAATAAGAAAAACATTTTGATCATGTTTATTTAGATATTATGGATGATTTATCTTTTTAAATTATATTTAATTTTGAAAAAAAGATTCTAATGATTTAATTTATAAGTAAAATTATGTAAAATGGAAAAAATAATATACTTGTAAAATATATAGAATATAATTATTAATATATTCCACGAATGTAATATTTCTTCCTTGGGATATTTAAAAAAGCAGAAATCTTACATTGAGTATGCCTATTGGATGTATTTTCTATTTCTATATTATGTTTAATTGGTTAATTGTTTTTTAAAACATGAACATAATGAATTAAATAATTAATTTTGGTAAAAAAGATAAGATATTTCTGTTAATAGTATTTTTTGTTATTATAATCCCAGATAAGATATTTATATGCTTTTGTTCATTATTAATATGGAAATAATTTCCCTTTTAGGTTGTCAAGATAATATATATATATATATATATATATATTGATTAAAATGTATTATGAGATAAAAGACATACTATTATTTTATAGGGAACCAGTTATAGTAAATTTATTCAATGAGAGAATGGATTGATTGACATGGTTGTGGTAGTGATTGGGGTTCTAGGGATGACATTAGGATTGATTTCATAAGTTAAGAGTGGGTATTTCCTGTTACATTTAGAGTGATGAGGTAGATTTCAAGAATGATTAATTAGGATGAGATATGGGAATCAATATTTTCATGGTTGTCTTAATGATTTGTACTATGTTGATTTCCTATTGATGTATTTACATGATTCATTTAGGTTTATATCTCTCTAATATTGATTAGGTTGAGTCTTAGAATACCAAGATCTGGAATGATAAATAAATTATACTTTAACCCATGGGAGTGAGAGTTGATTATGTAAATGAATGTTTAATTATTAATTCTTTAGCCTTAGATATATTTGAAACCGTTAAATTAATATTATGATTGGTTTATTATTGACTTTTTAATTTGTAGATTACTTAATAAATATGACGATGAATACTAATTCCTTTATGCTTATAGGTTTAAAAAAATTATTATAAATGGAAGTAGGGATATGATGCAATATGATATCTATATCTTGAGTCGAGGTTAGGTAGTTTCTCTTGTTTTTTTTCTGTGATATGTATATCTATATGTTATGTGATTTTTTATTCTCCACCACCTGATTTGGTTGGGGTAGTCAATACCCACGGTGGACATGGGTTATAATAATTTCCCGATGTCTAGGTTGTTAATGGAGTAGATGGATAACTATTCCATCTATTCCACTCTCTCCTCTATGAAGACTGTGTATGTAGACATACTATGTCTATAGTGCCTTTTTATTATTGATTATGTATTCATATAGGCTATGATGGATCTCAGATACACTTTAATGGTAAGTGTGGCTTGCAGTTATTTCATATACATGATTTTCAGTTTTGATAGCTATGATTATTATATGAATACTCATGTATAATGTGTAATGGATTGAGTTATAATGTTGGATACATAGTCTGTGGTGGCATATAGACTTACCACCTAGTTATGAGATCTATTGATGAGTTGTATGGAGTGAAAAGAGGTGATGTTGAGGTTGACTTAATTAGTAGCCCAAGTTATAGGATATGAGGATAAAGATGTGAATAACCAAATAAGAAGGATGACATAGGATAATATGGGATCATCATGACTTGAGACATTAGGATTTATGGTGACTAGTACATTGGGAATGTGGTAATGTATAACTCCTCAAGATTTTAGAATATATTATCTCTTAAATAAATGTGATGTGTTCGATAGCGTATAATGTACATAACATTGAACTTTGGTGAATAATAATCTATTATAAAAAGTAAAATAATTTACAAGATAATTTAATGAATTAAAATTATTAAAATCAACTATGTAGTTATAAGAAGTTGTAATTTAATTTTTTTAGATAAATAAAAACAATTATTAAAAACATAGTTATTATTATATATTAATTTTTTTATATAAAAGATAAATTTCAATTTTTTAGAGAATTAAATTTATTTAAAATTTATTTTTGTATACATAAATTAATGAATTATCATCCACACAATTCTTATCAACTTATAAGAAATAATAAAAAATCAATTTTTGTTAAAAATTGATATTTTTCATAAAAATATTTTTTAAGTGTGAAATGTATTTTTTATCGTAATAAATAAAATTAATCACTACTGATAAATAATTTTTATGAAATATATTGATAATATATTCAATTAATTAACAATCATATATTGGTTTTCATTAGTCATGTAATGAGATTAAATTCATTTTATAGTTCGAAAATACCTTTTTCTAATAAGGTTTCAAAATGTTTTTGGTACAGGGGTTATAATTATATTTTTCCACCCTTTGTAAATTTTTTTTATAAAATGATATTTCAAAATTAGAATATGGTAAAATTTTGGTATTATTATGAAAATGTTAATTTTTTATTAATTAATCAAAAATATTGTTTTTACGCACCCAACAAATTTAATGGGATATTTATTATGTAAGTATAAAATAAAATTTTATGATTCATTTTTCATTTAAAAATATATATTTATATTGTAAAAAATAATTTAAAAGTAATAGGTTGAGATTATAAACCTATGATTGAAATTTTCAAGTCTAAGTTATATTCTATTCAACTAAGAAAATTGATTCTTTACATTTAATGAGGCGGTTTAATGAGTCAATTAGTGTTTTGAAATGTTTTAATTAAATAAATAATTAATATTTTAATAATAACCCAAAAATATTAATAAGAATCATCTCTTCTTAAAATTAATTTACCTATGTGATCAAATAATAAATATTTTAAAAGGAAAACTCATCTTCCCTCATGTATAGATACCCCTCCCTTTCCCCGAGGAAAACCACTTCAAATTAACCTATAAAATTAAAAGATCTACACGTTTAACTGCTTATGAGTCTCTTATATATCTTAGGTATTTTCTGTAGTTACCAATCCCTGGTCACTCAAGGATTTTGTAAAGGGGAGAATCTTTATCAAAGAGGTAACACATATTCTCTTTTATTTTTTTTCTATTTTATTTTTTCTAATATTTAAAAAAATATTCTTATTTTATACATTCATTATATATTTAATTTAACTATATAAAATTTCAATTTTATTATTTTGGTTGAATGATTATTTTCAACTTTCCCTTCCATTCTATGGAGGAATGAAAACATCACTTCTAGGTACATGCAGATTATCGCCTCCATAAATGAAGTGTTGCATTTCTCACCACTTCTACACATGAATGATTATATAGATGGATTAAATAAATGTATATAATATTTATAAATTTATATTTTTCTAATATGATAAATTATTATTTACTCTCCTTTCATTCAATTCATTATAAAATTAAAACATCGCTTATGTGTAAGCACATATTGTCATCTCTCTAAAGCAATGATTTCCATTTTTCATCACCACCTTGCATTGATGGTTTTAAAAGTGTATATATTAAATAAATATGATATTTATAAAAATATTAATATTATATAACCATAAATAAAGTAAAACTATTAGTATCTCCTAAACAAAACATATGTTGAAAATAGAATAGTTTACACCCCAAATTTCACATTTTAATGAAGAATAATTTTTAAATTAGTAAATAGAATTTATATGGGAATGATATATGGTAATATATGTGTTAATTTTTCTGTATACATACAATAAATATAAATTTATTATATAGGATTTTTGAACGTGTTTGAAGAAAGTCCGGACTTGAGGTAATCATTTTGTTGAAATATCATTTTTAAGTCGGATTGTTCCAGTTTAAATTTCTATTGGGAAATAATTTTTTGTCACAATTAAACCAGATACATTTTCTTATTATATTTTTATATCTATGGTTTTCATTTTTTCCATTAATGTTCCTATTTTTTACTAAAAAAGACCGAAATATTGTTTCTAAGAGATGATGACCTTATTTCTCTACAATGGTTGAGAATATTTTACATCCATGTCCAGGATATTTTTAAAATGTTCAAGATTTTTTTTATACTATAATTTTTTTATATTATTTTTCATGAATATTTTTATTTATTAGAAAATAGTTAAAAATGGAATAATTAATATTCTTTTCAAACAGATTATATTTTACATTTTGTAAGTGTAAAAATAATGTTTGTTAATGTTTACTACCTGAATTAATTGTCCCACTTCAATTGTGGATATTAATTATCAATATTAATTTATATATTTTAATGGTTTTTAAAAGAAAAATATACTTTTATTATTCTTTTTTATTTTAGTTTTTTTAAATTTTACCAAATCAAGATTATGTTTTTTAAATATTTTTCAAATCTTATTTCTATTTACTTTATAAAATTATTTTTTATCCATATAAAAATATTTCAATTATTTTTATTCACTTCTAGGTATGTGCTATTCTGATATAGTCTAGTTTTTTTCTTTATATTTCTTATATTGGTTATTTTTTTGGATTTTATTGAAACCAATTTCATTTCTATGGGTTAATTAAGATATAATGAAATTATGAATGTTTTTACGATATTGGAAAACATATATATTCATTTTATTTTGTGATGGATTTTCTAAAAATTATATAGGTCTCCAATTAATTAGGTAAATATTAATTTCTTGTTATATAATATAAAAGGTAATGATAAGTGAACCCAATCTACTAAGGGACTCTTACCACTATGTTTATGGGAATATTGAGTGAACCCAATCCACTATAGTACTTAATCCACTATTATAGTCCTAGAATTGATCCTTGATTATGGAAATGATTTTATATGATTATGTGTATGAAAAAAGATTATTATTCTTGTGATATGAATTCTTGGATTATGATCTATTATTGATGATTCCACACATTTTTGATTCATGTATTTTGTTATAAAAAATCATTAGGTTGTGACACGTGATTTATGGTCTATGCACTATTTATTATGATTCTATAAGTTTTTTGAATGTTCACTTGACCTTATTATTATCTCATTCTCACCTATGATCATCGATAGATATCTCCCATGTTTACCCTTACTGAGTATATGAGCTCCCCCATTCGTATGTTTCTATTTCCTCGGGTAATAAAGAATGATTTTATGTGGGATGTGTATTAAAAGGGTACTAATTAAGAATACAGTTTTGAGATATTTATAAAATATTTAAATACATAAGATTATTATATATCTATTCTCCAAATACATTACACATTTATGGTTCTTTGGAATGTATTATTGTGAGATGTATTGAATATTCATTTAGAATGATGTAATATTTATGTAATTGATTCTTGGGTCACCTAGGTTTGTATCAAAGTATATTTTAGTTATTTTAGAGATTGATCTATGATAAATTAGAGGATAATACCTTTAAAATAGAATTTTATATAGAATTAATCTGAAATTTCTTTTTTGAAAATCAATTTTTCATAATATAGGTTATCTTAGAAATTATTTTCATTAAAATATGATTTTTCACTATGGATATTTATGATTAATTTAGACACTATAATGTTTTGTTTTTGTCAATGGATGGAACCAGGAAGGATCATGTTAATAAATAAAATTATGGCCAATGAAATCATTATCTCCATTATAAATCCAATGGAATGGGATATGGGGTGTTAAATCTTATGATTATTCACCCCCAAATCTCTCAGTCTATGAATATAAAAAAGATCTTGATTAATTTCCAAATATTAAAAAGAATGAACAAATCATAATAATTTCTCATAAGTGGATATGTCGAAAATTATTTAATGGTTCCTCTGATATACATATTGGTAAATGGATCGATGTTATATAAAATATGTTTTTCGTTATCTAGTGCTCAGACCATGAGAAGGTTGTTTTGGTTGTGTATCATTTAGAAGGTAAAGTATATAAATGGTTTAATATTATCAAGAATATGAGGTAAGAGTATGAATTTTACTCTATGAATTTTGATCAAGTTTCTAAGGTATTCTTAAATAAAACTTTAATTGAACTCTCCACACAAAAATGGCTAGTGAATTAATGGAACTGAAGTAGATAGTTTATTGATCCATTAGACCCTATGAGATACTTTTCACAAGAATTAATATTTATGATTATACTTTAATAATTGACCATAAATATAAAAATTATTTATTTTTTAGTGGCTTAAGTCCAAGTCTCTAAAAGGAATTGGGTAGAAGAGAATTTCATACCTATGAGGAAATCATTTTATGTTCTTGGAAGGTAGAAATAGAGAGTTGACACGATAATTTTTCTTTTATTTTTGGTTAAATGAATACCAAGATGGATTTTTCTGGAGATTTAAATTATTAAACTTATGAAGGAAATAAAATTAATCATCTTTTTTGCTGAAATTGTGGGAAAGTATAGAAGAATTTTCCTTGAGGGGAATTGTAAATGTTTTAAGAGTGTAAAATAATTATATCATGAAAATTAATGACGATTTAATGTGAAAAATGTAATCCATTGAAATTAATGGAGATAGATATCTATAGAATGTGTCACCCACACTCCAAAATTATAATTTCAGTGTATGGATATTATGAAAACTAAGCTACAAATACAATGGTTAATGTTGAAAATTGGCATAAAAAAACTCCTAAGATAAATTAAAAAATGGGAAGGCCTTTAAAATCAAAAATTTTGAAGTGGGTCAAGTGTAAAAAATAATTAAATGAACACTTATTATTTATTCTAGATCTATAAATGTATTATTTGATTCAATTTTTACCAAGTATTTTATATCTAAAAAATTTACTAGGAGTTTCATATCACCACCTCAATGATTAGTTATTAATTTATCATTTAAAATACCTAATGGGATAATGATTGAATCTCATTACAATATCTCCACTCTAATATAATAATGTGTGAGTATACTTCTTTTAAATGTTGTTATATTCCATATAGTGTATTTTCATGTGATTTTGGGCCTGTATTGACTCTCGGATCACACGTCCCATATCAATTTATAGATAATATAAGTCACATTTGATATCAATGTAGTAATGAAAATGAAATTCCAATGGAAATTACTTCCATTATATGGGTATTACTACCTCTTCATGAGGGTTTTTTTCTCAAATGGTTAGGGATAAAATCAAAATTGATGATATTCCTATCATTTAATAATATAATGAATATATTTCATAAGGATTTGCCTAGTATTTTCTTAATTTTTGAAGTGGATACTGCAATAGTACTCGTACCTGATATTACATTTATTTAAAATAATCTTTATAGAATTGACCTAATTGAGTTATGGTAATTGAAGAAGAAAACCTTGTAGAGTATATAAAATGGAATCATATTCCCTAGTGTGTCACCATTTGGTGTACCTATTATTTCTATTAAGAATAAATATGATTCAAGGCATCTTTTCACTAAATATTGGGAACTTTATTAAATCATTTTTAAGAAGATATATCCTCTAACCCGTATCGATGATTTTTTTTGATTAATTATTATAAATTCAATACCTTTTCAACATCATTATGGATATTATTAGTTTAGGGTCAAAAGTGATTATATACCCAATACATCCTTTTTATGAGGTATAAAAACTCTGGATTTATAGTGATGTCTTTTGGACTTGCCAATTTTCCTACTATATTCATATATATAATGAATAAAGTATTTATAGATTAACTTGAATAGTTTTTTGTGGTATTTATAGAATAATTATCATATATTCTAAGATAAAGGAAGATAATGAAGATATTATAAGGATTTTGTTAAAGAACATGAGAAAGGATATGGTGTATTATCAATTTATCAAATGTCAATTTTTTCAACCTAAATTATCATTCATAGGTTATGTTATTAAAAGTAAGGATATATATATGGATCCAATAATGGATTTTATTTAACAATGACCTAGACTAGTCACTATGATTTGTATCAACAGTTTTCATGAATCGGTCGGATAATACTAATTCTTTTTGAAACAATTCTCATATTTATCAAATCCAATAACCAAGTTCACATGAAAGTTATACAAGTTTCTTCAAGCCAAAAAATGTGAAAAAAAATTTAGTGAACTGATTATAAGTCTTGTAGTGGAACTTATTCTCACACTACCTAGTTTTAGAGAAGGGTTGGTGATATATTGTAATGTATAAAATAATAGATTTGGTATTGTCCTCATATAGAGTTACATGGTAGTAGTGTGCGCTTCATGATGGTTGAATGTTCATGAGAAAAATTAACTAACTCATGATTAAGAGTTGTTAGTGGTAATTAACTCTTAAAAAATAGGGAGAAATTATCTCTATGATAAAATATGTGATATAGATACTAATCAAAAAATGATAATTTTATATTAACTTAAAGATAGTTAAATGTTTATCAAATGGGATGGATAGAGTTTATCAAACATTATGAACAATAAATACATTACCACCCATAGAAGGAAAACATGGAGGTCGATGCTCCGAGATGGAAATATCACGATAGCTTATCCATGATGAGGATTAAAAGAGATCAAATACCTATGGATTTTCATAGTTTTGTCCTTGAAAGAAAAAAAAGGGACATATCCTCTCTTGATCAAATGAATAATCAATAATCCATTCATGTGAAGATTAAGGAGGCACAAAAGGAAGATATGGGGCTGAAAATGTAAGGTATGCTCTAGGTTTTATCCATGACCATGATAGAACAATAAGTTTCTAAACTAAAATATGAGTCCCATCTATACTATAATTAATTAAGGTTCCATTGGATGAATCACATAACTCAACACTCTCTGTCCATCACAAAAAGTAAAAATACATGAAAATATCTCAAAGAACATTTTGGGTTCAACAAAATAAAAAGGGGCATTGTGGAGTTTCTATCTCAATGTATGGTATGTTTGTATGTTATGTTTTAACATCATAATTCTAAGGGGATGTCAGAATAATCACCCATTCTTATATTGGAATGGGAAAACATCGCTTTGGATTTCATTATAGTAATATCCAATACATATAAATTACATAATGACATTTAGGATTTAATAGATCATATTATAATGTAAAAAACATTTAATTTATATCAATGATGATTTATCACATGATTAACTTCTCACGATATACATTGGGGAATATCTAAGGATTCATGGTAAACCACTCTCAATTATATCTGATCGATAATTGAGGTTTACCTCCATGTTCTGGAGAAGTTTCCTATAAGCATTGAATAAAAAGAAAATATTTAGAACTACATATTATCCTTAGATAGATGGATAGTCAAAGAGGACAATTAAAAGCCTGGAAAATTTACTGAAGGTTTTTAAAAAAAATTTAAAGATGGTTGAGGGAAACACCTTTCACTAGTTGTATTTTATTATAACAATATCTTTTACTCAATAATTCATATGGCTCCTCAAAAAACCCTCTGTGGAAATATGTTCATAAATCCATCATGATGGTATGAAGATGGAAAATTAAAGCTATTCGATATTGGTCTATCTGAGAAAGTGCAAGATGAGATTAAATGAATTCTATATCACATCAAAGAACCTTTGAATTAGTAGAAATTTTTTAATTAAAATAATCTATGGATAGATATTGATTTCAAAGATGGATATAAGGTATTCCTTCAAATATATCCTTGGAATAAGATTATGAAATTTAGAAATTAGGGAATTTTGAGCCCCAAATATATTATTCCCATTGATATTCTTGATCATATTGGTATGTTATATTATATCTTGGGGATTCTATTGAACTTTTATCAATTTTATTGTTGAATCCTGATTTTTCCTTTGTGGAACAATAGGTAGAGATTATGGATTGAAGATATAAAGTTATAAATAATATGAATAATAACCTGGTTATATTTTTGTGTTGAAACACTAATTTTTAGGATAATATTTAGTAAACCAAGGATGTAATGAGGCAGTAATATCATCCTTTTTTCATTTGTGTAATGTAATTTTGTGGGAGAATGTTTTCAAGGGGGTAGAATATAACACCACATGACTTTATAATATGTATTTAGTTTAATAAATTTGTAGTGTTGATAAATTGATATATATTCAATAATTAATTTAATTGAATATTAATCTTTCATTAAAAAAATAAATATTTTACAAGATAAATAAATGAATTATTATTTGTAAAATCAATTATATAATTATAAAAGTTACTATATTAATTATTCATGTATAATCAAATGTATTTTATTCTTATTATAGATTATATGTTTTTTTTAATATGGATTTATTTTTATAGACTATTAACTTTATTGATAAATTATTTTGTATACATGCAAAAAAATAAATAATCCATTAAACATTTATTATTAATTTATTATAAATAATGATTACATAATTTTACTGTAAAAAGAGATATGTTCTCTGGGAAAATTTTAAAAAGTGAAATGTATTTTTTATCTTAATAAATTAAATATATCACTACTGATAAATTATTTGGATGAAATTTATTGATATTATATTTAATAAAACAACTTAACAATCATCTAATGGTTGTTACCATACAAGGAATGGGAATAAATTCATTTTAAGCATTCAAAATACATATTACAACTAATATATTTTGGGTGTATTGTGGACAGATATTAGAATAAATTTATTCAACCATTATTAATTTTATCTGATAAAATTAAATAAATTTTATAATTCATTATTTAAAAATTGTATTACTATGAATTTGTGGGATATTTCTAAAAAGGATGATTTTATGTGGATAGTACAAATTGTTATTATTATATATACTAAAAATTTTATGATTTAATTATGATGTAAGAATTATCTAAGAATTGAAAAAATATTTTTATAAAAAACATTATTTAAATACTAAAATAAATAATTTAAAAATATTAAATTGAATATATAAATATATGTTCCAAATTTTGAATCCTAAGTTATATTTTCTTAAAATAAAAAGTTATTTTGGATTTTTTACTTTCAATGAGGTTGTTCAATGTTTTTTCTCAATGATGGAATGGTTAAAATGTCAAACAAATTTTATTATTTTAATAATTAACTAAAAAATTATAAGGAATCATATGTCATCAAATATCTTTGTTTTAAATGATGAAGTAATTAATTTTTTCACCCTAAACCACCTTTCTCCTCAATTATAAATACCCCCTCTAATTTCCCTTCAAAAAACACTTCACGTTCTCATCTTAAACCCATGATCTACCCATTTTTTCTTTATTATATCTATTATATCTCTTATATGTGTTCTGTAGTTACCCAACATTTGTCCTTTAATGTTTTAGTACAGGTGTAAAACTTCATCGAAGATGTAACCTTGATTCTATTTTATTTGTTTTTATATATTATTCTTTCTTATCATCTAATAATAAAACATTTTTTGTATTTCATATATCTTCCTTATAAATGTATAGAAAAATTAAATTTTATTATGTTTTTTGGAAAAACCATTCACTTATTTATCTTTAATCCTATAGAGAAATGAAAATTACACTTGTGTATAGGTACATACTACCACCTCTATGAACAACATGATTCATTTTTCACCAATAATTCTCATAGGGGGGTATATATATAAATTTAATGATTTTATATGATATTTTAATGATAATTATGATTATTTAATGATGAATTATTATTTATCTTCCTTTCATTCAATTTGTTTAAAATGAAAGCATCACTCATTTGTACATACGAACTACTGTCACTGTAAAGGGTTGTATTTCATTTCTATTCACTACCTTTCATTGATAGTTATAAAAGTGTATAAAATAAAAAAGTATAATATTTAATACATTATTAATATTATTTAACCATAATTAATGTAACACCACTAGAATCACCAAATTGAAACATATGTGAAAAATTGAATAGTTGACACCCCAATTTTTTATTTTAATGAAGAATTGTTAATAATTAAGTAATTAAAATTATCAATTAATGATATATGGTATGTTGTGTATTAATATAGTTTTATGCAACATTTATAGTAAATATTAATGTATTATATATTATTTTTAATCCCATGTGAATAAATTCAATACTTGAGGTAATGTTTTATGTTGCACACTCATTTTTAAGAAGAATGGTTCATGTTCAAATATATGTTGAAGAAATAATATGTTATATCCCTCCAAAATATTATCTTTTTATTATCCTCTATATATTGTTTTTTTTCATGTTTTTCTTTCAATTTAATCTCTTTGGTAATCAAAAATACTAAAATAATATCTTTATGAAAAGCCAACATTATTTCTTCTCTTTGGTTAGGAAACTTTTTTTCCCTATCCATATTTTTAAAAAATGTTTCATGAGTATTATTTTCTATACTCAAATTCTTATGTAAATTTTTTTTTAACTAACTTTTACTTTCATTGAAGATATTTTAAAAAAACATTTATAATGTTTTTTACAAGTTATATTTTACCTTTTATAATAATTTGAAGAGAACATATTTTTTATCATTCATTATTTAAAAAAAATATATATATTTTTTATATACATTATTCATTATAATAATTAATTTATAAAATTCCATGTTTTTTCAAGGAAAATTCATTTTCCATTATCTATAATTTTTTTAATTTTTTCAGGTTAAAAAACGAATTTTATGTTTCATCATGTTTTTTCAAATAATGTTTTTATTACATTAACAAAAATATTTTTTGTATGTAAACAAAATTTAAGGATTATTATGATTTATTGATGATAATGTATTATGATACCATTTAATTTATTTATTTTCAAGTTTATAATGATTATGCTTTATTATTTTTTTCATTAAACATGTTTCTTTCCGATGGGTTAAATAAGCTATGACATTATGGATAATGTTTTTAAAATCTTATCGCACACATTTTTATGGTTTCCATTATGTGAAAAGTGGGCCCAAAATTATTTTCCATGTTAGTATATATCCCCTTAATTCATTTAATAATGATTTATATATCATGAGATGTATAAAATGTAATATGGAGTGAACTTAATCCCTTATGGAACTTTCTCCACTACGTTTATGGGAATGAAGAGTGAACCTAATCCACTATGGGATTTTATCCACTATCATAGTATTGGAAGTGATCCTTGACAAAATGCATAATTTTATAGGATTATGTGTATGAAACAAAGTTATAAATTATTCTTATGATATTATCTCATGTATCATGATTGGTTATTTATAGTTCTATAATATCATTACTCGTGTGTTTTGTTAAGAGAGAGCCTTTTGTCATTACTCATGATTTTTGGTCTATAACTTGTTGGGTATGATTTTATAAGTTATGATAATATTATGATACCCTTATTCTTAATTTATTTTCAAGTATGACAATCAATTGATATCTCCCATATTTATCATTATTATGCATATAATATCATCCTTTATTATTTTTCTATTTCCCCATGTTATGAAAAATTGTTTCAAGTGTAATATGTCAAAGAAGGGTACTAAATAATAATAAATTTCTATGAGATGTAGAAGTAATTTCCTGAAATTAGTATATTTTGTATCTAGTACATAAATACAGTATACCTTTTAGGTTTTTTGATGTATATTATTGTTAAAACTTTTGAATATTCCTCTAAAATGATGTAATATTTGTATAGGTGATTATTAAGGGACCTTATAGAGGGGTAAACTTATTTAAATATATTTTTTATAAAGTTACTATCCTCTATGTGTTACTCAATGAGTATGTCTTAGTTATCATAAACTGTTAGATTACCTGATTAGGTGATAAGTATGTTTCTTTACTTATTTAGTAGAGATGTAGTATGATTCTTTCACATTTTAAGGTGTGGTTTCATAGAGGTTATTAATGAGTATACATGTTATTCT
This sequence comes from Viscum album, assembly GCA_963277665.1. Taxonomy (NCBI): domain Eukaryota; kingdom Viridiplantae; phylum Streptophyta; class Magnoliopsida; order Santalales; family Viscaceae; genus Viscum; species Viscum album. The sequence goes on along the minus strand of OY728135.1, from coordinate 621,923,276 downwards.
CATCCATATATATGTATAAAATATTTTTCAGTTCTATCAGTGGGAGTTGGTGATCGTGCTGGGTAATACTAGCTCGTGGGTTTATTGGGGGTTGTGGGTGATCATGGTCACTCTCATAGGGGTGTTTTGTTCTCTATTTTTAGTTTTATTTCCACATTTTATGACATATCATGTCCTGGGATTATGCGAATGTTTATTTGTGTTATATATTAGATTGGTGGAAGTATATATTTCTCAAGATAATTGAGGGCAATTCCTCTTATATTTGTATGGTTTCTAACAGCGATACCAATCGCTAACCCATAGCCTCTTTGAGCTGGACATTGGGGGATCACTACCCATAAATACTGCCTTTTGAAGTGGGGTTCTAGTGGGGGTAGATCATGAAAAATTTGTATCAAATCTTTTGGTTTATATAGAGGGATGGTTATGGGTATAGACACTGGTATGGATGCATGGGTTGGTAGTTAATGGACATCAATAGAATTTGGTATGAGATATAATCGTTGGAGATCGACTAAGATAAGGGACTTTAGGTCCCCCCTATGATCTATCACAAGGACCCTAAGAATATATAATATACTATGTGGAGTGATATATCTTTCTATTTAATGACCTGGGTGAGGATCACGTATCATGATTTTTTGTGCATATTTTTGAATTGGGTGGTTAATGGAAATTATGTCAAATATTAATTAATTAATATTATGTTTCACATGTTTTGGAATTAGGGAGTCCCTGTTAGTTTGATATTTTGTATGTATGGATCTATCTTGACACCCCCATTAGGTTCACATAGATGATGTTCATAAATATTTAGTAGTTTATTACCTTATAATTAAGACCAATGATCATTGTTCTTAGAGGAAGGCAATTCACAAGATTTAGCACCATTGATTGAATAATTTTGTGGGATCTATATCATATTAAGAAACTAAATATTTAATTAAGGATATATCTAATTCCATTAATTTTATCATTTCTTAGAGAGATAATTGGTTTCTATGGGCTTTGAGAATGTTATGTGGAGTAGCTAGGAAGTGGTGGTTTTTATTTTTAGGTGATTTAGAGTAGTCAATAGATTCCTGGGATGAGTTTTAAGATTAGTTTTGAGACAGAGTTTCTTTCACCAAATAAGAAGGTGAATTTTCTGCAATATATTCTTACTCTTCTCCATGTGAGTTCCAGTGTATAGGAGATTGGAATCCACTTCACGAATATTCTTTATTTTTCATTATTCCTTACACCAAATGAGGTGACTGTGGATATGAATTTCAAGGAGGATTCACATATATCAATCCACCACTTGGTCACCCCATTTATGTTACAATCATATCTCAAGGTGTTAGGGGAAGATAGTGTTTATTGATGGGAAATTAGCCAAAACAAGATCATCTTGAGAGGGGAGTCATTACGACCCTCCAGAGAGCATATCTATATCAACAGTTTCTTAAAATTGTCAAAATAATAAGCTTAGGATATCAAGGAGATAGTTTTATCCATATTTATCCTATTTCACTAGGGTTGGTTGTTCTCAATCCACTATTAGATGATCATAAATGGTTTGATTTTGCTATATAGGTCATGTCCATCAGAATATGTTGTGTAATCTTATTCTCTATTTACTCAAGGAAGTAGTTTAGTTTGATGTTTATTATTATGAATCACACCTTGTATTTGGTTTCATATTTATGAAACATAGAGCAGTTATCTATTAAAGGACATTTCAGTTACAACATCATGTGTTTAACTATTCCACTCATGATCTTGATCTTACTATGGTAGTTTTTACCTTGAACATGCATTAAAATTACTTCATTTTTATATCTTCGTGGTATTCATAAATCATAAGAGCATGAATTATTTCTTATCCCGATTTGACTTATACTTGTGATAGTGGTTGTGGATGGATTTAAATTTTTTTAAGACATTTTTATTTTTAATACACTAGGGAAGGGAAATATTATTATTTGAAAATTGATCAAGATTTCTCTTGGATATATTATTCATGAATCTAGAGATTAATAGAGAGTGATAAAGGATCTAAATGTATTTCACCTTGATATAGAGAAAGTTGATTGTAGAGATTTTCTCTACTGGATGATTGTGTAGTCATCCTTAGAGTATTTGGTGGAGGAATCTTAGTGGAGAGATTCTATGGTGGAGGTTTGGTGTGATTGGATTATTTGTGGTGATTAACTTAAGGGATAGACTAAGGGTGACCAACAACGAGTGTAGTTTCAAGGAAGTCTCATTGTTCCCTTTGTGATGTGTGAGGTAGTTATCCATGAGTTCTATAACTATTCGTTAGATATATATCTTGGTGTGTACAATATGTATCATTACTTAAGGTTTGAAAACCCCCCAATTTGTGGAACTTCTCCATTTTATATGTTATTTTGATGTTTTATAGTTTTTGGGTTGAGTTTATATAGTTTCTATATGGTTTTATTATATTTTTCAATTTTTTTAAATGTTCATGGTTTGAGAATGGTAAGGCAAAACTGTGAAACTTATATAGGATACTGTGGAAGAGATTATGAGAGTTAATGGGAATGTGTGTGGTTTGTGAACATTTTGGCCAAACTGTGCAAAAAAAAATTCAATCTTGAGTATTTTGGGACATATACATTCTGCACTGTTGGTATACAGTGTGTAAAATAGTGTAGTACAACTGTGTGACTACCTATGTTTTCTCCACTAACACACATGTTGTTAGTGCATGGTTTTAAAAAATTTGTATCATAACCATCTAGTGTTCATTAATATATCCAAAAAAATTATTTTTATTACATATATTGCCCAAAAACTCTCATTTATGTCATGTTCACCTAGGCTCTCAAATACGAGGATTCCTCTTTGTGTTTCCAGCATCTCTTATCCCTTCAAAACTAGATTTCAATGATTCAAATTAGATCAAATATATTCAAGGTAATAACCCTTTTCTCTATTTCTTTAAATTTGATTCTAGATATACTCATTTTATTTTGAATGAAACATTGGATCTAATATCATACAGATAGATATATTATATATGATGTTTTTCATATGACATAATGGTAATATCTACTAAAAGATTGGAATTCTAATCCCATATCTTGAGATTTTTTGGGTTTCATTCTTTGGTTTTGACACTCATTATGAGTGAGGTGGATTTCATCTCTTATCTACATATTATATAAAATTAAAGCTTGGATATTTATATTAATTTCATTGAACTTTAAAATAAAATCATGTTTATTTTTTTGGATCAGTTTTTTTTCTAAATCATATATTTGAATTGTTTTTGGAAGAACAAATTTTTTTCTATGATTTAAATTGTGAAATTGAGATGATGTGTGTAATTGTTTTAATTTAATGAATGAAAAAGAATATTTGATTTATAAATTAATTGAAGTTAGAACATGGCATGAGTTTGTTCTTTTTTCCAAGCATTGATGAATCATTTATTTTAAGGATTCATTAACACCTTCATTATGGTAATTATAGATGAAATTATATTGTATTATAAAATTCAAAAAGTAAATGTGGAAAATTTAGAGATTGTGTTGAATGATTTGTGGGAACACAAAATTAAGGAAAATTATTTAAATTTGATTTATATATATATATGATTTTCACATCCATATCCATGTAATTTCTGAGAAAGGTATACAATTATATCCTAAAAAGATGAAAGTTTTCATCTCTTGTTAACCACTAAAGAACCTCGTTGAGATAAAAATATTTATAGGATTGTAAGTTTACTATAATCACTTCATTCGGGACTCAAAAATATTGCATCTTATATAATAGTACTCAAGATAAAGGAAACGACATTTCACTAGAGTGATGATTATCAGAAATATTTTTTGGAGCTTAAGGAAATACATACTTCAGAACCAATTCTTAACATTCCAAAACATAGGAAAAGTTATGTGGTATTTTTTTATGCATTTGGATCTAGAATCAACTATTTTACAATGCAAGGAGATCATTCCATATATTATAGACTATGATATTTTTTAATTCATGAAAATTATTATCTGGCCTATGACTTGGAATTAGTTTTGGTGGTTCATGTTTGAAAACATGGAATCATTTTTTCATTGGATATAAGATCACTATATTAATAGAGAATATTATTTTGAAATATATATTTTTAAAAAGGTATTTTAACCTGATATAAATATTATTGATTGAATGCCTCCCTATGTTTGACATTGACTTGGTTTATACACTAAGAAAATGAAACTTTTTGGCTAATGATTTAATCCAAATGTAATATAATCAATTATATAGAGAATATAATATTCAATGATAATTAATGTATACTATTTTTTATATGAATTAGGATTTCACTAAGAAGAATTTTGTTTCATTCTTATTTTTAGTGACACTCATACTAGATTTTATTTAGCAAGTCATGGTTTCTCAAATATTAGATCTTGGTTTACATTCCATTCCGTCAAAAGTTACTCATGGGGAGAACCCTGATAGATGGAAATAAGATAGGAACTCTAATTTTAATTTTTAGGATTATACATTTGTTACTATCCCTAGTTAAGAACAACATATTCTTACCTATCATCATTCTATGTGGGAAATTCATCCATACATTCAAAAGATGTACAAGGATTTAATATCCAATTTCAGGTGAAATGTTATGAAATGAAATGTGTTTGATTATTTTTTGAAATGAATAAATTTTTAAAGTTTAAATATAATAATAAAATAAAAACTATAAATTTGATATCATTACTTATACCTGTCTATAAAATGTAGAAGATTCTTGTGGACATAGTCATAGGTTTACCACAAGCTATTCTGAAACATGATTTGATTTATGTTATTGTTGCCAGATTCACAGTGTCAATCCACTTCATTGGGATTATTTTATCTAATACGATATTGGAATTTGAAAAAGTATATATTTAAGAAGTGGTAAAATTGAATGGAATACCAGTTTTTATCATCTCTTACAAATGTAATCATTTTACCTCCTAGTTATGGAGATCATAGTAAAAATATTTGACTACCCAATTGACTATGAGCATGAAAAATCCTCCTCAAATGGAATATAAATATGAACAATTGATTAAGACACTGGAATACATTATTCATACCTATGTAATGGATTTTGGTGGCTCATGGGAGGATCATTTTCCCCTAGTTGAGTTTTTTATAACAATATTTATCATTCTATGATATATATGGATCTAATTGAGACATTTTTTGGTCATCTATGTCACTACCTTAAATTTTAGTTAGATAATGGGAAACCATCACTATTGGGGTGTATCCTTATTCAAGAAATGACTAAGATGATTCATTTGATCAGAAAAAGGATGGTTTTGTTCCAAAAACCTCAAAAAATATTAGGCAGAGCATCGACATTAACCTTTATCCTTTATTATGGGAGAGCTTGTGTTTTTAAAAGTCTCTCCAAGGTTGGTACATCATAGATTGTGTAAACTAAGAAATATATCACCTTCTTATGTTTTAAGTTTTTTTATATTTGAAAAAATTAGTAATATTTATTATCGACTGGATTTACCATCACTGTTAAATTTGGTTCAAAATTTAATTCATGTATCTCAATTGAGGAAATACCTGCTTGATCCCACCCATGTGATTTAACGGAATCCTTCTAGTCTTAAATCAAATTTTACCTTTATTTATGTGATATTTTGTATATTAAACATAAAATATTAGTAATTATTTGAGAAACATATTATATTAGTTCTTGTTTACTCGAAATATAGAGAAATTCAAGAGTGGACACTAGATCATGAGAAACCGATGCTGGAATAATTTTTATAATTTTTACAAAACACCTCCAATCTCTTTCTTTCCAAGGATTGAAATCCTAATTTTGGGTAGAATTTAATAACCCTTTAATGATTTTCATATCTATTTTGTTTTTTATTTTGATGTTATAAGGTTTTTGGGTTTATTTCTAGGAGATTATAGATGGTTTTAGTGTGTTTTAGAAATGTTATTAGTGTTCATAGTTTGAGCATGGTTAGGGGAAACCATGAAAAGTATATAGGAAATCATGAAAGTAATTATCAGAGCTACTGGGTAGGTAGATATTTATTTCGAACTAGGATAAAAACCATGCAATAAGGATTTTTTTAAGACATAGGTGTTCCACACAGTTAGCTTATGGTTTCTCAAAATATTTACCATAACCATGTGTCCACCTATATTATGTCCTATAACACTCACATAGTAGGTTAATAGTTTATTAAAAATTTAATCCTAACCATGTGAAATTCATTAATATATTAAAAATTAAATTTTATTTCATTTGTCATCTAAAAACTCATATTTATCTCTCCTTCACCTAGGAACACAAACTAAATTATTCATCATAGCATTCTTGGAATCATCTCTCTATTCAGAAACAGATTTCAACCGATTTGAGGCTATTAGATCTAGGATATTCATTGTTAGAACCCTTTTCTCTTACCCTTTCTCTCTTATTTCATGATCAACTCATTTTTATTTGAAAAAAATGTTATATATGATATATTATGGATAGATATTTCATAACTCGACCCAATAGGTCCCGAGATGAAACTACCCCAAGAACAACTCAAATAGGCCAGGGGCTAATGACTAGCACCAAGAAGGTATATCACACATATAGGAAGAATTGTTTTTAAGTACCTTTTTGCATGAAAACATATCCAACACCATATAACGAAAATTTTTATAACAACTTCAAACAATTCATGCATACAACTATAATCCAAAAACTATAGTATGAAAAAAACTACTAGAAAGAATAAAAATGGTCCAAAAACTAGCCCAACCAAAACTAGAAAGTGATTTTACACCTCCTCAAATGGTGGGGACACCATTCAAATGCAATATCAGTATAACACTCAAAAATTCTATCCCAAACAAACTCTTCATTCTCCTAGTCTGCCATGAACTACACAAAATGGTATGTTGTTTGCATAAGGCATGACATGCGCGGGTAGAGCCCCTGAAGGAGTGAGTATAAAAATACCCTATAGGATGCCCTAAAATCACCAAGAACAAAGCATCAAGAGAAAGTTTCCTCTCTCTATAGGTATATTTCTAAATCACATATAAAATAATATTCAAATACACACATCAAACACACATTGTTTCAAGATAAGGTTGTTACTATAATACAAGACTATGATTTTAGCTTGAAGGTTCCATATAGCACTAGTCTAGGTGAACTCACACCATGAGTTAGATAAAACTGATGGAGTCTGTCTTAGAGGTAGTGCGTTTTGGGTCTTTACATTAGAGGTATACATTAGAAATTTGATGAGATATGACACACAGATGTGGATCACTCCCAAGGCCATGTGGTATACCAATAACTCCATCTAGATTAAACTGCTAAGTGGAGGATCAACACACATGCAGTATTGGTTACGATGTTGCTAAGAACACTAACTAGGGAAGGAAAATGTTTAGATGATCTCACTCTTGGCCTCATGGAATGATTCCCATGACTCTATCCAAGAAGTACTGGTGAATGGACTGTTATCCTATCTATAGGAGGTGATTCCATTCAAACCCTCAACTATTGGATATAGAGAATTCACCCTAAATGAAACTGCTCAACATTATAGAGGATAGGGGATCTATTCCAAGTCTAAAGGAGTACATGATAACTGTAACAAATGATTTTAACTTAGAAATATTCAACAACTCCCCTATCTTCCAAACTGGTTATAAGTGATCTTCATACATCCCCAAGTCTATTACAGGTAACATTTAAGGGAAAACAACCTCCTTAGCACCACATCTTTGATCATGACTAAAATAACCATCCACTATTTTTAAAAGTATGATGTGATTCCGTCCTTAAAGGAATTACCACCAGAAATGTATCCAGTGGATACGTGATAATGCCAGATCTCCCGGTTCATATTCTCAAATCATGAACCCTAACATGATGAAGAAGTTATGGGGTATCAACCCTCAACTAGAGGTAAAATACGCCACCCTCACCCACTAAAGACTCAACTATAATGATATCAACTACTCTGATGCCTCTTCCAACAACTGAGATCAAGATCTTCTACTGAGAGCATCAACTACCATGTTCCCCTTCCCAAGAGTATAGACCTTCTCCAAGTCATATTCCATGAGTAACTCTAGTAATAACCTCTATATCAATTAAATATGCTTCTTCGTAAAGATATACATGACGCTTTTGTGGTTAGCATATATGATATACCACTCACACATTAGGTGGTGTCTCCATATCATTAATAAAAGTACTACCACTTCTAGATCATGATCAGGAGTCGCCTAGTTCTACTCATGCTTTAACTGACATGATCTGTGTTAAATAACCACCAAACATTACAATTAAACTCAACTATTTCTAGTCCCTGATGCATTACCAAACACTACATACTCAACACCCTCCTATGGAAATCTCAAGATGGTAAAACACATCAATTTCCTACTTTTTTTGAAATCACTACTGAAACCATTCCATACAAATTAAAGACAGCCCCATATAGGTATATGTTTCCAAGGGTGATGCCACTATAGAGAAATTGGGTATAACCCTCTGATAGTTCCCTTCCAACCCAAGGAAACTCATCACATTGGTACCACCCTTGGGTGGATCCCAAGCAAGAACCACCTCAAACATTGTTGGGTCCACTGTTACTCTAGCCTCTGAGATGATATGTCCTAGTAAGTGGACCTCAAATATCTAAAACTTACACTATGAGAGCCTCCCATAATGGTTGTGATCTCTGAGTGTGTCTAATACCATCCTCAATTATCTCTCATTCCCATCCTTTGATTTTGAGGATATGTGGTTGTCACTAATCAAGAATATAACAAAATGATCGAAGAAGGTTTCAAGGATCCACATAGAACCTTATGCTCTCATATGCTTCTCATTCAGAGAACACAGGGTTGCCGAAGAACACACATTGATTCTTATGAGTCCCCTAATCTTCAGACTCCACAAAATTTACCTCCAACTCCAATAGCTACATGAGGTCATCTGATATTCTATCAAAGATATCAGGTCATCCTTGGGGAAAACTCATGCAAAAAATAATAATCTATCTGTGGTGAGGTAAACTTAGAAACTCATTATGAAGGATTTTCTCATACTCCTCCACCATCATAGGAACAAAAATATCATATAATTATGTAATCCAAGGGTAATGCTCTAAAACCAATAAGTATGTGGTCATAACCACAATCAAATTAGATTATCCACCCTTCTTGAGATCACTCCATAACAAAGGAGGAAAACTCAACCCCATCCACTGGGAGCACAACTACTTTCACTACCATTAAATATATGATAATGGTTGGTAGAAAACTAATCTGAACCAAGGAAAACATCAATAGTCCCCATAGCCACTATAGAGCGATTTCCACTTAAAGCTCTCCATATCATCCCAGATTTAGGTCACATAGTGGTAGATGAAAGAAATCTCCTATACTCTATAGGAGCCTCCAGAAAAGGTGCAGGTGAAAAGGGATCCACTAGTATTAATAGGTCTAAAATATAGGATAAACTATGGGGAAAGTGGTTCATTAATCCATGTGAAAAATTAAAGGGGAATTGAAGGGACATTTCATACCTCAAAGTATATTCAAGACTTCATAATCTCTAACCACATGGAACTCATTCTTTCCCTATACCACCATTTTACCAATACTATGGATTTATTCAACACCTTAGCCCAACAAAAAAAACTAAAATGAACAAGTTGGAGAAACTCATCCACCACACCTTGACACTATTCACATTGGGTGACACTAACTCTCTTTCATTGTTTTGGATTGTGTTTCAGGGATGTATATTGGTGGGAGGAATTGTCCCTCTTCATTGTATGTCCAAAGGCATATCAACCATCACTAAAAAATGGTTTTAACAGTACCCTTTTGTCATCATAGAGATGTATTTCATCCTTGACCACCATCATAGAGTGGTATCATCCCTTTGTTACATCAACACCATAGGTTAAAACTAGTCCACTACCAGATGATAAGGGGTTATGAACCACCATGAAACTTGGGTGATCTCTAAAATAAGAAACTTATTATTAAAACTCATTATAGTTGTGTTATCTATTGGTACCACTAGATAAAACTACTACTCCACATACTAACTAGATTACAAACACAACAATCTGATCGGTAGGGTTCACACATTCTGGAATCCTATACCACTACCTCGAGTCGATCCTATATTGCATGAGTGTCTTCATTTTCATGAAACCTCAATTATTACCATCAATAGAAATTGTGTAGCATACCCAGACAATTTGTACCATAATATTTCTCAAAACAAGCCATCGATAGCTCAATATGAAGATGATAATCTTCATGATCTTATGAAAGCATCCATAAACTCCTCAATGGGTGTTAGCACTGTTCGATAACCACATAGAGAAAATCAAGTGATGAGTGGGTCCCTAATATTAAACCTCATCGCTCGTCGGGTCATCATCATGACACTATCTCAAAATACTAGCTAGATTTTATCGTAGAAATATTGAAAGTTATCCAGACATATCATGGTCAATAAGTATCTATGGAGATATGACTCAATAAGTTCATAGAAACCATATCTCATTCATATATGATGAGTGTGCCAATATTTTCTCTATATCTTGTGTTTACATATACCAATTCAATAAGCATTCTATTAAGGTCTTGCTGAATGGATATGTCGGTCATGACACCAACACTGGACACCCTGGCCTGAAATCTATACTCAAAACACTTTAACATTATTACCTTAGTTCCCAAACCAAACCTCACAGCTACAAAAATGAAACTACAAAATACAATATCAAACTGAAGAAGTTTCATAACACACCAGGCTGGGTAATAGCACTAATACCCTCTTTTCATGACCCGAATAGATTTGGATCACTACATAACTACACTAATCCCTCTTCCAATAGTCCAAGGGCTAGGGACTACTTCCAAGAAAGAATATCACACACATGGGATTCATTTTCATTACATACTTGTATGTACGCACACATATTCAAGCCCATGAAATGCTAAAATATAAAACAACTAACAACAACGAAAGCATACAACTATAATTCCACAACTAGAGTACAAAAAAAGTACTAAAACCATAAAAAGATTCCAAAACAAACCCAATTAGAACAAAAATATTCTTCCCCACCTTCTCAAATGGAGGGGACTGCTATCAAATGAAACACTTCCATACACCTTGGTATATCTAGCCAAAACCAGCTCCTCTTACTCCTAGTTCGCCAAGAACTCCTCAAAAATTTATCTCTTCTATATAAGACATGATATGTAAAGGAAGATCATGTATAGGGGTGAGTATAACAATATCCCTTGGGACACCCTGAAATCACTAAGCATAGGGAATCAAACGTAACAGTCATCCCTACACAGGTATATGTCTACAACATATATAAAAATATTATCCCTATACACTGAAACAAAAAAACATAGAGTCTCAAGGTAAGGTAACAATCATAATAATAGCCTTGGACTCTAGCTTGAAGTTTCCACATAACACTTGTCTAGAAGAAATAACTACATGGATCATATTGCACTGATGACATCCATTCGAGAGGTAGTTCTCATTGGGCCTTGTGATTAGAATTATACTCTATATGTCTAAAGAGATACGATACACGGATGAGGATGAATCCCAAGGACATGGGGTAAACTAATAAATAAACATGTATTGACCTAGTAAGTTGAGGATTGGCACCCGTGTAGTGTTGGTCACAAAAATACCAAGAAATCTACCTAGGGAATGAATCTATCCACATGGAAAGATTCCAACAAATCTATCCATGAATTCCTACTAAAGGGTCATTTCCTTATCTTTAAGAGTCGATTCTATACTAACCCTTAGAGAATGAATATATAGAACACACAATTAATGAATATTTTCAAAGATATAGAGGAAAATGTCTCTAAGAGAAATAAGAAGGAGTACACGGTGTGTACTAGAAGTACAAAATATACTCCTTCAGCACCGGGCCTTGAACATGTAAAATGGAATGTGCCTATGTCCATGTCAATGTACACAATGTATTTTTTCCCCATTAGCTCTTCTCATGTACCAGTACTTGGATAATCCAATGTACATCCATGTTGGCCATGTAGGTGTGGAAGTACACAATGTTACAAATCTTGAATACTCCCTCCTATGTTCATGTACCCTCTGAGAAACACATCCAGCCATCACGGAGGGGTATCAAGCCATATGACTCTATCACAAACCGTTACATACTTATCATTCTTCTAAAACTGTATCCATCACTAAAAGGGTCCCACATGCTATATAATCTCAGATTACACGTCGTGTGTCATGGAATTTTTCATAATCCAAGATCTGCTTCATGAAACTTCAATCACTCTTTTAGACCAAGATCTGACAATGTGCCTCATTTGAAAAGTGTTAATCATTCCCCGATGAGTCATGCAATCATCAATCACCAACATCTGACACTTTGATTTTGTTCAGAAATCATTTTCATACACCCTCTTCTATCGCATGATAAGAACATGAAAAATGGGTATACCCACTATCGGATACACTAAAAATTACATCATCATGACACCTTCATGTAGTTTTGAGATAGGATCTACAATATTTAATTTTTAGTCCAATAAATTAGTGTGAAACGGTTTATTTCCTCACTGTATGTTGAACCATAGTCTAACAGAGAATTCTCGTGATGGATAAAGAATATGAGGAGAAAAAACAAGGAACTATCATGAGAAATAAACCTAGATCAATGTTCATTTAAACCATGATTCTTTTACATTACAATGATAAATTAAGAGATAATAAAAAAATAAAAAAATCATTTTCATCAAAATGATCTCCACAGACAACCCATTCCAAAAAACAACCAATCTGAGAATCAATCCATTGGATGATTGACTCAGTTTCATCATAGAAATAGAGAACAAGAAATGAATAAAATCAAAAAAAATTATACCTCAATTTCCTTCACTCTATGATGAATATGAAAGTTTCATTTTTGTCATTTTTTAGATCCTTCTATAACATTACACACTAGTCACTAATCTATAGGGATGTTCCCTCATGGAATATCCTCCAACGGATCTCCAACAGTTCTCTGGATCTCCATGACTTCGTGGTTAAACCTGATAATTCCCTATAACCATATTTTTAATGGATAATCTAGGTTTCTATGTTAATGAATAAATAAATTAATTTATTTAAACTGTTTTATTCATTTTATACACAAGATGACTTTTCCAAAAAATCCATCTGCTGACAAAGCTTATCCGGCGCCTATTGTAAACCCATGTTATGAAATCAACTGTTCCCTTGGATTTCTAATATGGGACTCTATTAAAAAGTTATTCCACTTTTTTAGAAAAAATCTGCATGTTTTCTATTTTTTGTATTTAATATATTTAACAAATTAATTTTGGGCACCTCGGGCCTTATAATCTCATGTCACCTCAGCACGTACCTCCAAAATTATTCCTAAAAAAATTCCAAAGTCTTACATAGAAAAAAACCAGTATATTACAATATATATTATCTATGATTTTTTAGGAGATAATTATAAGATATATTGATGGAATATAATTTTGATCCGGGGTCTAGTGGTTCAATAGTGTTATCATACAATTTTTACACCAATTATGTGATTTTTGGATTCTCTTCTACATCCACTTATTCTAAAATTTAAAGGATTAGGTATTTTAATAAATTTAATTGAATTATAGAAGAAGATCATGTTATTTATTATTAAAAAAAATTTCTTTATAATTTATAATTATTAGATTTGAACAGTTTCTAAGAAAATCTCTTTTATTCCATGATTAAAATTTTGAATTTGAAATGATGAATGCATAGTTTTTCATTTAATGAATTAAAAATAATTATTGATTTATGAAATGAATTGGTATGATAAATTCTAATATGTGGGTGGTGTGTTTTGATTATTGAATTAGACTTTTCCTTTCTATTATGAACATGAAATTACGTACTGGATAGAATGAACCTAGAAAATGTTCATCTGGTGAAAACATGGTGAATTGAAAAGTAACCAATAATGAGTAAGTGAAATTCACCTCGAATTCATGTGTGTGTGAGAGGGAGGATGTGTTTTGAGTATTCCAAGTGGAATTAATAGAAAAATTATCTTTTTATTATAAATAATCTAGTTCTAAATTATTAAACTAATTTAATGTTTCAATATTATGTTTTAAATTATATTTTAAATTTTCATCTAATGTGTTCCTTTTCCATTTGGTATTTGTTAGGAAGTAGCTTAGGTAAAGCCTTGTAGGTATTACTACTCACCCCATGCATACGTACTTTGGTTTGTATGCATACGTTGTTCTTCGTGACATGGGTAAACGAAATGTCTCTCACTTCTCTAGTGGATCATCATGATGTTATATTCCTAAGATATGGATTATATCTTGGTGTTCTCTTATATTGTGGGTGTAGTTATTCTAAATTGATGTAGATGTGTTGGAATATCCTTTCATCTTCATGGGTATCATTATTTTACCTTTTCATTGTTACTCTAATAATATTGTTTTGTTGGTATTTCATTGAGTCATATTGTTTATATTTCATGCATCATATTGATTTGTTTTGGTTATTTTTATTATTTCATGATAGGTTTTGTTTCTTTTAGATGGGAAATAATCCCCCAATGTTTAAATAATTCCTTAGAATTTATTTCCACACATTAGTATCTTAGGAAAGACACCTAAGGTTAGTGAAACCTTGGCTATTTTCAATACAATATTTTGGGTGAGGATGTTACAGGAGGTTAGTTTTGGAGTCCTGGAATGAAGATATTAATTGTGTAGTTCGTATTATGTTTTTTAGTTTTCGAGAAGGTGAAGGTCAAGCATTATGGTCTTTGAGGTTTACTTTAACCACTCAATATTTCCCATTGGAAGTGTAAGAAACAATTTATAGACTTTTCCACCATTTAATCCTAATCCCATAGTGTATATGATTTTATATGGTTATTTGAAGATATCTTAATGAAATCAACTAATTTTTTAGTGATTAAGGAGTTCAACTAAGTGGATAGTTTGGTGATGCAGTATCTAGAAGAGGTAGTGAGGCACCATGGGGTTCAGATGATGATCATATCTGACTGTAATTCTCAGTTCACCATGAAGGTGTAGAGTGGTCTCTAGTATTCCTTTATCTCTCAACACTATCTTAAAATTTATTTTCATTCACATATGGATGGTTAGACAGGCTATACTATTTATACATTAGAATACAAATTATGGGAATGAATTATATATTTGTGGGTATCATGGGTGATCCAATGACCCATTTATGAGTTTTCTTATAATAATGGCTATAAAACTACCATTAGTATGGAACCATTTGATGTGATGTATGGATAAACTCACTAATTTTTATTGTCTTTAATTATGTTTAGTGAGTCATCAATACATAGACCATAATTTTTGTAGATAACGATAAAGAATGCACAAGTCATTTTGGAGTGCATGAGGGTGGAACATGATTGAAGAAAGCCTTATTTTAGTTAATAGAGGGGACCTCTAGAGTATTATATTCAGGATCATGTATTTTTGAATGTATCTCCTCATTGTGGTTAGAGAACATTCTTATATAGCAGTAATATTTCTCCCCAATTTGTAGGACATTTTTTGGTATCGGGGTATCTTGAAGTTGTAGCATAATGATTACCCTTCCCCTAGAGATGAGGTGAATCCATGATGTATTCTATGCAACACAGACTCATTTTTACCTTCATAATGATTCCCATATTATTTTCAAGGGTGAGTTAGAAGTAAAAAATGATCCAACCTTAAAGGAATTGCATGTTGAGATTCATGATTGTCAAGAGAAGGTGGTATGTGGGAGTTCTATTTCTTTGGTTGGTTTTATTTACCAACATGGTGGATTATACCAGTATACATGAGGACATTAATCTATATTTTTGGCTTAATATCCTATATTATTCAATGGTTTATTCTAGTTTATGTATATTTGTATTGATTTAGATTTATGTGAATATTTATCTTACATAATGTGGTGTCTATGGATAGATTTATACCTATTTAAGAGTTATCGCCTCAAGAGTGTATTTGTATACTTTATTCCCATGATTTATAGTTGTGTGTTGATGTTCTGAAATCCTTGAGAGGTATCTTTTGTGGTGGAATTTCAGGCTTCTTCCCTTTCATTTAAAAGTTTGTTTTTATATTCCATAGTTGGGAATCATTTGAGAGGTATTTGATGTAAGGGATCAAATTTCAAAACCCCCCTTTACATATTATTGAGGCTTAGAGGTGTCGGGAGGGTGTTTGAATCCTTTATCTTGATTATTAATAATAATCATTATTTGATTTTTTTATATATTTCTTACCCTTATGCAAGACCCCAACCATATGTAAAGTAATAATATTTACAATTATGCATGGTATGATTTGCATCTTGTGTAAAGATAATAAGTGTATTTAATTTGATATATAAAGGTAGACCTATTTTTAAATGGTTGTGAAATTATATGTTTTTTACTATGTAAGGGTAAGTCTCTATACCCTTACACATGTAGTTTCTCATGTGATGTGTAAGGGTATGTGATATTACACTTTTACAGACCCCCTAACCTATATGTAGGTAACTATTTATCCATATTTTCCTATTTTCCTCTTCCTTAGGACCTAAAACCCAACATTACATTGAATAGTGGTCATTTTGAATTAAAAATCATGAAGATTAAATATCTAAAATCATGGATTAATAATATTATGATTTAAAAATTTAAAATATGTGAATTAAAAAGTGAACATAAAGTTATAATTACTGGGATGTTGAAAATATAAATATATTCCTATAAAAATTCAAAAAACCTATATATTTTTATTTTCTCATGCTGATACCTATAGGTAAATTAATTTTGCAACATGGATCATTGAATCCCTACATCCCCCGTTTGTTTTTATCAAATTAGGTGGGTTTGGGGAACCAATATAAAGTTTGTATTCTATATGTGAACTCTTTTATCTCTCTCCTATTATTCCCTTCATATTTTCTAGTGAGTGCTACATTTCTAGGACACTCATAGTATCATATTCAGTATCTTCATATAACTACAGTCCTTTAAAGTATAATAGGTTGAGTTTTATTTAAAATATCACATTGTATGATCCCTATTTTCTTTTTATAGTAGTTTGTGTTGTGTTTTTTCATATGATAATTCCATGTTGGGGATTTATTACCTATATTTATAATTGAATTTTTAGTGTGGAATTATCATTATCATTTCTTCCCTAGTTAAATAGTGTGATCAATTTGAAAATATAGTTCCCAGATGATGATCGAATAGTTACATGAAAACAAACAAATTTTGTGTTATTATTGTTTTCTATTTATTTAATAATGTGGATTATATATTCTAAATTTTTTTCATTAATTATCAAATATCAGGAGTTATTTTAAATTGGATTTAAAATTAAATTTAATTGATAAGTCATATAGAGAATATGTTGAGTTTATTGTACCTTCACAGACATTTAAAGGAATAAACATTGTTTGAGCATGTTTATTAGGGTGGTATGGATACTTTATGGTTACTGAATTATATTTATGATTATCGTAAATTTTATTATGATTTATTTTTATAAATACATGTAGGTAAAATTTAATACAATAATCATATTATTAAACTTATAGAAGATATTGAATAGTATTTTCCATGATCTTAATATTATATTGTTTAGATTGTGTAACGTCCCGGTTTCGAAAGCCACCCTGAGGCACCCCGTACCCAGTTGGTCACATGGCCTCGAGCGCATTTAACCAAATTCCTGAGGCTGCCGACTAGCAGCGAGGTCCTTGGGTGTGATGGTGGGAAAACTATTCCCTCATTTGTAGAGTTACACAGTGGAAGAAAGACAATTATACAATAACGAAAGCAGTAAATATCCAACAACATTAAAGAGTGGAAGATTCATAAATGAGAAACTAGAGAAAAATATATAAATGATGCATGAAAAAAAATTATAGGACTGAATCCAAACAAGTCACAATCATGAATACAATACTAAACCCAAGTACATAAGGAAAATGTGTAAACACTCTTTAGCATTGCAAGCCTCATCTTGGTCCCATTCTCTCCATCTCCAATGCAATCAAGAACCTGAAGTAGAAGTGTGCTTTCCCTTATCTATGCCTAAAAAAATATAATCTATTGGGCCCCAAAAGCAAGGCCCAAACAGGGTGTGAGAATAAATCCTTATAGGAAACCACCGCAAGATTTTTTCCTAACAGTCAGTGAATATATTGCAGGTAAAAGTAAAGAAAGCAGTAAATAGGAAAGTACATAGCATAAAAAAATCCACAATTTCTAGCATTTAATTTACAAACAAGTAAGAATCCACTCAAACAAGTATAAAAATTAGTAACCCTCTAGGTATTTTTTACAGCCTAACCCTTATGGTTCAACTAACAAGTATAAGCAACCCTCTGGGAGGCAGACACAATCTCATCCATCTGGTTCTGCTAAAGAATATACTCTCTGGGGAAGCACTCACAGTCAATGCCCCCTATAGTCTCGTATCGTACTAAAACTACTCTGTGGAAGCACTCAACGTCAATTCCCAATGTTGTCTCGCATCGTATTATAATGACACTCTGGAAGAGCCCTTACGTCCATTCTCCCAATGGTTTACTACACTAGGTTCTCATAGCCCTGTGTAAATTCATAAAGTATCATATCGCGTAATGGCCAAAGTAACCTCAAGAACTACATGGATAGCATTCTACAACATCTCAGAATGGAATAACAATAGTCAAACAATCCTACGATACTAGGCATGGGAAAACAACAGTAGTAAAAAAATGTAAACTAGTCCCAAAGGTCCAGATATGAAAGAAAATTCATGTAAAAAACTTCTAAATCCTAACAATTATCCAAAAACACAATCAAAATCTTTTAATCTAGAATACTAGAAAAGTAGGCCATCAAAAGTGGCTAAACGGTAAACAAGAAATACCACGTTCAAGGGTATTGGTGGAATTTTCAAAAAATATTAAAATAATTTCAACAGGAAGGTACAAACCACCTACCTGGATGTTAGGAGATCAATATACTTGAACTACAAGGCTTGAATCTCCCTATAACATTGTATATCTATGAAAGTGCATAAAATTTTCAACCCACAATAACTTGGAAAAGAGGAGGAATTGGAAAATATTGTCCTAGAAGAAGATAGAACTCAGTGATATGATTCCAACGCAATCGATGGTGGTCGATTTGGAGAACAGACGGAGGCTCGGGGGCTTAGAGAAGTTTCAGCGATGTATGGTTTCTCTCAATTGAACGAGACCTAGAAGAAGACACTTATGGTGATCAGACGCAAGCCTGGTCCATTTAATGAAAATAAGTACACGACGTGTACTTTCTAAGCACAAGGTGTGTACTCGTCTTTTCCTTACTCTTCTTGAAGAGGCCTCTACATCACCCCACATGACTGTGTGTGTGGCCAAGACATGGCCATCACACGGCCTCGTGCGGCAACGAAGTTCACGACATGTACTCATAATGTACACGACGTGTAATTCAATTTTTTTCCCAGAAACTCCTCTTTTCTCAAAAATTCTAGAAAAAGGAAAAACATACCTGAACAGAAGGTCTGAGTTCTTAAAAACTTCCCCCCTTAAAAAAATTTGTCCCTGAATTTCCCTAGTGCGTCATAAAAGAGGATCCCTTGAACAACTCCGGCCACTGTGATCGTACATCGACCTCCCTCTCCCAAGTCTCGTCCTTTACTCTCCCGTGCTACCATAGAACCCGCAAAAAAGGAAGAGAATGGCCATGGAGAACCTTCATACTACGGTCGATAATCCGGATCTAATGCTCCTCAAAAGATGCATCCACCTCCAACTCAGCTTCCTCGGGTTGCAAAGCATGTGATGGGTCTAAAAACTAACGTCAGGGTTGAGAAATGTGGAAGATGTCGTGCATAGCCTGGTACCTCTGAGGTAACTGCAACCGATAGGCAACTAGCCCAACCCTCTCCAACACCTCAAATGGCCTGACATACCTCAGAGAAAGCGTACCCTATCTCCTAATCCGCTTGTGTCCCAAGCACGGTGTGACATGAAGGAAAACCTGATCCCTGACCTCGAACTCCAGAGGTCATCTCAACTGATCAACATAAGACTTCTTTCAAGACTGCACAGTATCAATCCTCTTCCGAATCAACTCTATCTTCTCTATGGTATCCCGAACAAGACAAGGCCCCAGCATATCTGCCTCTCCTTCCTCCAGCCAACATAAGGGTGATCGGCATGGCCTTCTGTATAAAGCCTCATAAGGTGCCATAGGAATAGTTTCATGAAAACAATTATTGTAGGAAAACTCCACAAGAGGTATATGCTTCTCCTAAGATCCTCCAAAATCAATAATCCATGCTCGGAGAATATCCTCAAGCACCTGAATCATATTCTCGGACAAGCCATATGTCTAGGGATGGTATGTTGTACTCAAAAGTACATGTGTACAGAAAGCCTTCTAAAGCCCCTTCTAGACCCAAGAAGTAATAAATGAATCCCTGCCTGAAACAATGGAGTGTGGAACACCAAGTAGATGTAAAATATCTTAGATGTATAACTGACCCATCTCATCAATGCTGAAGGTATCCTTGATCGGCAATAACTGAGCAACCTTTGTGAGCCTGTCGATGACCACCCCAACTGCATCATTCCCTTGAGGAGACCTCGGAAACTCGGTCACAAAGTCTATCATGACTTTATTCCAATCCCACTCGATAATGGGTAACTACTGCAAAAGACCAACTGGTCACTGATGTTCGGCCTTCACCTGCTAACAAGTAGAACATCTCATTAAAAAACCAGGAACATCTCTCTTCATACCTGGCCACCAATACTGGCGGTCAAGATCGCGATATATCTTGGTGACACCAGGATGAACTACCCAAACCGAGAAATGAAATTCATTCATTACCTCCTCACTTATATCTTCTGGCACCCATACACATCCCTATAAAAATAGGATCCCATCCTTGCCTATGATCCATCCAGGAATAGGGTCCTCTCCTGAAACACTCTCCCTTAAGACTAGGCCTTCAGATTTTGATAACTGCCTCATTCACTCTCGATCAAGAAGCGTATAGGTAACAGATACAGAGGAAAGTAGTGTCTTCCCCTATCTGTCGTGCACCTCCAGATGCATCTCATAGAACATATCCATAAGATGCCACTCACTGCTGGCCTCCTAAACTGCATGTATCTAAGTCCTCCTTTTCAACACATCATCCAAAACATTTCCCTTCCCAGGCGTATAGGCAAGCTCAATGTCAAAGGACTGTAGGTACTCAACCAACCACCACTGTCTCAAATTCAAATCATGTTGAGTGAAAATGTACCTAAGACTTTTGTGGTCGGTGAAAACCACAATATTCTTTCCCAGAAGATAATGTCTCCAATAGACTAGGGCATGAACAACAGCTGACAACTCCAGATCATGATTTCGGTAGTTCCTATCATGTAGCCTCAACTGGCGAGACCTGTCCAAAATGACTCCATCTCCCTGGATAAGCACAACTCCTCGCCCGATACCTGAAGCGTCACAGTAGACAGTATAGCTCTTGCCCAACTCTGGAAAGACTAGTATCGGTGCTGAAGTCAACCTCCCTTTTAGCTCCTGAGAGGCTAACTCACATGAATATGACCATAAAAACTTCATGCCCTTCCTAGTCAGACCTGTCAACGGTGCTGCTAAGTATGAAATGTCTTGTATGAAGCTTCTGTAGTATCCATCCAGTCCTAGAAAACTCCTCACCTCAAAGACTTTCTTCGTCTTCTCCCAGGAAACTACCGCTCTCACATTCTTTGGGTACACTGATACTCTTGTCTCTGAGATAACGTGGCCCAAAAAGTGAATCTGGTCCATCTAAAAGTGGCACTTCAAGATCTTAGCATATAACTGATGCTCCCTCAGTGTACTCAAAACGATCTCAAGATGGGTATCATGGTCGTGTTGAGTGTGAGAGTACACCAAGATATCATCCACAAAGACCAGCATGAAAGAGTCTATGTATGGATGGAACATTCATTTCATTAGTTCCAAGAAAACTTTTGGCTTGTTCATGAGATTGAACGACATAATTGTGTACCCGTATAGACCATACTTGCTCTTGAAGGCTATAAGAGGTATATCTGATGGTCTAACGTGAAACTGATGATAACCAGATCTCATGTTGATCTTCGAGAACACTCGGGCTCCTCGAAGCTGATCAAAGAGATCATCAATACTAAACAAGGGATATCAGTTCTTTATCGTCAACTGGTTCAACTTTGGATAAGCTACACAAAGCCTAAGGGTACCGTTTACCTTCTTCGCAAATAGAACAGGTGTACCCCAAGGAGAAGTACTGGGTCGGATGAAACCATTTTCTTGCAACTCCTCCAACTGACTTATGATCTTCTGATGCTCAGGTGTTTCCATCTTATAAGGAGGAATGGACCCCAGATCTGCTCCTGGTATGAGCTCAATAGCAAATTCTACCTCACGCTCTAGAGGTAAACCAAAAAATTCCTCTAGAAAGACATATCTGAAATGATCCACCACTGGAGGAAAGTATATCTGTGAAGTCCCATAGTCATCGAGATAAAGAGTAGCAATCTCAGCTGTAACTACTCCCAACCTATGATGCTCTAGACCCACTATTCTCTCCCAGACATCCCACTCACCCTTATAAAGAAAAGATCCACCCTCTGGTGATATGAAACTCACCCTTTGACTATAACAGTCGATGACTCCCTGGAAGGGATCTAGCCAGACCATTATGAGAATGACATCATATCCTATCAACTCTAGGACATAGAGATCCCATTGAAAGTGATATCCAGCCACCTCTAGAGGGAACTCCTTGCAATGACATACACTGGTCGTCCTAGTCCCTAACGGTGTGTCTATAGTCAAAGTATCGGTAGAGGAAAAGATGCAGAGCCCAAGGCTCTCAAAAATATTAATGGAGATAAAGATATGGGAATCACCTATATCCAAAAGATCAGAAGATAAAACTGAGGCAACTAAGATCATACCATGAACTATAGATGGACTAAGATCCTGCTCCTGCTGGGTTTGCTATACAGAAAAAGACCGACCTGTACCACGACCATGTGTCCCTACCTTACTACTCTGAGCTGATCCACCCTGATGTCGCTGAAAGACCGGTGACTATCCACCAGAGCATCGACCTCCACCTCGGCCCGAACGGCCGGAAGAACTCCATTTCCCAGATAGGTGAGAAACTAGTGGTGCTTCTCTTGAATGAGGAGTCCTGGATGAACCCCTATCACCAGCTGCTGGTGAGAAAACCTGACAGAATCACTGAAGGTGACCCATCATGCTGCAAGATCAACACCCCACTGGGTCTCTATAGCATTGTGGCCTCATATGCCCAGCCCTTCCACATTGGTATCATATCATCTGGCTTCCTGAAGATGTGTCTTACGACCTCGGGTCACCGCGCGTAGATTCCCTACGGCACTTCCTGCTATCAGCTATTGAAGCACTAACTCTGGAAGCCCAACAGCACTACTCTCAACTTCAGAATCTCTCATTTTTTGCTCCGCAATCAGTGCCTGGTTGACTATGGAAGCGATGGAAGTCAACTTGAAGATATTCACCTGTGTGCGGATCTCCCGTCTGAGACCATCATCAAACGTTTTTGCCAATAACAGACCATATTTTCCCTGGAGGGGTGTGAAATGCTGAAGTCCGGTGAAACTAGAGGAATAATCCATGATAGAAAGAGTACCCTTCATTAGGATCATGAACTCCCAGGCTCGGTCGACGCTCAGGGTCTCCGAATAGAAGTAGTCGTAAAAGATGTTATGAAACTCCTCCCACGTCATAATCTGTTGATGACCAGCCTGTGAGATCACGTCCCACCACCTCTTGGAAGAGTCTTATAGCATTTAGGTAGTGATCTTGACCCACCTTTCTAGATGTGTTTTCAGATGCTCAAAGATCGTCATCATGGCTTCTATCCATGACTCTCCAGTTTGAGGTCCTCCTTCCCCTGAGAAGGTGGGAGGATGCTGCTGCTGGAAAACCCACATCAAGTCTTCCATAGTCGAGGCAGGAGGCGGTGCTCCCTGGAATGTCAACTTCATCCTCAGAAATCCTTCCCTAAACTACGCATCAGTGCCTATAACTAGTATCACTTCTGGTGCCAAGGCTGGCACAACATGAGGATCTGCAGGAAGTCCCTGATCAGCCACATCCAGTGTCTGATCACCGCCTGGAAACTGGCGTAAAACCAGAGGACATCTTGGTTCCATGACTCTGCCAGGTCAAATGAACACCTTAGATCAACATTATCAAGGACTAAAAACTAGGATCGTAAGAAGGGAACATGGGAAATAAATCATTCAAGTCTTACAAAACATGACTACACGGCATGTACTTTTACTACGCGACATGTTTCTTTAAGCCATTCACATGGGCATGTACTTCAGTTTAAACTGGTCATGTAACACACCAAACACATGACATGTTGTCCAAACACATGGAGTGTATTTGAATTCACTTTCCATGTCCGAGTCCTTCTACACGGTCAGGCCACATGGATCTCCTATGAAAACACTACATGGTGTGTTCTAGGTAGACACGCTGTGTACTGGACAAGCTTCACTTGTCCTGTGTTGTTAGTTACACAGTCATACACATGGCTCGAACCACACGACATGTTCCTGACAGACACGGCGTGTACACGAATAGATAACGCTGACCCATGTTGTTTGTGACATGGCCGGGTACCTAGGTCATCCTACATGGCGTGTTCAAGGTGGACACGATGTGTATAAGTGGAGAATCCACCGACCGTGTTCTTAACCACATGGTCGGACTCCTAGGATTACACTATAAAGCATGCACAACCAGTACACAGTGTGTTCCCATGATATTTTCCCTATCCCGTGTCTCTTCCCACATGGCATGTGACATAGTTAAAGAATACACGGTGTGTACATATAGTACACGACGTGTACTTAAGAAAAATTGTTTCTTCCCGAACAGAAGAACACATGGAGTGTAGTCAAAACTACAAGGCATTTGTTCTAGGTTTTTTTGGATAGTAAGCCTCAGAAACTACTTTGGAGCCCAAAAAACAGTAAAACGAACATTGAAAGTGCCAAATTCCAATCCGTGAGGGCCCATACTCCCCGTGAATCAATGTTTGGCATCTTTAATAAGTTATATACAAGAAAAAATTGCAATGTTCCACCAAATTCTGGTCTATGAGGGGCCATAACACCTCAAGAACCAAATTTTGGTAGTCATTCAAACAATAACTTATGCACAATACTCAATCGAATAGTAGTTATTTCTATCAAGGAATATATCACAACAGCATGCATATTATACACAACATTTATCACAACAACATTCAATCAGTAATGCATCCTAGATGGCATAGAAAGAATTCATGGCATGTGATTTGTAACAAGTGCCTTTATGATGCATGAGATGGCAGACCCTCATCTCATTGGGTTGCAACATAAATAGAACCTCAATAACATTAACAATAAGAATAAAAAACATGTGAATCAATCATGGTGAAATTAAATTAACTGTAAAATTGCAAACCAAAAAAATTGAAATAAACAATGTAGATTGGATTTTCCTTGTACACAAGTTAGCTAATCCCTGACACATCTCATTACCAAGTAACTATTCCATCCTATCCCTGGATAAAGGATCCAAAAAATGATTCAAGAGAAAAGAATCCCTCTGATACCACTTTGTAACATCCCAGTTCCGGAAGCCACCCAGAGGCGCCCCATACCTAGTTGGTCACATGGCATCAAGCACATTTTCCCAAATTCTAGAGGCTTCCGACTAGCATCATTGGACTTGGGTGTGATGGTGGGAAAACTAAACCCTCATTGGCAGAGTAACATAGTGGGAAGATACACAATTATGCAATAACGGAAGTACTAAATATCCAACAACATTAAATAGTGTAAGACTGGTAACTGAGAAACTGGAGAAAAATATATAAATGATGCATGAAACAAATCTGTCTAGGAAAGCATTCGAACGAGACACAATGATGAATACAGTACTAAACCCATGTACAAAAGGAAAATGGGTAAACACCCCTCAGCATCGCAAGCCTCAGCTTGGTCTCATGCTCTCCAGCTCCAATGCAATCAAGAACCTGAAGTGGAAGGGCACATGACCTTATCTATACCTGCAACAATATAGTCTGTTTGGGCTCAAAATCATGGCCCAAACAGGGTGTGAGACTAAATCCCAGTACGCAGCCACCATGAGATCTGTTCCTAACAGTCAGTGAATATATGGTAGGTAAAACTTCGTAATGTAGTAAAGAGGAAAGTATTTAGCAGCAAAAAATCTACAGTTTCTAGTATTTAATTTACAAACAAGAAAGCATCCACTCAAGAACGTACAACAAACAGGTAACCCTCTGGGTAGTTTTCATACCCTAACCCCTATGGTTCAGCCAATAAGTACTAGCAACCCTCAGGGAGGAACACAAAGTCTTACAACACTAGTTTTTCTAAATAATAGACTATATGGAAACACTCACCATTAATTCCCCTAAAGTCTCGTATCGTACTAAAAGTTCTTTGGGGAAGCACTCGGCATCTCATTCCCCCCCCCCCCCCGTGCCCATGTAAAGGAACTACAGACACTCTGAGGAAGCACGCAACGTAAATTCCCCCTGTGGTCTTGCATCATATTATAAAGACACTATAGAGAAGCCCTTACATCCATTATCCCTATGGTCTACTACACTAGGTTCCCACATCCCTGTGTAAGGTCAGAAAGTATCGCATTGTGTAATAGCCAAAGTAACCTCATGAACTACTTGGCTAGCATTCTACAACATCTCATCATGGAAGAAAAACAGTCACACCATCCTACGATACTAGGAATGGGAAAACAACAACTGTCAAAAAGGTAAACTAGACCCAAAGGTCCAGATGACAAAAAACATGAATGGAAAACACTTTCAAAGACTAACTATTATCCCAAAACACAATCAAAATACTCTACTCTATCATACAAGAAATGAATTCAATCAAAAGGGGATAAATGGTAAACACGCAATACCCCGTTCAAGGGTATTTGTGGAATTTGCACAAAATATTAAAAGAATTTCAACATGAAGGCACAAAACACCTACCTTGATGTTAGAAGATCAATATACTTGAACCACGAGGCTTGAATCTCTCTAGAAAGTCATAGATCTATGAAAAATCATAAAATGTTGAACCCGTGATAACATGGAGAAGAGGAGGAATTGGAAAACGATGTTCTAGAAGAAGAGAGAACTCACCTATGCGATTCGAATGCAACCGACGGTGGTCGATTTGGAGAATAGACAGAGGCTTGGGGGCTCAGAAAATTTTTAGTGTCATACAGTTTCTCTTGGTGGAACGAGACCTAGAAGAAGACACTTTTGGCGATCAGACGTGAGCATGGTCCATTTAATGAAAAAAAGTACACAGAATTTACTTTTGGAGTACACAATATGTACTTTTCTTTTCTGTACTCCACTTTAAGGGGCCTCCACATCACCCCACATGACCGTGTGTGTGACCAAGACATGGCCAGCACACAGCCTCATGTGGAAACAATATACACAACATGTACTCATAAAGTACAAGGCGTGTACTTCAATTTGTTTTCCAAAAACTCCTCTTTTCTCAAAAACTCCAGACAAAGGGAAAACATACCAGAAAAGTAGGTCTGAGTTCTTACAGATTGTTTTTCAATATGATGAATTTTTTTAGTATGTTTATCTGATCTTTTTGATGTTGTTAACCAGCATTTAAATTTTTTTTAACCTAATGAATCTTCTTCCTAATTAATTAATTAATTAATTTTGATAAAATATGTGGATATTTCATGAAATAATGTTTAGTGCTATTATAATCCCAGAAAATATTTCTATATTATTTTGTGTATTATTGATATGGTCTTAGTTTCCCCTTCATGTTTTCATGCTGATATAGATAAATATATACTTGATTTTGTATATTATATAACCAATCCCTTTTATTGATTTAATGTGGAACCTATTATTTTAAATTTATTTGGAAAGGTAATGGATCGATTACATGTGTTGTGGAAGTGATTGGGGTGTCGGAGGTGACATTAGGATTGATGATGTAGGTAAAGGGTGGGACATGTCTATTTCCGTTGCTTTAATGATGTGGATATCTATATTTATTAATTTGGGTAGGAGTTAGAATTTCTCATTTTTCTAGTTTGGATTTCTAAATGTCACTTAGTTGATTATTTTCGTGATGTAATTACGTTATTCCATCAGGTATATCTCCTTCAAATATTTTTCAGGTCAAGTATTAGAATACCTAATATATAAAATGATAAATTCATTATACATGACCCGCTGTCAATGGGAGTTGATTTCATTAATGTGTGGTTAATTATTAAATTTATTACTTCAGATATATTTTAAAACGGTTAAACTTTTATTATTATTACATTATTAAAAAATTTATAATTAATATATTACATAATTAATATGATGAGGAATCCTAATGATTTTTTGATTATATATTTAGTATGTTTTTCGTAGTAATTAATGTTAGTATGTCATGAGGAATGATGTTATAGATCGGGTCTAAGGTTTTTAGTTTCCCCACATTTTATTTGAGTGACACCTATATGATTAGGTTTTTTATTTATTACACTCCATTACATGAGTCAAGTGGGGATGCCAATGATCAATGTGTCATTGGGTTTTGGGTTTTTCAAAGAATCTTGGTTTTCATGGGAATAGATGGTTTTTTACTCCCCCAACCCTACACTCTCATATGGCATGACTCTGTTTATAGATATATTTGGGATGAGGTAGATCACATTAATAGAGTATGTGTTCATACATGGTGTGATGGATCTCGGATACACTCTATTTGTCTATGAGGGTAATGTTATCTTGAGGTTATGGAACATACTTCTATTTAAAATGTGATAAATATGGTTATTATAGGAATACTCATAAATAGGTTTTACTCTCTTGAGGTGTAGTGTATTTTAAGAGGGTTGTAGAAGCTTCTAGACCTACCACTAAGTTATGAGATATGATAATAAGCTACACGAGGGGAAAATACATGATGATGATGTGGATATGATGAGTTTCGTGGGTTGTAGGATTTGATGGTGATGATTTTGTTAGATCATATGGGTATTCAATGTACTATAAGTGGGAGGATAACTTTAGTTTATAAAATTCAAAATAATTATTTTCCAAACTCTCATAATAAAGTTTATCAGATAATGTTTTGTAATGATTCACTTTCCAATGAAAGTTATAAACAATTTATAAGATGTAATTTAAAACTTTCTAACAATTCATTTTGAAAATATTGTAAACATGTAATAACAAGGATACATTTTACTAAATAATGTAATAAAACTTATAGATACTTTACTAAGAATGTTTTTTTCTTTAACCTCAAGTGTTGTGGATGTCTCTGAACGTGAATTTAGGTATCCATGACTTAACATATCATTTAGTCTATCTTCCAAGCCTAGGAATCCCTCAATCAAAAAAATTTACAAACTCTATTTCCTTGTCTATAGAAACACTCGATCAATCTGATTGGAAAAAATGTGTCTCACTATCCCTTGAATCCCTCAATCTATCAGATCATTCACACCTCAATTAAAATAAATGTTCTTAAAGAATTTATAAATATATCCTTAAAATGATACCTTTTGAAAAAAATCAAACGATAAAAATAAATGATCTCTTTAAACAGGTTTTATAACACTTCTGTAGAAACTTTTGATCATATATCACCATTTACATATTCTCCTCGATGTTGTGGTCTATTTGTTGAAATGTTTCAATAGTTGTATTTGGAATTTCTTTGGAGTAGTTACAATAGCCTCATATAACCCCCTTCGCTAGAAGGATTCATCCAAACAGTGTATTGTTTAATGTGCATTTTGTAAAGAAACATCACAATGCTCTTATATTTCTTCTGGTAGAAATAAAAAATTTTCTATGGTGACATTATTCATATTCTTCTGGTATTCCTTATAAATATTCATATGTTAAAATTTTATTTATCAATCTAATAAAGTATATTTAGTGGATGATCTATTAATTTTCCCCTTGGAGTTTTCAGTACTCTATTTGATGGAATTCATGATCCTTCTCTTCGATGAACTTTTCATACATCTATCCGATATATATTATAATTATATGTATGGTATACTTAATATTTTTATTTTTAAAATTTCTAATACGATTCTTCTATAAAAACTGAAAATTTTCATAAAAAAATTTCATAACTTGGGAAATATAAATGTTAGAAACATGTACACATATAAAGAGTAGATTTAATTTTTCAAAATTAAAGGTAAGAATTTTTATTTTGAATCAACAATCTCCCCATTTTTGAAAATTAAAATATATGTGACATGATAGTAAAAAATTTAAATTAAATCTTTAAAAGTATTACTCCACATAACTTACATAACCATTGAAAATTATTTCAAACTCCCTTCTATATCATCATATATTCTCAAAGTGCTCTTAATTCCCCCATTACTCCCTCATAGTGATTTTTGAAAAGGACTTAAAAAAAGGATGTTTTTTTGAAATTATTCCTTGAAATGTTATAATAAATTATTAGTAAAAAAATTATGCATATAATATAATATAAGATACATCCAAATCATAATAGTGTAACAAATTTCCCCAAAATTATACCAATTTTATTTTGGTTCAATTATTACATCAATGTATTTCAGAGAAATATTAGTTCTTTCTTGGACATTTTATTGACAATCACCTTCATTTTCATTTATTAGTCTTTAGTTTTCTCTTAGCCTGGTACTAATGAATCAAAAATTTCTACCTTATACTCTACAACCTCAATCATCTTGGTCTTATTTTAATTTATTTATATTTTCGCATGGAAATGTATTTTTAGATAATATATATCCCTTGTAAGTTCGTTAACTTCAATGTTTATAATATCATCATACTTTGTTAGTGTCTTGGTTTTTATTTTAATCCCTACAACTTGCTCATCAAAGAAACCCATATCACTGTCTATATGACTCATCCATCCTATAAGTATTTTCAACATTATAAACTCCCTTAAGGTTTTAAATTTCAAATATTTAAACTCATCCTCATTTTGAAAAACATTTTTTGCTAGAATATTCAAAGAACATAACACTTTGATGAAATATACTATTACTTGATTAAAATTTCAAAAGTCATGGATGTCTGGAAAGTTATTAATGATTACTCCAAGATTAATTATTACTTCATTGGTGAAATTAATTATCATATCAATGACTTTTTTTTCTTTTATTAGGGGTAGAATTAGTAGATTCACATTAATCTTACAGAAAAGTAGGTTCCCTAACTCTTAGAGGTGTGTATTATTCATTTTTGATAAAAAAAATTTGAATTTTATACCACTCAATAAATCTGATCTTATGTCGGTGGATGTTTTTTGAATATTGATCTCCATCATCATAACATTGTTCTTCTTGAGAATTAAAAGATACTTCTTCTTTAGTTTGAGATAAAAGATAGGTTGAAATACAAAAAGTGGTTTCCTCAAAATTAAATTATCCTTTTATCTCTATAAAAACTTCATTTTTATTCCTCAAGGGTTTTCACTTCATATGTGATTAAGAAGATCCTATGGGATGTGATGATTTTCCAATATCATCTTTTTTTTGAACTTTTTTTAAACAAAATTAATTGTTCCCCAATCAGCATCTTGTGCTTCTATGATGATGTTTTCCATTTCTTTCCCATATGACATTATAATAATTTGAACAAGACCAGATGAAGCTTCTACTGTATGATTGGTAAGAGAAACAACAGACAAAGGATCATTGGACAGAGGGGCCTTCTTGTAACGCCCCAACCCCAGTTACCCAGAGTCGGTGCATTATTTTAATACATTGGAATGATTACAAGGAATAAAGTACCGAAGTACCAATAGTTTTAAAAGTTTTGGAAAATAGATTATATACATGAATGTTACATTACACTTTAAAACATACAATACAACATAAATAATCCTTTTTAAATGCCATTATTCCACTTAACTTAACCCTGCTTATCAATCACAATACACTTCTTGGAATCTTGGGAAAAATAAAACTTTGAAAGTGGTGATATCAAATGCTCATTAAGGGTAATAAATACAGCATAAGATAACATAAATAGTAAGCATTTTGAATCATTGAAACCACATGCCTTTACCAATAATAATCAGGAATACTTTTATGGCAGGAATATGAGCTGAGTAAATAATGCCATAATAAAACAAAATCATGGGTATTCTACTAGTCGAATGACCGCATGAACCGTCAATATTATTTTCATAATGAGGGAATGTATAATACCAGACTTTAATTTTTGTGTCAAGTCCACATGCTAGGACATATGGGATAACTATAATGGGACCCAAACATGGAGAGCCTCTATAACAGGACTCTATCCTGGAGTGCCTCTGTAATCGGACTCCAACCCAGAGAGCCTCTGTAAGGGGACACCATCCTGGGGAGACTCTATTACTGGACTCCATCCCAGAGGGTCTGCAGTAATCGAACCCCATCCCGGAGGGCTTACGTTTACCAGTCCCCAACCGGGAACATACTAGTCCAATACATTCATCATAAGAAAATGTTGAAATATAACATAAACATTCTTATTAAAACTAGCATACGAAATGTCAACACATTAACCATAAACCATGAATGGTATAAAAATAGAACCTCCACAGTCAAACATATATTAACTCATTCAATACAAAATGAAGATTGTATTATAATAAATCAACTTCAAATAAACTTAATATCCATCAAAGGATATTGACATAGATGAAATAAAAACCTTTTTTAGATAAATATCTCTTTCTATTTTGAAGTAATTTAAGATTCACATAATTATAAGGAAAAAATTTATTTTGAAAATATTCTTATAATATTTTAAGAGAAGCTTTGACAATGTTATAATGGCGGAAAATATCCGCACCCACCGTATAAGTTAAAAAAACATTCTTACCTTAATTTTGTCGAAAAGGTCATAAAGTACCTTGTTTGGAAAACGACGGAATGAATCCTTTAAAAAAATCTTATAAAATTAAAAAGAGGGTATAAATGACTATAACACATAGTCTATAAAATATTAATAATGTTTTGAAATACTTTTTTAAGAATCATGGATGTGGATGATAAAGAGGTCCCAGTAGATAATTACGTATAAACAACCCCAAATAATAAAGAGATTGTGAAATTAACCCTTACCTCGTTGTAATCAATCGAGTCGTATGAAAAATAGTCAATAACAGCAAAATGAATCATAGAATATCATCAATATAATGGGAATCATGATAATATATATCAAATCATAGTACACAATACACCACATGCAATAAATAAGTGGTGAACAGCGGAAATCTCACGGAATTAAAAGTGATATAAGAAACCTCTTACCCCATGTCCTACATGATCCATTCATTCTTTAATATCCTGAATAATATTCTAAAGTTAATTTATACTTTCTTTTTCAAGTTTATTATTCTTTTTATATCACTTATTACCATGTTTTAAACATAATGTAACCATTTAAGTTAATAACGTTCGTTTTGTCGATATTTGGCACTTGAGTCAAAAATGAACACCTTATAGTTACAAGTTGTTCACATGTTCAAAGGTTAATTATATCCATAATGATATTAATGATTTATATATCATATATATCATATATATCCAGTATATACACGTATTTATAATAGTACATATCATTTTGGGGTAATAAATGAAATGCACCATTCATGGAGACGGTAAGCCGTACGTATGCATGGACTCTACTTTCATTTCTATTTCTTATTTTAATGGAATTAAAACATAATTATACATAGATATATTATAATTAAAGTATAATATCATATATAATATCATTAACTCCATCCTTTATACGTCCCACATATGGTATTAACGACTCATATCACATTGAGGGGGAGGTAGTCTGCAGTTCCTCAAATGAAATTATTGTGGTTCCCATAATATAAACCATTAAGGTATGCTATAAAAGAAAAATAAAAAAACATGAAGAAAACATAAACATAACATATATCATATATAAATATAGTTCCATCATAATGGCCGCTATGAGAGGTGGTAGGAGGTAATTGAACAATCATCGTTTCGTGATGCGTTAGTTTCCCATCCACAGAAACATTATGTTATTCACCCATTAGATGGAGGTGTGTGTAAGTGTAGTTTGAATCCTTCTCATAAACACATCCTATTATATTTAGGATACTAGTGTTTTTATAAAATTAATGAATAAAAAGAGTTTATGGGTTGGAGAAGTAAAATAAATGAAATGAAGTTAAGAGAAACTGTTGCCTTTAATTTGGGCAACTTTTTTCGGTTTGAACCAAAAGGACTTCTTGAAGTGCCTTATGCCTAAGGTAAAGATTCTAGGAGGAGGAAATGGATGTAGGGAGATTAATTTGGCAGTCTTTGGACAATCCTAAATTCTTGAGAGATGTGAGGAATTGGATAGAATTTGTCTCCTTTTATAAGGGGAGGAGTGGCTCTTTAAGAAACTATGAAAATATTATTTTATTATATATTGATATTCAGTTTTTAAAGGTCAAACAATCATTAGGGTCAATGATAAGATGACTCATGGTCGAAATAAAATCATCCAATAATAATTGGACATGTTTTGGATATTATTTTAATATTTATTATCTAATTTATTTAAATCATTTATTAATGAGGTAAATACTGCATCATTATTGTGTCATAAAAAATTTAATTTATTTGATGTCTAAAAATTAAAAATAAAATACCATGATGTATGAAATCCTTTTATATTTCCAATGAATATTTATAGTAAAAAATATTACTTATATAACAAAATATAAAATTTAATTACTAAAGGATTTTTGATTATGTGAATGTTTCCTTCAAAATTAATTAATATAAAGTGTCATTATCATTCATTAGTGGATCCATGGGGACCCCAAATCGACCCAAGGATGCCCATTGTCGCCCATTACTCATAAAATAAGGTTAGGACATGTGTTAAGATAATGTTGAATTATTATAATATTCCTTTTACCTTGAATTACCCTATTTACCTTTAATCACATTAAATAAAAGTCAAACATTACTATTCACCCAAAATTATTTTTATCTTATTAAACCAAATATTACTCCTTGATATAAACCATGTTTTTCAGATTTTTTAATTTCAACTCACAAAAGCAGTAAAATTATGTTTTATGTGAATTTGTAAATTCTCCTAAGAGGTAGGTAAAAGCTGGTTAAAAGTTCAAATATAATTTTTATATATCTAAACTTATTATAAACTGACTCCAATTAATTAAATTGAACTTATATAGGTATTATGTATCTATTTTGACATAAATTAATTTAAATAAAATAAATAATTTTTTAAATAAATATTTTGTTTTAAACTATAACTCAGTGTTTTTCACTATTCATCCAGAACTGAAAGTTTTCAGAAAAATACCGAAAATTCACCCCAAGCTAATATAGATATTCTGAATTCAAAAAAGAATTATATTTTACCAAATTATAAACATAGAAGTTTCATTTATTATTTCAAAATTAATTCCTGTTGTCAAAACCCAAAGGTGTTTTTTTAAGAAATAATAATTATCAAAAGATTGACACTTGTTTATGTCCAATTTCAAAGTGAAATTACTTAAAATGACCAGAATTGGATTAAATGGTAAAAATATAATCTATTTATACTTAAAAAACATTAAAATGTATAATTTAACACTATAATTTATTTCGATTAAAAAAGTTGTTTTTAATTGATATTTAGTATTTTTTCACTATTCACAAAAATATGAATGTTATCAGAAAAATACAAAAAATTTATCAAAACTAATTTTTATCACTTTATTCTAAAGAATGAGTTTATTTTTTCAAATTGAATATATAACAGTGTCAAATATTGGATTTAAAAAGGGTTCTCCCTCAAAAGGCAGTAAAATTGCATTTTCTAAAAAATACTTCCTTTATCTAAAAAATTGAATTTGTTATCAAATTATGTCTACGAAACTAATAATATGGATTCTAAAACTATAAGGATTATATAGTTTTCAAAACTCATTTAATACTATTCATAACCACTTTTGAACGGCTTGTTTGGTAAGTCGTGGAGTGCATGAACTCGATGTTACATGTAGTGTAAGTTATTGAATTACTTTGAAGAAATAATGTACTATGAAATCATGGGGTGTTACATTCTTCCCTCCATTAATAAATTGTGTCCTCACAATTTGAAATTTTTCTTCAAAAAAAAGGTTGAAAATAGAAAATACCTTTGTGGGAAAACCCATATTGGAAATTGGATTTAAAAATTTTAGTCTTAATAAGAGGAAAGGGGGAATGAAAAATTCACTACCAAATTATGATCATGATTATGAGAACATTGGTGGAAATTAGAGACAGATAATTGGGTGAAAAACGAAAATATTTATAGGGAGCGATTTAGGTCATAAATCACAAACAATTGTAGAATTGAGCGCCTCAAAGCCATCAATCTCTGATGATTTAAAATATCATCTGTTCAAAAAAACATAAGCTATTAAGATAACACATTTTCAGTTTTATGATCCCTTACCTAAAGTTTAATAATTAATTTCTTCATAGAATAAGAGAAGAAAAAAAATATACTTGACATGTAGAGTTCCATCCTTTAACTAATTTCTACCACAAACCCATCTTTCACTCTAAAAGATACTAGAAATTAAAAAAACATTCTATTTATCCTATTCGTATAGGCTTACAAAAAAAATGAATTTATAATTCACCTATCAGACCCTTTAAAAAAAGAAACTACATTATACAAACCTGGGACTCTACGTAGTCCAGTTGTAGGTAATAAATCCCAATCGCACTATAGTTGTTGGTTCGATTCCTGCAGCTTTGTCCAACGCGATGGGTTGTCACACGGTCTGCATGTTGTCCTTTTTATAAAAATCCAAAAATAACCTAACAATTGTATCTTAATCCATTCTAACCTTTACACTTATCCAAAATAAATCTATCCAAACTCATGTTTCAAAATTTATAAGGAAGTTAAACACAATAAATATCCTTTTTTCCACGTAATAACATCTGAACACCTTCATCATGTATTATTTTAAAACTTGGTAACACCCTAAATTACCATAAAACCTTATTTATTGGATTCATTCTCCCTTATCCTTTATATAATACTGTATATATTCCATATATCCAAAAATATTGAATATTACCACAATGATGAAATAAACAAACTATTAATCAGTTCCAAGGAAGTCAAGAATATCCAATATAATTTATCCAAATTAACCATCTCTTATTATAAAATCACTTCCTCAGTATCAGAACCATATTATGGTTTATCTTTCTCTCAAACATATATTTTCCAAAAATTTAACCTGCAATTGAGTCACTTTTCATGGTTTTACACAATCTCAAGTCCTTAATGGAATAGTACTACAGTACAATCCTTACATACTTTATAATTCTTATAACATGTACATCCTTAATACAATTCTCAAATGAAACAATACGTTAATAACAACGTAGGAAATCTAATCATTCCTCTTCATATTCAGTAGTATCATAACATTATTATTATCTAATAGTGGCATTTGAGGTATACTCTGGTGATTTGGACATTGATTCGTGTAGTGTCCCATCTCCTTGCAGATGAAGCATTGTACATTGGAAACTTTTTTCTTACCCTTCTAATCACATAGTTGGTGTCCATTTTCTCCACACTTATGTCAAACTCCCATTCCCTTCAAAATTTTACCATGGTGATTCTTTCCACAGTTATCACATATGGAAAAATCCTTCATTTCACTCTTCCCTTTACCAATCATTCTCTCTTCAATCCTTTTCTTCTCTTTCTTCCATTCAAATACATAGGACTCAAAGAATTCTTTACATATCTTATTAACACATGATACTATTTCTTCATATTTTGAGAATATATGGGAGACTATTTCCCTTTTAAATGTTGGCTTAATACCGTGAAAGATATGATCCTTATTACTCTTTGGATAATACATATTGCTGGAGTTCTCAATCCTTCTACTAGGGACCATTTATATACAATGGAATAAACTAGATTAGTTTATGAATCGAAATAAATAATACCAAACATGTGAAACACTTAACATTAATTGGAAATTTTATGGTTATAATCCATTATTATAATAATGTTTTATTTGAGGAAGTATATTCTCACAAAACATTCATAATGATTTGTAAAGAAAATGAGAGTTATCCTAAGCATATCCCCCACAAGTGTCGTAACCAAGAGTGCAGTAAGGCCTGTTTTCATGCACCAATTCCCGTTCGAGTCAAGCTCAAAGCGATTTTTTCGGGTTTTACCCATAGGTACATCTGTGCCAGAGCCATCTCAACTTTCTCGTTTCCAGATAGGAATTTATTTTCATAGAAAACTCACAAAATCTCTACATTAGCAAAATTCTAGGAAGTTATTCTATACTTATCCTAAAATTCTATATTAAGGCTATGTGTTCTAGTTAGAGTTTTTCTAAATCTAGTTTCCAAGGTTATTTCTAAACTTCCTCTGATACCAACTATAACACCTCGACCCCAGTTACCCAGAGTCGGTGCATAATTTTAATACATCGGCATGATTACAAGGAATCAAGTCCCGAAGGACCAATCAGTATAGTAGTCTTGGAAAATAGATTACATACATGAATGTTACATTAAACTTTATAACATAAAACACAACATAAATAATCCTTTATAAACTCTATTGTTCTCTTAGCTTAACCCTACATATCAATCACAATACACTTCTTCGAATCCTGGGAAAAATAAAACATAGAAAAGGGTGAGCTCAAACGCTTAGTAAGGGTAAGAAATATAGCAGAAGATAGCATAAATATTAAGCATGTTGAATAATTTAAACCACATGCCTTTACCAATAATAAATAATAATAATTTTATGGAAGGAATATGAGCTGAGTAAATAATTCCATAATAGAACATAATCATGGATATTCTACTAGTCGAATGAACTCATGAACCATCAATATTATATTCATAACAAGGGAATGTATAATACCAGACTTTATTTTTTGTGTCATGGCCTCATTCGAGGACCTATGGGCTAACTGTAACCGGACTCAGACCCAGAGAGCCTCTGTAACCAAACTCCATCTTGGAGTGCCTCTGTAACCGGACTCCTACCCCAAGAACCTATGTAACCGGTCTCCATCTTGGAGAACCTCTATTAACGGACTCTATCTTGGAGAGTCTACTATAACTGGACCCCAACTCCGAGGGCTTAATTTTACCAGTCCCCAACCTGGAACATTCTAGTCCTATACATTTATCATAATAAAAGGTTGAAATATAACATAAACATTCGAATTAAAACTAGCATAAGAAATGTCAACACATTAACCACAAACCATGAATGGTATAAAAATAGAACATCCACAGTCAAACATATCTTAACTCATTCAATACAATATGTAATATTGTATTAAAATAAATTAACTTCAAATAAACTTAAAATCAATCAAAGGAAGTTGACATAGATGAAATCAAAACCTTTTTTGGAGGAATATCGCTTTCTATTTTGAAATCATTTAAGAGTCGCATAATTATAAAGAAAACATTTATTTTTAAAATATTCTTATATGCATTTAAGGGAAGCTTTGTCAATGTTATAACAATGGACAACAGCCACGCCCGCCGTATAAGTTAAAAAAACATTCTTACCTTAATTTTTTTGAAAAGGTCATAAAGTACCTTGTTTGGAAAACGATATAAAGATTCCTTTATAAACATATTATAAATTTCAAACAAGGGTATAAATGACTTTAAACCATATTCTATAAAATAGTAATAATGTTTTCAAATGCGTTTTTAAGAAACATGGATGTGGATAATAAAGAGGTCCCAGTAGATTATTACGTATATACAACCTCGAATAATAAAGAGATTGTGAAATTAACCCTTACCTCATTGTAATCAATCGAGTCGTATGAGAAATAGTCAATAACAATCAAATAAATCACAGAATATCTTGAATATAAATAGAATCATGATAATATATTTCAAATGGCAGTACACAATACACCACATGCAATAAATAAGTGGGGAACAATGGAAATCTAACGGAATTAAAAGCGAGATAAGAAACCCCTTACCTCGTGTCCTACTTGACCCGTTCGTTCTTTAATAGACTGAATAATAAACTAAATTCAATTTCTAATTTCATCAGATCCTTTTTCAAGTTTATCATTCTTTTTATATCCCTTATTACCATGTTATAAAAATTATGTAATATTTTAATTTAATAACGTTCGTTTTGTCGATATATGGCACCTGAGTAAAAAATGAAAACCTTATAGTTACAAGTTGTTCACATGGTCAAAGGATCATTATATCCAGAATGATATTCATGATTTAGATTTCATATATATCATATATATCCAGTATATACATGTATTTATAATAGTACATATCATTTTGGGCTAAGAAATGAAATGCATCGTTCATGGAGACTGTAAGACGTACGTATGCATGAACGCTAATTTCATTTCTATTTCTTATTTTAATGGAATTAAAACATATTGATACATATGTATATTATAATTATAGTATAATATCATATATAATATCATTATCTCCATCCTTTATACATCCCACATATGGTATTAACGAGTCATATCATTTTGAGGGGGCGGTATTCCGCACTTCCTCAAATAAAATTATCGTGTTTACCTATAATGGAAACCATTAAGGTATGCTATAAATGAAAAATAAAAAATCATGAATAAAACATAAACATAATATATATCATATTTAAATATAGTTCCATCATAATGGGAACCATGAGAGACGGTAGGAGGTAATTGAACAATCATCGTTTTCTGAGGTGTTAATTTTCCATCCACAGAAACATTATGTTCTTCACAAATTACATAGAGTTGTATGTAACTGTAGTTTGAATACATCTCATAAAAACATCCTTGTATATTGAGTATACTGGTTTTGTTATAAAATAAATGAATAAAAGGAGTTTAGTGGTTGGAGAAGTAAAATAAAAGAAATGAAGTTAATAGAAACTGTTATGATTAATTTGGGTAACTTCCTTCGGATTGAACCAAAAGGACTTCTTGAAGAGCCTTCTGCCTAAGATAAGTCTTCTAGGAGGAGGATATGGATATAGGGAGCTTAATTTGGTAGAGTTTGGATCATCCTAATGGCTTGAGAGGTGTGAAGAATTGGTTACAAGTGGTCTCCTTTTTTAAGGGGGAGGAGGGGCTCTTTAGGATGTGTGAAAATATTATTTTATTATATAATGTTATTCAGTTTTTAAAGGTCAAAAAATCATTAGGGTTGAAGATAAGATGACTCATGGTCGAAATAAAATCATCCAATAATAATGAGACATGTGTTGGATATTATTTTAATATTTACAATCTAATTTATTTAAATTTTTTATTAATGAGGTAAATACTACATCATTATTGTGTCATAAATAATTTAATTTATTCAATGTTTAAAAATTATAAAAAAAATACCATTATTTAGGAAATATTTTTAGATTTACAATGAATATTTAATTTCAAAAATATTACTTATATAACACCATATAAAAATTAATTGTTAAAGGATTTTTGTTTATGTCAATTTTGCCTTTACTTCAAATTAAATAATCTAATGTGTCATTATCATTCATAAGTGGCTCCATGGGGTCCCCAAATAGACCCAATTATGACCATGGTCGGATATTACTTATAAAATAAGTTTAGGACATGTGTTAAGGTAATTTTGAATTATTACAATATTCGTTTTACGTTGAATTACCCTATTTACCTTTAATCGCAGTAAATAAAAGTCAAACATTACTATTCACCAAAAATTATTTTTATCTTATTGAACCAAATTTTACTCCTTAATATTAACTGTGTCTCTCAGATTTTCAAAATTCAACTCACAAAATTGGTAAACTTATGTTTTATGTGAATTTGCAAATTCTCCTAGGAGTTGGGTAAAAGAGGGTGAAAAGTTCAAATAAAATTTTTATATATCAAAAGTTATTATAAACTGAATCCAATGAATTACATTGAACTTATATAGGTATTATGTATCTATTTTAATGTAAATTAATTTAATTAAAATAATTAATTATTTAAATAAAAATTCGGTTTTAAACTATAACTCAGTGTTTTTTACTATTCATCAAAAATTGAATGTTTTCATAAAAATACCAAAAATTAAACCCAAGATAATTTCGATATTCTGAATTCAAAAATTAAGTCTATTTTAAAAAATTAAAAACATAAAAGTTTCATTTATTAGTTTCAAATTAATTCCTGTTGTCGAAACCAAAGGATGTATTTTTAAGAAATAATAACTATCAAAAGATTGACACTTGTTTTTGTCCAATTTCAAGGTGGAATTACTTACAATGACCAGTATTGGATTAAATGGTAAAAATATAATCTACTTATACTTCCAAACCATTAAAATTTATAATTTAACACTATAATTTATTTCGATTAAAAAATTTGTTTTTAATAAAAAATTAGTATTTTTTGGTATTCACCAAAATATGAAAGTTGTCAGAAAAATACCAAAAAAAATCTATCAAAACTAAAATTTTATATCCTGATTCAAAATAAGAAGTTTATTTTGTCAAATTGAATATATAAAAGTTCAAAATATTGGATTTAAAAAGGGTTCTCCCTCAAAAGGCGGTAAATTTTCATTTTCTGAAAAATACTTCTTTTATCTAAAAAATTGAATTTATTCTTACGTTATGTCTAAGAAACTAAAAATATGGATTCTAAAATTATAAGGAATATATAAAGTTTATAATTTAGTTAATACTATTAATAACTGCTTTTGAATGGCTAGTTTGGTAAGTCGTGGAGTGCTTGAACTCGGTGTTGCATGTAGTGCAAGTTATTAAATTAACTTGAAGAAATAATTTACTATGAAATCTTGGGATGTTAAATTATTCCCTCCATCAATAAATTCATTCCTCACAATTTTAAATTGTTCTTCGAAAATGAAAAGTAGAAAATAGAAAATACCTTTGTGGGAAAACCCACATTAGAAATTGGGTCTATAAAATTTAGTCTTAATAAGAGGAAAGGGGGAATGAAAAAGTCACCACCAAATTATGATCTCAATTAGGAGAAAATTAGTGGAAATTAGAGACAAATAATTGGAGGAAAAACAAAAATATTTATATTGATTGATTGAGGTCATCAATCACAAACAATTTTATAATTGAGGACCTCAAAGCCATCAATCTCTGATGATTTAAAATATCATCGGTTCAACAAAACATAATGTATTAGGATAACACATTTTTAGTTTTATGATCCCTTACCTAAAGTTTAATAATTAATTTCTTTATAGAATAAGATAAGAAAAAAAATATACTTGACAAGTAGAGTTCAATCCATTAACTAATTTCTATGAAAAACTCATCTTTCACTCTAAAAGATAATATAAATTAAAAAAACATTATATTTATCCTATTCATATAGGGTTTCAAAAAAATGAATTTATAAATCACCTATCAAACAATTTTAAAAAAATATA
The DNA here is from genome assembly GCA_963277665.1 of Viscum album. NCBI lineage: Eukaryota > Viridiplantae > Streptophyta > Magnoliopsida > Santalales > Viscaceae > Viscum > Viscum album. Next base: position 621,879,591 of record OY728135.1, on the reverse strand, counting down.
CTACAATATACAATCCAGGAACTTCACGTAGTCTAGTGGTAGGCGATAAATCTCAATCGCACTATGGTTGTGGGTTTGATTCACATAGCTTTGTATGGCGCAACGGGTTGTCACACGGTCTGCGTGTTGTCATTTTTATAAAAATACAAAAAAAACTTAACAATAGTATCTTAATCCATTCCATCCTTTACACCTATCCAAAATAAATCTATCCAAACTCATGGTCCAAAATTTATAAGTTAAACACAATGAAGATCCTTTTTCCATATAATAACATGTGAACACCTTCATCATGTAGTATTTTAAAACTTGGTTACACACTGAATTACCATAAAACCTTATTGATTACATTCATGCTCCCTTATCTTTTATATAATACCAGATATATTCCATATATCCAAAAATATTGAATATTACAATAATGATGAAATAAAAAAACTATTAATAAGTTCCAAGGAAGTTAGGAATATCCAATATAATTTATCCAAATCAACCATCTCTTATTCCAAAATCACTACCTCGGTATCAGAACCATATTATGGTTTATCTTTCTCTCGACAATATATTTTCCAAAAATTTAACAAGCAATTGAGTCACTTTTCTTGGTTCCACACAATCTCATGTCCTTAATGGAATAATACTGCAGTACAATCCTTATATACTATATAATTTTTATAACATGTACATCATTAATACAATAACCAAATGACACAATAATTTAGTAACAACATAATAAATCTAATCATTCTTCTTCATATTCTGTAGTATCATAACTTTATTATTATACAATAGCAGCATTAGCGGTATACTATGGTGATTTGGACATTGATTCGCGTAGTGTCCCAATCCTTGCAGATGAAGCATTGTACATTGGAATCTTTTTTCTTACCCTTGAAATCACATACTTGGTGTCCATTTTCTCCACACTTATAACAAACTCCCATTCCCTTCAATAATTTACCAAGGTTATTCTTTCCACAGTTATTACATATGGGAAAATCCTTCTTTTCCCTCTTCCCTTTATCCATCTTTCTCTCTTCTGTCATTTTTTTCTCCTGCATCCCTTCAAAGACATAGGACTCAAAGAATTCATTACTTATCTTATTAACACATGATACTATTTCTTCATATTTTGAGAATACATGGGAGACTATTTCCGTTCTAAATATTGGCTTAATAACGTGAATGATATGATAGTTCTTACTCTTTAGATCATACATATTGCTGGAGTTCAAATTCCTTCTAATGGGCACCATTTCTATACAATGACATAAACTAGATTCGTTTATGGATCGAAATACATAATTCCATAGTTTTAAAACACTTAACATAAATTGTAAAGTTTATGTATATAATCCATAATCATAAAAATGTTTTCTTTGAGGAAGTATATGCTCATAAACCCATCATAATGATTTGTAAAGAAAATGAGAATTATCCAAAGCATATCCCCCGGGTGTGTCGTAACCAAGAGTGCAGCAAGTCCTGTTTTTGTGCACCAGTTTCCATTTGAGTATAGATAAAAGTGGTGTTTTTGGGTTCTACCCCAAGGTACATTTGTGCCAGAGTCACCTCTACCTGCTTGTATCCAGACAGGTATGCATTTTCTTGGAAAACTCCCAAAATCACTATATTGCCAAAATTCTAGGATTTTCTTCTATACTAATCCTCAAAATATTTCTTATAGCTATGTGTTATAATCAGAGTTTATCTAAATATAGTTTTCAAGGTTATTTCTAGACTTCCTCTGATACCAACTGTAACGCCCCGACCCCAATTACCCAGATTCAGTGCATTATTTTAATACATTGGCATGATTACAAGGAATCAAGTCCTGAAGGAGAAAACGGTTTGGCAGACTTGGAAAATAGATTACATACATGAATGTTACATTACACTTTATTACATACAACACAACATAAATAATACTTTTTAAATTCCATTATTCCCTTATCTTAACCCTGCATATCAATCACAATACACTTCTTGGAATCCTAGGAAAAATAAAACATAGAAAGAGGTGAGTGCAATCTCTCGATAAGGGTAAGAAATACAGAAGAAGATAATATAAATATTAAGCATGTTGAATAATTTAAACAAAATTCCTTTAACAATAATAAACATTAATACTTTTATGGTAGGAAAATGAGATGATTAAATAATGCCATAATAATACAAAATCATGGGTATTCTACTAGTCTAATGACCACATAAACCATCAATATTATTTTCATAATGAGGGAATGTATTATACAAGACTTTAATTTCTGTGTCAAGGCCTCGTGCCAGTACCTATGGGATAACTGTAACCGGACCCAAACTTGAAGAGCCTCTGTAACCGGACTCCATCATGGAGAGCCTATGTAACCAGAATCCAACCTGGAGGGCCTCTGTAACCGGACTCTATCCCAGAGAGCCTCTGTTACAGGACTCCATCCCAGAGGGTCTGCTGTAACTGGACCCCAACCCGGAGGTCTTACTTTTACCAGTCCCCAACTAGGAACATACTAGTCATATACATTCATTGTAAGAAAGGGTTGAAATATAACATAAACAATTGTATTAAAACTTGCATACAAAATGTCAACACAATAACCATAAAAAATGAATGGTATAAAAATAGTACATCCACAGTCAAATATATCTTAACTCATTAAACACAATATGGAAGATTTTATTACAATAAATCAACCTCAAATAAACATAAAATCCATCAAAGGATGTTGACATAGATGAAATAAAAAAACTTTTTTAGAGAAATATCTCTTTCTATTTTGAAATTATTTAAGAGTCGCATAATTATAAAGAAAAAATTTATTTTGAAAATATTCTTATAAGATTGTAAGGGAAACATTGATGATGTTATAATGGCATAAATAGCCACACCAGCCGTATAAGTTAAAAAAATATTCTTACATTATTTTTTTTGAAAAGGTCATAAAGTACCTTGTTTGGAAAACGACAGAAAGATTCCTTTATAAACATGTTATAAAATTAAAACAAGGGTATAAATGAAATTAACCCATAGTCTATAAAATTGTAATAATTTTTTGAAATACGTTTCTAAGAAACATGTATGTGGATGATAAATAGGTCCCAGTAGATTATTATGTATATACCGCCTCAGACAATAAACAGATTGTGAAATTAACCCTTACCTCATTGTAATCAATTGAGTCATATGAAAAATAGTCAATAAAAACCAAATGGATCATAGAATATCAGGAATATAAAGAGAATCATGATAATATATATCAAATTGAAGTACACAATACACCACTTTCCACAAATAAATGGTGAACTGTTGAAATCTTACAGAATTAAAAGTGAGATAAGAAACCCCTTACCTCGTGTCCTACTTGACACGTTCATTATTTAATATCCTGAATAATAAACTAAAGTTAATTTCTACTTTCTTAATAACCTTTCTTGAGTTTATTATTCTTTTTATATCACTTATTACCATGTTAAAAACATTATGTAATCATTTCTGTTAATAACGTTTGTTTTGTCGATATTTGGAACTTGAGTCAAAAATGAACACCTTATAGTTACAAATTGTTAACATGATCAAAGGTTCTTTATATACAGAATGATATTCATGATTTAGATATCATATATATCATATATATCCGGTATATACATGTATTTATAACAGTACATATCATTTTGTGGTTGAAAATGAAATGCACCGTTCATGGAGATGGTAAGTTGTATATACGCATGAACGCTACTTTCATTTCTATTTCTTATTTTTATGGAATTAAAACATAATTATAAATATGTATATTATAATTAAATTATAATATAATATATAATATCATTAAATCTATCCTTTATATGTCCCACATATGGTATTAATGAGTCATATTACTTTGAGGGGGTGATAGTCCGCACTTCCTCAAATGAAATTATCACGTTTACCCATAATGAAAACCATTATGGTATGCTATAAAATAAAAATAAAAAAGAATGAATAAAGAATAAACATAATACATATCATATATAAATACATTTCCATCATAATGGCCAACATGAGAGGTGGTATGAGGTAATTGAACAATCATCGTTTCGTGAGGTGTTAGTTTGCCATCCATAGAAATATTATGTTATTCACCCATTAGATGGAGGTGTGTGTAAGTGTAGTTAGAATCCTTATCATAAAAACATACATGTATATTTAGGACACTGGTGTTGTTATAAATGAATGGAATAAAAAGAGTTTAGTGGTTGGAGAAGTAAAATAAAAGAAAAAAAAGTTAAGAGAAATTGTTACCTTTAATTTGGCTAACTTCCATGGGTTTGAACCAAAATAACTTCTTGATGTGCCTTATGCCTAAGGTAAGGCTTTTAGGAGAAGGATAGGGATGTAGGGAAATTAATTTTTTTGAGTTGGGATGATCATAAAGGCTTGAGAGGTGTGAGGAGTTGGTTAGATGTGGTCTCCTTTTATAAGAGGGAGGAGGGGCTCTTTAGGAAACTGTGAAAATATTATTTTATTATAGAATGATATTCAGTTTCTAAATTTCCCAAAATCATTAGGGTCGAATATAAGATGACTCGTGGTAGAAATAAAATCATCCAATAATAATTGGACATGTTTTGGATATTATATTAATATTTATAATCTAATTTATTTAAATCATTTATTAATGAGGTAAATACTGCATCATTATTGTGTTATAAATAATATAATTAATTCGAAGTCGAAAAATTATAAACCAAATACCATGATGTAGGAATTTTTCAGAGCATTCCAATGATTTTTTATAGTCAAAATTATTACTTATATAACACTGTATAAAAATAAATTACTAAATGATTTTTGTTTGTGTGAATTTTTCTTTTACTTTAAATTAATTAATCTAAAGTGTCATTATCATTCATAAGTGGCTCTATGGGGTCGGTACCAAAATTGAACCAAGGATACCCATGGTCGGTAATTACTTATCAAATAAGGCTAGTACATGTGTTAAGGTAATTTTACATTATTACAAAATTCTGTTTACTTTGATTTACACTATTTACCTTTAATCGTGGTAAATAAAAGTCAACTGTTACTATTCACTAAAAATTATTTTAATTTTATTGAACCACATTTTACTTTTTTATAATAACCATTTATTTCAGGTTTTTGAAATTCTACCTACAGAAGTGGTAAAATTGTGTTTTATTTGAATTTACAAATTCTCCTAGGAGATGGGTATAAGACGGTAAAAAGTTCAATAAAAATTTTATATATCTAAAATTATTATAAACTGACTACAATGAATTTCATTGAACTTATATAGGTATTATGTATCTATTTTTACATAAATTAATTTAAATAAAATAAATAATTATATAAATAAAAATTTGGTTTTAAACTATAAGTCAGTGTTTTTCACTATTCATCAAAAATTGAATGTTTTCAAATAAAATACCGAAAATTTACCCTAAGATAATTTTGATATTATGAATTAAAAAACGAAGTATATTTTTCAAAATTCAGAACATAAAAGTTTCATTTATTAATTTAAAATTAATTCTTATTGTCAAAACCAAAAGGCGTATTTTTAAGAAATAATAACTATCAAAATATTGACACTTGTTTATTTCCAATTTTATAATGAAGTTACTTAAAATGAACATAATTGTATTAAATGGTAAAAATATAATATATTTATACTTACAAACCATTAAAATGTGTTATTTAACACTATAAATGATTTCGATTAAAAAAAGTTGTTTTTAATTAAAATTTAGTATTTTTCACTATTCACCAATATATGAAAGTTTTCAGAAAAATACCAAAAATTTATCAAAAATAAATTTTTATCTCTTTATTATAAAGAGGAAGTTTATTTTGTCAAATTGATTATATAAAAGTGTCAAATATTGAATTTAAAAGGTGTTCTCCAACAAAAGGCGGTAAAATTGCACTTTTTGAAAAATACTTACTTTATCTAAAAAAATTGAATTTGTTCTTACATTATGTCGAAGAAACTCATAATATTGATTCTAAAATTATAAGGATTATATTAATTTCAAAATTCATTTAATACTATTCATAACTGGTTTTGAACAGCTAGTTTTCTAAATCGTAGTGCACTTGAGCTCAGTGTTGCGTGTAGTGCAAGTTATTGAATTATTTTGAAGAAATAACATACTATGAAATATTGGGGTGTTACACTCTTATTCATTCTTAAAAGTTTCAGATAGATAAACATCTTTCTCATTCCTACCAACATGATCATGAGATAAATCAATTTATTTAGGAAATATCTTGCTATTTTGGCCTTCTAATCATTCAAATATTTCTTTATCATTCTTTATTCTTATTTTAATTTGTCAAATACCTACTCCATAATAGAATTTTCTTTATCCTTATCCAAACTAAAGGATGAATTAATTTCCTTATTCTCAATTTTACATTTCATGAACTCATATAATTCTTCAACATAAATAGTATCTTTCGTCCTCCTTAGTAGTTTAAATCATTTGTTATAAGTCTCAACTAAAATCCTTTTAAAAAAATTATTTTCTTGAAAACATCAGTTCCTTAAATTGATGAACTTTTATTTCCTTTTCAATAATACTATTCAAAATAATATTAAAATTAATCCACCTATTCTAAATATTTTAATAACCAATGTAAGAAACATTTTATCTAATCAATACAACATCTTTCCTAATATTATAATACTTCCTGATGTTAAAAAAACATTGTCGATAAACTTTGCTTAATGTAAAATTTTTATCTTTACTAAACTATTTTTTATTACCTCTCTTTAAGGAAACATAAAAATCACAATGTTAACCTTTTGCGTATTACACAAGAAATAAAAAACATAGATTTTCTACACCATAAAAGTATATTTGTACCCATTCCACATTATAGGGAATCCTTAAACCAAGATGGACACAATCCTTGTATCCATTTCATGATGTTAAAGCTTTATTAACTTTTTATATGCTCAGGACAAGTTTTTCTCTGCTGAATATTTCTTAAAAGATGCCATTTTCTCGGGAAAATTGTGAGTATCAATAGATTCCTAAACTTCTAGATGAATTCCTACTAACATAAGAGTATTTGTAATATTCTGATAATAAGTGTTTTATAAATTTATAAGGAATCTTTCTCTATTATATCTATTTTATTAAACACAATAATTATATTGAAATCTATTAATTTTCATGGATAATGTAATTCAAAATATTATTTGGAAACACATAGTGTCCCAACTAAGAAATAGAATCATTTATTTTAGAATGGAATCATAACTTTTAAATAATTATCTATCAATCGACCTTTATCTTAAGACTTTTCTAGATGTCAAATTATCAATTGATTCCATGAGAACATAATCAAATGAAATAAAAATACATTGGATGAACATAAAAAACTAATAGATGGAATAAAAAAGGTGGTGAGAGATCTTCATATATTCAAGGGGCATATAGAGCTAGCCCTGGTATATATATAATCGATGGGGGGAGGTTCGGCTTCCAACTAAATAAAATTTAGGAAAAAATGTATTTGAAAATATGACCTTTATGATTTGATCTTCTAAATACGATGATACAGAAATTTTAAGAAATTGATTTTTTTTTGAACCCTTGAATATTTTTAATGCTTATTTGAACATATTTATGTGTTATCAGACAATAATTATACTAATATATGTTGAATTTTTGTAAAAAATGTTTTACCAATAGCAGTTAACATTAAAATAGAAAATTTATAGAGGAAACTTTTATGGTCACCAATGAGAATTAGTATTTCCATGCATTGTGTATTGGATTCATTTTCAACCCCACCACTGTTATCCCTGGTGAGTTTGTGTGTAGGATTTGATGTAATCATTGACATTTTATACTAAGAAATTTTGAATTTGTTATTCACCATGTTAAAAATTTTATGAGATGGTGACCTTATTCATAGAGGGGAAGTAGTGGAGTGCATGAAGAAATGTGTGAGACCAAAATATTGATCCTGATAATACTGATAGATGGTTTGAAGCTATCGAAGAAAGTGGATCACCCATACAGGGATGCATCATGAAAAGGTTGTTTGTGGATGTTCTAGTGAGGTTTTTTAATATGTATATTGGAAAAGTTTCAAGACAGAGTTAGGGAAACTCAAGGAGTGGTATATAACCTTTCTTGTATAAGCTGTTGTTACTTCCTAGTGTTTCCCAAATTTTTGGGATCCAAAATTTAGAGGAAGAGAAAAGTTTCTTGAAATTTTTATTTTTAGGACTTCCATATGAAAATATGGAAAATGTATGGAATATGTCAAATTTTGGTGTCGTGAAGGTTTGGAGATTTATTAAATAATTTTTCATGAATGTCAGTTGAGACGCAAAAGAAAAGGATATAAATTACATGATTACAAAAAGATTCCTAAGTGGTATATTTACTTTATGATTCATGAATAAATGTATCTTAATGAACATGCATGAAGAGCTTTTTGAAAAAGTGGTATTGATCTTGAATGTTTCATGAAGGGTAGGAAACATCTTTAAATTGGTCACTACCCATCCCATTTTAAGAATCCAGACTTATTAAATATTAAAAGGGATATTAATTTATGAAAGAGTTTTATGAAATGTTTTCTTACATGATGGATTCATATGAACATATTTGTTTGAAGAATTTACTTGTGTCAATTGGAATAATGGGTTTTGAGAAGGATTATAAAGCTTCACAAAAAATTTAGAGTTTCTTGAAAGATTGTGAGCCTCATGAAAGTATGAATGTTTATGAGACGATAGAATGTTTATTGAAAGTGGTGCAATATTTTTTTGATATTATTAATTTTCATGTCACATAAATTTATTATAACTTATTGAAGACTTTTCCAAATGAAGTTTGTTTTACTTGAATACTAGATCAACATGGAAAGAGAAGCTTCTTCAGTGCTTATTTTCACAACCAATTTGTGAAAAAGTATAGTGAATATCAATGGGCACTAATTAGTGCATAAACTATTAAAAATTGAAGGCATGTATTATCTTGTGATCCAAAAATAAATTCCCTCTTTATGTAGTGAGAAAAAGGAGAAGACAAAAAGAGTGACCCTTGGGTGGTAGTGAGACAAACCCAAAATCTCATAATGGAAGTGAGCCTAGAATAGAGTGAACATAGCTAAATCATTTTATCCAAAAGAACACTGATGATTATTTGATTTTGGAACATCAACAAAACATTGGGGTATTCTCATTGTAAATAGCCCAGTGTAGCGAAACCATGTAAAATTTGTGGGGATTTTGATATTGATTTACTTACATTTTATATGACGATAATCAATATATGTGGATTGAGTGATCATCGATATTATTTGAATTTGGCCCACATAAGCACACCAGTTCATTGGATAATCACTTGATAGGTGAACACATGAGTGAAACTACTAATAAGAGTGGTCAAGATTTGTTAGGAATGTGAGTCTTTCACATATATTAGGGGATACATGAAGGATTTTCATACCCTAATTCACCCCTATCATATTATCTCTAACTAAATTCCACTATGGATTGAACAATATTTATCGCCTGTAGAAAAATATAATTTATTAAAAAAATTATCAATAAAGTGAACAACATAGATACAATAAAAATTATAGATGAAGGAGAATGGTCTATTAAACATCGTAAGAACTTGATTTCAATGAAGCATAGAAGGTTTCTAAAAAATATATACCCATATTTGTTTAAAATACATGAGATAAAAAATGTAATAAAATAATAGAATGAAATTATTCCCCCTTTCTTATGATTTTTTCACTATAAGGAGGTAAGTAAAATGATAAGTATTTAAATGATCAATTTGTATTGATCATTCCAAACATCACTTTAATATATTAAAATGTATCATAATTAAGGGGGTTTAAAAAAATATTGGTATGTTGATCTTTCATTTTGATTAAATATAAAATAATATATTATATTATGTCATCTCCAAAAGTTAATTTTTCTCTATTCATATTAATGATCTTCTAGGAGAACATATTGGTTTCATACATATTCCTAAACTAACAACTATAAATGGACCCCATGGTTTTTATGTTGGTACTCATTCTTTTTCAAAAAAATAGAAAGACTAATATTTTGGTACCATGACTTTATTAGGTCTATAATTATTAAAAAATAAATGTTCTCTAATCCAAAACTACTCATATTTAATATGTGGACAAACTAAAAATTCTTTAGAAATATAAGGTTTATGAAATAAAAATGATTGATTTTTTTATGAACATTTATTTTTCCAATTTCTTCCTCTTTAATACTTTTTAGAAAAGGGTTCACTATTTTGAATAAAATATGATTGGAATTTTGGTTTCTCTTAAGTAAAACCTATTCTATATGTATTTTTATGTTGATTCAATTTCATTTAAAGGTTATCAAAATTTTATTTCCCATAAGTAAAATTTTGCAAAAAAAAATATTGACATAATATATCAGGATTTGATTTTAAATTGATAAGGGATTTTTTAGATGCCTTATCCATATTGCATTGGTTAGTCTTCATAATTCCAATATTAAAACACAATACATTTTGATTTTCATTAATTTAATCTAAAGAACATTTATAATAACTATCACCACTGCTAGATCTCTACGTATTTGATGATTTAAGACATTTATTTTTCTTTTTATAGAACTTCCTTGATATTTTAACCTTATCCTTAAACCTCATACAATCTAGCCAGATATGTTTAGTTTTCCTACACTCATGAAAAATCATTTCACATGTTTATTTCTTGTCACATATTTACTTATTATTTTTTTATACTTATAAATAAAATATTACTTTCCAATAATTATATTCATCCTCTTAGAAAGTTGTGCATTCTCACTCAAACTTTACAATGGGGAACTACTTTCTACGTCAATCTTAGTTTTCCTCTTAAACATATGAGATATAAAAATTTATTAATGGACTTGGATTTCTTATCTATATCTATAGATATTGAGTAAAAATAAACTTAATTCTTATTATTTTTCTTCTCTTCATCCCTTTATATAATACTCTCATACTACATGAGAGTCCCAATAAAATCATATAAACATAACTTGGTAAGTTTTTTTATGTCACCTACTTTTATATGATTGGATTATCATTCTATAGGAATAATATTTATAATATTTTCTATCAGTCATTCATTAGATTACTCTTAATAACTAATATAATTTAACTTATTCAATATAGTAATAAATAGTTTATGCATTTGAGTTACTAAATAATCTGGTAACAAACCCAATGCGTGATAATTTTCATGAATCAATGCTCTTCTAGTTTCTAAAACATTAGAGCATCCAAAACGGGTGACTTCCAACATCTTCCATGTATTTTTAACTATTCAAGAAGATGAAATATAATTATAAACATTTATTTTCATAGAACACAATAAATTATTTAAAACGTGATAATTCAGCTCATATTCTAAATTTATTCACTCTTTAAATCTATAACTACATTATCTGGAATATTATAACTTTTGATCATCAATAAAAAATTATATACAGTTAGTTTATATAGGGTAATAGAAGATGTCATAGAGGGGGTGAGTAAACCAGATTAAAAAAATGATTCAAATAAACTGATTAATTAAATTGATATTAATGTTAATTGTTATAGATAAGTATTAGCAGAAATATATTAAATAACCCAAAAAAATTATATTTGTTCATCCCAATGTGTCCCTAGTCTGGTCATATATCTCCCTACATGGTGAGAAATACTTGTGCACTACCTGATTGTTAATGGGGAATCTTAACATGTTACCAAATACATTTCTAGTGGAGGGATAACCATAACACTGAATATTGTTTGGTGATTCACAACCCTTACAACAATTACTTTAGATATAGGGACTCACAAACCTCAAATTATGAATTTCAAATCTGAGAGTCACAACCTGAGGAGGAAAAGAAGAAATTATTTTGTATGTAATAGAATATATAGAAAGAAAATAGTGGTTTTGAGATGGGATTTAATGTTACAAATATAGAAATCAGATGAATAAGAATATAAATAATGAAATAACATGTAATGGTTCTTGAGAATTTTATTATCATGTGTCGTCATGGAAGTTATAAGTCAAAGAAAATGTAATCTGGAGCTTGAGAGAATTTCCAAGTGATGAAACAGGGTATTATAGGACTGTACAAATTTACAACAGGTTGAATAGTTCATAGCTCTTTCTAAAGGAAAATTAGAGTATTGAATATGCTAACATATATTCTTACATGAAGTTTCCTGACACCATTAAAGAGGATCTATAAAAAATAAAAATGCATTCTCTGGGTAAATTAATTCAAATTTAAAAATGAATGAATTATTCATGAGAGGTAAAATTATCCTCCATATTAATAGTACCAAAATTAATTTCAAATTAAAATATTAAGAGAAATTCAAAAAAAAATTAATAACTATGTAAAGGATAATAGTAATTCAAAGTAATCCCATAAAAATTATATGAATGTTTAACATAAATATTAAATATAATTAAATTTTAAGAAACCTATAATTTGAAAGTAATAATAATAATAATAATTTATTAAATTCCAATAAAAATTATGAATATATTAAATCCCATTAAATAAAAATTTAAAAAATAAATAGTCAATTAAATTAACATAAAATATAAAGACAAAAATATTTCATATATACGATGCAAGTTTACCGAAGAATAAATAGTAAATAAATAAAAATTTTAAAAAACTTTAAAAAATATTTAAAACAATTCTCTTGGCTAAAATATAATATATACTAATTTTTTAAGTTAATAAAACACTTAAAAAAATTATAAATTTCATGAAGTTAATGAAATTATAAAAAATGATGAAAAAACCATGACGAAATCTTCACTAGCGGTATAAAAAATACCTTATAGAGGAAAAAATGAGTCACCATTGAAGAATAGTTTTACCCGACAATGGGATTAACTTTAACTAATATTATGAATATTACGCTACCCATAATTAGTAATAAAATAATGAATCCATCATTGGAAAAGGATAAATGGATCCACTGTTGGCAAAAAAAGCAACCCACCATTGGAAAAACATATAATCAACCCACCATTGGAAAGGGTGAGAAAAAGATCTACCATTGGATATAATAGAAAGACCCACAGCTGGTCAATATATTTTTAACAACAATTTGTTATTATAAATGAATCCATAATTGGTTTTTGAAGATGATCTACTATTAGAATATTACAAAGGATTCAATGTTGGAAATAGGGGAGCCAACACACCAATAGAAAGGAGTAGAAAGAAACACCTTCCATTTGAAAAATAAAAAATGAATCAACCTATATGGGAAGAAGTGAAACATACTTTATTGGGTAGGAAACACCATCTAAGTGTGAAGAGTGGGTTGTTGTTAAACATGAAAACACACAAGGAGGGAGATGCTAGTTTTATAACTGGTGATGATGAAGGAGAAAAATCTTAAGGATATTCCATGGAGGAAAGAGGTTTGAGGAAAAAGATGATAAATAGTATGTTATCCTTTTATGTTGAAACATTACCACATAAACTTCAATAAATTTTTAAACCATATAAATTACTAAATTTGAATTTGGTCCAGCAAACTTATTTGAATTTACATTCAATATATTTACAATGAATTAATAATATTTTAATTTTGATAATTATTAAATGATATATGATAAAAAAATATGAAAACATGTTTTGAATACTATAGAAACCATTGAAGTACTTCAACCCTTTTTTAAGGTATGTAAATGACATTTTTAGTGTTTTATGTAAATTAATTAAATGAATAAAAACATGTTATATTTCTAACTAAACAAACCCTAATAAATTCTTATTAGAAACTAATGATATATTAATGAACAAAAAAATATTTTGAAATCAAGAAAATACTGAATACAATATCTATTTCATGATCTTATGATGTATGAAATTCCCATAAGACAATAAATCCAAAGATTCATTTCTGAAAATTAAATTAATATATAAAAAAATTCTTTTCAATGGGACATTTTTTGAAGTAATCTGATTAGTCTACTATACATTATAATTCACAAAAGAATAAAGCATTAAATTAGTTTATAACAAAATTATTACTTGAGGGAAAAAACATGAATCATATTCTGGATAAAATTTGAACATTCAATATAATAAATTATGTATGTATTTAGTTTAATAAAAGTTTGATAAACTTATTATCATTCATATGAAATAAGAAATATAAAACTTTGATCATTACGGCATATGTTTTAATGAAAATATTGAGAAGTTTTAAAATTAATTTTTCTCATAAAATAATAACTGGGGTTTGGATATTTTAAGACATAAAATTACATATAATCAAACAAACTGAAATATATACATTCACAAGAATAAAAAATATCCCCATTTTGGAGTTATTACAATAACTAATCATTTAAAAACAATTTTCTCACCCTTTTTATAAATAAAAATATATATAAAACAAAAACTCCCCCTAAACAAATGAAATAGTAATATAATTACTTTTCCAACATTCGAATTTCAAATTTTTGTTTTTCAAACTAATCTGAGTCTAAATTCTTATTACAAATTTCTTATAGTTGATTTTTGGTATTTTTAAATTCTAAAACAATATAAATTTTATTGAAATTATCTCTAATAGAATGATATCTAAGATCGATATGATTTTTTATAGAATTATTTTAGGATTTTTAGAAATAGAAGTTTCAAAATATTTATCACAATAAATTGGAAATTTATCTAGATAGATACCAAAATAACATAATTTTTTTAATCCATAAACATTTGGCAGGTCTACTATTATCAAAAATATAATAAGCTTATAGATTAGATAGAGAAACCAATAGTTTCTTATTATAATTCTAAGAAACTAATCTTTTTCCCAAAAACAGGACACATACCTGATGTTCTTTTTCTATCAAATTTATAGCCTCTAAAATCAGAGTCAGCATAGCATATTAACTCAACACTATAATATTTTAGAAAAAATATACTAGAATCAAAAGTACCTTTAACATATCTAATTATACTTTTCAATACTTTAATATGAATTTATTTAGTGTTATATTGAAAGCTAGAACATAAAAAAACACTAAACATGTTAGTGGGTCTAGATGAAATTAAATATAGAGATCTACCTATAATGCCTCTATAAAATTTAATATCAGTAGATTTTATAGATACATCAACATCTAATTTAAAATGAGTAAACCTAAGAGTTTTCATTGATTTAGGGGAATCAAGACCAAATAGTTTAACTATATCTTTATCATACATAGATTGATTAAGAAACATTTCCTTATTCCTTTGAAAAATTTGAATTCCAATATATAAATTTAACTCTATAATTAACCTCGTGTCAAAAATAGAAGACTTAAAAGTAGAAATATCATTGCAAATTATTTCACTATTTGAACCAAAAACAATATCATCAATATATATTTGTACAATTAAAATATCATTATAATTTATTTTAATAAAATGTATAGGATTAACATTACCTTCCCTAAAACCATTAATTTATAAAAAAAGAATAGATCGCATACCAGGAATGAGGTTCTTTTTTAAGAAAATTAAAATCATTATATAATTTAGAAACATGGATTGGAATTTTTTTCATTTTCAAAACCAGGGGTTTGGGAAACATAAAATTATTAATTTTTAAAACCATTTAACAAATCGCTTTTTACATCCATTTGATATAATTTAAAACATTGAAACAAGAAAAACCCAACAAAATTATAATATTATATAACCTATAAATAGGTTAACATTAATCATCAAAGTCTATAATTTCCTCTTGAGAGTATCCTTGAGTAATAATTTTGTCTTTTCTTTTTACTATCTCTCTGGATTCATCGAGCTTGTTTCTAAATAACCATTTAGATCCAATTATCTTTTTATCATCAGTATATTCTACTAAAAAACATACATTATTTCTACCAAATTAATTAATCTCATCTTATATAGAAATAATATAGTTAGAATCATGTAAAGAATAATTAATATTATTTGGATAAAAATCATAAATAACAGAAGAATTGTCACAAAAAATTAGAACAGAATTTCTTATTTTTTAACACTAGAATCATCATTTACAATAACATTTTAAACAAGATGATCTTTATTAATCATCAATTATATTAGATTAGTTTGGAAAGGATTATGATCCCCCATAATTGATTCATCATTGTCATGAGTTTTTTCTTCACTAAAATTAAAATCTATAAATCATTATAAAAAATATTAGAATCAAACTTTATTTTAACATTACTTTAATCATTCATAATGTGAAATGATTCTTAAATAACTATAGTTATCTTATTATAAACCCTATAAAATTTAATATTATTATAATATCCAAGAAAATTTCCTTAATCACTTTTAAAATAAAATTTATATAAATTATACATTGAATTTAAAATAATATGTTTGATACGAAAAACACTAAAGTAACCAATTTTAGGATTTTTATGTTTAAATAATTTATAAGGAGCATTCTTTAACAATTTTCTAATAAGAATTATGTATAAAATATAAAAATAAGAATAAATGCCCTCAAACCATGAATATCTTATATATTGTGTTCAATCAATATAGTTCTATCCATTTTAATAAGAGTTTTATTGTTTATATTCAATGAATGTGTTTTTCTTTGGTGTTCTATGAAAAAAAATATGAAAATAATAATTCTTTTCACAAAATTTTTCAAAATATAAATTATAAAATTCATCCATTTATCAATACAAATAGAAATATTCACAACAACTTTTTCATTTTAAACTAAATTACTAAAAATAGTAAATATAGATAATGTATCATTCTTATGAGAAGAAAATCACACAAATGTATATATAATATAATAAAAAATAATAACTAAATTATATTTTGTTCGAAAAATACTAGAAATTTGAGTTGGAAAAAAATTAATATGTACTAACTGTAAATTTCTATTATTAATTATTTTGTTGATAGGTCTAAAATAAATTTTTTGTTTCTTGCCTTTCTTGAAAGTGTCACAAACCTAGAGATGTTCTTTATTTATGGAAAAAAATTGTAACACATTCTCATGTTTTGAGATCTTATATACCATTCTAAAATAAACATGACCAATGAATTGATTCCAATTGATTTTTTCATTCTATGAACCATTCAAAGACTTAACAGGTTGAACAGTTAGATCAAAAAAATCAATAATTTATATATTATTTTCTATTCACGTGAAATAATAGAGAAAAATATTAAAAAATTAAACACTTATAATTTTGAAATTTAACCTCTATTTTATCATTACTTATTTTTGATACACTATTTAAATTATGGTTTTATCCTTCAACATAAAAAAGTAGATGTAAAAGTAAAATATGAAATACCAACTTTACAAAAACCTTTTACTTTGCCTTTGGTATTGTGTCTAAATGTAATATTTCCACTATCACATGTGTTGTAAGTGGAAAAATTTATGGGTCTTTATTCATATTCTGAGAGCACCCACTATCCATTTACCATTATCATTCTTGAGAAATCCAAGGCATTTTTCCTATAAAAATAAATTTCATGGAAATTTTAGTACACATGATACTTTGGGTCTAATAGGAGTAGTAATACTATTTTTATGTAACCATAACAAATTTTAACATGTATTGTATGGTAATATTTATAAATATGATTTATAAATATTAGTTTTTGTAAATATTAAATATTGATTGAATCTGATAGAAAAAAAATTTGCATAGTGAAATTTCATGCGACATTTAAAACATCTAATAGTAGAAGTAAAATGCCTATTACTCTTAACAAAATGGGTTTAAAAAATGTTACGTAATATTCTATCATAACAAAAAAAAATTATTTTTTATCAGATTTATTTAAAGACATCATTTTATGATATTTTTTATGATCTTGAATAAAATAAGATAAACCTTGTTTAAGTATCCCATCTTTATTTTTTAGTTTTTCATTCAAATCATGATAAGATTTTAAATTTTCATAGACATTAGATTGAGAATAAGATGAATTTTTTCTCAATTTTTCATTTTGTTATAAATTTACATTATTTCTAGAGACATGTTTTTCATTATTATACAAAATCTTAGCATATAAATTAGTATATTTGAAAATATATTGTCTTAATATTTCAAATTCATTATTTAATTAAAAATAATTTGGGTCTTCAGAATCAAAACATATAGAATAAAACCCAAATTACTAACCCTATCTAGTGGTGTCATGAAGCATAAATTAACTGTTTCTTTTTCATTTCCAGAATGTTCACTGGAATCAGATTCTTTTTTACAAATTCAACTAGAGGTAAATTTTTGTTTTCGTTATTTTATTATTTTTATTTATTCTTATTTTTATGATAGTTAGGATTAATATGCCTTTTATTTGTTAGCTAATAATAAGTTAGATCTGGAGCATTATAATTTGTACTACCTTTCTTATATCCCTTGTGTTTTTAGGGTTTCTTCAAAATCATTTATTTGAGTCCTTTCATTTTCATTATTTTATAAATCCAAGTAGTAATATGAGTCATATCTTCTTTCCAAATATCCTATATGATCAAAATTAGAAGATTCTGTAGTAAAAACATTCATATATTAGAAAGATACTCCTTTTCATTTTTTTCACTCCTCATCATATTAGTCATACCATTCCAGTTCACACTAAGCAGCGATTCAGTCAATTCATCCCGAGTGTACTCTTTTAATTTCCTTCCTTCATTAGTGGAGACCTACTTTACATGAAATTTATTTTGTAATAATCATAAGAATAATTCAATGTGTATAGGGTTTTCAGTTTCGTCTCTATGTGAATTCATCCCATTATAAATTCTTCTGAATATATGGAAAATATGGATTATTGTTTCACCATCACCCATCTTGATGTCGGGGAATGCTACTTGAGGCATTCCATGATTGGTTTGAATTAATTTTTTGGAGCCAAGGTGAGTGACTTATAGAATATTCCCAATTTCATGAGATGTCGTAAAAGCTGATACATTACTGAAAATAATTCTATTAATTACCATATATAATATATTTATAACATTATAATTTAAAACATATCTAGTATTACCATTTATTGTAACAATATCTAGGTCAACATCAGGAAGAGTGTATTGTTTTGACATGATAGACCAGTGCTCAATGATCAATTGTTTGAGGTATGCCTCTATTCAATATCTCCAGCAGTCATAATCATTGTAATCAAAGTGAGGTGAATTTTGAGGAATCCATACATCATTTGGTTTCAATCCTTCCATCACAAATATATTTTTTCTTATACTATGAGGTCTAAGAATATTTTATCACAATATAATAAAAGAAGACTCTATATAGGGATTGGATAATTACAAAAACAAAATCCTTCAAACTAATGTTTGGTATAGAGAAAGAAAATTAAATAGATAAACTATTCTTAAGAAGATTATCGTTTGATACCAACTGTTAGGTCTAATACTGTAATGGTATATGGTCTAGAAGGGGTTCAATATACTATATTAAAAAATTTAGTCAAATAAATTGACAAAATAAATTGATTATTAAAGTTATTTATTAATTATAAGATAAAATAAAAAAGATCAAGTGAATTTTTATAATGGTTCAGTCTAATGTGGGCCAATTCTAATATTATATCTCTCCACATGGTGGATGATATGTGTATACTACCAAATATTTAATTTGGAATTATAACCTGTTACAGAATCCTATTCTAGTTTAGTGATAACCATAAAACTAACATTTGTATGGGGATTCATAACCCTTACAATACTGACTTTAGATATATGGAGTGACAACCCAAAAATTGTGACATTTGAATCCATGAGTCAAAACCTAAGGAAGATACATGGAAATTCTTTTGTATATAAATTCATAACTAGAAAAATAGAGTGTGTGTGTGAGATAGGTAATATTATTTCATACTCAGAAACTATATGAAGTTCAATATAAATAATTAAAGAACATGTAATGGTTCTTGAGAATTGGATAGGCATGTCTTGTCAAGGTGGTAGAAGATGAATCATGAGCAATCCGACACTTGAGAGAATGTATAGTTGATGAAACATGGCATCGTCGGACCTTGAAATTGTATAGTAGGTTGAAGAGTTCACATCTCATTCTCAATAAAAAATATAGTATAAAATAATTTAACTTTTAGTCTTCCTTATAGTGTTCTGAAACTATTAAATATAATCTGCAAAACAAAACTAACAAGTCAATCTCCGGGTAAAGTCATTAAAATTAAAAAACAATTGAATTATTCAAGAGAGATAAAATTATCCTCCATAATAATGGTAAAAAAATTCATTTGAATTTAAAATATGAAGATCAATTTAAACTTTTTTTAATAACCTCGTAAATGAAAATAATAATTCAAAGCAATCCCTTAAAATGGTGTTATTATTTTAAAAAAATATTAAATATAATTTAATTTAAAGAATCATGTTATTTAATAATAATAATTATTATTATATTATTTTAAATTCCATTAAATGTGTTTGAATATATTCAATGTCATTAAATAAAAAATTAAAAAATATTCCATCAATAAAATTATCTTAAAATATAAAAACAAAAATATTTTTTAAATATACTACAAGTGTACATATAAATGAATAGTAAATAAATAAAATTTTTAAAACACTTTATAAAATATTTAAAAAAAATTCATGGCATAAATAGAATATATATTAATTTTATAACATAATAAAACACTTAAAAGAAGAATAAAATTTATGCAATTCATCAAAGTATAAAAAGTGATGAAAAATAACACATGAAGAAATATTCAATGGAAACAGTAAAAAATGCCTAGCGGTGGAAAAAATGATTCATTGTTGAAAAATAATTTTACCAACTATTAGAGTTAATTTTACCTATCATTAGAAATAATATTTTACCCACCCAAAGTTATAAAAGAATGAAGCCACCATTGGAAAAGGAAAAATGAAGCCACCATTGGAATAAAAAAAGAATCAACCCACCATTGGAATAAAATTAGAAGCAATCTACCATTAGGAAAGGGAATAAAAAGACTCATTTTTGGATATAATAGAAAGACTCTCCATTGGTGGGTAATTTTTTACGCACCGTTGTTTTTTGAAAAGGAATCTACTGTTGAAATTTACATATGTGTCACCATTAAAATATTTCAATGGAGTATCCATTGAAAAGAGGAGATCCATCCTACTATTGGATAGAAGTAGAATGAATCTCATAATGTCGGAGAAATAAAAATGGAATCACTCTCTATTGGAAGAAGTGAAACATCCTCTATTGGGTGGGAAACTCCATCTAAGTGAGAAGAGTGAGCTGTTATTGAACTAGAAAACATTCAATGGGGAAGAGGATGGTTTCATAGCTTCTAATAATGAATAAGAAAAATATTTAGGGGTTTCCATGGAGGAAATATTCTTGAGAAAGAAGATAAAGAATAATATTTCTTCATTTTTTTTTCAAACTTTGACACAAAAAATTCAATGAATTTTTAAGCCATATTAAAAATTGATTTTATAGTTGGTATAGAAGACCTGTTTGAAGATAATTCCATGATATTTCCAATGAATCACAAATATCTTAATTTTGATAATTATTGAATATGAAAGTATTAATTAATGTTAAACCAAAATTATACTTCAGAAACCATTACAGTAATGTGGTCTTTTTTAAGGTATGTTAATTACATTTTTAGAGTTTCATTTAGTTTAATTATATTAAGAAAAATGTTTTATATTTATAATTGAACAAAAATTGTGAAATTATGATTATAAACGAATAATATATCAATGAAAAATATATGATTTTCAATTCATGAAAATTAAGAACTTCATATCTGTTTCAAGATCTTCGGACATATGAATCACCCCTTAAAATTAAAATTAGACAATATATTATTATAATTAAATTAATACTAATGAGTTCTATTTCAAATGGGACAAGTTTAAAAATTATTTGATCACTATATTGTATTTTATAATAAAAAAATTACAATAAAACTTCAATGAACTTTATACTGAAAATATTAGATGGGAGAAAAAAACATGAATCATATTCGGGATTAAATACAAACATGCTAGAGAAATAATTACACAAAATTGTAGGTTAATAAAATTTATATGAACTTATAGTATATTATATAAAATAATAATTATAAATTTATTATAAATACAATAAAATTTATAAATAAAATACAGAGACATTTTAAAAATAGTTTTTCAACTTAATATAATGAAAGGGTTTTGGATATTTAAAAACATAAAATAACATGTAATCAAACAAATATAATATACATACATGATCATTCACAAATATAAACATGTATATTGATAAAAAAAAGACACCATGTTATCCTTCAATTATTCATAATCATTACCATCAGGAATTGGTGTCCTACTTGAATTAAGATTCACAAAAGTCCCAACAGACAAACCTTCTATCTTCAAGAAAAAATAGTCTTTTATATAAACATGGTTAATGTAAAAAAATATTTATAGAAACACCCTTTGAAACCAATTGTTATATTGGAAGAGTATTAATTGTACTACAGTAAGGGTGATTTTTGGTTTATAATATTCAAATATACAATTTTCCCAACACTCACAATAAATTATATTAAGCAAAGTTTTGAATGTATAAACTTTGTAATCAAAGCTAAAAATAGTTTATAAGAAACAATATAAACATCTATAAAAATGTAGAGTGGAAATATGTGACACTTAAAATGATAAGGATAATAAATTAATATTGGTTTTATTAAATAACATAATAAAACTTATACAAACTTTCCTATGAAATTTCTACACTTTAACATAATATGTTAAGGATGTGTTTGAACTAGATGTTAGGTGTTTATGACTTCACCTATAATAAAGTCTTTCTTCTAAGCCTAAGAATCCCTTGAACAGATTCATCATAAAAAATATTTTTCCCTATCCCTAGGAACCCTTGATCAAACTAATCATACCAACTTTATATCTCTATCCCCAAGAGCCTTAGATCTACCAGATCAGACAAATAGAAATTAAAACAATAGATCTTAAGGCATTTATAAAGGTCACCTCACAAATGACCCATTAAGAAAAAAACTCTAAAGATATATTTGAACTAATCCAAATAACAAGGTGTAACATAACTTCAATATCATCTATAAATCATATGTCATGAGATACATATTCTCTGTGGGGTTACAGTCTATTTATTGAAAAACTATAATGGTTAGATTCTACATATCTCAGAAGTATGATCCCTGCAAAGATTCATATTGCCTAAGAAAAATTAAGGAAATGTTCCCCATTAATAGGGAGTGGATAACAGGTTGTCCCGGATCCAACTAAATTAGAGATTTCATTTAGTTAGCCTAAAATTATAAATAAACTTGAACTCACATTATATTTTGTCTTCAAAAAACACATCTACTCTACACTAGATTGGACCAACCACGAACAAGCCAAAAAATACTAAAAAATTAAAAAATAATAGAAAAATATCTGTTTAAAAATTAAACGCTACCACTTGAGAAAGAACTAGAAAAACATAAAAATATATTAAATCATATAAATAAATAATTCTTTTATGTATGTAAATTCAACTCAAGGATGGTCAAAAAGCACTTTTTTCTAAAAGAATAAAACTTTACACTTTTTAATAGTTTAACACTCTCCCAAACCAATCATGAAAGAAATTAATGTTTGTTAAAACTTGTCTATTATGAATTTTAAAAAAATTATTAAAAGAAGTCAATACATAGAACTAAATTATAGAAAATCAATACATCATTGAGTATACAATTTCATATAAAAGCAATGTTAAACAATGATTTAAAAAATTAAATCTTTTTTCTCCTTCATTTGTGTAAAGTTTGTTCTAAACATAGCCAATAATTTTTTTATATTAACAATAAAAACTACACCCTTTCTACCCCTTAAAAATAATATAAAATAATTGCAAAGAATTATATAATGTATCTAAAAAACCTTTTCAGAATTATTTTTCTCCATTTCAAAAATTAAACCAAACTATGAAAATAAATCCATTAAATAACATTAAATCTTATCTATAATATTAAAAACTTAAACCAAATTTAAAACAACCAAATATGAAACTATGGGTATTAAAAAGATTTTTTAACACCATAATGATTCAAATTAACTGAGGTAAACCTCACATTTTGAGTCTTAATGTTATTATATATTTATATACCAAAAAGAAAATATTTTTAATAATGTAAAACAACCACTAAAACTCAATGTATTCATAATTAGCATCACACAAATGTATTTTAAAATAAAACAAGAAATATTTTACTAAAATAGACACAAATAAATTTAAAACACTCTATATGTGTTATCCAAAAATCCAAAGTGAGAAAAGGAAGTAAGTTTAAAAAATAAATCATAACAAATTAATGCTAAAATGAATTAATGTTTTAATTTTAATATAATCATAAATGTATAAAAAATTATATTTCACCCATATAGTGTAGAATAATTCAAATATAGTTGGAATCCTTTACCAAATCATCCATATTTTCATCCTAATATCCCTATTCTTTTTCCCAACCAAGAAATATATGTACTGAAAATTTGAAAATAAAATATTAGTTGAATTAAAAACACACTTCTAAATAGCTAAATACCTTACCAATCTACAAAAAAAATTTAGTTGATATAAATCACACACTTCTAAAACAAAATTAAAACTATATTTTTTTAATAATAATATATATTTTAACAAGTACATTGTTAATTTTAAATTTAATACATAAATAAAATAAAAAATTACTAGTGACATAAAATGAAAATTATGAGGATGACTATGAAGAAGATAAATATTGTGTAAATAATATATGATTATTTGTCAAATTGATAAACCAATAAACAAAACCAATAAGATCTTAAAATTAATTATTTAAAAATGAATTAAATGTAAACATGAAATTAATTTCCTATGAACAAACCACAAATCCCAAATCTCAAACCACAAAAAACAAGCTAAAAATTATAGATAAGGATTCTATGAATCCTAAAATCATATATTTTTTGATAACTGAACAAAAACATTTATGAAAACCTAAAATTAGTATTTATAAATGATTATAATACTGAGGCACTAGAAATACTAGAGGGAATGCATGGGCACCATAACTGGCTTAGTTTGGAAGGAACGAGTATTGAGGCACGATAAGGAAGGCCTAAAAACATCAGGATGAGAAAATAAAGTTGAGGCTAGTAAGAAGGATAAGAGATGATGGTAGGGGTGGGTGGGGGAGAGTCAGTGGAGAGCAGGGAGAGTGATGTCATTGTAGTGTAGTAGGACATTGTGGGGGAGAGGAAAAATTGCATAGTTGTAGAAGATGTGTCACTTACAGAGAGGTGTGTGAAGAATAGTCTATGGAGTGATGTAAAAGGGTAGTGTTGAGAGTGTGAGAAAAAATGCTTAAATGGGGTGGGGGTGTTTCCCCTACTGACTGTGTTACCGAAGTCTAAGGGAACATTGGGATTTAAGGGGGCCACTCCCTCATTTGGGAGTCTTAATTGTCAGAACCCGCTATAGTGGGTCTTTGATGGTGGGAGCCAACATTGTGGACAAAAGCTTTCATGGACTGTAGTAGGCAGTGAGAGTAAGTATCATGGATAGAAGAACCACCCCAACCACCGAAGAAACTCTTGGTTTTCCATTCTCTATTTAAACCGGATGAAAATCCAATGACTATTGTGATGTAATCATTTAATACTTCAATGGGATTTGACGAGAGTGATGATAGAGAGTTATCATGTTTCTTCTGTGGATATGGGCTTCAAGACGAACCACGTTAAATTATGTGTTTCTCCATTTTTTTCATTTTTTATGTGATTTTTGTTACCACTCACCTCTGCTGCTCCCTTACAAGTGGTATTAGAGGGATCCAGAGTGACAGGAGTTCGAAGTGGTGTGCCGATAGTGATATTTCTAGTGACCGGATAATTGAAAGTGGCCAGAAAATTTTTTCAAGGGTAGATCCTTGAAGAGGATGATGAGATTATACCAACATTGCAAGCGGTGTCGAAAACTGAGATGAAATGAAGGATATAAGCTTAGTCAATTTCTGGTTAAAATTGTAGGTTAACAAAAACTCTATTCTAGAGAAGATGGTATTATTCATGCCACTGGTGAAAATTCATGCGAGTTTCGGGTAGGTGATCTAGTGTACCATGTCAACACCATGTCAGTAGGTGATCTGGACCACTGAACTTATTTTGGCGATGTCTCAACTAATCAGTGTCCAATTTTGGTGATCCAGGAATCTGTTTTGACTATTTTTACCATTCCATATGCATCTGTATAGTTATTTTTTCAAAATTATCACTAGATCAACTTCTTTCAGAAGGTTGCATCATCAATGGTGGTGATCACATTTTGCGACATCGACGATGGAAAACAGTGAGGCACTACCAAAATATGAGATTAAAATGTTCTATGGTTGGAAAAAAATCAACTTATTGAAAATCACGGTGAAAGATATTCTTGTGAAGCAAGGCAGGATGAGACTGTTCATCATAGAAAATCCCTAGACAACCAGTAAATATGATTGGGAGGTGCTCAAGATGGGGTTTGTCAGCACATTTTGACTGTGTCTGGTGAATGAGGTAAAGTACTTGGTGTTGGACGAGACCTCACTAAAGGAAATCTAGAAGAAGATGGATCAGTGACATATAGCGAAGTCGCTCACCAACAAATTATTCCTCAAGATGAAATTGTACAAGATGTGGATGGATGAGGGAACAAATTTTTTGGATCACACCAATGAATTCAACAAAATCCTAGCATAGTTATTGGGGCTTGGTGTGAGGGTTGGAGGGGAAGACAAAGAACTTTTTCTTTTTTAATCACTATTATGCTCATTTGATGAACATGTGACTGTATTACTTGTGGGGATGGAAACATTGAATCAGAAAACTGTGATGGAGTCACTTCAAGTTTTAGAGTAATTTTGAAGACCCCCAATACATTTAGGTGAGAAAATCATGGTGATGTGAGAAGATAATGGAGGGAGGTGCCAATATCGAAAGTCTAGAGGTAAAGAATAGATTCCAAAATTGAGGGTATGCAATATTAGATAAATCACATGTTTTTGGTGTGAGAAATAGTGTCACTATAAAAGTGACTATGGAGAACACAAAAATTATGTTTCTGGGAAAGGGAAAGTTAAAGAGAACGATATAAACAAAACAGAATTATCATAAAATGATGAATCTATGTATGAAAATGGGAATCTTGCACTCGAATGGGGGAGTTGAATGGTGAAAAGTGCAGTTTAATTCCTACAAAACATACGGGCTCATGAATTAGTAATGTTGTATTTGAAAAACTAAGAACTAGCAGGCTCAAAATCCAAAAGAAGACGGACGCGTTTTGGATTTGGGGAGATCAACACACATATGTATGATAAAAGGTACATTTCTTAACTTTCAACAGGTGTGAGACACAATGAGACTTGGTGATGGGTCCACATATGAGGTTTGAGGAGTTGGGAGGATGAAATGGAATACACCCTATAGAGGAGTTCGTAAACTAGAAGATGTGAAATTCATTCTGAGGATGAGACGGAATATTGTATCATTAAGTGGGATCGATGCGAAGGGGTTAAAGATTTCCATAGTAGGTGTATTATTGGAAGTATCTCATTGGGATGTAGAAACACTTAGTGAGAAAGAGTCCCATTGGATGTATCATTTTATGGGGACCTTATTCATCCTGAGATTGATTGAAAAAAGTGTAATTGCCACGTCATCTGGCTTGAAGAAATGTGTCAAATTGGCTGATGAAGTTTTTAACACCTACAAGGAGACTGCATGTCAAGATTATATCCCAAATTGGTCATGAGGGGGAGATTTTTGGGGGACACTCCTTTATTTGGGAGTCTCCCTCATCAATATCCACTACAGTAGGTTTTTGATGGTTGGCAACTGATACGGTGGATATGTGCTTTCGTGGACTGCAACAGCCAGAGAGAGGAATTCTCATGGGTATATGAACCACCCCAACAACCAGAGAAACTCATGGTTTTCCATCCTCTATTTAAATTGGATAAAAATTCCAAGGCTGTTGTGATGTAGTCTTGTAATCCTCTGATGATATTCTAAGAGAGTGATAATAGAAAGATGGCTCGTTTCTCCTGTGGATGTAGGCTTCAATGTAAACCTAGATAAATTCTATTTTTCTCCATTTTTTATCATTTTGGTGTGATTTTTGTTACCACGCACCTCTGATGAACCCTTTCAGGATTTCCCTTGGGTCGGTCTGGCTTAGGAGTAGTTGCAACTACATCGGATGATCTTCTTCATCAATTGAAAGGTTTAGCATAGTGGTATCTTATTATATGTATGTTTTGTAAATCACCATTAAAATGGTCAAATGATTTATCCGATAAAAATTAAAATCTTCATATAGTAGCATTATTCATATTTTTCTTGTATTATTAGTATGTTTTCATCTAGTAGACTTATATATCTTTGACTGATGAATCCTATTCAGTATACATTTTATTACTTAATCTAATGGACTTCATAGTACTACATCTTATGAACTTTATAACCCATATTTATAATTAACATTATATATGATTATCTAAGGAAAATTTTCCATGCCCATCAAAGAAACATAATAAGTGTTTGTTCTATAGATCTAATATACTCCATTTAGTAAAACAAAAAACATGAATTGTGGATGAGAGAATCGGGGTATGATCCTTGTTAGCCCCAAGATTTCTTAAACTAGATATTTGGTAATGCAAATTCAAATTAACCATGGATGATATTTGTTTTAAGGAAATGATCCTCTTCCATGACTAATTAGAGAATTCCAAACTCAAGTGTGTAAAAATGAGTACGATATTATATTTTGAGGGTATTTTATACGGAATCGGTCATGCTAAAATGTGGATGATGTTATTCTAGTGGTCAATAGAAGCTTCTTGAAGAAGCTCTAACATATAAGAATTGGAGATGATGTCAATCCAAACCTTAAGAGGACAATATATCCTCCTCCTATTAAAGATAATTCCATTCATGAGAGTCTGTGATCATCTAATAAACAAATATAGTTCTTCACTTCATCCAATATATTTAAGTTCAACCAAGATGGATTTCTATAGTTGGAACTAGGATATTGATTCTTCTTGGTTTGGTTTGACCAATGACTAGAGACGTTGTTGTTAAGCCTCCACCAAACATTTAATAATAAAGTTGAAATCTAGGAACCAATTGATATAGGTGACGGAATCCTTGAGGAGTCTAATGATTCACCAAAACTCGTTATTTAAGAAGTTGATTAGAGGATGACTCTTAAACTATGCTGATTTATTTAGGGTCAGCAAGGAGGATGAAGACAGGGCGAAGTGGACACCCATGTTGAGTGTTTATGAAACATCACATCAATGAATTCGAGAGATGTTTAGTCTGACCATATTTTTGTTTTAAATTTTGATCAATGATTTTATTTTATTTATTATGGTCTAGATGAAGAACGGTTAACTATTATTTCAATTGTATGTTCGTATGAGGATGCACACAACATTTTTGATGAAATGTTGAAGCCCATTGAAAACAGTACAGGTGGAATCCTGTGGAAACCAATACTAGTCTTTGTTTGTAATGTTGGGTAATTACTCAAATTTTATACCAATGTTGATGATGGTGTAAAGGTTTTGATCCAATCATAATGATTCTTCACTAAAACTAAATCTTTTTTTAGTCTAATTGAAACCAAAGAATTATATTCAAGGATACCAAGACTAAGACATAAAGTTGATGAATCCCGTGATTGATGATGTGGGGTAATGGGATGATTTTGATGTTATCATATAAAATGATTTGAACAGATCTTTTATGAAAAATAATGAGTCTTGTAAATATAGGTATTTCATGATTTTCTAAGAATATATTTTCATTCAATGATTAGATATTAGTGGATGAAAAAAGGGAGAATAATGGAAGAAAAAATGGAATAAAACGGAATTTATTTCACAGTTAACAAGGAATACAAAAACTTCATCTCCACACCTCTCTACAAATAAAACACTCTAAGGATCTATCCCATAAACAATGGCTCTCTGGATCAAATATAATGAATGATGGAAGAAACCTAAGGCCACCTTATATTGAAATCATGGGATTTTGGGAGTTTAAATCAACCCCCACACTCCCCGACAAACATTTGGATTACAAAAATGGTAGACTCATACCATAGTGTGTAGAGTTGGTGCACCGGCCAGATAAACAACCTTTGTTAACATATGTGTCAGGTTCTCCTTCATGTGGATCTGCACATGTCGGTGCAATAGTCAATCCATCACTTCGCATATCTAATGATATTGAATTTCAATGTGCTTCATTAGAGATCAGTACATTGAGTTCTTGATCAATTCTAAATCTATTTGACTATCACAATTAACCTTGTACTCCTTCTAGAAGAATACAATCTCCTAAAGAAAATGATTTGTCCACAACTTATCTATTCCAGCTTCAAAAGAAACTATGTACTCTACTTTCATCATGGATAATAGAACTCAATAATTAAACCTTTATTTCCAAAATATAGCTCCTCCTTTAAATTTATAGATGTGTCTTGATGTAGGAATCCTTTTATCAGGATCTCCTACAATATATGCATCTACATATACCTCTAAGAGTGTTTCATCTCCCCAAAAGCACAAAAATATCTTTGAAGAACCTTTTTGATGCCTCATAGTCCACTTGATTATATCATAGTGTTTTTTCCTGGAATTTTAGATAAATCATCCCATAATCACCACTACAAGATAAATTTCTAGTCACATACTCCCAGTAGTGTACATCATGCTTCCAACAGTTTTGGATTATGGTATCATATCCATTTCCTCGAATCATATTTGGATAATGGACATGAACTCTTTCTCAACTTCAAATGATCATGAAGAGAAATTCTCTCTGGTTTATATTTATCCATATTGAAACATTTCAGAACATATTCAACATACTTCTCTTGAGATATCCATAACAACCTCCTATTTTTGTTAGTAATGATCTATATCCCCAAAATATTTTGAGCTTCTCCAAAATCCTTCATATCAAAAGACTTGGATAATTCCTTCTTCAATTGGATAATATTCATTGCATCCTTCCCAAAGATCTACATGTTAAAAACATAGAGTAGAATTGAAACAAGGTTACCATCTTGAAATCTCTAGAAGTATACACAATGTGCAGCCTGTGTCCGTTTGTAGTCATGACCACCATGAATGTTTCAAACATCTTGTATAACTTTTTGAGGGCTTGTTTAAATCGTTAAAATATATTATTTAATATGAAGATGATATTTTATTTTCCAAAAACCTCAAAAACTTCAAACTACCTCGTATAGATCTCCTCATAGAGGTTATCTTGAAGAAAATTTATATTCGCATTTATTTGTTCAAGCTCTAATTCAAAGCTAGACACAAATATGAAATGACTCGGATTGAATACATATTCACCTCAACTAGAAAAAAACTCATCAAAGTCAAATCATTTCTTCTAATGTAATCCCTTGACTACTAACTGAGCTTTGTGCTTTTCCTCATTTTTTCTTCAATCCCTTTTCAGCCTAAACACCCGTTTTTCTCCTACGCCTTCTTACCTTTGGGTAGTTCCACCAAATTGTATGTCTATTTCCTTATTAAAGAATCCATCACATCCACCATTGCATTCATCAACTTGAGTTTATTAGGATGATACACTACTTCTTAGTATCCTTATGTCTCCCATCATTAGTGGATAATAGGTAATCTGAATTAGAATATTTTTTTGATTGAATCCTTCCTCATGGAGATATTTTAGAGTGTGAAATGTTATGTTTTGGATGGAAAAAATCACCTACCTAATAATTTGGTTCTAAAACATATTATGTAGATGATTCAGTCTCCCCCTTCTCAATATACTCATACACTCATGCATGGTCTGTTGACGATAAGGCTTCTTTCACCTCCTCCTCTTCATTGATGGGTGGTGCTGGTATAGGTGTTGGATCATGTATGGATTTTTTATGAATTTCTATTAGATGCATTATAATGTTTTTAATTTCCTCAATCCTTTGGTTATCATCAAATAAAACGTTTTTTCTTATGATCACCCTCTTCTCCTTTAAGTCCAAAAACATGTATATGAACTCCTCATCTCCATATTTTATGAATGTGTATGGAGTAAATCTCTTTTCTAACCTATACCTAAACTCCTTGAATTTATGTGAAAATTTCAAACATCCAAATACTCATAAATGGGAGTAATATGGATGTTTAAAATACCATATGTTATGTGGAATTTCAAAATTCAGTAGGACCAATAATGATCTGTTGATGAGGTAGCATGCACGACTAATAGATTATACCTATAATGGTTTAAGAAGGTTATCCAAACTCATCATGATTCTAACCTTCTCCATGATGGTTCCATTTATCCTTTGTGAAACTCTATTATATTATGGGATATATAGGAATTTCCCCTTATGTTAGATGCTCTAACATTTTAATAGCATCAAATTCCCTAAATGGGTACTCTCTTCTGTTGGCTGAATGAAGTCACTTAACCTTCCTTCATGTTTAATGCTCCACTAGGGAATGAAAAATATTTAAGTAGTCTAGAACATGGGATTTTTTCATAATAAGAACACCCAAACCATTCGAGATGTATCATCAATAAAGAATAATAAATATATTTTACATATTATTAAATCCACCTCTATGGGTCTTCATACTTTAGAGAGCACCAGATCCAGAAACTTTGATCTCATTGAGAAATTATTATTGAATGATACTCTATTTTTCTTTCCGTAGAAGTAGTATTTACAACGATCAAGTGATACATCCTTTTCAATATTGTTGTACTTGTTCTTTGTCAGGGTAGATAACCCACATTTACTCATGTGGAATTGTCTCATATGCCACATATTTGGTGAAATATATTCTTCAATCATGATGGGGTTTTCTACACATATCATTACATGTGTTTTTTACAACATACCAAAAATGTGTCCTCAGGTGATGATGATGGAACCTTTTTGCATTTCCATGCTCCATTTCAAAAGATGTTATCATTTTCATATCGGTCGAAGGCTATTCCCAATAACAGGTTGAGTTGATGTCTTGGAACATGTTGAACATCCTTTGGAGAGATTGTGTATCAAATGTTTTACATGACCTTGATATCAACCATTCCAATAATATCCTTCAAATTGGTCCCCATTTTTACTACACAAAAGCAACCAACAAGATATGTCAATATATTTTCATGATGAGGAGTCACATGGTATGATTCTGCTATATCAAACACCCATTATATGTCCTAGGATAATGTGTTAAAGCATGTATCATCTTCATCATTGAAGAATATAAAAAAATCTGTGGTGAATCTCACATGTGTGTCCCCATTTATTCTTTATTGGTTTCTACTATTTCCCTTTTCTTGTAGTAATGTTATATAGTTCTTCTTCAGGTTTCCCCATATGCCATAATGGTAGAATTTTTATATTGGTCTCCATCCATATTTGAACCTTCCTCTACTACTACTACTTATTCTTCTTCTTCTTTCCCCATGACTTCATCCTTTTTTTCTCCCTCACTTCTCCTGGATGAGATCTTGTGTCCATTTGTAACTCATGTCCTTTATTTGGTCCTCTTTGTTGAAAAATGAATCTATTACCATTTCCATGGTAAGATTACCTCTAACTATTGAGTGGATGAGTGAGACCATAATTGTATCCAAACAATTTGGAAGTGTGTAGAGTATGTGTATTTTTTTCATCATTCTGTGTCTTACCTATAGCCACCAATTGCTTCACCAGACATTGAAACTCGTTGGTCTACTAATATATAGAGATTCTACTCTATAGTCGGATAAGGATCAACTTTTTCAACAAGGGGATCTTGTTCTGAGAATTATTTGACTAGTAAATATTTTTCAAATTCATCCAAAATTTTTATGTGCCATTCACTTGTGCCCCATGGTGGTAGACACTGTGATCGATCCATTGGTAGGTTTGATTGATCGTATTCTTATTCATATTCTTCCTCTCTGCTTTCTTGGTGACATCATGGTTGACTCCCTTGTTCTTAATGGGGTCAAAAAAAGATCCTTAACACTAAGGATATCATCCATTCAAGACTTCCAAATTGGGTAGTTCAATGAATTCCACATGATCATCCCTATATAAAAATTACTATAGAATAGGGGAAAATGAGTCCCACAACTCTATCTGTAATGGTCGAAAATGGTGGAATCAACTCTTAGATTGTCGAAATTGTACAATGATTGATCAGGATATGACCAAATAGGTTTCAATGGACAATATAAACTGATGAAATGGTGATGATGTAGTGATGATGTGGCACACCAGAGCATCTACGAATATCTCACAAGAAATATCATCGGTAAAGAAACAATGCATTCTTCTCTAGCAAGGGGGTACTGTAGCACCAAAAGTTTGACCAAACATTTAATGATCCTAGGAAGCTTGTTTTGTATCTATTTTAAATGTTGTTTTAATCTTTTTAGTTAGGTTGACCTGAATGTTCAGAATATTCATTCAAAACACAATTCTACACAACTTCAATTTTTTGATCACCAAAACAATTTCACTACTCCACACTGTTTTATAGAAAATGTCTCTAATAAAACTTTTTGTGATTCATTGATCACAAATAGAGATTAATTAACGAAAAATGGACTTTGTTTCACAAAGAACAAATCTTAAAAAAACATCATCTTCACATTTCCATTTCTATAAATGGATCCCTCCAAGACTCTCTCCCGAATAAAATGGCTCAGAGGCTCGAATCTAATGAATGAAGGAAGATCCCCAAGGAATCCTTAAATAATCATTCTTTGAGGATACATGTTTGACACAACTCCCACCAATATCCCATCAACCATTAGACTTCAAAATTTCATCCACCTACCAAGGTAGCTGGAGTTGGTGCACAAGCTACCTTTGAAGAAACATTTTGTGGGAAGTTGGATAGATCCTTCAGAATGAATGCCATCATTCTGGTAATTGATTTCTATTTATAGGTTGAAAATATGAACATGGTGGGGACCTCGGTGATCTATGATGTTTTTTATGAAGAAGTATATTTTTGTATGAAATATGTTCAATAAAATGTGAAAAAATAGGGATCACAGATAGAATTTTTGATGAAATCATGAACATACACTCAAGTTCAATTTTTTAGGATAGTCTTTGATTATTTAATCATATATGATGGAGATCAGAATTTACTTTTTTTATTCAAATGATAATTCGAAGTTAAAAATGTGTTTTCATTCACAAGTGATTTTTCTTTGTGCATGTGCATAGAGAAGTTGTTGATAGGGACCTCAGTCTTTCCCAACACTATGATTGAAAATAAAAAGGTCATTGCTTGAATGATGCTTGTTAATTTTTCTTTTCTAGTTAGAATTGTTTGACTATTGAGTTGAGGCTTCACAGATAGTGCTGTTTTGGATGTGACTAATTTTTCATCAATAAATTCCTTTGATATTTCCCATACATGATATACTGATAAAGAAAAAAACTAGAGATTAATCCATTTTTTGACCTCTATATCTTCAGAAACATGGTCGGTCTTCCCTACAAAATCATAACATTCTCAAAACTGCTCTGGTCAATAGAGTGGTCCTAACACTACATCAAGGTTCAAAAAAATAATTAATTAAAATTAATAGGTGGCTCTAAATTTTTTATTTCAATAAATTAATATTATGAAGAGGTAGAATAAGATTCTGGTGATTGCAAGAACAATCAGAGGTTGAGCTAAAGAAAAAAAATCATGGGTGTATCACATGTAGTTACCGGAGAATTACTGCACTCATTGGGAGTTCCGCCGAAAGATGAGAAAGGGAACCCAGAATCACTCCATTTGGATTTTCATGTTTTGTTAGTTAGGATTTTTTCACATTTTTTATTTCATTTTTGTATATTTAGGGGGATTCATCTCGATGTTTTGAATTCCTAATTTGTGTTACCTCATTTAAATTCTCTTTCATACACTTGAATTCATGATTTATTTCATAAATATAAACATAATAAAACCCCGAAAGACTATGTGGCATACAGTTTTTTGGTAATTAGGTACATAACATAACAACATGGAAAATAAATACAACAATATTCTTTAAAAACTCTATAATATGTGATTATATTCCATGGATATTATAAAATTGATTGCAATAACATGTGGATATACATAAGAAATGGGTGAGTTATGAAGCCCAGTAAGAAAATTATTAAAACCTAAAATGAAAAAATATTAATACATATGAGTCAAGATTCATATCAAGAGGACATAAAACTGGAAATAATTATAATGTTCAACAATGAGGCATGATTTAACATGATAACATCAACGTGACATAAGAATGTTACATTAGCATAAAACATGACATATGCTTAAGTCAACACTAACTACCCAGATAACATCACATGGTGGACAGAGTCACATAATAAATTATGTTCACTCCCTAATCTCATATATAATATCTCATGAGACAAAAACAATACCTAATGAAATGCAGGGATATATAATTTCAGGCCAACCAGGCACTTTCATATCATGTACATTCTTATTGTTGTAGTGGTGGGTACCCTATACCCAATTAAACAGTACTCGTAGATTACCATTTCAGGTATACATTTAGATATTCATTTTGTACACATACAATTATAGTGTATACTTTTCAAGAATTACTATTTAATGGAAATTTCCATAGATGAATTGTCGTATAAAAAGGTTATAGAAGATCACATGCTATAATGAGAACCTATAGATATTATAAAATTTGTCTTAAATATAGGACATATGGTCTAGATGCATCATACTGAATAGAAACAATTGATTTATGACTATTAGGTGTTGGGGTCTAATAATCATTGAGATTTCTTATCTGGAATTTTTCACCTAGTAATCTCTAGTAGGTGAGCTCATGAGGATAGAACGACTAATAAGAACACCACATGTTTCAGGTTTCATTGGTTGTTCTTATCTACAAACATGTGTATTAGTCTCCAGACATGAAATCATTATAAATGTGTTTCATTTGATCATGAACTTTGATGCAAGACAAGAACAATGATAATAAAACCTTGGTAAAGAATCTTGTGTTTGGTATGTTTTTCATGGTATTGAATTGGTTGACTGGTAATGATAGAATTTGTTGATTCTATGTTGTGGAAGTAATATATCTTGGTCCCAGTTGATCAGAATAGTAGTACCTTTATAAGTCCTTGGCAAATGCAGTCCATGGTAAATTCTTCTAGTTAGATCAACAATTAATAAAGTAATAAAGGATGATGACACAAGTGTGATTTCTTATTAATGAGATATCTAAGTACAAAGTTATTATACTACACAGTAGTGTTCAAAGGTTGATTGTCATTGATATGGCTATTCTTTATCACTTTAGGGGCCTTGATGGGTTTCTAAACTCCACTCTTGGTCTATAAATTATATTTAGTGATATCGAGATATAGTCCTAGAGGGTCACACACAATATCTCAATGAAGAATCAGTTCAATTCTGGTGAACTAGGATATTTGAAATGGTGGGACCCACCATGGGGTCCAAGAGTCGTCCATGTTATCAATCCCTGATAAATAAATAATTTCATTATTATTTACATAAAGATTAATTGGGTTGAATTTATTTATTTTCAATATTCATGAGAAATTTATTTAATGTAGGAAATAATATTATTTTATTATTCTAGGTTCATTTAATATCAGAAAAAATTACAGTTCTGGTTAAAGGACTTGATTTTATCAAGTTATATATTGAATATTTATTAAAAATATGTGAAAATTATAAATAATTTTTATGATACAGTTTAGTTCATCATAATTATTTATTTATTTGTTATTTAGTGGGTGTTTTATTTCAGGTGGTTGGGGAACACTTTCATGTTATTTATAGCATCCAATATAAATATTTGTGGAGAGGATCATTCTATAGATTATTTATGCAATCTGAAATGAGAGTAACTCTCTCCTCTGACTACCTAGAGAGAGAAACTCATTCTTCAACTGTTTGATCCATGAATTTCATTGATGGATCAAAGGAAATGGATATAAGTGATTTTCACATCACCGAAGGATTCATCGGATATCCACACTAGAACCCAAATTTCGATGAAATACAAGCGTGAAGATTCATCGAGTATGTGTGGATGATATAGAGGTGTTCTTCTTCGGATCCTTCATGTAATTATCACTAGCGACATACTGTAGTTGAACATGACACTGAATCAATAAAGTTAAATGTTCATTTTATTTCTATCCTTAGTTTAGTTAATTCAGGATCCTCATACTATACTAGGGCTTAGATCATCATAGAT
Source organism: Viscum album (assembly GCA_963277665.1). NCBI lineage: Eukaryota > Viridiplantae > Streptophyta > Magnoliopsida > Santalales > Viscaceae > Viscum > Viscum album. The sequence continues at coordinate 621,841,224 of OY728135.1, read as the reverse complement.
GACATGTTCTCTGATCCTGATGTTGAAAATCGTAAAATTAAAACCCACCATCTTTTTTTGAGTTCCCATGTACCAAAAAATTGTATCAAAGAAAGAATTTTAATTTTATATTCTAAGAAAATTATATTAGATTTGAATATAATTATAGGGTAGTAAATCGGTCCCAACAGAAAAGATTTCACATCAATCCGATATCATATGGCCTAGTATAGCCATATAATGTTTTTGATAAAAATTGTTTTTCAGTTTTTAGGTATTAAAATTGATGAATTTATATATATATTTGTGTGTGTGTGTGTCTGTGTTTGTGGACACTATGTTTCTATACCCCACTTCAAAACTTTTGAAGCTGGTGTCACACCAGCTATAGGAGCCATCATGGTCAGCCATCTGCTGCACTTCCTAATAGTGAAAAAACATATGTATCCACTTTATTGTTTGTGGCCACATAACCCTCATACCACCAGACACCAATTCTTTTCTTGGACCTTCTCAATCCAACACCACATTCTATGGAACTTCTGGTAGTAGCAGGCCCACTGGCCTCACCAATGCTGCCTCCAGCGAGAACCAAGCTACTGCCTGGATCTGGGTCTATTGTTATCCCACGCCAGTGCCACCCTTTAGTGATCCCATCGTCTCCCACAGAAGGACCCACCATCGTCACCCCAGATCTATCAAGCATGTGTATATCTTCCACTCGCCTCCCACAACTAGTCATCAATGTTGTCCTCTACCACTCTGAGCTCAAGTCACTACTCCCTATCACTAGACTTCACAGATTCGGCATTCGACACAACCCCGCGACATACCTATCACTAAATAGCCATGATCCATGAGTCAAGGTGACCAAGCGGACTCTCTATCACTAGACAACCCTTTTGTGCCACCAAGAGATTCTAATTCCATCCAAGGCTACCTCCACCAACACATATTCCCTTACTATTGTGCACTGTCAGCCTCTAGCAATCTAAATGGTCAACCCAACAAGGTTCAAACTGCACACCCTTTTTCTACCTCGAAACAAGTTCGGGGTGGGTCTGCTCTGCACAGAACTGGTTCAAATAGTCCTATATAACCAAAAATGGCCTTACACTAGCTTGGAACGACCCGCTTTATGCCTACAGGGGGTTTTCAAGGACCAGGTTAATCAAAATTAATTTAAATATTAATTTTGTATTAAAAAATAATATTTTATACATTGATATAAAATTAATTTGATTTTTTTATTAACTTAAATTTATTACATAATTTAATTTCTGGTATTAAAAATAAATTAATAGAGGACATAATAAAAAAAATTAAGAATTTATCATAATAAATTTAATTTATTAAAATCTGTCATTCATTAAATTATTTTATTTAAATTTTTATCATGATTTAATGTTACCCACTGATAGGTCTTGAGAAATTGAGTGACCATTGAATGTCTATTGTTTATTTTTTAAATTATTTAATTATGTGTAATGATTTTAATTAAATAAGAAAGTATGTGAAGTTTCATTTTGTTGGTTAATTGAGATACGTGCCTACACATATAAATTTATCTTTTGTATATTGTGACCCTATCCCTCCTTACATGCATTTGAGAATGTTTGTAATTTAACAAATAAAATGTATGATTTAGACCTGTCCAAGATGAGGTAGTAATCCAGAAGAGCAGTGGAAAAACCGGGTGGTGATGTGCTGCATCATGAGTCATGCTACGACTCAGGTATGTTACCCATATGTCAGGTTTGGCATATTGAGTCTAAATCAAACAACCAGTTTTAAATGCTCAAGACCAATCAGATAGTTTACATCCTTTATTAATTTGTTTATTATTTTATGCTTTTCATCACAACAAGAAATAAATAATAAAATATATGATTCATAAAGAATAGATGAATGTTTTTCTTTTAATGTTCACTTGTGATCTTGATAACATAGTATGAATAAGATCAATATAAATGAATTACATTTTATATGAAAAATATAAAACCCTTAAAGTAATATTAAGTCTCAAACCCCATCCATTATTTGAATTTGACAACAAATAGGAGTTCGGGGTTCTCGGTCTTCCATTGTTGAGGGTGCCTACTACTACTAGGGAGTACTTATTAGAATGACGGGTTTACGTAGCTGAAGTAGGTAGTTATGGGTTAGATATATCTAAATTTCTATCACTTTAGAGTCAAAGCGTTAAGTGAATCAAGGTTACGATCCTGAAAAGTTGGGTCTTCACGCAATAGATCAAGGATCCATGAGTTAACGTGGTTGACCATCCAAAATCCAACCTTGAACTCTCTGAGTATTTCCATATCCATGGATTGTAGTCTATGTGGGGAGGTTTAAGGAGCCCGGCCACTGGAATACTCAAGCGGAAGTGTATGATGATTCTAGAATAGAGGGTCCCTACGATTCGATAATGTAGTGGGATAAATTTAATTAATTAATTATGTCTACATTTGTAATTAGGATAAAAGTACAGTTTGATTTTACTTTTTGTAAAAAATGGAAAGTAATACTATAAGAACACTGTGATAATTCACAAAAAAATTAAATTTTTTATCCAACATGAATTTCCAAGAGTAGTATAGGCACCTATTCATAATAGTATGATATAGTAATTTCAAGGAATTGTTGTCCCCAATACTTGTCAACATATCTTTAGAATAGAGGGTGTATAAATTCTTATATGCGACTCATGTATGAAGCATATTATAGTTATGTCACAATTCTATCATCAACATTAGATATAATTTATGGATACTAACATGAGTACATTGATGATTTTACATGTAGTGTCATCTCTGATGAGTCATCAAGGAGAAATTAAAGTGAGAAATGAATGGATGATATTACACATGATATGTGAAAATTGAAAAGATTGTCCTGATATTTCAATATATATTGTTCTATTATTATTATTACTCATATTCACTAGTTTTTTTAATAATAATAAATGAAAAATATGGAGAAAATGCATTTTGGCCTTTAAGGTAAGGTTTTCCAAGAAAAATAAGAACTTATAGAAGGTTTCATCTTTAATTCTTATAGTGAACATGTTGAAAGACAAGGACAAACAAAAAATGGAAAGAGCGATACCAAATATAAATTCACAACATCCTTCAAAATAAAAGTTTATTAAACTAGAGCTTATTTTATTCTCATATCATGAAACAAATCTATGGATGTTTAATAATAATGAAATGAATTAAATAATTATGCAATAACTTATTTTTCAAATATAGTCTTCAATAATAAGTATTTTATATAACATACTTCTTGGGTATTAAATAAAATAATTTTATTATATATGTGTATCAAAATATAGTAGCCATGTATATATAAAAACATTACAAGAAGTGACGTGTATTCTACAAGAGGCTAAGAAAGGGAAATTACTAAGCTAGTAGTGAGAAGAACTGAACTTATAATGGCCTAGTTTATTTATTCTAGTTGAAACTCTATTAAGAATTTCCAAAAAAAAATAATCTCACATGTCCATGGAAAAAATTATACATTATTCCAGTTTGGGAATGAATGTTGTTTATGGTGTTTCATACTCAACGAAAAGTTCAATTATACATGAATTATAGGAAATACTTAATTAATATAAAATGTAAGACTTATATACCCAGTTGGGGAAAGAATATTCTTTGTTAAGAAGAAATAGAAGTTGACATCAAGGATATAACCAGTATGGTATCTTGACTCAATGTAGATAAATACCTTAGGTATTATCGATGAATATACTTATTTATTTTGGAAATATAATTCATTATAAAGAAATTTAAGCCACAATGATTTTGGAATTAGTTCAACTAGAGAGCATGAACTATTCCAAGAAGAATGTAGAGGTATATTACAATACATCACAATATTCCTTTATGTGATTAAGGAATATGAACATAAAGAATGATATTTTCCAAGTCAGAAGATATGAGTGTCTTTGGGATATCATACCGAAGAATATCTTGACCAAGCGTTAATCGATCAATAAAATGCAACATGGTGTAATTACTAAATACACATTAGATTATCCTCATAAAGGATATGATGTTAATAAGGAGGATCTATGATTACTCTTACATGTTAACATTGTTAAATAAATATTAGCAATGAGAAATTACTAAATTTAAATTATCTTTTACACATCAGAGTCATGATGTGAGTATAAAGAGTATCAAAGTGGATATATATTATAGAAACAACCATTATATTTAAAGATGTGCTTCACAAATAAAAATGTTATCCCATAACCATATGAAAACTGTATTGAAAATGGATACCATATGATTCATTGTATGATGAATCTCCATTATATTTTAAGAACATGTGTTTAGATACAACGAGTTTTTTATGATATAGAAATACATGAATCAAGAAAAACATAGTGTTCATCTAATGTAATTAACCTAAAATTTTCATAGGATATTAGAGAAATACCTATGATAGAAATATATAGTCAATCCATAGACTGTTGTTCTATATAAGGGTTCACATCTCTAATTGAGATAGTTGGAGCAAGATGGAATTGGGTTTAGTCAAATCTAGATATGCATAAATAGTTTACATAGGAACAAGTTCTACAAGACCTTGTGGAAGGGACTGTTCTAGAGACACATACTACATAAGAAGGTAAAAACCATAGTTATGGTTTTATGTTCATCATGGTCAGTGATACATTATAATAATTCCTACAATGAAAAAGTATATAAAAATTTGATAAAATTAACAAGGTCAATTAAAATTCAATAATGGATTCCATGTATCTAAGTACAAGGGTCTTATTATTTTAATACTATGGTGGGTATTCAAGTGAGATGATACATGGATGGTACAAGTGTGGTACCAATAAGGTACCATGGGTTATACCAATTCATTATTCCTAAATTCATCAGAATTTTACTTCTCATAGAGACTTTTTTATTTCATTTAATTGAGAATTGGATTTCAAGACCCCCAATCATGGAAGGTGTCTATATGACACAACTAGAATGGGATGATGATTTTACAAAATAAAAATAAGGGGTGCAAGTTACAGAAATCTAATTTAGGAATTAAGTAATCAATATGATCATAGAATAGTTATCTGAGATGAAGCTTTACCATGTATCTCCTAGAGGTTAGTGGGTGTTCCATTGTTTTCAATGTAAAATGTATTTTCTATCATATGTAAAACATCTATTGGTATTATAGTTAGTTAATAGAAGGATGAAAGTATATCCATAGATATTGACTTAACGTAGACACCTATATTCCATGGAACAAGACCTAATGTGGTAGATCAAATGGTTTCTTAGATCTAGTAATTCATACATATATTGACACGATATTTAAAAATACAAGATGGAACAATTTGAGAGATAATTGTTAATAGTGTCGCATGACATATATCTCTCCATGAACACATGCATAAGCGTAGGATGATATTAATGTGGTGGGATGAATTCAATATTATTCTATGATGGATCAATCACATATGCATGATATGTATAAGAATTGATATTTCTAGAATATGAATTATAATAGTAAAATATCAGTTATATTCAGGAGAACTGCACCATAAGAATTCATCAATATCCTATTTCAATTGAAAAAGAAGAAAGAATACACACAAACACACACACACACACACACACACACATATATATATATATGGCATGTGGGGAGGAATAGATTCATGTTTTTAGGGGAAACAAACTAGTCTTACTTAGATAAATGTGATCTAATATCACATTCAGACAAAGGGAGTTAGTGAGATAGGCTCATACAATCTTGTGGTATCCATATATAAAAATATAGAGTAAATTGTAGTTTCTAATGAAGCTAAGTAATTGTTATTAAATAAAATGATTTGTGTGGGTTCTTAAAATCACACATAGTAAGTGATGTTTTATCATTTTGATAATTTGATTACTAGTACTAGCCAAGATGTCATGTTTTGATAGTGTACAAATGGAATACACTAAAGGTTTACATCTCATGATATGTTTTACTCAATAAGGTGAAGTCACACTCCACAGAAACATGATCTTTATTATGTGATAGCTATCATGGGTGGTTTCCAATTTGCATCTAGTGAAAGTGAGAGTGTTATAATAGTGGGTTCCCTAAACCCAATTAAATAGTACTTTTAGAATCCCAATTCATGTATACAATTAGATATGCTTGATTTAACATACCATTATAGTGTAGAATTTTCTATTCCAATATTTAAGTGTAATGTACATAGATTAATTTTCATATTAAAAAGTTATAGGCAATCCCAGACTATAATGGGAACTTCAAGATATTATGACATTAATCATAAATATAGGTAATATAGTCTCGATATATCTTACTGACAAGAAATTTTTTATGTTTGACAATAAAGTTCTAGGGGATAATATTCATTAATAATTATTATCATAATTTTTTTACTTAGTGATCTCTGTTAGGGGAAATAATGAGGGTAGACACAACAATAAGAACACTATATGTTTCAGGTGTCATTGTTTGTTCCTATATATGGAAATGTGTATTGGTATCCGAATTTGAGATCATTTTCAATGTTCATCATTTGAACACATACATTGATGAAAGGAATACCCATGATAATGAAATCATTGTGAGGTAACTTGTGTTGTGTATGTCATTGGTGGTATGGTAATAGTTGAATGGTTAAGATATCATTTTTCGCTTCTGAGTTGGGGTAGTAATATATCTAGAGCCTGTTTTATCATAATTCGAGTACCTTAATATTTTATAGGCCCAAAAATACGATTGTAAATCTATTCAGATAGATCAATAATGAGTAAATAAATAAAGGATGATGACACTGGTGTGAACCCTACTTTATGAGATATCAAAAGACTAATAGATTATAATACATTGTTCTTGTTCGTCACTTTGTTTTCATTACTATGACTATTCATTATGTCTTTAGTGGTCTTGATGGGTTGATAAGACTCACTTATTATTCTGTAAATATTATTCACTACTAATTATATAAGATCCTATAGGGTCACGCACAACAGCACAGTCAAGAATCATCCTTATTTTGATAAATAATAATAATTGATATGGTGGGACCCAACATGGGGTCCAAGAGTTTTCCAATTCATCAATCACCAATAAATAAATAAATTCATTATTTTTTAATTAATTATTAATTGGGTTAATTTGTTTAAAAAAATATTGATGATTTTTGTGAATAAAATAAATATTATTATTTAAAAGAATAATATTTTAATATTCTAGGATCATTTAATATTAGCTGGAATTACGATTTGTGTTAAATGACTCAGTTTAATTATGTAATATAGTTTATATGTAATATAGGAATGTGATAAAATAAATATAATTTTTATGAAATACATTAGTTCTTCATAATTTTTTATTTATTATCCATTTTCTTTTTGAGGGACGGGTAACCCTTTCCTTGTATTGAGATAATTCACAATAAATATAGGATTAGAGTCTCATTCCATGTAATTTTCCTAAAATTGAAAATGAGAGCATCTCTCTCCTCCCTCTACATAGAGAGAGAAACTCAATCTCTAAGAATTCAATCCAAAAATTCCTTCGATGGATTAAAGTAAAGGGATTGATTTGATTTTGACATCTCCAAAGAATTCATCGAATATCCACTATATCACCAAGACTTAGAATAATCATGAGAATGGATATTATTTGAGTTTTTGTGGAAGAGCTAGTGGGTTTCAGCTTTAGATCCTTCATACAACAATTTCCATTGACATTTTGTAGTCAACCACACTACTGAATTGAATAGGGTGCAAGTATGTTTTTATTTCATTGATCAGTTTAATTCACACAAGATCCTTAGACTGTATCAGGGCTCAAATTTTTGGAGAAAACAATTTTTTTCATCCATGTGATGAAAATTTCAAAATCCTCTACCCAAAAGCTTCTGATGTGTGCCCTAGTAACTTCAATTGGTATCATAGAAAGTATATGAATTTTCTAAGCTAATACAATTAAATTATTCCTATATTTTAGTATATGGTATTAAATTGTTCCAAAAAAAATACTACATGCCAATCTTATATCAGATGACGAAGATATAGCCATATGATGTTTTTGATAATGATCATTTTGTGGTTTTTAGGAATTAAAATTTATGAAAGTATATAAAACATTTGTGAGAGGTTTTAAGTTACTTCCTTTTATCTAAATTTTTTTTCTTGAAAGCATCAGTTCCTTAAATCGATAAACCATTGGTTTATTTTTCTACAAACTTTTTCAAAGATGGAATAAAATTAATCCTCATTTTTATATGGTTTTATCACTAATGTAAGAAACTTTATCTATTATTGGTTCAACATCATTCTTAATATTTTTATCCTTCATACAGATAACTAAAAAATTGTTGATAAAAAATAGGTAAAGGATAACATTGAGCATTACTAAACCAGTACTGATTAACTCCTAATAACCAAACATAAACTCTACAATGTGTATTATTTTTATATTACACTGGAAATCTAAAAATTATATTTCTTAGACATTCAAAGTGTATTTATCACCATTCATAGATATAATAAATATTTGAACCAACATGGACACAATACTTTCATCCACTGAATGATGTTTCAACTTTCTTACCTATTCATAAGATGAAAATAATGTTATATTTACTAAATATTTCTATAAAGAACCAATTTTCTTTGGAAACATATGAGTAACAAATGATACCTCAATTTCTATAGGTATTCTAATAACATTTAATCATATTGACATTCATATTATAAGTTTTTTTAGAAAGTATGATGGAAAAATTTCCATTCAATCTATTTCATTAAACAAAAAAGTAAATTTAAATATCGTATTATTCTTGGATAATTTAAGTAAAAATACAATTTGGAAACAAAAAGATAATCCCAACCATGAAAAAAATCACTGATTTTAGAATGGTATCATACATTTCATACCATTCTCTATTAATAAATCATTCTCTTATAACTTATCTAGAATTTAAATCATTAATAGATTCCATGGGAACATAATTAGTCATATTTGATAAGATTTAAAAGAACCTCAAAAACCAATATTTTAAAAAACAAGGTGGTGGGAGATCTCCACAAATCAAGTGGTGTAGAGAATAATTTTGAGCCAACCCTACAATATATAAGTGAATGGGTTTATGGGTGAGCTTCCAACCATATCCATTAGATGAAAAATTGTCTTATAAAATATTACCATTGTGATTTGATCATCTAATGATTATTATGTTAAAATTTTAATATAGTTATATTTTTTGATCTCTAAAACATTTTTAAGACATGCTATAATGTCATTATATATTATTATAAAATAATTTAAATAATTGAACATGAATGTTTTTAATAAAAAATGAAATAAATATTTCTCAATAGTGATTATAAATAGAATAAAAAATTTATAATAGGAATTTTTTTGGAAACAAATGTGAATTGGTGTTTCAATGTGTTGTGTGTCAGATTCATTTTCAACCCTATAATAGTTAACCCACGTGAGTTCATGTGTTGGATGTGGTGTTTTCATTGACATGGTCTGGTGAAACATGTTTAAGTTTTTATTCACCAGTAAAAAACTGCATGAGACCGTGATGTTTTCGATAGAGGAAAAGTGTTGGAATTCATGAAGCAATGTGTGACCTCAAAATGTTGATTGGGATAACACTAAGATATGGGTCGAATCTATAAAATAAAGAAGAGCACCCATATATGGAGGCCTCATGAGAAGTCTATGTGTGGAAGTTCCAACATGATTATTAACTAGGTATGTTTAAAAAGATTATATATAGAGTTATGAATGCTCTAGAAGTGGTATAGAAAATTGTGTGTACAAGGTGTTTTTATTTCCCAATATTTATCAAATTTTTGGGATCCAAAATATATAGGATGGGACATGTTTCAGGAAATATGGATTTCTAGGACTACCACATGAAAATATAAAAAAGTCATTGAATTCACGAATGTTTACTATCATGAAGTTTTGGATATTTCTAAAATAATGTTTCTTGAATGGTGGTTGAGGCGTGAAAGAAAAAGGTGATAACATACATGATTTCGAAAAGTTTCATGAATGGAATATATCACTAAATTTTCATGAAGAATGGTTTTTTTATTCACATGAATGTAGAGTTTCATGAAAATTTTGTGGGGATCTAAAATGTTTCGTAAAGGGGAGGAAACATCTATAAATAGGAAACTACCCATCTCATTTGAAGAATCTAGACTTTTTAAAGATAAAAAGGCACTCAATTCATGAAAGTGTTTTGTGAATGTTTTTTTTGCATGAAGGATTCAAATGAACATATATTCCCTGAATAAAGGACTAGTGTTAATATGACCAAGGGGTTTTTATAATGTTTATAAATCTTCACAAAATATAGATAATTTCATGAAATTATAAATTTTTGTGAAGAGGAGTAATGCTTCATGAAATTGGTGCAATGTTTCCGAAAAATTGTTAGTTTCATGAAACGTAGAATTATTTTCACATCTTGAAAGAATTTCTAAAATAAGTTGGTATTCCATGAAGAATAGATCAACATGGAAGGAGAATTTTTGCTTTGATGATGTGCAAAACTAATTTTAAAAAAAATGATTGATGATAGGTAGTTAATAATTAATGAATCAACAACTAAAAAGTGAATACGTGCATTGGTTTGGGAGACAAAAAGTATTCTCTCCTAAAGCAGTGATCAAAGGGAGAGGAAAAAGGTCGTGATCCATGGATTGAAGTGAACTAGAACCTAAATATTGTAAAGTCAGTGAGCCTATCATGGAGTGACCAAATAAGAATCATTGTATATAAAATAATAGCGAATTTAAGTTGATTTTGGAACATTGACTCAATATTAGTGTTTGTTCCATAGACATAACCCAGTGTAGGTTAACCGTGTAAAATTCTTGTGTCTTATGTTATTTCTTTACTTACATCCTATAGGACGAAAATTAGTTCATTTGGATTGAGTGATTATCGTTCTAATCTAAATAAGGATAATATAATCATAATAGTTAATTGGATCATCACATGATAGGTGAACACAAGTTTGACACTATTAATAAGTGACATTAAGATCTGTTAGGAATGTGAGAGCTTCATGGGTAAGTGGGGATACACAAATGAGTTTCATACTCTGGCTCCCCCCCACACTCAGGGTATCTCTAACTAAAGTCCCATATGGTTCTAAAATATTATTAACCTAGAGAAAAAGACACATTCTTACAAAATATTGTCTGTAATACAAAAAACATAGATACATAATAAATTATAGAGGAAGGATCATGTCTGATGAAACTTCATAAAAACCTCATTTTTATGAAATGATTATGTTTATAAAAAATATCGGTCTACATTATTTTTACATGACATAAGATAAATGAGTTAAGAAAATAAAGGAAAAAATGGCCCCTCCCCCCATTCATATGGATTTTTTATCTGTATTGAGATATGTAAAATGAGAAATAGATAAATGATCAATTTATAATATCCTTCCAAAATTAGATTTAATATATTACAATATAACATAATTAAGGGGTTTTGAAAAAAATCTTCAATTTTATCTTTCATTCTAAAAAAACTATAAAATAATATATTATTTTTTGTTACATCCAAACGATACATTCCCACATTTCATCTTAATGTTATTCTAGAAGAAATTTTGGTTTTCTTTCATATTCCTAGAGAAACCACTATCCAATTTCCATTTGTTTTTTTGTTGGTACTCATACCTTTTCCTAGAAATAAAAATTATGTGATTTTGGTAACTAGCCTTTCTTGGGTTCATAATTATAAGAAAATAAATCTTTTAGAAACCCCAACTGCTCAACTTTAAAATGTTTAAAAACTACCAATTCTTTAGAAATTAAAGCTTTTTGAAATCAAAATTATTGAATTTTATATAAAGAACTTTTATTTTCCCAAAATCCACCTCTTTGATACTTTTTAGAAATAGTTATACTCTTTGGAAATAAATAAGATGGTTTTGATGAGGTAAAACATTTTCCATAAGTATTTCTATGTGGTTTCAACTATCTTTAAAGGTTATCAAAATAAATTTCCCATGTTAAAATTTTGAAAAAAGTTTTTTAGACATAATATCCAATATTTAAGTTTTAAATTAGTAATTGATTCATAAGATACCCTTACCATGTAGTATTGGTTTGTACCCATAATTCCATTATCAAAATACATTACTTTCTGATCTTCACAACATTCATCAAAATAACTTTTAAAAGAGCTATCTCCTCCACTAGCTCTCTATTAATACGATGTTTTCATAATTTTATTTTCTTTTTTCTTAAAGAACATCCTTTATTTCTTACCCTTAATTTAAAACCACACACAATCTAGCCTGATCTGTTGAGTTTACATACTCTCATAACTAATAATTTTAGAAGTGTATTTGTTATCAATTCTTTCCTTATGTTGTTTATTATACATATAACTAAAATATTTATTTCCAATAATTCTATTCATACTCATAGAAATTTGAGCATTATCACTCTCAATTTCCTTTGAGGAATTACATTATGAATCAATCATATCTTTCTTCTTAAATATTAATGATTTTTAAACTTTCTAACTTGACATGGATTTCTATATTATGAATGTATATGATGAATCTAAATTGACACCATTCTTATTATTTTCCTTTTTTATCATCCCTTTCTAGCCTACCCTAATACTCTACGAGAGTTCTAATATGATCATCCAAACATACCTTTGTAAGGTTATTTGTGTCTTATACTACTATATTCTTGGATTCTCATTTCTTAGTCATAATATAAATAATATTTTCTATCAACTACTCATTAGATATCTCTTTCTCACTAAGATATTGTAATATATTCACTATTTTCAAAAAAAAATGCTGATACATTTGACTTACTTACTCCACAGGTAAAAAAATATAACACTTGATAATATTAAATCAATATTGCCCTTCTAGTTTCTAAAACATTATAACATAAAAAATAAGTAACTTCCAACTTCATCGATACATTTTTAATTGTTTAAAAAGATGAAATCTTAGTATAACCATTTATTTTCATGTAATATATTAAATTATTTATAACATTAAAATTCAGTTTATATTCTACTTATTCCTCTCTACTAAAAGTTGTGACTTATTTATCTAGAATCTTATAACTTATGTTCACCATAAAAAAAAATAATCTGCGTTGATATTGACAAAAAAAAGTATCTATTCTATCTTTCTAATATTTCTAATCATCACCATAAAAAATTAGTGGCATTCTTGGACTAAGATTCTCTAAAGTACCAATGGAAAAACCATTCATCTTAATGAAAAATAAATCTTTCTTACAAACAGAGTTAGTGTAAAAAAAATATTCATATCCACCTTCTTAAATATAAATTGTAAATTTGTAAGAGTATTCATTGTACTAAAAGAAGGGTTTAATTTCAGTATATAAAATTGAAACACAAAATTTTTATAACAGTTGTAATAATTTTTACGAGATAATTTTTGTATGGAAAAACATTATAATCAGATATAGAAATAGCTCTTATGAAAAAAAATAAACTTTTCTAAAAATTTAGAGTGGATATATGTAAAACATGTAATAAAAAGGATAATAAAGTAATAAATGTTTTACTAAAGAACAAAAGAAAACTTATAAAAAAATTCATACGAATGTTCTTCACTTTAACCTCAAGTGTTAAGAAAGTATCTAAACTCCAATTTAGATATCTATTACTTAACTTGTTATAAGTACTATTTTTCAATCCTAGGAATCCATGAAATAGATTAATCAGACCAACTATTTTTTCCTATCTCAGGGAACCCTCAATTAAATAGATCATACAAACTCTATCTCTCTGTCACCAAGAGGCCTTGTTCCACCAGATCATACAAAAATATATTATAACTACATACCTTAAAAATATTCAATGATCACCTCACAAATGATGTCTTAAGAAACAAAATTTAATTATATAAAAGAAGAAATATCAAAAAAAGATGTTAAAAACATATATAGCAGCTTTAAATCATATTTCTTCAAATATATATTCTACTTGGGGTTTCATTCTATTTATTGAAATTCTCGAACTATTGGATTCTGCATGTCTTAAGAGTAGTTGAAACTACATCGAATGATCTCTTTCTTCACATGAAAGGATTATCACAACAGTATCTTTTCTGATGTATGTTTTTTAAATAACCATTTCAATGATAAAATTATCCATCTGATTGAAATTATAATCATTATCTGGTATCATTATTCATCTTCATCTGAGAGGCTTAGTATAAGTTCATTTACTATACTTGCTTGTCTTTGTATGTTGATTTTTTTTAATATACTTTATATTACATCATCTGATGGACTTCATAGTATTCAATCTGATATACTTCATGAACCTTCTCTCTAATTAACTTTTTATATGTCATTCTGATGTACATTGTACATGTACATCCGATATACTTAATAAATTTATTTCTTATAGATCTAATATACTCCATCTGGTAAAGAAAATTATATTCCTATAAAACAACTTTATAAATTGTGAAATATAAAATTTAGAAACATGAACCACAAATGAGATAATAGGGGAATGAGCTATGACAACCTCTATATTTCATGAAGTTGATCTTATGTAATTGAAAAATCTGAAAAATTGGAAATGAGATTTTTTTTTCAAAAATACAATTGTGAACCTTTTTCATGACTAATTATTAAAGTTCAAACTCGAGTTGTGTAAAAATGATTTTAATGTCAGATGTTATGGGTATTTCATACTGAATCAGTGATGGTCAAATAAAAATGTGGTTATGTTAGTGCTCATTTAATGATTCCTGAAGAATATCGAACATAGTAGAATCATAGATGGTTTCAATCCAAACCTAAAGGGGAAAACAAAGGCTCTACTAATTAAAGTTAATTCCATCCATGAGAGTCTATGATATTCTAATAAACAAATCTAGATATTGTCTTAAATGAATTTATTGAATTAAGAGCGTGATCAATTTTTGAAGTAAGGACTAGGAGATCGATTCTTTTTTGGCATGGCTTGAACAATGACTGTGGACACTAGTGTTGAGCCTTCACCAAACCCAGAAGAATGAAGGTGAACAATATGAACCAATCGATACCAGTGAAGGAACCCCTAAGGACACCAATGCTTCGCCCAAAATCATTATCAAAGAAGGTAGTTTGAGGATGAACCTTGAATTGTGTTGATTTATTGAGGGTCAATAAGGAGGAATAAGATGGGGTGAAACTGTTAACATAGTTTAAAATTGAGGAAACGTCACATCCACAAATTCTTGAAATGTATATTCTGAACAAATTTAGATTTCAATTGTGATCAAATGACTTGATGTCATTGATTATGGGATAGATGAAGAACGATTCCCTATTTTTTTGTTGTATGTTCATAGGTGGATGTGAAGAACCTTTTAGATGAAATGTTGTAACAAGATGAAACCAGTACAAGTGGAAGCATGTGGAAAGAAAGACCAGTATCTATTTGTAAAGCTTGGTGATTACTCGAATTTCATTCAAATGTTGAATATATCATTGAGGTTTTTTTCCCTATATCAACTGAAATTGAAGCTTCTCTATAAGTATTTATTTGTACTAAAGATTTTGATTGATGGATACCAAGACTGAGACATGAAGTTGATGAATCCCATGATTTAAGACATAGGGTAATGTGATGACTTTGATGTTGTCATAAAATATTATTTGAACCGATCATTAACGTACAAGAATGAGACTAGGAAATCATGATATCGCCTGAGTTGACCATGGATAAAGACCTACATTCTTCTTGTTGATTTCTATTTACAGGTTGAAATGCTAATCATAAAGGGGGCCTGAGTGATCTCTGATGTTTTGGTTACAAAGAAGAATATATTTTCATGATAGATAATAAAAAAATGTAAAAAATAGGGATCCAAATATGATTCATCTTTTGGGTGTTTCTAAATTTTAGATAAGATAATTTCTTAACTTGATATATCATTTATCTTATCACACATGATATGGATGAATGTTCTTCTCATGGGGAGATATATCTTTTATAACTATTTTGATGAGATAATTGTTTGAATATTGACATGGTATAGATGGTTATTTAAACAGTTAAGATATAATATTTTAAATCTTTTTTTGAGAAATAAATAGAGATGTATTCAAAATGGGAAGTGGTTAGTGGTGAAAAGAGAGTTAGATTCTGAATATTTAGTCCATTGAGATCAAGAGGAAAGGGGTCGTCTTGTTTTTTGGTAGCCTATGTGGGTCGTCATCAATGTTGAATGATTCTCCAATGATGGATCTATGATGGGATGGGATACCGTGTTTGTGGTAGCTTGTATAGTGCATCGACATTAAGATGGTGTGAAGTAGCAGAGACATAATCAATGATTAGGTCCATGTATAGAGATTATTCTTGATTGTATTGATCAAGTAGTGTGTCTTGATTGATTATCAATAGTACATAATGATGGAGAGATCATTAGAGAGAGATATAAAACCTTTGGGTGTCTTAAGATGGTGTGAGGTTGATACATGTTCAGATTTTACCTCCACGGTAGTGGCGTTTCATCGACGAAAGTGTGAAATTTTGTCATAAATGGATATTTTGAGCATAGCGCTAGAGATATGATTTTCATAGGGATGGAAGAGGCATATTAGGGTGTGGTTTTCCCATATTTTTTTCTATTATCTCATTTTTAATTCATGTTTGGGTATTAAATGGATTTAATTTTACTCATTGATCCATTGTGGATATTTGGGAATTTCCCCATGGTTATTAAACCTTATAAAGGATGGTTTTTTCACATTAAAAATCACATGTTATGATTTATTTATTCTAATTA
Organism: Viscum album; assembly: GCA_963277665.1. Lineage (NCBI taxonomy): Eukaryota > Viridiplantae > Streptophyta > Magnoliopsida > Santalales > Viscaceae > Viscum > Viscum album. Next base: position 621,824,399 of record OY728135.1, on the reverse strand, counting down.
ATATCACATCCATATTTCACCATGATTATCACAAATTATATTTCATGTAGTTTTTCATCTTGAAATAAGGATTCTCCCCCAACAAGTGGTATGAGAGCTCGTGGTTCGAACTTGTAATTTTTTGTGAGAATTTTTAATGTATTTAAGAGCATAAATGGTTCTGCTTCCAACCCAACACCTTGTATCAAAGATGATGTTTTGGGCTATCCATTTGTGGTGATAATTTTGTATGTATTCATGAGGATAAATATTGTGTGACAATAGGATTTGGAAAACAAAGTTGGCTGAGAGGGGTGTTTTAGGTCTTACACCTAAATCTTTTCTTTTGAATATGTTATTCATAAATAAATATTTAAAATTTAATATCAAAGTCATGAACTAGTTTTTTGGGATTTTGAGAAGGCGAAAATTTTTTCCTACAGGTGCTCCAGATTCTATGGAGAAAAAAATTATGGGATTACTAGATATTTAATGTTTCAATATTTTTTATAGGAAAATTCAAATTAATATATAGCGAAAACATCAGCATATGGATTTCTTTTAAAGGGGGAAAAGTCAATTTTATTAAATAGTTTCAAAATATAGTCATCATTTTTTCCCTATAGTATTATGGTTATTGAGATGACAAGAGGTTTTTGGTTCAACTAGGTATATTAGATGGTATCTCAATTGATGGGATTAAGGGAATATTGAAAGAATTCATCCCTTGGGTGTTTACAAATTTTAGATAAGACATTTTTTGGATATGAAATCTCTTTCATCCTATCACATAGATAAGGTTGCATGTGTTTCTCATGATAAGATATATCATTTATATCTACTTTTATGAGTTATGTGTTTTAATCATAACCTGGAAGATAAATAGTGATTTGGAAATTTATGATATAATATTTTATATGTTATCTATTTTTGAAAATGAAAACAGAAAAGTATATGAAGGTGGATGTAGGTAGTGGTGAATTGGGAGGGAGCTGCTCAAGATATATTCTACCAATAACAAGAGTAATGGGGATATCGCATTTGTGGTATCCCATGTGGGTCGACATCAATAGGGAATGAGGCATAGATGATGGATCTATGATGTAATGGGATACAGTGTTTGTGATAGCATGTGCATCACATCAATATTGAGAAGGTGCAAAGAAGTACCGATGTAATCAATGATCAAGTCCATGTATCAAGAGTCTTCATTATTTTGGTGATCACGTGGCATGTACTGATTGATGAACAGCGGTATACCATGATGGTAATATCATGATAGAGAGAGAGAGAGAGATGATTTTGGTGCCGCTAAATGGTGTGAGGCTGATGGGTGTTATGATTTTATCTCGAAGGTAGTAGTCTTTCATCGATAGTAAGTTGACATTTTTTCAACAATAGATATTTCAAATTTATGGTTGGAGAGATGATTTTTAGAGATACGGAAGAGTTTTATATAGGTTTTGTTTTCACAAAGGTTTTTCTACACTCTCATTTATAATTAATTGTTGGTAATTACGTGGATTTCTTTGTACTCTTTGATTTACAGTGGATATTTAAGAACTTCCTCGTGGTTTTTGAATCCTCTGCGAGGAAGGTTTTTCCAAATTAAAATAATTATCCCCATTTATTACTATTCTATTTGGTTTTATGCTTCATTTATGTTGGTGACTCTCAAAATTATTTTTTTCGCAACTAAGTTTTATTCTGGAGTTGATCTGCTTCCTACCCAATAGATCCCTGATCAACTTTTTTAAGAAATCATGAACATAAACTCGATATCACATTGTTATAACAACTTTTGGAATATTCTAGTGCATCATAAGTATAAATAGATTTGATTTATTTTAATAATTTAAATATTCCAAGGTAAAAATATGTGTTCATTCAATAGTGATTTTTCCTTATGAAGGAACAAAGATAAGTCGACGATAAGGACCTCAGTCCTTCCCAACATTGTGGTTTCAATGACAAATGTGGGAACATAAAAGGTTCTTTATAATTTAATTCATCAAGTAAGAACCATTTTAATATTGATTTGATGATTTATAGATAGAGGTATTTTTTCCAAGAATAATTTTCCATCAATAAATTTCATTGATACTTCCCACGCGAGACTACATATGAGGAAAAGAAAACTAATACCGGAGAAATTCTATCACCTCAACAACTTGAGAAGCATATTTCATTTTCAATACAGAAACATAAATTTTCCAAAACATCGTTGGGCCACACATGGATACCTATGTGGGCCTAAAACAACATCAATGTCAAGAAATAAAAAATAATTAAAATGAAAATTTGGATCTAAAATTTCAAATTAAAGAAATAAAAATTATCACGAGATGCAAGATTATTCTAGTTATTTAGAGAATAGTCAAAGGTTTATCCAAAGAAAATAGTCCATGGGGATATCACACATAGTTATAGAATTTTTTTTAACTAACTAGGAGTTCAACATAAATTTGAGGAATATAACTTTAAAGCACTCCATGTATATGTTTTCTGGATGTTAGTTAAGATGTTTCTAATTTTTTTGGTTTCATTTTTTATATGTAGGGGGATTCATCTTAGTTTTTATAATTCATAATATATGGAAACTCATTCGTATTGGATTTTTCATCCCCATTTCTCTCATTTTATAAATGGGTTATTCTATTTTTTTAAATAATATTTTGGTGTTTTATTACATGTGATGTGAAATCGAACTTCCAATCATGGAAGACTAATTTGAAAGTCTAATTTCAGAAAGTGTAACATGTCGTTGGTTGGAGATCCAAACATAATTATGATCATAATCCTTTTTCTTCAACCTTATAGGATCATGTGGTTTTTTGGGGTGTATGAAAACACATTATTAAGTGGTATCAATTTTCTACTCTATGAAAACCCATATCTATCATACATTTAATTTCATGATTTATTACATAAAGATAAACTTAATACTAACCTAGAATAATGTGAAGCCTTGTGTCATTGGGTAATTAGGTACATAACATAACAAAATGTATAATAAATATGAAATAATTATCTAAAAACTCTATAATATGCGCATATATTCCATGTATCTTCTAAACCTACTTGGGATAACCAGGGGCATACATTAGAAAGGGTTGAGTTATAAATCCTAGTAAGAAGATAATAAAAACATCAAATGATAAAATTAAAACATGTAAGTCATGATACATATCAATATTATATAAAAAGGGTTTAGAATAATAAAATATTACAATGGTCCATGGTATAACTTGATGATATCAAGGTAATGTTTGAATTTGGAAGCAACATAAAACATGACATAAGAAAAAGTCAAGAATAATTGCCAAGATAACTTCACACAGTCGATAAAGTCTCATAATAAATTATGTTCACTATATAACCTCATATATAAAGGCTCATTAGACTAAAATATTACCCAATTCATTGATGGAATATATAATTTTGGTTCCACCTATCACTTTCATATCACGTACATACATAAGTATGCTACATAGATTAGCCAAAATAGGATCTTATTAAATCTCACTTAATCCTATGAATGAGATGTGTGAATTAGATACATGGAATTACCCACTCAAAGAAATATAAGTACATTTAGTTGAATTCCCTTGAGTATAAATGGACAAGGTAATTCACTACACTAATTTTTTGAAAGGGAATTTCTAGGATGATTTTGAAAACCAAATAGGGGTACATAAAGGTTAATAGTGTTGGAACCAAGGTTGTTATTAACTATAAATGGGGCAAGGTTTATGATTATTTTCAATCCTCTAATTGGTTATTAGGGATATTTCAAGGAAACAGATTATACGGTTCATGTATTAAGTAGTATTGAAGGTGATGTCATTTCCTGGTGTTTGCCAAATTTTTGGGGTCCAAAATTTAGGGAATGGAAAGCATTGTGAAAAGTGGGTTCTCTTGAAGATATCAAAAAAATATAGAAAAGGCATGAGTTTCTCTGAGAGGATCTTCATGAAGTTTATTTTTGTGAAGACATGAATATTGTGATAGCGTGCTCTATGATTATGAGAATTTGAGCATTGCAACAACGTGAAGGTTTGACAGAAGGCTTTGCGAGTAGAGCATTATAGCATCGTAAAGAGATTTTATAGAGAGATATACAATTACGATGAGAATTGAGAATGGGGAATATTCATGGAGCTTCAATAAGGGATATGTTCCACAATGATATTTTTGACCAATCCAGAAATCACACCGGAAGAAGTAGAGCTCAGTATTCCACTACACCTATAAATAAGAGGCCACCCCTCTCATTTACAAAGAAACTTGACAGAGAAAACCCATAATCACTCCAATTTTGAAAAGTAAGGGGTGATACACAAACCATATTGTCTATGAAATCTTTTTCTTTGCAATATTACTAATCCAGTCTTGAACAAAGTCAATTCTTCTATATATTGAGTGCTTTGTAAAGATGGGATGTTCTGCGTTGGCTCAGTGAGCTTCACAAAGTAAGGTGTTCTGTGATGGTAGTGTGATTCGTGATTTTAGTGGGCTCCATAGAGGCATCTGATCTTTGTGATGGTGTTTGCTCTGCAAAGTCTCATGCTCTGGGAAGGGTTGATATCTGCGAAGTACCGAGCTCTACGAAGCATAGTGCTCAGCAAAGGTGTGTGATCGGCTAAGGGTTGTGCTCTGTGAAGGGTTGATCTTTACACAGGGGTTTCACAAAGGATTGTATTGAATATCAAGTTTAACTGGATAGGTCTTTCAATGTTCATTTACTCAGTTTGTTAATGAAAGTAGTGTCTTCTGCTGAACAGAGACAAAGTAAAAATGCCAATCTATTGAATCAAACTTCAATTCGATAAACTAATTAATACTTCTACAAAGGTTATGATCTAGGGGGAATCAATGAAAGTGTTACATGGGAAGCAATAAGCTATCCCTAAAACATATTAAAGGCAATGAGCATGTCATAGAGTGACTGTTTCTAAACCTTGTAATCCACAACTAATAAAGATTAATGGTTTTTGGTACAAATGACACACTATCGGCATATGCTCCATGGATATAGACCTTTGTGGTAAACAAATTCAATTTCATGTTTTAAATTATTACATGAATTTTTCTGATAGGTTTTATAGGTTCCTACCAAGGTGGTAACAGGATCCATCAATTTAAGAAAAATTGACACACTGATTCACCCCTCCCCTCTCAATATGTTCCAGGGTCCTTCAAATTAGACGGTGAATGAGACTAAAAGTGGAATATTATATATTTTAAATCATAATGAAATTAGTAGGGATGTGAAAAAACATATCCAATAATAAAAATTGGATATTAAAATTCATAGTACCAAGAGAGTGATTGAATAAAGGGAAGGATAGGATCCCTTACCTTGAGGGTGTAATTTTTAAAGTTTGGAAGGAAGTTATTAAGAGCTTGAGGAGCATTGGGAGGGAACTAGAGAGGTAAGGTATGAGTAAATTTGTGCTCTAATAGTTTTTATTGAATAAAAATGGATGTTTGGGTGAGTTTATATAGAAAAATTGCGAGGAATTCTTTAACAATTTTTATATGTAGGTTTCTGTCTCTATATAATAAAGAAATCCCAAGCACAACCATCCCTTGATTTTTTCCACAGTTTCTACCAATGAAATAAGGTTTTCATTATTTATTAATACCAAAAATCTAACTCACTAAAATTATACCCTTGGTGAAATGGAAGTGAGTCATGTTTATAAATAATTAATTTTAAAAGTATAAAATATAATATAGGTTTTTAAGGATTCATTATGGAATTATAAAATAAAAAAACATAAAAAACAAATTATTTTAAAGGTGAATTATATATTTGGTGATGGAAACATTTTATTGAATATATAACATCACTTTTTGGTAATTTGGATGTCAAAATACATATAGTATATTTATATATTCGTTAAATTCTAACTAAAAATATGACGGTCTCAAAAAATTAGGAAAAAATTATTATGGGTAATTTAAACATGATGATTTACAAAGTAATATTATTTTTACCAAAATAATTCTATCAATATAAGAAATTAAACTTTTAAATAATAAATCATTCTTTATTAGAAAATGATTATTTTTTTACAAAAAAATTTTGAAAATCCTTATAAAAATTATATTTTAATTTGTAAAATTATATTATCATTTATATATAATAAATATTATTTGATATTAAAATTTTACAAAATACAATTCCATTTTTAAAAATCAAAAAATTCAGCAAGAAGTTTATCTTCATTGAAACTATATATTTCCAAAAAAAATATAATTTGTGTTTCATTGTATCAAAATCTATTTTTCAGAAAAATTATATTTTAATAATTATAAAGAAATAAATGTTATTTATAATAATCAATTTATTAAAAATAAAATATATAAATTCATATTTTAAGGGTCTAGATACCTATCCTTTTATTACGTCGGTGATTTCCCTAAGAGTAAGTTTTATGAGGATTATAATTTTTTGGGGTGGTTTACCAAACATAGTTTGGGCTATGATCTCGATGAACATGAACTTATGTTGTAAACAGTTTTTCTCATGCCTTATTTGCAGAATATCAGTTTGTTTTTGGTTGAGGAAAAATCCCAGTGATAGTATCTCCCTCAGAATCTCTGATAAATGGGCTTCATAGGGTACGATCCTACTGGTTGAGGTCATCGCTTTTTTTTGTCTATGTCAATTCGACTTTATCATAACCCTTAATATAATAATATTTAATTTCATTGTTCCTTAGCTATATTATCAATATTTTTTATGATTAGTAGTCTTTTATATTTGATTTTCCATATAACGGTCCAAGGTTACTGAAGTAGTACATTCATTTTCTATGATTACATTACATAATAATGAATTTATTTATTCAAAAAGGATAAATTTTGGGTCATCGCATACTCCATCTCCCTTAATCCCTTTTTACATCTTCAATTAGCTTAATTAATCAAGTGATTAGGTGTGGTTGTGAGATTATTGATCCCAGAAAGATTAATTGGGATACGAATATATTCATGATTGTAGCGGTTCGATTGTGTTATTCTTTCACTCTTGGTAGAGCTCTCTTGATCAAGAAGTGGATATGTGCATTCGTGTTCATTATTTTGGGATAGAGAGGTGTGAGAATCAAATAATTTATCATGAAATGAGTGAGGTAGAATATTTTTAGTACTTTACATCAATAGATCTATGATATTTATTTAAAGAGTGAATCAACATATCTTTGGTCTTATTTCCCACTAACTTATTTCCCTCATTTTATGGCTTCCTACATTAGCTATTATCATTTCCATCACTATCATTAGTGTCATTATCTCTGTTTTTTCATGTTTCTTTCTTTTACATCTTTCAAATTATTAAACAGAACACAAATATTTTAGGAATATCACTCAGAAAGGAAACACTTCTTCATTGATAGGGACCTTTTGGTTAGAAACTATGCTATATTTAGGGAGATTATAAATTTTTCTCTATCACCCCCTTATAGAGGGAGATTCTTTATATTTTCACCATTTCTAGGGAGGTAATTATTTTTCCAGTAAATTTTCACTTTTATTTAATTATTATTATTAATTTTAATAGTACTGGATATAATTTTTTTTGAATCATTGTCATTGTTATAAAAATATCATGTGCAGGAACATACCCAAGCATTATAAGATGTGGTAAACTGGAAATCAAGGAAAACAGTTCGGTTACATTCTATATAGAACTTGGTGGATATTAAGTGACTGGTGGAATTCCTTTGATCTACCTACTCAACCTAAGAGGACCATATGTGTGGGGAATATACGTAGTATGTCATTAAAATTACTCAGAAGATAAAAGTAAAGAAGATATAGAACTTCCCACATGTTAAATTAATGTTCTCACCAATGATAAGAAAAAAATTAGATTTAACTTTTTGAGTATCATTATAATGGATACCAAGATGAGTGATATATTGAAATTGAACAAGCTATATATATTTTGGAATATGAATTGATTTCTATTTTTTTAAATGATTTATGATTTTCTAATTTTATAATTATTTTTCTATTCTTGAACAAATTAAATCAGCTCAAGAAACCCTCTTTTATCCTTTAAATGACACCATAACATAAGTGGTTCACATTGAGAAGTGTCTATAGGGGGATATCTACCTTCTTTCATACTAAGACAAATTTCGAGGGTCCCTCCTTTCACTTAAATAAAAACCTCATAAATTGGCTTTGGGAGATCACTACTTAATGTAAAAAAGTTGTGTTTTTATTTGATATTGATATTAATGAAGCTCATTTTCATGTTTTTTCTCCCTATTTAGATACTACAGAACCAGTAGGGCCTTGTGAAATCTGGGATATCATTTAAAGAATTGAATTTTCACAAGAGATATATATTTTTGAATTACCTATTGATGTAGAAATTTAAAATTTGGGAGCTATTGAAGTGGAATAGGAGGTGTTGGATCTATTCATGGGTGTTAAAGAGTATATTGGCATAATTTTTAGTTAAATAATAACTAAAATTTTGAAATGAATTGGAAGAAAAGTATTATCCAATATTTGATTTACAACAACTAGTGCATGTCATTCCTCAATAACCATATTAAGGTGATTTCACATACATATTGTTACCCTCTCCACAATTCAATCATAATTATAATGCCAAGGATCATAAAATAAGTCATGCAAGGGAAAATCCAAAAGTTATAATCCAATAAATATGAAATGAGTAGAATTGAGTTATTCTTAAAGAGGAATACACTGCCTTCACTATATTGGGGTTGATCTAAGGACTTTCTTACTGGGGATAGTCTAAATAAATCACCCCTTAGGGGTTTATTCAAAAATATTCTTGAGATTTAATTTGTTTCTTACATTCATTTTAATTTTTTTAAGTGTTTAATTCTCTTATTGTATGAAATAAAATGGAAACACATTCTTAAGGGTATGACTAATAGAAAATAACTATAAAACATATGAGGATTGATTATGATGGATGACATGAAGCATTGTTTTTTGTTGTTATCATGGCTAATAGGATCAAAAATAATAAACTATCTTGATCAGAACTCCATTACTCAATCCATGGTTATAATTTTTTTCGTAAACTTTTTTAATGAACTCGATTGTTAATCTAATTACATCATTTAGTCACTACAATTGTAAAACCATAGAACTTTCTCAATGTAAACATGGGAGGATACCATTGTCTTCATTACAGTTCATAAGGCTTCCACATTCATGGCAGGATCACTCTAATTTTTTCTTTAAATTATTTTTGGAGCTTGGTAATGAAACTTATGTGTGGGATATTTTTTTCTATTTATGTATAAATTGGTTTAATTTGTGTTTCACTTTTGGGTGTTTTATTGATGATATATAGGGTGATGGAAATCAATTTGATTCAAAATTTTAAGTCTTTATTACACCATTAAAATAAACTTGCATTTAAAATTTTCTTATTCTATATATACTATTTAACATGATAACATTTAAGCCAAATTCTAAATTATCTATTCTTTTTACAAGGTAAAATGCATGTGTCTTTTTCAATTCTATTTTGGAAACATCTTGGGAATTATGGAAAATGCGTTTCTTGGAAATTCTTTAACCCCTTTAATAATAAATTTCATTATTTCATTAATAAATAAATTTTGAACTAAATTGAAAAAAATGTTTTTATCTGCCATGGGATTTTACATTGGGGATATTTTTGGGTTTTATGTGTTGGGGGAGGGTCTTTAAATGTGCTTTAACTCTGCTTCAAAGTTGTACACATCAAAAACACCCAAAAAATTATAAAACTAACTCTATTTCAATATAATTTTAGTCTTTTTTCTACATTTATAAATAAATTTTTCAGGTTATTTTTGGAAATTATAATTCTATGTGTCTAGGATATGGAAAAAATACTATGATAGTTTTATGAAATTTTAATGATTCTAAAATCATTTGATGTGAATTAACTGTGAATAATTCATACCCACCATTTTTATGGATATTTTTTTTGACACTCAGAAATGGAGTGTGATTGGATTGATATTTATGCAGTTTGAATTATAACATGGAGTAACTATATCTATGAACTTGAACTTAGGGATGTATCCATTTTGAAATGAAACACCTCAGGGATCAAAATCAAAAGGTAGACATATAATCCCTTTGAAGCTAGATTAAAATGGGAAATTGGGATCCCATGGTGCACTGTGTGTGTGTGTGTGTGTAAAAAATTCGAATCCATTATCAAATCAATAAGTTCTAAACACATTCATGGATGGGAAAAAATTAAAAAAGTACTTCATAATCAAAAATAACTTCATTGAGGTTATTGGAATACTGATTCCCATGAGGAGCAAGAAGTGTGGATAGAAAAAAAATGATTGAATCATGGCACGTGGCTTCAATCAGAGAAAAATCAACTCAGAGGAATTTATTCAGACAATGGACCATATGATTACTCACCTAGAAGAGCTTATTAGAGAGGATACAAATACCCAGGTCAGTACGTTGCAATGGGAACTATATAGATTAGCTGATTCAAGTAGTTTTTGTCTACTGTTTAATCATTTTGTGATCTCTTTCATCACATAATGGTTTTTTTGAGAACAATTGTTTCCAATTTCTCCTCAAAATTACTTATTAATATTTTAAATTTGGATAAAGTGGAAAATGAATTTTTGGTTTTAGGAACATGTGGGTGAGTGATTACTGAAGTTCTTTCTTATTAGGGTTTTAATTACACTTAAAAATGATATGTCCCACACCTATAACTGGAACATGAGTTTGACATGATGTTATATAGTGAGTGATAGTCACATATGAGGTGTGAATGTTTTTTGCAATGGTGGAATATTTAATCTAAATTAATTGTAGTATATGAATTTAAAATTAAGAAGAATAATTATTTTGTTTTATGAGTATGTAAATATATAAAATTCTTTATGTTTCTCTATAGTGAAATAGGGTAACTATGGGGGGTTTTCTATATCCTTCATTTGAGTATATATTTCCACATCAATGTTAAATATTTATTTATTTTTTAGTCACAATGTTGTGATTTTATTGATAAATTATTGAATACTTTATAAATGTGATGAAAATGAAATTTACGGAATATTTTAATCAAAAAATATTTTTTTGGTAACTTAATTCCAAAATTTTCATTGATTAAATTTTCTTAAATTTTAAGGATAATTATTCTAGATTTTTTTCATTGAGAAAATGTTTTTAAATTGATATTTTTGATTTTTTAATCTATTTAAATTCATTATTTCATATTATATGTTTTAAATTTAATATATTTAGTGGGATTCTTTTTATTGTAAAATTCATTGATTTTTCTATTATAGAATTCTAAATTGAGTTGACTATTTTCACTAAATATTGAATTTTGTATGTTTTGGGATATTGTAAAAAATGTGTGTTGGAATTTTCTTGAAGCTTAAACAAATTGTACTTCTTTTTTATTACATCCGTATGTCCATAATTTTGTGTCAGTTTCATTAATTCATGTACATTCATTTATGATAATATCTTATGCCACCATTCCTTCCATGTGGACTTCTTGGATTTTTTTGACAATGTTTTCTTAATTATTAAATTAATCCCAGGTGAATTTTTTTATAATTAAGATTAAAATATGTGAAGGGATTTCTTGCCTTTGAAATTTTTTCACCTGATCCAAATGCATGATTTCCTTGCTTCCTTTGCTACAAAAAAATTGGAAAAGGGAATTGATGGCCACAACTCCTTTCTCTTAATATTGAAAAAATCTATTTAATAAAACAAATAGATAAATGAATGTATGTATGTATATTCAATATATATATATATTATTTTGTTTTTTAGATACATATATATACAAATAATTTTTTAATATTAATATTATTATTAATAATTAAAAAAATTAGATTACTAATGTAATTTCCATTTATTTTAAAATTATATTGTCAACTACTTTATTAATTACAATAATAATTATATTACTCACGACAATATTAACAATTATTATTTTAATTATTATAAACATTTAAAAATAAAATTAATATTTAATTATATAATTATTATTTGTTAATAATTCAATTATTAACATTTATTTATAATAATATAACTAATATTACTTCATAGTAATGTAATTAATAATATAAAACATTATAATAATTATTCCCATTAATATTTTAAAGTGTAAAAGTTATGTTTTTAAGAAAAAATTGTTTGTAACATGTAAATTATCTTTTGTTTATTGTTTTTATGATTTTTGTATTTTCTGTTATGTTTTATATGTTGATTTAGTTTTTCAAATTTCATTTATATTATATTTGGACATTATTATTTATACACTTTCAAAGTCACCTAAATGAAACATAATATTGTTTCAAGTAGGTGACTTTGAGCAAATATAAATAATAAAGAAAAAATACAATCTAAATGTAATTTGTCACACTTACTAAACATATATAAAATATTTGAAAATAACAAATGTTTCGTAAAAAAATTAATGAAAATATATTTTAATGGAATAATATATTATTCTTTTAGAAGATTACACTTTTATTTATATTTTTTTGACATTACTTTCATATTAAATTTTTTTATATGTTTAATCAATGTTCTAAATTTCATTTTTATCTTTTTTATAATATAGTTTATGTGTATATATTTTTTATTGTCCAAATATTATGTTTTAAATCTATAATTTTTATGTCATGTAAATTAATTTTGGTTTATTAACATGATGAAATTATTTTTATTTTCAAATAATTTTTAGTTGTTTTCGATTTGTTCTATGTTTTAATAAGATAAATTTTATAGATTATATTTAATTAGATTTTAAATTCACCTACTTGAAATTTAATAAGTTTTTTCCAAGTTTCTAGTAGTGGACTTTGAAAAAATATAAAATATAAGGTACATGTAAAATATAAATGAATATTGAAACCGTGCATAAACATGTCAAAATGTTTGATAGTAAAAAAACCATCAATTTAATAACCATAGAATAATATAAATGTTTGAATACATTGTTGTTTCATGTCCATTAATTGAATTGAAAACATGTAAATGAATGAGTATATTCACTATCTATAATGATGACACATCCTACAATCTGGTGTGAAAATGGGACACTCATATCAAGGTCTTCACCCTCTATACTGGGGTGGAGTATGATGAGATGGAAAGGGATCTTCCTCAGTTGTTGAAACATCATGTGTTTGATTCTCTACATGTGAATCATCATGAAGAGGTGGCATCTAGATGTCATTATGTTCACCTAATCATTATCCCACTGTTTAATTGGAAGGACCTTCCTTCATCATCTTGGGTGACCATAATGCCAATGAATACTCTATCATTTACGGTAGAGGCAAGGTAAATGACCCTAGAAATGAGATCAGATGATATATACTCAGGGAAAGCTGATGATATACCAATAATATAAATAGATCCCATGCCACCTGTTGCACAGCCATAATCAGATGAGGCTATACTACAAGAGGTGTGTTCTTATCTTGTAGAATAGGTGAGGCCTCCCGTGTTACATGGGGAGGTTTACATCATCTTCGTCATGGATTCTCAACATTAGTAGCTGGTGGAGGGGGTTCCTGAGTAGGGTCCTCTTCTCCTTGAATAGGAACATTATATCTCTAAGGTGTAATATCAGTGAAACTATAGTTCATAACATGATACATGGGAAGTATCTCCTCTATTGTAACATGGTACATTGTCTGGATAAAAACCCCACCCTCTACTGGATCAGACATGCAGAAAGTAGGTTGTAGTAATGTCTGATTTAAAGAGATACAAAATGAATTATAAAAAGTACAAAAAACAACCTATTTTAATTTTATTGACTTTCCAGGTCCTGAATCCCTCTTCTATTTGGATTATGATATAATATAGACTTAAGTTGATACCATGTCTCATACATGACTAGTTATGATAGATGGAATCTCATCATATGCATTCCTTGAAAATGAAATGATGTAATTCTATCATAGAGGTCGAGATAATCAACATGTCTTTAGTGCTAGTACACATCCTTCCCCTCTGATAACATTATATAATGAAGTGTTACTTACTATTTCGGTGGAACTGAAATACACTAGGAAAATAAAAACTGTTGCATGACTCAATTCAACTAGTTCTACTCAATAATATTAATGTGAATGAGACACACTAAAATTGTGGTATCATGAATCTCATCAGTGTTGTATGTGAAAATATGGTCTAATATATCTTGGTATGGCATCTGTGATATCTGAAATGAAATTTTACATTTGTTAAAATATTTTTTAAATAATTTCAAAAAATATATAATATCATGAAATTGATTATCCAAAAGAAGAATTTTTATACTTACATCAGTGCGTAGTAGATTATCCAACATTAGATAGTATGAACACCAATTTTGTTTTGTTGTCCTAATGAAGTGGTGCGCCTGATTTCACCTATAACACACAACATAAAAAATAATAATTAATAATAAATATATTTTAATAACTCCCATTTTTATAAAAAAATAATAAATATGATTGATCATAACAACATTCACAAGAAGCGCCATGCAACACATCCATGTGAAGCTCCTGACCATCAATAATACAGACTAGGGAAGGGATTTTCTCCCATACCCAAATCAGAATGAGGATGACACATCCCCCTATATCACTATGATCTGATTAGCATGATGTTTATAATGTCATGTACATGTATTCTAAGCATGCATAATCCTAGGTGTATCTCAACTTGATCAAGGTCCTCCATTAGGTACAAATAAATCATCAGCACATTAATACCAAAGTGATTAATACACAATTTCCCTCTAATGAGTTACAAAATATATGCACATGCATGAAACATGATAATTTTATCATCAGAGTCACTGAGTAAATGTGTGATGTGAATGTATAGTCAGCTCATAGATAAATAACCTTCATCTAGATAAACCTAATCCAACACAATGTAAAGAAAAATAAATCATTGTACAAGATTATTCTAGTCTCCATAAGTGGGTTATATAACTGCATCACCCAGTATAGGAATACTGAGAAGAACTACCACATCTTCAAAGGTGATGCTCGTATCTCCCTCGGGAAAGTAGAATGTCTGAGTCTCAAGTCTCCATCTCTCATTTAGGGTAGTAAATAGTTTATAATAAATAAATTTATAATATAATATTGTGATTCTATAAAGTACATAATGTTGTAGGTATGGTATAATAAAAGCTAGAGGTACAATGTGAAGATAATTTTGTGCTCTACACACCCTAATCCATCGAACCTCATGGACCGCTAGCACGTCACATGAAACATTACTATACTTCCCTATGAGTAGAGTATTATCCTCTATCTCTACATGTAAAAATAGTTTATATATATTATGTGTAAAATATTAATATAAAATTTTGGTCAAAATAATATTATGACAAGTATATTTCAATATTTAACATGTATATTCAAATTGTTTTATGAACTTTTTGTTACAAAATGAAAATTTCATTCATCATTTTTTTCAAAGAATATTTATAATGATTTTAAAAAAGTTATTTTCATCAATTTCAAAATAAATTGATGATTTTCATCTTACACAGTGGATATGCTCAAATGATATGATCCACCTTATTTTTATGGATGGATTATAATGATGTTTTAATGAAATTTTAATGAAACATTTTTATTTTCCCTATTTTAATTAAGGTGTGAAGAAATGATGGATTATCTTATATTCATATGGAATAAATAATTATAGTTTATAATTATGTGATCGGGGGTCTTATAAAACCATAAAACATATTGGTTAATGTTTTATATCTTATAGGTACATATTTATTTGATCTTGGGAAGTGGATTTCTGATCTAAGGGGTTTGATAGAAAATTTGTGTTGTTTCTTATGGATCTAGTATCAGGGGGAGCTGATATACTCTTTAATGATCCCCATTTTATATGGTGACTAGTGTTTCCTTTATTTTTATTAGAAGAGAGTCATGTTTTTAAAGAGTTTTTACTTTGAAAATAGATTTTTGAAAACATTTGTTATATCAGTAGGATCCACCATATGGATCTATAATGTTTTAATGTTTTTCATATATACAAATATGTTATAGCCCAAATGGCGTGCTTTGTCATTTACGTATAATTTCCCACGTTAGGGAATATTTGATTTTCTTCTAATGTTTGATTTATGTAAATGGTTGTATAGTTTATGAACTGTTTATTATTCCATAGTAAAAGTATTCAGAAATGTAACATAATTATAAAAAATGATGGATTTTATATTAAAACAATGTAATTGATAATATTAAAGGTTCATATTGGATTAAATACATCATCATGGATGGGAGTGTGAACTTGATGTAATAATTGTAAGGAATAATTTCCTATTATGAACTTCTCAATGATATATAATGAATCTTAAACATTTACCTTGGACTTAAATCCATTATATCTCATTCTGCATCCTACTAGACTTCAATCTACCATAATATCACAACATTTTCATATCAAGTTTCAATATTGGTTGTTCTTAAATCATTGTGAAATTTCCAAACTCTTTAATTCATGCCCACAGTTCTGTATAATAGTTAGGAATGATGTCCAGCTAGTACACTGGATCAACATATGCTTCACATGATATGTTCACAGATGAACACGATGAAATGTCGTGTGTTCATGGAATATATAATACAATGATGTTTCTACATTGACTACACAATGCATCCAATAATATAGCTAGTATTTGACTACTACTACCCATTATGGGGTCTTGGCACTCTTTCACTTCAAATCAATAGTATTATTTATTGAAAAAGAGAACTCAATAAGAGGAATATTATTCCATGTTATTTTCAATCTCTCATTGAATGTTTTGTCTATACCATAGACAATGTTGAATCCTGTCATCTATCTATTCCCCCTTTCAAATAAGTACATAAACCTATAAAGAAATGAATCATGAACTAGGATTGTTATATGTAACATGGGAAGCCCTGTGAACATGATATTGATGAACTCTACTAAGTCTTTAGTCATGTTTCCACACTTCTTCCCCCTATCGTATGCCAATATCCATTTTTCTTTTGGATTTAGCATCATATAATTGTACACTTTCTGATTTGCCCTGTTTATTTCTTCTAATCATTATTAAAAGCCTCATTTATGTGGATCATATTCAATACATAATTGATTATAGTTCACATAAATTAATTTTATCATTATGTTGAAATATTACAAAAATGATATTTTATTATCAATCCTCATGATAGACATCTTGATAGGATCACCATGGAATGTTTTTTTCATGATTCTATCTATAATTTTGGACTAATAATGTTCATTTGTGGGTATCCATGTAATAGGATCTAAATTTATTAACGCATTGAATTCTTGATAATGAAAAAATATCAAATAGACACCCAGAATGTGGGTGAAATGGTTTCCGACAAATGCTACAATCCAAATCCATGATTCTTAATTTTCTTTCTATAAAAATGTAAATGAAAGAGAAAAAGGTGAATAGATTCCATTTTGGGTTTCCAAAATCCATAATAAACTCAAGTATTTTCCATATATAAATTTTTATTCAATTTTTATGAACTATTTATAGAAACAAAAAACGACAATAAACGGATGGAATGCCTAGAACAACTGAAACAATTTGATATAAATGGATCATGTTAGCTATCTAGAGACACCTGTTTATTCATATCGATATAGAATACAATTTGGTATTTATGTATTAGTACGGATAGAAATTGTGGAAAACCCCAATATAAGTCATCCTAATCACTACAGACCTTGAAAATTTCCTTGTGTTTCACTATTCATGCCTTTGTATATGAAATATTAAAAATTATTTGTTTAATATTATCCTACACAAGTTCTACAAGCACATCTTAGCAGGTCGTGATCAAATCAATAATAATAGATGATATAAATCAATCATACATTGATGTATTATATTGGGTAAGGTTTAGCTTCAAACATGTATGAGTAGCCTCAATCTTAAAATTTTCCAACCTCTAAATGAAATTTTAGGAATCACCCTCAAGAGGAATCAATAATCATCCCCATATTTGTCAAGCTATATGATTTATTTTGTATATATTTAATCCTAACCAAAAAAATATATTGTCTCCCAATATGAAATATTTATTATGTTCTTCATGGAATATTTCCTTATAAAATCTCTTCTAATTTATAATGTGTTGTCAGGTTAACCAAATTTTTCATATTAACTATAGAAAACTCAGTTGGCAGTGTGACAATATTCTAGTAAAATTTAGGAAAAAGTTACGTTGACTCTGAAAAATATTTGAAGATGGGTTGATTATTTTTTGTGCATCATGGCTACTATATAAATACTCATTTCTACCAAATTTCTCCTAATATTATATAGCTTCATCCCCATCATCATTTTTGTCTTCATCCATTCCATCATTGGAGACCTCCTCATCATCAAAATGATATTGCTACATATCTGGTTCATTAGTTCGGTTGTCTTATTCCACATCATAGGGAATAGCCTCATTTTCATTGGATGGTCGTTTCTTTATGAATATCTTATGTATATGGCATCATACAATTGGAAATTAATAATGTACACTATAAATCGAAACATATAACTTCATTATGGTATTATATGACATTTGGAAAATAATGTTTTTTATTTAACCCAGTCCTCATCAGCAGCCACAGGAAAAGATAGATGATAAATCCTATCCTAGAATTGAAAATGTCTGTAGCTATTATGCTAGATCTCCTGATTTGGTCAAAGAGTTAAATGGACATGAATTATTTTATAAATTTATCATAGGGTTATACAAGCATTTTTTCTAACCATTTTTGTCAACTGTATACAATAGAAATATCCTTGATCAGTTTGAATAAACTTCTTGTAAAAATAGACACATAAAAACATGATTGTCTATGTGAAAAATGATTTTTAATCAATATTTGGATAGTGTAAATAATATTAGCAAGGAGGAATAATAGGGTATCATTGACCACATAATAATTAATTTAATAATTTTTTTGACTATTTTTTTATAGCCTGAAAGATGAAACTAATGATTCGTAGAATATTTTTTAATATTCTTAAGGGTATGTTCAATAGTTTATAAATAGAATGAGTAGTATCTAAAGTAAATACCTTGGTAGTGTCGATATAGGTGTGCAGTAATCCCATTATCATGCACTAGTTCTTGATCAATTCTAGGTAAATATTTTTTTTTGGTGTTGTTACCACTAGGTTCATCTATTCCAGAGCCACATCCACTTGTAGTATACAGAAAAGGATTTCATTTCATAGATAAGCACACAATATTTAACTTTCCTAAATTTTAAAAAATTATTATATCATGAAATATGACACTAATGTTTCATAATAAATTCATTAATATTTATAAAGGAATGTTTAGTAATTTCTAAATAGAATGTGATTCATCTAAAACAAATCCCCCATGAGTTTCAAACTAGGTGTCCAGCAAGGCCCATTTTCATGCACCAGTTCTCGATCGAGTCTTGCTGAATATGATACTTTTGGGGTTTTTACACCTAATTACATCTATGCTAGAGTCACATCAAATTCTAGTATCCTGAAAAAGATTCCATTTCTCTGATAACCATATAATCTTTATTTATTAAAATTTTAGAACATCTTCTTATATTAACAAAGATGATACTAATTTTTTCCAGGACCCCTCCCTCCAAAGATACTGCAAAAAGGTGGGAGAGTAATGACCCCTAAGTCTCACATCATATAGTCCATGGTTATTAGACTAGAACTAAGGGTATGAAAATCATGTGTATTGTAGGCATTCCCCTATATATTATAAATAAGATCAGTAGACAAGAAGAATCAATTGTAAAAAACTCCATGACATAATATAAAACAAACCCAAAAACCATCCCACAATGGATGTATAAATAGAACTGGTATAGATTAAATTATCCAACTAAAATATTCAGAAGTAAATCTAAAGTACTAACACATCAACTATCCTAATATCTGATCTAGTATTGTCTAGTACGATCCATGTACTACTTCTATAAACATGAAAATAGTTTTACTTACATAGGTTGAGTATACAAGTATACACATAATAAAACAAAAATCTCTCGTGTGCATGTGAAATGACAATACTAATGAATCCATGAGAAAATAGTAGAACCAAATAGAACCAATACATGTGTACTAACTAAACCCGTCATCACTATAGACCACTCACCAAAAAATACATCTAATTATAATAACATAATATGAATAAAATTGATAAAGGTTACCCCACGCCACTTTCCCACTAATTAGGACCTCCCACACCCTAATGGAAAACATCTGGGAGCTCCCACACCTTCTCTATAACATCACAACACTTCACATCACATCCCACCCGCAGACAGCTAGGCCATAACAACACATCACATCACATCTCACCCAAAGACACTTGGGCCATCACATCATATCACATCACATCACATAAACATTGTAATAAAGTATCATGAACATAATTGGAATCAACTTCATCCCTCCTACTATAATGCATGGGCCCCACCAAAATACATCCTGTCACATCTCACCCAAATACACATGGTCCACCTCTAGTTTACTGACCTACCACCAATTTAGTGATCTACCACTAGTTTAGAGATCAACCTCCTGTTTAATGATCTACAACCAGTTTAGTGATCTACTTCTAGTTAACGGATTTATTTCCAGTACAGTGATCTACCACCAGTTCAATGATCTACCACTGAGATATTCCATCATCTTATAAAATATCCCTTTTTCTTAAAAAAACACTTTAAAACTCCTCCCTTAATTAACCCAACACTTATAGACTTTTCCCAAACACCTCATCTACACAATTTCCCACAAAGTAATAGGCTAGAATGTCCAGACTATTCCATTAGTTACCTCTCAATCAATTCCCAACCATGAGAATTCAAAACCAACCATAGGGAAATATAGAAAAGGTCTTAACAAATACTCCTTGAAATAATTCTCAAGGATCTCGGTACATCTGAAACAACACCACCAACTAAATATTCTAACCTATGTACCCACAACATCCCAACAAATTGTAAAACCCCAAACATCTAAATCAGTAAATTACATCCTCCATGTAAGGATAATATTCTCTCTAGGTGGAAAAAACTCTCCCACACATGTTTAATTGCATCATAATATAATTCATATCAATTAGGAATAAGTTCATCCCCTTTTCATGCATTGGATACCAAATCAAATATCACACATCTTGAAAGAATTGCATATCGTATAAAAAATGGGCTAAACATAACATCAAAGCATCACAGGGTAAGAGAAAGCATAAAATGACTCAAAAAATATAGGTTCATGGAATTCATCTGCATATCATGGTCCCAAGTACACTTCACTAAGTGCTCATACCTCCACAATGCATGAATCAATGGAATGTTCCATCCTCAAAACACAGTTTCTCGATGTCCTTGATTTCCAAAGGATACTCCAAGAACGTTAGGTCATCCTTGAAATCTAACTCTCTAGAGTCATTGAATTGAGATACATCATGAAGATATCAATGAAAATGAGATATGTTGAGGACATAATGGATCTGGCCTTGTCATGGAAGAAGTGGAAACTATTGATCCAGCTCCCCAATTCACCCTATCACATAAAAGGGTCGAACAAAATGGGCAAAGATATTACTCCCATGTACAAAACTCTAATGACCATGTCATGTTGAAACCTTCAATAACTCATGTTCTCAAACAATAAACTCCAAGGGCCTCCTCATAAGATCAATATAATACATTTGTAATTCATGTGCTTATTTCATCCTCTCATAAACCAACTAAACCATTTATGTCAGACTCTACAAAACATATGTTCAAAGAATATCCAATACCACAAACTTATCCTAGCACAATAGATAACAACATGTAATCCTATAAATTAATTAAAAAATGGTCATTCTAATGGAAGAGTGGTAACTGTTACAATATGAAAACTCAACCAAGGTAAATTTTCATTCCTACGATCCCCCAAAGTCAAAGAAATGTTCTCACAATATGTTCTCTAGAGTTTTGATTGTTTTCTCTATATTCATGTCCTTCTTAGTGTGGAAATTAGTTCAGAAGTGTAACCGAGTTCTAAAATCATGTTACAATCCCATCCATACTTATGAGGTAAACTTTTCATCTTGATCATAGATAATATACATTCTAACTCCATTAAACAACACCACCTCATCCACATACATTTTTTCCAAAACATCCACTATTCCTAACAACTTTTTTTTATCACTAGGAAGTGAGCCAATTTTGTCAAATGTACCAAAATTACCTTGATATAATAAAAAAATCCTTGATATCTTGGTAACTTTGTGATGAAATATAGTGATGTATCATCCTATTTCAACTTGGTAACATCCAACGGCTATAAAAATCCACTGAGAATATGGTTCGCAGTATTTTCCCATTAGAAAACCTTACACAAAGCCACAAACATCTCCAATGATCGGTTATCCCAGACAACGAAAACTATTCCCTAAATCCATGGTTTATCTATGTAAATACTAGGTGTACCACTAAAGTTGATATATAAAACTCACTACGGAATCCCTCTCATATCGCTACTAGATTAAACAAACTCCAAAGAAACATCATCTGGTTCTAACCATCCTCTAACCATCCATCCAGAGCATCGCCATGGAATCCATGATCATTCATCACCTCTACCTATGAGTCTCCCCATAAAGACTCCTCCACTTTATATATCAGAGAAGACATCATCATCCTCGAAAACAAGATCCCTCCTCCATTAACCACCCTTGAATCTAAGTATTGGGCTACCAACTCATCCATCACTCTCCAAGTATCCCTAAACTCCAAAAAAACACCTTCCTTGAATTTATCTCCAAATAATTGACAACAACCTTCCTCTTCCCTTAGGTATAGGAGATAAAAAAAAATTAATCTTGCAGAAACTATATCCACCTCCACTATCGTAGATTTAGATCATGTTGAGAAAATATATACCTCAAGATCTTGTGATCCATGTAGACCTCAATGTGCTCCCCAATGAGGTAATTCTTCCAAAACATTAGTGTAATAACTCCAATTATAGAACTAGATC
Organism: Viscum album; assembly: GCA_963277665.1. Classification (NCBI taxonomy): domain Eukaryota; kingdom Viridiplantae; phylum Streptophyta; class Magnoliopsida; order Santalales; family Viscaceae; genus Viscum; species Viscum album. The sequence continues at coordinate 621,801,334 of OY728135.1, read as the reverse complement.
ATGGGTGGAATTGTTAATCTCTTCAGGGAATAACTTCTTAGTCCTATAATAGATCACGACCTTATTTTACATCAATATACATCCTATTCTCATATTATAAGTTTCACAAACCACATCAAACATTACACCCTCCTCCAACAACTAAAGCATAAGTGTAATGGCCAACTTCCCCTATATGTAACTGAATGTTTCTTAACAATGATTATTCCACATAAAATCACAGTCCTCGTTAGTCAACACTCTCATCAGGGCTAAAAATCATGAGAAATTCGGAAAAAACGTCTGATAATGTCTTGTGAGGCCCAGGAAACTACAAAACTCTGCCAAGTTCATAAGTGTTTCCTAAGAAACTTCTTTCTCAACATTCAATGGATCTACTTACAAACCCCTCTGAGACACCACATGCCCAAGGAAACACACCTATCATGTCCAAAAATTACACTTAAAATATGTTCCATAGAGCTAGTTGTGTCGAAAAACCTATAAAAGGCTATGAGATTCTCATCATTCTCCTCCTCAGAATTTGTGTAGATCAATATGCCATCAATTTAAACAACTAAAAATAGGTCCAAGAATTCATGAAACATAGTTTTTATGAGCCTCATGAACAAATTTGGTGCATTAGTGACACTGAAGTTCAGGAACAAGAACTCAATGTTACCATACCAACATCTGAATGAAGTATTCTAGATATCATCATCTTTCACCCTCAACTGGTTATATCTAGACCACAGATCAATCTTGGAGACCCAACTATCTCATCTTAATTGTTTTAAAAGATAATGAATCCTCACAAGAGGAAAGTGATTCTTGATCATCACTTGGTTCAACTTATGGTTGTTTAAAAAAACCTAATAAAACAATAGTCCTTATTTAAGAACACTTGATCACCCCATGGCGACAAACTAGTCCAAATGAAACCCTTCTTCATCAGATCATAAACCGGAATCCTAAATTATGGAAACTCAAAAGGGTCAATCCAATAAGGATCTAGAAAAATCATATAATTACCAGGAAGAATGTATATGCCGAACTCAACATCACATCGAGGAGGGAGTGACATAACCTCCTTTTCTATATCATATAGAAACTCCTCCATGACCTGGGAACACCCCAACATATTCTTCTACCGATAGATATTCCACCAACAAAAGAAATAGATAAACATGCTGAATTCCCACCTAACTACTTTGGTCACCAAAAAAACCACATGTTTTCCATAGACATCAAATAATGTGACTTTACTCTGGAAATAGTTGATAATAACATATACATAATACTAGCAATCAATGACAAGGATTACATCATATAGCTATACCTGTATCAAGAAAAGATCCCCAAATGGCTAATGTGGCCCCAAAATCAGTCTATGCCCTTGACACACATCAAAAAATCTAGTCTAGAATATGACTGGCATAGTCAACACCAGAGGTACAAGAAAACCTATATATGTCATGTTTTAAATCATAGACTATATTGGGTGTAAAAAAGGAGTGTGAAGCTATAAAAGAAAAAATTCACATACAAGGGTAGATGATAAACTGATCATAACTCTAAATATCTTTAGAACCATTATTTGTTTCCTCCACTAATATATAAAACTAAACAAATCTACCTCTTCTACCTCCCTATTAATGGCCACCTCCATGAAAATTCTTGGGAAAAGGTCCCTAAACATAAGGAACAAATTCAGTTCAGCCTCTACCAACTGCATCTTCTCTTTCTATAGCATAATCATGGTGGAACTGCTACTGAAATGACCATGCTAGTAATTTATAGTAAGGTTGATGATGAGCCTATCAACCCCTAACAAACTGAGCTCGAGTATCCATTTGGATCTGTCCTAATGATGTCCATGAACCTCAAAAGAGAGAGTAGGTCCTATCTCTTCATAGCCTTAATGTTAGATGAGAGGAACTCTGAATGGAACTCTTTATGGAATTAGACCCATGAAACATGTACCAATTTTCTCTCACCAAGGTATTGTATCCACCACTAAAGCACAACTCCTCACATCTGACTAACTTCCTAGGGGACCCAATACTCTGTTTGGGCCCAAATCAAACTGAAAGTGATCTCTAGATCATCTAATCAACTCCCTATCGTCACATTAGAAACTCAACACTCTTACTTCCCAAAAACCTACTGTTGAAATGATCACAAAACCCTCTACCACTGATCTCCATCCTCAATTGGATCGTCCCTATAGTGTTTACATGGGTCAGCCTAATGAATCTACACTAACTGAGAAACACATAGATGGAGACTAATAGCCATTGATGAAAAGGGAAACTATTATTTTTAAATCCATGAATTGTTATTCTTTATTAAAAAAATTAATTAATTAAAACTTATTTCAACCTTCTCAGACTGAAAATTTTCCAATTATAATAATAAAACAAGTCACCATGATTCATATACATCTCTTAAGTCTCTACCCCATAAGAGGTGAAAACTCACATTTCTATTTAATAACCTCAAAGTCTTGGAAATTTATCATGGGTTCCTAAAAATCACATGTCTTAGTAAGCCTCCCATGCCAATGTTACACACCAATTCCAATTATCACTTTTACCATACCAACCCATGAAATCCTTACCATTCTAACTCCAGAATCCATTGTATCTCTCAATCATCACCTTTGATACCACTTTTTCCAAACCCCTCCCACTAAATATACCTTGATGAGGGTAGATAGATAACTACCCCCTCAATTCAGACCTCTAGTAGGACTATGCTTGGCGACTAGCACCGAGGGTATGAAAATTTTCATATGGGAGGCATTGCCCTCAATATTATAAATAGGATAATGAGATAAGATGAATAAAACACAAGAAACTCCATTAAATAATATAAAAAATCCATATATCATCCCACAATGTATGTATAAATAAAACTGATATAGGTAAAAGTATCTAAAGTAAATAGCCCAAAAAATAGCAAAAGAAGAGGCCCAATAATGATACAAAGAATCATGCTAGTAATGTCTATCCTAGTCCATCGAGTCCTCCTAAAAACCTCAAAACAATTATATATATTTTGGGTGAGCATACAAGTATACTAAGTATGAAAACTAGTGTCTCTCATGTATATTAGAAAACAAATTACTAATGCACCCATGAGAAAATAGTAGAACCAAATATCACATATACAGGTTGTTAGGTCCATGAGGTCGAATACCATGAGAGGGGGTGAATCAGGGTATGACAGATTAAAACATATAACCCTTTGGATCTTGTTTCATTGATAAAAAACTCAATTCTCTCTTCCTCCCATGGTAATATAAGAAATGATATGAAATCATGCACTGGAAACATCAATTTTTACTTGGTTCACCCTCACGGGGCTATGTCCAAAAAGCATAAAATGACAATGTGACAATGTAGCAAATTCACTAAAGATCACTTCCAATATTGAGTACAATGTTCAGGATAGATCTTTTATACCCAGGATCACTTCCTTTACAAGGTTTAGGGTCTTCTCAATGAATTTCCAAGGGTCACACCCTATGTATCTTTCTCTAGCTCACTTCTGGTGGAAAGGGTCACCATCTTCATCTTCCTTTTCTCACTGCTCTCAAAAAGGAATCCACACACATTTTATAGACATGTAGGTAAAACATAGTTTATGGACATGTGGGTCCCCTCATTATAATAAATTCATGCATCCCCAACTATAGTTATATGCTCTGTTGAAGTTATTTTTTCATTCGTAGAATACTTCTACCTTCCCAAGTACTTCTAGATTCTTAAAAATACTTTAGCAAACTGATTTGAGGATTTCACAATCCACCTTGTGTAAATTGTGAACCCCTATCATTTCCAGTGTACTAAGTTCTGGGTTTCATATGTGGAACACCTCCTTCACATATCACTTACACTTTTGTGAACCTCCCTTCATCCACAGACCAAGTTTTCCTTCACTATCACATACTGCCTCGGCAAAACCCCTCCTATATGTGAACTATTTTATGTTTGAGGACTGCCTCTGCAAATCACCCTTTGTCTGTGAATTGTTCTCTGTTACTAAACTACCTTGCCTGACCACCGGTGTATCACACTTTCTTCCTCTTCATACCGTTTCCTATGAAGGATATAGTTCTCTACTAAAAGCACTGGTGAAATTTCTTCTGTGTGAACCACATCAACTTTCGCATAATTCTCTCTCACAAACTTCCTTTGTAATTTTCCAAAATCCTCGAGAAAAATATGTTCTCTAATGATATTAAGTATCACTTATAATTGGTGGGATTAAAGATTTGTATATAGGAAAATATATCTACAATATCTGATAATTCATAATTTTCTAAATCTTTGATTCGTTACAGCCTCCACTGCATACCGATCCTTATACTACCACGAACCGCAAGCCTTATTGAAAACCATTTTCCATATGCTGTCTGTGTACTTCCATTGCACTAACATAGTTGATCTCCTCCTCCAATGAAAATCCATCTGCGTACCACACCACCTTCCACCAAAAACTGTTGCCACAAACCATTTCTAGTTTCTCGAACTGCTCCTGTGTACTGTTCCAGCTGCATGGTACACAGCCGCGTACCCTTCCTAGACATGGTACGTGATTCATGTCATGGGCTTCGCATTTCTATCCCTTATCTGATTTTGTTTGATGTTCTTTACACAAAATCTTGATTTTGAGGTCCCAAAATTTGGCAAACCCGAGAAATTGTTCCACCTTAAAAACTCGTATTTGATAGACACCAACCATACTCATTTTTGGTCATCAAGATTTGTCATCAAACACAATCACAACCGAAACACACTGAGAGGAAACATCGAGAGATTTTTTCCCAACACATATATACTAACCAAATGCATCCTCATAATGGAACACTCATAAAAAACACATCAAGTTTAATAAAATAATATGAATAATATCAATAAAGGGTACCTTGCTCAACATTCCCACAAATTATCCACTCTCACACACCAATGAAAAACTGTTAGTGCTCCCACCCCTTTCATATAACATCAAAACAAATCACATCACATCCTACCCACAAAAAATAGATCCATTACATCACATCTCATAACTAGTGTAGTAGGGTATCATTAACATGAAGTTCATTAACCACATTCCCTCCTCCTATAATGCACAACCCCAATCATAATTCATCCCATAAAATATAGATTGAAGACACTTGGGCTATTAAATGTCACCACATCACATATATAGAGTGATTATTTTAACTTCTAGCCACCATAACCCATGTGTTTCAAAAATTCTCGGAAAAAGGAGAGGGGAAGAGCTGTTGTCCATACATTCATCCTCCCACTAGAATTTTGGAAAAACACCCCCAAATATATATATCTTTATATATATATATTGGTGTCAGCACATGGTGATCAACATGGGTGAGAACACATTTAAATAATTAAGAAAATGAAATGGATTATATATAATATCAAACACACAATCCCAACCTATGGATTTACAATAAGACTATCAACTAACTCACACCTTTCCCTAACAATGCTCCTCACTATAAATGTATAAAACCACACAAAAATCCATAACACACAAACCATATTCCGTCTTAATTAAATTAAATTTCCACATTATCCATTTTAAACCAAATTCAATTAAAATATCAATTTTATTAATTAAATTCCATCACATTAATTTTTATTTATCAACCTACTATTTAAACCACACAACATGTTACTGTTTAATCTATCATTATCCAAACCATGTTAATTCCAATAACACTCAAGAAACTATCGTAATAAAACAGACAACAGGCAACAAAACTCAACATCCCAACCACCACAACCACTCCCACCTTCCATCACATCGAAACCACTTTCGTATCCCCATTACATAACCTCACCCCAACCAACATCGCAACCCCACTACATAACCACATCACATCCACTACCCCCATGCACATCACGACAGACACCACAAAATTTTCAAAAACACAAAAAAAATTAGATTTAGAAATATGGTTATCACATTACACTTTATTTTAGTGTAATTATCGTACAATCCATATATCCAAGTGACACCATTTCGTTATCCAAATATAAATGATTATATAATTCCATTTAGGGTGATATCAAACAATCACAAAAATATGGGTCCCATAATATCACCACTAAAACACAAAAAAACCACAATATCTATGATTTTCATCAAGGAATTACATATATACAATAAAAATATGAATAATAATAATATTATTATTAATAATAAATAATAAAAATTCTTTTGAAACCCTTTGATTCACATTCCCCTATCCCATTTTATATTAATTTAACAAATTAATTTATCTTTATTAATTTATATACAACTATCTCCACATATATTAACAAAAGAACACCCCCACCCCACACATGATAAACATAAGGAGAAACAATGCATAATTCCTTACCCATGAGAAATAAGCTTTTATACAATTTGTTGCACCAGAAATAAGGGGGTATGTGTACTGGAGAAAACCACCGATGGGGAACTTGATCCAACGACAACAACAAGGTTCCATGAATCTAATAGAAAAAGGACTGGAACCCCCTAATATTAATAAAAAGTAATCTCAAAATAATTATGGATGGGTGTTTTCTTTAGAATGATTATATTTGGAACCATTGGGATTTGATACGGTTTAGATGACAATTAAAGATCGATCCCATCAATTCCATGATATATAATCTTTTAAAAAGTCTCCATAATTTTAATTAATAGAATATATAATTATCATCCTTTAAAGATACGTTAAATTAATTTTATTAATAAATTAAAATCATTTTTATCCAAAAAACGTCAAAAATGGAAAAATATTAATTTTGGAAAAAATCAAATTCACTGTTGATCTACCAACATTGATATATCATTGGGGTTTACTGCTAGTTCAGTGATATACCTCTTTTTTAGTGATCTAACACTAGTTCATATATTTAATGCAAGCTCAGTAATCTACCTCCAGTTCAATGATCTACCCCCAGTTCAGTGATCTACTTCCCATTCAATGATTTACTGCTAGTTTAGTGATCATGTGCTCATTCAGTGATATGCCCCTAGTTTAGTGATATACCTCCAATTTAATGATCTACCACCAGGATCTACCATCATCCTCTAAAAAACCCCTTTTCCTCCAAAAAAATCTCAAAACTCCTCCATTCCTTCACGGAAAACCACTTTTATTTCCCCAAACAACTCAATCACAATATTTCCCACAAAGTAAGGGTCTAGAGTGTCCAGACCATTACATATTTCATAGTAAGATTTTATCTTACTAAAGGTATGTTCAGTAGTTTATAATGTTAATGTGAATAATCTAAAACATATCCATGGGTAGTGTCAAATCAGGTGAGCAGAATTGTATGGATCATTTAAGTCGTGAAAGTGACAAATCAGGTGTGTAGAATGGTATGGATCATTTAAGTCGTGGGAGTGGCAAATCAGGTGTTTTGTTAAGACACATTGTCATGTAGTTATCCCTCTATAATCCTATGTAAATTATATAATAAAAAAAATTAAATCTATAGAAAATAATTATTTATTCTTATGATAATCCTTAGTTAATAATTACGTTGTCAATAACCAAGCATTGATTAATTAATAGTTATTAAGTAGTTAGTTTAATGTTAAATAATAATTTATCTATATTTAATCCTAAGTTAAACATTGAATAATCTCAAGTTAAGCATTACTTATTCCTAGGTAAATCACTCCTTACCTAAAATTTATGGAATTATTAATCACTCGTTAATAATTTATTAATCATTTGTTAATTTATAGTTTTTATGTAATTAGATTATAGTTAATTAGTAGTCCATCATTAACTTATTATTGTTTAATAATTACATCATCAATAATTATTGTCATGTTAATCATTTCTTAATCACTTAATAATCATTTATTAATAATTAGTTAATAATTATTTAATATTTTTTAAATCATTAGTTATTAATTAGTTAATTTTTATTATTTCTAATTAAATCACTAGTGTGCACCACCTCACATTTCATCATGATGTTGATGTTTATTTATTACACTGCATTCTCGCTTTCCAAAGGATAGAGGCATTCATCACTTTCTCAGCAATTTCTACACTTTCATTGAAACGGGATGATGAAACGGAATTTACTCCTTCAATGGATTCCTCATTGAAACTTTCCTCCTAGTCTGGGTCTCCCACATTGATTGAGACATGTTCATGAAACTCATTCTCAGTGTCATCATTTTGTGGATTCCATTTAATTTCTCTTTTTCTTTCTGTACATTCCAACAGTTCTTGATAGGGAAGAAACCATTGGTTAGAGTTGTAGTCTGGTTGAGCATCACTGCCATGTGTAGACACCAGAACATTTATCACATGTATTCTTCCTCGTAGGATGATATTTATGGGTGAGGAACCCAAGGAATCATGTGGAGATCGCGTGGTATCTGATTCCAAAAGAATATCTTCCAATGCTTTCACCTCAGGCATCCCATGTTTAACATGAGGTAGCTGATTCCATAGGCTCATATTTTCTGAGGCTATCACCTTATAAATCCCATGTGATCCTAGGGTATCATCATAGGTTAGGTCACGATATTAACATCTCAAAAAGGTGACATAATACTAATCGGAACACCCCCACAGAGGGGTATCAAAGTGGTTCATCCTTGAGAGAGAGAATCTACCAGGTTTACTAGGTGGATTGGTTGGAACACCATTAGATACGGACATAAGTGGTGTGTCACATAAAGGGAATATGTCACAAAATAAATCATGATATGGACATCTCTAAGGTTGTATTATGGAGATCCACCCCTATTAGGAGACACCAAGGTATACCATTGGTGGGGATTGAACCTCATTGATGAATTATACATGCCCTTTTTAAGATATAGGGATCAAGACCCACATAGATCGATAATTTGGGGCTTAAAATAGTGAGGATTCTAGTTTGGATGGATGTGGTTGGGGCTTATGTGTAGGAGCTATTAGTCGAAAGATGATTTCTCTTGGATGGATGGTATGAGGATTATGCATTGGTGCTATCCAGGGGATAAAGGGTACAACAATGATGTGGATGGGCTTATGAATTGGAGTGGCCCAGATGGATGAAATGATCTCATTGGGATGTGGAAAACCAAGAAAAAATTGGGATGGACATGGACATAGTGTTGGGTGGAATGGATAGAATGGATGTATTATTGGTGGTGATGGGATGGAAGCTTATGGAGTCTTCCAACATATCCCAGTTAGTTGGGAATCAATTTCAACGTAGTTTGGAAATGAGTAGGGACTTACACCTTAGAAGAGGCCCAGGTAATGGGGTCATGATTGGGAATTATGCATGGTATCCACCCAAATATGTGGAGGTTGGATTTTCTGGTTGTTTCTAACATCAAAAACCATGTGAGTCGTGATTGGTGTGAGAAACAAGAGGATTAAGTCGACCTAGCTATCATTTCATGAAAGAAGTTTCGATGAGGGATAATGTGGAGATTATGCATGGAAAATTTATATGGATGATGTCATTCTATGAATGGGGGACCTCATTTCCGGTTAGAAATATCTCATTCAATGTCATCCATACATAGAGGATCATATGAAAGTTTTACTAGGTATTACATGTGGAAACTAAATGAGGTGGGCTTAGAGATAAATACCAAAGTGAGAGGTATGAAGGGAAGAGTACACGAGAGGTGTAAAGGTTCCCGACGCCCATCCTCTATCTGCTCCTATGTGGATGAAATCGCTTCATGTAAAGAGGATCTCATTCTATGTCACACAAATATGGAGACATCCAAAAATTTTCACATAGGGTTGGATCACAGTTTAACATCATGTTTTGAGAAACATTGGTTCTAGGCAATTTTTCTTATTGCATCTCAAACATAATGGATTCACTCCTCACCCATTGTACTTACATAATTGTCTCCAATAAACCATTGGGATGGGGTGTCTTTAGCAATTCCAAGGTTCAATGGTATAGAGGAATGATCACTCACGAGGTCCATATTAGCATTCATATGTTGAAAAGCAATGGGGATTAGTGTAGATATGCTAAAAATCAATAGGTAAATAGAAATATTCGACCACACGTGGAGTGTATTGGGACATAAGAAAGGGTGGCTGTCATAGACATGACTTATTTTAAAGTTAATTTCCATTTAATTTCCATTCATGCATTGTTTTGAGGGTTTCCCAAGCATTTATGAAGGAATGTGTGAGTTTTTATGAATTGGGCCAAACTGTGAGCCCAATTCCATATTTAAAAATAAATATTTATTCTTTTATAACTTCTTCATTTTTCAACATTTTTCATCCATTACAATTCCTAATTGTCATCCCCTAACATATTAACACCACCATATTTATTTGGACCATTTATAAATCCATAATCATGGTGGATATGAGTTTTTATTTAGGGAATTGGGCCTGCCCGAAAGCCCATTTTCTGCATTAAAAATAAATTTTAATTCTTTAATAACTCCTTATATATTTGCGTTTTTTTGGTGATTGAAACTCTCACCCGAGCCCACTTACCTAAGGCGCGACCCCATTCCCTCCTCCCACAATTTGGAGCTCGATAGAATCTCGAAAATAGTCAAAACTTCTCTGGATTTCAGAAATTGTCCAGATTTTGAAGAGGTAAATTGATCCTTTCATAACTCCTTCTATTCTTAATCTTTTTCCCCAATTCCAATTCCTACATGACCTTATCATTCTTGTTCGAATATCCATTAAATTTTTATCTGTTTTAAAATTCAGATTCTGGTCGATTTTGGTTCGTTTTATTCAGGATGTTTCAAGTAAGTGTTTCTTTCCTTGATTTCCTCCCCTTCCTAAGGGTTTCTTTCACCCTTTCAATAAGTTCATCATGTCCAGAAATTGAATTTCGAAACTAGGGTTTGATTTGGGGTATTTTTGGTCAAATATTGTGGTCTAGGGCTGAATTTATATTCCTTGAGGTGCGTCAGTGGTGCGGTTGATGTTTCACACCATGTTTTGAGGGTTTCATCATAAAAGGAAGGTGATTCCATGTGTAAACATTTATAGATGAGTTAGTTTGCTTGAATTACTTATTATTCATGTTCATAATATGTTATGTGTGGTGTGTGAACTGTTTATGTTGGATTTGGTAAAAAATTTGTTTTTATAGTTTCATTTTAGCTTTAAATTTGGTGTTTTCATGTACAACCCGTTGGGTATTGTTTGGGATTGTTTTATAAAATATAAATTTTGTTTAATAAATCTTGTTCGGGATGAAAATTATGATTTGGTGGGGTATTGGTGTGCCACTAGGTCTTAAAGAGGTTTTTTAAGGGTTTAAGGTGTAAAACTTTATTGTACTTCTTGAAAGTGATCTTGAAAACGTGTGTGTTTCATATTGATCTCTCGTACTGTTGTTTGAGGTGTTTGTGTAACACATGGGGGTTGTTTAATAAATGTTTTTGGAGATTCCAATTTTGTTTTGAATTTTTATTGATGTGATTTTGTCCTTGAAATATGGTTTAGAAATGGGTTTTATTTGAAAAGCTTTGGTACACTATTTAGAATTGTTTTATGAAAGTTTTGAGTGGTTTAATAATTTATGTAATAGGTGAAACCATATTGGAAAACTATTTTGGATTTTTTATACATTAAAATGAACCATTTTAAATGTTAATAGTTCTGTTATGTGATGTTTATCATATTTTGAGGGACTTCATTAAATTTTTAAAGGATGTGTTGGATTGTGAAAGTTATGAAAAAAGTGTTGTGGGATTTTCTGGTGTAAGTTTGATTTCAAAAGGAATTTCAATGAAAAGTTAAATTTGTTACTTGTGTGATGTTCATGGGTCTTTTTGGATAATGTGTGATGTGGAAGTGATATTTGCATGTGAAAAGTATATTTCTTGGCTTGTTGAACTTGTTTGAGCACAAAGGGAAAACCCTGGTATCTAGGTGGGTGGACGTGTACTAGTATGCTAGTGAATCTGTAAGGTTTGGCCTCAGTTTCACTTAGTAGGAATAACGCTTAAAACTCTAACTAAACTATGATGATGATGATTTGGGACCACTAGGTTATGGGTATGTTCCCTACTAGTGGCTCGTGCACGAGAACAGATAATATTTGTGGTTACTCTCACCGAGATACGAGGTACCTGGGACCCACAGCTAGCTAGTGCCTAGGGGTTATTTCCTATTGGTTGTGCTCATTAGATCTTTTATACTTACCGTCGGCATACGGTATATTTGTCTGAAAAAATCAGTATCTTTTGAATTTATTTTAAAAGTATTGATTCTTTAAATTATCCCACTTGAAAACTGTTTTTTTAAGTTGCATCTTTTAGAAATTGTAACTAGAAATTACATGTTTTTGAAAACATGAATGCTTTTTGTCTTTGAATGTTTATCACAGGGAATCTCTTGGTGGTGGTATCCTATTGGGCATTGGCTCACACCCTAATTACACCCTTGGGTGTAATTAGACTTGGTTATTTTTTTGTCGTAGGTTTGGGTATAACATTTGTGCCAACAACTCGGGTTTTCACCGGTCATTCATAATGCGGTGTTGTGGATATGGCTTGAGGGAAATGCCTCTTTCCATGTTGAGGTTATTGGGCTGTTCATTTTTTTGTTTTGTTCATTTTTTATAGTCTTGTTGAGTTGTTTTAGACTATGTAATTCAGTTATGATTTTATATAAAACATTGTTTGGTTTGAAAAATCCAGGTTTGTTTCATTGGATTCTTTTGTTGTTTTATGTTTATAAACTCGGGTAAATCATTCCCAATTTTCATTTTATGATACCCGGGCACTTGTGCCAGCCCGTGGGGATCGGGAACGCCCTTCGAGTCTTGCCATGGACCGGGTAGGGTGCTGATTTTGAAGGCGACCATATTCGGTTCGTGACAGTGGCATAGTTCACATTGAGAAATGTAGTGAAACTGAACGGATCCTAGATGGTTTTGGAGGATTGGACCCCTTATCCTTCATGAGGAGGTGTCAGTATAAGGGAGGATATATAGAGAGGCCAAAGAAATGGGTTTTTTTAAAGAAAATGTATAATGGCTCATAACTTACATATATATTTTACTTCAACATTGAATAATATTTATTACATAACATAAAAAACCATGCCAAGACCGTATAGGTATAGTGTCTTTAGAAACTAGGAAACACAAACAACAGGTTCATAAAACATGTACATTGTCTCCCACATATTTCTTCATAACAATACTCTATTTTGACATATATTACTTAATACTCTTCTTCATGACTTGGGGAAAAGAAACATATAGAATGGTGAGCTCAAATGCTCAGTAATAGTAAAACAAGTGAAATATCAATCATATCATAATCATAAGAATATAACATTTGAAAATCTTATCCTATATATAAAAATCATAATATCATGTCATGGGATAAATCATAAAATTGAAATGTAATCCCAATATTCATAACATAAGAACTGATATTTTTTAGTATACAAAATAGTTATATAAAATCATTTCCTATTAGTCATGGCTCTTTTCCAAGACCATAATAGCGGACAAGGTCCATTATTGAACCAAGTTCACTCCTCATTCTAGTTCTGTATTACTGAACCATATTTACTAGAGATTACAATCATGTCTATATCATGATATATAAATTATTAACCAATGAATTGGACATAGATATAGGTCCCACCCATCTCATAATGAAACCATTCATACATGTTCTACAAAAAATTCACCACAATATAACCCATCAAAGCTAATGGGTTTCATAAACATAATTCCATCATAATTGATAAAAAACAAACGGATTTCATAAATTACACAAAATTAAATCATTTTAATAATAGGGTTATAAATATAACCCTATTTAAAGAGTTACATCTTATATGGAAAATAATTTTGTGAAAACACTTGAAATTAATTCCTAAGGAAAATATACATTCTTCTTCAAAAAGGATTCCGTTCATTAAAATAACACATAGTTTTAGAAGAAATAATTTTATGAGAAAATAACCTTTTATGACTATAGTGGAAACTTCAAGGAAATAAGGAATTGAGAATGTGTACAAATCCATTCATACAGTACATGTTAAAAAACATTCTACTCGTACTTTTGATAGAAAAGTAAAAAAAGTACCTCATACTGAAAACGGCAAAAGATTCCATTCATACCATTTAGTAAAAATTTAAAAATGGGTAAAATTGACTTTAAAAAATTATAGTGGGTTATAAATAATATTTTTAAATACATATTTAGTAAACATGGACATGGGTGATAAATATACGCCAATAAATACTTACGAATAAACAATCTCAGATAAAAACGGGATATGAAAAGTTATCCCTTACCTTAGGACCGACATCCTTTGTATGTATCTGATCTTATTTTATATTGATTTAAATAATTTTATTGAATTATTCCAGAATCATAATAATTGTTACGTATCATACATTATTATATTATCATCCTTTTTTAGTAACATTTCATTTCTACTCATTCTTTGGATATTGACTACATTATGTTCTTATGAAAGATTTGTCAGATAAGTTCATGTTACACTTCTTAGGGTATAGTAAAATAATTTAAAGAGTGACATTAGTACAATATAACATATATTTATTCATTTAATTCATGTATATAATCATTTTTTAATTGAGATCTTGTAGAATTAATCGCATCCCATCGTGGAGATGATAGGCTCTACACACACACAAGTGATGATATCATTCCCAAAATTATTGAATGGTACTGAAGTGTATGGTGTATGATATTTCATAATTAGTATGATGTTAAAATAATCATATATATTTATTATTTCTATAATTATACCCATCCAAGTAAGTTGGTGGTGAAAATCATATGACCACACATCGTGGAGATGTTAAGTTGTATGTACGCACACACAGTGATTTTGTTTTTCATTGGATGGATAGAAGGTGAAGTAGGGTGGTTTCATATTTACAATAACATATCAGTATATGAGTGATACTGATTTTATAACTTTATAATGAAATAACTAATGAAGTGGAAGTAGAAGAAGGAATAAGTTTGAAAGAATCAGTAGAAGAGATTACCTCTTCCTCTATGTGCTTCCTCTAAATCTCTTCTTAGAGCACTAGTGTTCATTATTAAAGTTAACCATAACCTCTAGAATGAAAATAGGGATGTTGATAAGGAAAACCAATAGGGTATGTTTGATCATGAAGGCTCAAAATGAATTGAATAGGTGAGGGAAGAGGTTCCCTTGGTAATTGAGGTGAGGGGCACTTTTGGAAACTCCATAAATAATAATTTATAATAAAATAAAACCATTCTCAAAAACAACCAAAATGTACCAATTAAGAATATGGGATGATATAGGTTTTTAATATAATAATAAAAATTGACAAGTTATTTTTTCAATTTATGTATATGTGTTTAATTAACACTTAGTTATTCTATTTAATTTTAATTGTGATACTAATATTCTAAATATTTAATGGTTATAAATATTTACTTAAATGGTATTAATTCACCATAAATTTATATTTTATGAAATTTTAGATCTTATAATTATCAATTTTTAATTTTTAAATATTTTTTTGATTTTTAAATAATTTAATAAAAAAATAATGTTATAAAATATCAATAGTGTCAATTTTGACACTATTCATTTATTTGACTATAAAAAATCCCCACAGAAGTTAAATGCAAACCAAAATATTGAATACACTACTAATATTTCCTAGTAATTATAACATTCGTGTATCACATAAATTAGTTCATATGACATTTCTTCTAATATTTTTAATAGTATTTATTTCATATTTTTAATAATAAAATAATTTCCACATCACTATTATGTCATCATTAATGGTAATTATTTAGTCTCTAAAAATTATAAATAAATATCTATGATGTAGTTAATTATTTTAAATTTCCAAATACTATCTATAGTCGATATTATATCCTAGTTATCCATATATTAAAATTAATTTACTTATATAAAATGAGATTGTGACATTTCCTCACATTCATTAGTTTTAATTATATTCATTTCATATTCATAGGTAAGTGGCCATAAAGTAATTCCATTTCTACTAATAGATGATAAGGGACTAATTTATTCATCCAATAGGATTTTTATTGGCATAAATGTAATTTTAAAATATTTTTTTACCTTTAATTACCAGATTTACCTTTAACAATGATAATAAAAATAACTAAAAAAGTTATAATTCATGATGCCCAAAGATAAAAATAGCCTATTAAAATAATTTTAACCTACTAATTCCAAATATGTATTCCATTTCTAAAAATTCAAAACAAATAAGATTCAGTAATTAATTTCAAATCAATCCCATTGTCGCAATGAGAGAACTAGTTTTAAAAAAAGTTACAACATTGTAAAAGATTAAATTGTTTTTTAATATTAATTCAATGTAAAATTAATGATAATAAAATAAATTATATTGAATGACAAAAATATGTTCTATTTATAAATTAAAACCATTCAATATTATAATTTAACCTTATAAATTATTTCGATGAAAAAGTTGTTTTTACTTAAACTTTAGTGTGTTTTAACTATTCATCAATACTTCAATGTTATTAGAAAAAATCATGAATTCAACCAAAGTAATTTTTTATATACAGCATTAAAATAATGTGATTATTTTTTCATATTAAAATTATTAATGTGTTGTAATCTTAATTTAAAATGGGTTCACCGTTCAAAGTACTAAGATTACTCTTTTTTTAAGTTGGTTTAATAAAACAAATATGGTTTATTCACAACCTATGATTAAAATATCAATTTGATGAAAAAAATACTTTATGAAGTATATAACATATATATCTCATTAATTTCATTAATTTAATTACCAGTAGTAATTCACTCAAAAAAATCTAATATATATTTTTAATAAATAATTGATTTCCAAAAAAGTTGCAATGCATTTTTATAAGTTAGCTATAATTATTCCCACAAACCTAATGGATAGGGTATAATGGTAATTTTATACTAATTTAATCTCACCATTTTTTTAAACTTGCGATTGTGTGAAATTTAGGCTACTGGAGAATAAAAATTATTTAATGAAAATTTTTCATAAAAATATCTGGGTGTTTAATTTTACCCCCCATAAATAGAATTTCACCTTCAAAACTCCTCACTTGGAAACAAATAGATGAGAATACCTCTCCCTCATCGTAACCTTAAGTTTCCATGTAGCTTCCTCAAATTGGTGGTTCCTCCATAAAACATTAACTAAGCGAATGGTGTTGTTTCCTAGAACTTTATTCTACGATCCATAATCTCTATCGGTTATTCTTCATAAGAAAGATCATGCTCCAGCGGTATGACTTCTGATCATATTACATGTGAATGATTGCATATGTACTTTCTCAAGAGAGATGCCTAGAAAACATCATGAACTTGAGAGAGATTCAGTGGTAGTGCCAATCAGTAAGCTACCATCCCACTGTGATCTAGAACTTCAGAAGGACCAATATACCTAGTGCTCCACTTTCCCTTCTTTCTAAATATCATTAATCTCTTCTGGGGAGATGTTCATAGGATCACCTTATCACCCAATTCGAACTCTAGGTCTTTTGTTTGGTTGTCATCATAGTTTTTTTTACTTTGAGCTTATATTATGTGTTGTTGAATAGATATGACCTTTTCTTCCATTTCAACAACAAGATAAGGGCCTAATAGCTTTATTTCCCCAAATTCATCCCAGAAAATTTGAGTTTTTCACTAATTTCCATATAGGGATTCATAATTATCCATTTGAATACATGTGGGAAATATATTATTATAAGAAAAATCCACCAAAGGTAGGTGTTGATCCCAACTACCTTTGAAATCCAAAGAGAAATCTCTCAACAGGTCTTCAAGAGTTTGAATTTTCCTCTCAAACTGACTATCTACCTAAGGATGATAAGGAGTACTCAAACTTAAATCTATATCTAGAGCATGTTGATGAAATTTCCAGAACATTGAGGTAAAACTCAGATCTTGATCAAATATAATGGAAATTTGTACTCCATGCAATCATACCACTTATTTTACATATATCCTAGAAAGTTGATTAAGAGAGAAACCCACTCTAACAGAAATGAAGTGTTCTAACTTTGTAAGGTGATCAACTATAACCCAGATAGAATTATTGATTTTTGATGTTTTATGAAGTGAAATGACAAAGTTCACAGTGATGTTTTCCCATTTCTATTTTGGTATGGGTAATGGTTTTTATATCCCATTAGACTTATGTCTCTCATCCTTAACTTTCTGAAAAACCAAGAATTGAGAGACATAATCTGTGACATCTCTTTTTATGCCATCCCACCAGAAGTACCCTTTCAGGTCCCTGTACATCTTTGTGATTCTAGGGTTATTAGATAATTAAGAACTATAAACCTCATCCAATAGATCCTTCATTAATTCTGTTATGGGAGGAATCCAAACCTGGTTCCAGAATATTATTATTTCATCACAATCAATGTTGAATTCTAGAACATTTCTAACCTTCTTTTGTAGCTCTACATATTTCTTATGATACTCCTTCATCTTTACTTGTATTTATGGTTAAAAATTAATTTTATAAAGATAATATCCCCCTTAATTTAAATTTTTTGATCTCTTCTATGGAAATCCATAAATATTGGATCTTTTGTGATCCTCATCATGGATAGGATAGCATGGTCTTGTCGACTAAATGCATCTCCCACCTTATTTTCTTTCCCAGGGTGGTAATGTATATAGTAGTAATAATGTTTAATAGACTCCAATCATCTTATTTGGTGCATATTCATCTCTGTTTCTGTGAATACAATACTTTAAACCTGTATGATCAGTATAAATATCACCCCTTTCACCATAAAGACAATACCTCCATATCTTTAATGAAAATATTACCACAGTTAACTCCAAATCATTAGTTCAGTAATTTTTCTCATGAATTTCCAAATGTCGTTAATAATAACCAATCATCGTGTAATTTTTCATGATAACACATCCCTTCCCCTTCTAGGATGAATTACTATAGATCACAAACCTTACTCCACTATAAGGAAAGGTGAGCACAGGTGCACTGGAGAAACTTCTTTTTAGCTCTTTGCAATTCTCTTCACATTCCTCTGTCCAAATGAACTTAACTCTTTCCCGAGTTATCATGGTCAATGAATTGGATAATAATAAAAAATCATTCACAAAAACGTCGATAATATCCATCCAATGTAAGAAATCTTTAGATCTTAGTTACCATTTTTGGTCTTGACCATCTTTCAATAACCTCTGTTTTTCTAGATCCACAGATATCCCCTCTCTTGTTATTATGTGACCCAAAAATGGAACATTCTGAAGCCAAAATTCACACTTGGTAAATTTTTCATATATCTTCTCGTTTCTCAGGGTCTTTAGTAAAACTCTCAATTGATCTTCATGTTTTTCCTTTCTCTTTGAATAGAAAAGAATATCAACTATAAAGACTACCAAAAACTGATTATGATAGTCTCAAAATACTATATTGATTAGATCCATTAATCTTTCAGGGGTATTAGAAAGACCAAAAGGAATAACTATAAATCCATAGTGTCCATACCTTGTACGGAATGTTGTCTTTGGTATATCCACCTTTTTTACCCTTAATTAATGATATCATTAATGAAGATCAATCTTGGAAAAGTATTGAGATCTGTGTAATTGGTCTAATAAGCTACCATTATGGGGAAGAGGATATTTTTTCTGGATAGTGATCTTCTTAATTTATCGATAATCAATGCAGAGTCTCATTTATCCATCTTTCAACTTAATAGATAGGATAGGTTCTCCCCAAGGTGATAGACTAGGGAATATGATTCCCTTATCAATATTATCTTGGAGTTGATTTTTTAATTCTTGCAACTCAATTAGGGACATTCTATAATGTGTCCATGAAATAGGCATAGCACCTGGTATATGTTATATTGAAAACTCAAATTCACAATTTGGGGGAAGACTTGGAAATTCCTCCAAAAACACTTCATCAAACTCCCATATAATGGGTGTATTATTAATCGTGAGTTTCTCCCTAACCATTTGAGTTAAATAACCTTTATTTATAGGAATGAAGAACAAAAAAATGGAATAATTTTTTAATGGAAGGTTATATTCAACCTAGAATTGATAAATGATCATAGATCGATCTGGAATATGAAATGTGACTTCCCTTCCTTGGAAATTGTTATGATCTATATACAGAGAAATCCAATCCATTTCATGAATGATGTTAGATTCCACTATAGGAATGATCACATGATTTGTAGGAATTACATTCCCACAAAAATCAACTAGAGAAGAATTATAATCTTGTGATGTGATTTTTGTGACATTAGGAGTAGTCACGGCTAACTCTGCATATAATTATTGATGTAATACAGAGATACCCATAGAAAATTATTCAGAAATAAAAGATTGGTCGGATCTATAATCAAATAAAACATTTTCTAATTTAGAGTGC
This sequence comes from Viscum album, assembly GCA_963277665.1. NCBI lineage: Eukaryota > Viridiplantae > Streptophyta > Magnoliopsida > Santalales > Viscaceae > Viscum > Viscum album. The sequence continues at coordinate 621,780,905 of OY728135.1, read as the reverse complement.
ATGGTAAGTGTACCTTTCATCACCTCATTATCCTACTCCAGGTCGCCGATATTGATTGTATGTGACATTCCTTTATCTTTGGCCTTAAGAGTTTTTTGACATCGATCTTCATCAATAACCCTTGGATTAGATAATTGACTACCGTTATTCCATATTTCCTTACACTTGTAACATTGATGTGTAGGTGGTTCATTCTGTTAAGCAGTTTCATTTTTCATATCATTAGATATAATTTTCCCATCACTCTGGCATTCAACTACTTGATCACCTTCTATCCACACATAAAACATTTAATAGTCCATTTAAGACAATTTCATCCATATTTCATTCCACACTTTGATCATAAGGGAAAACTCATCTTATTTTCAGTGTGGTCTTTATATTTTCTTTTGAATTCTATTTTTCTCTTCAAATCAAACCAATATGACTGATGGGTTACTCCAATATCAATATCTACCTTGAAATCTCATCAAATAATTTCCTCATATCTATTGAAGTCCCATATGGATAATTCCCTTTGGAGACTTGGTTTTAAGACACTAAAGTATCTAGAAATTTAACTCTCAGGTTGGATAATAATTCCTGAAGCATACCATGAAAGTCCTATAAAATTTTCTTTGTAGGTATCAATGGATTCATCATACTTTTGATTAATTTCAAGTAACTCCTTCTCCATCATTGTTCGAGGAATATGAGTAAAGTACTTGTTGGAAAATAATTTTTTTGACTCTTCCCATTACATGGACTCAATTTCATATCTTTCCCTTGTATTATTGATAAGATTACACCATTGATTAGCTTCACCTACTGAAATATATACTGCTAAGATGACTTTATCACGTTCAGAACATTGTAGAACTAAAAATATATTTTCATTGATATTGATCCATTGTTCCACCACTAATGGATCATAAGACCCACTGAATGATCGTGGCCTCTTCCTCATAAGGAATTCAATAGAATTTTGCTCCCCCTTTTGCTAGTTTGGAAGACCTGCAAGATTCATATCTTGATAATGTTGTGTGAGAATGGATACATGTTTTTCCTTCCATCTCTCATGACATTTGGATTCGCAAGGGGTAAAATCATTTCATTTCCCAGTGCATTCAACATTAACATGGTTCCTTTGGGTTCTATTCATTTACTAAAACCAAGAAGAATAGTGTGTGAAACACTAATTATAATGGGAAACCTATATAATTCAAGAATAAAATATCAATTTAGGAAACTGTAGGTTTTATCCTAGGTTATTCATGAACATCGTTAAAAGACTAGTATTAAATTGCAACCTATACTTAGACATATCCTTATGGTTCATACTAAGGTTCTGTAATCCTTGTTTCTGAAGGTTAAATATACCTTTTATCTAATAACAACTATTATGAACTATATTTTACATATATATTTTACTTCAGCATTTAAGAATATGTATTACATAACATAACAAAAACCTCACCAGTAACATATAGGTTTAGTGTCTTTAGAAATAGGGAAACGTAAACATTTGGTTCATAAAACATGTACATTGTATCCCGCTTATTTCTTCATAACTTTACTCTTTTTTGACATATCATACTTAATACCCTTATTCATGACATGAGGAAAAGAAACATTTTAATGGGTGAGCTAACATGATCATCAATGGTAAAAAAGGGAAATTTCAATCATATCATAATCATAAGAACATAACATGTTAATATTGTATCATGTATATCAAAGATCATAAAATCATGGCTTGGGATAAATCATTAAAGTGTAACATAATAAAAATAGTCATAAAATAAGACATGAAATTTCGTGGCATACACACATAATTATAGAAAATAATTTCATAATATTCAAGGTTCATTTCCAAGACCATAATAGCGAACAAAGTCCATTACTAAACTGAGTTCACTCCTCATTGTAGTCATATTTTACTGTACTGGATTTACTTTTCATTCTAGTCGTGTCTATATCATGAGATATAAATCTTTACCCAATTCATTGGAGGGATATATAGGTCTCAACCTTCTCATAATGAAACCATTCTTACATGTTCCACAAAAAAACATTCCCCATAGCATAACCCATGAAATAAAATTGGTTTCATAAACATCATTCCATCATAATTAATATAAAACAAATGGATTTCCTAAATAACACACAATAAAATCATAGTAATATTAGGGTTATAAATATAACCATATAAAATGAGTGTCAACTTAGATGGAAAATAATTTTTAGAAAACAATTGAAATTAATTCTTGAGGAAAATATCACTTCTTCTTCAAAAATGGTTTCCTTCCTCCAAATTCCACAAAATTTTAGAAGAAAAAATTAATGTGAAAATAACCTTGTAATATTTTAGGGTAATATTCAAGGAAATAAGTCATTATTAAAGGGTAAAAATCAGTTCAAGTCTTACAAGTTCAAAAAAATATTATTCTCATACTTTTGCTGGAAAGGTCAAAAAGTACCTCGTATCGAAAATGTCAAATGATTATATCCATACCATTTGTTAAAAATTTACCAATAGAAAATATTGAATATAAAAAATTACATAAGGATATAAAGAATATTTTTGAAACACATATTTAGGAAACATGGATATGGATGATAAATATAACCTAGTAAATACTTATGAAAAACCAATCTTGGAAAAAAACTAGATTTGCAAAGTTATCTCTTACCTTAGGTCCGATATCATTTGTATGTATCTTAACCTCCTGTATAATGATTTAAATAATTATAGTGACTTATTCAAAAATAATAATCATTTTTATGATATCATATATGATTATATTATCATTCGTTTGTTTGTAACATTACATTGTCACTCATTATTCAGATATTGGCTACTTTATGTTCTTATGCAAGATTTGTCAGATAAGTTCATGTTCCACATATTAGGTTATAGTAAAATAATTTTAATAATGATATTAGTAAAATATATATCATATTTATTCATTCCATTCATGTATATAATCATTGTTTAATTAATATCATGTATAATAAATCACATTGGATCGTGGAGATGGTATGTCGTGCGTACACACGAGCGATGATATCATTCCCAAAATTATTGAATGGTATTGAAGTGTATGGTGTATTATATTTAAGAATAATTATCATGTTATAATAATCATATATAGTTTTTATTTCCATCATTATACCTATCCATGTAATGTGGTGGTGAAAAACATATTACACCCCAGCGTAGAGATGGTAATCTGTATGTACGCACGCATGGTGATTTCATTTTTAATAGGATGGATTGAAGGTGAAATATTGTTGTTTCATATTTATAATAACATATACATATATGAGTTGTAATTATGTTATTACTTTATAATGAAACAACTAATTAATATGATGTATAATAAGAGAATAGTTTGAAAGAATCAGTAGAAGATTACCTCTTCCTCAACATGCTTCATCTAAATCAATTCTTATAGCACTAGAGTTGGTTTTTTAAGATGACCAGAACCTATATAATGAAAATAGGAAAGTTTAGAAGGAAATTTATAGTGGATGAGAGAGTTTGAAGGCTCAAAATGAAGTAAATAGTTGAGGGAGGAGGTGACCTTTTATAATTTAGGTGAGTGGAACTTTTGGAAACGCCATAAATAATAATTTATAATAAAATATAACTCAACCCAAAAACCACCATAATGTCCCAATTTATAATAAAAGATGATATAGGGTTGTAATATCATCATACAATAAATTTTTTAGAATTTATTTATTCAATTTAAACCATATCATTTTAATTGACATTTAGTTTTTCTATTTAATTTTAATTGTGGTAATAACATTCAAAATATTTAATGGTTATAAATATTTACTTATATAGAGTTAATTGACTATAAATGGAAATTTTATGAAATTTAATATCAAATAATTATCACTTTGTATATTTTTAATATTTTTATGATTTTTAAATAATTTAATAAAATGAAAATTTTATAAAATATTGATAATTTCAATTTTGACACTATTCATTTATTTGACTATTAAAAAATAAAAACAGAAGATAAATTCAAAAAAACATTCCATACACTCCTAAAATTTCATAGTACTATAAAATTCATCTGTAAAATTAATTATTTTATATGATATTTATTTTAATATTTTTAAAACCATTTATTTGATATTTATATTAATAAAATAATTTCAACATCAATATTGTTTCATCATTAATGGTAATTATATAATCCCTAAAAATTATAAATAAATTTCTATGATGTATTTAATAATTTTATATTTCTAGATACTATCTATAGTCAATATTATCTAATATTTATCCATATATTAAAATTAATATACTTATATAAAATGAGATTGTGTCATTTTGTCACATTCATTAGTTTTTATTATATTCTTGTCATATTCATAGATAAGTGTCCATAAAGTGATTCCATTTAGAAAAGTAGATGATGATGGTCGAATTTAGTCATTAAATAAGATTTTTACAGTTTTTAAGTTAATTTTATAATATTATGTTTTCCATTAATTACCTGATTTACCTTTAATCGTGGTAATAAAAAAATTACCAAAGTTACTATTAATAATGCCCAAATATAAAAGTATATTATCAACATAATTTGGACCTAATGATTCCAAATAATTATTCTATTTTTAAAAATTCAAAACACAGAAGTTGAATTAATTAGATTAAAATCAATCCCATTGTAGGAATGAGAGAACGTATTTTTTTAAAATTTAAAACATTTCAAAAGATTGAAAAGTTTTTACATATGAATTCAATTAAAAATTAATGCTAATGACATAAATTATATTTAATGATAAAAAAATATTATATTTATACTTTAAAACCATTTAATATTATAATTTAACTATATATATTATCTAAACAAAAACACTTGTTTTTACGTAAAATTTAGTGTTTTTTTACATTTCCTAAAAACATGAATGTTATCAGAAAATATCATAAATTCAACCAAATAAAACTTTTATATCCCAAATTAAAATAACATGATTATGTTTTCAAATAGAAAATTTTACTGTGTGATAATTATAATTTACAACGGGTTCTCCATTCAAAGGTTTAAGATTTCCCTTTTTTAATAAAATTAGGTTTTATACAACTATTTCATAGTTCCTTGAAACAAGTGTTCTAGTTTTAAGAATCAATACTTCTAGGCGGATTCCATTAGATTTATTCATGTAACTGGAAACATCCAACAGTTCTTTATCCAAAGGGGGTCTGCTTTCCAAAGGCAGACATTCGTTATGTTTAAACATTAAGATACTTAGAAATGTCCATTGGTCGAGAGGATGGGAGGTTGGACTCATAACACCCTTTTGGGGGAAATTATTGTCTACTTCAGGACTCCCTTTATAAATTTAATATATTTTCATGAATTATTATTAATTCACCAAGTATAACATAAGTATCCCTTGAAATTTTCAATCACTTATTAACATGTGTTAAGTTTAGAATCATCATTATGTATTCAAGGTTCTTTATTAATGGAAAGATTCATATGTATTCGAGGTTCTCCATCAATGTTATCCTTTCATATACTATTTAATGATTCTTTTAATCATAATTATGATTATACAGGTTTTTAAGCCACTCAGTGTGGTACTTTGGAATTTACTGTCATCTAGGGAGATGAATGTTTGTTTTGATCTATGGATCATGCCCATAAAATAGGCTACTTATATATCCTTGTGAATAGAATCAGAACCCTCTTAGTTTGGTGCTGATTAATTGGACACATTCCACCTTTTATGGTCATGTGATAAGAACCTAACACAATTTTTAATTTCATGTGGTAAGGACATCTAGGGAAAAGGTGTTCAGTCAATGTTTGGTGTGGGACTTATGCCAAAACAACCCAATAACCTTGGAAATAATATGGGTTTTCAAGTAATATAGACCATGTTGGGAATATGACCCAAGGAGAAAAGGTCTGATTTGAATTGTGGGGTTTGAACCTCAAGGAGGCTTCCTACGTATCTCATGTGGATGGGAATCAAATCCCACGATGTTCTATAAGTCTCATAGGAAAGTATAGTCTTTTGAGAGAGATTATTTTGGACTTACTTACTCAAAACGATGCCTTGGTGATTTGGGGGTTTAATTTGGGGAATATTCCTAAGAATTATTCCCATATTAATGGAATTATGAATGGATTTTGAATAGGATATCAAGTGAGCTCGGGCCCTAAAAGGTCTTCCTATATATCATGGGTTTAATAGGAATTAGAGTTCATTTATTTCGTTCACCTTGAGTGTTTTTTCACATGTTGTAATCATCACAAGTCTCTAACACATGTGAGTCATGCTCAGTTTGAGAAAAAAAAGATGTGAATGATTCAACAATGAAACATACTTTTATTCCACCTCTAGTTGAAGAGGGCGGACCTACAGTGGGGAGGGTGGATGAGGGTGAGGAGACCAGCCATCCCTTGATTCACTTTACATTGGACAAGGGTCCAATGAAAGGAAAAAGGGATGAAGGTTAGGGGCTTACACAAGGATGGATTCCCTTTTGAAATTGGTTGGGGATTACTCCTAAAGAGGATGCCCATTGAGTTTTGGTTGGGGTTTAATCCTAAAAAGGATTCCCATATGAATTTGGTTGGGGGTTACTCCTAAGCATGATTCCCATTGAGTTTTGGTAGGGGTTTACTCCTAAGGAGGATGACCATTGAGTTTTGGTTGGGGCTTACTCCTAAGGATATTGACCATTTTAAATTGGTTGGGGCTTACTCATAAAGAGGATACCCATTTGAAATTGGTTGGGGCTTACTCATAAAGAGGATTCCCATTTGGAATTAGTTGGGGCTTACTCATATAGAGGATTCCCATTTGTAATTGGTTGTGGCTTACTTCTAACGAGTATTCACATTGAGATTCAACCTAGCATAGAAGATAGCTGATGAGGTTTTAGGAGTTTCTTGAAAAGTGTATCGACTCAAGGTACGTGAGGAATCCATAAAGAGAGTCAGAACTCATAACATGTTAAAGGTACCAAGAGGAGTAGGTTAACTCAAGGATCTTCATTGAGTGTGATAGAGTGTCTCAAATCATGGAATTCCATGGGTGGAAGTTGGGCCAGATAAAGGGCTCCATGGAAAATATTGTTGACCAGACCCAAAAAGATCATAGTGCGACTCTCTATTTATCATGGGGTGTGGGGGGTGCATCCCCCATGGTATAGACCAGTGGGCTGCATAGGTTCTCATCCAAGGTGCATAGCATAGTTTCTCCATGCAGGTTCTTTGTGTAGGTTCTCCAGGTAGGTGGTCCGCGTAGTTGCTCCGTGAAGGTGCTTCGTGTAGGCGCTCTACGCTAGTGCTCCATGGAGGTGCTCTGCACAGGTGATCTACCAAGGTGTGTCACACAGGTGCTCTATTATCTCCATGTGTTCTAGACCATTATGGGTCTTTCAACCAAGATTCCACATTTAATGCTCTCTTCTCTCATATTTTATTGAGATATGAAAAAAAAATTGGGGATCATGGCGAAAGATCTACGTAACGAGAGCATTGGGACTTCTTCCAACTTTTCTCGTCTCTAAAATGGGGAGCCCAAGGGTCCTATTTATAGGAATGGAGGGGACCTGGTCGAAGTTATGTTGTCCGCACAAGTCCTCCACATAGGTCTTCCGTGTAGGGGTGTATAAATTATATTTCCATGTAGGTCCTCCGTGTAGGTCCCTTTGTGAAATTTATCCATCTTCCAAGTGCCATAACTTTTTATCTGTAAGTCTGTTTTGGCTCTATGACTACTCAAATTAAATGTCATAAAGAGATATACACTTATTGAGGTGGTAAATACATAATGGATTCTTGGAATAAAATAAAATATTGAATTTAATGAGTTGATGTGTTTTCATCATCGATCTTGGAAATCCACTACCTACTCCTGAATGGAAGAATCATTCCACCTATTCATCGGTATGGAGTAGTATTTTAGAAAATTTAAATCCATCCAACATCTTCTTCATTCATGGTAAAAATATCTTTACTCATACTTGAAATTTGTTTTATATGTCTGAATCAAATCATGTTCTCAGAAAAGTTCAAGAATACACATTTCAAGGGGTCTAACCCCCCCATAGATTGTGATTCATTAGGAAAAAAATAATCTTATTTAAAGGTGAAATTATGGCACTTTGACGCATTCCAGTATCATAAGGTAAGATTTGGAGCTGCATAAATTTTCGAAGGATGCTCTAATTTTTTCCTAAGCCATGGGGCCTAGAAAGCATAGTTTTTTTACTTGTGTTATATAAACAACCCCAAAAACATTGTATCTTTCGACTTTTTATTGCTCATTATTACTTAAATAATAAAAAATGTACATTTAGTGAGCTGGGACTTGAATTTTTTCCAGATTATCCTTTTAGAGTTTTCAATCTTGTGAGTAATACATCTTTTGTTGTTGGTAGTCTAGAGTAATGCATGTTGGACTATAAAGGGATAATGTTTATGATCGAAATAGCTTTGACCATAAATTTTGAAATAAGATCCCAAACAAGACTCAGTGGGTAAGAACTACTTTAATATTCATTAGATATTTCCATGATGAATCTTGATCCATGATTTTTATGGTCACCAAATTTAAAAATTGTATCAATATAAGGGGAGTATTTTTCAAGAACGAAGTTACCATTATTTGACAAACCCACTATGGGGGTTCTGTTTTGCAGGACAGACTGGGGCATATGCTTCATAGCCAAATAGTGGCATCTTTTTACTGATAGGCCCATTATGTAGGCAACATATGCAAGGCTGCTTAAAGGCATGTGCTGCATAGTCAGGAAAATGAGTTCTTGAGAATTTAACATTTTACTATTTATAGACAAGGTAAAGTAAGATTTGGTTGACTCAGGACCACAATGTGTGTCTTTAACAAGGAAACGAATTTTAATAATAAATGGATATTTTATGGATACATATGTCTTGAGTATATAAACCACTTTTATACAAATTTCGTGTATGAAGAATGTTTAAAATTTATCAGAAATGGGAATTTCTGATATAAAATTATGCAGCCTTAAGTCATGTAGTGAGGACATAGTGTTGTGCAGTTTTAAGTCATATAGTGAGGACATTGTACTATGCGTTTTTAAATCATACAATGAGTACTTTGTACTGTGCAGTTTTAATTCATGTAGTGAGGACATTTTGTGGCTTCAATTTAGGGTTTTTAGCTTCGACCAATTGTATGAAGAAATTAAAATTTCATGATAATTTATTTGGAAACATACTACCATATTTAGGTATGGAAGGAGAAATTGTAAACTGTGATTTGGTAATTTCTAGATCTGACGAATGATATGGAAAAAGGGATGAAGAAATTAAAAGAAGTCTTTTCCAAAAATGAAGTTACTATTATTTTACAAACATGTTATGGGGGCTGTATTATGCAGGTTCAACTAGGGAATATGCTTCATATCCAAATAGTGGCATCTTTTGACTAACAGGCCTGTTATGTAGGAAAATTTTATGCAAGGCCGCCTAGGGTCATGTACAAAATAGTCAAGAAAAAGAGCTATTAGGAATTTTGACATTATATTGCAGAAATCCCAAGAATGTTTATAGAGATTCAGATTTTCCGAAGCATAGAGTTTGGTTTATGGAGAAAGGTACCTAAATATGGAGAGGGTATTTCCAACCAAGATATTCAATGAATCGGAGGAATATGACTTCTATGAAAGTATGACCCAAACGTAGGAGTTTTGGTGTCTATAGTTTTAGGTCAAACAACTAGGACCAGAAATGAAAATAGTATATGATATGTGGAAAAGTGATTCTTACGTTATTTCATATTTATTTTAACACATGGAGAGGGAAATGTGTAAACCATGGTCGTGAAGAGTTTTAGATCAAGAGGAAGATAATTGGATAAATATACCTGACTGACAGTTTTAAAATACTGATTCTTGTATATTGTCATCAAAGTTTGAAGGGGACAAAGAAAATATAACCAAGAAAAAAATTACCATCATTTGAAAAAACCCATTATGGGGATTATATTAAGAAGAGCCAACAAGGGAATATGCTACATAACCCAATATTGTCATCTTTTGACTGACTGGCCCGTTATGTAGGCAACTTATTCAAGGCCACCTAAGGGAACGTGCTACCTAGTCCGAAAAAAGAGCTCTTAGGTATTAGATACTCTGTCTTCAGAAACTACAAGAAATATTATGAAGATCTTTAAATATTCAAGATTAAGAGTGTGAAATATAAAAGGGTGTTTTTCTCAATGCACATAAGAAATATTTGAATCAATATTGGCCATTAGTTATATTTCCTTTACATAGATCTGACTCATATGAAAAATGTAGACTTTCTTTTTTTCCTTTTGAATTATTATTGTGATGTGTAGTTTAAATTCATGCAATGAGGACATTATAATGTGAATTTTAAATTCATGCAGTGATGACATTATACTATGTAGTTTTAAGTCATACAATGAGGACATTATATTGTGTAGTTTGAAGTCATGTATTGAGGAAATTATATTGTGCAGTTTTTAGTCTTGTAGTGAGGACAATGATAATCCCACAAGAAATTGACACACCTTATTTATATAAATAATCCTTTTACCCAATTTTTAAGCCCATATGACTTATTCTTAGTGTGAGAAACAAGGAGAAGTAAGGGTTTCTTCTATAACACAAAGGTGACAAACTTGAAGAATACAGGTGTTAGATTTCCTTACAGTTTAACGTCGTGTGGTAAGGATGAAGATGAAATGATGTGAAAATAAAGACATATTTTAACTGGACAAATGGATAAAACCCAAGTGTCACTATGTGTCTTTTTTGAGGGAAGAATCAATCCATACGTAATTCTTTAATCATTCTCTATGTAGGTATAATTATTATATAAGGAATAAAGGGGGTTTTTTTGTGGTTCGGCCCAAGATTTGAATATCTATGTGTCTCTATGTATCTCATATATATGAGAATCAATCTGTACATAGTTCTTTAAACAATAATTTCCTACACCAATCAATTTTGACATGGGATACCGGGGATTTAACACATTCTAAAAGATTTATTAAATTTAGGACACTAGATGGTATGAAAATCAAATCTTGGATCTTAAAAGCGCACTCTGTATAAATCTAGTTCATATATAGGAGAAGAAAAAAGTGAAATAATAATTTTTTGGTTGCATTGGGCCCAATATTTCAGATACAGTCGTCACTATGTATCTCATATAGATGATAATCAAGACACATGTAGTTCTTAAAACAAGATCCCTATGCAGATCAGAGTCAGACATAGGGAAGGGAGGGACTCACGTGCCACTAAGGAGTAGAAATGATGTCCATGATGCCTGATTATAGAAGCTCTTAACATCATGTAGAGAAGACATTATCCGTTCAATTTAATGTCGTGTGACAAGGAAAAATGGTTCTACACATTTTAACATCATGAAACATGGATGATTATGGTTGTTATGAAGTTTAATATCATCTAACTAGGACTTTGTACTGTGTAGTTTTAATATTTGTAGTAAGGATGTGGTGGTTGTTTAGTTTTCAGTCTTGTAGTGGGGACGACTATGCAACTACACCAAGTATTTATTCAAGGATCTCACATTGGTTGGAGTAGTAATAAACTCTACGTCCATTGAAATTAAGGCATAATATTTATTTGAGTAGAAATTCTGTTTGAAATAAAGACCTTCCCACATTGGCTCAATCTTTAGAGGTTTCTCTGTTGGTATCATTGGAGTCCTGAGGAACAATACCTATTCTCCTTGAAAAATAAATGGATGCGAGCTTTCTTTTTAAAAGAAAATGTTATTCTGTTTTAATAGACTTCTAAATGATGAAAAGTATGCAATATTTTTTTTCTTATAATTGTTCCAACTCATTGAACTATTTCTGAGACCTATCATCTATAGACAATTGATCACATATTTCAACTATGGGTGAAGGAAATTTCATTTCAATTGGAAAGACTACTTCTGTTTCGTATACCAATGAATAAGGTGTTTCCTGATTGGTAGTACGGGTAGTTGTCCGATAATCCCATAAAGCATGAAAATGTTTATCAGGCCAAGATTTATTATCGTTATCCACCATCTTCTGGAGTGTATTTTTTAAGGTTTTATTAAAAGCCTCAATCGGTCCATTGGTCGTCGCATGATAGCAAGATGAATGGCTGGACTTTATATTATGCTCCTGATATAACTTTGTTACATGAACAGAATAGAAATTGTTACCATTATCCGTTAATATAGTATGAGGGACACCAAATCTAGTGGTGATGTTATTTTTGAAAAAACTAACAATTCTGTTGGCTCCGACTTCTTCGAGAGGAATTTCCTCATCCCATTTAGAAAAGAAGTCGGTAACAGTAAGAATATACTTGAACTTCTTAGCCGCAGCTGGAGCATAAGGTCCTACTATATCCATTCCCCATGTGGAAAATGGCGAGACGTATTTAGCTATATGTAGTAACTCTAGGGGTTGATGAATGGATTTTCCATGCATTTGGCATGGATGACATTTCTTAGTGAAATTTGTGTAATACTGCGTCATTGAAGGCCAAAAGTATATGAGCCTTCAGATTTGATCAGAAAGCCTATGCCTATACTGGTGAGAACCACAAGCTCCTGAATGTACTTTTTCATTATAGCTTCAGTTTCTTCTCCATCAATACATCTAAAAAGTATTCCATAAAATACTCATTTTTAAAAGATCTTCTGGTGATCTTGACTATCATAAAGTGTAAAATTGGCTGCTCATCATCAAATCTGTTCTTTTTCATCCCTTTCTGGTGGAAGTACTCCATTTTTTAGATTGTCCATGACGGGTGTTTTCCATCCTGTGGTATGACCATATGGGTAAAAAATAGATCTAATTTCATTAAATTCCTCTATTCTGGTTTGAAAAAAGTTGATACCATATGACGATGAGCTATGCTGGTGACTGTCTCATCCCGATTTGGATCTGCCAAGGCTATAGCAGCCTTAACAAGTGCATCAGCTTGGGAATTTTTTGATTGTGGGACATAAGACAATGTAAGATCTAAGGGAAATTCATCCATTAACCCTCTTACATAATCAAATATATGGATTAACTCTTCTTTTCTGATAGAATATTCACCGTTGATCTGTTCGATTACCAATTATAAATCACCTTTACTTTTAAGTGACTCACTTGCACCAGAAGTGCTAATTTCAAGCCTATAGTGAGAGCTTTATATTCTACTTCATTGTTGGCACTGCCTTCTAATAACAGGAATGAATAAGGAAATACGGATTTTCTGGGGAAATAAGGACAATTGAAAATCCAACATTGTTGATTTTAGGGTTTTCCATTATCTTCCCTGTTAGACATCTGGAGGCACTGCCAAATTAAATTTCCCATGATTGTGAATTATATTGAATACAGAAGACCTCTTCATCATGAAGTTCAGTATTCAATGATGTTTCATCCAATGATGGTTGTTTAACAAGGAAGTCAGCCAGAGCTTGGGCTTTTATTGCCTTTTAGGAAAAAAATTGGATATCAAACTACTGTAAAATATCTTCCCATCGTTCTAGATGTCTTGTAAGCAGAGAACGACTGAGGATAAATTTCAGCAGGTTATTGTGAGATACCCATTGGACCTTATGATGTTGCAGGTAGTGCCTCAATTTATAAAGTGAAAAGATTAATTCTATGAAGCACATTTCATTACTTGAATTCTGAGTTTCTTCATCAATCATAGTTCGACTGAGATAGTAACAATTGTTCATTCCCATCATCACTGTTTTGTGGAAGGAAGGCACCCAGTGATTGCTCTAAAGTTGTCACATAGAGAATAAGTGGTCTTCCTTAAATTGGTGGAATTATTATCGGTGGATTCAATAGATATTTCTTGAGGGCATCAAATGCTTCTTGGAAGTTTCAATCCATTAATAGGTTACTCCCTTCTTCATTAATCAGGTGAATGGAAAACACTTTCCTGCCAAATTGGCGATAAAGAGCCGAATATAGGACAAGTTTCCTTGGATTCCTCTTAATTATTTTAAATTTCGAGGAGGTGACATGCCAAGGATTGATATTTTTTTCTTATGATCACATTTGATACCATGATTGTGTACAATGAAGCCAAGTAACTTTCTTGAGGTTACCCCGAAAGCACATTTCAAGGTGTTCGTCTTCAAAAAATGTTGCCGAAGTTTATTGAATATAATCTCCAGACCAGCCAAGTGAATGGAAGGTTGTCGGGATTTAACCACCAAATCATCCACATAACAATAAATAAAATTCCTTAAGAAGGGTTTGAAGATATGGAGTATAGAATTTTGTTATGTTGCATATTAATTCTTTAAGACAAAGGGCATTTTCCGATAGTAAAACACACCTTGAGGGGCTCTAAAGGATGTTGATTCTTCATACTCTAGGGCCATATGGATTTGATTATACCCAGAGTAGACATCCCTATGGTAAAGAGCTTCATAGCCAGCTATTTCATTAATTAAAAGTTCTATAATAAGAACTAGAAAATCATTGTTTAGGACAATGCTGATTAAGATCTTTGAAATCAATGTAAATTTTGATTTGCTCATTCTTTTTTTCACTGGTACAATGTTGGCCATCCATTTTTGTTATTTAACATCCCTGAAAAATCTAGCCTTTATAATCATGTCAATATCAACTTCAATTTTATAAGCATGAGTGGGGTGTGATCTTCTTGATGCCTGCTTGAATCTACAATGTTCTTCTAGAAAACCCAAATAATGAGTGGCTATGTCGGGATTATGACCCGGAATTTCTGTATAATTCCAAGAAAATATGTCTCAATGTGACTTTAAAAATGAAGTATACACCTCTTTTTCTTCAGTGTCCATGTCTGCACTAATTAAAGTGTGGCATGGATCTTCTTCTATACCAAGATTTATTTCTTTGAGCTATCCATGGTGGTAGATATACCTTCCTCTAATGTTAGAGGAGCATCCTTGAGATCTCCCTCTTGTTCATGATTACATGTTATTTCTTCTATTTCTAATTTCATAGTAGATTACGAAACAAAACATTCTGAGTTAGGAGAGGAGTCAATATTTGATCATCCTAAAGAATAGGCCACTATTTCTAACCCTACTGATGATGAAGGGTCTTTGTGGGGTAATAAAGAGGAGTTGATGGATTGGGAATCAATATCCTTGTCTTCCTCTATCATTGATACAACTTCTTCTACTCTAATTGAAAAGGTAGAGGCTTGTTTTAGTTCAGCAGATGATATGAATACATCTCCATTTAGGTTTCCATCACTACAGGGTGAATCAACAATTTCTCCCATGCTATCAAGCTCAGTTTCAACAATTTAAATTATGGATGTTATTGGATGAGTGCTTGGATTTTTTTTACCCTTTCAATTTGATTGATAGGTAACAAAAAATTTGTACCTAAATGTATGAATGGGTTTTCTGGGATCTTTTCCAGTCAATTAGGATCATTTACTCTAGTTATCTTTTTCATCATGGACCTCTTTACATTTGTGTGATAAAACTCTACCTCAATGTATTGAGATTCACATGTTTTGAATGGAGCCTTGTCACCATACAATGTCCCGATTTGAACTTTGAAAAATTACTTAATACATTGGTGGTATGACTAATTTATGGGCGTATGTTGATGCAGCCAAGGCCTTCCAAGGAGAATGTTGAAGGTTGTGTCCTGAAAAACAACCATGAAATATGAATTAGACACAAGATATCCAAATTGAATTGTGAGCGTAATCTCACCTAGATGTTCGTACTCATTATTTTCATATCATTGTAACATTAAATTATAAGAAGATAAGTCAGAATCAATTAGGACCAATCGATGATGTGTACGAATGGGAATGAGGTTGACTCTAGAGCCATTATCAATGAAGGATCGACAGATGTCTATATCATTGACCTTGTCAGAAAAAACAAGGGTATGATATGTCCATGTACAACCTCATCTTCATATTCATCTCTAAAAGATATGACTGCATAAAATTACAAAGGATCATTCTTTATACGGTAAACCTCAGCAATATTAAATTCAGTTTAAAACTATTTAGGACTTGACATAGCCTCAATAAGTGATTCTTGACGATCTTTTGACTGATTCAAGGAATCAAAAATTGATAACATGGTTGGTACTTAGGATAGTAGTTTAAAAACATAATACTTTTGATCTAGAGGTTTGTGTTTCCCAGCATGGAAATGCGGTATTTCAGGAGTCTTGGATGTTGATGCTTCTGATGTAGATGCACCATGTGTCAAAGCAGAAGCTACAAATACTCATAGATTTGGTAGATTAAACTGACTAGGTCTATCTACTTGCTAAGAGGAAGATGGCTTGACTTCTAATCGGTCCTCCCAAATAATGATCTCATAACTGAACATGTCTTGCATGGAAGAAACTCCTCATCCTTATTGATCCTGTTAAAGGGCTCTTCAACGAGTTTCTGCAGCATATATGGTTCGAGTAGTGGTAGAGTTAAAATGGTGGTTTCTAGAATTCCAACATCGTCCCATGTATCCCCGACATTGGACTCTTCCTTTAGTTTCCAAGTTAGTTAGAAGGAACTTCGGATAATTATAATAAGAATCACCATTGGCATTAGGATATATTAAGTGGATAATGTTGACATAACGATGATTAATTCTTCATCTAATGAAGATTCTTCTTTACAAGTCAGTTCTAGTGGTTTCGTTTGGCAAGACGGTGCCGCTGATTTTATAAATAGATGGCACAAAATCTTCTTGTGTCAAGGAAAACATTGTCCTTTACACGATCTCATCTTCTTTTAACTTCTCTTTTTCCTTATGATCACCTCGTTTCTTTGAGTATAGACCTTTTGATGAATGTTTTTTCACTATGGAAGAAGTGGAAGAAGACCCAATCAGTTGTTTCAACTATGTTAGTAAAATGGAATGAGTTCAGTTGATCATTTTCCGGATCATCCAATCATCGTATTTCTATACATTTTTAATTTTGAATTCCTTCCATTCGATTTCTTTCTCTGAATCAGTAGTAGTAACACACGCTACTTGAGCTAATGAACTTTTCAATTTCAATTGTCCAGAGTCTACCATTTTTCGCAGGAGCTTCTTGAAAAAAAAACTTCTGAATGGGATGAACTAACATCTAGTTAAAAGGACAATAATTCGTAAGATCATCATCACCTCATTTATTTGGTGTCTTTCCTTGGAAAATAAACCAAATTATTTTCCTGATTTGAGATAAAGTAACCCGGAACTTCTTCATTCCAGAAGGAATAAACTTTTCTTTTTAATTCCAAAAACTGTTTTTGCCTTTGATATCTTTGTTCATCTTGATGAGGTGGTCATTTCTTTTGATGCTCTGTAGGTGGATCACTTTGATACGGTAAAGGTTTTGAAGTGGAAGCGGGTACAAGTGCTTGCTTGAGTGTAACGGTAGCAGCCTCATATTTCTCTATTCTCCTTCCCATAGTTGATGGAATTACACAAGTTTTAGCCTTAGTTTCTATAATAGAATCTTCTATCTGTTGAGAAATTGAAGTAAGGTCTTGAAACTCTCCTGTGTATTTTATATGGATCATTGGTGTGCGTAACTCACCACGTAGATTTGTTACACAAATTGGCAGCAACTCTTCTTTATGGAGTGCCATACATAAGGAATACGTTAATCTTTTCCATTGTGCAATGAAATATGAATCTCTTTCCTTCTACCTTTGTTTACAATTGGTAAGATCAAAAACTATCATCTTTTGTAGAATTGAGAAAAATTTAATATGGAATTTCTCTCAGAAATATTCCCATCTAGTAATTGATCGAGATAGTAAACTTGTATACCAAACAGAAGCTGGTTCCTGTAATAACCTCACAAAACAACTAAGATTTAATGCTTCTTGTTATTGAGGATTTCCCATCATAGGATCACAATGAGAAACAAAATGTGTTTATGTATTGTTCTAGATCTCTAAACCATTAAAGATTAGAAACATGGTATTCACAAAATTTGGCTAGGGAGGAATTAAGTCCACCCATTCAGGGTAAGCTTTCATCATCGGCTGAACTGGAACACGTCGTTCCTCAATAGCTTCAAATCAAGTCATTAATTCCTTAATTTTGTTCATAATAATTTTTGGAATATCTGAATGAGCTAGAACCTGTGTAGGTACAACAACTAGAGCTTGATCGGGTGCAATGACCGGAAAAACTACTGGTAATGGTACTGGTATTTTCCTTGGATAACCCACAGGAACATGCTTATAATGATGTGTTTTATCATGCCTTGGCTATGTACCCAATGGAGGGAATTCATTATCTGTATCTATAGTTACCACAAATACTCTTTGCTGATGAGCTCCTGCAGGATCTGCAATTTACGTATCTCACTAGGGAGAATGTCTACTAGAAATTATTCTTCGAAGTAACTCTATATTGAGTCTTTTCAAATCCTTCATATCCTCTTCTTTCCGTGAAGATCTCCATTCAAGCGAAATAGATTGAAATTCTCTAATGGAAAAGTGAGACGCAATCTGACTTTTACCTTTCCCCTTGTGAAATTTCTTTTGGAGGGGGGGGAGTTGGTGTTTTGAAGGCATACCAAAATTTTGGGTAACCGTCTGATTTTGGGTATGTACACCTTCTTCATTTGCTTCAGTGTGTACCATATTTTCGATAATAATATCATATTTTGATTCCCTTGATCTGAACTCATTTTTTAGAGGATCTTATGAAATTGTGTTAATGACATTTATTGATGCGTAATGCATTGATGGCATTTTGTTAGTATCTTTCTGAGATCGTCTCCCTTGTATCTTCCCAAAGACGTTTTTTCCTTCTATTATGAATTATCAATAATTGTTAGGTGGACAATAAACCAAAGGGAATCCTCATATAGTTCAATTGTGTGATTTCCTTGTGGCTTCTTCCCTAATCGGTAGAAAACGGACTTCCACTAAGGAGGGGATTGTAGATGTGAAAAATCACTCTGCCCTATAGGCTAGGTTTGTTTATGTTCTTCTTCATAAAATCATTGAACATTGTTTAATTAATTTTAAGGTTGAATTAAATGATCCCCCAGCCCTGCAAGCTGGAGTGGTTGCTGACCTGCTATGGATGAGATTCGTGCAGCTACTCTTTTGATTTTGTGAATTTTGTTTTGAACATTAGTAGGGTGCATCATCTGAAAACCACTTAAATCACCTTTAAGATGGACACCTACTCAAGGTTCTCAGATTATTTATGTAAAAGTAACTCAACAAATTCTTTTTATTGGTCTTTACTCTGATGAGAGCTAGTTGAGTCCGGTTCTTAAGTATACATTTGATTACATACAAAATCTGTTGATTTGGCTAACCATGGGAAATAACATTTCATGAGACCACTTTTGGTGGGCTTTGTTGATTCTAGAGTGCATGAAATGAAATGCTCCATGTGCACCACATCCTCTGATATGAACACCAGATGGGGAATCATAAATAAATTGGTGTAGCCTCTTTATAACATTGAGGATTTCACACTGAAGGGTTCCTTACTGTTTTTCAGACATTGGATGTTGGGAAATTGAGAGAGATGTCTAGGCAATTTGGCATTTCCATCCTTCTATTACCTTTACATGATTTTGATATTCATCATATGGTAACACTTTGGTTTTACATTATGAAAAGTTTTCTATAAGTTTAGGAGGATATCATGAATGAAATCTTCTGCCATCAATTCTGGAATGGTATACTGAGAATTCTTCAATGACCAGAACATGACTATTATTTATACTTTAGAAAATTTTCTTCTCATGTTTAACATATCTTCATCATCATTCACTAGAGGATTCTCCACTTGGTCTGGCCAATGTGGACACTTTGTATTAGAAGGAACATTACCCAAGGGAGGTTTAGAGAATGACAGTTCCCTTAAAATTTCTTCCGGTTGAAAAAGTGTTTCACCCGTCAATGACAAGGCATCCGACATGACTAGCCTTGTGTTTGTATGTTCCTCGAGATAGGAGGGATTTGTCATCCCTACATTTTCAATTATAGAATTATCTTGGAAATTTGAAATACTACTGTAGAGCGGAATTTTGTAAGTAATTCCATCATGGAGAGGAGGAACATGGTGGATTACATCAATGGATAAATCCTCTTGCTCCTTGGTCTTCTGGACACACAGAGGGTTGTCGTGGCTCTCATCTGAAGATAGATTCTCTGAATTGAACCTAATTTTCATGAAGAAATCCTTAATTATTAAGTGTATTATGAGGAACTTCAGAATTACTGCTACTACTTTCATAAATCGGTAATGAGAGAATATTTTATTGAGCTGCAATAGATAAATGTATGATGGCTTCAAGAACTCCAACATTAAGAATAGCCAAATTACAGTTTGACTCTTGATTTTCCAGCCGTGTTTGATGATAGTTCTTCTTAGATGTTATCATACACTTAGTTGGGGCCATTTTCTGGGAGAAGTGGTTATCATGGGAAAGTGTTTGTGCCTGCCTTGGAGTGGCCATCAGAATGGACTGATTACCTCAAATTAGAAAGGGTGTATGTTCTCGATCCTGTTGTCTGTATGATATGGGTAATTATGCCCGATGAACCTCCTAGACTAGAAAATAAGTTTGTATCTTCTATGGTATGGCATTTCGATGTGTCATCCCATATGTGGGGACATATTTATAGGTCTATTCCCCAAGTACAGCTAAATTAGTTGTCATAATATCCTGGCATGCCTCCAGAATATGGGAAGAAATTTTCATCTTCCTATTCACCATCGATAAGATGTGTTTGGTGACTTTGGCCACAGAAACAGGAATATAAGTCCATTTTGTATCTAGAGTAGGTGTATGTTCCTACTCTTGTATTCATTTTCTTGTCAATGGGTGTTGACAGTACTCATGCATGGGGGTAGAGAATTGGGTCGACCCAATATTTTTCGTCAGAACGTTCCGACTGACTTCTTTGGGTGCTGCCAAACGAGACTCTTGGTAGGCTTGATGAACGTGAGAGGGTGTATATAACTGCTGGATATTTCCCATCTAGTATGTGTGAGAAAATTCCTCCAATACTGGCAGATGAGACTATTGGTAGAATTGGTGATTTTAAGTAGGTGTATATTCCCGTTTACCAGTTTCAATTAAATTGGATTGACATGATTCTTTAAATGAAGTCAGATGAGCCTGCTGACTGGCTGATAACTTGTAAGCAGTTGTATGTGCATTTTTATATTACCCCATCGGATGTATCTAATGGTATTGATGGTTTGCTTCCAAGCAATTCTGTTGGACAGCAATATTTGTAAGGATGTGTATATATGCTTGCTCGCTATTTTCCATCAAGTTAGGTTGATGGGATTCTCTATAAGGGGAGAGGTAAGAATATTCTCCCTATTGATCAAACATAGTTCCTGTCGTTTTGTATTGTGTACCTGGGTCTGAGAGACCTAGGCCGAACATCCATAGGAAACACCCCCATCATGTTGGGGGTTCACTCTCGCATGATTCTTCTGGCGGTGATTATTGGTGGGAGCCCTCCAGAAGGATCAATATATCCCTGAATTAAGGCCCTGAGTGACCTCTAGATATACCTCCCTATAGTATGGGAGAGACTGGTTGTTGCATTCTAGGGATAAGGACACAAAATTGTTGAAAACGGTGATTGGAACCATCTGCTTCTTGATCATCAGTCATCATTGGCCAGATGATCTAGGATTGTAATTGAATTTGAGGGCATGTCGGAAAACCTCCAAAGACAGGATTATACCATGATTCTAATATTACTTTACCTTCTTGTTGAAGACCCGGTGTTGAAGATGTTGGGTGGGTGATGACATCCTTCCTGTGGATGAGGATCCAGCTTGAGTAGTAGTTGGGTAGTTCACAGATATCACCTTGAAGAAATCCATTTTATACTGAAGGGAGTTGTGAGGAAAACTTGAAAACAACAATACACTCCATTAAAGTGAAATATTTTATATGGATACATGTGTGATTTATTCCTTTTTCTGGCCTTCGTTTTTCAATTGATAGGGTCTAGACAGGTGGGTAACATTATTAACTTAGTTAAGGATTCACATCGGGTTAACAATTTTTGTTTTATAGTTCCTAGAAATGTGTGTTCTAGTTTTAATAATCACTGATTTCAGGAAGTTTCCATTGGATTTATTCATGAAACCAGAAACTTACAACACTTCTTTATCCAATGGGGACCTTCTTTCCAAATGCAAGTGTTCATTATGTTTTAACATTAGAATACTTTGGAATGTACATTGGTCGATAGGATGGGAGGTCGGACTCATCACACCATTTTGGGGGGAAATTATAGTCTACTTCGGGAATCTCTATAGAAATTTAAGATATTTTCATGAATCCTTACTTATTCACAAAGTATGACATAAGTTTCCCTTCGAATTTTCAAACACATATTAACATGTGTAAAATTTAGAATCATCAGTATGTATTCAAGGTTATTCCTTAATGGAAAGATTCATATGTATTGGTGGTTATCCATCAATTGTATCCTTTCATATAATATTTAAGTATTATTTTAATCATTGTTTTGATGATACTGGTTTTTAAGTCACTCAGTGGGGAACTATGGAATTTAATATCATCCGGGGAGACGAATGTTTGTTTGGATCTGGGGATTGTTCCCATAAAATGGGATACCTATGAATCCTTGTTAAAGGAATAATAACCCACGTATTTTAGTGCCACTTAATGGGAAACATTATACCTTTTAAGGTCATGTGATAAGGACCTAACTATGCATTTTAATGTCATGTGGTAAGGACATCTAAGTGAAAGGTTCTTAGTCAATGTTTGGTGTGGGGCTTATGCTGAAACATCCCAATGAACTTGGATAGAATGTGGGATTCCAAGTAAGATAAAACCTATTGGGAATATGATCCAAGGATAATAGGGTTGATTTGAAGCATTGGGTTTGAACCTCAAGAAGGATTCCAACGTATCCCATGTGGATGGGTATCACAGCCCATGTAGTTTGATAAGTCTCATAGAAGAGTATAGTCCTTTGAGGGAGATGAGTTTGGACTTACTTTATAAAAAGGTTTCCCTGGTGATTTGGGGGGTCTAATTTGGGGCTTATTCCTAAGGAGAATTCATTGATTAAAGGAATTAGGGTTGGATTCCTAAAGAGGATATCCAGTGAGCTTAGGCCCTGAAATGGCTTCCTACATATCGTGGTTTTAACAGGAATCAAGGTTCCCATAGTTCTTTCACCATGAGTGTCTGTGCACATGTTGTAATCAAAACTAATATCTAAGCACACGTGAGTCATCCTCAGTGTGAGAGACAAGGGGATGTGAATGATTCAATAGTGACACATAATTTTCCTCCTCCACTGGTGGAACATGGCGCACCTACGACATCATGGGTGGAAGAGGGCGAGCCGACGAGTCTTCCCTCTATTCACATTACATTAGACAAGGGTCCAATGAAAGGAAGAAGGGATGGAGGTTAGGGGATTACACCAGGATGGTTTCTCTTTTTAAACTGGTTAGGGATTACTCCTAAGGATGATTCCCATTGAGTTTTGGTTGGTGCTTACTTCTAAGAAGGATGCCCATTTGAAATTGGTTAGGGAATACTCCTAAGAAGAATTCCCATTGATGTTTTTTGGGGATTACTCCTAATGAGGATGCCCATTGAGTTTGGGTTGGGGATTACTCCTAAGTAGGATTTCCATTTGAAATTGGTTTGGTATTACTCATAAGAAGGATACCCATTTGAAATAGGTTGGGGATTACTCCTAAGGAATATGCCCATTTGGAATTTGTTGGGGATTACTCCTTAGGAGGATGCCCATTCGGAATTGGTTGGGTCTTACTCCTAATTAGGATGCCTAGTGGGATTTAACTTTACATAGAAGACACGTGATGAGGATTGAGGACTTTCTTGATGAGTATATCGACTCAAAGTACTCGTGGAATCTATAAAGAGATTCCAAACTCGTACCATATGAAAGGAACTGATAGGAGTAAGTCCACTCAAGGAACTTCATTGAGTGTGATTTTGTGTCTCATATTATGGAATTTCATGTTAGGAAGTTGAGCCACATTAAGGGATCCATGGAAAATGTCGTTGACCAGACTCAAAATGATGGTGGTGTGACTCTCCATTTCTCATGGGGTGTGGGGGTGCAGTCCCCACGGTATGGACCAGAAGGGCCGCATAAGTTCTCTACCAAGGGGTGTCAAGCAGGTGCTCTGCGCAGGTGCTTAGCACAGGTGCTCCGTGGAGGTACTCTACATAGGTTCTCTGTGATGGTGATCCGTCCAGGTGCTCCACGTAGGTGCTCTGCATAGGTGCTCCGTGCAGGTGCTCTGCCAAGGTGTGCCGCACAGGTGCTCTGCGTAGCTTCATGTGCTCTAGACCTTGATGGGACATTGATCCACTTTTCCCCATTTAATTCTCTATTCTCTCATATTTTATAGAGCTACCTGTAAAAATTTGGGGTATCTTGGTGAAAGAGCTACGCACAGGAGAATTGGGACTTCTTCCAACTTTTTCCATCTATGAAATGGGGAGCCCAAGGGTCCTATTTATAAACATGGATGGGACTTAGTCAAAGGGATGTTTTCCACATGGTTCCTTCATGTAGGTCTTCCATGTAGGGGTGTAGAAATTATATTGCCATGTAGGTCCTCCGCATAGTTCCTCTGCGTAGGTCCCTTTGTGAAATTTATATGTCTTCTCAGTTCTATAACCTTTGATCCATAAATATTGTTTGGCTCTACGACCAGTCAAATCGAAGGTCCTGAAGAGATATAAATTTATTGAGGTGGTAAATACACCATGTATTATCGAAAAAAAAACTAAAATACTAAATTTAATTTGTCGATTCCTTTTCATCATCGATCTTAGAAATCCACTGCTTACTCCGGATGGGAGAATCATTCCACTTATTCATCGGTGTGGATTAGTATTTTGAAACATTGAAATCTAGCCTGAATCTTCATCCTTCATGGTGAAAAAATCATTACTCATACTTGACATTTGTTGTCATTGTGATAATCATATCGTGTTCTCTGGAAAAGTCCATGAAAACACATTTCATGGTGTCTACAACAATAGTAGGGTTTATGAACATCCTTTGATTAAAATATACATTGGATGAATAATTATATTTTATTAAGTATATAGAATATATATATCATTAATTTCATTACCAATAGTAATTCACTCAAAAATAAAAATATCTAATTTATATTTTTCATAAATAATTGAAAGAAAAATAATTCACAATGCATTTTCAAAAGTTAGTTATCATTATTCCCGATAACCTAATGGTTAGTTTATAAGGGTAATTTTATACTAAAGTCATTTGACAGTTCATTTAAACATATGATTGTGTGAAATTCAAGATACTAAAGAATAAAAATTATTTAATAAAAAAATTCATAAAAAACATTCAGGTGTTACAAAATGTCCTCATATAGCGGTGCTTCGCAAAGATCATGTGATTCATGTTAGAGAGGAGCTTTGTAAAGGAATGGGATTCATGAAACATAGTGACCTTGCAATGGAATGAACACACTATGTCGGAAAGGATTGTTTCTCGAAGTCTTAATACTTTGAGAAGCCTAAAGTACCCCAGGGGGCCTTCTTCCTCCATTAAGGAAATAGGCCTTCATGAAAGGAATCCCCACCTTAGGTGGAGGTAGTTAGGAAGAATGGAATGGGGGTTCCTCAATGATTCAGTACTGTAAATGATTCATTTTTTAATTGGTTTGAAGTGCCCTGGGGCATCCCAAATTGGGAGACTATAAGTCAAAAGGTCGGGGTATCCATTCCATGATGGTGGAATGAGTTGGGTATTTATTAGAAATTGGGACTCTCGAAGATATAGAGCATTCAATGAAAAAAAGTGGGGTGTTGTGAAGGGTCATGCCTCCTTCGAACTCGTCAAGCCATCTATCACCTTTTATTGCAGTCACGAGACTCTATTAGAATCAAAGATTATTACAACATGGCCTCACGCCTTCATGGAAATGAATGGATCTTCATGAAATGTCTCCGAGTAGAATCCCCCTTTAGATGGTTCTCAGGTCTGTTTGAGCTTAGATTCAATTACGAATGGGGGTTCCCTTCTCAACTTACCCTGGGACATGTATTTCATCACCACAAAATGACCCCCCCTCAAAATGGGAGATTACCAGAATGGAAGGTCAGATTTGGAGGGAGAATTGAAAAACATCTAACAATCTCCCTTTCTATTATGAAGATGTTTCACTATGTTGGATCACAATGTTGGGATCAAGATGGTCATGGATGTGAAGTATACAATGAAGTCATATGTCTATAAATAACATTTTTAGGGCCTTAAACTGTACCAAGCCTTATTAAAAAGACTAGACCATGCCATCTTTAAATAGATCTCATTACCTCTATGATTGTTCTCTGTAAAGGTAACATTTTTCTAACCATAATTCTTAGAACCTAGCCCCATGAACTCTTTTTAGAAAACTAGACATTGTGATCTGATGCTACTTCAAGAGACACACTAAGTACAAGGTGGCTCTGCGATTTTTTTCTCCACTGATGACCTTCACAAATGAACATCGCAAGACAGACTCACCGATTATTCAATGTTATGAATTTGATGGCCACTCAAGAAACTTCATGGGATGCCCTTTTGGATTCCTCTGGAAGGGAAAAAATTGAGAAATAAATTTATTGGGGAGAACATTTGAGGCCACTCCAACCAAGAGTATTTTCTCAGGATACTATCTAAAGCTTAGAAGGAGTAACCCCTATGCAAGAGGTTTCTCATATATAGCATTGGTATAAGGTATGAAGTCTTCCTCCAACTAGAATGCAGGGACAAATCAACTTATTTGTTTAGGGGAGTACCAGGAAAAAATCAATCGTACAAAAATGAGGCAGGCCATATCAGGAAGGATCACACCTGTATCACAACTTATTGAATTTAAAACCATATCATAGATGTCAATAAGAGAAGGATATAGAATGGATTTATACACCACAATGTAATAAAAGAATCAAGTCGGGCTTAGGAAACCTAGATAAAGGATGGAATGATGATAGGGATTTGTGCCATGTTGTTCATACTAGGTATTCTTGTCATGTGCCATATTCAGGGAAAATATAAATCATCTAGGACTTTATGATGTGTCATTGGCCTCTTAGTTATATGTCTACCTGCCATGGGTGATCATTCTAGAGTTGTTTAGTAGGTTTTCACCAGGGACCATCACATTTCATTTATATAATTGGGTGGTTGGAATTAGCCTCTGGGACCATTTCACATCTTTGGGATCCCTATACCGGGGGTGATGTATGATGAGTTTCTCCACATAGAGAATTCAATGTAGGATTAAGAACAACAATCTTGTTTTTTGAAGGTGTTTTTTGGATATGGTTTTGGGAACAATTAAAGAAAATTAGGGGAAGAGGCATGTCAACATCAAGCAATAGTTTGGTTACTTTTTGAATTTCTAAATGGAGGATCCAGCCTAGGGTGTGGATCTAACAAAGATGTATCTGAAAAGGACATGTACCTATCCAAGATGAGTCTAGTGAGGCAAGGATGGATTCTACAAGTGGATCTCAGAAGATTGAAAATTATGGTTAAAGAGCTACAACATCAAAACTGGGGCTAAACCCTTAGTCAGGTTTGGTCGGGATTATCGTTGCAGTCATATTCTGGTGGATTATTTCAATGGGGGATGTGCACAAGGGAGTGAAGCCAAGAACAATTATAATGGAGGATATTCTAGAAATAGGGAAGCACAGAAATCTTGGAATCCCAGTGTTGGAAAATGTGTATAACTTACTCTTACATATCAATTAGGGAAAGATACCACTACACATGTGCAGGAAATTACACTTCTTGTAAAATTGTTTAAAAGCACACACATGGATCTATGAATATCCAAATATAATTTACCCTCGTAAGAAAAATATCTATCCATAGATTCTGAATATTATGGGAAGTATTTCATTCATGCTAGGTTTGATAGACGAGTTGAGAAAGGTCCCAATGGAAGATCATTTAACCTTTCATGCATTTCTCCTACTGACGAGATTAATAACCAATGACAACTGAAGGACCAAGGAAAAATAATATTATCTACTATCCTTCCTCTATGGGGTGCTGGTGGTGAGGGTTGATTGTGAGCCGATATGTGAACCATACAATGTTCAGCAATTCAAAATGTAGTTCAGATACCTATAGAGACTATCATCAAAGGTATACTTAGAGGTATTCCAAGAAAACCATCCATTAGTGATGAGGCATCTATAGCTTATGTACACAAGTGAATACAGAAATATGCTAAATGATATTCCTCCATCCCCCAATGTATATGGGATTACACATGGTTATGTAAAGAGATGTGAGGCTACCTATCTTGGGGTGATGCTAATGAAGTAGACGATCTAATACACTAAAGGAAAGGTCTCTCTACCTCTAGGTCAGTGTCAAATAGTATTTAGAGAGTGTTGTAAAATTAAGACTATGTCACATTGCAATGGTGGATCTATAGCAGTAGAGCCAAAAATCCTAGAAATTACACTATCCAGAGGTGATAGAAGAGAAGCAACAACACTAGTCTCATTGCTTCCCTTTTTGGAAGACTCATGAGGAAGATGATCCATCCAATGGGTTTCATAAAACATCTTTCTAGGCCCCTGGGAAGTGTTTTTGTGGATTTAACATTCCTTAAATGATCATATTTCTTGAGGCATGGGACAACTAGGTTGTGAAGATGTGGTTCCATGTTCTTCATGGGATATAGCGGCACCTCAACAGGTGTGAGGTGTACCTTTCCAGAACTGGTCCAGCCAAAGATTATTTCCTAGCATCCATAGAAGATCGAGATAAAGTTGTGATAGAACTGGTGGATCTAGTGAATTCTCGAGTAACTATGTTCCCATTAACCAATCGATTGAAGGTGATGTTGGGAAAAACCTCTCCTCCAAAACTATTATCTAGTGAGCTAGAAGTGTGTTTTCCCTTACCTAAAGAATCAGATGAGTCTTGGGGAAAAGATTCTAATAAATGGATCCCCCCATATAGTGGAGATATTATAGCCTCATTAGAGGAATTTAGTGAACTTCTTAGAGTAATATTTAACCCATTTTACAACATTACTACTTCCATTGTGATTTATCTAGATTCCTCAACTAAAATATTTTCCATGTATGATAATATTGTGAAATATACCCCTTTTGATGGGTATGGAGTCACAACAATTGGTGTATAAAAGAATGCATCGTGGTCTCCACCTAGGGAAGAAGTGGTGGGTGGGGTAGAAGAACTTTATGAAATCAAGGACGCAACCCCAGAATCCCTAGAAATCTAAATCATCTATTTGGGGATACAACCTGGTATCTCAATGGTGACAGCCCAATATCATGATCCACCATCACTCAACATCTGTAAGTTTCATGTCTTAAATAATCATACTCATTGTCTGTCGAGCATACTGATTGACTGCATCCTCCATGAAAAGTGTTGGGAGTACCGTGTGTTCTGTTATAAGAAAGGGTTGAAGAATCTGGGGTCCCTTTTCAAATAGTTGTTTCAATCTATGTGGAGTCATCCATTCAATATTAAAAGGACACGACCTTTGGTGAACAATCATTTGTGGCTATGATTAATTACATTGGTGGGTCGGTACTCCAGGATGATAGGGACAACAATGTCAAGGTGGGGTCAAGTGAGGATGAACGACATCATGACATGTAGCCCAACCCATGTTATAGAATTCCAAAGAAGGATCCTACCACTGGATCTTGGATTCATTTCGAGAGTACAAACCTACATATATTGATGAGTTGGATGTCTCTTATCCAAATATGACTGAGGAAAACTGCATCATTTAGTGTAGATAATGAAAGTGGATCAAACACATCATTGACCAAACACCAGAATCACAATTTCGGGGCTGGACGGTGTCACTTCACCACTAGCTATGCAGTTTGTGTGCCAAAGGTGTAGATGCTCGAGGTCTTAATGCACTGATCTATGACATTCTTGTTGAGAAAATGTAGGAAGGAATCTGGAACCTGGATATCTCCTGGAATAAAGAGAATTCAGACAATATCTGAAATCTAGAATAGGATGAACTGGAGATACAACACGATGAATAAAAAACTAATTATAATTCATCCTTTATCGCCACTCAATAGGAACTATTTATACAACTAAGGTACCAGCCGGTGGAAGCCCAATAAAAGATAATACAATCAATATGTCAAGTGTCCAATGTCTTGGTTTTGCGGGATCAGGAAAA
The DNA here is from genome assembly GCA_963277665.1 of Viscum album. NCBI lineage: Eukaryota > Viridiplantae > Streptophyta > Magnoliopsida > Santalales > Viscaceae > Viscum > Viscum album. Next base: position 621,750,684 of record OY728135.1, on the reverse strand, counting down.
TATCATGGCTTATAAGCTTCATTTGATGGAATACAAGAAAAACTCAAAGCTTATGTGGTGAAAGAAGACCTTGGATTCCACATTCCAATGATTGGTAGATCTGTGACAGTCAATTGATAGGGAAGATCCATAGGGGATATTTTGTGATGACTCATAGGAGACTCCAATATGTGGATTCCCCGTGTTACTTCCATAGTTTTCTGGATTATTGTTTCTACCTTTTTCTTTTCATGGATTCATTCTTTCCTTTCATTAATTATCACACTTCAATCATATTTTTGAAACAACTGATGATCAATCACTTAGCTCACATTGGTCATGCCCAATGTATGAAATATGGGATGAGAACATAATTTTTCAATTTTTATGGTAGTTTCATTTAACCATAAAAAATTTGGTTTCTTCTATTATTACCTAACTATCTACAGTGTTTGGGATGATAGAGGTTGTGTTAGGAGAATAAGGCTCTCGAAGTAGCGAACTTGATTTTCCCAATGTCATCTAGCGCAAAAATGGGATAATGTCAGGGGTGTTGGAGTCTATTTGAACATAGGGGAACGGAATGTGTGAATCATAATACCCAAATTTGAAACAAAATTTTTTCATCATCATGATATAGGAAAACCATTGACTATGTTTGAAACACAATACCTATATCACATAGACAAATCTGGATAAACAAATGAGGGTTGACCACTAACCATGATCGAATCAAGGAACCTGACTTCAATTTTCATCCAAAGTCTTGGAAATATTTGTTGAGGATGGTAGGTGAGCTGAAGCAACATGAGAACAAGCCATTAGGGTGTTCCTTAAGAAATCTAACATGATAAGGAGCCAAATAAGGGGCACACAAATCATGGTATTGGAGTGATGGAATGTTCTAATGGATACCAACACTTATAGAATCATACCACCTTGGATTATAAGTCACTGGTGTAATAATACTAGTTTGAACAAAGATCAAACCCATTTTGCAGGGGATTATTATCTCAGATGTAGAGAAACAACAGAATATGTGAACAATGCCATATATAACTATCATCAAGAAAGGACATTTAGGCGACGAGTTGGGACGACTTGTAGTTTTATGTAATGAAACTAAGGATAATAAACATGAAGTTTAATGTTAAACATTGTGTACGGTTCATGTTACAGTTTGACATCATGTGATAAGGATCTTTCCCAAAGTTTAACATCATGTGACTAAGATGTTGCACATAGTTTAAATTCATACTTCCTAGAAACAAATCATGTTCCAGAGACTATAGAAATTTATATTCCCATAACATGTGAGCATCATAGAGGAAATTATCATAGCACAAAAGTTCCAAAAGATGCTTGTGTACCACACAAGAGTTAGGAAATATACATATGTCAATGTGACGAACATGGGTCCCATGCCTCACCATGCATCTCCAATGACTCTCCAAGTTTAAGTTCATAGATTTTGGACTATGAAGGGATTATGTGAGGCTTAACCACATTGGTAGGAACCCCACCAGAATTCATAATGTCATTTGACTCATGATTTGTGTGAGAAATAACAAATGGTATAGGGGTTTTTGCCTGGAATGTGTGACTTCACATTAGACGAAACACTAAGGGTTGGATCCATCAATTATAAAAGAACATGGAGAGGAGGTAAGTTGAGACCATAAAAGTCTGGATTAAGGGGTGAATGGTATGTAAGGGAAAATTATTTATAATTTTTGAAACATAGGGACCATAACCATACTAATCATGGTGGAGCAAGAAAATCCAGGATCAACTGTTAACCAAGTTTGAAACATTGGATCCACTATTTGTTACTGAAAATTAATTAGGGTGGTGGTATATTATGTGAAGTGAGTAAAAAATGACATGATACCATCACCATCAGTGGTTCCATCTATATTGTGAAATATGTTGGAAATACAAACCCAGAAATAATTGTAGCATGAAATGGGAGTTTCAGTGAGTGGGACTCAAAATCAGTTTTGTAGATATTTTAATGTCATATTACATGGACTGTTGCACACAGTTTAAAATTGTGTTTCATGGACTATAATCTCTATGTTTATGTTCATATAAATCAAACCATGCTTGCATTCAGTTTTAAGTCGTGATTCGTGGACTATAAGAGAAACATTCCTTCTAAGGGTATATTTGAGTCATGAAATAGATAAATCATGATGTGGACGAGGGCCAACAAATCCCACATAACACATAGATACCTTAAAATGAACATCATATAGTTTATGGACATATATATTTGATCGTAAAAAGACTTGACAGAGTCTACTGCTAGGCCTAATGAAGAAATGTATGGGTATTGCTACATATCCCATGAGGACTAGAATCAAGACACATGTAGTTATTTAAATCCCATGCAGTTTATTTTTATTTAATGAGGATTAATTTGAACCAATGTGAAAGAAGAAAAATTTGGGCTCGACCTAGGATTGAAGATCTGGGCGTCACTGCATTTCTTGTTAAAGCAAGAATCAAGCCACACGTAGTACGTGAACGTAGTGTGGTAGAAGGCCGACACTAGTAGGGGAATCCTCTCTCGTGAGGGAATTGAGTTATCCCATGATTATCATGAGGAATCCTTAAATAATTTATGGAATTTTTTTATTTTAACATCATGAAATAAAGATGTTAGGTCTATGTTTAAGTTCCCAGAGTTTGGAAAAGAGGGATGGTATCCCCAATGGACATGTGTAGTGTGGAATCCTAGAAATCCCAATTTTAATGAGGCCAAAGGGATCTCAAAAACACAAAACACACATATTAGAATACCTTCATATTGATTAAAGTCACAATTCTCGAAAACTCTTAGTTTACGTTTGTGGATTTTAGACCTAATGGAGTAGGCACCCTAAAATAGGTATAGGTGGTGTTTTTGAGTAATAAATTAGACGTGAATGAAGAACTAGAAGGCTCGATGATGAACCACAAATTATAGAGATGGATTCTTTGGAGACTAGACCTATAGAAATCAACACTGCTTGGACAGAACGAATATATAATATGAATGATCCAAGGATGTATGTGTTCTTTAAATGGGGATTGAGGGCGAAGAACAAAATATGAGGTTGAATCTGGAACCAAAGAAGAAATTTCTAGGAATCTCTACATATCCCATGATGATGAGAATTAAGACAAGTTCTGGAATGTAGTATGGAAGACAACCAATGCTAGAGGAAATTTCCTCATAGGTGAGAACATCACAGTGCTATGTTGTTTAAGATTGTACAGCTTGGACAATGATGTCATAGTTTAAGGTCATGTGACAAGACCGGTTAGTGTATTTTAATATCATGTGGTAAGGATTCTGGTTGGTATGCATTTTATCATCATGTGGCATGCATTATGATATCACAATTTAACATCTTGTTGTGAGGAAGAAAGTGTAATAATTGTTCTAAGGGGAGGTTCATGGAAAAGAAACTATGACCCAATGTGAATGAGGAACTTAGAGGCCCTATTCCACACCAAACTCACCCAAAAGAATCATAGAACAAGATTACGAAAAGTTGAAATTATAGATGGGCCTGATGTTGAAATTTCTAAGAGTTACTATGCATCTCATAAAGAGGGGAATACATCCATATATAGTTACTGAACAAGGCATGATAGATGACCAATTATGAGGTTTATTTCCTCACGGGTGGCAGAATTGTGATAGAACTATACTGTTTATCATCATTTTGTGAGGAAGATGGTTGTTTCATAGTTTAACATTCTAAAACTAGGATGGTGGGGAAGAGTTGTTTTGTGAGGAATTTGTATCAAGCAATTGTTATAACACAACATAAATGAGTCCAAAAATTCTTTCATTGCATGACACGTTCTGAGGAAAACAGGCATAGAATTTAATGTCATGATGTTTGGACTTGGGCACCTAATTAAATGTCATGTACCTGGGATATTAGAACTTATTATGTGAATTAATTTTGGAGTAACTTATCATTTTTAGGAGGAGGGACATGCTCTCCATCCATGGTGACCAAAGAGTATGTGCCATTGGGATGGATTTTATGAATTGTACACCTTCCTCCCAATTTGGGATCCATCTTTGGTGGATTCCTACACAATATCATTAGAATCCAAAGAGACAATATTGTATCACCTTGTAGGAAATAGAGGAGGTGAACCATCTTGGTGAATTCCTTGGATATTTGTTTTGATGCCTCTCTACATTATACAAGGCCCAGAGCATGTTATTTTTGATGGATTCTATATTAGCTATAAGGAAATTGGATACCTTGTTTGACATATTCTGATTATAGACCGCTATTTAGAAAGATGGTAAATAAATATCAATGGGAAGTACAACCTATGTTCCATACAATAGATAACATGGTGTCACATGGATGAAATTATGAGTCTCTATCTTATAATACTAGACAGTATTGGGGATATTGACCAACCAAATTTCATTGTTTTGAACCACCATCTTATGTAGAATAATGTAGAGTGTATATGTTAAACTCCGAGATCTATCCATTCACCTGAGCATAGTAGCAAGAAGTATGGTTGGAATGGATTTTTTACTTTTCATAAAACATCTTCAGCTCAGCAGACCAAAAGTTAGTGTCCTTGTTGATGATAATGGTGTGAGGGAATCCAAACTAATGGATAATATTGGAGATTACAAATTCAAAAAATGGTCATGATTTAACATCCTTGAGATGAAATGTTTCTTCCCACATAGAGAAGTAATTTTTCATGGTCAGAATGAAAATGTATTGGTGGGATATTGCTGGTGGATACGGTCCCACAACATCAAGTCCCCAGAATGGACAGGGATAAGATTACATTTTAGTATAGAGGGCCTCTCGTGGTCAATTCATTAATATTTCATGGATATATAATGCATGGAACCTCTTGGATAACTCGATATAGTCATGGAACATGGTGGGACATAAGTTTTCTGACCTTCGAAACTTGTGAGAGAGCTTCAACCCTATCTGATGATCACCAAAGGGCCCAAAATAAACTTACTACATAACTTGAGGTATATCATCTATTTGGATAAAATGTAGGAGGATTCCATAAAACCCGCATCTGTAAATTCTTTTCTAGGTTGGGTCTACTCTGAAGGGTGAACTATTTTGCACACTGACAGATTCACTCACAATCGGCTGTGTTAGGTGGTAGAGTTCCATGCTGGAGATACTCAATGAAAGGTTTTATCCAATAAGAGGTTTCTTTAGTTACAGTGGGATATGTAGGTCCAAATGTGGATGAACTACCAATTTGGTGGTTTACATGATGATCAACATCATCATCTAAAATTAAAGGATAAATTACTCTTTGATTCTCCATGTGAATGAATAGGCCATCCTAGTTAGGTTCTATAAGATAAGAGGCTAGGATGGCCAAGGAATCAGCTCAAAAATTATGAAAATAGGGAACATGAGTCACCACTAGCTTAGAAGTGAACATAGACATCATATTGAGGGTGTGCTTGATCAAATTTATGAGTTATGACTTTCTAACAACATAATCACCATTGATTTTCTAGATGAATAACTCAGATTATCCCTTCACATTCAATCAGGGGACATCAAACATGGAGGATAGCTTAATACAAATAATTATATTCTGATACTCAAACTGATTTTTGGTGAAGGATTATGATATAAGGAATGAATATGTTAGTATAGCCTATTTTGGTGTGAGGAAGACAACCCTCAGGTCTACTATCTTGAATCTGGGATCATTGAGCCTTCTACTAGTTAGGATCAGGTTTGATCAATTGAAATTTATCTTCCAACATAGAATATATTTATGCAATGAGAGTATAGAATCATTTTGGAAATAAAAATCTAAATGATTTTCCTCAGGGGCCAGATGAGTGGAAAAAAGTATGCAAACACTTGATGATTGATGTCCTCCTGGGAAACAAACCTGATGTCAAACAGCTCAAGAATCAATACCCAGTGCTTCATACAACCTATAAATATAGGGAGGTTTATGAGATACTTAATTGGATCCACTTGTGAAACTAACTATATCACATTATTATTTAAATAATTCCACAAATTTTTCTTTGTGAAAACCAGCATGGGGAAGATCTTCTTGATGGGAGAGTATCTGGACTGTGTGTTTAGGAGACTGTGGTTAAGATAGTATAATATTTTCTATGTCCCTTCATTATTCTTTTAAGAAACAAGGGAAGCAAGGGATAATTCCAAGGAGGTAACATAAAGGACCAATAATATCCTTAATATGGGTGGAATCATAATCAGACACTACAGTACATATTTCATGACATCCTCAAACACAGTCTGGTACTCTTCATCCTAGTAGTAGAAGGGACCATTCATCATGATACTGGAAAGGGGATTACACTTGCTATCAAAATTTATGATTAATCATTATATGTTAGTTATATGTCCTTTAAGGCCTTATATATCATAGAGGTTCCTTGGAAGAGACATCTGGATGATGGCCTTGATCTTCTCTAGGTCAATCACAATGCCTCATTATCTGACAATGAAATTGAGGAACATTCCAATGGTAGCCCTGAAGGTGCACTTCAAGGGGTTTATCTTTATATGATTGGAGTGGGGGAAACTGAACACTTCCTCAAGATCCTTGAGATGGTCCTAACACTGGTAGTATTTGACCACCAAATCACCCATGTGGCATTCCACTAGCGTTACAAGGATCACTTTGAAGATGGGGTGAATAGATTGTTAAAAAGTTTATTTTTCATTCATAAGACTGAAAAGAATTAAATTATAAAAATAAAGTACCTTGTGGCACTCTAAAGGTGGTATAATCATCATCTTCGGGTTCCAAATGGATATGGATATACCCAGAGTGTCCATTGCACCGTCATGGGGAGGAGAAAATCATCGTTTAGATAGTGATGATTGACGTGTTGGAAGTTGATACATACTCTAATATGCGTGTTCCCCTTCCTAGATAGGACAATTCTGGTGATCCAATTGTGGTACTAATCTTCCTTTATGAATACGGCCTTAATATGCTTTTCAACTTCATCCACATCCATGAAACTCTAAGAGGGATGAATTTTCTTGGGAGGATGCTTGAAACTATGGCGATTTTCTAGAAGACCATGATGGTGGATGTCGACCTAAGGTCCTAACCCTATCATTTAGTCATAGCTCCAAGAAAACATGTCAGGATACTGCTTCAGTAAATCCATGTACTGCTGCTATTTCTCTACAGGCATGGTTGCAATGATCTGCATTGGCCTTAGATCTACCTCAGTACCAACGGTAACCTAATCCACCTCATTTATAGTGGGGGATATGTCATCAAAAAATACAGGAGGATCATATTTCAAATTTTCATCATCATCTGAGGTAGGGGATACATGGGATCAGACAGTTCTTCTGAGCCAATTGACTATAGATGAGCACTGGTGTCATCTTGGGAAGTGGAAAAATATTCAGTGAGATACTTCTACTCTATTGATATCATGGATACAGAGGATATTATTATAATTATAGAAAGCCTTCAACCCTGAGATCCACTCTTGATGTAAATGTGTTGGAGGTGGGATGGTTAGTATCAATTCAACCCAGATTGGAGGAACAATAGGGTGTGATGGATGGTTGTATCCTTAGGCTAAACATCATAATACCTCACAGGAGTTGGGTGTTATGGTATCACATGATCCTGACCTGTGTAGGAGTATGAGGTAATCTTTTGACGTTATTTGTACATAGGTACTTGATGCACTTTCCTCTCATAAATGACGTAGTAGTTCCCAAGTCTAGCATCATATCATCTAAGTAAGCAATTGGGAGGACAAATGTGTCATCCAAATCTGTCCATAAGCTGGTTGTGATGGAGGTGTTCTCAATCTCATTGGTCTGTACATGATTTTCCTTGATTTTTTAATAGTAAGAATCCATATAGATGGATTTAAAATAGAAAAATAGAGAATAATAACCTTGGAGTATTCTTACTCGATCATTGAGTGAATATTTGAGGTGCTAGTCATATGAAGAGGGAACTGCTATATGCAGATGGATCCATGGCCTACCCTGTAATGCATAGTAAGTGGTGTCCTATGAAACAACCATAAATTCAATGATTCCTAACAAAACAATGAAATGGTTCCTCAAATGGGTTATGTCACACAGTCTCTAATCATTCCTATCATAACCCTAAATCATTAGGTCAAAGGGACTCAGATATTCTTCAGTCAGTCCCAGCCTATGGAGTGTCCAAATTGGGATAATATTGATCCTAGAACCTATGTCCACCAGGTAGTGATGAACCTCCATGTAATTAAACTATTTGTTATTGTAAAGTAGGTATATGTGTCCATACATGATTAATCCTTCATCTTCCTTGGAGAAGGAGATGATGTCTTTCCATTCAAACTACTCGACCTCTTTAGTGTGGAATGACTATATGGTCGAAACCTTTGTTTCGAACTAGAGGGTTATTTTCAAGGCATCTACAAGGTATTTTTGCATCTCTTTTGATAGAAGGAGAGCCTCTAGGATCGTGAAATTTTTGGGAATGATGGCGAGTTTCTTCAACACATCATACTTCTCCACTAGGTACACATTTCTTCCCCTCGGGGGTCGCTCTATGGCAGGAAATAGGACGAGCATTGTTGGCTGAACCTCCATATTACAGAAAGTGCTAGTGACATCTCATGTCTCATCAAGAAATATTCATAGAACCAACATTGGAGGATTGAGTATTAACTGGATGGGTTTAATCAAGATGCCACTGCAGATGTTCTTCTTGATAAATAAGCACGTTCATAGGTGGAGGTAAATATAGAGGAGCTGACTAGAAGTACTATTCGCACTGAGCTATGTGCATGAACTAATATCTGTTTTTGATATCATTCATGAGTTGGAATTAAACAAGAGAATAAGAATTCTAGAATATTTAATTTCCTTGACTTTTTCTTTATGGTCGTCGATTGGGGAAATTTAGAGAACTTTCCTAATATTCCTCATCTTCGAGGACCATGTAGGTATCCACTAGTTTGACAGTATCTACAGGTGCATACTCTTGATCCCAATCAAAAGAGTCTTCTAGTTCTAGATGGTCCTTTGAAATGATCCCCATATATGGAGGTATAAAGTATCTGAGTGTACGAGATGACTCTAGTGATGATGAGAGGCTTTTATTTCCCTTTCACTATCGATGACTACTCTTTAGAGAGGTTTAAAACTATGAGGTAGATGCATAATTGGTCGACATAGAAGGTTCAAGGACTTCATGAGTTTTAGGTCAGCCTAAATAAGGACATATTAAACTATGGGCATGAGAGACTACCCTAAAATCCAACCAGTTGTCATACTTCAGAGTCCCATGGTTGGTGACCTCTTATCGCTCACTGAAACCATCACTATCACTATTAGTCTTAGAAGAGATGTGTTCTACCTATTTTATGACATCATCCAACTTAAATAATCCATTATCCACCTGATATTAGAGACAATCCATAAATAGATATAATTCATTGATATTATGTTCAAGGATTTTGTGTTAAGGATAGTGGTTTGGGTGATAAGTGAGTTCGGCCACGTAGGGCTTTTTGCATTATGGAATAATCAGAATCCATTATTCCAAGGAAATGTGGAAAAAAACTAAGAATATTAGCCTATGGGAAGGATTATGTTCGGTCTCTTTTTTCAGGAAAGAGAATTCTGGGATCTTCGTTTTGATAAGTGGATTGAGGCTGATGAGGGTACCGAAACACATTCTCTCATCTGGGTGGTGGTGCCTGCTGATGAGGATCCTTAAAATTATACACATGTCAAGGTAGAGCTTTTTGAAGGAACTATTACCAATGAGGTGGTGCATGGTGAGGTTCTTCTATATACTACTCGAGCGGCTATGGATATCTCATATACACTATGATGGCAGTCTCTTCCTTGTTGTCACTTCTTGTAGGAGCTAAAGTAAGAAAAGGTATTATCTTCTTAGCTTTTTATAAGGCTTCCTATGGGAATTTATCCTTGTTAGAAAAATCATGGAATCTAGCTGAGGAATTCTAAGTGATGAAGGTGGGAACCTGTTAAATTTTTTCATTCCAAATGCACATTTTCATCATCTTTTCCTGAGTTAGGGATATGTCAACTGAGTACATAAGGCCCTTACATCTAGTGATAAAGTCTATGACATGCTCATCTAGTAGTTTCTTTTACTTGAAGAGGTCATTAATACATTTCTTACGCATTGTGGAACTAAACAGATAGATAAAATACTTGTGAAAGACTTCCCATCTAGTGATGGAACAAATGGGTAACTGGTTGAACCAAAAGAATATAGTCCCTTCCTATATTTGAACAAAAAATTTAATCTGGGATAATTTATACTGCTTTGGGGTTCCTAAAATGGGTCTACACATTTAGATGAAGTTATCCAAAAGCTGTAGTGGGTAACTTATCCCATTGAATGGGGCTAAGGTTGGATTCCTAAAATCCAGGGGTGCTCGCATATCATCCACCCATACCAGATATGACTTTTCATCATGTGGTATTTCCCTTTTTGAGATTCCCATACTTGGAGTCGAGTAGTGAGAGAAGCTAGTGGATTATCCTGGTAGTGATTCCTGACCACCGGTGCTTTGAGTGGCTCATCAACATGGTATGGAGGCTCAATGGCTCACTGAGTGATCTATAGATTAGGTTGTAGAGAAAATTGATCCAGATCTTGATTTATATTATCACACTTATTTGGTGGATTTTGAAATGCCTACCATGGTCTCTTTCCATAAAATCTGATATTTAACCTATTAGGATGTGTGTGATCACCTCACTCAATTGGTAGAAACATGTTGATAAGGACTTACGAATACCCCTATTTCTCTATTGGTGGAGAAACATGGTCCTTCCAAGTATCACCATAATCAAGATGCCACATGGCAGGGAAATCACTGATGATCAATAATCTATTGTTCGGGGAGGTGATTACAGTATCATCCTCTGTTTTATACATGGTATCGAGTGTATTTCATGGCTTATGTTGTACCTTAACCTTGTTGAAAGTCTGAGTATTGGGAAATGATGTAGAGGGATCTCTAAGGGCTATTTTCTACTTTTTTGGTGAGTGAGAACAGCTATGTGAGGGTATACATTATATTGTGCTACCCTGATAGGATGTTTCTCTCTATCAGATCCCACGACGATGTCCCTATAATTTGGAAATGTGAGATCAGCCATATTTACCATGAAAACACAAAGAGGCATGTCCTCGATATCATTGGATATGTCTGTTTATCACTGGATAGGACTACAGTAGAGAGCAACGTACTTCCCCAAGCCCTATATCTGAATATCTAGAGATGCTTCTTTGATAATGTTTTAAAGCATGGTGATGCTCTAGATGCATATGGATTGACAATCTTGTTGGTAGTCTGATGATATAGGGTGATGCACCACTGGGAGTGCTGCAAGATCTACCATGAAGCATTGTTGATAAATTTCATCAAAGTGATCTCGACTCCTAGATTAGATCAACTGATAGTCACAAGGATTAGAACATGTCACTTATATGTTTTGGGAAAATCATGAGACCTCTCCCTAAGTGATCATCTCTATAATACTGAATTTGAGAACCATGTTCAGCTATAATACTTTTGATATTCGATCAGTAGCGAGTGTGTCCCACATGCCTCCTTATTCATTGTCAGGGATCATTTCCTAGTTGGCTCAATCTTTGATCGATCCTAACAGAGAAACTAGTGGAGACAATGACATGTTGTGATTTGGTAGTTGAATATCATGTGTAGAAGATATTGTGTGAGCAAACTAATTTATACATGTTGGTTCATCTCTTTGGGGTGGAACAAACCACATCACCATGTGCTTGTAGGACTAGGTATTAACCACTGCCTCATGTGCAAGGGTATCATCATCCATTTTTGGTTCCACTAGGTTTTCATGGTCTATCATGTCCCAGAATTACTCTCCATGATCTTGGGTGGAGGTATAGAATGAAGTTAGAGATTACAGATATGACAACACCGCAAGACCATAGAAGGGAACTAAATCTTACTCCATATTCATATACATATGATGGGATTCAAGGATCTAGGGAATCTCAGCATCTAGGATGAAAAATATCACATATTAGTCTCCTGCCCCAGAATATGATGTAGATGATTGGGGTGAATTATTCATCATTGAATCTCTTTTGGCTTCACAATCAGATAAGTGAATGGGATTAACAACGACTTTTTTATTCCAATAGTTTTTTCCTCTGTGATGGTGGTACATCATTCTTCCCAATGATGATTCTTCTGGGAAGGGAACATTTTAGGAATAAGGAGTAACTTTTTGGTATTGATTGATAGTGAGAGGTGGAACTCTTTATCAGTGATCACTGGATCGGGGAGGACCTCTATCTATTGACGTAGTAGGGATGACCTCTTCTTTGGTCAATAAGAAAATGGAAAGGACATCCATGTCAGTTGTGAAAGTGGGGAGGACTTCCTCTTTGGTGTGTTGAGGTCTGAGGAGGGCCTTTTTACTAGTCGAGTAGGACATGGGAAGGAACTCCATACTAATCATTGATGTAGTGTATAAGACCTCTGTTTTGGCTAGTACTAGGGATGGGAGGGCCTCTTCCTGAGCTAAGAATGGAACAAAGAGGATCTGTGTGCTATTGGTTATTGAAATGGGGAGGACTTCTATATCAGGAATCATAATCATGTGGAGGACCTTCATACTAATCATCGAAAAAATGGGGAGGGCCTCCACTTTAGTTGATGTTGATAACATGATGAGGACAACCATATCGGTTGTTGGAGTAGGGGGGGACCTCTACTCTAACTAAAGACTATATGGGGGGGTCCTTCTTGATGAGTCTCATTGTCGCAGACAAGCCCATAATGGATATTGGAGACTCCATGGGCTGACAGAGTCAACCCAACCTACCTACGAGTTGGGTGAGAGATCGATCCCAAATAGCCATTGAGGAGACCCTACTCTCTAGTATCAAGGATCTAGAAGAGTTTTTATGGGTGGAATAATCCATTGTAGTTGTGGAAGAAGATTCCCCATAATGGGAATCCTCCAGATCATTAGCCCGAAGTTGGATTTGGGTTAAACAGACTAGGGATGGATGTGAAGTGAAATATACTACCTTTTCCTCATAATGGAAGATTGGTCATTGGGGGCTTTGATGTGGCCTGGTGGGAACCCTCCTTGGTGTATCCCGAGTGGTATTCACTGCCGAGAATATTCGACCATCCCTTACCTCCTCCTCATAGAGGAGTGAGTTGAAGGATCACTTCAGGGAGAGAATCCTAAAGAAGTTCATCATTGGAGTGGGGAGCAGTAGTTCCCTACACGACCCTTGGGGTGACAGTGTTGGAAAGGCTCAGAAGCCTCTAGGTTCTAATGATTCATATCCCTTGTGCGAATGACTCCTTCATACTTGTACCATTATACGAGGGCGTTGATTAAACTCCTATGGATTATTTTAGATGGTGATATGGGGTTTAGGAACCCAGTAGCTGATAGAATAGAAGATGTTGTAATGCCCCGACCCCAGTTACCCAGCGTCGGTTCATTATTACATAACATTGGCATGATGACTAATGATCAAGTCTTGAAAGACTGATTAGTTTATTATCCTTGGAAACACTAGATAAATTCAAAAGTCTTACATTACATCATAAAGTGAAAAACTACAACAACATAGTCTCCATAGTCCACACTCATATCCCCTTAGACAATCCCTATAGGTCAGTCATAAAATACTTCTTCACATCCTGGGAAAAATAAATCATTGAAAGGGGTGAGCTCAGATGCTCAGTAAGGATACCACTGAATGGCCCGAATGCCTTCATTTTTTTTGATAACCCCCCTTTTAAGGGATGAGGGGGAACCCTTACAAGGCCCGTAGGCTCAGATATTACAAGGCCTGTAGGCTTAGACGATTACATGACCCGAAGTTCTTAGGGAATTTATCCATACTATTTACAAGGAACTTCCCCTCCCCAGTATCTACATCATGATAGTAGCTCTCTACCCTTGCGTGGTCGTCTTGCTTGGATTCTCGTGCAAGCACAGGCTGGTACCGATGACATAGTCATACCCTCTCATTATGACAATCCATTTGGTTCTTCTCTGGTGAGTGCACCTACTCTAAATCCTCTTCTACAGCTGCTCCTTTTTGTAGAGTGTCTGGGGAAACTGCATGTGGCTCGAAGGCCTTGAGGTGGCCCGACATCCTTTCAATAAGGATACCAATATAGCAGTAACTTTCATAAAAAAATATAAACATTTAGGGCAATGTATAACTAAAACAAAAGCCTTTTAAACTTAAAAATCAGCATAACATGGAAAAAATAAAATTAAATAATGTCATTTACTTATTCACATGGATATTCTACTAGTCCAATAATCACATGCAATATTAATAACCACTTTCATAATGATGAAATGCATAATTCCAGACTATCATAACCACATAGTCAAGGCCGTGTTCCAAGAATACAAATAATATTTTGTCAAGGCCTTGTTCCAAAACACTAGTTTGTCTCATGAGACCTATTGATGCATCGAGGAGCTATAGCAGGCTCCACCCGTCACTTACTAAGTCTAATGCATTCCTCATATGAACAGGTTTAAACATAACATAAATATTCGTACTAAAACTAGCATAATAAATGTCAATACTTTCTCCATAAACCATGAATGGTTTAAAAATAACACATCCATAGTCAAACACATTACAAAACCTTCAATACAATATGTATGTCTTGTATCATAATAAATCAACTTCAAATAAGCTTAAAATCCATCAAAGGATGTTGACATAGATGAAATCAAAACTATTTGAGAGAAATATCTATTTTTTTAGATCATTTAAAAGTCACATAATTATAAACTAAAAAATTTACTTTGAAAATATTATTATGAGCTTGTAAGGGAAGCTTAAACGATTTTATAATGGGGGAAAATAACTGCACCCGCCGTATAAGTTAAAAAAAGACATTCTTACATTAATTTTGTCGAAAAGGTTAAAATGGAACTTGATTGGAAAACTATGGAAATATTCCTTTATAAACATCTTATAAAATTTCATTCAAGGGTATAAATGAATTTAAACCATAGTCTATAAAATAGTAAGAATATTTTGAAATACATTTTTAAGAAGCATGGATGTGGATGATAAAGATGTCCCCATAGATAATTACATATAAATAACCTCGGATAATGTCGAGATTGTGAAATAAAACCTTACCTTGTAATTTTCATTTGTTGAGGGTAGGTTAACCTACTGTATAATGGTGAAATAATTGTTATTAAATTATAAAAGAATCATATACATTAATATGATATCATAAATGATCTTTTAACATTTCATTGTTAATAATATCTTTGTATTATCGTTGTTTCGGGTGTTAAAGGCTTAATTTTACATTATATTCTTTGTTATGAGAGTCATATTTAATATGGATGGGATGTATCTTAATCATATCCAGAATTATATCAAGTCTTTAAACATTATTTTTAATTATCTAATGACAATTATTCTTAAATGTATACGATGGGGAATGAATCTCATCACATTCGTGGAGACGGTAATCCGTATGTACGCACGAGCAACAATATCATTCTTTTGTTATTAAAATAACATATAATTGGATGTTATATCATATATACAGAATAATTATCATGTTATATTTATTATTTACATCAATTACACATCATTATTATGCCCATAAAATTAATAATGTATTGAATAACAATTACAACATGACATGGAGATGGTAAGTCGTACGTATGCACGTATGGTGACATGTCATTCAAAGGAAGGATATAATAATGAATTTGGTTGTACCATATTTATAATAAAATCATAGTATATTGAAGATACTAGAGTTATTATTTTATAATGGAAATAACAAAGAGAAAATAAGTGGAATAAGAAAGGAACATGAAAGAGGTGGTGAGATATTTACCTCTTCTTCAGGTTCTTCCTTTTAAGTTGATCAAAATGGCTCCTTAGGTTGAATTTATGACTAAATAAATGCTTCTAGGATGAATTTAAGACGGTTTAGAGGGTATTTTGGTAGAGATTGGATGAGCCAAATGGCTTTTAAGGTGTGAATTAGAGAGATGGGGGAGTGCCCTTTTATAAGAGGGGTGAGGGGCACCTCAGGAAAAGCTAGAAATATTATTTTATAATAAAATCATTTTCAGTTTATAATGACTCCAAAATGAATTATTTAAAGGATAAGGTGGGTATGGGTAGAAAAACATTCAACCAATTGGTTTTATATAGGTTTGGGTTACTATATTAACTCTAACTTTTAGATTTAACTCTTAGTTAAATAGTTTGACATTTACCATGTGTCTTTGTATTTTTATATTATATGGTTAATAAACATACAATATACTTCCAAAAAAACCCCAAGTAGTTCATTAATGATAAAATTATAATTATATAAGTCCTTTGGCCGAACCTTAGTTTTTTAGGAATAGAATATCAATTAATAATATAATATTTGTTTTAAAAACTCTTTTATGTCAATTTTGACACTACTTGGTATTTTGTTTTTTCTAAATTCATAACAACATTATTGTTTCGAATAAAATTCATTTAAATAACCCAAATATGTCATATTAACCTATAAAATTAGTGTAATTCATAAAAAGTCTCAAATTAAATTTATTTGGATATTTATAAAATAAGTTATTTTAATATTTCATTAATTAGGTAATTACTGCATCATCATTGTGTCATAAATAAATTAAATTATTTAATGTCTAAATAATATAAATAAAATTAAATTATGTATGAAATGTTTTTATATTTATAATTAATATTTATAGTCTAATTTATCTTATGTGTAACCCTATATAAAAAATGTTTTAGTTATTAAACTTTGATTTTAACTCATTTTACTCTTCTTTAATTAAATAATAATAAGTGTCTTAATCTAATCCAAGTGGACCAAAGAGGTTAATATTTTATTCCTAATGTTGTTTTCGGTCAATCTATACGTATCCAATAGAATTAGGACATGTGTTACGGTAATAATAATATCATTTTTACCCTTAATTACCCTATTTACTTTTAACCATGGTAAATAAAAGTAAAAAAGTTACTATTCACCAAAAATTATTTTTATCTTATTGAACCACATTTTTATTCTTGATATTAACTGTGTCTCTCAGATTTATAAAATTCCACTCACAGAAGCAGTAAAATTATGTATTATGTGAATTTACAAATTCTCCTAGGAGGTGGGTAAAAGACGGTGAAAAGTTCATTAAAATTTTTATATATCTAAAATTAATATAAAATAACTCAAATGAATTACATTGAAATTATATAGGTATTATGTATCTATTTTGAAATAAAATAAATTTAAATAATTAATTAATTATTTAAATAAAAATTTGGTTTTAAACTATAAATCAGTGTTTTTCATTATTCATCAAAAATTGAAAGTTTTCAGAAAAATACCAAAACTTCACCCTAAGCTAATTTTGATATTCTGAATCCAAAAATGAATTCCATTTTGAATGATAAAATTTATAAAATTTCAAAAAGTGGGTATTACTATTCACAACGGCTAGTTTCATTGGTCGCGGTGTGTTAGAATCTCGAAGTTGTGTACAATGCAAGCTATTGAATTATTCAAAGGGAAACATATCGTGGAAGTTTTAGGTGCTACATTCTCCCCTTATTTAAATAATTTCATCCCCATAATTTCTAGAGTATTACTACATAAAAAGACTCAGGTGGTTCTTCATCATAAGTTCCCTGGGTTCCCATGTTGTCTCTTCCATCTTATGGTTTCTCCATATA
Source organism: Viscum album (assembly GCA_963277665.1). Lineage (NCBI taxonomy): Eukaryota > Viridiplantae > Streptophyta > Magnoliopsida > Santalales > Viscaceae > Viscum > Viscum album. The sequence goes on along the minus strand of OY728135.1, from coordinate 621,732,909 downwards.
ACTTTTACCATACAAGTAGTTTGGTTTCTCAATACTTCTTCTCTTGTATCAAGAATCCTGGTGGGCTCTTCGCAATAAGACAGATCAGGTTCTAGTTCTAATTCCTCATAGGTGAGTACATACGTTGGGTCAGTCATGTATTTTCTCAACAGTGATACGTGGATCACATCGTGGACTTTGAAGATATTTGGCGGCATTGCTAAACGGTAAGCTACGGCCCCAATTCGTTCTAGAATTTCGAAAGGTCCGATGTACCTGGGAGTCTATTTTCACTTCTTACCAAAACTTATAACACCATTCCATGGATATACCTTAAGGAAAACATGATCTCCTACCTGAAATTCTAAATCCTTCCTTCAGTTATCGGTATAGCTCTCCTACCTACTTTGAGCTACTTTGATGTGGTTTTGGATTTCCTTCCCCTTTTCCATCGTTTCCTCGACAAGTTCTGGGCATATGATTTTTCTTTCGCCAACATCATCCCCACAGGTTGGTGTGCGACATCTCTTTCCATATAATGCTTCATATGGTGTCATTTGAATACTTGAATGGAAGCTATTATTATAGGAGAATTCTACCAGAGGTAAATATTGATCCCACATACCTTGAAAGTCAAGTGATAATGATATCAACATGTATTATAATTTTTGAATAGTCCTTTCTGATTGTCCATCGGTTTGGGGGTGGTAGGTAGTGCTCAAACGAAGACCAGTATCCAGTGCTTTCTGAAGACTTTTCTAGAATATTGATGTAAAATGTGGATCACGATAAAAAACAATCGATAGGGGTACTCCATGAAGTCTTACAACTTCATTAATATATTGTATTGCTAGACGTTCAAGTGGTAAATCTTCCCTTATAGCAATAAAACGTGCTACCATGGTAAGACGATCAACAATGACCCATATTGCAGCATTCCTTCTTGGAGTCTTTGGTAGTCCCATGACAAAGGTCATCGTAATATTATCTCATTTCCACTCAGGTATGGGAAGTGGTTGCATGACTCCTCCAGGTTGTTACCTTCCATCTTTCACTTGTTGACAAACCATACATCTTGAAAAAAAATCATCAATATCCCTCTTCATGTTGTCCCACTAATTTTTTTTCTTCAAATCTCTATACATTTTGGTGCTCCCAGGGTGTATAGGGAAATTGGAACTATGAGCATCGTCTAAAAATTCTCTTTTTAGATCAGGTATATTAGGAACACAAAGTCTCTTCCCAAATTTCAAAATTCCATATTCATACACAAAGTCGCTCAATCTACCATTATTCACAGCTTTAATCTTCTTTTGAAAATATTCATCACTGGTCTGAGAAATTTTTATCCTTTCTAGTAATGATGGGTTGGAAACCATTTGAAAAAGCATTGATGTTTCACCTTCCATGGTTATTCCCATATCCATCTTTACTAGATCCATGTATATTAGATCCTTTTCAACTCTATTCTTGTTCAAAACTCCATTATCCATTCTACTCAAAGCATATTCTACCTTATTTTCCTTTCCCGGGTGGTAGTGTATCATGCAATCATAATCCTTGAGTAGTTCAAGCCATCTCCTTTTCCTCATGTTGATTTCTTTCTGTGATAAAATATACTTCAAACTCTTGTGATCAGTATAAATCTAAAAACTTTCACCATATAGATAGTGTCTCCATATATTCAAGTCAAATATTATAACTTCGAACTCAAGATCAGGAGTATGATAGTTTTTCTCATGAATTTTTAGCTATCGTGATGCATAGGAAATAACCCTATCATTCTGCATAAGGACACAACCAAGTCTTTTCTTTGAAGCATCACTATAAATAACAAACCCATCATTCCCCGATGGTAGAGTCAATATAAGAGCATTGACTAATCTTCTATTCAGTTCTTTAAAACATTCTTCACACTCCTTTATCCAAACAAATTTAACCCCTTTATGTGTGAGCTTTGTTAATGGGTTAGCCAATTTAGAAAAATTATGGACAAAACGTCGATAATAACCTTCTAAACCAATAAAACCGTGTACCTCAGTTATACTCATCGGTGCTGGACATTATTGGATTGCCTTATTCTTGGAAGGATCAATGGAGATTCCATCCGTAGATATAATATAGCTAAGAAAAGAAATCTCCTGAATCCAAAATTCACACTTTCTAAACTTTCCATATAATTAATGTCTTCTCAGAGTCTCTGGGATAATGCACAAGTGATTTTCATGATCTTCGTAGCTTTTGGAGTATACCAAGATATCATAAATAAATACAACCACAAAGTCATCAAGATATTTGTTTCTGATGCTTTTCACCGGGGCGCGCACGCATATCCATCCATCTGCGGAGGAGGACGCACGACATTGTTGCCCCACATTCCCTCTTTCCAAAGGCGGAAGGATCCTTATTCAGGGACGTTTTCTCCTTGATCGAAACGGGATGATGGGATGTTAGCTCTTACTTCTATGGATTCCTCCTCAGAACTCGTCACCTAGTCCGGGTCTCCCTCATAGATTTAATACATTGTTCGTGAAACTCTTCCCAGTGCCATTTTTCCATGGACGCTGGTTAATTACACTGCTTCTGTCAGGACATTCCAAAGGGTTCGGTCAGAGCAGCAACCTTCAGTCAGAAGAGTAGTCACGTCGAGGCATCAGCAGCGTGTCTGTATGTTGGGGAACTGGCATGTCTGTCTTTTGTCACTTGTCATGGGGCTTCTTGAGGGCGTGGAAGCCCGAGGTATCCCACATCGAGCGTGGGGAACTATATGCCATAGGCATATATCTGTGGTTTTCCTCAGCTTCTTGTGTTTAACACAGGTTATGACTTAGGTTTAACATCCAGCGGAGACGGTTATGACAAAGGTGTGCCATCCGATGTTTTCCTCAGGCATCTTGTGTTTATCACGAGGTAGGTCACAAGTTTAAAGTCCAGCTGAACAACGTGATCTCGACAGGATATGACGGTCTGGGAGAGAATCAGGGTGGATGATGGATGGATGAATGAATGGGAGGGGGGATGACATGGGACCATCGCAAGGGCAACGGTGAACCGACGTGAAGGTGTACCTTGGTCCGATGGTGGTGGTCTTGATCCTCATGAAGGATTCCTACGTACCATGCCTTGACATGGATCAAATTCCTCGTAGTCTAAATTGATGTGTCGGTGAACCGACGGGAGGAAGGACCTTGGTCCGGATGGTGTAGGGATTACACACTAGGCTGCCCGGGTGTTGATAAACTGACGTAAAGGGGGTCAGAGTGACCAACAGGTGGTGGGATTGAACCTCTGGGAGACTTCCTACGTACCATGCCTTGACATGGATCAACGGCCTCGTAGTTCAAATTGGTTTCATCGGTGAACCGACGTGAAAGTAGACCCAGGGGTCCACTATTGGTGGGATTGAACCTCGTGATGCTTCCTACGCACCATGCCTTGACATGGATCAAAGTCCTCATAGTTCGGGTCGGTCACAATGGCATTATGTCGGACTGGGATGCAATTTAACGTCATGTCGGACGAGAGTGAACCCTGACGTGAATAAATGACGGGAGGTGGACTTGAACCTCGTGGAGGCTTCCTACGTACCATGCCTTGATATGGATCAAAGACCACGTAGTTCAAAATGGTGTGGGTGTCAGAGAACCGACGTGAGGAAAGGACCTTGGTCCGATAGGAGATGGGCTTGAGCCTTAGAGAGGCTTCCAACGTATCATGACTTGACATGGATCAAAGACCTCGTAGTTCAAAGGGGGCTTCATCTGCGAACTGACGTGAAGGTGGAACTTGGTCTGATGGGTGGTGGGCTTGAACCTCAGGTGGTCACAACGGCTTGCCGTCAGACTAGAATTTTGTTTAACGTCATACTCGATGAGAGTGGAACTCGATGTGAATAAATGATGGGTGGGCTTGATCCTCATGGAGGCTTCCTACGTACCATGTCTTGACATGGATCAAAGACCTCTTAGTTCAAATTGGGTGTGCAGTTTAATGTCATGCTGGATGAAGACATACAGTTTAACGTCATGCTGGACGGGGCATACAGTTTAACGTCATGCTGGACGGGGCATACAGTTTAACGTCATGCTGGAGGAGGCATACAGTTTAACGTCATGCTGGAGGAGGCATATAGTTTAACGTCATGCTGGATGGGGCATACAGTGTAATGTCATGCTGGACGAGGTGTTGTCATGGCCAATGCCAACTCTAATCCCACGTGAGTCATGCTCGGTGTGAGAAACAAGGGGCAGCAAGGACCTGACGATCACACCGCGAAGGGTATGTCCGTGAGAAGTGAAGAGGGGCTTATGCGTTAGGCGGACCATGGTGCTTGGACTTACTCTAGGATGGAGGCCCGAAGTGCGACAAAGCACAGCGAGAGAGGGATTTGGGACCAATGATGGGAGGTGCCTCGTCCCCTATTGCGCCCTCCACTAACCTTGGCAGTGGGGAAATACAGAGGTGCATGGGTGCTACCTTCCACAAGAGGGGATAGGGGCTTACACCAAGGTGGTTTCCCTTCTCCCATGGACATACTCTACTCCGAGAAGGATGATATCATCCCTTGTGGAGGGGGTGACCCCGTCTTTGTGGAGACGGGTGGCATAAAAAATGTCCGAGTTGGGGGGGGGACCCTGCGTGCGAGGCACGAGGCCGGATCACAGTTTAACATCATGTGTTTAGGAAGAGGTGCTTGGTAGTTTAACATCCTGCAGCTCGGATGAGGTGGGTTCACTCTGTACCCCTAGGACTTACATGACTGACACCCTTTTCTCCTTGGGGGAGGGAAAGTACCAGTAAGGTTGTGGTCAAGGGGGGTCGTAGAGCGAACCATCGAGGGGTCCAGGTTAGCATGGCTATGCGAAGAAGCAATAGCCGTTAGCGTGCCTATGCAAAGAAGAATTAGGAGATGCAATGCTACGCGTTGTGTTGTCCATGGGACTTTGAAATTACATCGTGCAAACCTAGAGGGTCGCATAGGGAGAGTAATTGCCAAGCGGAGGAGTGTGCTTCACGAAGTGGGGTGCATTGGCCTTGGCATGGGGCAGAGGTGTGAGTGGAGAGTGCTTCGCGAAGTGGAATAGTGTTCGTGGAGCACTGCCTCGCGAAGAGGAGGTGCCTCGCGAAGCAAGGTACTGTGAAGCAGTGTGCTTCGTGGTGTGTAGCGATCCTGCCTTTGCATGAGGATCACTAGTACATGATGGGTGTTTAGCGAAGCATAAATGCTCCACGGCTACTCGGGTTCCCTTGGGAATCCCCCTCCTTCGCGAATGCCCTTGAGCTTCATGAATGACATCACTATCGGAAGAGGGGCTCAAAAAGAGACAAAGCAAAGGCGTCACGTGAAGTAGAAGTACCTCGCGGAGCTCATGATTCCCGGGGCGAAGGCTGCTTCGCGATTCGGGAGTTGAGAAGCCGTAGGGTCGGATTTTCTGTCTTCTGGACTCAGGGGGAACACAGTATTTATAGGCGAGGGGTGCCGCGAAGCAGAACACACGCGGCACGAACGGGCAGTGTGTGCTACGCGGCGGGCTCGCGAACGTCAGGCTGTTCGTGGAGAGGTACCTCCTCAGGTGCTTCGCGGTGGGCTCCCGAATGTCCGGCCGTTCGCGGAGAGGTACCACCTCCGGTGCTTCACGGAGGCCTCGCAAACGTGAGGACGTTCGTGGAGAGGTACCGACTCCAGTGCTTCGCGGCGGGCTCGTGAACGTCAGGCCGTTCGCGGAGAGGTACCACCTTGGGTGCTTTGTGGTGGCCTCGCGAACGTCAGGCCATTTGTGGAGAGGTACCACCTCTGGTGCTTTGTGGGACCGCGATGCTCGGGGGTGCTTCGCATCGGTGCTTCGCGAAGCAGCATATGAGGCTTCTTTTTCACTCCTTCTTTTCGTGCAATATTTTGGCGCCAACAAATTCCCCCCCTCAGACTTGGAGCCGCGGAGGGATGCAGGTTCGAAGTTTGGGGGAAAATCGCAAAAAAATTGGTGGTTCGCGATGTGAGTGCGCGATGGGGGCCCGCGGTGCTGACCGCGGCCACGGGATCTAGACATGCCCCGATGCTCTGCGCGGGCGGGGCACTCCACGAAGCTCCATGGTCTCCACCTATAAATAGGGGGTCGACCTCTTTTGTCTTCATGCGACTTTCTTGTCATTTTTCACTCTCAATTTTTTTTCTTGAATACCGTAGCATACACGATTTCCACTGTTTTCATCAGTTCATTACATCCCTACAATGTTTACGGGACGTTTGGCGATAATTCCCCAAGCTCATGTGGGTCATTCCCCATGTGAGAAACAGGGGATAGTTGCCTCATCGTCCCTCCCAACATGGGAGTGGAAAACAAGCCTCGGGCATCTAGGGGTTGGACAACCAGTCCGGATTTTCGGACGGTGGGAGAGGCCTGGTCGGAGATGGAGGTCCTTAGAACAGTCGAATTACTGTTTATTTAGTGTGCTCTTACGCACAAATGGTGCAATTCCATGGGCGCTGAAATTGGTCTGAACAGCTGGAAATGGGAAGTGTGGATGACGATACCCAAGATTCGGAACACTGCGGGGATGACGTGACAATAAAGGGAAATCGTTAACCGTGGAGGAGAAACGATATCCTTACTGTGTTAGCCTAAAATGGGGACAACAAATGAGGGTCGACCGTTGACCATGTTCGAAACACCGGACCAGGTCACAAATGTTGATAGTCAATCCTTCGGGGCGTTGGCCTAGGACAGTAGGCGAACCCCAGGTCGAGCATCCATACTGTTAGGGGGTCCTTCCAAACATGACAGTATTCCGGGACATTGGCCCATGACGGTAGGTGAGCCGATGCGGGATGAGACCAGGCCATTAGGGGGTTCCTTCAGACATGGAAGGGGATGAGGGTTCGAAAGAGGGGTACGCAAAGCATGGAATATGGAGCGATGGTTTGTCCGAACAGAATCCAACACTCATGTAATTACACCACCGTGGTGGGAGTACGCCATATGGGCACATTGGTTTGATCATGGATCATTCCTTCTTTGGGACAGGGCCTCTCTGGTGAGGGGGGTTGCCGCTTCTCAATGGGCTCTTGGGGCATCCTGAAGTTATTCAGGGCAAAATTGCAGCTACATAGTTCCCCCCAAGGGGTCAGGCCAGGGGCCAGAAATGGGGAGGAACCAGATCTTGCGATTCCTGGGGCTGGACCCTATGTGAAATGTCTGGGTGTCTCTACCTATCCCATGAGGATGGGAATCAAGCTGTACGTAGTTCTAGAAACATAGTGTAGTCATAGACCAACACTGACAGGTGAAATCCTCTCTGGCAGAGGCTCTGGTGCATCCCATGATTAACACGGGGAATCCTGAACTTGTTCAGGGTAAAACCACAGTTTAGTGTCATGCATTGAGGACACATTGACTCATGTAGTTTAACGTCATATGATAGGATGTGGAAGAAAAGGGAATATCCCAGGGAGCGTGTGGCGCAGTAGATATGAAACCGACGTGAATGAGGACTTGGAGTCCAAATCACACCACGTACCCCCGGAGGAAACTCTTCAGGTCGAGGGACCAAGAGTGATGATTGGGCTGGGCCCGAAGCATAGTGGTCGGGCGTTCCTACGTACCCAATGAGGATGGGAATCAAGCCATATGTAGTTCTGAAAGCGTACTTTAACTTCATACGATAGGACGTGGAAGAAAATAGAATCTCCCAGGGAGCGTGTGGCGCAGTAGATATGAAACCGACGTGAATGACGACATGGATTCCAAATCACACCACGTACCCCCGGAGGAAACTCTTCAGGTCGAGGGACCAAGAGTGAGGATTAGGCTGGGCCCAATGTAGAGTGTTCGGGGATTCCTACGTACCCCATGAGGATGGGAATCAAGCCATACATAGTTCTGAAAGTGAAGTTTAACGTCATACAATAAGACGTGGAAGAAAATGGAATATCCCAGGGAGCCTATGGCACGGTAGATATGAAACCGACGTGAATGAGGACTTGGAGTCCAAATCACACCATGTACCCCCAGAGGAAACTCTTTAGGTCCAGCGACCAAGAGTGAGGATTAGGCTGGGCCCGATGCAGAGTGGTTGGGCGTTCCTACGTACCCCATGAGGATGGGAATCAAGCCATACGTAGTTATGAAAGCACAGTTTAACGTCATACGATAGGACGTGGAAGAAAAGGGAATATCCCAGGGAGCATGTGGCGCGGTAGATATCAAACCGACGTGAATGGGGACTTGGGGTCCAAATCACACCACGTACCCCCGGAGGAAACTCTTCAGGCTGAGGGACCAAGAGTGAGGATAAGGCTGGGCCCGAAGTAGAGTGGTCGGGCATTCCTACGTAACCCATGAGGATGGGAATCAAGTCATACTTTGTTCTGAAAGTGTATTTTAATGTCATGCGGGACGATGAGAAGACCGGCCGTGTTGGTACACATCCTGCCAAAACTACTAATCCCACGTGAGTTGTGCTCGGTGTGGGAAACAAGAAGTAGTGGTGGGACTTTCCTGACACAGAAAGGGAAGGTTAGGGTAAAGGGATGCTTGGTGAATATTGGCCCCATTATACTAACATGCCCATGTGGGGCACTTAGATGCGCAAAGAGAAAGAGACGAGTATGATGGAATTCCACTTGAACATGAGGAAGTGGAAACATGTGAATCATGGTGCTCGAGATTTATATCACGATGATGGTGGCGTGACGATGGAGGATAATTGTTTACCATGGCGGAATCCCAGCATCCATATCATGTTAGCCTAGAATGGGGACAAACAAATGAGGGTCGACCATTGACCATGTTCGAAACACGGTACCATGTCACAAATGTTGTCATAGATTCGTAGGGACGTTGGACCAAAACGATTGGAGGGCCCTTAGGTCCAGTATTCATAGAGAGACCTTAATCCTAGAATCCATGTCGCCCGAGGTTCCTTTTGGATGTGGAAGAGGATGAGGATCCAAATAGCGAGCTCACGGAGCTTGGTCATGGGACGAGGAGAATGTCCCAATGAAAATCCCACACTTCGGGATCTTTGTCAAAACACATCTGAATACGACAACGAGACGTATTGGATAGAGGGAGAGGAGTCCTTTCCCATAGGGAGATCTTAGTTTAGGGTCGTAGAATTCAGACCAATGGGCAGGAGGAAACATAAGAGGCACATGGTGGAGTAACTCAAACACCTGGTGTGAATGGGAATACGGGGGTGTGTACGGTGCGGTGAACAACCCGACGTGGATGAGGACATAATCCCATATCACACTACACGACCCCATTGGGAGAGGTTTTAGGTCAAGGGACCGAAAGCTAAAGTTAAGCTGGGCCCGCGGGGAAGTGCCCGGGCACTCTTACGTATCTCATAAGGATGAGAATCAAGCCTCACGTAGTTCTTGAAAGTGTCTTAGTTTAAGGTCTTAGAGCTTGGACCATGAATGGGTAAGGGGAGAAAGGGACACATGGCAAGGAGGATACAAAACACGATGTGAATGAGGACCTTAGCCCTACATACCATGTGTTCTCTGGGGAAATGCTCGATTCGAGGGACCGAACACGAAGGTTTGGCTGGGCCCACGGGGAAGTGCCCAGGAGCTCCTACGTATCCCATGAAGATGGGAATCAAGCCATACGTAGTTCTGAAGGGTGGTACGGTAAGGTACCAATGCCAGGGAAAAAAAGGGAAGTACTGGCATGGCCCTTGCACTAAAAGAAGTGGAATTTGATAAATCTTGTTTTTCCTTTAAGATGAAAGGTTTTTTTGTGAAGCGACAGGCATAGGGTAGCAAACCCTGGTGTCGCCACAAGAATAAAGCTGTGATAGGTGTTGAAAAATGGCATGGCATGTGACCAATACCCAACGTGATTTCCTCTACAACGAGGTCACTACAATGCAGTGCCGTTTTTCGTCGTGCAGCCAGGACGATAATGTCACTGTTTAGGGTCGTGTGATAAGACCAATCATGCATTTTAACGTCATGCAGTGCAGATGTAGAAGAGACAATTCTAGGCAGGGAATGTGAATGGTGTCGTGTGACATAACCGACGTGGATGGGAATATGATCCCTCATCACACCGTACATAGTCCCGAGAGAGGAACCTCAGGCCGAGGGGCCCACATAGAGATGAGAGGTGAAGGAGGAGAGAGATTAGCTCCCAAATGAGCTGGACCCGAAAACAAGATGTTTGGGTGGTCCTGCGTATCCCATGAGGATGGGAATCAAGCTGAACATAGTTATAAGGAGATCTTAGTTTATGGTCTTAGAGCTCGGACCATGGGAGCCCTGAAGTGCGCCGTATTAAAGCTTTGTCCCACTGACATGCAAAGGTGTGCTGAGGGATAGCGCCAAAAGTGTCGAGATTCCACCTGGATATGATGGGGTGGAAAATGATGTGAATCATGCAACCAACATTCGTGGACTGAAGGGGCTGGCATGAAGACAGAGGGTTATTGCTTTCCATGTTCGCAACACAGCATCATGTCGCGTTATCCTGAAATGGTGACAAACGAATGAGCATCAACCGTTGACAATATTCACAACATGGGATTTGTATCAATTTTTTGTCCAAAACCCTCAGGGGAATTGGCCCGTATTGGTAGGAGAGCCCTTGGGAATTGTATCCAGGCCATTCTTGGGGGTCCCTTTGGGTATGAAAGATAATGAAATCCCGAATGAAGGGAATCACAAAGCTTGAAAAGAGGAGGGAACTTGACCATGTTGAATCTGACACTCTTGGTCCAAGACCAGAGTACTCTTAACACATAGTCGAACCACTGCAAGGGGTCGAGGGACTCAACTGGAGGGCGGCCAAGAGATGGAGGATTCCTGGGAAAAGGGGGAATAATTCCCAAAACCCTGCATCATACCTTTATATCCCCCTCTTATAGAGGGAAAGAAAGGGGGCCTAGGTGACCGGGAGATCGAGAGATCTCTAAGAGGTGGGGCTGGACCCGAAGTCTATACATTCAGGTGGTCCTACGTATCCCATGAGGATGGGAATCAAGCCGTACGTAGATCAGAAGGGTGACTTTTAATGTCATGTGGGACAAGGAATATGAGGGATAACTCTTAGAACGGGGTGCGTGGGGTGCAGCTATTTCAAACCTGATGTGAATGAGGATACAATCCCACACTACGCCACACAGTCCCGTAGTCGGGGTCCTGAAGGCAGGACCGGAGAGGTGTATTAGCTGAACTCAAGATGGACCTAAAGAAAGGGGGTCTGGGCATTCCTACGTATCCCATGATGATGGGAATCAAGCTAAACATATTTCTGAGAGGATATTAGTTTATGGTCATAGAGCTCAGACCATGGATGGTGACAACTTCCCGAGTAAGCGCAGACGTCAACCCGATCCCTAATCCCATGTGAGTTAAACTCGGTGTGGGAAACAAGGGGGGGAAATCCTTATCGCAATACTTAGGGTGTTCATCAAAGGGGAGTTGGAAGATAGTCCAGAAGGACACCTTTAACGCGACTTTGTCCCCGTGACGTGCAGATGTGCACTGAGGAGTAGTACAAAGAGCTTCGAAACTCTACTTGGACATGATGAAGTGAAGAAGGATGTGAATTGTGTACCCGAAACTTTGGCCTTAATGGGGGGTTTGGCATCGCAATAGAGGATAACTCTTAATCATGGTGGAAAACAGTATCTACATTGTGTTATCCTGAAGTGGGAACAACAAACAAGCATCGACCGCTGTCCGTATTCGCAACGCGGGATTTTATCGATTTGTTGTCCAAAACCCTCGGGGGCGTTGGCCCGTAACGGTAGGATAGCCCTTGGGAATTGAATCCAGGATATTATTGGGGGTCCCTCCGGGTGTGAAAGGTAATGGAAGACCAAATGAAGGGATACATAAAGCTTGAAAAGTGGATGGAAACATGTCCTACAGAGTCCATCATTCCAGGTAATGAACCAGAGTACCCTTAGGCACATTGGTGAAATGCCGAAAAGGGTCGGCGAAATAGCTTGTGAGAGAGAGGTACATGGCGTGGTCATTACAGGACCGACGTGAATGAGGACATAATCCCATTCCATGCCATATACACCCCTTGTGGAGGAAGGGTAGACCAAGGGGCCAAGGTGGGATGAAGATTCCCGAGAGATGGGGCTGGGCTCAAGACGAGGCATCTGAGCATTCCTACATTTCCCATTAAGATGGGAATCAAGCCACACGTAGTTCTCTAGATGCAGTTTAACATCATGTGGGACGGGGTGAGGGAGTAAGATACCCCCATGCAAAGGAAAGGGAAGTGTATAGTACGACGGACAACCCGACGTTGATGAGGGCATAACCGCATACCACCCCATACACTTTGGGTAATAAGTTGGGTGACGGGGCATGAAAAGGCCAATGGGCCTGAGGCTAAGCCTCGATCAGGAAGGCCTAACTGGTTTTCAGTTTAATGTCTTGCAGTGAGGACAAGGGTCGTGGGCCCGGAAAGGCAGAGAGGCCTAAGGTCTGGCCTCATGAGGGGAAGTGTATGGCATGGTACATGATCCTGCCGTGAATGAGGACATAGTCTCACACCGCATCGTACATTCCTTTATATGAGATTCGGGGTCGTGGGCCTGACCGCCGGCACCACCCGAAGGGAAGTTTGTTACATCAGGATGGGGCAGAATGAATCACTGCACTCGATGTTTGGGACATCTTTGGGAGGACCTGAAGATCCAGGACATTGTTGACCATGTTCGAAACACAGTGTCTCTATGGTGACCTGATATGGGAGCAACAAATGAGCGTCGACCGTTGACCAAATTCGCAACGCGGGACTTGTATCGTCTTGTTGCTCGGAAAACCCCCTGGGGAGTTGGCCCATGTCGGTAGGAGAGCCCTTGGGCGTAGTATCCAGGCCTCTCTTGGGGGTCCCTCCGGGTGTGAAAGATGATGGAATCCCAGTCAAGGATTGGGTGAAGCATAGCTGTATACATCCTCAAAAGAGGCGAACATCTCCAGGGGGACGTGCAGCCGGGTCGAGGCTTGCTTGACGTGAGTTGGGGCAGAAGTGTGCACCCCGCCATATGTCTTGACCCGAGGGGAAGATTTTGGCTTTTGGGCTGGGCCAACGGACGAAATGTCCGGGCGTTCCTACGTATCCCATTAGTATGGGAATCAAGCCATATGTAGTTCTTGAAGGCCATGCATTCTAACGTCATGCGGTGATGGCGTGGGAAGATAGAAGAACAGGAGTGGGAACATGGTGCAACCCTTACAATCCTTGTATGAGCAGGGCTGTATGAGCGGGGCTAAGAAAGCCTACACCTCACTATGCAAGGATACTCGAAGGAAAACATTCCCAAAGGGGATAGTGGGAGAGAAGAGCATGGGGTTGGGCTCAAGACGAGGCGTCCGAGCATTCCTATGAATCCCATTAAAATTGGAATCAAGCCACACGTAGTTCTTGAAGCGCAGTTCAACATTGTTCTGGATGAGAAATGTGTCTCAACTGGGTATATGTACAGTATGGTGGGTAACCCAATGTGAATGAGGATGTAATCCCACACCACACCATACAATCCCATAGGAGAGTCCGATTCAACGAAGGCCAAGGGGCCCAAGGCTGCGCATTAGTCAGGAAGGCCTGACTGGCTTGCAGTTTAACGTCTTGCAGTAAGGACGGGGGGCCGGGGGCCCGAGGAGGCCAAGGGACATGAGGCTGAGCCTCAGTCAGGAAGGCCCGATTGGCTTTCAGTTTATTGTCTTGTAGTAAGAAAGAGGTAATATCTTAGTTTAAGGTCATAGAGCTCGGACCATCTTGCAGTTTATCGTCCTACAGGACGGTGGTGCAGTTTAAGGTCATGTTGGACCATACAGTTTAAGGTCATGTTCGACTATACATTTTAAGGTCATGTTGGACCATTAACATATGGTTTAGGGTTGTGCGGGACCGTAACGTGCAGTTTAGGGTCGTGGGGGACCGTAACGTGCAGTTTAGGGTCGTTCGGCACCGTAACGTGTAGTTTAGGGTCATGCGGGAACATAACGTGTAGTTTAGGATCATGCAGGGCCGTACATTTTAAGGTCGTGTAGGACCATACAGGATTAGGCTAAGTACTGCTTGAGGAACCTGGCATTGGTGGGAGGAGTTACGCTCTCACCATCCATGGTCACCAAGGAGTATGCCCCGTTGGGGTAAACCTTATGGATGATATAAGGCCCTTCACATTTGGGTTCTAGCTTGGGCGGTTTCCTACCGGGGATCATTGGCGCTCGGAGGGCCAGTACTAGGTCGCCCTGTAGAAAAGAACGGAGGTGAACCTTCTTGTTGAAGGCCCTTGCTGTCTTATTCTGATGTCTTTCCAGATTGTGCAGGGAACGAAGCCAGTTCTCATCCAGTGCTTCTAATTCAGCTAGATGGATTTCAGCCACCTCATCTGGCGCCTGCTGGTCGTAGACTGCAGTGCGTAACGATGGAAGCTGGATCTCAATGGGTAGGATGGCCTCAGCCCCATACACCCGGGAATATGGGGTCACCTGTGTAGAGTTGCGAGTCGTCGTCCGATAAGCCCAGAGGGCGTTGGGGAGCTTGTCTGGAAAACCTTTCTTTTTCTGACCAACCATCTTCTACAGAATGTTAGAGAGGGTTTTGTTGAATTCCTAGATCTCTCTGTTTGCCTGCACGTGATAACGGGAGGTATGGTTCGAACGGATGTCGTACTTGGCGTACAATTTCTTCAGCTCAGCCGCTCGGAAGTTGGTGTCGTTATCGGTGAGGACGGCGTGAGGGACCCCGAACCGGTGGATAATATTGGAGCTCACGAACTCGACGATGGAACGGGCTTTGACTTCTTTGAGTGGAACTACCTCTTCCCACATAGAAACGAAATCTATAGCAGTCAGGATGAACCTACACTGGCGAGCTGTTGCTGGTGGATACGGTCTCACTACATCAAGTCCCCATACCGCAAATGGCCAAGAGTACTTGGTGGGGTGGAGAGGCTCCGACGGCCGATGCAGGAAGTTGGCGTGAACTTGGAACACGTGGAATCTCTTGGCATACCTGATACAATCGTGGATCATAAAGGTCCAGAAGTACACCAACCTCCGCATTTGATGGGACAGCTTCGGCCCAGCTTGATGGGCACCACAGGAACCAACGTGGACCTCCTGCATAACTTGAGGAATCTCTACTCCTTGAATGCAACAGAGGAGAACACCATCAAAGATCCGCTTATAAGGGATCTTCTCAAGACTGGGACCACTCTGGAGGGTAAATTGTAGTGTTTGGCATCGAATTCGCTCATGCTCGGCCCAATCGTCTGGGAGGCAACCATTTTAGAGATACTCGACAAAAGGTGCCCTGTAGTTGGGAGCGACTTCAACCACTACATTTGACGAACCTGGGACCCCCAATGTAGAGGGCCTGACCGTGATATGACTTATCTGTAGGCCATCATTGTCCCCTTGGGTGACGGGGGAAATGACTCTCTGGTGTGCCACATGTATGATCAAATAATTTTTCTCGGGTTCCGTGAGCGATGCAGCTAAGCCGTCCAAAGCGTCAGCTCGACCGTTCTGTGATCGAGGGACATGGGTCACCTCTGGCCGAGAGGGGAACTGGGCCATTAGGCAGAGGGTGCACTCCAGGAATGGCACAATATCTATCTTCCTAACGACATAATCGCCATTGACCTCCTTGATTACCCGCTCGGAATCTCATTTCACATGTAGATGGGGCACATCGATCTCAAGGGCCAACTCGAGGCCAGTGATGAGAGTCTGGTACTCTGCCTCGTTGTTGGTACAACCTTCTGAAAATAGGAACAAGAATGGTTGGAAGGCTTGTGTCGGGGTAATGAATATGATACCCAGGCCCACTCTATTGAGCTTAGGATCATTGAGCCTCCTACCGGTGGGGCTCCGGGAGGCACCGTCGAAGTGCATTTTCCAACATGGGACGGCATGATTGACTGAGAGGATCGCCTCATCAGGAAAATCCATGTCCAAGGACTAATCCGCGGAGGTTGGGTGGGCGGCTAAAAAGTCTGCCAACACCTGTCCCTTAATGTCCTTTTGAGGTATGAATCTGATATCAAACTGCTGGAGAATCACTGCCCACCGCGCTAGTCGGCCGATCAACATGGGGCGGTTCAGGATGTACTTCAGTGGGTCTACCCGAGAGACCAATTGTACCTCATGGTGCTGCAGGTAATGCTTCAACTTCTGTACGGCAAAGGCGAGCGCAAGGCAGCTCTTTTCGATAGGGGAGTATCTGACCTCCGTATCGAGAAGCATGCGACTGAGATAGTAGAGACTGTTCTCAGTACCCTCTTTATTCTTTTGGGCAATAAGTGCACCAAGGGACCGTTCTAGGGAGGTCACGTAAAGGACCAGTGGCTTTCCGGAAACAGGTGGAATCAAACCCGGAGGTTTCATCAGATACTGCTTGATTTCCTCGAAGGAGGTTCGACACTCTCCATCCCACTCGTAAGTGGCACCTTTCTTCATGATCTGGGAAAAGGGCTTACACTTTCCATCCATATTCACGATGAATCGGTGTATATAGACTAAGTGGCCCTGGAGACCTCGAAGTTCCCGAATATTAATCAGGGGAGGAATTTGGTTGATGGCCTTGATCTTCTCTAGGTCGATTTCAATGCCTCGGTATCTAACGACAAAGCCAAGAAACTTCCCAGAGGTGACCTCGAAGGCACACTTCAATGGGTTCATCTTCAGATGATGGGAACGGAGGAAACCAAACACTTTCTCATGGTCTTTGAGATGGTCCTTGCACTGGCATGATTTGACCACTAGGTCATCTACGTAGCATTCCACCAGTGTCCCGAGAATTGGCTTGAATATGTGATGCATGGCCCTCTAATAAGTGGAACCTGCATTTTCAAGATGAAGGGCATAACTTGGCAGAAAAAGGTGCCTTGGGGAGCCCTAAAGGCAGTGGACTCCTCGTCCTCGGGGGCCATCCGGATCTAGTTGTACCCGGAATACCCATCCATGAAAGAGAGAGCTTGGAACCTGGTCGTGGCCTCAATCAATAACTCAGTTACCGGGAGGGGGAAGTCATCCTTTGGGCAGTGGCAATTAAGGACGCAAAAGTCAATACAGACTCTGATCTGCCCATTCTTCTTCCTGACTGGCATAATGTTGGCAAGCCACTTGGGGTACTGGACTTCCTTAACGAATTTGGCTTTGATAAGCTTGTCAACTTCAGCCTCAACCATAGCACCATGAGAAGGGTGCATCTTCCCAATATGTTTCTTAAACCCAAAATGGTTTGACGAGAGGCCCAGACGATGAACGGCTACTTGAGGATCTAGTCCTAGAATCTCACCGTAACTCCAGGCAAACACGTCAGAGTGTTGTTTGGGAAACACTTCTGGAAAAATGATTTTTCCCAACGCTTCTATACCAACGGTTTGTAAAAACCGTTGGTATAGGTACCCTTTCCCAATGGTTTGTCCAAACCGTTGGGGAAGCCCATTTTTTGGCCACCTTTCCCAATAGTTTGGCCAAACCGTTGGGAAAGGATGAATTCTGGACACCCTTTCTGAACGGTTTGGCCAAACCGTTGGGAAAGGTCAGCCTATCCCAATGGTTTGTCCAAACCATTGGGGAAGGCTGAATTATGGACCACCTTTCACAACGGTTTGGCCAAACTGTTGGGAAAGGGTAGCCTATCCCAACAGTTTGCCCAAACCATTGGGAAAGGCTTCCCACAAATCAACCTTCGGCCAGAATACCCAAAAAAACCTAGACCTTTCCCAACGGTTTGCAAAACCATTGGGAAAGGTCCTTTGATTTTTTTTGGAATCTACCTACGGAGA